>OY728137.1:682982197-687982197 GCA_963277665.1 Viscum album | reverse complement strand
AAATTTAGAAAATTTATTTTAAAAAAATGAAATTACATTTTTTTTAGAATTAAAATTTTTACTTTGGGTGATTTTTTGGAATTTTTCAGAAATTATTGACTTTTCATTGAATAGTTAAAAATATCAATTTTTCTAAAAATGTCATTTATTTTCACTAAATTAAAAAATTTAAAAATATAATTATGTTTTAAATATTATTTAATGTAACAAAATTATTATTTAGTAATATTTATTAAAATTTAATACTTTTTAATCTAAATTATATTGGATTTTATTATAAGCGGGTTTTTTTATGAAAATGGGTTTTTACGGAGAACTATTTTAAAGTGCTTAATGTTTATCCTTAGTAATTAATACAAAATAACCAATTAATCAGGAATGATATAAATTAAATTTATATATTATATATCAGTAAATAGTAATATATATTAATAAAATAATTATTATTACTCATAGATTTAATATAAAATCATTTTTCCTGGAAAAATACACTTCTTGAAAATCAACTTTTCCGCCATGTCTATGGGATTAATTTTAAATTAATTTTTTTGACATGTGTAAATTGATTTTTTTAAAATGGAATCAATATTTGTAATCATAATAATTTATATTATCTATATCTTCATCTTAATTTTTTACCATAATTTATAGTGAAAATGGTAAAAATAAATTTCCACAGTTAAGGTGAAAATTGGTTTACTATAGGGTTAAACTAAAATGATAAAGGTAAAATTGACCTAAAAAATATTCTAAATAATATTAAATGACCATATTTAGACCCCCATAATTACTAATACTCCATAATACTCCATTTTCAACCCTTTTTCATGTGAAAAATTTGGGTACAACTTTTTATATTCAAAAATTACAAGTGTGTGACTCACCTCACTTATAAAATGTCATCCCCTCTACTCTCTTATTCACACCATTGAAACCATTTTTTCAGAAAATAACTACCCAAATCACTTATAAAATCCCATAACCTCATACTATAATCCTTTTTGTTATAATTTAATTCTAGTAATACATTAGGGATACTTCTAAAGAGGTGGTCTAACAAGAGGTAATCATCCTAACTATGCATTCTTATTTTACTTATTCTTCGACATCCTTAAAAATATTATTTGAATATAATAATATAATAAAACCATTATCTTATATATAATTTTATGTTATTATGTTAATTTAAAAAAATAAATCAATCTACTCTTTTATGAAATGGGATACAAAATCATCATTTGTGTGTACGGTAGACCGCTGCCTCACGAACCGATGTCACACATTTTCCATCATCACCTCCCACAATATGGTATAATTATGGATTTAATGTATAATATGTTATTTATAAAATATTTATATATATGGAGTTTTTATATCATTCATACCTTCTTCTTTACATTTCATGGGGATACTATGACATTGCTCGTGTGTACGACGGACTATCTCCTCACAGAGCGATGCGATTCATTTTTTACTAATGCTTTACATGGAAGTTAATAATAATAAAGTTAATAGATAAATTTTATATACATAAGATCATAACTATATTAATGACATATTTATCATTCTTAAAATGTAATATATATCATTTTATTTCTTATACTGATAGATTATAATTTCGTGCGTTAATGTGTGGACTATCGCCTCTACGAAGTGACGTGATTTATTTTTCATCACCACATCACAATAAATATAAATATATAAGTATATTTAAAGAAATAATAAGCTATTTATTATATTAATATCATTATATAATTATAAAAAATAATATTTTATTCTCATAATGATCATTGAATGATGGAAAAATTACTATTGCATTTGTATGGACAACTGTCTCCAAGATCGTAACGTAGTTAATTTTTTCATAACGTTTTTTCATGATTAGGTTTAAAATTAAATTGATAAATAAATATTATGATTATTTCATTAATTTTATTCTATATATGTTAAATAATGACCTATTTTATTACATTCAACACAAAAAATCCATTTTAAAACAACGAACCGAACATCCCCAAAACACCCAATATAGATTTAACTGAATAAGTATTTCAATATTTAATTATAATTAATTAAAATTAATTATTTAATAATAACTTTTTAAAACATAAAATGGTTCTAAGGAAATAATTTAATTGATTAATTATTATTATATAAGAGTTAGGGTACATATAAATAATTTTTGGACTCGAGGTAAGGGGTTTTCTAATATCACTTTTACTTATATGTGACATATTTCATATTCACCACTTGTTTTTATTATTTGGATTATAGACACACAATTTTATGTTTAATATCATTAATACATAATAAATCATGGTGTTATAAGTTTCACTTATAGTTAATTTATCCAACTTGAGTTAATTGAAAGTTACTAAGTGGTAAAAAAGCGTATTAACTCAATTCACTTTCATTGGGTTATAAAACAACTTCAGTTAATACATTATGATATGAATATGTGTTAACTGATCCCTAAATTTTTTTATTAATTATTGTAAATTGTTTATTATGGATTTACATTTGATACACATAATATCTACATTGATTAACTCTCAATTCAGTGATATGATCATTATAAGGGTTAGTTGTCCCAAATTCCTCTCTTTGAGAGATATGTATATGATATGAACCTATCTTCTTTATGAGGTGTATATAATGAACCATTGGAATTTTATACCATTTAACTTCTTATGTTCATGATTTTTAGTGTTTCATTTTATGTGATTATTTAATGGGTTTTACGATTAAATAGTAACCAAAGTAGAAAATGATTTATGTTAGAATCTCCATTATTTCATGATTGTTTATGTTGAAGTTTATTTTGGAGGAAATAACAGGATATTATTTTCTTGAAGAAAATATATTTTATTATCATCTATTTATGAATTTTTTTCTAATGTTTACTTTTTTTCCTTCCATATTTATTTAAGAAACCTCAAGAAAGTCATTTGTAAGTGATACAAGACTTGTATTTTATTTTGAATCGTGTATCTCCCTCTTATATATCCATGTTTTTAAAATATTTTGAAAATTTTAATTTATAAAAATAAATGATTTCTTAAAGATATTTTACACAGTCATTGAACTTATTTTAAATGGTTTTTAAAGGAAATTTATTAACATTTTCCAAAAGGGTCACTTTTGACTCCCTTTAACAAAATGTTTTGAAAAGAATGGTTAATTTTGACATTTATGACATGTATGTATTTTCAAAGCATCATGAAATTTATTTAACTTTATTTTTTTTTATATGTTTCTAATCTTGTTTTAAATTAAAAGTATTTTCATAATTTTTTTTAAAATTAATAGTTTTTAAAAGTGATATTCCAAATTAAAAGTTTTTTTCCATAAAAAAAGTTTATTTTAATTATCTTTTAAAGGTATTTAAATACATAAATTTCAACAAATATTCCTATTAATATTGATATAACATGGATATTTTTGTAATGATATCATCCTTATTCTTTATCTGGATGAATTATGATTTTTTCCACAAGATTGACCTAGAAGCCATTTTTTCCCATCGGTTGATCACATTTCTACGAGATTGTTATGGAACCTATTTATTATCCATAGGTTAATCATTTTTTAAAAACATTTTTATGGAACATGTTTCTTTTCCACATGTTAATTATTTTTCAATTATATTTTTTTTGGATCCCATTTCTTTTCCATGGATTAATAATTTTACAAATAGATTATTATGGAAATCATTTCTTTTCAACTAATTAATAATGTTCTTAAAAAATAAAATATTTTGTATAAGTTTTGTGATGAAATGTATGATCTATACACTTTATTTTTGGTTTTTTCAAATTATATATGATTCTTTCCCTTAGGTGGTATCGGGTGATCCCGTTATATCTTATACGATGAGTGCACCTAGATAATGCCAGGTGAGCCCGATATAGATTATATGAAGGGTGAACCAAGATAGAACTTCAATGAATTAAGTAATGATTATATTCTCTACAGAATTTTATAGAAGTCAAACATATGGTTCTTCCAACTGTAAGGGTTCTATATGGGTTCTATGATGATGAAATTCAATGATAAAAACATGTTTATCTATGACTTCTAGGAGTTTATAAAGTTTCCTTTGATCAAGATTGATATCACATGGTTTATGATTATTTATTATTATGACTCCTTCTATTGTAAAATACTTATTCTATATTTCTTGATTTATGATTCATGTATTGATGTGTATGAGTTCTATTATGATATTCTGACACACTCTGATTATGTCATCATACCATTATGCACTTCTTATTCGCATTGATTACATTTAATTGATAATGATTATGTTTACCCTTATTGAGAATTTTAGCTCACCATTATTATGTTTCATTTTCCCCGGGTTATCAAGAATTATTTTTAATGATTTATTTCTATAATTTTTTCATTTGGTTGATGATTATGTCCTAACATGGAATATGAAAACATAGGTTTAGTGGGAAAATACTCTCTTAATTTCATGTAAATTATTTATGTAAGAGTATTTTCTAATTATATAAAACACTAAAACTAAATGGTCTCTAATAATATAAGTGATTAAATATTTCCTATGGATATTTGTTGTTTATTATGGAAAAAAATTGTCCATGTTCATCATTTTCAATGCTGGAAATTTGATGTTTATGATTTCATCACCATATATGGGAGTTCAGGTTGGGGGAAATTATAGTTGGTATTAGAAGAAAGGTTTAGTTAAAGTTATATATTATGGAGTTATTAAGTGATGTTATCTTAAGTTTCATGTATACCTTCATAGGTCTATAAAATTAAGGATGATCATAATATCAAATTCTTAGACACCACTTTGAGGTTTTAAGAGATGAGATGTTACTAGGTTGAACTATATGTAATTCATAAAATTAATGTGAAGTATTGCTTTTCATTTTGGAGATATAATTTTTTAAGTATTGATAACCTTTATTGTTTATGTGATAATATATACTAATATAATTATATGAACATATGCTTTATCATATATATAAAAATGGGACTAAAAAAGTGATTTGGTGACAATGTGATTAATGTTATTTCAGAAAAAATAAACTTATTTTTGTGATCATAAGATGAAAGGTATGAGATAAACTTTTAGGTTAAAAAATCTATTTTGAAGAAATTGATTATATTTTGGATAAAACGTTATGGAATGATTTAATTTTATATTTCAGTATTACTATTTTTTTATGATTAATGTATCATATAATGGTTCATTAATATTGGGAATTATCTTAACATGAAATAACCATTGTATTTTTGGTTAATGAATAAATATAGTATTAATATATTTTTATTTATTTTGTGGATATGTGGTCTTTAGAAGTTAATTTTAGTGCTTATGATATAGAAAATTCATATTGAATCATCACTGATTAGATAAAAAGAAGATATTGTAGTGAAAATTGAGAAAACAATAAAATTATACTCATAATGTAAGTATATTTCCTTATTATCTTATTCTATATGGAAAATAATTACAAAAAATCTTGTAATTGGATCTTTAAACAATTTTTATTCATATTACCATCATTTCTAATGATATTAATGACCTTTTTCACAGCTCTTTGGTTTATGGTATTATGGTTGTTAACTTTCTCTTGATCATTCACTTTCTTGTGATCAATGATCTCAGTCACTCTATATCATTATTTGGTAATTACACTTTTCATCCATGTTAAAATATTCACATCCCACCTATGTTCTCATACTTAGAAACCTAGTATGTGTTATTCGAGATGACCATCTTTTGGATTTTTCTCTCTTACCAAGAGGATATTTTATTAACCTTTTTTATGATGTGGGTTTCTTAATAAAGTGTATTTCCAAGTGTCCATCATTTTGTTATGGATATAAATAAATTTCAAAAAATAAATTTATAAATTTTATAGGAGTATGTGCCACCCTAAGACTTTTGAAAGGAAAATTATGTTGGATTGCATATTTGACACACAAAATCGAAATTAAACGACCCGTAATATATATAACTGTTATGAATTAGAAGTAAAATTGGAGGGTATTAATAGTATTAATAAAATGATATATATATATATATATATATATATATGTACTTCTAAATATAAATTATTGATAAATGTTTAGTAAATGATCAATCGATTTTTAATAATGTAATTTTATTCTTCAAAAGTATGTTTTTTTGAAAAATATCGTTATTTCATTTCATGAAAAAATATTATAATTAGTTTTTATAACTTCTAGAAATTTTATTTTTTAAAATTAAATTAATTTTTTAAATTGGAAGAAAAAATTTTACTTTGGATGAATTTTGTGAATTTCTAGAAAATATTGATTTATTGGTGAAGAGTAAAAAATACTGATTTTTCTAAAAATGTCATTTATTTCTATTAAATTAATAAAATTAAAAGTCCCATTATTTTTTAATATGATTTAAAGTAACATACTATTTATTTAGTTATAATTATTCCACTTATTTACATTTGAATCAAATTTATATCGGATTTTATTAATAGTTTGTTTATGGGTTTAAAAAGAGATTTTTCTGAAAACAGTTTCAATGTGATTAATGTTTCTACTTTCTAATTAATTAATAAAACCCAACATGATAAATTATTATAATAAAATTTATATTTCATATATAAATAAATATTAATTTATATTCATACAATAATTATTATCTTTCATTGATTTACTATAAAACCATCTTTTCCTTGAAAAATACACTTCTTGAAATACTTCTTTTCCTGAACTCTATAGGTTTAATTTTATTGTAATTTTTTCACATATGTGAATTTAATTTGGTAAAATATATTTCGTATTTGGAATCATAATTATTTATATTATATAATATGATAAATTTAATGTTGTGCCATAATTAAGAGTGAAAATAGTAAAAATATATTTTTACAGTTAAGGTGAAAACGGGTTTACAGGGGGTTAAACTAAAAAGATAAGGATCAAAATGATCTAAATTTTTTTATAAAAACTATTTTATTGAAATATTTAAAAATTAAAATGTATATGAATCTTTAATAATCAATTTTGGACCATTGAATCATTTGAAAAATGTGGTTCCACCTTTTTCTTTTCAAAATTACAAGTGCATCACTCACCTCACTTATAAAAGGTCACCCCTTCTCCTATATTATTCACAAAATAAGACCAATTTGGTTCATTAATGATCTGAAAAAATAAAATCCATAATTAAATAACCTAATCCTATAATATTTGTTTAGTTTGAATATATTTCTATGAATACTTTTGGTATAATCCTAAAGCTGTGCTATAAGAAGTGTTAAAATTCCTAACTATGAATTTTTGTTTTATTTCATCCACCACATACATAAAATAGTATTATAATATTATAATATAATAATAAAATTGTATCCAATATACTTAAATTTTATTATGTTAATTTAATTACATAAATCCACCTCCTCTTCCATCAAATGGGATATAAAATCCTCAATTGATGTGTACAGCGGCCTACGGCCTAGTGAAGAAAAGTCATTCGTTTTCCTTCATTACCTCTCATGGATTGATATAATGATGGATTTAAAGTATTTATGTGATATTTATAAAATATATGTAATTATAGAGTAGTGATATCCCAAATTCTACATTATTTTTGATTCCATGGGGGATACGATAGTGTCGCTCGTGTGTTCGACGGAATTGTGCCTGACAAAGCGTTGTGAATCATTTTTCAATAATTCTTTATGTGGAAGGTAATAAGGATAAGGTAGTAAATATATGTTATATAAATGAAATAATAATTTTATTAATTAATTATTTCTCATTCTGAAAATATAATATATATACTTTTCTTTATTATACTGAAAAATCATAATGTAGTTCGTATACAAGCGGACAACCGCCTCTAAAAAGGGATGTGATTATTTTATTCATCACCACATAACATGGATGATATATAAAAGTTTATTTAAAGACATAATATTTTATTTATTATAAAATTATTTTTCTAGAATAATAAAATAATATATACCTTTTTCTATAATACTGTCGAAAAATGGAAACATTACTCATGTGTATGTACAACCTATCGTCTCTATGATCGTAACATTGTTCATTTTTCATAGCCATTTTCATGACTAGTTTTAAAAGTATAATTAATGAATAAAATTTGTGACTAATTAATTATAATTATTATAGATTATTTATAACAATTACCTCTTTGACCATGGATAACACATCAAAGTAATTTTGAAACAATTAATCGAACATTCACAAAACACCAGACGTGGACCTAATAGAATATATATTTGAATATGTCATAAAAATAAATAAAATAAATGAATTAAGTATAAGGTTTTAAACATTTAAAAAGTTATTAAGAAATAAAATAATTTATTAATCTTAATATATAATAGTTAAAGTATATACAAGGAAAATCTGGGCTTTAGGTCAGGGTTTTTCTCTTCCTGATTTTACTTCTGTGAGACATATTCGATATTCACCACTTGTTTTTATTATATGGTGTATATAATATACATTTTACATGTAATTTCATGAATAAATCATACATCATGGTATTCAAATATTCAATTTCAATTAATTTATCCATGTGGATTGTCCATAATGTTACTAAGTGGTAAAAGGTTTCATAACTCAATTTTTGTCATGTTATAATGCTTCTTCAATTAATATGTTATGATATGATTAGTTAAGAAGTGATATATAATTTTTTATTTAATATTTACACTTTTTTGTGAATATACATTTTTTACCCATTATATCTCAATTTAGTGATTTTCAATTTAGTGATTTTGTCTTTATAATGGTCAATCATCCCAAATTTCTTTCATTAAGACATTTGTTTATAATACGCACCTATCTTATTTATGATAGGTATATGCTAACATTTCAGAATGATATATCATGGGTATTCTTATGTTTAGTAAATTTAATTATTCATCTTTTGTTATTCATTAATTTTCCATATGATTTCATTATTACCGAAGTGTCAAAGGATTTATGTTACAATCTCGTTTATTTTAGGATTATATATATTCAATTTCATTATAGAGGAAGAAATGTGATATTATTCTCTTGAAAAATATATATTTTATTATACTCTAGTAGTGAATATGTTTCACATGATTAATTTCACTTACATTTTGTATAGATTTAAGAAACTTCAAGAATGTCATTTGTAAGTGATATCTATCTTTTAATTTCTTCAAGATCGAGTATCTTTAGCTTCCATTTCCATTTTTTCTAAAATGTTTTAAAAAAATTATCTCTAAAAATAAATGATTTCCAAAATATTTTTTTCAATATCTTTTTCTTCATTTTAAAAAGGTTTTAAATTAAATTAAATAACATTTTCTAAATGAGTTCATTTTAACTCCTAATTACAATTTTTTGGAAGGAATGTTTATTGTTAACATTTATGAAATGAATGGATTTTCCTACCATCATGTCAATTATTTTTCTTTAAGATTCCTTTATATGTTTCCAGTTTTTTTTCAAAGAAAAATACATTCCCAATATTTTGTGAATTTTTAGTTTTTAAAGTTGATTTTAAAAATTAAATGGTTTTATTTTCTTAAAAAAATTCAAAGAACTTTTAATGGTATTTCTATTCATCAATGTCAAAAATTCTTAATGTTACTGATGATATATTAAGGATATTTTTAATAGTACCATACTCATTCATTCTCTAGATGGATTAAGATTATTTAAAAGATATTGGCATCGAACCCATTTCTCTTTCATGGGTTTATCATGTTTCAAAGAGATTGTTATAAAATCCATTTCTTTTCCATGGGTTAATCATGTTTCAAAGAGATTGTTATAGAACCGGTATATTTTCCACAGGTTAATCTTGTTTCAAATATATTTTTGTATAACTTGTTTATTTTCCAAGTTTAATCATGTTTTAAAGATATTTTTATGGAACCCATTTTATTTATATGGGTAAATTATGTTCTGAAAAGAATAAACGCTGTTTTTTAGATTTAAAATAATGAGTAATAACTATGTATATTATTTGTGGTTCTTGAGAATTTTATATGATGGTATCACCTAGATAGTACTATGTGAGCCCATTATACCTTATAAAAATGGTGTAAATAGATATTTCTTGGTGATCCCAATATAGTATACATGATGGGATTTCCCAGATAGTGCTTCAATTCATTAGGTAGTGATTATATTCTCAGGACAGTTATATTGTAATTTATCCATATGGTCATTTCAATTGTAAGGTAACTATAAGGCTTCTATGATGATGATGTTCCAAGATACCATCATGTTTTCGATGTTGAAAACTTGGACACCTTCATCATTTTCAATTCAAAAATGCAATGTTTATGATTTCAGTATCATATTTGGGACTACAGGTTTGAGGCTGCTATATAGTGGATCTACTAATCCTCTACTCATGAAATAATGGATCAAATCCCTTGAAAAGATATTATCTCTCATTCAATTAACTTTTAATGATATGGTTATGATGTCTATTTATCGTATAGAGGGGGATTCTAATCAATAGTATATGTTTATAAAAAATAAGAAACCTAAGGAGGAGATCAAAATAATGTAATGAACTGAATTCTAGAATTTTGTTAATAAATTTTTTCATGCACTCTCCATCTAAAAATGGTGAGGAATTTTATTTTCCTCAAGAAAAAGGATGATAAATCCATCATTCAATATGAGGAAAACATTATAGGACTTGTGTGATATGCCTCCAACTTTTCATTGACCCTAAAAGTAAGGTTTATTGTTTCTTTAGTGTGATAAAGGTAAATCTACCAAGAAATTTGGTGATTCAAGACATTAAAAACTATGAGAAAATATTCCAATGTTTTCTCAATGTTGAAATGGAGGTCATTGAATCTCAAGGTTCTAGATATAGGAAGTGGAAATTGAATTTTAATTCTAGCTGTGTGGTAGGGATATATCATGATGGAAAAAAAATTATAACATACCAATTATCAAAAGTATAGGAAGACCCATAAATTTCTTGAAGGTGATAAAGAAATTATTTAGGTGTGGGAAGGAAGGGAACCTTTCAAGTGAATGTTGATAGGATAAATTCAACAATTTTATAGAATAACGAAATGATCCAGTCAAATATCATCATAATGTAAAATGTTTCAATTATAATGAATAAGAAAAAAAATTGAATCAATGCACCAAGACAAGGGTTTTCTATGATAACCGACGAAGAAACCCTCCATGGTCAAGTGAGAAAAGTATCAATTATAAAATCACAACTAATGTGGTGGATCCCAATAATAATCTAATGACATGTATGCTAGTTATTCATTCTAGAATAGAAAACATATTATTTTACTCTTCTTCTACACATTCTTTTATATCCATAAAATTTAGTATAATCTTTAAAACACCGCTATAAAACATGGATTTAGATTAATCTATGAAAATTTTAAATGGGAAAATTATTTCATCTCATGTATATACCATCTCTTCATTCCATATTTTTGTTCTGAAATTCCCAATAAGCCCTGTGATACTCCCTTTAGTGAAATTCTATGTAATTCTGGGTATGGATTGTATTTATTTATATAGGGAAAATATAAATTCCTAAGAGAAGTAAATTACCATCAGTATCATTAATCATCCTCTGATTCTGTACAAGTGTAAGGAGGACGATGAATCTCAATTAGAATCATTATCTCAATCATAGATATTATTTCCTTATTTGTGAGTGTATATAGATCAACTAATTAATATTAACTAAATGATCACCATTGATGACATTAAATTTATAAGGGAAAACGTTGATTTGTTTCCTGGATAATTTCTTGGTCTTCCTCCAAGCTGTGAGTTTGAGTCCTCAACCAATCTTATACCCAGATCAATTCCAATATCAAAAAATTCATATAGAATAAACACTATTAAACATGAATAACTAAAGAATAAATTATAGGGTAATCAATATAAAGGGTTTATACTATCAGGTTCTTCACCATGGGGTGATCCAATCCTCTGCATTATAAATAAGGATGGGTCAATGCATCATGGAATTGATTTACATGAACTCAAAAAAATCATGATAAAGAAAAAGTATCATCTTCCATGGATTTATGACTTGATCGATTATCTATGGGGATCCCAATACTTAACTATTATGGATCTTCGATAAAGATATTATCAAGTAAAGGTACGTAAAGGATGGTATCCCCAAGAATTATTCTCATGCATGTAACATCCCAGAATTAGATTCCACTCAATGGTTCCCCAAGCCTAGTGGGTCATATGGACTCAAGTGCATCTCCTTAAATTCTAGAGGCATCCAACTAGTATCATGGGAATTATTTTTATGTTTGAAGACACTATGCCCTCATTTCCAAAGTCTAACACAATAGAATAGAAATATTAGTCAATAGACGAAGTGAAATCTGATAATTAGATAGAATATAAGTAATCAAGATAGGAATACATAAACAAATATTAACGGAATTTGATATATATATATATATATAAGGATGATGATATGTGTATCTACTAAGCAGCCAAAATAGGTACACAAAAGTACAATACAATAAATGTATAGAAAATTTCAAAAATACCAAAAAGTTTATCTCCTGATAGCATCAAGAGCCTCAACTTGGTCTTGGGATCCCATTCTCCTAAACAAGACATAAAATCATCCATTGAACTATGGGAATTTTCCCCTATCTTGACCTATATAAAAATAGTTTGTTTGGGTACCCAACAGAGGTCAAAACGGGGTGTGATATTCAATCATAGTACGTAACCACCCAATGATCAATACAAGTCCTGGATATGAAATATAACATGCTAAATATTTTGTAGGTAAACAGGTAAGATGTAAAAGATGATAAAGATGCCCATTGCATGTAAGTACTAATGAACAACTAACCAAGTAATAGACTCTCAAGGCTCCTAGAAAAACAGTGTCAAGCTCTTACACAAGGATGCTATAAGTAAAGTTTTGTAAAAACCATAGCATCTCTATAAAAACCTTAGAAACGCATCAACCATAACCATTCCATTTAACCTTAAGTGTTAGAATATCCATGACCAATCCATTCGACCAATCATATAATATATCTCACTTCCATGCCATATTATCAATGTTTTAGACCACGAAGGGATAAATACAAGGTATATAAGACTAAGTAATCCTCCTCGAATCCCAGGAGTATCTTGATGGAATCATTTTTAGGAACTAGTTGGAGTCTAAGGATAATTTCAACCAAACATGTCCTACGTGAGTCTGAGTAATCTTGATCCAAGGGGTAGCAAAGCCTAAGGAATCCCACATAATCATGACCCAAGGATCATACTCCATCCATGGTATCCAATACCATGTAATGATATAAATATAATAACCCAATGCATGTAAGTAATCATTAACCATCTCATACCATTTACCATTTCATACAATATGGGTCTACCCACTCATATCACCATTTCACATTCAATTTCATCACATGAGTATACCCACTCAAGTATCACAAATTCTTAATAAAAGATAAAAATGAGTATACCAACTCATTTATGGAAACCATTATAATTAAACTATTAAAAAATTCAACATCAACATGTCATCATAAGTCAAGGGAGGCAACCCATCTCTTAATGCTCTCATTCAATTCAATTTATTAATTAAATGGATTCCTCGATATGGGGAAGCATCAACTCACCCCATGGGTTTTTTAACATGGATTAATCAATTTAAATTCTTATGTCACACCCCACAGGTGTCAATGGATTTGGAAACAACCACAAATCCATATTAAGGTAACCAAAGGGTTTCCCAATCAGGTCTTATTACATTTAATTTAATTAGAAAGTTCAATTTTGTGGTAGCATCAGAAAGTTTGGTAGGTGACATGACAGAAGGTAGCCTAATAAAGAAACAAAACTTAAGGAAAATTTATCAACCACCTTCCCTAGCTTGTTAGTATAGTTTTAATTCAATATCAACTCGTGATTTGACTCAGATAAGGAGAAAAATGAAGAATAGGCAAAGAACATGAAATTAGGGGAAATTGGCTTGCACCTAAATAGTGTCATCAATAGGAAGAGGAATGAGAATGGATAAAATGAAATTAATTAATCACTCATGTAGATCCAATGATAATATCAGAAGTTTAATTGGAGTCTGGATGGAGATGATCTCTCTATTCCATGAATAGTTACTAAAAATCTCTCAAATGAGTTTGAGCTGTTGTCTATTGAAGAATGTGGAAAAATAGGTCAAATTTGATTTGAATTTAATTTAAAATTTAAAATTTCCTAAAATTTTGGGTTTTCATGATTTAGGTTCATGGATTGAAAAACTGTGTGACAAGTGTGTACAATTAGCTGTAGGAGAAGGGCACCACATGGTTAACTTGCATGATTTGACTAACCATTTGGAAACCATGTGAAACCCCTCTTTCAAAATTGAATACATGGATTCATAGTTGTATAGAATAAATTTTATGGTTTTGACTAACCGTGTGACCTCCCACTACTCCCTGACTATGCCTCACTAGGTTTAATAAACCATTTATCAGGCTCCTCAGAGTTTGTATTAACCATGCACCATGCCATTTTCTCCCCAAAGCATAGGTCTTGGGATCAGAATAATCCTCAGACACCCTCTGATGCCCCCATGAAATCAATTTTCATTCAAATTAGACCATATTTAAGTATTAAAACTAAATCATAAGGGATACATACCTCATATGAAAACATAAGTTCATTCAATCTTCCACCTTTAAAAAAATTCATCCCTGAATTTTCCTCTGAAGGGTTGTAAATATTCATCAAAGAAAAACTCTAACCACTGAAAATTAACACCAATATCCCACTCCCAATTCACATCCTGTAAACAATTATTCTACCATATCACCCAGACTATAAGAACTGACCAGCCTTTGAGAACATTCATTCTCCTCTCAATTATATGAATAGAATGCTCCTTGAGGGATGAATAAACCTTTAACTTAAACTCCTTGGTTTGAAAATAATGATATAGATCTGAATTATTGTGGTGAAATTGAGATACATGAAATATAACATGCATGGATTAGTACTGTTGAGGTAACTACAAATAATAGGCTACCAACTCAACTCTCTAGAGAATCAAAAACGGATCGACATATCACAAGGAATGCTTACCATGTCTCCTAATCAATCTATTCCCTAGCATAGGTGAAACACGTAAAAAGACGTGATACCCAACCTCCAGATCTAGGGGTCATCTATAGTGGTTAGCATAATATTTCTATCGAGACTATGAAGTATCCATCTACTTTTGAATCAACTGGACCACTTTGAAGTCTCTTGAAAGGGAAGTGGTCCCACAAATTCCCCCTCACCTACCTATAACCATTACATGGGTGATTGGCATGGATTACCATACAAATCATCATAAGGTTCTATTTGTAACATCACCGAATATCTATTATTGTAGGTGAACTCATCCAAGGGTATATTCTTAACCCATGATCCCCAAAATCTAGGATTTATTCATGTAGCATTTCCTTAAGCACCTGTATCATATGCTTTGAATAGCCATTAGTCTGAGGCTAGTATGATGTGCTCAGAAGAACCTGTGTACATATATATCTCTGCAAACTCTTCCAGAAATAATATGTAAAGAAAGAATTCCAATTTCAAATGATAGTTTAAAGCACCCCAGGAATTCATACTATCTCACGAATATACAACCTCCAATTCTCATCAACACTGATGGCCTCCTTGATCGAAAATAAATGAGAATCCTTTATGAGCCTTTAAGAAACTACCCACACAAGATCATTACCTCAATGAGAAATTGGTAAACCGGTCATGAAATCCTTTGAGGAATCATCCCATTTCCACTCCGGAATATGTAACTATGGTAAAATTACATCTTTTGCAGATGTTCTGTCTCCACCTACTGATAGGTTCACCACCTCATAAAAAACAAGTTACCTCACATTTCATACCTAGCCACCAGTACTAAAGGTGCATGTTACGGTTCATGCTAATGAATCTTGGTGGACTTCCCAATATAATGAATGAAATTCATTCATCAGTTCCTCATGTATGTCCACTTGAAGCAATATGTGACCATGAATATGTAGGATCTCATCCTCTCCTATAGTCTAACCAGGATGTGAGTCCTCACCTACCATACTCTCCCGTAGAACTAGGTCATCACAATCTTATAGTTTTCTCATCCTCACTCTATCTAGAAGGGTATAGGTCATAGCTAAGGAAGATATAAAATTCTTCCCATTATTATCTTCCACCTCCAAGTGAATCTCGTAGAACAATTCCAAAAGCTACCACTCACTACTATCCTACTGAACATTATTTATCTGATTCCTCCTACTCAGTTCATTAGCCACTAAATTTTCCTTACCAGGCATGTAGGTAGGGTTGATTTCAAGAAACTTTAGGTACTCCACCCACCTTTGCTACCTCAAATTTAGATCATTCTATGTAAATATGTACTTGATATTTATTTGGTTAGTATACACTATAAAAGGACCCCCTGATAAATAATGTTTCCAATAGTGAAAATAATTAATGACTACAACAAACTTGAGATCGTGCATCAGGTAGTTCCTATAATGTGGTCTCAGTTGTCATGATTTGTATGCCACAAATCTATCACCCTGCATTAGCACTACTCCAAGAGTGATACATGATGAGTCAAAATATACAGTGTATCTCCCACCCTTCCCAAGAAGTATCATGAACGGTGATGAAGACAATCTCCCTTTAATATTTTGAAAGGATATCTCATAGTTATCTAACCATACAAACATCACACCCCTATTATTTAATCCCCTAAATAGAACTGATAAGTATGATAATTCCTATATGAAACACTAGTAATAACCACATATCTCCAAGAAACTATGTATGTCAAAAATAGTCTTGGGATATTACTAGGAAACAAAACCCTTCACCTTTTCTAGATCTATTGATACTCTTGTCTCTTAGATGATGTGACCTAGGAAGTGAATTTGATCTATCCATAAGTGGAACTTTTTTTTCTTATCATATACTTGATGCTCTCTTAGTGTATTCAAAATGACCTCAAGATATCTTGCACGGTCATGTAGATTATGATAATAATCCAAGATGTTATCCATGAGAACAACCAAAAATTAACATAGATAAGGATCCAAGACTCAGTTCATTATCACCATGAAAACTATTTTCACGTTCATGAGATCGAACGGCATAACCAGATACTCATATAGACTATACCTTCTATGAAAGTATTTAAAAGGTATGTCTACTGGTTGAATGCTTACTTAGTGATATCCATATCTCAAATAAATTTTTTAGAAAGCTTGTGCTCCTCAAGGATGATCAAAAATGTCATCTATTTTTGGTAGGGGATACCATTTCATAACCATAAACTGGATCAATTTTTGATAACCCACAAACAAACTAAGAGTAAGATCTCTTTTTTCACAAAAAGGACTAGTGAACCCCATGGAGAAGTATTAGGTCAAATAAATCCATTTTTTCTACAAATCCCCTAACTGCCTTTTGAGCTCCTAAAACTCTATTGTATCCATCCTGTAAGAAATAATTGATATCGGTGCTACTCTTGGAACTAGATCTATTGAGAAATAAAACTCTATCTTAGGAGGTAAACCAGAAAATTCATCATGGGACACATCCCTTAAAAAATATACCACTAGAGGGAAGTCTATATAATGTTATCCTCAATAATACAGATACAAACTAGAGATTTGGGATGTCATATTTCCCATCCCATGATGCTCTGGTCTAGCTCAGCTCGCCTAGACATCTCACTCACCCTTATGAGAATGAATTGCACCCTTTAGTGATTTGAAGTCCACCCTATAGGGATAGTAGTCAACATAATCTCAATAAGATACTATCGAGTCTATACCAAGAATGATTTCAAACCCAGTTATGTCTGGGAAATTAATATCCCAGATGAAGTGACACCAACAAACATCAAGGGGCTTTCCCTACATTGGTGTACATCCTCTTTTTTGATCCCCAATAGAGTTTTTAGTGCCATAAAACCCTTGAAATACTTTATAAAAATCCCAAACCTTCTTACCGTAGATATAGAAATGAAACTATTAAATGCACCTATATCAAGAATAGAAGATGAAATAGTACAGGCAACAAAGCTTATACCTTTCACTATAGACATTCCTAAAACCTAGTCTGTGGGGGTAGGCTATACAGAAAAGATTTTTCCTAAACCATGACCATGTGATACAATTTCACTGCTCAAAGTAGGCACACTCCAATATCTTGGTGTAATTGGTGTTTGTCTTCCTCGACCATAACCACCAATACCATGACCTGAATGACTACTACATCTCTAAATTCTTGCCTAATGAAGATTTGATAAACCTTATCCTAAACCTAGTTCCAAAGTTGATCCCCTACCACTCAACTCTAGAAGGAAGTTCCTACCAAAATGTTCTATGTGGCCCATCTTATCACAATCTCAAAACTCGACTAGGTCATAGTCAACTAGATTCTTCATGTGGAAATGTCCTCCACACAAATGATAGAACACTAATCTACTAATATTCATAGCTTGACTAGTACTCATTTCATTGGAAGCCTGAAATCATCACTTCCTACCACTGGAAGTCAAACTACTAGGTCATGAGACTCCACTGCTCTTCTATCACCCCCAGCTTCCCCATGTTTCACTCTATGATCAGTTCCTGAAACGCAATTTCAGTGAAAGAGGTCAATATGAACATATTGACATGATATATGATATAATGTTAGAGACCTTCCTAGAATCATCTCTCCCTCAATGGCTCATCAATAAGGTACGCCGGCAAAAAACGTTGAAACTCTATAATGTGTTCTAATTATTCCATAACATTCATCACTCCCTACTCCAGATGCATGAATTCACTTTCCTAATCTACCACTAGAGTTTAAAGGTAAAATTAGTCATAAAATCAAGTTCAGAAATATACCCAATCCATATCTCACTGCCTGTCAGCTTGTTTCAGAACATCCCACTAGTGCTTCATTTCTCCACAAAGGATGTAAGTTTCTAGCTTCACTTTCCTCCGAGGATGGGTCTCCAGATGCTCAAATATCTATATCATAGTCTCAATTCATATCTCAACAGCCTGTGGACCACCATCCCTTGAAATCATGGGAGGATCATACTACTAGAAAACATGTGTCATCTCATCCATATACAAGGCAAGGTGTGGTGCTTCCTAAAAAGACATCCTTAGGTGATAGAATCCCTTGTGGAACTGTGCCTCAACACCTATATCTGGAAAAACCACTAGTGTTTTAACTAGAGCTAAAGGAGGATCCACCGGTATCCCCTGATCCACTAACTCTAAAGTTTGTCCATTTCCACCCTCCTGGTGAATGAATGGAGGTCTCAATGGTGGAATTCCTCAAAAATTACAAACATGCACCTCTTAATAAAATGATAAAAATGTTCATAGCTCAACATCATAGGATCCTAAAACCAATTCATAACCCATATCCTTCTCCTAACTCTAGGACTATATAAAGAACATTCAATAAAATTATTACAAACATTGCCTCATTCCCACTCAAAAGATAGCTCTAGGTCAAGTATTTATTTCAATTCCACTTATCCATTTCAATTTATATCAATTTTATATTTAATTCCCATTATTCATTTATTTTAAAGGATTAATTGAGGGTTCACCAAGTCCCAATCCACGAGGGACCATAATACCTCATGAAAAAATATGGTTCCCATATAGTCCATACCATATAACATTTCATTTAAATAATTGAAACAAAATGTTTTTTACTTTCCAGCCCATAAGGGAACATACTCTTCATGAACTAAAAGCTGAAATCACTTTCTCTATCCAATGCACAAAAATCTATCACAATGATAGGTATATCTATCACAAAAACTATCACAATAGCATGCAATAAGTAATGCATCATAAATGGAATTGAATAATACATGGAATGTGATTTATAACAAATGCCTAGTGTGATGAATAAGATGGAATACCCTCATCTCATCAGGTTAAAATAGAATAGAACTACAATAATATCAATAATAACATCACAATTCATGTTCATCATCTATTGGTGGAATCAATGCAATTGTAACGTCAAAACCTAGAAAACAATAAATTAACTCGAGGTAATTTCTCTTTTTCCTGTATGTGGGTTAACTTCTCCTAGGAAAAACTCCTTAATAAACTATAATAACATATTATCCATTTCTATTATCACAATATAGTAAATAAAACTAGTAAATAATCGATATGATGTCACTTTTAATGTCCCAGACCCAGATGTCACTATGTAGTGTCCCGAGCCCGATGGGGAACATGGACTCAAGCACATCTCACTAAACCCTAGAGGTTGCTAACTAGAAGTGAGGGCCTTGGGTGTGTTCATGTGGAGACTATACCCTCATTAAGAGAGTGTAACACAACAGAATAGAAACAGTAATCAATAGAGGAATAAAAATATAACAATCAGACAGTAGATAAGTAATCAGGACTAGAATATATAATCAAAGCTAAAAAAATCTCATTTATATATATACGGATGATGACACATGTATCTACAAAGCATCCAAAATATGTACACAATAGTAAAATAGAATACATGTATCCAAAAATTCAAAAAGTCCAAAAATTCTATCTCCTGATAGAATCAAGAGCCTAATATTTATTTCATTCTCCCCTACACCTAAGCATGGCACAAATTCATCCATCAAACTTTGGGAATTTTTCATTGTCTCTGCCTACATCCATGTAGTCTATTTGGGTACTCAGAAGAGGCCAAAACAAGGTGTGAGATATAATCCTAGTAGAAAGCCACCCAAATATCTATACAATCCCTATATGTTCAATATAACATGCTAAATATTGTGAAGTTAAATAGTTATATTGTAAAAGAAAGTAAAGATTCCCATGGAATGTAAGTACTACTGAATAAGTAACCCTGTAATAGACTCTAAAGGCTCCCTGAAAAACATTTTCAAGCTCCTATAGAAGGAAACTATATGTAAACTAATGTAAAAACAACTTCCTCACTGTAAAAACCATAGAACCATATCAACCATAGACTGTTTTTATAACAACAATTGCCCAAAAATTCATGGTCATGCCTTTCAACCAAGAATATCATATGTCACACGGCCGTGATGTATAATCAAAGTGTTAGACCATGAAGGTATATATCCAAGGTATATAAGAAAAATTCATCCTCATCTAGTCCCAATATAATTTTGATGGAAAATCATTTAGTCACTGGTTGGAGTCCCAGGAGCATGTCAACTAATCATGTCCTACGCCAATCCAAGCAAGCCCGGTCTAAGGGGTAGCAAAGCCCAAGGAGTCCCACGGAATCAAGACCCAAAGATAATAATCCATCCATTGATCCAAAAACCAAATCAATATACAATTAGAATAATCTAATGAATCTATGATATCATTCACCATCTCATACCAATTACCTTTTCATAAAATATTAGTCTACCCACTCATATCGTCATTTCGCATTAAATTCCATCACATGAGTGTACACGCTCAAGTATAAAAAGTTCAAAATCTAAGATAACAATTATTATACCTTATCATTTATGAAAACTAATACAACTTAACCATTATAAAATTCAGCATCAACATTTTATCATAAGTCAAGGGAGGTAACCCATCTCCTAAACCTCTCATTCAATTAAATTCATTGATTAAAGGGCTTCCTCAATCTAGGAAAGCATGAACTCACCCATGGGTGGTTTAAAATGAATTAAACAAGAAAAATTCATGTTTCACATGACATTGGTGGCTTTAGTTTTGGAAATAACCACTAATCCATCTCAAGGGAACCAAAGAGCATCCCAATCATGTCCAATTTCATTTAATTCAAATATCCAGTCCAATTTTGATGTTGTGTTAGAATGTACAAAGGGTGGAGCAATGGAAGGTAGCCCAATAAAGCAAAAAAATTCAAGTTAAATATATATAAAACCTACCATGGATCATTACTATAGTTATCTTCTGGTATCAACTCTTTATTTGACTCAGATCAGGAGAAAAATGAAGAATGGATGAAGAACCCGAAATTAAGGAAAATACGCTTTCACCTAAATAGAATCGCTGATAGGAAGAAGAATGAATAATGACATTTAATTATTCAATCACTCACCGATGAAAATATAATGAGACAATCAACACTTAAATCAGAGTTTGGAAGGAGATGATCTCTCAATTAAAGGAATAGTCACCCAAAAGATCTTAAATGATTCTGAGCTGCTGTCTATTGAAGAATGTGGAAAATTACGATAAATTAGATTTTAATTTAATTTAAAGTTTTAAAATTTCCTAAAATTTAATGATTTCATAGTTTAGGAACAAGATTTTAAAGACCATATTCTAACCGTGCATGTTTAGTTTTAGGAGAAGGTCACCCGCACTTTTACCTCACATAGTTTGACTAACTGTGAATAAATTATGAAAAACCCACTGTAAAAATTGTAGACTTGGTTGCACGGCTATGCAGAAAAAATTTTATAGTTTTTCTTAACAATTCAGCCTCCCCCTTCTCTATTCACATGCCTTAAATGGTTTAATAGACCATGTATCCTTCACCACATAGTTCGTACTAACTATGCGCTAGGCCATTTTCTCCCAAAAAACGTGGGTCCAGGATCTGAACAAGACTTGGACACCCTTGATACCTCAATGACCTCAAAAGGAATTTAAATTAGGCCATATTTAATCTTTCAAATTAAAAATGAAGGGATTCATGCCTCATACAAATACACAAGTTCTTATAGTAAAAGGTATGGGAACTACAAGTTCATAGTAATTCCATTTAGAGTAAATAATGCTCTATTTGTCTTTATGGATATAATGAATAGAGTCTTTAGGGATTACCCCGATAAATTTATAGTAGTATTTATAGATGATATACTTATATATTCCAAATTAAAGTAGGTATGTGAGGGTTATTTGAACATTATACTAAAGACCATGATAAAGTAAA
Organism: Viscum album; assembly: GCA_963277665.1. Taxonomy (NCBI): domain Eukaryota; kingdom Viridiplantae; phylum Streptophyta; class Magnoliopsida; order Santalales; family Viscaceae; genus Viscum; species Viscum album. Next base: position 687,959,232 of record OY728137.1, on the reverse strand, counting down.
AGATGTATACAATATATAATAAATGATTGTTTTTTATGGATCTAGTAACATTAATGGGGTATGTTCTCACCAAAAAAGGGATATATGTGGATCCCTTTAAAGTAGATGAAATTTTAAGATAACCAAACCAGTGTTTGTGCGAATATCCATAGTTTCCTTAAACTAGCTGGGTAGTATCATCAATTTTTGAGAAACTTCTCATGATTTTCAAGACCACTAACCAAGATAAATCATATGGGATTGAATTTTTTATAGGATAATAAATGCGATGGGGGCTTTAAAGATTTAAAGAATATGATAATCACTGTAATTATTTTCACATTACCAACCAATGGGGAAGAATTTGTTATCTATAGTGACATGAATAAAAAATACTTGGGTTGTGTACTCATGAATAAGGATAAAGTAATAGTTATTAGTCACTAAAAGTGGATAATATTCATTTTTAATATCTTTATATTAATTTTTCCAATGTCCATAAACATTGTTTCCAATGCATTACATAAATAGAACTTCATTTCTCATCTTAAATTCAATTAACGTTTAAAATGAAAATTTGGGACCAATCATTCATCTGTTTGTGGACAACATTATATTCATTTTATGAATTTTATATTTTGGGATATGGTTGATCACTATGTTTGGAACATTTTTTCTTTTAGGATTGATGGATGAATCCCAATGGAAGATGGATATTTTTGGGTATAGATGCTGAAATTTTCTGGAGAAAGTATACTGGGCCTAAGGCCCATCAAACAAAAGTGGGGCCCACAAACTAATCCAAATAAAGCTCCAATTTTTACAGTAGAAATATGAAAATACGAGAAAAAATTTATTCAACTGTGGCCAGATCTAATTCTGAATTTATCATGATGATAAAGGGATCTGAAGTTGAGATTTAATTGGTGGGCCTGATATTAATGCACATAAATTCATCCCACCATTTACACCATAACTTACAAAAGGATACACTAAATTTCATGAACTTTTTACATCTAATAGAGGACAGAGAGAAGATAATATTTATCTTATAATACCCCTCAGGATTCTTCCTCTATCAATTAAAAATTCACACGTCAAAACGGTGGACGAATATGGGTAAATTTTTGGGTCAACTTCGAAACGTCAAATTCCCTTGATTTTCTCACTCTCTTTTTAAATCTCCCAATTAATGGAGATGTAATTTATTGTTGGGGGTGTATCTAAGTCTCCAAATATTTCTATATAAGGAGATTATGCTGAAGGGAATGGGGATCTAATATTTTTCTTTGGAATGAAAGTTTTTATTTTCTTTCAATTGTATTGTCATGCTTTCATTTTGTAATCTCTTGTCAATTTCTCCCAAGTAAGTTTTTAATTCACCTTAATTTAATTAAAAAAATATAATCATCTTCTTCTTATTCTTAATTTCTTATTCCTTTTTCCATATCATGTTGATACCTTTTCCTTAGGGAGTGAGGTTATTCACATTATCTTTTGTTAAACTCTTCACACAACGGTGGAGTGATTGTTTTTTTTTCTTCTTCTCCAATTCTACCATCATAAGTATACTACCTGCTTTCATTGATAGAATAACATCAATGGAGGTATAATAATATAATGGGTTGATCCAAGGGAGTATAAAGGGGTGAATTGGATGTTCTTTCTTAATTTAATAATTCTTAATCAATTCTATTTTTGATATTTTAATTCAATGATTTACGTTATCCTTTAAACTCACCAATTTTAAGGATACACATCTCGAGTGCTAAAACGATCCTATAACTTGGAGTGCTCATCAATATGATCCTCTAATTTTATAGTTGATTAGCCTTAGGATAGTGGAAACTCAAAATTTGCGAGTGATTTGGGATGGTTGTATTTCGTTAAAGGAAACACTCGAATTTAATACATTGAAATAGTTTAAAAAGAAATTCATCCAATACACCTCATGTGATAACCAAGGATCAACTCATGATTTTAAATTGAATTCACTTAATTCTTTAAAATATAAAATAATCCAATCAATTAAAACGAAAGTTACCCACTTTATAGCCAAATAAACACCATCAAATCACCTTCTTAGAATGCATGTTTCTTAGGTTTCTTATTAGGTCTCCAAGGATCGATAACCCAAGTCGTACTACAATGACCGCTTACACCATACAACTTGGGTAAATTTGGGCGCAACCAAATTTTTTCACCGTTTTCAGGGACCAATTAAGTCACCTTATAACATATTTCTATTCTCCCCCATTTCTCTTTTCTCATCCCATTTCTCTTATCTTTTCCCCTTTCTTTTTTTTCTTCTCTTTTCTTGGTGCATGTCTACCTACACCCATGACAATTCAAACCGTCTCATTAGGGTGGATAGTCCTAGGGCTGGGGAGTCAAGAAATCATATAGGTATCTTTACATTAGATCCAAATATTCCCAATACTCCAGATTCAGAAGTTGAGTTTGATACAATGGAGAATCTCCCACAAAACCAAATCATAAATCAGGGAGGGAACAGAAATAATGAGCAAGACCCTAACATGGGAATTGTTGCAGACCTGACCATGAATGGCTACCTCACACCAACCAGGACCAATAAAACATCATGCATTAGGCATGATAACATAGGATATTCCCAATATTTTTTTAAACCCCATGTCCTGGACCACCTTCCAACCTTTCATGGGATGGAGTCTGAGATGCCTTACCTTCATGTTAAAGAATTTAATGACATTGTTGAAACCATGTTCCCTCCAAATCAAATTGAATCTGCTAAAATGAGACTTTTTTATTTTTCTCTGAAGGACCGAGTAAATAATTGGTTAAAAATTTTGAGACCAGAATCCATTTACTCTTAGGACTAACTTTAATGAGAATTTTTAAAAAAAAACTTCCCCCATCACAAAGCAATTGCACTTAAAAAGAGTATACAAAACTTTTTTGAAAGAGATAGAGAAACATTATATGAAACATGGGAAAGATTCAAGGACACATTGAACATGGTAACGCACCATGGTTTCTTAATCCCAGAATAAGTGAGAATTTTCTATGAAGGGTTAGGTCCAGGAAATAAACAATTCATTGATATGATGTGTAATGGAACCTTAAAAAACAAAGCCCCAAATGATGCTTACGAGTATCTAGAAAATCTTGCTGAACAGAACCAAACATGGGGAACATCACTATACTATGAGAAGCCGCCCAAATCTGATGGAATGCACAATCTTGGAGAATAATAAAACCTTAGAAAAAAACTTGTTTCAATAACAAAAAAAGTTGAAGTGATTGATCTTAGGAAGGTCCACAAATCCCAAATTGTTGAGCTTGTTTGTACAATTTGTGACAAACATGAACACAAGACTGATAATTTCCCAACCATTCCTTCTATCAAGGATGTTCTTTTATGAGGACCACTAGAATAAGTTAATGCAATGAAATTTCAAAATCCATAATTCCCAAACACCTTCAAGACAAGGTATAATGACCATATAGGCTTTCGTTGGAAGGACAATCAATAACTAGCACAACAACAATGTATCGACACATACCCTCAACAAAACTTTCAACCTCATAATCAGTTCCAACCACAACCGGTCCAATTCCAACATCCTCATGTCCAATATCAACAACCTATCCAACAACCCATTCAACAACCAATAAAACAACCAAAGTATCCTCCTGGTATAAACCAACAATCTCAAGCACCAACCCAAATTGTTCCACAATGCCTAATAGAACAACTGGGCAAAATAATGGAAAAAATGAACTCAGAAGTCTCTTCCCTTAAAAATAACTCCAAACCATCAAAACTGGAAAGGCACCCATGCCTGCTCAGGTGGTACCATCCTCAAATTTATTGGGGGAGTCAAGATGTACTCAAACAACTCACGAACAACTAAAGGTTGTGATTGTTCTAAGAAGTGAGAAATAAATTGAAAAAACTAAACAAATAAGTCAGAAACCATGTGAAGCTTCAAACTCTAATGAAAATTCAAATGAACCACGTTATCAAACTGAAGAAACTGATAACAATGTGAAAGAAACAACTCTTCAACAAACAATCCCACAACCTACACTATTTCCTCAACACAAGGGGGAAAACCAATCCTGAATTGAGTGAAACATTGAGGGAAATATTCTCACAAGTCAATTTGAACATTTCCCTTCTCGATTCCATCCAAACCATACTTGCCTACTCAAAGTACCTTAAGGACTTGTGAACTTTTAAAAGAAAATTTTCACATAAAAACCAAGTCCTTTTGGCTGCTAATGTGATTACCATCATTCAAAGGACCATTCCTCCTAAGTTAAAAAACCCAGGTTTCCCTTACATCATTGTTGAACTAGGAGAGAGAAAAGTTGTCAAGGCCTTATGTGACCTAGGTGCTAGTGTCAATCTCATATCCTATGTTGTATACTTCCAATTAGGCCTATAAGAGCTCTAACCCACATATGTCACACTTCAACTTGATGACCGTAGCATTAGGGTTCCAAAGGTGATTTTAAAGGACGTTTTGGTAAAGGTTGAAAACTTCATCTACCTTGATGACTTCATTGTCCTTGACAACCATCCAATCTTAGGAAATAAGGAACAAACCCCAATCATCCTTGGTCGTCCTTTTCTTGCAACAATAAACTCTTTTATCCGAGTTCGAAATGGGAACATGACCACCACCTTTGGAAACATGAGTCTAGACTTAAACATCTATAATGAAATCTCAAAAATAGGGAATGATGAGGACATTCATGAAGTAAAGATGATAGGAAGAATTGATAATGAATCCATATAACATCAAGGAATATTTGATGGATGTTTAAGTCAGGATGAGATTAATTTCCTTTTTTCACGTGAAGGAAGTTTATCTCCTTGGATTGAATCATTTCCAAATTTCTCTTATGATGAAGTCTTAGGTCCAACAATCAGTGAAACCTTTCAGGAAACCACTTTCATGGAGACCAATCAAACTTATTTCCCTAAATCTGATCAAACCAATCTTGTAGATTAAATTTCTACATGAGGGGATTTTATTCTATCTAAAACTCTAGGAAACAAAATCGATCTTGATCCAATGTCCCAATCTTCTACTAAAATTCTGAACCAACCAAATATTGAATTGAAGGAACTTCCCACTGCACTCAAGTATGCCTTCTTAGGGTACAATCAAACACAACCTATTGTCATTTCTTCTTCTCTTAAATCCAATCATGAGAGGATTATTTTAAATGTCCTTAAGAAACATAATAAATCTATTGGTTGGATGCTATCTGATATTCTTGGGATTATCCCACTAATAGAGACGCAATAGTATTTTTATAGAATCTGATTCAAAGCCATGCCATCAACCTCAATGGAGACTCAATCCTAATCTCATGGAGGTAGTAAGGAAGGAACTTATGAAATGGTTAAAATATTGTATCATCTATCCTATAGCTAATAGTGAGTTGGTGAGCCCAATCCAAGTGGTTCCAAATAAATCAGGAATCATAGTGATAAACAATAAGGATGGATAGATTCTTCCAACAATGGTGAGTAGTGGATGGAGGGTCTGCATTGACTATAGAAAGCTAAACTCATTCACCAAGAAGGACTATTTCCCCTTACCACTCATTGACCAAGTCTTTGAGAGAGTGGAAGGTCGTGAGTTATATTGTTTCTTAGATGGGTACTCAGGGTACAATCAGATTGAGGTCTCCCTAGAGTATCAAAGGAAGACTACATTCACCTGTCCATTCGGTACCTTTTTCTTCAAACGCTTGTCGTTCGGGTTATGCAATTCCCCTGTAACCTTACAGTGGTTCATGATGGGAATCTTCTCAGATATGGTAGGGTATTTTCTTGAGATCTTCATGGATGAATTCTCTATGTTTGGGGATAAATTTGAGGGATTTCTGAGGAATGTGGAGAGAGTTTTTTCAAGATGCGAAGAAACAAATCTGGTCCTAAACTGGGAAAAATACCATTTCATGGTTAAAGAGGGACTATTCCTTGTCCATCTAGTCTCGGGTAGGGGGATTGAAGTCGATAAAGCCAAGGTTGAAATCATTCTTCACCTTCCATCACCCAAAACTGTCAAGGAAGTGAGGTCTTTATTAGGGCATGCTGGTTTCTACAGAATATTCATTAGGAACTTTAGTTTAATAACTCGTCCCCTTTCTGATCTCCTGGTAAAGGATGCTCCATTTGTTTGGACACAAAGTTGTGAGGGTTCACTCTCAACCCTCAAATTCTCTCTCACCTATCCTCTCATTATGAAGTATCCAAATTGGAACCTTCCATTTGAACTCATGTGTGATGCGAGTGACTTCACTGTAGGTGCAGTCTTAGGACAATGATGTGAGAAAACTCTTTATGTCATTTCTTATGCAATCAAATCCTTAAATGATTCCCAAATCAACTAAACCACCACTGAGAAGGAGTTAATTTCTATTGTGTTTGCCTTAGAAAATTTTAGGTCCTACCTCTTAGGATCCCCCATCACTGTATTCACTAACCATTCTACGCTGAAATACCTATTCCAGAAAAAAGATGTTAAGTCAAGACTGATTAGGTGGATCCTTATCTTACAAGAATTTGACCTCACAATCAAGGACCAAAAGGGTGTTGAAAATGTTGTAGCTGACCATATCTCTAGGGTATAATTTAATGAAAAATCATCTCACCTTGATGTGTCTGATTCATTCCCTGATGAACACTTATACTCTGTGAGTGACTTCCCTTGGTATGCCGACATAGCCAACTTCTTAGTTACATGATTCATTCCAAAATTCTTAGGGACTCAAGCTAGAAGGAAATTCCTTTCTGATGTTAGGCACTATGTGTTTGATGATCCATACCTCTATAAGTTCTGCCCTGACCAAGTCATCAGGAGGTGTGTCCCAGAATCTGAACAAGAGTCTATCCTTAAATTCTATCATAGTAAAGCATGTGGAGGTCACTTTTCTTCTAATAAAACTTCTTATAAGGTTCTTCAGTGTGGTCTCTTCTAGACCACCCTCTCAAGGGACTCCTACACATATTTTCAAAGTTTTCCTAGGTGTCAACAATTAGGGTCCATCACAAAAAGGAATCAAATGCCACTCACTCCCATATTAGTGATTGAAATATTTGATTGCTGGGGAATCAATTTCATGGGACCCTTCCCAAACTCTAGGGGGTATCTCTACATCCTCTTAGATGTTGATTACGTCTCAAAATGGGTTGAGTACATTCCCACCAAGACTAATAATCATAAAGTTTTGATCTGATTCCTAAAAGAGCATATCTTTTCTAGATTTGTAATTCCGAGGGCTATAATCAGTGATCGTGGAACCCATTTCTACAACATCCCATTCTCTTCACTCATGTCTAAGTATGGTATTTCTCATAATGTTTCCACTGTATACCATCCTCAAACCAATGGTCAAATTGAGTTGCAAAATAGAGAAATAAAGAAAATTCTTGAAAAAACTATCAATTCCTCTAGGAATGATTGGTCCGAGAAACTCTTAGATTCCCTTTGGGCATATCGAACTGCTTTCAAAACTATCCTAGGCATGTCACCCTATAGATTGGTTTATGGAAAAGCATGTCATTTACCTGTTGAAATTGAGAATAAGGCCTTTTGGGCAATAAAAAAATGAACTTTGACATTTTATTGGATAAAACAAAAAGGAAATTAGATCTTAATGAACTTGAGGAACTTTTGATGGAGGCTTATGAAAATTAAAGGATTAATAAATCTAAAGTTCAAGCCTACCAATCTAGGAATCTTAAATTCAAACACTTTGAACTAGGAAAATTCATGCTATTGTATAGTTCAAAACTTCATATATACCTAGGAAAGCTAAGTTCTATATGGTCTGGTCCATACCTAGTGCATCATGTGTACCCTCGTGGGTAAATAGAGATTCAAGATCCCACAAGTGGTCATGTCTTCAAAGTCAATGGTCATAGGTTAAAACCATTCATTGAATCATTCAATAAACAAGAAACCAAGGAGGAGTTAACTGACTCAACATATGAACCAGAAAAAAATTCATAGATTTAGGGTCTATGTCGGGCTAACGACATTAAACAAAAGCGCTGCATGGGAGGAAACCCGTGGTTTTCATGTTTCCAATCACGGTGAATCATCTTTTGTTTCCTTCTTCTTTGTTTTTTTATTTTTTTTTAAAATAGACTTTTGACATATTCTTATTTTATGAGTAAGGATGGGTATGAAAAGGGAGCATCGTATTCATCTATGTCACACGGTGTGATCCCTGAGTAATACCTTACCCAGAAATTTAAAAGAAGACAATGTATCATCAGTTTATTTTATTTTATTTAATGTTTTTGTAGGTATTTAAAAAAATAGATTGTTGAAATGTTATTCTTTTATGAGTAATGATGTGTATGAAAGGGGAACATCATATTCATCTATGTCACATGGTGTGATCCCTAAGTAATACCTTACCAAGAAAATATAAAAAATTCAATGTATCATCAGTTTGATTTTTAAAATTTAAAAAAAACAAGGAAAACCATAAAAATGTTGATACTTGGTTTTAAATAAATTGTTGTGTTGTTTTTTTTTTCTGGTTTGTTCTTCTTTATATGGTTCAGGGACTATTTTGGGTGATACATATTTGATCAAGGAGGTGCCTACATCTCCCAAGAGATCAAAGGAGTAATATGGAGAATCATGAACTTCAACCTCAAAAACTAGGTGAATTTGTTCCATGTTTATTGTTTCAAAAATTTTTAACACTTCTAATCTTCATGTAACCCCTTCTAAGTTTTCTTTAAACACTAGGGAAAATGTTATTCTATGTTGTAGAGAGATGAAATAAAAAATGATAAGAAAATTCATGGAAAGAAAAATTACATTAACCTTGAACATGATAACACACATTGCAAACTCTGAAATTGGATATCAAATAATTTTTCATGCCTTGATTCTGATTTTAATGCAAGTTTATTTTCATGATCATAGTTTTTGGAAAGTGCGGTTATCCAATGTGATTTTTCAAAGTTTAAATTTTCATTCTCTTAATAAAAATGCCACAATGCATTTCTAGTGGATCTTGGGTGTAAATTTCTGTTATTGGGTCCCTTTCATTATAGCATAGGGTTCTGGGGTCACTTTTAGTTTAATTTGAGTATCCAAAACAAAAAAAAAATCAAAAACAAAACAAATAAAAAATAAATAAATAAATAATTTAAAAAAAATAATGACCACATAGAGAAAAGTGTTGTCCAAATGTGTGGCATCCAGCACTTGGGGATCGTGACTCCATATTTTTCTTGCCAAGAGTTAGGCTTTATATCTCTATTGTAGAGCATGGAATTGACAATATGTGTGGTGTCCGGCACTTGGGGATCGTGACTCCATAGTTTTCTTGCCTAGAGTTAGTCTTTCATATGTATTATGGTTAAAAAAATCAAAAAAAAATTGGATACTCATCTTAAGGTTTAATGTGATTTCCACCTAGCGCATCCATTTTTCCCCTTGAATAATAAAATGGGCCACATATCTTTTGTGATGCACAACACTTTATCATGCTTAATTGAAATTGGATGAAATGTGGTGATGAATTTGAACAAAGGAATGGGCTTAGGCTTGGGATATTCTTATGGACCTAGCTTGTTTTAAATGATTTTTATGGGTTTCATAATTTTGTTGGTATGAGGTCTTTGTGTGAGCAATGTGTATTAAAATGTTTTTGGAAAAGGGGATTCGAATTTCATATTTGTAATATATTTTGCTCGGGAATAGAAAAACTCAAGTTGGGGGGTGTGATTAGTCACTGAAAGTGGATAATATTCCTTTTTAATATCTTTATATTCATTTTTTGAATGTCCATAAACATTTTTTTAGTGAATTACATAAATAGAACTTCATTTCTCATCTTAAATGCAATTAATGTTTAAAATGAAAATTTTGTCCCAATCATTCATCTATTTGTGGACAACATTATATTCATTTTATGAATTTTATATTTTGGTATATGGTTGATCACTTTGTTTAGAATATTTTTTCTTTTAGTATTGATGGATGAATCCCAATGGAAGATGGAGATTTTTGGGGATGAATGCAGAGCTTTTCTGGAGAAAGCATAATGGGTCAAAGGCCCATCAAACAAATGTGGGGCCCAAAAACCAATCCAAATGAAGCTCAAGTTTTTACAGTAGAAAGATAAATATATGAGTATCATTTTATTCAACTGTGTCCAGAGCTAATTATGAATGTTTCATGATGATAAAGGGATCTGAAGTTGAGATTTAAATGGTGGGCCCGATATTAATGCACATAAAGTCGTCCCACCATTTAAAACATAAATTCCAAAAGGATACACCAAATTTTCTGAAATTTTTAAATCTAATAGATAACATAGGGGAAAAAATATTTCTCTTCTACGACCCCTCCTGATTCGGCCTCCATAAATTAAAAATTTACATTTCAAAATGGTGGACGAATCGGGATGAATTTCCGGGTCAACTTCGAAATGTCAAATTCCCTTGATTTTCTCACTCTCCTTTTTACTCTCCCAATTAATGGAGATGTAATTTATTTTTGGGGGGTCTATTTAAGTCTCAAAATATTCCTATATAAGGATATTATGCTTAAGGTAATGGTGATCGAATATTTTTGTTTGGAATGGAAGTTTTTATTTTCTTTCAATTGTATTGTCATGCTTTCATTTTGTAATCGCTTGTCAATTTCTCCCAAGTAAGTTTTTTGTTCACATTCATTTAATTAATAAAATATCATCATCATATTATTATTATTAATTTCTTATTTCTTTTTCCATATCATGTTGATACCGTTTCATTGGAGAGTGATGTTATTCACATTATCTTTTGTGAAACTCTTCACACAACGGTGGAGTGATTGTTTTATTTTTCTTCTTATCCAATTCTACCATCATAAGTCTACTACCCATTTTCATTGATAGAATAGCATAAATGGAGGGATAATACTATAATTGGGTTGATCCAAGGGAGTAGCAAGGGGTGAATTGGATGTTATTTATTAATTTAAAAATTCTTTCTATTTTTAATATTTTAATTCAATGATTTACGTTATCCTTTAAACTCACCAATTTTAAGGATACACATCCCAGGTGCTAAAACGATATTCTAAATTGGAGTGCTCATCAATATGATCCTCCAAGTGTATAGGTGATTAGCCTTAGAATAGTGAAAACCTGAAATTGGTGAGTGATTTTGGATGGTTGTATTTCATTAAAAGAAACACTCAAATTTAAGACATTGAAATAATTTAAAAATAAATTCATCCAATACACCTCATGTGATAACCAAGGATCAAATCTTGCTTTTAAATTGAATTCACTTAAGTCTTTAAAATATAAAATAATCCAATAAATTCAAATGAAAGTTGGACACTTCATATCCAAATCAACAACATCAAATCACCTTCTTAGAATGCATGTTTCTTAGGTTTCTTCTTAGGTCTCTGAGGATCGATAAACCAAGCTATACTACAATGACCGCTTACACCAGAAAACTTGGGTAAATTTGGGCACAAAAAAATAGCCTATTACTCCCACAAATTTTGTATCAATGAGAATAACTACAAATATAATGATCTATTATTAGCTATAGTTATCTTCATATTAAATATTTGGAGACACTATCTCTATAGGGAGATGTGTGACATAAATACAAATCACAAAATCATAAATTATATATTCACACCAAATTATATCAATATGTACTAATGAATCTTCTAGGATTTGATTGAGTATTTTTATTTTTCAACCCATTACTATCATTGGATGGAAAAAATTAGTATATTCTGTAAGTAGAATGGATTCTATGATTATATCCATGATTAGGATTCAAAGGGATCTAATCATCTTATACATATAAAGGATGAACATTTAAATAATAAGAGGGTATTTATTCTACCTTTCTCAAATATTTATCAACTATCCATTATTATGAGGATCAAGGATTACCAATGAGAATCTATAATGAAAGGAATGTAATATTCTATAGTGTATCTTTACTAAAGATAGATTCATAGGGTTTAGAACTTAAATATGTATCTCATAGAAACCAAAAATGAAAAAGGAACATTTAGATGACGCACATACCTCATCCTTCTCTTTTTATTTAGGTACCACTAAGATGTATTCATATTTTCATAAAAACATCAGGTTAAATAACATGAATATTGAGATTTAGAACTTGTATCTCAATGCTTGGTATGCCAAAAAGTCAAGGATGAATGAAAAAACTATTAGGGTATGATGCTACCTTCTCCATACCAGTATAGAAAAGGTAAATCATAACTATGTAATTCTTCATTGGACTCCCCATGGAATATTAATGAAATAACACCATATATGTGGTAGTTGAACTATTTACAAAGATGTCACATTTCATCGATATTAAGGAAGATATATTTCTCTGCAAAATCCCTAATATACATATAAGGTAAAAGTTAAGACTACATGGAGTATCACTCCCTATTACATTTTATCATAATCATAGGTTTATGTTGTGGTTTTGTATAAGCCTTCGTTAATAGTTTGATACAGAGCTACATCTTAGAACATTTTAACAAAATCAGATGGATAGTCAGTATGATAGAACCATCTAAACTTTGAAGGATATGTTGAGATAATGTAAAATGGATTTCCAAGGATTATGGGATCAACAACTTCCCCTAGTGTAGTTCTAATATAACAAAAGTTTCAATTCTATAATCAAAATGTAACCTTATATAGATCTGTATTGGAAGAGGTCTCAGACTCCATCATTTTGAGATGAAGATATATAGTGGAAGGTTATGGTAATAGATCTTATTCAATAGATGATAGACGTGGTTCAAACCATTCAACACCAGATAAAATCCACAAAAATATAAAAAGAATGGTATGTAGGAATTTTCTAACGAGACCTAGAGTTTGAGGTCATATATAATGCGATCATCCATATATCATATTGGAATAATGTCATAATGTTTAGGAATAATGGAATTCTTAGTCCAAGATACATTTTCCCCTTTTAGATCCTTGATTTTTTTAGAGCTATTGAATATATTATAGAATTCCCACCTAACCAAACCCAAGTACATGATGTGTTCTAGTATCATTATTAAGGAAGTACATACCATTCTCCTCATATGTACCGAATCATGAGGTGGTACCACTATAGAATGATATTTCATATGAGGGGAGTCTGGTGAGGATCCTAGATCAAAGAGAAAATTTCATAAAAAATAAGATAGCCTAGATTATCAAGTATTATGGTAGAACCAAATGTTTGATGAAGAAACATGGTAACCTGAAGTGGTGATAAAATAGAAGTATCCTCATCAGTTTTAGTGTATTATATAAAATTTAGAGGGTTAAATTTATCAAGGTGGTTGAATGTGATGGCCTAAATTTTTGGAAATTAAATTCCTTTTCTGAATGATCAAATGCCTCATTAATTAATGTAGTAATAGAAAACACATGAACTATATTGGTTATTTTAGGAAAATTATAAAATATTGCTTTTTTGATTTAAAATAATATTAATCATCATTAATCATAGTTAATATAGTAGTTGTATAGTGACCATGATGATTAGTATATAATAATTGTTTTGAAAAATTCCATTTTCATAGACAGAATGAGTTATGGCCTCGAGTAGTAAGATTATACACTATAAATCCCATTTATCAGAGCTTATAAGAGATATGGAATAACTGTGATTTTTTCCTTTACCATGTAAACGATAAAATTCAAAAACTAAAGCATGAATGAAAAAAATTATGGGAGAAGTTCATTATTATAGATATCACATACCAAACTATATTTTCCAAGACACCCCAAGAAATCCCCACTATCACAAAACTTACCCATATAGAATACGCTCGTATAATAAGACTTTATGTATCTAGACCCATTAATTTTGAATTTTTATATTTTAATTTTATTAAAATAATTATTATTTTCCTCCCTTTTACTATTTTAATTATATATGAGTTTATTATATATTGATTCGAAGAAACAAAATTATATTTTTCAAAAATATATAATTTTAATAAAATAGTATTTCTAATAAATTTAGGAATTTTAAATGAGTTTTATTTTCTTATAATATTCTCAATAAATAATTTTAATAAATAAATTATAATATAATTTATTATATTATAAAATAATCCTTACAAAGTTCATAAAACTATTATTGTCATAAAAATTAGTATTTTTTAATAACTGGGGACATTGATTTAAAAGTGTAAGTTATAATATTTAGATGATTATTTTTATAAAATAAATATCATTTTTTTAATAATCATATAAAAATTAAAATATGATTTTTTTTCATAATTTTCTGAGATAGTATTTTTTTAAAAAAAAATTAAATACGGTATAAATATCGGGTATGTATTGTGAAATCATAATAGAATAAAAGTGATGTAATAAATAATATAAAGAGAATAAATGAGCAAAAATATATTTCCCCTTTAAAATAATTTTTTTAAATTCCTTTGATTAATTTTATAAACCCTTAATTAATCCTCCAAAACATAATTATAATTTTTAGGTTTTAAAATCAATTCTTTATAAATTTTTCTCACTTCTACATAACTAGAGGTATTATTTTATGTACATATATTATTGGACTTATAAAATATATAACACCACTTTTATTAGTCATAAATAATTGAGAAAACTCATGGGATGGTCTGTGGTTTCTATTATTTTATCATATAGAGTCCAAAACCATTGTTTTGAAATTAATAAATAACTCCCCTCTTTTTCTATAAATACCCACACAATCTCCCACTATTCTTAACTAAAAACCCATTTATCATGAATTTAATTATTCCTCTCCCTCTCTAAATCATTCATAGGGTGTTCCAAAGATCTTAAGGAGTTCCTACCAATATTTTAGAAAAACCCTGCCATGGTATGAGGATTCTATCATCCTCCTCTTTATTCAAGAACTCTCCTTGTATTATTCAATTTTATTACAAATTGTTCATGTTGGAATAATTTTTTACACATCCCTTTTACTATCCTTATTATTTAAATTTAATAATACGCTTCCTTTAAAACTCATTAAACCCTTCCATTAATCTTTATATACACCTTTTATGCTACTGAAATTATCCCATGATTTTTCATAGAAACATTTCTATAGTGAATACCCGTCCCTATTTCCACTCAAATGTATTCACCTATATGTACATATACATAATTTATTTAGTCCTTAAATGTATTTAAATTAAACTACTAAGTCATGGGATTAAATGTGATGTAATATTCTCTTATGTTAAATAACATATGTTGCACCAAAATTCAGGTACATAATATGAATATGATGAGTGGGACCATAATTTTATTGCCCTCTAGTGCATTGGGTAATGATTTTATCTCTTAAGATACCATTATGGTGAATGGGAGGTTATGATAATAAAAATATGTTTTTATGTCTCCAGGGCTATCCTTGACTTATTCTTATGATTTCATGTTTGATATTGTTTCCACATTCATATACTATCTTGATGTTATCAACTTATATCATGAGTTGATGCCTATGATTATGATTCCCACAAATTTACATCACCTAAAAAATCCTCTTGACTCACATGTGTTAATTTCATCATTTTAATTGTTGATTATTACATTACCATGATTTATATCTCACCCCTTTATTATGTTTATCCCCAAGTTATTATATGTAGCATTAGAATATTGGTAGAATTTTAAAAGAATTTTATGGAGTATAAATAAATTTGTTGAATCCCTATTTCATGTTAATATGTTATTTATCTAATTACCCAAATACACTGGCCATTTTTATCTTTCTACATTATATTATGTGTTTCTTTATGTAACAAATCATGAATTATGGCATATTAATGAAATGGGTTTTCATTATATCACTACATGGTTAGTGCATATTTTTTCCAAATATGGGGCACAAACTATGCGACTCTCAAGATATTATCTTGTAGGACTTGTATGGTTTAAAAACCCTTGTGAAATAACCTTGAAATAGAAATTTAATTCTCCTAAAATTGTTTTTTAATTTGGATTAAGGTCATGAAACACTCAATTTTCTCATATTCTCATATTCTCTTGAACTTCTCTCCTCTCCTAGGCTCCCTTGGTAGTTTGGTTTGACAAAGAAGTGAATTTTGGAAAATTTGTGTGTGTTTTAGATTAAAATTAAAGGTTAATTCCTCATTTATTTTATATATATTTACATACTATCATATAAACTCACTTGAATCATTAGATATATTTTATCATGAATTTTTCTATGTTCAATATTGTGGATCTTGATGAGATCTTGATGGATCTATTAAAGAGAAGAAGATTCCCGACCATATCTATCATTTTTGTGCGCCATTACTTGATTTCATTAAACATCATGAGTTATATAGATTATATCTCATTCTACTCATTCTATAACATGGCTTATTAGATTCTAAATTCTTTTTCTTTTAATTTTTTAGGAAAGCACTGTTAGTTTTTGTTCCTAAAACATTGGATTCAAAATTATGCTCACATGGTGCATGATGAAATGGTCAAAATAATTTGGTTTCAAAATAAATGTTTTATGTTGAATAATTTGATATAAAAACTTGAAAAACACGGTATAGTTTGTTAAAATGAATTTAGGATGGATGATTGTGTGAATTACAACTATCAATGTGGGATTAAGTAATGTCATTAAGTAACACTATCATAAGGGTTCACTAAGTGAAAACTTGGTGAATAGATGACTTAATACTCGTGACTATAAGGATGTACATGGTTTCATTCATGTGGGTGTTTGTGAGGGTGTATAATGGAATTATAATTCTAAGTGAAAAATATTATAGATAAATATTTCATTAAATATTTTCATACATGGAACTTATTTGTGGATTTATAATAAAATTTGTATCTTATTCTATTCTATTTTATATGAAATTTTCTGACATGTTCTTTTCCAAGAGGCATGTGATGGGAATTCCATGGGGAATTCCTACTGAGTTATAATCACCCCATTCTTGGGAACATTGGTGATTTTGTAGATATTGTATACTAATATAAACGTAGTGGAAAGATTTCATGTTTTTATAGTTTTGTAGAAACCTAATTTTTTCATACATATATATTAAATAATTTCTTGATGAACATTTAATATATTACAAAAACACATGCCTAAGGATTTTAAGAGGGATAATGCATTTGGAAACTTGGAAAAACAAAAAAACTAGTTTATATATAAACTAAATCATCTACCACATTATTCTTTATAAATATAACCCTTCTTAGACATATCACATGTAATAAATTTCTACACAAGCTAGGGAATGGAATCATTAGAAAGGGTGAACCCAAATCCTATGAAAGGGAAAATAATGGATATTAATAAGCATAATATGAACATAAGGGTATGAGAACATGAGAATAACATTTGAAAACCATACCCTGAATCTCAAATATCATAATATTGAGTAATGGAATAAATATTTGGATGTTTATAATACATGAATCAAAAAGGAGTCAAAGAACATGATCCATGAGAGAATAACATTGGAATAAGACATAGTTTCATTGCATACATATAAGAATATAAAATATTATTCCAATTATACCCATCAATTCATTTATAACATGTCAGGATTGGGGTAACCACCCATTTACCTGATTTAGTATTGGTATGACATCCAGTGTACCCTATTTTGAGCTTGGGATAACCTCCCTTATACCCTTTGAGATCATATAACACTAATAATTACACAATAAATTGGAGGGATATATATTTCCCATCCATAAAGTAGTTCATACATTTATGTTCAATAAGATCATTGAACTTCATCATATCAGATCCATTAAAAATAAATGGTTTTCATAAAACATTTCACCGTAGTATACCCCATGGAATAGATATGGGTGTCATAACCATTTCATTATGATATAACCTATGGAAGATAAATGAGTTTCATAAACATTTTTTCATGGTATAACCCACGATAGGGAAATATATTTCATAAAATTATTTTCTTAATAAACATAAACAATTTATAAAAAGAATAAGAATGGTATAGTTTCATAATATCCCTAGAAAATTATAAGTAACCTCATAGGATTTAATCTTATATGGAGAATGATATTGAAATAAAAATCAAATGGATTTTTTCTTGAGGTAAATAACATTTCATTAAAAACCACTTTTAAAACTAAATTCTCATAAGATATTTCAAAAATTATCTACATTAAAAATAATTTGGATAACTTATATATTAATCTTCTAATAAAATTAATATCACAATGGAGGAAAATTTCATTCATGTTATACAAATTAAAATAAATTTTCATTCACATTTTTGGTAAAAGTAAAATGGGTATTTTTTAGAAAATGACAGGACTATTTCATTCAAAAAAATTAAAAATTCATAAATGGGTAAAAAATTATTTAATAAATAATTTGGATAATGTTAAAAACATTTTTCAGATAATTTATAGAAATCATTGTTTATGAAGAAAAAGGGTATTCTACCTAAGTGAGAAAATAAGTTTATTTTTCATAAACAACATTTTCTCAATTATTTTAATTAAAAAACAGTATTGAATGGTAATATTAATTTAAAATATCCTTAATAACCAAAGGAGAATAAAATAAATTATAATTATTGAGAGTTATATCATAATTTTTCAACATTGGAGACTTATTCATAATCATTCTTGGTAAACAGTGTGATTGTAAAATAAATCAATAACCATTTTAGTAACATTTGAATCATAATCCCCATGAAAGAGAGATCATAAAATGTATATTTAAACACTATATTTATTATTATAATAATCATAAAATACATTCATGGATAGTATATACACAACATAAAATAAATAGTTTGTGAATATGGTTTGCGTCTCACAGAAGAACAAAGTGTAATAGAATTCCTTTACCTCTTTATTAATACTTTGAATAATAATCACCAATAAATAATAAAATAAATTGGACCATTTAATATCATTAGAGTAATTATAGTCATGATATACCTTGTCAAAGGGTCAATATACACACCACGCAAAAAAAATGAGCAGTGATTTTTCATATGTCTTTTAGAAATAAAAGAGAGTATAAATCCAATACTCTAAATAGTTAACTCCTTCATATATGCTTGAAAATTCTATATAATAAATATAATTTTTTTATAATACTATTATAGAACCATAATTATATATATCATAACATATATGATTTACTTATAACCTTTCATTACTATCACAACCCGTCCCCCGAGGCCTGTGTCGTGACTACCCCATGATCGCCTTCCATAGTCCAGGGGATGGCGACTAACACCAAAGGCATTACTCTCTAAAACTAGGAAGGCATTGCCTTTATAACCTATAAACACACACACAATAAAGCACACATCTGGATATGAAACACCAAGTAAACTATATAACAAAAGAGTGCTGAAAGAAAAAGGGGCTAGAATACAAGCCCAACTGGAAAGTAAAAGTAAAAATGTGATACAATACAACTGAAGTAAAGGGAAAGTCAAATGTCGGGTCATCCTCCAAGGTTCCTACCTAAAGGTTAGGTACAGATCGCCTCCTCAGCACTCCTTGTTCGTCCTTCTCCTCCGCGTATCGACACGTCGTATGGTCCACCTCTAGGTATCTTCTAGTCCTGGTTCTCTTAGCCTCAGTCAGCGTTGTCCGTCGTCTGCATCCAACACAACAAGGTGCGGGCATTTCCAGTGTAGGGGTGAGTATAACAATACTCAGTAGGTACCCTGAGACCCTCAAGGTCTCACAAAAATCCACCAAGGATAAACCAAAAATTATGAAATCAACAGGTAACCCTACTTAGGTATATTCCCATACATATACCTAAGTTATCAAGTAATCCATCTAAATCATGAGGAAAACACAGAAAACATGACTCAGCTCAAACCATAAGTTTATTCTAGGGGTAGTATCAGGTAACAACCCCAGTCACATTGTCAAAACCTCAGCTGCTGGAGAACTCCTCCTCTATCGAGTACAGTGGACCTGCCATGACATCAAGGCGCTTCCCACTAACCTTGGACTGGTGAGGTACTCCTCCTCTCGAGTACCGTGGATCTGCCGTGTCACCAAACGTGCTCCCCACCATGGGTTTGCCACGTCACCAAGTGTGCTCCCCCTCATAGCCTACTTAGGTACTCCTCCTGTTGAGTACTGTGGATCTACCACGACACCAAGGCGCTCCCCACTGTGGGTCTACAGCGACACCAAGGCGCTCCCCACTGGGATAGTCGAGTCACTATGAGTAGAAACGGTCAGTAGTCATCAGGTCTCATCCAGCTACTAGGTCTCCGCACAATGCTCACTCGTCTCCAGGAGGATCCACTCCACGAGCTACTGGTCGATACTCCAACTGTCATGAAGTCCCATGAAGAAGTATCTCAAAGGACTGCCATGTCAAGGGGGTCTCAATGAAATAGATGGTGCGTCAATCAGATGTTCGGTCTGTGAGTTATTAGCCTTTTAGTTTTGATGGCCCGGTTGGATTAATGCTCGATCCAACCTGACCGTACCTCAAAGATACCCAAAAATCTAGTAGGGTATACTCAAAGCGACTGTCTCGCTCCAAGATTTCCAGCGCTGCTGACGATTCGTCAAACGGATATCTGGTGCCAAAGATATGGCTAAAGGAGCGTAAATGGGTTATAGTGGGCCCGGGTCTAGTCCGACCCAATCGGACTGACCCGGTCCAACCTGGCTAGGGTCCACGCAGTTTGGGTTGATCCGGACTAACCCGCTGGGTCAGGCCCGGCCCGTGGTGCGACCTGGTCCGCTGGGCGGTCTGGCAGGCCGCGAGGGCCACGAGGGGTCGCTGGGGCCGCGGGGCAGCGAAGGCCACAGGTCGGTCATGAGGGCATAGGCTGTTTTGGCCGGAGCGCCATGGGGTGTGCGCTGGTTCGGCCTAGGCACTGTGGGGGCAAGGTCTGGTTCGGCCGGGGCGCCGCGGGGGGTGCAGACCGGTTCGGCAGGGGCACCGCGGGGGGGGGGGGGGGGGGGCGCAGGCCAGTTCGTCCGGGGCGTCGTAGGGGTGTGGGCCGGTGCAGCCGGGGCGCCGTAGGGGGCACAGGCTGGTTTGGTTGGGGCACCGCGGGGGGTGAAAGTGGCTCAGCTCGGGGCAGCGGCTCAGCTCGGCCGCTCGGCACGACATCAGTTCGGCGACGGCACGGAGCGACGGAGGCCGCGGGTGGCGGAGCACCGTTGCCTTTGTCACCTTCCTCTATTTCGAAGAACACCTAAATTCAAAAAAAGGATTACGAAGAGAACGGTCCATGATAGTTTGGCCCTCACTCTCCACATTAGGGCGGTAGCATATGGATCAACATAAAAAGAATTAATAATATCAACCCTCCCGCAAAGATTTTTCCCAGCCCGCAAAAGAAAATATCTACATTCTTTGTTTTAAAAGAAAGGAAGAACATTGGAATATAATCATACACAAATTATACCCCTACCTCTTTCTATTGATGGCGTTGGCGTAAGAAGGTAGTACGGTCATCGATTCGCCATAGGTGAGGACGTACCACGTTAGAAGAAGTCTCGAGGAAGAAGGTCGAAGGAGGTCGGCGTTCTTTGTTGGCAGAGTCTTCTTTGTTGGGGAGTGCATTCTTCGTTGGAGAACACGTTCTTCGTTGGAGAGCATAATCCTCCAAGTGTTGTGAGTCACGTCACTTTACTGGCACTTCGTATCTTGGTTAAGTCTTCCCAAATCCTCCTCCCAAACTGTATATATATAGGAGAGGGGGAGGTAGGTAACAATCATGGAATTTATGACGGTTCATTTATTAGGAACCTTCTTAATTCCAACGACATTGTTACTTAATTTAAAAATGGGGCAAGCAGATTAACAAAGTTGGCACAATTAAAGGTATGTGCATTGGTACAATTAATGTGGAGGAAGTTGAAGAGGCTCCTCTACATTAATGAGGGAGTGGAGCGGTTTCTTTCTCATTAAGATGGGGTTGAGAGGTTTTGGCCTCGGGTGGTCCCCACCACTATAACCCCTCATGGGAGGTTAGGGGCTGATGGTCCCCACCACCATAACCTCTCATGGGAGGTTAAGGTCTGGTGGTCCCCACTTCTCAACTTTCATAAGGAGGTTTAGTTCTAGTGGAACCCACCTCCCAACACCCACATGGGTGTTGCAAATAAAAATAAAGTGTCACCCACTTTTATTTTTATTTTATTCTTTCACGAAAAACCCAAAAACTAACTTTCACCATCGACCATCTTCCATCGAGGTGAAAGTCTCCTTAAGAGAATATCGGCACTGCGAGTTCAACGGTGCCCTCAGATTTCAATTCCGAACACCAGTTCAAAAGTTAGAAAAATCTGCTCGCACATTTATTGAACGTACCCAAAAAAAGTTCAGAAATTCATTTTGGGCACTCCGGGCCTCGGAATCACGCGCCGTCAATTTTCGCGAACTCGTAAAATTTCCATTTATTTTAAAAAAAAATTACATGGAAATTTTGGGTCTTGACATTCTCCTCACCTCAGGATTTATGTCCCCGTAAGCCACAAGTCAAACTAAGGGAACAAGTGGGGGGTACTGAGCACACATCTGAGCCTCCCACTCTCATGTGCTCTCCTGGAGGTTCTCGTGCTGTCAGCGAATGCGCACCGGAGGTATAAACCATCCACGAAGGACCCAATCCTATCTATCCTCAATCTCTACTGGAACCTCTGTAAAAGTCTCCCCATCGTCAATGTTTAGCTCGCCATGGTCGATGATGTGAGAAGGGTCATGCACATATCTCCTCAGCTGGGATACGTGGAAGATGACATAAACCTGGTGCAACTGAGGTGGAGGAGCTAAGCGGTATGCCACCCCTCCAACTCTACTGAGGACCTGAAAAGGTCCGATGAACCTTGGAGATAACTTGTCGCCTCGGCCAAATCTCCGCAAACCTCATCGAGGTGAGACCCGTAGAAAGATGTGGTCGCCATCCTCGAACTCCAGAGGTCTCTGCCTCCTATCAGCATACGACTTCTACCTGCTCTGTGCAGTCTTCATCTGCTCCTGGATAATCTATACCTTCTCTGTGGTAGCCCGTACCATCTCTGGTTCCACGAGTGCTGACTCCCCTGGGTCAGTCTAGCACAAAGTTGATCTGTAAGGTCTCTCGTATAACACCTCAAAAGGTGTCATCCCTATGGTGGAGTGATAGCTGTTGTTGTATGCAAATTCTTCCAAAGGTAAGTGATCCTCCCAACTGTGACCGAAGTCTAGGACACAAGCATGTAGCATGTCCTCGAGGGTCTAAATGGTCTGCTCAGTCTGACCATCCGTCTGTGGATGGAAGGCGGTGCTCAAACGAAGTTGCATCCCAAAAGGCTCCTACAACCCCTTCCATAGCTGGGAAGTAAAATTTGTATCACGACTAGAGACAATTGTCGAAGGTACTCCATGTTACCCCAAAATCTCCTGCGCATAGAGGCATCCCAAGCTCTCTACTGAACCCTTCTCTCTGATTGGTAGGAAGTGGGCCGACTAGGTGAGTCGGTCGATGATCACCCAAATAGAGTCATGACCCCTAGATGTACATGGAAGTAATGTCACGAAGTCCATGGATATCACATCCCACTTCCAATCTGTGACCTCTAAAGGCTAAACCAAGCCTGCTGGTACTTGATTCTCTGCCTTCACTTGCTGACAAGTGAGGCATCAAGAGACAAAATCTGCAACTGCTTTCTTCATTCCCAGCCACCAGTGCTGTCGTCGGAGATCCTGGTACATCTTCACTACTCCTGGATGTAGCGCTAGAGGGGATTTGTGGAACTCCCTCAACACTTCCTCCTGAAGTGACATTGGTACCATGGTATGTCCCCTGAAGAAGATGATGTGCTCCCCACCTTTAGAAAATCCATCAGGTGCATGCCCTATGGATATCTGAGCACGTCGCATCTCGCAGTCAATGTTCCCACGCTACACCTCCCTGACTCACTAAATAAGTGGGGGAGTGAATGTAAGAGACTGAAGTAAAGATGCTTCATCTCTATCCACAAAGGATATCTGTAAAACAACTAGCTGCTTCGTTTCCTCACCTAGAAGTTGTATACCAGACCTCCTGCTGAGTTCATCTGCTACAATGTTCCCCTTCCCAGGAGTATAGACTATCTCAAAATCATAGTCCTAGAGGAACTCAAGCCAACGTCGTTGTCTCAGGTTCAGGTCCTTCTGGGAGAATATATACCTGAGACTCTTGTGATCAGAGTACACTGTAAAACGTTCGCCCATAATATAGTGTCGCTACATCTTCAAGGTGAATACCACTGCAGATAACTCTGGGTCATGGGTATCATAGTTCATATCACGTTATCTCAGCTACTGAGAACCATATGTTATCATTGCTCGCTCCTGCATCAGGACACATCCAAGCCCGGTCCCTGATGCATCGTAGTAGACTATATACCTTACGCCCTCCTCTGGAAGCCTCAAGATGGGGGCACTAGTCAGCCTATGCCTCATCTCCTGAAAGCTCTGCTGGTATCTCTCCAACCACACAAAGGGTTTCCACTTCTTCATCAAGGCTGATATTAGTGCTGCAACTCTAGATAAATCTGGCACAAACCTCCAGTAATATCCAACCAAACCCAGGAAACTCCATACCTTCGTCACACTCTAGGGGGGATCCCAAGAAAGTACTGCCTCAATATTTGTTGGATCCACTGCAACTCCAACCTCCGATATGACATGTCCTAGGAATTTAACCTCTCAGATCCAAGTCTTACCATAAATTTGATGCTCTCGGAGAGTTTCCAGTACTACCTGCAAATGACAAGCATGCTCCTCCTCAGTAGTCGAGTAGATCAGAATGTCTTTGATGAAGACTATGACAAACCAATCAAGGTATGGCTAAAAGATTCTGTTCATGAGTCCCATGAACACTACTGAAGCATTGGTCACACTGAATGGCATAACCAATAACTCATAATGTCCATACCGACATCTGAAGGTCATCTTCTTTACATCTTCATATCGCACTCTGAGCTGGTGATAACCTGATCTGAGGTTTATCTTTGAGAACCATCGTGCTCCCTTCAGCTAATCAAATAGGTCGTCAATACTTGGTATTGGGTACTTGTTCTCTGTGGTCACCTGGTTCTGGTTCTGATAGTCGGCATAAAGTCTCAAGCTCCCATCCGCCTTCTTGGAAAAAAAATCGGAGGTGCCCAAGGTGAAACACTGGTCTGGATGAATCCCTTTCCCTGTAAGTCCTCCAGATGTACTCACAGCTCACGAAGCTCCGTGGGATCCATCAGATATGCTGGTGTAGATATCAGTGTCATCTCGGGATACAATTCAATGTAAAATTCCACCTCTCTGTGAGCAGTTAGACCTGGAACATCATCAGGAAATACATCTATGTACTGGTCTACCACTACAGGATAGCTCGGACTCTCCACATCAACAGCTCCGAGCGTAAGGCTAGCCAACTGATGAGTGATCGGCTGCACCCTCCTTCGGGTAAGTCCATCCTGCACTGAAAAGGCTCCCTTCTCACCGGTGAAGGTAAACCTAGTCCCATCCATACGGAAACACCGCACTTTGCACCTAATACAGTCTATCTAAGTATGGAATGTAGATAACCAGTCCATACACAAGATGATGTCGTAAGGCCTCAATGCCACTACTAGGAGATCCTAGCTGAAGCTCTCTCCTCATAGAGTAATCTCACACTGCCGGCACCAGTGCGTAATCATTGAATATTCTCCCGTAGGAATCTCTATCCATAAGGATCGAGCCAATGACTCCATCGGAATCTTAGAGATCTAAAAGAGGGAAGTGGCAATGAAACAATTTCTAGCACATGTGTCTATAAGTACTGCCGATATGGTGGAGTAGACACATATCATACCTTGAATAATCTCCAGAGCTCCATGATCATAAGCCTCAGCTGCCTAGAGCTGAGCTCTCCCCTATCCACCTGCTCCCTGTGGTCGGGGTGGACTTTCTAGTGGTGGTGGTGGTAACATCTCAAATCTTCGCCCACAGCCAGCTGCACGGCCAACTCCTTTGCCACATTTGCCTTCTCCCTTTGGACCTCCTCAGTCAAACCTTTATCTCTACCTAGGAAGTCCTTCGACCATCTTCTAATCATCTGTATGGCGGGTCAGACACTCACGATCCATGTGACCTTGCCCGCTGCATGTGAAACAGTGCTCACTCTTGGCATGTCTGTCTCCGCTTCGAGTGCCCCACACAACCAATCCTGAGTCATGTGGTCGTCCACCTGTAGGTCTGGTCCTCTTGGACCTCTGTGACGTCTATATGCTGTTAGCTGTAGAATACTCTGCTACGTGTCGACTGGGGGTGGATCTTGCTGCTGGAGACTGCTCAGCAAGGAAACTCTACACTAGGAGGGCCCTCTATAACACCCCTACATGCGTTGGTGTGTTTAGTGAGATCACCAAAGCCCTGATCTCCCACATGAGCCCTTGATTGAAGTTCCAGGCCCTGAAGAATGGGTCTCATACCATATATGTGGAGTAACATGAGAGTTCTGTGAACCTCACTGAGTACTGATCTACAATCATGATACCCTGCTGCAGATGAAGTGTCTCCTGAATGTTCATTGCACGAAGAGTCACTGGAAAAAACTCTGCCCGAAACAGGCTCTCAAAGTCTTCCCAGAGAAGCATCACCTCATCATGGACCTGGAGCAACAAGCTCCACCATCTACCTGTTGCTTCCTGTAGAAGGATGGCGGCAAGGATCACCATGAGATCAACTGGTGTCCCTACCAAACTGAAAACTCTCACCATGGCCTCCAGCTAATCCTCAGCCGCCTGTGGGTCCGTCTCTCCCATGAACCTAGGTGTCCTCTGGCGCTGGAACTCATGCAATTCACTCAAGTGGCACGCACTCTCTGATGCTGGGGCTGGTGGCATCGGTGGCCCAACGGGTAATGGTACCGCTGGTGCCTCCGCTGGTGCCTCCACTGAAAGAGGGCCCTACACTGAGGCCTCATCGCTCGGTGGGCTATCAGTGTGAAAAATTCTTGGAACTCTAGCTGGATGTTTGTGTGGAGGCATCCTAAAAAGAAATATGTGAGGTACAGTTAAAAAGTTATACCTGGTGAGCTGAACTGGTGAGCTGACTTAAAGAAAAATTTTGAAAACCCAAACGCAATCAGTGTTTTCATGCACTAAGTCGGAAATCAAATGTAATGCTCATGTTGTATGGATACATGGGCTACCACACTAACACTAGACTCCCGGAACTGAAAACCACACTCACTACACTTAACACTATTGCTTCACATAAAATATAAGATTCCCAATTTAAGCGGTAGAACCTCCCTCTCATACCAATTTTTCACGAACCATCTCCTGAGGCCCATGTCGTGACTACCCCAAGCCCACCCTCCATAGGCTAGGGGATGGAGACTATCACCAAATGTGTAACTCTCTAAAACTTGGAAGTAATTTCTTTTATAACCTGTAAACACACACACAATAAAGCACACGGCTGGATTTGAAACACTATGTAAACTGTATAAAAAAAGAGTGCTGAAAGAAAAAGGGTCTAGAATACAAGTCCAACTGGAAAGTACAAGTACAATTGTGATACAATACAACTGAAGTAAAGGTAAATTCAGATGTTGGGTCCTCCTATGAAGTTCCTATTTGAAGGGTAGGTACAGATCGCCTCCTTATCACTCCTCTTCTATCTATCTCCTCTCCGTATCAACATGCTATATAGTCCACCTCTAGGTACCGTCCAGTCCTGGTACTCTCAGCCTTAGTTAGCGATGTCCATCGTTTGCATCCAACACAACATGGTGAGGGAATTTCCCGTGCAGGGGTGAGTATAACGATACTCAGTAGGGACCATGTGACCCTCAAGGTCTCACAAAAATCCACCAAGGATAAACCAAAAATTATGAAATCAACAGATAACACTACTTAGGTATATGCCCATACATATACCTAAGTTATCAAGTAATCTATCTCAATCATGATGAAAACATAGAAAAATGGACTTAGCTCAAACCAGGATTTTATTCTATGGGTAGTATCTAGTAACAACCCCAGTCACATTGTCGAAACCTCGGATGCTGGAGAACTCATACTCTATTGAGTATAGTGGGCCTTCCGTGACACTAACGCACTTCGCACTAACCTTGGACTGCTGAGGTACTCCTCCTGTCGAGTATTGTGTATCTGCCACGTCACCAAGTGTGCTCCCCACCATGGGTTTGTCGCGTCACCAAGCACGCTCCCCTTCATAGCCTGCTGAGGTACTCCTCTTTTCGAGTATCGTGGCTCTTCCACAACACCAAGTCATTCCCCCACTGTGGGTCTTCCGCGACACTAAGGCGCTACCCACTGGGCTAGTCGAGTCACTCCGAGTCGAAACGGTCAGCAGTCGTCGGGTCTCAACCAGCTACTAGGTCTCCGCACTATGCTTGCTAGTCTCCAGGATGATCTGATCCATGATCTACTATTCTATACTCCAACATTCATGAAGTCCCATGAAGAATTATCTCAAAGGGCCACCATGTCAAGGGGGTCTCAATGCAACAGACAGCACATCAATCGGACGCCCGGTCTATGAGTTATTAGCCTTTTATTTACGGGGACCCGGTTGGATTCGTGCTCGATCCAATCAGATTGTACCTCAACTATACCCAAAACTTCAGTAGGGTATACTCAAAGGGACTATCTCATGCCAAGATTTCCAGCACCGTTGATGGTTCATCAAATAGACGTTAGGTGCCAAAGATATGGGCGAAGGAGCATAAATAGGTCGTAGAGGGCCCGGGTCCGGTCCGACCCGGTCGGACTGACCCGACCCGACTTGGCTTGGGTTGACCCAGTTCGGGTAGGCCCAGCATGTGGTGTGACCTGGTCCACTGGGCGGTCCGGAAAACTGTGAGGGCCACGAGGGTCCGCGGGGCCCGTGGGGCGACGAAGGTTGTGGGACGGCCGCGAGGGCGCGGGACGGTTCGGCCAGAGCGCTGCTGGGGCGCAGGCCGGTTTGGCCGGGGCACCACGGGGGTGTCGGCCGGTTTGACCGGGGTGCAGCTGGGGGCGCGGTTCGGGGTGCTGGGGGGGCATGTTCGTTCGAGGCGCTAGGAGGGCACGATCCAG
This sequence comes from Viscum album, assembly GCA_963277665.1. Classification (NCBI taxonomy): domain Eukaryota; kingdom Viridiplantae; phylum Streptophyta; class Magnoliopsida; order Santalales; family Viscaceae; genus Viscum; species Viscum album. The sequence goes on along the minus strand of OY728137.1, from coordinate 687,930,159 downwards.
TGCGACCGGGGCACCACGGGGGGGCGAGGGCCGGTTCGGACGGGGCATCATGGGGGAATAATCCGGCTTAGCTCGGGGTGGTGGCTCATCATAGTGACTTGGAACAGCGGCGGTTCAGCGGCAGCATGGAGAGGCGAAGGTCGCGGGTGGTGGAGCGCAGTTTCCTTTGTCACCTTCCTCCATTTCTAGGAACACCTAAATTCAACATAAGGATTACGGAGAGGACGGGCCATGTTAGTTTGTCCCGCACTCTCCGCATTTGGGCAGTAGCATATGCCTCAACATAAAAAGAATGAAGAACATCAACCCTCCCACAAAGATTGTTCCTAGCCTGCAAAAGAAAACATTTTCATTCTTCATTTTAAAATAAAGGAAGAACATGGGAATATAATCATACACAAATTAAACCCCTACCTCGTTCTCTTGATGGCGTTGGTGTAAGAAGGAAGTACGGTCATCGATTCGCAGTAGGTGAGGACGTCCCATGTCGGAAGAAGTCCCAAGGAAGAAGGTCAAAGGAGGTCTGCGTTCTTTGTTGGCGGAGCGTTCTTTGTTGGGGAGCGCCTTCTTCGTTGGAGAATGCATTCTTCATTGGAGAGTGTAATCCTCCAAGTGTTGGGTGTCACGTCACTTTACAAGTGCTTCGTCACTTGGTGGAACCATCCCAAATCCTCCTCCCAAGCTCCATATATATAAGAGAGGGGGGAGGTAGGTAACGATCATGGAATTTATGACGGTTCATTTATTAGGAACCTTCCTAAATTCCAACGATGTTGTTACTTAATTTTAAAATGGGGCAAGCCAATTAACTAAGTTGTCACAATTAAAGGTATGTGTGTTGGAACAATTAATGTGGAGGAATCTCAAGAGGCTCCTCCACATTAATAAGGGATTTGAGAGGTTTCTCCCTCATTAAGAGGGGGTTGAGAGGTTTACATATTGGGTGGTCCCCACCACCATAACCCCTAATGGGAGGTTAGGGTATGGTGGTCCCCACCACCATAACCTCTCATGGGAGGTTAAGGTCTGGTGGTCCCCACTTCCCAAATTCTACAAGGAGGTTTAGTTCTGGTGGACCCCACCTCCCAACACCCACATGGGTGTTTCAAATAAAAATAAAGTGTCACGCACTTTTATTTTTATTTTATTCTTTCACGAAAAACCCAAAAACTAACTTTCACCCTCGACCATCTGCCATTGAGGTGAAAGTCTCCTTAAATGAATATCGGTGCTGCGAGTTCAACGGTGCCCTCAGATTTCAATTCTGTGCACTAGTTCAAAAGTTAGAAAACCCCACTCGCACGTTTATTGAATGTACCCGAAAAAAAGTTCAGAAATTCATTCCGGGCACTTCGGGCCTTGGAATCACACGCCGTCAATTTTTGCAGACTCCTAAAATTCCCATTTATTTTAAAAAAAATTACATGGAAATTATGGTTCTTTAAAATTACCTGTTTATTATCAATCCCTTGTTAAAATAATGTTTTGGGTAGTAAGAGCTTTGTTTTTCTTATATGTTTTAATTTTTTATTTTCAGTCCTCTTACATTGATCACCATTCCGTCATCTCAAAAAAAATATATGATATATATACATTATATATTCACAATATATTTTATTTATATTGATCCATTAATGTTTTAGATATAAAATGAAATACACTATTCATGGAGACGGTAGGCTATACGTGCGCATGAACATTGTTTTCATTTTATGAATGATAGAAAGGATGGTAAATAATATATTATAATTACAAAATAATTTTTATGCCATATATATAGAATATTTTCAATAAAAAAATCATTATTACTATTCATTTAAAGCGTGAACGAATCACAATGCATAGTGAGGCAGTAGTCCATCGTACACACAAGCGACATTATTGCATTCCAATATAATGGAAAGTATGATGGTATGTGTGATATAATAATTCAAAAATATTAAAAAATAATATATATATATATATATATATATATATATATATATAAATTTAATACAACATTAAAACCAACTGTTATAGGTAGTAATTGAAATACGAATGACATTGGTTTGAGAGGCGGTAGTCTGCCATACACACGAATGATGATTTTGTAACCCATTTGGTGGAAGTGGAGATAGATGCAGGTCATTGAATTATAATAAAATAAATATAAGTATATTTAATATAATTTGGTTATTATATAATAATGTTTTAATAATAATTTATGGTAGTGGAGAAGGAAATATTATAAAAAGGCTCCATGAATAACGTTACCTCTTCCACAGGTAACCACCCTATGTTTGCACCAAACTCATTCCATGGATATCTTTTTGAAAAAAATAAGGATTATAGGATGATAGGATGGATTTTTGTTAGTTATTTGGATATTTAATGGTTGAAAAAATGGTTTTATGGTGTGAAGAATAGAGGATTGGTGTTGGCCTTTTATATGTGATGTGAGTGTCACACTTGTAATTTTTTGAAAAGAAAAAGGGGATCCCATGTTTCTAACATGAAAATGGACCAAAATAATATTACTACAGATACATATAAATTATAAGGTAAAAATATTTCCATAAAATATATTTTAAATAATATTCTAGGACATTATATCCCCTATCGTTTTAGTTTAATTCCTAGAAAACACATTTTCACCTTAACTGTAGCAATTAATTTTTACTTGTTTCACTATTCAATTTGGTCAAAAAATAATTTGAACTTATTAGATGATATAAATTTTTCTAATTCAAAATATTTAACAAATATTTCAAAATTTAATCCATAGAAGTGGAAAATTGTTATTTAAAATTAACCTCATAGATATGAGGAGAAAGCGGGATTACAAAGAGAAAATAACCAAAAGTTTACAAAGTTTTTATATCCAATTTCTTTATAAAATTGATGCCACTTACCGAAGTTGAATAAAAAGATAAATTATTGATCTAATTTAACATTTAAACCAATATAAAATATAATTTAACATTATAAAAAAAATTATACTGAAAGGCGATTTTCAATTAAAATCCAGTATTTTTCACTATTCCCCAAAAAAATTAATCTTTTAAGAAAATTCACAAAAAATTCACCATAATATAGTTTTTACATTTTTATTTTAAAAAAATGATTATTTTATAGAATTAAGTTTTTAAATTTTTCAAAATTTAATTTTATTATTTTTCCCAGAAATAAATAAAAATCATTTTTTTGAGAAAATATTATTTTCAAAACATATAAAGTCTTTTTCAAAAAATTAAGTATTTTTTTATAAATATGGTTTCTTTATATAAAAACATTATAAAAATTATTTAAAAATTATTTATTTCTATTTATATCTCTTTATTTAATGGTTAGGTTATAACGGTCACATTTGAATAATATTAATAATATATCATAGTTTTGTTAAAACTCAGTGTCTTGTGTAATACAAGTTGACCCAGTGTTTTGTGTAATGAAATATGAAAATAGTGCCACATGTAACATAAGTTAACAAACTTTTATGTTCAATTAAAAAATAACATGGTGTTTCATGTAACACAAGCTATCAAATAAATTTATTTTATTTTAAAAAATATATAAAAACACGGGATGTTATATTCTATGTGCCTTAAAATGAATTTATCCCTCTAAATTTGTCACTCTGATATAAATAAATAAGTATAATTATACCTCATTATTTCCTCATGTTCCCACATAAAATTATCAAGAAAATTGATATTTTTAGAGAATTATCAAAAATTCACAATATTATAATTTTTACATGATGATTTCAAAAATGAAGTTTATATTATAAAATTAATTTTCTAAAAGTGTCAAAAATTAATTTTCTTATTATTCACAAAAAGTAAAAACAAATCATTGAGAAAATAGTATTTTCAATTCATATAAAGTCTTTATTGAAATATTAATTATTTTTTATCAATATTTTTTATTTATATAAAACCATTTTATATAATACTTAATAATTAGTTATTAATATTAATATCTCTAAGTTTAACGGGTAGGTTATAATAGTGGTGTTAGAATAATATTAATAATATTAATAATATATCTAGATTTTATAAAACTCAGTGTCATGTGTAATGAAAGATGACCCATTATTGCGTGTAATGCAAGATTAACTTTTTGTTGCGTGTAACACAAACCAACACAATGTTGCATCTAATGAAAACTTATCTTGGTGTTGTGTGTAACACAAGCTGTCATATAAATTTAATTTATTCAAAAAATACATAAAAACATAGGGTATAACATTCTAAACCCTTAAAATAAATTTCACCATTGAAATTTTTCACTTTGATACAAACAAATAAGGTTACTTATACCACATCATTTCCTTAGGTTACCACAAATCTTTGAAAACTGGTGGATTCACCATAAAACTTTGACAAGGTGAATGGTCATGTATTATTAATCATTCTCCGTATGATCTAGAATCTCCATTGGATATTCCTCCTAAGAAAATTCTTTCTCCAATGGTATGACATATAAGTTTAGTACATATTAAGGGTAAGTTGTATACTTTCTCAAGAGATATACATGGAATACATCGTAGACTTGGGAGAGGTTTGGGGGAAGTGAAAACTAATAGGCTAAGGTCCCAATATAATCATGGATTTCAAAGGGAACAATATACCTAGGGATTAGTTTCCTTTTCTTCCTGAATTACGTAAATGTATTCAATGGAATAATTCTTATAAACACCTTATTAGAAAATTCAAAATATAAATCATGTTGGAAATTTTCATCATAAATTTTCTACTGACTCTAATATATGTTGATGTGTTGTTGAATGGATCTAACCATCCATTCCATTTAGTCAAATATCTCAGTTATAATTAGCTTTGTTTATCCATCTTCATTTCATCATGTCGGAGCTCTATATTCCCTTCCATATAGGGCTTCATAAGGCCCATATGAATGCTTCAGTGAAAGTTATTATTGTATGAAAACTCAGATAGAGTAAGTTGTTGATCCCAACCACCTTTATAATACAAATAAAAATATATCAACATATCCTCTAGTATTTTAATTTTTCTCTCAAACTAACCCTCTGACTAAGGATGATATGAAATGAAGAAACTTATCTCCGTATTAGAAGCTTACTAATTATTTTTTCAAAACATTGAGGTAAACCTCAAATCTCTATCATATAGAAAGGAATGTAGCACTATAGGAAACCATACCACTTCATTAATGTATATTTAGTAATGTTGATCTAGAGATAATTATTCGATGATAGTAATGAAGTGTGATGACTTAGTAAGGTGATAAAATAAAACCCAAATAAAATTATTCCCTTTATAATTTTTGGGTAGTCCAATTATAAAATCCATGGTGATGTTTTCTCATTCTAATTGATGTACATGTAATGCATATAACATCCCCTTATAAATTTTTCTCTCACCCATAACTTGATAACATAGCAAGTACCAAGATACAAACTCTTTGATATCTATTTTATTCCATCCCACCAGAATCCATATTTCAAATCTTTATACATATTTATTCTTTTGGGATTAATAGATAATGAATAACTATGGGATTCCCCTAGTAACTACTTATTCAAATTTGGTATGGATGAAACAAATACAATATTCCTAGAACATATCATTCCATCATGACTAAGGTTATGATTAAGAACATTTTAACCTCCTTTTATAGATCTACATCTACCTTCTATGTCTCTTTAATATTCACATGGATATATGGTTGAACATTCAATTGAGAAAGATAATATTTCTCCCCAAACTACAGAATTTTCATATCCATCCTTTTAAAATCCGAAAATATTGGATCTTTTTTTACCCTAATCATGGATAGGATAGCATGATCCTTTCTACTTAATGCATCACCCAACTTGTTCTCTTTCCCAGGGTGGTAATGTATTGAGTAGTAATAATCTTTATACAGCTCTAACAATTTTATTGGTCACATATTCAACTATTTCTATGTGATTATATAAATCAAAAAAAATTTATCAATATATATATATATCACTTTTCTCTATAAAGATAATTCCTCAATATCATTAATGAAAAAATTATCATAATTAACTCCAAATCATGAGTTTTGTAATTTTTCAAATGAATCTTAAATTATTTTTATGGATAAAATATAACCACTTCATTCTATATAATTTCACATATCAATAACTTGTTTTATACATCATTATAGATTACAAAACCTACTCCACTACAGGTTAATTTATGCATATGTGTGCTAACTAATATTCTAGTTAGTAATATGAAATTTCCCACACATTCATCTTCCCAAAGGAACATGGATACCTGCTGAGTTAACATGATGAGTGGATTAGATAGTCATGGAAAATTATCTAAAAACCACTGATAATAGCTACCTAAACTAAGAAAAATACATATCTCATTCACTGTGGTTAGTTTGGTCCAACACTCAATATCCTTTATCATTGATGGATCTACAAATATAACCTCTCTTGATATTATATAACTCAAAAATAAAAAAAATCAAGCAAAATTCAATATTTTTATGTTTTACATATATATTTTCTTTACTTTTGGTATTTAGTCCAATTCTGATGTGACCTTCATAACATTCATTTCTCTTTCAATAGATAATAATGCAAAATATAAAGACTACTACAAATTGATCAATGTAATCTCTAAAGATTCCATTTATTAAACACCTTCTGATAGTAAAGTAATTAGTAAGACCTAATGGAATAATTATTCATTCAAAGAGTTTGTACCTTGTATGGAATGATGTATTGGGTATATCTTCTTTCTTGGACCTCAGTTGATGATATATAGAATAAAGATCAATCTTTTAAAATTATTTATCTTTTCAAAATTAATCTAACAAAGAATCAATATTGGTAAGAGAAAATTTTATCTATATTATGATGTTTTTAAGATCCCAATAATCAATTTAGGGTTTCATTGATCTATATTTCTTAATAAAAAATAATAGTTTCACCCCACAGTGGTGCAATTGGTCCCATGAATCCATTTTAAAGGTTTTCATGGAGTTTCCTCTTCAATTCCTCAAACCTAGTGAGGACCATTATAAATAGAGTCTATTGAATTTATGTGGAAACATGTATGAGTTATATTTAGATCTCAACTTCACATTTTAGTGGATGTCTAGGAATCTATTTTGGAAATATGTCAAAAAAATACTTCATAATAGGAATATCATTGATTTGTAGTTTCTCCCTAACAATAAGAGATAAACACCACTCTTGAATATGAAAAAAAATCATATAATAGATGTTATTTCCATTGGAAGTTAATATTTATTGTCACATTGATGAATGATCATATGTTGGTTTGGAATTTCAAATGTGACTTACCTTAATTGGAAATCAGTGTGGGGTATATTTAGAGAAATCTAATCTATTAATATGATAACATAAAATTTAACCAAAGGAATAATGGAAAATTTTGTACAAAAAACATTATCACAAACTTCAATAGGAGCAGGATCATAGACATGGGATGTGATCATCATAACATTATGGATTTTCACTACTAATTATACATATAATTATTTTGATGTATACTTTACACCAATATAAAATTATATAGATATGAATGAATTCTTATATCCATATCCAAATAAGGAATTATCAATTCTATAATGGATGGTAAGTGTACCATTCACCATGTTGTTATTGTACCCCTCTTTAGAAACATTGACCACCTAATATGTACTTTTATATATTACCTTAATATGTTGCTATAATTTATCAGCATTATTTTCCCTTATATTTGGGAACTTGTTAGCATAATTCCCAAACACCTTGAAATTAAGACACTAAAGTGTGGGAGGTGAATTCAATGGAGCTTTATTATTATTCATAACATTAACTAACTTCGTCCTATCACTTATACATTCATATACTCGATGAACTTCCTTTCCATACCTAAAACATTTATTAGTCCCCATAAGAAAATTTCATCCATTCTTCTTCCCACACATTGATCATAAAGGAATCATCTTCTTTTTCCCTTCATGTTTCTTAGTTTTTCCTTTTAATTCCATTTTTATATTATTAACGAAAATGTGATATTGATATATAATTCCAATATTTATTTCCACATTTATAGAACATCAAACAATATCTTCATAGATAATGAATTTTCTTATGGATTATTTCCTCTAGGGACTTGGTTTTAAGCCACTTAAAAAATGATCAACCTTACATTCAATTTTGATGATAATACCAGAAGTATACCTCGAAATTGTTATAAATTTTACTTCATAGTTACAAATGGATTCATTATACTTTTTCATTCCATCATGTAACTCCTTATCCATATTCTTATAGAGAATATGAGGAGTTTACTTTTTGAAAAAAATGATATCTTTATAATCCATAGACGTGAATCTCAATGAGAAGGTGGAAGAGAAGGTTCTATATCTCAATGCTTCGGAGGAGGATGTAGCTAGGATTATGGGTCGGACCTTTGACGTGAATCTCAATGAGGAGCAATATAAATGGGTTGACAAACAAGATATGATTCTGGTTGGCGGCTTCAACAAGGGGGTGATCAAACTTGAGGATTATATCCAGGTATGGAACAAGATGACTTCTGCACTTGAAGATCTGCTGAGGGAGGAACCACACTATCAGGTATTCTTCTTATCGTGGAATATTTTTAGGGATATGGGCTCTGGAAGAATCAAATTGTTTATCAATGATTCTGAAATCTCTGTTGATGTGTGTGGGAAAGTATGAGGGCTGGTCTGGTTCCGATGGGCTGGAGCACACCTCTGTCCACTTTGCAGGCCATTTGGGACTTGGTTGAATTTGAGGGAGGGCTTTGCCTTCGGGAGAGACCATGCTTGCATGGGATCGCCGAGTGGTCCTGCATTGGGGTTGGCAGTGTTATCTTTACTCGGTCGGGTCTGTTTCTGGTTTTCTTCTTGGGTGTTTTTGTTGTATGCTGAACCTTTCGGTTTCTCACTTTTCCCACAAAAGTGTTTTCTTAATAAAAAAAATAAGTTTCAGTCATAGAGTTAATATCATCTAGTTGCCTTTTATTCCTGATAGTATTCCACCATTGATCTTCTTCACCATCCAATAGATAAAAAATGACATTTTCATATCCTAAACACTGGAGAATATAAAATATCTTCTCATTAGTTTTGATTGATTGATCAGTAAGTAGTGGATCATAAGACCCACGAAAAGAAGGTGTGTGTTTCCTCATGAAGGACTCAAAAATTGTTGTTCCCTATTTATTAGTTTTGAAGTCCACTATGATTCATAACATGAGTAGGTTGTGTGAGAAGAGAAACAAATTTTTTCATTCATTATCCCATAATATTTAGATGCTCAGGATAACAATCATTTCATTTTCTATTTCACTCATCTTTAACATGGTTCCTTCAGGTTCTATCCATTGATGAAAACCTAAAGGAATAATATAAGAAACAATAATCACAGTGGGGAACCACATAATCATGAAAATTAACTTATTGGATTTCTAAATCATGAAACCATATTTTTATTCTATGTAATTATATATTTATACTAGGTCATTCATAGTTATTATCAATTTAAATCCATCATGATGGTTGATAAATAGTTTTAAGAATGTCTAAACCATATACCATGGGAGTTTCAAAATAGGTGTGTTGAAAGAACTTTTTCCATGAAGTAGGTGACAATTGAGTTCTACTAAATGCTAATTTTTAGATTATTTACCTCTAGGTAGCTCTCTTCTAGAGCCACATTCCCTTTTGGTATCTATATAGGGGTTTAATTTCATTAAACCCACTTACTCTGTCCTTAACCAAAATTCCAATACATTTTCCTACATTGACATATCCTTAGACTTATCCTTAAATAGGTCCTTATTTAGAACACTAATGTATTCACATACAAGTATCAAAATTTTAACTAAACCTATCCTATAATACCAACTATAGAGACCTATAATTTTCATACATAGATATTACAACTTTTTTTGATGAACATTCATTAAATTATGTTGCCACATGCCTGAGTATTGTAAAGGTGAAGTAAATTTGGAAATGTGGAAATATAAACAACATGTTCAAAGGTAAACTATATCATCCTACACTATGTTATTCACAACTAAAAACATTTTTAGAGTTATCATATGTAATAAATTTTTTACAACTTGGGGAAAGGAAAAATAAGAAAGGGTGATATCAGATTCTTGATAAGGGGAAACAAGAATTATATGTAATAGTAACATGAAAATAAGTGTATTATAACATGATCATAACATTTTAAAACCATACCCTGCATATTAAAGATCATACTCTTGATTCATGGAATAATTATTGGAATTCTATAAGACATGAATCATAAGAGAATCATAGAACTTGGTCCATGAGACAAAAACACTATCATAAGACATATATTTGTGGCCTACACATTAACATAAAAAATATTATGTCATGTATACCCACCAAGACATTAATAACATGTTAGGCTTGGTCTAACAACCAATGTTACTTCTTAAAACTTTGGATGGCCTCCTATGTACCATTTTTTAGGATTGGGTTAACCTTTCATCTTCCCTTTGAGATTTTATAAAATTAATCATTATCTAATGAATTATACGTAGATATAGCTCCCAACCATATAATAATACATATGTTTATGTGCCACGTGGTAATAGAACATTCATAACATCAGAACCCATGAAATTAAATGGATTATATAAAACATTTCATCATTTCATAACCCATTGTAAAGAGATAAGTTTTATAATCATTCTATCATGGTATAACCCATGGAAGAGAAAAAGTTTTCATTAACATTTTATCATTTAAAATCTTGTGGAAGATAATTGGGTTTCATTTTAATGTTTTACTCCTTAATATAAACCATTTAAATAAATAATAATAATTTTACCTTTGGATAATATCTCTAATAAATCATAAGTAAACTCAATGGATTTCATCATAGATAGATAATTATTTTGAATGAAAAATCATGTGGAATGTTTCTTGGGAAAAATAACATTTCTTTGAAAACTAAATTTCAAAATAAAAATTCATAAAATATTATTGACATCATTTTCTTTTAAAATATTTTTGAAAATATAAAATTTAATCCTCAATGAAAATAATGTCCATGATGGTGGAAAATTCCATTCACATCATAAACATTTAAAAAAATATTCATTTCACATTTTAGGTTAAATCCAAAATGAAATTTTTTAGAAAATGATATGAAGATTCCTTTCAAAACATTTTATAAAATGAAAAACATGGGTAAAGTATTCATTGATAAATCATTTCAATAATGTTAAAAAAATTAGAGATCATTTTTAGAAAACATGGTTTTAAAAGAAAAAGGGTTTACAAAAAATGTGAGAAATTATGTGGATTTTTTCTTAAAATATTTTCTTAATTATTTTAAGTAAAAATGAGTGTGAAAATGGTTATATTAATTAAAAAAATCATGACTAAATAGATGATAATAAAATTCATGATAATTCCTGATTGGTAAATCATAATATTTCAATATTGTAGAATTAATCATAAATACATTACCACTTTAGTAAATTTGAAACATAATTCACATGAAATAGAGATCCACAAATTGATATGTAATCAAATTTATTTTATAGAGAGGAATCACAATATACATTCTGGGGAAACCATGCATCGGTCATGTGTTTGACTTTGGGAAAATGGTAGACACTAACTCATAGTTTTTTACATGGTTTCTACTAAAATTGTGTCATCCATATGCATATGATGGAAATCAATAAATTTAAAAAAAATAATTGGGATTGACTCAAAACTCATGAATGAGGCTAAATGTAATTAAATAATTAAAAATAATTAATAAATTACATTCAGGGTGTGTCAATTCTCCCCATTATAATTCCTTCTTTCCACATAAATCCTTAAATTGTTTAGAAGATTAAATGCATAGTCAAAATAATACCTCCTCAATCAAAAAATGATTCCCAAAAACCACAGAACACCATGAAAACTCCAAAATAATAGAACTCAACTCAACTCCCAAAGCACCTAAAAATTAACGACTCAAACACTCCCTCACACAATAAATCATCCATAATGGAACCTAAACTGAATCATAAAAATATTCATGATCAAATGAAACACGATGGTATCCTCACCATATTATACCATCTCTAAAACACTCTTCATTTTATATACCCAAGTCTCGACACACAATATGATCATGAAAAATCCCTGAATAAATGAACACCAAAAAAATTAGATTACACTTAAAACCCACACACCAGAGAATAAATTCCAAAGTTCCCCCAAAAGAAGGATTACATTAACACAAAACCCTTAGGAATTAGAGGCCACATAAAGGGGAAACACATCGGCTGAGGAAATATGTTATTAAAAATAAACTAATTGGTTCAATAAATCTTGTACACACACAAAAAAATCCATCGATCCAAGCATATAACTCAAAAAAATCTCAAAATCGATATCAACTAGAATAATGATAACCAAGGGAATCAATATGAGATAGGACAAAGAACACCCAAAATTACCTTAAAAAAACATTCCCAAAAAAAATTAATAGCTTATATTAACCATAGAACAATGATGGAAGATGATGAAAGTTATAGAATCATATCTGCAATAATAAAACCCAAAAAAATCTTTCTGAATAATCAAATCACAAGATTGGACACCACTTAAGCTTGGGGTAACACCCATATTTTTCGTCCATGAATACACCCAAGACATCAAATTTCAAAAACCTCAAAAAATAATAATAGGGAATAACTAGAATCACATCAAACCTCAAAACACAATCGATCAGTGGAAAAAAATGAATCTCCAAGTAAATTAACCTCTTACCTACAAACTTTATAAAAAAAGAGAAAAACCAACTAAGGGATCAAAATAAAAGTTTCATTCATAAGGAGGGGATTTGGCATTATTACTCTACATGGGTGTTAGGATGGAAACTGGAAGGTCACACTCACTAATAATAAGAGACACCACTCGGAAAAACCCTAAGGCATGAAATTATCAAAACCAATAAAACTTTTCTATGGGGAATCCAATAAAATGAAAACATAAAATTTAAATTAAGAAATACCAAAATTTATGTCACCCTAATTTTAGTAACCCAAAGGAATGAGGAAAACCCTTGAGAAACCAAAACAAAATCATCACCATCTAGAAAATAAAAATCTAATCCAAAAATAAAAGCCCAATTTAAAATTCCAAAAATAAAGATTCAAAATATATTTTTAAAATCATTTCAAAAACAAAAAGTTTTACCTTTTTAAAATCCTTTAAAAAAATTCACACCCAAGAAAAAACAATAAAACATAAATTTATAAATCAATATAATATTCTAAGACACATTTTTTTTAAACACATAATATTATTCAAACCACTAAACCCCTCTAATTTTAAAAAAATGACATTATTCTAAAATCCCATCTTGGAAAACAATATAAAATTCCATAAACCATTATCTAGATTGATATCAATATCCAAAACATTACTATAATTCAAAAATATTTTATAAACCCTCTTTTCAAATTAAAAGCACATTGTTTACTCTTAAAAAAATATTTTTATTTTAAAACACCCACACACATTCATAAAGGCAAATAAAAACCCAAATAAAACTTCAATTTATTAAATTTTAATTAAATTTCACCCAATTGAAATTATGTAATTTCTTATTTATGAAAATAATTCATTAAAAATACATAAATTGAATTTTTATTTTAAATAATTTATGAAAAATAATCTATATCATTTAAAACAAAAATGTAATCATTTTAAATTAAACCTTTTAATAATTAAAACATTTATTTTTTCCAAAAAAAAATACCACAACCAAATAAGAATAAAAAATCAATTCTTAATTATAATAGGGGAATTTTGTTAGTTTAAATCATGGATTTATGGCTTCGTGGACCATAGGACAACGACACAACCAACACTAAGAGTCATAGAGAACCATGTACTCAATGTTCACATGGATTTCATGGCCATATGAACTCGCCAAGTACCACATGTTCACTCCCATTTGTCATCCTTGATCCCAAAATAGTTAAACAACTCAAAAAATGACTCAAAAAAAAACAATCCCTAGTGGCTCGAGACATGGGATAAGTAAGAGTTTCTTATTAACTTCCTTTACCTACCACCTTAGTCCCAATAATCCTTTACCCAATCAAACTTAAACCACAAAAAACAAAGGGATTCTCTAATACCATTTTTTCACAAAGAAACCAAATGAGTACTTCCTTTAGAATCATGAACTATTCTATGAAATCCCTAAATGGTGTTTTCAATCCCCAAAACCTAACAACTAGTGTCCAGGAATCGTAGTAACACACTTCAGAATGGTTTCACCCATAAACATTAATTGAAAAAAAGTAAAATAAATTCATCCATGATCCATTTCTATGTTTGATCTCTATACTAGTGAAAAAAAATAAATAAAAACCACTACTTAATTTCAAAATATGAACGTAGTAAATAGAATCATGCACTAAAAATGTACCTCACCACCCAGGATTCCATCACATGTATGGAACGAATGCCCACCAAATGGAATTGCATCATCCACAATAAAATAGAGTTATCCTCAATTTATAGAATGAAACAAAATACAAAATTTCCAATGTGATGAAAAATAATGAAATAAAATAAAACTCTAAACATTCTTTCATGTATCTATACAAGTCACTACCCTACAAAAGAACCTCAACACCCCATCTGTGAGAATAGATAAGATGATTCCTATAACTGAAAATGATAATGTTGGTGTGAGTATAGGGATACTCAATATAGAGGCCAAAATATAACCCATTCCATTTGACATAATGTTATATAGTGAATCATTTTATTCTAGTTTGAAAATAAGAATAAATAAATTCATTTTTCAACATTCCTTTTCGAAACAAGATAAAAACTGATACTTCTTGAAACCCATTTTATATTTTTAGTTTCAAATTAATTTCCATGGATGATACATTTTCCAAAATCCCATTTATGTAGTGGTAAATTTGATTAATGAATAATTTAAGAAGGAATACATAATAATGGAAACCATTTCATATAATTGCAACAAAATAGAAAAAAAAAATTATGCATATATAAAACTGATGTCATGAGATCTTAGGAGATAGTCAAGATGGTCTATGACATAATTATCAATATCCAAAAAGGTAAAAACTACTATTTTTAGATACCAATGATATACTCACCATATCACATGTTTTCACCCTCACAGGATTGATCAAGTGGAATATCTCATGAGTAAACAAGTCTACCTTAGGGCTACTAGTCAAAGTAGAATACTAAACTAAGGTACAATGTGTCTCTAGAGATCTCTCCAAAATTCCCAAGGATTCATATGAAGTCATAATAGAGGTTATTTTTTTCAATATATCATATACATACATATGAAATTCTTTATAAAAATTCAAATTTTCACTTTCTCACCTTCAAACTTTTTTTAAGCAAAGTCTCTTTTCCATTTCCATTATACATAAACAATCCCCAATGCCATATCCATGATTACATCACATGCATAACACATTTCACACATTTCAACATCCACCCCAATTATACAACCTAGGGTCCTACCTTAATAGGGGTTTTTATATTGAGGGTGAATTTTAATGTGTTAACTAGGCCTCCTTATTAATATAAATACCATCCATTTAGAAAACCCACTTTTTGCAAAATATTTTGAGTTCCAAAACAATTTTTTATCCTTATAAACATATTTAACTTTATTAATATATAATAACCCCTTATACCAATACAAATATTCCCCTAAATGTGAGTGAATATGTGTATAGAGATTACTCATATATGTGTGTGTGTGTGTGTCACATACCATGAGCCAAAATATTGAAAATCCCCTCAAGGATTCCTAGGAAACCAAACCATGACATTATAAATCTATATAAACCAACTGATATACCAAAATATCATTTTTAATTTCCATTAACTTGGTATAATTCATTTAAAAAACAACTCATGCACTTAAGATGCCTGACATCTCAAAAAAAAGGCTAAAATGTGTTTTAGCAAATTAAACTCATTGAGAAAAATTAGATAATTTATAGAAATTTTGAATAAACCCATTCCATTTTTCATGGTAATTTTATATAATACATATAGTTTATAATATAATGAAAACCCCCATTAAAATAACCCAGAAATCATAGTTCTTAAATTAAAGGATCATACATAGGGTAACCTGCATTTTATTGAAGAAGAACTCAATTCCATTGAAAATAGAGGCATTGTCCCATATATATGTGTTCCAAGATTCCCTATAAAATAGAGTGACACCTAAAATCGTAAAATAACCAATTAAATCTATGTGATAACAGAAGAAAAATCAAAACCTTACATTAAATGAAGTAGAATCCATCGCCTTCGATGAATGATAAAAGAACTAGTCCCCAATCTCAACCCATGATCCCTTGAAGAAATAATCTTAAAAAAAAATCCATCTGGGTTAGGGTTCTACTAGTTCTTGAACACCATAAGTGAGAGGATAAAAAACAATATTAAAAATAAAATAGAAGAGATAGGATGATGAGATAGACATATCAGCCAAGATCACAAGTGAAAATGAGTAGAGAAATTGCTAAGAGGAGGGGCCAAAGGATGAGAGTCATGCATGAAGGGGATCACCATTTGGACATGTATAAAAAAATTAATGGGAAATAGGCATTGGTATATTTAGGGTAAAATTAAAGAGGAAAAAAAAGAAAATTTTCATTTTCTAATGATTTGGGAACTGCGCATGGGTTGGCTGCACTATTGGCCAAATTGTGTACCCCTACAAGAGAACTTTTAGATCTGTACACGGTCAAGGATAATGGTTATAGAAACCATATACCAACCATACATTTTTATATTTAAAAAATATATAAACCCTTGCATATTTTTCACAAAATTTTCACTAACCATGTGTCAACCATGTTCCAATTTTGAAAATCAAAAAAAATTATATTTTAACACGGTTCAGCCCAAAATCTCAAGAACGAGAACAAATATAATTAAATAATTAAAAAAATATAAATTAATTTTAGGGTGTGAAAAATTTATACCCATTACACTATATAGTGTTATTTTGGATGGTGAATACCAAGAAATTTATTCATTTTATTGGCTAGTGAAATATTAAAATTACTTAACCTTTTTATTTCAATATGGATGTTTATTTATTGCATTGCATTATTGGTTATGTATTTTATTATTTATTCATTACTTAATATGTTGGATGTTTTAATATTATACTTAAATAATTATGGGTAGGGCCCAGAACATTATATCCCCTCAATGAACTGGTTGGTTTCATGAGGAAAATGTAAAGACCCGTAAAATTCAAGGAAATTTTTTTCTTAATTTTCTTTTGGATTTTACAAGAACGTGGTTTCTGACGGCACTTGATTCCGAGGCCCGGTGTGCCCGGAATTACTATCCAAATTTTAGCTCGGGTACGTTTAGTGAACGAACGAGCGGGAATTTCTAACTTTTGAACCGGTTCTTGGAATCGAATTCTGAGGGCACCGATGGAACCACAGCCCCAGTAATTGCTTAGAAACACCTTTTTCGAAGTTGCGTTTTCACGAGAGAGGTTGATAAAAATTTTGGAAGTTAAAATAAAAATTTAACTACAATTTTTATTTTCTCTAAGTGGATTTAAGCTTTGGGTGGAAGTTGGGTAACTACCCAACTTCCCATGGAAGGTTATGAGGGTGGTGGGGCCCACATGAACCCCACCCCTTCACATTCCTTAACTCCCTCAACTCATAGTTAAAATTGATAACTTAAGTTTTAATAACTTATGATATTAATGAAGTGAGTTTAATGTGAGTGTTTGAATTTCAAAATTTTTCCAAGTTAATAAAATAAGTGTGGGCTTATTTTATTAAGGGTTGGAATCTTGTTGTGGAGTCATTGGGAGAAAAGGCTAAGGAACTTGAGGAACTTCTTCGTCTTCGACGAAGAACGCGAAGAACACATCGATCTCCGACAAAGAACGCCGAGTCCTCGGAAACCGACTACGCGACGCCATAAACCGTAATGCCGACGACGTCTTCTTCCACGACGTCTCTTACTGCAATGGATATTCTTCGACGAATCCCCTTTCTAAGAACCTCCATTCAAACTACGCTCGAGGTAGGGGGTTTATTTATTTTGTTCGTGATTACTACCTTGACGTTCTTCGTGAAATATGACCAATTGCTATCAATTAATGAGAGGGGACCGAACCGCACAAACACGGCCGACCCTCCTCCCTTATCTATGTTGTTATTTCTATTGTGGATTGAAAAGGGAATGGCGTGGTGCCGTCGCACCGCGCGGAATCGTGCGGCAAGGAAAGCGCGGCGTCGTCGCGCCGCGCCGTGAAATCGAACAAGGATGTGACGCCATCGCGCCGCGTCGGAGAAACCCGAAGACACCGCGGCTGGAGCGGGGCCGCGGTGGAGGGGTGTGGTGTCGTCGCGCCACGCCGAATGAACCAAGGTCGTGGCCGGTTCCAGGCCGCGTTGGAGCAGGGTGACCGGCGGCCGGTTCAGGGCCGCCGGCGTCAGAGCAAGGGGGACCGTCCGTCGCCAGTCCGTGGCGGCAGAAGCCGGCCGGCTAGAGCAGGCCGGCCGGACAAGGGAAGGTAGGGGGTTACGAACCCCCGGCGGCCAGCTCAAGTGGCCCCCCATAATGGGGGCCGCGGTTACAAAGCCAGGGGTAGCCCCCCCCCCCCCCCCCCCCCCCGCCTCAACGGCTCGACCGTTTGGCCGAGCGCCTGGCCAGCGCGTCGTGCCTAGGTCGGGCCGGCTGCCTGCCCGGTCCGCCAAGCCGGGTCGCGCCCAGGCCGGGCCGGGCCGCGCCCAGGCGGGCCGGACCCGGACCCGGTTCGGGATGACCGTTGGGGTATTGGGCCGGGTCGAACCGGGCCCGAACCCCTTAATACTTAATCTCTTCCGGTCGGACACCCATAACTTGTGCTACGGGCCTCCGATCGATGCACCTTCAGTTGCGATGCAATCCTTGGATCGATACGGTCGTTTTGGTATATCACACTTAAGGTTTCTGAATACTTTGGGTTCAGCCGAGTTGGTTCGTACACGAAACCAACCGGGCCCTCGGAGCGGAAACGCTCATAACTTGAGCTCCGGACGTCCGATTGACGTGTCGTCGACTTTATTGGATTCCTATTAGTGAGACTGATATTTTGGCTTACTCCGCCCGAGGTTTGGACGCATGTGGAGTACGTTCGGGTTGATTTTGACTTAAAAACCAACCGGGCCCCTGGGACGAAAAAGCCAATAACTTCCAGACCGGGCGTCCGATTGACGCGCCGTCTGTGACGCTGAGTTCCTGTTGACGATATGGAACTTTTGGATACATCAACTCCGGACTTTGTGTCAGTTGATGTATCAGCCTCTCGGCTGGTGGAGCGGACCCTCCCGAACGAGCTTGTTGTGTGCGGGAACCCTAGTACTGGCTGTGACTGTGACGACGATGATTGTACAGAGATCCTCAGTGGATTCAACGACGAATACTTCAGCACTCAGCGATCCTGCGTGGATTAGTGCTACAGATCCTCTGTGGGTCTGATCCTGTGTGGGTCAGCGCTTAGCGGTTCTGTGTGAGCCAGCGCCTACAGATCCTGTGTGGGTCTGATCCTGTGTGGGTCTTTGCGGGGGTTAGTTACCTATTGATCCTTTATGGGTCAGGTCCTTTGTGGGTCATTGCGGGGGTTAGTACCTTTCGATCCTTTGTGGGTCTGACGACTTAGATGAATCAGTGGATATATCTGATCATCTCTATCGTCCTAAGAAGAAGTATACCTGTGTGAGCTGAATCCTGTTTTGCTTTCCTATGTGGATTGTGTTGTGCTATCTTGTGTGGATTTACGTTTTGCTTTCCTGTGTGTACTGGGTTGTACTTGGGCTCGGAGGTTGAAGTGAGCTGGAATTGATTACTTAGGTATATGTATGGGAATATACCTAAGTAGTGTTGGAAGTTACTTCCTGATTGCATCTTTCCTTTGTGGTTTATCCTTTGTGGATTCTGGGAGACCTTCGGGGGTCTCAGGGTACCTACTGAGTAGCTTATACTCACCCTTGCACGGGCTATGCCCGCACTACGTTGTGTTGGTTGCAGACGACGGACAGCGCTAATCGTGGTTGTGGCTTGCGGAGCAGGATGGTGCCTGGAGGTGGACCACTGGGCGGAACGTACTCGGAGCGGTCGGCTGGACCAGAGGAGCAGTGGAGGCTATCTGTACCCACCCTTCAAGTGGGATTTCCAATGGACAGCTCAACGTGGCGGATTTACTTTTCAGTTGTTGTTTTCCCTTTCCAGTTGTACTTTACTTTCAGTTTGGGTTTGTATACTGGCCCACTTACTTTTCCGCACTTACTGTTGTACTCAGTTTTTACTTAGTGTTTACTTCTACTGCTTGCTTTCTCTGTGGTGTTTGTTTACTTTCCAAAGGCAATGCCTTCTCTTTTTACCGGGAATTACGCCTTGGTGCTAGTCGCCAGCCCCTGGCCTATGGAAGGCGGTCTTGGGGTAGTCACGGCACGGGCCCTGAGGATGGGTCGTGACAAATTGGTATCAGAGGAGTTCGGTTCTACCACAAAACTTTGGACTCTAATCTTTTTCTATGTGAAGCAATAGTGTTAAGTGTATTGGGTGTGGTTATCAGTCCAGGGAGTCCAGTGTTGGTGCGGCGGCTGACGTATCCGTACACCAGGACCCTAACTTCTGATTTCCGACTTAATGCACGAAAACATTGATTGCATGTGTGTTTCAAGTTT
This sequence comes from Viscum album, assembly GCA_963277665.1. Taxonomy (NCBI): domain Eukaryota; kingdom Viridiplantae; phylum Streptophyta; class Magnoliopsida; order Santalales; family Viscaceae; genus Viscum; species Viscum album. The sequence goes on along the minus strand of OY728137.1, from coordinate 687,909,394 downwards.
TCTTTGTGATTACTTTATGTCAGCTCACCAGGTATACTGTTTGACCGTGGCGCACCTGTTTCTTTTCAGGATGGCCCCACGACGGCAGCCAGCTAGGGTTCCGAGAGTTGTGCGTGATGACAGCCCACCGAGCGACGAGGCCTCGGTGCAGGGCCCTTTGACAGCAGAGGCACTGATGGTACCTCTACCCGTCGAGCCACCGATGCTACCAGCCCCAGCCGCTGACGATGCACGTCGCCTTAGTGCACTGCATGAGTTCCAGCGCCAGCGACCGCCCAGGTTCCACGGGGATACGGACCCCCAGGCAGCTGAGGACTGGCTGGAGGCAGTGGTGAGAGTTTTCAGGTTAATGAGGACACCAACAGACCTCATGGTGATCCTCGCAGCGAGCCTACTACACGCGGCAGTAGGCAGATGGTGGAGCTTGATGCTCCAGGTTCACGATGAGGCATCTCTTCTCTGGACGGACTTTGAGAGCCTCTTCCACTCAGAGTTCGTCCCAGCCACCCTCTGTGCAGTGCGCATCCAGGATCTTCTTCGGTTGCGGCAGGGCAGCTTGACGGTCATCCAGTACTCGGTGAGATTTACTGATCTCTCGTGCTACTCGACAGACATGGTACGGGACCCATTCTTCCGGGCCTGGACCTTTGAGAAGGGATTTAGACATGAGATCAGTGCATCGCTGATCTCCCTCAGCATTCTGACTCAGGCAGGAGTACTGGAGAGAGCCCATTTGATCGAGAACTTTCTTGTTGAGCCTTCATCAGTGCCGAGACCCACCACAGGGCGGCACGTAGCAGAGTCTTCTGCAGCAGGCAGTCGACGGATGACTCATGGGTCCAGGCAGACCAGACCCTCAGGCAAACGACCTCAGGACACTAGCTTAGCAGTGCGGGGCACACAGCGCAGAGCCAGTCTTTTGAGAGGCAGGCAGTGCTACTCATGCGGCGGGCAGGGCCACATGGCTCGTGACTGCCCGACCCGCCGTGCCGAGGAGCAGCAGATGGTTGAGGGACCACCCAGGCAGAGGCAGAGGGTCGAACGTGGCGGTTCGCAGGGAGCAGGTGGACGAGGCAGAGGAGTTGTCCGAGCAGCAGGTGGTGGGCGACGCTTTGAGGCCCTACCACCACCACCACCAGGAGGTCCACCCCGACCATAGGGAGCTGGCGGGCAGAAACAGGAACAACTCCAGGCAGCGGAGGCCTACGACCACGGCGTGCCCGAGATGATTTGAGGTACTATTTATGTCTATTCCACCCTTTCTGCAGTTCTTATAGACACAGGAGTGAGTCACTCTTTCATATTCACTGCCCTTGTTCAGAGCTCGGAGATTCCGACAGAGCCATTGGCTCGATCCTTACAGCTAGAGACTCCTACGGGAGCATACTCGACGATTACGCACTGGTGCCGGCAATCTGAGCTTACTCTAGGAGGCGATAGCTTCGGCTGGGATCTTCTTATAGCGGCGTCTAGGCCTTACGACGTCATATTGGGCATGGATTGGTTATCTATAGTCCATGCTCAGATCGACTGTATTAGGCGCAAGGTGCGATGTGTACGCACCGACGAGAGCAGGTTCACCTTCACCGGTGATAAGGGAGCCTTCGCAGCACAGGATAGACTCTCACAGAAGAGAGTACAATCCATCACTTATCAGTTGGCTAGCCTCATCCTAGGAGCAATTGACATACGGAGTCCTGGTTTTCCTGCAGTGGTGGATCAGTATGCAGACATTTTCCCCGACGACGTTCCAGGGATACCTCCTCGCAGAGAGGTAGAATTTTATAATGACATGTACCCCAGGACAGCCCCAATATCGACTCCAGCATATCGGATGGCCCCCACTGAGCTTCGAGAGCTATGGGTACAGTTGGAGGACTTGCAGGGCAAGGGTTTCATCCGACCCAGTGTTTCACCCTGGGATTCCCCAATTTTGTTCGCCAAGAAGGCGGACGGGAGCTTGCGACTTTGTGTCGACTATCATCGCCTGAACCAGGTGACAATGAGGAACAAGTATCCTCTACTGAGGATTGATGACCTCTTCGATTAGCTCAAGGGAGCATGGTGGTTCTCGAAGATAGACCTCAGGTCAGGCTATCATCAGCTCAGAGCTCGGGACGAGGACGTGCCGAAGATGGCCTTCAGGTGTCGGTATGGCCACTATGAGTTCTTGGTTATGAAATTCGGCATAACCAATGCTCCAGCAGTGTTCATGGCCCTCATGAATAGGATCTTTCAGCTATACCTCGATCGATTTGTCGTGGTCTTTATCGATGACATTCTGATTTACTCGACCACTGAGGAGGAGCACGCCTACCACTTACGGGTTTTACTGGACACACTCCGAGAGCACCAGCTTTATGGAAAGCTCTGAAAGTGTTAGTTCTGGATACGTGAGGTCCACTTCTTGGGACATGTCATCTCTGAGGCGGGATTTGCGGTGGATCCTACGAAGATCGAGGCAGTGTTGGCTTGGGAGCCACCCAGGAGTGTGACTGAGGTGCGAAGCTTCTTGGGTCTAGCTGGATACTATCAGAGATTTGTTCCAGACTTCTCCAGAGTTGAGGCACCACTCTCAGCTCTTACGAAGAAGGGAAAACCCTTTGTGTGGTCAGACAGATGTCAGCAGAGCTTCCAAGAGCTGAGACAGAGATTGACCAGCGCCCCTATCTTGAGATTGCCTGAGGAGGGAGTATGGTATGTAGTCTACTGTGATGCATCAGGGACCAGATTCGGATGTTTCCTGATGCAGGAGTGGGCATTGATTGCCTATGGATTACTTCAGTTGAGTCCGCATGAGCAGAACTACGCTACCCATGACCTGGAGTTAGTAGCAGTGGTCTTCGCTCTGAAGACATGGTGACACTACCTGATGGGCGAGTGCTTTACAGTCTTTTCTGACCATCAGAGTCTCAGGTACATCTTCTATCAGAAGGACCTGAACCTAAGACAGTGGTGATGGTTCGAGTTCCTCCAGGACTATGACTTTGAGATAGTCTATACTCCTGGGAAGGGGAACGTAGTATCTGATGCTCTCAGTAGGAGGACGGGCATTCAGCTACTTGAGGAGGTGACAGAGCAACTAGCCGCTTTGCAGATATCCTTCATGGATAAAGATGGGGCAGCCTTCCTTCAGTCTCTCACAGTCACTCCTCCACTACTGCAGCGGGTCAGAGAGGCACAGCGTGGGGACGCTGACTGTGAGACGCGGCGTGCGCAGATATCCTCAGGGCAAGCACCTAATGGTTTCTCCTTTGGAGAAGAGCACGACGTCCTTTTCAGAGGACGTACCTTGGTACCAGTTGCATTATGGGAGGAGGTTCTGAGAGAGTTTCACACTTCTCCCTTGGAGGTACATCTCGGAGTGGTGAAGATGTACCAGGACCTCAGACGACAACACTGGTATCCGGGCATGAAGAAGGTTGTGGCTGAGTTCGTTTCTCGATGCCTCACCTGCCAGCAGGTGAAGGCAGAGCACCAGGTACCGGCAGGCTTGGTACAGCCCTTGGAGGTCCCGAAGTGGAAGTGGGACGGGATATCTATGGACTTCGTGACTGGACTTCCATGCACTTCCAAAGGTCATGACTCCATTTGGGTGATTTTCGACCGACTCACCAAGTCAGCTCACTTCTTACCCATCAAAGAGCAGGGCTCAGGGGAGAGCTTGGGGTGTCTCTACGTTCAGGAGATTGTATGGCTTCACAGTGTGACATCATCTATCGTCTCCGATAAATATGCTCGCTTTACTTCCCGACTTTGGAAGGGGTTGCAGGAGGCGTTCGGGACGCAACTACGTTTGAGCACCGCCTTTCACCCTCAGATAGATGGTCATACGGAGAGGACCATTCAGACTCTTGAGGATATGCTCCGCGCATGTATTCTCGACTTTGGTCGAAGCTGGGAGGACCACCTACCCTTGGTGGAGTTTACGTACAACAACAGCTACCAATCCACCATCGGGATGGAACCATACGAGGCGTTGTACGGCTGACCTTGCAGATCTCCTTTGTGCTGGACAAACCCTGGGAAGTCAGCACTTGTGGGACCGGAGATGGTCCAGGACACAACAGAGAAGATCCAGGTCATCCAGGAGCGGATGAGGACAGCTCAGAGCCGGCATAAGTCCTATGCTGACAGGAGGCGGAGACCACTAGAGTTTTAGGATGGCGACCACGTCTTCTTGCGTGTCTCGCCTCGATGTGGATTACGTAGATTTGGCCGAGGCGGAAAGTTTTCTCCATGCTTCATTAGACCGTTACAGGTCCTTAGCAGGATTTGAGAGGTAGCTTATCGCCTGGCTCTACCACCTCAGTTGCACCGGGTGCACGACGTCTTCCACGTATCACAGCTGAGGAGATACGTGCACGACCTGACGCATATCATTAACCATGGGGAGCTGAACATTGATGATGGGGTGACTTTTGCAGAGGTCCCAGTGGATATCGAGGATCGACATGAGTGGGTCCTACGTGGATGATAGATTCCTCTAGTGCACATCAAATGGCAGCACGGGAACCTCCAAGAGAGCACTTGGGAGCGGGAGGCTTAGATGTGTGCTCAGTACCCACATTTGTTTCCCTAGCTTATGATGTATCTTTACGGGGATGTAAAGCCCTGAGGTGGGAGTAATATAAAGACCCATAAAATTCAAGGAAATTTTTTTCTTAATTTTCTTTGGGATTTTACAAGAACACAGTTTCTGACGGCACTTGATTCCGAGGCCCGGTGTGCCCTGAATTACTATCTGAAGTTTAGCTCGGGTACGTTCAGTGAACGAATGAGCGGGAATTTATAACTTTTGAACCGGTGCTCGGAATCGAATTCCGAGGGCACCGATGGAACCGCAGCGCCGGTAATTGCTTAGAAACACCATTTCTGAAGTTGCGTTTTCACGAGAGAGGTTGATAAAAATTGTGGAAGTTAAAATAAAAATTTAACTACAATTTTTATTTTCTCTAAGTGGATTTAAGCTTTGGGTGGAAGTTGGGTAACTACCCAACTTCCCATGGAAGGTTATGAGGGTGGTGGGGCCCACACGAACCCCGCCCCTTCACATTCCTTAACTCCCTCAACTCACAATTAAAATTGATAACTTAAGTTTTAATAACTTATGATATTAATGAAGTGAGTTTAATGTGAGTGTTTGAATTTCAAACTTTTTTCAAGTTAATAAAATAAGTGTGGTCTTATTTTATTAAGGGTTGGAATCTTGTTGTGGAGTCTTTGGGAGAAAAGGCTAAGGAACTTGAGGAAATTCTTCCTCTTCGACGAAGAATGCGAAGAACACATCGATCTCCGATGAAGAACGTCGAGTCCTCGGAAACCGACTATGCGACGCCGTATACCGCGACACCGACGACGTCTTCTTCCGCGACGTCTCTTACCGCGACGGATATTCCGCGAAGAATCCTCGTTCGACGAACCTCCGTTCAAGCTACGCTCGAGGTAGGGGGTTTATTTATTTTGTTCGTGATTACTACCTTGACGTTCTTCGTGAAATATGACCAATTGTTATTGATTAACGAGAGGGGGTCGGACCGCACAAACACGGCCGACCCTCCTCCCTTATCTATGTTGTTTTTTCTATTGTGGATTGAAATGGGAATGGCGTGGTGCCATCGCACCGTGCGGAATCGTGCGGCAAGAAAAGGGTGGCACCGTCGCGCGGCGCCGTGAAATCGAACAAGGACGCAACGCCGTCGCGCCGCGTCGGAGAAACCCGAAGACACTGCGGCCGGAGCGGGGTCGAGGCGGAGGGGTGCGGCACCATCACGCCGCGCCGGATGAACCAAGGCTGCGGTTGGTTCTGGGCCACGGCGGAGCAGGGTGACCGGCGGCCGGTTCCGGGCCGCCGGCGTCGGAGCAGGGGGGACCGATCATTGCTGGTCCGTGGCGGCAGAAGCCGGCCGGCTAGAGCAGGCCGGTCGGACAAGGGAAGGTCGGGGGTTACGAACCCCCGGCGGCCAGCTCAAGCAGCCCCCCCATAATGGGGGTCGCGGTTACAAAGCCAGGGCGGCAGCCCCCCCCCCTGCCTCAACGGCTCGGTCGTTTGCCCGAGTGCCTGGCCAGCGCGCCCAGCGCGCCGCGCCCAGGCCGAGCCGGCTACCTGGCCGGTCCACCAGGCCGGGCCACACCCAGTTCGGGCCGCTCCGGGCCGCGCCCAAGTGGGCCGGACTCGGACCCGGTTCGAGCCGACCCTGGGGGTATCGGGCCGGGTCGGACCGGGCCTGAACCCCTTAATACTGAATCTCTTCCGGTCGGGCGCCCATAACTTGTGCTACGGGCCTCCGATCGACGCACCGTTAGTTACAATGCGATCCTTGGATCGAGACGGTCGTTTCGGTATATCGAACTCAAGGTTTCGGAATACTTTCGGTTCGGCCGAGTTGGTTTGTACACGAAACCAACAGGGCCCTCGGAGCGGAAACGCTCATAACTTGAGCTCTGGACGTCCGATTGACGTGTCGTTGACTTTATTGGATTCCTCTTAGTAAGACAGATCTTTTGGCTTACTCCGCCCGAGGTTTGGATGCAGGTGGAGTACAGTCGGGTTGGTTTTGACTTAAAAACCAACCGGGCCCCTGGGACGAAAAAGCCAATAACTTCCAGACCAGGCGTCCGATTGACGCGCCATCTGTGACGCTCAGTTCCTGTTGACGATACGGAACTTTTGGATACATCAACTCCGGACTTTGTGTCAGTTGATGTATCAGCCTCTCGGCTCGTGGAGCGGACCCTTCCGAACGATCTTGTTGTGTGCGGGAACCCTAGTACTGGCTGCGACTGTGACAACGACGACGACTGTACAGAGATCCTCAGTGGATTCGACGACGACGACTTCAGCACTCAGTGATCCTGCGTGGATCAGTGCTACAGATCCTATGTGGGTCCAATCCTGTGTGGGTCAGCACTCAGCGGTTCTGTGTGAGCCAGCGCCTATAGATCCTGTGTGGGTCTGATCATGTGTGGGTCTTTGCGGGGATTAGTTACCTATCGATCCTTTTTGGGTCATTGCGGGGGTTAGTACCTTTCGATCCTTTGTGGGTCCGACGACTTAGATGAATCAGTGGATATATCTGATCATCTCTATCGTCATACGAGGAAGTATACCTGTGTGAGATTAATCCTGTTTTTCTTTCCTATGTGGATTGTGTTGTTCTATCCTGTGTGGATTTACGTTTTTCTTTTCTGTGTGGACTGGGTTGTACTTGGGCTCGGAGGTTGGAGCGACCTGGAATTGATGACTTAAGTATATGTATGGGCATATACCTAAGCAGTTTTGTATGTTACTTCATGATTGCATCTTTCCTTTGTGGTTTATCATTTGTGGATTCTGGGAGACCTTCGGGGGTCTCCGGGTCCCTACTGAGTAGCTTATACTCACCCCTACATGAGCTATGCCTGCACTACGTTGTGTTGGTTGCAGACGACGGACAGCACTGATTGTGGTTGTGGCTTGCAGAGCAAGACGGTACCTGGAGGTGGACCACTGGGCGGAACGTACTTGGAGCGGTCAGCTGGACCAGAGGAGCAGTGGAGGCTATCTGTACCCACCCTTTAGGTGGGATTTCTAGTGGACAGCTCAACGTGGCGGCTTTACTTTATAGTTGTTGTTTTCTCTTTCCAGTTGTACTTTACTTTCAGTTTGGGTTTGTATACTGGCCCACTTACTTTTCCGCACTTACTGTTGTACTCAGTTTTTACTTAGTATTTACTTCTACTACTTACTTGCTATGTGGTGTTTGTTTACTTTCCAAAGGCAATTCTTCCCTTTTTACTGGGAATTACGCCTTGGTGCTAGTCGCCCGCCCCTGGCCTATAGAAGGCGGGCTTGGGGTAGTCACGGCACGGGCCCCGAGGATGGGTCGTGATAGAAAACTAAATTGGGAATTCAGTATAAGCCTTACATGATTATTTATGTTGTATTGGAATGAGGCCTTGGTAGTTTGTTTATGATGTCAAATATTATTTCTTCCATCACAATGAAATCATTTATTATTTTCTATGTTATTACTTAAAATATTATGTTATCCCTGTATATATTAAATGATTATGTTATCAATTATATATAATTTTGTTATTAATACTATTTTTTATTATTATTTATTCCTATCATATTATTCATGTATTGTTTATTTTAGGATGGATTCAATTATATGATATCCCTTTATAGGAAATTTATCTCTCCATTATTATTATTCCATTTCAAAAACTTATAATAAAGATTATTGTGTATTAAATCATTTGATGCATGTCGTGTGTGGAGAATTTTATTGGAGATGTTAAAGACATATTATTAAATAAGTAGTCCTTGTTTTAGTCGAAAAAATTTCTATTTGATGAGAAAAAAAAGTTTTTAATTAGTTAAAGGTTTTTCCAAACTCACTATAACTATAAATATGAAAGGTATTGGGATTGAAAGTGGACCAATATCTATTGGTGATATTTTAAATATGTATTGTTATATTTTTATTTAATCAGTTGATATCAAAACTAGTATGTAAAGGATATGTTTTTAGCACCATATCTAGGAGTTTATTGTATAAAATCATAAAACATAATACCATGTGGGATAAATTTTCCAACATATATCAGGGAGATAATAAAATGAGTGAGGATAATCATCATGTTATCCATAATAAGATTGATCATGTGAAAATGTTTCATGATGAGAATATTGATTTGTTTATCAACTAAATTATTGAGGTTGTTAGTGAAATTTAGGGACTCAATGAAGAGATAAAATATATTTATTTGTTCAATAATATCACTTAATTATTATCATCTATTTATAATATAAATGTATCAACTCTTTAAGAGAGTAACATGAAATAAAATTCATGGGATGATCTGCAAAGAATATTGGTATCATATGAAATGTAAGTTAATCCAGAATGTACATCAAGTCAGTCAAATAAGGAGATAAATTTTATAGATATAAAAAAATAGGATCTCAGTAAATGTGAGGATATGGAAGAATAATTTAGTAATAAACTACTATCTCTTATGGAAAGTTAAGTCACAAGAGAAAATAGAATATTTGAAGGAAATCTAACCCTTCCATGTTTATGGAGTGATAAATTTTGGTACATTTTAAAAATATTTATAAGTACATTCAATAATTATTGAGGTTTAGAAGAAGTCACACTCATGATATAATGGATATTCCATCCTAAAATTGTATCTATACTAGAAAAATCATCTGGAAATTAGTTTTATGGGATGATTTTGGTGAGAAAATATGACAATGAAGATGAATAATATTACAAGGAAGAGGATATGAATTTTAAATTATATATAGGTGATGTAATTGTGGATAATATTGAAGAATAAAAACCCATGAAGGAATTTGTAATGGATAGGAAGGTTTCATTGATCTCAATGTGTAGTTTCATTTGGATAATTAATATCATACTGATGAAAGAAAACATAATTGAGATATTTGGGGTAGTTCAAAAAATATTTAGAATGTTTAAATCAATTAATTTTTGGTATTGAATGACTAGAAAAAGATCTAGATGATCTATTAGTTAGTTATATAAATATATAAGTAGTATTGAAACTCAATTTGAACCTTAAAGAATAGTTTAAGGTTATTTATGACCTTAATGAGTGCCTAATGGAAAAAAGATTGAATATCATGATGAATTTATTTTTTCTATGAGATATATATTTTACTCCAAAAATAAATCAAAAAATTCTAAAAATAAGTTTCATGTCAGGAAATTATCTTATTAAAGATTATTAAAAAATGAAAAATTATTCATAAAAGGTTTGGAAAAAATATAATAAATAAAGGACCTAGTTTCATGCTCAAAATTAGATTTAGTTGTGTTGTTGAGATGCCAAAAGTAGAAATAGTGAAAGATATTAAAAATTAAATCAAAAGGTTCATTAATTTTTCCTAAATTTTGAGGCACTAGAATCATGGAAAGAATATGGCTGGATTAAATGGTGTCAAAGGGATAGAAATAATCCTCAACACGTAAGTGTTTATAAAAAACTGAGGAGTTATTAATAGGGTGGAAACATGTGGATTAATGAACCTAAGAAGATATTTCCCTTAAGAATGTTTTGATTTTTTTCTATTAGGTCCACACCATGTCATACTATAAATAGGTGAGGAAATATTTTAATGGAGAATCATGTGGAAGTTAAAAAGCATAAATTAGACCACATTTTTCATCTCATATAAGAAATTATTTCTATAGATACTATATTCACTGTTATAATTTTCTACAAAAAATAAACTAATTGTAGGAAAAAAAATGTCCATTTCCATTATGGAATTCAAAGAAAAATTAATACATAGAATCTAAAAAAAATTTCATTTAAAAATAAATACTATATATTGGAATATGATGACGAGTATAATAATAAAATCTCTTATAAAGTGAAAAAGTAGCGGCTGAGTTATGCATTAACATAACCAAACATCTCTGATAAGGAAAATAATAATATTTATAAACATAATCTAGAAGAATTACCTATCAAATATATAATGAATAAAATCACTCATACACTTGAGAGTGGGTTCCCATACCACATGACTATAAATAAAAAACTTCTAAAAAATTAAGGCAACCGTCTTTAGAATAGATTATTTCCGAAATGAAGTACCCTTGAAAATCAAATGAATTAGTAATACCCAATTGGTATATAATAAGATGAAAACATAGATGTTCTCTATTTGGATGCCTTATGACATAATTTCATGATTGTGATTAAAATATATCACTCTATACTTGAATTTGAATTCAAAAAATTGGGATGATTAATTGAAGCATACTCTGAGTACTACTTTATCAATGTTTATAGTATAAATAATAGTCTATACCAAGAAGAAAACAATGAAATCACTTTACTCCTAACCATTTAATAGGAGAACAACCTATGGAATTAGAGGCTAGGTCACATTCATTAATAAAGAATGGATAACTCACCTAAGATAAATAATATAGTGGATATTCAATATATGATGTAATATCATAAAAATAAATGTGATGAATGTATGTGAGGAAATATATTTTAAGTAATATATTAGAAAATGAATAAAGGGAATCCAATATCATTGATATAGTTTACAGTAAAATATTTGATTCAATGAATAAACCTAAAACTATAGGAGAGAAGTATTTTGTTCTTTTAATTAATTATTACAGAAAATTACCCTATGTTATTTTCTTGAAGGGTAATATAGAAGCCATGGAGTGCATGAATTGGTGTTTTATGAGATTCAAAAATGAGATTAGTTATACTATCAAAACCATTAGACCTGAATACATAATAGAAGACACATCCATTGAATTACAAAATTACATTGAGAAACATGAAATTAAGAATATTATATCTTTGATAATAACTACACAACCTAATAGAGTTTTTTAATGATGAAATATGCTAGTGAATAATATCGCTAATACCTTTCCCATTCTGAGTGGTGTCACACACCACTATTGGATGGATATAATCCATGTTGCAGTATATACTCAAAACTAGGAAGTATTAAACACTTTCAAGGAGAGGGCACACTGTGGAATATGGAATGGATGGGAACCCACTCCTAAAATATTTTGAAACTTCAGAATAAGATTTTATATTTTAAATAAATCAAGAAATCATGAAAATAATAGTGATGAAGTAGATGGAGGGGTGTTTCTAGGCTACACAACAAAGACTAAGGAATAAAAAATCTATATTAAAAGGCTAAATAAAATTGTGGAGAGTAATGATGTAAAAATAATTGAAGATAAATAATAAAATAACTCTCAAAGTTCCAAAATTTATGAATTATGTAAAGAAGATGATAAATTTGATACAACTCTTGAGATTATAAAAATTTCCCTATGTGATGAATATTTTAAGTATGAATTGAAGGAGGAGATGATTACCGAGCAAAGTTAGTCTATTCCATATTGGGGGAACCCAAGAGTGGAAGTTTATCTATATAATATAATTACAGATAAATCAATCATAAGACAAACATAATGGATAAGAAATGTGGATTATGTTTCTTTATTTTTAATAGTGGAACCAATTATATTTGGATAAGAAGTTAAAGATGATCCATGGGTTAGAGCTATGGATGATGAATTGTGTCAGATTGATGAGAACTGAACTTGGGAACTTGTAAAAAATCTTCAATATCACAATGTTATTAGAAAAAAGTTATTATTTAAAGATAACTTTAATCAAAATGGGAATTTAATCCAAAATAAGTCACATCTTGTGTGTATTGTATATTTTTAGATTGAAGGTACCGATGTTGAAGAAAAATTTTCACACGCTTGATTTGAGTTTATTACAATATCCTCAATAAGATAAATTAATTAGAATAACGATTTATTATATGGATATAAAATCTTATTCATGAACTGTATATTATAATATGAGATTATATTAATCAACCAATGGGATTTTTTATTGGAAATTCTCATCCTAAATTAATTAAATTTATGATGGTTGTGTATAGTTTGATGTAGGAAACATGAGAATGGTATACTTGGGTATACTCATGCATAAAGAAGAATGAATTTCAAAGGTTTATTGTTGAAAAAAAATATTAATTTCAAGAAATCTATGAAAGAACAATTTATCGTCATGATTTATGTTGGTGACATGATATTTGATTAAATTAAATAGAATTAAATTAATGAATTTTGAATCTAATAAATTTAGACTTTATAATTTATTTGATTGGTGAGATTACATATTTTATAGGGTGTCATGTGGTTTCATAAGAGAAATATAAATTTATTATCTTGGTTTTTTTATATATGAGAGATGCTTAAGAAGTATGATATATATTATTCCAATCTAATATAAAATCCAATTTTCATTGAATCCAATATTGGGAAGAATGAGGATGGGTAACTTATAGAACCCACATTATACATGAGAATAATTATATGATTTCTTTATTTAACTAGAAATCAACTAGATATTGTTTGTACAACCTATTTAGTAAACCATGTTCAAAGTAATCCCATATAGAAGAATCACACAATAGTTAAACTATTCACGATGTATATCTGATTTAATATACATTTTTATTAATCTTTTATGTAGGAAAGTATATAAAAAATAAAAATTATCTAATGCATACTGGGTTGGTGATGTGGTGTACCAAAATTCCAAAAGTGACAGTGTATTATTCATTAGAATAAAATGTGGTTTCTGGTTAAGTATAAAGAAAGAAGGTAATTTCTTATGAACATGAGTAGAATGATATATATTAGTGACTAAGGAATGAACTTAGATTCTATGGATAAAGAAACAGTTAGAAGATATTGATTGACAAGTAATGCAACCCATGGTAATCTTTTTGTGATCACAAGAGTGATTTTGATCTATTTAGAAATATCATATAGTACTATAATACTATAAATATTTAGATCAAATTTCATTTTATCAAAGAAAATGTGGGGAAATTTCTAATCAAGATGGATCATGTTGGATATAATAAATAGGTTATAGAATTCATGACTGACATATTGGCTACTCCATCATTTGAGAAACATTAGTTGAACTATGATGTTCAACCACCTCCCTCAACTTAAAGAGGATCAGATTATCCACTCCCCCCATTTTTATATAATGATTTATATAGTTAGTTTTTTTCAGTGTTATTTATCTTTGGGATTACCTTTAAAGTGGGAGAATGGCTATGGTGAAATTTAATAGATACCAGTGGTGAATGACTATGTTTTCAATAAAATGTATTTAGAGATGATATTTTCTCATAAAAGGGAAGTATGTGGTGTGAAATTTATGGAGAGTTATTATCTATATGGAGTGTAGTTTTATTGATATGGTGGGAGTTCTTAAATAAAGAATGACATGAGTCATGGAATTCTCTCTTGACCTCTTATTTTCGAAAATAAGTAATTTCCATATAGACATAGAGTGATATATTGTATTTTTTTCATCTGGTAGTTTTATAATGTGTGTGAGGAACTAAATTTTACATTGTATTTCCAACAAACCCAAAGGTCAATAATAATATTGTAACCAAGGTGAACAAAATATGATATTTATATTGTGTTTTTTATCAATTCATTATCTTTATAAATTTTCTATTGAATGTAGAATTTTATGTTTATGGGGGATGGTTTCATTGTAGTTTAATTTTTGATGAAGTTTGTAATGGTTGAATATCTATATATGGAATTTGTGAGAAGAATAATCATTTATTGGAGTCTTCTCCCTAAAATTTTTGGATGTTCCGAGTAAAGAGAAAAGTTTAGTGTATTTTTGGAGGATTTGGTTAAGCTTAGAAAAATATTCAATGAAAAGGAATAACATTTTCAAAACACTTACATGAACCTCTATGAAATATAATATTGACTGATATACCGATGTGGATCATGGACATGAATGAACCATGTGGGGTAGATCCTTTGAAACTTAATGGTGGTAACAGTTACAGAAATATGATTTATGTATTTATGTGAATCCCAATAAGGTTTCTATGAATGAAATTTTTTCAAGTAAAAAATCATTCTAATGAGGTTTATGTGAATTAAAATGTAATTAATTACTGAGGTGAGAGAGGAATCACTTTGTGAACCATGAAAGAGATCTTATATGGACCATTAATGACTAGATAATTTGTGATGTGATGCAAGTTGAATATTAATAAACAAATGGTAAAGTGTAAATCCTTCATGAAGTGAATTTCCATGGGATATTTTCATATAAATACTCTATTGATCATTTTATTAAGGATTAGTGAAAAAATAAAGGAAGGAAATGGAATTTTTCATTTGTGGGTAGAATAAGATCATGGAAATTATATCCATTTGTGAATAATAGTTATTCATGAAGAATTGTTTCTCATGAAGTATGAATATTCTGAAAAATAGTTTTATTAATGTATCATATAATTGTTTGTGAAGGTGAGTACCAAGAGGAAGTTCACAAAGTGCAGTATCATGAAGTAGATATTGAAGGGGCATACCATGAAGTATTTTCATGAAGGTGTTTCATGAATCATAATGTTTTGTGTATGATTTTACACTTTTAACAACATACCATAGGGAACTTACATGCCTATTGATGGTGGTTACTACTTGAATTGTGTAATATAATATAGAATCATATTCAATACATTGGGATGAAAAATACCCTACACATTCTTGAGGATATGGAAGTGACCTACACACTGATAAATTCATAAGACATCCATAAAAAGAGGATAGAATAGGAGTCTAAGTAAGTGATTTGATGGAATCATTTAACTATTCCAATAACTTTATTATAAAGGTAGATATTTTTCCACAAAGTGACCATGGTGGAAAATTTTATCCATGTAACTAGTGAATAATAGTTTATTATAGTACACTTGAACAATTCCATGTGTATGCTCCTTGGACCAGACCTTAGTTGTGAACCAAATAAACAATTTATATCTTGTTTTAATTTCTACATTAGTTATTATAGTGGATGTTTTTATAAGAATGATATATTTAACATGTTACATTCAATATGGGAACAAAATCCTACATAATGTGAGGAAAATTTCAAAACCAGATTCAACCCTCCTCTAGGAATCTTTGGTTGAAACATATTATGTGCCTCCTATAAGACTTATTGATGCTCTTTATTCTAATTTTTCACTTATTCCATCACCATTCACTAAGGATATTCTTGTTAACTTATATAGGACTATATTAATATTCTACTAATACTCTGAATATCCTAATAAATTATGATGATAATATTTTTTTTCAATGAGTAAGGTGACTGTGAATATATTTTGGGATAGGAAGAAGAGTCCAAGGAATTATGATATTGAAAGTACATCAAATATGAAAGATAATATCATGTAAATAGTGAGATTGAAGAGTTCAATTCACTATGATAAAACTTGGATTTCCTATGATAATTGTATGTGTTGTTTTTGAATATTGAGATCCATTAATATGTTATAAATTTAATTAATGATTGATATAATACCATTTAAAATGGGAAAGGTCCACTACTACTTGTAAATCTTGGATAAAAAGATTCAAGGAAGTAGAAGAAGATATTTGATGATTATAGAGATGATTTTTTAATGATTCAACAACCTATGCTGATTGTATTAATAGAGAACTCACAAAGGCATGATCATGATTGGTTTGATTTTTCATATGTGGTTTTGATTAATAGAACAACTTATTTGAAGATAATATCTAGTTGAGATATTTAGTAAACATCCTTGTGAAATAAAGCATAAATTTTATTATATATATTTATTATAAAATGGATTATGGTTTGAGAAGGATGAGGTTGAAGTTGTGTTTGAGGTAGAGGATATACATTGATAGACTTAATAAGGTTACACATAATCTATAAGTTCATTATATATTGAAGGTAGAATAAGAAAGATGATGAGGTATCACTACTACATACCACATTAACATACACATACATTAAAACTCAAGCACAATGAGGTATTATTATTTCATGCCCAATTATTATCAAAGGTATAAAAAATGAATAGGAATATAATAGTTCATAAAGGACAAAACAATTTCATCCATGTTTGTGATATGTAGTGAGGGATCTAGAAGAAGGATAAGGAATAAGACAATATGAATAAATCAGTTGCCTATAAGATCTCATCATTCTGAGATTGTCTTGATAAACAAGACTGGTTTTCATGCTACTATACCAAAGTACATATTGTATGTAAAAAAACTATTAATGGGGGAAATAAATTTAATATATAAATTTTCTAATCCTTGAGAATAATGAAGATCTTACTCACAAGTCAGTTAGAAGGACCCTTTGTAAACTAGAAGGATCTTGTATAAAGAACCAGTTTAGATACTATAATGTATTCAAGAGACAATTAATTATTTTCAGAAGATATTTATTTTATTCGCTTGAATATTATAGTTGGTATATTCATTTTATACTCAACTAAAATACAACAAGGATTGGAAACCCACATTGGGATTAAACCTTATTAAAATACAATGTTCTCTTATCGTGATTGATTTAGTCAATTTTAAGTGGAAATGTGTTTCAGGAATTCCTATGTTGGTCTATTAATCTTAATCGATAAATAGTATTGAATAATTATAGGAAAAATTAAAAGAAATCGAATTCATTAAAAGAGTCACCATGATTTAATGCCCCTATCAGAATAACTACAGAGTTCTTTTAGGGAATTTCAAGTGGTTTCATAACTAATCCAAGTTTACAATGATTGGTTCAATTTTCTTTCCCAATTATTCTTATTATATATATATATATATATATGAATTTCATATTTAAATAAGGTTTAGAGTCAACTTGGATAGAAAATATAGTTCCAATATTTTTCAAAACCAAAATGGTTGTATCAAAAGAACTTGAACAACAAGAAGAATAATGGTGAAAAGAAGTTGAGAAAAACATTAAAGGAAAAATTTGGAACACCAATATTTGAAGGTAATCAAAGTGGTATACTATCTATTATATTTCATTATAATTTTCCTCTTAAATAATATAGTATATATTATGAAGAGTATGTTCATTGTTAATCACTTTATGAATTTTAATTTGATATAAATGAGTATTTGACAAATGTACCTACTTAATTTTTCACATATGTTATTATATATATCAAGTTTTTAAATAATGATAAATTACAACTTGTTTTAGAAGCTAATGAAATGGAAAAATAATTTATAGAAAGGTTGGTAAAGTGAAAAACTCTAATTAATGATGTGTAATCACATGAATTTCTTTTATAGTTACATAAGAAAAAATACATCATAGCTAAAGAATACTTGTATAATGTAATTGATGAGAAATTTATGGCAATCAGATCTTGTGAGGATAAGATCCTTTCATTGTAAGAAATATAGAAAACCTCTATGAATGTTAATTATTCTGAGTAAAAGATCAATGAAAAGAGGATAAATGGTATTGAACATTCATTATTAGGAAAATTATAATTCCTAAGTATCATATTATGAATATAAATAAATAATGGGAAAATAGATTGAGTTTATTTGAGGACGAGAAAAACATATTTAACATAAAGTGTCTTGAGATATAATTATAACTGAGAAATATAAATATGACATATGTTGATACTTTCCAAGACAATGAGAGATGATATGTTTCCATGAAAACATCTAGTAACTGTATTTATAATAAAAATACTCATTTAAATAGACACAAGGGATTCATATCATCTAATGGTCCATCTTTCATATTCTCAGGATATGTGTTAACCATTGTTCTAAAATCATATGTTTTTAATAATGTTATTTCATTTTAAAATATAGACTAAAAAATAATTCTAGAAAATATGGGTGTATAAAAATGTGTAGAAACCCATCATAACATCAAGGGTGTATTATATATTGATAAAGAGAAATGGATCTACCATATAAGCTAAAAAATGAGTATTTTTTATCCAAAAAATTACAAGGGTACAAATATGACTAGATTGGTGGCTAAAGGAAAAATAATAATATATACCGGTCACTATTAATGTTGTGGAAGTGTTGGACATCAAAAAAAATGAATATCAGAATAAATACTCAATCACTAGATGACAAATAATGATTGTTCGAATACATGATAGATCTAATATCAATAAGAATTATGTAAACTTGAAGAAAAATGGAAAAAATGGCAAATCTAATTATTAAAAATCGAAGAGGATCTTAAATAATTTCTATAGAAATTATAGAAATATCAGTCCCTATAGTGATGAGTGGCAGTAATTCCAATTATGAACAATTCATATGGTTATTATAAGATAATACCACAAAAGATGATGAAATAATTGATAAGTGAATATTATGAATCCTTGGGGTGTATACAAAATAATATTTTCAAATAAAGAACACCAAAAAAGAATTCCATGGATGATTCTACTCCTAAGGACATATTCTTCTACTATAGAAGAAAAAGGAAACATCATGGACATTTTCATATAGGCCATGAATATCAAAGTTAGATGAAGAAATATGGAACAAATAAGGGAATAAATATAAGAAATAATCATGTGTATTAGTTTGGGGGAAGGCATCTAAGTAGATGAATTTGAAAATCAACCAATTAAGGGTGGCTCTAAAGTTCTTCTAGAATTATGTGGATAGAGTAAACAGACTAATCATGATCCTGTAAAATTCATGGTATGACTACTAGGATAAAAAATAATGATGTGTAACTAATTAAAATCATGGATGAATCTCTATAGAAAATATAAAAAATAATTATAGGTTCCTAAAGAATTCATGAATATTGGTCCAACCCAATTATATAAAGCACAAATGAGTTAGTGTTCACTTCTTCCTAATTCGAAGAAGCTAATTCCAAATGAGAGGAAGTTTGTGAAAAGACATAAAACAATGTTTTCTATAAGTTCAAAATTCAATAAAATCAAATTAAGATAAAATATTATGAGTTCTAATAAAACTAGAGTGTTAAATAATGAGGTTTTTAGGTTTAGAAGAAATTTTCAACACTATTTAAGTCATGGAGAAGGAAAGGTGAATCCACCTTATTACCATATTTTTTTGTGTTTCTTTGTGTAGATAATTGAAGGTGATGTATATAGGGGGACAATATGGTGAATTTTATTATAACTATACAACATGTAGATCTATCAATCATGTAATTAATAAAATAATACAATGATTTCTCTATTAATCATTTAATTTTTTATTATAAGGTTATTCATAGAGTCCCCCTTTAATGGTACTATTGATTATGTGGATTGTTGGAATTCATTCCCTGTGGGGGTGCTAAAAAGTTGAGCAACTGGTAGAAATTATTATTTCATATAAAAATTTTAAATTCTTGAAAAAGATGAATTTGATTTATATTAATCACAATTTTTTCATCTATGTTATGGATTGAAGAAATTATATTAATAAAAGGGAATATTGTGTTGGAAAATTATATAAATAAATAAAAAGGAGTAGAAACTTGCTTGTACATGAATATTTTAATGTAGTTTTTATATTGACTGAAAGTAAAAAAAATTCTCAAAAAACAATATGATAAGACCTTGGAATGATTTTTTTGTGTTTGTATCAAATAATAAATACTTTTAGGGATTTATATCACACACCAAACATGGATTTCTATCTTATATTATTTAGTTTTTGGATCTTTATCTTGTTGATGGTTTCTAGTTGATTTCTTGAAAAAAAAATTATTTGTTGAGTTTTTAATATGTTTTTGGATCTATACACAGTTGGTGTGTATAGTTTCATCGGAAACTTTGAAACCATCTAATCACATTGGTTTTTAGTTAATTTTTTGTTCCACAATTTGTCTTTCATAATATGAAAAAGGTTTGGCACAAACCATGTGAGAAAAGGAAGTAACTATTTGGCTATCTTGTGGTGTTTGAAGACTGGAGAACGGGTTGCACACATTTATAAAAAACCATGAGGAAAGAATGAATGGTTGGTTTAAGAATTGGAAGAATAATTTTTAACAATTTGTGCATGGTTTCCAGACTATGTGTCCTAATTGTGTAGCACTTTGGTGTCTTTCTAGTATGATGTGTATAGTTCCCACATGGTTTGGTAAACCATTTGGCCTAACTATGTTACCTTCCGTGAGTCTAAAAAAATTGAAATTATAAGTTTTTTCTAATAAAAATAATAACACAATCAACTCCCCTCCTCCCCCATTCAACCTTGTCATATGAAGGGGTTTTTAAAACCCTTTTACCTTAGCACATCTTCCTTTATGAAAGTTTCTCCTTGGATCTTCGTCAGTATTCATTAGATTTTTTCATGATTTCCATCTTTTATCATTCTCATCTATTGTTTACTTGTTCTCCCTTGGCTTGGTTCCTTATTGTCCAAACCCTAGTGTGAGGTTTGGATAATGTAAGTTTTTTATTTTGATGTTAGGGTTCTATGATTGTTTCTTGGGCCTTTTTCTTCAGTATTATAAAGGTTTCATTGAATTCTAACACCATTGAGGTAGGTTTTATTATCTATTTTTTTTCTATAACATTCAATTTAATTCTTGGGATTTCATAAATTATTTTTAATTCTATTCTTCATGTTTTGGTGTAACGTCTGGGAATTTCTGTGTATATTTTTTCTATTTATATGGAATTATTTTGAGACCGTAAAATTTGACGGCACGTGATTCCGAGGTCCTGAGAGCCGAGAAAAAAATTTTGAACTTTTTTTAAGGCATGTTCAATAAATGTGCGAGTAGGATTTTTATATCTTTTGAACTGTTGCTCGGATCAAAAATCTGAGGTCACTGTTGAATTCAGAATGACGGGATTCTCCTAGAAATGACTTAACTTCAGCCGATAAGGGCCGAGCGGAAAAGTTGTTTCTCGGACTTTTTTGAGAAAAACAATTAAATAATTTAAAAGAATTATTTTCTTTTCTTTCTCACTTTTGAGTGCCAGAAAATGACGCTACGGGGCGGTGACAGGGTGGCGACGATGCGCGTCAATGAGGATCATTAATGGCTCGTTAAACGCGTAGCGTAATGAAGCTTTAATGATGCGTAACAGCGACGCTGTTTTATAAATAAAACAGTGAAACGATGTGACGTCTCATCATAATGGAAATACTGCGACGTGATCCTATTTATAGTTCGATGCGCTGGGAAAATATGGATTAAAAAATCGAGGATTCTCTGGTGAACCTTTGATGGACTTCCACCCCAGCAAAGAATGAAGAATTCCAGTGGAACTTCATATTATTTGTCACACCTTTCGAAGATCGGAGCTGAGAAGCGACACTCACGTCTTAACCCCTCAATGACGAATGCGAGGCAACAAACTTCAAATAGGAAGGTTTTTTTGATTTGTCGTGTTTCCCCATCCTTTTCTATAAATGATGAATACGGGTCAACCCACGAACAGGTTGACCCGTGATTCGTGTGTTTATGCGGGAGGGTGTTTCAATCTCGAGGTTTTATTTTCGGGGTTCAAATATTGGCATGTAACGATTGAATAGAGACTCCCCAACCCTCGCCCCCATCTTTAACCCTTCTAACGCGGAGGGTGCGGGCTGACACGAACAAAGGCCTGGACCCTTCTGTTCATGCACTCTTGTTAAGCGTTTTGTCTGAAGATACGGCAAGGTGGATTTGAAGGATTCATAGTAAATAAGATGCTCCCCGGAGGCCATAGTCATAGGCGGTGCAAAGAACGGTCCATCGGAGTGAATATGGTGGTCTGCCAAAGGGTCTGTCGGTGCACCGGTGCTGGCAGCGGCAGCACACGGTAGGGGAGATGGCATGTGCCATCCGTGTGCAGGATTGTAAAAGTAGGCCATCGGCCGTGCTAGTGGCTAGGTGGATCGGTGCTCTGGTACGGTGGAAGATATGGATGATTGGGCCACGGTGCTGGAGACATGCGGCGCCAGCATGGTGCCGTGTTGACTGTGGTCAACCCGTGGACTGAGTCCACGGGTGACGTGGGGGGCGGACGGTTGTCACCGGTCTTGGGCACGTGAAGGAGCATCTCGCTCCTTGCGTAGCGTGTGAAGGAGTGGCCCGCTCCTTACGGGTCGCGCTTGGATAGGGAGGGATGCAGCGATCTGCCGCATCCTAGGCATACCCCACTAGCTACTAACATGGCCGGTCTTCAGACTAGCGAGTCGCACCCCCTAGCGGGTCACGCCCCCATCGGGTTGGGAATGTCTCACTGCCCAGTGGGACGGACCTGAGCCTGGCGGGTCAGACCCATGCCGGTGAGCCAAACCCATGCCAGAAGGCCGGACCCACGCCCCTTTGGGGTGGGCCGGACTAGACTGGGTCGCTGGGCAACCCGGCGGGCTGGACCCTTTGGTAACGGGGCTAGGTCCAGCGTGTCCTATTGGGTCTGGCCCACTGGCCAAGCTGGACTAGATCGACCCCAAACCACACCATGTTAGGTTTGGTTTTTCAGAATGCACTGGGGTAGGTGGAACCTCTGGGCCGGGTTACTTGGGTCGGTCCGACCGGGTCAGACTGAGCCCAGTCGCAACCGGCCCCCTGGTTACTAAAATGCTTGTATCTTTCAAACCGCGTGTCCGATTGACATGTCGTTTGCAGAATTAGGACACTCTTGAGGAGGAGGATCTTCTTTCATGATTTTTGGTGACTTTAATGGACGTTGAGATGCGATGAATGGCTTGAGGAGTGGTTCTCCCAAGTGATCTATGTACGGAACCCTAGGGTTGGCTGAGACCTGAAGAATGCTCGATGACAGCCCAGTGGGAAGCGGCTCTATGTGACCCACCAATCCCATGGTGGGTAGAGGCTTTGTATGACCCGGTAGACCCACGGTACTCGATAGGAGGAGTACCATAGTTCGGCCATGGTGGGAAGCGGCTCTATGTGACCCGGTAGGCCCACGGTGGGGAGCGGCTCTGTGTGACCCAGCATACCCACGGTACTCATCAGGGATGAGTACCACAGCAGTTCAAGGTTAGTGGAAATCATCTCTGTGTGACCTGGTCAGCCCACTATACTAAATAGAGTAGGAGTTCTCTAATGGAAGAGGAGGTCAACGTTTGTGACTGAAGATTCTACGGTTACTACCCTAGAATATACTTGGTGTGAGTTGTCTTGTGTTTCTTTCTTTACTTTGAAGAATTTTTGTGTGTTCTTTATTTTTGTTTTGGGGTACCTACTGAGTACTGTGTTACTCACCCATACACGGGCTTCTCTCACATGTGTTGTGTCTGTTGCAGACAGCCGACGTTTTGACAGGGTTTCTCAGGAAGACAGGATGGACAAACTCTATGATGGTGGACTTGGTGGCTTAGGACCAAGAGGTTCCCAGTAGAACCAGGTAGATAGGACGTACTACTTCGGCTTCTAGTAGCTTCACTACTCTCACGATCAGGTGGGGTTTACTGCAGATGGCCATTAGATCACTTTTTGTACTTTATAGTTTTCATTACTTTTTCATTGGTTTGTATTCTAGACCACTTTCTTTCAGTTGTAATTCCACTCAGTTTATTCAGTGGTATGATGTCTTCCTTTTGTGAGTTAGGACTTGTTTGGGTGTGTGTGTGCATACATGTATCCAAGTTAATGCCTCCCACTTGCAGGTTGATGCCTTCGGTGCTAGTCGCGAGCCAATGGCCTTTGGGAGGTGGGCTTGGGGTAGTCACGGCATGTTCCCTGAGGTACGGGTCATGAAAAAGTGGTATTAGAGGGTGGTCGGTCCCCCTTAAAAGATTGGGAGTATGATGTTTTGTTTTGGGGAAATACTGTTAAGTGTTGTGATTTATACTTTCAGATTTGGGGAGTCCAGTGTTTGTGCGGCGACCGACGTATCCATACACCAAGACCCTGAATTTTGTTTTTGGATCAATACATGAAAACAATGGTTGCATAAGTGTCTCATTATTTTTGAATAAGAGTCAACTCACTGGTTATAACCTTCTAACTGTGGTACATCTTGATCTATCTCATGATTCCTTTATGTGTACAACCAGCCAGGATCCCGATACAAGGTCGTGAGGACAACCCGCCTAGAGACGAGGCGTCCGTTCAGGGACCAGTTCTAGAGATGGCCCCACTAGGTGATGTACCAGTGCTACCACCACCTGATGGTCAGCATCTACTACCGGTTGTTCCGAAAGAGGACATTTTTAGGGTCAGTTCCCTCTATGAGTTTCAGAGACAGAGACCTCCCAGTTTTAGGGGAGAGATGGATCCTGAGGTCACTAAGGACTGGCTGGAGGCTGTGACATGAGTCTTCTGCTTAGTGAGGACACCGCCTGGCCAGATGGAGAACTTGTCAGTGATACTTCTATTGATCTCAGTAGGGATATGGTGGAGTTTGACCATCCAGACTCATGATGAGGTGACCCTCACTTAGGTTGGATTTGAGAGGATTTTCTGGGAGGATTTTTTCCCCATGAATTTTCAATCTTTATGCATCCAGGAGCTACTTCACCTACATCATGATAGCATGACATTGACCAAGTACTTGGCAAGGTTTATGGAGATTTCCCATTACTCCACAGATATGGTGCGAGACCCTTTATTTAGGGCTCGAGCCTTTGAGCAGGGACTCAGGAGGGAGATCGGGGATTCAGTGGTGTCTCTCAGCATCCCTACCTATGCTGGGGTGCTGGAGTGAGCCCTTCTGATGGAGAGTTTCTTGGTAGAGTAGGCTCCCACAACTAGAGATACCAGCAGACCCCAGGCGGCGGAGTCTTCAGCAGGCAGCAGACAATAGACGCGTAGGCCCAAACGAGATAGGTCTTTTAGAGGACAACCCTATGACTTAGGTTTGGTGGTGTGGGCTCCCAGTCTGGAGGGAGTCAATAGGGAGCCAAGAAGTACTATGTGTTTGGTGGGTAGGGACACATGGCATGTGACTTCCTGACCAGCCGTTCAGATGACTGGTAGACGGTCGAGGATCCTCCAAGGCAACGGAAGTGGTTCGAGTGAGGAGGTCTGCAGGACGGTGGACGTGGCAGGGGATCTGGCCGAGTGGCAGGTAGTGGGTGACGGTTTGAGATGTTACTACCACCACCCCCAGGTGGTCCACCCCCAGGTGGTCCACCCCGACCTCAGGGAGCAGGCGGACAGAGGCGAGCTCAGCTCTAGGTAGTAGAGGCTTACAACCACAGTGCTACAGAGATGATCTAAGGTACGATATGTGTCTTCTCCACCCTAGCTGCAGTACTTATAGACACAGGTTCTAGTCACTCCTTCCTTTTCATGGATCTCGTTCGAAGCTCAGAGATTCTGTTGGAGCCGTTAACTTGATCCTTACGGCTAGATACTCCTACAGGAGATGATTCGATGATTACACACTAGTTCTGGCAGTGTGAGATTACTCTAGGAGGTGATAGCTTTAGCTGGGATCTCTTAGTAGTGGCTTTGATTCCTTACGATGTCATCTTGGGTATAGACTGGTTAACCACAGTCCATGCTCAGATCGACTATTTTAGGAGTACGGTGCGGTGTGTGTGCACATATAGGACTGGTTTTTCCTTCACTGGTGAGAAGGAAACCCTTGCAGCGTAGGATGGACTCTCTCAAAGGAGGCTACAACTGATCAATCACCAGTTGGCTAGCTTCACCCTTGGTTCAGTGGAGGAGAGGAGTCCAAGTTTTCCTGTAGTGGTGGATGAGTACAAGGATATTTTTCCTAATGAGTTTCCTAGGATACCTCCTCATAGAGAGGTAGACTTCTGTATCGACCTATACCTTAGGACAGCACTGATATCCACACTAGAATATTTAATGGCTCCCACATAGCTTCATGAGCTGAGGATACAACTGGAGGACTTGCAGTATAAGGGGTTTGTAAGACCCAGCATTTCACCATGGGCAGCCCAGTGATTTTTTCCAAGAAGGCCGATGGGAGTTTGAGGTTGTGTGTGGACTTCCAGTGCCTGAACCAGGCGACTGTGAAGATCAAGTACCCACTGCCGAGAATTGATGACCTCTTCGACCATCTAAAGGGGGTAAATTGGTTCTCAAAGATAGACCTCAGATCAGGCTCCCACCAGCTTTGGGTACAGGATGAGGATGTACCGAAGACAACCTTTAGGTGCCGTTATGGCCACTATGAGTTCCTGGTGATGCCTTTTGGTGTGAAAAATTCTCCAGCAGTGTTCATGGGCCTCATGAATAGGATCTTCCATCCCTACCTTTACTGTTTCATCATGGTCTTCAACGATGACATATTGGTGTATTCTGCATTGGAGGAGTAGCACGCTACACACCTATAGTTAGTCCTAGATACACTCTAAGAGCACCAGATTTATAGTAAGATCTCGAAGTGTCGGTTCTGGATATAGGAGGTCCACTTTCTGGGACACGTCATCTTGGGGGCTAGAGTTGCATTAGATTCGGTGAAGATAGGGGTGGTGCTTTCTTGGGAGCCTCCCAAGAGAATGAATGAGGTGCAGAGCTTCTTGGGGCTGGCTGGTTACTATTGGAGGTCCGTGACTTATTTTTATAGGGTAGCTGCACCCCTATCAGCATTGACACGGAAGCTACAACACTTCATGTAGATGTAGAAATTCTAGTAGAGTTTCTAGAAGATAAGGCGGAGACTGACTAGTGCCCCCATATTGAGACTACCAGAGGAGGGCATTGGGTATGTAGTTTACTACGACGCATTAAGGACCAGGCTCAGTTGTGTCCTAATGTAGAAGAAAGCGGTGATCGCCTATGGCTCATGACAGTTGAGTCTTCATGAGCAAAACTACGTGACCCATGACCTAGAGTTGGCAGCAATGGTCTTTGCGTTGAAGATGTGGTGGCACTCTCTGATGGGAGAGCAGTTTACAGTTTACTCTGACCATAAGAGTCTCGGGTATATCTTCTCCAAGAAGTACATGAACCTAAGACATTGGAGATGGCTTGAGTTCCTCTAATACTATGATTTTGAGATATTCTATACTCCTGGAAAGGGGAACGTAGTGGCAGACATGCTCAGCCGGAGGATCGGGTTACAGCTGCTGAGTGAGACGACAAAGCAGTTAGCCACAATGCAGGTATCCCTTGTGGGTGATGGTGAAGTTGTTTACCTCTAGTTGATAGTTGTTACTCTCCTACTCATACAGCAAGTCAGGGAGGCATAGCTGGGGGATGTTGACTGCGATGCCCGACATGCTCAGATATCCTCAACACGGGCTCCTGATAGATTTTCGATAGGTGGGGATCACTCCATCCTTTTCAAAGGGTACACCTTAGTAGCAGGGTCATTGCGGGAGGATGTGTTGAGGGAGTTCTTTACTTCCCCTCTAGCGGTACATCCTGGAGTGGAAAAGATGTACCAGGACCTCTAGAGTCAGTACTGGTGTCCAAGGATGAAGAAAGCAGTGGCTGAGTTCGTTTCATGATGCCTCACTTGTCAGCAAGTGAAGGTTGAGCACTAGGTTCTGGCTGGATTGACTTAGCCACTCGAGGTACCAGAGTGGAAATAGGGTAGTATCTCAATGGACTTAGTTATGGGGTTACCACGTACGTCTAGAGTTCATGACTCTATTTGGGTGATCGTTGAATGACTCACCAAGTTGGCTCACTTCCTACCCATCTGGGAGTTGGGAATGATAGAGGAATTGGGATGCCTCTATGTCTAAGAGACAGTGCGGATTCACATGGTGCCTTTGAATATCGTCTCAGATCGCGATGATCGCTTTACATCCTGGTTATGGAAAGAATTACAGTAGGTGTTTGGGATGCAGCTACGCTTGAGAATAGATTTTCATCCCCAGACAGATGGTCAGACAGAGCGGACCATACAGACCTTGGAGGTCATGCTTCGTGCTTGCGTCCTTGACTTTGGTCATAGTTGTGAGGACCACCTGTCACTAGTGTAGTTTTCGTACAACAACATATATCACTCCACCATTGGCATGGAACCGTTTGAGGCCTTGTACGAGCAGCCTTTCATATCATTCATATGTTGGATAGACCCAGGGGAGTCGGCACTCATGGGTCCAGAGTTGGTATGACCTACTACCGAGAAGGTGTAGATCATCCAGGAGTAGATGATGACTACACAGAGCAGGAAGAATTATTATGTCGACAGGAGATGAAGACCCTTGGATTTTGAGGAAGGAGATCATGTGTTCCTTCAGGTCTCACCCAGACAAGGATTGCGGAGATTTGGCCAGGGTGGTAAGCTATCTCCAAGGTTCATTTGTCCTTTTCAGATCTTGGGCAGAGTTGGTGAGGTGGCATACCACCTAGATCTTCCCCCATAGATGCACCGGGTGCATGATGTTTTCCACGTGTCACAGCTGAGGAGGTACATGCATGGTCCATCGCACGTCATCGATTACGGTGAGATAGACATTGACGATGGGGCGACGTTTTCAGAGTTCTCAGTAGAGAAATAGGATCTACAAAAGAGGGTCTTATGCAGATGGTCGATTCCTCTAGTGTGCATCCGCTGGTAGCACAGGAATCTTCAGGAGCGTACATGGGAGTAGGAGGCTCAGATTCGTTCTCAGTACCCCCATTTTTTGTTTATTTGTTTTTTTTTATTTTGGGGATGTAAATCCCTAAGGTGGGGAGAATGTAATGTCTCGTAATTTCCATGTAATTTTTTTATTTATATAGAATTATTTTGAGACCTCGAAATTTGACAGCATGTGATTCCATGGTCCTGAGATCCCGGAATAGAATTTTGAACTTTTTTTAAAGTATGTTTAGTAAACGTGCGAGTGGTATTTTTATATCTTTTGAACTGTTGCTCGGATAGAAAATATTAGGGAACCATTGAATTCATAACATTGGGATTCACCTAGAAATTACTTAACTTTGGACGATAAGGGCCGAGAAGAAAATTTATTTCTCAAACTTTTTTGAGAAAAATAATAAAATAATTGAAAAGAATTATTTTTATTTTCTTTCTTACTTCTGAGTGGTGGACGGAAACACTGTTGGGAGGCAACAAGGCAGCAATGGTGTTCATTAACGATGCTCATTAATGGATCATTAAACTCGCAGTGTAATGACACTTCAATGATGCATAATAGTGACACTATTTCATAAATACAACATCATAACGACGCGACATCACATCATAATGGGAATGTTGCGACGTGATCCTATTTATAGTTTGATGCACTGGGGAAATATGGATTAAAAAAATGGAGTATTCTCTGGTGAACCACTGATGGACTTCCACCCTAGCGAAGAACTAAGAATGCCGGTGGAACTTCATCATCTTCGTCATGCCTTTCAAAGATCATAGTCGAGAAGCGACGTCGATGTCTTAACCCCTCAAGGATGAACGTGCGGCAATAAACTTCAAACAGGTAGGGGTTTTTGATTTTTTTCTTATTCCCCTTCATTTTATATAAATGAAGAAAATGGGTCAAGCCACGAACAGGTTGACCTATGATTCGTGTGTTTATGTGGGAGGGTGTTTCATTCTCAGGGTTTTATTTTCAGGGTTTAAATCTTGGCATGTAACGATTGAACGGAGAGTCGCCAAACCTCCCCCATCTTTAAACCTTATAACGCGGAGGGTGTGGGCCAACATGAAAAAAGGATTATACCTTTCCATTTGTGTGCTATTGGTAAAAAAATTTTCTAAATCGATGTCAAGGTGGCTTTGAAGACTTTGTGGTAAATAGGATGCTCCCCGAAGTCCATAGGCACAGGCGGTGCGAAGAATGGGCCACTAGAGTGCATCTGGTGGTCCACCAAAGGGTTTTTCAGTACACCAATGCTGGAAACGATAGCACACGGTGGTGGTGGCAGTAAACGCCATCCGCGTGCCGGACGATAGGAGCAGGCCGACATCCATTCCATTGCCCAGGTGGAGCGGCGCGCCGATGCGGTGAAAGCCAGAGCCGGTCGGGTCACAGTGCTGGAGACCCACGGCGCCCTCATGGCGCCATGTTGACCGGGGTCAACCTGCGGAATGAGTCCAAGGGTGACGTGGAGAGAGGTCAGTCGTCACCGGCCGCGGGCGTGTAAAGGAGTGGCCCGCTCCTTACAGGATGAACTTGGACAAGGAGGGATGCAGTGGTCCGCCGCATCCCAGACGCACTCCACCAGCCACATTAGTGGCTGGTCTTCGGACCAGCGGGTTTCCCCCCAGTGGCCCGCACCCCCATCGGGCTAGGCCGATCCCGCTGCCCAATGGGCCAGACCCAATCCCAGTGGGCTGGATGGACCCACGCCAATAGGCCGAACCCGTGCTGGTGGGCCGGGCTGAACTAGACTGGGTCACCGGGAGACCTGGTGGGTTGTACCCTCTGCCAACCGGTCCAGATCCAGCGAGGCCTATTGGGCCTGGCCCACTGGCCAGGCTAGACTAGATCGATCCCAACCCACACCAGGTCAGGTCGGTCTCTCAGAATGAACCGGGGTAGGTGGAACCCCCAGGCCGGGTTGGTCGGGTCGGACCGGGCCTCGTCTCAACTGGCCCCCTGATTACTAAAATGCCCATATATTGCAAATTGTGCATCCTATTTATGGGTCGTTTGCGGTGTTAGGACTTTCTCGAGGACGCAGATCTTCTGGAATAATTTTTGGTGACTTTCATGGATGTTTAGATGCGACAAATGTCTTGAGGTGTGGTTCTCCCAAGAATGCTATGTATGGAACCCTACATTTGGCTGAGACCTGAAGACTACTCAACAACGACCCAGTGGGAAGAGTCTCTATGTGACCCAGAAGACCCACAGTGGGGAGCGACTCTATGTGACCTGGCAGTACTCGATAGGAGTAGTAACTCAGTTTGGCCAAGGTGGGAAGCGGCTCTGTGTGACCCGGAAGGCCCATGGTGGGGAGTGGATCTATGTAACCCAGCATACCCACGGTACTCATCAGGGATGAGTACCACAACAATTCAAGGTTAGTGGGAAGTGGTTTTGTGTGTCCCGGTAGCCCCATTGTACTTGATAGAGGAGGAGTTCTCCATTTTCCGAGGAGTTTAACGTTTGTGACTGACGATGCTACTGTTACTATCCTAGAATATACCCAGTGTGAATTGTATTGTGTTTCGTGCTTTAATTTGAGGAATTGTTGTGTGTTCTTTCTTTTTGTTTTGGGGTACCTACTGAGTATTGTGTTACTCACCCCTACACGGGCTTCACCTGCACGTATTGTGTCTGGTGCAGACGGTCCATGTTTCGATAAAGGTGCTCAGGGAAACGGGATGGACGAATGCTACGACGGTCAACTTGGTGGCCTAGGACCAGTTGGGGCCCAATAGGACTAGGCGGATAGGACATACTACTTCAGCTTTTAGTAGCTTCACTACTCTCTCGATCAATTGGGGTTTACTATAGATGGACATCAAATCACTTTTCGTACTTTACAGTTTTCAGTACTTTTTCTTGGGTTTGTATTCTGGACCACTTTCTTTCAGCTCTACTTACACTCAGTTTATTTAGTGGTATGCTTTTTTCCTTTTGTGAGTTGGGACTTGGTTGGGAGTGTGTTTGTGTATAGGTATCCAGGCTAATGCCTCCCACTTGCAGGTTGACGCCTTCAGTGCTAGTCGCCATCCCCTAGCCTTCGGAAGGCAGGATTGGTGTAGTCACGGCATGGGCCCCGGCAGACATGTTGTGACATTAGGGGTTTCAATAGTGAATTTCCATGGATTTATATATTGTTGGTTTGATGGAAAAAATGGTTTTCAAAGGATTTTTATGGTTATAACTATATGTACCTACTGTATATGTATGTTACATGTTTGATAAAAATGAAAAGTAGATCTTTAAATGGTTTTGGGTTTTTTTAAATGATGATTATCCTTGTTTTAATTTGATAAAATTGGATGGCATGTGGAATAGTGGTTTGGGTGGGTGTTTGACCTAATAATAAACATTAATCATATGGTATACGTCCTGTATTTTATTTTTTATGTCTCTTTGTGTTATTTTATTGAAAATATGAAATTAATATGTATGTCCATATATATGATGATGGGACATGTTCATATCCATATACACTTGAGGTGGGAAGATAGACATGAGAAATGTATATAAATAAAAAAATCTATAAATTTTATTTTTTTTAAAAACCTTTTTTTATAAAGGATTTATTGATTCCTCAATGTTTTTTAGATGTTTTCATGGTATCAATATGTGTTAAAAATGTGGTTTTATATTTCTATCTCTTAATAGTGACTTGGAGGCATGTTTGGAACATTAGAATAGTATGTTTCCTAAATCATGCAATAAAGGCTTATTTACAACCATGAGAATGTATTTGGATGATTACCTAGGTTTTTTAAAATGGATTTGGAAGATTGGTATTTTCCTTTTAATTGGTTTTGGATCTCAAATGGTAAGGCATGATTGGTACCTTTAGACATATTTTGTAAAATGATTGATGATGATTAAGCACTTGGTACTATTTGGATCTTTTAGATGTTTCTATGGAATGAGATGTTAAACTCTCCATATGTGTAGGATCTATTGTAAATTGAGAAATTTTTTCTGGGTGATGAGAACCCCTATGGAATTTCTCTATATTGAGACAGTATTCACATGGATGGGGTCAATAAGTAGAAAATTCATGCACATTAGCATCAATTAATGTCAATAATTAGATTAATTCCTCACAGTCCCCTATATTATAAACATGAGAGAATAGAATTTATCTAGACGGTCAAGAAATGGTTTCTTTTTAGTCTCTATTAGACATACTAGAACCCTCTAGTATAGGAATGTCTAGAATGGGATATTCTACTAGTGAGGCTATTTGTAAGAAGGTAGGTTCATGACATACTATGGATCACGTCATATACTATTATATGGTTCTGAACCAAGTATATCTAGGGTCACATCTTGAGATATATACGATATTTTGATCACTATGTACACTATATGATCTTGTATTGTTTTTTTGAACTCTATTTTCCTACCATATTTACCTGTATGTTATTATACTTGTATTTATTCCTTTTATTTTGGAATTTCACTTTTGATTTACCCTATTACTTTTGTTCGGTTCTAATCCTTCTTATTTATGTACTTACTTGGGTTTTTTTCTTCTTGGAATTGGTTTTCAAAACTGGGTTTTGAATTGGAATTTTTTTAAAAAAACCCATTAATGTTTTTTTTCTAAAGTGGATTTGGGATGGATATATTTTTTTGAAATGATAAAGAGAAATTTTTGAAATGTATTTTCAAACTATTTTTATGGACTATTTTGGGAAAGGGAATGTATGTATTTTTTTTACATACCAACTAAAATATTGTGTGGTCACACCCTACTTGTGACACTCGATATTAGTAGACCTGAGCTATTTTTTAGGTTAAGGTTTTCATTTAGGTTCACTCGTGAATTGGATTAGTCTTGGGAATGGTGGTAAAAAAGTGGTAAAATAGAGATCATTTTATTTCTGTTTTTGTTTTATTTATTTCTAGAATCTAGTATCTAGATCTTTTTATGTATTTAATTATCATTAGTGGTTCATGTATCCTCCTAGTTTTTTTGGATACTATGTTTTTTTATTGTTTTTTATTATTGTAAAAAAATCCCAAAGACTTATTTTTTATGCATAGATTCTATTTTTCATCCAATGGGGATCAAGGACACCCTACATTCCTTTCTATGGATTGTTATAGGTATTTTGATTAGTGATGACCCAAGTTAGTTCATAGAAATGTTTTATTAGATCACCCATTCTTATTTAATATGTTAGGAAAAATACAGATAGCCTTGTTGGGGATTAGAAGGTAAGTCATGGGTCAGTTCATAATCATCACCGCCTAAGATAAATCCTAAGTTGTGAGTGATAGTTTTATTTTGATTCATTAATTTTTACTTTTGGTTTTATTCTATTGGTTTGTCTTTGGTTTGATGAGTTTGTGTGTTCTCAGGGATAAAAATGGAAGTGAGGTAGTGTCACACAATGATCTTGCATGGAATAGTGAACCATGTGGATCCCAAGTTCACAATTCATTATACTTATAGTGGTATGTGAATTCTTATCACACTATCAGATAAACCATCTAGCCAATACATGCATGACAAATAGTACCTTATTTTAATGGTTGTGATGCACAGATGTTTTTGGTTTGATCATGGTTGTGTGAGTGGATTTTGGAAAGAAAATGTTTATTTGAAATGAATTTCATTAGAAAATGGTTTCTTTTCTATCAGGATTTTTGGTATTAAAAAGAAATTGAAGGTCTTGTTTTAGGATTTTCAAAGTAGGTAATATGGAATGATTTTTTTCAGGGGGATTGAAATGGAGATATTAGACCTAGAAATGGGTCAATTTCAAATGGTTTTGAAATAGGAAATGGAAATAGTGGTTTTTTAAAGAGGAATTTTGTGATGTTTTGGTTTATGAGAATTGAATTTTGATTTGATATTTTTATTTTTGGTGAGTTTTATTTTAATTTTGGTTTGTTATTGATTTTTATTTTTTTATGAATTTTGTGTATGCCACCTAGAAAAGTACCAAACTTTTTTTAAGAGTCTCATCTATTAGTTGGCTCTTCTAAAACTCCAATTGAGTGGTGGATACAAGTTATTATTTTTCATTAAATGTTTTTCATTGTGTTTTAGGTCTTCTAGAAGTCGTGTAATTACTCGAGGAAGTTGAAAGGTTATTCAGGTCCATGAAAACTTTTGAATCCTTAATGGTATGAGTTCTCTTAGGTATGTTTGAGGGACCTAGTTTTGATTAGTAGAAGGTGATCACTCCATATCCATTACAATTTGGGATGAATTGGTATATCTTTATGACCACTTTATTTAATGGATCATTCTAGAGGAAGTGAAAGTGAATAATGTAGAAGAACTCATTGGTGTTCATAAATTTCAATGGGGGAAAGGGGGTATATTGACCAATTCCCAAAGAAATCCATTTTTCTATAGAAATATCATCAATTGATCTACTAAAATATCATATATTTATGGATTATCTTCATCCAAAGTTCAGATATTGACTTCTCTTGATTGGTAAATTTTTTCTAGAAGTTTTTGGATGAGGAATTTTTTATTGACCTAGTTTTTATGGGGTCGCCTCTAGAAATTGGTAGCTCGATTTCTCTTGGTTCTAATAAATGTTTCACATCTTGGGAGGAGTGTGTAATATAGAAACCCATTCTATAGAAGTATTATTTTTTAGTTCCTTATTATATTCGAAAAGTACATGCACTCATTTTTGTCTAGTAGGGTTGGTTTGGGGATTCTAGTTCATCTTCCCATAATTATCTGAAGATCGATCATTGGTTTTTTCATATAGAAAATATTCACATATTTAATGGGATGCGAAATCAATCGAAGAAAAATAAATTTGGGATCGTTATGGGTCCTATTATCCCATCATATATTATTTTTTGAGGTATCCCTTTAATGTTTTCTCTTTCATTTCTCTTCCTCATTTGACCCTTATTTTGTTTTTATTCATTATAAATTTTCATATCATTGAACAGTGTATTTATTTGGGTGATTCATTATATCATAACTGTTTGGAGATGAATTTTTCATGTGGAATTATGAATTATGGTTTTATTTTTAATTTCATTTGTGTTTCCTTATCTGGGTTATTTTTGTCT
This sequence comes from Viscum album, assembly GCA_963277665.1. Lineage (NCBI taxonomy): Eukaryota > Viridiplantae > Streptophyta > Magnoliopsida > Santalales > Viscaceae > Viscum > Viscum album. The sequence continues at coordinate 687,873,464 of OY728137.1, read as the reverse complement.
TGGCATTTCTTATCATGCTAGGCGGTATCTTAAATATGAGAGATATCCACCATTAAACTCCATGTTATTATCTCATTGGTTTTCAAGGTTTGACTTATGGATTTAAGATGTCACGTATGTGTTAGTGGTGTTATTTGGTTTTTTTCAGTTTTGGTTTTTATTTAAAGGTATTATGATTGAAGTTTTTGTTTATGTTTTAGAGTTCTTATTTTGTTCCTTATATAGAACTATTGAATTTATGGGGATAGGAATTTTTTTGTGGTTAGAATTTTCACACCCTAAACATTATTTTCATTTTTATTTTATAAACTTATTATCTTTTTATATTTTTGATGGTATTAGGGGTGTGTTCCAAGGATATATTGTTTTATTGTTTCTGGTTCTTTTGTCTCTTTTTTATCTATGAATGGCTAGTGTGCATAGTTTAGAAGGAAACCGTGTGACATTCTAATCAAAGGGGTTTTTGCGATTCATTTTTTTTACCTTAGTTTTTCTTTCAATTTCTACTCATGGTTTGGACTAAACTATGTGAGATATAGGAGTAATCGTGTTATTATCATGGGGTGTCTCAGACCTAGTTCATGGATTTCACATAGTTAGATAAAACCATAAGATAATCTTGTGGGGGTGTTTAAAAACTTGGAAAAAGTTTTTTTCATGGTTAGAACCTAGTTTCCATACTATGTTGCCAAAAATTATGTGGCTCTAGTGTCTTCCCATCAAGTTGGGTATGGTTCGGACATATTTTGGTAAACTGTGTGGCCTAACCATGTAGCTTTCTAAAAATATCCAAAATTTGAACTTCCAAATTTTCTAACCTAAAAATAAAACACCAATCAACTCCCTTCACCCCATTCAACATTATATCATGAAGGGGCTCTCAAACCCCTCTTATCTAGCCACTTATTCCTTCCGTAAATATCTTACTTTGACTTAGTGAATCATATTTGGATTTTGTCTTGATATACCTCTCTTCTCTTAATCTTATCTTATTTCCTTTTTATACCTTAGAATTTTTTCTTCTTTGAAGAAGCCTAGTGTGAGACTTTTCTTGTGTGGTTTATTTATTTTGTTTTTGGGTGTGTGGTTTGTTTCTTAGGCTATATTTTTCCTTATTTAATTTTTTTTATAGTTTTACACCATTAATGTAGTTGTTTCCATTCATTTCATTTCCAAAACATTCCATGTGATTCTTTATATTTCATTACATAAAATTAATTACATTATTCATGATTTTGGTTTACTATAAAGAATTTTATGTTTCTATATATTGGTTGTTTTATGGAAAAAGGTGTTTTAAAAGGATTTCAATTGTTATGCCTATATTTACCTATTTTATATGTATTCTAAGTGTCTAATAAAATTAAAACTGGATCATTAAGTGGACTATATTGTTTTCAAATGATAATTGGGTTTTTTTGAGTTTGATGAAATTGGATGGCAAGTGGAATTGTGGTTTGAGTGGTTTTTTGTCCTTTTTATAAACATGGTTCTTAATGATACCTCATATATTTTTTTATGATGTCGCATTGTGTTTATAAATCTTTGTTATGACATTCATATGGATGTCCATATATATTTCAGTGTGATAGGTTTATATCCATATGTTCTCAAGGTGTGAATATAGACGAGTTCATGTATTTAAATGAAAAATTCAATAGAAATTACATTTTCTAAAACTACAGTTTTATCAAAGTTTTTACTAATTCATAAATACATTCTAAATAAATTCTTGGTTTTTGAATGTATTAAAAATTACATTTATCAATATTATCTCTTAATTTTAACATGTAGTCCCATTTGGAACATTTGAATGGTGTGTTTCCTAAATCCTTATTCAAATTCTTATTTGGCACCTTAAGAATATATTTTGATGGTTATCTTGGTTTTTGGAAATTGATCTGGATAAAATGAGTTTTCCATTGAAATAATCTTAGATCTCGAATATTATGGCCTATTTGGTACCTTTGGATATATTTTGGAAAATGGTTTAGGATTATAATTAACTCAAGAACATTTGATAATTTCATATGACTATTTGTAAAGTGGTTTTAAACTCGCATGATTTAAAGTCTTGGTTGTAAGTTTTGACATTTTTTCTTGGTTATAGGAACCCCTATGGATGTCCTCTATGTTGAGAGGGTCTTCACATGGAAAGTGTCAGGAATTAGGCAAGGAATTCACATTGGTGTTTTTTAATGTATAACATGGGATAACCTCCTCACTCTCCCCTATAATATCCTCATGGGATCCTAGACATTATCTAGAGCTCAGATAGATAATTTATTTCTAGTCGTGATTATATGGACTAGAAACCCTTGGAAGATGAATGATCAGAGTGGGTTATCTGTTGGTGAGGCTAGTTGATAGAAGTAAGGTTGGTGATACCCTATGGATCAAATCATATGTCATTAGGTATTTCTATACTTATTATGTATATGGTCACCCCTTGAGATGTTTAAGACATTCCCATTACTATGTACATTTTATGATCTAGTATTTTTATTATGGTACCATATTATATTATCTTCTTTACTTGTACCTTCTTATAATTTTATTGCTTCCTTGCCTTTCAGAATTTATCTTTTGATTTATCATACTGCTTGTGTTTAGTTTTTATCCCTCTTGGTTATTCATTGTCCTGGGTTGTGGATTTATTCTTGGAATTGGTTTTAAAAATTGAGTTTTGAAATGTGATTTTTTTAATAGAATTTCATAATTTTTTTGTATAGTGGATTTGGGGAAGTTGTGTTTGGTTGTTAAAATGATAAAATACTATTTTATAACTATATATTAAAACTAGTGTTGATAGAAAATTTTAGGAAAGGACATGTATGGACTCTATAGTGCTTAACAACTGAACTTTTTTATGCTCAAACCTAACATCTTTCACTCAGTGTTACTATACCAGTTCTATTTTACAGGTTTAGGTTGTCTTGTATGTTCATTCATATATTGGGATAGTCTTTAGTATGGTGGTGACTTGTGGGTTACATAGATTTTGTGTTGGGTTTGATTTGGTTATATTTATTTTTGGTTTCACGTATCTAGGTCATGTTTATGTTTTTATTTATGATTAGTGGTTCATGTATCCTCATGGATTTTATGAATCCTATTTTAATTATTAAAATTTTGAGATTATTAGGTTAAATAAACCACAATGATTTATCTTTTTATTCCTAAATGATTTTCATTATCCCTTGGAGATCATGGATGGCCTTAGATCCTTACAACAGACCAGTTTGGTTATCAATTATGGGGATGACCAAGTCTAGTTTGTGATAATTTTCTTGATGTTTAAGTTGGAAAAACTTGTTTTCTACACTAATTAATTCTGATTTAGACCTTGATTTGATTGATTTATGTATACTTTCAAATAAAAATTTCACTACACACTTCTCTCAATTGAATTAAGTTTTTTAACATTAAATAAGGGTGAAAATATAAGTGAGAAGATGACATTTCATGAATATATATTAATTTTATTATTATTATAAATTTATTTTACCTTTAAACCTTTGTATATATATTCAATAAAGGAGAGATAAAATGAGAACTAGTGAAAACATATTGGAAATGATTTATTAGAGGCGGTTAAGGGCATTGAAAAAAAATCGAATGGTGGAGATTGAAGATAAAAATGGATTTTGAGGATTCTATTTATTTTCATTGATTAAGATTAATATCTATATTTTTTGGGTGATTTTTATGAGTTTCATGAATTATGATATTCCAAGTACCCCATTATTTATGAAGTGTATCGTAGAAAAGGAGAGATTGAAGAGTCTAATAAGCTGAGATGTATCATGGATTTTCTATGAGAATTGAATGTGTTTTCTTCTATTTTATTTTAGAGATATATTCATATGTTGGTGATGTAAATAGTGATTGAGATACTAATATTGAAAATAGTAATTTTCATCTAATACTTGGAATTCCTGGATAAATTGATTCAAGCAAGTAGTAGATGATATTTGATGATTATAAAAAAAATTAAATGAATAAATCAGAAGTTCTGATTAGATGAAGAGAGAACTTTCAACATTATGATCTTTATGAGTTTGAGATAGTTTCAATAATTGATGAATAATAGAGTTTATAAGTCCAAGAAATAATTTGGATGGAATATTGAAAAATAGTTTATGTGTTATCAGACATGAAGGACATTGTATATATTAGAATATATATAAGTAAGATTCATTCTAAATATGCGTTGAAAATGTAAGATTCACTATGAATTTTTTCTCTATACATATGTTTCACTCCATGATTCTAAATCCTATATAATACTAAACTAAATTTTCAATGGAATATATAAAGGTACCAAGAGACCTTACAAAATTCAAATTGTTAAAGGAATGAGTCATGCAATGATATGTAAATGTATGTTTGAAAATACACTAGTGTTATCAATATTTAAAGGGAAATTCCTAAGGTTTCATAAAGAGTAAAAGATTTAATAAAGTAAAAAAATTTAATATGATAAGTAAGAGTGAATCTACATTTCCATTGTACACATAAGATTTAATAGTAATATACCTAAGATTCACCTAAATATTTGAAAGGATTAAAAAGGGTTGATCAATAATTTAAAGAATATATAAGGGCCCCCTAGAGATTAAAAATAATATGTATTAGTGGACTCAATATTAAAAAGGATTTTTATGGTTATTTAAGGAAATATGTATGAGTTAGTGAGGTATTTTAGGTGACTCATATGGGTTATCTTCTTGATAAATAATTATGATTTATAGAATGAGAGTTCGGAAAAAAAAAATTAATATAGAGAATATTATTCTAGAATTAAAATATTAAATATAATAATTTTTTTGGAGAGTATATAGAGACCCAAACTTCTCATACATAGATATTATATCTTAATATGTGAATATTAATTACATAAAATAATAATTCATTCTAGAATATTTTATGTATAGTAACTTTGGAAACTTGAGAACATAAAAATTTGGTCCATGAGTGAGATAATTCATCTCCTATTATGTTCTTCATAACTAAAAACCTTCAAAGATATATCATACATAATAAATTTCCTCATAACATAGACAAATGAAAAATAAAAAAGGGTGGGATCAGCTTCTCAGAGAGGGTAAACATAGAGATGTCAATATATCATGAGAATAAGGGTATGAGAACATGTGAATGACATTTGAAAACCATACCCTACATATCATAGATCAAAAAATTTAGTCATGTCATAAATATTTCCAATTCGTAAGTCATGAATTATAAAATAACCAAATAACATAGTCTATGAGAGAATAACATTGTAATAATATATAAAGTTGTGGAAAAAAATATCAGCAAAGAATACTTAAGTCAAGTATAAACACCAAAACATTCATAACATGATAGGCTTGGTCTAACCACCCATGTAATTTCTTCAGGCATGGTATATCCACCAATGATTAATATTTTCAGACTTGGGATGACCTCATATATACCCTATGACCTCATAGTGCATTAATCATTCCCCAATGTGTTAGAAGTAAATATAGGTCCCACCCATAAAATAATTGATACATTTTTGTGCCAAAATATATTGAATCAATTATCATATCATTTTCCATGAAATAAAATGTATTTCAAAAAACATTCATCATAATAGAACCCTTGTATAGAAATTGATTTCATAAACATTTCATCATAGCATAACTCGCGGTAAAGAAATTGGTTTCATAAAAAAATAATCATAAAAATAAAAAATCTAGAGAAATGCTAATAATGGTATCATTTGATTTTATCTCTATTAAATAATAATTAACATAAAATTATTTCATCATATATAGAAAAATATTTAGAAAATACAGTCGAAAATTTCTTGTGGAAAATAAAATTTCATTGAAAATATATTTTAAAAACTAAAAATCCATAAAACATTTTGGAAATAATTTTCATGGAAAATAATAATTGAAGATATAAAGGAATCATTAAAAATCATTTAAAACATTTCTCAATGAAAATATACATTCCACTTTAAAAATAATTTTTTAAACATAATGAATTTTCAAAATCCTTTTATTTGAAAATAACCTTGAAAACTTATAACATAAGATTTAAAAATCATTTAAAAATTTCATGAGAGAATATCATATCCACTTTGAAAACAATTTTTATGATATAAAAAAAATTAAAAATAATTATCATTTAAAATAGCATTGGAAACTTATAATGAAATAATTATTAATATTTTAAAAAAATCATTGAAGAAAATATCCATTCTTCAAACATCAGTTTTTAAAACTAAAAATTTTAAAAAATGTAAATCCTTTTCTTTGAATTTTTTTGGAACTTATAATTGAATATTTAGAAATAATTTAAAACATTTCTTGAGGAAAATACCCTTTCCAATTTACAAAAAAGTTTTTAAAACATAAAATAATTTCAAAATCCTTTTCCTTGAAAAAAATTTGAAACTTATAAAATAATATTTATAAAAATGAGTGTTAATAATGGTAGGAAAATTTTATTATTTCATACATGTTAAAACAAAAATTCCATTAACATTTTCTAATAAAAGAAAAATGAACATTTTTTGGAAAATTTAATGAATATTTATTTTAAAACACTTTTTAAAAAGTCAAAAATAGTTAAAAATTTCCCTAATATATTCTTTGAATAATTTCAAAATTCGTTATAATATTTTTAGAAATATTAGGTAAGGAAGAAAAGGGGTTTTCGATTGAAGAGACAAATAAATTTGATTTTTCATAATAACATTATTTTAGTCTCTTGAGGACATAAAGAGACTAAATTGAAATGAAAACATGTATTTTAATTTAATAAACATAGGAGAAGAAAATTTATGAATTTATGGAATTAGAGGTCATAATTTTTCTTTATCAAAATCATAATCATAAACAATCCCAATGAACAATGTGATTTGACATCAAACTTTACTAATTTTGTATCTTTTGAATTATAATCCCCATTAAGAAATAAAATCAAATGAAAAATTAAGTATTATTAAAAGTAGGATATTAATTATATAACATGTCAAAGGGTTAGTATATACACCTCATAGAATAATATAGGTTCATAAAATATCTTATGTCCAAAATAAGTCAAATTCAGACAAAACAATTCTTACCATAAGTCTCAAATTCCATAGAACACATTAGAAACTCCTTTATAATAATTATAAATTTAATATAAATATATTATATAACCATAATTATAGCTATAATATCATATATTATTAATTACTAATTATCATTTTACTTTTTTATTAACAATTCCATGTTAAAAAATAACATTTCGGGAAATAACTATTTTTTATTGTATATTTTTATTTGTTATTTTTTTTCCTCTTACATTTGACCATGGTTCCATCATAGAAAAATATAAAACATGACCTATATATCATATATATTCAGTATATATTTATTTATATTAATCCAATAAAATTACTGATATAAAAGAAATGCATTATTCATGGATATAGTAGGCCATATGTACACATGAACACTATTTCTATTTTCTTGAAAAAAAGACCAAAAGGATGGTAAATAATAATTCACATTTAAATATTCATTATGATGTGTTATATATCACATATATTCCTTAAATTTATACTTATTTCCTTCCATGAAAATCATTAGTGAAAAACAAATCTCATTGTTTCGCGATGCGGTAGTCCATCGTACACATGAATGAAGTTATCATACCCCCATAAAATTGAAATTAACAAGGAATTTTTGATATCATAATTATATAAGTGTAATTTTGCTAAAAATATCATATATAATAATTTAATCTATCCTTATTACCATCCATGTTAAATAGAAATTAAAAACACATCACATTGGTTCGCAAGGTGGTAGTCATTCGTACACACAAACGACGTTATTATTTTAGAATGTATGGTAATATACTCTCATGTATGATGCCCTGGCCCCTAAAATAGGCATAAAATTCATTAGATGTGTATAGTTCTCCATTTTTTGAATGCAATAACTTCAGTTTCCTTCCAGTTTCATACTCCACCATTGTGTGGAACATCCTGAAGTAGTTCATTATTTAGTCCTTGTATATGAATAACACCAACACCTTTCAAGATACATCATTAATAAAGTATATAAAATATTTTTTAAACCCTATTGAGTCCACCTCTAGTGGACTATATACACCAGGCTTCACCATATCCAACAATTATGATATCCATTATGAATAATTATTGAATGAGATTCTATGATTCTTCTCAAACAAGAGCTATTTGCAATGATTATGTGATGAATCATTGTCAACACTAATTCTATTATTATTCATCATGGTATATAACCATCATTAACTAATGCGGATAATTATATTATTCCTTATATTGGATGATTCCTCTCCTTCCACCGTGTTGAGGCTGTCTATATATGTCTTCACATTAGTTTTTTATAACATAAAACATATGTGTCCTCAGGTGATGATGATGGATCCATTCATAATTTTCCATTCTCCATTGTTTAAAAGATGTTGTAGTCTTTTCAATCAAAGTATATCCATTATAATTTTGACAAAAAGACTTGGAACATGATTAATATCATTCATAGTGATTTTTCATCCAATGTTCTTATTGAGTTGGATATCACCCATACCAACAATCTCTGTTAAATTGGTATTCCCCATCTTGATTGCATCAAAGTTTCCATATTGATATGTCATGAAATAATCATGATGAAAAGTTACATGGTATGATTATAGAGTATTGACCACCCATTCTGTGTCATATCTGTAATAGCCTGAGATTTTATGAAAAATATTCTTTTTAATTTTATTAATGTCTTGTGTTGTACGCTACACCAAAAGGAGCTTGCACAACACACATATTTGACTTGCCTTTCATTACACGCAATCGCAACCTTCCTCGATAGCGTGTGTAGTACGCAATACTGAGTTTCACGAAACAACGATATGCTATTAAAATATTATTAAAACTAGCCGTTATGAATAGTAATAACCACTTTTTAAATTTTAGAAATTTTAGCTCTCAAAATGGACTTTATTTTTGGATTCGGAGTATCGAATTTAGCCTAAGGTGAAATTTTGGTACTTTTCGGATAACTTTCATATTCTGATGAATAGTGAAAATTACTAAATTATAATTAAAAACAATTTTTTTTAATCGAAATAATTAATAGTGATAAATTATTAATTTGAGTGTTTTTAAAGTATATTTATAATATATTTTTACAATTTAATAAAATGTTGGTCATTGAATGTAATTTCACATTTAAACCAGACATAATCAAGTGTCAATCTTTTGATAGATATTGTTTCTTAAAAACACGCTATTTGTTTTAACAGCGGGATTTAATTATAAAATTAATTAATGCAACTTATATGTTATGAATTTGGTAAAATAGACTTTATTTTTGAATTCTGAATATGAAATATAGCTTAGGATGAAATTTTGGCATTTTTCTGAAAAACATCAATTTTTGATGAATAGTGAAACTACTAAGTGGTAGTTAAAAAACAGAATTTTTCATAAAACTTAATTTTACCGCTTCTGTGAATGGAATTTCAAAAATCCGAGAGACACGGTTGATGTCAGTAAGTAAAATGTGGTTCAATGAGATGAAAATAATTTTTGGTGAATAGTAACTTTTTACTTTTATTTACCACGGTTAAAAGTAAATAGGGTAATTAAGGGTAAAAATGATATTAATATTACCCTAACACATGTCCTAATCCTATTGGAAAAGTGTATCTCGACCAAAAAAAACCTTAAGTGTAAAATATTATCATTTAGGCCCACTTGAATTAGATTAGGACATTTATTATTATTTAATTCAAAGAAGAGTTAAAAGAGTTAAAATCAAAGTTTATTTACTAAAACATTTTTAATATAGGGTTGTAAATAAGATAAATTCGATTGTAAATATTAATTAGAAATATAAAAAGATTTCCTACATGATGGTATTTTATTTGTAATTTTTAGACATCAAATAATTTAATTTATTTATGACACAAAGATGAAGCAGTAATTATCATATTAATGAAATATTGACATAATTGATATTATAAATACCAAAATAAATGTAATTTAAGACTTTTTATGAATTCCACTAATTTTCTAGGTTACTATGATATATTAGTGTTGATTTAATCAACTTGGTTAGAACATATAATTCTGTTATGACTTTCACAAAAATCATATATCAAATAGTGTCAAAATTGACACAAAATAGTTTTTAAATCAAATATTATATTATTAATTGTTATTTTATTCCTAAAAATCTAAGGTTCGGGCAAATGACTTAGATAAGGATATATGTATTAATAATATACAATTTGGGGTTCGTTTGGCATGTTATAGTAAATGTATTAACCATATAGTGAAATAAAACAAAAAGACATGGTAAAAGTTAAATTATTTAACTTAGAGTTAAATCTAATTGATAAGGTTAAAAAAATACCCTAAACTTGTCTAAATCCTATTGGATGATAGGATTTAGACCCATCCCCACTTTAACTTCGAAATAAGACCCTTTGGATCCATTATAAACCGATTTTGACTTTAATATAAAATAATATTTTGAGATATTCCTAAGGTGCCCCTCTCCTCCCATATAAAAAGGCACCTCCTCCCCCTCCTCCTCACACCAATTTGAGCACTCAAGCTCGTCCAACCCCTTCCATTTTCTCCTCTCAACTTCCCTAGAATAATCCTAGAGTTCCTGGTCTTCTTAAAAGACCAATATTAGTTCCCTAAGTGGAGGATTTAAAGATGCGTTCCAAAGAAGAGGTAATATCCATTACCGATCTTTTCAATTTCTTTCTTCTTCAACTTCTTCTTCTTTAGTTGTTTCATGATAAAGTAATAACATCAGTATTACTTACATACTGATATGTTATTATAAATATGAAACAACCCTAATTCACCTTCTATCCATCCTACGGAAAAATGAAATCACCGCGCGTGCGTACGTACGGAATACCGTCTCCACGCCGTGGTGTAATCTATTTTCCGCCACCACCTTAATTGGATGGGTATAAAGGTGTAATGAGTAACTATATATGATTATTATAAAGTGATATTGATACTGAAATAGTATACATACACTTCAACATAATTCCACGACCATGGGAACGATATCATCGCTCGTGCGTACGTACGGACTACCGTCTCCACGACGCGATGAGATTCATTCTCAATGATTAACCATTCATGAATGATTATAAAGTATATATAATAAGTACTAATGAAATATATGACCTAATAATGATACTGGAATTATTTATATTTATATGTATTTCATCTACTTAATTCCATTCAATTCAATAAGGAAACGAAAACAGCGTTCATGCGTACGTACGGACTACCGTCTCCATGAATGGTGTATTTCTTTCCATTTACTGGTTTATTATATATGTGTAATATGAATATATATATATATATATCATGTTTTATATTCTGGAATTAATTAATCATGATCTAAGTAATCATATGAATAATTACAAGTTAAAAACACGAACGACAAATGAGACGATTTTACCCAAAACGCTACTTTAACATGAATTTACAAAATAAAGGGTAATATAAAGTCATAAGTGGACCATATATGATATAATAACAATGAATATGATTCTGGAATAAGTCAATAACATGATTTAAATCATTATTCAGGAGGTTCAAACACTCACAAAGAAAGTCGGACCTAAGGTAAGGGAATATATCACAATCTCATTTTATCCGAGATTGTTTGTACTTTGGTATTTACTAGGGTGTATTTTATCATCCACATCCATGTTTCATAAATATGTAATATTCTTTCCATCCACCTACAATTGTTTAAATCCATTTTTACCCTTCGGTGAGTTTTCAGTAAAAGAAATGAAAGGAATCTTTTGTCGTTTTTCGTACGAGGTACTTTTTGACTTTTCCGACAAAAGTACGAAGAATGTTTTTTTTAACTTATACGGAATGAATGGATTTTTAAAACATTATTTCCAAGAAGCTTCCTTTACAAGTTTTCATGTTTATTTTTAATCAACTTCTTTAAGTTTAAAATTGTATGACATGTTAAGAAAGGAAAAGTGTTTTTGAAGTAGAAAGGATATTTTCCTCAAGAATGAAGTTCAAGTGTTTTATCAAAATTATTTTCCATCTAAGATGATAAAGGGTTCTGTTTTTATCCCTATTATTACATGTATTTGATTATGTTGTGATGGAAATATTTTTATGAATTCCTTTATTTTATATGAATTGTTTTATGATGTCATGTTGTTTAAGAATTCCATTTTTATTACATGGGTTACGCTATGATGTATGGTTTATGATTATGTGGAACACATAAGAAAGGATTCATTATAAGATGGGTGGGACCTATATCTCCCTCCAATGCATTGGGTAAAGATTTTATATCTCATGAGATAGACATGGATGGAATGGTAGGTTATACCGGTTCAGTGAAACAGGACTGAAACGAGGGTGACTCGATTCAGAAAGGGACTTTGTCCACTAAGATAGTCTTGGCAATGAGTCATGACTAACAAGAAATGATTCTCTATGATTATGTGTGTATGCCACAAAGTTTCATGTTTTAAGTTATGCTTATTGGGATTTCATTTCACTACTATGATTTATCCCATGTTATGAAATTATGCTCTCTTTTGCAGGTTAAGATTTCCAAAAGTTATGTTCTTATGAATATGATGTGATTGATTTTCTTTTGTTTACCCTTATTGAGCATTTGAGCTCACCCTTTTATGTTTTCTTTTCCCCAGGATATAAAGAATGGTTTTAGGTATAAAAAAAAGGGAAGATCTTTATGGGAGATATTGAAGATCTTTCACCACGATTAGAAGATTACGTTCTGAGTTTCCAAAGACACTAAACTATTACGGTCCTTGTGTGTGTGTTTTTGTTATGTACTAAGTATTCCGCAAAAGTAATGTAATGTCCATGTACGATAATCTTCGGGTCTTTACAGTTGGTATAAGAGGGAGGTTTAGTCAACCTTTGGAAACTAGGATGCGAGAACTTTAGTGAGATCCCTAGAAATATTTCTAAGGTATGTCTAGGGATGTCCCTAAGGTTAAGTATAGGTATAGGTTATAGTACTAGAATTACGCTAACGATCATAGAATTAAACCTAAGATGTTAGATATTGAAGGTACTCCCCCTTTATTATGTTGTTTTACCTAACATGATTTTTGCCTCTCACACTATTCTTTTTGGGTTTTAGACGATGGCTGGAACCCGAAGGAACCGTGTTGATCAATGCAATGGACAATGCAATGATTTCCCTCCTGAACAAACAAATGTTATGGGATATGGAGTGAAAAATCTTATTGCTATACTTACACAAGCTATGAATCATTCTGGACTTCCAAATGAGCAGAGAAGGGAACAATATTCTATTGAGTCCTTCATGAGGCAACGTCCACCTTCTTTCAGTGGGACTTCCGATCCACTTGTTGCTGAACAATGGATCAGTACCACTGAAAAGATATTTTCATTTCTTCAATGTTCTGAACATGATAAAGTCATCTTAGCAGTATATCATTTGGAAGGTGAAGCTTATCAATGGTGGAATCTTATCAAGAATACAAGGCCAAGAGATGAAATTGAGTCCATGGAATGGGACGAGTTCAAGAACTTGTTTTTCAGTAAGTACTTCCCTCGTATTCTTCGAACAAAGATGGAAAAGGAGTTTCTTGAGCTGAAGTAGAAGGATGATGAATCTGTTGGTATATACGAAGCGAATTTTACAAGACTTGCAAGGTATGCATCTGGCATTATCATCCAACCTGAAAGTAAAGTTGATCGATTTTTCAGTGGCTTAAAACCAAGTCTTCGAAGGGCATTATCTATAAGAGACTTTAGTAGCTATGAAGAAATTGTGCGTTGTGCTATCAAGGTAGAAATGGAAGTTGGTGTTACATATCCATCTCATGGTTTTGACAAGAAACGAAAGATGGAGTTCAAGGAGAAATCTCAGAATAATGGTGAAAAGAAGATGAATGTTTCCTTATGCACAAAGTGTGGAAAGAAGCATGGTGGAGATTGTCTTAAAGGGACTAGAAAATGTTTTAAGTGTGGAAAAGAAGGTCATCGAGCAGCTGAGTGTCGAAGTAATGGAAAAAGGGTTTCTAATGATGTGAATAAAGAAAACACTACAGAGAATGCACCACCAACACTTCAATGCTTCAAGTGAAAGGAAATGGGGCATTATGCTAATAAATGCCCTAATCCAAGGGTTAGTGATGATCAACATGAGCAACAACTGAAGGCAAAGGACAAAGGGAAGTCACATGCGATCACTATTGGCGATGTTGAATATGACAACGATGTGGTGGAATGATTAAGTGTTTATGTAATGGGATTCCAAAATAATATTGTATCATGGAGTATTGGAATATTTATGTATTGGTCTAATGTGGTATTCAAAGTAATTGAGATATTTTTGGAAATAAGATGATATGCGCATAATGAAGGGAAAACGAGAAAACAAAATGTTTAACAGTATTCATGAGCTCATGATTGATATAAGGACTAAGTGATATCATGGTTTGAGTATATAGAATTTTGAGGATTTTGGTATGTGGAAAGTGTTAACTTTTAACTGCATTCATGTTTTCACTAAGGTATTCAAGAGAATACATGATTAAGGACTTTGAATGTTTGGAATGTGACCAACAAAACATACCTTATGATATATGGGTATCGACGATGGTGTTAAATCTCTGGTAATCGTTTTCACTATGTTATGAGAGTGGACTACAGTATTATGGATAAGCCTAAAGATTGGAATGGATTATGTTGGGCATAAGTTAGTATTGTTTAAGGATAGAAGTTTTCTCGATATTATTGATGGGATGTTATAGTAATGTAGTTTTAGAAAAAGGACAACCTGCAGGACGGGCGACAGCCCATTGCTTCGGACAAGGCTGTGGGAATCGAACCCACAACCGAAGTGCGACTGGCCTTTATCGCCTACCACTGGCCTATAGGAAGTCCCTGTTTAGTAGAAACTAGTTTTATTATATTAAGTAGTATGATATATAAAGTATAAGTCCATTTTAGGAACCATATATGATTAATCTCACTATAGATCGACTTATGTATATAATGTTTGCTAACCTTTTGTTTGAGACAGATGGAATGACCCGTCATTCTATCACATGATCTGCTAACACTTCACGAATAACAAATTCAACTTCATTTATTTAAGAGATGAAGTGGAAATTTTTCAAGGCACGAACAACAGTGAAATTGTACCAAAATAAAGTAAGTATTTATTCTAATTCAAATTCTTTAACTTTAGGGAAAAGATCTTGAAAACCAAAAATGTTGTCCTAGTGATCTTATATCTGATGAATCAGATGGTACCTTAGATCGTCACAAATTTATGGCTTTGTGATTACTGTATTTTCCATAGCCATGTTCTCTACCACTCTCCATCAGAACATGATGGTTAGATTTCTCTTCCATATCCATATTTTCACCTATGTGGAAACCCAGTGATTAGTTTATTTGGGTAACCGTTACGTTTCATACTTTTGATTTTAAATATCGGTTTTGATATTCCTTTTTACGATGTGGGTTTCTATTAAATAAACTTTCGAATAGTAAACCATTTATAACCCCGACGAATTTCGAGGGCGAAATTCATTTTAAGGGGGGTAGAATGTAATAGCCTGAGATTTTATGAAAAATATTCTTTTTAATTTTATTAATGTCTTGTGTTGTACGCTACACCAAAAGGAGCTTGCACAACACGCATATTTGACTTTCCTTTCATTACACGCAATCGCAACCTTCCTCGATAGCGTGTGTAGTACGCAATACTGAGTTTCACGAAACAACGATATGCTATTAAAATATTATTAAAACTAGCCGTTATGAATAGTAATAACCACTTTTTAAATTTTATAAATTTTAGCTCTCAAAATGGACTTCATTTTTGGATTCGGAGTATCGAATTTAGCCTAAGGTGAAATTTTGGTACTTTTCGGATAACTTTCATATTCTGATGAATAGTGAAAATTACTAAATTATAATTAAAAACAATTTTTTTTAATCGAAATAATTAATAGTGATAAATTATTAATTTGAGTGTTTTTAAAGTATATTTAGAATATATTTTTACAATTTAATAAAATGTTGGTCATTGAATGTAATTTCACATTTAAACCAGACATAATCAAGTGTCAATCTTTTGATAGATATTGTTTCTTAAAAACACGCTATTTGTTTTAACAGCGGGATTTAATTATAAAATTAATTAATGCAACTTCTATGTTATGAATTTGGTAAAATAGAATTTATTTTTGAATTCGGAATATGAAATATTTCTTAGCATGAATTTTTGGCATTTTTCTGAAAAACATCAATTTTTTATGAATAGTGAAACTACTAAGTGGTAGTTAAAAAACTGAATTTTTCATAAAACTTAATTTTACCGCTTCTGTGAATGGAATTTCAAAAATCCGAGAGACACGGTTGATGTCAGTAAGTAAAATGTGGTTCAATGAGATGAAAATAATTTTTGGTGAATAGTAACTTTTTACTTTTATTTACCACGGTTAAAAGTAAATAGGGTAATTAAGGGTAAAAATGATATTAATATTACCCTAACACATGTCCTAATCCTATTGGAAAAGTGTATCTCGACCAAAAACAACCTTAAGTGTAAAATATTATCATTTAGGCCCACTTGGATTAGATTAGGACATTTATTATTATTTAATTCAAAGAAGAGTTAAAAGAGTTAAAATCAAAGTTTATTTACTAAAACATTTTTAATATAGGGTTGTAAATAAGATAAATTCGATTGTAAATATTAATTATAAATATAAAAAGATTTCCTACATTATTGTATTTTATTTGTAATTTTTAGACATCAAATAATTTAATTTATTTATGACACAAAGATGAAGCGGTAATTATCATATTAATGAAATATTGACATAATTGATATTATAAATACCAAAATAAATGTAATTTAAGACTTTTTATGAATTCCACTAATTTTCTAGGTTACTATGATATATTAGTGTTGATTTAATCAACTTGGTTCAAACATATAATTCTGTTATGACTTTCACAAAAATCATATATCAAATAGTGTCAAAATTGACACAAAATAGTTTTTAAATCAAATATTATATTATTAATTGTTATTTTATTCCTAAAAATCTAAGGTTCTTCCAAATGACTTAGATAAGGATATATGTATTAATAATATACAATTTGGGGTTCGTTTGGCATGTTATAGTAAGTGTATTAACCATATAGTGAAATAAAACAAAAAGACATGGTAAAAGTTAAATTATTTAACTTAGAGTTAAATCTAATTGATAAGGTTAAAATAGTACCCTAAACTTGTCTAAATCCTATTAGATGATATTATTTCGACCCATCCCCACTTTAGCTTCGAAATAAGACCCTTTGGATCCATTATAAACCGATTTTGACTTTAATATAAAATAATATTTTGAGATATTCCTAAGGTGCCCCTCTCCTCCCTTATAAAAAGGCACCTCCTCCCCCTCCTCCTCACACAAATTTGAGCACTCAAGCTCGGCCAACCCCTGCCATTTTCTCCTCTCCACTTCCCTAGAATAATCCTAGAGGTCCTGGTCTTCTTCAAAGACCAATATTAGTTCCCTAAGTGGAGGATTCAAAGAGGCGTTCCAAAGAAGAGGTAATATCCATTACCGATCTTTTCAATTTCTTTCTTCTTCAACTTCTTCTTATTTAGTTGTTTCATGATAAAGTAATAACATCAGTATTACTTACATACTGATATGTTATTATAAATATGAAACAACCCTAATTCACCTTCTATCCATCCTACGGAAAAATGAAATCACCGCGTGTGCGTACGTACGGAATACCGTCTCCACGCCGTGGTGTAATCTATTTTCTGCCACCACCTTAATTGGATGGGTATAAAGGTGTAATGAGTAACTATATATGATTATTATAAAGTTATATTGATACTGAAATAGTATACATACACTTCAACATAATTCCACGACCATGGGAACGATATCATCGCTCGTGCGTACGTACGGACTACCGTCTCCACGACGCGATGAGATTCATTCTCAATGATTAACCATTCATGAATGATTATAAAGTATATATAATAAGTAATAATGAAATATATGACCTAATAATGATACTGGAATTATTTATATTTATATGTATGTCATCTACTTAATTCCATTCAATTCAATAAGGAAACGAAAACAGCGTTCATGCGTACGTACGGACTATCGTCTCCATGAACGGTGTATTTCTTTCCATTTACTGATTTATTATATATGTGTATTATAAATATATATATATATATATATATATATATAAATCATGTTTTATATTCTGGAATTAATTAATCATGATCTAAGTAATCATATGAATAATTACAAGTTAAAAACACGAACGACAAATGAGACGATTTTACCCAAAACGCTACTTTAACATGAATTTACAAAATAACGGGTAATATAAAGTCATAAGTGGACCATATATGATATAATAACAATTAATATGATTCTGGAATAAGTCAATAACATGATTTAAATCATTATACAGGAGGTTCGGACACTCACAAAGCAAGTCGGCCCTAAGGTAAGGGAATATATCACAATCTCATTTTATCCGAGATTGTTTGTACTTTGGTATTTACTGGGGTGTATTTTATCATCCACATCCATGTTTCATAAATATTTAATATTATTTCCATCCACCTACAATTGTTTAAATCCATTTTTACCCTTCGGTGAGTTTTCAGTAAAAGAAATGAAAGGAATCTTTTGTCGTTTTTCGTACGAGGTACTTTTTGACTTTTCCGACAAAAGTACGAAGAATGTTTTTTTTAACTTATACGGCATGAATGGATTTTTAAAACATTATTTCCAAGAAGCTTCCTTTACAAGTTTTCATGTTTATTTTTAATCAACTTCTTTAAGTTTAAAATTGTATGACATGTTAAGAAAGGAAAAGTGTTTTTGAAGTAGAAAGGATATTTTCCTCAAGAATGAAGTTCAAGTGTTTTATCAAAATTATTTTCCATCTAAGATGATAAAGGGTTATGTTTTTATCCCTATTATTACATGGATTTGATTATGTTGTGATGGAAATATTTTTATGAATTCCTTTATTTTATATGAATTGTTTTATGATGTCATGTTGTTTAAGAATTCCATTTTTATTACATGGGTTACGCTATGATGTATGGTTTATGATTATGTGGCACACATAAGAAAGGATTCATTATAAGATGGGTGGTACCTATATCTCCCTCCAATGCATTGGGTAAAGATTTTATATCTCATGAGATAGACATGGCTGGAATGGTAGGTTATACCGGTTCAGTGAAACATGACTGAAACGGGGGTGACTCAATTCAGAAAGGGACTTTGTCCACTAAGATAGTCTTGACAATGAGTCATGACTAACAAGAAATGATTCTCTATGATTATGTGTGTATGCCACAAAGTTTCATGTTTTAAGTTATGCTTATTGGGATTTCATTTCACTACTATGATTTATCCCATGTTATGAAATTATGCTCTCTTTTGCAGGTTAAGATTTCCAAAAGTTATGTTCTTATGAATATGATGTGATTGATTTTCTTTTGTTTACCCTTACTGAGCATTTGAGCTCACCCTTTTATGTTTTCTTTTCCCCAGGATATAAAGAATGGTTTTAGGTAAAAAAAAAGGGAAGATCTTTATCGGAGATATTGAAGA
Organism: Viscum album; assembly: GCA_963277665.1. NCBI lineage: Eukaryota > Viridiplantae > Streptophyta > Magnoliopsida > Santalales > Viscaceae > Viscum > Viscum album. The sequence goes on along the minus strand of OY728137.1, from coordinate 687,853,745 downwards.
TCTTTCACCACGATTAGAAGATTACGTTCCGAGTTTCCAAAGACACTAAACTATTACGGTCCTTGTGTGTGTGTTTTTGTTATGTACTAAGTATTCCGAAAAAGTAATGTAATGTCCATGTACGATAATCTTCGGGTATTTACAATATCCTAATGTGTGAACGAATGTATCTTATTCATCTTTGCAGAAAAGTTTGATTTCTTCAGATATAGACATGTGAATGTACCAATTTATTATTTTTTGGTTGCTATATTAACCCTTTATTTGTAACAACATTTGGTATTAATTATTCTTGTGTTCCTCCATACTATAATGGTAGAATTTATATTATAGTCTACTTCCTTATGTGGAACTTCCTCTACTATGGATTTAGCCTCTTTTTTCTACTCCTCGACCACCTCCCAAGGGTGGTCCCTCCATTAAATTTTAATTAAATAAAAATTAGATTAGAATCCTAAAAAATGAGGGTGATATTTCTTCTATTATCGTAAAAATAGTATATTAAACTCATAGATCATTGAAATCATACATTGATTGATCAAGATATGATCAAATCAATTTCAATGGATGAGGTTGATAAATTATTTGGTAGTGATGTGGAAATGATAGGGTGATGATGTGGCACATCAAAGCTTCTTACAGAATCATGGTATAACTATATCTAGCACTAGAATAGTGTAGTCTTCTCTGAAAAGGGGGTATTGTATCACCTCAAACATTTAATAAACTATGACCAATCCTAAGGAGGTTATTTAACTATATTTTCAATTTGAATTGTGCCATTAAAATCACATCAACCTGAAATTTTGGAAGATAGATTAAAAACATGAATCCAAGGAAGTTGAATTTTTTGGTCACCAGAAAATATCCATTACTCATAACTATTTCATTGCATATAGACTGAAACCACTTGTTGTTATTCACTTATCACTAAGATATAAGAATAGTGTTAGAAACTAATCTTTATTTTAGTAGGAATAAATTGTACATGATAACCCTCTCTACACCTCTCTCTCACGCACACATAGATCTCTCTCAACTCTCTATAGAATAATAGGTCTATATTGGTTCAAATGGTGATTGAAGGAGACTCCTAAAGGAATCCTTATATAGCCATGGTGGGAAGATTAAAGACTTGAAACATAACCCTCCAACCCCACACCCACCAGGGACCTTAAACATATCATCCACCTATACCTTTGACAACTCCCATAGCTACTAAAAGAATAATTTTTTCACATTTAAAATATGCAGCAACCAGGATAGAATTCTATTGTACATGAATTTGGTGTACCAAATTTGAAAATAGTGATGGTAATCTAGATAAATCCATCATATATAACATTATTCTATTTATTTTTTAATTTTATATTCATTTTTTTGAATATTTCCTTAATATTTAGATTTTTAAAAATCTTTATTTTTGAATATAGTATGTACCTACCACTTATTATGTAAGATCCAAAAAACATGATCCATATTAACTCACCTAATGAATCACATCAATACCTATTAATTATTTCATTTTTATATTTATTTAAATACTTTAACAATCAAGATTTATCCCTTCCTTCACATAATATCTCAGACCCACTTTTATGTTAGCACATTTACGAAAATCAACTCCATGGCGTAATACGTATTTTTGCAGCATAAAAATAAATCCCAAAAACTATTATTTCAAATATCATTTTCATGGTATGATTCTCTATACCGAAACTTATTCATATTTTATACATACAATAATACAAATTCATATCTCATGTTCTATGGAACAACACACACTTATTTTATAGAACCACAGAGATGACTCAAACTTCATATTATGGTGAAATTCATGTTTCTATGGAATATTGTTTTCCTTTGGATTCAAGATTTTTTGAATTATTAATTTTATGGAATAACCATTCCCTACATATAAAATCACCCTCAATATTTCTAGAAGCACTAAAAAACTCAATATTTCATCTTATAGTACAATCTACTATATTGTAGTGTAGCTCCCTGTAGCTCAAAATTAATGCATATATTGATTTCAAACACTCCAAGATGTCGAATGAAGCATCTACATGGGATTCCTTACATCAGTGAATCTTAATATTAATTGAAATTTCCTACATATTTTCCATATCCTAACTATCATTATATTTCAAAAATGATTTGCGATCAATTTCTTCTTCATGAAACATCATCAAAAAAAATTCTTCATGCTATAAATACCTGATGGATCAGGATCTATATAATTATTCATTTGGGATCTATTTTAAAATTTTCATCACATTTTATATTCATTATAGAATATCAGTATTCATTCATCACAAGTAATATTCATTTCCATATTCTATATTTATAAAATCAAGTGTAACTGCATGCCTTTATCATTTGGATCACACATGTGACTTAAACCAAACATTTTCTTCATTTGAGTACTCAGCATCATAATATGAGGACATGGCTAGGGGTATTCTATTCATACATAAAAAATACATGATTATTATGTGAAATTTATACCTAGTTATTTTATTCATATAAGTAGATAATCGTGACATTCAATAAAATTGAAGCAGATTCAGGCTGATAACTATAACTTGGACTACAAAAATTTGGGTGTATATATTATCTTAGTGAAGGAAAAGGTAGAAAATGATCATACAAAATAACATATGGCATAGATACAATGTATTAGACTTCCATCCTTTTATCCATATGTTTTAGGGAAGTAATAGTAACTCAAGCACTTGAAAGTCCCAGATAGAAATCTCAATCAGTTAAGTATTTCTATGTTACTCCAATCATTTCATTAGATCATTGATCCAAAAAAGGGGTTTGGAACCCACATCACCCTATACACATGGATCATGTGTTGTGCCTCCACATGTTAGGCCACCACCCCAACTCCATGCATTCTCAAAACTATGAACATCATTGTGATCACTATGTGTCCAATAATTCTCTCACATGCCCACCTTGATGGCTATATAAAACACCCTACCATTTACATGGTTGGTTAGGGGTTGATATTCCCACTTAAGAAGTGGTTCCAGAGTCCTTTAGATGGCTTATGTAGTTGGACTTTTTTTAGTATATTCCAATAAAATAAAAACTATTGGATAAAATATCACATAATTCCAGCATACTAAAATGTATTCTTCACAAATCATTTATTCAATTAATTTATTTTTTCAATGTCAACCATAAAATCCTCATGAAAATCAATATTTTCATGACCTTATTCAATTTATTATTATAATATTTCACTCCTTAGCACATGTATTATTCACCTTTCAAATGTGGTTAACTATGTGAACATTCTAAGTGAAAATGACACGTCTTAGATATTATAAAAATTTATTCAATTGAAACATTAAATATAAGGAATTATATTACCAAATGATATGAAATTAATCCATAAAAATTCTCCAAACATCACATATTCATCCTATATATGATATGACCTTTTATCTTCTTGTGGGTGGATCTTCTTATATGCTTAAACTAATTTCAATATTTCATTTCTAAATATAAATATATCTTCTATGAGTATTCATTTTCGATACCAAAACACATCCAAGCTTCTTCAATCAATGGATGAGCATCACAAAGTATGTCTCAACTTAATTCACATTTGGTCTTGGGAAATTCATTTCAAAATTCATCAAAAATTCTTGGGAACACCAATTAAATTAAAATTTGTAACAACCTAAAATTTTAAAAATGAAATTTCCTTTTTAAATAAATAAATTCTTTATTATTAAATGAAGTTATAGAAATAAAATGAGTTTATTTGGTTATTTTTTATTGTTTTATGGTCTTTCAAATTTAAAATATTGTTAAGAATAACAAATATGGATAATATAGTCATTTTACAATGACCATTAAGATTAGTATATTATGGGTTATGATAATGCCCATTTGACATGTACAAATGAAGAAATACACTTAACTTGTAAGATTGTACCCTATAAATCCCATCTATCAGTGCTTCTTAGAGAGATAGTGTCACTCAGATTTTCCCTTGAAAAATCCCAAGCCAAGACTTAACAACTAATTCATGAACAAAACCATTCATAGGATAAGTTCAATATCATTGAGATCTAGGTCCAAACCATGTTTTCTTATCCACCCCAATAAAATCTCACCATCACAAACCTTTCCCTTAGGGAATTTTCAAGTGTTATAAAGGGATATGCACTGGGACCCTAACAGTATAAAATTTTATATTTTAATTAAATAAAATTTCAATTATATTTATTCATTTTTATTATTACCTTTATCATGATTAAATAAAAATTTCGATAAAAACTTGATTTTGAAAAGATGAAATAAAAAAAATTATTTTTTTGGATATGTATAGTTTCAATCAAGACATTGTTTTTGAGGAATTCAAAAACATTTGAAAGAAATGATATTTTAAGAATATATTATTATTAAATAATATTTATTGAATATAAATTATGATATAATTTTATGAAGTCAAGTATAATTTTAATAAGTGCAGAAAATTGTTTTTGTAAAAAACTAGTTTTTTATAATAAATAAGGATTTTGATTTAAAAATGTAAATTACCATGTATAGTGAATTATTTTGATAAAATAAATATTATTTTTTAAATAATAATGTTGAAATTTTCAAATGGGGATTTTTTTCATAATTTTATGAGACATATGATTTTTTGGGTAAAAAATAAAGTATAATTATATAGTATGTATTATGAGATCATAAATGCACAAAAGTGATGTAATAAATACTATAAAGAGTTTAAATGAGAAAATTTATGTTTAATTTTTAATCTAATTTTTTGGAGTTATTTGATTAATTTTATAAACCCTAATGAATCCCCCAAACCTATATTATATTTTATGGTCCTAAAACCATTTCTTTATAAACTTGTCCCTCATCCATATCACCAAAGGTGTTATTTTAATGTGTTCGGTTCATATCATTATATAATATTGAAAACCAATCCTTATGGACGAAATTATGGAGAAACCCCATGAAAATGTTTGTATTTAGTATTACATTATCATATAGAGACAAGAACCTATGTTTGGGAATTAATAAAGAATTATTCTCTCTTTTTCATTATAAACCCACCCAAACTTTCATTCCACTTTTCTAAAAAACACTTGGAGTGTGAATTTATTCATAACGTGCCTCTCAAGATCCTTCCCATGGTGTTCAAAATCTATTAATAATCTCTTCCCATATTTTAAGAATCACCCCCTCAAGGTATGGGATCTTATGCTTCTATTTATTCAAGCACATTTTTATGTCATGCATTTTTATTTACAATTGTTCAAGTTGGGATATGTTTATAAATATCCAAAATACTATCCTTATGATTATCAATTAGTGATATAACCCTATTACACTCATTCACATCTTTTGAAAATCATTATTCACAACAGTTATAATGTCGTAATTATCCAGCGCCTTTCAACACCAAACATTTGTGTTGATAATTCATGTTCCCATTTACACTAAAGGGTATTCACATAGTTGTACCTATACATCACTAATTAGTGGTTTATATTAATTTAACCATCACTCCTTAATAATGGGGTTAAAATTGATCAAATTCATCCATATTTTGTATGATCTATGTGGCACACTTATTCATGTACATGATATGAAAGTGGAGAGTGGGATTGAAATTATATATCCCTAAAAAGAATTAGGTAATTTTTTATCACATTAGATTCAATGTATGGTTCATTGGAGGTTATAAAAAATAAACTATGTTATTTTTTCTTAGAATTTAGTCTTTAATTAAGTTTATGATGTCATGTTTTATGTCCTTTCCACATTCCTATATTTTCTTCAGGTAATCATGTTACAAATTGACTCATTGTTTAGGATTATAATTCTCAACCCTCTTATGTTACCTTGATATTAATCCAGGAACATATGTACTTTCTTACCATATTATATTCTTTACTTATTCCCTTACTATGCTTTATATCACACCCCTTTCTTATGTACATCCCTAGATTGTCCTATGCATTTTTAAAAGATCTTGGGAATATAAGTGAATGTTATGGATTGTGTAATATTGTTTTTGTATTTATTTTTCATGTTGTTATTTTATGTATGTAATTACTAAAATATGCAAGGCCTCATAATATTCTGGGGTTATATTAGGTGTATTTTTAAATAATAAATAATTAATTATGGTGAAATAAAATATGGGTTTCCATAGTTGGTATCTGAGAATAGTCAAGTTATTTTTGGGATTAGGATTAAAAAAATCTACTGAAATCCTTAGGGATAAGATTAAATAGAGTAAAATATCCCTAAATTTTGTTAAACTATGGAGTAAGTGGTTTCAAAAAAGATACATCCTTATCTGGATATTAAATGTGGATGTGGCTCTATCAGAGAAGAACCTAGGTGTAGTAACCCTGAAAAGGGCGTATTGAGTTGTGCTTGATTGTCACCTAGTTCTTGACAATGGGGATTGTGGGAGACCTAGTTTGAAACTATCAGGGTATATCATTTGTTAAATTCACAAGATCTATATGAATCATTGTGAAGGGGAAAAAATACCATCTTATTTTATAATAAGAAATAGATCATGGATAACATGATTGAAACCTTAAAATTCATAGGTTAGGGAATATATTTCATTTATGATTTATCCCATAAATATTCAAATTTTCCATTTTTTATGTTTAATATTTTGAATATTATCATCCCTAATTTGAATTTTGATAAAGTAAATGATTAGAACCACAATAAAATAGTGAAAGGTAGGATTAATTTCCATTCATGAACATCAAATTTCCTATATGATTATAGTTTTATAAATTGTTTCATATCACACAAATTTAGTAGAACTATTTCAAAACCACCTCAAAACAAGGAATTTAAGTTATCAAATAAAATAGAAAATGGGTATAATGTTTCATCTACATTATATAACTCATACCCTAACCAAATTTGAGGGATGAATTTCCAAATAATACATGTGATACTCTCATTAGTTGAATTTGATTCTATTCTGGGCATAGATTTCCTTTTCTTGTATATAGATAACATAAATTTTCAAGAGAATAAAGTCACCCTCTACATTGAAAATAACCGTCTGATATGATATAATTTAAAGGAGGAGTATGAATATTCTTTTGTATCAACATATGAAGAATGAATATTATTGACTTGCGAGTAAGTGTATCTTTCTCAAATTATTGATACTAATGTTAAAAATCATCCTTGATGGTAATCCAATTGTGATGGAATTTGTTTATGTGTTTCTGAAAAAATTATTCTGGTCCTCCTCATAGCTATGAGTTTTATTTATTAGTTGATCCAATTCCCTAAGATTTTACAATATCAAAGAAACCATATAAAATATTTGTTTCTGATATTGAGAATATCAAATTAAAATTAAAAGAGAATTATGATAAAGGGTTTAAAACTGCACATGCTTCATTTTATGGTGAACCAATCCTCTTCATCAAGAATAAGGTTAGGTATTTGTGACTATGATTTTATTATCATGATATTAACAAGATCATGATAAAGAAAAAAGTGTCATATTATATGGATTGATAAATTTTTTAGTCAGCTACATTATAACGACCTATAATGTTATCAAAAAAATTTCCCTTATTATAGTCATGTCATGTGGTATAAAGCATATACATCACATATAGAACCCAATAAAAACATTATTATCATAAATTAACGACGATACATTAGTCATAAAACAAACCAATAATAATTAAAAATATTGTATGGAGATAATAAATATAAAATAAAATAACAAGAATGGAAAAATTTAGATTTGATTGATCCACTATAATGACCAAACTCAAGAAAAAATCTATAGAAATAAAAAAATGTAATAATAAAATAATAATTTAAAATATTAAAGTATATATAACCTCGTAAGAACAAATAAGTGACTAATAAATTGAATAATATGTATTTATAAGAGGTAGTGAGGCCTTATAACCAGTAGAAATCTGACTGTTAGAATAGTATCCTGACCATTCAAATAGTAACATGACTGTTAGGGATAGTAATTTTTCTATTAGATAAGTAAACTCACCTATTAATGTTCAAATAAAATTTAGGTATCTTATAAATGAAACTATGATATATTTATATCATTGAATAAGTAAATAAATATTTTAAAATGATAAAGTAAGTGTTAGTATTTTTGTAAAATGTTAATGTTTATTTACTATTTTATAATTAATATAATGATTTAAAACAAAATTTATTTTCATAAAATAGATTAATAAATTAATATTTTTTACTATAAATATAAGATAATTTTATGAGACCATAATTAATTTTTTGAAGTGTCATAAAATCAGTTATAATATCAAAATCATTGTTTCTTGAATAAATGATAATTTAAATTAAAATATAAATTTCTCATATTTATAAAATTATTATCATAAAATTGAGTCCATTTATAAATCTAAATTTATAAAAATGGATAGGGTGAATTTTAGTGATTTTTCTAAAATAGTTGAATTTTTGGTGAATAGTGAAATAAGTTAATTTACGGTATTTAAACAGTACATTAATTTTTGAGTCCTGGATGATGCATGGATCATGTAAGACCCCATTGGATCTAAACACCCTGAATCATTTAGTGTATTTATTTAAATGAATCAACAATATTGTTATTCTTGATACAAAATAATGAACAAATGAATACAATAATAAAAAACACCCATATCCTCCCCCTATAAAAATAACCCCTCATCACCCCTTCTCCTCACACCTTATAAGGCTTATAGCTTGTATAAATTATTCAAAATTACCTTCCAAAGAATCTTCCACACATTCAATGATATTTTACTCAAAAAATTTCCAAATCCAAGTTCCCTAAGCTGGTTCTCAGGGAGACGATATTCAAGAGGTAAAATCTTCCTTCTTTCTCTTTTAAATTCCTTCTTTCTTCTTTCCTATCCTCACCTCCCCTATCCAAAACGACATGATAAGTCAAGTATCATATATATAATATAATTTTATTTTTTAAAATGGATTATCCATCATCACAATAACTTATCTTCCCCTTTTATCTTAAAAATAAAAACATCATCTATGATTTGTCAATTCACCACCTTCATGGATGACGATATTTCAATTTACATTACCACCTCCAAGTATTATCATAAAACCATTTTAATTATCAAATAAAATTTTAAAATTTATATAATAATTTTTTCAGGTTATGGAACTAATATATATATATATATATTATTAAATAATAAAACAAAACCAGTTGGTGATGATCAACAAACAATGAAAATAAACTAAACATTTATCATTAACATTTGTTCAAATGAATCATCCTCATATCAATAAAAAAACAATTTATGGGACCATTTGAAATTATGGAAGTTTATTAATACCATTTCATTCCACTTTTGGAGTTTTTCTTCCATTTTACAAGAACTCCCATAATTTTACTCAAGGGAATCAACCATAAAACTATAAAACAATTGCTCCTGGGACAACAAAATTAAACATCATAACTTATAAAAATGGAAATAAATGAACATAATAAAATTTTAATAAATAAAATATATGTTTAATAGGTTATGAATTAAATAATTAATGAATCTAATTTTTTTATCCTTGACATTAAGATAAATTATAGAACACATTTAAACACAAGGTACGTGATATTTATGAGGCTTCATATTTCCATTAAGTTATGTTCTCTCTTTATCCACCTAAATTTATCAATTAATTATTCTTAAATTATTATTATATGTATTGTATATATGTTTCAAAAATATATACCATGATTATATAATCTTTATTTTATGTGTATATACTTGTATTGAATGTTTCGTTCTTAATTACTTTCAAAAAGTTGATTAAAGGAAACTTCTCTATTTTATTTGTCTCTTTTAAATTACCACTCAATGAAATGTTTTAAAAAATCTATGATTTATAAAAAAATCCTTCTTATTTGTATAAACATTATATTTCACATATATTTCTATATAACTTATTATTCTCTTACCCCTTTTACTTACTCATTACCCTTTTCATAAAACAATTCTTAAGTGGAACATATCCAGGCTTAAATAACCAATTTTTATCATGTTTTCACTTTAAAGAGACATCATTTAAAATGATATATGTTTATTTTTACTTAATTAATGTCTAAATATGATCTAAACCCCTTCTTTCATGGATATAATTTTGATATAACCTCTGGTTATTTCGTATGACATGATTATGATATCCATTTAATTCTATGGTTAACTCTTATGTTTTTCCTTATTATTGATTTCATTTTGTGGAACACATATTCATGGACATATCATAATGGGTGCAGCTAGATATTTCTATAATTCATTGGGTAATTTTTAGTCTGACAAGACTTCATGTATGAGATTAGGGAGTAATCCTAATCCATTATGATACTTTATCCACCATGTGATATAGTGTTGTTGTTATCCTTAACTCATGTTTATTCCATGTTATATATTTCTACCACATTCTGATATTTCCATGATCACATGATCCCATGTTCTATATGTCATTATTCCATATGTTTATTCATGTTCTATTCCTTTTTATGTCATTATGTTATTCCGTCTAACCCATGTTATATGATTTATTCCTATGTTTGTTCCCTTATTAGTATTTTTAGCTCATCCCTTTTGTCTATGTATTCCCAAGGTTATCCTATGCTGATGTTGGAGCTCAAGGAAGTTAAAAGCTCATTACAGATTATTAATAAAATTATTTCTTATTCTATTTCCATGTTTTTAATTTTATGTACCTAGTCTTCCAAATACACTATACTTTATTATCCTTGTTTTTTATTTGATGGTTAAATATGTTTAAAATCATATAATAGTATGTGTAAAAATATAGGGTCACTATATATATGGATCCCAATACATATCTATGGTAGATATTTGGTCAGGATGTCATCAATTTAATTTGAAAAAGGAGGATATCCCCATGATTTCTTTTTTGTACAGGGTAAGATCACTATGAGCTCATGGTGATTCAATTTGGACTCAATAATTCTACAAAAATAATTAGGGAATTAATTAATAGAGTCATTAGGGATTAACTTGAAGAATTTTTGGCAGTCTTTATAGATGATATTATAATCTACTCCAAATATTTGGAGAAATATGAGGATTATTTAAATAATATACTAAATGCCTTAATGAAGGAATTTTTTTTATGAAAAGTTCAATAAATATGTGATTTTTTTGGGAAAGTAACATTCATTTGTATTTTTATCATAAAAAAGGGAAATCCATGGATCCTTAAAAAATAAAGGAACTCAATGGTTGGCCCATATAATCATATGTGATAGAAATAAGTAGTTTCCTTTAATTATATGGGTATTATCATTGATTTTGTAGAAACCTATCAAGACTATTGAGACCACTAACCAAGATAAATCAGAAGGGAGTCATGTTTTTCTAGACTAATGAATGAATGTAGAGCTTTAAATAGTTGAATGAGAGGATAATAATTTCACTTATACTAACTATACCCACATCCAGGGAAGGATTTATGATCTACGATGATGAATATAAAAAGTTATTGGGTTGTATACTCATTCAAGGTAATAAAGTTAAATAAAATTACACCCAAAAAATAAATATCCATGAGAATAACTACATAAATCATGGTCTAGAATTTTATGTAGTGGTCTTCACTTTAATAATTTGGAAACATTATCTCAGTGGGGAGAAGCCTATGATATATACATATCATAAAATCCTCAAGTAAATATTCTCTACAAATGATCTCAATATGAACTAATGAATGCGGTTAGAGTTGATCAAGGATTATAATTTTTCAATCCATTGCGATACTTGGAATGAAATAAAAAGTGGAAAGAGATCTGAGTAAAAATTATCTCACAACCATATCCTTGGTGAGGATTGAAATAGATCCAATATTCTTCCACATGAAAAGGATGGTCATTGGAATAATAAAAGTATTATCATCTTAAATTTCTCAAATAACAACTCAACCATCTATTCTTGATAGGATCAAGGAGGCCCATAAAGATGATGAGTTATTTCAGAATAAGGTAGTGAATATTCTAGAGTTTAAATTTTCTAAAGATAGAGTTTTATGGTTTGGAACACAGATATAGGTCCCATAAAAATAAAACAGATGAGAGAAATTCAATATGATTTTAATATCTCACCCTTATTTATTCAACCTAGAATCACTATGATGTTTGATTATTTGAAGAAATACTTGTAGTATAATAACCTGAAGAGGGATATTTTAGAGTTTGTATCTTAATGCTCGGTATACCAACAATTCAATGTGTAATTAAATAATTATAATGATATGATGAAACCATTTACCATAATAGTATTTAAATATGAAAACAAAACCATGGATTTCATTATAGGACTCCCCATGACACCCGAAGGTAATAAATCAATTTGGGTGGTAGTAGATCACCTTAGAAAGTCATCACATTTCATTTATATTGAGGAAGATCTCCCTCTTGGAAAAATCACCAAGGTTTACATAAGGTAAGTGGTAAGACTTTATGGAGTTCCACTATCTATTGTATCTAGTTGAGATCTCAGGATTACCAAGAAGTGTTGTATAGACCTTCAATAACTGTTGGATATATATCAAATCTTCAGCACTAATTTTCTTCTTGAGAAGGATGGTCAATCTGAAAGAACCAATAATTCAGTGGAGGATATTCTAGGATAATGTTAAATGGATTTACAAGTATGTTGGGACCAACACCTTCCCCTAGTGGAGTTCCCATATAACAACAGTTTCCATTATATCGTTCAAATTGAACATTATGAGGATAATTATCTGAATAGGTGTAAATCTCAAATATTTAGGGATAAAGTTGGAGAGTGGAAGTTTATGGGATCTAATATTATCGAATATATGACATAAAATGGTTTAAAGCATTCATTTTCATATGAAATCTGCACAAATTCCATATAAAATCTAATAATACACATTTTAACAAGACTTGGAGTTTGAGTTTAGTGATAAAGTGTTGTTTAATTTATTTTTATGGAATAAACTCATTATATTTGGGAAGAAGTAAATTCTTATAAAAAGATACATCATAACCTTTGAGGTCCTTGATCTCATCAAGGTGGTGGCCAAATGACTAGCACTCCAACCTAATATATCTCAAGAACATGATGTGTTCCCTATATTCCTCATGAGGAAGTACATATCAAATACCTTAAATGTACTAAATCTATAGGTGTTACCATTAGATAATTATATTTTATATCAAAAGTATTCAATGAAGATCTTATATCATATAGATTATGTTCTATAAAACTAGACAACAGAATAAGTCAAAGTGTTGTGGAGAAACCACAAGATTTAGGATGCAACATGGGAACCAGAAGAGGGTATAAAATAGAAGTACTATCATCTGATTTAGTGTACTAATAAAATTTTGATGGTGAAATTTCTAAAGGTGGAATAGTTTAATAACCCAAGATTTTATAAATAAAATTCCCTTTTTGAATGAATTAATTATTTTTTAATAAATTTAGTTATAGAAAGAATATTAAATAATTTGTTAAATTTAAAAATTTATATGGTTTTTCAAATTTAAAAGACTATTAATCATTATAAAAATTGATATTATTTTCATTGTATAGTGATCATTAAGATTATTATATTTAGGGTTATGATAATTTCTATTTGACATAGACAAAGGAAGTGATGGCCTTGACCAGTAGGAGCATACCATATGAGGCCCATTTATCAAAGATTCTGAGGGAGATAGCATCACTGGGATTTTAATTTGACCAAGACCAATACATGATTAAATAACTAACACACAAAACTAATATTTTATGGGATAATTTCAAGATCATCAAGGTCACTTCCCAAACTATGTTCGTATAACCAACCCAAGAAAATATCATTGTCACACACCTTAACCTTAGAGAATTCTCTTACGTAATACAGGGGTATTTATAAACCCTAAATGTGTGAATTTTTTTATTTTATTTCTATAAAATAATTTCTATATTTATTCATTTTTATTATTAATTTTATAATTATTACACAATTTGTTCTTTAAAAATTAGATTTTTATAAAAATGGAAAAAAATTGTATTTTTGGCATATATATAGTTTCAATCTAAATGCTCATTATTTTAAATTTAATAAATTTTGAAATAAATTATGTTTTAGTAAAATATTAATATTAAATAATATTATATATATATAAATTATAATATAATTTAAAAAGTCAAATAAAATTTTTATAAGGGTCAGAAATCTGTTATTGTCAAAAAATTGTATTTTCCAATTAATAGGGATTCTAAATTTAAAAGTGTAAAAGCGCATATTTAGATAATTATTTTGATAGTATAAATATTATTATGGATGTAATCACATCGATATTATATAGTTGTGTTTTCCTAATTTTCTAAGATTGTTGAATTTTTGGGTAAAAATTAAATATGGTATAATTATAAAGTATGTATCATGACATCATCAAAAGAGTTATGTGCTAAATACTATAATGAGTATCCAAAAACAAAATAATGTTTCCCTTTTAAATTAATATGTTTTTGAAGTTATTTTATTAATTTTATAAACCCTTAGTGAATACTTCAAAACCTATATTGTATTTTAAGTTTTTGATATAAATTCTTTATAAACATGACTCACTTCTACATCACTATGGAAATTATGTTAATGTGTTACATTCATTGACTCAAAAAATAATGAATGTCAATACTATTTTTTTGAGACCATGGTCAGAAACCATGGTAAGGAATGTGATTTTGATTACATTATCTTATAGAGTCCAAAACCAAATATTTCGAATTAATTAATAATTATCCAATATTTTTCTATATTAACCCACCCAACCTATAATTCCTCTTCACATAAAAATATTAGATCAAGAATTTAAAATTATTTTACCTATCTAGTTGCCTCCAATGTTTCCCCCAAGCTCTTAATTATATCCTCTCAAACATTACGAAGCACCATATCATGGTAAGGTATCCTCTCCTTCTCTATATTCAAGAACATTTTTTATGTCATGACTTTTTATTTCAAATTTTTCATGTTTGGATATGTTTTTACATTCCCCTATTACATTTATTATGATTCCCAATTATTGAGAGACCACAATCACTTTAAATCAACCCTTTTATAAAACTTTATATACCCATATTATGCTATTGAAATTATCTTGCGATTTTCCATGCCATACATTTTTGTAGTGAATAACCATCTATATTTATAGTCAAGGGTGTTAACCTAGTTGTAAGTATCTTTAATTTATTGGGTATTTAAATGTATTTAACCAACACTCCTTAATCATGGGGATAATATTGAATATATATACTTGTATTCTATTTATGTACATTATTTGAAAGTGATGGGTGGGGCTAGAATTATATTTCCCTACAAATCATTGGATAAGGTTTTTATGTCATGATATTCCATGTATGGTTTATAGGAGTTTATCCTATAAAAACTATGTTATGTTTCCTTGGTGTTTAGCCTTGAATTATGTTTATGATTTCATGTTTTATGTTGTGTTCACATTCCTATATTACCTTCATGTAATCATGTTACATCATACCTCATTGTTAATGATTATGATTCTCACCCATATTATGTTACATTAATATGCCTCTTGAAACACAAGTACTCCTTTACCCTATGATATTCATTTTCATTCCCTTACTAGGATTTATAGAGAACCCCTTTATTTTGTATGTCTCTAGGTTTTACCATAAATTTTTAGCATGTCCATAGAATATAATAACATGTTATGGTATTTTTAAATAATTTTTTTATATTTATTTTTCATTTTTTATGTTATTTACATAATTTCCAAAATACACAAGGCGTCAATATTTTTTGTAGGTGTATTAAGTGTATCTTTATGTAACAAATCATGAATTATAGTGTAATAAAATATGTGTTTTCATACAATATGTTCTTATTCTTCAAGAAATATTGACATCATACTAACTCATTGACACTAGATTCAATAAAAAAAACAAATTGGTATATTCAAACATGGACATCCAAGCATCATATAAGATCATAACATCAAAGAAAAATAATAATATAGCTACAACATAACACATGACATAATAAAAATAAGTCAAAGTTAACTACTGATAAATAAATCTCTGGTGAACCACACATGGTATATCAAGAGATAAAAACTTTAACTAACTCATTATATGGTTATATAATTTTAGGCAAACCCATTGCATTCATATTATGTACATGTGTGTGTGTTTTACATAGAACATACAAGTTAAAAAATTCTTTCTTCACATTTAATCCCATGAAAATAAAGTCTGGGTTATATACATGGAATTCATCAATTAATGAAGGAAATGTATATCTAGGTGAAAACCATTGAATGGAAATGGAGATGGGTATTCACTACATAAATGTTCAGTATGGGAAATCACATGATATATTTAGTAGCATAACGGGTGTACATTAAGATTCATGGGAGAGTTTAATGAGATTGAAATGTTTTCAATAATTACAAATACATCAAATAAAAGTGAAAGGGATCTATATAAACACATTATATTAAGGGAAATTGGAAATAAAATGGCATAATACAAATAAACTGATTCAAAAAAGAGGATAGAATCCCCTTACCAAGAGAGGGAACTTGTAAAATCTTTAAAGTAACTTATTAATATAATGAAAAAAACTTGTAAGGGAATTATATAATGATAGAGAGAAAAAATAATTTCCAAATGGGGTTTTAGTTAAAAGAAGTTGGAGTTTGGGTGTGTATTTATAAAAAAATATAGGGTAATTCTTTATTAATTTCTAAACATTGGTTTTCAAATATATATAAAAATAATAATCAAAAGAATATTATTATGTTTTTAACCAATGATTTATTCCAATGAGTATTGGTTTTCAAATATTTTGATTTCAAATAACTGAATATATTAAAGTAATACCTTTTTTAATGTGTATGTGAGCCCTGTTAATAAGGAATTGATTTTAAATCCTCGGAATATGATATATGTTTTGGATGATTCATTGAGGATTTAATAAATTAGTAAAATAACTTAAAAACATATTATTTTAAAGGGGAATAATATTTCTAGTCTTTTATTTTGTTTTATATAATTTATTACATCACTTCCAGGCTATTATGATGTTATAATATAGAGTGTATATTTATACTATATTTAATTTTTATCCTAAAAATCTTTTGTCTTAGAAAATTATTCAAAATTCACTATTGGATAGTTTTTAAATTATGATTTCAAAAAAAATTAGTTTACCAAAATAACTTTCTAAATATGATAATTTCCTTCATTAAATAAAATTCCTCTTTTATTGAAAAATACATATTTTTATGAAACTGTTAATTTTATGACCCTTATAAAGATTACATTGGACTTCATTAAATTATATAATCATTTGTATATAAATAAAAAATATTTAATTAGAATATTATATGAATATATCATTTATATCAAATTTCATGAATTTACTAAAAATCATTTTAAAATCATATATTTTTGAAAAATACAATTTTTTTTTCTTCATATCAAAATATACCTTTAATAATTGAATGCATGAAAGATATTCAAAATTTTATTATAATAAAAACATATAAATCTATACTACTACAGTCTAGATACATAACCCCTTATTGCATCAGAATATTCCCTAAGGGTAAGGTGTGTAATGATGGAACTTTCTTAAGGTGATTAGGCAAACATGGGTTGATCCATGATCATAATAATCTTTAACTTCTCCTATAAAAGGTCTCATTATTATATAAGTTGTTTAATTTTATCTTGGTATTATTCTATGTAGAATCTAAGTGACACCATCTCCTTTAGAATCTATGATAAATGGGATTCATGGGGTATGATGCTATTACTAGAGGTGATCACTTCTTATGTCTATGTCAATTAGAATTTATCATAAACCTTAATATATATCAATATTAGTGGCCATTATACAATGGATATATTATGAATGGTTAAAATGAATGAACATATTTTAAATCCAACCAGATTTATTTAATAATAGTTCAAAATAACTAAAGAAGTGCCTGTGTTTTCTATAACTACATGTCTTAATAAGTAATTTATTCATTCAAAAAGGTTATTTTATTTATAAATGTGCGGGTTGTTACATAAGGAAAATGTGAATTAAACCAAGAATATCCCCTAGTAGTTTCTAGAAATGTGTGAAGTAGTAAACCATTCATAATGCACCATAATTTTGACTACGATATAACTGACCAAGTCTTTTTAGGGTTATTACCCCTAGATTAATTTTTTCTAAAACCTAATCCACTATCAAGTATCCAGATAGAGATTTAATTTCTAGCAAAACCATAGAATCTCTACCTTGTAAAGATTTTAGGAGGTTATCCAATAATTATTCTTATACATAGGCTTTTCACTAATGATCTCTTATCATAATCTTACAAAAAATAATATATTCAACACTTATAACATAAAGGTTCATTTTTACCATTGAATATATTATTATCCTTAACTCATCAACCCTTTATGTCATTTATGTGTCTTAAATTATCCTCAACTAATAACACCATAACCACAAAATTTAACAAAACACTTCTTTGATAACAACAATAGCACCCCATAGACCTGCTCTCTAGAATCTGATACTAGAAACAAATAACTTACAACATTGACTTTGATACACATCTATGAATACAATATATTTTTAAAAATTACAATCCATGGACCTTTTAGATTATAGTTTTAGAAAATTGGGATAGATAACTGACTAATAAATCTCATGGATCCTCATCAAATGTACATTTTACCCATTATATAATATATTAATTAATCCATAATGAGTTTCTACATCTCCCATAAATTATATATACAAGACACTCTTCTAGTATTAACATACATAATAAATTCTTTTATAACATGGGGAAAGGGAAACATAATATGGGGTGATCTCAAATTCTCATTACGTGTAAACATATTATTAAATCATAATAAGAGAGTCCTAAATAATAACATGATATCATAATGAGGATGATCATAGTAATAAAAGCATGAAATAAATAGATGGTATCATATGATCATGGAAGAAAAAGTGACCATAACATATGAACCTGGAATCATATGAATCTGGAGACAATATAAACATTCCATCATACACATAATTCATGGATCCTTAAATTTCTAAAATAATATATTTTGATGTTCTAACATCCCACACACCATAGTTCTCTAAGATCACTTCCCATGCACAATCATATCTCATGAGATGAAAAAATTACCTAACACATTGGTGGGATATATAATCATGGGACCTCACTTCATAGAATGTGTACATACATATGTGTGAAACATGAAAATAAATCATAGTCTCATAAAGAACCCAATTAAAGAATATGGGTTTCATATCATTTACATTGAATCACATAAAGAAAGTATTCACAATTAAATAAACAATCATAACATGACAACCCATGTAAAATAAATAGGAATACATTGGATTTAGGCATAATTATAGGTAAATACCGATCAATAAATATGATTAATCATATATTATTTCCACCATATAATAAAATGATAGATTTTCTAGATAATAATTTCCCCAATAAATTGATGTGTTAGATATATATGTGAAAACCCTAAAAACAAAGTAATGTAACATAGGACAATCATAGAGGAATGTATTTGGAGATAATCATGTATATAAAGTGGATAATTAGGCAAGAAAAAAGAAGTGATTGATCATACCATATATTTAAAATTTAATTTCTTACATCATTCAAATAAATAATGTGGATGGTATTATATGAAGAATAACCTTGAGAAAGAAAAACATAGATGGTGATCACTCTTATAAGCATTACAAAAATTTACATGGAAATAAGAATTACCTTCTGATTTAAAAAAATATTAAAATGAATATTTTATTTAATCATGATATTAATGATTTACATTTTAAAAAACTGAAATTGGAGAGAGGAAGTATCATACAGAATGAAAAAGGTGACAAAAATAAATGTTTACATGGAAACATGTAGAAGATATTCATATTAGAGTAGGTCCATAGAACCAACTACTTTGTAAATTATAATAGACATGTATTCATTGTTCTGAATATTCATAAACTACTTATCGCATCTTAATATTTCTTCTTCATCAAATAGTATGTGATAATTTCCTAAGAGTGTTTGTCTCGCTAAAAGGTTATAGTAGTTCCTCGCTATGATAAGAACCCAGAGGTTATACAACCTTATTCTTGAATAAATGTTATATAACAGGATGATATCATTTGAGGGACACAAATGATATAGGATAGTAGGGTTAGAGACTAATAATATTTTGAGGCACCTTACCATAGTGTATTCCCTTGGTAATATCCAGTAGGATATTATGTGAACGCGACCCATTAGTAGGAAATCCACATTTATACGTGTCATTTGATGTTCCTATATACAGACATGTTTATTGGTTTGTAGACTTTAAGATTATTATTAATTAATAATATGAGTCACATACTGTTATTTATTGATGAAAAATGTGACAACAGATGTTCGCTGTAAGGTAAGATATGTTGGGTGCATCATGAGTAATATTTCATTAATGAATAATGTGATAATGGATTTATCCCTTCTATTCTTCAATGGAATTTAATATCTTAGGCCCTTTGATGGAAATGATATAACCTAATTAAATCCATGGACATGGTGTTCCATAGGCAATTTCTATTTCTAGAAATTCAAATAAAGAGATATTGAGCATATAGGTTGATAGAACTGGCCTACAACCTTATCGATTAGAAATATTGTGATAAAGGGATTATATTACATAGTAAGTGTCCATATGAAGTGACATGTCTTTATAGAATTAACTTCTTTATCTATGGGTGCCTTGGCATGTTTCTAGATGTTAACCTTGGAATTTAAGCTACTTCACCTAATGCCATTGAGAAAGAGGTCTAGATGGTCACAAACTAAGTGTATCTAGAATCTCAGTTTGATAATATATTATTTAAAAAGTTGAATAAATATTATTCCCACATGTGGTTTGATAATTATTCATGTATGATTGATCACCTATATTTTTTCACTATTTATTTAATAGAATATATTTTGAGTGGAATATTTAATAAATATTAATTTTCTATTTAGTTAATATAATATTTAATTATTTATTAGATAATAATGATGTTATATTTACTTAATAAATAAATAGACATTATTAAAGGCCCGATAAATATTATGGAGGAATTGAGGACAAAGTTTAATGGTTTGGTGAGAAATAATAAATATTTAATATTATTTAATTAATAATATTTAATTTTAATTCACAAGTTAAGAGCATGTAATGAAATAATAATATTATTATTATTATTATTATTTAATGTGGGTTTTTTCTAGGATTAAATAAATTAATCAAGGGAACTTGTGAAGTTATTTTATTTTAACTCTATAAATATAAATACCCAATTATGTTATTTTATCATTAGAGCCAATTCATTTTTTTGGTTGTGCACAAAAATCTTGGAGAATCATCTCAAGCATAGAGGGCTCCCTTCTCCAAGAATGCTCCTAAGAATGAAGAGCAATCCTCCTCCACCAGATAAAGGAGAACACTTTTGAAACAATTATAAAGTTGATCAAAGGAGGATTACACAATCATGGGGATATTCCATGCTAACACATCGGTACTTCTTTGGTGACATCTGTAGATTCATGAAACACGTGTGGATCACCACAAGAGGAAATCTACACTTGATTTCTTTAAATTAATGATGGTTCACCGTAGATCTATCTCTGAATTCATAAATGAATAAATTATTCCTTAGAGGTAAATAAATATCTAATTAAATTAATTATTGAAAATATTTGTTTATATCCTCTCTATCTCTCTCTTAGTTTTGACATTCTATCCCATGTCTATTGATTTAATTCAATTCTATTGATCATAGCATTCATCATTGCATAAATATCGGATTGATCATTGATTATGAAAAATATAGTAGTTGGTTATTTCCCAACACACACTTCCACTACACCTGAAACCTACAAGTGGTGTCAGACTGGGCACATAATTGGTTATAATTATTCAAAAATCATTGGTGATTTATTCATTTGTAATTTATTTTTTCATTTCATGTTTAATCATTCATTTAATCTGAATTGAGAGATCTATTTATTCCTTTATGATTTATATTATATCAAGTTGAGGAAATTAATTTTAGGATTAAAATAAAATCAAGGAACTAATCCAGAGGTGATGCAATTTCTGGTTGGATAAAACCAGACTACACATCGTGTAAATGGAGTTACACGACCTGTAGTCACATTAAACACATCATAATTGATTTTGAAATCAATTCAATATTATAATTTACTATTGAATTAATTACACACTTAATTCATCACATGTTGACTAGAAAATAATGGTGTATGGTTATCTAGAGTATACACCATGTATCACACATACATGAAGTGTAGTCCCTTTAAGTCACAGATGGGTCGTGTATTCAATACACGACCTACCTTACTAGTGATCATGTAACACGGAGTCAGCACGACATGTGGCCCATTGGACATGTCGTGTACTCCAGATTTTATGAGGGAAAATCTACATTCCAAGTCCTTAAGCATGTGTCTCATATAGATAGTGAGATATATACATGTTGTCTAGATCATATCTACACACCATGTACTTTTATCAATTACATAGATTTATAATTAATTTATTTTACTATGTAAACCTTGAGACATATACTTGTGTGTGGTCATAAGGATAGGAAAGTCCATGTGATAGGTTTTAATATACATATGTATTTAAATGATTAATTAATATTTGTATAATTTTTAGATCTACATATCATGTATGGGTCGTATTACAAGTTGTTACTCTATGTGCATTGAAGTATAATATGTGACCAAAAAATAATATAATTCATGTAATCATCTATTAAGTACACATTGTGAATGTATGTTATAAGTTTTATATTCCATATGTCACAGGAGTAAAATAGTATACGAGTATAATACATGTTGGGTATATTTAGATGGGTATTCATCATATTTCCTCCAAGGTAAATTTGTGTGTAAGGTTAATTTTTAATGAATTTATTTAATTTGTTTAAAATTATAACGGATGAGAATCTCAAGGAAATTTAGATAAGGATTAGGAAAAAAGGATTGATTAATTAAATATATTAATTAATTGATTCGATCATGATTTATCTTAAATAATAATGATTAAGAATTGAATTCTAGTTTTATTAAATACATAATTGGTTGCATGCATGTGAATGATCATGAGTTAGACCAGACCTTTTTTATCTGGTTGGTTTCATTTAATTTATTATTGAAATAAATTTTTGGCATGTGGGCCTTCTCTCCTTTAATTTTTTAGGGCTTGTGTTCCCATGGTTTCTTTTATGTAAACCGTTTTCCCCTCACCTACATGTGAGTAAAAGGTATATGTAATGGATGGATCTCCAAATATAGTAGAGGCAGTTCAAGTTCGGAGCTGAAGTGAAACTAATTTGAGGAGATACATAGGTGGACAGGTGGAAATCTGTAACTCAAACCATAATTGGTTCAAGGTGTTTTCCCCTAGGTCAACTATTAGTTTATCAACCACTAGATAAATTAATCACTGGTAATAGATCATGATCATAACACTTCATTATTTTATTTCTGTTAGTTTCATGGTTATTTCATTATGGATGTCTTATCTTTATGACATAATTAATGAATTAACAAGAATGCGAGATAGAACTAAAATAAACTAGCTTATGCATAAATATTATCTAATGCATGGTTAATCACTTATGTAATCCATCTTCAATTTAATAGTAATGTGATAAAGACAATAATTGTAATTTTACACATAAAAGGATAAAATCAATCAATAAAATATTAATTTAGTATAACCTTCCATTACTTTAGTTAAAATCAAACCATAGTTCAAAGTGCTTTACCAAAAAAATTTGGGGTGCTTTAAATTATAAGGGAATTCTAACATGAGGTTTTGGGTTGACAAAACTGTATTCACATCAAGGGTTGACTGCCAAAGCAAGACTTAGTGTAACTGAGAGGAAAAGTTTGAGTAAATCTAAATTCATGATTTCAGGATTGGGGATTCCACTCAATAGATCAAGGAACTGTGAGTTCATGTAGTTGGCATTTATATTTCCTACCTAAAACCATTAAATTTTTTTGACCAACCAAAGTTTGGGTAATGAGAAATGGAATATGTAACCTTCCCAATCAAATATCCAAGAAACATGATATTTTGAATCCAACGGTGAGGAATAGTGGGTTTCGATAAAATAGTGGGAGACAAATAAATATAATATTTATTTATTTGTCTAAATTTATCATATAATGTACTGAAATTATTCACATCTTATTTTGTAGAAACATTAATAAAATAACATCAAAAATATCATTTCTATCCATACTTGAGAAGGAAAACCTTCTCACCAGCATGAATTTCCAAGAGTGGGAAAGGAACATATGTGTCATCCTTATCCATGAAAAGAAATTGTATGTGTTGGAAGAACCTTTATCAATTTCAATTGGAAAGTAGTCAAGTTATGAAGAGATATATATCTATAAGAAACATATAAATGATGCTAAATATGTTCATTTCCTCATTAAATCATCCATTTCCAATGAGATTTTAAAGAAACATGAGGATATGGATGCCTATAGCATGATATATTGCTTTCAGGGTCTCTATTAAGAGAAGGTGAGACAAGAGAGGTTTTAGATCTCCAATGCTTTGTTCACAACTATGCTTAGAGATTTATTGCTTGTTAGGACTCATGTAGTCAATATTATTGGCTACATTGATAGCCTAAACATCATAGGGATTAAATTCCCAAATGAGTTGCATATATATCTCATATTATCATCACTATTCAGGGACTTCGCCAATATTATTGTTAATTACAATATGATAAATAGTGAGAAGAGTCTTCCAAAACATCTTAATTTAATTCTCCCAGTGGCTAAGGACATGGGGCATGACAAACCTAAAGTCCTTATAGTGAATAAGAAAAAGGATGGAAAAGAAAAATTGGACCAAGATATATAAACAGTGTATAGCTCCTAATCATCATCCTATCAAGAAGAAGAAGATCTAGAGACTGGTTTTTTAAAAGGAAGTAGTATGTTTTACATGTGGAAATTCAGGCCACTGGAAGAGGAACTACACCCAAAAGCTAAAGGTGTGTTCATTATCGAGTGTAGTCTGTATATATCTACACATTGGATATTAGATAAATATTGTGGGGCTCACATATATATCAAAATGTAGTAACCAAGTATATTCCAAAATATTTCTAAATGAGAGGTGGATCTAAGAGATGGTAATGGTGCAAGGATTGATGTTCTAGCCATTGGTGACTACCACCTCTCATTGCCAACTGGAATGATTTGGGTTTTCAGAGATTTTTATTATGTACCTATAGTTACCAATAAAAAAATTCATGTCTAGATATAGATGGTTTAATTTCAAAATTCTGAAATAAAATTTTTTTCAGTTATAAGAAAAATAAATTTTATGGTATTTCCAATTTAAATAACAGTATTTATATATTAAATTTTTAAAATAAAGTGTTGGAAATCAATAATTAATCATGTTCACATGACTCATATAACAGCCATATGTGGATTCACCATATTAGTCATGTAAATGAGAAGAGTTTAACAAAGATATATCAAGATAGTTATTTTTACTCTTTTGAGATAAAACCACTTGATAGATGTCATGCTTGTTTACAAGGGAAAATGACCAAACCACCATTTGGTGGAAAAGGTGAAAGGGATATAGAGATTTTAGGATTGTACACACTGATGTGTGTGGACCGTTTCCAATATAATCTAGAGGTATAAATTCTTACTTCATAAATTTTACAGATGAATTGAGTATATATAGCTATATTTACATGATGATTTATAAGTCTGGATACTTTGATAAATTCAAGGAATTCAATAATGAAGTAGAGAATCAACTTGGTAAGAAGATAAAGAAGCTTCAATCGGATCACGTTTGTGAATATTTTAACCAAGATTTCATAGACATTTTAAAATATTTAGGGATTTTATCTCAATTTACTCCTCCTTACACACCCAAGAGGAATGGTGTTAGTGAAAGGAAGAATTGTACCTTGTTAGACATTGTATGGTCAATGATGATCCATGTAGATATTCTATTATCCTTTTGGGAATATTCATTACAAACAACAAAATACACATTAAATCTACTACCAAATAATGAACAAAATTGAATTCCCTTTGAGATATAGAGTTCAAAGAAACCCATTTTATCGTATACACATTTATGTGGATGCGAGGCATTTGTTAAGGCCTTATCTGGCAACAAAATATCACCATGAGTCATGAAGTGAATCTTTATAGGGTATCCAATGGAATCAAAGGGATACTACCCATAAAACACCTCATACAAGAAAGTTATTATCTCCAAAAAATATGTCTTTATTGAGATGGAGAACATCCTAAAAAATGATTTTTGGATCAAGATTGATGCTCAAGATACACATGAGTTGGTACATGAACATATTCCACAGGTCCCCATAGAGGAAGTAGTTCAAGAAACATAAGTAATATGTAAGAGTGTAATATGGGTAAGGGAACAAGAGTGATATGCTTTTCTAGTCACCAAAGATAGTGACTCATTATTGATTGACAATGATTAACCTATATCCTATATGGAGGCAGTAGAGATCTCAAAATCTATGAGATGGGAAGAAGCCATGAATTTTGAAATGGATTCCATGTATCAAAACTAAGTTTGATTTTTATTTTATATTCCATTTTATGTAATGCACATTGGTTGAAAATGTCTATTTAAGAGGAAACTATACATGGAAGGTTAATTAAATACCTAAAAAAGAAAGGCTATTGGATAAAGGGTTTAAACAACATCAAGGAATTGACTATGATGAAACCTTTTCTCTAGTTTCCATGTCTAAATCCATAAGAATTGTACTTGATATAACATCCTACCATGACTATGAGATTTGGAAGATAGATGTCAAAACTTCATTCCGTAATGAGAACCTTTAGGAAGATATCTATATGACATAACCATAAGGGTTTGTGACTCCAAATGATTCCAAGAAGATTTTCAAGTTGTAGAGATCCATTTTTGGATTGAATCAAGCATCTAGGTCAGGGAACATTCAATTTTATAAATCCATAAAATAATTTTGTTTCATTAAGAATGAATGTGAGTCGTGTGTTTAAAAGAGGTTTAGTGTGAACGTGGTCATTATCCTAGTAGTATATGTTGATGACATATTACTTATTGGAAATCACATACCAGTCTTATATTAAGTTAAGGACTGGTTAAACGTGTGATTATCCATGAAGGACTTAGGTGAAGTATCATATATTATACTTATCAATATTATTCTTGATAGATCCAAGAGGCTAGCTGGACTAAGTCAAAGTACATATATTGACCAGATACTAAAGAGATTTAGTATGGAATAGTCCAAGAGGGGATTGGATCTAGTGTCACATGGTTTACATATTTATAAGAAAATGTATCATTAGACATAATAGGAGAAAGAAATAATTATTAAGATCCCATAATATTTAGTGATAGGATCAATCATGTATGCCATGTTATGTACTAGACATGATGTGGCCAATGCATTGAGAATGGTAGGCAGATATCAAGAAGATCCTGGAGAATGGCATTGAACTACTGTTAAGGTTATCCTTAAGTATATAAGAATAACTAAGGATGTGTTCTTAGTTTATGGAGGAGATGAGGAGCTGGTCATCATGTGTTATATTTATGTTGGATTTCAGATAGGCTAGAATGATCTGAAGTCAAAATCAGGATATGTTTTCTATCTCAATGGAGGAGTTCTGATCTGGAAGAGTTCAATGAATCCAATTTCCACTGATTCTATAGTGGAGTTTGATTATAAATCATCTTCTGATACATCCATGGAATCTTTTTGGATTCATAAATCTTTCTAGGCTCTTGATGTGGTACCTATAATTAAGGATCCTATCACACTGTATTGTGAAAATACTGTAGCGTTGGCCCTTGAAAAAGATCTAAGGTCAAACCAAAAAATAATAATATACTCCGTAAGTATCATCTGTTAATGGATTTCTATCAGAGGGGTGAACATGTAGTATGAAGAGTAACCACGGAAGAGAACATGGTTGACCCCTTGACTAATGGTCTATCTCATCATAATCATGACTATCATGTGAGATCTAGCGGACTGAAGGTTGTCAACTGTTGGTTCTAGTGCAAGTGGGAGTCTTTTGTATTTGGCGCCCTAGAACCAACTTCTTTTTTACTTTAGGATAAACATGTATTCATTGTTTTTAATATTAAAAAACTACATATCACATCATGATTGTACTTTTACATGATATAGTATGTGATAATGTCTTAAGAGTTGATGTCGCACTAAAAGGTCATAATAGTTCCCTACTATGATGAGAACCTAGAGGTTCTACGATTCTATTCTTGAATAAATTTTTTATAATCAGATGATATCATTTGAGGGACACAAATGATACATGATATAAGAGGTGGGGACTCATAGGACTTTTAGGCACCTTATCATGGTGTACGCCCTTGGTAATATCCATAAGGATATTATGAGAATGGGACTCGCCAGTAGGAAATCCACATTTATACATGTCATTGGATGTTCGTATCTACAAATGTTTTTATTGGTCCTTAGACTATAATATTATTTTTTATGAATATTATGAGTCGCGTACATCTATGTATTAATGAAAATCGTGATGATAGATGTTCGTGACAAGTTAGGATGTGTTGGGTGCATCGTGATTAATATTGAATTAATGAATAATGTGAGAAATGATTTATCCCTTATATTTTTTAGTGTATGTTAATATAAATCCCTTTTATGTAAATGATATAGCCTAAATAAATACATTTCCAAGGTATTCTATAGGCATGCTCTATTTCTGGAAAGTCAAAGAATGAGATATCGAGCATATAGGTTGATGGCACTGGCATGCAACCTACTCAATTAGAGAGATTATGATAAATGGATTTATTACACAATAAGTATCCTTATGAGGTGACATGTCGTTGAATCATTAACTTATTTCCCTATGGGATAATTAGTGTGCTACTAGATACTAACCTTAGACTTTAGGCTACTTCACCAAATTCCACTGAGAAATAGGCTTAGAGAGTCACACAGTAACTGTATCAAGAATCTCAGTTAAATAATATATTTTTTAAAAAGTTTAATATATATTATTTCCACACTTGGTTTAACAATTATGAATGTATGTTTGATCGCATTTATTCCATCACTAGTTATTTAAGAGAATATATTGTGAGCAGAATAATTAATAAATATTTATTTTTTATTTAGTGAATTTAATATTTATTTATTTATTGGAAAATAATGTAGTTATATTTATTTAATAAATAAATATACATTATTCATGGCCCAATAAATATTTTGGAGGAATGGAGGACCGATTTTAATGGTCCAGTGAGAAATAATAAATATTTAATATTATTTAATTAAATAATATTTAATTACAATTCACAAGTTAAGAGCATGTCAATAAATAATAATATTAGTATTGTTATTATACATGGGGTTTTTCTTGGATTAAATAAAATAATCATGGTCACTTGTGAAATTATTTTATTTTAACCCTATCAATATAAATACCCAATTATGTTATTTTCTCATTATATCTAATCCATTTTTTTGGGTTTTCACAAAAATATTAGGGAATCATCTCAATCATAGAGAGATCCCTTCCCCAATAATGCTCCTAAGAATAGTGAGAAATCATCCTCTACTAGATCAAGGAGAACGCTTTGGAAGTGATTCTTACGGAGATCAAAGGTGGACAATGCAAGAGCAAGGATCTTCCATACTATCACCCAGAGACTCCTTTTGTGAAATTTGGAGATTTCTAGAACACATGAGGATCACTACTAGAGGAAATAAACACTTGGTTTCTACAACAAAATTACGGTACACTATATATTTGTCTCTATATTCATCAATGAATAAATAATTCCTTAGAGGTAATTCATTATCTAATTAAATTAATTATAAAAAATATATGTTGGTCTCCTCTCTCTCAGTTCTAACGTTTTGTCCATTTTCTATTTAATTGATTAAATTACATTGATTAAAAAATTCATTATCACGTATATCTTGGATTGATCATCGATTATGGAAAAAATAAATGAAGGGTACTTCCAAACACACACTTCTGCTGCACCCAGAACCTACAATTCATTCATTTGAAAATCACCCATGTGAAAAATATTAAAATTAAATTTATTTTAAATTTTTTCATGTAATTTCATTATATTTTAAATTAAAATTAAAATAATCTTTATAAAATAATATTTAATACATTTATTACATTACTTTAAAGGAAAAAATTTTCTTCAAAGCAATCCATGTGGAAAAAGTTAAAAATATATTAAAAACATTTTATGAAACCCACATTGTAAAAAGGATAATAAAACATTCATTTATAAATTTTTTAAGGGAAACTTAAAGGTCACATGAGATGAAACATATTTGGTTTATAGATCACACTTTCAATAGTTAAAACATGTACATGCAAGAAAAATGTACATCACAAATTATAGTGGTTATTTTTATTAACATCATGCTATTATTTTAGGAATAATTTCATCAATGGGATGGATTTTAATGAATAGAATTAATATACCTAAATAAAATATAATTCTACCATTTTAAAATGTAATGGTGTAACAAAGGGACTTGGAATATCAAAATCATGAAGTGATTTTACGACTTACAGGAAAAGGACAAGAGTTGAGAAAAAAATTATTTGAGTAGTTTTAGTAAAAAACTTTTAATGAGAAAGATCAAAAAATGATCCTCAAATTAAATGAATAAAGTATATTTTATGATAACATAAAAATTGGGTATAATATACATCATATTAAAGTAAATTAGTGTATAAACTAAAATAAGTCTCAATGAAGGGAGTTGAGACAAAAATGCATTACATTATTTCCCCACTAATTTGATAAAATTCAAAATTACCTTAAGAAAATACTATATTAATAATATATTTTAGAACCAAATGAATCTCTATAAAACTTTTATATAATTCATTTATAATTATTTACTATTAATATAGTGGTTCATTATAGATTATTTTTAACATCGGGTGTTAACACTTTTAATTACATTTCACATGCTATGTCAAGTTAATATTGATCCCTAATATTTGATAAAAAAATCATCATTACTGGATTAATTATGTTTCAATAATATATATCTCATTATTATTTATAATGTTACACTTTAATTATGATATTTTTAATTACAAATCATGAATATGAAGATGAAGATAAATTTTTTTCAACCATTTTTAATAAATAGAGATAATATATTATTAACATGTTTAAATATTTGTATTAAAACTAAAAAAACATTAAAAATTATTTAATAAATTAATATTTAATTTAGTTAACAGTATATAACATTCCTTAATCATTCACTATATAAATATTATATCGTCTCTCAAGTAGGTGGTAAATTCATCAAAACAAAAGTGTGTCGCAATGTTCGAATGAGAAAGAATGTGCTATTACATATTATTAAAATAATCCTTAGTTAATATTATAAATTTAATATAAATAAAATATATCCTCAAAATCCATTCTTATAACCATTAATGATGGGTGGTGATGAAAAAATGAAAATTTTCCTTCATGGAGGTAGTAGTCCGCATATACACATTATTAAAAAACCCATTTCTCAATTAATGAATAAGTGACAGTATAAGAAAATATAATTTTTAATAATTATAATATTTTTATAAATTTAATATTAGTCTATTAATTAAACATTAAGTTCCATCCATGTTAGGTTTTTAATATAAATAAGACATGTTGTTCATGGAGGTGGTAGTCCACACATAGACATGATTAATGATCACATTATATAATAAATGGATGGAATTCATATAAATTTTGATTTTGATCATTTTATAAATTCATAAGTGACATATAGAAAATAATTTTTTATCAAAACTATCATTTATACCATACCTAAAAGGTGGTGGTGAAAAATTAATCACATCAAGTCATGGATGTGGTATTCCACAAGTACCTACGATCGATATGTTTTTTTTTTCTTATCAAATGCGACGAAATGAGTGAATAATTGATGTTACAAAAATATAATGACATTTTTTGTATTTATATTATAAATAATTAATTCTATTAAAAAAATTATATAGTATTATTAAGAGTAATAATAAAAACAAATACTAAGAGGAGAGTTATACTCACATTAGAAACATTGATTTTTCAAGGAATTATCCTTGGAGATGAAGAGATTTTCCTAATTTAGGGTGTCTAAAGGGTATGGTTTGTGGGATAGGGTTACATAATGACAAAATTAGAAGAGTTTCACCATGTAATTTTAATTTATGGGTTAAAAAATAAGGGAGGTATGTGGTCCCTTTTATAATTAAAGGGAGGGTACATTTCGGTGGAAAAGAATTTTATCGAAGTTGTTTGAATGGAATGACATGAAGGTTAGGTTAGTTTTTTCAATGAAGGCTAGTAAGAAATACTGGTAAGACTCTAAAGTGTAAAAAAATATTTCTTAAAATTATAATGGTAATTTTTATTTATGATAATTTTATACACCTTTTATTACTCACTCACTCAAAATTCATTTTTTATTCCTTTTAAAATAGTAAAAAAAATAGAATCCCCAAAAAATGGGGGGAGGATATAAGGACTCGGCCTTAAACATTACAAAATATTGAATTAAATGAATAATTCACATTGAGGATCTTTTTAGGTTTGGATTTTTAGAGAATTAGGCCATAACTATTACATAACAACTTGAATATTACAAGTAGACACTACTACCCAGTATCCATTTTTTTCATAAAATAAAAACTCTTAAAAAGAAACATGTCTAGTTCCATATTTTAGACAGCATTACTTTTCCTTGATCCCATCCTTGACCCTATTCCACATTATTTCATGTCAAAAACATTTCAAAAAAACTTGGGATGAGCATAAAAATCTCAGTAAGGGATACACAAAGAAGGAAAACTGTTAGTTTTTCAAAACAACAGGTAAACCATGAATATATTATCATAAGTAAAATGTTTCACCTTTATGAAGTAGTAAATAATCTTCACTGAATAAAATATCATTAATTACCTTTTTGTAACCAAAACATTACCATAAAACCCATATAAAGAACACATAACATATAAAGGTAACTTGGGACATAAACATACTTAAATGGAATAACCATACGGTCGACTTCCACACATATCACTAAATGGAATAGCCATACGGCCGACTTCCATACCCAATGCATTAGAGGTTATAACGTAACCACCCGTCCCGGTATTCACGGAACCATGGTTTATCAAATAACCACCAGTAAAATGTCCAAGTACCATCATAACACATAAAATATTTCAAATATAAATATTTCACTAATAATATTTCATTTTCAATCACAAGAAGTAATTTCAAGATATTGAAATAATCAATCCATTTTCAAAAAAAAAACATTTAAAAATAGATTTTTGAATCAAAGTGTCTCATACCACTTTGAAGCTTTTAAATGAATTATTATTTGAAAATATTAATTTCCATATAAATAAATCCTAAAACCCATTTTTAAAACATGGACATTAATGTGAAATATTTAGAATAATAAATCTTTAAAACATTTAAAATGATATTTTAGTTAAAGAGTTTTTTAACAAAAAGAGAGACGCTTGAATAAAAATAATTGAGGAATAACTTTTAATCATAACTTTATAATATCATAAGAATAAAGGGATTCATGATATAATATGTCAAAGGACAGTATATACACTATATAAGAGTGAATTGGTGCATAACAACAATAAAGTCTCAATGGAAATGTAAATTGATATTAAATCTATTATAAAGATGGTATCCTTAAATTAAGGATAAATCAATCTCATAATTATGTGTGTGAAATATAAATACACACAATATAAGTGGATATTAATTTTAAAACAATCATAGGTCATTCACACATATTCAAAGGATGACATATTCAATAACTACAAGTTGAACCCAAAGAAATCAAAATTGGGTTAAGAAGTTCCCTTGTAAAAATTCGACAGCCTAATGGCGTCACTTTAAAATTAAGAAAATGATTTGATGAGACAAAAAGGGTATATCATCACTTGGAAATAAATTTTACATCAATAAGGATATAGAATAACATATCGCAACATAATAAGATGTAAATTAAAAGACATGACAAAAAGAAGTTTTTTAAAAAGAGGAGGGTGAGAGGTTCCCTTACCAATTTGGTAACTTACAAAACATATGCCACATGAAAGAAGGATCATAAAATGAAGATGTAAATACCCATAAATTAAAGTATCTTACACAAATAATACAATCATGGTCATTACATACACCACAAAAAAGTAAGTAGTGGAAAATATAGCATGAATCTCACGGGGATAAAAAGTGAGATGAAAACCCCTTACCACATTGTAATCAATCGAGTCGTATGACCCAAAGTTAATAACCACAAAATGAATCACAGAATACCATGAATATAATTATAATCATGATAATATATATAAAAAGTCAGTACACAATACACCACATGCAATAAATAAGTGGCAAACAATGGAAATCTCACGGAATTATAAGTGAGATAAGAAATCTTCGTACAAAACATCGGAAGCCTAACGGTGCCACTTAAAAATTCTTAAAATTAATTGATGAGAGTAATAGGGGGTATATCATCATATTAAAATACAAATTATAGTATGGTGAATATAAAATAACATCCTCCAACATAAGAACATGGATCATAAAAGAAATTACATCAAAGAGAGTACTTGAAAAGAAAGAGAGAGATCGGATCCCTTACCTCGTGTCCGACTTGACTTGATCATTCTTTAATCTCCTGAATAATAAACTAAATTTAATTTATACTTGATTAAGAACCTTTTTTAAGTTTATTATTCCTTTTATATAACTTATTACTATGTTATAAACAATATGTAATCATTTAAGTTAATAACGTTCATTTTGTTGATATTTGGTACTTGAGTAAAAAATGAACACCTTATATTTACAAGTTGTTCATGTGGTCAACATTCCATTATATTAAGAATGATATTAATGATTTAAATATAATATATATATCATATATATTCATTATATACCTATATTTATAATAGTACATAACATTTGGAGGTAAGAAATGAAATGCACCGTTTAGGGAGATGGTAAGTCGTACGTACGCATGAACGCTACTTTCATTTCTATTTCTTATTTTAATGGAATTAAAACATAATTATACATAGTTATATTATAATTACAGTATAATATCATATATAATATCATTAACTCTATCCTTTATACATCCCACATAAGGCATTAACGAATCACATCACTTTGAGGGGGCGGTAGTCCGCACTTCCTCTAATGAGATTACCGTATTTACCCACTATGGAAACCATAAAGGCTTGATATAATTGGGAAGTAAAGAAGCATAATGAAATCATAAACATAATATATATCATATATAAATACATTTCCATCATAATGGACACTACGGGAGTTGGTAGGAGATAATCGAACAATCATCGTTTCCTGAGGCGTTAGTTTTCCATCCACAGAAACATTATGTTCTTCATCCATTAGATGGAGGTGTGTATAAGTGTAGCTCGAATACTTCTCATAAATACATCCTAGTATATTGAGGATACTGGTGTTGTTACAAAATAAAGGAAATAAAAATATTTTAGGGGTTGTAGAAGTAAAATAAAAGAAAACAATTTAAGAGAAATCGTTACCTTTAATTTGGGTAACTCCCTTTGGATTGAACCAAAAGGACTTCTTGAAGTGCCTTCTGCCTAAGGTAAGGCTTCTAGGAGGAGGAGATGGATTTAGGGAGTGTAATTGGGTAGATATTTGACGAGCCAAATGGATTTAGAGGTGTGAGTAATTAGTTATAAGTGGTCTCCTTTTATAAGGGATAGTAGGGGCTCTTTAGGAATGTGTGAAAATATTATTTTATAATATAATGATATTCGGTTTATAATGGTCCAAAAATCATTAAGGTCAAATATAAGATGACTCATATTCAAAATAAAATCATCCAATCATAATTGGACATGTTTTGGATAATAATTTAATCATTATAATCTTTATTATTTAAATCATTTATTAATGAGGTAAATACTGCATCATTATTGTGTCATAAATAATTTAATTTATTTGATGTCTAAAAATTATAAAAAAATACCATGATGTAGGAAATATTTTTTTGATTTCCAAATAATATTTTTAGTCAAAAATATGACTTATATAACACCATATAAAAATTAATTACTAAAAGATGTTTGTTAATGTCAATTTTGTCTTCACAATAAATTAATTAATCTAAATTGTAATTTTTACTCCCAAGTGGATCAATGGGGTCCCAAAATCAAAAAGAAATATCCCAATGGTCGTTAATGACTCAACCAATAAAGTTTGGACAAGTGTTAAGGTAATTTTAAATTATTATAATATTCTTTTTACCTTGAATTACCCAATTTACCTTTAACCGCGGTAAATAAAAGTCAAAAGTTACTATTCACCAAAAATTATTTTCATCTTAATGAACCACATTTTACTTCTTGATAACAACCATGTATTTTGGATTTTTGAAATTCAATTCACGTAAAAGGTAAATTTTCATTTAAATGAAAAGGTCAGTTTTTTTAACCACCACTAAGTGGTTTCACTATTCATCAAAAATTGAAGTTTTTCAGAAAAATACCAAAAAATCAGCCTAAGATATATTTGATATTCCGAATTCAAAAATGATGTCTATTTTTCTAAATTAAAAAAATATAAGTGGCATTAATTAATTTTAAAATTAATTCTCGTTGTTAAAACAAGTAGTGTGTTTTTAAGAAACAATAACTATCAAAAGATTGACAGTTGTTTATATCCAATTTCAAAGTGAAATTAATTCCAATGACCAACATTGGATTAAATGGTAAAAATATATTCTAATTACACTTTAGAACCAATTTAAAAGATAATATAAACATATAAATAAATCAGATTAAAACATAGTTTTGAATTAAAATACAATATTTACACTATTCATAAAAAAATGAACTTTTTCGGAAAAATTACAAAAAATTACACAAAGTAAATTTTGATGTCCCCATTCTAAAGAAGGATTTGATTTGGTCAAATAGAATGTATTAAAGTGACCAAAACTAGATTTAAAAAGGATTCGCCGTTAAAAGGCGATAAATCGGCCTTTTAATGTAAATTATGCTTAAAATTAGATTCATTCACATTTTAAGCCTATAAATTTTTATTGGATAATGTAAATACATTTAAAAAATCATGTATAATCATATTTTATTTATTTTTTTTCATTCCTACCAATACAACGGCTAGGAGTTAACGACCATTTAAAATAATAATATTATATTATTAGTGTGCAACGTAAGATTTCAAAGAAACCTGTTGTTGCATATCAGGTACGCTATCGAACATAGAAACCCCTTTAAAGTAAAATTAATATTTATTTCACAAATATTAATAAATATTAAAATTTCATATTCTTCATTTATCTGAGATGTTACATCCTTCCCCCTTTTGGGAATTACGTCCTCGCAATTTTAAATTGGGCTCGAGAACTTCATTTAATGCCCCGCATCGAAAAAAAGAGTCAATAAAACTATCACTTTAAAATAAAGTAATATAAGTGAAAAAGTTACCTGAGATGATAGATACTAGGATTCCATGAAAACATGGATATAGAGGAGAAAACAGACCATCAAGTTCTGATGGAGAGTGATAGAAAATGTGTTTAGGAGAAAGTTAACCCCCAGAAAATCACAAACTTGTGATGGGTTAAACAGTCTTTGATTCCCCAGTAGGAAAAGTTAACAGACAAGGTTTTTGTTTTAAGTTACTTTTTATTGAGGAATTTATTTATAATCTTAACTAAAAACATAAAGAAATATACTTACTTGTCATGTAGACATTAATCTTTTACTAGATTTCTAACACAAACTCATATTTTCTCCAAATGATGAGTATTCAGGATGACTCTTTTTTTCACATTAAGAGCGCTTGTAAAGACCCGTAAATTCCAAGGAAATTTTTTTTTCTTAATTTTCTTTGGAATTTTACAAGAACGAAGTTTCTGACAGCACCTGATTTCGAGTCCCGGTGTGCCCGGAATCATTTTCCGAAGTTTGGCTCAGGTACATTCAGTGAACGGACGAGCGGGTTTTTCTAACTTTTGAACCGGTGCTCGGAATCGAATTCTGAGGGCACCTATGGAATCGTAGCGCCGGTAATTACTTAGAAATGCCTCTTCTGGAGTTGCGTTTGCTCGGGTGTGGTTTTTAATTTTTGGGCTTAAAGTTAAGAAATAAAATAAATTGTACGACAAACTTTATTTTTTATTTCACTTAAGCCGCATTGGAAGCCACTTGAATCCACTTAAAGTAGCTTAAGCTGAGTCGATGCGGATAGGGTACTATCCAGAAATATCCTACCCTCTTGGTAGGATATTTGTGAGGTGGGGCCCGCACGAGCCCCACCGTTTCTTTCCGCTAAGTAACGCACCCGCAAAAACCCGTCATTATGAAAGTCAACTGACGCCTTTTCTTAATTTCTTAACACACCAATTAATTGGGCGGTTTTATTCATTGAATTAATTCGATGAATTAATTTAATCGTTTCTTAACCTGTTTTCAATCCGTTGGCATAATAATAAAATAAGACCAACGCACGACTTCTGGAAAAATGCTCGTTGAGAGGTTTTAACAACTTTGTGCCTTCATTGTCAGACCCCGACCGCGGAAGTCCGTAATTTTTCTTCTTTCTTGGTCCCGGTTTAAATTTTTTCGAAGATTAACTGCGATTGATGGTTTCGCGCCGGTGCGCGGTCACTGCATCATTAGCGGTGACCGTGCGTTCAGCCCGGGTGACCGTGTATTCACCCGGCATGTTTAAATATTATAATCTTTATGCTGATATTTTATTATTAACGTTATCTAAGTTGTGTTATTAATATGATAGTTAATCTTATTTTTATATATGTTTATGTATGTTTTACATATATATATGTATAATAACGTATATATATACATATAGTTCTATATATGGTTATGTATCTATATATCTTTATATGCATGAATGTAATGTATTATCTTTAAATTATTTTATTATTTGGTCAAAATAATTATTATAAGAATTAACTAATGTATTATTATTATTATTATAAGTTCTATTATTATTATTATGATAAATTTTATTATTATTGAAAGGTTTTATTATGATTATTAATATTATTATTTTTATCATATATATATATATAAACCTATCCTAACCCTAGTCTCCCCGTAGCCGCCACCCCTTTCCTCCCCTTCTCCCTCTCCCCGTTTCTTTTTTTTTCGTTTTCTTCTTCTCCCCCATGCGGCTCCCCGCTCACCTCCCCATCTCCTACGCCGCACCCAGAAGTCGCGCCTCCTCCTTCGACCCAGCCCTGCTCCCGCCGTCTGGTACCCCCGCTGTCCCGGCTCCCCCACTGTTCCCGGCCTTCGGGCAGTAGCCGGCTCCGCCCCAGCCGCTCCTCTGCTCCCGCGCGCGGCCCGCCTCCCCCTTCCTCCGCTTTGCGCCACCGTCCCGGCCGTCCCCTCGCGCAGCACCCGGACTCCGGCTCCCTTCGTCGCCGCAGCCCCTGCCGTCCAACTCCCCACCGAGCTCGCCGCTCCCGGCCTCCACCCCGTCCCGGCTCGCCCCGCTTCACCCGCGAACCCCCGATGCTCCGCCCTGCCTCCTGCGTCCGAAGCCGCACCGCCGGCCTCACCCCCTGCTGAGCCGACCGCCGGCCTCCTCCCCGTTTCTCCCCTGCTCGCCGACCGCCCTCCTGCCTGTTTCGGCCACCCGACCGCCGCGCGCCCTCCTTGCCAAGCCGACTGCCGCGCGTCCTCCCTCGCCCAAGCCGGAACCCAGCGACCCCCTGATCCCTCTCCCTGTCCCGAGCCGCACCCAGCCTTTCCCCGTCGCCGTCTCCCTCGCGCGGCATCGCCACACCCAGCCATCCGACTCCCGATCTGCCTCGCCCTCCGCTCCCGGCATCCCTGCTCCCCATCCCCGCCGATCTGGCCGACCACCCCGGCCTCCCGTCCGGTGGACTTCCCCTCGGCCACGCCGGCTTCCGCCGCGCCCCGCACCAAGCCGCCTCCCTGGCCCCTGTCCCGGCCTTTTCCCGCCGTCCCGACCCCTGCCGTCACCGCGCCCACCTCCGGCCGCCGCCTCCTCCCTCACCCCGCCGCACCACCTGTGCGTTTCTCTTCCCCCTCTCGTGAGTTCTTTTCTACTTTACTTATTTATTATGTTAATGTCATTATAATAATATTATTATCATATTATAATTATTGTTATTAGTATTATTATTATTATTATTATTATTATTATTATTATTATATTATTATTATTGTGATTTCATTATTGTTATATTATTATGTTAATATTATTCTACTAGTATTATTATTGTGTTATTACATTATTATTATTATATTATTATTATTATTGTATTATTATTATTATTATTTTAATTATCATATTATTATTATTATTATAATTTTCATATTTTTATTATTATTGTTATTAATTCTATATTATTATTATTATTATTATTATTATTATAAATATATTATTGTTTTAATTATCATTATATTATTATATTATGTTAATATTACTATTTTTATTATTATCATGTTATTATTATTATTATTAATATTATTATTATTATTATTATTATTATTACTATCATATTATTAATATTAATATTATTATTATTGTTATTATTATAATTATCATTGCGCTATTATATTTATTAATTGTTCTTGTTAGTATTATGTCATTATAATTATTCTTATTATTATGTTAATATTATTGTTATGATATTATTGTTACTCTTATTATTATTATATTATTATTATGTCATAATAATAATAATTATTATTATTATTGTGACATTATTATTACTACATTTTGGTTCTTATTACGTTATTATTATTATTATTATTATGTTGTCTTTAATGAGCCTGCTTAACGGTCTATTGTTTTAGGATTGGGTTGACGGCGCGGTACGGTGCGACCATTACGCAACGGGAGTCTTGCGCCGTGTCGTTTCGTTCCGAGCTGCGTCTTGAGGTAGGTCTCCCATTGCACTTGCCTTTAAATTAAGAATTTATTTATTCCTTGCCTTTTATTGGATTTCAGTAAATTTAAAGGAAAAATTTAGTAGTTTTTATAGTGTGGTGATCTGCTGATGATAAAAGCCGTTTTATTTTTAATTCTAGCGTTTCATTAAAAGTGTTCTTGGATTTAGTTTTGTGCTTCCATGGTAGTATTGCTAAATGGTTCTTCCTGAATAATGAAAGCCATGTTAAATTGTGTTTTGAAATGTTTTTGGCGTGTGTAAATTTGTAGATGTATTGTTTATGGAAAATGGTGTTTTCTTAGAACCTTGATTAGAGAAAATGTCGTGTGACCTTTGAACTTGTTTTGGAAACTTTATGTGTGTCTCATGGTTGATGAAAGATGTTTTCCTTTGTTACGCGAACAAAAGTTTGGATTTCATTTGGGAAATGGTGTTCCTTCAAAAAAAATGATTACAGGCCCGTTTGGCTCTTGACAAAAGTGGGGTGCGTTTGGTGATTGGAAAGTGACTCTACTTGTGAAACAAATGTGTTCCAGGTTTAAGATGCTGATTTGAGTTTCTTAAATAAATTTCTAAGTGTGTTTCTGGTTTTCAATGAAATGGCGTGTGTCATCCCTCTTTAAAAATGCTTTAGTCTTAAATGATCAAAATGTAAGTGACATGACGGCCCGGTTGGCACTTTATTGAATGTGAAGTGATTATATATATATATACGTACTTGTGAGGGCATTTCTACAGGGGGACTTCCCTTCGAGGGTTGTCGTGTAGCGATGTCCGTGTAAGGGGTTGGCAAGTGCGGTGAGATGAGTCACGCGTGCGCGGGTCTCCCACTTACACAGTGTTACAAAAACTACTATGGGTTCCTGGGCGTCTTATAGATTATCGAGTGACGGTTGCTTGCTAACCCTGATTAGACGGGTTGGTACCCTCTGGAGTTGTGGACAGGCCAGGTGGGATGTGCCACTGGTTGGCTATTAGGGCGGCCAGTTGGTTATTGACTGTGGAGTACCATGCCGGCAGGTAATCTGAACCCGAGTACGTCCAGGGGTTTTCTAGGGATGTTCAGGATTACCCATGGTTATTGCTGATAACTTCTGGTTTATTTGTACTTGCACTTGGTTTTCCTTACCTGTTTACCTTTACTTGCACTTGTTTTCCCTGCTTGTTTTCCTTCAGTCATATTTCACAGCCTATACCGTTAGACTTTGAGAAAAATGGTTTTCAAATGAAAATACTTTATTCGCTTTGGGTTAGATTTGAAAATGTAACACTTTGCTTTTCAGAATGAGTTTAAAACTAATGAAATGGAACTAACTTTCGAAAAAGAATAAGGGAAATGTCTCGTGTTTGATTTTCAAGTAAAACATTATGAAAAATTACTTTTATACATTATAGTTTAAACCTGGATTATGTAGATTCTATATTTATTGGCAGTGCTTTGGGACTTGTTGTTGGGCTCACCTACTGAGTACTTTTGTGCTCACGCCTATCTTTTACCATTTCAGTCGCAGGTCTTCTGTTTTGAGTCGCTCAGTGTTGGAGCGAGGTTGTTCTCTAGTTGGGTGGTGACCTGAGAGGTCACATGGAGGTACGTGGTTGTGTGGTTTTTATTTCTTTTCCGCTGTTAGTGTTTATTTATTCTGTTCTATTTACTTTTGTTTTGGGCTGAAATCGTTCCCAACGATCAAGTCTTAATGCCCGGCACTGGTTGCCATCCCGGGGGGATCGGGAACGCCCCTCGGGACTTGCTGCGGACCGGCTCGGGTGACCGGTTCAGGGTCGACCCGGGCTGGTTCGTGACAAAATGGTATCAAAGGTGGTTCTTGTTATTTGGGTTGTCCGGTAGAAGGAGATTAGGACTGTCGGAACTCGAGGGGTAGGTACGCGAAGAGCGTCGCGAACTCTTGCCCGCACTGATCCTCGAGTTACCAGGAGTAGTTCGGGAATTGTGTCCTTGTCTTTCCTGGTTTGTCTTGGATTGAGAGATGATAATGGAGGAAAGCTGACATTACATCGTAATTTCACATGGAGTAGTGACCCATGTGGAGTTCGAGTACGTGGTTTGAATTCCTCCTAGTGGTCGACGCTGACTTGGGACATGGCCCACTACCATGTCGCCAGGTTGAGTGTGACTACTAGTCCCTC
The DNA here is from genome assembly GCA_963277665.1 of Viscum album. Taxonomy (NCBI): domain Eukaryota; kingdom Viridiplantae; phylum Streptophyta; class Magnoliopsida; order Santalales; family Viscaceae; genus Viscum; species Viscum album. Next base: position 687,810,347 of record OY728137.1, on the reverse strand, counting down.
ATTTCAGTGATTGATGCAAATTTGGTTGCTGCTTTCGTTTTGGTTTGTGTGAGTGCGTTGTTGGAAATGAAAAAGGTTTTTGAAAATTGGACTGGTTTCTTTTAAAGGACTTTAAATATATAAAATGGGTTTTAAAACTGAAATCTCTTGATTTGGAAATCTGTTGCTTTCTTGGAATTGGATAAGAATGATTTGGGTTGAAACCTCGGTTCCTCTTTATGAACGTCTAAACATGTGTGAGAATGCATGGAAAGTGTGTGTTGATGCACGTATGGAATGTGGATAAAGACATGTGCAGCGGTTCATGATATTACCTGGGTGTGTATTTGAAATTAGGGGCTTGACCTTGTTTTCTAAATTGGTTTTAAAGAGGAAATGTTTTGGAAAGCTTTTGGTTTGAAAGTGGATTGGTTTTTGGAAAGTGATCTTGAGAAAGGGTGGTTTTGAAATCAAAAATGAAAAGGGAATTTTAAAGAAGAGATTTTATTTTGGGTTGTGTTGTATTTGTTTGGTCCTTCTGCTGACTGTTTATGATGAAGGCGCTTTTATTGATGTTGCTTCGATTTGATGTTGGTTTTGGCCTGGTGTTTTATATATCGCTCAGGAAATGCCGCCCAGAAAGGTCCCTAAGGATTCTGATAGGTCATGCCCAGTTTTTGGTCCTCCTCAGACTTTGCCTACTCTCCATGGTGATCAGGGTCCGTTAGAGGCAGTAAAATGGCTCGAGGAAGTGGAGCGCGTCTTTAGAATGTTGGGAACTCCCGATAATGTTAAGGTTCGTGTAATTATGGAGTTGTTCGAGGGTCCAGCTCTGGACCAGTGGAAGATGGTTACCCCACCGTCAATGCAAGGTGAAATGACGTGGGATGTCTTCAGAATCGTTTTCATCCAATGGTTTGTACCTGAGGAAGTAAAGCTGGAGAAAAAGAGGGAACTTGTGCATATTCAACAAGGCCAACGGACGGTGAAGGCATATGTTGACCATTTCAAGGAACTGATTCCCTTTTCTCCAGAGGTAGCATCGCATGAGCTCATGAAAGCCTCTCTTTTCACTGGAGGTCTTCGTCCAGAGATCAAGGAGCGAGTCCTCCCTTCTAAAGACCTTTGTTTCAAGAAGCTGGTGGAGAAAGCTTTCTTGGCTGAGTTAGTTTCCGGTGTGCGGGTGGCTAATACTTCAGCATCCCCTGTTGTTCGTAAGAGTTCCCCCTCTGGTGAGGAAAAGGCGCGAGAGATACCTGTCCCCAATGAGTTATCCCCTTTGGTCCCAGCTTCCAGTTCATCAGATCGTTCGATGGTATGCTTTCAGTGTGGTCGTTTCAGGCATTTAAAGCCGTCTTGCCGCAACCCTCCGAAGACGTGTCGTCGATGCGGTTGTCTGGGTAATCTGGAGAAGTTTTGTCGGAAGCATCGCTTAAAGAGGACGTCGTGATGGGATAACGTCAGTACCTGACTGTGAGGCAGAAGATGCTTCAGCCATCAGATCCCCAGCCACAAGTCTCGGGGTGAAGCTCGCGCACAGTCAGGAGTTCCCAGGGTTGTGAAGCCTTAGTCCAGGTTAGGTTTTTCGTGTTGACGGTGGAACAATTAATATCTTTTGTACTCGTTCGCTGTTGTTAAGGTTTTAGTATCGTTGTAATCATGTTGTTTTGATATGAAGTAATCATGGACTTGTTCTATTATAATCCAAGTAGTCTGGATTATGTAAATGTGTTGTTTTTCTAAAAAGTGACAATGGACTTGTTCTATGATAAATCTAGGTGGACTTGTCGTGTGAATGTAATATTCTAAATCGGGTTTCCTTCCTAAAAGTGTCTTTGACTCTCGTGTGGGTTGACCTCGTTTTAGTAAGGTTGTCGATGTGGTTATGTTTTGTGGACTTCGGTGGATCATGTCTCCAATTTGATAATGGCTGAATGTTTTTCTATGGTTTTTTCCCTGGTGTTGAAGGTTGTTGACTCTGGTCGAGGATTTAATGTCTTGACGAAAGTGTTGTTTTAATCGTGCTATAAGAGTTGGTTTGAGTTGGTTGGGAGTTCCCGCGTCGACCCCCCCCCCCTTTCCTAGGGTTTTCTATTTAGATGGTCAACTATTCTGCACTAGTTAAGTTCTTGTGGTGGGGAGAACCCCTTCGTGTTCTCCCCTCAATCTCGGACCCCAGTTTTCTCTTGAATCGGTCGGGTGTGACCTGTGTAGAGTAAGGTCATCCCCGAGAACCTCAGTTTCTTCAGTTCCTTTAGTTCTGTCTGGGCATAGACTTGGTTTTTGGCTGACTTGTGACCTGGTGACTTTCTGGGGGCAGAAAGTGTCTGTGGTGGGGAGAATTGTCACACCCCGACCGCGGACGTCCGTAATTTTTCTTCTTTCTTGGTCCCGGTTTAAATTTTTTCGAAGATTAACTGCGATTGGCGGTTTCGCGCCGGTGCGCGGTCACTGCATCATTAGCGGTGACCGTGCGTTCAGCCCGGGTGACCGTGTATTCACCCGGCATGTTTAAATATTATAATCTTTATGCTGATATTTTATTATTAACGTTATCTAAGTTGTGTTATTAATATGATAGTTAATCTTATTTTTATATATGTTTACGTATGTTTTACATATATATATGTATAATAACGTATATATATACATATAGTTCTATATATGGTTATGTATCTATATATCTTTATATGCATGAATGTAATGTATTATCTTTAAATTATTTTATTATTTGGTCAAAATAATTATTATAAGAATTAACTAATGTATTATTATTATTATTATAAGTTCTATTATTATTATTATGATAAATTTTATTATTATTGAAAGGTTTTATTATGATTATTAATATTATTATTTTTATCATATATATATATATATAAACCTATCCTAACCCTAGTCTCCCCGTAGCCGCCAACCCTTTCCTCCCCTTCTCCCTCTCCCCGTTTCTTTTTTTTTCGTTTTCTTCTTCTCCCCCACGCGGCTCCCCGCTCACCTCCCCATCTCCTACGCCGCACCCAGAAGCCGCGCCTCCTCCTTCGACCCATCCCTGCTCCCGCCGTCTGGTACCCCGCTGTCCCGGCTCCCCCACTGTTCCCGGCCTTCGGGCAGTAGCCGGCTCCGCCCCAGCCGCTCCTCTGCTCCCGCGCGCGGCCAGCCTCCCCCTTCCTCCGCTTTGCGCCGCCGTCCCGGCCGTCCCCTCGGGCAGCACCCGGACTCCGGCTCCCTTCGTCGCCGCAGCCCCTGCCGTCCGACTCCCCACCGAGCTCGCCGCTCCCGGCCTCCACCCCGTCCCGGCTCACCCCGCTTCACCCGCGAACCCCCGCAGCTCCGCCCTGCCTCCTGCGTCCGAAGCCGCACCGCCGGCCTCACCCCCTGCTGAGCTGACCGCCGGCCTCCTCCCCGTTTCTCCCCTGCTCGCCGACCGCCCTCCTGCCTGTTTCGGCCACCCGACCGCCACGCACCCTCCTTGCCAAGCCGACCGCCGCGCGTCCTCCCTCGCCCAAGCCGGAACCCAGCGACCCCCTGCTCCCTCTCCCTGTCCCGAGCCGCACCCAGCCTTTCCCCGTCGTCGTCTCCCTCGCGCGGCATCGCCACACCCAGCCATCCGACTCCCGATCTGCCTCGCCCTCCGCTCCCGGCATCCCTGCTCCCCATCCCCGCCGATCTGGCCGACCACCCCGGCCTCCCGTCCGGTGGACTTCCCCTCGGCCACGCCGGCTTCCACCGCGCCCCGCACCAAGCTGCCTCCCTGGCCCCTGTCCCGGCCTTTTCCCGCCGTCCCGACCCCTGCCGTCACCGCGCCCACCTCCGGCCGCCGCCTCCTCCCTCACCCCGCCGCACCACCTGTGCGTTTCTCTTCCCCCTCTCGTGAGTTCTTTTCTACTTTACTTATTTATTATGTTAATGTCATTATAATAATATTATTATCATATTATAATTATTGTTATTAGTATTATTATTATTATTATTATTATTATATTATTATTATTATTGTGATTTCATTATTGTTATATTATTATGTTAATATTATTCTACTAGTATTATTATTGTGTTATTACATTATTATTATTATTATATTATTATTATTGTATTATTATTATTATTATTTTAATTATCATATTATTATTATTATTATTATAATTTTCATATTTTTATTATTATTGTTATTAATTCTATATTATTATTATTATTATTATTATTATTATAAATATATTATTGTTTTAATTATCATTATATCATTATATTATGTTAATATTACTATTTTTATTATTATCATGTTATTATTATTATTATTAATATTATTATTATTATTATTATTATTATTATTATTATTATTATTATTACTATCATATTATTAATATTAATATTATTATTATTGTTATTATTATAATTATCATTGCGCTATTATATTTATTAATTGTTCTTGTTAGTATTATGTCATTATAATTATTCTTATTATTATGTTAATATTATTGTTATGATATTATTGTTACTCTTATTATTATTATATTATTATTATGTCATAATAATAATTATTATTATTATTATTGTGACATTATTATTACTACATTTTGGTTCTTATTACGTTATTATTATTATTATTAATATGTTGTCTTTAATGAGCCTGCTTAACGGTCTATTGTTTTAGGATTGGGTTGACGGCGCGGTACGGTGCGACCATTACGCAACGGGAGTCTTGCGCCGTGTCGTTTCGTTCCGAGCTGCGTCTTGAGGTAGGTCTCCCATTGCACTTGCCTTTAAATTAAGAATTTATTTATTCCTTGCCTTTTATTGGATTTCAGTAAATTTAAAGGAAAAATTTAGTAGTTTTTATAGTGTGGTGATCTACTGATGATAAAAGCCGTTTTATTTTTAATTCTAGCGTTTCATTAAAAGTGTTCTTGGATTTAGTTTTGTGCTTCCATGGTAGTATTGCTAAATGGTTCTTCCTGAATAATGAAAGCCATGTTAAATTGTGTTTTGAAATGTTTTTGGCGTGTGTAAATTTGTAGATGTATTGTTTATGGAAAATGGTGTTTTCTTAGAACCTTGATTAGAGAAAACGTCGTGTGACCTTTGAACTTGTTTTGGAAACTTTATGTGTGGCTCATGGTTGATGAAAGATGTTTTCCTTTGTTACGCGAACAAAAGTTTGGATTTCATTTGGGAAATGGTGTTCCTTCAAAAAAAAATGATTACAGGCCCGTTTGGCTCTTGACAAAAGTGGGGTGCGTTTGGTGATTGGAAAGTGACTCTACTTGTGAAACAAATGTGTTCCAGGTTTAAGATGCTGATTTGAGTTTCTTAAATAAATTTCTAAGTGCGTTTCTGGTTTTCAATGAAATGGCGTGTGTCATCCCTCTTTAAAAATGCTTTAGTCTTAAATGATCAAAATGTAAGTGACATGACGGCCCGGTTGGCACTTTATTGAATGTGAAGTGATTATATATATATATACGTACTTGTGAGGGCATTTCTATAGGGGGACTTCCCTTCGAGGGTTGTCGTGTAGCGATGTCCGTGTAAGGGGTTGGCAAGTGCGGTGAGATGAGTCACGCGTGCGCGGGTCTCCCACTTACACAGTGTTACAAAAACTACTATGGGTTCCTGGGCGTCTTATAGATTATCGAGTGACGGTTGTTTGCTAACCCTGATTAGACGGGTTGGTACCCTCTGGAGTTGTGGACAGGCCAGGTGGGATGTGCCACTGGTTGGCTATTAGGGCGGCCAGTTGGTTATTGACTGTGGAGTACCATGCCGGCAGGTAATCTGAACCCGAGTACGTCCAGGGGTTTTCTAGGGATGTTCAGGATCACCCATGGTTATTGCTGATAACTTCTGGTTTATTTGTACTTGCACTTGGTTTTCCTTACCTGTTTACCTTTACTTGCACTTGTTTTCCCTGCTTGTTTTCCTTCAGTCATATTTCACAGCCTATACCGTTAGACTTTGAGAAAAATGGTTTTCAAATGAAAATACTTTATTCGCTTTGGGTTAGATTTGAAAATGTAACACTTTGCTTTTCAGAATGAGTTTAAAACTAATGAAATGGAACTAACTTTCGAAAAAGAATAAGGGAAATGTCTCGTGTTTGATTTTCAAGTAAAACATTATGAAAAATTACTTTTATACATTATAGTTCAAACCTGTATTATGTAGATTCTATATTTATTGGCAGTGCTTTGGGACTTGTTGTTGGGCTCACCTACTGAGTACTTTTGTGCTCACGCCTATCTTTTACCATTTCAGTCGCAGGTCTTCTGTTTTGAGTTGCTCAGTGTTGGAGCGAGGTTGTTCTCTAGTTGGGTGGTGACCTGAGAGGTCACATGGAGGTACGTGGTTGTGTGGTTTTTATTTCTTTTCCGCTGTTAGTGTTTATTTATTCTGTTCTATTTACTTTTGTTTTGGGCTGAAATCGTTCCCAACGATCAAGTCTTAATGCCCGGCACTGGTTGCCATCCCGGGGGGATCGGGAACGCCCCTCGGGACTTGCTGCGGACCGGCTCGGGTGACCGGTTCAGGGTCGACCCGGGCTGGTTCGTGACATTCATCCTCCTTCGCGAAGAACGCGAAGAACGTGAAGAACGTGAAGAATGCTGTCACCCTCAGAGATTGACGACGTTTCTTCCGAGACGTTCTTCCCCGCAACGATCTCCGATCACCAACTGCTTGAGGTAGGAGATTTTGGGTTTCTTTTAAATCTTCTTTGTGGTTTATAACAACACATGGATTTAATCGATATATTTAAATCTTCATGTTCTTGAACCTCGGAGTTCGTCGACGATCGCCACCTTCCGCGACGACGCGATGCCCTTTCGCGACGATGCGACGCCCTTCCGCGACGACGCGACGCCTTTCCGCGATGCGACGATCGCCTCCATCCGCGGCGATCAAATCTGCGAAGAACGCGCGTCCGACGACTTGACGAGGTAGGGATTTTATTTTGGAAATACCCTTTATATTCCCTTGAATGTTTCTTTAAAATTAAATAACCGGTTTCATATGAAAAATTTTAATTTATTGAAATTGTTGTTTCATGTGTTGAATAGTTCTCCCGTTGTTTTTATCTAACGCGGAGGGTGCGGGCCAAACGAACACGGCCCGAAAACCCTCCGTCGTTCTTCGTGGTTGTGCGAATTTGGAGGGAAACGACAAAACATGACGCAAGGGCGATTTGATGATCCCACAGTGAAGAACAGAACCCGGGAGGAACAACGGTGCAGACGGGAAGGAAAACAAACCACCGGAGCAACTCCGGTGGCCCGCGGAAGCTACCGGCGGCCGGAGGCGGCGGCGCCCCGGCGCGCCGCCGGACAGCACCGTCATGGCTTCAGCCATGGCGGCGGCAGCCAACGGACCCGCGGCCGCGCGGGTCCGGTTCTCACGCACGGGACGCGGCATAGCCGCGTCCGTTGACTCCAGCGCGGCCCCACGCGGGGCCGCGACACTTCCAACCCGCGGGGGCAGCGCCCCGCGGCTGCTTCGCTCGGCCGCCCGGCCGAGCCGAGCCGGGCCGGGCCGCACCCCGTCCGGACCGGACCGGGTCCAGCCGGGCGGGACCGGGTCGGGTCGACCCGGTTCGGCCGACCCAGGGGGGTCGGCCCGGGCCCAGACCCCCGTCTTCGGTCCGTTTTCGGTCTTTTTCCCGTAACTTGAGCCACGGGCCTTCAAACAACTCTCCGTCAGCGGCAACTCGATCCTTGGATCGAGACGTTCGTTTCGATATATCGCACTCAAGGTTTCCGAATACTTTGGGTTCGGCCGGGTTGGTTCGTACACGAGACCAACCGGGCCCTCGGAGCGGAAACGCTCATATCATGAGTTCCGGACGTCCGATTGACATTTCGTCGACTTTGATGGATTTTTCTAAGGGAGACGGATCTTTTGGCTTACTTTGCTCGAGGTTTGGACGCAGTTGGAGCACGGTCAGGTTGGTTTTAACTTAAAAACCAACCGGGCCCCCCAGGACGAAAAGGTCAATAACTTCCAAACCGGGCGTCTGATTGACACGTCGTCTGTTGCGTTGCATTCCTGTTGACGATACGGAACTTTTGGCATCCTCCGCCTGAGTTTTGGATGCAGTTGGGTTATAGCTGGGTTGGATTGTGCCCGAAATCCAACCGGGCCCCTGGAACGGAAAAAGATGATATCTTTCAGACCAGACGTCTGTTTGAAGAACCGTCAGCAGCGTTGGTGATAACGTTGAGAAAAGGTCCCTATGAGTATACCCTATGGATTTTCGGGGTATAGTTGAGTTACGGCCGGACTGGTTCGCACACGAAACCAACCGGTCCCCGGGGACGAAAAGGCTAATAACTCACAGACCGGGTGTCCGATTGACGCGCCGACTGTTGCGTTGAGACCCCTATAACGAGGCGGACCTTTGAGATACTTCTTCGTGGGACTTTGTGATACTTGTAGTATCGACCAGTAGCTCGTGGAGCGGACCCTCCTGGAGACGAGCGTGCGGAGTACGAAGACCGTGTAGCTGGCTGAGACCTGACGAATGCTTGACCGACTCGACTCGTAGTGAGTCGACTAGCCCAGTGGACAGAGCTCCCGGTATTTGGCGACAGACCCACGGCGGACGGAGCGCCCGGTAGTTGGCCGCAGACCCACGGTACTCGACAAGAGGAGTACCTCTGTAGGCTATTAGGGGGATCGCCCGGTATTTGGCGACAGACCCACAGCGGACGGAGCACCCGGTAGTTGGCCGCAGACCCGCGGTACTCGACAGGAGGAGTACCTCAGCAGTCTTAGGTTAGTGAGCAGTACCTCGGAGTCGTGATAGGACCACCGTACACTCCAGAGACGGGGCTCTTCAGCAGTTACGGTTTCGATAATAAAAATCCTGGTTTGAGCTGAATCTTTTGACCTTTGTGATTACCTCACGATTGAGATGGGTCACCTGCTAACTTAGGTATATGTATGGGCATATACCTGGGTAGTGGTTATCCGTTTATTTCACAATCCTTGTGTTTCCTCATGATTGAGATGGGTTACTTGATAAGTTAGGTATATGTATGGGCATATACCTAAGTAGAGGTTATCTGTTGAGATCTTCTTTGTGGTTATCCTTGTTGGTTTAGTGAGACCTTGAGGGTCTCGGGGTCCCTACTGAGTATCGTTATACTCACCCCTGCACGGGCTATGCCCTCACCTCGTTGTGTTGGTTGCAGACGACAGGCAGTGCTGACGGAGGTCGAGTGTTCGAGGACTGGTCGGTACCCGGAGGTGGACTACACGATGAGTCAGTACCCGGAGGTGGACTACACGACGAGACGACACACGGAGGAGGTTGACAGACGAGAGCGTGGAGGAGGCCATCTGTACCTACCCTTCAGGTAGGATCCGTGGTGGACGACCAGGAGTTGCGCTATCTGTACCTACCCTTCAGGTAGGATCTGAGGAGGACGACCCAGGATCTGCTTCCTTCTTCCAGCTGTTTGTCTTTTTGTTGTTGTACCTTGTTCAGTTGTAGTTGTACTTTCTTTTGGTTTTGTATTCTGGCCCATTTACTTTTCAGCATTTCTCTTGTACTTAGTGTTTACTTTTTCCGCTTGCTTACTCTGTGGTGCTTGTTTTCTTTTATAAAGGCAATGCCTTCCTAGTTATCGGGATTTACACCTTTGGTGCTAGTCTCCATCCCCTAGCCTATGGAAGGCGGGCTTGGGGTAGTCACGGCATGGGCCCCGAGGACGGGTCGTGACAGCGCTATAATCAACTTTGAGAGAATCAAATAATCCAAAAAAAGATGAACTATATATTTCCCTTATATTTAGACCTTAACCAAAACAAAATTGTTAGTACAAGATCAGATAATCAACAAAAGGATAATCCTTTATAAAGATAAAAACTACACTTAATCTCTAAAATTTTTCCAACAAAACCCAAAGTTCATCAAATACCATTCAATAAAAAGTTATCCTTAAAATTCTTTAAAATAATCGAAACTAAGATTGAAACCCAAATCTCTATAAGATTTAATCACATAGTCTTCCAAAATAAATCTTAACATTTATCTCTAAATAACATCAGTGACTCTTAAAGTCTCATATTGAAAAGTAATTAACCTAATCACATATCCTCAATGATAGGTTAATTATTTCCATAGATAACCCAAAATCAACTTATTCTTGATTCATAAGATCATCTAACTAAAAAGAATAAGTCATACTAACCAGGGAATTCATGTAGTCCAGTGGTAGTCAATAAATACCAGTCGCACTTTGGTTGTGGGTTTGATTCCCGCAGCTTCGTCCGACGCGACGGGTTGTCACATGGTCTGTGTGTTGTCCTTTTTCAAAAACTATATAATTTTATAACATTCCTCAAAAAAGATAAATTCATCAAAAATAATCATAACATATTTTAACCACAAATGTTATCTAATAACTTTCGTTTTTCATCCCAAAAAGAATTAACCGGTAATTGCCTCGAAATCAAGGATCATATAAACCCAAATAGTTCTTTATAACTATATCCAAAAAAGAAAAGATAATTATTCCTTAAATAAAAATTTCATATATCAAACATCAGGGTTACACATACTATAAAAAGTATTCTAAAGTAATTCTCATCATCAAAAGAGCCTTAATACTTTTAAGCATTTCACCATCCTAAAATCTACCGTAACTCTTGAATCCCTTATATGTTGACTTCTTACTCATTAAAAATTCTTCATGATCCATTAACCATTCCTTTACAACTTATTCTAAAATACTTCTTTTCTACAAACAAAATCATGAATCAAATCCAAAGATTTCAATAATAGGAAAACATATGTTTAAGAAATAATCCATACCTTTCATTGGTCATTGTCAGTTTCTTCATCCTCAATCGAAATGGCATTAGGTATTGGTAAACAAATATTTGTACAATCCTTGTGATCCCATTCCCGAAACATCATTTTAGGACATGTTCTTTCATAATGACCATGCACACCACATTTAAAACATTCAATTGATCCCTCGGAAAGGACTTATTTCCCTTTTTTAGAGTCAACTAGATGCTTCCGTTTTCCATGGAAGGTTCTTTCTTTATGACCTTCATTCCACATCTATAGCATATTCCTGTCCCTTTGAATAATTTTCCTAGGTGTTTCTTTCCACATCCTTGACACATAGGCTTTTGAACATACTTACCTTTATTATTATTACCTGAAATCCCATATGGATTTTTTTCTCGCATATATGATGCCTTATAAAAATTACCAAGGTTCACGTTTTCAATCATGACTCCAGATAGATGGTTGAGAATAACCACAAGAGTTCTCATTGAATCTCCCATATCATTCTACTGCTCGTTCAGAAAACTGTCATAGTTTTCTTCACATCCACTGTTACTTTGGTGCCTGCTAGATCCAGCCATTTACTAAAACCAAAAAGGTCAGTGTGAGTATATCAGTAAAAATATCATATAATATCTTATGAGGAGGGTAAACACTAAGATATACTTTTTCATGTTATCTTAAACTCAATCACTTTATCTAAAAAAAATATGACTCTTTCTGAAATGCTAACCATTGTGGTAATGTCACTTATTCTTAAAGAATTCCCTAACCTCTAAATTTATCTAAACCTACCTATGCTACCAACTATAGGACTCGGCCTTAAACATTACATAATATTTAATTAAATGAATAATTCACATTGAGGATCTTTTCATGTTTAGAGTTTTAGAGAATTAGGCCATAACTATTAGATAACAACTTGAATATTACAAGTAGACACTACTAATCAGTATCCATTTTTTCATAAAATAAAAACTCTTAAAAAGAAACATGTCTAGTTCCATATTTTAGACACCATGACTTTTCCTTGATCCCATCCTTGACCCTATTCCACATTATGCCCTGTGAAAAACATTTCAGAAAAACTTGGGATGAGCATAAAAAGATCATTAAGGGATACACAAAGAAGGAAAAATGTTAGTTTTTCAAAAAAAATAGGTAAACCATGAATACATTATCATAAGTAAAACTTTTCACCTTTATGAAGTAGTAAATACTCTTCACTGAATAAAATATCATTACTTACCCTTTTTTAACCAAAAGATTACCATAAAACCCATATAAAGAACACATAACATATAAAGGTAACTTGGTACATAAACATACTTAAATGGAATAACCATACGGTCGACTTCCACACATATCACTAAATGGAATAGCCATACGGCCAACTTCCATACCCAATGCATTAGAGGTTATAACATAACCACCCGTCCAGGTATTCACGGCACCAATCATCATATGGTTTATCACGTAACCACCTGTAAAATGTCCAAGTACCATCATAACACATAAAATATTTCAAATATAAATATTTCACTAATAACATTTCATTTTCAATCACAAGAAGTAATTTCAAGATATTGAAATAATCAATCCATTTTCAAAAAAAACATTTAAAAAGAGATTTTTGAATAAAGTGTCCCATACCACTTTGAAGATTTTAAATGAATTATCATTTGAAAATATTAATGTCCATATAAATAAATCCTAAAACACATTTTTAAAACATGGAAATTAATGTGAAATATTTAGAATAATAAATCTTTAAAACATTTAAAATGATATTTTAGTTAAAGAGTTTTTTAAACAAAAAGAGAGACGCTTGAATACAAATAATTGAGGAATAACTTTTAATAAGAACTTTATAATATCATGAGAATAAAGGGATTCATGATATAATATGTAAAAGGATAGTATATACACCATATAAGAGTGAATTGGTGCATAACAACAATAAAGTCTCAATGAAAATGTAAATTGAGATGAAATCCATTATAAAGATGGTATCCTTAAATTAAGGATAAATCAATCTCATAATTATGAGTGAGAAATATAAATACACCAAATATAAGTGGATATTAAGTGTAAAACAATCATAGGTAATTCACACATATTCAAAGGATGACATGTTCAATAACTACAAGTTGAATCCAAAGAAATCAAAATTGGGTTAAGAAGTTCCCTTGTAAATATTCGACAGCCTAACGGCGTCACTTTAAAATTCAAAAAATTATTTGATGAGACAAAAAGGGTATATCATCACTTGGAAATAAATTTTACATCAATAAGTATATATAATAACATATCCCAACATAATAAGATGTAAATTAAAATACATAACAAAAAAAAGTCTTTTAAAAAGAGGAGGGTGAAAGGTTCCCTTACCGGTTTGTTAACTTACAAAACATATGCCACATGAAAGAAGGATCATACAATTAAGATGTAAATACCCATAAATTAAAGTATATTACACAAAGAATACAATCATGGTCAGTACATACACCACACAAAAGGAATTAGTGTCAAATATAACATGAATCTCATGGGGATAAAAAGTGAGATGAAAACCCCTTACCACGTTTTAATCAATCGAGTCGTATCACCCAAAGTTAATAACCACCAAATGAATCACAGAATACCATGAATATAATTATAATCATGATAATATATATCGAAAGTCAGTACACAATACACCACATGCAATAAATAAGTGGCGAACAATGGAAATCTCACGGAATAAAAAGTGAGATAAGAAATCTTTGTAAAAAACATCGACAGCCTAACGGCGCCACTTAAAAATTATTAAAATTAATTGATGATAGTAAGAGGGGGTCTCTCATCATATGAAAATAAAAATTACAGTATGTTGAATATAAAATAATATCCTCCAACATAAGAACATGGATCCTAAAATAAATGACATAAAAGAGAGTACTTGAAAAGAAAGAGAGAGGTCGGATCCCTTACCTCACGTCCGAATTCACTCGATCGTTCTTTAATCTCCTGAATAATAAACTAAAGTTAATTTATACTTGCTTAAGAACCTTTTTTAAGTTTATTATTCCTTTTATATAACTTATTACCATGTTATAAACATTATTTAATCATTTAAGTTAATAACGTTCATTTTGTTGATATTTGGTACTTGAGTCAAAAATGAACACCTTATATTTACAAGTTGTTCATGTGGTCAATAGTCCATTATATCCAGAATTATATTCATGATTTAAATATCATATATATATCATATATATTCAGTATATACCTGTATTTATAATAGTACGTAACATTTGGAGGTAAGAAATGAAATGCACCGTTCATGGAGACGGTAAGTCGTACGTACGCATGAACGCTACTTTCATTTATATTTCTTATTTTAATGGAATTAAAACATAATGATACATAGGTATATTATAATTATAGTATAATATCATATATAATATCATTAAATCTATCCTTTATACATCCCACATAAGGCATTAACGAATCACATCACTTTGAGGGGGCGGTAGTCCGCACTTCCTCTAATGAGATTACCGTATTTACCCACTATGGAAACCATAAAGGCTTGATATAATTGGGAAGTACATAAGAATACGGAAATAATAAACATAATATATATCATATATAAATATAGTTCCATAATAATGGCCACTATGATAGGCGGTAGGAGATAATCGAACAATCATCGTTTCGTGAGGCGTTAGTTTTCCATCCACAGAAACATTATGTTCTTCATCCATTAGAAGGAGGTGTGTGCAAGTGTAGCTTGAATACTTCTCATTAAAAACTCCTAGTATATTGATGATACTGGTTTTTTACAAAATGAAGTAAATAAAAATATTTTAGGGATTGGAGAAGTAAAATAAAAGAAAACAATTTAAGAGATATCGTTACCTTTAATTGGGGTAACTCCCTTTGAATTGAATCAAAAGGACTTCTTGAAGTGACTTATGCCTAAGTTAAGGCTTCTTGGAGGTGTATAGGGATGTAGTTAGTGTAATTGGGCTGATTTTGGACGAGCCAAATGGCTTTTAGAGGTGTGAGGAATTGGTTAGAAGTGGTCTCCTTTTATAAGGGAGAGTAGGGCCTCTTTAGGAATGTGTGAAAATATTATTTTATAATATAATGATATTCGGTTTCTAATGGTCCAAAAATCATTAAGGTCGAAGATAAGATGACTAATTTTTGAAATAAAATCATCCAATAATAATTGGACATGTTTTGGATAATAATTTAATCATTATAATCTTATTTATTTAAATCATTTATTAATGAGGTAAATACTGCATCATTATTGTGTCATAAATAATTTAATTTATTTGATGTCTAAAAATTATAAAAAAAATACCATGATGTAGGAAATATTTTCATATTTCCAAAGAATATTTTTAGTAGAAAATAGGACTTATATAACCCCACATAAAAATTAATTACTAAAATATGTTTGTTAATGTCAATTTTTTCTTCACGATAAATTAATTAATCTAAATTGTCATTTTCACTCCCATGTGGCTCAATGGGGTCCCAAAATAAACACAAAGATGTCCATTGTCGTTAATGACTCAACCAATAAGGTTTGGACAAGTTTTAAGGTAATTTTGAATTATTATAATATTCTTTTTACCTTGAATTACCCTATTTACCTTGAATCGCGGTAAATAAAAGTCAAAAGTTACTATTCACCAAAAATTATTTTCATCTTAATGAACCACATTTTACTTATTTATAACAACCATGTATGTCGGATTTTTGAAATTCAATTCACAGAAGTGGTAAAATTTCATTTAAATGAAAAAGTCAGTTTTTTTAACCACCACTAAGTGGTTTCATTATTCATCAAAAATTGAAGTTTTTCGGAAAAATACCAAAAATTCAGCCTAAGATATATTTGATATTATGTATTCAAAAATGATGTCTATTTTTTCAAATTAAAAACATAGAAGTGGCATTAATTAATTTTAAAATTAATTCCCGTTGTTGAAACAAATAGCATGTTTTTAAGAAACAATAACTATCAAAAGATTGACACTTGTTTGTGTCCAATTTCAAAGTGAAATTAATTCCAATGACCAAAATTGGATTAAATGGTAAAAATATATTATAATTAAACTTTAAAACCCGTTGAAAAGATAATATAACCATATAAATAAATTATATTAAAACATAGTTTTGAATTAAAATACAATATTTACACTATTCAAAAAAAATGAACTTTTTCGGAAAAATTCCAAAAATTTACACAAAGTAAATTTTGATGTCCCCATTCTTAAGAAGGATTTTATTTGTTCAAATAGAATGTATTAAAGTGACCAAAACTATATTTAAAAATGGTTCTCCATTAAAAGGAGATAAATCGTCCTTTTAATGTAAATTATGCTTAAAATTAGATTCATTCACATTTTAAGCCTCTAACTTTTTATTGGATAATGTAAATACATTTAACAATCATGTATAATCATATTGTGTTTAGTTTTGTTCATTCCTGCCAATACAATGTCTAGGAGTTAACGACCATTTAAAATAATAATATTATATTATTAGTGTGCAACGTAAGATTTCAAAGAAACATGTTGTTGCGTATCGGGTACGCTATCGAACATAGCAACCCCTTTAAAGTAAAATTAATATTTAATTAAAAAATATTAATAAATATGAAAATTTTGTATTCTTCATTTATCCGGGATGTTACAGAGGAAGCAGTTCATCCCAAGTGGATCATGTCTAAAACTATCTACTACAAAATTACCTTACCTTAAAATGTGGACAGCACTAGTACCTTGATTAATGGGAATCTGTCACCTTTTAATCAAGTAAATTAGGTTCCATGGGCACATTTCCTTAACTTGGAAGTTCCCAAAAATAATTATTGATTCTGCATCAACCTCTAAAATATTAATTTTGTATAATTTACAAAGGGTAAGACCCATGGCCATTGATTTTACCTCCACCTCCATTAAAGAACTGACTCTATAGAAGGTATTGAGTCCCAAAAGCACCAGGCCTCTATGATCCCACACAAAACCTCCACCACTTATGTCCCCTCCATCACATGATCCATCCACATTTATTTTGAGGCCCATACATGGAGGAATCCTTTTCTCCCATCTTCTTTTTCTCCATTGACCACTTTTATCCCTACATGTGAAAACCCCTGAGAGAATTCTTCTAAGAAACACAAAAGACCCATAACTGCTGATGAGAGGCCAAAAATATGCAACATGTTATTTCACATGAACAATGAATAACATGTTAGAGAAAATTATACTATCCTGAGAATTATTCCTAGATTACCATAAAACCAATCACACTATATTAAAAACTAGACTGTGAACTCTAGAATGTACACCATAATGATCCACCCCTAAAACCAGGTCGTAGTGAAATGAGTAATTGAATCCCCACCACCACCAAACCCAAAATCCTATCTAATGAAATTCCAAATTCCATTCACCCAATCACTTCTGAAGAAGTGATGTCATATGTATTTCAATCTTGGTATTTTCCAACATCTGTATCGCAGAGTATGTTCAGTACCCTTCTTTTACATGTTATCATTAGTGGGTATCACATGATTCCTTATGTGCCACACTAAAAAATTCAACTTCACCAGAATCTCTCTGAACCATATTCATGAATACCACTCATCATGTACATTGTATGTATGCATAAAAAATAAAAATACCAGATCTTGAAAATAAAAATGGAGGATAAAGCATTAAAACAACTATCTAGGTCATCAATCAAAAAGATATTATCAGAAAGAGTTTTTTAAGAAGGTGTAGAGTGGGGCTTATGAAACCTAGGTAGCAAATCACTTCCCTAAATGTTATGCAGGGGACTAGACACACTGAAAAAATAGCACCTTACATTCACAATTCTCCTCTAAATAGTTGATATCACCATGACATACCACACATCATACGTCATCCTTAAGTAGCTCCAGATGTTGCATCATACACTTTTTGAGGTGTGTGGTTATCCCATTTTGATTCATCCAAAGATACCACTTTTCTCCATATCGATCCCTCATGACTTTATCCCATAGGGACCACCCTTCAATTATTTCTCATGTCGGCATCTCTTGTAAGCCATTCATAGAATTTGACACAATATATAGGTTAATTATGCCCTCTTCTAGCACATGACCCATCCATATTAATGTTTGGAAGACAATGATTTTCATTATAATAATTGATTCATTAAAAAATAAATGATATTTGGAATTTATATGATTTAAAAACCAAATTTCACCCATAAAAGGTTTAATTAAAATAATGAAATGGAAAAAGTTTCTAAATTATAATAAAATGTTGTGTATGTCCTAAAATATTAAATAAATAATTTAACGACAAAAAATAATATTTTAGATTTAATAATTATAACCATAAAATAAATATTTTATTAGATGAATGATTCTAAAAATGTTTAATTATTTCAAATATACGGATAATGAGGTAAAATTCATTGTTTTGGAAATAAATGTATTATTCACTAATCACCTATAAATCTTTTTTTTTTAAAATATAAAAAAACATATTGAGATAATTTTTTAAGGAATTAAAAAATTAATTTTAAATTTTCATATTTATATTCTAAAATTTGAAAACATAAATTTATAAAATAAAATATATAATCTAATTAAAATTACTTCTAATGAAAATAACATTTTCAATATTAACTCATAATAATTATTTTCATTCTAAAGGTAAAGACTATTAATTGATTATTATATTATTGTTTGTTATAGATTTATTAATAATTTCATCTTAATATTTCATGGTTAGTTTATGTTGGGTATAATGTGAGACACATGTTATAAAAAATTGTATGAATTTTGGATGATCCAAAATATAGATTTATTGTACTGTGTGTTCCATGAAACAAAAACCAATCAATTTTAAATAAAAATATGTCGGACATGATTGATGGAAACCAATTTTTTATGTGACTTAAAAGAAAATAAAGGTTTAAAAAAAATTAAAATATTAATCTAGATTAACTTGGAAATATTATGTAAAGGAAAAAACTAATCATATCTAGAATGAATTTTTTTTTTAAAATGTCCACACTAGCCTCAAATATCCAGAGATAAAATAAAAAAAGTGTTTAAGGAAATCAAATAAATAAATGTATAATAAATAAGTTGTATATAAACCCTGAAAATAGTATAATTTCTATCAAATAAAAAGTATTTAGAAATAATACTAGTGTTATGATGTGTTTATCCAGAAATATTATAGTTGTTCATATAAAATGTCTTTACCTGGACAAAGAATGGATCATAAATCAAGAGGGAGACAACAATAATAGATGAGAACCAATTATAAACTCTAACATCATGAGAAGAAGAATAATGTGAAAAACACTATTGTGTATTTTTAATATTTTTTTGAAAGTTGTTACCAAGAAGGAAACATCTCAAATGAATGCCTTAGATTTAAAAAAATTATTTAATTTTTTACCAAAAATCTAGAAAAAAAAGTTCAAAATAAGGATTAGTTTAAGCAGTAGTCACCTGTGGTTGAAGTTTCAATTAAGGAATACATATCAAAGAATTCATTTATTATGGATATTTGTTTATCTTCTCTTATGTTAGAAGATTTAAATAATCTAAATAATGCTAAAAGATATGGAGAAGGATATATTCCCTTTTTAAATAATACTCATTAAAAATCATTTTTATTCGAGTTTCTAAAATTAGTGAAAATCATATAAACCCAAACTATTTTCTATTTTTTGATGAGATTAATAATAATATATTGTGTTTATCATAGATTTAAAATTATTTAAATGATGATATTTTCATAAATCATGGTTATTTAGTTAATAGGTTTAAATAAATAGCGTTGATAATAGGAGGGTTGAGAACTAAATGAAACATATTTTATGTTGTATAATCTAAAATAGTTTTATACATGAGTATTCAAGTTGAGAAACAAATTTGGCATATAATTCAAAGTTATCTTGAAAAAAATATCATGAAGAAATTGATCATAGTAGTGTTTGTGAGTGATATTATAGTTTTCAATGAAGACACTATCAGAATATGCTAAAAAAGACAAAAATAGAAGTTTGTGAATAAAGGCACAATGGATTTGAGATAAAAACTACAAGACCATTGAATCTAGTTCACTCTTATTTTTGTGGACCCATGACCAAGAATTCAACAAGGGGGATAATTATTTAAGGACTTTCATTAATGAATTCACTAGAATGACATGAATTTTGTTTATGTCTTATAAATCATAAGCCTTAAACATTTTTAAAAGTTTAAAAAATTTAGTTAAAAGGAAAATAGTTTTTTCTTTTAAGAGACTAAGATCAGACAACTTTAGTAACTATTAAAATCAGTATTTTTTAGAATATCCTGATAAACATAGCATAATACATGGGTTTAATGCACCCTAAAATACTAAAAAAAATTAATTGTTAAAATAAATAAAAGGATAATTATTGATATATCTAAATACATTCTAACTATGTATGACACCTTGATATGTTTTTTGTTTCAATTAATCCCCACTATTAGAATAAATCAAAATATATGTTTTTTGTGTCCTAATTTAGATATGAATCCTTATGAAATTCGTTTCAGGAAGAATCCAAATGTTAAAAACATTAGAGTATTTATAAGACAATGTTTTATATAGAATAGTGGTTCATGTGATAGAAATATTTACATAATGGGGAATATATAATAGTAATTGGTTATACACCAATGAAAAGGTCATATAGGTTATAAAAAATGTAAGAAGATAGTGTATTATGTTGATATTATTCCTATTGAGAATGAATAAGAGATCAAAAAATAATTCCTGGTGGATTATGGGGTTAATGTTGTCAATTATGATCTTTATTATGAGATTGATGAAAATAAATAGATTTATAATGGATATTTTATTCTTCTTACTCTAGTGATGATATAGAAGATCTGATGTAAGTTGGAATAAATAGAATGATGAAGAAACCTTTGTTTTTTAGAATATACTTGGGAATTGGAATAAATGGGTGTGAAAAATATGAAAAATCATAGAAACTAGTCTCATTAGTCTACTTTAAAATATTGAACACTAAAAATTTTATGATTCTTTTGAGAAAAATAATTTGATTCAAGCCATGAATAAATGGCTAGATCAAATTGAAAATAATTAAACATTAGAAGTTGTTCCTAGTCCCAAGGGTAATATCATCATTGACAAAAATGGGTTTTTTATGAATAAGTTAAATGATAAAGATGAAGTTATAAGAAACAAAGATAAAAGTGTGCATAAGGGGTACTCATGAATCAAGGGAATTTATTTTATTGAAATCTTTACCATTATTTCTAGGCTTGATATCATCAAACTTTTCCTTGAAAATGTATCACATACAAGATTCATGGTTTCCCCAATTAATATAAAGCCTACATTTCTAAATATTTATCTAAATAAAGATTATTTATGGAGAAACCATAGGGTTTTATTCTTGATATAGATGGAATAATTTTGTGAAAATTTAAGAAGTCTCTTTATGGGGTAAATAAATCCCCAAGATCTAGGTATTTCAAGATTGATGAGTAATTTAGAAGTGTGGGTTTCAGAAAAGGAATGGAAGATCATAACCTCTCTATAAAGAAGGAAACACCACATTATGCATTTTGATTGTGTATATCAATGAAATTAGCTTTTCTATTAATGAGGAGGAGTTATGGAAAGAAATATCTATGTAAATAAAGAATAATTTTGAGATTTCTTTTCTTGGTTAAGAGAAATTATTATTGGGTTTGAAAATTACCCAATATATTGGTCACATATTTATCACTCATGAAAAATATATCATAAAGTTATTAAAATTTTTTGGTATGGACAAATACAGAGGAGAGTACACACTATTATAATAAGGAAAAATATAAGTAACGATGATGAAGGAAATTTTTTTAATGAAAATAAATTCATAATGTCTATTGGTATTATATTTTATTTTACGTTCTCAAGGAAAAATAGTGTTTTTTATATCACTTTTTATGTTAGTTATTGATCTGATCCAAAAGAGTAGCATTTCCTTCAAGACAAGTGGATTCTGAAATATGTTAAAAATATTTTTATTCATTTCCTTTTCTTTGAAAGGATAGGTGAGTTTTACTTAAAGGGTTTTATATATTCTAAATGAACCTGTAATGAAAATGATAGAAATAACACTTCATGATGACCTTTATTTATTGTTGAAATAGGTGTACTATGTAATTCCATGAAGATATCATCAGTCACTTTGAGCTCCACTTAAGAAGTTCATATGGTTGCACCATAATTATCTTCACAAATGATATGTATGAAAACTCATCTTATGGTTATGCATGTTTTTGTCGAATATCCCTTGGTATTTTCTTATGATAAACAATGTTATATAAATCCTTCCAAGAATCCATTGAATCGTTATATATGAAATCACATTTATAATAAATATCATTTCTTGAAAGAGAATGTGTCTAAAGGAATATTAAATATGGGATTTAGTTTCCCCATGTAAATTCTCATATAAATTTTGATAAAACAAATTTTAACTGATTATTTTGAGAATCTATGGATGGAAATGAGAGTTCATCCCATATCCCAACATTGGGTTATGTTTTTTCATTATTTCCCTCTACATTTTCATTTTTTCTTCCCTAAATAAGGATAAGTAATCTACAATGATAGGAACCTATTTTATCTTTAATTTTTTAAGTTTCTTTGTTTTTTGAGTGTAGCGAAATGATTGAAATTTATTTCTCTAATTTCATGAAAAAAAATCTTAATCAGTATTAAATGCTAAACTAATTTTTGATTTCATTAATGTCTAAAATAATCATTTTTGTTTTATACATAGAGCTAGATCAAGTACACATAATGTTTATTGGTTCGTGGATCATTTATTCAAGGAGGATTACATTATCCCTTTCACATACATTATTTTTATTTATTTTCAATAAGGAGGAGAAAAGTGATTCCAAAATTCTATTTAATTTCATTTTTTGAGGTTGATATGATTTTAGATTTCATAGTTACATGAAATTGAAATGTAAGGTATTGTAAACAAATAAAAATGGGGATATTACATAACCAATTAGATAATGATGTTGTATTTTTTATCCATACCTATGGATGAGTTTTGGGTTTATCTGAGAGGAACTAATGTCAGTGGAGATTCCCTTAGATGGTTCGAAGAATATTTGATCTATACTGGGTATTTTTTGTAATTATTAGTGGATATTGAAGCAAATAGTGGAAAAAACTAAGTATCAAACACATCAGAAAGTAAACAGAATGCGGAAGTAATAAACAACTGAAATAAAAAAAGATGTAATAGTAAAATGTGGTAAAAGCAGAAACATCTATGAAATACAATACAACACTAGTCACCCACTAGGCTGACCATACATATACAAGTACAAAAGAAACTAAAAGTAAAAGTACAGGGCTCTGCTACTAACTCTGAGCCAATCCACGTACCCGATCTCTAGACACTGTCGAACTGCATCATCCTGATTAGTAGAACCACTCGAGCAGCACTGTTCGATCATGCAACTCTGGGCCTCATCCCTATCCACCATGCAACTCGTGCTTAACCTAAAAAGCATACATAATGTCTACACGTACACTGAGATGCACCTGTAGGGGTGAGAAATAATCTTAGTAGGGCACCCCAAAAAGAAACATATAACTATGCTATTATGTGTATGCAACAGAAACGTGCTCAGTCTATCTAGAACACAACAAAGGAAGTAAACCAAACGTGCAACCACAATAGAATATAGGGTATGTAAACCCTATCAACTAGGAAAGTGCCACCATGGATGTCCATATATATATACTTACACATGTATAGTCCCATACCTATACACATATACATAAATATGAATATTCATGATTAAGTGATTCAAGTAACAAGAACAACATCAGCAGTTGATCCTTGGGACCATAAGCCCGATCTCTTGCACATACTATGCAAGGGCATTGAGTTGGACATCGTGCCACTCAAGTCGTGTATCATTAAGTCGATCTCTGGGTCTGTAATCCCATTGACATGTACCTACTTCAGCCAATTCTAGAATTATGTCTTTGAACAAGATAAACAACAACAAGTAACCCTCTGGGAATTACTCACAGTCTGTCCCCTCTGGTTCAACCAATCAAACACAATTAAGCTGATAACACAAAAGGTAACCCTATGGGAATTACTCACAGACTATCCCCTCTGGTCCTACCTAGCAACACAAAAAATCCTCAGGGTATCACACACAGTCTCTCCCCTCTGGTTTAGCTAAAGAATAGACTCTCTAGGGAAGCACTCACCGTAAATTCCCCTTATAGTCTCGTATGGTACTAAAGGCGCTCTAGGGAAGTACTCAATGTCAATTACTCATGTGGCCCATGTCGAGGAACTACAGACACTCTGGGGAACCACTCAACATCAATTCCCCATGTTTTCTCGCATCATAATATTATAAAAGACACTCTGCAGAATCCCTTACGTCCATTCTCCCTATTGTCTACT
This sequence comes from Viscum album, assembly GCA_963277665.1. NCBI lineage: Eukaryota > Viridiplantae > Streptophyta > Magnoliopsida > Santalales > Viscaceae > Viscum > Viscum album. The sequence continues at coordinate 687,786,055 of OY728137.1, read as the reverse complement.
ACACCAAGTTCTCACGGCCCTGTGTAAGTCAACAAGCACAAAAAAGCGTATCGGCCAAAGTAAACCTCAAGAACTACTTGGATAATAGTATACAGCATAACAGCATGTCATAAATACAACCACTCCATCCTAACAATACTAGGCATGGAAATAAGGTAGCCTAACAGGCAAGCTAGACCAAACGGTCAAAATCAAGCAACATGGGCAAACACATCCACAGCAAGGTAAAATACACTATTTACAACCAAACCACCTCTACTTAGGCACACAAGGAATAGTAGGCATCCCAAAAAACAAGAAAGATGCATCTCATCAGGCTCAGTAGGCACCAACCAGGAAGAACCTCTGGTAAACACTACAGCATCAGCAAACCAAGTCAGATAGAAACAAATAGTGCGGGTGGCCTGAACGCCCAACCCAACAATACATCCAAATCCCAAAGGGATTTCCAGTTTGGAATGGGTTTTAGGTGACACCTGATCACCATCTCTACCCAAACCCGACATAACAACTCAGGGTCGGTCAAATAATGAGCACCTTCTGGGTCCCTCAAGTCAAACACAGTGGAGGCATCATACTCGGGATCCTCCAGGTAAACATGAGTGAAGGAATCCAACGTAGGATCCTTAGCGAAGAGTAAGGGAGTAATCTTACATGAGATAATCAAATGAAGTACAACATAGGAATTCTATAACATGGTTCTTATCAAAGGAAGAATAAGAGAGAGATCCTACAAGGGACTCCCTAGGTCAGCACACAAGCAAAGGCATCCCTCATGGGATCCTTAGAAGTACCTGGTCTCAAAGCCTCATAGTCCAGAAGGGAACGTCTCACAAGGGGAACGTCTTCTAAAGAATAGGTTATGGGAGATATCTCACAGTCCACATACTATTAAATTTCTCAACTAAGTTTTTCCTAACACCCAACCTATCATCCAACCAAGTCTCACTCTTAGGTGTCAACTGAACTTGATAACTAGAGGAAGAACCCCTACATTTAGATAGAAACCCCAAAAGTCCCTTTTATATGACCTATAAATGTCAAAATAATTCCACCATTGTGACCTACGCAGAAAAATGCTCAGAATCGACTACTCACACGCTCAATTCTAACTTCCAGAGCCCAAGATATCCCCAAAACTACTAAACTGAAGAAGTACATAGCCAAAGCACATGGCCATAGCACATTGGGCATGCCTGTGTAATAGTACATGGCATTTAATTTACTGTACACGGAATGTACTATTCAAAAAAAGTTACCTCGTGTGTGTTTTCACTAAAACACATGCCCAAGTACCACTACATGGCATGTGCTTTACTGTACACGGCGTGTACTCCAAAAAAACACTATTTCGTGTTCTAATTCACACGACCAGTCACACAGCCACCAACTACATGGCATGTACTCAAAGTACACAATGTGTAATTAAGAAAACTTTATCTTCCTTGAATGGGAAGAACACATGATGTGTACCCCTGGAATACACACCGTGTATTCTGGGTTTTCCGACAGGAAATCCCTAAAAACGCCTGAAATGCACGTTTTCACCCCCAAAACAACAGATCGAGCCCCATGGGCTTACAAGAAAAAAATTTAAGGATTTAAAGAATTAAAACAACATGTCTTAAGGATATATATGGTGAAAAAATAAACATCCCTACCTTTGGGAAGAAACCACCGAATCTTCGATTGATTTCATGGCTCCCGGTTGTCGCACGCTGACTCAGCACGTCGAGAGCTTCGAATTGGTACCCCTCTTGCCTCTCAACTTTCTCTCTTTCTCAATCGCCAAATCCCCAAAAAATAAATGGCCAATGAGGAGCGCATATAGAGCATGCACAAGAAGGAGGAAGGAAGAGAGAATAAAATAAAAGGAAAGAAGAAAAGAAAAGGAAGAAAAAGGGGCTTGGGCCGGCCTCGTCACCCGACATGAGTTTATGCCTCCCCTAGGCTAAACTCTCCATTCCGGACTCAACGGCGCAGATGGAATCTCAATATGAAGCTCCGTTTATAATTTATTGAAAAATTAACCTGTGCGAATAATTTAATATTTAATTTAATAATATTAAATATTCCGCTAAAATTCGAACAGCTCATATTTCCACCAAACTTCTGTCCTAGGGTAAACTCCCTATTCTAGGACCAACGAAGTTTTCAGAAAAATTATCCAAGATCAGATGGTAGAGTAAAATGACCATTTTACCCCTCACGAGCATCCAACAGCAAAAATTCAAATTTCTGCTCAAAACGACTGTCCGGAAAAACACGGGTTCTTACAAACTCCCCACCATAAACCTTATCATCCCCGAGAAGCCTAGTGAATGAACCAGAAACCATGCTCATAACCCGAGCATCTGCACAACCAAGCTATCTAGATTGTCCAATGACCTGCCTTATAGCATTAACAACCACCTTCTATACAGAAGATATTCAACTACAACCAAACTGGTACTCCCCACAATAGGAATACCCTTGTCATCATCTTAAAAGAAACTCTGAGCCCAAAAAACCACTTGAAAACAACGTAGTTTAACCTAAACAAGGAAAAACACCCTCAAAAGGTCAATGGTGCACTCTCCACCATATGGATTTCCTTACATCGCTTTGAGAGCACAACCAGAACAATATCTATCCTCAACAGGGATCAACATTAATAAAAAAAATCTCGATGTAGGGTCGAAGCTCTCTCAGCATACTCATGACAAATCAAGATATCGCATGATCGTCTCTTATAGGAGTACACTAAGATTTCACCAAAGGTGTGCCCAGATCCCTCCGAGCCACACTAACATTCTGACAAAACCAGACCAGGATTCAAGCACGGTTCAACCATTTTAACACAGGTTTCCCTAGAACAGAACAGACATCGACCTACAAAGTTTCGAGTCAAAACCAAGGGTCTCTAGGTCTTCCACCTAGCCCTACAGAAAAATCCTCACAACTGGGTCACAAGGTCTAACATAAAAGATATAAAATATATTCCAAATAATTTGAAAAGTTCCAGGGTGTTTACACTATGATACTAACATATTTCAAATGTTATATAAGATATTATACAGATATAAAACATAACCCAATAAATACAGAATATATATATCAAAGATCATAATAAAATAATAATAACATGAAGACCAAACTATGTTACAAAATACCTTTCAATAATTCGATGTTTTTCAAATAAAATATAATATATCATATATGGAATATATGATTCTTCCAAATTTAAAATTGGAAAATTACTAGTGATCGTAGTGCTATATAAGATATTGTGATTATTAAATGTTATATTTTAGATAATATGTAATATACTAAAAACTATATTCAATATAATCTATTGGAATATATGATTATTTTGAGAAAATTTGGAAAATTAATTAAACCAACTAATAAGGCATATATTGTAGTGTATATATTATATCTTATATATGGTAAGTAAGATGTTTTGGAGATAAAATTGGAAATTTTCTAATTCTACACTATTGATATGGAAGATATTACAAATTAGGTGTAAGATTAACATTAGAACATGTATGATTTACTCTGAATAATTAAGTGATATGGAAGGTAATGTTGAACTCACTATAGTAATATGTAATATTTTATAATTCTCACATAAAGTTTATAAATTATAAAAATGCAAGAATTCTAGAAGATTTTGGTTAAGGGGTTCTTTGTTGATCTTTAATTCTTAAATATCACAATATTGAGGGATTGATCAATGATTCAAGATGAGTCAAAAGGGAATGACTGAGAAGGAATTGATATAACCCTATCATTATAATTTATAAGACTTCAAGTATGAATATTTTATATCATTTAATAATATTGAATATGGTCGAATTATTTAGAAATATCCTTTGAATTGTTTTAATGAGTTAATCATGGGTACATGTTATATGTTATTAGAGAATTTTGAAAATAATTACCATGACATATTTTGTGTGTTTCTTTGGTTTTAGGATCATGGGAGAAAATACTTGTGTTTAATAAGGAATTTAAAATTCTAAAATCATGATAGTTGTACTTAAATTGAATTTTTACAAAAAATTATGTATGGTAATTTATTATGGTTTTTACTAAGAAAAAAATAGAGAAGATGGATAAAATTGGGTGTTTAGAATATGATAACCAATTAAGATGAGAAATAATGAGATATAATCATCCTATGAGGATTTATGTATAAGAATGGGAGGAAGAAGATCAAGATCAAATAAGTCTATTAGCGGCTTTCACTTACACTGGTGATCATTCTTCAAAAATATTTATTTTATTTTTTTGAGTAGAAAATTGGTTCTTATTTTTAACTGGTTACATCCAATTAGTAGATTAGGGCCAACCCTTTCCTATAGCTTAATTTTTATAATAAAAGGGGTGTTATGTGTGTGTGAGATTAAAACCACCAAAAATGGGGATATAGACATCCATATTGGAGGCAATACTTGTCAACAAATCTATTGTGTCCCTTTTAGCAAGTCGCCTTTATGAGTTAGAGTTATTAGAGATAAATATATAGGGTTATGGTTTTGGTTTTAAAAAAAGGTATTAACACTGATTCACCACCCCCCAATATTGATCACATTAAAAGTGATCATATCGATACTAATTTATATAATTTAACTCTGAAATGGATTCATTCATGTTTTTTTATATTCATATAAATTTATATGGACTCAAATAATCTCTATGGGAATTATTTTATTATTATTTTTTGGTTTGGATCTATTGTGATCTTTATTAGAGTTTGAAGTAACCATTAGTATTTTATCAATAGTCAACGTCCATGAGTATTTTTCACCTTTTTATGTGAATGATATGTATGTGGTTCTAATAATGGATAAGAATCCTATATAATCAATATACCATAATTCATTAATGTTGGTATATGTTTTTTTATAATATAACATTCCCAATATAGGTTCCCTCCTAATGTATCTAAAAATGTGATATACTATAACCAAGTAGATATTTATTGGATGTTCCATGATCATATTAAAATTTCCCACTACTCATGAAAATATTTTATATTCATATTCAAATAATCTATATTTCTAAATAATATAAAAATCCTATATTTTTTATAATTATTATACACTCATCATGATTAGATCCCTCATCTGAATCTATAGAGTTGTTAATTTTCTCAGAAAAAAAACCTTATCTATTATAGAAAATATAGAATATAATTACTATAATAAAGGAAAATATATCTTTTATTATGATAAAACACAATACTCATTTTAAAACTTTATGATTTTATAAGAATAACACTATGTTCGATAGTATATTATACATGAAACACTGAGCTTAAATGAATGATGAAATATTATTATTTTTAAAATATTAATGTTGTAACGTATCCATTAAATTGGAGGTTGTGAATTATATTAAATAATTTGTGAAATATATATATGTTTTTTTTTACTCAAAATATATTTATTGATAAATTATTAGTAAATAATCAATCAATTTTGAGTAAAGTAATTTTATTCTTTAACAAAATATTTTCTTCAAAATTATTTTTATTGCTTCTCATGAAACAATATTATAAATAATTTTGAGAAATTTTAAAAATAAGTTTTATATAATGAAAATAATTTTTTATATCATAATTTAAAAATTAACATAGGCTGAAAATTTGGAATTTTTTATAAAATATTGATTTTACTGTGAATAGTGTAAAATACCATTTTTTGTAAAACTGTTATTTCTCTTAAATAAATTAAGTAATTTAAAAGTAAAATTATGATATGAATATGATTTCAAGAAAAATAAGTATTATTTATTTATATTTAATATAATTAATTACATTTTAATCAAATTTATACATAATTTTAATAAATGTTAATTTTTTGGGGTTCAGATACACATTTTTATGAAAACTATTTTAAAGTGCATAATGTTTCTTAATTTAAATTATTTAAAATAACACCTAATGGGTAATAAAATAAATAAAATTTATATATTATATATCAATGAATATTAATTTAAATTCATATAATGATTATTTCTAGTCATGTATTTAAGATAAAATCAATTTATCATTGAGAAATACTTTTTTGGAAAAATCTCTTTTTCATCACATATTCTTATTTTATTTTAAATTAAAAGTTTACAATTTTATGAATTGAATTTAGTAAAATGGATTAAAGATTTTAACTCGTTATAATTTATATTATATAATAAGGAAATCATAATCTTTTGTCTTAATGAATAGTGAAAACAGTAAAGATATATTACCATGGTTAAGGTGACAACGGGTCTATCAGGGGTTAAACTAAAAAGATAAGGCTTAAAATGACATAAAAAATGTATAAAATATATTTTAATGGAATATTTCACCATTATTATTTCTATTGATCAAGTATGGTCCATTTTTAGACCTTTTTCATGTGAAAAATATAGGTAACCCTTTTTTTATCAAAAATCCCAAGTGTGTCCTTTGCCCCACTTATAAAACCCCACACCATTTCCTATTTTATTAACACCTTCATATCCTATTGTATCTGAAAATACCTACCAAAATATATTTATAAACTCCATACCCATTTCTTATATACATTTTATTTATCATAAATCAATCCTATGATGGAATCGGTGCTTATCTAAAGAGGTGGTCCAAATAAGAGGTATTGTGCTTGACTGGGCATTTTTATTTTATTTATTCTTCAAAATACTTAAATTATATTTCAATTATGATGATTTAATAAAAAATTATATACTATATACTATTATTTCATTATTTTATTTTCAAACCCTACATACATTCCATCTTCCATCAAATGGGAAATGAAACCATCATTCATGTGTACGGCATGCTACTGTATTGAGGACCAATGTAATTCGTTTTCGATCACCTCCTCTCATAGATTTCTATATTAATGAATTAGAAATATATAGTTATGATTTTTTAAAATAATTATACTTAAATAATTACTAAATCACATATACCTTCTTACTTTCCACGCTGAAGGTTTTATGATAAAGTCACTCGTGTGTACGATGGATTTCCACCTTGCGAAGAAATATGATTTATTTTTCACAATTGATATACATGGAAGGTAATAATGAAAATATTAATGAATATATGTGATATATATGAAATAATTATGCTATTAATGAAATATTTATCATTATGGGAATATAATATTTTATTTTCTTTCTTACCATTTCACTCACTAGAAAATGATAATGTATTTCATTCATACGTGTGGAATATCACCACCACAAAGCAATGTGATTATTCTTTAATCATAAAATAACATGGATTATATATATTTATATTAAAATAATTAATATATTATATCTTAAATTATTATATTTTTGTAAATATAAAATAATACTTAACTTATTTCCAAAATGATCGCTAGAAATTGGAAATGTTACTCAGGCATATGTATGGCTTACCATCTCCATGATTGTTATGTTGTTCATTTTTCATAAAGATAAATCATTATTGTTTTTAATAGTATATTTAATGTTTAAATATGATAAAAATTTCATGATTATCCTTCTAGATATGATGAAACAATGAACACTGTGACTAAGGTCAATGTACTAAATCCTTTTTGAATCAATAAACCAAACATCCTCAAAACACTTGATGTGGAATTAATTGATTAAGTAATTAAATATGAAATTAAAAATAAATAAAATAAATGATGGGATTATAAGTTATTAAACTTGAAAAGGTTTCTTAAGAAATAATATAATTTATATAATCATTTTATATATGTGTTAATGGATATATATAACTAGTTTAGACTCAAGGTAAGGGTTTTCTTCCCAAAACATCCTTCTTTGAGACGCATGCCATTTTTTTGAAATTTATTTATTTAAGGAGGTGTATATAATGCCTATTTAAGATTTAAGATATTATTTTATTCTTATTAATAGTATTTTAAATTAAAATTTAATATCTCTCTCTCTCCCTTTCAAGTGGTTTTTATTAATACATTTCATAAAATTTGAGGATCATTGCCTTAATTTTCCATCATTGAGGCATTTTTTAATGTTATGAACCTAATTTATTTTATATGATGTATATAAAACCAATTTTACATGTGATTTCATGAATCCTTTATACATCATGTTATTGTATATTTAAATATGAATTATTTCATTGAAGGGTATTTGGATTGAAAGTTGTCAATTGGTAATGAGTTTCATAACTCAGTTTCTTTCCATTAGGTAATATTAATTATTCATTGACTTTAATATTCTAAGATTATGTATGTAATGAATTTTTAGTATCTTATGTTTTATTTTCACTTTATTTATATATATTTAAATTTAATACACTATAAGAACCTGAGTTTTTAGAACGGGTCAAAATCCCGACCATGTTTGAATTTTTGACTTGTTTCTAAGGAAACTGGAGAAAATGGGCAGTTTCAAGAAATTTCCAGACTGCACGCCGTGTACATGTTAATTGAGTGACTGTCTGTGTGCTCGCCGAGTACATGTTGTGTGATGAACGTGTAGAAAATTTCTTACTACACGGCGTGTAGTTATAGACATGTCATGTACCTGCAACCGTGTGGCGGCTATACATAGTGTGTAGGCATGTTGGCCGGGGAGAATCATTGAAACTAGATACACATCGTGTTCTCCTTGGACATTCCATGTAGTCTATCCATGTATGAGGGATATACATGGCGTGTGGGTAAGTCAATGAGAAAGATAATAGAAACCAAGTACATGTCGTGTACCCATAGGTACACGCCGTGTACTCATGTCGGTGGGTTATAGAAAGTTATTCGGTGGAATTCCAGCCGCCAAATGAATATTTAAATGATATACACGGCATTTAGTCCTAAAGTACATGCCGTGTAGTTTCTTTTTTTGCGTTGAAATAGGCAGTGGCCTCATATTGAGGTATAACACACCTTGTGTCACCCGGTTTCGCGAACCAAGTCGGTCGGAGCTTCAACCTCTTCCTGGTTCTTCATCTGAAGTCAGATTCGATCACAGTTAGATGTGTTGGAACCCCCTCAGTAAGGCCTTGATTACCCTTGATCTGTTTTGTTTGATTTCTGTTCTAGAACGAGTTATAGGGGTTTGATTGGTTTTGACTCTTTTATAGATCTACCGCGTTTTAGACCTAATTGGAGGTTGTTACCAAAGGAGTATCATCATATGAGTCTTAGGTAGGTGGTGCATACCTCTTTTTGTGTTTTCGTGGTCATTTCGGGGATGTGGCCTATGGCATGTTTTTTGGTATTTTTGAGCGGGACCCAATTTTATCTGTTATTGCTTATTACATTGTTTATGGACCTATGAGATGCCTTTGGGTATGCCATGTTACCAGTTTCACTTGAGCGGGGCCAGGCGAGGGGCCATAGCTCATCGAGGCATTTTGGCCAGGGGATTTTAAAATGGTTATATTTGAATTATATTGTTATAAACTATTGGTTTTAACTTCTTAAATCCTGATATAATTTGTTAGAGGCATTCAAGACCTCAGTGTTGGTATGAGACAACACCTTGCATAGTACAACTCAACTATTTAAATTGTTTTGTTGGTTATGTTTTCTATTTAAAAATGTTAGATATGAAATTTCTGAATTGCATATGTTGTACCCTTTTGGGTGGTGTTGGGAATGGATCGAATGTTATTGAGTGATGATGGCCACAGGTTGGTCTTGGCCCGGGTTACATTAGGTGGTTTTGACCACGGGATTGGGCATCATGGACGTCGGTTTGAGGTAGTATGACTATCAGGTTGGGCATGGTCCGGGTTACTAGGATGGCGATGTCATCAGACTTGAGCGACATGGTCACAGGGACACGAGGTGTCAGATATGTGGTGGCTTGGGTGATATTTTTGGTGATTACCGCTCACCCGGACTTTGAGTAGTGTGCACACAGAGATACTCTGTGATGAGGTGGTTTTGACCTTTCATGTGGGTAGAGGCCCCCATTAGTTGTGGTTTAGGTACTACCATTTTTGGGGTTCTTTCCATAGGAAGCCACGTGGGAGGTGAGGAGCCTTCAGGGGATAGCATTGAGGATATCGGGTTAGGGTTCGAGGCTCACCGTTATTTGAGGGCAGATATCGCTGTCCCTCCAGATACTTTATTTGAGGGCAGACATTGTTGTCCCTCCGGCTACCTATTTTGAGGGCAGACATCGCTGTCCCTCTGGTTACTTATTGATGACAGGCATCACTTCTCCTCTGGGTTACTACTGTTGGGTGTGCCTTCGATACGTCGGTACTTGAGACATGAGGAGTCAGGGGGAACATGGTGTTGGGCTACAAGACAGAGATTCTAGCATTGGCCGAAGCAGGTGGTACTCCATGGTGGCTGTTGAGCACCAGTGGAGTTAGTGTTTATTGTGCATTGTTTTGTTTACTACTTTCCTTATAAATGCATGTCTGCTTAAATACTTATATTAGGTACGCACCATTGGGTGGCATCCTACTGAGATTTGTCTCACACCCTGCACGGGCCCTTTGGGACGCATGAAGACTTTATGGATTTACGTGTAGGAAAGAGGCCATCCTTAGGAGCTGAGTTGTATTAGTTTTTGCATGTAGATGGTATAGACCTTGAGGTATTACCTATTTGGGGATTAATTTTTTTTGTTTTCTTTCATGTATCAGCATGCTTTCTTTTTATAGTTACTTATGGTTATCCATTGGTGCCCTTACATCTGGATATGTATGACCTGTTTTGGAAGCATGTGTTATTGTTCAATAGTTGTTACAAGTGGTCAGTATGCTATTGTTTTTATTTCTGCTGCTATTTTTTATATTTACTGCTTCCACTGTTTATCTATATTGATTATGCTACCGCTCTGCGGGTCTGGTTTGAGTCTGTTGAGTCTTTTATTCCGCTGCATTTTTATTATTATACTTGGACCAGTACCCTTATTATTATCCTCCGAGAGTGTATAGCATCCCCACTATTCCTATAAGACCCTCGCTGCTAGTAGGAAGCCTTTGGAATTTGGGGAGGTGCGCCTAAGGTCGTAACACCCGAACTTTTTAGCACTGTTTGGGTGGATACTGGGGTCAGGGTCGTTACAAAGTGGTATCATAGGAGTTCTTGACAGGGATTTAGTAGCAGCATTTTACTGGATACTAATGAGATTGAGAATTATATTTTTATTTCTGTTGGTTTTACTATTTAGGATATGGTATACTAGAGATATGTTGTTACAGGAACTGGGTTTCTAGCTTGTGCTTGGGTTCCTACAGCCCCAGGTACGAGGGATGGACCAAGTTCCCTTGGGTGGGAATTGCTGTTTTCTTTTACTCAGATTAGAGTTTTTATGATTTCCACCTTGGTGGCTCACTTGGTGTGTGAGGTTATTGATTGGGATATGTGACCCTTGACCCGGTGTGTTAAGGGATAATTGGACCTTGTCCCGATATGGCAAGGTTTGTTTGCTTGGATTTTGATAGGCACATTTTTTGGGTATTTCAATTTCATAACTGCATGTATGATTTGTGAAGTGATAAGACCATGTGAATAAAATCAATTGACATGTTTGTGTGCTCTGAAATGTGAATTGGTGAAATTCCTGATCGAATTTCTAATTGTTAAATGTGTATGACATGCCTTATATTTTTTAGATTTTCATGTGGCAGGATATTTGGGTCTGGCTCTTGTACAACCAGGAAGGTACTATTAGTTGAGGTGATTTGGATCACCAGGATTGGGTGACTCGGTCATCGGTTTGAGGCAACGTTATTTGTCAGGACGGGCATGGCCCGAGGTACTTTTGATACTTGGCTATGTTGAGGGTGGGTAAGGAGGCCATGAGGCCGGGATGCTGTGGGAATGGGTTGCGATAGGGGAGAGTAAGGGTAGTTGTTTTATGATGCCTTTTACTGCTTTTCCTATCTTCATGAATATATATTGTTATCTATATATATGGGTTGTCGGACCATTTATGGTATTAAGCGGGTTCCTCCTATACGCCTCGATGGAGCGACGGGCGAGTGAGGATATAGTGTCATGGGTTCAGGATCAGGTTTAGGATTTGGTACAGGCAGAGCACGAACCGCAGGTACAGGCTCAGGGACAGGATCAGGTTCAAAATCCAGTGCAGGCAGGACAGCAACCAGGTTTGACAGTGTTCGGGTCATGGATCGACGAGCAGATTTGAGCGATCCTGGTGTGTGTCTTATAGGGGATCAACAGAGGCGCGCAGGGTACAGAGCCATCTATGGCATATCTGACACGGGAGTTCCAGTCGCAGCACCCACCGCTTTTTCAGGGTAAGGGTGGTCCGCAGGCGGCTGAGAACTGGATAGAGAGTATGCAGATGATCTTAGAGTAGCTCAAGATGCCTCCAAGGCAGAGGGTCAAGCTAGCGACGTACATGCTGAGAGGACCGGAGAAGCGTTGGTGGGATGTGCAGGTTCAGGCTCGTAGACACGAGGGACTGGCATGGAAGGACTTTAAGGACAAGTTCTTTGAGCCCTTCTACCCCGATACACTGAGAGAAGAGAGAGATCGGGAGTTATTGAGTCTTCAGCAGGGAGACATGTCTTTCATGGACTATGCAGCTACCTTCACAGAGTTGTATCGCTTTGCACCTGGTATGGTAAGCGATGACGCGGCTAGGGTGAGGCGATTTGAGGATGGCTTACGACATGCCATTCGGGTCCAGGTGAATATCTTTCGGCTAGGTTCTTTCTCAAAGGCAGTGAATTAGGCTCTCATAGCAAAGGGAAATCAGAGGGATAGGCCCCAGGTTAGCCGGGGAACAGATACAGGTGACGGTTCTGATAGCAAGAAGCGAGGACGGGATGAGTTCTAGCAGGGCGGTTAGGCCAAGGACTCATATAGACCACCTCGTGGTAGTTATTCAGTGATTTTTTTCAGTGTGGACATCCAGGAAATTTTCAGACTCAGTGCGATAGGCCTCCAATGGAATTTCGGGCATGTGGACAGGTCGGGCATCTGGAGAGGTTTTGTAAGAACTCGGGTTTTTAGAACGGGTCAAAATCCCGACCCTGTTTGAATTTTTGACTTGTTTCTAAGGAAACTGAAGAAAATTGGCAGTTTCTGAAAATTTCCAGACTACACACCATGTACTTTAAGTATACGCCGTGTATATGTTACGAAAGTGATCGGACGTGTGCTAGCCAAGTACATGTCATGTGATGACCGTGTAGAAAATTTCTTACTACACGGCATGTAGTTATAGACACACTGTGTACCCGCGACCATGTGGCAGCTATACATGGCGTGTAGACCTGTTGGTCGGGAAGAATTTTTGAAAATAGATACACATCGTGGTCTCCTTGGACATGCTGTGTAGTCTAGCCATGTATGAGTGATATACATGGCGTGTGGGTAAGTCGGTGAGGAAGAGAAGGAAAACCAAGTACACGCCATGTACCCATAGGTACACGCCGTGTACTCATGTCGGCGGGTTTTGGAAAGTAAGTTGGCAGAATTCCAGCCGCCAAATTAATAGTTAAATGATATACATGGCGTGTAGTTCTAAAGTACACACCGTGCAGTTTCTTTTTTTGCGTTAAAACGGGCAATATCCTCGTATTAAGGCAGAACACACCTTGTGTCGCCCAGTTTCGCGAACCAAACCAGTCGAAGCTTCAACCTCTTCTCGGTTCTTCGCCCGAAGTCAGATTCAATCACGGTTAGATGCGTTGGAACCCCCTCAGTAAGGCCTCAATTCCACTTGAGTCATTTTGTTTGATTTCTGTTCTAGAACGATTTATAGGGGTTTGAGAGTCTTTGACTCTTTTGTAGATCTACCGCATTTTAGACCTAATTGGAGGCTGTTACCGGAGGAGTAGCATCATACGAGTCTCAGGTAGGTGGTGCATACCTCTTTTTGTGTTTTCGTGGTCATTTGGGTGATGCGGCCTATGACGTGTTTTTAGGTATTTTGAGTGGGGCCCAGTTTTATCTGTTATTGCTTATTACATTGTTTATGGACCTATGGGATGCCTTTGGGTATGCCCTGTTACCATTTTTTCTTGAGCGGGGCCGGGCGAGGGGTCATAGCTCATCAGGGAATTTTGGCCGGGGGGATGCCAAAATGGGTATATTTGAATTATATTGTTATAAACTGTTGAGTTTAACTTCTTAAATCCAGATATAAATCGTTAGAGGCATTCAAGACCACAGTGCTGGTATGGGACAACACCTTGCGTAGTGAAAATCAATTGTTTAGAATGTTTTTCCTAGTTACGTTTTTTGTTTAAATACGTTATATATGCAATTTCTGAATTGCATATGTTTTACCCTTTTGGGTGGTGTTGGGAATGGCCCAAATGTTCTTGAGTGATGTTGATCACAGGTTGGGCTTGTCCTGGGTTACGTTAGGTGGTCTTGACCACGAGATTGGGCGTCATAGACGTCAGTTTGAGGCAGGATGACTGTCAGGTTGGGCATGGCCCAGGTTACTAGGATGGCGATGCCATCATACTTGAGTGACATGGTCACAGGGACATAAGGTGTCAGAGATGTGGTGTCTTGGGTACTATTTTTGGTGATTACCGCTCACCCGGACTTTGAGTAGTGTGGACACAGAGATACTCCGTGATGAGGTGGTTTTGACCACTCGTGTGGGTAGTGGCCCTCGTTAGTTGTGGTTTTGGTACTATCCACTACTGGAAATATGGGCTATAGCCACGGACCTATAGCCATGGTTTTATAGAACCGTGGCTATAGGTTTTATACAGCCATGGTTTTTTTCCTACCCGTGGCTATATCCCCTCGCCCAGTTTTTTTCTCCCCCATTCCGTCAGGCTCCATCCTCGCCCTCGCCCCCAAGCGTCGGGCTCCATCTCCTCGCCCTCTCCATTTCTCCTCCCCGCGGCCTCATCCTCGCCACGGCCTCCTCCTCCACGACGCATCAACGCCGCACCATCCTCCTCGCTGACGCCCTCCTCGCCGCTCTCTCCTCGCCGACGCTCTCCTCGCCGACACCCTCCTCGCCGCGACCCTCCTCGCCACGTCATCCTCCCCGCGCCCTCCTCGCCGGCGCCCTCCTCGTCGGCGCCTTCCTCTCCGCTCCCTCCTCGTCGAAGCCCTCGAGGTTGACACCCCCATCGCCCTCTATTTTTTTCTCTCCCGAGTGCTGGTTATCTGCATTTTTTTATGCCTCATTTTCACCTTCGATTTCTTTGATTTAGGTAAGCTTTACATGTTTTCCCCTTCTGTTTCATATCCGCTGAGGTTGATGTTTTGAAGCCACTGGTAGAATTAGTGTGTATTTTCATTGAAGAGGATTATAGATGTTTCTACGTGGTCCATTACAAATCTTGGTATGATTTCTGCTCTATCTGCAAGTAACTTGGACACCTAAGTCAGGTCTGCTGATGGTCTTCTTCTAAATGGATTGGAATGGTTGCATCCCAAGGGATCAATACTAGGAATGTGGGTATTAGTAGAATATTGATTTTGGTAGATGATTTTGGATCTACATGTTTTCCTATAAAGGATGCAGGATTCACAGGACCTAGGTTGTCATATGAAAATGCATTGTGATCCGACCACGACCATCTAAGGAGCCCGGGGGCGAAAGTTGTTCCATCTGTTTCTAGTGCTGAATATGTACCAATATATGAAGAATTAAGATGAAATTGAGAAATTCAATGGAGAAAAAGATTACAATATATGAAGAATTAAAATGATAGCCTTTCTTGGACAACAAGGCTGAATTGAATCCCTATATGGGCCCAAGAAACCCATTACGACTGTTAATGAAATGTTCAGACCATTGTAGAATACTAAGATGTTACCCCTAATATACATATTAAGTCTCATAGAACCCTTTTACTTTACATAGGTGATGGGGTCCTTAGAGAAGTATATTATAAGTCTACCACTGTATAAATTTTCTAAAACATAAAAATTTATACATGACTGCTTCATTAGTAGGAATAACTTACTAGAATCATCATATGTTCACATTAAAAATAAGGCATTGTACTTCAATAAAAACCTATTTAGAAGAGTTTAATAAAGTCAAATTATATTTAACCAATATTAATGTTTCTATAGATGATGAGGATCAGAAATTAATCCTCTTAATCCCTCTTAACAATAGCTACATCACACTAATTGAGACCATGATATATGGTCGAGATTCTTTAACTAAAGAAGATGTTAAATAATCTATTTGGTCTAAGGATTTGCATTCTAAACTTAAGATAAAAGGATAGGTTGAGTGTTTTTCACAAGGGGAAGACCTAAAACTTAATGTAAAAAAGAAACAGTTCAATAGATACAAAAGTAAGAGTAATAAAGAACCCAAATCCAAAACTAGTTCCTTGGATAGAAAAGTCACATGTTTTCAGTATGTTAAACCCATGCACATTAATCCCAAGTGTAGGAAACTCATGTGAGAGTTAGAACACAAAAAACCAACTGACCAGCCTTTTATGATTGACTCAAGATATTATGCTATTTAATTCCGGAATATATCCATCCATAAACTCAATCATGAGTGGGTCCTCAACTCTGGATATTATTGTAACCTGTGTCTATATATAGAGTCTTTTTTGAATCTATTCAAGAAGTTGGAAGGGTATGTCCTTTTAGGAAATAATAATAGGTGTAGGGTTGAGGGTAGAGACTCTATTCTAATAGAGTAAGATGATCAATCCATCATCCACTTACTTGATGTAAGGTGGGTCCCCAACCTTCAAAAAAATAATATCCTTAGGAGTCACTGCTAGAAATTTAAGCTTTATCCACAGGCCTATAGCCATGGTTTTATAGGTTCGTGGCTATAGCTTCTCTATATCCATGATTGAGTGAATTCCCGTGGCTAAAATTTGTCGTCATTTTTTCTTCTCTAAAATGTGTCGGGCTCCTCCTTCCTTCTCCTCCATGATACTGCGCGCGAGGATATCCTCCGGCCACGATACTCCCAAAACTTCACGGTGGCACCCTCCTCCCCAATGCGCGAGACCCTCCGAACCCTCGACCTTCACGGCGGCACCCTCCTCCCTGATACCCTCTGTGTGCGACCCTCCAAAAGGGCGTGTTTCTAAGGATCCTCCCTCCTTCCACGACAGGAGGTGGCTTATGGTTTACTGGAGTTTTATTTCTACGACATGTCATGATATTTCGCCATTTTACCTCATCTTCCCAACCCATTGTTGTTGCAGTGTAAGGAATCACATTGAATTTATGTCTGAAAATTCTGGCGTTGGAGTAATTGAGGTTCAATCGAAGCTGTAGACGACTCCGTATTTTAGGTTAATTTATTTCCCCTTTATAGGCATTATTAAATGCACTTTATTGGGCATCAGCGGTTGCAGATTAAATCTCTTGTTGCTTACCGTTTTAATCTGTGAGCTTTTAAGATTTAATTTCCCAAACGAATGTTCGCTCAATGTTTGAGGAATACTATTGTGTGTTTTCAGCAGTAGAGAAGGGTTTTACACTGCATTTGTTTGCTGTTTATTTTTTTTATAAATATGGAAAATGTATGTGTGAATATTTTTGGAAATTACTTTGGTACGAAGAAGTTTAAAGTACTTTGTAAATATCTCTTGAGATTAGTTTCAAGAATGAGAATCATTAAATGGGAGTATTCTAGGAATGGATTTTGAGTTTAAAAATCAGCACACATGTAATTACAGGAACTCCAACTAGGTTATTAAATACATGTTGTTTTATGTTTCTTGTTACCTTGTTCCCTTTATATAACATTTATGGTATTCTTAATGAAACAGAGAAATTAATGATCCACTCATGCACTTGATTTTGAAGATCAAGAGAATTATAATAAGGGTATAAGGAGCTGCGGCTACTATGGTGATGAGTATTGATGAATTAAGAGTTGTGTTTTTGTTTGATAAGTGAAGATATCTCTAAGAATAGATGATGAAGCCATTGAATGATATAGAAAAGAATAATAATAATAAGTTTTCCATCACTATGAGATCATTTAGATAGTTCTAATGTGTTGAGAAGAAGAATATCCCATGACATCTTTTGTTGCATAATATTTATAAGGAGCTATTGGTTTTTAATATCATGGAATATTATTGTGTGAGATGTCCAGGTGAATACATCCCTATGCTCTATGAATTTGAGCTATGAGTAGTGAATGAATTGTAGAGTATTCTTAAAGACCTGCTGACATTTAAAGAAGCTTCCTGTGAGAATAAGGAGATTAGTCTTATTAATTCATAGACATCATGTGTGGTGTTTCTAATCTACTTGCAAGGTGTATTTGAAAGAAACTGTTATGTATACATAGAGTGAAGCCATCAAAACTATAAGACTCAGGGTATGTAAGAATACCACGGTGTAACTTGGTGACTATAATGGGAAACTGTTGAAGAAGACTACTAGAAAAATGGAGAGATAAGTCCAATGAGATGCAAGAAAGTGGATGGCGAGTGTAACATCTTGTTACCTTTAAAACAGTTTGGTTTTAAATTTTTTTGTGGTTTTCTTTTTTTGTTTCTTGGATAAGGATGATAAGGTATTAGGAGGAAACCTATAATACTGAAGTTAGAGATTTGTTGGAATTTTCATTATAAAACTTATGGGTTTTTCAATCTACTAGGGATTTACACGTTGTGTAATGATGTTACACGATTTGTAATTGCCACCCAAAATATGACATGTAACTGGTACACAACATGAAAGGATACATTTCATGTATAGTTTACATGTCATGTATAAATTAAAAATTAGGTTTTTAATAAAATCTGATGGGTTTTTTAGGGCATCGGGTACTTGAAACAGTGTTTATGTATGTTTTGAGTCTCAAAGTCCTTATAAGGTGTTCCTTAGACATATTTTCCCTCAATGAGATACTATATTGTGTATTTATTTTCATTCCATATATTGTGTCCAATTGTTTCCATGTAAAATTATAGACTGAATCTTTCCTTGTATCACTTCTTTTAGGACCGTGTTAGGCATTCGAGTAATTTTCCATGTATTATCAGATTGCATATTTTTCAAGGTACCGTGGTTGATCAGATTTGTATAAATATGGTTTTTAATTTTACCAAATGTAGATATTTGTTCAAACTATTATCATTTTCTCTTCTGACGCCTCCTCGCCGCGACCCTCCTCCTCACCGCGACCCTCCTCCCCGACGCCTCCTCCCTGACGCCTCTCTTCCGACGCCGAGGCAAATTTTTATATCCGGCTAGTGAGTCTTCTGGTTATATTCTTCCCTTGAAATCTGCTACCTGATTTCAGGTCTTCCCTCTTTCTACTGGTTTTTCATCCCACTTTCTCTTGTTTTCAGCCCCAAAGATCTGATATATCACCCCCTTCATTTGGGTTATAGTTCCAAATTTTTTTTTGTAGGTACCATATTCCTTTCCTTACCCCCCCTTTGTTTGGTAATGTTATGTTGATTTTTTTTCCTTTCATTGACATAATAAAAGTAAAATTTTGTTATTTTTAAGCTATGCATAACCCTATGCTGAAACTGTATTCAGTTTATGCTTTTTTTCTAGCATCCTCAATTTTACTATTCTCGTTTTAATTTTATATTTTAATTTTAATCACTAAAATTGTATTTTCATATTGTTGGTAATTTTATTCACAGATCTGTAATGTATTTTAGAAATTATACCTGTGCATTGCTTCAGTGTTTTTTTCATGCAGACCTTACTTTCCAAAGGCATTTAATTTGATTTTTAATATCAACAATTCAACACCATAGTTTTTCCATCAATTCTGAAGAGACTGATATGGTTTCTTGAATTATGAATTCATTTGACGCTCAAACCTTCTATTAACATCCAATTAAGTTGTCTTTGTTCGCAGTTTATACATGTCAATCTTTAATATTTATTGCTTTGCAATAGTTGCATTTGATTTTTCATAGTTCTCTGGCTCTTGTTTGATTAATCTTCTGTCATATTTTGTGTAATTTAAACTTCTGTGTTAATTTCTGAATGTTTGAGTTTAAATTTTACTCAATTTGTTTTAATAATGAACATATTCTGATCATTTGAAGTTCCCTTTTTGATTTGATCAGGCGAATGTTCCAATGGAGTCAAAAGGTGGTAGAAAGAAGTCGATCAGTAGTTCATTAATCCACGAGGCTCCTCTCGGCTACAATATTGAAGACGTTCGACCTTGCGGAGGAATCAAAAAATTCAAATCAACTGCCTACTCTAACGTAAGTTTTATTGTTGCTGAATGCTGTGTAATGTTTCCATGTTTCATGAGTGATCCTTTTTTTATTATTTTCTTTATTTATCTGCATCCGGTTGATCCGTCATTTGTTTGCTTTTGCAGCTTGCTCACAATCCATCCTGATATTTCTTTGAGTTAATATCCTGGCCATTTGAGTGGCCTCCTTTTGTTTTGTTTTCAACAATAACATGAGTGGCCTTTTTTGGGAGATCATATTTCTTCTCTTCCTTGTCTAATTCTTATGCAAAGTTAGATGATTCTATTGTTGCTGATGCATACATTGATCTCTTGACAATTTCATTATCCAATTCCTTGCTTGGTATGGATGCCAATGATCCTCCTAAAACATTGGCAACCATGAAATTTATTGGTTCCATATTTTCCAATGTAAGAACTAGCTTTTATAAAAAAACATGATATATGTGCTTTTACATGGAGAAGAAAACTTCTGTTTCATTTGAGAATTGTTACAGATAGCTGCCCGGAAGATGATAATGATGGTTTATCATTCATGCCAATGATCCAAATTTCTGAATGGCTGGATGAGTTCTCGTGTCATCTATTTTCTTTACTTCTACACTTGGAACCATACAGTTTTATGTAAGTGTTTATGCCTTTTTTTTCTGTCCCTTTCTTCAATCATTCATGTATTATTCTAATATTTAGTTATGAATTGTCTAGTTATTAAGTAGTTTATGGTATTGCAGAAGGG
The DNA here is from genome assembly GCA_963277665.1 of Viscum album. NCBI lineage: Eukaryota > Viridiplantae > Streptophyta > Magnoliopsida > Santalales > Viscaceae > Viscum > Viscum album. Next base: position 687,765,228 of record OY728137.1, on the reverse strand, counting down.
GCTACACTCTTCATCGGTTTTAGGAATGATCCTGATTGAGGATGGTCCGTATTATTTTTTCATGCTGAAAATCCTGATTGGGAAGCTCTCTCAAAGTCTCTATAGTCAAGTATGTCCTGTAATTGAAGGTTGTTCAATCTAGTAGCTTCAAGAATTCATTTTTCTTCATTTTTTAAGATGATTTAATCTTTGGAAAATTTGTATAATTACCTAAATCATGTAAAATGTGTCCTTTTTTTCTGTCTACAGTTGACACACTGATCACATATATATAAGAAGTTTTTATATCTCATTTCTTTTCCCACTATTTTCTTATAGGTGGTTTTTTATGATAAGACCGGTTCTATCCACCACCATCGAAGAAAATGAGTTCAATATTTGGGTATGGTTTATTCCATTTTTATTCTTTCAGCCACCTATGTTCAATATATGAGTAGTCATTCAATTTGACATTACCGTTTATCTGCTTATAGGGTGCTTCTTCGGGTGCAAGATCCCAAACAACTGACTCAGGTACTATATCAATGTCATCATTGTACCTAATGGTATGTAATAACTTATTCCATCATGCTTTTTGTTTTATGTACTCTGAATTCTTTATTCAAATTACAAAATTGTAAATGTGCTTTTCAAAATATTCTCTTAATGAAAAATGTAATTTTATCTTATGCAATTTAATTTCTCCATGCATCCAAATCTAACATATCATTCTTTATACATTGAACATCAACTATTCTCTATACTTTCAAGGGAGATATATGATTATTAGCTGCTTTATAGTATTTATTACTCAGCTCGATTGTATTATTATCACATGATCATCAGTAGTTGCATTTTTTTTGGTGCTTCAACTCTTGTGTATGTAGATTCATATCATAGTCTTTCAACTTTTCTACTATCGGGTATGTTATACCTGAATCGTCTGATCATAGGGTGTATACTTAGTGTACAATTTTATTGGACCATCCGATGATCCTCCATTGCATATTGTATTCTCACAGCTCATATTATTTCCTCTGATTGCAGTGTACTCCATCCGATGATCAATCCGATATTCTCACTATGCCCATTCGTGTCATTGCACGACCCCTTCATTTGGTTGTTTTACATTAAAATTATCATACTGTGTCTAGTTATCTTGAACCATTTCATCTATGATTATAACCTTCTGATAGTTACTGCATGCGGAAGTATTGCTAGATCGCCTCTATCCGAGCAATGGAGTCTTGGTTTATTCGAGCATCTCGGTCGGTGTATTTATGTCTGAACATCCCCTCTGCCCGCAACACCCACCCTATCGCCTTCGAATCATCCCGCACCATCCCCCCAACACCTGCAACCAGCCCCTTTCAACCAGCATTCCAGCCTCCTCCCGCTCCCTTTGCTCCTGGTCTGAAGATGTTGCCCCACGGATGTCGCTGGATTGGGCCAACACGCTGCGGTCACGCCGCGGTCACGCCGCGGTCACTTCGTGGTCACGCCGCGGTCACGCTGCGGTCACGCCGCGGTCACGCCGCGGTCACGCCGCGGTCACGCCGCGGTCACGCCGCGGTCACGCCGCGGTCACGCCGTGATTTTGCCCTGCTCCAGCCACATCCATCCCACACCAGCCCCCTTCCACCTTCATTTCAGCCCGCTGCCACCAGCATTCCAGCCCGCAACAGCCCCCCCCCCCCCCCCCCAACACCTTCGAATCAGCCCGCACCATCCCCCCAACACCTGCAACCAGCCCCCTTCCACCCGCATTCCAGCCTCCTCCCACTCCCTTTGCTCCTGGATGGAAGATGCTGCCCTGCGGATGTCGCCGGATCGGGCCAACACGCTGCGGTCACGCTGCGGTCACGCCGCGGTCACGCCGCGGTCACGCCGCGGTCACGCCGCGGTCACGCCACAGGGGGGTGTTCAAGCGAGTTGCAAGGGGGTGCAAGAGGGCTGTCCAGGAACCTAAGCCCATGCAGGTTATGAATGTCTCTATAGAGAAAATGCAGTGCTGTCCAGATCTGGAAAATATCATAAAACATCCCACAGATACTTCACAGGCACCAGGTATAACTATTTCACCACCTATAGATAGTGAGCACGGTGCTATAAAATCTGGTTACTCTATTTCAAATCATAATTCCAATGTTTTGTTTAATGCAGTACTACATGAAATCTGATGATTTATGTTGATGACATGATTACAATTTGTAAGAACATGAGCCTCATAATTATTGTAAAATCACAAAATAATGGTAAGTTTGAAGTGAAAGACTTAGGCATAGCTAATAAAACCATAGGCATTGAAATTGTTAGAGATAGACTAAATAAATTTTCTTACTTATCTCAAAATGGTTAAATATTAAATATTAAAAATATACACATGTTTGAATCTCTCAAAATTTCCAATTTACTCCTAGTAAAACACTTTAAATTTTCTTCAACACAAAAACCCATTGCTGATGATGATATTCAATTTAGGTGTAAAATCCATTATGATAATATTTTTTGGTAGCATTATGTACTCTGATTTCTATGAAAACAGGGCTTGTTTGTTATGGACAAAGATGCAACTGGAGACATGGTTTTCTTGAAGAGTTTCCATGAAGGGTCTTCACTGTAGAGGAGACTAGCTCTGGTATGTATTTGGTAGTTGCTTCCATGGTGGTTCCCACAACCGTTTGACTGAATTTCACACCAAACCAAGCCCTGCTAGTGACTCTTTTTCGATGCACTATAAAAATCCCATGGCCAACCCACCAAAATCAAACCAGCTATTCCAGGGCCATTTCCACTCTCACTAAAAAATCCAAACTCAAGCCCTACTACAATTCCAAGCTCTCACTTCAATTTATCCACTATGAACTCCTTTCCAGTCCCCCACCATTTTTCAATCCACCTAGGAAACCCATCCACAACTTGACCACCAATCAGGCCTACCCACCTCTCAACTTCTAAGCCACCAACCCCACATTTTCCACCAGGCATCCCACTTTAAAACCATTCCAAACCTCACACAATTCCAACCAATTAAACCAGACCCCTTAACATTTGAAGCCCTCATCTAAATTCCTGTTCCAACTCACTTAAGGGGGGCAGGCTGTCTAGCAGGGGGGAGGGGCTGTCCAGCAGGGGGGAGGGCTGTCCAGCAGGGGGGAGGGCTGTCCATCAGGGGGGAGGGGTGTCCAGCAGGGGGGAGGGGTGTCCAGCATGGACTTAACTGGTTTTTTGGCACCCAAAAATACTGAATGATATTGTCTCATGCATAGTAACCGCTCTTAAAATTGATCAAAGGACCTTACATGCTGACTTGGATCTATTCGACAGAGTAATGGTTGAAATAAACCTTGACTCAAAACTTCCCATCTCAATTAACTTCAATGCCAATGAATACAAAACTGAAGATATAGTGGAATATGAGCGAAAACCCCCATTTTGGGATCACTATAAAATCATAGGGCATACTATCTTCAACTGTAGGGTGATTAGGAAGCAGGTAATACAACCATCTGAGAATGAATGGAAGGAAATGAGGAGACCTAAAAAAGGCAAAGCCCCCATGATAGACATGCCTAAAATATCCAAAAAGAAATATGAAGTTTGGGTCAAAAAAACTCACACTTTGACTCACATAAGAGATAGTTCAGGAACCAAATGGGTGGATGAAGTGGAAAAAGAAGAAAACTCTATTAATGATCAAAACCTCTCAATTAAAATTACAAACCTTTTACTAGACACTATTAGAGTATCAACTGAGTAGGAAAAGATTTCTAGCTATCAACATGACCTAGAAAAGCATAATCTCTAGCACCCAATCTTGGATGGAGAGAATTTTTCTACTACTGAACTGAAGAAACTAACCTGTACTCCTAGTACTTCAATCCACAATAATGATGTTTGCACTAAAGAAAATGATGTTGCTGACACTCCATACTTAAGTGCCAAGCAGACCCATATTACTTCCACACCTAAATTAGGTATGCAAAAGGAAAATCAGGAAACCCCCTAGTCTTCTAGCTCCATGGTGAAACCTGCCTCCATAGACCTAGAAGCTTGAGCAGGCATGAAAAAGATTCCAGCACCTGTTTTATATGACAATTCAGTTTTAGTTCTCGTACCCTAACATATGTAGGTTTTTAATGTTCCCCCAGAGCAGAAGTAGAATCTCTCTCAGAATTCTATCGAACAACAATCTTCTCTAGATCCTGTTATTCTAGGTACTTCTCCTCCTCTTTCTTATGCTACTAATAACTATTCCATTCTGTCTAAAAAACTGCGTTATGATCAAAATGAATCTTCCTCTGATTTTTTCTCTAAGAATTCTGCTTCTCTACACTGATGCAACCTGACCACTACTATCCCATCCCATATTGCTAAAAAAACAATGCCTCTTTTATGAACAGTAGCCTGGTTTTAACTACAGGTGACTCCACAATGGGAAAGTAGCATGAGACCAAATCACATGTCCATAATCCTGGGTCTGGGGGGGGTCTGTCCTGGGGTGTCCAGAGTCTGGGGGGGGGCAGGACTGGCAGGGGTGTCCAGGGTCTGGGGGGTCTGTCCTGGGGGGGGGGGTCTGTCCTGGGGTGTCCAGGGTCAGGGGGAAGGGGGCAGGGGTGTCCAGCAGGGGGAGGGGTGTCCAGCAGGGGGAGGGGATGTCCAGGCAGGGGGAGGGGTGTCCAGCATGGGGGAGGGGTGTCCAGGGGGGTGGTCCAGGGGTGTCCAGGGTCTGGGGGGGTTTGTCCTAGGGTGTCCAGGGGCAGGGGGAAGGGGTGTCCAGTAGGGGGAGGGGTGTCTAGTAGGGGGAGGGGCTGTCCAGGTAGGGGGAGGGGTGTCCATCATGGGGGAGGGGTGTCCAGGGGGTGGTCCAGGGGTGTCTAGGGTATGGGGGGGTCTGTCCTGGGGTGTCCAGGGTCAGGGGGCAGGGGGGCAGGGGGCAGGGGTGTCCAGCAGGGGGAGGGGTGTCCAGCAGGGGGAGGGGTGTCCAGCATGGGGGAGGGGTGTCCAGGGGGGTGGTCCAGGGGTGTCCAGGGTCTGGGGGGGGGTCTGTTTTGGGGTGGGGTCTGTCCTAGGGTGTCCAAGGTCAGGGGGTAGGGGGCAGGGGGCAGGGGTGTCCAGCAGGGGGAGGGGTGTCCAGTAGGGGGATCTAATATAACTCTTGAAATCTCATTCATGTGTTTCCAATGAGTTCTTCGACTGATGTAACAGTAGAAAGCATAAACCATTTAACAAAAAGAGATCTGACCCTTGTTAAGGAAGGTGCAAGTGATAAGCTTTCAAGTCGGGTTTCATGTCCTCAAAGCACACAAAATTTAGAAAAGTTCTTGAACCGTCCCTACTATTTTGTTTACATCCACATTTCCCAAAAACTAATTCCCAGCTCACCATAAGCCTGAAAAGGATAAGCTCTCTCTTTTATCCAGTTCCGATATCGCCATCACTAGCTGGTCCATTATGGACACTTAATGAGTAGGTTTTCACTGAAGGTAACCTTACACCCTATGCTACAACTCTATTCTGCTATGACAATAATGAGGAAATTTCATTTGGCCAACAGAGGGGGCTGTCCAGCAGGGGGGGCTGTCCAGCAGGGGGGTGTCCAGTAGGGGGAGGGGGTCCAGGAGTGGTGTCCAGCGGGTGTCCCGGGGTTTAGGGGGTCCAGGTGATGTCCAGGTGTGGTGTCTAAGGGTGTCCAGTGGGGGTCCAGGTGGTGGTGTCCATGGGTGTCCAGTGGGTGGTGTCCAGGGGTGTCCAGTTGGGGCATGGGGGTTGTCCAGTGGGGTGCAGGGGGTAGGGGGCAGGGGGAAAGGGTGTCCAGCAGGGGGAGGGGTGTCCAGAAGGGGGAGGGGATGTCCAAGCAGGGGGGAGGGGGTGTCCGGAAGGGTGGGGAGGGCTGTGTAGGGGGTGCAGGGGGTGTCCAGTGGGGTTGTCCAGTTGGGGCATGGGGGCTGTCTAGTGGGGTGCAGGGGGGCATGGGGGACTAAGGGGGGCATGGGGGGTACAGGGGGGGTGTTTTGTTTCATGTGGATTTGTGGCCTCACCAGATTGGTTGTTCCATTTTGAGGTACTGTAGTGTAAGGGTAGTGATAACCCCTATGACCCAAGTATCTTCAAAATCTTGATCATTTGTATTTCTCATCCTATAAGATATTTCTATTGGTTTCCTTTGGTGAAAACCTTAATCGCCATTGCTGCTTTGCTTCATCAGATCTCTTTCCATACCTATCTCTCCTTGAACTCATATCATTTCTTGTTTTATAGTGGATATGACGTCCTTCCTTCAAGGAAGAAGTGAATACCCTTCTTGGTGATAGTTCCACAAGTGCAGAAATGAGAATATGAACTTTTGGATCCTGGTGCAGATGGGCTGCGAGGGGGGGCTGGTGCAGGTGGGCTGGGGGGTTGCAGGGGGCAGGGGGGACTGGCAGGGGGTGGCAGGGGGGACTAGCAGGGGGCTGGGGGGGCAGGGGGGGACTGGCAGGGGGGAGGGGGGTGGACTGGCAGGGGGGGAGGGGGTGGGCTGGCAGGGGGACAAGCAGGGGGGCTAGCAGGGGGGGGTGGCAGGGGGCAGGGGGCAGGGGGGACAATCAGGGGAGTGGCAGGGGGGGACTAGCAGGGGGCAGAGGGGCAGGGGGGCTGGTAGGGGGTGGTAGGGGGGACTAGTAAGGGGCAGGGGGGATGGCAGGGGGACAAGCAAGGGGACAAGCAGGTGGGTGGCAGGGGCAGGGGGGACTGGCAGGGGGTGGCAGAGGGGGACTAGCAGGGGGTGTGGCAGGGGGCAGGGGGGACTGGCAGGGGTGAGGGGGACAAGCAAGGGGGCTGGCAGGGGGTGGCAGGGGGCAGGGGGGACAAGCAAGGGAGTGGCAGGGGGGACTAGCAGGGGGCAGGGGGGCTGGCAGGGGGTGGCAGGGGGGACTAGCAGGGGGCAGGGGGGGACTAGCAGGGGACAGGGGGGCTGGCAGGGGGACAAGCAGGGGGACAAGCAGTTGGGTGGCAGGGGGTAGGGGGGGACTGGCAGGGGGTGGCAGAGGGGGACTAGCAGGGGGTGTGGCAGGGGGCAGGGGGCAGGGGGACAAGCAGGGGGCTGGCAGGGGGGGTGGCAGGGGGCAGGGGGGGACTGGCAGGGGGGTGTCTGCAAGGCAGTGGGGAGGAGGGAAGGGGGGGTCTGCAAGGCATAGGGGAGGGGTGCAGGAGGTGTTCAGGGGGGTGTCTAGGGGGTGTCCAGGGGGTGTCCAAGGGGGTGTCCAGGGGGTGTCCAGGGGGGTGTCCAGGGGGTGTCAGGGGGGTGTCCAGGGGGGTTTCCATGGGGGTGTCCAGGGGGTTGGGGGGTATTTTTTTTATGTATGTGCACACCCTATAGCCATGGTTTTAAACCGTGGCTATTGGTTTATTGCCACGGTTTTTAACCGTGGATATAGACCTAACTCCACGGTTTCCAACTGTGGCTATAAATCATGTCCAGCGTCTAATATAGCCATGGTTGAAACCGTGGCATTACGTATACAGCCACAGTTCCAAACCGTGGCTATAGGTTTATAGCCACAGTTTGGAACCGTGGATATAGGTCTGGGCCTATAGCCACGCCAAACTTAGCCATGGTTCCTCAAACCGTGGCTATTACCTATAGCCACGGTTTGAGGGCCTATAGCCACGGTTTAGAACCGTGGCTATAGCCCGAATTTCCAGTTGTTATCGGTTTAGGGGTTCTTTCCATAGAAATCCATGTGGGAGGTGAGGAGCCTTCAGGGAATAGAATTGAGGATATCAGGTTGGAGGCCGAGGCTCTCCATTATTTTAGGGCAGATATCACTATCCCTTCAGATACTTTATTTGAGGGCAGACATCGTTGTCCCTCCAGCTACCTATTTTTATGGCAGACATCTTTGTCCCTCCGGTTACTTATTGAGGACAGGAAACGCTTCTCCTCCGAGTTAATACTGTTGGTCGTGCCTTCGGGATGTCGGTACTTGAGACACAAGGTGTCAGGGGGCACATGGTGTCGGGCTACATGACAGAGATTTCGGCATTGGTCGAAGCAGGTGGTACTCCATGGTGGCTTCTGATCACCAGTGGAGTTAGTGTTTATTGTGCATTGTTCTGTTTACTGCTTTCCTTATAAATGCATGCCTGCTTAAACACTTATATTAGTTACGCACCATTGGGTGGTATCCTACTGAGATTTGTCTCACACCCTGCATGGGCCCTTCGGGACGCATGCAGACTTTATGGATTTACATGCAGGAAAGAGGCCAGCCTCAGGAGCTCAGTTGTATTAGTTGTTGCATGGAGATGGTATGAAACTTGAGGTATTACCTATCTGGGGCTTACTTTATTTTGTTTTCTTTCCTGTATCATCATGCTTTCTTGTTGTAGATACTTATGCTTTAGCCATTGGCGCCCTTACATATGGATATGTATGACCTTTTTTGGATGCATGTGTTATTGTTCAGTAGTTGTTACAAGTGGTCAGTATGCTATTGTTTTTATTTCCGCTGTTGTTTTTTATATTTACTTCTTCTTCTATTTATATATATTGATTATGCTTCTGGTCTGCGGGTCTAGTTCGAGTCTTCTGAGTCTTTTATTCCACTGCATTTTTATTATTATACTCGAAACAGTACCCTTATTATTATCCTCCGAGAGGGTAAAGCCTTCCCACTATACCTATAAGACCCTCTCTACTAGTTGGAAGCCTTTGGTGTTAGGGTAGGTGCGCTTAAGGTCATAACACCCGACCCGTTTAGCACTGTTCGGGTGGCTGCTCAGGTTCGGGTCATTACAAAGTGGTATCAGAGGGAGGTTCTTGACAGGGATTTAGTAGCAGTGTTTTATTGGATACTAATGAGATTGAGACTTCTCTTTTTATTTCTGCTGGTTTTACTATTTAGGATATGGTATACTGGAGATAGGTTGTTACTGGAACTGGGTTTCTAGCTTGTCCTTGGGTGTCTGCAGCCCCAGGTACGAGGGATGGACTGAGTTCCCTTGGGTGGGAATTGCTGTTTTCTTTTTCTAAGATTACAGTTTATATGATTTCCACCTTGGTGGATCACTTGGTGTGTGAGGTTGTTGATTGTGATATGTGACCCTTGACCCGGTGTGGTATGGGATAATTGGACCTTGGCCCGGTATGGAAAGGCTTGTTTTCTTGGATTTTGATAGGTACATTTTTAGGGTATTTCAATTTCATAACTCCACTTATGCTTTGTGAAGTAATAAGACCATGTGAATAAAATCAATTTCCATGATTGTGTTCTCTGAAATGTGAATTAATGAAATTCATGATAGAATTGCTAGTTGTGCAATGTGTATTCCATGCCTTATATTTTGTAGAATTGCATGTGGCGGGATATTTGGGTCTAGCTCTTGTATGAGCAGGAAGGTACTATAAGTTGAGGTAATTTGGATCACTAGGATTGGGAGACTCGGTCATCAGTTTGAGGCAATGTTAGTTGTTAGGACGGGCATGGCCCGAGGTACTTTTGATACTTGGCTCTGTTGAGGGCGGCGAGTAAGGAGGCCATGAGGCCGGGATGCCGTGGGCATGGGTTGAGATAGGGGAGAGTAAGGGTAGTTGTTTTATGATAACTTTTACTACTTTTCTTATCTACATGAATATATATTGTTATCTATATATATGGGTTGTCTGACCATTTATGGTATTCAGCTCGTTCCTCCTATACGCCTCGATGGAGCGACAGGCGAGTGAGGATATAGTGTCACGGGTGCAGGATCAGGTTCAGGATTCGGTACAGGTAGAGCACAAACTGCAGGTACAGGATCAGAGATAGGATCAGGTTCAGGATCTATTGTAGGTAGGACAACAGCCGAGTTTGACAGCCTTCGGGCCATGGCTCAACGATCAGCTCTGAGCGAGCCTGGTGCGTGTCTTGCAGGGGATCGACAGAGGCACGCAGGGTACAGAGCCATCTATGGAATATATGACGTGGGAGTTCTTGTCGCAGCACCCACCACTTTTTTAGGGTGAGGGTGGTCCGCAGGCAGTTGATAATTGGATAGAGAGTATGCAGATGATCTTCGAGCAGCTCGAGACACCTCCAAGGTAGAGGGTCAATTTGGCGATGTACATGCTGAGAGGACCGACGAAGCATTGGTGGGATGTGTAGGTTCAGGCTCGTATGCACAAGGGACTGGCATGAAAGGACTTCGAGGATAGGTTCTTTGAGCACTTCTACCCCAAGACACTGAGAGCGGAGATAGATCGGGAGTTCTTGAGTCTTCAGCAGGGAGACAAGTCTATCATGGACTATGCAGCTACCTTCACAGAGTTGTCTCGCTTCACACCTAGTATGGTAAGCGATGACGCGGCTAGGGTGAGGTGCTTCAAGGATGGATTACGACACGCCATTTGGGTCCAGGTGAATATCTTCTGGCTAGGTTCTTTCTCAGAGGCGGTTAATCAGGCACTCATAGCAAATGGAAATCTGAGAGATAGGCCCCAGGTTAGCCGGGGAACGACTTGAGGTGACGGTTCAAATAGCAGGAAGTGAGGACGGGATGAGTTACAATAGGGAGGTCAGGCCAAGGACTCAGCTAGACTACCTCGTGGTAGTTCTTTAGTTATTTTTTTCAGTGTGGACAGCCAGGACATTTTCGGACTCAGTGCGATAGGCCTCCAAAGGAGTGTTGGGCATGTGGACAGGTCAGGCATCTAGAGAGGTTCTGCAGGAAGCCTTCTCAGACAGTCGGCATACAGGGACCAGGACAGATGGTGGAATCTAGAGTTGGTTCAGATTCGGTACTAGGAGAGGGTAGCTGAGGTTTAGCTACATGCGGAGGATGTGACAGAGACAGCGGGATCCAGTTGAGGGATCAGTGGTCGGTGACTGGAGCAGCACCGTATGGAGGTCAGGCATCAGGCAGTCGTGCTTCAGGCCAGGTGCACACCATGGATCTTCCAGAGGTGGAGCAGGCTAGTGAGCCGACAATAGTTAGAGGTACACCACGGTGTGGTCATGATTCCCATGATTCCTTTTTGGCATGACCTGTAAAGGCATGTCTATTTTGAGTGCATGTGGTGCACAGGATCTATGTGGACTGACTAGATTCTATTTAGTGGGATTAGCACCATATCAGGTGCGTGATATATTTCTATATATATATATGTGTGTGTGTGTGTGTGTGTGTGTGTGTGTTTGTATGTATAGGATGCATAGCATTCGGGGCATCGAGGATGCAGGTTACTTGAGGTATCGTGGGAATCGGGGCATCGATGATGTGAGTCACTTGAGGTTCTAGGCACCAGGACCTCATGGAGGCGGACACCGATGTGTTGCGGGATACGTTGCGTGTCAGGAATGACACAAGAGCGCTAATGAGGCGCAGGGGTGACGACGCATCACAGAAGGACTGTGAGTCCGGAAACAAGTTATTAAACCCTTGTTTGTTTTGAGTTTTTTCATGTTGAACCTGATTTAGGAAATTCCTAAGGTGGGGAGCCCTTGAGGAATTTCGTCGGGACCTTCGAGACCAGGGAAGTCTGAGTTACTTTGACCGGGGTGGTGTTTTTGGTGCCATCTCTGGGTTTCATTTGATAGATTGGGGATGAGCTATGTTAAGGTGGGGATATTTTAAGAACCTGGGTTTTTAGAACGTGTCAAAATCCCGACCCTTTTTGAATTTTTGACTTATTTATAAGGAAACTGGAGAAAATGGGAAGTTTCTGGAAATTTCTAGAATACACACCGTATACTTTAAGTACATGTCGTGTACATGTTAAGCGAGTGACCGGCCGTGTTCTCATTGAGTACATGTCGTGTGATGACTGTGTATAAAATTTCTTACTACATGGCGTGTAGTTATAGACACGTCGTGTACCCATGACCTTGTGGCGGCTATACATGGCGTGTAGGCCTATTGGCCGGGTAGAATCATTGAAACCAGATACATGTCGTGTTCTCCTTGGACACGTTGTGTACTCTAGCCATGTATGAGGTATATACATGGAGTGTGGGTAAGTCGGTGAGGAAGAGAAGGGAAACCAAGTACACGTCGTGTACCCATAGGTACACGTCGTGCACTCATGTCGGCAGGTTCTGGAAAGTATGTCGATGGAATTATAGCCACCAAATGAACAATTAAATGATATATACGGTGTGTAGTCCTAAATTACATGCCATGTAGTTTATTTTTTTGTGTTAAAATGGGTAGTAGTCTCATATTGAGGCAGAACACACCTTGTGTCACCCGGTTTCGCGAACCAAGCCAATCGGACCTTCAACCTCTTCCCAGTTCTTCGCCCGAAGTCGGATTCGATCACGGTTAGATGTGTTGGAACCCCCTCGGAAAGACCTCAATTCCTCTTCATTCGTTTTGTTTGATTTCTATTCTAGAATGAGTTATAGGGGTTTGAGAGGTTTTGACTCTTTTGTAGATATACCGCGTTTTAGACCTAATTTGAGGTTCTTACTAGAGGAGTAGCATCGTACGAGTCTCAGGTAGGTGGTGCATACCTCTTTCTGAGTTTTCGTGGTCATTTGGATGACGCCGCTTATGGCGCATTTTTTGGTATTTTTAGTAGGACCTAGTTTTATCTGTTATTGATTATTACATTGTTTATGGACCTATGGAATGCCTTTGGGTATGACCTGTTACCTGTTTTTCTTGAGCCGGGTCGGGCAAGGGGTTGTAGCTCATCGGGGCATTTTGGTCAGGGGATGCCAAAACGGTTATATTTGAATTATATTGTTATAAACTGTTGAGTTTAACTTCTTAAATCCTGATATAAATTGTTAGAGGAATTCAAGACCTCAGTACTGGTATGGGACAACACCTTGCGTAGTGAAAATCAACTATTTAGAATGTTTTTCCTGGTTACATTTTCTGTTTAAATACGTTATATATGCAATTGCTGAATTGCATATATTGTACCCTTTTGGGTGGTGTTGGGTATGGCCAAAATGTTCTTGATTGATGTTGATCAAAGGATGTGCTTGGATCGGGTTACGTTAGGTGGTTTTGACCACGGGATTGGGCTTCATGGGCGTCGGTTTGAGGCAAGATGACTGTCAGGTTGGGCATGGTCCGAGTTACTAGGATGGTGATGCCATCAGACTTGAGTGACATGGTCGTAGGGACACGAGGTGTCATAGATGTGGTGTCTTGGGTACTATTTTTGGTGATTACCATTCACCCGGACTTTGAGTAGTGTGCACACAGAGATACTCCATGATGACGTGGTTTTAACCACTCATGTGGGTAGAGGCCCCCATTAGTTGTGGTTTAGGTACTATCGATTTGGGGTGCTTGCCATAGGAAGCCACGTGGGATGTGAGGAGCCTTTAGGGGATAGCGTTGAGGCTATTTGGTTGGGGGCCGAGGCTCGTCGTTATTTGAGGGAAGATATCGTTGTCCCTCCAGATACTTTATTTGAGGGCAGACATTGTTGTCCCTTCTGCTACCTATTTTGAGGTTAGACATCATTTTCCCTCCGGTTACTTATTGTGGATAGGCATCACTGCTCCTCCAGGTTACTACTGTTGGGCGTGCCTTCGGGACATCAGTACTTGAGACACGAGGTGTCAGGGGGCACATGGTGTCGGGCTACATGACAGAGATTCTGGCGTTGGCCGAAGCATGTGGTACTCCATGGTGGTTGTTGAGCACCAGTGGAGTTAGTATTTATTGTGCATTGTTCTTTTTACTTCTTTCTTTATAAATGCATGCCTGCTTAAACACTTATATTAGGTACGCATTGTTGGGTGGTATCCTACTGAGATTTTTCTCACACCCTGCACGGTCCCTTCGGGACGCATGCAAACTTTATGGATTTAAGTGCAGGAAAGAAACCAGCCTCAGGATCTGAGTTGTATTTGCTGTTGCGTGGAGATGGTATGGACATTGAGGTCTTACCGAGTTGGGGATTACTTTGTTTTGTTTTTTTTTGTTTCCTATATCAGCATGCTTTCTTATTGTATCTACTTATGGTTATCCATTGGCACCCTTACATTTGGATATGTATGACCTATTTTGGATGCATGTGCTATTGTTCAGTAGTTGTTACAAGTGGTCAGTATGCTGTTGTGTTTATTTCCACTTCTGTTTTTTATATTTTATACTTCCACTATTTATCTACATTGATTATTCTTCCGCTCTGCAGGTCTGGTTTGAGTCTGCTGAGTATTTTATTCCACTGCATTTTTATTATTATACTCAGACCAGTACCCTTATTATTATCCTCCGAGAGGGTATAACCTCCCCACTATACCTATAAGACCCTCGCTGTCAGTCGACAGCCTTTAGCGTTCAGGGAGGTGCGCCTAAGGGTGTAACACCCAACCCGTTTAGCACTGTTTGGGTGGCTTCTCGGGTCCAGGTCGTTACATACACATAATCAATTCATGGATTAATTATCACTTCAATTTTATGATCATTGTTAGGGTTTCTCATCCCAAATTACCTTCTTTGGGGTATATGTTATGTCATATAGATATCTTCATTTATATGGTATATGTACATCATATTTGATATTTTATAGCATGAATATTCTTATTTTTATGATATTTAATGTTCAATTTGAAGGTATCAATTCATGGGGATCATGATTGAAATGTTACCAATGTGGAAATGTCATTATGTTATGATCTCCTTTTCAATCAAGATTGTTTATGCTTGAATTTTCAAGAAGGGAAATTATTTGATCATTATATAATAAGAATAGTTCATTTTATTATCCTATGGTTATTAGTGAAATTTTCATGTATTATTAACTTTTTCGTCTATTTTATGAACATAAAATGAATGAAAAATATTATTAATAAAATCTAAATGTATTTCTCTCTTCACTCAAAAATACCTTTTTCTTCCAAAATGATATTTTAAAAAAAAATAATTTTTTTAATATTCTCATATAATTTTTAGAATTAATTTGTATAATTTTTTAATATTTAATGATATTTTTAAAATTAATCTTCCAATCATTTTCTGAACAAGGTACTTTTTGATGTTTTACAAAAAATGTGAAAGGAATCATTATTTTAACATACTTATCATGAATTTAATTTTACTCCATCATGATTAATCAATGTTTTAAAAATTAAATTTTATATTTCAATTTTTATTTTCAATAAAAATAAATTATTTAATGTTGGATACCGATTTTGATATTAAATATTTTTTTAATAGAATGGATATTTTCCCCAAGAAATTTTCTGATTGATCATTCAAACTCATTTTCCATATAGGATGGCATCCCTTGAAATTAATTAAAGTGAAAAGTTCATTTTCATCATGAATTATAGTAATGATCCTTAAATTGTATTTCCATTCATCAACATCAATAAACCTTTATGATACTTATTATCTACTAGGATATGTTGAAATGATTCCATACTTATTATTTCTATAGATAGATTATAGGAACAAATTTCTTTTCCAAAGGTTAATGAAGTTCTGAAAGGAATAATGATTGTTTCTATTAGTTTTATACTGAAATGAATAATGATTTTTTCCATGTGTTAATAAATTTCATGGATATTTTTTATTTGATGGGTTGAGCCCCATTATATCTCATGGGTGATACTATTATTTTTTATACAATTGGTGCACTCAGATAGATCTACATGAGCCTAATATATCTTATATGATGGGTGTACCTAGATAGCGTTGGGTGAGCTCAATGTTTCTTATACAATGGGTGTGTCCAGATAGGAATCCAAGCATTTGTTATGGAATTAAACCATCTGTTTATTTCATTTGTAAGGGTTCTATATGAAATGGGTCTTGAGAATGAAAATTTTACCCTTTTATATTCCTTTCAAATTAAACTATGGTATTTTTCACACCTCTTTGGTTTATCGTTTTTCTGTTGTTGAATTTCTCATGATCACTCACTTACTTATGATCTATGATTTATATCACTCCTAATAACTATATGGGAATCAATTTTTTCATCCATGCCCATATATTCACTTCCCATGTATTTTTTCCTAATTGGAAACCTAGTTATATGATATTAAAGATGACCTTCGCACTTCCCTCTTTCACATTTGAAGTGAAATTCATATTAACTCTTTTTACATTGTGGGATTTCAACAAGGGTATTTTGAAATTTCAAACACTTGTTTACAAATTTTATGTTAAAATTTTGAGGTAAAAAATTAATAAATGGGAGATAATGTGACACAAAACTATTTTAAAAATAATAACATTATGTATGGTAGCATATTCAACATGAAAAACTAATCTTAAATGAACCACAAAATATTAATTTTTAAAATTAGACCATTATAAAATATACATTAAAGTGGTGGGTATGAATAGTATTTACTAATTTATTAAATATATATATATATATCATCATCAATATAAATTTATTGATAAATTATTAGTAAATAATCAATAAATTTTTAGTAAAGTAATCTTATTCTTCAAAAATATGTTTTCTATAAAAATGATTTTTTTCTTATTTTGTGATAAGATATTATATTTAGTTTTTTGATATTTTCAAAAATTATTTGAAAAAAATGATTTAATTTTCAAATAATCATATAAAACTTAATATAGGGTGAAATTTTGGTATTTTTTTGAAAATATTATGTTTTTAGTGAATATTGGAAAATAACATTTTTTGTAAAATTGTCATATACCTTAAACAAATTAAGTAATATTAAATTCCCATTGTACTTTGAATTTGATTTAATGTGACTTAAGTATTATTTAGTTTTACTTAAAATAAATAATTACATTTAAATCAATTACATAATTAATTTTAATATAAGTTTATTTTTTGGGTTTAAAAAAATCTGAAAATTATTTTAAAGTGTATAACGTTTCTCATTTTCAATTAATTAAAATAACTTCTAATTATTAATTATTTCAATTAAATTTTTATATTATATATAAATAAATATTAATTTCAATTATTTCAAGTATTATTATGAGTCATAGATTTAATCTAAAATCATCTTATCCTTGAGAAATACATTTATTGAAAAACTGTTTTTGAAGACGTCTGTGGGGTTTTCTTAAATTAAATTATAAATATTATATGAATTGAATTTGTTAAAATGGATTAAATATGTTTAATTTGAATAATATATATTATATAATATGGTTAACTTAGGTATTGGTTTTAATGAATAGTTAAATATGTAAAAATAGTTTAGTGTGATTAACATGAAAATAGGGTTACTGGGGGTTTAAACTAAAATGATAATGATAAAATGACATAAAAACGTTACTAAATTATTATTTGGGGCCAAATATCTCCATTATTTCATATAAGACTCTATAATGGACCGTTTTTATCTTTTTTTCAGGTGAAAAAATTGCATAAGCATTTATTATTTTAAAAAAAATCAATTATACCCTCTCCCCCCACTTATAAAAGGCCACCACCAATCCTCTCTTATTCACACAATAAAATACAGTTTGATTATGAAATAAACACCTAAATACCTTTATTAATTCCCTACCTAATAACTATAACCCCTTTTTTATCATAAATCCATCCTTTGATGGCTTTGGTGTTGACCCAAGGAGGTTGTCCAACGAAGAGGCATCGTGCTTAACCGAGAATTTTTATTTTATTTCTTCTTCCACCTCCCTCAAATCAAATAATTATTATATAATTAAAAAATATATAAAATATAATGATATTTTGTTATGTTAATTTAATAACCTATATCCATCCCATCTTCCATGAAATTGGAAACAAAACTATCATTCATGTGAACGAAGGACTACCGCCTCGTGGAACGATTAAATTCATTTTCAATCATCACCTCTCATGGACTATTATACTAATTGATTAAAATTATATGTATGATATTTTTATCATAATTAAAAAAAATTAACTACTATATTTCATTTACCTTCTTACTTTACATTCCATAAGATATATAATAATTTTTCTCATTTGTACAATAGACTACCTCCTTATAAAGTAATGTGATCCATTCTTCAATAATTCTTTACAGGGAAGGTAATAAGTTTAGATTTAATGAATACATGAGATATGTATGAAATAATTATTATATTCATGGAATATTTATCATTATAAAAATATTATATATCATTTTATCTCTTAAATTTTTAATCACTAGAAAATGATATTGTCGTTCATGCATACATGTGGACTACTACTTCCAAGAAGCGATGTGATTATTTTTTCATCGCAAAATCATAGGGATGATATATATTAGTATATATAAAAATATATTATTTTATTTATGATATTATTAAAATTCTGTAAATATAAAATATTACATAACTTATTTCCATAATTATCATTGAAAAATGTAAACATTACTCATGCGTACATACAACATATTGTCCCAATGATTGTAAGCTAGTTCATTTTCCATAACCAAAATTCTTGATTAGTTTTAAATGTATAATTTATTTATCAATATAATAAATATTTCATGATTATTATTCCTTACATTATGTAATATTTATCTCTTTAACCATAGTTAACACACTAAAGATGTTTTGAAATAATGAACCAAATGTCCCCAAAACACTAGATGTGGACATAACTCATTATGTATTTAAAAATATCATTAAAAATAAATAAAATAAATTATTTAAGTATAATTTATTAAAATATTAAAAAGGAAATTAAGATAAAATTTAATTTATATAATCTTATTATATTGGTACTAAAAGAAATATATCTCGATTCTGGACTCGAGGTAAGGTATTTCATCTCAAAATATTCTTCTTTGAGTCATGAGTTCTTTTTTACACCTAAATAATTTAAAATGTTTTATATAATTCCACTTGAACATTTAATATTATATATTATTTTTATTCATGGTATTTTGACTTCAAATTGATTCTCATTATCTTTCATGTGGGTTTTATTAAGACATTTCTTAAACTATAAGGGACTTCGTCTCACTTTTCCTTCACTGAGGCATATTTTAATGTTCTACACATAATTTGATGAATATGGTGTATATAATTCCACATTTAAATGTTATATCATGAATAAGTCATATATATTTTTATATTAAGTATCAATTTCAATTATTTCATCCAAGGAAATTTTACTAGAAGGTTGGAAAGTTGTAAATAATTTCATAACTCAATTTCTATTAATTGGTTTATGTTACTTCTTCCTTGTCTTTGAAACTCTATGATTATGTGTATATTAAATTCTGAATATATTATGTTGTATATACACTTTTTTGTGTTGATTTACATTTTAAGCACATCATTGATTCACTAATTAATTCTTACTTCAATGTTATGAACATTTTAAGGGTTTTATGTCTCAAATTATCTTCTTTGAGACATTTGTTATGTTATACACCTATCTTATTTTATGAGGAGTATCTAATTCTACTTTGTTATTTTATATCATGACTATAATTAATTTCATGATATTTAATGTTTAATTTGAATTTATTCTTTCATGGGTCTTATGGTTAAAAAGATACCAATGTGGTAAGGGGTTTATATTATAATCTCTTTTTTAATCAAGATTATATATGCTTGAGTTTCCATTGTGGTAAATTATTTTATCATTTTATAAAAAAACAACTATCATTTTATTATAATTTATATATTAATTAATTTTTTTAACAATAAAAAAGTAAATTAGAATTTAAATTTCATAATACCCTTGTTGTAATTTTAGAGGGGGAATTATGAAGGTCATCTGGAATAACACATAACTAGGTTTCCAAGTATGAAAAAAAAATACTTAGAAGTGAATATATGGACATAGAAGAAAACTTTATTTCCCAAATAATTATGGATAGTGATGTAAATAATTAATCATAATAAATTGAATGATCCTGATAAATTCAACAACCTCAAACCCATATTAAAAATATGTGTGAAAAAGATCATAGTCTCATTGGAAAAAAACGTAATAAGATAAAATTTTAATTTTCAAGACCCTTTTTGGTCGAAACTACCTTTTTCTTTAAATACCATGTTTTATAAAAAGTTTTTCAATAATATTGTTAATATTATCATATTATTTTAAAATTAAATTTTTACCGATGTTTTAAAAGTTTAAGAAAATTAAAAGGAATATTTCAATTGTTTTTCAAAAGAGGGACTTTTTAACTTTTTATTTAGTGTGGAAGGAATATTTGTTTTAATGTACTCAACATGAAAAAAAAATTCTACCATCAAAAACACTCAATGTTTTAAACCTTCCTTTCATTTTTTGAAATGGTATTTTCAATGAAAATTATTTCATTAGTGTTTGAGAGTGTTTTAGATTTTAAATAAATGTTTTCAAAATTGAAAGTATAGTTTCCTTAAGAAATGTTCCAAGTGATGTTTCAAAATAATTTTTCATATAAGATGAAATCCATTGATGTTACTCAATGTGAAATAGTTGTTTTTAATATGAATTTTTTTATTATATTTTAATTTTATTCGCATTAATAAACTTCAAATACCCAAGATTTTACTTATTATCCACTCGGATATGTTGAAATGATACCATCATTATTCATTATCTAGATGGAAAATGATTATGTCAAAAAAATTCATAGAACCTATTTATTTTCCATGGGTTATTGATATTATGAAAGGATTAGTGAATTTTTTGATGAGTTTCATGATGAAATAAAAGTTTTATTTACTTGACTCATATACCAATTCTTGGACACTATTTATACAATGATTTGAGCCCCCATATAGCTCATGGGTGAGGCCAATATAGCTTATATGATTAGTGTTCCCATATAGCACCAAGTGATCCATATATAAGTTATATAATGCATGGAACTAGATAACATCAGGTGAGCTCAATATTGCTTATACAATGGGTATACCTATATAGTGTTCCAATGCATTGGATATTCATATCGATCATATGTTAATTAAATTTATAAGGTGTCAATAAGGGTTATGTAATAATTCTATGGAGATGATTTTCCAGGATAACAATATGTTTCCTTTATGCATGTAATGGGTTTTTAGTGATTCCTTTAGTCAAGATTGAAAACATGTGGCTCCTGATAATGGATTCTTATGACCATTTCATTTGATAATTCTTTATGCCTTGTTTCATGATTGGTTATCAAAGTATTGATGGGTATGAATATTATTATGTAATGCTCATGATAATTGATTGTATCATCCTACCCTTATGTTATTATTATGGTCACATATGACATTAAATTGTTAATTCTTATATTTACCCTTACTAGTAATTTGATTTCACCCTTATTATGTTTCATTTTACCAAGATTATAAAGAATTATGTTAAACGAATTATGTCAAAAAGGGTTTCATTTGGATTATAATGATTCCCTAATATGGAATATGAAATTTTGGGTATACTTGGAAATAAACTCTCTTTAATTAGTTGGTGTTCTTTATGTAAGATTTTGTCCTAATTCCCAAAAACTCTAAACCTAAATGGTCTTTGGGTATGTAAGTGATCAAATATTTCAATTTTATGTTGTAATTTTCTCAAGGAAAAAATTAGATCACGTTTAATGGTATCAAAGGAAGAAATGTAATAATTATATTTTTATCACTGGATTAGAGGGTGTAGTTTAAGGGTTTTTATACTCAAAAAATAAACTTATACTACCTAATAACATAGTATAAAAGTGTAAATTTAAGAAATACATGAGTCAATTATTTGCTATAGAGTTACGTCTAATGATTATAATAATCAAGAAATAAAATAATTCCAAAATTTGATTATTGATAAAGTGAATATGGTAATTTTATGCTCTATGAAACCTATAATTTAATCACCATAGTATAAAATTATTCAAAATCGTCCCTTAGGGGACCACTTGATCCCATATAAATACAAAATAATGATACAAACATTAGATTATTCTCCTCATAAATGAACATGATAGGTTGTTGTATATAAAATTTATAATAATTATTGTATGTTGGGAAAAAAATAATGGAATATAACTGATATAAGATTCATAAATAAGTGTAAATAAAAGAGATTAAGTGTTTCATTGGGATAATTTTCTTCATTTAGAGTGAATGTATCTAAATAATTAATGATATTTTGATTATATTTTATCAATACAAGATTATTTTTCCACAAATTGAGGGAACCATTTACATTAATAAAAATAATATAAATACATTTATTAGACCTAATTATTTACTATAGAAAGGGAGACTGGATCCCAAGTGTGGTTATTCTATAGATCATGTTATCCAAGTTATATTTTTTATTTCTAATTGGGGTAATTCTTTCTCCATAAATGATACATAAAATGGATGTGGTAGCTAGAGTACCAAAAAATAGAATAGTTTATTTATAGATATTATTATATAAGTAATGATGGGATACTAGTATTATTTATTTTTACTTTTGATCAATACAATTTTTATATCCATAAATATCTTTTATAATTTTATTGAAAAATAGTACTAATTTTCAAAATGAATCATATATATTATGAAATGAATGTCTTTAGTTTATAGTAATTTTTTAAAGCTATAATTTTAAAAATAACTTCTTAATAACCAGTATGTAAATAATTTATAAAAAATAAATTATAAATTAATGTTTATAAAATATAACTAATGAAATAATTATAGCATAAAAATTCATTGTTCTTATATTTATCCATACAATATATTTTTATTATTTATAATTTTATTTTAAAAGGGAAAACATGTGATCATATTTGAAACTACCTACCACCTTTTTTAACTTATAAAATATTATTTTAATAATTAATCTCATTTCATGGTAGAATTCATTAATTTGTTAACATGAAGAAGATTTTTAATATATTATTGTGATTTTAGTAATACCTCTTATTGAATATATGCTACTCCTATAAAATAAATTTACCTTTGTTTAGTTATACCTCAAGGAGAAATTTTCAATTGATTTTTCTAACTAATATTGATCAAATTTATTAAACTAATGGTGTTTGATACTTATAAATTACACTACAAAAACTGTCAACATAGAGGTTTGTCAATAAAATAATGTATGAAAGTACGTAATTTTTCCCAACTAATATAAATGACTGGTTTTTTTTCTTTATATTTTTTTTAACTCTAAATATATCTGAATTTAAATTTTCTTGAGGATTATACAATAATATAAATTGTATAAAAAATAATACATATTGTTATTGTAACATCTCAATTATTTCTTTCATGTATGTTCTTTGTTTTAATTTGAGTCTTGAATAGTTCTATTTTTTTATGAATATCTAGAGTTGTTTGGAGGATTAATAGAGTTTTTAATTCCTTTTCCAACACAAAACTAGATGGGCCACATCCTGATCCAATCTGTTTTAAACCAAGGTCTTCCTTGTGTGAAATTGCTTGGATAAAACACCCAGAGTTGGGTTTTTTCATAGGAATTATCAGTTGGGAGTCACTATGTCCACCATAGAAAATAATAATCCACCAGGGAATGGTGGTGGAAATATACATGCCAAAACAACCTAGAATTTTTCACCATTGAATGGCCTTGGGTGTGGTAATGGGGGTTTCAATTTTGGAAATGCTCGAACAACCATTTGATCTCCCAGGATAGTTACTCCATCCATGTGAAAAATTAATGGAAGGATTTAATGGGTCTATTATTAAAGTATTTTTTTGGTGTTTGGTCTACTATAGAAGGAGATATGGTTCCTTTGGATTTATTCTTGTTCTTACTTATCATATATCAGTGCTAGGGGTTAGAGGTTGTATTTCCTTGATTTTTGAGTTAGAATCATTATGGGTTCCTCCTTTTAATTTATTGTGGATCCCTCTTTGGTTGTTTGGAATTATGATGATTGAGATAGTAGGTTTAATAAGGCAATTTCTATCCATTGAAACCATTAATTATTGATTAATTTGAAATGGATTTCCAATTTATTTCCAAATCAAGATTTGGGATTCTTGAAAAGTGATTTTAAATGTAATGTTGTATGTTGAACCTATTTAATTATGTATTTTCATATAATTTATTGATTTATAAAAAATAACATTGAAATTAATGAATTATTTTTATGAACGAATTTGATAATGATTATTTTTAAATGATGGTATAAAATTT
The DNA here is from genome assembly GCA_963277665.1 of Viscum album. NCBI lineage: Eukaryota > Viridiplantae > Streptophyta > Magnoliopsida > Santalales > Viscaceae > Viscum > Viscum album. The sequence continues at coordinate 687,741,269 of OY728137.1, read as the reverse complement.
TTTATAATTTTGAAATGAATTGAATTGTTTTGAAAGGAAATGTTTTTTATGAAAATACATTTTATTTTTCTCTCTAAAATGAAGTGTAATGTTTTAAACTTTATTTTTGGATTCTTGAATGTTGATAGATAAAATTTATTGGTGATAAATTACTTTCTATATGATTGATTTAATGATTTCTATAAATCATATAGGAGATAGGTTATTTAGGTAGTTAGCCTTGGATATAAATTATAAGAATTTATTAACCCTATAAAACAATGTATTGATGATGAAATTCTGAATATACTTTATAAGGGTTGGGAGTTCATTCTTTATGGTGGAATCTAATTCTACCTAGGCATGAGATATAAGGATGTGAGAACATATGGAGCTTTATTTCACTAGGAATGTATGGAACCGTGATCCTTGATCCCACCCACCTTAGGACTCTAAACCATGGTACAATAACTAAAAATGAACTCCTGAAAATGATTTAAACATTCTAAATTTGATGAAATGATTTACTCATGTTTTTTTATATAATTGTTTGTATATTTAAATTTGATGGAAATTAAATTTTATACATGTTGTATAAATTCCATTCAAATGATTTTAATAGCATGTTTTTTATAAATTGTGAAAATATTAACAATCCATGTATTATTTAATATTAATAAAATTTGGTTTAATTATTGTGGATTTATTATTGAATGATTTGTGGGATCTTAATGGGTTAACGTTTATCATGCCTTATTTTTTAGGGTGTTTGTAGACTTTATTTTACTAGGACTAAGAAATTGAAAGGACCACTTGGAGGTAGTGGGTGTTCTTGATCAACATGACCTTGAGAGTTAGTGGTGAAAAGTGGAGTATGTGATCCACTAGTTATGATTAGATCTTATGGTGATGTCATCCTTGATCTCTATGATGTTTTTTGGTCCCATGATTTCCTTGTTGTAAATTACTCTTGATGAATGTTTTGGAATACTAATTATTTATGGTTTCTTATCCATTGTTTTTATTTATCAAATTTTTCGTATGGATAAATCATTCCCAATTAATTATTATTGATTCCTTGTATCTATTAAATAGCATGTGGGGATCGTGAATTCCCTTATGACTCTATTAGGACTGATTCGGGTTCTTTTTTATTAGTTTATCTATGTCATATTATGACCAATTGGTATCAAAGTATAAATTTATCTCTTCATAGATTTTGGTATGTAGTTTGGGATATCATTGTAGATAGGATAAGGTATTTTTAAAACATGAAGAGTATATTGTGAGTGAGTTTCTAGATAGATTCCATCATAGTGTGCCTATATTTACCATGGGTTATTGGGAAAAAGTGATTTTGATGAATTTTATTGATCTGATTCTAGAATTTTCAAAAAATATGATATGATATTTCAGAACCCATGTTGATTTCTAACTAATAGAGTTGATGTTCTATATCACTTGACTGATGTTTCCTTATTACCTATTGATATTTCATGGTATTATTCCCCCAATAATACATATTATCATGCTTCAAGAGAGAGCTACCAATGAATCACATCAGAAACACCCTCTAGTTTACCAGGATTGTATAGAGGTAGTAGTTTGTTAGGTCCAAGATCTAGTCCAAGGAGACACACCTATCCCCATTTAGGCTATAGGTGTGGAACCTTGAAGGGATGATATTAAAGAATGATCCCAGGATTTTATTTTTCATAAAATACCATATTTCAATGGAATAGACAATCCACATGAGGTAGAGGATTGGTCAAGGAAAATTTAATGACTATTTAGGTTCTTTGAGACAACAGATTCCATTAAGATGAAATGTGTCATCTTAAAAATTGAAAGGCTTAGAAGTCGGTGGTGGGATGTTATAGTTCTAGAAAATAATAATGGGTTCTTAGAGTGGAAAGACTTTGAGATCATTATCATGGAGAAAATTAATATATAATTGATGGTATTGGCTAATTCCACGGAGTTATTGAACCTTTATGAATGTGATGGGAAAGTGAGTCAGTACTCTAATTATATTGTTGAACATGCTCAGCTCTTACCTATAGTAGTCCTAATTGAGAAGTTGAAGGATCAAATATTTCATACGGGCCTTTGACTAGATATCTGGTGTCAAATATTAACGATAGAGGTTACCTCTTTTGTTTCTCATATGAATATGGATATAGATATAGTGGTATAAATTGACCTATATAGTAAGTTAGGTTTTATTGGAGTTCCTCATACTCCTAGTGGTAGTTTAAATATTTCCTTTAAAGGGAAGTGGAAATGGTGTGAGCCTCATGGTCAAAATAGTTTGGTTCCCATCTATATTATTATTACCCTAAATTAATTGTTTTATTTGTTAAAGACCCACTAACTTGTTTTTAATGTGGTAAGGTTAGGCACACAAAGCATGATTTCACAAAGGTACTAAATATCTATAGTTTATAAAGAATCATAGGTCACATGTAGGGGTTTCTCAATGTTTTTCAACTCCTTATATTGGTATGGCCTCATAAAAACTAAAAGAATCAGTGGAAAAATCATATATTTCAAGTAAAATGGGGTTATAGTAATAGGCATCAGGAATGAAGCAACTTCACATAGTGGATGAGTGTTTGTGGGAAATAATGTGGGTCCAACAACAGTGAGTGGTTTCATTAATGTTACTTCATATTTTTTGATTTATCTATTTGATATCGGTGCCTCGTATTAATTAATATCTATCTTCACTAGAGTCTTGATGAATCGTCATATGGAGAACATTCCTTTTGTGATGGAAATTGTGATGCCTCTCAAGATAAAGATACAGAAGTGTCTCTAATGTTCCTCTTGTGCTTTCTATTTATCATAATTTGAGAACATCCAAATATTTTTGGTTCCTGATATTAATCCTATGGATTTAATTCTTGTTATGGAGGGTTTTTTCACTTAGAAATCCTAGTCATGCAGTTATCTTCAGTGGATGTCTATAACACCCTGAGATTTTGTGATTTTTTTTCAAATTAAATTAATTTTTTTTATATTTTCCAAGTCATGCAACACTAAATATAGTTTTTATAAAGAACTACATTTGTCTTATGTACACTACACATAAGACATAGATTATCTTATGCTATATGCAATGTCGAATTGGATTGCGTTATATGAACCACTATGTTTATGTGAAACAACACATTATTATTATAATTATTTAAACAAAATAGTTATAACCTAGCCGTAAAACATAGAAATATGAATAGTAATAAATATTTTTTAAATTTTATTTATAATTATTTCATATCAATAAAACATATTTATAACTAAATATATATAAATTTTTTGTAAATTCATTATATGTTTAAAAATACTATTTTCATAAAGGAGCTACTTTTTATGTCCTTCTGTGAACAATAATAAAATTAATTTTAGACACTCATATAAATTTAATTTTTTAAAATAAATTTTATTTTTTAATTTAGAATTTATAATTTACATTAGGGTTATGTTTTGGGATTTTTCTATGAAACTTTATTTTTGGATGAATAAGGAAAAATACTGAATTTTAATTCAAAACTGCTTTTTTTCTAATTTATTAATATAGTTAAATTATATTTTAAATTGGTTTGAAAGTAAAAATAGATAATTTATAAATATATTAATCTGATATATGTCATTGGAATCGTTTTTATATTTAATTTATATATAAAATCTTAATGGAATTTTGAGCATTTTCACTTTAAAACCCCTCTTTCTCGCCATGACTGTGGGATTAGCATTAAACATAATTTTTTTTCTTCTATGAACTGAACATAGAAAAATGAAAATAAGTGGTGGTAATCATTATAATTTTTTTATTCTAATAAAATAAACTTAATTTTTCACCAAAAATATTTGTGAAGGTGATTAAAATTAATTGTAGTGATTAAGGTAAAATTAAGCTTAACATGGGACTAAACCTTAAACTTAAGGGCCAAAATGACCTAGAAACTTGTCCAACACCCATTTTCTGGAAATATTTAGACCATTCACCTTCCATTAGTGAGTTTTTTTTATGAAATTTTTAGGTAAAAATGTGGGTACACCTAACCTTTTTTCAAAAATACCAAGTGTGTCCCCTCCCTCCACTAAAAAAAGGAACTCACACTTCCCAATTCCTCACTCCTCTCAATACCATTTATCTTGACCATTATATTAAAATATGGAACCTATAATTACCCACCCTCATCCTATATGTCTAACCATGGGAAGAAATCCATCCTAGGATTCCCTTTGGTGAAAACCAAAATGATTTATCCAAAGAAGAGGTAACACCCTTCCTCAAGCACCTTTATTTTATTTTCATTATCCTCCTCCAAAAATTTTATAATTAAATTATTATATAATATAATTATCATCCTCAATATACTTATATATATTTTTTATTAAAAAAAATTACCTACACTTACACACACTTCCATCTAATGGGAATTAAACTTACAATTCTTGTGTACAGAAAACTACCACCTCATGAAATGATGTTGATTGTTTTTACTTTACCACCTATTATGGTTAGGAATTATGATAGAAACAATATTTTCATATGTTATATATTATATCTATGATGTATTTATACTTATTTAATTATTATATAAATCATAGCTTGTTGTGTTCCATTTTGTGCAAATAAGATATCTTTATTTGTGGAAGTGTGGACTACTGCCTCCTCCAAGCAATGTGATTCCATCACACTATATGTGTAATGTATTAAGGATGGTATTAGTAAATATATATGATATATATGATATAATAATTTTACTTTAATTAGTATATATATATATATATATATATGAAATTTACTTTCTTTCTTTCAATATGATAATAAAACAGAAACAACGTTCAGGCGTACGTACGACCTACCATCTCCATGAACAGTGTATTCCATTTTATACTTAAATACTTTATAGATTATGATAAATACATATATAACTAATATATATGATATTTATACCATTTTTTACATTATTTAAATAATTAAATCATTATCTAAGTAATATGATCAAGAATAACAAGTCAAAACATATATGAAAATTAAAGTGGATGTTACTCGAAACGTAACATTGACATGGAGTTGTTAATAAACATGTCATATAATGTCATAAAAAATAATATATGGTATTATATATAATAATTTTATCATTTATTATATGTATAATAAACTTATAATTATTATATAGGTGGTTATTATGAGTACGATGAGAGTCAAGACATAAAGTAAGGGGATTTCATCTCACTTTTTTTCTGTGAGATACATTCCATATTCACCACTCGCTTATTTTTTGTGGTTTATATACTTCCTATGAATTTTTATATAAATAATTTAATTTATTTAATGACATTAAAATCATTAATTCATGTTATAATTTCATGGGTATCATTATTCTAATGTTACTAAAGTTGTAAGGGTTTACTTGTCTCATATTTATTTTCCATGAGACACAATCCATGTTTACCTCCTATTTCTTATATGTGGTGTTTATAATTTCCATGTATGTATTATATTATTATTATAGATAAATTTATGGTCACTTGCATCTCCATTTTATTATCTCTATTTCATGGGGTTTAAGTTTCAAATGTTACCAAATCGGTAAAGTAGTTTGATCTCAATTTTCCTTCTTTGAGACACATGTCATGTTATGAACCCATGTTTTTCTATGAGGTGTATATAATTCCATTAACATGTTATATCATGAATTTTTTTCTTTTAATGATATTATAATATTCATTTAATTTTCTTCTTCTATGTGGATCATGAATTAATGTTACCAAAATTGAAACATTTTATTTCTATAATCTCATTATTTATCGGGATTGTTTATGATTATAGTTCCAATGATGAAATATTATGATCCATATTTCAATAAATATCATGAATTTTATTACACTATTTAAATTCATGTAAAATCCATGTAATAGTATGATTTTTCCACTCTTTCATACTTAAGATAATTAATAAAATGTTTTTAGGAAAATCTGGATTTATCTTTCTATTCAGTCCTAAATATATATTCTTTCAAAACCATGTTTTTTAATAAGGATTTCAAAAAAAATTACAATTATCCTATGTTATTTGATTGAAATTTTTACCCATGTTTTACCTTTTTAAATAACGAGTTTAAAATTTATCTTCTTTTCATTTTCCGATCAGGTCACTTTTCTAAGCATTTAAGGTGCAATAAAAATGTTTGGCATGTACGGACTTACCCACCATCATGATCATAATTTCCTTGAGTATTAACTTATAAGTTTAAAATGTTATTTTTGAAGAATTTTTTTTTCCTAATATTATGGGAATTTTTTGAATTTAAATTGGTTTTCAGTGAAAAGGATTTTCAAAAAAAAGTTATGTTCTAAATGTGTTTTAAGTGATTTTCAAAGATTCCATTATTTATTTTAGAAAGGTTATTTACAAAGAAAAGGATTTTTATTATTTTAATATTTCATTATAACTTTTTAAACGATTTCAAAAGAAAATAGTTTTCAAAAAAAATTCAAGATTCTTTTATATGTTTTCAATGAAAAAAGTTTTCAAAATTATTTCAATCCTTCTTTATATATTTTCAAACTATTTTTAAAGAAAATGGTTTTATAAAGGTTTTATGTTTTAAAAAAACATATAAGAAATGATATTTTTCTCAAGAAAAGTTTTTAAAACATATTTCAAAATTGTTTTCCATCTAAAATGACTTATATTAAAGTTACTCATTCCCTTCTGGAAAATGATTCAAAGGTTCCATTCATATTATTTCTTTGAATGGTTTATGTTTTTATGGAATGATGTTTATGAAAACCCATTTCAATTCCATAGGTTATATTTTTATGAAACTCGTTACACTTTCACAATTTATATGTTTATGAAACTCATTCCCCTTCCACATTTTATATACTTATGAAACCTATTTCTCTTCATCAGGTTATACCATAATAAATACTTATAAAACCTAGTTCCTTTCATGGGTTATTATAGGATGAAATGAATATGAAACCTATATATTTTCCATAGGTTATGATATGATTAAATGATTATGATACTCATTTCATTTTATGGGTGATTACATGATGTTTATGAAACCCATATCTTTTTATGGGCCATGATATGATGTATGTTTTATTATCTTGTGAAACATGAATGTATGCTTTTATAAACTAGTAAATCAGAAAATATTATTGATACCTACTCATATGATGATATATTTAACATAAATTAGTCATTTGATGCTAAGATTCATCGAATGTAGTTTCATCGGTCTAAGGAGTAGTTGAACAAATGAATAAAGTGGATGATAAGGTGAGACATATAGTTGTTTCCACTGAATTTTTTTGTTTAGTTGTTAAGTATTTAGAAGTTTCAACAAAATTTTCAAACATTTTCAGTTGGTTTGGAGCATCGGAGTGAGAAGTATTTTTGCTTTAATTGTTTTTAATCAGGTGAAGAGAACTGGAATGGTGAATAGAGTTTCAGACTGGGATGTTCTGGACTTTCATTTTCCAAAAATGATCCCTTGTAAAGTTATTATTCAAGTAAGGTTGGTAATTAATATGGTTCGGTAGATTAAATAAGATTTGAGAAGATTCCATAAGAGTTGATATAAATTGAGAAGTGGTCAAATGGAGTTAAAATGAACATGAAATTTAGAGATCTGAAATTTCATTAAGTGGTAAAATTATTCTAGGTTCCTAACATTTCTGTTTTGGGCACAACTATATAAAGGGGTCCAAGTAAAACATACTCTGTAACTATTAATGTGCAAGAAGGAAGAGTTTTAGAGTTATGGTGTCAAAATATTTACTGGGAAAATCTTATGGAGAAATTTTTCCAAACAAAATTTCCAGAGGGGTGGTCAGGATTCATCAGATCAGACCAAACAATCATACTGATAGATTTTGATCAAAGAAAGGAGAAGGGTAGAGAAATGTTCTTATTTACTATAGAGTAATCAGATTGACTCATTTCTGGACAGTTTTTAATGTCCCTCAATATGGTACTCTCTCACATAGACAGAAATGGTTAGTTATGAGACCTCAAGCATACCTCCCTGTATATCAGAGGTTGCTGACTAGTAGTGGTAGTGTAAAGTGTACAGTGGGGAGACTATACCCCCTGGTATGAAGTGTCATAGTAGTAGAACAAATCATAATAAAATGGAAATAATTATCAAATTAATTACATAGAGGAAGATAACAATAAAGTCCAAATAAATAATCCAATAATAATAAAGGAATAATATAATGATGTGCTATAATGTAACTAAATGTCATTCTAGAAAAATAAAAGAAAAATACTAGAAGACTAAAATAAAAGACTCAAAGTCCTGGGTCCCGAACCCCATATCGGTCCCATATCCAAACTCTAGAATAACCATAGACAATAAATCAATAGAAAGGTCCTCTTCCCTTGTTTAAACCTGTATCCATATAATCTTCTCAGGTACCAAACAGCATCCTGAATAGGGTGTGAGTATAACTCAGTAGGATGAAACCACTGTGTCTAAATAAACTAGCCTAATAATAAATGTATGAAAAAAAATATGTAAACAGGTGTATTAAATCAATTCAAAAATTAATAAAATACCACAACAACATGCTTTGACTCTATGCTATAATGACTCTGAGCATGTCTTGCAACCATGTCAACCATAGCCAAATAACCAAGGTAAATAACCTGCTTTAACACCATGCCAGAATAATTATGAGTATGTATTACAACCATGTCAACAATAACCATATACCCATGGTATAATCACAACAATAAATCCGGGTTAAATCCCTATAAGCATTATATCATTTTTGGGTCAAATCCTTATAAGCATTATAGCATTAGACTAGGCTGAGACCGCTCACTCTCAACATTACAACATATTTTTGTGAAAGTTCTTAGGCCTAGCATGTTATATAATCATCTCATCAAGGAACATAATTACTTTCATATAGCATGGATATCACAATATCACATCATAATTCTCAATGGTTAATTATATTAATTATCATTCTTCTTCCATATGCCACTTTCCAATTCAATTCAAAATTGATTAACAATTATATAAATAATCCATAAGCCACAATTTAGGGATTCTATAATAATAAATCACCCTACGTCACATATCATTCTAAACATACCTTAATCTATTATCCAATTCATTTATATTCAATTGATTTGGGTGCACACTACATTGTTGAAATCTCAATATTGCATAAACATAGTAATTATCAAACCATAGGGTTAATATTTAGACCCCCAACCTTTAGTCGATGATCCAAAAATGATTCCTATGTCTAAATCCCATGAGGAAGAATGTGCAGACTATTTTAAATAGGTTCCTAGATCAAATATGATCAAGATCAAAACCAACAATGCAATTTGGGAAAAGGATTTTACCATAACGGTTGGAGAAAAAGGAAGAGAAGGAAGAAACGGGGCCAAAAGGACTTACTAGGGATAGATCATGTGAATGGGACATCTGAAAGGGGATTTGGAACTCTAAGATCTCTTGGGGGTTCACCCTAGGTTGAGAGGAGAAGAGCTCCAGCAGATTCTAATAAAAATCAGCCGCACAGTAGGTTGGGAATTTACACATAGTGTAATAAAGTTACACATCGTGTAAATTTTTTTAATAGTATTATCTAAAAAACCCATCACCTTAAATTTATTTTATTAAAACCCATGAATAATTACAAAACATGTAATACCCTTACACAATGTGTAAATGTTTTACAGTTGAGTTTTCATTCCATTTTCCCTTTAACTCTATGAACCTCCTTTTAAGATTCTTAACTTACCATGAACCCATTTAAACCTGGACTCCATTAACTCAACAAGAATACATCCCTAAACTTTAGGACATTTTATCCAATAAAGGATCTTCATATCTGAAAAAGATGCGACCATTAAGGCTTAAATGAACAACATAAGGAGTGGCGTATCTGGAAAAGGTCGTATCTTACAACCTACCCACCTTATAATAGCTTATCCCTAAGCTACTCCCAGTATCATTATAAGGTCTCAGCAAACAAGTTTTTACAATGGGTTTTCATATCTGAATCTCTCTCCCAAGTCTCCTCCTGAACTCTCCCATGCTCCCACTACACTTGAACCAACGGTGTAGTTTGACCCTGAAGATATTTTTCACTATGATCCACAACTCGTATCAGATTCTCCTCAAAGGACACATCAATAATAATTTATGTGTTTGTTACGTCTATCACATGGGAAGGGTTAATATGATATCTTCGTATTTTTGATACATGAAACAAGTTTTTCATGGCACTATAGCATTGTGGACGGGCTAAACGGTACACCACTAGACCAAACCTTTCCACTATTTTAAATGGACTAACAAACATGGGCACTATCTTTCCCTATTTCCTAATACAGCATTTCCTTGAACTTGGAAACACTCGAAAGAAAACATAATGACCAACCTAAAACTCGAGAGGTCATCTCTAATGGTCAACATATGATTTATGCCTGATTCTCACAGTCACCAATCATTGCCTGATCAACAGAACCTGTTCAGATGTCTCTTACATGAGATTAAGACAAATAAGTATTAAATCACCTACCTCTAGCCAACAAGGAGGTGAATTACATGGTCTTCCATACAGATCCTAAAAAGTTGTCATTTGGATGTATTCCTGTAATCTATTATTATATGAAAACTCCACGATTTCCATATGTTTCTCACATGAACCACCAAAATCCAAAACACAGGCTTGTAACATATCCTCCAAAACTTGAATAGTCTAATGAGATTAACCATTAGTCTATGGATGATATGTTGTTCTTAAAATAACTTGTGATCCTAGATCCTTCTGAAGACCTTTCTAGAAACACGATGTGAATGGAGGATCCCTGACTGAAACAATACTCCTCATAACACCATACAACCAAACCACCTCACGTGGTTAAAGATTTCCCAAATCTTTAACTATGAATGTTTCCCTAATATGTAAGAAATGGGATACCTTAGTCATTTAATCCACAAAAACCCATATATAATCATTCTTATGGGTTATTCTAGGTAATCTCATCACAAAATTCATTGTGACATCATCCCATTTCCACTCTAGGATGGGTAAAGACTGCAAAATCCCGGTTGGCTTTTGATGCTCGGCTTTCACATGATGAAAAGTGAAGCATCTAGACATAAATTTTTCCACCTCCTAACTCATCCCTAAATATCCGTACTATAAAATTAGATCATGATACATCTTTTTTAAGCTAGGATGAACTGCCCATCTAGAATCATGAAACCCCCTCATCATCTCCTCGTGCAAGCCTGTAGGAACCCAGACTCAGCCACAAAAAAGAATAGAATTTCCATTTCCGAGATACCTTCCTGGTGGCATCTCTCCACCATATATTTTGTATCTCATAACTGATCCCTCTAGATCATACAACTGATCATTCTTAATCTGGTCCAAAAGCATGGGTATAAAATATTTCTAAGTCAGAGCTACTTTCCCCTGAGATTCCTGAACATCCAAATGCATGTCTACAAAGAGGTCCATTATGCATCACTCATCACAAGACTCTTGTACTACCTTTTTTTTATTTTATCTCAAATCATAGACAATGATGTTTCCCTTGCCTAGTGTATAATACAGTTAAAATTCAAAAGACTAAATATACTCAACCCACCTCCTCTTCCAAATATTTAGGTCCTATTAAGAAAATATGTACCTAAGGCTTTTGTGATTGGTGTATACCACAAACCTCTCACCCATGAGATAGTTTCTTCGACATCTCGGGGAATGTACCACTACTGTTAAATCTAGATCGTGAGTAGGGTAATTTCTCTCATGCTATCTTAGATTCCTGGAGCCATAAGTAACCACACAATCCTATTACATTAGAACTGCTTTGAGTCCAACTCTGAATGTGTCACAGTACATGGTATATGCTTTACCAAACATAGGTAAAGTGAGGATAGGTTCTGAGGTCATCCTTCCTTTCAACTCTTGAAAATCCTTCTCACAAGAATCAAACCAAACAAACTTCACCCTTTTCTTAGTCAGCCTAGACATTGGTGTTTCCAAACAGGATAAATCTTGGATAAAACATCGATAATAACCTTCTAAACCCATTAATATTAGAAATTCAAAGATTTTATTGGTTTGTTACCAAGATATCATGGATGTGACTTTCTATGGATCCACTGAAACTTCTTTCTTTGAGATTACATGGAAAAAGAAGTGCACTTTGTTTATCTAGAAACTATATTTAGTTATCTTTGCATAAAGTCAATCTCTCTCAATGTACTCAGGATGATTTCAAGATGTTTGCCATGATTTTTCTGGTGACTGGGAGTAAAATAAGATATCATTGACAAAAAACACCACAAACCTGTCTAGAAAAGGATAAAATATTCTATTCATTAAGTCCATGAATACCGTAGGCACATTAGTCAACCCAAATGGAATCACTATAAATTAATACAATCCATACCTACTCCTAAAATCAGTTTGATATAATCACACTTAAATGATGATATCTTAATCTCAATTCAATATTGAAGAAGATCTTATCACCTATAAACTGATTGAAAATATCATCAATGAAAGGAATGGGATATTAGTTCTTAACCATCATTTGTTTTAACCTCTGATAATCCACACATGAGCGCAAATATCCATCATCCATTTTGGAAAGGATAACTAGAGAACCCCAAGGAGATGTACCCAGTCATATGAATCCTTTAGATTCTAGATCTTCCAACTGAAGCTTCAACTCCTGAAGCTCTGTTGGTTCCATTTGGTAAGGCAGGATAGAAACTGGCTCTGCTCCCAGCACCAACTCGATCGTGAACTCGACCTCTTTATCAAGAGGTAAGACATAGAAATATTTATAGAAAACATCCTTAAAATAATATACCACTGAGGAAAATAATCTTAATACATTACACAATTATCTAGATCAATATCTGTTATCTAAGTCGTGAGACAATCCAATATGCACTGAATTGGTCCTGCATGACTATCCTGAAGATCACACTCACCCTAATGAGAATAGTTGTTTCCTTATGGAGATAGGAATGTAACTATACTCATGTAACATTAAATATTATCCTAGTATATAATTAAACAATCCATACCAATAATTAAATCAAAGTCTATCATTTCCAACATGAACGGTTCCCAATAGAAATGGTAACTATCAATCTCTAGAGAACACACCTTGTAACGTTTGATATTTTCTGACCACACTCCCAAAGGTGTGTCAATGGTTAAAACACAATATAATTTTTCCACATCCAATACCAAACTATTTGCAAAAAGAGTAGATAAAAAAGAATGCAGTGATCCAGTATCAAACAAAAAACAAGCTAAGGTAGATGATACATGAATCGTACCTCTGACGATATATGATCATGCATCCACATTAGTTGAAGTAGTCTATGCAGTTGAATTTTCCCTCTACCCTAGGATCCAGTCTGACTACTCTGAGCTACATACCTTGTTTGGTACTAATACTCATGCACTGGGGTACCACATCCCCTTCCTCAGCCTGAACGGCCTGTGGAACTCTAGTTACCAGCTTTCTGGGGAGTAGTTGAGCCCCTTCCCAACTTTGGTGATTGTCCTAATCCTCTACCACTAATGTATTGTGTAAATTTCATACAAAACGTCTGAATATTACCCAATCTTCCATAGATGTGACACTCAACTACAGGGTTAGGATACTATGGGTGCTTGTGACCAAACTTTCCACACTAATAGCATTGGAATGGAACGTGATCTTGAGATGGTTTTTCACTGCCCTGACAGCTCTTCCCATTAATGCTTTGGTAGAAAATATCATAATGGTGTGTTTTACCACTCAAGTAAGAACTCCCAAATTACCCTGCTGAAATAGCATGGCCTCTTCTTGGGGTCTCTCTTAGATTTCCTTCTATGATGAGTGTCTGATTCGTCACATCTTTAAAGATGCTTAAACAGAAAACTTTTACTTGTGAACTGATCTCATAATGAAGAATGTATTCGAAACATCTATCCCTAGAGATCTCATCAGCTACCAAAGAAGGGGGAAACATTGTAGGTCTGTAAAATTTTTAGCATAGTCCAGTACAGACAAACCCTCCTATGTCGGATGAATGAACTCATGAGATTTTTCATCCCTTAAAGTCTCAAGATAGAAATGGATAACGAATTTGTCTCTAATACCTTCCAAGATAGCTCATCCTATTTACCATCATCCCCCAAAACATCCCACCAATGCTTAGTAGGTCCATGAAGCATATACATAGCAATCTTTACCCTCCTTTTTGTGGGTGTCTCAAGATACCTGAAGATTTTTTAGACTGACTTGATCCAGAACTCTATTGTATGGGGTCCCCCTTCCCCAGAAAACATAGGTGGATGCTGAAGCTGAAGCTATCTTTTTAGATCATACATCATAGGAATGGTATGAATAGTATCCCTTTCCATGGATCGCATAACCCTTAGGAATTTGTTATGAAGATGAACATATATCTACTCCTCAGGAACAATAGGAATTTCTGGTTCATCTACATTAGGAGAATGATGATTTCCACTCTCCTTACACTCAAGTCAAAGATGATGAGGAGGCATTTTCTCTACAAGAAAAATGTACACCTGAGAGAACTAGATATCATCAAGGTCAACCTAATAGGTGACTATAATAGAGAACCAGTAACTCCTAGTCTCTCTATACATGGCTTACAAGTATTTTAGCATGGCATGAAAACTCATTTGATTATCTAGTTAAATAGATATCTTATATCATAGTTTAATAAGTAGGTATATATCACCTGCAAAAAATATATGTGCCCCTCTCATGATCAATGCATGTCAATATATCTCTATGTTCCTATTATGATGCATGTATTTTCATCTCATGTCATAATGGTCCATGAGTACTAATCTCAAGAAATAGTAAGATCATAAAACAATAACCTCACACAACATGTGAATCACCCAATGTGAAATAACATCATATATAAAAATCACACTACACAAACTGCAATCCCATCCCAGGGTACTCAGATTTTCCCTCATACATGGATTAGCTACTCCCATGTAAAATATCATTACCAAGTCCCGACACATCCTAGTCTCCTTTATACCCTTCCCAAAACTATAAGGAAAAATAAAATAAAACTTGCTCCTTTGATACCACTTTGTAACATCCCCCAATCTAGCACTCTCTCACTAGCCTAAAAGGGTTGGTTATGATACCTCAAGTATGCCTCTATGTAAGCCAGAGGCTACTGACTAGTAGTGGGGTTGTAAATTGTATAGCAGGGAAACTATACCCTATGGTATGAAGTGTCATAGCAGTAGAAAAAATCATAACAAAATGGAAATAATAATAAAAGTAATAAAATAGAAGAAAATAACAATAAATTCCAACTAAATAATCCAATAATAATAAAGGAATAATGTAATTACATGATGGAATGTAACTAAATACCATGTTAGAAAAATATAAGAAAAAGACTAAGAGACTCAAATAAAAACTCAAAGTCCCAGGTCTGAAACCCCAGGTCGTTCCTATCTCCAAACTTCATCCCAACCACAAACAATAAATCAACAGAAATTTCCTTTGTCCTTGTCCAAACCTACATCCATATAATCTGCTCGGGTACCAAATGATGGCCCAGATAGGGTGTGAGTATAACTCAGAAGGTCAAAATCACCATGTCTAAATAAACTATCCTAATAAGAAGTGTATGAAATAAAGAAATAAATGGATGTATTAAATTAATTCAATAATTAATAAAATACCACAACAACCATCTTCATATCTATTCTAGAATAACTTTGAGCATGTCTTACAACCATGCCAACCATATCCAAATAACCAATGTAAATAACCTGCTTCGGCACCATGCTGGAATAACTCTGATCATGTCTTAAAATCATGCCAACCATAACCATATACCCATGGTATAATCACAACAATCAATATGGGTCAAATACCTATAAGAATTATAACATTTTCAGGTCAAATACCTAAAAGCATTACATTTTTGGAGTGGAATGAGCCCGCTCACTCTCAGCATTACATCATATTCATGTTCAAGTCCCTGGGTCTAGCCCATTATATAAGTATCTCGGCATGGAATGTAATTACTATCATACAGCATGGATATCACAATATCACATCACAATTCTCAATGGTTAATTATACGAATTACCATTCTTCTTTCATATACCACTTTGTAATTCAATTCACAATTGATTAAAAATTATATCAATAATCCATAAGCCACAATTTAGGGATTCTATAATAATAAATAACCCTAGGTCACTTTTCATGCTAAACATACCTTAATCCATTATCCAATTAATTTATATTAAATTGATTTTGGTGAGCACTACATTGGTCCAATCACGATATTGCATAAACATGACAATTATCAAACCATAGGGTTAAGATTTAGATCTCCTACCTTTAACCAATGATCCAACAATGCTTCCTATGACCAACGCCCATGAGGAAGAAGGTTAGGATGATTGAAAAGAGTTTCCTAGATCAAAGTTGATCAATATAAAAACCAACAATGCAATTTGGGCAAAGTATTTTACCATAATTGTTGGATAAAAAAGAATAGAAGGAAGAAACTCGACCAAAAGGACTTACCAAGGATCGATCGCATGAATGGGACGTCCAGAAGGGGGTTTGGCATTCCAAAATCTCATATAGGGTCTCCCTAGGTTGAGAGGAGAAGATCTGTAGAATATTCTAATGAAAATCATCCACACAACATGTTTCAAATAGAAGGTCGGGCATTTACACGTCGTGTAATATAGTTAAACGTCATGTAAATTTTTATAGTTGTATTCACAAAAAACCCATCACATTGGATTTATTTTATTAAAACCCACAAACAATTAATTAGAATATAATACCCTTACACGATGTGTAAATGTTCTGCAGTTGAGTTTTCAACCCATTTTCCCTTTAACTCTTTGAACCTCCTTTTAACCTTCTCAACTTAACAAGAACCCATTTAAACTTAGAATCAATTAACTCAATAAGAATACATCCCAAAACTTTAGGTAATTTTCTTCAAAAAAGACTCTTCATCTCAAAAACAAGATGCAACTACTAAGTCTCAAATGAAAAACATAAGGAGAGGCGTACCTAGAAAAATATGGGATCTTACACAGTCGAATCAGACTGAAGAATCGAACAAAGGGATCGAACTAAGTTTTGTGTGAAGTCTAGAGTAGAAGTTATTACCTACTATTGGGTATGAAAGTGAATAATTATTTTTGAAAATTTTCAAAAGTAAAAGTTGTTGAAGCAACATAGTGGAAATGTTCTGAACCTATTGTTGAAGGTTTCTAAACTTGTTACAATGTCTTATTTACATATTTCATGATAAAATAATAATATGAAATGTTGTATTGATCATAGTTCCATGAAAGTATAAGGGTATTTTACAATTGTTTTATCCACACAAAAGGATTATTTTCTAGTGTATTGTGTGGTATTGGATTATTTCTAAACCATGTCAAGTACTATATACTCTTATTGAGTAGTGAACCTTGTATATACTTGTGTTCCTTTGGATGTGTTTGAAAGGTTTTTTCAAAAAAGTTGTAACTATTTGACTAGTGGTGAAGTTTTTTTATAAAGATAACATAAAATAGAAAAAGATGTCACTAATTCACCCCCTCCCCCTCTTAGTGATTACATTAATCTAATATAGGAATTTTCAATTCTTATCAGAGATGAATATTTCCTTCATTTACTATGTTACTGATGTTTGAAGAGAAGTTTCTATGGATAGTTTTAATTGTTTAAAAAATAATGGGATTTCAGTTTTTGATGTAATGAATTATCATATCTAAAAAGATAGAATGTTTCCATATCTTATGTCTATTAGTTATGATGTTTTGGAGGCTACTACAAATGGATTTCTTCCTCTTGTTGAGAATTATCCTCGTACAGTTGTTGATAAGAAAAATCTGGAGAATGATTGAAGGGATAAGAATTATTTACTTTCTTCACTCTCTTAAAGTTAATTTCTTAGAGTAAAGGGAGTTGGACCTACCAAAGGTATTTGGGAAAAGTTGAAAAATATTTATTAAGGAAATATGAAGGTGAAAAATGAAAATTTTGAAATCTATTGGTTGGAGTATGAAGACGTCAAAATGGGTGACTATGAATCTACTGGTGACTTTTTTTACAAGGGTGAATGATATTTTAAGCACCATAAGATGTTTTGGTGAAAAGTTTGAATATACAACTATTGTTGAAAATATATTATGAATTCTTTCTAAGAAGTTTGATGCCAAAGTTTCATCTTTAGAAGATAGATATCCTAAAACTCTATCTTTGGATGACTTACATAGAATTCTCATTACATATGAAATCATAAGGGAGAAAGTTATGAAAAGAAAAGAAAATTTTGATAGATAAATATCATTTAAATATGCCAAGAAAGGAAAATATAAGAATATCCTTGAAGATGAAGAATTCAGTGACTCTGACCCTGAAGATGAGGTTAGTAATAATTTTGATGAATTATTTTCCTTATTTTCTAAAAATTTAAAAATATACACAAGAAAGTAAAAAATGGAAGTTTCCACTAAAATTCTTTGACTGGGGAGCTATTGGGAATTTTTTTACAAATTTTCATCAAAGAAAGGATAAAGAAGAAAGTGATGAAGATGACATAAATTCAATAATATCCTAGAAGAAACATGTTAAAAAATAAAAATATTATTCAAATGGAAAAGATAAAAAGTTATCCAAATCCAAAAGAAGAAGTTTTTTATAAGGATAATGAAGATAATGACAGTGAAGTTCAAACTAACAAATTCAATGAAGTTTCTATAGAAAACACATTTATTGAAAAATTTAATGATAAAGATTTTATTGGTTATAAAATCATTAGTTCTGAATAAGATACTCAATTAGAATTTTCTCTAAAAATTGAGTTGAAAGAATGTATTTTAAATATTGTAATACTTGAAAGAGAAATCAAGAAGTTGAAACAGGGAAGTTCTATAGAAAATAGTCAATAATTTTTTCTTAAAGATAAATCTAATTTGTTAAAAGAGATTGATCATTTGAATAAATATCTTTAAAAACAAAAAAAAATCAGAATGAATATCTTAAAGTAAAGATAAAAGTGAAGGAGGAAGAGTTAGTACATATTCAACAAAATTTATCTAAACCTGAGTAGATAATTACAAGTTTCAAAAACTATACTTTTGAAGTCAGAGAAATTTTTGATAAGTGTGAACATAATAAATATCAAAAAAAGTTATATTCAAAGGTTAATAAGAAAAATGAAGTTATTCCAAAGGTTAAGAAAGCTGAAAAATCATGTATTTAGCTAAAACCACCAAAGTTAAAAATTCATAAGTTTAAAAATTTTCAAATTCCAAATCAAATGTTTCTACTACTGATGATTATATTAAATATGGGAATAAATACAAGTTGAATAATAATATTTCAAAATATATGATAAATTTTGGGGCTCAACAAAGTCCTTTCATGGAGAGTAAAAAAGTTTTATAAAAACAAGTTTACAACTTCAGGTGGAAAGGAAGTTATAAAGGAAAATATTATTTATATGGATACTGTAGGTATTGCAGAGGATTTATTCATACAGAAAATATGTATTGGTTCAATCAACAACACTAAAATAATCACATGAGTAACTAGAAGTAAAGTTTGAGGGGGATTAAATCCTATCAAATAAGGAACCCTGAGAAAGTTGTTATGAAAGTTGGAAATATATTCCAACCTTTGGAAACTATTTTTGAAAGATGTGAATAGCCTATAAATCTTGAAAAAGGATTACTTGTTTTGTTACCAGCACAAAAAATATTATAATAATTATAAAAATCTAAATGTGAAGAAAGATAAAGGTAAAGAAAAGGATTTGGTTGTAGAAACTACTCTCAAATCTATAAAATGGGAATGGACCTAGATCTTATATAGTGGGTTTTCTTCATATATGATAGGATATTTTAAACTGTTGAAGAATGTGAAAGAATTTAAAGAAGGAATATTGATGTTTTGAAATGATGGATCTCTCATAATCAAAGGTGTTGTATCTATTATTATTGGAGAAGAAAAACTAAAATCCAAAAAGGCATTGTTTGTTTATGGGTTGAAACACAAGTTGTTAAGTGTTTCATAACTTTTTGATTAAGGTAATAAAGTTGTGTTTGGAAAAGATTATTTTTTTAAAAGAGTTGAAGATGGAAAAGTTGTTACAAGAGGTCAGCATACAAAAGGGAACTTGTTTCAAGTTGGTGTTGTACAAAATTTGTGTTATCTAAGAATGATAAAAGAGAATCAATTATGGAATAAAAGGTTGGGACATATATATCAGAGGAATATGATCATGTTGAAAAGAAATAAAATATTTGAGATATCCCTAATTTTACAAGAAGAATATATTATTGTTTTTCTATGTGTTGGAAAGGGAATATTAAAAACTTAGTGCATAAGAAAGTTAAAATTCATTAAAATCATCCCCTGGGTCTGATTCATTCTAATGAGAAAAAAAATAACTTTAGGAGATAAATAAATCATTTTTTTCATTGATGATTTTACTCATATTACTTGTATTATATATTTCAAATATAAATTAGAATCTTTAAAAATGTTTAAGAGTTTCAAGAGAAGAGAAGAAAAGTAATTTGGATATTATGTGAAGAATTTGTGAAGTGATAATGGTGGTGAATAGAAAAATGAATAATTCATAAATTATATTGAAAAACATTACATTATTCATGAGTTTAGTGCACCTTACACACCATAGAAAAATGGTGTTGCTAAAGGAAAGAATAGGAGTTTGGTGGAGATGGGATGCATTATATTAACTTAACATGGTCTTTCACATTATTTCTAGAGGCAGGTGATGAGTATAGTAGTTTATATTTAGAATAGGTGTTTCTATAGACCATATTTTGATATGAATCCTTATGAAATGTTCTACAATGAAACTTTAAGTTTGAAGCACTTAAAGGTTTTTGGGAGTCCCCGCATTATAAAAATAAAAAAGGTGGAAATCTTGTAAATTTTGATCAAAGAGGTGTAGATGTAATTTATATTGGCTATGCTCCTAATGTTATAGGATATAGATGTTTCAAAAATGAAACAAATAAGATTTTTTATTCTGTTGATGTAAATTTTCTTAAAAAATATGAAGAATAAGTTTCACAAACATATGAAAATAAGGAATATGGGGAGATGAGATATTTATTATTGAGAAACATGGAAAAATGTCCAGAAATGATGATTCCATGAAAGTAGAAGATTCAGACTCATCTATTTCTAATGATGAGGGGGGACTTCATATATCACATCTTAGGCTAAGGAAATACATGGAAGTACAAAACATCATCAGTGATCAATAAAAAAGTTTAAACAAAAAGAAAATCAAAGTTTATTGCGTGTACTTATTTGTATTCAAAAGTTGAGACAAAATATTTTATTGAATCTTTTGAGAATCAGGAGTTTATTCATGCTATGAATGGATAATTTGATTAAATTGAGAAGAATTATACTTTGTAACTTGTACCCAAAACAAATAATAAAAATTTTATTAGTACAAAGTGGGTGTTTTTAAACAAGTTAAATGAATATGGTGAAGTGATAAGAAAAAAAGCATGATTGGTTTGCAAATATTACTCACAAATTGAAGTTATTAATTTTAATGAGACTTTTTCTCCAGTATCAAGGTTAGAAACAATTAGAATATTTATTTCTATTGATGCACAATATGGTCATAAAATTTTCCAAATGGATGTGAAATCAAATTTTCTCAATGGATAACTTGATGAAGAAGTTTATATTAAATAACTATGTGTATTTATAATTAAAAAAGATGAAAATAATTTATACAAGTTGAAGAAATCCATGTATGGGATAAAGAAAGCTCTGAGAGCTTGGTATTCCAAATTGGATACCTTCTTAAAAAGTTTGAACTTGAAGAAAGGAAGAGTTTATAGAAATATCTACATCAAATAAAATTAGGATATATATCTCATTATAATTGTGTATTTTGATGATATTATATTTTCTGGGAATGATGAAAGAACTTTTACAAAGTTTTCTAAAGAGATGAAGAAGTTTTTTGAGATGTATATGCTCAGTGAAATGAAATATATTTTTAGCTTACAAATCTCACAAAAATATATATATATTTATATCTCAATATAAGTATGATATGGAAATTATTAAGAAATTTAGAAAGGAAAATTAAAAACCTATTTCTACATCAATTTTGGTAGGAACCAAGTTTTCTAATGATAGCAAAGTAAAATAAGTGGACTCTAAAGAATTTAGAAAACTGATTGGAATTTTGTTATATTTGACTATCTCAAGACCAGATATTGTATATGTTATTGCATTATGTAAAAGATTCCAAAGTTATCCAAAATAATATCATCTTTTAGTAGGAAAAATAATTCTCAGATATATTATAGGAACAATAGATTTCAGTATAAAATATGATACCTCGGGAAGAATTGATTTATTTGGTTATATAGATATTGATTGGGTAGGAATTATGGATGATAGAAAATCTACATATGTTGGATTTTTATTTATGGGGGAAAGTTTTGTGAGTTTTCATACTAAAAAGAAAATTCTATAACTCTTATCATGATTGAATCTAAATATGTTTCTGCCATGAAAGTTGTAACACGTCTTATGTGGATAAAGACTCGGTTGGAAGATTTTCTTGTTGAAGTCAAGTTACCACTTATCTTGGGTTGTGATAATCAGAGTGCTATAAATCTCACAAGAAATATAGTGAAACATTCTTTTTCAAAGTGTATTGATATCAAATATCACTTCATAAAAGAGCATGTGCAGAAGAATGGACTTAAGTTGAAATATGTTCCTACAACAGAACAAGTTGCTAATATTTTCCAAAAACCTATACCAAAGGAATATTTTTATAAATTAAGGTTGAACGTGGGAATCCAACCTATTTCTCTCTAAGTTTTAGGTATGTCTATCTATCCCATATCTAATATTTTATTTGGATAGTGTTTTCAAGGAGGAGAAAAACGATGCTTCATAAATATATCCATTGTAATGTACTAAACCTTTTAAGGAAGGCATGTATTAAGGGGGAGTTGTTGAAAGGGGTAAGATTTGATCTCAGCATGTGAATGTGTGAAATTTTTTAACAATTTTTTGAAGTGATTATAGGAAACTTTTTTATAGTAAAGTTAAAAAGTTGTTAAGAGAAGAAATGTTGAAAAGTTTTAGAGTGAAGATGGAATGTTTGAAGTTCAATAAGTTATTTCCTAAGTCAATGATAATGGACAACATGGTTTTGTTGTTCAATGATTCTTATTTCCTACAATCAGTTCTCTCACATAGGCTTATAATTGTTGATAAGTGGTCCATAGATTTAGTTAAAAAGTTTTAGTGATTTATGAATCTTGGTTGATAATAAAATATGAAGGGGGAGATTTTTTGGACCAAGTTGGCTAGAGGATTTATTTAAAAGATGTTTATTGGAAGTTTTTTATTTTTTTATCTTTATAGAAAATCACCTCACTTTTTATTTTTTAGTGATTGTGTGAAGGAGTATTGAACACAGGTGGTCAGACATAGATTTCTTGAGAAATCCCATCAATTGAATTTTTTTTATTTTGTATGTTATTTTGTGAGTGTTCTTATTATCTTTCTGATCTTTCTATAATGATCTTTTTGGAATGGACCGGGAAGAAGTATCGAATTTATAATTTCATAAGAGATGTTAAATATAAAAAATATAATGATTCTTTTCTGATATCAATGTTCTTAACATCATAAAGAAGTCATGATACAATTAGGAGTGTGTAGAATAAAAGAGAAATGTGAATTTCTGGTATTTCTATAAATTTGAAGTTTACCGGATGTAGAAGTTGTTTGAAGACTGAAAGTTTGAATTTTCTGAAGTGAAGAGTTTTTTAAAATTTCTAATTGAACAACCCATTATACAAACCAATTAATCAGATCAACTTATCCATTTAATAAACCATTAGTTACTAAGTTATTGAAATAAATAAGACATTTTTGATGTCGATCAATCTGACAAGATGTGGGTACCGATCTATCAGACGAATCTTTGACACCGATAAGGAATCAGATACAAAGTTCTATTGGATGTAGAGCATCAGAATACCCAAATAATATTGGATGGATCAGATTTATTGATTATTAATGAGGAGATTTTTGGGCATCGATCAATCAGTTTATCTTCAGAGACTAGACCATCGTATCAGCATCAAAGACCGATCAATCAGACACAATGCAGACACCAAACCATCAAAGGAGATGCTTACACCTATCTATCAGACAAGATGATTGATACAGACTCATATAATGATCTTTTTAACACTAATGATTCATCATATGCTGAGTTTCATTGTATGTAGTTTCATTGTTCTAAGGAGTAGTTGAAAAAATGAAGAAAGTGGATGATAATTTGAGACATATAATTATTTCTACTGAATAGTTTTTGTGGGGTTCTGAAGTATTTAGAAGTTTCAATGATGTTATCAAACAATTTTAGTTGGTTTGGATAATTGGAGTGAGAATTATTTTTCTTTACTTGTTTTTAATAGGGTGAAGAGAACTGGAATGGTGAATAGAGTTTCAAACTGGGATTTTTTGAACATTCATTTTTCAGACCGAGCACTTGTAAAGTTATAATTCAAGTAAGGTTTGGGATTAAGACGTTCTGGTGAATTAAATAGGATTCGAGAAGATACTAGAAGAGTTGAGAAAATTTGAGAATTGGTAAATGGAGTTCAAATGAAAATGAAATTTAAAGATTTGAAATTTTGTTGAGTGGAAAAATTATTTCAAGTTCCCATCGTTGTTGTTTTGGTAACACCTATATAAAGGGGTCTAAGTACAACATACACTCACACTATTCATGTTTAAGAAAGTAGAGTGTTGGAGCTGTGGTTTCAAACTATCTATCAGAAAGAGATTTTAGAGAAAGGTTTCCAGACAAAATTTCTATAGGGGTGGTCAAAATTCATTGGGTTGGACTAACAATTAGACTAACAAATTCTGATCAAAGAAATAAGAAGGGAAGAGTAGGATTCTGGTTTACTGTAGAGAAATTGGACTGACTTATTTAAGGATATTTGAATCGGACCAAGGAATCAGAAAGAGGGATCAGAATGAATTTTTTTCAAATTATAGAGAATAAGTTCTTACCTGTTGCTGGGTAAGAAAGTGAAAAATATTTTTGAAGAATTTCAAAAGTGAAAGTTATTGAAGCAACACCGTAAAAGTGTTCCGAACCTATTAGTGAAGGTTTATAAACTTGTTACAACATATTATTTACATATTTCATTCTATAATAAGTACATGAACTATTTTATTGATCATAATTCTATAAAAGTGTAAAGTTGTTTACTACATGATGTATCCACACAAAAATGATTATTTTCTAGTGTATTGTGTGGAATTGGATTATTTCCAAACTATTACAAGTACAAGATACTCTTATTGAGTAATGAACCCTGTAAATAATTATATTCCTATAGATTTTTTTGAAAGTTTTTATTTAGAAAAGTTGTATCTCTTTAATAAGAGATGAATTTTGTTGAGAAAGATAACTTAAAAGAGAAAAAGGTATCATTGATTCACCCCTACCCCTCTTAGTGATTATATGATCCTGTGTGGGACTTTTCAAATAGTTTAGTTTTCTTCAACCTTTAATTTAGCTTAATGAATACCTCTTTATATTTATCCAAAAACTAGAATGTTAATACCATATTTTTCAGTGTTGTCATGGGTGTTGATAGTTTAGAGAAGTCCTGGATAAATCGTCAGAAATAGCCTTTTAAACCCAAAAATATTCTAATAAAAAACACATTTCGGGGAAGCATGGTCTACAAATATGTAACGTCCCGGCCCGGCTCACCATAAAACCGATGGTCGGACCGGTCTCCACATGGCCTCAAGCATGTCTCCCCGTACGCTAGAGGCTACCGACTAGCAGCGAGGATCTCGGGAGGTGATAGTGGGGAGACTATACCCTCTTATCAGAGTTGCACAGCGGTATTATCAGAGTAAAACACAAAAGTAGCTGAAGAAGTGATAGATAAACAATGAACGAATAGCAGCGGAATACAAATAGTGATCCTTTTTATAAAAGGTGTCCAAATCCAGTTTACACGATACAGGGATGATGAATGATACAATGTGGAAACAGGAAACAATACAGCATGCTTACAATACAATGTAAAAGAATAAAGAAAAGACAGCAAGGCCCGACGGGCGTTCTCCTGAGCATCCCAAGATCTCGCTCGATCCTTTTCTCCTATCCCCAGGTACAAGAAACACAGCAACCAACCTAGGTCATGCAAACAAGAAAGGTCTACTCGGGTACCCCAGTGCAATGGCGGCCCGAGTAGGGTGTGAGATATAAATCTCAGTAGGCCGGCACCACCAGTGTCTAAACCAAACCAGACAATGTTTATTCAATTAAACAGTAAGCAAGTATAGCAGAAATAAGTAAGTAGATCAACATAGAATAACAACACCCATCCAGGTTTCCCAAAGGGAACCTAACGGCTATACCAGCTTCGGTTCATTTCCAGGATCTCAGTCCGATCATGCCACTATAGTTACATATGTAAATATTTATAAAATATGGTGTGGGGTAAGCATGCCTCCCACCCATCATCCGAAGATAGAGGGCACGAGGTAAGAATGCCTCTCGTACCTGGTATACTGTCAAGGGGTAAGAATGCCTCCCTTCAATCACGTTCGTTCAACCGGCAGAGGGTATAACTGCCTCCCATCCATCACATTCATATTACTAGCATAGAGTATAAACACTTCCCATCCAAACACGTTCATAAAACTGGAATGGGGTATAACTGCTTCCCATCCAAACACGTAATACATCACTAGAAGTCAACTGGAAAGGTGTAAAAATGCCTCCCTTCCAAACATGTACTGTCACACTGTCATGGGGTATAACTGCCTCCCATCCAACCACGTAAATCATCACTAGAAGTCAACTGGAAAGGGGTAAGAATGCCTCCCTTCCAAACACATATTTAGTTCACATCTGGTGTGGGGTAGACATGCCTCCCACCCATACTCAAAATAATCTAGCATGGGGTATGCATGCCTCCCATCCATAATTATACAAATTCATTATCAGCATTATATTACAATGCATAAGGCAGTACCTCTTATGCATTTCAAGTAGTCATTCCACATTCACAATCAATAATTCATTCTGTGGCATCATCATGTGCGCACTCACAATAAAAACATGTTTATAGTACACAACTTATGGAATTACCTCATGAGCATTCAAAGAAACATACGATATACACATAAGCGAACAAATTCACGTTCATACTTAAGGCAACCCATATTTAGTATCTAAACCAAGATTTTCACATATTCATTTTACTAACATAAGTCGTGCTCATTACATTATTCCAAGGCGTGGTCGTACCACCCTAGTCCATTCATTTATAGTTTAACCATTTCATCTTAACGGGTATTTTTATCATTCTTTAAACCTTTGATACCTTCTAGAGGTAACTAGTCATTTAGTCCTAAGCCATTCCACTATGGTGATCATCTTAATCAATTTTCCTAACATGGAAAATTGACCCAAACACAAGTATCATCGCCATAACATTCTATTTACCTCAACGAGGAAATTTCACAAACAAAGCATCAAAGAGGCACCACAACAATCCACTGGCAAGCATAAAAATTCTACCACTACTTTTTATCTTGAAGACAGTGCACCTTTGATTGAGGGGTTTTATTATTAAATAGTGAGTTTAGTTACCAAGCAACCTATTTTATCTTATTCCTTCAATTCACACGATTTTCACAGAAGCATTTAATCGTAACTAAACTTGCATAATTAAAATGCTAAGGCAATGCAATATTAAACTCACTACTACTTTACTTCAATTAAAAGGGGAAAGGAGAGGGACCCTACCTCAAGGTGGATCCATTCGTCCACTCCGGCTCTTGGTGCTTTCTAACTAAAGCTGTCGTTGCTGCTCCCCCACAAGGCATATGTGATTTCACATACGTATAAAAACACCTAGCCTCTATGCACATGCTCTGCATGGCCATGACCGTGCACAAGAGGATCCTTACACATATGCTTATACACATAAGTCTGTCTCTGCTCACCTACGCAGGCACTTTTATATATGCAATGGGGAAAACTAGCCTCGTACGTGTATATTCATTGCCATGCATGAATATACGCATATCGGGGGAACCCACGTACATATAAATATGTACCTATGCCTACGCAGGCAAGTTGCCTAAGCTTTAGCAACCCGAAACACGACCAAAACCACCAACGCACTACACTGCAGTTAAAAGGAAACTTAAAACAACCTAAGATACAAATATAGGTACTGAAAAACCAACAAAGGGAGTAAACCCTTACCTCAAAAAACTGGTGGACTGAAATCACCGCAATCTGCCTCGCCTTTAGCGGCAGACATCAAACGTGTACCAACGAGGTCCCGAGGGACCTTTAGCATAACCCTGGAACATGAGAAGCAAGAAAGAAAATGAAATCAAGAACCAATCTCCAACCTGGGGTTTGGTCGAATGGGATTAGGGAGAAGGAGAAGCCTAAAACAGGCCAAGAAATAGAGGAGACTAGGGAGAAGACCTTACCGTCAAGTTTCGACGAAGAAACCTCCAAAAATCGGGAGGAACCAGAGGAAGAAGGGGAGGCCGTGGAGGAGGCTTGCGCGCGGCTTGAGGGGGATCCCTCCCTGGGTGCGGGTTTGGTCGAGTGAAAGGGGAGGGGGTGCTTAGTTTAGTATTTAATTCTTTTTATTTATATTTTTAATTTTAATTACATTTAAAATGTTTTAAAAACCCAAACAGGTTATGACGCACGGTTTAACCCGCACGGTTTGCCAAACCATGTGCAAACTGTGCGGCACCCCAGTGGACACCCAGGGAACCCCGCACAGGCTGGCTGCACGGTTTGGGGAAACCGTGCGCAGGCCGTGAGGACTCCTCTACCTCCCTATTTTAGGCTGCACGGTTTGGGGCACACGGTATGGGAAACCAGGATCCAACTGTGCGCCTTCTGTTGTTCTTTAAAAACTAGCCTTCTTTGGGTACGACGCACCCAAAACGCATCGAGCCACCCAGGGCACTTAATGGGAATTCGCCCATATCCAAAAACATTAAAAAGAGGGGTTCAAACCTTTAGAACCTCGTTCCGAAGACCAATTCTAAAAATGATCGGTTCAGTAATTGAAAAAGTTCAAAATTCTCCAATTTTTAACCTGGTTCAAAATGCGGGTCATTACAACCTTCCCACCTTATAACTTCTCGTCCTCGAGAATCCCTCAAGAACAACGCACACTTCATTCGACCTACAAGGGTCGTGAAGCTTCGGTCAAAAGATCGTGTTCCATTTCCAAACGTCCCACGCACCAATGAACATCCACTTCAGCACACGGCACTTAAGCCATCAACACCTGAGCCAACACTCGTCTTCCAACCAAAACACCCTGACGACTCTTACCCGAACCCATTATACCAGAGACACAATCTCACCGTCATCTCGCCAAGCATCCAAACAAAGGTACTTCCCACCTTATATTTTTTTAACATTAAACGGCCAAAACCGAACTACCACTCCACATTTTGAATTGTCTTTAAAAAGCACGCTCTAAGCATTCCAACAATGCACCAAGCATGATTTTGAAATGATCAAATAGTTGATTTCCCCATTGACCTCAAAAACCAAGTGAAAAAGAGTCAAGCCACTCTGGCTGACTATTCAAGAAGATGCCCAGCTTAGACAGTCAATGCTTTAAGCTGAAAAATGATGCCTTCTCCCAAGGCATCCCACATTCACCACGAGGACGTTCACCGAGAAGCTCATACCCGACTCTCGGTGACGTCTCAAAGATCAAACCACGAACGAAACCACGTATGCAGCGTGAAATGCCGAAAGGGAACAACCAACCAAGCTCGACATCTTTTTAAAACTTTAGCGCGGCGTAAGACTGACGCTCTCTTAGCACATCTAGGACAAAATCAAGATAAGGGACAAGCTCATCGCATAGTAGAGTACACTAATAGGATTGAAAACAAATTCTAGTTATTTATACCCAATAACTGGAAAGGAGATCAGTTGAACCACCCCTGGTCAACTCTAAAGAAAAGACTCGGCTACACCTGCCGACGCATCAAGATTTCAACCGACAACGATGCCTTTTCCCACATGAGGCATTCGTCTATCGACCTTACCACCAAAACCAAAAAGCATTCGAGAAAAACCCGACCATTTTACAAGATGTTCCTTCTTGGAGTGTTTCCTTTTAACCAGAAGGACACACTTCACTAAACCGACACGACGCTTCCCACCTTAGAAGGGTCCGAATCACCAAAAGAAAAAAAGACCAACTGCTCAAAAGTGAACTGGTTCATAATGATTAAATAGATGTGTGTCGCTCCTCCGAGACACAATCACCATGTCGAAATTCCCAAGAAACCCAAAGAAACAAGACCGGCATGTCAACCACCCACTTCTTCCAAACATCATCCCGAGCATTGGGACAACTTGATTCTCAAACTCTCAGGTCACTCTACCACGAAGATGACCCAAGACCGTACATAACAGCATAATAGATTTAGCCGCACATCGTTTTTTCCCTATACGACC
Organism: Viscum album; assembly: GCA_963277665.1. NCBI lineage: Eukaryota > Viridiplantae > Streptophyta > Magnoliopsida > Santalales > Viscaceae > Viscum > Viscum album. The sequence goes on along the minus strand of OY728137.1, from coordinate 687,710,625 downwards.
ATTTACAAAGCCGACAAAATACCCAGTCATCTATTACCGCGAATAAGAGAAGGTCAAACGACCAACAAGAAACTAACCATGCCCAAGGCATGTATACAGAGCATTACCCGATGCTTAATTCCATAACAAGATCAAAAGAAGCATGAACACCCATCCGAACAAGGGTTTCATTGGAAACTGGAAGTCCTACAAGGGAAAACGGCACCCGAACGGTACCAAACATCAGAAAACTCACCATACAAATAAGGCACAAAATCTCTAAGGGCTCTACCTACCCTGGTCTATCCCCTTACGAAAAACAAACGTCGTCCCAAGCATTTGGTCATGCCCATCAAAAGTCATCAGGCTCAAAGCCCAACATTTAACGTCATTGCTAAAAGAAAACAGCCTACGAAAAATGTGTAAGGTTCTGTTCCAAGGCACTCACAAGAAAGACTTAACCTACCCACACACGGGGTCTCAACAGAGGACACCACTACAGGTTCCTTTTTCCAAGACCTTTATATTTATTCAAATTTATCATTTAATCACTTTATAAGATTAAATTCAACACATCAAGTACCCTTTTCCAAACAAAAATTCACTAGGCACTTGATCAATTTATCAAACATCTCAAAGCATAACAGGAAAGTTTCAACCAATTTCCTTTTAACCACTAGGCGACCTACGAGGGTCCCAATAAGCCAAAACATTTCATATCCAAATCAAACAGATTTTACACATATAAACATCACACAAAGTATCCTTCCATTACATTCCTTATGGGTTGTCGTTTCCCAACCCATGAAGCACCCATACACTCCATAAATTTAAAATTGGCTCCCATTAAACAAAATATATCACATTTCAGAAATTAACATGCTCAAATACAACGATCCAATAATATGGGTGGCCACCTACCAATCTGTAAAGTGCCCATAAACCTTACAGTTTGGCATTTGGAACCCTTTAATCAAAACCAATTCCATTTTAATTGAACCTAGCATGTTATCGAAAGCAGTAACACAAAACATGCTATATCACATAAGCATGGAATAACTACCATGACACCTATCACAACAACAGGCATCAACTAATGCATCCCAGATGGCATGGCATAATGCATGGTATGCAATTTCTTACAAGGTGCCTATATGATGCATGAGATGGCATGCCCTCATATCCTCGGGTTGTAGTAGAAACAGATCACAAATTTCATCAATAGTATCATCATAAATCATGTGCTTCAAACAACGGTGAAATCAAATCAACTGTAATGATCAAAATCATTTAAAAAACAATTCCATTCGAGGCAACTTGGCTTTTACCTATGCACGGGGTGGCCAATCCCAGACACAGCTCATTACCAAATTCCAATTCCTTCATATCCCTGTCTAATGTCACCAAACTGTAAAACAAATCAGAAGAGAAAACTCCTCTGATACCACTTTGTAACGTCCCGGCCCGGCTCACCATCAAACCGGTGGCCGGACCGGTCACCACATGGCCTCAAGCGTGTCTCCTCATACGCCAGAGGCTTCCGCCTAGCAGCAAGGATCTCAGGAATTGATAGTGGGGAGACTATACCCTCTTATCAGAGTTGCATAGCAGTATTATCAGAGTGAAACACAAAAGTAGCGGAAGCATAGATAGATAAACAATGAACAAACAGCAGCGGAAGACAAATAGTGATTCTTTTTATAAAAGGTGGCCAAAGCCAGTTTACATGATACAGGGATGATGAATGATACAATGTGGAAACATGAAACAATACAGCATGATTACAATACAATGTAAAAGAATAAAGAAAATAAATCAAGGCCCGATGGGCGTTCTCCTGAGCATCCTGAGCTCTCGCTCGGTCCTTTGCTCGTATCCCCAGTTACAAGCAACATAGCAACCAACCTAGGTCCTGCAAACAAGAAAGGTCTACTCGGGTACCCCAGTGCAATGGCGGCCCAAGTAGGGTGTGAGATATAAATATCAGTAGGTCGGCACCACCAGTGTCTAACCCAAACCAGACATTGTGTATTAAATTAAACAGTAAGCAGGTATAGCATGTAAGCAGATCAACATATAATAACAACACCCGTCCAGGTTTCCCAAAGGGAACCTGACGGCTATACCAGCTTCAGCTCATTGTCGGGATCTCAGTCTGATCATGCCACTATAGTTACATATGTAAATATTTATAAAAGATGGTGTGGGGTAAGCATGAATCCCACCCATCAGCTGAAGATAGCGGGCATGAGGTAAGAATGCCTCTCGTCCCTGGTATACTGGAAAGGGGTAAGAATGCCTCCCTTCCATCACGTTCATTCAACCGGCATAGGGTATAACTGCCTCCCATCCTTCACATTCATATTACTGGCATGAGGTATAACTACTTCCCATCCAAACACGTTCATAATACTGGCATGGGGTATAACTGCTTCCCATCCAAACACGTAAGACATCACTAGAAGTCAACTGGAAAGGGGTAAGAATGCATCCCTTCTAGACATGTACTGTCACACTGGCATGGGGTATAACTGCCTCCCATCTAACCACGTAAATCATCACTAGAAGTAAACTAGAAAGGGGTAAGAATTCCTCCCTTCCAGACATGTATTTAGTTCACATCTGGCATGGGGTAGACATGCCTCCCACCCATACTCAAAATAAGCTGGCATGGGGTATGCATGCCTCCCATCCATAATCATACAAATTCATTGTCATCATTATATTACAATGCATAAGGTAGTACCTCTTATGAATTTCAAGTAGTAATTCCACATTCACAATCAATCATTCATTCTGTGGCATCATGTAAAGACCCATAAAATTCAAGGGAAATTTTTTCTTAATTTTCTTTGGAATTTTACAAGAGCGCAGTTTCTGACAGCAAATGATTTCGAGGCCCGGAGTGCCCAGAATCATTTTCCGAAGTTTGGCTCGGGTACGTTCAGTGAACGAACGAGCGGGAATTTCTAACTTTTGATCCGGTGCTCGGAATTGAAATCCGAGGACACCGATGAACTTGCAGCGCCGATATTCGCTTAAGGAGACCTTTTCCGAGGTTGCGTTTATTGCAGGTTGAGAGTTAGTTTTTGGGATTTTTAAAAGAAGTTAAATAAAAATGCGGAAACACTTTTTATTTTTAACTTGTTGGTTATTTTCTCCCAAAGGGAGTTAAAGGTGGGACCCACATCCACTTAACCTCCCTTGGGAGGATTAAGTGTGGTGGGGCCCACCCGAAGCATAACTCTTCATCTTCTCTTTTAAAACTCCCTTAACCTTCTCTTTTAATTAACTTGTCAAGTTTGGTTATTAAAGGGGTTGAGTTGTATTAATTCAAACCTTTGAATTTCAAATGGTTTGGTTGAGTAAATAAAATAAGCCCTTAGCTTATTTTATTTGGTTAGAATTCTCTAGCCTCCTTGAGAGATTTTGAAGCCTTCTTCTTCTTCTTCTTCTTCAAGCTTTGACGAAGAATGCGAAGAACCTTCGAGCTTCGACGAAGAACGCCACGTTCTCGGGAACCGTCTTCCGCGACGCCATACCCGCGACACCGATGACGTCCTCTTCCGTGTCATCTCTTCCGCGACGATTTCCCGCGACGAAATCGTCGTCCAAGAACTTCTAATCCTCGCTTCACGACATCGACGTCCTTCTTCCGTGACGCCGACCACCGCGACGCGTCTTCCGCGGGTCGTTGACGATCATCGATCTTGAAACCGAATTAGGGGTTTGTTGTGGATTATTTATTTACTCTCGTTCTTGGTTATAACATGATAATCTTGTGGATAAATATTTAAGAGTTATCATCTAACAAGAGGGGGGTCGGACCGCACAAACACGGTCGAATTCCCCCTCCTTTGTTCTTGATTATTATTATTTTTCTTGTGATGTACGAGATGGCGTGGTGTCGTCGCACCACGCGGAAATCATTCGACAAATATTGTGCGGTGCCGTCACGCCGCGCCGTGGAAGGATCATCATGAACACGACGCCGTCGCGCCGCGTCGAAGGGAACCGAAGGCGCAGCGGCCGGAGCGGGGCCGCGACGGAGGGGCGAGGTGCCGTCGCACCGCGCCGGACGACAAACACCCCTGCCGGTTCTGGGCCGCGGCGAAACGGGAAGACCGGCGGCTAGCCGGGCCGCCGGTGTCGGAAGCCGGAAAGGGGACCGGCCTTGCCGGTCCCGTTGAGGAAGAACCGGCCGGCCATGTTGGGCCGGCCGGAAGGGAGACGTGCCGGGGGAATTAATTCCCCCGGCTGGCCACAAACCGGCCCCCCATAAAAAGGGGGCCACGATTACACCAAGGGGGGGCAGCGCCCCCCCCCCCCCCCCCGTTTTTCTCAAAGGCGGGCCCCACGAGGGGGGGGCGTGGAACCAAGGCGCGACTTCAAGCCGCGCCGCCAAAGGGAAGAGGTGGGGGCTCTGCCCCCCGCGCGTGGCACCCGAGCGGCGCCCAGGCCGCGCCGTCGCCGGCCGGGCCGCGCTGCCGTGCCGGACCGCGCCGTCGTGCCGCCGGCCGGGCCGGGTCAAACCCGGGTCGGGTCGGGTCGGCCCGGACCCGGACCCCCCGTTTTCGAATCGACTTCGGTCTTTTGCCCATAACTTGAGCTACGGACCTCCGATTGACGAACCGTCAGCGGCGATGCGATCCTTGGATCGAGACGGTTGTTTCGGTATATTGAACTCAAAGTTTCGGAATACTTTGAGTTCGGCCGGGTTGGTTCGTACACGAAACCAACCGGGCCCTTGGAGCGGAAATGCTCATATCTTGAGCTACGGACGTCTGATTGACGTTTCGTCAGCTTTGTTGTGTTCCTCTTAGTGAGAAGGATCTTTTGGCATACTCCGCCCGAGGTTTGGAAGCAGGTGGAGTACGGTCGGGTTGGTTTTTCCTTAAAAACCAACCGGGCCCCTGGGACGAAAAAACCAATAACTCTCAGACCGGGCGTCCGATCGACGCGCCGTCTGTTGCGTTGAGTTCCTGTTGGCGATACATAACTTTTGGATACATCAACTCTGGACTTTCTGACAGTTGATGTATCAGCCTCTCGGCTCGTGGAGCGGACCCTCCCGAACGAGCTTGCTGTGTGCGGGAACCCTAGTGCTGGCTGCGACTGTGACTTCTACTGCTACTGCTACTACTACTGTGACTGCGACGACGACAGTACAGAGATCCTTGGTGGATTCGACGACGACTACAGCACTCAGCGATCCTACGTGGATCAGTGCTACAGGTCCTGTGTGGGCCCGATCATGTGTGGGTCCGATCCTGTGTGGGTCTTTGCGCTCAGCGGTCCTGTGTGAACCAGCGCCTACAGGTCCTATGTGGGCCCGATCCTGTGTAGGTCTTTGCGGGGGTTAGTTACCTATCGATCATTCGTGGGTCCGACGACTTAGATGGATCAGAGATCATCTTTATCGTCTTTCGAAGAAGTATACCTGTGTGAGCTGAATCCTGTTACTTTCCTGTGTGGATTGTGTTGTGCTATCCTGTGTGGATTTCGTTTTGCTTTCCTGTGTGGAATACGTATACTTTCCTGTGTGGACTGAGTTGTACTTGGGCTCGGAGGTTGGAGCGTATTGGAATTGATGACTTAGGTATATGTATGGGCATGTACCTAAGCAGTGTCGGTTGTTACTTCGTGTTTGTAACTTTCCTTTGTGGTTTATCCTTTGTGGATTTTGGGAGACCTTCGGGGGTCTCGGGGTCCCTACTGAGTAGCTTATACTCACCCCTGCACGGGCTATGCCTGCACTACGTTGTGTTGGTTGCAGACGATGGACAACGTTGATCGTGGCTGAGGCTTGCAGAGCAGAACGGTACCTGGAGGTGGACCACTGGGCGGAACGTGTTCGGAGCGGACGGCGGGACCCGAGGAGCAGTGGAGCTATCTGTACCCACCCTTCAGGTGGGATTTCCAGTGGACAGCTCGGTGTAGCAGCTTTTACTTTACAGTTGCTGTTTTCCCTTTCGAGTTGTACTTTACTTTCAGTTTGGGTTTGTATACTGGCTCATTTACTTTTCCGCACTTTCAGTTGTAATATGTTTTTACTTAGTGTTTACTTTCCGCTTGCTTACTCTGTGGTGCTTGTTTACTTTACAAAGGCAATGCCTTCCCTTTTTACTGGGAATTACGCCTTGGTGCTAGTCGCCAGCCCCTGGCCTATGGAAGGCGGGCTTGGGGTAGTCACGGCACGGGCCCCGAGGGCGGGTCATGACAAATTGGTATCAGAGGAGTTCGGTTCTACCGCGAACTCTGATCTTTTCTATGTGAAGCAATAATTTTTAGCGTATTGAGTGTGGTTATCAGTCCAGGGAGTCCAGTGTTGGTGCGGAGTCCGACGTATCCGTACACCAGGACCCTGACTTCTGATTTCCGACTTAATGCGCGAAAACATTGATTGCGTGTGTGTTTCAAATTTTTCTTTTTGATTTCTTTGTGTCAGCTCACCAGGTATATTGTTTGACCGTGGCACACCTGTTTCCTATTCAGGATGGCCCCACGACGACAGCCAGCTAGGGTTCCGAGAGTCGAGTGTAACGACAGCCCACCGAGCGACGAGGTTTCGGTGCAGGGCCCTTTGTCAGCAGTGGCACCGGCGGTAGCTCTACCCGCCGAGCCCCCGATGCTTCCAGCACCAGCCGCTGACGATGCACGTCGCCTCAGCGCACTGCATGAGTTTCAGCGCCAGTGACCACCCAGGTTTCGCGGGGAGACGGATCCCCAGGCAGCTGAGGACTGGCTGGAGGCAGTGGTACGTGTGTTTAGGCTAGTGAGGACACCAGCAGACCTCATGGTGATCCTCGCTGCGAGCCTACTACACACAGCAGCAGGATGATGGTGGAGCTTGATGCTCCAGGTGCACGATGAGTCATCTCTACTATGGACGGACTTTGAGAGCCTCTTCCGCTCGGAGTTCGTCCCAGCCACCCTTCGTGCGGTGCATATCCAGGAGCTTCTTCAGCTGCGGCAGGGCAGCATTACGGTCGCTCAGTACTCGGCGAGATTTACCGATCTCTCGCGCTACTCGACCGACATGGTACGGGACCCATTCTTCCGGGCCCGGACCTTCGAGCAGGGTTTGAGACACGATATCAGGTAATCACTGATCTCCCTCAGCATACTGACTCAGACAGGAGTACTGGAGCGGGCCCTTCTGATCGAGAGCTTCCTTGCTGAGTCTACACCAGCGCAGCGACCCACCGCAGGGCGGCACGTGGCAGAGTCATCTGCAGCTGGCAGTCGACGGATTACTCAGGGGTCCAGACAGACCAGACCTTCAGGCAGACGACCTCAGGGCACTGGCTCGGCAGTGCAGGGCACACAGCGCGGAGCCAGTCTTTCGAGTGGAAGACAGTGCTATACATGCGGCGGGCAAGGCCACATGGCTCGTGACTGCCCGACCCGCCATGCAGAGGAGCAGCAGACGATTGAGGAACCACCTAGGCAGAGGTAGAGGTTCAACCGTGGCGGTCCGCATGGAGGAGGCGGATGAGTCAGAGGAGATGGTCGAGCAGCAGGTGGTGGGCAACGCTTTGAGGCTCTACCACCACCACCACCAGGAGGTCCACCCCGACCTCAGGGAAGAGCACAACTTCAGGCAGCTGAAGCTTACGATCATGGAGCTCCGGAAGCGGGTGGACTAGTGCGGGACTAGCTCCAGGAATAGAGGCCTTTGCCCATAATGTCTCTAGCTTCGTAGTTTGTGTTGCCTTGTGTCCTTGTACTTTAAGTTGAAGTAATAAAAGATACTTGCCTTGGTGACTTTTGTTTTCTTGTCTTTTGTTTGTTTTTACTAAGAGGTTCCGGTTAAAAACTGTTGACTTGACCCTCACTTGTGAGATTCTTACTTGAGGAAACCCAGTGACCACACACTGATGCCGACAGTGTGACTCAACCCTTGGAGGCGAGAGTGACGGTTGGATCTCTTGGTAGCAGCGTCGAGGCCTTACGACGTCATCCATGCCATGAATTAACTAATCATGACGGGATTGACTGTATTAGGCAAGGAACGTGGTTCATCCAGGGGATGAGACCGGATTTCACTTTTCAGAAAAGGAGAAATCTTTGCAGCTTTGTCGTACGTTAAGGAGAAAGGGGAACTTAGTAGCCAATGCCCTCAGCAGTAGGATGGGCATTCAGCTACTTGAGGAGGCGACGGAGCAGCTAGTCTCTTTGCTGATATCCTTCGTGGATAGAGATAGAGCAGCCTTCCTCCAGTCTCTCATAGTCACCCCTCCTCTACTGTAGCGGGTCAGAGGGGCACAGCGTGAGGATGCTGACTGTGAGACACGGCATGCACAGATATCCTCGGGACAGGCACCTGATGGTTTCTCCCTTGGAGCAGAGCACGACATCCTTTTCAGAGGACGTACCATGGTACCAGTCGCTTTGCGAGAGGAAGTGCTGAGAGAGTTTCACACTTCTCCTTTGGCGGTACATCCTGGAGTGGCGAAGATGTACCAGGATCTCAGACGACAGCACTGGTGTCCGGGCATGAAGAAGATAGTAGCAAAGTTCATTTCTCAATGCCTCACCTGCCAGCAGGTGAAGGCAGAGCATCAGGTACCAGCAGGCTTGGTACAGCCCTTGGAGGTCCCGGAGTGGAATTGGGACGGCATATCTATGGACTTCGTGACTGGACTTCCACGCACTTCCAGAGGTCACGACTCCATCTGGGTGATTTTTGACCGACTCACCAAGTCGGCACACTTCTTACCCATTAGAGAGCAGGGCTCAGTGGAGAGCTTGGGACGTCTCTACATTCAGGAGATTGTGTGGCTCCACGGTGTGCCATCATCTATCATCTCCGATCGAGATGTTCACTTTACTTCCCGGCTTTGGAAGGGGTTACAGGAGGCGTTCGGGACGCAGCTACGTCTGAGCACAGCCTTTCACCCTCAGACGGATGGTCAGACGGAGAGGACCATTCAGACTCTCGAGGACATGCTCCGCGCATGTGTCCTCGACTTTGGTCGTAGCTGGGAGGACCACCTACCCTTGGTGGAGTTTGCGTACAACAACAGCTACCACTCCACCATCGGGATGGCACCTTATGAGGCGTTGTACGGCCAAACTTGTAGATCTCCTTTGTGCTGGACAGACCCTGGGGAATCAGCACTTGTGGGACCAGAGATGGTCCAGGCCACGATAGAGAAAGTCCAGGTCATCCAGGAGCGGATGAGGACAGCTCAGAGCCGGCAGAATTCATACGCTGACAGGAGGCGGAGGCCACTAGAGTTCGAGGATGGCCACCACGTCTTCTTGCAGGTCTCACCTCGACGTGGTATTCGGAGATTTGGCCAAGGTGGAAAGTTATCTCCGCGCTTCATCGGACCTTTCCAGGTCCTCAGCAGGATTGGCGAGGTGGCTTATCGCCTGGCTCTGCCACCTTAGTTGCACCGGGTGCACGACGTCTTTCACGTATCTCAGCTGAGGAGACACGTGCACGACCCGACGCACATCATTGACCATGGGGAGCTTGATGTTGACGATGGGGCGACTTTTACGGAGGTCCCGGTGGAGATAGAGGATCGACAGTAGCAGGTCCTATGTGGGCGATCGATTCCTCTTGTGCGCATCAGATGGCAGCACGAGAACCTCCAGGAGAGCACATGGGAGCGGGAGGCTCAGATGCGTGCTCAGTACCCTCATTTGTTCCCCTAGTTTTTGATGTATCTTTACGGGGACGTAAAGCCCTGAGGTGGGAGTAATGTAAAGACCAATAAAATTCAAGGGAAATTTTTTCTTAATTTTCTTTGGAATTTTACAAGAGCGCGGTTTCTGACGGCACCTGATTCCGAGGCCCAGAGTTCCAAGAATCATTTTCCGAAGTTTGGCTCGGGTACGTTCAGTGAACGAACGAGTGGGAATTTCTAACTTTTGATCCGGTGCTCGGAATTGAAATCTGAGGACACCGATGAACTCACAGCGCCGATATTCGCTTAAGGAGACCTTTTCCGAGGTTGCGTTTATTGCGGGTTGAGAGTTAGTTTTTGGGATTTTTAAAATAAGTTAAATAAAAATGCGGAAACACTTTTTATTTTTAACTTGTTGGTTATTTTCTCCCAAAGGGAGTTAAAGGTGGGACCCACATCCACTTAACCTCCCTTGGGAGGATTAAGTGTGGTGGGGCCCACCCGAAGCATAACTCTTCATCTTCTCTTTTAAAACTCCCTTAACCTTCTCTTTTAATTAACTTGTCAAGTTTGGTTATTAAAGGGGTTGAGTTGTCTTAATTCAAACCTTTGAATTTCAAATGGTTTGGTTGAGTAAATAAAATAAGCCCTTAGCTTATTTTATTTGGTTAGAATTCTCTAGCCTCCTTGAGAGATTTTGAAGCCTTCTTCTTCTTCTTCTTCTTCAAGCTTTGACGAAGAATGCGAAGAACCTTCGAGCTTCGACGAAGAACGCCACGTTCTCGGGAACCGTCTTCCGCGACGCCATACCCGCGACACCGATGACGTCCTCTTCCGCGTAATCTCTTCCATGACGATTTCCCACGATGAAATCGTCGTCCAAGAACTTCTAATCCTCGCTTCACGACATCGACGTCCTTCTTCCGTGACGCCGACCACCGCGATGCGTCTTTCGCGGGTCGTTGACGATCATCGATCTTGAAACCGAAGTAGGGGTTTGTTGTGGATTATTTATTTACTCTCATTCTTGGTTCTAGCATGATAATCTTGTGGATAAATATTTAAGAGTTATCATCTAATGAGAGGGGGGTCGGACCGCACAAACACGGCCGAATTCCCCCTCCTTTGTTCTTGATTATTATTATTTTTCTTGTGATGTACGAGATGGCGTGGTGCCGTCGCACCACGCGGAAATCATTCGAAAAATATTGTGTGGCGCCTTCATGCCGCGTCGTGGAAGGATCATCATGAACGCGACGCCGTCGCGCCGCGTCGAAGGGAACCGAAGGCGCCGCGGCCGGAGCGGGGCCGCGACGGAGGGGAGAGGTGCCGTCGCACCGCGCCGGACGACGAACACCCCTGCCGGTTCCGGGCCGCGGCGAAATGGGAAGACCGGCGGCTAGCCGGGCCACCGGTGTCGGAATCCGGAAAGGGGACCGGTCTTGCCGGTCCCGTTGAGGAAGAACCGGCCGGCCATGTTGGGCCGGCCGGAAGGGAGACGTGCCGGGGGAATTAATTCCCCCGGCTGGCCACAAACCGGCCCCCCATAAAGGGGGGGCCGCGATTACACCAAGGGGGGGCAGCGCCCCCCTGTTTTTCTCAAAGGCGGGCCCCACGAGGGGGGGGGGCGTGGAACCAAGGCGCGACTTCAAGCCGCGCCGCCAAAGGGAAGAGGTGGGGGCTCTGCCCCCCGCGCGTGGCACCCGAGCGGCGCCCAGGTCGCGCCGCCGCCGACCGGGCCGCGCCGCCGTGCCGGACCGCGACGCCGTGCCGCCGGCCGGGTCGGGTCAAACCCGGGTCGACCCTGGGGGGGGGGGGGGGGGGGGGGGGGGGTCGGGCCGGGTCGGCCCGGACCCGGACCCCCCGTTTTCAAATCGACTTCGGTCTTTTGCCCATAACTTGAGTTACGGACCTCCGATTGACGAACCGTCAGCGGAGATGCGATCCATGGATCGAGACGGTCGTTTCGGTATATCGCACTCAAAGTTTCGGAATACTTTGAGTTCGGCCGGGTTGGTTCGTACACGAAACCAACCGGGCCCTTGGAGCGGAAACGCTCATATCTTGAGCTACGGACGTCCGATTGACGTGTCGTCAGCTTTGTTGTGTTCCTCTTAGTGAGAAGGATCTTTTGGCATACTCCGCCCGAGGTTTGGACGCAGGTGGAGTACGGTCGGGTTGGTTTTTCCTTAAAAACCAACCGGGCCCCTAGGACGAAAAAACCAATAACTCTCAGACCGGGCGTCCGATCGACACACCGTCTGTTGCGTTGAGTTCCTGTTGGCGATACATAACTTTTGGATACATCAACTCTGGAATTTGTGACAGTTGATGTATCAGCCTCTCGGCTCGTGGAGCGGACCCTCCCGAACGAGCTTGCTGTGTGCGGGAACCCTAGTGCTGGCTGCGACTGTGACTGCTACTGCTACTGCTACTACTACTGTGACTGCGACGACGACAGTACAGAGATCCTTGGTGGATTCGACGACGACTACAGCACTCAGCGATCCTACGTGGATCAGTGCTACAGGTCCTGTGTGGGCTCGATCCTTTGTGGGTCCGATCCTGTGTGGGTCTTTGCGCTCAGCGGTCCTGTGTGAACCAGCGCCTACATGTCCTATGTGGGCCCGATCCTGTGTGGGTCTTTGCGGGGGTTAGTTACCTATCGATCCTTCGTGGGTCCGACGACTTAGATGGATCAGAGATCATCTTTATCGTCTTTCGAAGAAGTATACCTATGTGAGCTGAATCCTGTTACTTTCCTGTGTGGATTTTGTTGTGCTATCCTGTGTGGATTTCGTTTTTCTTTCCTGTGTGGAATACGTATACTTTCCTGTGTGGACTGAGTTGTACTTGGGCTCGGAGGTTGGAGCGTATTGGAATTGATAACTTAGGTATATGTATGGGTATATACCTAAGCAGTGTTGGTTGTTACTTCGTGTTTGTAACTTTCCTTTGTGGTTTATCCTTTGTGGATTTTGGGAGACCTTCGGGGGTCTCGGGGTCCCTACTGAGTAGCTTATACTCACCCCTGCACGGGCTATGCCCGCACTACGTTGTGTTGGTTGCAGACGATGGACAACGTTGATCGTGGCTGGGGCTTGCAGAGCAGAACGGTACCTGGAGGTGGACCACTGGGCGGAACGTGTTCGGAGCGGACGGCGGGACCCGAGGTGCAGTGGAGCTATCTGTACCCACCCTTCAGGTGGGATTTCCAGTGGACAGCTCGGTGTAGCGGCTTTTACTTTACAGTTGTTGTTTTCCCTTTCGAGTTGTACTTTACTTTCAGTTTGGGTTTGTATACTGGCCCATTTACTTTTCCGCACTTTCAGTTGTACTCTGTTTTTACTTAGTGTTTACTTTCCGCTTTCTTACTCTGTGGTGCTTTTTTACTTTACAAAGGCAATTCCTTCCCTTTTTACTGGGAATTACGCCTTGGTGCTAGTCGCCAGCCCCTGGCCTATGGAAGGCGGGCTTGGGGTAGTCACGGCACGGGCCCCGAGGGCGGGTCGTGACACATCAGTATGTGCGCACTCACAATACAAACATGTTTATAGTACACTACTTATGGCATTACCTCATAAGCATTCAAATAAACATACCACATACACATAAGCGAACACATTCACGTTCATACTTAAGGAAACCCATCTTAATTATCTAAACCAAGATTTTCACATATTCATTTTACTAACATAAGTCGTGATCATTACATTATTCCAAGGCATGGTAGTACCACCCTAGTCCGTTCATTTCTAGTTTAACCATTTCATCTTAACGTGTATGTTTATCATTCTTTAACCCTTTGATACCTTCTAGAGGTAACAAGTCATTTAGTCATAAGCCATCCCACTATGGTGATCATCTTACTCAATTTTCCTAACATGGCAAATTGACCCAAACACAAGTATCATCGCCATATCATTCTATTTACCTCAACGAGGCAAGTTCACAAACAAAGCATAAAAGAGGAACCACAACAATCCACTAGAAAGCATAAAAATTCTATCACTACTTTTTATCTTGAAGACAGTGCACCTCTGACTGAGGGGTTTTATTATTAAATCGTGAGTTTAGTTACCAAGAAACCACTTTTATCTTATTCCTGAAATTCACACGATTTTCACAGAAGCATTTAATCGGAACTAAACTTGCATAATTAAAATGCTAAGGCAGTGAAATATTAAACTCACTACTACTTTAATTCAATTAAAAGGGGAAAAAAGAGGGACCCTACCTCAAGGTGGATCCATCTGTCCACTTCGGCTCTTGGCGCTTTCTAACTAAAGTTGTCGCTGCTGCTCCCCCACGAGGTATATGTGATTTCACATACGTATAAGGACAATTAGCCTCTATGCACACGCTCCGCATGTCCATGAGTGTGCGCAAGAGGATCCTTACACATGTGCTTATACACATAAGTCTATCTCCGCTCACCTGCGCAGGAACTTTTATATATGCAATGGGGACAACTAGCCTCGTACGTGTATATTCACTTCCATGAACGAATATACGCATATCGGGGGAACCCACGTACATATAAATATGTACTTATTCCTATGAAGGCGAGTAACCTAAGCTCTGGTAACCCGAAACATGACCAAAACCACCAATGCACTACACCACAGTTAAAAGGAAACTTAAAACAACCTAAGATACAAATCTAGGTACTACAAAATCAACCAAGGGAGTAAACCCTTACCTCGAAAACAAACTGGCAGACCGAAATCACCGCAATCTGCCTCGCCTTTGGTGGCGGACATCAAACGTGCACCAACGAGGTCCTGAGGGACCTTTCGCATAACCCTGGAACATGCAAAGCAAGAAAGAAAATGAAATTAAGAACCAATCCCCAACCTAGGGTTCAGTCGAATGGGATTAAGGTGAAGGAGAAGCCTAAAACCGTCCAAGAAAGGGAGGATACTAGGGAGAAAAATTTATCGTGAAGTTTCAATGAAGAAACCTCCAGAAATCAGGAGGAACCAGAGGAAGAAGGGGAGGTCGCGGAGGAGGCTTGCACGCGGCTTGAGGGGGATCCCTCCCTGGGTGCGGTTCTGGCCGAGTGAAAGGGGATGGGGTTCTTAGTTTAGGATTTAATTATTTTTCTTTTTATTTTTAATTTTAATTACATTTAAAATGTTTTAAAAACCCAAACAAGGTACGATGCACGGTTTAACTCGCACGGTTTGCCAAACCGTGCGCAAACCATTCGGCACCCCACTGGACACCCAAGGCACCCCGCACGGGTTGGCCGCACGGTTTGGGGAAACCGTGCGCAGGCCGTGCGAACTCCTCTGCCTCACTATTTTAGGTCGCACGGTTTGGGCCGCACGGTTTGGGAAACTGTGCGCCAACCGTGCGCCATCTGTTGTTCTTTAAAAACCAGCCTCCTTTGAGTACGACTCACCTGAAACACCTTGAGCCACCCGGGACACTTAACGGAAATTCTCCCATGTCCAAAAACATTAAAAATAAGGGTTCAAACCTTTGGAACCTCGTTCTGAAGCCCGATTCTAAAAATGACCGGTTTAGTAATTGAAAAAGTTAAAAATTGTCCACTTTTTAACCTGGTTCAAAACACGAGTCATTAAAACCTTTCCACCTTAGAACTTTTCATCCCCGAGAAGCCCTCGGGAACAACACACACTTCATTCGACCTACAAGGGTCGTGAAGCTTCGCTCAAACGATCGCATTCCGTTTCCAAACGTCCCACGCACCAAGGAACATCCACTTCAGCACACGGCACTTAAGCCGTCAACACCTGAGCCAACACTCTTCTTTCAACCGAAACACCCTGACGACTCTTACTCGAGCCCGTCATACCAGAGACATAATCTCACCATTATCTCTCCAAGAATCCAAACAAAGGTACTTCCCACCTTAAATTATTTTAACGTTAAATAGCCAAAACCAAAATACCAGTCCACCTTTTGAACTCTCTTTCAAAATCATGCTCTAAGTGTTCCAACGACGCACCTAGCGTGATTTTGAAATGATTAAACGGTCTATTTCCCCATCGACCTCAAAACCCAAGTGAAAAATAGTCAAGCCACTTTGTATGACTATTCAAGAAGACGCCCGGCTTAGACGGACAACGCTTTAAGCTGAACAACGATGCCTTCTCCCAAGGTCCCGCATTCACCATGAGGAAGTTCACCGAAAAGCTCATACCTGACTCTCGGTGACGTCTCAAAGATCAAACCACGAATGAAACCACGCATGCAGTGTGCAACGCCGAAAGGGAACAACCAACCAAGCTCAAAAGCTTTTTAAAACTTTAGCACGATGTAAGACCGATGCTCTCTTAGTGTATCCAGGACGAAAGCAATAGAGGGTACAAGCTCGCCGCGTAGTATAGTACACTAAGAGGATTGAAAACGGATTCTAGTTATTTATACCCAAGAACTGGAAAGAAGATCAGTCGAACCACCCCTGGTCGAATCTAAAGAAGAGACTCAGCTTCACCTGCCGACGCATCAAGATTTCAACCGACCACGATGCCTTTTCCCACATGAGGCATTCGTCGCTCAACCTTACCACCAAAACCAAAAATCATTCGAGCAAAACCCGACCATTTTCCAAGATGGTCCTTTTTGGTGGGTTTCCTTTTACCCGGAAGAACACACTTCACTAAACCGACACGACGCTTCCCACCTTAGAAGGGTCGGCATCACCAAAAGAAGAAAAGACTAGCTGCTCAAAAGAGAACTGGTTCATAATGATTAAACAGACATGTGTCACTCCTCCGAGCCACAATCACCACGTCGAAATGCCCAAGAAACCCAAAGCAACAAGATCGGCGTGTCAACCACCCGAGTCTTCCGAAAATCATCCCGAGCATTGGGACAACTTGATTATCAAACGTTCAGGTCACTCTACCACGGAGATGACCCAAGACCATACATAGCAGCATAAGAGATTTAGTCGGACGTGGTTTTTTCCTTATACGACCATTTACAAAGCCGACAACATACCCAGTCGTCCAATACCGTGAATAAGAGAAGGTCAAATGACCAACAAGCAACTGACCATGCCCAAGGAATGTCTACATAGAATTACCCGATGCTCAATTCCATAACAAGATCAAAAGAAGCATGACCACTCGTCCGAACAAGGGTTTCATTGGAGACTGGAAGTCCTACAAGGGACAACGACACCTGAACGGTACCAAACATAAAAAAACTCACCGTACAAACAAGGTACAAAAGATCTAAGGGAACTACCTACCCCAGGCTATCCCCTTACGAAAAACAAACGTCGACCCAAGCATTTGGTCATGCCCATCAAAAATTCATCGGGCTCAAAGCCCAACATTTAATGTCATTGCTAAAAGAAAACAGCCAATAGAAAATGTGTAAGGTTCTGTTCAAAGGCACTCATAAGAAAGACTTAACCTACCCACACACGGGGTCTCAACAAAGGACACCACTACATGTTCTTTTTTACAATCCCTTTATATTTATTCACATTTATCATTTAATCACTTTAAAAGATTAAATTCAACACATCAAGTACCCTTTTCCAAACAAAAATTCACTAGGCACTCGATCAATTTATCAAAAAGCTCAAAGCATAACAGGCAAGTTTCAACCAACTTCCTTTTAACCACTAGGAGACCTATGAGGGTCCCAAAAAGCCAAAACATTTCGTATCCAAATCAAACATCTTTTACACATATAAACATCACACAAAGCATCATACCATTACATTCCTTATGGGTTGCCATTTCCCAACCCATGAAGCACACATACACTCCATAAATTGAAAATTGGATCCCATTAAACAAAATAGATCACATTTCATAAATTAACATTCTCAAATACAACCATCCAATCATAAGGGTGGACACCTAGCAATTTTCAAAGCACCCATACACCTTACATTTTGGCATTTGGCTCCCTTTAATCAAAACCAATTCCATTTTAACTGAACCTAGCATGTTATCGAAAGCAGTAACACAGAACACACTATATCACAGAAGCATGGAATAACTACCACAAAACATATCACAACAGTAGGTGTCAAATAATGCATCCTAGATGGAATGGCATAATGCATGGTATGAAATTTCTTACAAGGTGCCTATATGATGCATGAGAGGCATACCCTCATATCCTCGGGTTGCAGTAGAAACAGATCCCAAATTTCATCAACAGTATCAGCATAAATCATGTGTGTCACCCAATGGCGAAATCAAATAAACTGTAATGATCAAAATAATTTAAACAACAATTCCATTCGAGGCAACTTGGCTTTTCCCTGTGCACAGGGTGGCTAATCCCGGACACAGCTCATTATCAAATTCCAATTCCTTCCTATCCCTGTCTAATATCGCCAAACCGTAAAACAAATCAGAAGAGAAAACTCCTCTGATACCACTTTGTAACGTCCCAGTCCGGCTCACCATCAAACCGGTGGACGGAATGGTCGCCACATGGCCTCAAGCTCATCTCCCCGTACACCAAAGGCTGTCGACTAGCAGCGAGGATCTCGGGTGGTGATAGTGGGGAGACTATACCCTCTTATCAGAGTTGCACAACGGTATTATCAGAGTGAAACACAAAAGTAACGGAAGTAGAGATAGATAAACAATGAACAAACAGCAACGGAAGACAAATAGTGATCCTTTTTATAAAAGGTGGCCAAAGCCAGTTTACACGATACAGGGATGATGAATGATACATTGTGGAAACAGGAAACAATACAGCATGCTTACAATACAATGTAAAAGAATAAAGAAAAGACAGAAAGGCCCAATGGGCATTCTTCTGAGCATCCTGATCTCCCGCTCAGTCTTTTGCTCCTATCCCCAGGTACAAGCAACACAGCAACCAACCTAGGTCCTGCAAACAAGAAAGGTCTACTCGGGTACCCCAGTGCAATGGCGGCCCAAGTAGGGTGTGAGATATAAATCTCAGCAGGCCGGCACCACCGGTGTCTAACCCAAACTAGACAGTGTGTATTCAATTAAAAAGTAACCAGGTATAGCAGAAATAAGTAATAAGATCAACATAGAATAACAACACCCATCCAGGTTTCCCAAAGGGAACCTGACGGCTATACCAGCTTCAGCTCATTACCGGGATCTCAGTCTGATCATTCCACTATAGTTACATATGTAAATATTTATAAAAGATGGTGTGGGGTAAGCATTCCTCCCACCCATCAGCTGAAGATAGCGGGCACGAGGTAAGAATTCCTCTCATCCCTAGTATACTAGAAAGGGGTAAGAATGCCTCCCTTACATCGCGTTCGTTCAACCGTTATAGGGTATAACTTCCTCCCATCTGTCACATTCATATTATTGGCATGGGGTATAACTGATTCCCATACAAACACGTTCATAATACTGGCATGGGGTATAACTGCTTCCCATCCAAACACGTAATACATCACTAGAAGTCAACTGGCAAGGGGTAAGAATGCCTCCCTTCCATACATGTACTATCACACTAGTATGTAGTATTACTTCCTCCCATCCAACCATATAAATCATCACTAGAAGTAAACTGGAAATGGGTAAGAATGCCTCCCTTACAGACACGTATTTAGTTCACATCTGGCGTGGGGTAGACATGCCTCCCACCCATACTCAAAATAAGCTGGCATGGGGTATGCATGCCTCCCATCCATAATCATACAAATTCATTATCAGCATTATATTATAATGCATAAGGCAGTACCTCTTATGCATTTCAAGTATTCATTCCACATTCACAATCAATCATTCATTCTGTGGCATCAGCATGTGTGCACTTACAATACAAACACGTTTATAGTACACTACTTATGGCATTACCTCATAAGCATTCAAAGAAACATACCACATACACATAAGCAAACACATTAATGTTCATACTTAAGGAAACCCATCTTAAGTATCTAAACCAATATTTTCACATATTCATTTTACTAACATAATCCGTGATCATTACATTATTCCAAGGCGTGGTCGTACCACCCTAGTCTTTTCATTTCTAGTTTAACCATTTCATCTTAATGGGTATGTTTATCATTCTTTAACCCTTTGATACCTTCTAGAGTTAACAAGTCATTTAGTCCTAATCCATCCCACTATGGTGATCATCTTACTCAATTTGCCTAACATGGAAAATTGACCCAAACACAAGTATCATCGCTATATCATTCTATTTACCTCAACGAGGTAAGTTCACAAACAAATCATCAAAGAGGCACCACAACAATCCACTAGAAAGCATAAAAAGTCTATCACTACTTTTTATCTTGAAGACAATGCACCTTTGATTGATGGGTTTTATTATTAAATCATGAGTTTAGTTACCAAGCAACCTCTTTTATCTTATTCCTGAAATTCACATGATTTGCATAGAAGCATTTAATCGGAACTAAACTTTCATAATTAAAATGATAAGGCAGTGCAATATTAAACTCACTACTACTTTACTTCAATTAAAAGGAGAAAGGAGAGGGACCATACATCAAGGTGGATCCATCCATCCACTCCAGCTCTTGGCGCTTTCTAACTAAAGTTGTCGCTGCTACTCCCCCACGAGGCATATGTGATTTCACATACATATAAGGACACCTAGCCTCTATGCACACGCTCTGCATGTCCATGAGCGTGCGCAATAGGATCCTTACACATATGCTTATACACATAAGTCTATCTCCGCTCACCTACGCAGGCACTTTTATATATGCAATGGGGACAACTAGACCCATACGTGTATATTCACTACCATGCACGAATATACACATATCGTGGGAACCCACGTACATATAAATACGTACCTATGCCTACGCAGGCGAGTCTCCTAAGCTCTGGAAACCCGAAACATGACCAAAACCACCAACGCACTACACCACAGTTAAAAGGAAACTTAAAACAACCTAAGATACAAATCTAGGTACTGCAAAACCAACCAAGGGAGTAAACCCTTACCTATAAAACAAACTGGCAGACCAAAATCACCACAATCTACCTCGCCTTCGGCGGAGGACATCAAACGTGCACCAACAAGGTCTCGAGGGACCTTTCGCATAACCCTGGAACATGCGAAGCAAGAAAGAAAACAAAATCAAGAACCAATCCCCAACCTAGGGTTCGGTCGCATGGGATTAGGGCGAAGGAGAATCCTAAAACTAACCAAGAAAGGGAGTAGACTAGGGAGAAGACATTACCGTGAAGTTTCGATGAAGAAACCTCGAGAAATCGGGAGGAACCAGAGGAAGAAGGGGAGGCCATGGAGGAGGCTTGCACACGGCTTGAGGGGGATCCCTCCCTAAGTGTGGGTCTGGCCGAGTGAAAGGGGAGGGGGTTCTTAGTTTAGGATTTAATTCTTTTTATTTTTATTTTTAATTTTAATTACATTTAAAATGTTTTAAAAACCCAAACAAGGTATGACGCACAGTTTAACCCACACGGTTTTCCAAACCGTGCGCAAACCGTGTGGCACCCCACTGGACACCCAGGACACCCCGCACGGGCTGGCCACACAGTTTGGGGAAACTGTGCACAGGCCGTGCGGACTCCTCTGCTTCCCTATTTTAGGTCTCACAGTTTGGGCCACATGGTTTGGGAAACCGTGTACTAACCGTGCGCCTTCTGTTGTTCTTTAAAAACCAGCCTCCTTCGGGTACGATGCACCTGAAACACCTCAAGCCACCCGGGACACTTAATGGGCATTCTCCCATGTCCAAAAACATTAAAAAGAAGGGTTCAAACTTTTGTAACCTCGTTCCGAATCCCGATTATAAAAATGACCGGTTCAGTAAATGAAAAAGTTCAAAATTATCCACTTTTTAACCCAGTTCAAAATTTGGGTCATTACAAAATATATCACTCTCATAAAACACATGTACTAGGAACTTCACTTCTCAAATCTAGAAGTCACACTTCGACAGCTTGGCGTAAAGCCTGTGTGCTTGAAGCTTACTCAAGACATCACTAGGTTCTTATCATGTTGTTATGGTGTCAGTAAGCAGATGAGGATATCGTTGAAAACCACTATAATGAATGAGTCCAAGTATGGATGGAATGTCTTTTTCATGAGGCCCATGAACATTTTCGGTGCATTCTTCATCCCGAAAAACATCACCAAGTACTCATATAGTCCATACCAACTCTAAAACAACGCCTTCAGAATCTTATCCTCTCTAACTTGCAACCAGTGATAGCCTGATCAAATATTAATCTTGGAGAACCACAAGGATCCCCATAGCTGATCAAGAATATCATTGATCATGTGAAAAGGATATCGGTTCTTCACCGTCTCTTGGTTCATCTTCTGATAATAAACACATAGTCTAAGACTAACATCATACTTCTTAGAAAAAAAATAGGTGCACCCCATAGTGAAGTACTAGGTCTGATAAATATATTTCTCTTTAAGTATTCCAACTTCACCTTGAGTTCATTTAGCTAATTTGGAACCCTATGATATGTGGGTATCAAAATGGGATATGAACATAGCATAATCTCTTTTTATCTTAACTTACCGATCCTTCAGAGTCTCTATTGGGTCAAAGATACACAACAATTTCAACCCATTACTCAATATATCGAGGGGCGCTAGTTCCCTAGATGGATGAAGAATTTTGGAGTTAAAGTAGGTCATATTTGACCATATTTCTAAACTCATATGACTGAGATATAAAATAATATAAATACTTCTGGTTGAAGCATCCATGCTACCTAAACCACATAGAATGTGTGGGAGCATGATCAACTGAATTCTCTTAAACATATGGTGGTAAATCAGAAATATACTCCATTGAAGAAGTATTTTATCCTTCTTCCCAAGTAGTCCTATAAGAATACTTCAAGGAAACATATCCTATAACAAAAATGAAAAACTTTGGAAAAGAAACATAGTCATTAGGATAAACCCTGATCAATCTATGGGATCATACAATGTTCTCCTATGAGTCTACCCTTAACACAGGGTATACCCTTCCTAGCACTAACCCTAGTCTCTATCTCTACACATTAGTCACAATCATCATATATATACTAACAAAATAGTATTCTCGATTCAACTAATCAATAATAATAAAGATATGCCACAATTTTATGGAATCAGATATATCACGTATGGAGAAATTATCCCAGAAATATAACAAAAATCATATCATTTAATTAAGAATCACAATGCATCACAACATCAAGTATAAATATGTCATGTGAACTTACATTCCTAATCATGATGCATGAACACACCCAAAATTCCATAAATCATATATCAACATCATGTGCATCACCTAAGGAAAGTTTAATCAACAATAACATCAAAAAATAAATTCCATACTTTATGGAAACTCAGAGGTCTTCTATACTGTACTAGTCAGGCACTATCAAATCTCCCATACCTGAAACCCGGCCATATTATCTTCTATCTAACCTATAACATCCCAAGTAAAAGATAAGAACAAGTTATTGAATCTTGATCTCTGATACCATTTTGTAACATCTTGACCCAAACCACTAAGTCGGAACCAGAGTTCCACGTGACCTCGTGTGTGCCTCCCCATATGAAAGTGACTATTGAATATCAGCGAGGGTCTAAATTTGATAGTGGGGAGACTATACCCTCAGCATCATGTCATAGGATTCATAATAAAAAATAAATAACATAATAAATCATCAGAGTAAACATGTGAAAAATTGAATAAATGGTATACATGCTAAGTAAATAAAATCATCTCCCAAAAGTGGAAAGCCTGTACGGAGTAAATAAAATAGATAAATAATTAATTAATTAATTATAGGTTCCATCGATGTCTTTCCTAGACCAAAACCAAATCCATGCTCCTTAGCTTAGCTAACCACCACAAGGACCTTACCCTTCACCAAATCCCTCATCAAATCTACAACCGCACTGAAATACCCAAGTAAGGTGTCAGTACAAGACTCAGTAGGACACCACAAATGCATCCTCAACCTGGTGTGCTCAAGTATAAGAGTTTATGCTATAATAATAATAATAAATGTGTAACACAAATAAATATACAATCCAAAACTGAGTGGTTGTGCACTAAGAAAGACACAAAAACCCACGGTCATACCTGCTTTGGCCCCATTCCATAATGGTAATCATAAATTGTCAGAGGGATTATAGTCCAGCCACATGGCTGTTGGCATGCCACTTAGAATCCACAATGCATTGAGTGATGGTAACCTACTCAAAATCCAAAAGGATTTGAGTAATACTCATAATCCACAAGGTATCGAGTATCTTTGGTCTACTCATAATCCACAAGTCATTGAATGATACTTGGAATCCACATGGCATCAAGTATCGGCAAACTAATCGAAATCCACAAGGAATCAAGTAGTAGACATGTCACAAGACTAACATTCTCCATCGTCATTGTTGTCGCAAATCATGTGTACTCCCCCTCTAATGGATAACTAGACCCTAATGTTCACCTGTCATAGATACCAAGCACAAAATCTCCAAGGTAAGATTGTACACAGCAAGGGTGAGCATGATAAATACAGCATGACATCATGAGAAATATAGTAGTAATACAACATCATGTGAAACAATCAAACATGGAAAGAGGATACTCTAATATATGTCATGGAAATAATTATCAAAATAGATCTCACATGCTACACACACACCCACATGTGATCACAAGTCAATCATGGATATCAATCAATCCACACATAAATCATAACATAGCAATATGCATGTAAAAAGAGCCCATGAAGGTAAGAAACTTTCTACCAAGAATTCATTGACATCGATGGTGACTATAAACCACCCGGCTTTGTTCAATGTCTAGAGTGGAACTTCAAAATTTAAGAACACCTCCTCACAAACTTATTATCATAGTCGCTGGCACGTCAACACTCGAGGTTCATCAGGGGTTCCTAGAACCAAAACCAATTATTTTATTTCAAAAATAAATAAAATATTACTTGCGATGATACTTTCTATCTCTTGGATAATTTTCAAAATATCATTTAAAATATCACGTGTGATGATATTTTATCTCTCTTAGATAATTCTCAAACTATCATTTTAGTTCAACGCATGTGTTCGCAATATTTCCCTCAGAATAATTATCTTTTTATAATTTCTTATAAATTATCCTTTTATAATTATCTAATGATAATTTATTATAAATTGTCTTTTTATATTTATTTTTTGAAAATTTATTATAAATTATCCTTTTATAATTATCTTTTGATAATTTTTCATAAATTATCTTTTTATAATAATATTTTGATAATTTCTTATAAATTATCCTTTATAATTATCTTTTGATAATTACTCATAAATTACCCTTTTATAATTAAATTTTGATAATTTATTATAAATTATCCTTTTATAACTATCTTTTTATAATTTCCCATAAATTATCCTTTTATAATTATATTTTTATAATTTCTTATAAATTATCCTTTTATAATTGTCTTTTTATAATTTCCCATAAATTATCTTTTTATAATTATATTTTTATAATTTCTTATAAATTATCCTTTTATAATTATATTTTTATAATTTATCATATATTATCCTTTTATAATTATATTTTGATTATCTATTATAAATTATCCTTTTATAATTATATTTTGATAAACTCGTATAATTATCTTTGGATAATTTTAATAATTATCCTTTAAAAATTCAAAGTAATTATCATGTAACAATTTCAATAAATTATTCCTTGATAATCTCTTGTGATTATACTTTGATAATTTAGTTTTATCTATAATAATTATTCAAGGTAATTATCATCTGATGATTCTTTATAATTATCTTATAATAATTTCTATAAAATTATTCTTTGAGGATTTTTATAATTTATCTATGATAATTTGTGGAATTATCCATTGATGATTTTGGGTCTTATAGTTTTATTTAAATTTCACCATTTTTATTTTTATAATTCTAGAAGGTGAAATGAATTAAATAAAATAAATAAAATGAAAGAAAAGAAATAACAAAACACACATTCAACGTGCAATGTCTCCTATTCCAGATCTAGAGAAGAGAACCCTCATTCATCGATCATGTGCAAGAGAGTTTTGGGTTTCTCATACTTGAAGAAATCAACCCATGATGAAGTCTGAGTGGTTTTCCTATTTAAAACACGTTTCTTGCATGCATCCATCATTTCCAAAAACATTCAACTCAATACCCCAATTTAATCTATCATTTTAATCAAAAATTAAAACGAAGTCATTAATTTTACTCATTTAATGTGTTGGTGAGATTTTCAGTACAAAATGGTTACAAATCCAAGCTTTTGGATTTCACCCACATCAGCAATGGTAGTTTGTGTGTTGGGGAAGAAGAAACCAAAAAATGATTTTTAATAATTAAATTAATAAAAATAGTATAATAAAAATATCAATAACCTAACCTTATGTGTGATCTGACCAAATGCCTGACATGCACAAATTTTATGTCATGTCTAGGGTAAACCCCACATCCTAGACCTAACAGTGGTCTCAGATTCTCATAAGACACACCGTTTGGGAGATATTCAATTTTTTTTAGAAAAATATATAATAAAAATATTAAATAATTTATCGTCGCATACAATCTGACCAAACATCTGATGCGTTCAATTTTTATGTCATTCCTAGGGTAAACTTATCATCATAGACCTAACGGTGGTATCATATTTCTCATATGATACATTGTTTGGTAGATATTTTATTTTTTGGAAAAATCGTGTGTGTGTAATATAATATATTTAATATTTTTATTCTTTTAGAATCGAGGCTCTAAGGACCTTGCAACCTCATACTAACTCAATGCATGACTTTGAAAATATTCCATAGAATATTCCAAAGTGTTAACAGAGTTTTTTAGCCTTGTGTAATACCTTTAAATCATTTATTAAGTGATTTTTATTGAAAAATTACATTTTTCACATAAAAACACTTATAATTTATTAACAAAGTGGGTTTTATTATCTTTAAAAAAATAGGATGTTACACTTAAAAACATTTAATAATACTTAAAAAACCATACATAAGCATTGGTCTCATATCTCATATTAAATACTACTATAATACCTTATGTTTACTACACTTTTAGGATTTTGTTAAACTCGTTACATCTTGATGCAATTCCTTCCACATATTTATATGACCATATGATAAAACCCTCCCACTAAACCCATTAAATGGATTATATCTATGAATAAATCTAATTTGAATTGTGGTAATATTCTGAATCATATTTCTAATGCTCAAATTTTGAACCAGTATTTGTAGGAACCCGGGACACCCTGAGAGGGGAGGGGTGAATTAGGGTGTCAACTTTTTCTTCTTAAAGTTGTGGATCTTGTTCCCATGTTGGTAGGAACTACTTGAATCTGTATAATGGATATGATCAGCAATGAAACATTCACATGCAGAGAGTTGACATGGCAATTTTTACTTGGTTCACCACTAAGGGCTACATCCAAGGAGCATACGCCGACAGGTTGTTGGTCGTACCTAAATCCACTATGCTTCACTAGCTGTAGATTACAAAGGTTCGGGTACAGTCACTCTGTCCCAGTCTCACTTCCTTTACAAAGGTTCAGGGATAGCTCACTGCTTCCCTCGGGTCACTCCCGTTGACTCCCCCTGGCTCACTGCCGTTGGTGAAGTCTCACTCAGTTTATAGACGTGAAGGTCTCTTAAATAGATTTGCATTGAAGTCTTTGTCTCCTATTAGGCATAATACTTTGCTTGCATCAGAATCCTGAGTTGATGCTCTGTTAAAGTTCAATCCTTCTTGACATGAAGGCCTTTGTCTCCTGTTCACTGGGCGAACAACCTTTGGAAAGGGCCTTCGCAAAGTACCCTACTTCGCAAGGCTCCCAATTTTGGAAAGCTCAAACAAGTCTTCACAGAGCCCCTCCCTTTTCACGAAGCTCAATCGCAAAGCACTCTCGCGATGCTCCAGCCTTCGCAATGCTTGGCTATCGCAGAGCTCCTGCCTCTTCATGAAGCTCACTGAGCCAACTCGGGGCACACGACTTTCGCGGAGCTAGAATAGCCGCCGCGAAGCTCCTCTTTCGCAAAGTACACTGCCTTCACGAGAAACCTTTGCGAACCGAGATCAAAGGATTTTCTCTGAAATTCTCTCTACTTCTCTTGAGGGGGTCGGCCTCTATTTATAGGCGATTCCACTGACCCTCGACCCTTCCTCGCGAAGTCAGCGCCACGTCAGCTCAAATCGAGAAGCTCTGAAGTTCCCACCGAAAAACTCTCAAAATCGCGAAGCACAACGGCAATTTTCCGTTCACTGAGCTCATTGTAATCGCGGAGTATCACCATCATCATTCCTTCATGCCTTCTCCATGAAGCTCCCTCGCAAATCCCTTCATCGCCGCGAAGCTCTCCAGCCTCTTCCGTTCGTGAAGCATGACTTAATAGTGAAGACTCACCGCCTCCATTCTTCTGGTCTTCGCGAAATCCAATCCATATATCCCATCTTCACGAAACTCATGCCTTTGCCATATTAAATTATGATCTTCATGGAAATCCACTTTTCACGATGCTCACCAACCTCCAAATTTTGGAACCCAAAAAATTGGCAAACACTAGGAAACGGCACCACCTTCAATACTATTGTCTGCTTGAACGGTATGATCTCTTTGCTGGTACACGATCCGAACTTCCATTGATGATTGACAACAAACACAAACCATACTCCAAATTATGCATAGAAGACCATGGTTCCAACAATATCCCCCTTTGGGTTTGTTGGCAATCAGAAAATAAATTCAATAGATCTCCATCAAAAATGCAGGAATCAACTCAGCCAACACTCTAAGTCTACGTGAGTAAAGCTCGGTGTAGAAAAAAAGAGAGGAGGCTTGAATTGGATTCCACTATTTTCCTTCTCATTCTTCTCATCACAGAAGTTGCCTGAATTTATTCCATTCTCCTTTCTCCCCCATTGACAATAAATCCAAAGACTAGTAAATTTTTCATGTTCAGCTCAAACCATACTCCCCCTGGATAGTATCTCCCCCATAAACCTGCATCACAGCCATAAACAGATTAAAACAGTTATAACAAATGGGGAGAGGGGAATTCTGTAACCTCCTTATGCACTGGGAGGTGGCCGAACACCGAGGTTCAACCGATGCTTCTCAAACACAGCCGCTGACAGTGGCTTTTTCAGGATATCATCCACTTGCTCATCTGTTCCCACATGATCCATTCTAATCACGCTTTGCTCAACTTTCTCTTTGATAAAGTGATACCTGATTTCAATGTGTTTTTTACGAGAATGCTGAACAGGATTCTTCGTAAGATCAATTGTGCTCTTATTGTCACAGTAAATCACCATTGGTTGCTTCACCTCATCGCCAATATCAGTTAATTGTTTCTTCATCCATAGCAGTTGAGTGCATGCCTTTGTGGCGGAGATATACTCAGCTTCAGTAGTACTTAGAGAAGTACTTTCTTGTTTCTTTCTCAACTAGCCAACACATTTCTGCCCAATATAGAAAGCTCCACCACTGGTGGACTTTCTATCTACTACATCACCAGCCCAGTCAGCATCACAAAATGATGATAATTCACTGTCCCTACCTGCAGGAAAATGTAATCCAAAGTTGTGTGTACCTTGAATGTACTGCATGATTCTTTTGACTGCCGCCATATGTTCCTCCTTTGGACTACTCTGAAAGCGGGCTGCAAGACATGTGGCAAAGACAATATCTGGTTGTGTCACTGTCAGGTACAGTAGGCTCCCAATGATTCTTCTGTACATTGTGGGATCTACAGATGTCCCTTCCTTATGCTTTCCAATTTTGGTTCCAACTGCAATCTGAGTTGACATTGGTTTGGAGTCTTGCATATTAAACTTTTTCAGTAGCTCTCTGGCATACTTTTCCTGAGAGATAAAAGTGAATTCTTTCCTTTGAGTCACTTGCAGTCCCAAGAAATATGTGAGCTCCCCAATCATTGACATTTCAAATTATGATTTCATATGATTGGAAAATTCATCCACTGACTTCTGCCTGCTGCCACCAAATATAATGTCATCGACTTAAACTAGAACCATGAACTGATCTTTCGAAGAATTCTTCACATAGAGGTTGTGATCTACTCCTCCTCTTTTGAATTCCAGCTTCTTGAGGTAAGAATCCAGTCTGGAGTACCACGCCCTTGGTGCCTGTTTCAAGCCATAAAGTGCTTTCTTTAGCTTCCAGACCTTTGATTCATCAGCACCAAGAAGAAAACCCACCGGTTGTTCAATGTAGACTTCTTATTCGAGTACACCATTTAATAATGATGTCTTGACATCCATTTGATATAATTTATATCCTCTTTGGAGAGCCATGGAAAGAAACAGCCTGATTGACTCCAGTCTAGCCACTGGAGCAAAGGTCTCTTCAATATCAACACCTTATATTTGAGAATACCCTTTACATACAAGTCGAGCCTTTTTTCTGATAACACTTCCATGCTCATCAAACTTGTTCTTGAATATCCATTTTGTTCCAATAACATTGTGACCTTTTGGTCTCTGGACAAGATCCCATGTTTGATTCTTGTCAATCTGATCTAACTCTTCATTTATGGCTTTCACCCAGGATTCATCCTTTGCATCTTCTTCAAATGAGGATGGCTCCACAACTGACAGAAATGCAGATGGTGTGTTATTCCTCATCCTCCTTGTCTGTGTAAGTGCATTCCTGTCTCCAATTATGTTAGATGGATCAATTTCTGCTCTTCAATTTTTATTATGAGGTTCAGTCGCATTCTCGCCATCCAGGATTTCCACTTCAGATTCTTCGTCTGAGTCAACATCATGATGTGACCCCTGATTGTTTTGTACACCTTCCTCTATTTCTATATTTGTATTTATTCCATGTTCACATTCATTCTCATCTTCCATCTTATCAGCATAGGTACTATTTGAATCATTTGTAGTTTTTCCTTCAATGATCTTAACATCATTTCTTTCCATAATCCTCCCCAAGCATTTATTGAAACACTTGTAAGCTTTGTTGTTCATTGGATACCCAAGAAAAATTCCTTCATCAGCATTGTCACCATACTTTCCTTGGTTTCCTTCTTTATTTCGGATGAAACATTTGCTTCTGAAAACACGAAGGTATTTCAATGAAGGCTTCCTTCCATGCCATAATTCGTATGGTGTCTTCATTTCTCCCATATAAAGCCCTATTCGATTCTGAATGTGCACTGCAGCCTCAACAGCTTCCTTCCAGTAATGGCGAGAGATACCACTCTCAATCAGCATAGTCCTAGCCATATTGTTGACCTGTCGATTCCGGCGCTCAACAACTCCATTTTTTTGCGGAGTTCTCACAGCAGCTACCTCATGTTATATTCCATGTTTTTCTAAGTAATTTTCAAACTCGATGGACGTGTATTCCCCTCTATTGTCAGATCGCAGGACTTTTATTGTTCATCCAGTATCATTCTCAGCAATCCGTCGATAAGTTTTCATACAATCAAGTACTTGTCGCTTCCTGTGGATCACCATTACACAAGCCATTCTTCTATAATCATCAATGAAAAGGACTAAGTGCCTTTCTCCATAGGTTCCAGCAACATTTATTGGGCCACATACGTCTGTATGAATGAGATCAAGAAGATGCGATGCCCTTTTCTTCTTTGGTCGATATGAACTAGAAACCAGTTTCCCACGAATACAAGCATCACAAGACTTTTCCCGTTCATGTTTTAGAATGGGAATATCCATGACTATATTCAGCTTAGATATATTTTCCATGTCTTTTTGGTTGATGTGCCCCAGCCTTCGATGCCATAAATTGTTTTCTTCTTCAACAGACAAATAGAAAGATCTCACTTTGTTGTCAACCTGATATAAGTTTCCATCTGTTATACAACCTTTCATAAGAGAATTTCATGTTTTTCCTTTTATAGTGAAACCTTTTTGATTGAAGGTTACAATGATCCCTGAGTCACAGAGTTGACTTACACTAAGAAGATTGTGGCGTAGACCTTCCGCGTAAAGAACTTCAGTCTTCTTCAGCTCCCTGTTGGTGAGAGCAGTATTCCCACTGCCTTTAATCTTCAAAGCACCATCATTACCAAACCATACTGTTCCATCAACCTTCTTTTCAATGTTCATCAAGAGGTCAGCATTTCCCATCATATGGGAAGAACATCCACTATCAAGGATCCAGGTGTTTCTGCTCTATGTAGCTTTGAGTGCTACCACTGCAAGATTGGATTTCTTGATCTTCTTCTTCTCTTTCCATGAGATATTGGATTGAGCATAGGATATTGGTGGCCTTTTAATACTTTCTTCCACATAATCTGATTCTTCATACCCATAATCTTCTTCCAGAGGGGAAAAACTATTTGTGAGAATAACACCATCAGGAGGATGAACATTGTCCCGTCTTTGAGTGTTGTATGAATTTCTCCTGTCGTACTGCTGCCTGCAATACATAGCTTTATGGCCAAAGTTAGAACAATTAAAACAGTAACCATAGAATCTATTTCTTCTATAAGATGGAGGATATGAAATCGGTCTCCTTTGTTGACTTCCCAGATCTTCTCCATTCAAGTAGCTCCTTGCCTCTTTGCAATATGACATGGTATGTCCCAGATATCCACAAAACTGACACCTCATGAGAGGGAATGTCTTCTCACCTGAATTTCTCCTCATACCTTCATCCTTGGGAGAATAGTTGAACTGCCTATCATTTTTAAATGTTTGAGGATGATTGTCAGTTCTCCTTCTAGTTTGGACTGAGGGTTTCTTTTTCAGCACTTCAGGCAATGTTTCAACATGTTCAACCTTCGTTTTGTCTTTCTTTTGGCTCTCTTTATTTCCAGCAGTTGATGTCTCAGCTTCACAGCCAATTCCACTCTTTCCCATGAAAGCGGGTCTTTGAACACTCAAGATTTTTTCAACCACATCAGAACCACACTTGTCTCTTGCCAGTAATTCTTCATCTGAGAATCTTATGAACGGTGTTTTCTTTATGATTCTTTTGAAAATGATTCAGTCTCAAGTTTACTCCTAATAATAACAACTTACTCATCAAGACCCTCAGTAGTCTTGGACTTTTCTTCCAGTCTTGACGTGAGTTCATTGATGACCTTTCCCTGCTCTTCAATTCTCAGCTTTAGATCCACTACATCATCATTGCTTTCAAGGATTTTAGACTGAACTTTCACAAATTCTTCCAGATGTTCAATTTCAGCTTCAAGTTCATCAACATATTCTAATGATTCTTTCACCATTTCCTTCCACTTATTACATCTCTTACATTTACTCTCAATCTTGGAGAAAGAATCCTTAATTTGAATCTTTGGATTACCAATAACAGTAGTCAGATTATCTCTTCCTTTATTGATTGAGGATTCTGATATTTCAGTGGTAGCCATCATGGAAGCATGGTTTACAGTTTTAAATTCTGGTTCTTCTTCCTCACAAAATTCAATATCATCATCTTCTTCTTCACAGACAAAACTCTTTCTCTACATTTTCTTTCCAGATTTGAAGTCACCCTTTTTGAAAAAACTTTTCTGAGGCTTCTCAATGTCTTCAGCTTCACTCTCATCATCATCTAACTTTCTTTGGCATTGGGAGGCAATGTGCCCAACTCTTCCACAACGGAAACATGCAAGAGGTAGCTTACCTCTAAATTTACCTTTTCCCTTTTTCAACTTATTGGCGATGAGGGAAAGAATTTCTTTTTCTTCGTCATCTTCACTACCACTGTCTTATAAAATTTTCAATTTGTCCATGGATTTGAATTCCATTTCTTTGCTCACGCGAGTCGTGGCATCTTCGGGTTTGACTCTCATCTCATATGCCACTAAACTACTTAACAAATCATCCAGAGAAAGTTTAGATAGATATCTTTCTTCAAGGGCTGACACCTTTGCATTGTACATGGGAGGAAGTCTTCTCAAGATTTTCTTTACGATATCAATGTCTTTGATTTCTTCTCCAAGACCTCTAATTGCTCCCACTACTTCAGTAATTCAATTAAAAAAATAATCTGCATTCTCATTAGGATGCATCTTTAGGTCGTCAAACCTATTGTGTAAAACTTGAAGTTTTGCCTCCTTTACCTTGTTATCTCCTTCATAAATGTTTTCATGTTTATCCTATATAGACTTTGCTGAAGTGAAACTCATCACCTTTAGATAGATCTAATCAGAAAGAGCTGCAGTGAGTGCATTTTGTGCTTTAGCATCTGCATCAAGAATTTTCCTGTCTGTGTCAGTCATAGCCAGGCCTGTTGGATCAGTGACTTGTATTCCTTGCACAATAGAAAACAAAACTTCCATTCCAAGAGATCTTAGATGAGATCTCATCCTTTTCTTCCGGATCTAAAAATTATTTCCATCGAATAGAGGGACTCCCCTAACATTGACTGCATTCTCCATGGCGACAAAGGACAGATTCAATGCCAACAACCTTTACCCTCTGATACCACTTGTAGGACCCCGGGACACCCTGAAAGGGGAGGGGTGAATCAGGGTGTCAACTTTTTCTTCTTAAAGTAGTGGATCTTTTTCCCACGTTGGTAGGAACTACTTGAATCTGTATGATGGATATGATCAGCAATGAAACATTCACATGCAGAGAGTTGACACAGCAATTTTTACTTGGTTCACCACTAAGGGCTACGTCCAAGGAGCATACGCCGACAGGTTGTCGGTCGTACCTAAATCCACTATGCTTCACTAGCTGTAGATTACAAAGGTTCGGGTACAGTCACTCTGTCCCAGGCTCACTACCTTTACAAAGGTTCAGAGATAGCTCACTGCTTCCCTCGGGTCACTCCCGTTGACTCCCCCTAGCTCACTGTCGTTGGTGAAGTCTCACTTAGTTTATAGACGTGAAGGTCTCTTCAATAGATTTGCATTGAAGTCTTTGTCTCCTGTTCGGCATGAGACTTTTCTTGCATCAGAGTCCTGAGTTGATGCTTGGTTAAAGTTCAATCCTTCTTGACATGAAGGTCATTGTCTCCTGTTCACTAGGAGAACAACCTTTGGAAAGGGCCTTTGCAAAGTACCCTACTTCGCAAGGCTCCCAATTTTGGAAAGCTCAAACAATCTTCACAGAGCCCCTACCTTTTCGCGAAGCTCAATCTCAAATCACTCTCGCGATGCTCCAGCCTTCGCAATGCTTGGCTATCGCAGAGGTCCTTCCTCTTCGCGAAGCTCACTGAGCCAACGTGGGGCGCACGACTTTCGCAGAGCAAGAATAGCCGCCGCGAAGCTCCTCTTTCGCGAAGCACACTGCCTTCGTGAGATACCTTTGCGAACCGAGAGCAAAGGATTTTCTCTGAAATTCTCTCTACTTCTCTTGAGGGGGTCGACCTCTATTTATAGGCGATTCCACCGACCCTCGACCCTTCCTCGCGAAGTCAGCACCACGTCAGCTCAAATCGCGAAGCTCTGAAGTTCCCGCCGAAAAACTCTCAAAATCGTGAAGCACAACGACAATTTTCCATTCGCGGAACTCGTCGTAATCGCGGAGTATCACCATCATCATTCCTTCACGCCTTCGCCACGAAGCTCCCTTGCAAATCCCTTCATCTCCACGAATCTATCCATCCTCTTCCGTTCGCGAAGCTTGACGTAATCACGAAGACTCACCACCTCCATTCTTCTGGTCTTCGCGAAATCCAATCCATGCATCCCATCTTCGCGAAACTCATGCCTTTTCCATATTAAATTATGATCTTCATGGAAATCCACTTTTCACGATGTTCACCAACCTCCAAATTTTGGACCCCAAAAAATTGGCAAACACTGGGAAACGGCGCTACCTTCAATACTGTTGTCTGCTTGAACGGTATGATCTCTTTGCTGGTACACAATCCGAACTTCCATTGATTATTGACAAAAAACACAAACCATACTCCAAATCGTGCATAGAAGACCATGGTTCCAACAGTATTCAAACTTCTTTACTTTAAAACACCTAATTTTATGATGTTAACAACATCTATTGTCTATTTAGAAATATTTCTAAGTTCATTTTCATCATATTTGGAACTCTTTTCAAAAAATACTATTTGATATGATCATGGTAATATAATGTAAATTTTTATATTATTCTTCTTTATTAACATACCATAAACTATTTTAGTGTATAAAGTGATATTCACTTTGAATTTTAACTAGTATAATATTTTATTTATAAGATTTGACCTTCTCTAAGTTCAAAAATACTCTCACTAGTCACTTAAAAACTATATTTTCTCCAAAATATCATGTTAAGAAATAAAAACACCTTTTTGTTTAGAAAATAAAGATAATTTCCTTTAGTGGGAATATTTAACAAATAAACTATTAACAACCACATATAATATGGTATTCTATGTGTTTGGAGCACTATTATGAAAAAAGATTTTATTCTTAAAAATATTCCACTAATGGGTAGTGAGAACTCTTTTCCTTGTTGTTTAACAAATATATTGGATAAAAAAAATTATCCTAAATAAATAATATTTATCCTTATATCCTTTTTCAAACTATATTATAAACCTTGATCAAATAATATCCATATGTATTGAATCAATCATCTTGTATTATTCCTTAAAAAATCATTTCTTACAAATATCTAATATCTTATAAAAGAAAGTAAGAAAAAAATACAAAATCTTTTTTCTTGATCCATCCAAGATTTTGAAGTAATATTTTACATATAACTCTTTGATGTTGCAACCATGTTTCATCACTTAAATGGATACTTCAAGATTTATCAATCCTTCTTCAGTTTTGAACTCCTGTATATTTGTAGCACATATAAAACATACAGTTGGTATCGTATACCCTTAAAAATACATGAATTGATTTCTATAACATTAATATCTGATATAGACTCTCCATAGACCCTTCAGGTATTATGGACAATTTTATCTAATGGAAACACCGCCCCTCCTTCATGACACGCCCTTTAAGGTTCTAATGACCATGGCTAACAATTGGACCATCCAATCTTATTTTTCTAGCTTAAAATTCTACCCATTTGTATTGTCAATGTAGTACTATAGTCTGGAAATCTCATGAACAACTTAGCTATCCTAAAACCTTTGATGATTTTATGTAAACTTTTATAAAACTCATTCATATTATCAAAACATTTTAAACAATTATTACTAAATGAATTTTATATACAAAAAAAATCCTTAAAATAAATCTCTAGTCTCTTCAATATATTAACATACCCAATTATATTGATTATATGAATGAAGATTCATGCTTATTTGTCCATCTCACATATAATCAATGCCTTCTAAACCTTAAGGTAGTCCTGTTATACTTCTCATAAGAATCTAGATTAATTTTCTAAATTGCTTCAACAAATGGTTTCTCTAGAAGGGTTTGTTATAATACATAGAATTTTATTTCTAACTTAAAAGCAATTCTTAAATTTATGTACCAGTCTAAGAAATTACTTCCATTAAGTTTTAACTTATTAGGGATTGATCGAAAAGTCATGGTTGATGGTGATGATGTTATTAATCTATGACATATGGTTTTATTAGATGATTATCATGTTTTACATTCATTTAATAAGGCCATCTATTAAATGTTCTCCAACTAAAGTGATGAACCTTTTATTTTTTACATCATACATATTTGTTTCCCAAGATCCATATTTCACTTAGTAATGAGTCTTATTTGGTATTACTCTCACCACTTAACTATTTAGGTAGACCATTATTCCAATCATATCATATATGACTCTTGGATAGTTGAGTAGATAACTCCCCATCATAACCCATTATATAGAATGCTTAACATTATTCCTTTGGTATCTTAACTTTTAGGGTTTCCCAACTAAGTGAAACCCAAATATCATAGTGGTATTTTGTTACCTAACTTTTAGGGTTATCTATTTTTAGCATTCCTTACACAAGATAATCCATGGGAACTCTACTTTGGTAGAACCTACTCAATTTAATGTTCGAGGTCTTAACATGTATTTTCTTTGGAAGGAATCTAACACTTAGTATTTTATAAGGGGTTTTGAACATCTCACCATATTTTATCATCTATCCCATTTATATGTTTATGTGACTCTAATGATTTAGTTATGAAGCCTATTACTATATGGAAATTTTTACATAACTCATAGCTTGTGTTATTGGCTTGAATTAAAAAAGAAAACTTATTTTTACACATATCCAAATGCATACCATGAATTATGTACATGAATCTCTTTCATGTAAAGGATTATAATCATATGAAACCAAAGATACCCTCAAGGGAAATTATGGTACGGTAGATATCCAACCACCACTTTTCTAGACCAAGCATAAGACCTCAAGCTAGAGAGTAGTCCTATAACGTCCTGAACCCGGATGCCACCCGAAACGGTGCCCCGATCCTGGTTGGCCACATGGCCTCAAGCACATATCCTTAGACGATAGAGGCTATCGACTAGTAGCTAGGGCCTAGGTGATTCAATGGAGAGACTATTCCCTTATTACCAAAGTATCACAATGGAATTAAAACATACAATAAATAGTGGAAGTGAAATAAACAGCATTCAATTGAAAGTAAGTCAAGACAGGAATACATATCAATAACCAAAAGTGTCTCATATACAAAATGATGCAGATGGTACAAGTATCTAGAAAGCATCCAGAACATCACATGGAAATGTAATACAGTACAAGTCCTAAAAATAACAAAAGACCAATAAGGTATCCCAGCATCGCAAGCCTCAACTTGGTCCTATGATCCCCTGCTCCAAATCCATAGTCGACAACCTATACCAGGGCACTTGCCCCTATCCTCACCTGTAACCATATAATCTGTTTGGGTCTCTGAGGAGGCCCAAATAAGGTGTGTGATAAACATCCCAGTAGGCAACCACCCAGGTCTATACAGTTCTAACAATAATATATAAAGTGCTAGAAATTGTAAACAACTAGTAATGTAAGTGTGTATGCCCATGGAATAAGTCTATAGTAGTAATTAAAACCAACCAGCCCTCAAGGATACCTTTAAAAGATTAATCTCCTAACAAGGCATCTAAAATAAAAGTAAACAAGTCACACAACCACATTGTATTTCCATCCATATTATAAAACCCACAGCCACATTATATAAAGAAGTCAAGTATTCCATGGTCACACCATATAGTGAAGTCAAATATCCCACAACCACGATGTATAGTGAAGTGTAGAATGCAAGGGCCAGATCCAAGGTGTCATGTACCAAGGTATCCATGTAATATATCTAGACCACAGAGGTCTGGATCCAATGTGTTTGTCCAAGGAATCTCATCGAGTCCCATGGGCATACCTGGTGGAAACTCAGTTAGGCATTGGTTGGGTTCCTAGGATCATGGAAATAACAATTCCTACATGATCCTAAGAAATCCATATCCATAGGGTATCAAGGCCCAAGGAATCCCATGGAATCAAGACCCAAGGGGCAGAGTCAACCCAAGGCATCCACTACCGCGTTCCAAATCCATGGAGAGCAATCCATAGCATCGATCAACCATTCGTTCAATCATTCAATAATTAAATTTAAATAAACATTCCATGTGAGTATACCCACTCACATAAATCTACACAATCAATGAGTATACCCACTAATGAAACCCATTTATCAACTACAAGTATATGGGCCTACCCTCCTATATAAACCATTTAACATGCCATTATCATTTTATATAGGTATACCCACCCATATCATCCATTCAAAAATCCTAGTTAAATAAAAAAAACATGGAATAATTAGATATAACATGAAAAGGAAGAAGTACATATCCTAAAAAATCTATTCAAACTATCAAGGAATTAACAGGATTCCTCTAACTAGGCAATCACAAGAACACACCCCTTGGATGGTTTAAACAGGCATAAACATGTTATTTCCTTAAGATGCACCCCTTAGGTGACCTTCAATCATGTAAAAGGTTCCAATGCACCTAAAATAAACCTATGAGTATCCTCACTAGGTCTGAATAAGCCTATGGAAATAAACTCACCCAAAAATAAGGCCTCACTGGAAATTCCAATGGGTGTAAAAAGGGACGAATGCCCAAAAAACACCCAAAAAGTTTTAAGAAAGTATAGACCACCTACCTCACCTCAGTAGTAGATAGATCATCCAGTATCAAGTCTTGATTCATCCTGGTTTGGAAAAAATATAAAGAACGGATGAAGAATGGGATATTAGGACATATGATCCTAAATCCAAATAGCATAGTCGTTGTTCTGAAGAATCAAGAACGACTAAAAAGGAATTTAGTACTTACCAATGTAGCTCCAACGTGACCAACAATGGAAGAAATGGATTATGGATAGCTTCTAAATCTAAAAAACTAGAATAGAGGTGTTTTGGATCTAAAAATGGAGGAATAGTTATGTGCGTCAAAATATGAGGCTACTACCACTTTTATAAAAAAACTCTAGCAGGCCAGTACACGATGTGTAGGCCAAGTACACGGTGTGTACTGCCCTATTTTTTGTTCTGAACCAGACAGGATACACATCGTGATAGGCTAATACATGGCGTGTAGGAAAAGTACATGGCGTGTAGGTCAATTACATGATGTGTACCTAGCCTATAGCCAGCTTTCAGCCTTTTTTCCACTTTCTTTCCAAAAAACAACCTAACTGGATCACGACCCAGCATAGGGTCTAATCCAAAAAGGAAAGTAAACAAAATTTAACCTAAAAGTAAATATCCATACCTCAATAAAGACCCAGGATCTTATAATATTTCCCCCTTATAGATATTCATCCCAAAATTTCTCTCTGAAGGGTGGTCAAGAATCATATGAAAAAAATTCCAGCCACTGAGCACATACATCGACCTACCTCTCCCAAGTCTCGTCCTATAAAATGGTCGTGTTGACATAGAATCCATACTATAGGAACTAACCAGACTTAAAGAACCTCCATGCTCCTGTCAACTATAAGAATCGGATGATCCTGAAAGGATGCATCAACCTAAAGATCAACCTCATCAGGCTGAAAAACGTGATACGGGTCTGAGTGATAGAGTCGCAACTAAGATACATGGAAGATGTCATTCATGGATCGGTACCTCTTAGTTAACTACAGTTGATAGGCAACCGACCTGACTCTCTCTATAATCTCGAATGGCTCGACATATCTCGGTGAAATATTACCCTGCCTCCTGATCTACTTGTTCCCCAACCTTGGTGAAACACGCCAGAAAACTCGATCCCCAACCTCAAACTCTATAGGTCCTCTGTGATGATTGGCATATTATTTTGGACGATACTGTGCAGTATCCATCTGCTTCTGAATCATCTGGACCTGCTTAGAAGTCTCCTTCATGAGATGCAATCCTAGTAAAGTTGCCCCTCCTACCTCTAACCAGCACAGGGTAGAATGACATGGCCTACCATATAAAGCCTCATAAGGTTTCATCTGTATCATATCTTGATAAATAGTATTATAGGTCAACTCAACTAGGGGAATTTGTCTCTCCCAAGAGCCCCTAAAATCCAGGATGCATGCTCGCAGCATGTCCTTTATCACTTGTATCATATGCTCTAATTATCCATTAGTCTGAGGGTGGTATGTTGTGCTCAGAAAAACCTATGTACCCAGTGCCCTCAGAAAACCCTACCATAAACGAGACATAAAACAGGCATCCTTATTTGAAATGATAGTGCGTGGGACCCCATGAAGTTGTACTACCTCTCAGATGTACAACTTTCCAAGATCATCAACATTGAAGGTATCCTTGATCAGAAAGAAATGTGAGACCTTAGTAAGACAGCCTACAACAACCCACACGGCATCACTACCTTGAGGCTACCTTGGTAAACCAGTCACAAAATCCATCATGACATCATCCCATTTCCACTCTGGAATAGGTAACTGTTGTAAAATCCCAACCGGTCATTGATGTTCCGCCTTCACTTGCTGACAGGTGGAACACCTCATAACAAAACTAACTACCTCTCTCTTCATTTTCGGCCACCAGTACTGAAGTTTCAAGTCACGGTACATCTTGGAGACCCTGGGATGCACTTCCCAAGATGAATCATGAAACTCCTGCATCAGCTCCTCATGTATATCCACTGGAACCCAAACACATCCATTCATATGTAGAATATCATCATTACCTACTATCAAACCAGGAGGAGGGTCCTCACCTTCCACACTTAAAGAGCACTGTTGTGGGCACCCTCAAATGATTAGTGTGATTTTGGGGTACTTAGGTGCAGCAGAGTGGCTGACCAAGGTCGTCTCTCAATGGAGGAAGTGAATTAAAACAACTTTTTAGAGGTATTCTAGAAATAAAATAAAATAGAATAAAAAAACTACTTGAAAGGATGGGGGGTGGTTGTTTATATTTTATAAAACTTGAATAAGTTTGCTGGAAGAATATTTCATTTTTTTTGTTTTTAATTTTGAAATGAAGTTTGATTAAAAAGACACAATAAGAAGATATTTTTTTTAGAAAATATTTTAAAAGAAGTAATCAATCTAACTCTACCTATTCATTTACTTATTAATCATTATCATTTAAATCAATATCCACTTAATTGTGATCCCCTAATTTGTTAACCCTTGTACCCTATAAGAGTTAACTTAACCACAAAGATGGAATTACTTAAACCATGGGCTAGCTTCGGAACACGCAATCGCAGCACCCTGCTTTGATTGTTGTTCTAAGGTTAGCTTATGTTCAGTGGTTAATTAGAGCACATATCCATTCTGGAAATGAGGATAAATTGTGTTTAGGTATTATATTTTAACTCTACAAATTTATCCCGTGTGGTCTTGTATTACCGATTAAGATCGCGCTCTCACAATTTACACAAAATCTCGACCTCACGTGTTTTTGTGTTAATTATTCAATTGATTACTTAGTTTATTACAGTTTAAAAAAACAATTCAGGGATCATATGAAGTTAATTAAATTATCTCAATGATTCAAAATAATTAAATGAATAAGGATAGAGGTTGACCGATTACTAAAAAGAACTACTCTTCCATGGGCGGTGTAGTCATCGTGGAAACGTTTTGCATGAGCAAAGGATTGAAAGGGTAGAACCCAATATCATATCCACTCTTGATTCCAAACCAATTAATAAGATTAAGAGAATAAGAAAAGGAAAGAACACAGAAGA
The DNA here is from genome assembly GCA_963277665.1 of Viscum album. Taxonomy (NCBI): domain Eukaryota; kingdom Viridiplantae; phylum Streptophyta; class Magnoliopsida; order Santalales; family Viscaceae; genus Viscum; species Viscum album. The sequence continues at coordinate 687,667,942 of OY728137.1, read as the reverse complement.
TTATTTGAAGAAAAATTCAATAAACAAACATGAAAGAAAAGAAATACAAAGAGGAGGTGAGAGAGGAGAGCCTTTTTGGAAGAGAGGTTTGCACAAAGCCTTACTTCTTACAAGAATTGTTAGGGGATCCCAAGAGACACCCTTTCGGACACACCTTCCAAATTCCTCTAACAGCCCTCCCAAAGTGTTAAAACCCCCTTTAAATAGAGTTTGTGAGGGCTAGGGTTACATAACTTTTTAAGAGTGAAATAAAAAACTCGTCCAAATATTTAATTCCAAGTTGTACCACCTAGTTGACCTATAAAACGCGTGAATTGGCTGGCCTTACAGAAGGATGATTTTTTCCAAATCATGTCCCCGATCTGTACTCAAAATTTTTTCTCAATACAATCCCGGATGAAGAATATATGGCCCAAATACAGAACCCATGTCCATTCTACCGAGTCCATCCCACCATTGGATTAATGGCCCATTTACTCCATCCAAATGCACTTTTTAGCTCTAGTGTCCTGAATGAAAGTTGTATAAAATTAAGTTAGGAACACGTTTAAAAAATATTAAGTTCAAATAATAAATATTAAAATATTTATCATCAAAATACTATAGTACATTTTATAAGAGTAAAACTGGAATTTTCAACAAAATTTCAAATGAATGATCTAATCCCAAATATTTCATAAATGAATATATTTAGCACAATGTGAGGAAATTATATCATTTATTATCAATAAAATATTCAACAAAATAGTTTTTTATCAACTCTCCCACACTTACCCTTTTGCACTTCTGGGAAAAACCTCATGTCAAGTAAACATCAATATCAAATCAAAACCAATTTTAAAACACATATCCTTGAGATCAAACAATTACACACCAAGAAACAAAAGATATCATGCCTCATAAAAAACCATTATTTCAAGTTCTTCATTTATATCATTCAATATATTTTCACTTTATTTATCCTCTCATGCACAAAACACTTACCTCACTTGAATTTTCTCTTATCACACAAATGTCATTTTTGTGCAATGTCTTTCTCTTCCAAACTCATACAAGGGTCACCATAGGCTTGATAAATTCCTATATCGCTACCCGATGTAAGTAAAGGACATATGTTTATCATGAGAACTTTTCAGGGTTGTTCTGTGGCTTTCGGTTGGTAGGATTAAGATGTGAAAAACTCTGAGGCTGAATGAGGAGGGCTTGACTCTTTTTGAAGCAAAATTACATTAATCTAATTTTCACTTAAAAATGGTCTTCTCCTCAATGCCCATAGTATAAATTCAGCTCCATCATCATGAAAAGTCATGAAAGGTTTACACCATTCATCATTTCAGCATCAAAATTTTTAATCTTCTCAAACATGATTTTCTTGAAAGCTCGAGATGGGCACAGCTTTCCACCTCAATTAGAAGCTCCAGAAAAGGCACAGCTTCACTTGTCATGAAAGATCTAGAAAAGGCACAGCTTCCAATATAATGATTTTCATCAACTGCAAATACATCTCTTCAGAATTTAATTTTACAACCAAAGTATCACAGAATGTGGTATCACAACACAAGATAGATTCCCCTACACTTAAGCTCAAATAGATTATGCAATTTCACTTCAAGAGTTGGTTGGATAGGGAAAATTGGCTTGTAATGTGGCTAACCTAACAGGCTGTGCATGGATTCTAAGGGCTACAAGGATTAAATTTTCAAGGTAGGCCATTATGAAAAAGGATTCTTTGAAATAGGGGTTTTAATACCAAACAAATGCCTCAATCATTTAAACATAAGTACCTCAAACCCTCAAGTTTTGATAGAAATAGATCAAATTATGGTTAAATCAAGCGTGGTTTGGTTCTCTCAAGAAGTGAGGTGAATGTAAAGAATATGAAAATAATGGTTCAGAAGCCTCATAGGAAATTGATTTCAAATATAAAGACAGTGAGATGTGGCATGGGATTCAAAATTTGGTGTACTTTTCATGAAATTACTAAATATTTGAACTTGAAACAAAGTTATTTCAGCATTAATTTAAGCTTAGTTTCAAGGGATAAATTGTTTCACTCATTGATATGAATTTCAAAATTGTGATGAGAATCATTTCAGCTCAAAAATTTTAAAAACACAAATAAAATTGAAAAATAAACACATGAAATTTGAAAAACACACAATTTTTTTTTTGTTTTTTTTTTGTTTTAAAACAAGAAAACAATTGAAATTACTAAACTAAAATGTTCCCTCCCCCACACTTAAAATATTTCATTGTCCTCAATGTGAACCCATGAGATGATATATGCACATGAAATGTATAATTTTAAATAGGACAAAGAATAACAAAGTTAAAGGGTTAGGAACAGCCTGATGTTCTCAAGTGATGATGGGGTCATGCAGTGTGATAAAATCCACTGCATTAGTTGGAAGTCCCTCAATGTATCTCTTCAAACGTTTCCCATTGATTGTAAAGCTCCTTCTTGTGTCCTCTTGTTTGATCTCCACTACACCATAGGGAAAAATATTAGATACAATATAAGGACCTAACCATCTGGAATGCAACTTACCAGGCATCAGCTTCAGTCGTGAACTGTAGAGAAGGACTTTCTCTCCAACATGAAAATCCTTTGTTGGATCATTCTATCATGAGATTTTTTTTATCTTTACTTGTAGAGCCTTGAGTTCTCATATGAAGACAATATAATCTCCTCAAACTCTTGAATTTTCATCTTCCTTTGGATTCCATCTTGGGCCAAATCCATGTTGCATTTCTTTATAGCCCAATAATCCTGATGCTCAACTTCCACGGGGAGATGACACGCTTTCCCAAAAAACAATCTGAAATGGGGACATACTAATGGGTGTCTTGTATGATGTCCTATAAGCCCACAATGAATCATCCAAGCGCTTTCTCCAATCCTTCCTATTTGGCTGCACAGTTTTCTCCAAAATTTTCTTCAACTCACGATTTGAAACCTCAACTTGGCCATTTGTTTGGGTGTGGTATGGTGTTGATGTTTTGTGTGTTACCCCATACTTCCAAAGAAGGGAAGAAAGATTCTGATTGCAGAAATGTGTCCCTTGGTCACTGATGATAGCCTTTGGTACTCCAAACCTACAAAAAATTTGTGCCTTCACAAAATCCACAACAACATGAGAATCATCAGTCCTGGTGGCTTTGGCCTCCACCCATTTTCTCACATAATCAACAGGAACCAAAATATACAAGAAACCATATGAACTTGGAAAATGACCCATAAAATCAATGCCCCACACATCAAAAATCTCACAGAATAGTATGGGTTGTTGGGGCATATCATGTCTCCTAGAAATATTCCCAGTGTGTTGGCAATGAGAGCATGACTTACAAAACACATGGGCATCATGGAATAAACTAGGACAATATAATCCAGAGTCCAAAACTTTCCTAGCTATCCGTTGGGGTCCAAAGTGTCCACTACATGCAAGTGTATGACAGAATTGCAAAACAGACTCAAACTCATGATCAGGAACACACCTCCTAATAACTTGGTCACTACACATGTGTCATAAGTATAGATCATCCCAAACATAAAATCTTGACTCACTTTTTAATTTTTGGACTTGGTGTTTCTTTAAATTTGCAGGGATTTCATAGGCAACAAGGTAGTTAACTAAATCTGCATACCAAGGATGCGTACCTGAGATGGAATAAAGATGCTCATCGAGGAAAGTGTCCCGAAGTGGTACCTGGTCCAAGGTGTCATCCTCTTGTGTGTGAGTAAGCCTACTCATGTGGTCCTCCACCATGTTTTCTGACCCCTTTTTTCCTTTATCTCAATATCAAATTCTTGAAGAAGGAGAATCCATCGGATCAGCCTGGGCTTTGCATCTGACTTCTTCAAGAGGTACCTCAAAGTTGCATGGTCAGAAAAAACAACTACTTTAGAGCCCAATAAATATGAATCGAATTTATCTAAAGCAAATATGACAGCAAGAAACTCCTTTTTGTGGTTGTGTAATTTGATTGGGCTGAATCCAGTGTCCTCGATGCATAGACGATCACATGTGAACGTCCCTCCACCCTCTGAGATAAGACAGCTCCAACCGCGAAGTTGGAGGCGTCACACATAATCTCAAAAGGAATCTCCCACCGTGGGGGCTATATGATAGGTGGAGTGGTCAGACACTTCTTTATCTCATCAAAGGAATTCCTGCAAGAATCATCAAACACAAAATCAGAATCCTTTTGAAGTAATCATGACATAGGAAGATCAATCTTACTAAAATCTTTGATGAAGCGCTGATAAAATCCTGCATGCCCTAGGAAAGATCTAACATCACGCAAACATGAAGGATAGGGTAAGGATGAAATAATTTCTACCTTAGATCTATCAACCTCTATCCCATGTTTTGACACTACATGCCCTAAGACAATGCCATGCTCTACCATGAAATGACACTTTTCAAAGTTCAGGACCAGATTCTTCTCAATACAATGATTCAATACCTTTCCCAAACTATTTAGACATTCATCAAATGAGGATCCATACATTGTAAAATCATCCATAAATACCTCCATGCAGGTCTCAATAAAATCAGAAAAAATATTCACCATGCATCTCTGGAAGGTACCTGGGGCGTTGAAAAGTCCAAATGGAATCCTCCGATAGGAAAATGTGCCAAAGGGATAGGTGAATGTAGTCTTCTCCTGATCTTCCGGAGCTATAGGAACCTGAAAATATCCAGAAAATCCATCCAAGAAACAATAGTGTGTTTTCCCAGCTAGTCTCTCAATCATTTGATCAATAAATGGGAGGGGAAATGGTCCTTGCGAGTGGACTGATTTAGTTTCCTATAATCAATACACACACGCCAACTTTTTTTCACCCTCATTGGAACTAACTCATCTTTCTCATTTTTAAAAATAGTAACACCACTCTTCTTAGGCACAACCTGAATAGGAATTACCCACTGAGAATCTGAAATGGGAAAGATTATACCATCCTCGAGCAATTTCTCAACTTCTTTTTTAACAACTTCCAGGAGGGTGGGATTGAGTCTCCTTTGTGGCTGTCTCACCGGTTTAGCCCCATCCTCCAAGAAAATCCTATGCATGCAAATGGAGGGGCTAATATCTGATATGTCAGCCAAGGTCCACCCAATCGCCCTGATGTTCTCCCTCAAAATATTCAAAATCTTTTCTTCATGTTCAAAAGGGATATTGTTAGCAATGATAATAGGTAATATCTCACCACTCAACAAGTATGAGTATTTCAGATTTGGTGGAAATGGATTGAGTTCTAATTAAGGAGGGTGTAGTATGGATGGATACATTGAAGGAACTGAAATATGTGCACAAAGAGCATCAGTATTAGAATAGAAATCATCAAAATCAGCGAATAAAGCATCACATCCATCAGCATACTCAACAGCCATGTCATAATTAGAGTGAAAATGATCAAAATCAGAATATGAATCCACATCAAAATCAAATACAAGAGAGGATTGTGTATCAGAAACATTTGTGGAAGTGATCTTAGACATAAAACTCGAACCAATACTCATAATCTACCTAAGAATAAGACAATCAAATTCCATGGAGTTTTTATTTTGTGGTTTAAAATGGGAGATAACAAAAGCAGAATGGTTCTCTTAGGGGTACTTCATGGATTCCATGACATTAAATACCACAAATTCATCTCCAAACTCCATGGAAAGTGTACCCTCGTTGACATTTATTATAGTTTTTTCAGTTTTGAGGAAGGTCCTACCTAAGATAATGGGGGCATGAGAACTTACCTTATCATCCTCCATGTTAAGCACATAGAAGTCTGCTGGAAAGATCATGTCTCTTACCCGAACAAGTACATCCTCAAAGACTCCCGCTGGATATGTCGTAGCTCTATTCGCCAACTGCACCACTACTCTTGTCGGCTTCAACTCACCAACCTGTAAGGAAGAGAATATAGAGTGAGGCATCACATTTATGGAAGCACCTAAATCACAAAGTGCATCAGAAAAGTGCAAATCCCCTATGGTGCATGGGATGGTGAATGTCCTTGGATCCTTGCACCTTGTTGGCATTGCTAGAGTTGGTGTAATGAGTGCTGACACATTCCTTCCAAGATTTATCCTCTCATTTCCCTTTATCCCTCTTCGATTGGTGCAGAGTTCTTTTAAGAATTTGGCATACCTCGGGATTTGTTTGATGGCTTCAAGTAGAGGGATGTTGATCTCCACATGCTTGAATGTGTCCAAAACCTCCTTTTTCATTGCTTCTTCAGCCATCTTCTTGGTTTGAACAACCCTATTTGGAAAGGTAAGAGGTTTAGGAGGAACATCATCAATCTTTTTTTACCTTTATCTTTCTCCTTTGGTTGCTCATCAGTTGGTATGGCATGAGGCTTCTCTGGAGTTGAGGTGAATCCCAGTGGAATGGTAGGTACAGATGTATCGTTCATTTTCTTCCCACTTCTCAATGTTATGGAACTAAAATTCCCCTTTTTATTTGGAGTGGGTTGGGAAGGAAGATTTTTGGAATTCTTACTTATGATTTCATAGAGGGTGGTGGCAATCTGGCTCATTTGAGTCTTCAACTCCCTCAACTCCAAACCTTGAATCTTTAGCTCATTCTGTTGATTAAGAACAATTTTTTTCAAAAGATCATCAGTGTTAGAGTCTACCTTGTGTTGGATATTCCCTTATTGCTAACTTGTTGATTTTTGAGCTTCAAATCTCTTTTGGGGTTGTTGGAAACCCTGTTGGTAAGGTGGAGGCTGTTGGAAGTTTGGTTCAAAAGGGGGCCTTTGTTGTTGCCTAGAGTCATACCTCATGCCTGATTGATCCTTCCACCCTTGGTTGAATGTTGGTGCAAAGGATTCATACTTCTTTTGGGGATGTGGTTGTTGTTGTTTCTGATATGGTCTCCCAGGGAACACTGCTGCACAATCTTCTGTTTCTTGGAGTTGTGGGCAACAGTCAGTTGGGTGGCTTGTCTTAGTGCAAATACCACAAGGCCTTGAAGGAGGGGGTTGGGATGTCTTTTGAGCCTAAGAAATATGTCTCACCACATTTGTCAATTCTTCCAACTTGGTATCAATCAAATGACTTTCAAGAGAAGATGGACTTACCTGATGTACTCCCCTGACGTGTGGTGTACCTCTATCGCCAAATTGTTGGGAGTTTTGGGCCATCTTGTAGATCAACGCACGTGCAGCTACTGGTGTCTTGTCCACCAATGCTCCTCCAACTGCAGCATCCACCATGCTTCTCTCCATAGGTGTGAGTCCTTCATAGAAGTACTGGATGAGTAATTGCTCACTGATTTGGTGATGTGGTCATCTTGCACACAACTTCTTTAATCGCTCCCAATACTCATACATTGACTCCCCTTGTGATTACTTGATCCCCGAGATCTTCTTACAAATAGAAGTGGTCCTCGATGCTGTAAAAAATCTCTGCAAGAAAAGACATTTCAAATCGTTCCAACATGTTACATCTTCAGGTTGTAAATAGTACATCCAATCTTTCACAGCTCTATCAAGTGAGAATGGGAATGCTCTTAGTTTGATTTGATCTTCAGAGACATTTCTAGGTTTTAGGGTTGAGTAAACCACATTAAATTCTTTCAAATTTTTATTGGGATCCTCACTAGAGAGGCCATGAAACTTTGGAAGTAAGTGAATTAACCCAAATTTTAGTTCAAAGTCTGATTCGAGATTTGGATATGCAATGAAATTTGGTTGATAGTTAATATCAGGTGCAGCCAATTCTCGAATGGTTCTATTAAGTTCATTTACATTATTGTTAGCCATTGGTTATTGTGTTATGGTTGAATTTGAATTTATTCCAATTTCAATGTTCTGATATTGGAGTAATTCTCCAACTGGTTGAATGTTGAAACTTCTCGTAGACTGAGAATGTCTGATTCGAGCTCGAAGGCTACGTTCAATCTTAGGGTCAAGATCTAAGAGATCTTCGGGATTAGTTTGTGTCATAAATCAATGAAAGATGAAAAAGAAATAAATAAAAGTTGACCATAATAAAAAGAAAATAATATTGAGTTGGTCCAATAAAAATAAAAGAAGAGAGTAAGAGAAAAAAAACTTGAGAAAGGGGAAAGAAGAAAGAAAGATGAGAAGAAAAGAATTAAATGAAAAATAAAATAAATACCTATAATTGGTTGAATAAATTACTTGACTCCCCAGAAACGGCACCAATTTTAAAGAGAACCGTCGTGGGAACCCTCCAATGATTAGTGTGATTTTGGGGTACTTAGGTGCAGCAGACTGGCTGACCAATGTCGTCTCTCAAAGGAGGAAGTGAATTAAAACAACTTTTCAGAGGTATTCTAGAAATAAAATAAAATATAATAAAAACACTACTTGAAAGGATGGGGGTGTTTGTTTATAGTTTATAAAACTTTAAGAAGTTTTCTGGAAGAATATTTCATTTTTTTTGTTTTTAATTTTGAAATGAAGTTTGATTAAAAAGACACAACAAGAAGATGTTTTTTTAGAAAATATTTTAAAAGGCGTAATAGATATAACTCTACCTCTTAATTTACTTATTAATCATTATCATTTAAATCAATATCCACTTAATTATGATCCCCTAATTTTTTAACCCTTGAACCCTACAAGAGTTAACTTAACCACAAAGATGGAATTACTTAAACCCTGGGCTAGCTTCAGAACACGCAATCACAACACCCTTCTTTGATTGTTGTTATAAGGTTATCTTATGTTTAGTGGTTAATTAGAGAACATATCCATTCTGTAAATGAGGATTAATTGTGTTTAGGGATTATATTTTAACTCTATAAATTCATCATGTGTGGTCTTGTATTACCAATTAAGATCGCGCTCTCACAATTTACACAAAATCTTGACCTCATGTGTTTTTGTGTTAATTATTCAATTACTTACTTAGTTTCTTACAATTTAAAAACACAATTCATGGATAATATTAATTGAATTACAGTAGCTCAATGATTCAAAATAATTAAATGAAAAAGGATAGAGGTCAACTGATTACTAAAAAGAACTACTCTTCCATGGGCGGTGTAGTCATTGTGAAGACGTTTTGCATGAGCAAAGGATTGAAAGGGTAGAACCCAATATCGTCTCCACTCTTGATTCCAACCCAATTAAGAAGATTAATATAAGAATAAAAATAAAGAACACAGGATATTATTTGAATAAAAATTCAAGAAACAAACATGAAAGAAAAGAAATACAAAGAGAAGGTGGGAGAGGAGAGCCTTTTTGGAAGAGAGGTTTGCACAAAGCCTTACTTCTTCCAAGAATTGTGAGGGGATCCCAAGAGACAACCTTTCGTCCACACCTTCCCAATTCCTCGACCAGCCCTCCCATAGAGTTAAAACCCCCTTTAAATAGATTTTTTGAGGGCTAGGGTTACATAACTTTTTAAGTGTGAAATGAAAAACTCAGCCAAATATTTTATTCCAAGTTTTACGGACTTTTTGACCTCTACAACACGTGAATTGGCTGGACTTACAGAAGGATTATTTGTTTTAAATCATGTCCCAGATCTTTCCTCAAAATTTGGGATCAATACAATCCTGGATGAAGAATATATGTCCCAAATACATAACTCATGTCCATTCTTCTGAGTCCATCCCACCATTGGATTAATGGCCCATTTACTCCATCCAAATGCACTTTTTAGCTCTAGTGTCCTGAATTAAAGTTGTATAAAATTAAGTTATAAACACTGTTACAAAATATTAAGTTCAAATAATAAATATTAAAATATTTATCTTCAAAATACTACAATACATTTTAAAAGGGTAAAACTGGAATTTTCAATAAAATTTCAAATGAATGATCTAATCCCAAATATTTCATAAATGAATATATTTAGCACAATGTGAGGAAATTATATCATTTATTATCAATAAAATATTCAAAAAAATAGTGTTTTATCACACACCTTCCTGTAGAACTAGGCCTTTAGAATCTGATAGCCTTCTTATCCTAACTTTGTCCAGAAGGGTAGAGGTCACAACTAAGGATGATAGAAAAGTCTTACCCTACCTTTCATGAACCTCCAAATGCATCTCAGAAAACAATTCCATGAGCTTCCACATGCTACTATAATGTTCCATTGCCTATATATGAGTCCTCTTACTTAGTACATAGGCTACTGCATTGCCTTTACCAGGCATATAGGAAATCTCAAAGTCAAAGGACTGTAGGTACTCCACCCACCTTCGCTGCCTAAGATTCATATCTCAATGCATAAAGATATACTTGAGGATTTTGTGGTCCGTTTACACCAAAAAACTCTCTCCCAGTAAATAGTGCCTCCAATAGTGCAACGCGTGAACAACTGCAACTAACTCAAGATCATGCATAGGGTAATTCTTCTCATGAGGCCTCAGCTGTCGAGACTCGTACACCACGACTCAATCTCCCTGCATCAGCACTCCCCCCATCCCAAAACCTAAAGCATCATAGTACACTGTGTAGATCTTTCCTTGCTCTGGAAGTATCAGTACTGGTGTTGATTTCAACCTCCCATTCATCTCCTGAAAGGTTGTCTCACAAGATTTTGACCACCCAAACTTTACACCCTTCTTAGTCAAGCCCGTAAATGGTGATTTTAAGTGTCAGAAGTCCTATATAAAACACTTGTAGTAGCTAGATGGCCCCAAGAAATTCCATGTGTTAAAAATGTTCTTGGTATGTTTTCATGAAACTACAGTTCTCACCTTCTCTGGGTCCACTAACACTCCTGTCTCTGAGATGATGTGACCTAGGAAGTGAACTTGATCCATCCAAAAGTGGCACTTTGTGAGATTAGCATATAACTGATGCTCTCTCTATGTATTCAAAATTATATCAATATGGTTGGCATGGTAGTGTCGATTGTGAGAATACACCAAGATATCATCCATGAAAACCACCACAAAATAATCCAATTAAGGATGTAACACTTGGTTTATCAAATCCATGAAAATCATTGGCGAGTTTGTGAGACCGAACGACATAACCAGATACTCGTATAACCCATACCTACTAAGAAAGGTTGTACGAGGTATGTATACAGGTTTAACACACACCTATTGATATCCAAACCTCAATTCGATCTTTGAGAACACTCAATCTCCTCAAAGATGATCAAACAGGGCATCTATCTGTGGAAAATCATATAGGTTCTTAACTGTCAGCTGGTTCAGTTTCTGATCATCCATGCATAGCCTAATAGTTCCATCTACCTTTTTTGAAAAAAGGATCGGCGAACCCCACAGAGAAGTATTGGGTCTGATAAACCCCTTCACATCCAAATCCTCTATCTGCCTCTTGAAATCCTACAACTCCATCGTAGCCATCCAGTAAGGAGGAATGGATACCAGCGTAGCTCCTAGCACTAGCTTGATGGAGAACTTCACCTCTCTCTTAGTAGGTAAACTAGAAAATTCGTTGGGAAAGATGTCCCTGAAGTGATCAACCACTATAAGAAAGTATTCTTGACTCACTCCCTGGTCATCTAGAAACAAACTAGCAATATGGGTTGTCATCCCACCCAGACCACGATGCTTGGGTCTAACTTTTCTCACCTAGACATCCCATTCACCCTTTTGAATAAAAATTGAACCTTCTGGTGATGTGAAACTCACCCTCCGGTGATAGTAGTCAACCTATGCTTGATAATCCATGAGCCAGTCCATTATAAGAATGAATTCAAACCCTATCATCTCGAGGACATAAAGATCTCAGATGAAGTGACACCCTCTGACCTTAAGGGTACACTCTGTACCCTAGCTCACATCACCTTTTCTAACTCCCAACATTGTTTCTAGCGTCAAAACACCCTCAAAAATCAAAATCACAAGCCCAAGGCTTTTAACCACTCGTGTAGAGGAAGAAAAATATAAGAGGCACCTGTATCAAAAAGATAAGATTCAATAGTATAAGCTACTAAGATCGTACCCCTCACTATAGACGGTCCAGGATCCTGCTCCTATTGGGTCTGTTACACTGCATATGTCTGGATTGCACTATGGCCCTGTGACCCTGTCTGGCTACCCTGATTCGATCCACCCTAAGGTCTCTGAGAACCCAGTGTCTAGCTACCACAGCCATGACCACCACTACCCTGGATTGACCAGACTACACTGCTCCAGCTCCCAACATGACATGGAGCTGAAGAACCTGCTCTTGAACCTAAAGTCGGAGCTGACCCCCTACCACTCACAACTGTAGGTAAGGTCTTGCAAAAACGCTACATGTGTCCCATCCTACCACAAGTTTGGAACTCGACTGGGTCGCAGTCACACTAATTTTTCATATGGAATTTCCTACCACACTGATATAAATATACCAAGATTCATGCAACCACAACCTAACTAGAACTCACGTCATGGGAACCCTCAAAATGATGCTTTCTGCCTGAAGACATAGATTCACTAGGGAAAGAAACAACACCCCATGTTTTGTACCCCCAACTTCCCTCATGTTCCACTCTATAATCAGTGCCTTATTCATAGTCTCAGTGATAAAAGTCAACCTGAACACATTGACCAAAGATTTGATAGCATGTCTGATACCTTCCTATAAGTGTCTCGCCCTTGATAGCTCATCAGTATGACACATCGATGCAAAATTCTATAGCTCTATAAAGCATGCCAATTATTCCATAACCATCATCACACCCTGCTCCAAACTCATAAATTCAATAGCCCTCTCTTCTCATAGAGTTGCGGGATAAAAGTAGTCATAGAAGCAGGTTTGGAATTAATCCCAACCCATATTACACAGGCCATCATCCTAGTTCAAAATTTCACACCAGCGCTTTGTTTCTCCACATAGCATGTAATTTGTGAGATTGAACCTCCGCTCCTAAGGCATATCCATATGCTCAAAAATCACTAATGTGGTCTCTAGACAAATCTCCACAGATTTTGGACCATCATCCCCTGAGAACATAGGAGGATGTTGTTGCTGGAACACCCGTGTCATCTCATCCATAGTCAAGGATGGCTGTGGTGCTCCCTAGAATTTATATGTATATCGAAAGAAACCCTCATAGAACTGTGCCTCATCCCATGTGTCTGAAGAATCCTCAAGTGCCACATCTGGCACTATAGGAGGATTAACTGGTAGCATGTGGCCCACCGTCTCCAAAGTATGGTCATTGCCTCCCTCGCGGCGTATCACTAGAGGTCGTCATGGTGACATGTCTCTACAATGCCAAACACATGACTTAGGAAAGAACAACATAAAATCACAAATCTCAAAGAATAGGATAGTTCAAAACCCACATATAAACCAAGTCAAACCCACAGCCTTCTCCTAAATCTAGAACTGTACAAAGAATAGCCATCGAGCCACTAGAAACTATACCTCTTGCCCACTAAAAATCCGGTCTAGGTCAATTATTTATTCATCATTTCAAGTTCCATTTCTATTCAAGTTCACATTCAGTTACCCATGAAATTGTACCATGGGTTACCAACTCTGAATCCATGAGGGCCCATAACACCTCACAAACCCAACCTTGGTCCCCATTCAAACCATACTTGTAACAATTTCATTTAATATTTACATTCCAACAGTGTGTTATTTCCTAATTAATAAGGGACCACACTTCTTAAGAATAGAAAGATGATGTCACCCTTTTATATATACTACACCAAACTAAAACAACAGCAGGCACATCTATCTCATCAACTATCACAACAGCATGCAATATCTAATGCATCCTAGATGGCATGGCATAATGCATGGATTGTGATTCTAACAAGTTTTTATATGATGCATGAGATAGAATACCCTCATCTCATTGGGTTAAAACTAAAATAAAACCCACAATTTCATCAACAGTAATAGAATACATCAAGTGTATCACCCAATAGTGAAATCAAATCAACTGTAACAGGAAAAATCCAGAAAATCAGAGATCAATTTGAGGCAATTTGGATCTTCCCTATACGTGGGGCAGATACTCCTGAGCACAGTTTATTAACAAACTCCATTTCCTTCCTATCCCTATCTAATGTCTCCAAATAGTAAGTCAAACAAATAAAAACTCATATTATACCACTTTGTAACGTCCCAAACCTGGATGCCACCCAAAACGGTGCCCCGATCCCGGTTAGCCACATGGACTCAAGCGCATCTCCCCAAATGTCAGAGGCTGCCAACTAGAAGTGAGGGAATAGGTCAGTTAGTGGGGAGACTATGCCCTCATTACCAGAGTATCACAACAGAAGTCAAACATACAATAAATAGAAGAAGTGAAATAAACAGGAGTCAACTGAAAGTAAGTCAAGACATGAATACATATCAATAATCATAAGTGTCTCATAAACAAAATGATGAAGATGGTACAAGTATCTAGAAAGAATCCATAATAGGACATGGTAATGTAATATAGTACAAGTCCCAAAAAGAAAAAAATACCAAAAAGGTATCCCAACATCGCAATCCTTAGTTTCGTCCTATGCTCCCCTGCTCCAAAGCCACAGTCAACAACCTGTACCAGGGCACTTGCCCATATTCTCACTTGTAACCATATAATCAGTTTGGGTCCCTAAGGAGGCCCAAACAGGGTGTGAGATAAACATCCTAGTAGTCAACCACCCAGGTCTATTAGTTCTAACAACAATATACAAAGTTATAGAAAGTGTAAATAACTAGTAAAGTAAGTGTGTATGCCCATGGTATAATTCTATAGTAGTAAGTAAAACCAACCAACCCTCAAGGATTCCTGCAAAAGAGTCAGCTCCTAACAAGGTAGCTAAAAGTAAAGTAAACAAGTCACACATCCATGTCATACGTCTATTTGTATTATGTAACCCACATGCATGCTATATAAAGAAGCCAAGTATTCCACATCCACGCCGTATAGTGAAGTCAAATATCCCACAACCACGTTGTATATTGAAGTGTAGACTGCAAGGGTCATATCTGAGGTGTCATGTACTAAGTCATCCATGTAATATATCTAGACCATGGAGGGATGGATCCAAGGAGCTTGTCCAAGGCATCCCATTGAGTCCCATGGGCGTCCCTAGTGGAAACTCGGTAAGGCACTAGTTGGGGTCCTAGGATCATGGAAATAGAAAGTCCTACACGATCCCAAGAAAGCTAGATCCATGGGGTAGCAAGGCCTGAGGCATCCCATGGAATCAAGACCTAAGGGGCAGAGTCAACCCAAAGCATCCACTACCATGTTCTAGATCCATGGAGAGCAGTCCATGGCATCAATAAACTATTCATTCAAGCATTCAATCATTCAATTTAAAAATTCCATGTGAGTATACCCATTCACATCAACCTACACAAGCCATGAGTATACCCACTCATGAAAACCATTTATCAACTACAAGCATATGGGTCTACCCTCCCAAATAAACCATTTAACATGCCATTGTCATTTTATATAGGTATACCCACACATATCATCCATTCAACCATCCCAGTTAAATGAAACAAGCATGGAATAACCATATATAACAAGAAAAGTAGGTAGTATATCTCCTAAGAAAGCTATTCAAGCTATCAAGGCATTAAAGGCCTTCCTCTAACTAGGAAAGCACAAGCACACACCCATTGGGTGGTTTAAACAGGCATAAATAGGTTATTTCCTTAAGGTTCACTCCTTGTGTGACCTTGAATCGTGTAATGGATGCCAGCGCACCTAAAAATAACCTATGGGCATCCTCAATAGGTCTAACTAAGCCTACAGCAAGCAAATCACTCAAAAACGAGGCCTCTCCAGAAAGTCCAATGGGCGGAAAAAGTTACGAATGCCCGAAAATCACCCAAAAATCCAAAAGAAAGTATAGACCACCTACATCACCTCGGTAGTAGACAGCTTGTCCAGTATCAACTCCTGATTCATCTTGGTTTGGAAGAAATCTGAAGAAAAAATGAATAATGGGATATTAGGGCATATGATCCTAAATCCAAATAGCACAGTCGTTGTTATGAAGAATCAATAACAACTAAAAAGGAATAAAGTACTTACTAATGCGGTTCCAACGTGACCGATGGTGGAAGAAATGGATTCTGAATGGCTTCTGAATCTAAAAAGCTAGAATAGAGGTGTTTTGGCTCTCAAAAATGGAGAAATAGTTCTATGCATCAACATATGATGCTACTGCCTCTTATATAAAAAAACTAGTGGGCCAGTACACGACGTGTAGGCCGAGTACACAGTGTGTACTACCCTGTTTTTTTCTAAACCAGACCAGCTACATGTCATGACAGGCTAGTACATGGCGTGTAAGCCAAGTACACGGCGTGTAGGCCAAGTACACGACGTGTACCTAGACTATAGCCATATTTCAGCCTCTTTTCCCATTTCTTTCCAAAAAACAACCCAATCGTCCCACGGCCCGGCGTAGGGTCTAAGACAAAAAGGAAATTAAACAACATTTAACCCGAAATGAAAGATATATACCTCAAGAAAGACCTAGGATCTTACAATCTTCCCCCTTATAGAAATTTGTCCTCGAATTGCTCTCTGAAGGGTGGTTAAGATTCATCAGAAAACAAATCTGGCCACTGAGCATGTACATCGGCCTCCCTCTCCCAAGTCTCATACTTTAAACGGTCGTACTGCCATAGCACCCATACTAGAGGAACTGACTAGCCTCGGAGAACCTTCATTCTCCTGTCAAATATATGAATCAGATGCTCCTCAAATGAAGGATCAACCTAAAGCTCAACCTCCTCAGGCTGAAAAAAAGTGAGACAAGTTTGAGTGATAGAAGTGCAATTGAGATACATGAAAGACTTCATGCATGTCTCGGTACCTCTGAGGTAACTGCAGTCGATAGGCAACTGACCTGACTCTCTCCATAATATCGAATGGCTTGATATATATCAGTGAAATCTTACCCTATCTCTTGATCCTCTTGTTCCCCAACCTTGGTGAAACACACAAGAAAACTTGATCCCCAACCTCTAACTCTATAGGTCATCTATAGTGATCGGCATATGATTTTTGATGAGACTATGCAGTAACCATCCGCTTCTAAATCATCTAGAACTTCTCTAAAGTCTCCTACACAAGACGTGGTCCTAGTAAAGCTAACTCTCCTACCTCCAACCAGAACAAAGGATAATGACATGGACTACTGTATAAATCCTCATAAGGTGTCATCTATATCATTATCTGATAACTATTATTGTAGGTGAACTCAACCAGGGGAATGTGCCTCTCCCAAGATCCCCCAAAATCTAGGATGCATGCTCACAGCATGTCCTATAGCACCTGTATCATAGGCTCTGACTGGACATCATTCTAAGGGTGGTATGATGTGCTCAACAGCACCTATGTACCTAGAACCCTCTAAAACCTTGCTAGAAACAAGATGTAAAGTGGGCATCCCTATCTGAAACGATAGTGCATAGGACCCCATGAATTCGTACCACCTCTCAGATGTACAACTTTCCAATATCATCAATATTGAAGGTCTCATTGATCGAAAATAAATGTGCGACCTTCATAATATTATCTACAACAACCCACATGGAATTGCTACCTCAAGGTAACCTTGATAAAAAAAAGTCAAAAAAATCTATCATGACATCATCCCATTTCCACTCCAGAATAGGTAACTGCTGTAAAATCTCAGCTAGTCTTTCATGTTCCTCCTTCACCTGCTGATAGGTGGAACACCTCATAACAAAACCATCTACCTCTCTCTTCATTCTCGTCCACCAGTACTAACATCGCAAGTCATGGTACATCTTGGTGACCCCGGGATGCACTTCCCAAGAAGAAATAAGAAACTCTTGCATCATCTCCTTACATATATCCACTGGAACCCAAACACGTCCATGGATATGCATAATCTCATCATTTCCTACTATCCAACTAGGAGGAGGGTCCTCACCTGCCAAACCTATTGGAACCATGATTGTTATTTGAAAGAAATGGAGTTTGGTTTGTGTTTTTTGGAAATCCTCATTGGAAGTTCAGAATGTTTTCCAAGAAAGGGATCATACAGTTCAAGCGGACAACAGTATTGAAGGTGGCATCATTTCCCAGTGTTTGCCAAATTTTTGGACCTAAAAATCAAAAAATGGAGAAATGTGTGTTTGGTAAAGGAATTTTCACACAATATTTTAGGTGTTTTGAAAACTTACGTGCAAGGAATGTTTTCATATCAGAACGTTGAAAAATGGAAAAGGCATGAGGTGTGCGAAAAATCTAAGATGTGTGTGAAAAATGGTTCCTGCACTAAAAGAATTGTGTGAAAAATGAGAGTTTTTGCGCAACACAGTGGGTTTTGCGCGTGGCGGTCAGCGACGCCTATAAATAAGAGGTAACCCCCCTCATTCGGTATGACTAAGACTTAGAGAAGATCTGAGTTCTGATGCGCATAAACAGTGTGCGAAAAGGGAGGTGCATAGAAAAGTTAAAGTTGCATGGAAAAGGTATTGTTGCACGGAAAAGTTAAGTTTTCATGCAAAAAGTTAAATTTGCACGTAAAGGTTGTAGTTTCACAAAATATTTTCATGCAAAAAGAAAATCTTTCATGAAAAAGCAAGATCTTGTGTGCACAGGGTAGGTGTTGCGCACAATTGTTAGTGTAAGCTATTTACATGCTTTGAATATCCAGTTTGTGTGTTCAGTGCTTTCATGTGCATCAATTCAGGGCTTAGATATAAGTAGTGTCTCGTGTTGAACAGAGACAAAGACTTCAATGAAAATATTTTGAAGCGGCCTTCAAGTTGATAAACTGAGTTAGACTTCTCTCAAGGTAGTGAACAAGGGGGAGTCAACAGAAGTGATCCGAGGTACGTAGTGATCTATCCATGAACCTTTGTAAAGGAAGTGTGTTTGGAAAAAAGTTACTATGACTGAACCTTGTAATCCACAAACTAGTAAATATTATTGGATTTAGGTACGACCGAAACACTATTGGTGTATGCTCTTTGGACTTAGCCCTTTGCGGTGAACTAAGTAAAAGTGTTGTTTCATCTCCTTACTTTTATTTGACTGATAGATTTAATAAGTTTCTACCAATGTGGGAACAAGATCCACAAATTTAAAAAAAAAAGTTGACACCCTGATTCACTCCTCCCCTATCAGGGTGTTTCGGGGTCCTTCAACACCTTCCTATAGAATTAAGTCCTTATAATCCGATAGTTGCCTCATCCTAACTCTGTCTAGTAGGGTAGAGTTCATAGCTAAGGACGATAGAAAAGTATACCCCTGCTTTTCATGCACCTCCAGATGCATCTAAAAAAATAGTGTCTTGAGATACCACTCACTATTGGCCTGTTGCATTGCCTGTATCTGAGTCCTCATGCTCAGTGCATCGTCCAATACATTACCTTTACCAGGCATATAGGCAAGCTCAAAGTTAAAGGACTATAGGTGCTCCACCCACCTTCGCTGCCTGAGATTCAGATATCGCTATGTAAAGATATGCTTGAGGCTTTTGTGGTCCGTGTACACCACAAAATGCTCTCCCAGTAAATAGTGCCTCCAATAGTGCAGCACGTGAACAACTATAGCTAACTCGAGATCGTGCGTAGGGTAATTCCTCTCATGAGGCCTCAGTTTCTAAGACCTATACGTCACAACTCAATCTCCTTGCATCATCACTACCCTAGCCCAATGCCTGAAGTGTCACAGTACACCGTGTAGCTCTTTCCCTACTCTGACAGTATCATGACTGGTGTTGATGTCAACCTCCCTTTTAGATCCTAAAAGGTTGTCTCACAAGATTCTGACCACCCAAAATTCACACCCTTATTAATTAAGCCCATCAATGGAACTGTTAAGCATGAGAAGTCCTGTATAAAATTCATGTGGTAGCCAACTAACCCTAAGAAACTCCATATGTCAAAAACGTTCTTGGTTTGTTCCCAGGAAACTATAGTTCTCACCTTCTCTAGGTCCACTAACACTCATGTCCCCGAGATGATGTGACCGAGGAAGTGAATCTGATCCATCTAAAAGTGGCACTTTGTGATCTTAGTATATAACTAACGCCCTCTCAGTGTATTCAAAATAATCTCAATATGGTTTTCATGTTCATGTAGATTGTGATAATAAACCAATATATCATCCATGAAAACCACCATAAAATAATCCAAGTAAGGATAGAACACTTGGTTCATCAAAACCATGAAAACTTTTAGCACATTCGTGAGACCGAACGTCATAACCTAATACTCGTATAACCCATACTTGGTACGAAATGTTGTATGAGGTATGTATGCAAGTCAAACACGTACCTGGTGATATCGTGACCTCAAGTCGATCTTTGAGAACACTCGATCTCCTCGAAGCTGATCAAATAGGTCATCTATCCATGGAAAAGGGTATCGGTTCTTAACTATCATCTGGTTTATTTTTTGATAATCCATGCATAGCCTAAGAGTTTTTTCCTCTTTTCACAAAAAGGACCGAAGTACCCCATGGAGAAGTACTGGGTCTGATAAAACCCTTCACCTCCAAATCCTCTAGTTGCCTCTTGAACTCCTACAACTCCGTTGTAGCCATCCTATAAGGAGGAATGGATATCGGCGCAGCTCCTGGCACTAGATCAATGGATAAATCAACCTCTATCTCAGGAGGTAAACCAAAAAATTCATCAGGAAAGACTTCCCTGAAGTGCTCAACCATTGGAGGAAAGTCCGCCTAACTCACTCCCTTGAAATTTAGAAAAAAACTAGCAATATGGGTTGTTATCCCACCCATACCACAATGATCAGGTCCAGCTCTGCTCACCTGGACATCCCATTAGCCCTTGTGAATAAACACTACACACTATGGGGATGTGAAAGTCACCATCCAGCGATAGCAGTCAACGTATGCTCGATAATCCACAAGCCAGTACATTCTGAGAATAACGTCAAATCCCGTCATCTTAAGTAAATAAATATCCTAGATGAAGTGACACCCTCTGACCTTAAGGGGACACTCCATACACTAGTTCACATCACCCGTTCTAACTCCCAATGGTGTGTTTAGCGTCAAAACACCCTCAGAAAGAAAAAACCATAATCCCAAGGCTTTTAACCACTCGTGTAGAGATAAAACTATGAGAGGAACCTATATCAAAAAGATAAGATGCAATAGTAGAAGCTACTAAGATTTTACCTCTCACTGTAGATGGTTTGGGATCCTGCTCCTGTTGGGTCTGTTGCACTGCATATGTCTGGTCTGCACCGCGGCCCTATGATCCTGTCTGGCTACCCTGAGTTGATCCACCATGTTGTCTCTGAGAACCCTGTGTCTGGCTACCATGTCCATGACCACCACTACCCTGGCCTGACCAGCCTACACTTCTTTGGCTCCCATCCTGACACAGAGTTGAAGAACCTTCTCCTGAACCTGACGTCAAAGTTGACCCCTTACCACTCAAAGTTGGAGGGAAGGTCCTACAAAACCGCTACATGTGTCTCATCTTGACACGAGCTCAGCACTTGACTGGGTCATGGTCGCACTGATTTTTCACATGGACTTGCCTACCACATTGATGGAAATATTCCAAGCTGCCTACACCCATAGCCTAACTAGCACTTGCGTCACAGGAATCCTCAAAACAACACTTCCTACCTAAAGACATAGATCCACTGGGGTGAGAAACATAACTCCCCTATTTTTGTACCCACATCTTCCCTCAAGTTCTGCTCTATAATCAGCACCTGATTCAAAATCTCAGTGATAGAAGGAAACTTGAACACGTTGACCTAAGATTTGATAGCATGTTTGAGACCTTCCTCGAAATGCATCGCCCTTGATAGCTCATCAGTAAGATACATCAATGAAAAATGTTGAAGCTCTATAAAGCATGATGAGTATTCCATAATCATCATCACACCCTACTTCATATGCATAAATTTAGTAGTGTGCTCTTCTCATAAAGTCGCAGGGTAAAAGTAGTTATAGAAGATGGTTTGGAATTCATCCTAACCCATATTCTGTAGGCCATCATCCTGGTTTAAAATGTCATGCTAGAACTTTGTTGCTCCACGCAGCATGTAAGTCGAGAGCTTGATCCTTCACTCCGGAGGTGTCTCCAAATGCTCAAATATCACTAACATGGTATCTAGTCATATCTCTACAGGCTGTGGACCACCATCCCCTGAGAACGTAGGAGGATTCTACTACCGGAACACCCATGTAAGCTCATCCCTAGTTAAGGCTGGCTATAGTACTCCCTAGAATGTCTGCATATATCAAAAGAAACCCTCTCAAAACTGTGTCTCGGTACCTATGTCTAAAACAGCCTCAGGTTCCATAGCTGACACTATAGGAGGATCAACTGGTAGCCTATGGCCCGCCATCTCTAAAGTATGGTCATCGCCTCCCTCGCAGCGTACCACTAGAGGTCATCATGGTGGCATGTCTCTACAATTCCAAATTCACACCTCAGGAAAGAACAACATAAAAACAAAAAAACTCAAAGCATAGGATAGGTCAAAACCATCCTAGAAACCAATTCAAACCCACAGCCTGCTCCTAAATCTAGGACTATATAAAGAAAATCCATTGAACCACTAGAAATTATGCCTCTTGCCCACTCAAAATCCGGTTTAGGTTAATTATTTATCCATCATTTCAAGTTCCATTTCTATTCGAGTTCACATTCAGTTACCCAGGAAATTTCACCATGGGTTACCAATTTTGAATCCATGAGGGCCCATAACACCTCACGAACCCAACCTTGGTTCATATTCAAACCATACTTGTAACAAGTTCATTTAACATTTACATTTCATCATTGCATCATTTCCCAATTCATAAGGGCCCATACTCATTAATAATTGAAAGATGATGTCACCCATTTACATATACTGCACCCAACTAACACAATAACAGACACAACTATCATATCTACTATCACAAAAGCATGCAATATCTAATGCATTCTGGATGGCATGGCATGTGATTATAACAAGTTTCTATATGATGAATGAGATGGCACACCCTCATCTCATTAGGTTTCAACTGAAATAGAACTCACAATTGCATTAACAGTGATATAAGAAATCAAGTGTGTCACCCAATAGTGAAATCAAATCAACTATAATAGAAAAATTCTAGAAAATCATAACTCAATTCGAGGCAATTTGTATTTTTCCTATACGTGGGGTAGTTACTCCCAGACACAGTTTATTACCAAACTCCATTTCCTTCTTATCCCTATTTAATTTCACCAAAAAATGAGTCAAACCAAAAAAAACTCCTCTGATACCACTTTGTAATCTCCCGGACTCGGATGCCACCCCAAACAGTGCCCCAAGCTTATTTGGACACATGACCTCAAGCACATCTCCTCAAATACCATAGGTTTCCGACTAGTAGAGAGGGCCTAGGTGAATCAGTGGGGAGATTATTCCCTTATTACTAGAGTATCACAGCGGAAGTCAAACATACAATAAATAGTAGAAGAGAAATAAATAGCAGTCAACTGAAAGTAATTCAAGACAAGAATACATATCAATAACCATAAGTGTCTCATATACAAAATGATGCAGATGGTAAAAGTATCTAGAAAGCATCCAGAACTACACATGACAATGTAATATAGTACAAGTTCCAAACAAAAGACCAAAAAGGTATCCCAGTATCGTAAGACTTAGCTTGGTCCTATGCTCCCCAGCTCCAAATCCACAGTCAACAACCTATACTAGGGAACTTTCCCCTATCCTCACCTACAATCATATAATCTGTTTGGTTCCCTAAGGAGGCCCAAAAAGGGTGTGAGATAAACATCATAGTATTCAACCACCCAGGTCTATACAGTTCTAATAGCAATATACGAAGTGCTAACAAGTGTAAACAACTAGTAAAGTAAGTGCATATGCCCATGGCATAAGTCTATAGCAGTAAGTAAAACCAACTAGCCCTCAAGGCTACCAGAAAAAGAGTCAAATCCTAACAAGGCATCTAAAAGCAAAGTAAAAAAAGTCACATGACCACGTTGTATGTTCGTCTGTATTATGAAACACATAGCCATGATATATAAAGAAGTCAAGTATTCCACTGCCCCGTCGTATAGTGAATTCAAATATCCCATGACCATGTCATATATTGAAGTGTAGACCACAAGTTCCGGATCTAAGGTTTCATGTACCAAGGCATCTGTGTAATATATTTAGACCACATAGGGCCAAATCCAAGGAGCTTGTCCAAGGCATCCCATCGAGTCCCATGGGCGTCCCTGGTGGAAACTCAGTTAGGCACTGGTTGGGGTCCTAGGATCATGGCAATAGCAAGTCCTACATGAGCCCAAAAAATCCGTATCCAAGAGGTAGCAAGGCCTGAGGAATCCCACAAAATCAAGACCAAAGGGGAAGAGTCAACCCAAGGTGTCCAATACCGCATTCCAGATCCATGGAGAGTAGTCCATGGCATCGATCAACCATTTTTTCAAGCATTCAATCGTTCAATTTAAACAAAAAATCCATGTGATTATACCCACTCACATCAATCTGCACAAGCCATGAGTATACCCACTCATGCAAATAATTTATCAACTATAATCATATGGGCCTACCCTCCCATATAAACCATTTTACTTTCCATTATCATTTTATATAGGTATACCCACCCAGATCATCCATTCAATAATCCCAGTTAAATTAAACAAGCATGACATAACCAGATATAACAAGGCAAGGAGGCAGTACATCTCCTAACCAAGCTATTCAAGCTATCAAGGCATTAATGGGATTCCTATAACTAGGCAAGCACAAGCACACACCCCTTGGGTGGTTTAAACAGGAATAAACAGGTTATTTCCTTAAGTATCACCCCTTGGGTGACCTTTAATCATGTAACAAGTGACAACACACCTAAACAAAACCTAAGGGCATCCTCATTAGGTCTAACTAAGCCTATGGAAACCAACTCACTAAAAAACGAGGCCTTTCCATAAATTACGATGGGTGGTAAAAGGGAAGAATGCCCGAAAAGAACCCAAAAAGTCAAAAGAAAGTATAGACCACCAACCTTGCCTTAGTAGTAGACATCTCGTCCAGTATCAAGTCCTGATTCATTCGAGTTTGGAAGAAATATGAAGAAGGGATGAAGAACAGGATATTAGGGTATATGATCCTAAATCCAAATAGCACAGTTGTTGTTCTGAAGAATCAAGAATGACTAAAAAGGAATCAAGTACTTATCGATGCAGTTCCAACATGACTGATGATGGAATAAATGGAGTCTGGATGGCTTCTGAATCTGAAAAACTATAATAGAGGTGTTTTGGCTCTCAAAAACAGAGGAATAGTTTTGTGCATCAAAATATGAGGCTACTGCCTCTTTTATAAAAAAACCCTATGGGCCAGTACACGGCATGTACTGGCCTATTAGTTTTTCTAAATTAGATAGGATATACATCGTGACGGGCTAGTACACGGCGTGTAGGCCAAGTACACGGTGTGTAGGCCAAGTACATGATGTGTACATGGCCTGCATCCAGCTTTCAACCTCTTTTCCCCTTTCTTTCCAAAAAACATCCCAACCGGCCCGTGGCCCGACGTAGGGTCTAAGACAAAAAGGAAAGTAAACACCATTTAACCTGAAAAGAAATATTTGTACCTCAAGAAAGACCCAAGATCTTACAAGTCCAACACAAGGTCCCACTTCCCATGGTTCAATACTCAAGACAGAAAATTCTCTTTTTTGGATTTTCAAAATGACCGCTTTGTGGTTGCGGTAACCAAACAACATCCTCAAAATTTCATGCGGGAACAACAAGGTGATCCAAATTCAAAATAAAAAATTCAAAATTCATACCCAAAAAACGAGGAGATCATGATCCGTGATACGCCCACATCACCCGAAGTCGCATCGCCTTCCATCATCGACACCACAGTCGTCGTTGCTACCCAACACTGATATAGGAACTGATTCCACTATTCAGAACCAAACCAGCGTCGCCGGTGATGATCGCCCGGAAAACCTGGAGACGCGTTGCTGGTACAAACACCATCGCAGAACACCGTTGACGTTGTTGATTCCACCTCTGAGAAACCCAAGGATGAGATCGATCCGATGCAGGAGCGCTAGGAAGACTGTCAACAGCCGAACCAAGAAACCCAAAACCACGATGAACCATAGCTCTAGATCCGACCTTCAGTGGGACCAACAGAACCTCTCTGAATCACATAGAAAAAAAACCATTGAAGAAATACAATCCAGATGCATCTCATTCGCATCGCCGCCTCAATTTCATCACACTTCTCACCCATAATATGTATAAACAATAATTAACTTCTTAATTCAAGCACATGGTCTAATAAAAGACAAAGTCAATATATAAGAAAACTAAATCAATTATCATACCTAGCATGAAAATCCTTAAATGCATGTGGGATAATATATAGAAGTAGTTTAACACTTGCTAAATCATACATCCAATCATAATATAAAAAATTTAAATATATGAATAATTCATGTAATAACACTAAATAAATGAACATTTGGTAAATTTAGACATGAAATAAATATTTATGAACAAATCATAAATAAATAAATTATAAACACTTTGTAATTTAGACATGCATCATGGACCCTCCATAATCAAATAAATATAAACACTTTATATTTATTTCTAATAAGAATCCTAATTATCCTTTATATAGAATTTTTAAATATATCATATTTAATTGAAATATAAACACTTGATATTACATACGAACAATTTATACATTATGTAAAAATTTTACATAATCTAAATATCACATATTTAATATTATTTGAACCATGATCTTATCAATTATCAAAACTAATTTTGATATAGTTCAAATAATTTTCTCAAATAAGGCCTTAAAATTGGACATTTCAAATTAAAATTTTTGAACGATTCATAATTCAATATAAAATCTTTTATATTTTTCCTTATTTGGTAATTTATAAAAAATTTATAAATACGATATAATTTCTATATAAACATTTTAAATCTAAATTATATGTAATTTCATATAAATCAAATATATTTAAATATTAATAATTAATATTATGGATATTTATTCATGAAATGTTTCATAAACTTTTATAATTAATTAATTTTATAAAAAATTATAAATTAAATAAATATTCTAACATTTTATAAATTATTCTATTCAATTCATAATTTAAAATTATAAAAATAAAAAAAAACATATCATATTTTATAACTCACACTATATCATATATTGTTATAGAGTTCAAAACCATATCACAATTTATGATTGGATTTTAATGGCCTGTGATAAATAATCCAGGCCCAATCAATCATAAATTACAATATCACGTCATAGTTCAAAACTCATACCACACTTTATGATAGGGGTGTGGTGACCTATGATATAACATTCAGCACTTGGGATTTGTATTTGATGATATGCCTAATATTTCCTTAACGATACAAGGCTCTATTTTATGACTTGTGTAGGATTAAAATCAACACCATCATAAGATATGACTCCCCATATCGTACATTACAATATGACAAAAATTAAAGAATTTACACGGTTTCATCGACGATGATGGGCTATATCATACTATACAATTCTATCATATCTTATGATATAGCTTATCATAATACAAGGAAAAAAATGAAATCTATATCACTTTTAACAATAAAAAATATTATATATATATATATATTCCAAAGGGAAATCTCTATCATATTCTATGA
The DNA here is from genome assembly GCA_963277665.1 of Viscum album. Taxonomy (NCBI): domain Eukaryota; kingdom Viridiplantae; phylum Streptophyta; class Magnoliopsida; order Santalales; family Viscaceae; genus Viscum; species Viscum album. The sequence goes on along the minus strand of OY728137.1, from coordinate 687,640,345 downwards.
TTGAAAAATGATATTCATTATTTCTTCATTTTAAACATGATTTCGTGAATCAAGAAACATGACATGCATGGATTTGATACCATCATTGGTGAAAAATCTAGATTCCTCATATGAACATGTCCCATATGACATCCATATAAACCTTTTAGAATACTCCATTTCCCCAACTCTTGGGTTATACAACTCTTTGCATCGATATTGGAGCTCTCGGTCAGAGAGTCGCACTTCGCCACACGTACATGTGTGAGAGTTCCTAGAAATTGATTAACCCTTTATCCTTTTCTCTAATACCATTATTGGGTTTATTATGATTGAATAAAACTTATTCATGAAGTGAAAGACTTAAATAATCCCTAAACTAAGATCTTCTTGCACTAAAACTGAAACCATGTATACTGTAAAATGAAGAACATGTATACCTTACACCAATATTAGCCGAATCACCTGCCTTAAACCATGAGTTTGATGAAGATCATTGAAAAGTAGAAAAATTAATCCTTCCCCTAGGTGTGTCCATAGGTTTATGAATCACTCAACCCTTAAGTGAGATCCTCCTTATTAATATGGTATGCTAGTACCTATCGAAGCAAAGGAATGAGAAGTAAGCTTCAGTAGAGAGAATTGGAAAAAGGCTTCAACACCATTTTCATGGCCTTAGACCTCTTTATATAGGCCTTAAGGAACCCCTTGATCCTTCATGGAATTTACTTGAACATTTACATTTGAGTGATGTCAGCGGTTACAAACATTTTTCAACCTTCGGTCGAGTATGTGCATGCATTTAACATTTAAATGTATCATTACTCCCCAAATCTCTTTTTTTGTATTTTCTAATAAACCCACTTTGAGGTTGAGTGAGAACCACTTACAAATCAGAAAAATAAAGAGTCAAACCATAGACCAGTCAGTCAACCATAAACCATCCGAATAGAATTCAAAAACTACAGACAGTCATGATTTGAAATTCAAACTTCAAAAACTCCACCACGCCTCTGGCCTCCAAAAATCCATATTTCCAAATTCAAAATTCAAAATCAAATGGAAGAAAAGATGAACCACCGATCCATATCCACCGACTGGACACATCACACCTTGAGCCTAGAAACCTATCACTCCAATAGCATCCCTTGGAAATGTCATTATCATCATCGATCTCTAATCCAACACAAACACAAATTCGGAACTCACATCATTGACGTGGATGGAATGCCTAGGGACACATTTACAGACCAGCAAGAAGAAGATGAAGAATAATCAATGTAATTGAGCTCCGAAGGAATGGATACTTTTGAGGTCACGCCTCCTGAAGCATCCATGTCCACTCAAACAACACATCCCAAACCTCGTAGAAGTCCACCGCACCACACTGACCAGGGTGAGCGGTTGAATCATGAAAAAGGAGCACAGTTTAGAGCTGAAGAGGCTCTCAACAGCGAATCGTGACCATCATGCCTCTTGGAACACCCTTCTGCTCAAACAACACATCCCAAAACCTCATAGAAGACCAACGCACCACACCGACCAGGGTGATCGGTAGAATCATGAAGCAAGAGAAGAGTTTAAAGAAAATAGAGTACTCAACAGCGAACTAGACCTTCACAAGGAGAGAACCATTTCTGTCACGACCCCCTCCCCACAAAGTGTACCCATCCTGGGCCGGCAATGTGAGAAGAGAGATAATGACCCCCGAGTCCCGCCTCCAGTAGGCCCCGGGTTGGCGACTAGCACTGAGGGTATAGTAAAAACACAAATGGGAGGCATTACCCTCTAAGAGAACACATGCGGAAGAGAGAGATAGAATAGACACCAACCAACTCCAAATAAAAACTGAAGTATAAAAGAAAACCATGTACATATATGAAATTTCGTGCAAAAGTACAACAACTAAAAGGGAAAACTACAAGTACCCAAAAGAAAGTAAAATGGCAGTGACCGCAAGCCCGAACAGCTCCTCCAACCACAAGCTAGTAGTAACCGGCTTGATCTCCAACCTACTCCAAGTGACCTGAAAAATAGTTTATATATACGTAGGGTGATTATAACATTATACTCAGTAGGATCCTCCCTGAAGCATCTCGTGCAAAAGTAAAGAAAGCATGCTAAAGCCCAGTGAACAACAAGTGAAACTAACTCGTCACCTAAACAGGTATACTAAGTTCCCAACCTCACCATGTCTACTCTCACCAAGTAACGCATACAATAATATATCATATAGTAAAGAATATCAAGGGTACCCCACTATTACTTCCCCACTGGTTTTCCTCTTTTCCCCAACAACATGCGTCATGTGCCTCTCTCTCCAAAATCTTACCCGTATAAACTAGGGCTAAGCTCCACAATCTGCACCACGTGCACCACAAAGACTTGCCCGCAGACACTTGGGCTAAGCTCCAAACCATCCTCACAACCAAAAGTAACCAGGTAGGTTCTGGGAGCCACCACAGCCCACATAACGTGTATCATACATCGGGTATTGTACCTCAAGCCATTACAGCCCATACACCGAGTAAGGATCCTCAAGACATCAAAGCCTATACACGTTACACCTATAGTAGTCCATAGGATACTATATCCAGAATATATGTGTGGAAATAACCACAAGCCATTACAGCCCTCTACACACATATATGGGGAAAACTAACCATTGTGCCCACAGCAATAATATATACCAAGAGAAGAGAGTGGGGTCAAAGGGGGTAGTCATCCATTCATCCTCCCATCGGAATGTTGGGGAAAACACCCCCCCCCCCCCCCTCCATGGCTCAGAATCCCCGGGGTGTCATTTTCCCTTACCGAAAGGGTAGAGTAGCGTATAGAAACACAAAAATTACAGAATATATGTAACTCACAACCACACTATGGGCATAACCTAGTCTTAGCCTCAACTGCGGCTAACGTCTCTTGGACTCCGGGCTACTATTTATAATACTAGGCATCCTATAAGCACACAACCAGTTAAAGTACTTCATTAGGTTACTTTATTCCCTTTTTCATCAATTACACTTTACGTTAATTAATTCATTGCAAGTTAATTAACCATTAACAACCCACATTCAACATCATTTGCATCACACCCAAATTCCACTTTCCCTTTTTCAAATTACCACCACTTCATTAAGTTCCAGCGAATTCCAACCCCGTGGGTTAACATAATTTATTCAGAATTTCAATACAGAATTACTTTTCCCTATTCCCAGGAATTCTAGAAAAGCTTCCTATGCTATTAAACACAAGGTGTCTCAACACGGTGAGTAGATGCACTACCCGTCGAATATTTTCCGCCTATAGCAAGAGCGTAGACCCATTCCCCCTCGAGAGGCTAAACACAGAAAGCACGTGGAATACCCCGCGCGTTTTCACCTCCTTCGGAAGAAGGGTAAGCAAGACTAGATACCTTAAGCAGTGGGGAAAAGTAAAGTAGATAATCAACCAATTAAACCACCAAACATACAGCCATCACATCCATCCCATGCCATCATCCCCGGTGTCCTCCCCAACACACACGTGCATAAACTGATGCATCTCGCCACTCTAGGTGTCATCCGCTGCCACAACCACAGGGCCTCTCTGCCTCCACATATCACCACACCCCTCTAGGGTCACATCACAACACAAGAAGAAGGAAATCAAACATCACATCAAATGGGATCTTGTCCCTTTAACAAGGCATCCATCCTTCATTCATAATGAGCACTCGTGGCTCCAAAGCACAAGGCATTCGGCCTTACAAGCAAGAGGGTAACTCAGAACCCTTCAAGGAATTCAATCAATCAAGTTCATAAATCCATCTTGAATTAACATATTCAATTCGTTGGTTCCAACATCACGAACCAAAACAGTAAGCTATCACAAGGATTAAACATGCTTACTATGCCAACTTAATCAACATCAAATTACAACAAGAACCAGATTCTTCTTCATGCCTCTTTCTACTTAGCCAATTAATTATCAATTAATTCTGGATTTACGTTCTTTATAAATTAATCAAGAACAACATGCTAACAAGTGAGGCATAGATATCACACTATCTAGCAAATCAAGAGGCAAACCGTTATCACGGTACAAAGCAACACAAGCGATCAAACCAATTCTTTTAATCCAGTTCAAGTATTTAATTAGGCCAATTTCATTGTGATCCAAAGGGCTAAATCATGCTAACTCTACGATTGCACACAACAATTAGAGAGAAGCATGAATCCCCTACCTCAAGGGTTATTGAAGAAAACCACCACGGTCGAAGAACGCTCAAGGAACCTGGGTTGATTCTCTGAATCCCTGCCTTAGATTTCTCCTCCTAGAAAGATCAAGACCAATACTTGTCATAAGGACATCTACACACTTAGATCTACCCATAACAGGTGTAGATCTAATACACCAAGAGAAGAGAAGGATTAGATCTAAGTAGATCTAAGAAACAAACAAGAACAAGGAAGTACGGCCACATACCTCAAGAATCTGGCTTCGATTCACCAATAGAAGAGTCTGGATCGCCTCCAAATGCTTGCGATAGGTTATTCTATCTCCAAGAAAAGTTAATCCTGAGTTATGTCCGATTAGGGGCTTAAACAAGCAAGATAAAGGCTAAACGGTCAAGATCCTAAAATTTAGGATCTAACTTTAAGTGCATGCACGGCCTAGTCACACGGTTAGACAAACCTTGCGCTAACCGTGCGGTCACCACTGCCTTATCCACCCAGCTCGCACGGTTTGGAAGCATAGTTTAGACAAACCGTGCGCCTCCCATGCAGTCTCTACTGCCATCAAGTCCAGTTATGCACGGCTTGGCCGCACAGTTTAACAAACAGTGCGCCAACCGTGCGAAAGCTACAGGACTTCCAGTTTTCTTTAAAAAGGCCACCCAAACGCACCTCCAAGCCACCTCGATCCCCCGGGACACCTCTAACACCACATTTTCACAAGGGAATGGACCGGAGAGGTCTGGGCCATTACATCAGATACCTCTCAAAACATTCTCGTCCTCGATAATCCAAAACCCACCTAAGGAGAAAACGAAACAAGGTCCGAACATCCACCCACCGAGATACCTCTCAAAAGAGAGCAAGCCACAAAAACAAAAAAGGAAGCCATCTCATAAACACAAAGGTTTCATAACCACACCAGTTACATTTACACATGAAAAGAGCTAAATAACAAACAACTCTGGGTACTGAGCATGCATATGTGACTCACGTTCCCAGGTACTCTTCTCCAAGCCACTGTGTCGCCACAAGACACGAACCAAAGGAATAGAACGCCCACGCAACACCTTATCTTTGCGGTCTTGGATATCCACAGGTCTCTCCTCAAAGGTTGCATCATCATCGACATCGATCTATCCCCAATCAATGATGTGAGAGTCGTCATAAAGATAACGACGGAGTTGCGATACATGGAAAACATCATGCATCCGACTCATCTGTGGGGGAAGTGCTACTTGATACGCCACAGTTCCAACACGAGCTAACACCTCGAAAGGCCCAACAAACCGGGGAGAAAGATTACTTCCATGACCAAAACTTCGTTTCCCACGACGGGGATTCACCTTCAGAAACACATGATCCCCAACATTAAACTCTAAGGGTATCCTTCTTTGATCGGCATAGGATTTCTGACGATATTGCACTGCCTTCATCCTCTCAAAAATCACTTGAACCATCTCTGTTGTATTCTGCACTAGTTCTGGTCCGAGAATTGCTAACTCTCCGACCCCATTCCAGCACAACGGATAACGGCAAGGCCAGCCATTCAAGTCTTCAAACGGTGTCATACCGATGGTTGAGTGGAAACTATTATTGTAAGCAAACTCCACCAAGTGTAAGTGCCTCATCCATGAACCTCCAAAGTCAATAACAAAAGAGCGTAACATGTCTTCAAGAGTCTAGATGGTTCGCTCTGTCTGACCATCCGTTTGAGGATGAAAAGAAGTGCTAAGGCATAGTTGAGAACCAAAAGCATGTTGGAGACCTCTCCACACCCTGGAGGTAAAACAAGGATCTCGATCAGAAATGATCTTCCTTGGGACTCCATGAAGTCTCACCACCTCCTCCAGATACTTCCTTGACAAAACTTCCACTAAGCTCGACTCCTTGATCGCTATGAAGTGAGCCGATTTTGTTAAATGATCCACTACCACCCAAATAGAATCATGTCCTCCCAGAGCTCGAGGTAAACCTATAACAACTTTCATTGAGATGTCCTCCCACTTCCACTGAGGAATCTCTAATGGCTGGAGAAGACCACCAGGAACACGGTGTTCGGCCTTCACCTCAAGATCCCCCAACTGGGACTCTTCCACCTTCTGCACCAGGGATGACTGTACCGTCATCTGAAAAAGACATCCTCTACCCCCAACTTCTCCCATGTCAAGATGTAAAGCTGATAGTTCTTCCATTACTCTCCATGAATCACCGGATTCATGCACAGCATCACTACATGACTTTCGGCTCAGCGCATTAGCTACAACATTCCCCTTTCCATGTGTATACGATATTTCTAAGTCGCATTCCTTCAAGAACTCCATCCACCGACGTTGTCGTAAATTCAAGTCACGCTGGGAGAAAACATACCTCAAACTCTTATGATCAGTGAAAACCAAAAAGCACTCACCAATGAGGTAATGTCTCCAAAATTTCTGAGAAAACACCACGGCTACCAACTCGAGATCATGGGTGGAATAGTTGCATTCATGGGGACGTAACTGCCAAGACCCATAAGAAACAACTGACCTCTGCTGCATAAGAACACAGCCTAACCCCAGACGTGAAGCATCGCAGAAAACATCAAACTGAACTCCTTCAGCTAGAATACAAAGGACTGGAGCACTTACTAACTTCTCCTTTAGATACACGAAAGTTTCCTGACACTGATCAGTCCATATGAATGTCTGATCATTCTTGGTCAAAGATGTCAGAGGAGTCACAACCTGTGAGAAATTGTCCATGAACCTCCTTTAGTAGCCTACGAGACCAAGGAAACTCCGCACCTCTGACACTGTCTTGGGGGATGCCCAAGACACAACTGCTTCTATATTCGATGGATCCACATAAACTCCCTGTTGGGACACCACATGCCCCAAGAAACGGACTTCTCGAGCCCAAAACTCACACTTCGGAAACTTCCCGAATAGCTGATGTTGACGAAGAACTCCCAAAACGGCTCGTAGATGCTCTGCATGCTCCTCTTCAGATGTGGAGTACACAAGAATGTCATCGATGAAGACTACCATGAACTTGTCTAGGAACTCACGAAACACAGCATTCATCAAACCCATGAACACAGCTGGAGAATTCATCACGTTGAACGGCATTACAACGAACTCATAATGCCCATGACGACAATGGAAAGCAGTCTTCGGGGTATCCTCATCCTTCACACGCATCTGATGATATCCTAACTGCAAGTAAATCTTTGAGAACCAACTTTCACCCTTTAGTTGATCGAATAAATCATCAATCCGCAGAAGAGGATAGCAGTTCTTTATTGTCACTTTATTTAAGCGACGATAATTGACACACAACCGCAAACTGCCGTCAGCCTTCTTTACGAACAGAACCGGTTCACCCCATGGGGACACACTTGGTCGAACAAAACCACACTGTAACAGACCATCAAGCTGTGTACACAGCTCTCGTAACTCGGAAGGGGCCATCCTATATGGATACATAGAGATAGGATATGCTCCTGATTGTAGTTCAATCCCAAACTCGATCTCTTGTCGAGGGGGTAATGCTACAACCTCTTATGGAAAGACATCAGGGTACTCCTCTACGACCCTAGGAAACGCCAACTGCCGAACCTCTGAAGAACTTAGAATCATCTCAGCCGCCATGGACGATAAGGATGGAACACGCCTATAACCCATCTGAGGATCTCGCTCACCAACAAACACCACCTTTTCTCCATCCGCACCAATGAAGATGACTTTCTTCCTGAAGCAATCCACGATAGCCTGCACTGAATACAACCAATCCATGCCGAGGATGATATCATATGGTTGTATCCATAAACATAGGGAATCTCCCCAAGAGCGGTGTTGCCCCAACACTAGCTCACAGTCTCTACATACTTCAAACAAGTCAACTCGACCTCCAACTGGCATAGTCAACGCCAAGGGTACTGGAATCCTCTCTACCTCAAGTCCCAAAGCATGGACAAGGGTAGGTGATATGAAGGAGCATGTCGCTCCTGAATCAAACAAGGAATACACCAAGGTAGAAAACAAGCAAAGGGTACCTCGAACGATATTTGGCTCGTCTGTTGCTGGAAATGCTAGAGCATGAAGCTGACCATGGCCTCCTCCACATACTCTCTGACCCTGATGACGACCACCATCACGGCCGCGCTCTGCTCTCTGAGGACGGGGAGCATCATGGGGCTGTCCTCTGCATGCCTCATCTACCCTCTGGTGATCAAAAGCTGGTGTAAACCGATGTTATTGCCTCGCTGGAACTGTCTCAAAGGAGGAACCTGGAGCGGAGCGCCCAGTGTACGATGAACGCTCTGAAAGGTCGGGCACTCCCGCTGCTGATGTCCATGACCACCATACGAAAAACAAGCGCATAATACCTTGGCAAAGGTCCGAGAGTTACTGCCTCCGGAGAAACGAGATGGGAAGAGCTGGGACCTACCCCCGACTGAATGGAAACTCTTCTGTCCTGAAAACCGAGAACCCCAGACCACAGCTATGCTCCGTGAGGAATCGTGCTGATTCACCTCTCGTGATGATCCGGTCCTAGTCAAAGTCCTCTCAACAACCTCCTCCCTCGCCAGCACCTCGAGATATGTCTTCAGCATAAATGGGGTGACCTGGCACTGGATATCTAGATGCAAAGCCTCTTCAAAATGCCTCGCCCTGGCCTCCTCATCAGGTAACAGGTCCGAAGCATATCGTAGAAGGTTCCTGAAATGGATTCCAAACTCCCGAACACTGGAGCTCCCCTGTCGAAGGGTAATAAGCTCCTGGCGACTGGACGCCTTTCCATTCAAAGAAAGGAACTCAACCCTGAACTTGTCTCAAAACTCCTCCCATGAGATCGCTGACTCCTCACGATCCCCGAGGAACAAGAGCCACCACTGCCTCGCTGCTCCACGCAGCATCGTCACCACCAAGGACACCCAGTGCTCCTTCCGAGCACGAATCGAACTGAAACCGATCTCGACCGCCTCCAACCAGTCTTCTGTGACTACATCTGAAACGGAGCCCTCGTACTTCTGCAGACTCTGGCACTAAAACTCTCAGAGTGTCTTCCTCCAAGTGTCGTCTTTGTCAACCTCTACCCTGCGGCGACCTGCTGGAACAGCCTGCTAGACATCTTCTACGCAAACCTGACGAGGACGTCGACCTGGAGCCATACCTAAAAAATAACAAACACTTAGAGCTCCTAAGCCTGGAATATGGAAGACTCATCATTAATTAATTAATTGTTTTATTTCATTCGTTTTAGGTTAACCTATCCCAAGGTCTACCCATTCAAACACAGGCACAAAGAAGAATGATGCATGATCCTTTCCTAGGTCTCTACCCTGCAACTAGTATCACCTTGTTTATTAGCCACTGCAAACTTAAAGGTCTGTGCAACAGATTATAGGGGGCCCTAAACGCCTATGTCTCTGCCGGTCTCCATTGTTTACCCCACTTGATAAACATGAATGACACCATTTCCCTACCAACCCATGCAACCTCACCTGTGCCTAACTCCAATCCTCATCCTATCCCTCAACCAGAACTCTGATACCACTCTGTCACAACCCCCTCCCCACAAAGTGTACCCCTCCTAGGTCGGCAATGTGAGAAGAGAGATAATGACCCATGAGTCCCGCCTCCAGTAGGCCCTGGGTTGGTGACTAGCACCGAGGGTATAGTAAACACACAAATGGGAGGCATTACCCTCTAAGAGAACACATGAGGAAGAGAGAGATAGAATAGACACCAACCAACTCCAACTCAAAACTGAAGTATAAAATAAACCCATGTACATATATGAAATGCCATGAAAAAGTACAACAACTGAAAGGGAAAACTACAAGTACCCAAAAGAAAGTAAAATGGCAGCGACCACAAGCCCGAACAGCTCCTCCAACCACAAGCTAGTAGTAACCATCTTGATCTCCAACCTGCTCCAAGTGACCTGAAAAACAGTTTATATATACGTAGGGTGAGTATAACAGTATACTCAGTAGGATCCTCCCTGAAGCCTCTCGTGCAAAAGTAAAGAAATCATGCTAAATCCCAGTGAACAACAAGTGAAACTAACTCGTCACCTAAACAGGTATACTAAGTTCCCAACCTCGTCATGGCTACTCTCACCAAGTAACGCATACAAGAATATAGCATATAGTAAAGAATATCAAGGGTACCCCGCTACTACTTCCCCACTGGTTTTCCGCTTTTCCCCAACGACATACGTCATGTGCATCTCTCTCCAAAAGCTTACCCATATAAACTAGGGCTAAGCTCCACAATCTGCACCACGTTCACCACAAAGGCTTGCCCGCAGACACCTGGGCTAAGCTCCACACCATCCTCACAACCAAAAGTAACCAGGTAGGTTCTGGGAGCCACCACAGCCCACATAACTTGTATCATACATCAGGTATTGTACCTCAAGCCATTATAGCCCATACGCCGAGTAAGGATCCTCAAGCCATCATAGCCTATACATGTTACACCTATAGTAGTCCATAGGATACTATATCCAGAATATATGTGTGGAAATAACCACAATCCATTACATCCCTCTACACACATATATGGGGAAAACTAACTGTTGTGCCCACGACACTAATATCTACCAAGAGAAGAGAGCGGGGTCAAAGGGGGTAGTCATCCATTGATCCTCCCATCGGAATGTTGGGGAAAACACCCCCCCCCCCCCCAGGGATCAGAATCCCTGGGGTGTCAGTTTCCCTTACCGATAGGGTGGAGTAGCGTATAGAAACACAAAAATTACAGAATATATGTAACTCACAACCACACTATGGGCATAACCTAGTCTTAGCCTCAACTGCAGCTAACGTCTCTTGGACTCTGGGCTGCTATTTCTAAGACTAGGCATCCTATAAGCACACAACCAGTTAAAGAACTTCATTAGGTTACTTCATTCCCTTTTTCATCAATTCCACTTTAGGTTAATTAATTCTTTGCACGTTAATTAACCATGAACAACCCACATTCAACATCATTTGCATCACACCCAAAGTCCACTTTCCCTTTTTCAAATTACCACCACTTCATTAAGTTCCAGTGAATTCCAACCCCATGGGTTAACATCATTTATTCAGAATTTCAATACAGAATTACTTTCCCCTATTCCTAGGCATTCTAGAAAAGCTTCTTATGCTACTAAACACAAGGGGGCTCAACACGGTGAGTAGATGTACTACCCGTCGAGTCTTTGTCGCCTATAGCAAGAGCGTAGACTCATTCCTCCTCGAGAGGCTAAACGCATAAAGCACGTGGCATACCTCACGCGTTTTTTCCTCCTTCAGAAGAAGGGTAAGCAAGACCAACTGCCTTGAGCAGTGGGGAAAAGTAAAGTAGATAATCAACCAATTAAACCACCAAACATCCAGCCATCACATCCATCCCATGCCATTATCCCCGGTGTCCTCCCCGACACCCACGTGCATAAACCGATGCATCCCGCCACTCTAGGCGTCATCCACTGCCACAACCACAAGGCCTCCCTGCCTCCACATATCACCACACCCCTCCAGGGTCACATCACAACACAAGCAGTAGGAAATCAAACGTCACATCAAATGGGCTCTTGGCCCTTTAACAAGGCATTCATCCTTCATTTATAATGAGCACTCATGGCTCCAAACCACAAGGTATTCAGCCTTACAAGTAAGAGGGTAACTCAGAACCCTTCAGGGAATTCAATCAATCAAGTTCATATATCCATCTTGAATTAACATATTCAATTCGTTGGTTCCAACATCATGAACCAAAACAGTAAGCTATCACAAGGATTAAACATGTTTACTATGCCAACTTAATCAACATCAAATTACAACAAGAACCAGATTCTTCTTCATGCCTCTTTCTACTTAGACAATTAATTATCAATTAATTCTAGCTTTACATTCTTTATAAATTCATCAAGAACAACATGCTAACAAGCGAGGCATAGATATCACACTATCTAGCAAATCAAGAGGCAAACCGTTATCACAATACAAAGCAACACAAGCGATCAAACCAATTCTTTTAATCCGGTTCAAGTATTTAATTAGGTCAATTTCATTGTGATCTAAAGGGCTAAATCATGCTAACTCTACGATTGCCCACAACAATTAGAGAGAAGCACGAATCCCCTACCTCAAGGGTTATTAACAAAAACCACCACGGTTGAAGAACGCTCAAGGAACCCGGGTTGATTCTCTGAATCCCCGCCTTAGATTTCTCCTCCTAGCAAGATCAAGACCAAGACTTGTCACAACGACATCCACACACTTAGATCGACCCATAACGGGCATAGATCTAAGACACCAAGAGAAGAGAAGGAGTAGATCTAAGTAGATCTAAGAAACCAACAAGAACAAGGAAGTACGGCCACATACCTCAAGAATTCGGCTTTGATTCGCCAAGAGAAGACTCTGGATCGCCTCCAAACGCTTGGGAGAGGTTCTTCTATCTCCAAGGAAAGGTAATCCCGAGTTATGGATGATTAGGGGCTTAAACAAGCAAGATAAAGGCTAAACGGTCAAGATCCTAAAATTTAGGATCTAACTTTAAGTGCCCGCACGGCCTAGTCGCACGGTTAGACAAACCGTGCGCTAACCATGCGGTCACCACTGCCTTAGCCACCCAGCTCGCACGGTTTGGCGGCACGGTTTAGACAAACAGTGCGCCTCTCGTGCGGTCTCTACTGCCATCAAGGCCAGCTACGCACGGCTTGGCCGCACGGTTTAACAAACCGTGCGCCAACCGTATGAAAGCTACAGGACTTCCAGTTTTCTTTAAAAAGGTCACCCAAACGCACCTCCAAGCCGCCTCGATCCCCCGGGACACCTCTAACACCACATTTTCACAAGGGAATGGACCAGAGAGGTCCGGGCCATTACAATTTCCCACTGAGAAAACAGCACCACTGCACGAACCATTCTATCATCATCGTTGGACAACATCATCGTCGGGAAAAGAAACAACTTGTTCATTATCGAAGACCACTGGAATTCCATGTTTTTTATAAGATACGATTAACATTATTAATCATAGAATGCCATGTTAGTCATAAGATATGATTAACATATGCCACTGCATTACAATCTAGTCATATCATACACTATGATTGGTTGTGATATGGTATCAAAATATCAAAAGAAACTATGTACCACAAAAGCATATTGTGTGCACTTAATATCATGTATGTCATACCCTATGACATATTTATATCATACAATACGATATAACCAAAAGCATAATATGATTTATATTGACTTTAGGGAATATCTCCATCAAAAAGTATATATTTATCAATCATTGAATGATCCATAATAAAATTCCATAATTAGCCTAAACCCAAAAAAAACTCATTGAGTAGCGTATCGACATGGAATATCGAGCAACAAGGTGTGGAGGGCTCGTAGACGGCTCACATTCCCCCCTATGAGAAAAATCCCCACTTTATCAAACTCAACTGACCATCAATTTAATCCCAAATCGATGAAAATCCAAGAACTCGCTAGGATACTAACCTTCACTGAAATGACAAGCGACGACATGTGTTCACCCTTCTCAAGCCTCCTCTAGCCACCACATGTGAAAGATCCATCGATACGGCTGGATTTCGCAATGTTCTGGTGAAATTTGACTTCAAATCCATAACTCAAACCAACCAAATTAGAGAAGGAAAAGAAGTAAGGGGAGAGATCATACCTCAATAACGAACTATGCCCACCAAGACCATTGGGGATCAAATAGAGAAGAAGAGGAGGGGGGATAAGGAGCAAATGTGTGGCCACTAGTACAAAAATAGGTTTTTTATGTCAGTTTTCTTTATGTTTCTAACGTCCATTTTTTAGGCAATGTCATTCCAAACGACATAGTAAATATATTTTTAACGTCAGTTATTAAAACCGATGTTAAATTTTATTTTTTTATTTTTTTGTGATTTTTCATGTATGTTTTTAAATGACCGATATGAAAAAATAATTCTTTAAAAAAATGAGAGAATGAAGAACCTGACATGGTTGTTTTTGGAGAATCCATAACAAAAATCACAGTTTTGAATGACAAAATTAGTTAGTTTACAATTGTAAAACAAAAAAAAATATTGACCATCCAATGATATAATCAAAAAAATCAACAAATATTAATGACAATGTTTGAAAAAAAAAACAATTGAGAATAAAAGTTATAATAGCATGCATTTTACCTCTATGAAAGGATCTTTGATAAATCATAATGTTCAAAAAAATGTCTTCGTCATTGTAGAAATCGTTGTCAACGTTCCTCTCACCAATTTCACCCTCTTAGTCTTTTAAATGCATATTCAATCATGATTCAGAGTCTATGAATGATAAATTGAGGGAGAAATAAAAAATTTGGTGAAAATCGTGTGGGTGAAATAGATATGAAGATTGGGGGAGAAACAAAAGTCTAAGATTAAAATGGAAAAAGTACATCACGTTGTATTTGCATGCGGGAATAAACAACACATGAATGCAATGCAAAAAAATGAAATTTACATGTTTGGAAGGATGAATTTATAGGTAAGAAAGTTAAATTGCGTTGGCACGATGTGAAAAAAAAAGTGAAATTTCTTTGTTGGGTTTTTTTTAACATTGGTTTTTAAAAAAACCAACGTTAAAAATTACTTTTCATGTTATTATAAAAATTTATTTTTTTATGATTTTTAGTGTTGGTTATTTAAAAAGCAAAGTTAAAATCATTTTTCATGTCGGCTTTTAAATAACCGGCGTTAAAAAACACAAAAAAATCAAATTATAAATGTCATTTTGTACATCTGTTATTTAAAAAAATGACATCAAAAATATTCTGGACAATATTTTTAACATCGATTATTTAAAAAACCGACATTAAAAAAATTCTAGATTATTTTTTTCAAATCGTTTTTTTGAAATAACTGATGTTAAAAATATATTCAAAAATATTTTTAACATTGGTTATGTCAATAACCGACGTTAAAAATACCAATGTAGGAGATTTTATGTCGGTTATTAAATAATCGGTGTTAAAAATATTTTTAACATCGGTTATTAAATAACCGACATTAAAACACCAGCTTTCTAAATGCTTTTTCAACTAGTGGGCTCCCCCTCTTTGGAGCTCCTTCGACCAAGAAATCCAAGAGGTTTAAAATACCCCCCCCCCCCACCCACCCACCCCCCGGGATATGACTAGAAGTCCACAACACTGGACTCCATGTGGATCCCCCCCCCCCCACCACACACACACACAAATTGGGACTCTGGGGGCCACCAGGTTCTCGATGACATCACCAATTGTACACCCCCACTGCCCAGCCCACCAAGATCATGGTGCGACATCGCTAGGGTTCCAATGCTCCGTAATCATTTCTCTCCCCCAAGCTTTTTCGCAAATACCACCATGTCCAATACCTATATTTTTGCTACACTAGAATCTAGCTCTTACCAGGTTCCACCAATACCTGATAAAGTGGGGCGTTACACTTAATTTTCACGAGTCAATGGATACCCATCATGGTTCCTTCATTTGTAGAGGTTGTGATTCAACATTTGGGTCTCTACTACAAAAACTAGGTAGATCTTTTTGTTGCACATACAAAAAGACTCCCATATTGTCATTGTATATGAGCACTTCATCAAAAACTCCATTGTAAAGATTTTAGGTTTACTGTTATATGAGTGAAAGGCACACCATTACACAAAGGGCACATCCACCAACAATTACACATGTATACTTTGTGAACTATAAAGGGGGTTCACCTCTTGTGCATTCTTGAAGTGGGGTCCTAAAGGGTTACTCATGAGGCATTTAATGCCCCGCCAAACCTTAGATCTAGGATCCCTTTGGTGGATAAGGTGGTTTTAGCAAACATCTACTACTCGATGGCAAGCCAAGGTGCGTGGTGGTAGAATCAAATGCAATCTCTTCTTTATATTCATGAGTTCGTTATATTTTGGTATTAAGTCATTACATACTTTAGAACTATTGTCAATTATCGATTGGGATTTCAATTTGATTGGGTTGTTAATCGTTTTATATATGTGATGCTTGCATATTAATTATTAATTAGATTTATGATTATGCAAATGAATTTTAAAAGTGCCAATAAAATTGCCCATTATCATTGCCCACATATCTAAGACCTGTCGGACTTGAATGATCTTCAGCATTAGGTATTAGGTCAAAGTATTAGTTATGCAATTATCGTTTACCGTAATTTTCTTTCCTTGCATTGTGTTCCACGATGTTGGATGCAATCGACTTTATATAGAACAATGATATTGTTGGTGGATGAAACCATCCCAAGCATCCACCATGTCTACATCTAGATAGGTTTAGGTTTTTAGTTTTAAGGTTTAATTACAGAAAACCTCCATTTGTAATGTAAGATCAACTAAAGTAACCCCTTAGTTTCATTATGCTTAAAACTTTGTTCCAAACTCAATGTAAGTGCTCTACCTGTAATTCTTAATTTATAGAGCAAAGAAGATAGGAAGAATGGAAAAGGTCAAAAAATAAACCCTTTCAAGATGTATACTATAATAATGATGCGAAAGAGAATCAGACATCTACAAATCGATCCCCAAATCAAAATCAGAAGGGAGAGCCGATGGGAGGCAAAAGGCCGAGGAACCGCATTATCTTGTATCGGCGAAGCTTTCTCGAAGATTTTGGCTTGAGTGCAATCTCCTGTAAAATAAAACATGGATTCACTGCAAAGACTCAAACTAAAACATTGTTCATTAACAAGGAATAGTCCCCGTTTAATCAAGGATCAAACAGTTTTGTTTCTCTTTTGTATCCTATCTGGCTCAATCCAGATTAGCCTAAATCCAAATTGATTTATAATTGAAAAAACACAAAAACAAAACAAAACAAGACACCGGCTCACATCAAATCGAATTTTGGGAGTTCGTTTTCGCTTACTCCTGCCATTTCCAAGGGAATGCTCCTCAGTTCTGCTTGGACTCAATGAATTCCATTTGTCTGCTTAAACAAGTCTCCCAATCAAATTCTTTCAACCGCTCTAAATTAATTAGGGTAAATAACTGGGCCAGGCCATCATATCCACAGCCCAATCAAGCCAGCCCAGCCCAAATTATTTTTACAATATAACTTTTTACTTGCTAGATATCTGTAGTAGCCGTAAGCCAAGTCAGATATCATTACTTCTTCATGAAATCACAAGATTGCATAGCAAACTTTTCAAAGATAAAGATATTAAATTAAGTGAAAAATACTCACCAGATGCCAGGTCAGGCCAACTTGAGTTGTTGTGGCCATTAGGGCTTCCAGAAACAGGAGCACATGACTTCATCTGTTCCTTCCTAACTAAAGCCTGATTTTTTTTATATGTTAGATATACATACATACATACATACATACATACATATACATACATATACATACATATACATACATACATACATACATATACATACATATATATATATATATATATATATATAATGAGTTAGCAACCAAATGATAAATATAATCAATGTACCTGATTTAAAGCCACCTGAAACTGTTCCGTTGGATTGCAGCTCCTTTCCTCAAAGCACTGAAAAGAAGGTCAATGGTCAAGCCGCCACTAAAAAACATTTTTCATGTGTTAGGGCTCCGTTTAATTCATGAAAATATTTTTTTTATTTTATCTTTGATAAATGTTTTAAAAAATATATTGGTTTTTTAAATAAAAAACATTAAAAAAAAAAAGAAACTGAGATTTTTGGGGGGGGGTGAGGGACTAATTTGCATTTTTTCATAAAATGAAAGCGAAATAAAATATCTTTTTGTATTTCGTTAACTTTGAAAAATATATAACAAAATATTTTCAGAAAATGAAAACAAAAAAAGTTTAAATGCACAAAATGTAGCCGAGGTGTTGAGAGAGATTGCTTCTAATTACGAGGGATTTAGTTAGGTGCTGAGCATGTGAAAAGATGGTTACCAGATCAAAGTTTGAAAGATCTCTAACCGGATCAACCCACGAACTGAAAACAACAGATTCACAATTCAGCATGTAGAATTTAAATATTAATCAAAATTATGCAAAAATACCACCTTCGATTATCCCCGTAAAATTGTACCAAAATAAGTCCATCAGCACCTCCATCACTAGAATTAGAGAGAGTTGATTCTCCCATCACCTAAAGAATTAAAAAACTTAATTAAATGATTCCCCAAAAGTTGATAAGGTAAGATCTAGTAATACAGTAAACCAGGACATGGGTCCCACCATGGATCCCCTTGCTTATTGCACTGTTTCCTTGAAAGCACAAAATTGATGTGCTAAAAAGGAATGATTCCACTTCCAATGAAAACCATCCCATTGGTTAATAAGGCTGTGTTTGGCTTGAGGGAAGCCTAAGAGGCATTCTTGTCAATAATACATAAAATCATGGACAATTATGTCTACAATGTTTACTTACAAGGAATGAGCATTTAAACCGAAATTGGGAAGAATTCTATCTGCCCTATATGATGGAACCGGCACTCCCTCAGCCACATACCAAACACAGCTTCTGACCGTTCTTCCACTCATTCATTTTTCTCAAACCAGTGTTCTTTCATACCAAACATTGCCAAACAGTTTTGGGTTTGAGGGATGGTGCATGACCAAATGGCCTAAATTCAAAGAGCTTGTGCAAATTATTGATTAAAATACCAAAACTATAAAGGGAGTGTTGTATTAGAAGGGAAAAAAAGATGAAAAAGATGGCCAAGAAGAATAAATATACACATTCAGTGAAAATGAAATGAAACATCAAGATTTAAATTTTAATTGCCAAAAGGGGGCAAAAATAACCTACTTCAGCAGGCCACCACATTCCACCATCTGCTTTAGCCCACACAATGCTCCCTGGGGTAGAAAGAACATTGTCACAATCTATTATATGGGACTTATCTGGGGTGAGTTTCAATTTTTGGGGAGCACAAACTTTTCTTTCATAAGGAACCCTACACAAAATAATTAGTAAAAATATAAGCATAATCAGAGGATCATTTTTCTGAACTAATTTAGGTTATCAAACTACCAAAACAAGAGGAACAGAGTGAATAAACACAAATGAAAAGCACCATGCAACCTACACTAAACCAATTCATGTCTAACTTCACTATATGCATCACATCAAAATTGCATTAGCACAACTAAATAAATTGAGGAATGGGCAGTCATGAAATCTTAAACATATAATTATGGCTCTACATTTGGGTCCGTTTGACAACACTTATTGAAAACAGCTTACAATACTTATCAGTTATGATAAGCACTTCTGTATAAGAATTTCCAAATTTCTTATTAAAAATGTTGGGAGTAATTATGTATCTAGGATATGAGCGTGTCTAGATTCATTTTATATCACCAGGTCTATCTTATCACCTTATCCCTCTAGTAATCATGTATCTAGGATATGAGTGTGTCTAGATTTATTTTCTCTATAAATAGAGTTATGATCTCTCTCTCTCTCTCTCTGTCTCTGGGTGCGCCCCACCCAGGTGCCTCCACTAGGCCAGGCACACCAGCAACAGCCAGGGCATGCCCTGCCTAGGCATCCCGCTAGCCCAAGCCTCCTCTGCCAAATGCCCAGGCCCCTCCAGCAGGTCGTGCTTCCGGCCCTGACCGGCTCTCCGCCCAGGCCAGCGCACTTCTTCTGTGCCTCCTGCTCACCCAGTGTAATGCCTCACCAAGGTGCACAGCGCCCCAGGAGCACTAGGCCAAGGTGCATCTGACCCAGATTTCCGATTCTCTTGATCTTCAGTCACCTTCCCGACTCTACTCTGAAGCATCGACATTCACCAAGGTTGACACTTGAGACTTCATCCTCATTGACCACACAAAAGCTCCAGCAGGCTCCCCTTTCGCGATCTGGTCCTCTCCATGGGCAGCAGGTGCCATCTCCAGCAGTAGCAGGTGCCCTCCTTTGCTACAGCTGATTTCTGTGAACCAGAAATTTCTTCAGCAGACTCCCGAACTCAATGGGCTGTTACACCAGATTTCTTCTAGCTGGCAGGAAATTTCTTCATATTGACCCAGTCATGCCATTCTAAAATCTTTTCTTTACAACAACGCTGGACATCAGCCCCACTTTTATCAATGCAGGCCTCCCTGAACAGACTACCCAGGCCGCATGCCACTGCTCCAGGCCTCTGCACCCCTCTGCATATTTTAGCATTGTTTTTCTCCAGCACCCCCCTGCCGAATCTCTTGCATCTTCTCTGGATTTTCTATTGCACTTCTCCTCGCAGCGACTTTGACTTTGAAGATGTTGTCGGTTTTCTTGATGTCCATCACATTTTCTTGATGTGATCTCCTCTGATTTCTCGTGGATGCCGTTCAGTCATCCTATCCCAGGCGTCCTTTTTCCAAACACACCAGGGTCCCCTGGCGTCTCTGTGCTTCTACCCATGTGCCCCGAGTTTCTGACTTGACAATTTGTGGCCCGCATATGATTTCACCATATTTCAGTGAATGGAAGGCAATAGTGGACGGGATCCACAACCTTTAGCCCGTTACTAGCTGCTCACATTCAATTCAGATGTTCAACACTGATAGAATCACAGTAAGTGGTATAGAAAGAAAGGAGTACTTCTGAAATTCTTCTCAGGAAAACCAGCTATTTCAGGAGCCTCAACTTCAGTAGATGACTCAGCCCTTTTATCACTCCCGCCCCCTCCCGAGAAAACATCTTGTCCTCGGGGTGAAAATAAGGATAATAGGCCCGAATAAGAGCTGCACTTTCTCAAGTAACATCCTCCGGAGAGTGCCCACGTCAAAGGATCATCCACTGGAGGTCCAGACCAGAACCACAAGCAGAGAGAACAGCTTCTAGAGCAACCTAGTCCTGGATATCATCAGGAAATAGATTGGGAAAATCATCGGCAAAATGAACACCAATGGACCGCACTAGTTGAGAGACATGAAAGACGACCCGACTATGGGCAGGCAAATCCAGCCAGTAAGCAACACAGCCAACACGCTCAACCAGAGTAAAAGGGCCACAAAATTGGGCAGACAACTTTGGGCAGACTTTAGAACCCGAAAAACAGGGCTGCTGAACGTGAAACTTCACCAATACCTTGCCTCCAACAAGAAAAGTTATGGGGCGGCGCTTATGGGGCGGCGCTTCTGATTAGCAGACCGGCACATGTGAAGTTAGGCAGCAAGTAGATTCATACGAAGTTGCTGTAAAACTTCATCCCGATCGAGTAAAGCCACAACAACAGCCTCAACAACAGTCTGCTTTTGTGAAACGAATCAAAGCTGGAGGCCGCCAACCATATACAATCTCAAAAAGCGTGCAACCAACAGAAACATGGAAAGAGGTGTTGTAACTATACTCAGCCCAGGTAACCACCATGCCCATTGAGCTGGCTTGGAAGAGGAAAAACAACATAAATACGTCTTAAGACGAGCTCATCTTCAGTTTGGTGCAATGCAAACGAAACAATTCTCTCCAAAAAACATTGGTAAACAGTGGGTCACGATCACTGACAATCGCACTTGGCGCTCCATGGAGGCAGACAACCTCCCTCATGAACAAAGTCGCCACGCCCCGAGCAGTATAGGGATGCTTTAAGGGCAAGAAATAGGCATACTTAAATAAGCAATCGACCACAACCAAAATAACTTCATATCCCTGTGATTTTGGAAGCCTGGAATTAAAATCCAGAGACCACTTCCCAAATAAGTTCCAGTATGGGTAGAGGTTGGAGGAGCCCTTCAGGAGAAAGTGTAAGGGATTTATGCTACTAGCATATTAGACGTTCGCGGACAAATTTCATAATTGCCGAAGTCATGCCCCGCCAAAACAAATCAGCCGCCAAACGCTTATAAGTCTTTAAGAACTCTTTATGACCCCCTTCAGGGGAAGAATGGTAAATAATGAACCAGCGGTGGAATAAAAAAAGAGCATTTGCTAAGAACTAACCTGTCGCGAAAAAATAACAAACCATGTCGAAGAGAATATCTCGGTTTCGCACCAGGATCTTGCTCTAAAAGGTGAACAATAGCCTGCAGATCGTTGCCTGCAGAAAGTTCAGATCAGACCTGCTGAAAATCAACCCAATAGGGTTCGGAGACCAGCAACCACAAGACCTTCTCATCCATAGAGCGAAACAGAGCATCAACAACACAATTGTGTTTCCCTGGTTTGTAAATAACCTCAAACTCAAAACCCAATAATTTCGCTTGCCAGCATTGTTGAGCCATTGAAGGGATCCGCTGAGTCAACAAATGCTTTAAACTCTTGTGATTTGTCCACACAACAAAAGGATGTCCACACAAATATTGCTTCCAATGTTGCACCGTGTAGAAGAGGTAATCTCCTTACCTCAAGGTGAGGCGAAGGCCTTCTTTTATAGATTGAGAATACGGAATACATAAAGGGGTATTCCGATATGGGACTCGGAAATACCCAGAATAATAAAAAACAGGTTCCAACACTCCCCCTCAAGCTGGACAGGCCCAGCTTGGAATACGAGTCCCACAAAAGAAAGATAACATTAAGAAAAGACCAGACACACTCCCCCTCAAGCTGGGTCGCAGATGCTGTGGATGCCCAGCTTGGAACTGAGCGAGGAGAGGCGAGCTCCTGGGAGGCCTTTGGTGAAGATGTCAGCAAGCTGGTCTGTCGTCGGGATGTGGCTAAGGCGGACATGATCGTGCTCCAGGTGGGGGCGAAGAAAGTGGCAGTCCACCTCAATATGCTTCGTACGTTCATGGAAAACGGGATTCGAAGCAATCTTGGTGGCTGTCTAATTGTCACACCAAATGTGAGCAGATGTCTGTGGAGGAAAGCCAAGCTCCTGGAGGAGATGTCGAAGCCAAATGATCTCTGTAGTGACTGTGGCCATGGCTCGATACTCGGACTTCGCACTGGAGCGGGAGACGACCGTCTGTTTCTTGCTACGCCAGGAGATGAGGTTGTCTGCCAAGAATACGGCAAACCCCGAAGTTGATCTCCGAGTAGCAAGGCAACCAGCATAATCTGCATCACAGAAGGCCTCAATATTGAGATGAGCATGATGAGAGTAGCGAAGACCACGGGCAGGATCTCGCTTGATGTATTTGGCGATGCGGAGGACAGCATCCCACTGAGAGGTGGTCGGATGCTCCATAAATTGGCTCACTTTGCCGACAGTGCAGGCAATGTCGGGACGAGTCATGGTAAGATAATTGAGTTTGCCCACTAGTCTTCGATAGCGCTCTGGTTGTGAATACGGTTCGGAGGAGGCATAAAGAGATCGTTCCCTAGGCTCCAGAGGAGTGTCGACAGCAGTGGTCTGTGTCAGCCCAGCATCATGCAGAATATCCAATGCATATTTCCGTTGGCATAGGGAAATGGTATCCGAAGAATAGGATACCTCGATGCCTAAGAAGTATGTGAGAGGACCGAGATCCTTAGTGCGGAAGTGCTGGTGAAGATGGCCCTTTAGTTGGGTGATGTCGTCACTGTCGCTGTCGGTGATGATGATATCATCCACATAAACGACTAACAGGATGCAACCAGCGGAGGTCGTCCTGTAGAACACAGTGTGGTCTTTCATGTTGCGGGAGAGCCTAAAGTCGATGACGACAGTGCTGAAGCGGCCGAACCAAGCACGAGGAGACTGTTTGAGGCCGTAAAGAGAGCGGCGGAGTCGACAGACTTTGGACTCGGCGCCGGAGGCACAAAAACCGGGGGGCTGAGACAGATAAACCTCTTCCTCAAGAAATCAATGGAGGAAGGCATTTTTGACATCCAGTTGATGAAGAGGCCAGCGATGATGAGCTGCCATAGAGATGAATAACCGGACGGAGGCCATCTTGGCAACTGGAGAGAAGGTATCAAAATAGTCAATACCGTAAGTCTGGGCGAAGCCCTTGGCCACAAGGCGGGCTTTAAGTCGATGGAGAGTGCCATCGGGATTCAGCCTGGCGGTGTAAATCCATTTGCAGCCAACCGCCTGTTTGCCTGCTGGAATGGGGACAAGATCCCAAGTATGGTTTTCTTCCAACGCCTGCAACTCATCCCGCATTGCGACTAACCATCCCGGGTGAAATTTTGCTTCACCCACAGTGCGGGGAATATAAACTGTCTCCAGAGCGGAGAGACCCCTGTAGGAAGATACAAATAGAGGAGTACTCTGACAAGAGAGAGTACCTTTCCGGAGAGCAATGGGCAAGTCCTCTGGTGCTGGGGCAAGAGCATCGGACGAAGCGGGAACGACGATGTCATTGGCCGAGACGGGGGATACAGGTGATGGACGACGGGAGTAAATCCTACCAAAATGGGTATCAGCAGTAGGGGGAGATACCGGAGTAGGGTGGATGAGAATAGGAAGGCAATCATCGATGACTGAGTCAGGATGAGGAGAGGGAAGGGAGAACGGAGAGTTCTCAACAAAGGCGACGTCAGCAGAGATGACATGCCTCCAGAGGTCCGGTGAGTAGCAGCGATATCCGCGCTGAGTGCGGGAACAGCCAAGGAAGATGCACCGGAGAGATTTGGGAGAGAGTTTGGAGAGTCCAGGACGTGTGTCTCGAACATAACATAGGCATCCAAACACTCGAAGCGGAAGGGAGTGAGAAGGGAGAGAAGAGAACAGAGCCCGAAAAGGAGTCTCCCCCTGAAGGATAGAAGAAGGAAGACGGTTTATAAGGTAGGTAGCAGTGAGTATCGCATCTCCCCAAAAATGCAGAGGCACCTGTCGGTGGAAGAAGAGGGCACGAGCAGTCTCCAAAATATGACGGTGTTTCCGCTCGGCCACTCCATTCTGTTGGGGTGTATCAAGACAGGAGGTCTGATGAATGATGTCTTTCGCCTGGAGAAAGTGCCGAAGAGGGGTGGAGAGGTACTCACGCTCATTGTCCGAGCGGAGACATTTCACAGAAGTGAAAATTTGGTTTTGAATTTCATTGTAAAATGTCTGAAATGTGGAAAACACTTCGGAGTGTTCTCGAAGGAGGTATAGCCAAGTCATGCGCGAGAAATCATCAATGAAGGATATATAGTATTTATACTCCAACTAACTCGAGATGGGACAGGGACCCCACACGTCGGAATGAACGAGATCAAAAGGTTTGGAAGCCCGTGTGTCCACCCAAGGAATGTAGGAAGTGCGATGATGTTTCGCAAAAGTACAAGACTCACAATGAAAAGATGTATGTGGTCTGAAATCTGGATAAAGCTGATGAATGGTGGAGGCGGGGGGTGCCCTAATCGGGAATGAAGATCCAAGGCACGACCAGAGATAGATGTGCAGGCGACGGGTGTCGGTCCATCAAACATATAGACCCCGTCCCGAAGCTTGCCTCTAGCAAGTTCCCGATTCGTAGTCAGCTCCTGAAAAACAACAGCAGAGGAGGTAAATATAGCAGCACAGTTAAAATCTTTGGTGAGCTTACTGATGGAAAGAAGATTAAAGGGACTGCAAGGCACATGTGCCACAGAGGGCAAGCGAAGTGAAGATGTCAGGGAGCATGCATCGAAACCGGCAATGGGGATAGTGGAGCCATTGGCGACGGCGATGGCTGATGGACCGGTATAAGGACAGTAGGAGAGCAGCATACCAGCATCACCGGTGAGGTGGTCAGAGGCACCTGAGTCGAGCAGCCAAGCAGAGGAGCGACGGCCAATAAGGGCGGCGGAAGCAGCAGAATTGGCTAGAGAAGCCGAAGAAGGACCAGGGCCGGCAAGGGTCCGAGGATCATGACTCAGCCGGATGTCCGCCATAGACAAAGCTAGAGATGATGGGAGAGTGGCGACTGAGGAGGGAGTCTCCTGGACTGCTGTCGGACCCCGCCGCAGGTGCTGAGAAGGGCGCCCATGAAGAATCCAACATCGGCCAATTAGGTGGCTGAGTTTGCCACAGTGTTGACGGAGTGGACGTGGACGACCGCTCCTACGGCCACGACCACGAGGGCCTGAGTGGCTACTGTCACGACTGACGAGGCAGGTGGAGGCAGTGATTATCTGGGGTAGAGCTGAGGAGGCTGCCATGGAAGCGTCGGGAGCGGTGCGAGCTGTGCGCAGGAAGAGCCAGGTCACCGGGAGGGAGCCGCCTGGACCGGTTCGCCGGGAGGGAGTCGGGCTGCCTGGAGGAGCGGAAGCCGGCGGGTGCAGAGCCAGCAGTTGTCGGAGGAGCCCGGTTTGCCTAGACGGAGTCGGTCCGTCGGGAGGGAGTCGCGGGCGAGAGCGCCGCTGGGCGAGGGCGTCGTTGGGCGAGGGCGTCGAGGGCGAGAGCGCCGCTGGGCGAGGGCGCCGGGGTGAGAGCGCCGCTGGGCGAGGGCGCCGGGGCGAGAGCGCCGCTGGGCGAGGGCGCCTGGGCGAGAGCGCCGCTGGGCGAGGGCGCCGGGGCGAGAGCGCCGCTGGGCGAGGGCGCCGGGGCGAGAGCGCCGCTGGGCGAGGGCGCCGGGGCGAGAGCGCCGCTGGGCGAGGGCGCCTGGGCGAGAGCGCCGTGGTTGCCGGGACCGACAGGGGCGATGGGATGTGCGCTGGGGAGGCGTCGCGGGAGCGACGGCGCTGGGATGGAACCCTAGCGCGAGCGGGACGCACGAGAGGGAGCGAGACGCCGGGGAGCCAGGGGAGTGCTCGCGCGCAGGAGGAGCGCGCGCCGTCTGGGTCGAGAGCCGGGAGCCGCGCCTGGGTGGGGAGCAGAGTCGCGCCGGCAGGAGATGCAAGGGCGGGGGGAGTCCGCCGGAGCAGCGCGAACTGAGGGCCGCCGGGCGGGAGTCCAGGAGGGAGCCGCCGGGGAAGGGAACCGCTGGGGAAGAGGGTGGCCACCTAGGGCAGACCCGAGAGAAGGAGAAAAAAAAGATAGAGGGAGGGCTCGGGATTATTTTCCCTCTGATACCATGTAGAAGAGGTAATCTCCTTACCTCAAGGTGAGGCGGAGGCCTTCTTTTATAGATTGAAAATACGGAATACATAAAGGGGTATTCCGATGTGGGACTCGGAAATACCCAGAATGATAAAAAACAGGTTCCAACACACCGCATGGACTAAAGCCATCAACTCTTTCTCATAAGTTGGTTTAGCAAAGTTAGAATCAGAAAGTGTCCTACTAAAATAAGCAATTTGCCGATCATCCTGTAAGAGCACTGCACCCAACCCTCTCCCAGAAGCATCACATTCAATTATAAAATTCTTTGAAAAATCGGGTAACCTTAAAACTGGTGCAGAAACCAAACTAGTCTTCAACATCTCAAAGGCTTCTTGGGCCTGTTTAGTCCATTGGAAAGAAGTTTTCTTTGTAAGATGTGTAAGAGGCTTGGCAATTTTACCAGTCTTACAAAAACTTTCGATAATAGCCGGTTAGCCCCAAAAACCTGTGAACACCCTGCTACGAACACCCTGACAAGACAGAACAGTAGACACCTTTGTTGGATCTACCGAAACCCCCTGCTAGGAAATCAAATGTCCCAAGTACTCCACCTGTTTGCGGTCAAAAGTACATATCTTGTGATTGACAAAGAAGGAATTATCCTACAATAAGCCCAGAACCAAACGTAAATGGGACAGATGAGATGTCCAGCAAGCACTATAAATCATGATATCATCAAAAAAACGAGAACTCCCTTTCAAAGATATGGTCGAAAGACCGCATTCATCGTTGCCTTAAATGTGGCGGGTGCGTTCATTAAGCCGAATGACATAACTAAATACCCATAATGGCCCTCATGAGTACGGAAAGCAGTTTTGCCAATATCGGATTCGCACATCCGAACTTGATGAAAACCGGGCTACAAATCAAGCTTAGTAAAATAGGTAGCCTCATACAATTCATCCAAGAGCTCTTCG
Organism: Viscum album; assembly: GCA_963277665.1. NCBI lineage: Eukaryota > Viridiplantae > Streptophyta > Magnoliopsida > Santalales > Viscaceae > Viscum > Viscum album. The sequence goes on along the minus strand of OY728137.1, from coordinate 687,612,379 downwards.
ATCAAAGGAATAGAAAAACGATCCAGTACAGTAAGTTTATTTAAGGCCCAGTATCAACACGCATACGCCACCTGTCATCCTTCTTTTTCACTAAAAGTATAGGGCTAGAATATGGACTATTACTATGTCGGATAACAGCCAGAGCCAACAATTCCCGAACCTGACGCTCAACTTCATCTTTTAGAGAATGTGCCCATTTGTACGGGCGTATATTAACATGTACTGCTGTTGGAACGAGGTTGATGGCATGATCTGTAGGTCGTTGAGGCGGTAATCCCTTGGGCTCAGCAAAAACAACCTTGAATTCAGAGAAAATTGGTTGAAGATACCGCTGAAACTCCAAATCCAATGCAGAATCAAGAGCTGAAGTTGCAGTCCCGGTTTTCAGTAAGGAACGAAAAAACATACGCTAGCAGTCAGAAAGAAAACACTGCAGAGAAGCCCAGCGAACATGGGGAAGAGTGCAAGCCTCTCAAAAGAACGTGGTGTAGGTTCCGGGCATAGCGGAAGCGGTGGATGGGGCATGCTCAACTTAGCTTTTTGTCATGATCGATGATTAATCCAAGATTTACGCGATGATAAACGTCATGATAAACGGAATTGAATCAAAGAATATAGACAATAGAAAAAAGTCAAAACCAAAACGCAGGATTGACAAAAATTATTTATAATTAATTTAAGCAATTAAAGAATTACCTTGCAAGAAATTCTTTCTTCGTTGATGGATCTGCCAACATCTCTAAGTCGTAATGTCGTTGCGTTGTAGGAATCAAGAGTAAATTCCAACGGTGATCCACACGTGTTCCACGAATCTTCAAACGTCGCCGTAGAAATCTCCGGGTGCTAACGTGGTAGATTCTGACGCTTGCATCGTTCGTCGTTGATCGTCCCGATGATCACTTCAAGGAAGGGTTCTCTTCGATCTCTCTAGACTTGAGAGTGGTGGTGGAGAAGGATCGCTCTCTGTTCTTGAGAGCGTTCTTGAAGAAAGAGCTCTCTAGGGCTTTGAGAGGATTTTCTTCAGATTTCGTTGTGCACAACACAAATGAATCGACTCTCTTAAGAAAATAATATAATTGGGTTTATATACCGCTAGGGTTAAAAAATAATAATTGCAAATGCGCTCTTACTATTTCCGTAATCCTTGCGGAACCTCATGTTTATAATAATAATATTATTATTTTTTCTTGACATGCACTAAACTCGTGAATTAAATTAAATATTATTTATTCAAATAAGGATTACAAGGTGGAGTAATCTGATATGGGACTCGGAAATACCCTTTACCCGAAAACATAATAAACCGAATTCAACACTCCCCCTCATGCTAGTACATGATAGCTTGGACCAAGAGTCCCACAAAAAAGAAAGAAGATATCGAACGAGACCATACACTCCCCCTCAAGCTGGGTCGCTGATGATGTGGATACTCAGCTTGGTAATGAGAGAGTCCAGGCGAGCTCCCGGGAGGCCTTTGTTGAAGATGTCGGGAAACTGATTTGTCGTCGATATGTGGCCGAAACTGACATGGTGTTGCTTCAAATGATGGCGAAAAAAGTGGCAATCCACCACGATATGCTTCATGCGTTCATGGAAGACGGGATTAGAAGCAATCTTTGTGGCTGCCTGATTATCACACCAAATATAAGCATACTTCTGCGGCAGGAAGCCAATCTCATGGAGGAGATGACGAAGCCAAAAGATCTCAGTAGTGATCGTGGTCATCGCACGATATTCAAACTCGGCACTAGATCTGGAGATGACAGTCTGTTTCTTACTGCGCCAGGAGATGAGGTTACCTGCTAGAAAAACGACAAATTCAAAAATAGACTTTTGGATAGCAAGACAACCAACATAGTCAGCATCACAGAAGAGCTCAATATTCAGATGACCGTGATGTGAACATCTAAGACCACATGCAGGGTCTTTCTTGATATATTTGGCAATGCGGAGGACAGCATCCGGACTTGGTCGGATGCTCCATGAATTGGCTAACTTTGCTAACAGCGCAGACAATGTCTGAACGAGTCATGGTGAGATAATTTAGTTTTCCCGCAAAACGACAGTAGCTCTCTGGGTGAGAATAGAGTATCGTGTTGTCATTGAGAGACCGTTCCCCAGGCTCAAGAGGAGTGTCAACGACAGTTGCCTGAGTCAAACCAACATCCTACAAGATATCCAAAGCATATTTCCGTTGGCAAAGAAAGATGGTATCCAGAGAACGGGGAACCTAAATGCGAAGAAAATATGTCAGCGGACCGAAATCTTTGGTGTGGAAGTGGTGTGGAAGATGCCCCTTTAGTTGGGTGATTCTAGTTGAGTCACTCTCAGGGATGATGATATCATCAACATACACAACCAGCAGGATGCAGCCGGAGGACGTCGTACGGTAGAAGAGGGTGTGGTCCTTCATACTCCGAGAAAGCCAAAATGTAGTAATGACAGTGCTGAATAGGTCAAACTAAGCCCGAGGAGACTGCTTGAGGCCATATAGAGAGCGATGAAATTGACAGACATGGAAGTCGGCTCCTGAGCCACGAAATCCTAAGGTTGCTGCAGATAGACCTCTTCTTCAAGAAAATCATGGAGAAAGGCATTTTTGACATCAAGTTGATAAAGGGTCCAATGATAATGAGCGGCTAGAGAGATGGATAATCAGACAGATGTCATCTTTGCAACCGGAGAGAAGGTATCAAAATAGTCGATACCATATGTCTAAGCAAAGCCCCTCGCCAAAAGTCTGGCTTTGAGGCGATGAAGAGTGTCATCTGCATTGAGACGGACCGTATAAATCCATTTGTTGCCAACCGTCTGTTTGTCTGCCGGAAGGGGGATTAGATCCCAAGTATGATTATCGTCCAGAGCCTGCAATTCATCCTGCATTGCTTGTAGCCACCCATGATGAGATTTGGCGTCGTCAACCGTGCGAGGAATAGATATCGTCTCCAGAGCATAAAGACCTCTGTATGAGGATGTGTAAAGAGTAGTAGTCTGGCAAGAACGAGTACCTTTTCGTAGTGCAATGGGCAAGTCGTCTGGGGCCGGAGCAGGAGCATCGGACAAAGCTGGGACGATGGTGTCCTCGGCCTGGAGAGGGGACACATTTGATGGGCAACGTGAGTAGACAGTGCTAAACCGGTGATCAGCAGAGTAGGACACCAGAGGTGGGTGGATGATGAGAGGAAGACAATCATCGATGATGGTGTCTGGATGGGCAGAGGGAAGAGAGAAATGAGAGTTGTCAACAAAAGATACATCAACAGAGATGATATACCGCTCATCAACTAGGCGAGTGGAGGCGGTGATCAGTAGAGGCAGGACAGAAGAGTCGGCCATTGGATAAGCCGAAATCCGCACAGGAGGGTATGATCAACAGTGCGGAGGGAGGGGTGAGATCCTACCTAAAGTCGGCGCGCGGGCCGACTAGGGCGCAATCTCCGAAGGCGACGCCGAGAGTTGCCGAGAGAGGTAGGGCCGAGAATCGCCGCGAGAGGTGAGGTCGGGAAGCCAAGAGGAGGCGAAACTGGGAGTCGCTGAGGAGGCCGGTGCCGGGAGACCGCGTCGGAGGCGGGGCCAAGAATCGTCGAGGAGGGCGGGATCGGAAGGCCGCGTCGAAGGCGGTGTTAAGAATCGCCGAGGAGGGCGGGACCGAGAGGCGCCGAGAGGCGGGGTCGGGACGTCGCAAGGGAGGCGGACCGGGACATCGCCGTGGGAGGCGGGCCGGGAAACCGCGTCGGAGGCGAGGCCGGGAGGCGCCGGGAGAGGCGGGGCCAGGATGGCGCGAGGGAGGCGGGTCGGGACGTCGCGAGGGAGGCGGTTTGGGACGTCGTCGCGAGAGGCAGGGGGTGGGAGACCGCATCGCTCAGGTGGGAGGGGTCCGCCTGGAGGGAGCCAGGAGGGAGCCGGGGTTGGGCGTAGCCGGGAAGCCGCAGGCAGGGCAGGAGGGGTCCGCCTAGAGGGTTCCTTCAGAAGGAATGAGGGCAGCGGAAAAATTATCGGGATTTTTCCTTTGATACCATGTAGATGGTGAATTCCCCTTACCTCAAGCTGAGGTGGGGACATTCTTTTATAGATGGATAAAAAAGATTACAAGGAACCCGACGCGGAAATACCCGATGTGGGATTCGAAAATACCTTTTACCCGGAAACATAATAAACCGGGTTCAACGATTATTATTTCTGGACATGTGCTAACTTCGTAAATTAAATTAAATATTATTTATTCAAATAATATTCAATATATATTATTTCTCACTGAACCATTAAACTCGGTCCGTCATTCCTCCACAATATTTATCGGACCTTAAATAATGACTATTTATTTAATAAATAAATATCATTGCATCATTCGCTAATAAATAAATAAATATTATATTCACTAAATAGAAAATAAATATTTATTAAATATTCTGCTCATAATATTATCTCGAATAACTAGTGACGGGATATATGCGATCAAACAAACATGAATAATTATTAAATCGCGTGTTGAAATAATATTTATTCAACTTACTAAATAATAAATAATAATAATATATTATTTAACTAAGATTTTGGATACACTTAGTGCGTGACCCACTAAGCCACTTTCTCTATGGCATTAGGCGAAGGAGTCAAAAGTCCAAGGTTAGCGTCTAGACCACGCCAAGGCACCCATAAAGAAAGAAATTAATGTCGCAACGACATAATACCTTGTACGGACGCTTACTATGTAATATAACCCCTTTATCGGTATATCTCTAATCAAGAAGGTTGCATGCTGGTGCCATCAACATATGTGTTCGATATCTCTTTCTTTGACTTTTCGGAATTCGAACTTGCCTATAGAACACCAAGGTCGTGGATTTATTTAGACTTATATCATTTTTATCAAAGGGCCTGATGATGATCATGGCACACATGAGCATCGAGGGGTTGAAGGTGGACTTGACGAGAGGGTGGAATGCGCATGATTGCACAATACCCGTTGCGAGGAATTGGTGGCCCAATGACGAGGGGGCTAGAAGGATGAAGGAGGTCTTACATCGATTGATCATGAATATTCATGGGGAGACCCAATACCTTTGCTTAGGGGAAGCATCTGGGCCTATATTTACATTAATTAAGGTCCAAACATGCTTTTAAAGACTCATCCCATGGTGTGCTACAAATTTCAAGCCCACCCCACCATGGAATCTTCAAAGTCAAAAGTGGTGGGCTAATTATCTTTACTTTCCAAAAGGGTGTGCTACTCATGGGCATGTGTCAAAATTATCAAAAGCATCATTTAGGCTTTTTGACTTATGAAAACTGGGTGTTAAGACTTTTGTATCACTCTTTGGATATAAATAGCCACCCCCTTGTGCTCTTTTGACATCATGAATGAATGTAATGTTATTATGATGAGTTTTGTTTGCAACCTTTGTGTTCTTGCTTAATTCTTGACTTATCAAAGGATTGGTCATCCTTTGTGGCGTCTTGTGGCTAGAGTTCTTAAAAACAAGTTATTCTTGGGTTCTATCTTGACCATTTTCCCCATCCTTCTCATTTTTACTATCCGCACACCACATTTCACTTGTTTTCTGGCGAAAATCTGGATGCTCAACACGCGAATATTGAACAAGGTTCCGAAAACACTTCTTAGTGGGTCTTGAATCATGTATCATTTGGTATCAGATCCCACTTGCAAAAAATCATGTTCTTTCTTTCATATCTCTTATTCCATCTTCATTTCTCTTTGAATCGGACCGATGTCAATTCTGGTCTATTTTCTCCTTCACCTACGAATGTCATTTTTTCGCTATTGTGGATGTACATAATATCATTCTTTTAGTTGAGAAGCTCATCTTTCTTCTCCATTTGGAATCATCGAAATCAAAGCTATAAATCATGAGATACGGCGGGTTCAAATTTAGCGATGAATTCTGCAGTTTTAAAACCGTGCATCTCTCACTTTGATTCTATTTGATGTTTCAAATTATTATTTCTCCTACATTTACATATTGAAAATTCATCTTGTTACTGCTACGTTTATTCAAAAAAAAGCGTAAAAAAAAAAAATTAAAAAAAGTCTCAAAAAAAATTGTAACATTTTGAATTCTACGTCCCATTAGCATTTTTCTTTACCCATTTTCTTCATCTTTCCACATTTTTTCCTCTTAAATCCATTTTGAATTTTATCTTTGAATTCTAGTTCGGGATTGCCACATTTCAATGATCCTTTAGATTTGTTGAAATTGGGTAAGAACGCTATAGTAAACAAGCGGAATAGAAATTTTTACGACTTGGAGCTGGCAACGGTCGTCTTCGCTTTGAGGCTATGGAGACACTACCTTTTGGGTGAGCGTTTTGTGGTCTACTCAGACCACCAGAGCCTCAAGTATATCTTCACTCAGAGGGATTTGAACCTGAAGCAGAGGCGCTGGCTGGAGTTTCTGCAGGACTATGATTTCGAGATAGTCTACACTCCGGGGAAGGGCAACGTAGTAGCAAATGCCCTTAGCAGGAAGTCTCAGGCTCGTCTCGTGCGGGAAGCTTCGGAGCAGTTGGCTTCCCTGCGGCTGACCTTGGTGGAGCAGGAGGGTACGGCTTTTCTACAGTCGATGGTGTTGACTCCTTCGCTCCTCGAGCGTGTGAGAGAGTCGCAGCTGGGAGATGTCGACAGTGAGGTACTGCGTGATCAGATATCCACGGGCGACGCACCCGATGGGTATTCTGAAGGAGGGAATCACGAGATCCTGTTTCAGGGGTGAGCTGTAGTACCAGTGGAGATGCGGGAGGAGGTGATGCGGGAGTTCCACACTTCTCCCTTGGCCGTACATCCCGGTGTGGGGAAGATGTACAGAGACCTTCAGCGGCAGTTTTGGTGGTCTGGCATGAAGCAGAGCGTAGCCGAGTTCGTTTCTCGGTGTCTTACATGTCAGCAGTTGAAGGCAGAGCACCAGGTTCCGGCAGGGTTGTTGCAGCCCCTTGATATCCCGGAGTGGAAGTGGGATGACATATCTATGGACTTCGTCACAGGGCACCCGCGCACAGCGAAGGGCCACGACTCCATTTTGGTGATAGTGGACCGACTTACGAAGTCGGCGCACTTCCTTGCTATTAGGGAGCAGAGCTCGGTGGAGAGTCTGGGGCAGTTATATGTCCGGGAGATCGTCCGTCTTCATGGAGTACCCTCGACGATCGTCTCCGACCGTGACGCGCGGTTTACGTCACGGTTATGGCGAGGCCTGCAGGAGGCGTTCGGGACTCAGTTGCGGATGAGTACAGCTTTTCACCCCCAGACTGACGGGCAGACCGAGCGCACTATCCAGGTGTTGGAGGATATGCTCAGGGCGTGCGTGTTAGACTTTGGCCGGAGTTGGGAGGATCACCTGCCCTTGGTAGAGTTTGCATATAACAACAGTTACCACTCTACTATTGGCATGGCTCCTTTTGAGACCCTCTACGGGAGACCCTGCAGGTCACCCTTATGCTGGATGGAGGTTGGGGAGACCTCCCTCGTGGGCCCAGAGTTGGTGCAGGCGACGACGGAGAAGGTGCAGGTCATTCGTAAGCGGATGAGGACGGCTCAGAGCAGACAGAAGTCCTATGCAGACCGACGTCGCAGGCCCTTGGAGTTTGAGCAGGGAGACCATGTCTTTTTGAGAGTCTCCCCGCGGCGTGGAACGCGGAGGTTCGGCCGGGGAGGCAAGCTGTCCCCGAGGTTCATTGGGCCATTTGAGATCGTGCGCCGGGTTGGTGAGGTCGCCTACCGTCTCGCTCTACCCCCGCAGCTGGAGAGAGTGCATGACGTCTTCCACGTGTCGCAGCTGAGGAAATACGTGCACGACCTCACGCACATTATCGACTGGGGAGAGCTGGACATTGAGGATGAAGCCACCTTTGCGGAGCACCCGGTGGCGATTGAGGACCGGCAGGAGCGGACTCTGCGTGGACGGGTCATTCCTCTAGTTCGTGTGCTGTGGCAACACGGGAGGGTGCAGGAGAGCACCTGGGAGCGGGAGAGTCAGATGTGGACTCAGTACCCCAAGTTGTTTTTGTAGTTTTTTTTTTCGAGGACGAAAAACGCGAAGGAGGGAATGATGTAAGAACCCCGGTTTGGAGCCTGTAAGACTTTGAAAATTTTCTTGATGTTATTCCAGAGCAGAACGTTCAGACGACGTGCGATTCTGAGCCCCGGTGTGGCCGGAATTAATTTTTGGCGTGCGTTCACACTGAGCGGGCTAAATAAATAGAATAACTACTGAACGGTAACTCGGACGGGAAAACTGAGGGCACCGTTGAGTCCAGAACGTTTCGTTTACCCTAGGAGGGGTATAATTTTCACGGGCGCGGGCCGACTGTGAAAAACGCCCTCAGGGGCATTTTCGTAATTTAGCGGCCTCGGGCGTCGAATTTTATAACTTTTGAACGGAGGCTCGGATTAAAATTTCGAGGCCGCCATTTCGCTCAGGGCATGGCGTTTGCCTTAGGGGAGGCTTAATCCCGACCCCGACGAAAGTTCGGGTACGGGCCGACGAGCGGGTGGTTAAGTGTGTTTTTCTATTTAAACACACCCTCCACCCTCTTCACCTCTCCTTGGTTGGTTCTTCCCTGACGCAAGAGCTCTCAACAAGGATCCAACCTCTCATCCACCACTCCGGCAAGGCGCGGCGGCTCCGACATCCCAATCGTGGAGCGTCGGGCAACGTCCCTCGAGGTAGGCTCGTGTTTTATCGTTTTAATTCTCGTAATCTTCTTCAATTTAGCTTAATTGCATCGAATTGTTGTCCGATCGTCGAGCGAAGCCCAATTTCGAGTAGGGCTCGTTCTAATCTTTCCGACGCATGTTTCGGGTCGAATTTTGGAGTCCCGGGGTGCCCGGGGTGGCCCCAGGAAGATTTCCGGCCAAATACTTTTTTTTTCCGGTGGAACCAGGGTGGTCCTGCAAGCTTTGGCGGCGGCGCGGCGCGTCCCAGCGGCGGCGGCGCGGTTCCAGCGGCGGCGCGGTTCCAGCGGCGGCGGCGGCTCTCCGGGACGGCGGCGCGGCGGCGGACTCCTCAGCGGCGGCGGCTCCAGGCGGCTCTCCGGGACGGCGGGGTCGACGGCCAGCGGGCCGGGGTCGCGGCGTGCGACCCCGAGCGGGAACCAAGACCCGCTGGACGCGGGTCTTCACGCGGCAAGGAGACCGGCCATGAAGGCCGGTCTGCGGAAGGGGGGGTCTGCGTCGGTCCGCGCGGCTGAACGCGGGCCAGCGCTGCAAGCCAGGCCGGCCGGTGCGGGCCGGCCCAGACCAGGCCGGTCCAGCCCAAGGGGCTTCGTCCCCTCCGGCTTCGGACACCCGTAACTTTCGCTACGAGTGTCCGTTTTGTATGCCGTCTGTGGCAGGGTAATCCTCGTCTTGAGGAGTAAGTTTTGAGATGGTTTCGGAGATTTTTAATTCCCGAGACGGGAGCTCGGTGGAGGGACACGCTCGTTAAGTACTACGCCAGGATTCTTGTTTTGGATGGCGCGGACGCATCCGATGTCCGATTTGAGCGCCGTCAGCGGCGTTGCGACCCTGGCGTCGGGCAGAGATTTCCAGTATGGTTTCGGGCGTTGAAGTGGGAGTTGAGACGTGGGCCCTACGGGCCGTCTTTGAGCTGCGTGCAGCGTTTTTGCGCTTTTTTCACCCGACGTCCGTTCGAGGCGTTTGAATAGTCGTTTCCGCGTGTTTTTCCGAGAGCATCGCGATGGCGCAGTTTGCCCGACGAGTATCGGATCCGGGGTGCGGGCCCCACACGAGCTGACTACGGTGAATAGTATCATATCCACCGGTTGTCCGTTTCGGGCGAGTAAGTAGTCTATCTCGCGTGTTTTTCTGCGAGGACTGCAATGGCATAATCCGTTTGAGTTTGAGGAGTGTTTAATGTGGAAACTTGGGAGGTTGTTGGACAGAGATCCCTTTTTGACGCACTCCGAACCAACGCACGGTGGCGTTGTTAGTGACACCTGGTGATGTCAGTAGCGGTGCAGGGCTATCGGGCCAATTCCGGGTCTACCCTCCAGCAGGGCTGGGCAGTGGGTCGCCTGTCGTCTTGTTCCGGGTCTACCCTCCAGTAGGGCTGGGCAGTGGGTCGCCCGTCGTCTTGTTCCGGGTCTACCCTCCAGTAGGGCTGGGCAGTGGGTCGCCCGTTGTCTTGTTCCGGGTCTACCCTCCAGCAGGGCAGGACAGTGGGTCATCCGTCGACTTCTTCCAGGTCTACCCTCCAGCAGGGCTGGGCAGTGGGTCGTCTGTCGACTTCTCCTAGGTCTACCCTCCAGCAGGGCTGGGCAGTGGGTCACCTGATGATGTATCAGGGTTTACCCTCCAGCAGGGCTGGGCAGTGGGTCACCCGACATCTTTTGTGATTTACCCTCCAACAGGGCTGGGCAGTGGGTCACCCGTTGGCCTTTCAGACTCAGCCCTTCTTATGAGGCTAGTCGGTGACTTTTCCTCCGAGACTACCAGAGCGAGACCCTGATTGTGCGGATCAGTGGTGTGACGGTTTTAACGTTACCTAAGGACCCGCAAGGAAGAGGGGTACTTTCCCCACTGAGACGCGTCCTTGAGACGCGACCTAAAACCGTGCGGGCGAGTCAGTGCCGCCCAAAGCGGATAGTATTGAAGCGCGGTGATTGAGCCCCTTTGACTTAGACTTCCTAGGTGGACGAGACGAGAAGCTGGGCTGTGAGAATGGTTTTACTTGGAACTGATGGCGACTTATCCTGAGCTGAGCTTGGAGATAGAGATCCCCTTACACACTCGTTTGGGTTTCTTGTTGAGCATATATATATATAATTGCACCCTACTTTCGTTCCCACTCCTTGGGGTCCGTGCTTACTTATTTCTGTTGGGTTGAGCTGCACTCTCTTTACTAAACTTTTCTACTGTTCTTGTTAGTCTACTGCTCACCTCTTTAGTGTCTCCTTTGTTGCTCCCTCGAGCTTTCGGGGCATCCTACTGAGTATCTTTATACTCACCCCTGCTTGGGCTTTGCCCACACCTGGTGTGCCCTTGCAGACGACGGACAGGTCGATCGTGACTACGGAGGAGCGTAGAGGTCACAACAGTTGGAGCAGCGTACCGCGGTCGTGCTAGAGTATTCAGGTGGGAGTCTATCCAGTTGTCTTCTTTTGTTTACCTGTTGCCGGGTTGTGGCATCTTTGTGGTTGGGCGCGTGTTTGCCCTTTTTACTTTTCAGTTTACTTGTCAGTACTTTCATCACTTTACTTACTCTTTTTAGTTGTTGATGCATGACTGCGGTTGGGGTATAGCTGCCTGTCTTTTGGTTTTCTTTTTACTCTGCACTACTGCGTCGTGTGGGTTGTGTGTGCGTGAGTACAGGTACTTACGCGAAGGCCTCCCCGAGTTTTTTTTTACGCCTTCGGCGCTGGTCGCCAGCCTCTAGCCTATGGAGGCGGGCTTGAGGTAGTTGCGGCTCGGGACCGGTAGGGTCGGGTCGTGACAGCCTAGACGCACACCAAATGAACCAGTAGGAACCACTGGAGCATCCAACTTCCGTAGTAGGGCTGAGGAGACGAAATTATGAATAACCCCGCTATCAATCAAGAATAGTACTGGAATGCCTGTAATAGTCCCCCTAGTAGCAGGGACTTGGAACCGTGAACCAGTGGCGCCTCCTTCGAAGTCAAAAACATCGCCTGACAAGAAATTTCCACCAACTCATGTTGCGACTCCCCGGTGGGAATATCATCCGCTGGAGGAGGTTGTGTAGAGTCGCCCTCCTCGTGTTGGGGTTCAAGACATTCCCAAACCATGATACGAATGTCATTCTCAGGATATTTTGTGTGTTAGACCAAATTTCAAACAATAAGAGAAACGCAATCATTTAGCCCAACATTCCTCGTACTCAACCTTAGAAAGGTTCTTCACTCCTTTCCTGGGGAATAAACGGTCATCACGACCGCCTCGTCGCTCTGTTCGAGTCCAACCAGTGGTCTCCGGAATGGTAACAACCCTGGTAAATGGAGGTCGTGCATTACTGAAGTTTCGCATCGTCGCTCTGTTCAAACTCCGAAATATACTCATCAACCATTCCGATTTGACGAACACTCTTTAACTGTTTCAGAGGATCGTAATCCTCCGTAGAACCAAGCCGGCTTAGGAGTTCAAACTTTTCCCAAGACAATTGTGGACGAATTGTCAATAAAGAAAGTAGTCAATGTTGCATGAGACCATCCATACAAAGTTACACGATCAGAACTCGAAGGTCAAGTCGCGTACGATGGATCGTAAAATATTTTTCAGCTCGCGCTATCCAAGCGATCGGATCATCACCAGCAAAAGACGACAGTTCAACATGCTTTGCATAATTTTGTATTTCAGTCCAAAATGCTTCCATGTCGTCACAAAGCGCGGGAGGCACAGAGCAATCGTGATCGTGTTCAAAGTTTCGGCGACTAATGGAGCTAGGATCAGCACATACCTCGGGTGCACGGTCGGGTTGAAGATCGGCGAGTTCCTTTCCAGGACAGTGCGGCGGAAAATGGAGCCACTGTCTCGACACCCTCCTCCACGCGTGACATAGCATCGAAAGTAAACAGACGAATCGAAAGAGCCTGAAATGCCTTTGATTGTTCTTGCAAAGCCAGCTAGAGGTCGTGTTGTTGGCACAGTAACTCCGACTGACCACGAACCAGAAGATCGGCGGTCAATTGTACTTCGCCAATCTGCGTGTCATACCACTGAAGCAGTTCTTGTTGTTGTTGAGCCGCCAGCACCTAAGTCTATATCCGCTATTCCAAACCTGCTCCAACGGACTTGACCAAAGCAACTCGTGACTCCATCCGAGTCGGCATACAACAAAAACACAATGAAAGCACCAAAGTGATAGAATCACCAACATTGGTACAGAAAGAAGGGAGTACTTCTAGAATTGTTCTCAGAAAAACCAGCTATTACAGGGAGTTCGTTCTAGAAGAACGAGGAAGAAGAAGGAATTGCTCCCCTCGAATCGCTCCAGGGGCCAAGGCTCTCGCCTCCCACAGTCGAGCTATACAATCGAAAACTATCCCCCCTCCCTGTAACAAACTCCCAACATATAGTAAAAGAAAAGCAAACAATGACAAAACTACCCCTAAGGCAAATGAGTCCGACCCTTCCTCCTAGAGTAAGTCTTCAAAGGCTGAGAAATGAGAACTCCAGCAACCTCATCTTTAGTAGATGACTCGGCCCTTTATCAACCACACAATGGAACTTTCTAACATATAGTATTGTCATATGCAGTCTCGGCATGCCAAGCATGCCTTCTCCAGTGCCTATGTGGTCTAGTCTGACATCCATGTCCATGTGTCGAGTATGCTGCCTCTAGTGCCCATGTGGTTCAATCTGACATTCATGTTGCTTCTTTATCTCAGCATCTAGCCACATGACTGCTTGATTTCAGTGATTCTAATCACATCACTGCTATTGCAAGAGCTATCAATGTACTGAGTGCTTGGAAAAGGAAGCTCATCTTTGCCAGTTCTCCGGTATCTTTATCTTGAATTGTGATATTTTCCGTTCTTTTGAGTTGTGTAGCAAGCTGAAATATGTTTCAACATGAGAGAGAGTGTTTGTGTCTAGGATATGGATGTGTTTAGGATCACTCTATTTGACTAAGCCTGTCCTATCCCCATATCCCTCTAGTTTGAATTTTGTATCTCCCATCTATCTCAAGTCTTATATCTCTTCATCTTTCTCTATAACTAAAGAGTTTTGATCTCATCCAAGAGGCAAGGCTTACGACTTTCTAGTTTCCTGATTACGACATAAAAAAGTATTCTTTTGCCACCTAAGGGGTTTTCTTCTAGAATCCAAGTGCAAGTGTCAAAAACAGAACAAACACTGCGTATTTTTTCTGACTGCTTATCATAAATGGTAAATGTTGAAAGCAGTTTTCATTAAGTGCTACGGATCATTAATATCAATCAAAATGCAAAATTTAAAGTGAAAATGGGGAAAAAAGATACCATTACACACAAACACAATATGACAAAACAAAACAAAAAGTGGGCTGCAAGACTAGTCTGAGAATATCAGACAAACCCATCATAATTCAGGCCACCAAATATGTCTTCAACTGTTGACCCAATGTCGATAATTGAAGCTTTGGAGAAATTTGTGAAGCTTCCTTCTTCATCACCATCTGCGTTGCTACAGTGAGGCACAAAAGACTTGGATACAGGCTTTCCCATGTCCTTTCTACCATCCAAATTAGTAACAGTGATGTTTGACAGGCCATCTTCACTGCTAGAGCACTCAAGCGAAGAAACTGCTAATAAGATTTGGCAAAATGACTCAGCCAAAAAGGTTCCAAATGAAATAAAAAATTGAATAACCAAATAGCAATTACAGGAAAATGGGAACCTCGAAAATTTCATAGCATATCATGGATCAAGTTTTAACACCATTGTCAAACATAGTCAAGTAAATAATAATGAGAGGAAAGAAACTGAAACAAGCAATGCTAGAAGTTGGCCACAAAATAACCCTCATGTCACATTTGGTATTATGAAAGTGTTTTAAGGAACAGTTATCCAATAGTAAAAAGAATAGAAATGTGTTTTAAAAATATGTATAATATATGTGAAAATTTTAATGTAATAATGATATAAATTTTATTTGGTATAATATATTTAAGTATGAAAGAGGGGAGAGAGGTGACATCATCCAAAAAAAATCATAATAAGGGATAACATGGTAAAAAAAACTGCCACCAAAATGGTAGCACTTCCATGGTTCTTACCAAGAAACTTGATTCTGGCCATTTTGATGGAATTAAATTTCTATGGAAGTTCAATTCCGTCATACCAAACATATTATTTAATGAATTCCATTTCTATTTCCACTTTCACTAGCAAAATTCTAGCAAACCAAAAATAAGGAAAATATGGGCATAGCTGACCAACATCAAAAAAAAAAGTTGATGTTTTATTTAATGAACAAACCTAGATTTCATATCCATGAATAAGGCTTCATTAAACAATCCCTTATGGTAAGTAGTTTGAAAAATTAAGTGGTGTTTGTTCTGTTAAGAAAACCGCATAAATAAGTGGCAGAAACGTGCTTTTTCAATAAGCTATCTGGAAACATTTATACAGAGGCGCTTATCGTAAGTGATAAGCGCTATAAGCAGTTTTCAGTAAGTGCTGTCAAGCAGAGGCTTACAACACATATCACTTGTAACAACTGATTTTTTTTATAAAAAATAAAACTTTCAGTTTACTTATTGAAAAAGTACCTTTTTGTTACATGAGCGATGAGTACTATAAGTAAACATAGCCTAGAGAGAAAATCAAAATGTGCACCGTAGAGCATCAGGCCTCTCCAGTCATGGATTAGCATAAAATGCGATTGCATTTTCAAAAAGTCCTTAATTTAGAGAAAAGCAATGATTGGACCGTCATAGTCGATTGACTAGGATGATGGATATATTAATGAAATTTGTTATGCCATTGCTTTCTATTGAAGACAATCCAATGAAGATTCACCATATCCAACCCATCTACTAATGCAACCCAATATTTAATAACAGCCAACAATTTAAGATTTAATTAAACTACATGCCAACCATTCAAAACATCTATGTCCACCAGATTATAAAGTGATTTGCAACAATCCAGATCTTAACATATCCCAAAATATAACTTCAAAATTCATTTTACAAAATAAATGTTTTCTATTTTTACAACAAGGGCTGGCACCTGAGCAAGGCGCAAAGGACCAAGCTAGGCTAAATGTAGCTAAGAAGACTATTTGATTCAGCTAGAAGTACAGATTTTATAGATTAGTGTTACGGGTCTGGTGTGTGAGTGTACCGAAATTAACAAAACAAGAGCTGAGAAGAGAGAATTAGATTGATAATACCGGTTTCCAGATGTTACAGCTAGGGAGATGGGGGAAAATACAGCAGGTTGCCGATGGAGAGACCACCTCCAGCGTTGCCAGCTGCTGTTGGGAGGAGCTTCGGGAGTCAGGCCTCTGGCCCCCGCCAATTCTGTTCCAACAGAAATTGAAATAGTATATTCACCCCCCCTGCGTAGGCCTAGCCTTCCCTTTTAACCCCTGGCTGAACTAACTGTTGGACCCCACACCACTAACAGAAACTTTATTCCCCTGGCTGAACTAACTGCTGGACCCCACACCTCTAACAGAATCTTTATTCCCCACTTTACCCCTACGCTGGTAAGTGTGCAGAATAGGGGGGTGTGGGCGCTGTGGGGAAACACCCCTTGGACCGGACCTCGCACTGCTAACAATTTCCCCCTCGGCAAGCAACACCTTGTCCTCAAGGTGTAAATCTGGAAACTGGGAAATGATGAGCTCAGCATCCTCCCATGTTGATTCTTCAGCAGGTAAACCTTGCCACTGAATTAACCAACTCCCACGTGAATGCCCAGGCGCTGCTCTGGATGCCAAGATTGCCACTGGCCGAGGTCCTGTGGATGAAGAACGACCCCAAACTTCCGGGAGCTCAGATTGGACTGGAGAATTCCCAACTGCACGTTTTAGCTGTGAGACATGGAAGACCGGATGTATCCGTGTTGATTGGGGCAGAATCAACTTATAAGCGGTGTTTCCCAAGCGTGCTTCAACTGCATATGGTCCATAATAGCGGGCTGCTAGTTTGGGAGTAAGTTTGTGGGCCTTGGAAGTCTGAATATTTGGTCGGAGTTTGACATAAACGAGTTCTCCAACATCATAAGTGACATCCCGGCGGTGCTTGTTGGCAGATCGAGCCATCAATTGCTGGGCTCGGGTGAGGTTATGTCGGAGCTGCTCAATCATTTGATCCCGCTTAGCCAGAAGAGTGGACACTGTGTCCACTGGTGTAGTTTGTCCAGTAAACCGCTAAACCGTAAGAGGTTTCAGCCCGTAAACAACCTCAAAGGGAGTTATCTTAAGTGGAGGAATGAGTCGCCGTGTTGTAACAGTATTCGGCCCAGGGTATCCATCGGGACCAAGATAGTGGCCTTTCGGAAGCAAAACAACGTAAGTATGTTCCAAGGCACTTATTAACAATTTCCGTTTGTCCATCCGTCTGGGGGTGGTAAGAAGAACTCATCTTGAGAGAGGTGCCCTTCAGGCGAAATAATTCCTTCCAGAAATTACTGACAAAAATAGGGTCCCGGTCACTAAGTATCGAGCTAGGTATGCCATGTAGCCGTACAACTTTCTTAATGAAAAGTTCAGCAACATCTTTGCCTATATAGGGATGGCGCAGCAGCAGAAAATGGGCATATTTGGAGAAACGATCCACAACTACCAAGATTACGTTAAATCCTTGCGACTTGGGTAAGCCGGATAAAAAATCCATTGATATGTCTTCCCAAACTTGGGCTGGAATTGGAAGCGGTTGGAGTAATCCGGCTGGAGACAAGGCCAGAGTTTTATATCGTTGGCAAACATCACACTCACAGACAAACTGTTGAACCTGTTTAGTCATTCCCTTCCAAAATAAGCCCGAAGCTAGCCGTTTGTAGGTTTTATGGAAACCAGCATGGCCTCCTAGTGGCGAGGAATGATAGTACTGTAAAAACTTGGGTATGAGGCTGGACCTGGAGGACAGAACAAGGCGGTCTTGGAAAAACAGCAAGCCCTGATGGATAGTAAACCAGGGCTGTGTTGATGGGTGCTGCTGGACAGCAGAAATGATATTCTTCGGTACTGAATCCTGCTGATACTCGGCCTTTATTGCATTTGTTTCCAACCAAAGTGGTTCGGATACGGCTGAACCTAGAGTTATAGATTCGTTTGAGCTG
Source organism: Viscum album (assembly GCA_963277665.1). Lineage (NCBI taxonomy): Eukaryota > Viridiplantae > Streptophyta > Magnoliopsida > Santalales > Viscaceae > Viscum > Viscum album. Next base: position 687,594,634 of record OY728137.1, on the reverse strand, counting down.
TCAAGTTCGCCCGCAGCCCGGCGGGAGAGGGAATCTGCCGCCTGATTTAGGCGTCCGGGTTTATAAATGATCACAAAGTCATACCCCAATAGTTTTGTCTGCCAATCCTGCTGATTTGCCGTGTGGAGACGTTGACTGAGGAGATGCTTGAGCGCCTTGTGATCGGTGTATACAATAAAATGAGTTTCCTATCAGATATTGTCTCCAATGGTGGACAGCTAAGACAAGTGCCATAACTTCTTTTTCATAAACCAATTTGGTGAGGTTAGTGTCTGCTAAAGCCTTGCTGAAATAGGCAATTGGTCGTCCAGCTTGCATGAGAACAGCCCAACTCCTAGACCAGATGCATCACACTCAATGATAAAAGGTTGTTGGAAATCGGACAAGGCAAGTAGAGGGGCTGAAACTAGGCATCTTTTAAGGGTGTTAAAGGCTTGCTAAGCTTCCGGAGACCAACGAAAATTATCTTTTTTTGTCAATTCCGTGAGGGGCTTTGCTATCTTACCGTATCCTTCAACGAATTTTCTGTAGTAGCCGGTTAAACCCAAGAATCCCCTGACTCCTTTAACAGATTGAGGACGGGGCCAGCCGACAACACATTCAATTTTTTATGGTTCCACTGACACGCCATTAGCTGAAATAATATGGCCCAAGTATTCCATGGTTTGTTGTGCCAAAAAACATTTCTTTTGGTTCAGATGAAGCTGATTACAATGCAGCACCTAGAAAACAACTCTCAAATGTTGAAGATGGTCTGCCCAGGTTTTACTAAAAACCAGAATGTCATCAAAAAACACCAAAACAATCTTCCTCAGATACTCCTTAAACATTTGGTTCATAGTGGACTAAAAAGTAGTCGGGGCATTCATTAGTCCAAACGGCATGACCAAAAATTCACAGTGTCCTTCGTGAGTTCGGAAGGCCGTTTTACTAACATCCGCTGTTCGGACCCGAATCTGATGGAATCCAGATTTCAAATCCAGTTTGGAAAAATATGTTGCTCCTTGCAACTCATCCAACAACTCATCAATAATAGGGATGAGAAATTTATCTGGTATGGTTAGTTTATTTAGCGCCCGGTAGTCTACACACATTCTCCAGCTACCGTCTTTCTTTTTAACAAGAATTATGAGGCTGGCAAATGGGCTGCAGTTGTGTCGCACTATCCCTTGAGTCAACATATCATTTATTTGGTGTTCAACCTCGTCCTTAAGATAATGGGCTAGCTTATACGGTCTGATGCTTACTGGTGCTGCCCCAGACATTAAATTTATAGCATGATCTGTCACCCTCTGTGGTGGGAGACCTCGAGGTTGGTCGAACAGAGTCTGAAATTTTTCCAGCATCTCTTCTAACTGGAGCTGTTCGGTCTGCACTTTGTCCAAACCTGCTGCTGGAAACTGGAGTTGCACTAACCAAGTCCACCCTTCAACAACCAAAGTCTTGGTCTGAGCATGGTTTGGATGCCGCCATGTGCTCACCTCATCGGCCGTTTTTCCCTGCAGTCGGATTTCTTCCCCCTGCCACATAAATTCCATTGTCTTGTGCCCCCAGTCAGTCAACACGCTTCCCAAGCCTTTCAACCATTGCATTCCCAGAATTACATCCGGTCCTCCTATATCGAAGACATAAGCATCTATTATAACATCAAAATTCTCCAGATTGATCCGTATCTGTTTGCACAAGCCTTGTGAAAGAGCCTGGGATCCGTTGCCGAGTGTTATACCGAAGGGTCTGGTTGGAATAACTGTTACATTTGCAATTTTTGCTATCCGCCTTGAGATGAAATTATGGCTGGCTCCGTTGTCCACTAAAATAAGAACCGGTACCCCTGTTATTTCCCCGGCTAACATCATCAAATCGACCCCCACTCCACCCATGTTATGCAGCTCTACCGGCTCCCCTTGCTGGTCGGTTGGCAACTCGTGCAAAACTTCTTTCTCAGCCACTGTTTCCCCCTCGGCTGCCTTTGCCACATCTTTTGTTTCTTGCTGCTCCTCGAGTTCCTCAAACTCCCAGACCAACAGCCGCAAATGCCTATTAGGACATTTATGCATGGGTCTGAATGGTTGGTCACATCGGAAACATAGTCCCTTTTGCTTTCGTTATTCTCGTTCTTGCCGACTAAGTGCTCTTACCCCTCCCCATCGGTCATCTCCTACGGCCTTCTGTAATTCTTCGTCACGACGGTTTCGATCAATGGTTGGTCGGGGTACCGAAAAATTTGTCATACCTCCGAGATTCTGAGAGACAGGAGGTACAATTGGGCAGGTACGTGTACCTCGAAGCACTCCTTCACTAACCAATTCCCTTTCAACTTTCCTTGCCAGGATTATCATCCGGAATTTGTTTGTCGGTTCATGCGTTGAAACTCGATTTTCTATTTCAGAACGCAATCCACCCATGAAAAGGCTCATGTACCATGGTTTCAGGAAGTTGGGCAGCCTTAAGGTGACCTGCTCGAATTCCTCGATGTATTCATCCACCGAACCTGTCTGCTTCAGATTCTTCAAAAACCTTAGCGGGTCTCCATCAGTGTTCCTGCCAAACCGGTCCAGAAAAGCAGGTTTAAAAGAGCTCCAAGAGGCTTCCGGAGTTACACTGTTCCATGATAGGAACCAATACAGCGCAGTGCCCTCCATGCAAATTTGTACGTGATGTAATCTCATATCATCAGGAATTCGATTTATGAGAAAGTAGGTTTCATCTTTAGTGATCCATCCCAGAGGGTCATCACCAGCGAAATTAGGCAGTTCTATCCTCTGTGTCACAGAACGCAGCTCCTCAAATTGGTCCGCTACTTCCATAGCTGGAACTTTTCCCAGGCGTTCGACGTACTCCCTGTCGAACATCCTGTCCATCGCGCTTCCACTCTGTTTTCCAACTTCTGAATTGTGCTCAATATGCGACTCTATTCCTCTTAGTTTCTCAATAGTCTGTTCTTCCAGACTCCGAACTCACAGCATTAATCATTCCTCTGTTGCACCTCGTTCCGAGCTATTCGCAAGCTCTCATCCTGCCCGCTCATCATTTTTCCCACATTCTCTTGTATAGAAGCCATGGCAATTCTTATACTATCCATAGACGATTCAATAGAGGCTACTCGGTGCTCCATTCGAGTTTGCATGCAACACGAAACAATCAGCCCAGTTCCAAAGAGAAAATTACAGTGCTGGCTCTCAACATGCGTTTTTCTCTTTTCTGAGTCCTCAGCTTGCGTTTCCCCAGCAAAGTCGCCAAATATGTTACGGGTTTGGTGTGTGAGTGTACCGAAATTAACAAAACAAGAGCTCAGAAGAGAGAATTAGATTGATAATACCGGTTTCCAGATGTTACAGCTGGGGAGATATGGGAAAATACAGCAGGTTGCCGATGGAGAGACCACCTCCAGCGTTGCCAGCTGCTGTTGAGAGGAGCTTCGGGAGTCAGGCCTCTGGCCCCCGCCAATTCTGTTCCAACAGAAATTGAAGTAGTATATTCGCCCCCCCTGCGTAGGCCTAGCCTTTCCTTTTAACCCCTGGCTGAACTAACTGCTGGACCCCACACCACTAACAGAAACTTTATTCCCCTGGCTGAACTAACTGCTGAACCTCACACCTCTAACAGAATCTTTATTCCCCACTTTACCCCTACGCTGGTAAGTGTGCAGAATAGGGGGTGTGGGCGCTGTGGGGAAACACCCCTTGGACCGGACCCCGCACTGCTAACAATTAGATCTCACCAAATTATGGAAAAAATTGCACCATTCTAGAATTTTCTATTTTATGATTTTCACCAACTTGCAATTGGGCTTCTGGGGTAAAGTCTGGCCGGTATTTTGATCTAAAATTTGTTTATTAAAACAAATAAATTATAAAGGTTCGGGATATCACTCTCCTATATTTGGAAGAGTGATGACTTGCCATGGAAATCTGCTCACATCATATCCAAAACGCAGTAAATTTTGGGTTATAGCAGGTCAAGACTACTGGATATAAATCTGTTCCTTCCAATAATATTCACCTTAGGAAACTTGTCACGGTTCAGAGCAATTATTGTTTTTTGGATGCGAAAAAATTCATAAATTGACAGAGCAGATGATATTTACACCAAGCAATCTAGGCCTCAACATAAGTTGTAGCCATCAAACTCTAAGTGAAAGACCTAATCATAGCTAATTTTAACGCGATCCATGACAATTTCGCTGGAATTACAGGTAAAAACACGGAAATTTACAGGGAGACGGTTCTAATTTTCAATCGGCCAAGCCTGAATTGAACTAGATAAAATAACAATGAACAAAAAAAAAATCAATGCAATGCAAGTCAGACTTCAAAAAATCAATGAGAACAACAAAATCAATAAGAAATGGGATTGAGAAAATTGAGGTACGAAAATGATCTCTAGTGATCAAAACAATTTACGAACCGAGATAAGGAGGATTGAAACCTTTATTATGGCAGGAATCATATGAGAAAAAGGTGGAGAAATCAGTGCGGCGCTTGCGCGGGGGGCTTCTTGTTTGTTGTACACGCAATCCTAAATGATCAATCTTGATCTTTCTCTGCCCCTCCCGCTTCTTTGCCATTGTTTAGAATCGACGACAAGGTTTGATTGATTTCAACGAGGAGAAAGGTTTTGAAATTTGCAATGCGAAAGGGGTTTCTACTTGGGCATTGGCATTCGATTTCGATCCGTCTCTGTTTTTTCGGTTGTTTCCAACTTCCAGAAACAATAAATATGGTTTTTCCTTCAATATTGAAGCATGGAACAGATCTTCTTAAGATGCCAATTGGGATCTTTCATTTATTGTTTATTATATCAAAAATATCTATCTACATGTGTCATTCTCCATTTCATATATTATATTATGTAGTAAAACACATGTTTTTTCTTTGTTTTGTTAGTTTTTTCTTCACCGTTAAAAAACAAAACATGTGTTTTTTTGATAATCGATATAAGATTATTCGGGCGCTCACTGTCCCCTCTAAGGTGAAATTTTTTTGGTGGCAGGTCTGCTCTGGGATTCTCCCAACCCGTGACTTTTTGGTGCGGCGACATTTGGCGGAGGATGACACTTGTCTGTTGTGCCTCCAGGAGGTAGAATCCTCTTTGCATGCAATTCTTTCCTGTCGTGGGGTGGAAGGGGTGTAGAAGGCATGGAAATCGGATTTTGGTTTGGGTTGGTCCAAAATCTGGTTAAAATGGGTGGTTCTCTTGAACCGAGAGTGGTGGGGTTGATCTGCACAATTGTTTGGTTTGTGTGGACTCGACGAAATGATCGCATTTTCCAAATGAAGGTGACTCATGATCGTCTTTGGGTGGATAGAGTTAGGGAATGGATGAACGGTTGGAAGAATAACGATTCAGTGTCTCATTTGGGCAACACTCGGCAGTCGGCTCCTTGTTAGTCTCCCCCCCCTGAGGGTTTACTCAAGATCAATACAGATGTTGTTGTCTCTGCTAATTCCAGGGTCGGTATTGGACTCATTGCTCATAATTGTTTTGGCCAGATTGTGGAAGCTCAGTGTCGGGCTGTGCCTTTCTCATGGAGCTCTGTGGTGGCAGATGCCTCGGTCATCCTCCATGGGATCATTTTTGCCCATTCAAAAAATTGGCCCAAGGTTTTGGTGGAATTCGACTACCTCGAAGTGGTGAACGCTCTAGCTTCGAAGGACGATGCATCTCAACCGTATGAACTTATCTTGAGGAAGATCTGGTCATTAACCGAAGGCTTTGCTGCATGCAAATTTTCTTTTATCAAGCGAGAAGGGAATATGAAAGCTCATTATTTGGCACGTTTTGGGAAATCTTGGGGTGATCATTGTTGGGTGGACTCATTTCCTGATTGGCTTTGTAGGTCTAGTTTGCTTGATCAGTAATATATCTGATCTTTTCTAAAAAAAACCCAAAAGCATGTCTTATATGCCACAAAGATGGCCATGAAAGATCACATGTTCTTCATCGTTTCCCACCATGTCAAATTTAAGTTTGTTTATTGTTCAAGTTTTCAATAATTGAAAACTAAAGAACATAAATAACTCAGAATTCAATTCCAACATACAAGGCCAACATAAGATCTAACTAGTGAATACAAGATCACTAAGACAATGACATGATAACAACAAGCTTGGAAATAAGACTTGTACATCTGATTCAAAAACTAATAGAACTAAACAAACATAAAAAACACTACTTCAATTCATATAATAGAATCATAATTACATATTCAAGGTTAACATAATGGTAACACACAAAACCGCATAAAAACAGGCTCACATAACAAAACATCACAAACCAACAAGCATGAATCGTAACTACAACATGTTTTGATTATCATGAACATGACAGAAACAATCTTGACATCAAAAACTCAATGCCAAAACAATAACATGAAAAAAAAACATGCTCATCATGCTAAATAGAAGCAAACACATCCGTTTTGATTACTTGAAATTGAACAAGACATGGAGCAGTTTGAAGCAAACACTAAGAATCAAAACAAAAAATGTTGTTCAACGGATACCAAGTCGTATAAAGCAGTAAAGAAAGCAAGAAAAGTACATGATGATTTAGGCATTGGGAATACACAAAAATGAGGGCATCATATTTTACGATATTCTGGAGCAGTGATTTGGGCATTATGATTGGTTTCTATCGTAGTGTACGATAAACATGCGATATCGCATGCATGCATTCTGCCACGTCTTCCCGATCAGTTTCCTTCGGTTATGAACCGCTAAGATGATTCGTTTATGGATATGCGTGCATAGTATAATCATTGAAATGTTCAAAGATTAATACAATTCCAACGAGTTATGCGTTATCGCAACACATGTCGGTCGCCATGTAATGGCAGCTAAAGCTCGACTTTCTTTATTTAATGAATGAGTTTATATAAGGGATGAGATCCCCCTATTGGTTATGTGTGACATGGATAAGTAAGCTCACTTCCTCCACAATCACCATTTGTCTTTGTGAAGAAGGCACTAATACTCCTATGGTATGGGTCCTCTCGCTATGAACAAGAATCCTAGGTTGGCGTACCACCCATGGAGGCGAGAACCATTTGGTTGTTACTCGGTGATCTCAATCAAGTGTACTCCATCATGTGCATGGGAGATGGAGCCTGCTGCGATCAAGGTATGCTTTCATTTTATGTTATTCATTTAACATGTCAGTTCTGTTGATGATAGATCAGTCATAGTAATGGGTTTCTTCCACTACATAGATCATGAGATGATCCTTTAAAACCCATAAATGGTTTCAAACCCACATTCACCAATGAATCAACATGTCCTTTTATTTATTTTATATAGAACATGTATATCATAATATGCTTAATCCATATTGTAGCGTATGATATGACATGGTTGAATGTTAGTCATTGGATCGCTTGGCTTTACAATATAAGATATCGTAAGTTTGTTTTTGCTTAGTCACAGGGTACGACTAATACATATCATAAAATATGAAATGTTGAAAACCTATGGGTTTGTTATGTGTCATAAGCTATGATGTTAGATACTGTAAGATACGTCTGAAACTCAGGTTGTGCAAAAACAAAGTATCGTGGTGTGATAATGATATAATTTATATTGTCAAATATAACTCGATGCATAAGATTTTTTTTATACATAATAAATTTTTTATATGTAAGAAAATTTCTCATACATAGGGTTTTAGCCTCTGTGGGATTTTTTTCTTATGTATGAACATATGAAAAACCTTACACAATTCGTAAGGTTTTCTCTTTTGCAATTTTTTTCTTACATATGAAATACCTTACTCAATGCGTAAGGTTTCCGCCTTTGCATGATAGCGCCTATCGTAAGCGCCTTATATTACAATAGATAACACATTTTATTTATCGTAAAATATGATTTAAGTTAAAATGTTAAAAATTTAATATTATGGCTTTAATTGCATATAGTTTATAAAATTGTTTATAAATGATAAGTGTTAGACATTGTAAATAAGATATTTTCATGTCTAAATAAAATATGAAATGTTCATATTTATATCTCATGTTTGGAAAATAAATAATTTGTTTGTTCCTTTTAATATTCAAATTTATAAATTGTTTATGAAATGTGGATGTTATGTATGCTTTAATTTATGTGATAAATTGCTTCTTATAAATTTTCATTCCATGTAATGGATCCTAGGTAAGATAACATAAGATTTAGTTTACACCTACCTTGGCTTCACTTTGTAATTAAAGTTATTAACTTGAATTTAGTTGTTGAATATAGTTTATACATATCAGGTTTTAGAGTTATGATGAGTTGGATTCTCTCTTGAGTAAAGTGTCCCAGGGTAGAGGGACTTTGGGTCGAACTTTCCATTGGCATGGAGGCTTATGCCTTGTTCTATAAAGGTGTGGGTTGGCTATCTGGGTCTCTAGGCTCACTCATGTGTAAATTTTCAATCTCATATAATTCTAAAACTTTGCATAAAAAGTTCATGTACCTTATTTATAGGATGCATTTGGATATGTGTAAATGTGTTTGACTTCTATTTTAGGGTGAGTAACACAAACTATTGGTAGTATAAAGATTCACATATTAATATATTGTGAATATATTAATATGGTTGTTATAATAGGGATTCCAAAACTAAATCATTAGAAGCATGCATACATAAAGGAATAAAGCATGAGATAATAAATATTACACAAGATGTAATTGTTATGTATTTAATATGCATGTGATGTATATTAAATTGGTGATACTTTTGAAATAAAACCCCTTAAATACTAAGCATGACATTCCTTTTAAAGAGTTATTTGTCATAACCTTGGTCATTCAATATGGGTGACCCTAACTGTTAGGTCCCCATGGATTATCTTGTGTAAGGAAAGCAGGTAATAAGGTGACATTAATTGTTTGGTGTCTTATTCTTGTATTTTTCTTTGGTTTAAACTTTGTGGAAAACCCTAACCATTAGGATACTGATGAATAGAGCTGAGTGAACCCATATGATGGATTTGGTTAAAGAGTTGTCCACTAAGCTATCCAAGAATCATATATGATATGCTTGAAAATAGTTTTCTACCAAATATAGTCATGGTTTATTTATGTGATACCCAGTGTAAATCATGATGAAATATGGATTTTGGATCATTAAATGGATATGATATACGAGTTCATCATTTTCAGTGGGAGTATTTTCATTAAAGGCCCTTAGTGAAAAGATATAAAACATGATACTCACCCATTGATATGTCTTTGTTATAGATTATGGCATGCATCATGCATATCTTTTTAAGATATCTTATAGGTATAACCTATAAAACTATTATAGATTGGAAACTAAGGTTGAAAATTGTTCTCAAAGATAAGAATTCTGAGCATTTGAATATGAATGTTATAAAGATTGATTTCTTCAACTCTTACTCATGGGTATTAGATACTGAGTGTGCATCAAAAATTTGTTTTGATAAACACAGGCTCAGTGATAAAAGGTAATTGAAAATGGAAAAAGTAGATTTATATGTTGGTAATAGATCAAGAGTTGTTGCATTGAAATTTGACACTTGTGATCAAGTATACCTAGTATATTAGTTCTAGAATTAGAGAATTGTTATTATGTTCCCACCATAAATAGAAATTTGTTTTATATATCTTGTTTGAGCAAGAAGGGATCTTCATTCATTATTAAGAACAGGAGTTGTTCTATATGTATGGATGAAATTTTTCATGACTTTAGGAATATGGGAAATAATTTATACATTATGGATATAGATAATCCTATTTATAACATTCATAATAAGAAGTTCAAAGTTGATTCTAACCCCACCAACCTTTGGCATTGCCACCTTGGACATATAAATGAGAAATGCATCCAACAAATTCATAAATATGTATTGTTGGAGTTGTTTAATTATGAATCATTTAATAATTATGAATATTATTTATTTGAAAAAAATGACAAAACACATTTTAGTAGAAAATGTGAAAGGGTTAATGGACTATTTGATCTCATACATTGTGATGTATATAGACCAATGGGTACTTAATAAAGTGGCGAGTTTAGGTACTTCATTACTTTTACCGATGATTTTAGTCGACATGGTTATGTGTTTCTAATGATGAACAAGTATGAATCTTTTTAAAAGCTCAAAGAGTTTCAAAATGAGGTACATAATCAACCGGAAAAAGGTATTAAGTTTCTCTGGTCATATTGGGTTGTTGAATATTTAATCCAAGGATTCACTGATTATATGATGGATTATAGAATTGTTCCACAGATTACTCCTCCTAGAACACCATAGTGGAATGGTGTGTCAGAGAGGAGGAATAGTACCCTATTGGACATGATTCAGTTGATGAAGAGTTAGTGCGACCTTCCTATTTCATTCTAGGGATATGCTTTGGAGACTATTGCATTCCCACTTAACCGTGTTCCATATAAAGATGTTATAAAGAAAATATATGAGATATGGAATGATAGATGTCCCAATATGTCTTTTATGAGGATTTGGGATTATGAAGAATATGTAGATTCTAATTAAATTAGACTTAAATCATATAAATTCTTATTTTTTTTGTTATCCCAAAGAGTTTGTGGGATATTACTTTTATAATAATACTGAACAAAAAGTGTTTGTAGCTTAACATGCCATTTTACCTGTGAATGAGCACATAGGTTGAGGAGTCTGTGGGAGGAAAGTTGATCTTGGAGAAGTTCAATACCAAAAAATAGGAAGTTTTCTTAAGATATAAGTTGACTTGGTTCCACGAAGAGTTATAGAATAAGAATCAACTCGAGTTACATAAGAACCTTTAAGTCTTGGTAGGATTCATTAGGAAATCAATGAATATGAATTTCTTATGGAAAATTATGATGAAGTGGTATTCATAGGATATAAACCTACTACCTAACAAGAGACCATTGAGTGTTGTGATTTCAAGAAACTGTTAAAAGCCATGGAATTTGAAATGGACTCCACGTACACTAACCAAGTTTGGAACTTGGTGGAAACACCTTAAGGGGTGATACCCATAGGGTTAAAGTGGGTTTTCTATAAGAAAAATGAGATATGCGGTAGAGTGTATACCTATAAAGAACACCTGATGTCAAAGGGTTATAAAAAAGTCATGGCATTGACAATAAAGAGACCTTTTCACCTGTTATAATGATAAATTCTATTTGGATATTGCTTGTCATAACATATCATTTTGATTATGAGATATATAAAATAGATATCAAAATGTATTTCCTTAATGGAAATTTAGTTGAGTATTTGTATATAATATAACTCAAATGTTTTGATGTGTTAAATGAGTCTACTAAGGTTTATAATTTGCAATGATCCATCTATGGATTGAATCATGATTCTCATAGTTGGAATATTTAGTTTAATGATTCAATCAAAGAGTTTGGTTTAATAAAAAACATAGATAAATCTTATTTATATAATTGAATTAGTGAGAGTGTGTTGGTATTTATGATACTATATGTGGATGACATACTACTTATCAAAAATGATATCTTGACATTACACTCCATAGAGATGTGGTTGGGAAAATGTTTCTCAATGAAAGACATGGGTGAAGAAACCTGCATACTGGGTATACAGATCTATAGAGATAGATCTAATAGGTTTCTTGGATTGAGTCATAACACATATATCAGTAAATCGATAAAGTGGTTTAGCATGGAGAACTCCAAAAAGGGTCCTTACATGGCAAGAATCATAGGAAGATTCAAGATATTTATAAAGAGTTATAAAGGATGGATAGAATTACTTGTGCATCTACCATAAGATCGATCATGTATGGTGAATGTAGAGATCCAATTTTTTCCTTGTAAGATATCGAAATATTTCTACATATATTTTCATAGTCATATGATGAGATAGTGTGCAACTCCAAGGCCCGGTGTGCCCAGAATTAATTTTATAAAAATCTTAAATATATTTTATATTACACATGTGAAGTTTCTTAAAGAAAATAAAATAACTCTTAAAAAAATATCATATCATAAATCTAATACCACAATTGAGTTTGGAACGTGATGTTTACCCCAGGTGCAACATAAAATTGGTCAGTGTAGGGCGTTAAGATATCGCGACCATTGGCGGTGCGATCAGTTGGTTAATTAAATAATTAATTTAATTAATTTACTAATTAACATAATTTGGATTTGCCTTTAAATACACTGCTATTGAAATTCTCTAGGGTTATCTGCATAAACACTAGGAGAATTGAGAGGCATTCTTCCTCCTTTTGTTGGTGAATAAAATCAGATGACGACGAGACTCCGGATCAAAGTAGATCGAAGCACAAAGAACACAATGACTCCTCTCAATTGTTAGAGAGCATGTTATTCGATGAGGAATGATCCAATCTATAGGTAAGAATTTTAAATTCTTGGATTATGCCATTATTAATTAAATTGATTGAGTAGGATCATCCATTTCTTTGATCTGCACCAATTTCCAGACTTTGCATGCGTTAGTGTACAAATTTAATCGTTTATTCATTTTTTTTTCTCACCCCGGATCACCCAATTGTATCCATTGGCCAAGAACTCTTGGATAAATAATGTTAAACCTTTTTTTGTGTGCTTTTATCCCTATGATTTTTTGTGATCTTCTCCATTGGGCTATGAGGCCATGGATCAACATTGCCAAGTGGTACCGAGCCTGATTGGACCCTCGAATTTGTGGTGGAATCACGTATGACAAACAGAACACTGAATCAGGGATGAAATTGGAGGATTCATGAGTTTTAGATGATCAATTTGTTGAACCAGGTTCCAAATCAACTATGGAAGTGATGGGAGGCATGTGGGACTATGGTGGTTCGTGCGACATTTAAGAAATTCAACAAAAAACCAATTTTCGGCCAATGAATGGTTGGAAACGATGAACAGAGGAAAGACCCACTATTTTTGGGTGGTATGGAGATGAGATTTACGGTGGGGAATCTAGATTTGGATGTGCGGTTGTAGATCTAAGTTTCTAGAAAAATCTTGATTACACGTTGTGTAGTCCGAAGAACACACGACATGTAGGGCCTTAGCCACGTTGACTAGGGTTTCGTGAGATTATAAGTATCACACACTATATGGGACCCCCAAACACCATGTAACCTTGTGATGGAGACCCTGGGTATACCATGGGAGTACACAGGCATGGGTATGGCCAGACATACGCTATGTGCCGAAATACACAGACACAGGCTGGATACATGAACATGACTATGGAGCACAGGAAGGACCCCGAGTGGCTCGGGTACACTGTGTAGACCCTCTACACACTTTGTAGTCCTACATAGACAGCCAGATGTGTACTGATAGGTACATGTTCATGCAATGGAGTGGGGAACACACCATGTGGGCCCCTTACACGTCGTGTACCATTTCTTTCATTCTTAGGAAACTTCAACCTCTCACATATCCTTCACTTGGACTCGGATTTTGTCCCGTGAGTAGCCTATTTTGAGTGTTTTTTCATGTAAAATGATATGGTGTCCTCCAAAGTGTATTTTGAGATACAATGTGAGATGTTAAATGCATGAAAATTATTTAGGCGATGTTCAATGATGATGGTGATTGGGCAGTGATTAGACAATAAAAACACATATGTTAATTAAATTTTAATGGTATTAAATGTTCATTTTTGATCTTATGGGCCTGAGTTAGTGGATTTTGATTTTGAACATCCATTCTCATCATTTATGCACTTCATGCCTAATGTACACCAATTTAGGCCCAATGAGTCATCTGATTCTAAGGAATGTAATTATCCATATTTTAATTTGATATTTTGTGAAATGGATCTTCAATTAAATTTAAAAAAAATTCATTCAGGGATCAATGGATGATTCATAAAGGATGATGGAGATATTTGGCGATGAAAAGAAACAATTCTGGAGAAGACATATTAGACACCAGCCCACTGATGAGAATGGGGGGCCCACAATACAGGCTCAATGAAGCCCAAAATTCATGGGATGATAGAAGAAATATATATTAACAAATAATTCTTCAGGATCCAATGCTAATTATGCCTCCATAATTGTTATTTAGGCGGCCCAAATAGTATATCAAAATTTGGGCCAGAATCTGCGGCCCAGAAAAACATCTCACCAATTAAATCATATCTCGAAAACAATAACTCATTTTGGGATGAGATTTTACAGTCTGTTAGGGGACATCAGGAGCTTAATTTAATTCTTCTATTACCCACCAAAATTCGGCCATCTAGAAGGTGTTTCATGCGCCTCTGTTTGGTGGATGCAAGCTGGATGCCTTTTCGGGTCAAGGGTGGAAAGTCTTCTTTCCACAAACTTTCCACCACGATAGACCTACCATACTCAAGTGAGATGACTTGTACTGTTGGAGTCTCGACCCAAGGGATCAAAAATTACTATTTAAGGTAGTGGTGTTGGAGGATTTAGGGATCTTGGGTGTTTGGTTTAATTGTAATGTTATGCTGCCACTTTGTGTTTGTAATCGCATTTCAATTTCCATGTAAGTTTCCTTTTTGTACTTCTTTGTTCTTAATCAACATATTTCTCTTCTATTATTTCCATTTCTTTAATTAAAACTTTATAATCACAAAGCACAGTGATATCTCTTTGTTGTGCTGAATTAGTTCACACATAGGTGTGAATTTCATTCACACACATGGAGGAGTGCTCGTTATTTCCGTGGTTTTAATTTCTTCAATCTAATTCTTGTAAGCCATCTTCCACCCACCATTGAGAGTATACCATCAATATAGGGATAACCCTTTAATGGGTTGATCTTAAGAAGATGAAAATTCTGGATTTAATGTTATTTTATGAACTAATTGTTGTTAATTGGTTAACTAATTTAAGACTTCAATTCTTCAGTTATTTCCACTCTTCATCTTCACTGTGTTTGAGGAAGCTAAATCTAATTACTAAAATGACCATATACCATGGAGACATCATGAATTTGGTTCTCTAAGTGTGTAGGGGATTATTAATTTATTTTAGTTGCATCAAACCATAAAATGATGAAGGTAGTGTTATTTTGAAGAATGGATTCATCAAGAATTAATTAAACCAAAATTGTCTAAAGAAGTAAAATTCATTTAATCCACCCCTAGCATAATATTAAGATCAAACCATTTTCATTTAATTGAATTCACTTAGGTTTATTAGTGTTCTTTAAAACCATCCAAAATCAAAACCAAGTTGGCCACTTCATAGCCAAAAATCCACCTCATAGGTTGTGTGTCTTAGGTATCTTCTTAGGTCTCAATGGATTTGACAACCCAATCTAGACTACAAGGACCGTTATAACTTCATCTATTGGGTAAATTTGAGCGTGAATAAAATTTTGGAGCCGTTTCCGGGGACCCAAGTAAGTCATCTAAACACCCATTCTATTCTCCCCCATTTCTTCTTTTCTCATCCAAATTATCTTATCTTGTCCCTTTCTCGTTTTTTTTTCTTTTGGCGCATGTTCGCCTACACTCGCGATCAATCAAACCGTCTAGTTAGGGTGGATAGTCCTAGGGTTGGGGAGTCAATTACACCAATGGAACTCTTTACATTATATCCTAATCTTTCTAATACTCTAGAGTCCAAAATTGATCCAATTTCAATGGAAGGTCTTCAAAGAAACCAACTCATAAACCCGGGTGGAAACCAAAATGGAAACCCAAATGAGGTAGCCCCAAACTTGGGGAATGCAATTGATCAAACCATGAATGACTACCTCACACCTTCCTGGACCAATGCCCCCTCATGCATTAGACATAACTCCCCAGGAGATGCCAAATACATCTTTAAACCCCATGTCTTAAACCATCTTCCCACATTCCATGGAATGGAGTCCGAGATGCCCTACCTTCACATTAAGGAGTTCAATGACATTGTAGAAACCATGTGTCCCCCACATCAACTAGAATCATCTAATATGAGGCTATTTACTTTTTATTTAAAGGATCAAGCTAAAAATTGGCTAAACAATTTGAGACCATCATCCATAAACTCTTGGGGATAACTACAAAGATAATTCTACAAGAAATACTTTCCCCACCACAAAATAATTGCACTTAAAAAGATTATCCAAATTTTTTTTGAAAAAGAGGGAGAGTCATTCTATGAAATATGGGAGAGGTTCAAAGACACTTTAAACATGGTTCCACACCATGGTTTTTATATTCCTGAACAAGTGAGAATTTTCTATGAAGGGTTGGGTCCAGGGAACAAACAATTCATTGACATGATGTGTAATGAAAACTTTAAAAACAAAGCCCCAAATGATGCTTACGAGTATCTAGAAAGCCTTTCTAAACAAAACCAAACATGGGGAACTTCAACTTATTCTGAAAATCCACAAATAAATACTTGAATTCGTACACTTAGAGAAGAGGAAATCCTTAGGGCTAAACTCACAGCACTCTCTAGGAAGGTTTAATAGATATACCTTAGGAAAGTCCATGAAATCTAAACTGTTGACCCTGTTTGCACAATTTGTGACAAACATGACCATAATACAGACAACTTCCCAACCATTCCATCCATCAAGGATGTTATTTTAGGAGGACCCCCAGCGAAAGTAAATGATTTGAACTTTCAAAAGCCTCAATACCAAAACAACTTCAACCCAAGGTATAATGACCACCTAGGCTTCTGCTGGAAAGATAACCAACAACCTAGCCAAACACAGGGACAAAATCCTTACCCCCATCAAAACTACCAATCCCATAACTAGTTCCAAACCCAACCTATCCAATACCAACATCCACTGGTCCATTTTCAACAAACCATCCCACCTCCAAAATATCCCCCTGGGATAAACCAATCTTCTCAAGCACCAACCCAAACCATTCCACAAAGCCTACTAGAACAACTGTGAAAACAAATGGAGAGGATGAACTCGGAAGTCTCTTCCCTAAAACAAGAACTTCAAACCATCAAAACTAGAAAGGCACCCATGCCTACTCAGGTGGTTCCATACTCAACTTCAAGGGGAGAGTCAAGTTTCACTCAAACAACTCATGAACAACTAAAGGCTGTGACTATTTTAAGAAGTGGGAAATTAATTGAGAAACTTGAAAAACTAATTCAAAACCCACCTGAAGATTCAAACTTGGATAAAAATTCAAATGAACCAAATGATCAAACTGAAAAACATGATAACATTGTCAAAGAAACAACTCTTCAACAAACAACCCCACAACCTGCACCATTTCCTCAACGCATGAGGGGGAAAACCAAGCCTGAATTAAGTGAAACATTAAGGGAAATATTCTCACAAGTCAAGTTTAAAATTACTCTTCTTGATGCAATCCAAACCATATCTGCTTACTCAAAGTACCTTAAGGACCTGTGCACTTTTAAAAGAAAATTTTCACATAAAAACCAAGTCCTTTTGGCTACTAATGTGAGTACCACCATTCAAGGGACCATTCCTCCTAAGTTGAAAGACCCAAGTTGCCCTTACATCAATGTTGAAATAGGAGAGAGTAAAGTTGTCAAGGACTTGTGTGACCTAGGTTCTAGTTTCAATATCATCCCATATGATGTGTACTGCCAGTTAGGCCTAGAAGAGCTCCAACCCACATCTGTCACACTTCAACTTGCTGACCGAAGCATTAGGGTTCCAAAGGGGATTTTAAAGGATGTTCTGGTAAAGGTTGAAAACTTCATCTATCCTGCTAACTTCATTGTCCTTGACAACCATCCAAACTTAGGAAATAAGGAACAAACCCCAATCATCCTTGGTCGTCCTTTCCTTGCAAAAATCAACTCTGTTATCTGAGTCCGAAATGGGAACATGACCATCACCTTTGGGAACATGAGTCTAGACTTGAACATCTATAATGCAAGCTCACAAATAGAGGATGATGAGGACATTCATGAAGTAAACATGATATGAAGAATTGATAATGAATCCATAGAACATCAAGGAATATTTGATGGATGTTTAAGTCATGATGAGGTTGATTTCCTTTGTTCACATGAAGGAATTTTATCTCCTTGGCTTGAATCATTTTCAAATTGCTCTTATGATGAAGTCTTAGTTCCAAAAACCAGTGAAACCTTTCAAACTTCCTTCCCTAAATCTGATCAAACCAATCTTGTAGCTGAAAATTCTATATGTGGGGAATCAATCCTATCTAAAACTCTAAAAAAAGAAATTGATATTGATCCAATGTCCCAATATTCTGCTAAAATTCTGAACCAGCCTGATCTTGAATTGAAGGAACTTCCTACTGAACTCAAGTATGCCTTCCTAGGGGACAATCAAACACATCCTATTGTAATTTATTCTTCTCTTGAAGCCAATCATGAGAGGATACTTCTAGATGTCCTTAGGAAACATAAAAAAGCCATTGGTTGGACCCTTTCTGATATTCCTGGGATTAGCCCACTTATCGGGACTCATAGGATTGTTCTGGAATTTGATTCAAATTCAAAGACATGCCGTCAACCTCAATGATGACTCAATCCTAATATCGTGGAGGTAGTAAGGAAAGAACTTCTGAAATTTTTAAAATCTAGTATCATATATCCCATAGTTGAGAGTGAATGGGTGAGCCCAATCCAAGTGGTTCTAAAAAAGGCTGGAATCACAGTGATAACCAATGAGGATGGAGAGATTCTTCCAACAAGGGTGAGTAGTGGATGGAGGGTATGCATTGACTATAGGAAGCTAAACTCATTCACCAAGAAGGACCATTTCCCCTTACCATTCATTGACCAAGTCCTTGAGAGAGTGGCAGGTCATGCCTTCTACTGTTTCTTAGATGGGTACTCAGGGTATAATCAAATTGAGGTCTCCCTAGAGGATCAAGGGAAGACTACATTCACATGTCCATTCAGAACCTTTGCCTTCAAATGTAACGACCCAAAATTTCATTAATGGAAAATCCCTCTTGATCCAGTTAAATGTTTCTTTATGAAAAATGTTTTTATAAGATATCAACTTTTTTAGTTTTACTTTAAGATTTGTGACCGTTACTTTTATAGCCGTTGAACAGTGATCATCTGGGTAGTTTAAATATAAGGCTTTAACGAACCAATTTTCTACTCAGACAAAGGAAGCGATGGCCTCATCCAGTAGAATTGCCCCTTACGAAGCCCATTTGTCGGAGCTCAGAAAGGAGGTGGCGTCTTTGGGATTTTCCCTTGACCAAGCCCAAGATGAGCTTCATTAAGTCAAGCTCGAACGTGATCGTCTACGGGAAAAATGGAAGTTGATAGAGATTACCACTCGAGCGATGTTATCCGAGCAACCCCAAGAGTCTGTCACCATCGCACACCTTACCCTTAGGTCTTATGTGGCTATTTTAAGGGGTTATGTAACAAATAAGTAGCACCATGTTTATGTACATTATTTTTGTATATAATAATGAATATAATTTCTAGTCATTTTTGGTACATTGTAATTAGTTTTTAAAGTACAAACGGTGTTTTTAGTTATTATTTAATTAAGAATTATATTTTATTAAATTAAAGGATTTTTGAATTAAATAATATTTTAATAAAATATTATTATTAATATTAAATTAATTTTTATTAAATATAAATGATCATGTAATTTTATGAATGCAATTAAAATTTTTATTAAGGTTTGAAAGCCATTTCTGTCAAAACCCGTGAATTTTTTATAAATGTCGCTTTTTATTTTAAAAGTAAAAATTCACATATTTAGAAAATTATTTAGATAAAATAAATATTATTTTTGGAATCAGGACGTTGAAATTATCCAACGGTGAATTTTTCATAATTTTCTGAGACAGTCAAATTTTTGGGTAAAAATTAAATACCATTTAAATATATAATGTGTTTTATGACATCATAATGACCCAATGGTGATGTAATAAAATACCATAATCCTTATGTTCGGCCAATATGTGTTTTATCATTAAAATAATGAGGTTTTGGGTTTGTTTGACTCACTTTTCAAAGCATTAATGGAGCCCTCAAGACTTATTCAACACTTTGCCTTTTTAAATTAATTTCCATGGGAGTGTGACTCACCTCCACATAAGCAACCCTAATTTTTTAATAAGTTCGGACCTTGGCCTTGTAAAATATTGTTTTCCTCTTTCCTTTTCCATAAACCATGGGCAAATACCATGGGATGGTTTGTGGTTTGGATTATTTTAACATAAGGGGTCCCAAACCTAAATAATAAAGAATTCTCTCACCTTTCCTATATAAACCCACCCAAGCTCCCACTTCCTCCTCACCCAAATCCCTTGAAGTTCGTCCAAACTCTGACCTACTTTATCTAGAATCCTCTAAAGGTGCCCAAGCTCCCAAGAAGCCTCTCACAAGCCTCTCTCTAGCCTTTGGAAGCACACTTCCAAGTAAGGGGTTTTCTTCCTTTCTCTTTTTTTTGTCAATTTTCTTTAAGTTGTATTGCCCTTTTTATTTCAATTATGAATGTTGGGGTATGGTTTCGCACCTCCCCCATACTTCCCTCTTATTGTTTGAATGATGGGAGAACCCTTTCTCTCTCATTAAATGCCTCCCATGTACACCCGTTACTATGCCGAAATTCCGAAAGGAACTTCTCTCTCTTCTTTTATATTCAAGCAATACTTTTGTATCATGAATCTAAATTCCATTTCTATTGTTGGGACATGTATATATATGATCTCCTTACTGTCCATTACATGTAAATATGATTAGGAACCCCTTTCTCTCTCATCAACCTTTTTATGAATTCTTATGTCACGCCGTTACGCTGCCGAAATCGCACCGATTTTCTAAGCCAATGTCTTTGTGTAGTGAATACCATGCCCATTTCTCCATCAAGGGTATTCACCTTTATGCACATTTACATATTGATTATAAAGTTTCATGTATGAATTCCACATTCCTTTATCGTGGAAGAAATGATTATGTTTTATGAATCCATGTTTTATGATCCATGTGGCACACTTATGCATGAAATGAAATGTTTAAGAAGGGTGCGCCCTTTATAGCGCTCCAATGAATTGGGTAAAGTATAGTATCATGATACGTCATGTGCAATGAGTGTTGACTCATGCTAATTCAAGTGCAACGAGGGTTTACTCGTGCTTCAAGTGCAATGAGGGTTTACTCATGCTCCATGTGCAATGAGCCTTGGCTCATGCTAATTCAATGTTAAGTGTTGTTGCCACATTTCCATGTTATGATTATCATGCTTTATCATGCCTTTATGTTCATGTCTCTCTTATGCTATATTGATATGCCTATTGCCTAACATGTATTGTACTCCTCATGTTATTCATTGTGTACTCCCTTACTGGGCTTTATAGCTCACCCTTTTCTTATGCATGTCCTCAGGTTATCCCATGCAATGCTAAGTACGAATGAATGTAGTGGTCATGTAAAGGAAGTTTTCAATAAGGATGTTGTATTTCAAGTTTAAAGTTTTTATGTAATGATCCTAAGCCCCAAAGACACTAAACCTCTCGATCTTCTTTGTTGTATCAAGTGAAGTTTTATGTAATAAAGCATGTTTAAGTTGTAATAAAAAGGCAGGGTTGTCATAGTTGGTATCAAAGGATAGGTTTAGTTATTTTTGGGATTAGGAAGCCCTAGTAAAGCCTTAGATACAAGACTAAGCATAATAAAAACATCCCTAAGTTTTGGTAAATACTAAGTAAGTGGTTTATCAAACAAATACATCCCTGTCTGGATACGAGCAGGTAGAGGCGGCTCTGGCACATATGTATCCTAGGGGTAAAACCCGAAAACACCGCTTTGAGCTAGACTCGAACGGGAACTGGTGCACGACAACGGGCCTTACTGCACTCTTGGTTACGACACTCCTGGGGGATATGTTTTGATAAATTCACAATCTTAGTATGAACCCTTATTAAGGGAAAAATGCCCCTAAGGATATATGTTAGAAGGAAGATCATGAAAAGCCTGGATTGAATCCTACAGACTCATGAGTTAAAGAGATTAAAGTTTATTTATAAGTCATCAACTTTTGTCTTTGGATTACCCTTTATGTGTTACCCCTAACTTTCCTTTTATTCCAGCCAATGGCCGGTAATAGGAGAACTCGGGCTAACAACCGTTGTGAAGATCAGTGTGATGATTGTACTTATGAGATGCCCAATCCAATGGGAGCGGGAATCGCAAACTTTGTCACGCTTCTCTCTCAGCTAACTCAAGTTTTGAATAGAAACACTGGTCAAGAGGAACGTTCAACCCCCCCTAAGAAAGAACAAGTCGCTATTGAAAGCTTCATGAGACAAAGGCCTCCTACTTTTAGTGGATCATCCGATCCCACGATTGCTGAACAATGGATCAACTCCATTGAAAAGATATTCTCCATCCTCCAATGCTCTGAAAAAGAGAAGGTTCTCCTGGCGGCTTATCGTATGGAGGGTGAAGCTGATCAATGGTGGACGTTGATCAAAAATACGAAGCCTGAGGAGGAGATCGAGGCTTTGGAATGGAAGGTATTCCGGAAGATGTTTTTCGATAAATATTTTCCACGCACCCTCCGTCTTAAGATGGAAAGGGACTTCCTTTCCCTCAAGCAGAAAGATGAGGAATCTGTGGGAGCGTACGAGGCAAACTTCACAAGGCTTGCACGATACGCTTCCGGCTTTGTCGTTACCCCCGAATGCAAGGTTGACCGCTTCTTTGGTGGGCTGAAGCCTAGCTTGCGGAAAGCATTAGCGATCCATGACTTCGACAGCTATGAGGAAATTGTCCAATGTGCCCTCAAGGTTGAAATTGAGATCGGAGAATCACAGGGGTATCATGGGGACAAGAAGCGAAAGGTGGACTTCAATGCTGGTGGTCCGATGGATAAATCCAACGGCGCTAAGAAATTCCAGCACCCCACTTGCCAAAAGTGTGGAAAAAAGCACCCTGGAAATTGCCTTAGGGGGGACAAGAAAATGCTTTAAGTGTGGAAGAGAAGGGCACCTAGCTGTTAACTGTCAGCAAGAAGGACCCGCGGCTGCGACGGAGGGGAGGAACGCTCCGTTCGAACCTCAACGCGTTGTTCAATGCTTCAAATGCAAAGAACCGGGTCATTTTGCGAATCAGTGCCCTAATCCAAGGGTTATCGGAGGCAATCAACAACCTCCAAGACAGCAAGGAAGAGCTTTTTCCATCACTTCTGCCGAAGTGAACCCCGACAACGAAGTGGTGACAGGTACGCTAGTTATTCATTCAAGAATAGCGAACATACTTTTTGATTCAGGTTCTACGCATTCTTTTATATCTCAAAAGTTTAGTAGGACAATCCCTGCACCACCACAAATCATGGAAGTAAAGATGTCGGTGAGTACGGCAAATGGGGCAATCATTGCATCCCATGAGTATAAGTCCTCCCCTGTTATAATCTGTGGATTGAATTTCCCGGCGAACCTCGTCATACTCCCTTTGGTGGAATTTGATGCAATTCTTGGCATGGATTGGCTTTCCTTATATAGAGCCAACATAAATTGTCAGGAGAGGGAAATCACACTCCATATGGAGAATCGACCCCCGATTCTTTACAAGTGTCAGGAGGAAGATGAATCTCCTTTAGCTCCATCATCTCAAGCATGGATATTACTGCCTTATGAGCACGTATATCTGGCTCAGATGATTGAGTCCAAGGAAGAAACCACCCTTGAAGAAATGCCTATTGTGAGGGAATTCGCTGAAGTATTTCCCGAGGAACTTCCTGGTCTTCCTCCAAGAAGAGATGTTGAGTTCTCAATTGAACTTATACCTGGGGCGCTACCAATATCCAAGACTCCATATAGAATGGCTGTGGTTGAGCTTAAAGAACTAAAGAAGCAACTACAGGAGAATCTGGATAAAGGGTTTATACGCCCAAGTGCATCACCATGGGGTGCACCAGTCCTCTTCGTCAAGAAGAAGGATGGGTCAATGCGGCTTTGCATCGATTATCGTGAACTTAACAAAATCACGATAAAGAACAAGTATCCTCTCCCAATAATCGATGACTTGTTTGATCAGCTCCGTGGAGCTCAATACTTCTCCAAGGTCGACTTGCGGTCGGGATATTATCAAGTAAGGGTGAAGAAGGAAGATATCCCCAAGACTGCTTTTCGTACAAGGTACGGGCACTATGAATTCATAGTAATGCCTTTTGGACTCACCAATGCTCCAGAAATATTCATGGACTTGATGAATAGAGTCTTTAGAGATTACCTAGATAAATTTGTGGTAGTCTTTATAGATGATATTCTAATATACTCCAAAACCAAGGAGGACCATGAGGAGCATTTAAGAACTGTACTGGAGACTTTGCGCAAGGAGAAGCTCTATTCCAAGTACAACAAGTGTGAGTTCTGGTTGAAGGAGGTCTCATTCTTGGGCCATATCATCACAAGAAATGGGATATCTGTGGACCCCTCCAAAACAGATGCAATTGAGGGATGGCCGAGGCCAACATCGGTAACTGATATCCGTAGCTTCTTGGGGTTAGCTGGATATTATCGACGATTTGTGAGAAACTTCTCACGATTGTCCAACCCTCTTACCAAGCTAACTCGAAAGGGAGTAAAGTTTGCTTGGAGTGATGAATGCGAAGAAAGCTTCAAGGAGTTGAAAAGGAGGCTTATCACTGCACCTGTGCTCACTTTACCCACAAGTGGGGAGCTTTTTGTGGTATTCAGTGATGCTTCGAAGAAGGGCTTAGGATGTGTGCTGATGCAGAATGATAAAGTGATATCCTATGCCTCAAGACAGTTGAAAATCCATGAGCGAAACTATCCAACGCATGATCTGGAGTTGGCGGCGGTGATCTTTGCCTTGAAAATCTGGCGGCATTATCTCTATGGAGAGAAATGTGAGATATATACTGACCACAAGAGTCTTAAATATATATTCACACAGAAAGAGCTTAATATGCGCCAGAGAAGATGGATAGAGCTCATCAAGGATTATGACTGTTCAATACATTACCACCCTGGGAAAGCGAACAAGGTGGCGGATGCCCTAAGTAGAAAGTATCCAGCAATTCTATCAATGATGAGAATTGAGAAGGATCCAATCTTCTTAGACTTGATGAAGATGGACGTGGGAATCATAAAGAAGGGAACATCATCAATCCTTTCACAAATGATTGCTCAACCATCTCTTTTGGAAAGGTTAAAGGATGCTCAAAAGGGTGATGCGAGAATCCAAGAAAAAGTGGAAGCTATCAAAAAGGTAAAATCCTCAGAGTTTAATGTTAATGAAGAAGGAATTGTGCGGTTTGGGAAAAGACTATGTGTCCCATCAAGTTCGGAGCTGAAGAAGGAACTTTTGGATGATGCACATAGTTCAAATTTCTCTATTCACCCAGGGAGCACAAAGATGTATCGAGATCTCTGAGAAAACTTTTGGTGGGATAATATGAAGAAGGAGATCGCCGAATATACATCAAAGTGCCTGGTGTGTCAGCAAGTGAAGGCAGAGAGGCAGAAGTCTAAGGGGATGATGCAACCATTGACCATACCAGAATGGAAATGGGAGAACATCACCATGGACTTCGTCACTGGACTTCCAAGGACATCCAAAAGCAACAATGCAATCTGGGTTATTGTGGATCGTCTTACAAAGACTGCACACTTCATTGCTATTCGAGAGGATTTCTCTTTGGATCAACTGGCACGGATATATATCAGGGAAGTGGTACGGTTGCATGGAGTACCACTATCTATTATGTCGGACCGAGATCCAAGATTTACCTCTAAGTTTTGGAAGACTCTTCAACATGCTCTGAATACTGAACTGAACTTCAGTACGGCCTATCATCCTCAAACTGATGGCCAATCCGAGCGGACTATCTAAACACTTGAGGATATGTTGAGAGCGTGCTCAATGGACTTTAAAGGAGGATGGGATCAACATCTTCCTCTAGTTGAGTTCTCTTATAATAATAGTTTCCACTCGAGCATCCAAATGGCACCATATGAAGCCCTATATGGGAAAAGGTGCAGAACACCGGCATGTTGGAATGAGGTCGGTGAACGTAAGCTGCTTGGACCAGAAATGGTCGAAGAAATGGTGGAGAAGGTGAAAACCATTCAGCAGCATATCAAGGCATCCCAAAGTCGACAGAAGAGTTATGCAGATAATCGTCGATGAGACCTTGAGTTTAAATTCGGAGACATGGTGTTTTTACGCATATCTCCGTGGAAGAAGGTCATGAGGTTTGGAAAGAAAGGGAAGTTAAGTCCAAGGTACATCGGCCCCTTCGAGATTCTTGATCGTGTTGGGGATGTGGCCTATCGACTAGCACTTCCACCTACTATGGCCAAGGTGCATGATGTCTTCCATGTATCCCTCTTAAGGAAGTACATACCAGACCCTTCACATGTACTCTCTTCCGAGGTGGTACAATTAGAAGACCATCTTTCTTATGAGGAGCAACCAGTGAAGATCTTAGATCGTAGAGAAAAAGTTCTACGAAATAAGACAATGCCCCTCGTCAAGGTATTGTGGAGAAACCACAAGTTTGAAGAAGCAACTTGGGAGTCGGAGGATATGATGAATCTAAGTTACCCACATTTGTTTTAGTGTGGGAAAAGGAAAATTTCGAGGGCGAAATTTCTTATGGGGGGAATGTTGTAACGACCCAAAATTTCATTAATGGAAAATCCCTCTTGATCCAGTTAAATGTTTCTTTATGAAAAATGTTTTTATAAGATATCAACTTTTTTAGTTTTACTTTAAGATTTGTGACCGTTACTTTTATAGCCGTTGAACAGTGATCATCTGGGTAGTTTAAATATAAGGCTTTAACGAACCAATTTTCTACTCAGACAAAGGAAGCGATGGCCTCATCCAGTAGAATTGCCCCTTACGAAGCCCATTTGTCGGAGCTCGGAAAGGAGGTGGCGTCTTTGGGCTTTTCCCTTGACCAATCCCAAGCTGAGCTTCATCAAGTCAAGCTCGAACGTGATCGTCTACGGGAAAAATGGAAGTTGATAGAGATTACCACTCGAGCGATGTTATCCGAGCAACCCCAAGAGTCTGTCACCATCGCACACCTTACCCTTAGGTCTTATGCGGCTATTTTAAGGGGTTATGTAACAAATAAGTAGCACCATTTTTATGTACATTATTTTTGTATATAATAATGAATATAATTTCTAGTCATTTTTGGTATATTGTAATTAGTTTTTAAAGTACAAACGGTGTTTTTAGTTATTATTTAATTAAGAATTATATTTTATTAAATTAAAGGATTTTTGAATTAAATAATATTTTAATAAAATATTATTATTAATATTAAATTAATTTTTATTAAATATAAATGATCATGTAATTTTATGAATGCAATTAAAATTTTTATTAAGGTTTGAAATCCATTTCTGTCAAAACCCGTGAATTTTTTATAAATGTCGGTTTTTATTTTAAAAGTAAAAATTCACATATTTAGAAAATTATTTAGATAAAATAAATATTATTTTTGGAATCAGGACGTCAAAATTATCCAACGGTGAATTTTTCATAATTTTCTGAGACAGTCAAATTTTTGGGTAAAAATTAAATACCATTTAAATATATAATGTGTTTTATGACATCATAATGACCCAATGGTGATGTAATAAAATACCATAATCCTTATGTTCGGCCAATATGTGTTTTATCATTAAAATAATGAGGTTTTGGGTTTGTTTGACTCACTTTTCAAAGCATTAATGGAGCCCTCAAGATTTATTCAACACTTTGCCTTTTTAAATTAATTTCCATGGGAGTGTGACTCACCTCCACATAAGCAACCCTAATTTTTTAATAAGTTCGGACCTTGGCCTTTTAAAATATTGTTTTACTCTTTCCTTTTCCAGAAACCATGGGCAAATACCATGGGATGGTTTGTGGTTTGGATTATTTTAACATAAGGGGTCCCAAACCTAAATAATAAAGAATTCTCTCACCTTTCCTATATAAACCCACCCAAGCTCCCACTTCCTCCTCACCCAAATCCCTTGAAGTTCGTCCAACCTCTTCCCTACTCTCTCTAGAATCCTCTAAAGGTGCCCAAGCTCCCAAGAAGCCTCTCACAAGCCTCTCTCTAGCCTTTGGAAGCACACTTCCAAGTAAGGGGTTTTCTTCCTTTCTCTTTTTTTTGTCAATTTTCTTTAAGTTGTATTGCCCTTTTTATTTCAATTATGAATGTTGGGGTATGGTTTCAAACCTCCCCCATACTGCTCTCTTATTGTTTTAATGATGGGAGAACCCTTTCTCTCTCATTAAATGCCTCCCATGTACACCCGTTACTATGCCGAAATTCCGAAAGGAACTTCTCTCTCTTCTTTTATATTCAAGCAATACTTTTGTATCATGAATCTAAATTCCATTTCTATTGTTGGGACATGTATATATATGATCTCCTTACTGTCCATTACATGTAAATATGATGAGGAACCCCTTTCTCTCTCATCAACCTTTTTATGAATTCTTATGTCACGCCGTTACGCTGCCGAAATCGCACCGATTTTCTAAGCCAATGTCTTTGTGTAGTGAATACCATGCCCATTTCTCCATCAAGGGTATTCACCTTTATGCACATTTACATATTGATTATAAAGTTTCATGTATGAATTCCACATTCCTTTATCGTGGAAGAAATGATTATGTTTTATGAATCCACGTTTTATGATCCATGTGGCACACTTATGCATGAAATGAAATGTTTAAGAAGGGTGCGCCCTTTATAGCGCTCCAATGAATTGGGTAAAGTATAGTATCATGATACGTCATGTGCAATGAGTGTTGACTCATGCTAATTCAAGTGCAACGAGGGTTTACTCGTGCTTCAAGTGCAATGAGGGTTTACTCATGCTCCATGTGCAATGAGCCTTGGCTCATGCTAATTCAATGTTAAGTGTTGTTGCCACATTTCCATGTTATGATTATCATGCTTTATCATGCCTTTATGTTCATGTCTCTCTTATGCTCTATTGATATGCCTATTGCCTAACATGTATTGTACTCCTCATGTTATTCATTGTGTACTCCCTTACTGGGCTTTATAGCTCACCCTTTTCTTATGCATGTCCTCAGGTTATCCCATGCAATGCTAAGTACGAAGGAATGTAGTGGTCATGTAAAGGAAGTTTTCAATAAGGATGTTGTATTTCAAGTTTAAAGTTTTTATGTAATGATCCTAAGCCCCAAAGACACTAAACCTCTCGATCTTCTTTGTTGTATCAAGTGAAGTTTTATGTAATAAAGCATGTTTAAGTTGTAATAAAAAGGCAGGGTTGTCATATCAAACACATGCCCTTTGGTTTATGCAATGCTCCTGGAACCTTACAGCGGTACATGATGGGAATCTTCTCAAACATGGTAGGGGGTTTTCTAGAGGTCTTCATGGATGACTTCTCTGTGTTTGGGGATACTTTTGAGGGATGTCTACAGAATGTAGAGAGATTCTTGTCAAGATGTGAAGAAAAGAATCTAGTCCTAAACTGGGAAAAATGCCATTTCATGGTTAAAGAGGGACTAGTTCTAGGCCATCTGGTCTCGGGTTGACATCATTCATCACCTTCCATCACCCAAAACTGTCAAGTAAGTGAGGTATTTCTTAGGATATGCTGGTTTCTATAGAAGATTCATCAAGGAATTTAGTTCAATCTCCCGTCCCCTTTGTGCTCTATTAGTAAAGGATGCTCCATTTGTTTGGACAGAAAGCTGTGAGGGTTCATTCTCAACCCTCAAATCCTCTATCACCTCTCCCCCCATCATGAAATCTCTAAATTGGAACCTTCCTTTCAAACTTATGTGTGATTCCAGTGAATTTTCTGTTGGAGCTGTGTTAGGACAACATTGTGATAAAAATCCTTATGTCATTGCTTATGCAAGAAAATCCTTAAATGATGCCCAAATATACTACACCACCACTGAAAAGGAGTTACTTGCTATTGTGTTTGCCTTAGAGAAGTTTAGGTCCT
Source organism: Viscum album (assembly GCA_963277665.1). Classification (NCBI taxonomy): domain Eukaryota; kingdom Viridiplantae; phylum Streptophyta; class Magnoliopsida; order Santalales; family Viscaceae; genus Viscum; species Viscum album. Next base: position 687,564,792 of record OY728137.1, on the reverse strand, counting down.
ACCTCTTAGGATCCCCATCACTGTGTTCACTGACCATTCTTCACTAAAATACCTCTTCCAAAAACAAGATACTAAGGCTAGACTAATTAGGTGGGTCCTTATCTTACAAGAATTTGACCTCATAATCAAGGATAAAAAGGGTGTTTAAAATGTTGTAGTTGATCACCTCTCTAGGATGGAATTCAAAGACAACTCAAATCACCTTTCTGCGTCTGATTCATTTCCTGATGAACACCTATACTCTGTGAGTGACTGCCCTTGATATGCTGACATAGCCAACTTCTTAGTTACGAGAGTAATTCCAAAATTCTTAGGGACTCAAGATCGAAGGAAATTCCTTTCTGATGTTAGGCACTATGTGTTTGATGATCCATACCTCTATAAGTTCTTCCCTGACCAAGTCATTAGGAGGTGTGTCCCAGAATCTGAACAAGAGTCCATCCTTAAATTCTGTCATAGTGAGGCATGTGGAGGTCACTTTTCCTCTAAAAAAACTTATTATATGGTTCTTCAGTGTGGTATCTTCTAGAACACCCTCTCAAGGGACTCTTACACATTTTTTCAAAGTTGTCCTAGGTGTCAACAAGTAAGGTCCATCACAAAAAGAAATCAAATGCCACTCACTCCCATCTTAGTGGTTAAAATATTTGACTGTTGGGGAATTGATTTCATGGGTCTCTTCCCAAACTCTAGGGGATACCTCTACATACTCTTAGCTATTGATTATGTCTCAAAATGGGTTGAGTCCATTACCACTAAGTCCAATGATCATCAATTTGTGATTCGATTTCTGAAAGAGAACATATTTTCTCGATATGGAATTCCTAGGGCTATAATCAGTGATCGAGGAACCCATTTCTGCAACCGCCCATTATCTTCACTCATGTCTAAGTATGGTATTTCTCATAAAGTGTCCACTGCATACCATCCTCAAACCAATGGTCAAACTGAGTTAGCAAATAGGGAGATTAAGTAAATTCTTGAAAAAACTGTCAACCCCTCTAGGAAAGATTGGTCTGAGAAACTCTTAGATGCTCTTTGGTCCTATCGAACCGCATATAAAACCATTTTAGGAATGTACACATATAGGTTGGTTTATGGAAAAGCATTCCATTTACCTGTTGAAATTGAGCATAAGGCATTTTGGGCAATCAAAAAAATGAATTTCGACATTTATTTAGCCGAAGAAAAGAGGAAATTAGATCTTAATGAACTTGAGGAACTTAGGATGGAGGCTTATGAAAATCAAGGATAAATAAAGCTAGAGTTCAAGCCTACCAATCTAGGAATATCAAAGTCAAACATTTTGAACCGGGAAAATTTGTGCTCTTATATAGTTCAAAACTTCATTTACACCCGGTAAAGTTAAGGTCTAGAAAGTCAGGTCCTTTCATAGTGCATCATGTGTACCCCCATGGGGCAGTAGAGATTCAAGATCCCACTAGTGGTCACATTTTCAAGGTCAATGGTCATAGGTTAAAACCATTCATTGAATCATTCAATAAATAGGAAATAGAGGTTGAGTTAACTGATCCAACCTATGAACCGGAAAAAAATTGATAGATTTAGGATCCATGTCAGGATAATGACGTTAAACAAAAGCGTTGCACGGGAGGCAACCCGTGGTTTTCATGTTTCTAATCTTTTTGAATCATATTTATTTTTCAAATAAGATTAATTAATCATTTTGATATTTAAAAAAATAAAAAAAAAATAAAAAAAAAATAAAAAAAATAAAAAATAGACTTTTGACCTGTTCTTCTATTATGAGTATGGATGGGTATGAAAGGGGAGCACCATATTCATCTGTGTCACGTGGTGTGATCCTTGAGTAATACCTTACCCAGAAATTTAAAAAGAAGAAAATGTATCATCAGTTTATTTTATTTTATATATATACTTATATTTTACTTATATATATATACTATTTTGTTTTGTTTTTTTTCCTTTTTCCACTAGGGAACTCTGCAAGCGACATGGATATCAAAGGACTAAATTGGAGCGGCAAAAACTTCAAACTTCAACCACCAGGTGACTTCATTCCATGATCCTAATATTTTAATTTCCTTATTGAACTCCCCTTTTATTCCTCTACCCCATTCTAAATTCTCTTTTTACAAAATTAGGGACAATTTCATTCTAAGTTGGGGGTGTGGAAATAAAATGTTTGTTAAAAAAACACAATGATAAAAAAAAGAAGTAGAATTCCTTTATCATTCATATAATAACATCTTTTCTCACATTAAAACTACATATAAAATATTTTTTATTTCCTTGAATCTTAATTTAATTCATGATTAAGTTTAAAAGCATTGATTTTGGAAGTTTGGTTGTCCAATGAGAATTTTCATCATTTTTATTTTCATTTATTAAATCAAAATGACACAATGCACATCCTCTAGATCGTGGGGTAATAATTTGAATTCTCAGGGTCCCATAATAAATAGCATAAGCTGGTTTTATTTTTATGAATAATATGAGTATTCAAAAAAATAAAAAATCAAAAAATAAAAATTTGCTTATAGAGCAATGGATTGATAAAATGAGAGGCTTTCGACACTTGGGCATCGTGACTCCATAGTTTTCTAACCCGGAGTTTTTCACTCTATCTCTATTTATGGTAATATGATTTTGTTTTTGATCAAGTTAACTCGAGATGATGCCTGAGTATGTGGGCTTCACTTGGTTCCCTAAGGCCTTTGAGCCTGGGAGTCATCAACAAAGTCTCGCTACATGGGTTAATTTGATTAACTGCAATCTCAATTACTATGGAAACATTGAAAAATAAAAAAAAATCAAAAAAGAAAAAAGAAAAAAACAATGAATACTCATATTAGGATTAAATGTTATTCCACCTAGCGCTTCCATGATTTCCCCTTGAATGAAAATGAACCCCCATATCTATTGTGATTCACAACACATCATTACACCTAATTGAGTTGGATGAATTATGATGATGGATTTGATCAAAAGAATGGTCTTGGTATTGAGATATAATTTTAAATTTATCTTGTTTTAAATTATTTTGATAGGTTATAAAGATATATTTGTGTGCATTTTACATTGTGATCACTGTTTGTTATAATGTGTTTGAAGAAAGGAATTCAAATAAAATCATTGAATTATTTGCTCGGGACTAGAAAATCTCAAGTTGGGGGATGTGATTAGCCAATAAAAACACATATTTTAATTAAATTTTAATGGTATTAAATGTTAATTTTTTATCTTATGGTCCTGAGTTAGTGGATTTTGATTTTGAACATCCATTCTCATCATTTGTGCACTTCATGCCTAATGTACACCAATTTAGGACCAATGAGTCATCTGATTATAAGGAATGTAATTATCTATATTTTAATTTGATATTTTTTGAAATGTATCTTCACTTAAATTTAAACATTTTTCATTCAGGGATCAATGGATGATTCATAAAGGATGATGGAGATATTTGGTGATGAAAAGAAACAATTTTGGAGAAGGCATATTGGACACCAGCCCACTGATGAGAATGTGGGCCCCACAATACAGGCTCAATGAAGCCCAAAATTCATGGCATGCTAGAATAAATATATATTAACAAATAAGTATTCAGGATCCAATGCTAATTCAGCCTCCATGATTGTTATTTAGGCGGCCCAAATAGTATATCAAAATCTGGGCCAGAATCTACGACCCAGAAAAATATCACATCAATTAAATCATATCTCAAAAACCATAACTCCTTTTGGGATGAGATTTTATAGTCTGTTATTGGAAATCTGTATCTTAATTTAAGTATTCTATGGACCACCCAAATTCTTCCTTATAGAATGTGTTTCATGCGCCTCTGTTTGGTGGATGCAAGGTAGATGCCTTTTCGGGTCAAGAGTGGAAAGTTTTCTTTCCACAAACTTTCCACCACCCTAGACCTACCATACTCAAGTGAGATGACTTGTACTGTTGGAGGCTCTACCAAAGGTCTCAAAAATTCCTATTTAAGTTAGTGGTGTTGGAGGATTTAGGGATCTTGTGTGTTTGGTTTAATTGTAATGTTATGCTGCCACTTTGTGTTTGTAACCGCATTTCAATTTCCATGTAAGTTTCCTTTTTGTACTTATTTGTTATTAATCAACATATTTCTCTTCTATTATTCCCATTTATTTCATTACAACTTTATAATAAAAAATCACAGTGATATCTCTTTGTTGTGCTGAATTAGTTCACACATAGGTGTGAATTTCATTCACACACACAGAGGAGTGCTCGTTATTTCCACGGTTTTAATTTCTTCAATCTAATTCTTGTAAGCCATATTCCACCCACCATTGAGAGTATACCATCAATGGAGGGATAACCCTTTAATGGTTTGATCTTATGAAGATTTAAAGGCTGGATTGAATGTTATTTTACGAACGAATTGTTGTTAATTGGTTAACTAATTTAAGACTTCAATTCTTCAGTTATTTCCACTCTTCATCTTCACTGTATTTGAGGAAGCTAAATCCAATTACTAAAATGACCATATACCTTGGATACATCATGAATTTGGTTCTCTAAGTGTTTAGGGGATTAGTAATTGAGTTTAGTTGCATCAAACCAGAAAATGATGAAGGTAGTGTTATTTTGAAGAATGGATTCATCAAGAATTAATTAAACCAAAATTGTCTAAAGAAGTAAAATTCATTCAATCCACCCCTAGAATAATATTAAGATCAACCCATTTTCATTTAATTGAATTCACTTAGGTTTATTAGTGTTATTTAAAACCATCCAAAATCAAAACCAAGTTGGCCACTTCATAGCCAAAAATCCACCTCATAGGTTGTGTATCTTAGGTATCTTCTTAGGTCTCAGTGGATTCGACAACCCAATCTAGACTACAAAGACCGTTCTACCTTAATCTCTTGGGTAAATTTGAGCGAGAATCAGGCAGTATAACCAGGGATTTTAGAGTGGCACCCTCTTACTAAGCAGGGAATGGGTCCTCTATCTATTATTAGAGCAACACCCTTCTAATGAGATAGGGAATGAGTACTCTACCTATCCACCAAGTGGAACCTTACTATGAAGATAGGGCATGGGTCCTTGACTACGAGAGTGGAAACCTCCAACTAGGTAGGGCATGAGTCCTATAACTGCTATCTGAGTTGCACCCTCATATTATATCAGGGCATGGGTCCTTGAATTATAGAGTGGCACCCCTCAGCTGGCTTGGGAATGAGTCCTCTACAAACTACTAGAGTGGCACCCTCCTATTGGGATGGGCACGAGTCCTCTATTGACCATTGAGTGGAACCCTCCTATAGAGGAAGAGTATGGGTACTCAACCATCAGAGTGGCACCCTCCCACTAGGCAGGGCACAAGTCCTCTAGTAATCTACTGAGTGGCACCCTATTGTTGTACTAGAGCATGGGTACTCAACCCAGATTTTGTGCCCCTTGATTGTGCAACACTATAGCAAGGTGTTTCTTAACCTAGATGTTTTCTGTTGGGAATCATTGATGGGATTTTGGAACTAATGACACTCTTTTCCTAGGTTGGGCTATGAGATAGAGATCCCCCTCTCTTATTTTAGTTTCTTTGGTTTGAGCATATACATATCTGTATCCATGTTTTTGGATTCTATTTACTCTCTTGCTTTGGATTGAGTTATCTACTGTCTATCTATTCTTATCGTGTCTGTTACTACCCCCCTTTAGGTTTCGATGCATCCTAATGGGTATGTATATACTCACCCTACATGGGCTTTTCCCGCACGTGTCGTGTCTTATGAAAACGAAGGACAGGTCGACAATTACTACTGATAAGCTTAGGTATACCTAGTGCATTTGGACCGTGTATGGTGGTCGCAACTTGGAGATCTGGAGCTGGGCTCTCTTAATACTTTTAATTTTCATTTTTATTAGGTTGGTGAACCTTTCTATTTGGGTGTGTATTTTACCCCCTTACTTTCAATTTTAATTGTTGTACTCTTGTACACCCTAGAGATTTTTCATATGCATGGTTATATTCTAGATATTGTATCTTTTTATTATTATTCCTCTGCACTTTTTCATTGAGATGGACAGGTGTGTACATACAGGTACATTAGTCAAAGATCCCCTAAGTTAGATATGCCTTTCAGCACTTGTTGCTAGTCCCTATACTATGGATATGAGCTTGGGGTAGTTGAGACTTGATCCCCATTGGGTTGGGTCATATCGGTGAAGGTTTAGAGGTGTAAAGGAAGTGGCTGAGCCCATGCCCACTTTTTTTCCCATCAACTTCTTAGAATTTATTCTCAGAACTAGATAAAAATACATTCCCAAAATCCATGAAAATATGATCTTTTCACATATAATTTACAATTAATGTATTTAATTAAAGAATTACCATTTTTTGAATTCTTTCTTCGATGATGAATCAGTAGACCACTCTAGTCATATTGTCGTTCCATATGAGGAATCAATTATAAATTCCCTCTAGCGGTGATGCACATGTGCTCCACGAACCCCCGATCATCACCATATAATTCTTTTGGTTCTATACAAATCTATAGTTTGCAATGATTGATGTTGAGCACAACTTAATTCTTTAAGGGATAAGGAATTCACTTTGGTAGAGGAGGATAATTTCTTTGCGTTCTTTAGAGCATTTTAGGGAGGGAACTCTCTAGGACTTGAGAGGATTCTCTTTAGAACTCATTATGAACAATGAAAGAATGCAACTCATTGGAACTTGTAGAAAATGTCATAACCAGATTTATATAGTTATAAGGTTAAAAAATAAATAAATGTGCAAGGGCCCTTATTATTTTCTCAATTCTCGATGAAACCCATGTCAAAATAATAATAATATTATTATTATTCATTTGAATTATGCTAAACTCATTGATAAAATAAATATTATTTTTCTTGGATAAATAAATTAAAATTTATTCAAATAATATTTAATATAAAATTTATCATGGAACCATTAAACTTAGTCCTATAATCCTACTCAATATTTATCAGTTCTTGAATAATGACTATTTATTTAATTAAATAAATAAAAATGCATAGTTTGATAATAAATATATAAATGTTATTTTCAATAAAATATTGAATAAATATATATTAAATATTTACACAACTAAATAAATAAATATTTTGTTACCATGTGAATAAACCAGAATAAATAAATATTTTTATATTTATGTAATTAAATAAATAATTACCTAGTGAATAAATATTTATTAAATATTCAACTCACATATATATTCTCTCGAATAACTAGTGATTGAATATTTAAAATCAAACCAACATGAATAATTATTATACCACACATGATAATAATATTTACCCAACATGTTAAATCCATATAGAATTTAACTAAGGTTCTCAATACACTTAGTGTGTGACCCTCTAGGCCCCCTTCTCAGTAGCTTTATTCTACACTACATAAGGTTCAAGGTTAGCATCTAGCAACATGAAAAGGATCCCATAGAGAAAGAAGTTAATGCCATAATGATATATAACCTCCTATGAATGTACACTATGTAAAATAATTCCTTTATCTTGATATATCTAATCAAGTAGGTTGTATGTTAGTGTCATCAAACTATATGCTTGATGTCTCTTTCTTTGACTTTCTGGAGATGAACTTGCTGACAAAACCATCATAACCATGGAATTAATTAGTCAGTTAAATTATCATAAAAGGGTCTTAAATATCCACTTCCATTAAATAACAGAAGGGACAAATCCTTTATCACATTATTCATTAATATAACATCACTCATGATGGACCCAACATATCCTACTTCATATTGAGCATATGTTATCACAATTTTCATCAGTACATCAAATTACTTGACTTATGAAATTCATTAATAATAATATTAAAGTCTAAGGATCATTGCACATGTCTATGGATAGAAATATCTAATGACACATATAAATTCATATTTCCTATTAGTAGGTTACGTTCTTATAATCTCATGCATTGGAAATTACCAAAGGCGTACACCATGAGAAAGTGTCTCAAAGTTCCATGAGTCTCTTCCCCTAACAGCCTATATTATTTATGTCCCATAATATTATATCATAAAGATATAGAACTTATATTTAATAATAATTTTGTGTCAATTCTAGGTTCTTATCATTGTGGGGAACTACAATGACATTTCAGTGTGACAAGTACACTTAGGATATTATCACATACTTTATCATGCAGAAGAAAAATCATGATGTGATAATATATTTTATAAATACTCAAATAAATGAATATAAGTATCCATAAAGTAATTAGAATTTGGTTCTAGGGAACCAAATCTAACAAAATTCCACTTTCACTAGAGCCAACTACAAGCAAGCTTTAGTCTGCTAGCTCTCACATGATGTTCATGCTCTGGATGAGATAAATATTTAATCATGGGGTCTACTAAATTTTATTTTTTGGAAAATCATCTCACAACAACTTCACCCCTTTGAGAAAAACCCCAAAAGAGGAGATATTTTTAGAGCATGTTCTTCATCTGTTGATGTGGCCTTGGCTCCTTTGTGAGATTCACCACTACAATATTATCATAATAAAATATGATAGGATCTCTATTGTTAGGCACCACATAAAGATCTTGGACAATGTTTCAAATCCAAATATCTTCTTTGGATACATAAAAATCTGTTATATACTCAGAATATTATATAGAATTGACAAAAATTGGTTGCTTTGAACTCTTCCAGCTCACAACTCCTTTGTTGAGATTGAAGAAATATCCTAACTGCGACTTCAAATCGTTCTGATTAGTTTGGAAGCTAGATTCAGTATATCCTCTAATGAATAGATCCCCATATCCTATATATACCAAGAACATATCCTTGGTACATCTCAAATAATTGAGGATAACCTTAATAGCAGACCAATACTATTCTCATGGATCAACTTGATATTTACCTATGACACTTAAAACATAGGAAATATAAAGCCTAGTACACAACATAAAATATATGATAGATCTTATCGTAGATGCGTATGACATCCTACTCACTCTCTCTCTACTATTATGTTAAAAGACACAATTTCTTATAGAGATGTATACCATGTGACACTGAAACCAATCCCCTCTTGAATTGTTCCATATTAAACCGCTTTAGTATATGGTCAATGTATGTACTTTAACTTAGTCCAAATAACCTTTTGGATATATCACAAATGATCTTGATTCAATGGATATATGTTGCTTCACCTAAGTCCATCATGGAGAAGAACTTGTTTGACCTGTTCTCAACTGACTGTAAGATTGGTATATCATTTCCAATAAGTAATATGTCATCAACATATACTACTAACAATATTACCACACTCCCACTAAAACTCTTGTAAACACATGACTCACATTAATTATTTATGAAATCAAATCTTATTATGGCTTCATCAAACCGAATGTTCCATGACCTAGATGCCTAATTTAACCCATAAATGGATATCTACAACTTTCATATCTTATTGGAATTTTATGGAGTCATAATCCCTTCAAGTAACGTCATATAGATGTCTTCTTGAAGGTTTTCATTCAGGAAAGTTGTTTTGACATCCATCTTTCAAATCTCATAATCATGGATAGCTGATATGACAAGTAGATTTATAATGAATTTAAACATATAAACTGGAGAAAAGGTTTCATCTTAGTCAATGCCTTGATGGTATTTAAACCCTTTATCCACTGGGATTTCTTTATAGGTACTTACTTTACCTTCCATGTTTAATTTTCTCATAAAAAACCCATTTGCACCCTATGGGATTTATATCAATTGGTGGATTGACTAGAACCCACTCTTGGTCCTAATACATGGAATCCATCTTAGAATTCATGGATTCTTTCTATCTTGCAACTTTTGAGTTCTCTACCGACTCCTTGTAGGAAAGAAGATCATTATTGTAAACTAATAATGAGTTGCCCTCTTCGGTAACTAGAAAACCATATCTTTTTGGTTCTCTTAACTATTTGATGTTCCTATATAGTACTTGTGTTTTAGGAACAACATCTTCTATTAGTACTTGTAGAAACAGTTCCTATACCGACTCTTATATATCTTGATCACTAACTTCATCAAAGTTAATCTTTATCTAACTATCCTTCTTGAGGATATGCCCCCTCTCAAGAAAAATGGCTTGTATTACAATATCTAACTTCTTATATGAGAGGTTATATAGATAGTATTTCTTTATTTCCTTAGAAAACCCTATAAAGATACCCTTCACACCTAGGGATGCTATTTTGTTACCATAGTTGGCCTTAAAAAATTCCTCACAACCCCGAGCATGAGTATGTGACAACACATATTTATTTCTATATATTAACTTATATGGTATCCTATCTTCCACCTTAGTTGGTACTTGATTTAAAACGTGTGTTGTAGCATGTAATTAATATCCTTAAAAGTATAATGTAAGAATTTTATGGATCATCATCAACCTTACCATGTCAAGAAAGGTATTATTCCTATAACGTACCAAGCCGGGTCGACCCTGAACTGGTCACCCGAGCCGGTCCGCGACATGGCTTGAGAGGCGTTCCCGATCCTCCAGGGCTGGCGATAAGCGCCAGGGCATCAACAAAGGCGGTGGGAACGATTTCGCCCAGTTAAAATAAATAAATAAAGCAGCAGAAATAAAACAGAGTAGCGCAAAATAAATAAACAAAGTAAAGTAACTAAACAAGAACAAAAGAAAATGAAACTAATTGAAAGAGACAACACTATATCTGTGTGATCTCACAGGTCACTCTCCAACTCATGACCAAACGTCACCCAAGGTGAACTCACCCAAGCTGTAGCCTGTATAAACACTAAAAATAGAAAAGAACTATAGGCGTGAGTATTAAAAGTCAGTAGTCTAGCCCGATATCTATTCCCAATGCACTACCTTTAAACAAATAAATTTACTAATTCTAGGTTTGAACTAAATTATATAAAATATTAGTTTCCACACACACTTTCATTTATAAAACAAGTAACAGTCCATTGCCCTTTTAAATTTTAAAACAAGTTTAATATTTGAAATGAATAGGTATATTTATTTTTTAAAACATTTTCTAAGAACCATTTAGAAATCCAAACTTCAGTTATTAGCCAAAAAGGAAAAAAACACATGTAATACACAACACACACCAAGGGCAATGGAAAGAGTGGCACACAGGGGCCAAAAACCAAACTAGACCTCTCAATCGTCCACCACATACAAATAAACACTAAAGGAAACATGGGTCAAACCTAGGAGATCATGAACAATCCAGAATGTACTATACATGTGACTCATCCTGAAAGCATGCTCTAACTCGATGACGTCATAACGCCCTAATGCCCGGTATAGCCCTTCATGGCTTAACCGAGGGGCCCAATCCCCATAGCAGCAATAACTCAGTATTCCCCTGCTATGGGGCCACTATCCAGTGTGTAATCTAAACTAGTACAAAAACCATTCTCAGAAGATTCACTCACTATGCCAGGTTCCCATGTCAACACATGCAATAAAAAGGGGTGCATCCACAATATAAATCAATCAGTCATGATGCACAAACATCAAATACAGCTCACGCAATCAACGCACATCAAAGATCACCCCTGAGTGGGTTTTCCAAAATAATTTATTTTATTAAAGTTCCAAACAGACCTTCACCAATTTTAAAGAAAAACCTCATTTCTCAGAAAAATCCAAAACACCCGTTCATGCTTCAGAAGAAATCATTTATCATTTAAACCAAAACAATATTTGAAATTATGTGAATTATGTTTAAAATTCAAAGGGGCATTATTTCACTACTGGGTGTCCGTTCATCGAGAAAATATTTCACGTGTCGTGTATAAAATAAATGGCTCTTTTTACACCAAATAATCATTTAAAAATTAATTCTCTTATATTATTTCCCATTTAGTAAAAATTAATAAAACATCAAGAAATTAACAAATTCTAAATTTAAAGGTAAGTGTAGTGGGGGACCCACCTCGACTCGCAGTCGAAACACGATGACGCGACACGCCTCGAGCAGGTGCACAAGCATGCGCAAGCTGACGACCAAAATTTCGTAGAATTACCTCGCCAATGTGCTGCAACAAATACACCACAACCAAAATACATAAACACGAACTTAAAACAACCCAACCGAACAAACAACACAAAAAAACCACCTCGACATATTTTCAAAACACAACTCGCACCATCCACATAATTTACTAAACCACTTTTTTAAAAAAAATTATAAAGAAATTCCAAAGATACACCCACAACTACACATAAACAAAACTGATTCAACGAACACACTTTTGATCAAACAGAAACCTAAGCCCTACTAAAACAGAATACACACCACTTATATATTTAAATATATCATTTAGAAACTTGATAAAACAATTCCATGAAACTCCACAAGGCTATACACCAAAAACACACTAAAATACACTTTTTAAACCAAGTGCACACCGAAACCTTCCCAAAGTATCATTCGCATCACACTCACAAATAAATAAATAATTTCAATAAACAATACAACTTTTCTAAAATTCACAACAATTATTTACCCTAAAAACATACTCCATTTATTCTCTTTAAAATCAAACACACCTCGAAACATTTTCCAAACATGGTTTGCACCTTTTACACAAATAAAAACACCATTAAAATAACTTATAAAACAACTTCAATAACACACCCAAATGATTCTAAACCCAAAGAGAACCCAAACCCTCTAAAAAAAATCAACTGCATACCAAAACCATATCAAAATAAAATTTCAATCCTACACATAATTTAATAAACCACATGCATGATTTATAAAATCATAAGCAGTGACACGACTAAGTTTTCCACATAAAACAAACACCGTTTCACATAAAGTCGCCACTTTAAAACCAAATACACCTAAAATAGTGACTGACCAACCGAGACGAACCAAAAACACAAAGAAAATACCGACACACTAAAAGATAATTACTACAAACATTAAAACACATAAAGACCCTAATCCAGCAGGTGCGAAACCAAGAAACAAGCATAAAACTTACCCTGAGATGAAACCAATGGATCGAAACCAATTGTACCGCTTCGCTTTCAGCGGCGGTTGGAAGATTACAAACCAACATCACCCGGGTGAGGCACCACACACCATTTTCGAGGCGGACATGATCCGTGAAGGAACTAGAAGAAGAATAGGCGTGGAAGGAGGAACCGGGGTGAGGCGCCGTGTCGCGTCGCTATGGGGGAGTCACGCACCTTCTAGAAAACATGTTCAGGGGAGGGAGACCATCAGGTGTTCGTGTTTCCGGGAGTAGGGTGGCAACCAGATGATATCCAGCAGCGTGCTGGTCCTGCCGGCGATGAGGTGGGGCTACGGGACGGTGGTCAGCGAGGGGGCATTGAATGGCCGAACCAGCTGCTAGTGCAAGGAGAAAACAGAGGGTGTGACCTCGCTGGACCGAGGAAGAGGAGGAGGCCATTGGGAGGGGGCTGCGCTGGATTGGGAAAGGGAGCCGCTGTGGTCGGACAACGTAGGGAGGAGCAAGGGCGAGCTACTTCACCAGAGCAGGAGCAGGGCATCGTGGTAGGAGGGTGGCGCGGCGGAAGGGAGGTCGCAGGAGGGTGGGGCGGTAGAAGGGAGGTGCTGCGGAAGGGGGGTCGGCCACCTTGGGTGCAGCGGGATCCAGCAGGGAAAGGGGGGGGGGGTGAGAGAAGGGATAAAGAGGGGAGGCGGCTCACGCGGGTCACAGAAAAAGGGGGTAGCACTAGGGTTTGAAAGGAAACAAAACAAAATAATAAGATAATAATAATAATAATAAAACCAATAAATTTAATTATTTCATATCTATTTTATTTTAAGTGACGATAATAATATTAATTTCAATGCTACAATAATAATAATAGTAATAATAATAATAATAGTAATAATAATAATAATAATAATAACAATATTATAAATTATTGTTATTAATATTATTAAATATTTTATAAAATTCTTTTCAATTTAATTTATTCATTTAATTTTATTATTTATCTAAACAGGTGGGTAACCGCGCACTCACCAGGTCCAAAAGTACGATCGGACCGAATGCGCGGTGACCGCGCACCCACCCAGACCGAATGTGCGGTGGCCGCTAATAGTGCGGTGACTGCACACTAGCCCGAGACCCACTGAAAACATCAAAGCTTCGAAAATTTCAAACCCGGACCCAAACTCGACTCTACCCAGAGTCGCAGGACTGAGAAAAGAATAAAAACATGGGCGTCCGTGGTTGGGGTGTGACAATTCTCCCCACCACAGACACTTTCTGCCCCCAGAAAGTCCCCACAAACACTTTCTCCCAGGCCATAAACCTTGTCATCTGACCCCATGGGTCTCCTATAATACCTTGGTTTCCTTCCTAGAACACCATATGCTATTACTCACTAGGGTCGCTTATCAGACTAATGACTGTCCCCACAGGCCAACACATGTTCTTTTAGTGTGTTTTGTCCTCAATCACACACACCCTAGAAAACTTCCCAAAAGTTCACCCATCCTGATTACTACTCCAGGCCAAGCATGCTTAACTATAGAGTTTTAATCAGATAGGCTTCCGAAAAGAAAGTTGCACCTTGTTGACATGGGTATTAACATTTAGCCTTTTAACTCTCACTTTTCCAGGGGTGTTACATTATCCACCCCTTTAAAGAACAACACCCTCGTTGTGGACCCCAAGACTCAAACCCAGGCAGTGCCTAAGCACTTCCAACTGGGTATTGGCTCTGATACCATTTTGTCATGACTCGCCTCCCCGGGATATGAACCTTGTCATCTGACCCCATGGGTCTCCTGTAATACCTTGGTTTCCTTCCTAGCACACCATAGACTATTACTCACTAGGGTATCTTATCAGACTAATGATTGTCCCCACAAGCCAACACATGTTCTTTCAGTGTGTTTTTTCCTCACTCACACACACCCTGGGAAACTTCCCAGAAGGTCACCCATCCTGATTACTACTCCAGGCCAAACATGCTTAACTGTAGAGTTTTAATCAGATAGGATCCCAAAAATAAAGGTTCACCTTGTTGACATGGGTAGTAACATTTAGCCTTTTAAGTCTCACTTTTCCAGGGGTGTTACAATTCCTCCTTTCACTAACCCTATTCCAATGTGGTGTATAAGGAGGTGTGATTTGGGATAGGATCCCACACTCTCATATAAATTCGATGAATTATTGGTTAATATATTCACCACCCCAATCATATTGAAGTTTATTTATATTCTTACCAAGTTGATTCTCTACTTCATTATTGAATTATTTGAATTTCTCAAAAATATTTCGACTTATACCTCATTAAGTAGAAATATACATATCTATTCAAGTAACCAGTAAAAGTAATGAAGTAATAATACCCACCTCTAGATTCTAATAGAAATGGTATGCACACATCAGTGTGTACCAATTTAAGAAGCTCTGTTGGTCTTTCACCTTGTCCACCAAAAGGTGGCTTGGTTATTTTTCCTTATAAATAAGTGTGACATTTGTTAAGTTATTTTAGATCAAAAGAGTCTAAGTAACCATATTAATATAGATTTTTTATACGCTTCTTGTTTACATGACCAATATGATCATGATGTAACTGGGTATGAAATGAGTCATGAAAACTTGATTCATTATCAATTTCCAATACTTGTTTTTCATAATTTAATACATAAATACCATTATTTAAATGTGACATACCGTTACATATGTTTTATTTATAAAATAAATAGCTTTTATTTATAAACTTGAAAATAAAACCATCAATATATAGATAATATACATAAATTATGTTTTTGGTAATGGTTGGTATATAATAAAAATCTTTTAAAACCAAGTACATCTTAGTTGGCAACAGAATGTAGTAGTCTCCAATGGATAAAGTAGCTAGCCTCACACCATTGATAGCCCAAAAATCTATATCTCCACTAGAAATCTTTTAAAATTTACTTGGTTCCTACATTTGAATAAATATGTGACCACTATAAGCAGTATTTAATACCCAATGTGTAGATATAGAAATATTGAACTTGATAATGAATGCACCTGAACCTTCCCCTATCTTTTTTAACTGGGTGTAGTTCTTCTTCCAGTGGTCCAAATTTCCACATGCAAAACATATTGTATCCTTTTACTTTGCTTGTATTTGGATATTCCTTTTCTTGGAAGGATAGTGCTCATGAGCCTTAGACTTAGTATGAGTCTTGGTCCCCTTTTCCTTGTTTTTCCTTTTCTTTTTCATATAAGTACCATAGGATTTTCATTCCCCATGTCTTTATCAACTTGGATAATAAGAGTAAATAGTTTTGAAAGAGTGTTTTCACTATTTCTCATATTATAATTAATAATAAAATTAGAGAAACTCTTTGGAAGTGAGGATAAAATGAGATATGTGTGAAGATCATTGGGGATCATAAATCCCAAGATATATAAGCACTCAATGTAGAAAATCACCTTGGCTATATGTGTCCCATATGGCATTGACTCTCTAAGTTTTCATATGAATAGTGCATTGGATATCACATATCTCTCTTGTCTCACCTTATCTTGATAGAGATTTTGAAGGTGATACATGATGTTATATGCATCCATATCCTCATGTTACTTTAAAAGCCCACTGGACATGGAAGATAACATGAAATATTGTGCATTTGTGGCATCATCCAAATGTTTCATATAGAAAGTTAATTATTCCTCACTAGCCTCTTTTCTAAGAGCCTCAGGAATAGGGATTTATAGTACATATAATTTCCATTCATGGCATGATATAATGTGTAGGAATCTATAAATTCATGGAAATTTGAGTTGGTGATAAAGTTATCCTTTTATAGAATGGATCACAGTGATATTGTCAAAGTCACGTGAGTTTCCATTTCTATAATAAATAAGAGAATTTTTTTTATTAATTTATCTATATTATTATTTAGATAATAAATTTAATTTAAATTATTAACATCCCATCATTTTATCAAAACAGAATAGTCCTCACCATTAGTTTTAGAATATCTCATCGCACAAATATCCTAGTGGAAATGATCCATATATACCTTCTCATAACCTGGATGAAGGTTTGACAAGCTACTCAAAGGTATTTAGGTAGCTGTAACTTGAAAATTGCATTAACATTCATCTCCTCGATCTATTTAGCGATATCCCTAATCCTGAAATCCTAGATTAGTATTTCCTCAACACTTTTCCTACTAGTTTCACTAAGTCTCGCAGAGGCGATCAACCCTTAATGAAAGCTAGGTTAAGTCAACCCAAAACTCAAGATAGATATTACCTAATAATTGAATACCATGTCTTTAGATCAACATTCTAGACTGTACCTCAAGGATATAATCAGGTTACATGGATCTCTTCTCTTAATTGTATCATACCGTGAACCTAGGATCACTTTTAATTTTTGGATAGGCCTTGACAAGTCATTGGGAACTGAATTGAATTTTAGTAAAACTTTTTATCCTAAATCTGATGGATATTATGAATGAACAATTAAACGTTATAGGATATGATTTATTCTTATTCAATGGATTACTTGGGAATTTGGGATCAAAAAAATTTTTCGGTTGATTTTTCTTATAATAATAGTCATCATTGTAGTATACAGATGACACCTTTTGTGGCATTATATGGAAACTGGTGTTGAACACTATCATTTTTGGATGAAGTATGAGAAAGGAAGTTGTTGGTTCCATAGTTGGTAGAGGATATGGTTTAGAAGTTTATTTTAATTCATCAATAGATGAGGACATATGAAAATAGGAAGAAATGATACGCGAAGCAAGAGGAAATATCTTTCTTTTGAGGAAGTTTAAATAGTTTTTCATAAAGTTTCTCCTTAGAAAAGTGTAATTCATTCTATTGAAAAGGTAAAGCTAAGTCCATGATTCATTGGACAATGTGACATCCCAGAGAAATTTGGATCTATTACATACTGAGTGTATTTTCAATTGAGTTTATCTCATGTACAAAATGTATTTCATGTTTCAATGTTAAGGAAGTACATGACGGATTCATCTCATGTTTTGAGCCCCAAATAAGTTCAATTGGAAAATAACATTTATTTTGAGGAATAACCGATTAAGATTATTTACCATATAATGAAAGTATTGCGGAATAATTTAATTCACTAGGTCAAGGTTTTATGATAAAATAATGTTGTTGAAGAAGAAATATAGGAATATGAAAATTCTATGAGGGAATGATATCCCAACTTGTTCAATAAGTGAATAAAATAGTGCAGATGCAATTTCCAAAAAGTGAGAAGAATGTAAAAACCCATATAATTATAGAATAAGTCATTTTCATATTTAATAATATTTATTAATTAGATATTTTTATTCATTATAAAAATATTAATTAATTTTAAATTAAAAAGGATGTCATGTTTGATAACTTATTCGACACGTAAAACTAAGCTTAAACAAACCACAAGAAAATATTATATTAAATATGACTATTATAACCTAGAAATTATATTTGTGGGTAGTAATAGTGTTAAAAACTTTATTAAATATATATACATATATATATATTCTATTTAATATAAATTTATTAAAAAATCCTTAATAAGTAATTGCTAAATTTTTTAGTAATGAAAAAAATATGTCTACTTCAAAAATAATTTTTATTACTTTTCATGAAAAAATATTATAATTATTCTATAGAACATTTGGATAATTTATTTTATAAAATGAAATTAATTTTTTATATCTATTTATCTAAACTAAATTATGGTGAAATCTTGGGATTGCTCAAAAAATATTTATTTTTCAGTGAATAATAAAAAATACCGATCTTCTAAAAATATCATTTCTTTTAAATAAATTAAGTAATTTAAAATTTTAATTATGATATGAATATTATTTAAAGTAAAAAAAATTATTCAGTTATATTTAATCCATTAATTAATTTTTAATCTATTTTTAATTTAATTTCAATATAAGTTTATTTTTGTTTTTAAAAATCCATTTTTTCTGAAAACTATTTTAAAGTGCATAATGGTTTTGTATTAGATTTAATTAAAATAATCCCTAATAAGGAATATTATAAATAAAATTTATATATTATATTTCAATTAAAATTAATTTAGATTCATAAAATTATTATTATTATCCTCAAGGTTAATATAAAATCATCTTTATCTAGAAAGATACACTTCTTCAAAAAATGCAATTTCATTACGTCTGCAGGTTTTGTTTTAGTATCCATTTTTCATATTACGTGATTTGAATTTGGTAAAATGGATTCCAAATTTATAATAATAATATTTTTTATTATCTAATATATTCAACATAATCTTTCACCATAATGAATAGTCAAAATAATAAAAACTAATTACCACAGTTAAGGAAAAAATGGGTTTACCAGAGGTTAAATTAAAAATTCAAGTGTTAAAAATGACCAAAAACCTGTATGAATCCTATTTTATGGACATATTTCACTATTATAATTCTGAGTTTATAATATATTTTCATTTTAAACTTTTTTATTGGGAATTTATTTATCATTTTGGAGTCTTTTGAGAAATTTCCAAGTTGTTTCCATGTGGGTTATATTCCCACTTATAAAAGGATCTCCCTCCCCCCACCCTCTTCACACCATAAAATCCCATTAGACAAAAAATTCCTTAAAAATATCTCACTTACACCCTTCTCTATGACATAGAGCCATTATTTTGGTCATAAATCCATCCAATGAAGCCTTTCGGAGCAAACCTAAGGAAGTTACTTGAAAAAGAGGTAACCTTCTCCAATGAGATTTTTTATTTTATATCTTCATCCACCTCCTTCAATTATTAATAAAAATTTATAATATAATAACCTAAGTATATTCCATATACTTATATGTTTTTTTGTTAATGTAATGATAGATATCTATCTCCTCTTCCCTCAAATAGAAAATGATAACGTCGCTCGTGTGTACAACGGAGTACCACCACACCAATAGATGAGACATGTTTTCCATAAAAAAACCCTCACAGTTGGTTATGATGGTGAATATAAAGTATATATTTTATATTTATAATAAGATTATACATTTTGGGTTATTATATCATTTATACCTTTTTTACGTTCTATTCTGTAGGGGACGTGATAACGTCGCTCTTATGTACAACGGACTACCTACTTCTAAATGATGTGATTCATTTTTCAATAACATTTTACATGGAAGGTAATAAGGATAAATTTAATGAATATAAATGGTATAAATTACATAAGTATTAAATTAATTAAATATTTATCATTATTAAAAGATAATATATCAATTTCTTTCTTCCCTTTCCACTCACTGAAAATGATAATGTCGTTCATGCTTTGTGTGGACTGCCGCCTTCCACAATGTGAAGTGATTTTTTTCATCACCACATAAAATTTATGGTATATATAAGTATATTTATGGGAATAATATGTTAATTATGATATAATGTTTATTCTATAATTATATGATAATACTTACCATCTTTCCAAAATGATCTCTAAAAATGGAAACATTACTCATGGGTACGCATGGCATAACGTCTCCATGATTCTAACATTATTCCTTTTTTACATAACTATATTTAATGACTAGTTTTAACATTATAATTAATGTATAAATATTGTAATTATTTCATGGTTATTATTATTGATATATTGAATAATTTTCACTTTGAACAATAGTCACCCTACTGAAGTCATTTTCTGCTTATATATCAAATATCATCAAAACATCTTATGTGAAGTTAGTTGATTATGTAACTTTATATAACATGGTAATGAGTGAAATAAAAGAAATAATAAACTTTAAATTTTTTATTAAGCTAGTAAATAATTAACATATGTTTATTATTCAGGATGATAAAGAACTTACGAGATGATTTGAAATCTTGGTAAGGGACTTCGTCTCAATCTCATTTCATTGTGGAATATTTTGATGATATGCACCAGTATTCTTTTATGAGGGGTATATATATCCCCTTTGACATGATATATCACGAATCTATTCAATCTCATGATATTTTTTTATTAATATTATTTTATGATCCTTTTGATTCAAATGTTTCTAACATGGTAAGGGTCTTTTCTTTAAAAAACATCTTTTAAAGTTTTCCTTCCAACTCTCTTTTTATTCCATGTTAAGGTTTTTGAAATGATTTTAGTATGGAGTTTAGAGTTTTATGAGGGAATTTCTTTTATTTTTTTTAATTTTTTTCAAATAAAAATGAATATTTTAATGGAATGTTTGAATTTTATTAAAAATGACAAAAACAATGTTCTATTTTTAACGTATATAGAGAAAATGAATTTTACACCTCCGTAACCATTATTTGAAGTTTGTCTTCATTTATAGTCATTCATTTTTTCTTTAAATAAAATACATATTTGTTTTTTTTTGTGTTTTGGAATTTAAAAATGCCTTTTTAAAAGGTATGGCTATTTTAATATCTAAAAATATTTTCTTATGGTGAAGAGAATAAGATATGAGTGTGATATTGAAAATTTAAAGCTTTTTATTTGTTATGATTATGTTATATTTATTGGGAATTATTTATATTGATGGGTGGTTATGTTATAGACCATGGAGAATTTTTTATGTTATAAACCAAGGACAATTGGTTAAGTTATGAACTAAGGACATGTGGTTATGTTATAAACCAATGGCATGCAGGTCTATGATAGCCCTTCAATGCATTGGGTATGCAAGTCAACTATATGGTTATTCCATTTTGAAGAGTTATATGGAAAATGTTGTCGTATGATACTAATAAATTTTATCTATAAATTTTATGGTATTTGATGATTTTTATTTAAAAAAAGTGTGTGTGTTTTTCATGAGAAAATGATCTATTTAATTCACTCAAAAAAAATTGACATAAAGGTAAACATTTAATGGGTTTTCAGGTTTTCACTGGAGTAACAGTTTTCTTCCCTTTTTATATACCATATTGAGATTTTTATTTCTATATGACAATTTTAAAATGTTTTTCACATGCTTTAAGGATGTGTAAAGGAAAAGAATAAGTAAAGTTTAAATCTAAGAATATTGTTTATGAAAAGAAATCATATTTTATTTTAAAATTTTATATTGTGAAATAATGGATACTAGTCGAAAGTGTCCACTTTTTATTATATGGTTATGTTATATATGAGTTATGGAATAATTATCTAAAAATCTAAACCTAAAAATATCATCAAATGAATAATAATGACTTTTTGACTCATAACTAAATATTATGTAATGTTTAGGGCTGGGTCCTTGCATACCATGTCATATATTATCCATTTTTTATGATTTTATTTTCTATGTATTTACCTTCCCTATTTTTCCTTTACAGTGATGTATAATATTTTGGTTTTCTTATACATGAATTTTTAAACTATTATTTTGTATATAGTAAATGTGGGTCATGATTGTTGGTAATATATTGTGTTTTGTTTATGTGTTTATATTACAGGTTGATGTTGGCTAATACCTCCCATGTATGTTATGCCTTTTTGGTGCTCATCGCCAACCCCTAGCCTATCAGAGGGAGGATAGGGGTGACATAATTGGATTACTATTAACCTGAGAGGGGACCTGATGTGTTGGTTCATTCCATAAATAAATACAATAAGGTTCCCAATATTAACAGTCTTATGGAGTTAAGGATATTGGACTTCGATTCCTCTATCCTTTCAACCCTATAAAATGAATATCTAATAAATTTTACTCTATAATTTTATGAAGTTACACCTTGGAGACAATGAACTTATTAATATTTTCATAAAATGAGATATAAAAATTAAAACAAAAAATGGGAATTATTGGATATTAAATAATGTTAGATATACTCCTAGACTTTAGATAAATTTAATATCAATTCGATAACTTTATGATAATGGATATTATTCTACATCTGTTACAGGACCATGTAAAAACATGAAGGGATCTATGGTTGTATTATATGGAGTGAGCAATTGAACACTTTACATGATATATGATTTAAATCAAATTATGACACCCTCAAATCCAGAGGTAAATTCCAGAACATGGCATTGTAGATTGAGTCTTATCTTTGAAAAGGGAATAAAGTTCTGGACTTTGAAGGGAACACTACCAGATCTAAAATCAATCAAAATTGGATTCATTGAGGATTTATCAAATAAAAAACATAGGAATGTTTCTATCCCTAAAGGTGGTATAATACTAATGGAAAGAAAACTAGAGCTTATCACTTTGATTTTTGAGGTCCATGTCTAGTATATTCTCTTGGTGGTTTAATTTATTATGTGATATTCATTGAACAATTAATGAAAAATATATGGATTTATTTTATAAAAAATAATTCATATTTTTTTATATTTTTAAAATGAAATAATCTTATATAGAATAAAATTGGGCTAAAGGTAACATGTTTGTGATTTAAAAATGGTGTCATGTATGATTTTCGGGAGTTCAAATAATTTGCGCATAAAATAGACTTCAAATGGAGAATATTGATCTCAAGAAATTTTAATAGAACAATGTGGAATAACACATGAACATGTAATTTATTGTTCATTCTAGGAGTATAAGGTTAAATACTAGATTAACCAAATAATTTTAGGCAGAAGTTGAAAATGTGTCTGGTTATTGATAAATCAAGGTTTTTTACTATAGCTTGGAGAGAAAATTACTAATATAGCATGGAATATAGATGAGGTAAATTTAAATTATTGAAAAATTCTTCTGTTTTCTATCATATTTTCACAATATTTCATATTATATAGATTAGTTTGTTTCCAAATCCCTAATTTTTTTCATTGGTTATGGTAATGAAGTGATTTATTATCACCTATGGGATTAAGAAATTAAAAAATCATTATAATTAAATGAATTTTTCTTCAGGTATTTTTTTTATTTGGATAGAAATGATGATGAATATGATAGTGTAAAAAAGAATATATTTTCTCATGAATAACTCAAGCATGAAGGGATTTCAGGGTATGATATAGCTTATCCAAAATTTTATCCAAGAATCTAATGACTGTAACAAGATCAACCAGGTCACAAAGATTACATTAAAAATATGAGTTTTAATTGGATTATTTATTATTGAATTACAATGGATAACCCAAATTATATGATGAGTAAATATAAGTGAATGATACAAGTAAGTAGGAGTTGGTAATGAGGGATGAAATTTCAACATTTCATGAAAATAAATCATGGTATTTGATATATTTACCAATAAGAAAAAATTTATTGTGAAAAAATGGGTGTACCATGTTAAATAACACTATTACGATATAGATTGTATAAGGCGAGACTAGTTTTGAAAGGATTTCAATACAAATAGGGTATTTATTATATTGAAATCATTTATCTTGTTGTAAATATAACCACTATGAAATTTTTATTAAGAATTATAGTTGTAGATGGTTATGATTATAACATATGTATGTAAAGACCTACTTTATTCATAGATACTTGGAATATGATATATTTATGTTGAAACTAGTGGGGTTCATTGAGTCTAGAAATAAGATATGGTTGAAAAATATTACAATAGTCTGTATAGATTGGAGTAGAAACCAAAGTAGTGTAATTTAAAAATCAATACATTTATGGGAAATAATGATTATAAGAGATATTAAATAGATCAATTTTTCTATTTCAATTATTTTTGGAAACTAATATATCATATTTTTACTATATGTGGATGTTATTATCTTTATAGAGTTTAGTTAATAGAGGATCAATTAGTCAAATATGTAGTTATCTATATAATTTTAAATGAAATATCTTAGATAGAAGAATAATAATATTAGGATGATGATATTATGTGATTATAGAGTTATAAATTTATATCTATCACCTAAAAATTATGTATAGAATGTTTTGATAAGGTTAATCATGTTGGAAGTAGAAATGATTTACATTCCTATTGCAAGCCACTTCATGTTATTAAAGGAATTTTCATCAAAGTTGGATAATGAATATGGATACATGGAGGAAAATCCTCATATATCTTCTATAGGGAGTTCTATGCATTCAATGTTATGAAATTGACCAAACACATCCCATGGATAAAATCCTTATGTATCAATCTGTGATACATCTTGTAAAAAACCACATTTTTTTATTCTAGTACAAATCATATTCAGATAGAATATAATTTTACTAGAGGTTTATGATGGGATAAATATTTATACATGAGGAATATACATGGTATCCTAAATCCAGTATAAAATATTACTAAGGTGATAGTCATTGAAAATTATGGAACTATAATGACTTAGTTGTGATTCAAAGATGATGGAATATTGAGTGGAGAAATGAAATTAGAGGAAAATAGTAGAAGATAAGAGTATCTTTGGAAATCATATCCAAGTGGGATATTATTGAGATATGTGGAGGATGATTAGAATTAATCTAGACTATACATCAAATTAACTAATATTTATTTCACACAGAGGTACAAATATGTTATGAGGTCAAAATTTTCAAGGTATGCATTTGATCATGAATTTATTTCATATATAGGCCAACATTCACTAGATTTTTATATTATATGGAATTTACTTCATCCAATTTATAGTTCCACTCTTTTTCATTTTCAATATATTTATTTATAACTGTATAAAAATATAAAATTCCCCATTGTGCTCTGTAAATTACATATAAATTCTCCCAAAAATTATATAATTCATTACTCCCCTCTATAGATGTAGGAACATTATCAGTATCACATAGATTATTATGGTTGATAATTTATTTCCATTAAAATTTATTTATTTTTTACTTAATTTCCATAACATTATATACCCTTAAATATGATGGGTTTAATGAAAATGGATTTATTATTTTATAAATTATATTTTTTATTTTCATTATTTTTTCACTGAAAAAATTTCCCAACCAAAATTATATTTTATTTTACTATTATGTGTATTATTATAGAATTTTATAGGATGGTTTCATTATTAGAAATCATATTTTTTGCCCTGTTATTCTAGCCTCTTCAAATCAATTACCTAAACTAATACATTTCCCAACTTACTAGTCATGATCCATGTTTATCACTTGCGTTATTATTATATGTTGATTATTTTGATCCAATGGCTCAATTACACCAAGTTATTGTTTCTTTTATGTGTTTATTTACACTCTATATTTAGTTAAGTCCACATTATACCTTTCTTTCTGATATCCATGGTTTGTGTGTCCACCCTTGGTTATATACTTCATGCCTCTACATGAATTGTTTAAACATACATTGCATCTTCATCATCCACCTATTGTGTGATTTATTGAGATTGTTAAATCCACCAAACACTTGTTATTATAATCATTCATGCACATTGATTCATTATAGGTATATTTACTACACTTTTATTCATTATGTAGAGGTGGTTTTTTCCCATTCGTTTGGTCTGGTTACCTCAAGAGAAAAATGATGGAGTAGAGAGAAACCAAGAAACATATTCATCCATTTACCTTATTTGTATTATTATTATTGGGTTTGATATTTTGCACACCATTCTAGATGAAGATCATAGTTTGTTCCAAATTATTATGGGTTAGAGGGAATAAAATGACATTTCATTTTTATTGATGAGTTTAGAAATTTGATGATTCTTTTTCAAGGAATAACCAGGTTTATTTTAATAATTTATAATTATGTATGAATTTATTCTTTTATCCATTAATTTAACTATGTATCTCGATTTTAATTGAAATTTACCATGCTAGTGTTCATTGTGAGAGCTTATCCAATATATTATACAATGATAACTCCTCAAAACTGGCATTATCACTTCCCCCTAGTTTATCAATAACTATATATCAGATAATTTCTCTGTTATTATTCTATTATATTTTTTGTGTTGTTATATATTATATTATATTAATTTTTTTCTTATGCATTAAAGAAACTTGGATATGGTTTTATTTCCTTGCACACAGTTCTAAATCGAATCGAAAGATGTAAAATAATTATATCCTTTACTCACTATGAGAAAATCACAATATATTAGAAGTCTACACTACAGTTAAAACATTTAGAGACGGTTTAATAAATAATTTTGTATATCTGGTTTCATTGAAAAACATAACTAAATAGATTTAATATCACTAGTTTTTCAGTATATCATAACCTAGTTCATTTTCCCAAGGAATAGAAATACCAATCAATTATGGAAGATTAAAACATTTTAAATTTAGGAACAGATGTAGAAAATGGGGGGTTTAATTCTTAAGACAAGTATTATAAATAAGATACTAAAAAATAAATATTTTGAGAGATAATGATCAACCTGGGTAAGTTTTACATGATGATAAACCATTATTGTCTCAATGGATGTGGGAAAGATAATTAATTACATGATTTATACCTTTATAAACCAGTATTGAATATGATTTCTTCTATGTTAAAACTATATATTTGATTGATAAAATGAAATTGATTACTAAGAACTGCTCAAAATAAATAAAACAATATTTTATGTAATATCTGAATTCATCACAACATCACATAAACTAGTCAATTTAATGAATATATTTTAGTATAAAAATATATTGTTCTCAATCTAATAACATTCATTATAATATCATAAACATAACCATCCAATAATTGCATGATTTACAACAATACATCATCACTTACATCCCCAAAAAAATTATGTTTTGATTTTTATAGGATTAATAATCCCATTAGGTTAAAAAAATACACACTTCCAATTAATGTATATTTTTTAGCAAAAATGGGTTCTTAGAATGATATACTTTCATTATTCAAGAAAAATACACATTAGTGGAACATTGACTTTGTTATTATTTATATTTATCCCTAAACCATTTAAAAATAATTTAAAAATCTAGCATGGAAATATAAGGTTTAATATGGGGTTAAAAATAAAGAAAATCCATTAGACCATAAGAATACATGAACACCCATGAAAAATATTCTTATTTAATAATAAAACATTGAGTTCATATAAATATATATTCACTAATGAAATAAACTTATTTTCTTATAAGATTCTATAAAAAATATCTTAATCAAGCATAAAGGTAATAAAATAATATTGAATTATTCCAGGGAAAACATGAAAACTAATTGATTTTTTTTTGCAGTTGGGGGTGTTGGATGAGTGGTAAGGAAACCCTATTATACAACACAAAACTTGGGTTCAAATCCAAAAAGGGGATGATTTCTTAGTCACTATCATATTATTATAGCAGTTACTATAGAGATACTGTAGTAACAATATTATTACCCTAAAATGGGAATTTGAACCACAGAATTGTACCATCAGGCCATAAGAACTCCAGGACATCCATGGGGCTTTAGTCCATAGGGCCTATGAGAAAAAATATTTAAGCCTTTGGGCCACAAGTCCTTTGATCAATGAATAATAGAAGGTTTGAAATACTGGAGAAACCTCAGGATGATGGATTTGATAAAGATAAGTCAACAAGTGGAACAAATCCGAACCATAATAAAAGAAGGGATATTGAATATCCATCGTCTCATATAGCTCTGCACAATGGGAACTGCAAGTCGTTAGCAATGTCAGGTGACGCTCTAGATGATTACTTAAAGAGGTATTATAGATGGGTTGTTCTAATGTAGTTATTTCATTAAAAATATATGGTATGGTTCCCCTAGGCCTTTAGGTGATGTAATTTATGTTTTGTGCCTCTGAGACTTCAGGCCATCTAAGGATTCCCTTTCAAACAAGTTAGAAAAAGGAATTATCAAATACAAAAATATTAATCTGAGAATTAAATATTTTTAACCATTAAAATGAACTAAAATTACCTTCAATCATGAACTCAAATTATTATACCATGAAATTAAAATAATCCCATTAAATTTCATAGGCATATACAAAGAATCCATGGGGGGTTCATGGGAAATCATATTCATTGTCAAACATTCAAATCACCCAATCAATAACCCTTAAAATAGAATAATTTCAAAAATTAATTCCTACATAATTTATTTATATAATAAATCATTACATAATGAATTTAAGGGCTATATACCACGACCACCCATCATTATATATAATTTCCAAAAATTATAACATGAATAAAATACACAGGAGATTTCATTTCACTATAGCATTAATAAAACTGATAATTTTTTTTATTTCAAACCACAATCATATATATTTAAGTTAAAATATAAAAGGAAATGGATTTTAAAATATTGGGTTAGAAAATTACACATTTAGAGAAAAATAAAATATAATAAAATAATACTTATAAATATCAATAATATTACGATGGACTAAATTCATAGAAATATTAGAGAGAGAGTTGATGTACATAATTCAAAACATTTAATGTAAAGGTTTGAAAGAGAATCTTTTACCATGAGTACCAACTTACATTTCAAGTTATATAATATCATAAATAATTAAATTTTATCAATTATTTACTTAAAATCATTTTTCATTATTATTATTCATTTTTTACATTTATTATCATGTATAATATTTTTATTTTGATTAATTTCTCTTGCATCGGTCATTTTGATGTTGTTTGACCCATAGTTCAAAAACAACTTTGGTATAATGGTAATGGACAATGATCCATTTCAAATGATTTTATAAGATTCATAAATTTCAAGGTATATTCTTTATAATATTATATAAGTAAATGAGTTCAATATATTGGTTGATAGTTACAATTTTTGAAAATATTCCTTGGTAAGCTAGTTTTACATGCCTAATAATAACTTTGATTGTTTATTTTAATTGTCACTCTTCTAATGAATTTTTTCATTATAAAATATTAAAAACCCAATTTTAAATTATTAATGTTATATTAAATCATGAAATCCATTTTTATGAATATATACAACATGATTAATTTAAAAATAAAAACCCATTTTCCACTTTGGCAGCACAAAGCAACAACAAGTGGATAATATTTTTAAAAATAATTTAAAAGAAAATAAAGAATAAAAAATATTTTAGTTTTATCAAAACATGTGATAACAATTAAACCACTATTTTAAAATTATATTTAAAGGTTACCCATATTATAGAAAGGGTAAGAGTAGAATAGAAAAGAATATACATGGGTTTTGAAACATTTACATTGACATAATAACAGCTTGCGAAGAAGGGTTTATAAAAAGGGATTGAGTGAAATCAGTTAAATAATGGATAAAAAATTAATAAAATGTAAATAAAATATTTTTACAAAAATAATATGATTTTAAAAGGATTTTGAAGGTGAAATATTATTAAATTATAGGGGAACAATTGAGTTTGTAATCCTTACCTTACTCTTTGAATCACCTCCATTGGATTAATTCATAATCCTTCAGATAATGGACATTTGAATGGATAAGAGACTTAAAAAATGTAAATTTATGTTCATATATGAATTTGGGAAAATATTAAGAGAAAAAATGACCTTTATATGTGTTTTGAAAAGGGTGGAATGAGTCTGCTTTTATGGACATGATTCAATGATATTTTCACATATATTCAATCTCTATGGGTAAAGAATGTAATTTTTAAATGTAATGTGGATAATAAATGTAAAAAAACAAGATATTTTAGACCATTAATTATCCTAAATTGAAAAAATATATTTTTTACGAGTTTTATTAATTTATAAATCATTTTTATTAAAAATTCAATTTAGATTGATTTTTTGGTTTTTTGTAATATGTGTTAAAAGATAACAAAAAAATATATAAAATTAAAGTTTTAGTATTTATATAATTAATTAAAATTAATAATTACATAAAAATTTCATGAAAATCATTAATTATTCTAAACATTACCACTTTATATATTTAAAACCAATTTTTGACTTTTCTTCTTATTGCATAAGCATTGTGTCGAGACTACATAGGCGTTTGGGATAATTGTATTATAATTTAATTTTAAAAATAAATAATTAATATAAATATAATTTAATAATAATTATTTATAAATTATAAAACAATTCATATTATATTTTATTCTCATCCTTATCATAATACCATTTTTAAGATAATAATATTGATTTTTCTTACCATGTGCAAGCATAGGGTAAGCATTTAGATAATTAAAAAGTTATGTGTAATGACATAGGTAATACTAAGATAAATAATTTTCATATATTTATTAAATTTATTTTATTGAGTAATATTCAATATAAAAATATTAGATTATTTTTCAGTCAAATGGAAAAAAGAATTATTTCTAGCCAAATTGGGTTTTCATGCATTATATGGTTTTATTTAAAAAATGATTTAAAAATTATAGAATTTTAAATTGAAAAAATTAATATCATTTTTTTAAATAATAATATCAAAAAAAAACTTAGGGTGATTTTTTTTATTTTTCTAAAAATATTGATTTTTCCGTGAATAGTAAAAAATGGTGATTTTTATAAAATTGTTATTTATGTTCATTAAGTAAAGAAATTTAAAAGTATCATTTTTATTTTAATTTTATCTAAAATTAAAATAATTGTTATTTATCTACTAATAATATACACATATTTATACTTTATTTTCATATAAGTATATTTTTGGGATTTAAAACACATTTTTCTAAAAACATTTTTTTATGTTTTACGGGATTAATTTAAAATTAAATTCTTCCACTTCTGAGAATTGAATATTGAAAAAATTTATTCCATAATTGGAATAAGTAATTTCAAATTTGGTAAATAATCTCCTTTTATTTTTAGTCATTCTTAATAGTAACCTTAGTAAACTTTTCTCACGTCGGTAAGGGTAAATCGTGTAATTTAGGGTTAAAAAGAATACAATAAGGACTAAAAAAACTTAAAAACATTCCTTAATTTTATTAGATGAGTATATATCATCCATAATCATAAAAAATTATAATATATTACCTTTTATTTCCTTTTTTCCATGATTTTAACTTTTATATGATTTTTTTTAAAAAGTAAAAAATTTCATTCTCTTTGTTTTATTATCTCAATTTTAATTCATGGGGATAAACAGAGGATATGTATGGTTCAATATAGTAATTTGAAATATAAATTTTTTTTTTATTATTTTCATTTATTTATAATTTTTAGTGAATAAATAATTACCCTAACTGCTTACGAAACACATGCGCAATATTTATCTAATTAAAAGAAAAATTAAATAAATGATTTTAAAAATAATAAAAGTATTACAATTTGAATGAGTCATAGTGTCCCATGAATTTTTTTATATAATTATAACATTTTTAGGGCGTGTAAAATGTTTATATTCGAATTAAAACTTTTCCATGATCATTTTAAAGTCAAAGTAAATGAATAGTGTCAAAATTGACATTAATGATATTTTATAATAAATCATGTTTTAAAAAATTATTTAAAATTCCTAAAAATAAAATATTCACTGAAGTGATTGGTAATGTTTTAAAACATAAACCATTATTCAATTATGGGATGATTTTTCCATTTATAGTAACTATATTGACCCCTAAAGAGTAAAAAATATTTTTATCACGATAAGTGTGAAAATTGATAATGGGGGGTTAAAACCAAAATATAAGGGTAAACACATAATAAAAACTTTCACAAAATTTTGTGTATGAGAATAGTTTGACTCATATTCATCTTATCTTTGAATATTATCAATTTGGATGCATTTGAAATTGAAAATTAATTTATATAAATTTAATAATTTAAGAAATTACAAATTTACACATCACCTCTCTTATAAAAGGATACCTTCTATAATAATTTATTAACACTTTAAATTCCTATGGGTTCTGACAAGACCTGACTAAAGAGGATGTACAAACAAGTGACATAGTTCATAGCCAATAGTTTTTAATTTATTTCTTTTTCCACCTCCTTCAAATATTATCAAACCATGCTAAAATAATAACACTGGTATCATCCATATAATGAGATGTTATTATGTTAATGACATAACCTATATTGATCTCCTCTTCTATCAAAAGGTAAATGAAACCTTCGTTCATGTGTATGACAGACAACTGCCTCACGAACCGATATAATATTTTTCCACCATTTCCTCTTACGATTGGTTGTAATGATGGATTTAATATAATTACATGATATTCCTGACATAATTATAATTTTTAAAAGTTAATATATTATATATTTTGTACCTTTCCATTTATTAAAAAATGATAGCATTTTTCATGTGTACGTGTGGACTACCACCTCCACAAAATGATGTGATTCATTTTTCACCACCAAATTACATGGTTAGTATATAAAAGTGTATTTAAATAAATAATATTGTATTTATGATATAATTATCATTTTGGAAAGATAAAATAATACTTACCTTATTTCCATCAATATCATTGAAAAATGTAAATGTTACTCATGTGTACATATGACCTACCGTCTACATGATTGTAACATGTTTCATTTATCATAACTATACATAAGGGTTGGATATAAAAGTATAATTTATGTATAAAAATGATAATTATGTCTTGATTTTTATTCTAGATACGGTGGAATAATGACCTCATTTACCATAGTCAACCTACCAAACCCATTTTTGATATATAACCTGAATATCATCAAAACATCTGACGTGAACTTAACAGATCAAGTAATTCTATATGAAATGGTATTAAATAAAATAAAAGGAATAATAAACTAAAAAAATTTCTTAAACATGTAAATAATCAACATATTTTTTTTATTCTAGAAGAAAAATAACACATGTGACAAGTCAGACTCGAGGTAAGAGAATTTATTTTAAAAATCCTCTTTTATCATTTTCCTCTCAAATTTTTTCTTCCATGTTGATATTTTTTAAAATATTTTAGTAATGTAATTACATGGACATAAAAATTTATAAAGGCAATTTTTATGTCTCGATTGAATATAATTAAAAGGTTATCAAAAGGAATATTTTTATGATATGTTTTGACAAAAAAGAAAAAAGGAATGTTTTTTAATGTTTACGATGTCAACAACTTTTCCCGCCACCATGACCATTATTTTATTTTTGGATAACTTTACACGCATTAATATTTTACTCAATTAAAAACCCACTATTCCATTTTTCTATATATTTTAGTTTTGAACATTGGTTTTTAAAAGGAAGGGTTATTTTGATATCCAAAAATTCTTTTCACATGAGTTCAAAAGAATTTTCAAGGGTTTAATGAAGAAAAGGTGCAAGAATAAAATGTTGTATTCATGATATGGTACTTGATAATTATATATGAGAAATAGGTGAGCCTGATATAGCATATACAATGGGTTGATCCCCATTATAACTCATGAGGATGGGTGATCTCGATACATATTATATGACGGGTGATCCCAATATAGCTTATATAATGGGTGTGCCCAAATAGTTCATCAATGAATTGGGTAAAGTTTCATGTATTTATATGCAAGAAGGATGGAGTAAAATGGTGTGTATCATCCTATGTATTTAAATGAAATCCAATTATTTCTGATACTTTTTATTAGTATAATTATTTATGTTTCCTAAAATGGTTTTTAATTTTATTTCTATGAGTTTTTAAGGTTTTTTGAGAAAAAAAGTAAGTGTATTTTTCATGTGGAAATGATTTATTTCATTTCATCAAAGAACGCTGAGATAATAGATAAAATTTTATGGATTTTTATATTTTTCGCTTGACTAAAAAATTTATTCTTTTTTATGTCCCTTAGTGAACGTTTTTTCTCATACCACATTTTTAAAATATTTTTCACTCGATTTAAGGATGGGTAATGGAAAAGTAGAAGTAAAGTTGAAAGTCATGATGATTTATCATGAAAAGAATTCATGTTTTATTTTAATTTGTTTATATTTTTGGAATAATGGATATTTAATAGATGTGTCCAATTTTTAATATTTGAGTTTTATATGTAAGATTTATTAACTAATTCTCTAAAACTATAATCTTGAAAAGGTACTCATAATCAAAGAAAGTGAATTCTAGTGCAATGACACTATATTATGTAATGTTTAAGGTTAGGTTCTTATATTTTATAGTTTTAAAATTCATTAATATACATCAAAATCATTGATTAATAATAATATTTATCTCTACATTTCACCATAGTCTTATACCTTCTTAAATATTATACTAAAGACACCAATTTTGACTTTTCCAATTATGTGTAAACACTCCATCAGCATCAATAATTATTTTAATAATTATTTTTAAATAAATATTAGTTTATATTAATTGAATAATATTTTTATGATATTTTTATTATCATATATTTTAAGACACATTCCATAAGATTATATATTATTCTATATCATTATATAAATAAATAGAATAATAAGAAGTATAATTCCACCTAAACAAAAATTCTTAATTTAAATGGAATTTTGAATTCCAGAGTATTATTAAATATATAAAAAATAAAATTCAAAAATTTAATTTCAAAATAAATACCTTAAAACATTAAAAAACACAAATTGAAATAAAAATATCATCTGTAACCATTTAGCATAATTTTTAATAAAAAGAACTTATTATAAATCACATTAACTTCTTAATGTAATATCCTATTTTTATAATTTTTTAACAAAATGATATTAATAATTTTTAATTGATTATTTAAAATATATCAATCATTTTATTAAAATCTATACATGGCTATAAATTATATGATTTTAAAATTAAACTCATAAAATAACTTGTACATTTTATGTAGAATAATAAATATTTCATTTTAAACAAAAAATTCACATCCTTATTTCATATCATTCCATAATGTTAGTCTAGGAAACTAAAAATAATATATATCATTTAAAATTCGTAATATTATTATAAAAACCCATATAATAATTTTTATAACATAGGAAATATTATCTATACTTTGATTAAATTAATTTTTATGTTATGAAATAATATTTTTTTTATGGATAATTCTAAAAAATATAACTTTATAGTATATATTTGAACACAAAAAACTATTATTTAAAAATATTTAGGTAGTATATTCTCCCCCAACCTAAATAAAATGTTTCCTCACAATTTATACTTTTTGATAAATAGGTGGGGATAATTTTCATACATAACTTCTTCAGGTTCCCATGTTTCTTCTTTAACCACATGATTTGTCCATAAAACATTAACTAGATATGTTACCTTATGTAGAAACACTTTCTCTCTAGGATGAAGAATAAAAAGTGGCTTTTCCTCATAAGAAATATTCTCTTCCAGCTACACCACTTTAGAACTCAGTTTATGAGATGAATCAGACATACATTTCCTTAATAAAGGAAAATGAAACACATTATATACCTGAGATAAACTAAGAAGAAAGGATGTTTGATAAGCCATTATTCCACCTTTATTTATGATTTCATATAGACTAATAAATCTTAATCATCATTTTCCTTTATTACATAAATGCATCACATGTTTCTGTAGAGATATTTTAAATGAAACATGTTATCCTACAAAAAAAAATTATTTCCATTGATTATTTGTATAATTTTTTTTCCTGATTTGGGATGAATTTATATAAGGTTAATTTATTTTCACATTTTCAACAATATAATTTACCAATTCAGGACCCAATAATTTCTTTTTTCTAATTCCATCCCAACAAGTTGGACTTCAACATCGAAATCCATGAAATTATTCAAAAGTATTTTTCAATATACTTGAATAAAAGATACTATTATAAGAAAATTCAACCAGTTAAATGTATTGATACCAACCTCCTTGATAACATAATGAAAAAACCCATAACACATCCTCTAAATTTTTAATTTTCTTCTCTATTTTCCCATTAGTTTTAGGATAATAAAATATAATGAAACTTAATTTAGTTTGTAATAAATTTTACTTCCCTTTTTAAAAATTGGATGTAAACATTGGATGATAACTAAACATAATAAAAGGATCAAATCCATACAGTTTTATTATCTATTTAAAATAGAGTCGAGAAAGATGATCTAAAAAATATATTATCTCTAATAGGAATAAAATATAGATTTATCCCAACCATAAAAAATAACACATATCTCATAATTAATCTGAGACGACTTTGGTAATCCCATGAATAATTCCATGGTTATATGTTCCCATTTCTATTCCAGAAATGACAATGGATGAATAATTCCTTTTGTCTGTTATCTTTAAGATTTAACATATTGAAAAATCAAACATTTTAGGTTAAAATTAGAAATATCTTTCTTCATTCCATCCCACAAAAAATATTCCTAATTTTATCTATAAATATTTGTGTTTCTTATATGAATTGAATGTAGAGAGCTTCATTCCTTACTCATTTTTTTTCAATTGATAGTTATTTAGTACATATAACCACTTACTAATCCTATGAAATATTTATCATCAATTTTAAACTCATCCAAATTTCCTTCCTCTATCAATTTTATCTTCTCTTATAATCTATGATCTTATTTCTGGGGATAATTTATTCTTCCCAACAATAATGATTATACTTTCACTTTTTCAAAAAGAGATATTATTTATGCATTTAAAATTTCCAATCAAATTTATATTAAATTATAAAATAATGGATGATGATCCAAAACCTAACAAGGTAATGATGCATCATCATTTTAACACAAATAATATCATGGCTTGTTTTCTTTAGCTAGCTTCTAATTAATCATACAATCAATTCAAACAAAATACTTTTCCTCCTGTTAAATTATTTTTTAATTAATATATACTTAAAAATATTATAATCCATATATATATATATCACATTTATTCCAATATAAATAATTCCTCAAAATTTTTAAATAAAAATTTATCGCTGCAAGCTCATCTTCATTCAATATATAATTTTGGTCATGGGATTTCAACTACAACGATTCATATACTATCACTCAATACTTTTTCATAAAAACAAAACCAAGATCCTTTTATGAAGCATCAATATAAATAAAAAATTATATATTTATTGATGTAAAGGAAAATACTAGATCATTAACCCATATTATTTTTAATTTGGAAAAACATTCCTCACATTCCATTAGACAGATAGATTTAACATTGTTTCTAGTTAACTTGGTTAATGTGTTAGATAATTGAGTAAGGTTTTTACAAAAAATAAATAATAACCCCTAGTATAAGAAAACTATGAATCTCTATGATATTAGTTGGTCTTGAAAATTATTCCACCATTTTAGTTTTAGTTGGATCCACTATTATAAAATATTTAGTTATAGTTTAACCAAGTAATGATTTTTTTCTAACCAATACCCACATTTTAAAAATTTTCCATATAACTTTTTTATCTTAAATTATAGATAAAAAATATAAAATGTTTCTCATAATTCTTATATCTTTTAAAATAGACCATAATACCAAAAATTAATACCACCAATTTTTTCCTAAATATTCTATGAATACTCTGTTAATAAAATCCATAATTACAATAGGTGTATTCCTTAACAAAAAGGGCATAACCACAAACCCATTATCTAAGGACCTCATTTGAGATAAATTTTTGAGAATATCTATTTCCATTAATTATAACTGATGATATCCAAACCTAAGGTTAATCTTTAAAAAGTACCAAGATCCATAGAGTTAGTCAAACAAGTCATCAATATGAGGTAAATGATACTTGTTCTTAATAATAATATTATTGAGTTCTCTATGATCAATGAAAATACATCTAGAAATATCTTTATTAATTATAAATAAAACATGATCACCATAAGGTAAAGTGATGAGATGAATGGAACCCTTATAAAAAAATATTTGTAATTTATTCTTCAATTATAATATCTCTACCATATTCATTGAATTATAGAGTTTTAAAATTGATTTATCATCCAAAAACTAAGTCCACAATGAATTACATCACCTTATTAAAAATAAAACATGGAAAATCATAAGGAAATAAATCCAAATATTCAATTACCACTAATACATCAAAAATTCATACCATTTCCTTATTTTCAATGATATTAGAAATATAACATGCACCTCTGTATTTTACCAATTTCTCTTCTAAATCATATCTTATCAATGGTATAAATTCATTCTTAAATAAAAATAGAAAATAATTCAAGAAATTAAATATAACTTCCTTTTCTCCACAATCTATCTTAGCATTATATCATAGAAGTCAATCTTTACCTAAAAAACCAAATTCTAATATAGGTATGACAAAAAAATTTCATATAAAGTAATTTCTAAGATAATTACACGATGGTTTTTATAAATCCTTATTGTTTAATACCCTCACTTAATGATTTTACCAAAATTTCAATATCTATTTTTTGAGATGATATTTACATAATACTAATAAATTTCCCCAAAATAAAAGAATTTGTAATTCCCAAATTCAAAAATACATTTTTATAATTTAAGTAAATAAATATGTTACTTATTAATACTTTATTTTAAGGATCAAAATCTACCATAGTTGTAGAAAATGAATTTTCTATACCTTTTTTCTTATGATCTTGATGGTTTCCACCAGAAATACTTAACTTTAAACACATAATTTCATAATGACCCATCTCAATAAAATTAAAACATTACACTACTAATTGAACACCATAATTAGGCTTTAGTTCTCTCTTTTTACAATTTTTATTCTAATAATTACCTATTTAATTTACATCATGATCCATATGTCCAAATTTACCACACTATTTTCATTTTAATGAACTTATATGACACTCATAAAAATTATTTTTATCATAATTAGGACATTAGAGAAATTTACCTCTAAATTTTCTTAATGGTTGTCTCCCCAATTTTTTCCACCATGAATTCTTATTATCCATGATGTTATGAGATATTTAAGAGTTGAAAAAACATATTATAACCTTCTCAACACATCCAATTTTTTTTATCACTGTTAAATTCAAAATTAACCAAATCCATCTATAAACATAGTCTCAAACTTGTGTAAAATCTATCAATTTTTCATTCATGGTTTAGAATAAAATTTGGTGCATACCATGATAATATGATAAAATTTACTTATTAAGAAACAACCGAGTCCTCTTCCTTTTATTTAACTCTAAAAATTTTCTTTCTATTACAATTCAAACCAATTTAAGAAAATATCATTCAAGAAAAATATCTTTAAATTCCTTACATTCCATGATATTAATATAATTATTTTCTATAATAATCTTAATTGCAGAACGCCTCATATATAATTCATGTTCAAGGTGATAAAACATAAGATTTACCTTCTGCTCATCTAAAAAATACATAAACATCAAATATATTCTCCAATAAATTTATCCATCCTTTTTATATCACTAGGTCAGAGTTTCCACCACATTTTAGAGTATATTGTTGCATAAAATTTTACACTATTTACATATTCTTTTAGATAGAATTTAGTTACTCCCTTGCATTGGCACCACTATTTATGGCCTTTGTTAATTTAGTTAACATGACTATAAATTGATCATCTCTAACACCATCCATTTTACATTATTGATTCAGAAGGGTATTATTTTCTTGTTGTCTTCCTATTTTATTTATCCTTTTACCTCTGTGGAAATCCATTCTAAAATAGATATATATTTAATGAAAAATATTTTAAAACCCTTAGAATAATAAAAATATATCTCATGATAATATAACCATAAATTAATTCCTTATCCTAAAATACCTAATTAA
Source organism: Viscum album (assembly GCA_963277665.1). Lineage (NCBI taxonomy): Eukaryota > Viridiplantae > Streptophyta > Magnoliopsida > Santalales > Viscaceae > Viscum > Viscum album. The sequence continues at coordinate 687,524,293 of OY728137.1, read as the reverse complement.
CATCACAAAATTGCCTTTGAATTATTTTCTTACAAATATCATATCCACTAAAGTTATCTAAATTATGCTCTGATACGAACTGTAACAATTCAGATGTAACCACCCAATAATGGAATGTTTTATGATAATACTTTATAATTTATATACCAAAGACTTTGGTTTTAGAGTTTTAGAGTATTCAGAATCCCATTACATTAAAAACCCCACACTTCCACATTGTGTATATTTTTTCCAAAAAAAAAATTCTTAAAATGATACAATTACTTCATTCAACATAAATATACATAACTATAAATTTGAATTTTTTATTATTTATAATCATTCTTAAACTCAGTGAAAGTTCATTTAAAAACCCAATATGAGCATACAAAGATCAATAAGGGGTATAAAAAGTTAGAAATATGTTAGGAAATTGGAATACATAAAACCCATTGAATTATTTTCCATTAAATAATAATATTTTAGCTTGTATAAACACTTATTCACTAATAAATTAAAAATATTTTCTCTAAAAATTACATAGTATCATCTCATAATAAAGCATACAGGTAATATAATAATCATGAAGGTTTCTTTAGAAATCATGAAAACACAAGGAAATTTTTTTACCTCTAGAAGGTAATAAGCTTACCTTCAATAATGAAATAAAATTCTTATCTCACAATGTTTAATTATTTCTATAAAAAATCATAGAAAATAATAGATAATCCATTAAGTCTTCTTATGATATCATATTCATTATCACTCTTATAAATAATCCTTATAAGAAACCTTATAATGGAATAACTTCACCATTTTATTACAATATAATTTATAGAGAGAATAAATCCTTACCCAAATCATTGGAGGGAAATATATGAGGCCCACCCATCATCATATATAATTTCCAAGAACTTTAATTTCAATAAAACATATTAGAGCATGTATTTCACCAAAAAATGAATGAAACTCATAAAAACTTATATTTCAAACTATAATAATAATAATTTAATATAACCCATAAAATGAAAATGATTTTAAAATAATTGATTAACCAATTATAAATTATACAGAAAATGATAGTTAATCAAAAAATACTTATAAATATCAATAAAAATATAATAAATTAACTAATGTAAAATATTTGAGAGTGAGTTTTGAGAAAGGAATTAAAACATTTAAAGTAAAGGTTTAATGAAAACCATTTACCTTAAGTCCCATTTATTTTACCACATCCTATAACTCCCTAAATAAATAAATAATATTAATTATTCACTTACTTAAGAACCTTTTATTATTATTCATTTTTATTAATTTATTATCATGTATTATTTACTTATTGTATTATGTTTTCTTACATTAGTTATATTTTAGGTTGTCTGACCCATTATTCTAAAACAACTTTGGCATAATGGTAATTGCCAATGCAACTTTTATAATGTTTTATTAAGCTCTATAAGTGTTAATTAATATTTTTTATGTCATTTCAAATGAAAATGAGTTCAATAGATTAGTATATAGTTAAAAATTAATAAAATCATCCTTGGTAAGATTTTTTAGATGCTTAAACATAACTTCAATTATTTTTATTTAATATCATTGTTATCATGACTATTTTTATCATTCAATAATTATAAAAAAATTATTTAATAGTTAATATTATATTAAATAATTAAATCCATTATTAAGAATGTATATGAAGGGATTAATTGAAAAAATAAACCATCTTTATTCACTTAGGTAGTGTAAAACTACTATAAGGGGATAATATTTTCTAAAAGAATTTAAAAGAAAAAAAGGGCTAAAAATATTTGAGTTTCATAAAAACATTTCAAAATAATTATAAAAACATTTCAATGTTATTTTTATTGGTTTCCCAGAATATATAAAGTATAAAATGAGAGTATGAAATAAAAGACACAAATTTTGAAACTCATACTTCAATATAAGAACAAATGGCGAAAAGGGTTCATTAAATTCAAATTAATGATAAATCATAAAAAATAGTTAAAAATGGTTTTTCTAAAAATTAAATAGAATATTTTTAGTAAATTTAGATGAGTTATAAAATATTTTAAGAAAAAAAAACATAAATAAAAAATAAAAAATTCAATTTATAAACCTTACCATGCTCTTTGAATTTCATCTTTTAGATTGAATCTTAAGAATATAAATAAGATAATTTTGTCTACATTAGAAACTTTTGAATGTTTAAAGGGAATTTTATAGAGGTATTTGGGATAAATATTGATATAAAAAACATTATATGTTTTTTGGAAAGGGTTGAATGAGTCCCCTTTTAAATACGAGATTTGATATAATTCTCACAAATATTCAATCTCTATATGTCAAGAAATTAATTTTCAAAAGGAAAGAGGCTCATAAATGGAAATTAAATGATATTTTATTTCCATAAAACATAAAAAATTGACTCAATATGAGGGTTTATAAATTTTTAATAATTTTAAAATAATTTTTAACAAATATTTTCATTTAAATAGATTTTATGATTTTTTTTTTGTAATTTGAGTTTAAAAATAACTTGAATGCTATAAAATTATTATTTTAATATTTATTTAATTACATAACTTAATTAATTATCCATAAAATTCATGAAACACCTTAATTATTCTAAACATTTCATTTCAAATATTTTGAAATAACCATTTTTAATTTTTTTTCCTGCTTGTACAAGTGTTGTGTCAACACTGCGTAAATGTTTTGGTTAATTATCATATTATTTAATTTCAAAAATAATGTATTAAAATAAATTTAATTTTTTATTAATCATTATTATCATATAAAACCTTTTCTGATATATTTACTTTTCTCTTACTTACAATGATAACAGTTTTGAGATAAGTATTCGGACTTTTCTTACCTTGTGCAAGAATTGGATAATAATTTGGATAATTAACATGTTATATCATTTTTAAATTTATGAATATACATTAAAATAAAATATTAATCATTATATTTATCTCTTAAGTATATAATATCCTTATACCTTCAAAAATATTATCTCAAAGACATCAATTTTGAATTTTCTAATGTCGCACAAGCACTACGTCAACATCGATAATTATTTTCATCTTTACCTTCACATAACAATTATTTTTTATTAATTGAATAACATTTATATGTTTTTTTATTATCATATAAAACAATACAAATTAAATATGTTTCTATAATATTCTATATCATCATAAATATAAATATATTAATAAGTTGTTGAATTCTAGTTAAACTCGAATTCCTATTTTAGAAGGTTTTGATTAAAAGGTACCATTCAGGTTATAACCACATTAAATTTGAACATTGATGTTGAAAATAAATCCATTAAAAAAAATTTAAAAAATAAAAATTGAAATAAAAAATGCCATTTATAATCATTTATAAAAAATTTTAATAAAAAATAATGATTATAAAATGCATTTACTACATACCATCACATCTTATTTTTCTATAAATTTTACTCAAAATAATTTTCATATTTTTTGACAAAATTATTCAAATTATATTATTTATTTTCTTAAAATACATATATAACTGTTAAATATTATATTTTAAAATAAAACACATAAAATATTATGGAAATTTCTCATATAAAAACATATATTTCATTTTAAATTAATCATTCACATCCTTGTTTTGTATCATGCTATAATACTTTTATAGGTTATTAAAAATATTATATATAATTATAAATTCATAAAATTAATATGAAATCATATAATAAATTTAACAACATAAGAAATTTTATCAAACCTTTAATTAAACCAATTCTTATGCTATGAAATAGTTATTTTATAGATAATTTTAACAAATATAACTATATAATATATATTTGAATACACAAAAATATTATTTAAAAATATTTGTATACAAAATTCTCCTATATTAAATAAATTGAATCCACTTAATTTTTACTCATCGGTAAATAAGTAGTGATACATTTATTTCATAGCATCTTGATGTTATAATGTTTCTTCTTTAACTATATGATTTTTTCATAAAAACTTAATGAGAAAAGCAACCTTATTTCTAAACACTTTCTCTATGTGATCAATAAAATAATTTTTTTCCTCTTAAGAAATATTGACCCCAAGCTATATCAGTTTAGGGATCAATATATGTGATGATCCAGGTGCACATTTTCTTAATAAAAAACATGAAACACATTATGTATCTGAGATAAACTTAGAGGTAAGGAAACTCAATAATCTATTGATCTAACTTTATCTAGTATTTCATATATACAAATAAAATCATGGAATTAATTTTATTTTCCTAAAAAACTACTTAACACATTTCCAATGAGTTATTTTGAGAAAAACCTGATCTCCTATAATAAATAAAATATATTTCCTTTGAATATTTATATATAATTTTTTTCTACTTTGATATTATTTTACAAGGTGATAAATCAATATCACTTTTCTAACTATATCATTCACCAATTCAAGTCTTAACTAGCAGGGGTTCGACACCACCTTCCATAAAATGATTTAAAAGGTTTTATCTATATACTTAAATAAAAACTTTTATTATAAGAAAATTCAACCAAAGAAATGTGTTGATCCCAACCTCATTTATTTTCTAAATGAAAAATATTGGGGTATATCCCTTTATTTTTGAATTTTACACTCAGACTATCTATCTACTTGAGGATGAAAACTATAAGGAAACTTAATTCAGTACTAAAGGACTTATAAAGTCATTTCTAAAAATTATACATAATCCTTATATCCAAATAAAATAAAATAGAAAATGATCTCCATGTAATTTAACTATCACATTTTGAAAAATTCTAGAAAGATGGTCCAAATATATATTATCTCGAATATGAATAAAAAGTGAAGATTCATCCAAATGGTCATAAAAAACCATATTGCGTTATTACATCAAGTTTTCTTTGGAAATATAATTGTCATGACCCACCTTCTTCAAGATGAGGAAAGTGACAACAAAGTGCCACACCCTTCCTTCTTGAAGATGAAGGAGAGATAATGACCCCCAAGTCCCACCTTCAATAGGCTCCAGAGTGGTGACTAGAACCAAGGGTATAAAATCTCACAAGAAAATGGAAGGAATTTCCCTTTTTAATGGAACATGGTTAGGGGATAAGATGATAAAAATATCAAACAACACTAAACATTTATATAATGGAAACAAAAATCTAACTCATGCATGATTTAAACGTAAACTGGGAAAAAGTACAACCAAAGCACAAAAGAAAGTACCAAAAGAAAGAAACTAAGCAGCAACACAACATCTATCCTGATGCCTGAGCTAGTAAAGTCTAGCACGGTCCTCAATGTCCTCCTGGAAACTTGAAAATAGTTTTACAAATATAGGGTGAGTATACAAGTATACCCAGTAAGAAAACTAAATCCACCCATGAACAAGTGAGGGAACATACTAATACCCTTATGCGAGAATAGTAGAACCTCAAAGCACCTATCAAGGAGTACTAACCAACCCAACCTCACAAAGACACACTCACCAAATAACGCAAGTCAAGTAAAGAAGTAGTATAAGCACATCGACATTTGGGTACCCCACAACAATTTCACACTGGTTAGCTGTTCATTCCTAATGGATAACATCTTGATTCTAACACTCTTCCAAAATGAAGTCCCACTACCAAAACCTTCCTGCACAATCTTGGGCCTCAAACCACACACATATCCCGCCCGCATACACCTGGGCCACAACCACACCACACATCCTACCCGTAGACACCTGGGCCATAACAACCATGCCTCTCACCCGAAGATACCTGAGACTCATCCCGAAGACGCTTGGGAAAATAATCATGGAACGCAAACACATGGGCCCCTCTTCCATAACAAAACCTTACCAAATGATCTTGGACTATGGTAAACCTCAAGCCATTACACCCTGTTCGGATATGCTCGAGCGGTAAGAACCTGGAAGAGTGTGTGAGGAATAAAGTCAGTAACCATCCATCCATCCTCTCACTAGGATGTTGGGAAAGACACCCTCTACCATGAAACGGGGGTGTTCGGAACATGGTGATAAACAAGGGTGGGGTGTGTATAAAAATCAAAAGGAACTACAATTTATACATATTGGTAAGAAAACACTCAGCCCATCCTACAGGTTTCAAACAAACAACCCTCCCACACAAAACCACATTTTTTGCTTCCACTATACGCGCAACCACACAAATAGCCACAATAAAACACAAGCCTAACCCATTTTCATTTAACCACTTTCCATTTGTTAATTATGGGGTTCACTTTAATTTATTCTAGAACTAACTGGGGAAACTAACAATCATGACATCTGCAACAGTTTTCAAAAGCCTAAAGGCCAATAAACACTACCAAGGAAAACAAGGAAGTAGGGACCAAGGTGAGAAAATCCATTTTAACAACCATTCATAAAAAAATAGAGAACAACCAACCTATAGTCCCACTACACCCCCCCTTCTTCCTAGACACCTATTAAGCCACTGCCAACTATCATTCTTCAAAGTTATCCCACTCAATCATTCCATTGAAACCAGACCCGGTAGCCCCACTACACAACACCACCACACCCGACACACCTATAAACATGAAGTCATGACACAACCCAGTTCTATAGCCCCACTACCCAACCACTTCCCAGAAGAAGTCCCAATTCACAATAAGTTCTATAGTCACAACATTAACCAAAGGCAGTCTCACTTCCTACAAGTTTATCCATTCCACAATCAATCAATATTTCAACCTGAGATTCCATCACACCTCTTGTACCACCCTATAAAAAAATCCCACAGAAAAAAACCACAAAATAGTATCCCTATTGAAAAAACATACCTTTCCCCATTCATAGGACCAACCCCTCTGTCCACCCCCATACCCATAACAAGGTTACCAACATAAACTTCACACAACCCCAACAAAGTACAAAAACCAACCAAACATAGCACACATCCACACCATTAATCCAAGCATATTCATATTTATCAAGAGGGATACTTTAATTCTACTTTAAATAACAGAGTTGATCATAGAACAAGTTTGATACTGGGGAATCCATTTATTTAACCAAGTATACAAGATTAAATAGATTTCATGTTACAAAAATTTAATAAAGAATCACAAAAAAATAGAACAACACCATTTCGAAAGTAAATACTACCAATGTCCATAATTTTTAGAAGTCATATCGCCACAAAAAATCATAAAAAGAAACAAAGATAACAGATAAAAATATTATCAACATCGACCATCTTCAATTCCCTACCAGTTATCTTTTAATCATCACTTACCTATTATTATTTATTACTCGCTTAAGAAAAGTATTCAACTGTTCTTCATAAATAATCATTAGTACAACCAACCCATATGATACATAAATAAATAGAGGTAGAATAATCCCTACCAGAAACAACAGGCATCCAAAACTCTTCTTTTTACCAAAATAGGGGATCACGCGAGCAATAGGAAACTCCACAAAAACTGAACAGGAAAGGAATTTAGCATAGGCGCATGACTCATTAAGAGAGGAAGTCTCTATGCTCTCTAAGAGAAAAGTGAAGATAGGACCTTGGATTTTAGAAAAAGTCAGATCCTATATAAACAGAAGGAAACAGTTACAAAGGCCATTAACGTTGGATCGTGGTCAAGATCACATGGTTTGAATATCTCAAAGTCACTAGGACATTTGGATATTAAATATATACTTAATATCCTTCAAAAAACCCTTAAAAACTCCCAAAAAAGGCTTTAAACGCATCTTACGTCAAATAAAATGTAAGAGGAGTGAATCTGGAAAAAATTGGGAGAAACTGGGAAAACTAGAAATTTGGAAAAGGGTAAGCCACCATTTGGTGTGCCACCATTTCAGTGTGCCACCTTATTAGTGTTCCACAGTCATGGTGCCACTATTTTGGTGAAACCATAATTTTGGAAAACTCTCGAAACAACCCACTACGACCCCCAAGAACACCACAAGCACTGGATTTTCATAAAGGAGTGTCCTGGGAAAATTTGGGTCATTACATTAGATACCTATCAAAATATTCTATTCCTCGAGAATTTAAAACCAAACATAGAAAAAGAGGGGTCCAAACAACTACCCCATAAGATACCTCTTAGGGACAAACTACCATGTGTTGTTCAAAAACTAGAGTGAAAAACTTAACATCCAAGAACACCTCCTTGACATCTATCTCCTGAAAAATTATAAAAACACTAAGTCCCCACTTCCCAGACATGTGGATTGGGGAATCCATTTCTCCATATCAAGTAAATATCTTCTCTAGGTGGCACTGAATCACCTACACGAGTTTAATCACATCCACATTAATACATCTCGATTATGGATTTGATCCTCCCCTCTCCACATGTCAGTACTTTCCACACAAAACTGAGAACAAGGGAACAACACATCTAATAATGAACAAGGTTAAGCATTACATCATAAAATGAAGCACAAAATTAAAACACAGAAACAAAAAATAGAACAACTCTAGGTACTGGACACACATTTGTGCCTCCCATTCCCAAGTACTCTTCTCGAGGCCACCATGCCTCCATAACACACAAACCAAAGGAATGGTCCTCCCACGAAGCACCTTCTCCTCATGATCCTCGATTCTTACTAGTCACTCCATGAATGTCGTGTTGTCCTTGATATCTAACTCTCCCTAATCTATGATGTGGGAGTTATCATGTTGATACCAACAGAGTTGAGATACATGGAAGACGTTGTGGATCCACTCTAACTGCAGTGGCAAGACCAACTGATATGACACCTCACCAACTCATACCAACACCTCAAAAGGTTCTATGAACCTAGGAGAAAGATTTATACCTCTTCCAAACCTCCACTTCCCATGTTGAGGGGAAACCTTCAAGGATACATGTTCCCCAACCTCAAAGTCCAAAGGCCTCCCCCTACAATCGGCATATAAATTATTTCAGTCATGTGCTGTCTTCATCCTCTCACGGAAAAACTGCACCTTCTCTGTCGTTCTCTGCACCACGTCCAGACCAAGAATAGCTACCTCCCCAAATTCTATCTAGCACATTGGTTAACAACACAAACTTATGTATAGAGCTTTTAATGGAGCCATAAAAATGGAATAGTGATAGCTATTATTGTATGAAAACTCTACCAAGGAAAAATGTCGCACCCAAGACCCACTAATGTCCAGAACACATACCCATAACATGTTCTCCAACATCTGGATGATCCTCTATATCTGTCTATCCGTTTGAGGGTAGAAAGCAGTAATGAGGTGTAACTTAGTGACAAATGCATGCTGCAATCCATTATAGAATTGCGACATAAAACATGTATCCCGAGATGTCATCCCACTTCCACTCAGAAATGTCTAAGGGCTGTAGCAAACCACCAGGAACATGGTGATCAGCCTTCACCTACTAACACACTAGGCATCTTTCCAAAAACTCTGCCACTTCCCACTTCACCCCGGGCCACCAAAACTATTCCCTCAAGCCTTGGTACATTTTAGAAAATCCTCTATGCACTGCCAAGTGTGAGTTATGGAATTCACTGAGAACTCCCTTGTGCATTACCACTAGAAAAAACAACTTCCCATGAAACAAAATATGATTTTAACTATCCTCTGACCATCCCTCTGGAGCATCACCTTGGACAGCACGATCACACGTCACTTTAGTCTCTAAGTATCCCCACTGAGACTCCTCCACCTTCTGCACCAAGGAAGACTGCACTGTCATATAAAATAGATAGCCTCTGCCACCATCCACTCTCACTTCCAAATGCAATGCGGATTTTCCTCCACTACCTTCCAAGAATTCATGGATTCCCAAACTACCTTCTTCTACAACTACCTACTTAAGGCATCATCCACCATGTTTCCCTTTCTTGAGGTGTAAGAGATATCTAATTTATAGTCCTAGAGAAACTCCATCCACCTTTGCTACTGAAATTTTAGGTCTCATTGGGAGAAGATATACCTCAAGCTCTTGTGATCCGTGAAGACCACAAAGTGATCCCAAATAAGGTAACATTTATATAACTTCATCATGAATTAGACTGCTTCAAGCTTCAGATCATGGGTGGTATAGTTACATTCATGTAGATATAACTTCCTAGACCCATAAGAGATCACTCCCCACTACTGCATCAGCACACATCCCAATCCTAGACTGGAAGTGTCATAGAACACCTCAAACATCACCCCTTCCTCTGGAAACCTAATCATTGGAGCACTGACCAGTTTACCCTTTAGGTAGCTAAAAGCTGCCTGAAATTACTCACTCCACACAAAGGCCTGGTCTTTTCTTGTCAAAGCTGTCAGCATAGACATAACTTTAGAGAAGTTGGGTATGAACCTCAGGTAATATCCCGCTAGACCCATGAAGCTATGAACCTATGCCAAGTTTATGGTTGTAGAGAACCAAAGATTGACGTAAATGGACATTACATTACTTTAGAGGAATACTTAATACATAACAAAAACAGACACACAAGGACCGTAATAGTTTAGTGTCTTTGGAAACTTGGAACGTAATCTTCTAATCGTGGTGAAAGATCTTCAACATTTCCCATAAAGATCTTCCCCTTTTTTTTATTACCTAAAAACTTTCTTTATATCCTGGGGAAAAGAAAACATAAAAAGGGTGAGCTAAAATGCTCAGTAAGGGTAAGCATGGATAAAATAAAACATACCATATACATTTGAACTTAAAAACATGAACATAATGTTTAAACATCAAAAACTTGAGCAATGACATAAAACATGGAAGTACGTAAGGAATAGATCATAAAGAAACATTAAGAATGATAAAATAGCATGGGAATAAAACATGTAATTGTGGCAACCATTAAGCACATGATATTATTTCCATAGTAGCCAAGGCATTGATGACAAGACCATCTTAGTGGACAAAGTCCCTTTCTAAATCGAGTTCACTCCTCGTTCCAGTCCTGTATTACTGAACCAGTTTAACTTTTTGTTCCAGCCATGTCTATCTCATGAGATATAAATCTTTACCCAATTCATTGGAGGGAGATATAGGTCCCACCCATCTCATAATGAAATCATTCTTACTTGTGCCACAAAATAAACATACATCATTTATAATAACCCAACAAATAAAATGGGTTTCATAAACATCATCCCATCACCACATAATCCATATAAAAGAAATGGATATCAATTCATAATAAGAAAAGTGAAACCATGTAAATCATAGAGACATTACACTTGAAACATACACATATGAAAGAATTTCATCTTAGATGGAAAATGGTTTTGATGAAACACTTGAAATTAATTCTTGAGGAAAACATCCTTTCTTCTTCAAAATCAATTTATTTTCACAAAAAGTCATGCAATTTTAAAAGAAATAGATTTTATTGAAAATATTCATGAAATATTTTGGAGGAAGCTTCATGAAAATAAGGCTTTATAAAACTGTAAAAATCTGTTTGTGCCGTATAAGTTAAAAAAAACATTCTTCTCGTACTTTTGCCGGAAAAGTCAAAAAAGTACCTCGTAACGTAAACAAAAGAAATATTCCTTACATACCATATAGTAAAAGACAAAAATGGGTAAAAATGACTTTAAAAATACATTAAATTTTTTTTATAAAACATGGACATAGATGATAGCAATAACCCCAGTAAATACTTACGAATAAACAATCTCGGATAAGAACAAGATTGGAATAATTATCCCTTACCTTAGGTCCGATTTGCTTGGTAAGTGTCCGAACCTCCTGTATAATGATTTAAATAATGTTATTGACTTATTACATAATCATATTCATTGTTATTATATCATATATGGTTCACTTATGACTTTATATTACCCGTTCTTTTGTAAATTCCATGTTAAAGAGCGTTTTGGTTAAAATCGTTTCATTTGTCGTCCGTGATTTGACTTGTAATTATTCATATGATTACTTAGATCATGATTAATTAATTCCAGAATATAAAACATGATTTATATATAATATATATTCAAAATATAAATATATATAATATATCGATAAATGGAAAGAAATACACCGTTCATGGAGACGGTAGGCCGTACGTACGCATGAATGCTGTTTTCGTTTCCTTATTGAGTTGAATGAAATTAAATATATGACATAAATATATATATACATAAATCCAGTAGAATTATTATTCCATATATTTAATTATTATTCATTATATATACTTTATAATCATTCTTGAATGGTTAATCATGGAAAATGAATCTCATCGCGTTCGTGGAGACGGTAGTTCGTACGTACGCACGAGCGATGATATCATTCCCGTGATCGTGGAATTGTATTGAAGTGTATGTATACTATTTAATAATCAATATCACTTTACAATAATCATATATAGTCATTATTTACACCATTATACCCATCCAATTAAGGTGATTGTGGAAAATAGATTACACCACGGCGTGGAGACGGTATTCCGTACGTACGCACGCGCGGTGATTTCGTTTTCCGTAGGATGGATAGATGGGGAAATAGGGCTGTTTCATACTTATAATAAAATATCAGTATATGAGTGATACTGATGTTATTACTTCATAATGAAACAAATAAATAAGAATAAGTAGAAGAAGAAATAAAGTTGAAAGAATCGGTAACGAACATTACCTCTTCTTTGAAGCGCCTCTTTGAGACCTCCTCTTAGGGCACTAAAATTGGTCTTTGAAGAAGACCAGGACCTCTAGGATGTTTCTAGGGAAGTGGAGAAGATAATTGGGTAGGGTTTGTCCTATCTTTAAGGCTCAAAGTGGTGTGTGGAAGAGAGGGAGGAGGTGCCCTTTTATAAGGGAGGAGAGGGGCACCTTTGGAATTCTTAAAATTATTAATTTATAATAAATCTAACCCCACTTAAAAACCTCCAAAAATGACTCATATTCTAAGATTAGATGAGATAGGGTTTTAATATCATCAATAAATAAAATTTAGACATGTTTGGATCTTATTTTAAACCTTATCATTTTGATTTATCCTTATTTAATCTATTTAAGTTTATTTGTGGTAATAAAATTATAAATTTTAAATTATAACAAATAATTAATTATTTGTTGTGAATTTTACATAATTGGTTACTTTATAACATTATAGACCATATAAATTTAAATTTATAATTTTTAAATATTTTTGTGATTTTTAAACAATTTTATAATATGTTATTTTTATAAAATAACAATAGTGTCAATTTTGACACTATTCATTTATTTGAATTTAAATAAAATATATACAGAAGATATGTTCTAACTAAAAGCTTTAATAGATTCATAAAAGGTCATATGTATCTATAAAATTAGTGGATCACATTAAATAGTTCATATAATATTTATTTTATTATTTTTAAAACCATTTATTTGGTTTATCTCTTAATAAAATAATTACTACAACATTTTTGTATAATTATTTAATATACTGATTTGTTGCATAAAAATTAAAAATAAAATCCTATGATGAAGATAAATCTATTAACTTTCACAATAATACTTTTAATCTAATTTATCATCTTAAAATAACAATATTTAAATTGTTATATTTATTAAATTATGAAGATGAAAACTTTGGAATCATTTAAAATAAAATAATATAAGTGTCATAATCACTTTTATAAGGCTCCAAACGGTTATATATTAGGTAATTGGATGATTAAGGTGTATATATACACTAAAAATTAGTTTTGGTCAGGTTTGTGGGCCTTTTAATGGGTATTATTATTTCAATAAAAACTATATTACTTATTTTTCACTTAATAAATAATTTATGTATCATTAATGTATCACCATTAATGACAATTATTTAATCCCTAAAAATTCTAAATAAATTATCATTATGTATATAATTTTATTAGATTTATGTATACTATTAATTTTCTAAGTTTTATTATGTTTATCACTAAATTAAAACTATTATACTTATAAGATTTAAGAGAGTGACATGTTGTCACTTTCTTTGGTTTTAATAATAATTAAATTATTTTCATGGTCAAAAGTCCATAAAATTAATCTAATCCGACCCTTAGGTTATATGGGTCTACTTTTATCCATCCAATAGAATTTTGGCATGTGTTAGGGTAATTTTATAATATTATATTTACCCTTAATTACCCGATTTACCTTTAACTATGGTAAATAAAATTTACCGTAGTTACTATTCATAATTCCCAAAAATAAAAAGTAGCTTATTAACATAATTTGGACCCACTGATTCCAAATATGGAATCCATTTTTCCAAATTCAATACACAAAAGTTGCAGAAATTAAATTAAAATTAATCCCTTTGTCGAAAGAAAACGAGTTTTTCTTTAAAACATTGCAAAAGATTGAATTGATTTAACCTACGAATTTAATGTAAAATCAATGATAATGACATACATTATATTAAATGGTAAAAATATATTCTATTTATATTTTAAAATTATTCAATATTATAATTTAACCATATAAATTATTGTGATGAAAAAAGTTGTTTTTAATTAAAATATAGAGTGTTTTTACTATTCATCAAAATATGAAAGTTACCAGAATAATATGAAAATTTTATCCAAAGTAAATTTTTATTTCTTGATTCCAAAGAAGAATTTTATTTTTTCAAATTGAACTTATAAACATGTCAAAAACTAGATTTAAAGTGGGTGCGCCATCAAAAGGCGGCAAAACTGCATTTTTTGAAAAATACTTATTTTACCCAAAAAATTTATTTTGTTCTTATACCATGTTCTTGAAAATGTGTAAGATGAATAATAATGTTATAAAATTAAAAATTTAGTTAATACTATTCATAACGGCTAGTTCATAATAATATTATAATAATATATCGTTGTTTAGTAAAACCCGGTACACGCTATCGAGGAAGGTCGCGATTACATGTAATGCAAGCCAAGTCAGGGTTGCGTGTTGTGCAAGAATCCTTCGTTGTTTCGTATAACAGAATCCAACCATATTTCATTTATACATTTAATATATATATATATATACTCAATGTTGCGTAGAATAACTATTATCAAAATTGTGTGTAACACGATCCAAGAATAGTGTTGCGTATACTGCAAGCTAATACGGTGTTGCATATAGCGCAAGGTAATATTGGTGTAGTATACAACACAAGACATTAATGAAATTAAAAGAATATTTTCCATAAAGTCTTGGGGTGTTACAATGGTGATTCCCAAGAAAAAACTGCCTTGAACTTTGATGGGTCCAATGTTATCCCTTATTGAGACACCACATGTCTATGGAATCACACCTCTCACATCCAGAACTTACACTTGGACAACTTCCCATAGAGCTAGTGGTGCTGGAGGACCTCCAAGACTATCCTGAGGCGATCAACATGCTTATCCTCTAACTTTGAGTAAATCAGAATATCATCGATGAACATGATGCCAAAAATGGTCCATGAACTTTAGGGAGACAGAGTTCATGAGCCCCATGAACACAACTGGTGTATTTAGAACACTGAAGGGTATGACTGTGAACTCGAAGTGACCATACCTACACCTAAAAGTAGTCTTTGGGATATCACCCTCATTCACCATCAACTAGTGATATCCAAACCACATATCAATCTTGAAGAAACAACCTTATTCCCTTAACTTTTCAAAAAGATAATCTATTTTAGGGGGAGGGTAACAGTTCTTGACGGTAACCTGATTCAGTCTCCAGTAGTCTATGCATAGCCTCAGGCCTCTGTCTACCTTATTCAAGAACCAGACTGGAGAACCCCATGGAAACACACTCGGCCTAATAAAACCCTTTTTCATCAGGTCATAAACCTGAATCCATAACTCCCGCAACTCAGAATGTGCCATCGGATAGGGAGCCATCGAAATCAGACGAGCACCAAGTTGAAAGTCTATTCTGAACTCAACATTACATCAAGGGGATAGAGTCAAAACCACTTTTGGGGAAACATCTAGGAAATCCATGATAACTTTTGGAACCTCCACCATATTAGTACCCATCGACCCCTCTGACAGCTTGGCTAACACATAAAGAAGAGGCTCCACATGCCGACTAGCATCTTGAAAACCACACTCGCCAACAAAAGCAACACACTGGCCATCCATATCCAAAAACACAAATATCCTCTAGAAGAAATAGATAACAGAATGCACAGATAACAATAAATCGACACTAGTGATGACATCATATGTCCACATCTATAGTATAAGATGATCCCCACCAGACTGATGTGGCCCCAACATTAGTCTACATCCTCGAAAAACATCAAATAGACTGGTCTGACCTCCAACTGGTGTGCTAAACACCAGGGGCACAAAAGGTCTCTCTATGTCTAGTCCCAAGGCATGGGAATGACTGGGTGAAACAAATGAGTGCAAAGATCCTGAATCAAACAAGGCACACACAAGAGTACTAAATAGACTGATCGTACCTCGAACAACCTCCGACCTCGCTGGAACTATTGCCTCAGTGATGTGAAACCGCCCACTCCTAGCTCCTATACCCATCTATTTTCAACCACCTCCTCAACCACACCATGGTCAAGGTACCTAAGGATCACCCTTAGGTCGGCCTCCTCCAGCACCGTCAACCCTTAATGGAGCGGGAGCCCACTGCCCCTACTACTGGAAAGGCCTAACCTGCAATTGCTGCTGCTGAGGTGGTCACTGAACCTACCCACCCCCACCGTACTGAGCTCGAACTGGGAACTGGCTCTGAAGATGTCCACGACCTCCACAAACAAATCACCTCAATCCTAGGACCATGGGGAAAGGGCAAGGACTAGAAGGTCAGAACTGGAATTGCTGATACCTACTTCCTAGTGGTCGAAACTTGGAAGGACCTTACGCCGGAGACCTACTGCTGACTGGATTCCCCTTCGACGAACTCAACTAGATCTCCTCTCATGGTACACCTCCCAGTGAGTGCATCCTATCCATAACTTCAACCTTATTCTGAACTTTTAAGTATGTCGTTAGGGTAAATGGTGTGACAACATACTAAAGAGAAGGTTGAAGTGCCTCCTCCAAGCGTCTCACCCATAACTCCTCATCCGAAAAGATATTCAAAGAAAAGATTAGGAGATTCTTGAACTTGATCCCTAGATCCCCCACCGACATACTACCATACTGGAGGGATATAATCTCCTACCTCTTCTTATCCTTCATCTTTGAGGAAAGAAACTCAACCCAAAACTCCTTCTCAAAGTCATCCCATGAGACATCAGCCTCCTTCCTATCCTCGAGGTAAAGCGTCCACCACTGAAGTGTTGGTCCTCTCATCTGGATCACTTCTAGAGGAACCCAATACCCCCTAGGAGCATAGATCAATGTAAAGGTTATTTTCATATCCTTAAGATAAACCTTTGTCTCTAAGTCTGAAATGATGCCTTCGTACTTTTCCATGGTCTACTATTGGAAAGCACAAAGGGTCTTTTGCCACAAGTCATCTTACTCTTCTCAATCAACCCTCCACTGATCAATCAGGTCAACCTGCTGGGCCTTAATTACTTGTACCACACATAGGAGATGTCTGGGTTCCATAGCTAAAAAGGGTAAACAAGGAACTCCTAATACTGGGTAGTATGAAATTTTCTTTTAAGATTTATTTTAACTCTTTATTTAAATTAAATTCCCAAAATTCCCAAGACACACAAGAACACAAGTCATTTTTATGCATGCAACTTTCCTATGGTCTCTACCCTACAATCAGTGTATCCTTATTTGGTCGTTCAGTAGGTCCAGAGTCCTTTCATCAGATCATGGGGGGCCCTAAAAATCCTATATCCTAGACGGTCTTCCATAGCCTATTTCACGCACCAATATTGTCTAACACTGTTTCCCTACCATCCCATGAAATCCTCATTGTGACTAACTCCAAACTCCATCCTATCCCTCAACCTGGATCTCATACCATTTTTTCACGACTCACCTTGTTCAAGATGAGGGAAGGGAAAGCAAAGTGTCACACCCTTCCTTATTTAATATAAAAGAGAGATAATGACCATTGAGTCCCACCTTCAATAGGACCTAGAGTGGTGACTAGCAGCAAGTTTATAGAATCTCAAACAAAAATGAAAGGCATTACCATTTTTTATGAAACAGTATCAGGAGATGAGTTGATAAAATTCCTAAACAACACCAAACATTTATATAATGGAAACCAAAATCCAACTCATGCATGATTGAAATGTAAACTGGGACAAAAGTTCAACCAAAGCACCAAAGAAAGTAATAAAAGTAAGAAACTAAGAAGAATCACAAAAATTATCCTGATGCTCGATCTAGTAAAGCCCAACACAGTCCTCAAAGTCCTCCTGGAAACCTAAAAATAGTTTTACAAATGTAGGGTGAGTATACAAGTATACCCAGTTGGAAAACTAAATCCACCTTGCACAAGTGGGGGAACATAATAATGCCCCTGTGAGAGAATAGTAGAACCCCAAATAACCTACCAAGTAGTACTAACCATCACAACCTCACCAAGGAACACTCTCTAAATAACGCAAGTCAAGTAATGTAGTAGTATAATCACATCGAAATTTGGGTTCCCCACACCCCTTTCCCATAGGTTAGCTACTAATTCCTAATAGATAACATCTTGACACTACCACTCTTCCAAAATGAATTCCCATAGCCATAACCTGCATGCACACACCTAGGCCTTAAACCACACACAAATCCTATCTACAGACACATGGAATACAACCACACCACACATCCTGCCCGTATACACCTAGGCCACAACAACCACACCTCTCACCCAAAGACACCTGGGCTACATTCTGAAGACACTTGGGAAAAAAATCATGGCCTAGAAACACCTGGGCTCCTCATCCACAACAAAACCTGCCGGAATGATCTTGGAATATGGTAAAACTCAAGACATTACAACCTTATCGGATATGCTCGAGTGGTAAGAACCTAGAAGAGGGTGCGAGGAAGAAATTCAGTAACCATCCATCCATCCTCCCACTAGGATGTTGGGAAAGACACCCTCCCCCATGAAATGGGCGTGTTCGGAACATAGTGCTCAACAAGGGTGGGGTGCATATAGAAATCACAAGGAATTACAATTAATATATATAGGTAAGAAAACACTTCGTAAAACCTACAAGTTTCAAACAAACAACCATACCACACATAACAACATTTGATGCTACCCTTATATGCACAACCACAAAAAAATTGACAATAAAACACAAGCCTAACCCTTTTTCATTTAACCACTTTCCATTCATTAATTAAGGGGCTCACTTTAATTTATTCTAGTACTACTCAGGGAAACTAACAAGCACAACTTCTGAAACTATTTTCATAAGGCTAAAGGTCACCAAACACTGACAAGTCAAACAAGGAAGTAGGTACCAAGGTGAGAAAATACATTTTAAATCCCATTCATAAAAAATAGAAAACAACCAACCTGTAATCCCATTGCACACCCCCTTATTTCTAAACACACATTCAACCACTACCAATTAACATTCTTCAAAGTTATCTCGCTCAACCATGACCTCGCAAACAATCCCAGTAGCCCTGCTGCACAACAACACCACACCTGGAATACCTATAAACATGAAGTCACAACACAACCTAGTCCTTCATCCCCACTGCCCAACCACTACCCAAAAGCTGCCCCACTACACAATAAGTTCTACACTCTCAACATAAACCAAAGGTAGACCCATTGACTACATGTTTATCCATTAAAAAATCAATTAATCTATCAACTTGAGATTCAGTCACACATCTGGTACCACCCCATACACAAAGACTACAACAAAAAACCACCAAAAAGTAGCCCCACTGCAAAAACATACCCTTCCCCATTCACAGGACCAACCCCTTTGTCCACCCCCGTACTCATAACAAGGTTACCAACAACAACTTCACACAACCCCCACGAAGTACAAAACCCAACCAAACACGACACACACAGCCACACCATTAAGCCAAGCATATTCACATTTATCAAGAGGGGTTTTTTAATTCCACTTTAAATAAAAGTGGTGATTATAGAACATGTTTGATCTTGGGGAATCCATTTATTTAACAAAGTATATGTGATTAAACAGATTTCATGTTACAACCATTTAACAAAGCATCACAAAAAAATAGAACATCACCAGTGCGCAAGAAAAGACCACCAACGACCATGATTTTTAGAAGGCATACCACCACAACAAAAAATAAAAAGAAACAAAGATAAAATATAAAAAAAATGATCAAAATCAACCATCTTCAATCACCTACCCATTATCTTTTAATCATCACTTCCCTACCGTTATTTATTACTCGTTTAAGAAGACTATTCACCCGTTATTCACAAAGAATAATTAGAACACCCAACCCGCATGATACCCAAATAAAGAGAGGTAGAAAAATCCCTACCTAAAACAATTAGTGACTAAAAATCCTCTTTTTACCAAAATATGGGATCACACAAGTAGTAGGATACTCTAAGAAAACTGAGCAGGAAAGGGCTCTAGCATGGGTGCATGGCTCGTCTAGAGAAAAAGGCTCTAGGCGCACCAAGATAAAAGAGATTAGAGGACCTGAACTTTTAGAAAAATCTAGATCCTATATCAACGTAGTGATGAAAAATGGGCCAGTAGACTGCGGTATTTGCAGGTATGGGGCAGATACGGGGCGGGGAGGGCCTAAAAAATTTGACCGCAAAGAGCGCGGGCCAATGCGGGTTGAGCCCGCGCAGGTGCGGGTCAAAGAGGGTTAAGCCCGCATGGGTGCGAGCTGACTCGTAGGCCTAATTTAATTTTTTTGTCCAGATATGCCTCTTTGGCATTTTAGTTTTTTTTTAAAAAACATGATTAAACCACGACATATGATTTCTTAGTGTAATAGTCATATAAATTCACCATTCATTTACATTTGAATTTTAAATAGATCAATATTTATTTTTTTAATATGATATTATAATATTTATATAGTAATTATTAACCATATTCACATGGTGTGTCATCGCACCTCTCGAAAAATGTAACTCATCTCTCCTGCACTTGGTTTCAATTCTAAAAGATTTATTATAATTATAATATTTTTTGGACCGATTTAATTATGTTATTACTTAATTTTATTTTGTTATTAAGAAAACATGAAAGGACCTCATGAGACCCTAATATCCTCCTCTGAAACCAGCCATTAATGTCTTCATTCATTCATAGGTCTATCCATTCGCATTACCACACAATCAACATCATCATTTTTTCTCTCCTCATTGATCACTCACATACTTTGAATTGCAACAGTTCACCACCACATCAGTGTCGACACATGATACCATTAACCCATAGAAAAATGTTTCATCACATCTCTTAAAACTCTAGCTACTATAAATTCATACTTCTCCCAACAACTAAAATTAAGAATGAGAAAAAAATACAATATTTAAATGATTATAAATAGTATTTTTTTTAAATGCGGGTAGTCCGCGGGCTTATGCGGGGCAAGGTGGGATTGGATTTTTTTGTTCGCATTATATGCTGGATTTTTCAGACAAACCCATGTGGGCTTGGCTCGCCCCGCCTCGACCCGCCTGTTTTGCATTACTATATCAACGGAAGGAAATGGTTCCAAAGGCCATTAACATGGGATTGTGGTCAAGATCACACGGTTTGAATATATTAAAGTCCCTATAGCATTAGGATATTAAATATATACTTAATATCCTTTGGAACTCCCTTAAAAAATTCCCAAACAAGACTTTAAAATTGGTTTACATAAAATAAAATGTAATAGGGACAAATCTGAAAAAAAAACTGGAGGAAACTAGGAAAATTGGAAATTTGGAAAAGGGAGAAACACTGTTTGGTGTGCCACATTTTATTTGTGCCACTATTACGGTGCCACTGTCTCAGTGTGCCACCATTACGGTGCCACCATTTTGGTGAAACTGGATTTTTGGAAAACTCTCGAAACAACCCATTGTGACCCCTAAGAACACCACAAGCATTGGATTTTCACAAAGGAGTGGCCCGAGGAAATCCAAGTCATTAAAATTATGAAGAAATAAATGGATATATATCCATTATAGAATTAAAAATGACTAATTTATTTCTTTAATTTATTATAATTTTGTTTTATCCTACTGATAAATCATTCATTTATTGGAAAAATCAGCAATATTTTTCTTCATTACATCCTATAAAAAATATTCCCAATGACCTCTATACATTTTTATATTTACTAGAAAAATAGAATATGGGGATTTGTGTGCCCCTATTAATTATTCATTTTCAACTAGTATTAATTTTTTATATATAAACTCTTAAAAAATATCATGACATCTTTTTAATCAATATTAAACTCATATAACTTTCCTTCTATTAACAAATTTTTCTTCTCTTGAAATCTAGGATCTTTCTAGGCATACTTTATTATTTCTAAAAATGATGATTTTATTATTACTCATTCCAAAATATGAGAGATTTCAACATGCATAATTTTAAATTTAATTTTAATTTAATTATTAACTAATAGATCATTCTTGAAATATGACATGGTTAAATAATCCTTATCCTTTTTAATCAAAGCATCTTCTACCTTGTTTACCTTACCTAGATAATAATTAATCATATAATCCTAATGTTTTATCAATTATAACCACATCCTTTTCCTCATTTTTAATTCTTTTTTGGTGAATTTATACATCAAATATTTATGATTTGTATATTTTTAATACTTAATTCCAAATAAATATTTTCTCAGATTTTTTAATGAAATAATTACCACTCCTTACTGAAGTTCACACGTTATATATTTTTTCTCATGGGGTTAGAACTATTATTATGTATATTCTATCACTTGATCATTTTACATCAAAAAAACCAATACCCATCAATAAATAATCATTATATATAAACAATTCCCCATTTATTAATAGTAAGACTAATATTAAATAATTAACCAAAATTATTTTCAATTATTGAAAACATTTCTGAAATTTTGTTTCCAAAATTAATTTGTCACCCTTTCCTGTAAATTTGGTTAATGGGTTAGCTAACCAAGAAATTTTTTAAACAAACTATTGAGAATACCTCTGTAGTCTAAGAAAACTAGGAATCTCTATTATATTAGTTGGTCTGAGCCATTCACTGACCACAATAATTTTAGTGGAATCAATTTCAATAATATATTTAGTTATAGTAATCCAAAGGAATGAAATTTATTATAACCAAGACTCAAATTCTCTAAATTTTCTAGATAACTTATTTTATATTAAATTCTAGATAACAATCACTAAATATTTATCAAGATTATAATAAATTTTAGATTATATTATAACTTCATTAATAAATACCACTAAAAATTTATCCATATATATTCTAAATATTATTAAATCCATAAATATAGTGGAAGAATTTGTTAAGACAAAGGGAATAGTTATAAAATCACAATGGTCATACTCATTGAAATTTACATATTAGGAATATATTCTTTATTTACAACTAGAACATTATTAATTTAGACATTTCCTTCTTTTCAATGATGTGAGCAATATAACTTTAACCTATATCTTTTATTATAATATTCCTATATTATTGGTCTGATCATTACCTATTTCATTGAAATCATGAGCAATATATCCAAATAAAATATTGTTGTAACATTTGTATAATCCTATAAGGCACTCCCAAAAATTATTTTTATCAAATTTAATGCATGAGAGAAATTTACATCTAAATTCCCTCATTTATTGTTTCCCCATTTCTTTCCACATTTTCTATAATTAGACATGATTTTATGAATTACATAAGAGTTAAAAAAATAAATCTAAACTATCTCAACACATAAAATATTTATCACATAACTATCAAATTCACGAGTTATCAAGGAATTACATAAATTTTCTTCAAAGATGTGTAAAATATATCAATTTTACATTAATGATCTAGAATAAAATTTTGTGTATACCTTTACATTATACTAAAATTTTATTTATAAATAGTAAATAATTCCTCCCTTTCCTTTAAATCAAGAAACTCACTTTTCATTCTATAATGTCCCGGACCTGGGTGCCACTCAACTGGTTCCCTGTAACCAGTTGGCCACATGGACTCAAAATAATTTCCCCAAATTCCAGAGGCTGTCAACTAGCAGTGAGGGCCTAGGGTGTGATAATGAGAAAACTATGCCCCCATTGGCAGAGTGTAACATATTGGGATAATAATATACAATAGCAGAAGCAGTAAACATCATACAATTGGAATAAATAGTGGAATACTAATAAGATAAATAACCAATAATTATTCAATACCAAAGATGATGCAACATGTCACATGTTCTAGTAAAGCAGCCAAAAAAGTACACTGGAATAATACACAATATATGTCTCAAAAGAACAGGAGAAAAAATAGAGAATAGGAAGCATCACAAGACTTGTATTTGTCCCATTCTCTTCGAATCCTAAGAAACACATCAAGTACGTGTAGTAGGGTGCTTTCCCTGATCAATACCTGTAATCATATAATCTGTCCGGGACCAAAACATGACCCAAACGAGGTGTGAGACTAAATCCCAGTAGGAAACCACCAAAGATCTGTGTCAATATGTCAGTTAATATATATAATAGGTAGTGTAAAAATTTGAAAGCATTAAATGGTAGGTACTCAAAAGTAAGTACAACAGATGTATTAGAAGACAATGGTAAACATGTATAAGTGAAGGCCGAATCCAAGCTTGTGCTTTGGGTTGACAGATGCATCATAAGTCATTTGTTTCATTATTCAATTTGTAACGGAGTTTGGTCCTGACATCCTAATGTGGAAAAATAAGTATCACTCCTGGTGTATTTAACCCAAACCATATAACCATGGTATAACATAACACCAAACTGGATCAAAACCAACTATATATGCATTTTAGCAGTCAACCAGGTTCGAAACCCGGTGTATAATAATTTTAGCACGTGTTAGGGTCAAAAAAAGATGTATAATCATTTCAGTATCTATCAGGACCAAGCCCGGTGTATAATCATTTCAGTATTTAAAACATTACATGTAACTTACACCATTACATGGATAATAACAATATAACTCATGTGGGGAAATCATTCAATCAAACAATTCCATTCTAAATAACCCATAAAAGAAATTCAAAGGCATGTCCATAGGCATCCTAGGCCAAATGGATAAACATTTATCATCCAAGGGGAAACCCACCCATGGGGTGGCCCTCAATCTAGACTAATAATTTTAAACATTCCTCATAATCATTTAATAAATTACCTAATCAACATTAGGTAACAACATAGGTCAAAATTCAATTTAAGAAATACCCAAAAATGGGCATGTGACACACCAGCATATATAAACAACCTAACATTGAGAAAAAGGCATAAGACCACCTACCTCGTCGTATTACGACTCTCCTTGTCCATCGTCAAGCTTTGATTTGACCTAGAACTAGTTAGATCTATAAAACGAGAAAAAATGCTCAACCCTAGATAACTCAATCGAGAGAAGAAATTAGGAAGGAAGGATCAAGATAAATTGAGAGCTCACTGAGGGGAATCCATCGAATCAAATGGTGTTCAAATTAGAGATCGGATGAAGAATCGGGAGCCAAAATCCCATTCGGATCTCCAAGGCACACTGCTCATCGAAGGGGAGGTCAGATTCTATTCGTCGAGAAAAATGGCGTACTGACCGACTTATTAATCAATTAAAAAAAGTACACAACGTATACATGGGACTACAAGCCATTTTTGTATAGTTTTTGGTCCCAACCATTATGTGTCCATGTACTGGGATTACATGGCATGTATCCTTAAATACATGACATATACCTTTAAGTACACGACGTGTAGTTCCCAGTCACGTCATGTAACATTACTACTACCATCCCCTCGAACACTTTTCTGCCATTTTCTTAAGCAAAAACTGAAAAGGAAATATTCATACCTCAAAGTAAGAACTGAGTTCTTAAAAAACCCCCCCCTTAAAGCAATTCGTCCCTGAATTTCCCTTACAAGGGTGGTGAAGAAATATCTGAGAACAAATCTAACCACTGTGATTGTACGTCAGCCTCGCTCTCCCAAGTCTTGTCCTGAACTCGGCTGTGCTTCCATAACACCTGTACTAAAGAAAAAGATTGTCCATAGAGAACCTTCGTGATACAATCCACAATACGAATAGGATGCTCCTCAAAGAACACATTTTCCTACAACTCCACTTTCTCAGGCTGAAAGGTGTGATACATTATGAAAATTAATGTCACAACTGAGAAATGTGGAAGACATCATGCATAGCCCCGTACCTCTTAGATAACTGCAATCGATAGGAAATCAGCCTAACCCTCTCTAGAATCTCAAATAGACAGATGTATCTTGGCGAAATCTTACCCTGTCTCTTGATTCTCTTATGTCCCAACCTCAGCGCAACACGCAAGAAAACTCGATCCCCGACCTCGAACTCTAAAGGTCATCTGTCGTGATCGGTATAAGATTTCTAACAATACTGTGAAATATCCATCTACTTCTGTATAAACTGGACCTACTCAGAAGTCTCCTGCATGATTCATGGTCCCAGTAAAGCTGCCTCACCCACCTCCA
The DNA here is from genome assembly GCA_963277665.1 of Viscum album. NCBI lineage: Eukaryota > Viridiplantae > Streptophyta > Magnoliopsida > Santalales > Viscaceae > Viscum > Viscum album. The sequence continues at coordinate 687,497,790 of OY728137.1, read as the reverse complement.
GCCAGCACAGGGGTGATCGGCATGACCTACCATACAAATCCTCATAAGGTTCCATATTTATAGTCTCATGGAAACTGTTGTTATAGGAAAATTAAACCAAGGTGATATTCTTCTCCCAAGAGACCCCAAAGTCTTGGATTCATGCTCACGACATGTCCTCTAGCACCTGTATTGTACGCTCTGACTGGACATCGATCTGAGGGTGGTATGCTATGCTTAGAAGCACGTGTGTACCCATAAACCTCTAAAAAATCTTCTATAAACAAGTCATAAAGTGAGCATACCTATATGAAATGATATAATGAGGGAACCCATGAAGTCGTACCACCTCATGAATATAAATCTTCCCAATCTCATCAATACCAAAGGTCTCCTTGGTCAGCAAGAAGTGAGATACCTTTGTAAGTCTGTCAACCACCACCCACACTTCATCATTACCTCAGGAAGACCTCAGTAAACCCATCATGAAATCCATCACGACATCATCCCATTTCCACTCCAAAATAGGTAACTGCTGTAAAATCCCAGATGGCCGCTGATGTTCCACCTTCACCTACTAACAGGTAGAACACCTCGTAACAAAACTAGCCACCTCTCTCTTCATACCTGATCACCAGTACCGACAACACAAGTCACGGTACATCTTGGTAACTCTGGGATTCACTAAACAAGCTAAAGCATGAAACTCCCACATCAACTCCTCATGTATGTCCAATGAAACCAACCACATCCATGGATCCCCAATACCTTTTCATCACCTACCGTCCAACCAGAAGGTGGATCCTCACCTGCTACACTCTCCTACAGGACTAGGCCTTCAAAATATGATAGTTGTCTCATCCTCACTCTATCTAGGAGGGTATAAGTCATAGATAAAGAAGAAATAAAAGTCCGGCCATGAATTTCATGCACCTCTAAGTGAATATGAGAGAACAACACCATAAGCGGCCACTCGCTACTGGCCTCTTACACTGCCTGCATCTGAGTCCTCCTGCTCAGTACATCAGCCACTGCATTGCATTTTCCATGTGTGTATGAAAGCTTGAAGTCAAAAGACTGAACATATTCCAACCACCTTTTCTACCTCAGATTTAGATCATGCTGAGTAAAGATGTACTTGATACTTTTGTGGTCTGTGTACACCACAAAACGCTCCCCTAGTTAGTAATGTCTCCAATAGTGTAAATCATGAAAAACCATGGATAACTCAAGATCGTGTGTCGGATAGTTCCTCTCATGTGTCCTCAACTTCCGAGACCCGTACACAACAACTCGATTCCCCTACATTAGAACTAATCCCAGCCCGATACCTAATTCACCATAGTACACAGTGTAACTCCTGATTGGCTATGGAAAAATAAATATCAGTGATGACGTTGATCTCCCTTTCAACTCTTGAAAGACTATCTCATAGTAATTTGACCATACGTACTTCACACCCTTCTTTGTCAATCCCTTCATTAGTGCTGCTAAGCGTGAGAAGTCTTGTATGAAATGCCTGTAGTAATCAGGAATCCCTAAAAAACTCTGCACCTCAAAGACGTTCTTGGGATGATCCTAGGTAACTAATAATCCCACCTACTCTGGGTCCACTGATACTTCTGTCTCCGAGATGACATGACCCAGGTTATGAATCTAATCCATCCAGAATTGGAACTTTGAGAGCTTAGCATATAATTGATTCTCTCTTAGTATACTCAAAACGATCTCAAGATGTGTGTCATGGTTGTGTTTATTATGAGAATATACCAAGATATCATCCACAAAAACCACAAAAAAAGAATCAAGATAGGGATGGAAGACTTGGTTCATTAATTCCATGAAGACTGTTGGAGAGTTTGTGAGACCGAAGGTCATAACCACATACTAGTACGAACCATATATACTTAGAAAAGATATTCGAGGTACGTCTGATGATATAACATGAACTTGATGACAACCATATCTTAGATTAATCTTAGTGAATACTCGATCTCCTCGAAGCTGATCAAACAGGTCATCTATCCATGGAAAGGGATATCAGTTTTTAACCATCAGTAGGTGTAGTTTTTAATAGTCCACACATAGCATGAGGGTACCACCCGCCTTCTTTGAAAAAAGGACCAAAGTACCCCATAGATAAGTACTAGTTCAAATAAACCCCTTTTCTTCTAAATCATCTAGATACCTATTGAGATCCTACAGATTTATTGTAGCCATCCTATAAGGAGGAATGGATACCGATGTAGCTCCTGAAACTAGATTGATAGAGAACTCTACCTTTCTTACTAGAGGTAAACCTGAAAAGTCATCTAGGAAAACATACCTGAAATGATCAACCACTGGAAGAAAATATATCTGATTTGTTCCCTGGTCATATAGATATAAATTGGAATTTTATTCTGTCATCCTACTCAACCCATGATGCTCGAGTCTAGATCAGCTTTCCTAGACATCCCATATCCCTTGTGTAGATTGATGCACCTTATGGTGACGTAAAAATCACCCTACAATGATAACAATTGACGAAGGCTTAAAAATACACTATCTAGTCCATTATGAGGATAACATAAAAGCCTCTCATCTCTAATACATAGAGATCCCAAAAAAAGTGAAACCCACCAACCTCAAGGGGGAACTCATTGCACTATCACACACCTACTATTCTAATCCCTAACAGAGTTTCTAGTTTCATAAAATCGTCAGAAGTAAAAATAAGGAGCCCTTGGATCTCCACAACAGGCACATATATGAAACTATGTGAATCCTCTGTATCAAAAAGTGAATAAGCTAAAACGGTGGAAACTAGAATAGTACCTCTGACAGTATTAGTTACGGGATCCTGATCTTACTGGGTCTGCTACACTGCAAAAGTCTGGCCTATACCGCAACCCTATGACATAGCCTAGCTGCCCTGAGCTAATCCACTCTACTATCTCTGAAAACCTAGGGTCTGAATTCCATGACCATGGCCACTCACTCAGCTTGAATAGCCTGACGTATTCCAGTTCCCTGACTAGTGAGGTGCTGCTAGCCCTACTTTGGAATGTGGAGTTTGTGCAGATCCTCTTTCACTAGCCACTGGTGGAAACGTCTTGCAGAAGCATTGTAGATGACCCATCTTATCACAATATCAACATACGACTGGGTCCATAGGGAAATAAGGTTTTGTGTGCCTAACTTTTTTGCACTGGTATCACCTCACCTAGGTACCTGAAGAAACCATATGAATACTTGGTTTATCGTGAGTAATCTCTAGATGATGCTTTTTTCTACCTGTTGAGACAATACCAGATCTCGATGCCGAACCTCCCTGTCTCTTACCTCCAGATTCCCTATGATTCTATTCAATAATCAGTTATTTATTCACTATTTCAGATATAGTAGTCAGATGAAAGATATTCACCTGTGACCGGATGTCATACCTTAGACCATCCTCGAATCTCCTAACCTGTGAAAGATCTTCACCCATAATAATGGGTGCGAAGTGATGAAGCTCAGTAAAACGAGCTGAGTACTCCATAATTTATAGAGCTTCCTGCTCCAGATGCATGAACTCATGGGATTTGTTGGCCCTCAATGTATTAGGATAGAAATAGTCATATAAGATTCTTTAGAAGTATTCCCAAGGAATATATAGATGATTCCCCATATGAGTAACCACATTTGACCACCTTATAGTGGAATCAGGCAACATATAAGTTTCTAGCTTGACCCTCTACTCAGGAGGTGTCTCCAGATGCTCAAAGATAGATAACATGGACTCTATCCATGAATCTACAACCTGCGTTCCCCCATCCCAAGAAAATTTTGTAGTATGTTGTTGTTGGAACACTCTAGTCAACTTAGACATAGAAGTGGTAGGATGAGGTACTCCCTGTAGAGTCTGCATAAAGCGTGCAAAGCTATCGCAAAATTGTGAATCATCACTTGAGTTTGGTATAACGATTGGTCCCAAAAATGGCATGACTAGAGGATCCACTGCTAGCCCATGTCCTACTACCTCCGAGGTATGATAATCTCCACCCTCCTGGCATACTACTAGAGGTCATCGTGGTGGCATTTCTCTATAAAGTCCAGCAGATACACCTCAATATATGCTTATTTATCAAGGTAAGTAGTTCAAGAGTGCAATAACTAAATAAGAGAAGAAAAGTATCAAAAGTTTAAAAAGGTAGAGTACACGGCATGTAGAAACCACACACAGTGTATACCCTCAAGGTATTACATAGGTGTGTACTCCCACCGACCTAGGTGTGTAAACATCCCAAGTACACGACATGTCCTCCCGACACACAACGTGCCCCTTTTAAATCTCACAAGGGCATGTAACTCCTTTTCCTTGGTCATGTAAACATCCTAGATACACGACGTTTCATCTGCAAACAAGGTGTGTACTCAAGTTCTCCCTCCTGGAAAGGTACTCCCACACAACCATACTCACACAATTTCTACCTAAGTAAAACTACACAGGGTGTAATTATGGTACACGATGTGTTCTTATCAAAACTCAACAACCTATGTTTTCACTCACACATCTGGTGACATAGTCAAAATACACACAACATGTACTCAAATTACACAGTGTGTACTTGGAAAAGTTCTTTCTTCCCAAATAGAAGAAAACATGGCATGTTTTTATAGGACCACATGCCGTGTTGTCTGGGTTTCTAGACATTAAGCCGCAAAAACTTCCCCGAAACCCTTGTTTTTGTAAAATAAAGCAACGATGTGCCAAATTTTGATCCTTTGGGGTCCATACTCCCTGTGAATCAAATCTTGGAATCCATATATAATGTATAACAACATAATTTATATCTCATGACTGAAACATGATCCACCAAATTCCGATCCAAGAGGGACTATAATCCTCAGGGATCAAAGTTTTGCATCCATATAATTCAAACATAACACATATCAATACACCTATCACAATAGTAGACATATATATCATGACATCTATCACAACAACATGAATATCTAGCATGACATCTATCACAATAGCATGCAATCAGTAATGTTCTCTAAATGGCATGAAAAGAACCCATGACATGTGATTGTAGCAAGTGCCTATATGATGCATGATATAGAACACCCTTATCTCATTGGGTTGAAACAAAAATAGAACCACAAGTATATCAATAATAACAACACAAAACAAGCGTGTCACCCAATTGTGAAATCAATTCAACTATAATAGCTCAAAATACCAAATTTACAATTTCATTCGAGGTAATTTGGATTTTCCCTGTACATGGGGTAACTAATCCCGGGTAAAAGTAATTACCAAATCCCATTTTCTTTTATTTCATCGCCAAAAAGTAAATAAAACTAGGAAATAAATCCTCTAATACCACTTTGTAACATCCTGGATCTGGGGGACACTCAACAGGTTCCTTGTACCCGGTTGACCAAATGGCCTCAAGTGCATCTCCCCAAACACTAGAGGCTGTTGACTAGCAGCGAGAGACTAGGGTGTGATAGTGGGGAAACTATTCCTTCATTGGTAGAGTGTAACATAGCGGAATAATAATATACAATAGAATAAGAAGTAAACAAAATACAACTGAAATAAATAGCAAAATACTGATAAGATAAATAACCAAGCATAATTAAATACCAAATATGATGCAACATGTCACATGTTATAGGAAAGTATCCAAGAAATTACACTACAATAATACACAATATATGTCTCGAAAGCAAAAAATAAAAAAAATATTAGGAAGCATTGTAATCCTTAGCTCAGTCCCATACTCTCCAAATCCTAAGCATCACATGAAGTACTTGTAGCAGGGTGCTTTCCCTGATCAATACCTGCACTCATATAATCTGTTTGGGCCCAAAACATGACCCAAACAGTGTGTGAGACTAAATACCAGAAAGAAACCACCAAAGGTCTGTGTCAATCTATCATTGAATATATATAAATGGCAGTCTACAATAGTGAAATTAGTAAACGGTGGTACTCAAAAGTTAGCACAACAGATGTCTCAGAAGACAAGGGTAAATAGGTATAAGTGAAGACCAAATCCAAGCTTGTTCTTTGTCTTGGAAAACGTGTCATAAGTCATCCATTTCATTATTCAATTTGTAACTGACTTCAATCCTAACATCATAATGTGGAAAAACAAGTTTCACTTCTGGAGTGTTTAACCCAAACCATATAACCATGGTATAACATAACACCAAACTGGATCAAAACCAACTATATAAGAATTTCAGCAGTCAATTAGGGTCGAAACCCAGTGTATAAGAATTTCAGCAGTCAATTAGGGTCGAAACCCGATGTATAATCATTTCAGCATGTATCAGGGCCAAGCCCAGTGTGTAATCATTTTAGCATTTAAAACACCACATGTAACTTATAATATTACATGGATAACAACAATATAACTCACGTGAAAAAATCATTCAATAAAAAAATTCCATTCTAAATAACCCATAAAAGAAATTCAAAGGAATGATCATTAGCATACTTGGACAAATGGCTAAACATTGATCATCCAAGGTAAAATTCTCCCATGGGGTATCCCTCAATCCAAAATAATAATTTCAAACATGAATTACCTAATCAACATTTGGTAACAACATAGGTCAAAATTCAATTTAGGCAACACCCAAAAATGGGAACTTGACACTCTTGTATATATAAACAACTTGACATTGAGCTAAAGGCACAAGACCACCTACCTCATCATAGTACGACTCTCCTTGTCTAGTGTCAAGATTTAATTTGACCTAGAATGGGGTACATCTACAAAACGAGAAAAAATGATCAACCCTTGATAACTCAATCAAGAGAATAAATCAGGAAGGAAGGATCAAGAGGAACTAAGAGCTCACTGAGGGGAATCCAATGAATCTAACAGTGTTTGAATCAAAGATCAGACGATGAATTGGGAGCCAAAATCCCGTCCAGATCTCCTGGTCTCGCTGATCATCGAAGGGGAGGTTCGTTTCTATCCATCTGAAAAAATGATGTACTTATTGAATTATTAATCAATTAAAAAAATTACATGATGTGTACATGGGATTACACACCATGTTCATATAGTTTTTTGGCCCGACCTTTATGTGGCTATGTACTGAGATTACATGGAATGTATCCTTAAATACACAGTGTGCACCTATAAGTACACATCGTGTAGTTCCCAGTCACACTATGTAACAGGCCTTCACCTAGCCCCATGACCTATTTTCCCCCATTTTATTAAGAAAAAACTAAAAAAAAGATTCATACCTCAAAGTAAGAACCAGGTTCTTACACATTCTATGTCAAACCACTTTAGAAAAATATTTTTCAAGAAAAATATAATTAATTACCATTAATTACATGGTATCAATCTCATTATTTTTATTAGTATTTTTAATTATATACCGCACCTGATTAGATTCACCTTTAAGATTATAAACTATAATAATTAACTTTTGATTCTTTTAATAACCCAAAACTTTAAATATATTCTCTAAAGAATTTTCCCATATTTCATTTATCATTGGGTTAGTGGTTCCACCAAATGTTAGAGGATTTTGTCACACAAAAATCCACACTATTAATATATTCCTTAATGGTTAATTTAGTCAGTATCCTATAATATAATCACTACTTATGGCTAGTGTTAATTGATTTAACCTAACAAAAAATTAACCATCTCAAACACCATCCATTTTAGGTTTCTGATTTTGAAGGGTATTATCCTCATGATTGCTTCCAACAACATTAATATTATTATCTATATGGAAAAAAAAAATTCTAAAATAGTCATAGATTAAATGAAAAAATTTAGAAACCATTAGAATAATAATAAAATAAACCATTCTAATATAATTATAAATTAATGTTTTATCCATATAAAAACTCATTATCTTCCCCAAAATATCTTTCCATTGTTTTATTACCAACATTTTAATCACTAAAGCTAACTAACCTTCTCTAATAAAAACTATAACAACCTAAATATAACAACCCCATAATTAAAAATTTTACAAAAAAAATTCATCACTTACATATCCAAGACCATTAGGTTTAGTGTTATAGAGAATTAGTGAACCAGTTACATTATTAAACCCACACTTATAATCAGTGTACATTTTTTTAAAAACAAGTTCTTAAAATCATACACTTACTACATTCATGGTAAATATTTATAACTATAACTTTGAATTCATTTTTGTTTCCACTACTATATATACCAATTTAAAATCATTTATAATCTTTAGATGAGAATATCATTATCATTAAGGGGTATAAAAATAAATAAAAACCATCTGGCTATTGATATTTGTGAAATTCAATGAAAAAGTTTCTCCTTTGAATAATCTACATTGAATTAATATAAAACCATATTCATTCATTAAATCAACTTCTTTTCTTAATTAATTCCAAAAAATTTACATCCAATCATGAAATCAACATAATATCTCATGAAATTCAAATATTTTTATTAAAACTCATTGTAAATTATATAGAATCTATGATGGTTTCATGGGACATAATTTTTTTACACTTACAAATCACCCTTACAATGGAATAAATTCATTGATTAATTCCAAAATAATTTCTTTAGTGAATAAATCATTACATAATTCATTATAGGAATATATACTAAGACCACCAATTGTTAGATATAATCTACCAGAATAAAAATAAATAAATAAAATATATAAGATATTTCATTTCAACATTAAATGAATAAAACTCATAAAAACTTATATTTCAACTCATAAGAAGAATCATTTAAGTTAACCTATAAAAATAAAATGATTTTAAAATAATGAGATAATAAATTCCCCATTAAGAGTAAAATAAAATTTAATCATAGAATTCTTATTAATATCAATAATAAGAAGAGAAATAAATTTCTTGGAAAATATTAGGCAGAGCAATGAGGGATAAACTTTAAAAAAATTAAACTAATGGTTTAAAACCCCTAACCTAGAACCGCATATCACTTCATAAGTAACTTAATTTATTGAATAATGAATTATATTAATTATTTAATAATTTCATTTCCTTTTTCAAAATTATTATTATTATTATTTTTATCCATTTTTATCATGAATAATTTATTTATTGGATTAATTTTTCTTACATCAGTTATTTGAGGTTGTTTGATCAATAGTTCCAAAAGAGATTTGGTATAATATTAATAGTCAAATATGCCTATAAAATAGTTTAGTAATCTCCATAAGAATCAAGGTATAACTTTTATGTCATTCAAGAATAAAATGAGTTATTTAAATTGGTCGATAGTTTCGATTTTAGAGAATTTTTCTTCGTGAGTCTGTTTAAATGCTTAAAAATAACTTCAATTGATTACTTTTAATATTATTATAATCATGAATATTTTATCATTGAATAATAATTAAAAATTTAAATATATTTATTAATTTTGTATTCAATCATGAAATACATTTTTAAAAATATATACGAAAGGATTAATTTAAAACAAAACACCATCATTCACTTAGGTAGTGTAAAACCACCACAAGTAGATAATGTTTTCTAAATGAGTTCAAAATAAAATACTGGCTAAAAAATATTTTAGTTTCATAAAAAAATTGATAAAAATTATACTACTATTTTAAAATTATTTTTAAATGTTAACTATATTATTGAAATGTTAATAGGAAAATAGAAAATAAAAAACATGGATTTTGAAACTTGTACTTTGACATAATAATGACTTTATGAAAAAGATTTTATAGAAAGTGAATGAGTGATATGTCATTATAAATTGGTCAACAAGGTATTAAAACATATAAATAGAACCATTTATGAAAATAATGGGGAGTTTTAAGGTAAACTAATCTTAAATAATAAAGGAATGATTAAGTTTTGAACCCTCACCTTCCTCTTTGAGTCACCTCCCTTGGATTGAGTCTTAGGACATTAGAGAAAGTACATTTAGCTAGAATAGATCCTTATGAAAATTTCAATGTGAGTTTATAGAGGTATTTTGGAATAATATTTAGAGAAAATAAAACCTTATATTTTTTAGGAAATGGTGGAATGAATCACATTTTATAGGCAAGATTCAATGGCATTTTAAAAAATATTCAATATATAATGGCTAATAATGTAATTTTCAAATATAAATTAGAAAAAGATAATATTTTATAAACTATTAATAATTTATAGATAATTTTTATCAAAAAAATCCATCTATATATATTTTATGGGTTATTTTTTTTAATTTAAGTATAAAACTAACTAAAAATTTATAAAATTAAAGTTTTAATATTTATATAATTACTTACGTTTAATAATTATCCATAAAATTAATGAAACAACATAATTTTTTTAACATTATAACTTTAAATATTTTAAAACCACTATTTTTATGTTTCCCCTACTTGAAAAAGCACTGAGTCAACACTACATAAGAATTTTTTATAATTATCTTACTATATACTTTTTAAAATAAACTATTAACATAAATAAAATTTAATATTAAAAATTATTATTATATAATTTTTTTTTAATATATTTTTATTCTCATGTGTAATATCCTGTTTCCACGTGAGTTGATAATTCTTAAAGGAAATTTAATTCTCATTTGGTGGTTAGGAATAATTTTGAATCAATCTTCATAATAGAGTTTTGAAGCCTGGATCATCTTTAAATGAGGGTTTTAGACATGGAATGAGGCTTGAAGGGTGACTCAGGTGCTTAGGAGAGTCTCAGAATCTTGGGGTTATGTATTGGAGGTTTTGGAAAATTCATAAAAGGGTGCATATTTTAGGTTACACACTTTAGATAAAATCTTATGGGTACCCTTATGTAGGGTAATTTTTATTCAATTTATATAGCACACGGTTTGTAATGACCTAATGTTTTATAAATGAAATTTTATTTTCAAATGAATAAATTCCTTATTGATTAATATATAAAATATGCACTAATTTTTATAATTTTGATAGTTATAAGATATATCCCACCAAATTTAAAAGACTATTAAGCATCATAACCATTGATAATGTAGTCATTGTACAATGACTATTATGATTAGTATATATTAAGGGTTGGCCTCAAATAGTAGGATTATATCATATGAAGTCCATTAATTAGAGCTTCTGAGGGAGGTGACATCAAGGGGATTTTCCATTGACTAATCCCAAGTGGAGGTTCAACAACTAAAGCATGAGCTAAACCATTTATGGGAGAATTTCATGTTTTTCGAGATCAAAACCCAAACCATGTTCGTTGAACCACCCTAATAAAGGGTCACCATCACACACCTTACCCTTAGGACATATGATAGTGTTATAAAGGATTATGTATCTAGACCCTAATAGTATGAATTTATATTTTTTTATTATTTATAAAATAATTATTATTTTTATTATTTTTTATTATTACTTTATAAATGAATAAATAATTAGTTAGAGAAAAATTATATTTTTTAGGATGAAACAAAAATTATATTTTTGGAAAATATATAGTTTCAATCAATACACCCGTTTTGATGAATTCAATAATTTTTAAAATAAAATTAATTTAATAAAATATTTTAAATAAAAAATATTTATTGAAATATAAATGGTAATATAATTTTATGATGTTAAATGTAATTTTTATAATTTTCAAAAATCGTTATCATAGTAAAAGACCACATTTTTTTAATGAAGGGGGATTTTTTTTAATAGTATAAATTTTCATATTTAGATAATTATTTAGTTTAAAAAAATTTTATTTTTGAAATCATCATGTAAAAATTATCCATTTGTGAATTTTCATAATTCTCTGAGACACCTAAATTTTCGGGTAAAAATTAATTATGTTATAAGTATATGGTATGTACTATGATGTCATAAAAATAAAAAAGTGATATAATAAAAGTATCCAAAAAACAAAATTATGCTTTCCATTTAAAATAATGTGTATCTAAAGTTATTTGATTAATTTTATAAACCCTTAATGCATCCTAAAAAATCAATATTATATTTTAAGGTTGTAAAATTAATTATTTATGAATATGACCCACTTCCACATCACCAAGGGTGTTAATTTAATGATTTGAGATGTTAACCTTATAAAATATTAAAATCCACTTCTCTTTTGTATAAACCATGGGAGAGACCAATGGATGGTTTTTGGTTTTTATTATTTTATCATATAGAGTAAAAAAAAATATTTTTATAAATTAATAAAGAATTCATTTCCCTTTTTCTATAAAACCCACCCAACCTCCCAACACTCTTCACTGAAAACCCTTGAATCACGAATTCACTCTATATTTACCTCTCTATAGTCCTCCCAAGGTTCCCCAATCTCTTAATAAGCTCCTCCAAAGCTTTTAGAATCACCTTCTCAAGGTAAGGGGTCCTCTAATTCTACTATTTATTCATGAAAATTCATCATATCATGCATTTTGATTTCCAATTGTTCATGTTGGGATATTTTTTACACACCCCTATTACATTAATTATTATATCCAATTGATTATAGACCCATTTAACTCTCATTAAACCCTTCCATTAATATTTATGTACCCCCATTACTCTACCAAAGCTATCCTATGATTTTTTATGAAAAAAATTTGTGTAGGGAATAACCATCCCCATTTCCACTCAAGAGTGTTAACCTATATATACATATCCTTAATTGATCGGAGAATTCCATGTATATAACCCACACTCCTTATTCATGTTATTAAAAATTATTAAATACATCCTTACGTTGAATGATCTATGTGGAACACTTATGTGTGTACATGATATAAATGTGACATGGGCCAGAATTATATAGACCTTCAATGAATTGGGTAATGTTTTTGTCTCATGAGATACCATGTATGGTGGATGAGAGGTTATCCTTGGAACACTATGTTATGATGTCTTAGTGGTAAGAATTGACATACATTTATTATGTCATGTTTTATGTTTTTCCACATTATCATGTTTCCTTTATGTTTCCAACTTATATCATGAATCAATGCACTATGTTATGATGTCTTAGTGGTAAGAATTGAAATACATTTATTATGTCATGTTTTATGTTTTTCCAAATTCTCATGTTGCATTTTATGTTTCCAACTTATATCATAAATCAATGTTCATTTTTATGATTATCACCCCAATTATGTTACCCTGATATTCCTATTGACTCACATGTATCAATTTTATCATTTTATTTTTTGATTACACCACTACTAGGATTTATATCTCACCCCTTTATTATATACGTCCCTAGGTTTTCCCTTGCATTTTTAGAAGATAAAATGAATTTAAGAGAATTCTATGGAGTTTTAGTTTATGTATTTATATTTTTGTTGTATGTTATTATTCTATGTGCCTTATTTACAAATACATTAGGCCTTACAAAATTATTGGGTTGTACTCTGATAAAATAAATACTTTTCTGGATACTATAAGTGAATGTGGCTCTAGAACAGTTGTACCTAGGGTTAATAAATCCAAAAAGGTACATTTGTCTTGACTCGATCATCACCCAGTGCATGAAAAAAAGGATTTAAGACACACCTAGTTTGAAAATACCAAGGCACATGCTTTTATAAATTCAAATCTCTATAAACAAAATTATAAAGGGAATAAAAATGCATATAATATTTTATATTATGAAATAGATCACAGGTAACATAAATTGAAACATATAAATTCACATGTTAATGAAATTTTTTCATTTATGAGTTATCTATTAAATTTTTATAGTTTCAAATTTTTTACATTTAGTAGTTTTAAAATTCTCATCCCTGATTTTACCTTAATTTTAGTCAATGGTTGGGAATAAAAGAATCTGAGATAGTAAATAATATTGTGAGAAATTTAATGGCTCCAAAAATGATATGCCCTTCCCGATGAGATAAGGAATCAGAAACTTCCTAAAAATAGTTTCTCAGTTAACTCATGTTTTTAATAGAAAATTTAATCATTGGGAAAACCCACATCCCTCTAATAAAGTGAAAGTTTCAATTGAGATCATTATTTGATAAAGGCCTCCTACATTCAGTGGATCTTCCAATCGGTTAATATCATAACAATGGATAAAATCCTTTGAAAATATATTCTCCATCCTTCAATGCTCTTATAAAGAGAAGGTCATTATGGTTGTTTATTATATAAATGGGGAATAATATCAATGGTGGACGTTGATAAAAAATATGAATCCTAAGTAAGAGATAGAATAAATGGAGTGGAAATAATAATGAAAAATGTTTTTTGATAAATATTTTTGTTTCACTCTCTAACCGATAATAAATATGGATTTCCTTAGTCTTATGTAAAAGGATGTAGAATCCATAAGTGTGTATAAGGTGAACATAAAAAAACTTGCATGATATGCCCCCAAATTTCTCATTTACCTTGAAATTAAAGTTAACTACTTAATTGGTGGGATAAATATGATTCTATGAAAATATTTGGTGATTAAAGAAATTTAATTTGTTGATAAATTTTTTAATGTTCCCTCAAAGTAAATATAGAGATCAGTGAATCTCACGGGTCCCAAGGGATAGAAGATATGAAGCAAAGAATGGATTTTAATACTATAGGTGTGATATAAAAAGTGCATTATCAAAATTGTGGTAAAAAGCATCTAGGAAATTTTTGGCTAGGGATAATGAAATGATTTAGTTGTAGGAATAAAGGGCACCTAACTAGTGAATTTCATCAAGAGAAACCCTCTAATGTGATAAAAGAATGTAATGCTCCTATAAACCGTTATTCTGTTGTCCAATTTTTCAACTACAATTAATAAAGAAACTAAATGAAATAATTCACTAAGCCAATGGTTGTCGATGAAAACTAATTATGACAACCTTAAAGACATAGAACAAAAGGTTGATCCAATGTAATAAAAACTACTGAGGTGGATCCTAAAAATTGCATAGTGATTGGTACGCTAGTTATTCATTCAATAATACTGAATGTACCATTTTATTTGGTTCTATATATTCTCTCATATCACGTAATTTTAGTATAAATATTCAAACACACTAAAAAACATGGAAGAATATCTATTGGTGAAAATAGAAAATGGGGAATTATTTCATCCTAAGTATATAACTACTCCCCATACCATATTTGTGGGATTAATATCCTAGAATATCTTTTGATACTACCTTCAATATAATTTGATGTTATTCTTGGTATGGACAAACTTTCCTTGTAAAGATGAAACATAAATTTCCAAGAAAAGGAAATCACCCTCCATATTAAAAACCACTCTATGATTATATATATAAGAAAGGATAAGGATGAATATGTAAGATCCTGACCTTTAACAAATTCATCTCAAGCCCGTTTTCAGGTACTTTTTGTTGTTTTTAAGTACCTTTGTTTTGGAGTTTTGGTTTGGGGTGCGTTTGGGTGAGTTTTTAAGAAAAATTAACAAAAAGAGGGTTGTACATGGTTTGTGTATAGTTTGAAAAACCATGCACCTAATCCAAGTTAACCATGAAAACCTAGATAGAGAGGTCTATAAGGTTGGTTCAAAGTTTACCCTAACCGTCCACCCCTACCCAAGAAACTGTGCGTGCAAGTTTTTATTATCTGAAAATTAGTTTTTAAATCACCTAAACCCTCGAAACCCCTCTATTTTGACCTAGGCTTAGGATTAATGAATTTTAGGTGATCCCAAATCCTTATAGAGAGATTTCAAGGTGATTATAACACTGTTCTTAGATATCTAAAGCCCATATTAATGATCCTCTCTCTTCTCAGTAAGTGGATTTCATCCCATTGATTCTTTGTTCTTTCCTCTATCATTATTTGATCTTTTCAGGGAAGATATCTACTATTTCCATTGATCTTAACCTATGAGTTAATATTTAGATCTAGGATTTTGGATCTAGATATAGATTTGTAGTACCTTGATGCTTTTGATCTTAATTTTGGGTTTAGGAATTTAGATCCGGAGCTTGATCGACATTGTTGTGCTGCTCGGATTTTGGGGATTTCCATTGGGATACTATCTATCAACAAACTGAGGTAGGTTATCTAAATCAAACTCCCATAGTGATGTATTTGATATGTTTATGCAAGATTAATGATTTTCTATCATCCCTTAGTAGTTGATTTACTAAATTTTGTTAATTAGAAATGTTCAATTGGCTTGTTGATGTTTTGGAGATATTGATGATTAATCAATGATTTAATCATGAGACTAAGGGGATTCCCAAATAGATAATTGATTTGGGGGAGATTTCTTATTATTTGTGATATTGTATTTAAAATATTGAATTGGTTATGTTAAGATAATTAATTGGGGGAATTAATTATGAGATAATGATTTGATTATATTAAGATAATTAATGGGGGATTAATTATGTGCCTTGATGTTTGATTAAAATAATTAATTGTGAGAATAATTATGAAAAGTTGAGATTTGGATTAGATAATTAATTGTGGATAATTAATTATGGAATGATATTTGTATTAAAATATTAATCAATTGATGAATTAATTAATGGAATTATGGACTTAGTTAATTATTGGGTTAACTAATGGTATTTGATATGTTTAACTAATTGTTGGATTAGTAGGGAAATGATTTCGTTAATTCTGATGAATTAATAAATGATTTGAATGATTGAGAAAGTGGGTACTAGGAATGGAATTTTAGACCAATTGAGAAGTTGGGGGCATGAGACATGGCATTCTACCCCAATAGTTGATACAAGAGCTTATGAGGTTGAGTGTTAGACATGAAGATCTACACTGATTGAGAAGGAGGGGTGTGAGACATATAAATCTACACTGATTGAGATGTTGAGTGTTAAACATGGCGTTCCACACAAAACTAATGATAGTGATGAATTGTGAGTTTTATTAGATACATATATCAGACCTGAGTTTAATGTGACAAGTAACAAATAAATAATAATGTGATAACTGCTTTATTATGAATTGTATTTATCACCTTAAAGAGGTGAATACACTATCTTGTGACTGGACTTGTTTTAAACACCATTGGTAGTGTCCTACTGAGTTTTAATCACACCCCATTTGGGCCACCTGATCGTCATACGGACAGACTATGTTGTTTCAGGATAGGATAAGGGAAAGGCCTAGGATAGGTTGCTCTTTGGGAATGGAGAATGGGTGAGGGAACCATGTGTGGTTTGGGACCTGATTGGGAGTTATTGTGTCTTTTTTTTTCAGTTTCATTGTATACACTTGAAACTTTTATTTTCATAGCATGATTTCCCTTTTTAGTTATGCATTGTATTTCCTATTTTGACTATCATGTGACTTGGTATTGTTCTAGTTATTTATATTCTTCCCCACTTGTTTATTTTTTTTTGCTTCCATTTGTGTTTTATTCTGATAAAATAGGGTATAGTCTCCCCATGACTGACTTACCAGACCATTGATGCTAGTCTCCACCCTCTAGTGCATGGGGAGACATGCTTGAGGGAGTGTGACCAACCAGCTCAGGGCACCATTTAGTGGAACCCGGGTCAGGATGTTACAAAGTGGTATCATAATACTTTTATTTCATTCTTTTTCTTTAGTATTACTATTTTGTAAAAGGTATATAGGAGACTAGGAAGATCGGGGATTGGTAATGAGCTCGTGCATGGGAGTTGCAAACCCATGTACGGGGGAAAATCTGGGTAATCATGGTGGGATTGTTGTGATTACTATTTGTTGTTACAATTGGATATTATTTCACCTTGGGTGATGCACTTGTGGTGTGATTTGATAATTCTTTTTAAGATTTATTGAGTATTGACTCGTGTCTTGAAGAGGCACAAGAGTTGAGTCTGCATGCATCATTCTAGGCACTCAGTGTTATTGCGACATGCATCATTTTAGGCACTCATGGGAAAAAGGGTTATGGGTAAGTTATTGAACTAAATTATTTTCTTTATTGTGAGATTGAAAGGAAAATGGTGTCTTACATGAATTGAGAAATATTAAAAAATGATACAATATGAGAGTAAATGGTTGTCTAATGAGAATATTGATTGATGAAATGAGCATGATTATTTAAATAATTTTTGAATTATTTAATTTGAGATAATGTGATTAATTAATGGTTGAATTCATTAATGAAATGTGATTACCCTTGTAACCAAGAACTAGAAGTAGTATGGTTAAGGGTAGTGGTAACGCCTTGGTGTTGACCTTATGATGAGAAATGGGGAAGGACATATTGAAAATTGTTGTGTTTTATTCTCCTCTTACATAAATGTTATAAGGTTGTTTTGTGAGACCTAAGACATGTGTTTGGAATTATAGAGATTATGCCTTCATGATGCCTATTGAGAGGGAGAATGAGGGGTATGTCCTGGAACAAACTTCCAGACAGGGAACTTGAGGAACCGTTAGTGCCAACTGAAGAGGAAGGGGAGCAGTTCACAGATAATTTTCTCATTTTATGCAATTCTTGGAGAGAGGCCCAAGGTGGGTTCTGAAAAGAATTTCTGAGTTGATAAGATAGTTTTAGCTACAACACCCTCCAACTTTTACTGGAGAGGGTGGACCTAAGGGAGTTGAATTCAGGATTGAATCCATAGAGATGATAGTTGACCATTTGGATATTCCAGCTGAGATCAGGGTCATGGTGGCTGCTTATATGCTACGGGGGTCAGTGAAGCGTTGGTGGGACATTCATGTATGATCTGGATAGACTGATGATATGTTATGGAAGGATTTTCTGGAGAATTTCTTAGAGAACTTCTATCCAGAGACACTGAGACAAGAGAAGGCTTCAGAGTTTATGCATTTGACCCAGGGAAGCATGCCCATAATAGATTATGCCGAATGTTTCATAGATTTACAACATTTTTCTCTAGCTTTGGAGGCATATGATACTTCTTCAGTAAAACTATTTCAGGATAGACTTAAGTATGAGATTATGTCCCAGGTGAATATCTTTAGATTGAAGAAGTTCTCAGAAGTGGTGAATCAGGCTCTCATTTCAGAGGGGAACCTGAAGGAGGCTTCCAGTATTGGACAAATAACTGTCACTGGACGATCAAGGAGTGCGCCCTTCGAGATCATGATGCACCATTATGATAACCTTAGTTAAGAAAGTAGAAAGAAAGGTGGAAAATATGGAGGGACAAGTGCACAAGATCTTACTTAGTTGCTTTGACACTAAGTCGAGACACTACAATAGACTTTGTCCTCGACCACTAGTGGAGTGATAATTTTTCAGCAAGATGGGACACCTACAGAAATTCTTCAGGAAGAAGCGACAAGATGGTGCTGAGGGAGTAGCTGCATAGAGTCAGAGTGCGGGATGGGGGTCTTCTACACCTTATAGGTCTGGCAGCTGGTGTTCTACTGGAATAGTTGGAAGAGGTAGTGGATGTGGTGCTTTAGGGTATGAGTGACCATATTTGTAGAGTGGTGCTACTCAGAGGAGTCAGACAATGCCATAGGGGAGAGGGGAATTCCAGTTACATGTAGTGCATCCTACACTTATGGAGAGTGAGGCTAGTCCATCGACAGTGATATATACTATTCTAGTAGCTTCTACTTTAACTAGTGCCTTTTTTGATACCAGTGCGACTCAGTCCTTTATATCAAGAATTATTGTTAATGAATTGTGTTTGGAGGTGGAGTCCATAAACAGAGTAATTAATATTGATACACCATTAAGAACACAGTGTAGAGATATCTGTTTGTGCAAGGGATGTTCACTAGATATCAGAGAGTATCATTTTCATTGGGATCTCTATGTCCTTGATATGATAGGATTTGACCTGATTATGGGTATGGATTGGTTAGTCACACACCGATCCCACATCAATTGTTACTACAGGAGAGTGACCTTTTTATCTCCTAAGGGTGACCAATATGTTCATCGTGGAGAATGGGATATCCATGAAAGCTGAGTAGGGCCGGTTACTCAGTAAATGGGAGATCTCACAACCCAAGTTTCTAGAATTTTTCTCTATGATGGGAGTGGTAGGAGATACTTCCTTATACCAGTTGTAGAACTGTTTCAGAATTTTTTTTCCTAAAAAATTCTTAGGGTTTCCACATGATAGAGATGTGTAATTAACTATTGAGCTCATGCTGGGGGATGATCCAGTATCTATTCCACCTTACAGAATGGAACCGACTGATCTTTAAGAGTTCAAGACTTAGTTGGAGGAATTGGAGGATAAGGGGTTTATCCATCCAAGTAAATCTCCTTGGGGATCACCTATTTAGTTTTAAAAGAAGGATGATGTGAGTTTACATTTATGTGTCGATTATTAGAAGCTGAACAAAATGATTGTGAAGAACTGATATCTGCTTCTACATATCAATGACCTGTTTGACCTGCTGAAGGGGGATTGTGTGTTCCCAAAGATCTATTTGAGATTAGGGTATCATCAAGTGAGTGTTTGGAATTCTGATTTACCAATAACTTCTTTCAGGAGAAGGTATTACCTTTATGAGTTTATCGTAATGCCATTTGGGTTGACAAATGATCTAGTAGTGTTTATGGCCTTGATGAATCAGATCTTTCGTTTTTACCTAGATTAGTCTGTGGTGGTGTTTTTGGATGATATCTTGGTGTACTCTAAAACTCATGACAATCATGCCCAATATCCTGACATCGTCTTGAGTACAGTAAGAGAGCATCAGTTATACACCAAGATATCTATGTTTTAGTTTTCAATTGATCAGGTACACTTCTTAGGGAATATAATCTTGAAAGATAGTGTGGAAGTGGACCCAGAAAAGGTGAAAGTAGTGGTTTCATGGGAGCATCCCAAGAAGGTTTTTGATATCTGAAGCTTTTTGGGATTAGCTGGATATTAGAGGAGGTTCATCCATGACTTTTCCCAATTGTTAGTGATGATTTAAAGTTTTAAAAATAAAGGGATAAAGTTT
Organism: Viscum album; assembly: GCA_963277665.1. NCBI lineage: Eukaryota > Viridiplantae > Streptophyta > Magnoliopsida > Santalales > Viscaceae > Viscum > Viscum album. The sequence goes on along the minus strand of OY728137.1, from coordinate 687,477,006 downwards.
TAATGGAAAGAATCATGTAAAAATGATTTCTAGGAGTTGAAGAAGCACTTGACATCGACACCAATTTTGATCTTACCTGAGTCAGGTTAGGAGTACATGGTGTATTGTGATTCTTCAGGGATAGGACTCGGAGATGTGTTGTGGCAAGGGGATCGAGTCATTTGTTATGGGTATCGACGTTTGAGGTCACATTAACATAATTACCCCACACATGACCTTGAGTTGGTATCTATGGTTTATGCTCTTAAGTGTTGGTGACACTATGTCTTGGGTAAAAAGTATACAGTTTTTACAGATCAAAAAAGCTTTAATTATATCTTTTCACAACATGACTTGAATATTCGACAGCGAATATGGGTTGAGTATTTGAAATCCTTTGATTTTAAATCAGAATATACACTTATAAATGGGAATAGTGCGGCTGATGCCTTGATCAGGAAAAATCAGACTCAGTGGGTACATGATTCGAGTGCAGAATGGAAGATGATGACTTTGCTGGCTGAAATGCATGTAGTGGTTCATGATAGTAAGAAGAAGAGGACTTTGGTTTTAGTAGTAGTGGAGTATACACTCTTGAGATGGATTAGAAATAGGAAGTATGAGGATTCATAGTGTTTATACTTTAGGGAAATTCTTGAAGGTGGAGAGAAACCTTCATACTGGTTGATAGATGAGGATGGGGTCATCTATGTGAAGAGTCAGGTTGTGGTGCCTATAAGTATGCGAGAGGAACTCATACAAGAATTTCATACCTTGAAGTGGGCGATATATCCTGGGGTGGAAAAAATGTACTGTGACCTATGAATATAGTTTTGGTGTCCAGGCATGAAAAAGGAGATAACAAGTTTTGTGACAAGATGTTTCACCTGTTAGTAGGTTAAGGCAGAGCATCAATGACCTGGAGGTCTATTGCAGTTGTTGCCTATTCCAGAATGGAAGTGGGTTGACATGACTATAGATTTTGTGTTAGGTATTCCAAATACGCTTAAAAATAATGATTCTATTTGGGTCATTTTGGATCGACTGACGAAGGTAGAATATTTCTTATCTATAATGAAAACATTTACAGTAGAGCAGTTGGGAGAACTGTATGTTTGGAAGATAGTTCTTTTGCATGGGGTTCCATAGACTAGAGTTTCATATTGCAATTCATGCTTTACTTAATGATTTTGGCAGGGCTTGTAGAAGGCTCTTAACACACATGTTTTTTGAGTACATATTTCTACCCACCAACAAATGGGAGGTCAGAGAGTACCATACAGGTGTTAGAGGATATGTTGTGGGCATGTGTGCTCGATTTCAGTGGTTCATGGGATAAACACTTGGATTTGGTGGATTTCTCCTATAAAAAAAGTTATCAGGAAACTATATATATGGAACTATATAAGCCACTTTATGGTAGACCTTGTAGATCACTGCTATCCTAGATAGAGATGGGTGAGTCATGTAACTTCTGGGTTCTGGGTGCCGCCCAAGGGTGACCCAAACCCGATTGGTCACATGACCTCAAACACATTTCCCCAAATGCCAAAGGCTGCTGACTAGTAGCGAGGGACACAATGTGATAATGGGAAAACTATGCCCTCATTGGAAGAGTATGCATAACAGAAAGAAAATAGTAAACAATAGCGAAATCAGTAATACCATACAACAAAAATAACTAGCGTAAGCCTGATATTAATATAAAAACTATAGAATATATAAATAATTCATGTCACATGTGTCTAGGGAAGAATCCAAACAAGTCAAAATGATGTAAATACAATACTGAAACCAAAGTACATAAAATCAGTAAACTCTAACAGCCTCACAAGCCTCAACTTGGTGCCATGCTCTCCAGATCCAACAACAATCAAGTACCTGATGAAGAAAGGGATCTTTACCTTATCTATACCTGCAATCATATAATCTGTTTGGGTCCAAAATCATGACCCAAATAGGGTGTGAGATTAATCCTAGTAGGAAACCACCAAAAGATCTATGCCCAACCATCAGTGGATATATATAGTAGATAATATGAATAAATGAAGTAATAAACTAGGAAATACTCAAAAGTAAACAATCCTATAGTTTTCAATTACATTCATTTACATTTATTATCCATCTGTTGAATCATGTAAACCTTGGGATCTAGCCTAAGCTTTGTATCCCCTATGTAATATTAACAATAGACGTATCAGAAGACTATCTAAACAAACAAGTAATACCAAGTCCAAGCTTGTGTTTTGGCTTGGAAAACTCATCACAAACATTTAATTATTCAATAATTACCCTTTTAGGAAAATTCTCACAGTCTAATTCACCTGGTCTAACATAACAACAAATCATTTAGTAACGAACCTCTGGGTAGCTCTCACGGTCTAACCCCTCTGGTCTAACATAACACTAATAATTTACAAACGATCACCTGGGAAGCTCACATAGTCAATACCTCTTGGTCAGTATAACATCAATTCAATTAATAATGACCCTCTGGGTAGCTCTCATGGTCTAACCCCTTTGGTATATGACCACTTGGAATCACTCATAATCAATACCTATGGGTCAACATAACAACAATTCATACATAAATTACCCTACCTCGAGAAGCTCTCACAGTCAAATTTACCTTGGTCAAACTTTCCCAATGCATATCACAAGCATCTCATTTAAACAGTAACTCCATCCTAATAAACAAGGCATGGAAAACAAGGCAAGACTAACAGGCATCCTAAACCAAATGGTTAGAAAAACAGTTAATAAGGGAACCATGCCCATGGTTTCCCATAATCAAGGTATATAACCTTATGCAAAATAAATTACCCATTATCAATCTACCAAACCATAACAAGTAATAAACAGGGTCTAATTCCAAACACGCAAAACCCCAAACATGCGTATATGATAGTTTTAGTTTATATAATCCAAAGAAAATCAACAACAGGAAAAAACCACCTACCTTGATGTTGTATGATCAATACTCTTGAACGTCGACCCTTGAATCGACCTAGAATGGTGTAGATCTACAAAAAGGTGAAAAAAGTTCAAACTTAAAATACTCACGAGAGAGGAGGAATCAGGAAGAGAGGCTCTAGGGTAATTGATAAATCACTGGTGGGATTCCAATGCACTCTATGGTGTCTCAATCGAAGGTTGGATAGAGAATCAGGAGGGGTTTAAAGTTCTTTGGCCGTTCGTCGCTCTGCTGTATGAACCACAGGTAGAAGAAATTAGTTATGGACATGAGAAGCAACCCCACTACAATATATCAATTAAAAAGAAAAATACAAAGTGTTTTCATTAAAGGTACATGCCATGTAGTATCCTTAACCAGCCCCTGCCTTAAGCGGTCTTCTAGGTCACCACACGACCATGTAATCAGCCGTTAAAAATCCAGTACGCGACTGTACACGGTACTCAGGTACACAATATGTACTCATAAGTACAAATAGTGTACTTAGAAAATTCCCATTTCTTCCTTTTTTTCCTTAAAAACAACCTGAAATAAAGATCCATACCTGAGATGAAGATCCGGGTTCTTAAAAACTTACCCCCTTAAAGCAATTCATCCCTGAATTTCCATTCCAAGGTTGGTGAAGAAGAATCTATGATTAACTCCGACCAGTGTGATCGCATGTCAGCCTCCCTCTCCCAAGTCTCATCCTGTACTCACCCATGCTATCATAGAATCCATACTAAAGGAACATACAATCTATAGAGAACCTTCTCACTATGATCCACAATCAGAATAGGGTTCTCCTCAAAGGATGCATCCACCTCCAACTCAACCTCCTCAGGTTGAAAAACATGAGATGGGTATGAAAAGTAACATCGTAGTTGAGAAATGTAAAAGACATCATGCATAGATCGATACATCTGAGGTAACTACAACCGATAGGCAACCGACCTGAATCTCTCCAAAACCTCAAACAACCCGATGTATCTCAGTGAAAGCTTCCCCTGTCTACTAATCCTCTTATGTACCAACCTCGGTGTGACACGTAAGAAAACCTGATATCTGTCCTCTAAATCTAGTGGTCATCTCCATAGATCAACATAATATTTCTACCGAGACTTTGCAATAGCCATCCTCTTCCGAATCAACTCCACCTGCTCACTGGTCTCCTAGATAAGATGAGGTCCCAGCATAACTGCCTCTCCTGCCTCCAACTAACATAGGGGTGATCGGCATGACCTACCATACAAAGCCTCATAAGGTCCCATATGAATCATTTCCTGAAAACTATTATTGTAGGAAAACTCCACCAGGGGTATGTGTCTCTCCCAAGATCCCCCAAAATCCAGGATGCATGCTCAAAGCATGTCCTCCCAAACATGAATCATGTGCTCAGACTGGCCATCTGTCTGGGGATGGTAAGCTATACTCAGAATTACTTATGTACCCAAATCCCATTTTAGTACCTTCCAGACACAAAAATTAAACTAGGTGTCCCTATCTGAAATGATAGAGTGATGAACACCATGAAAATGTACAATCTCTCGGATGTACAACCTTTCAAGCTCATCAACACTGAAGGTTTCCTTGATCGGAAAGAAATGTTCAACCTTCGTGAGTCTATCAACAACAACCCAAATTCCATCAGCAAAATTGGTCATGTAATATTTCCTTGAAAGACATTGCAGATTGTCACAACACACCCACCCTTAACTGACTGGGTGTTCAAACTGGATCACTCAAACCATACTCATGGAACAAGAATGATAACGAGTCAAACCATCACTAGATAACTTATCTTAGACATGCCTAGCTTATAAGGCCGACGTATTGCAACATAAAAAGAAAACCTTTTCCCAAGGCACCACATGCTCACAAAGAACCTATTCCCTGAATCCTACATCCGCCTCTCGGTGATACTCCTATGTCACACCATACCTTGATCACTAAAAAGGTCATGCCACAACACAAAAAAAAAGTAGTTCTAGATCCATCCCATTGAAATTATCACCTATTTAAGAACTACATCTGAGCCCAACTAAAAGTCTAATATAAACTTATATGAATCAACCCGGAGTCTATGTAACTCACCAAGGTGGTCCATACTCCCCGTACAAGTGGGACATTGGTGTGAATCCCAAAAGTCCACATAAGAAAATTGACTAAACCTAGAACTGCATCCTCTTGGTGGTCATGTCAAGGAAGCAATAGGAATCAAGAGTCTATCCAAGGTGCTCTTACATGGGATCTCAAGTATCACTCAAGATTAACGAAGCCTCTACTGAAACCACACATCCAACACACAACATGGAAATAGATCATGAACCAGTCCAACGACTTCCAACTATATCACAACGTATAACCGACACTCTCTTAGTGCACCCAGGATGACGTCAAGATAGGGGACATTTTCACATATTAAGAAAGAGAACAATGAGAGGACTTCAAAGATTACCAAAAAAGGATAGCCAAACCACTACTGGTTGACCTCCTAAAGAAAATTCAGCTTTTCTTATCAATGCATCATCATTTAACCGATACCAACAACGTTGTGATGCCTAGTATGCAACAACATGAAACAAGAATCACAAGACTCAAAATCATTCAAGTAAAAATGAACATTTAAGAATGATACTATATTATGATCCTACTACCTGGAAAGAACACATTTGAAATAGAACTGATGTGATGCTCCCGACCTAGGAGTGTCTTATACATCGAGAAGGACTAGCCGCTCTCAAATAAGCTAGTTCATAAGAAACTTAAACGCATGTGTATTGTTCCATGAACCATGATTACCACGTCACATCACTTGGAATGAATCCAAAAAGATAAACTGACCAACGTATCAAACCACACGTGTCCCAGAAAGTCCTCCCGAGCAGTGGGACGGAAATGATTTCATAATGCTTAGGTCACTCTACACCGAAGATAACCCAAGAACATACACTACATCTCAATTAGAAACGATGTAACCAAAATCAACATCTCATTTAAACATTTAAAACTCGATGGGTATTGTGTATGTCAACATACACTACCCTGATTTTACAAGATCAACGACACATTTTGGGGTACTATGCATAGGATGTCCACCCTATGCATCCTAGTACCAGATGGATCACACAAGAACTGGCTCAAAATCACATCTTCCACACAACCATTTACTCGAGTGATGACATACCAAGTCATCCATCACTAACGAAAATGGAGGTTTACATGACCTCCTAACAGCCGACCATGCTCGAGGAAAGACTAACCTGGAGAACCAAGAGATCCTCAAGCTTGTTCCCATATCAAAATTCAAGGTACAATGACCACCCCTCCGAACAAGGACATCATTTAAAAGCAAAATTCCTACTAGGGAAAACAAAACCTGGACCACACCAACATCAAAAGATCTTAGCTGAAAACAATACAACAAGCTTTAAGAGTGCTACCTACCATGGGCTAGCATCTTACGAAGAATAAGCATCAACTTCCGTTACTAGGTTACGCAAAATAGATTCACTAGGCCCAAAATCCCTTTAGAAACTACTTTAGCTCAACAACTCAAAGTAAAACAGGTAAGTCTCACCAACTTTCCTTTAAAACATTTAACAAATCTAACATTCCATCACAAATGGAAATTTAGCAAGTAAGATCCTTTTTAACAACCAAGGAAACCTACAAGGATCTTGTTAAACCAACCTAGGTCCTCAAAAAGGGAACCCAATTGCGGCTGTTCAACCACAAAAAGCATGAACACATAATTGGTTCATTCTATTAAAACCCCCTTCCAAATCAAGTAAGAAAAGAAATCCTACAAGAGATCTTTGAATGATAAACAACAAGGGCATCCCATGACATGGATACTCGAAATGGTACACAGATGAGGGATCCTACTAGGGACTCCCTAGAAGAAATAGGTATCATGACCTCATAGTCTAGAAGGCATATCTAACATGGGAAACATCCTTAAAATAAAAATGTCACAAGAGATAGCTCACAACTCATCTCAGATCAAAGGTCTCAACTAAGTTGGTTTAAACACCCAACTGATCATTTACACATTGGTCTCACTCCAAGGATAAAAATGCAGTGGTAACTAAAATAAGAACCTATCCATTTAGAAAAGAAACCCAAAACACCTATTAGGATTCCTCATAACACTCCATAGGTTCCACCATCATGATCTGTGTGAAAAAAAGTACTCAAAAAGGACTACTCACGGGTCCAAAACTGACATCGGGGGGGGGGGGGGGGGGGTGGATAAGCAAGAATAGACCCTAAAAGGGTACAAAAGATGACTACACGGTGTGTAGAACTCATACACAGTGTGTACACTCATTCTCTTACATAGGCGTGTATCCCCACCTACCTAGGTGTGTAAACATCACAGGTACATGACATGCCATCTCAGAACATGGTGTGTACTAAAGTCCTCCCTCTTGGCTATGTCCGTCTACACGATCAGACTCAAATGGGTTCTATCTATGAAAAAAATACATGGGGTGTACTTAATCTACATGGAGTGTCCTTAAAAAGACTCAACAACCCGGGTTTCCCCCCCATATGGTTGGAACCACACAGTTTACCCTAGTGTAACACTACACGAAGTGTTCACCCTAAAACTCGGCGTGTACCACAAGGTTCCATCCACCCATGTCATTAGTCACACAGCTGGATACATGGTAGAATAATACATGGTGCGTGTAAGATAAACATGGTGTGTATAACCCAATTTTCGTCCACCTGTGTCGTTATTCACACAGCCGAATACATGGTCTCTTATAGCATAGCCTGTACTCCCAATACACAGCATGTTCTACCAAAATTTTATCAACCCCGTGTCTCTGCTCACATAGTTAGTAACATGGTGAAAGAATACATGACATGTACATATGGTACACATCATGTACTTAATAAAAGTTGTTTCCTCCAAAACAGAAGAACACATGGTGTGTGTTCATAACATCACACACCATATTGTCTGGGTTTCCGGAAAAAAAGCATATGAAACTTCTCTAGAACCCTTAAAAACTTAAAATTTTACCAAGGAATGCCAAGTTCTGATCTGTAAGATCCCATACTCCCTGCGAATCAAAGTTTCGAATCCTTATTCATGTCATATCATAACAGAATTAAATTAAAGCTCAAACATGATCCACCAAATTCCAATCCAAGAGGCCCCATAACACCTCAGGGACCAAATCTTGGCATCCATCCAAATGAAACTTTACATATACCAATACCCTACCAAAATAAAAGGTATTATATCATAAAATCTATCACAACAACATGCATATATAGAACAACATCTATGAAAACAACATGCAATCAGTAATGCACCCTAAATGGCATGAAAAGAATAGATGATATGTGATCTTTAGAAAGTTCCTATATGATGAATAATATGTCATACTATCATATCATTGGGTTGAAATAGAAATATAACCATAATGATATAAATCATAATAACACAAAATAAGTGAATCACCCAACAGTGAAATCAAATCAACTGTAACAATTGCAAAACCAAAGAAATTGCAATATTTGAGATAACTTGGATTTTCCCTGTACACGGGTTAGCTACTCCCGAGCACAACTTATTACCAACTACCTGTTACTTCCTATAACAATCTATAGGTTCCAAATATTAAGGAAAATAAAGAAAATAAAACTCTTCTAATACCACTTTGTAATGTCCCTATTCCGGGTGCCGTCCAAGGGTGCCCCAAACCCAGTTGGTCACATGACCTCAATCTCATTTCCCCAAATTCCAAAGGATACCGACTAGAAATGAGGTCCATGGTGTGATAATGGAAAAAATATTCCCTCATTGGCAGAGTATAAACATTGGAAACCAAATATTGAACAATAGAGGAAGCAGTAATACCATACAATAAAAATAAACAGCAGAAGCCTGATAATAATATAACAACCGGAGAATATATAAATGATGCATGTCACATGTGTCTAGGAAAGCATCAAAAAAAGTCACAATGATGGAAATACAATACTGAAACTAAAGTATAGAAAATCAGTAAACTCCAACATCATTGCAAGCCTCATCTTGGTCCCATCCTCTCCAGCTCCAATAGCAATCAAGTACCTGATGAAGAATGGTGCTTGCCCTTATCTATACCTGCAATCATATAATCTGTTTGGGTCCAAAATCATGACCCAAATAGGATGTGAGACGAATCCCAGTAGGAAACCACCAAAAGATATGCGCCTAACTATTAGTGGATATATATAGAAGGTAATATGAATAAATGAAGTAATAAACTAAGAAATACTCCAAAGTAAACAATCCTACAGTTTTCAATTACATTGATTTAAATTTATTATCCATAAGTTGAATCATGTAAACCGTGGGATCTAGACTAAGATTTGTATCCCCTATGTAATATTAACAACAGACTTTTCAGAAGACCATCTAAAAAAAACAAGTAAGACTGAGTTCAAGATTGTGTTTCAGATCAGAAAACTCATCACAAACATTTAATTATTCAATAACAACCCTTTTGGGAAAGTTTTCATAGTCTAATACCCCTGGTCTAACATAAAAACAAATCATTTAGTAACAAACCTCTGGATAGATCTCACGGTCTAACCCCTCTGGTCTAACATAACACTAATCATTTATAAACGACCACCTGGGTAGGTCACACAGTCAATACCCCTTGGTCAACATAGCATCAATTCATTTAATAAAGACCCTTTGGATAGCTCTCACGATCTAACCACTCTGGTCTATAAACACCTGGAAGCTCTCACAATCAATACCTCTGGGTCAACATAACAATAATTCATAAATAAATTACCCTACCTCAGGAAGCTATCATAGTCAAATTTCCCTTAGTCAAACTTTCACAATGCGTATCACATGCATCTCATATAAACAGTAACTCCATCCTAACAAACAAGGCACAAAAAAGGAGGCAAGACTAATAGGCATCCTAAAACAAATGGTTAGAAAAATAGCCAATAAGGGAAATGCACCCATGGTATCCCATAATCAAGGTATATAACCTTACACATAAGAAATTACCCATTATCAATCTTCCAAACCATAACGGGTAATAAACAAGGTCTAATTCCAAACATGAAAAACCCCAAACGTGGGTATACTAAAATTTTATCATATATAATCCAAATGCAATCAATGAAAGGAATAAACTACATACCTTGATGCCATATGATCAATACTCTTGAATATCATCCCTTTAATCGGCGTTGAACGACGTAGATCTACAAAAAGGTGAAAACATTCAACCTTAAATACTCATGAGAGAGGAGAAATCAGGAAGATAGGCTCCAGGGGAATTGAGAACTCACCGGTGGGATTCCAACACACCCAATGAAATCTCAATCGGAGGTCATATGGAGAATTGGGAGGGGTTCTAAGTTCTTCATTTGGTCATCGCTCTCCTGTAGGAACCACGGGTAGAAGAAATAAGTTCTGGACATGAGACGTGACCCCGCTCTAATATATCAATTGAAAATAAAACTACACAGTGTGTTCATTAAAGGTACATGCCTTGTAGTATCCTTAACTAGCCCCTACCTTAAGTGGTCTACCAGGTCACCACACGACTATGTACTCAACCATTACACGACCATTATGCGGCTGTACGTGGTACCCGGGTACACAACGTGTACTCATAAGTACATGGCATGTACTTATAAAATTCCTATTTATTCCTTTTTTTACTTAAAAACAACCCAAAATAAATATCCATACCTGATATGAAGATCCAGGTTCTTACAATTCAGATCTGTTTGGACTGAGTCTCATGTAGAAGACATTGGAGATTGAGCAGTTGATTCGAAAACATATGGCTATGGATCAGAGTAGACAGAAGTCGTATGCTGATAGATAGAGATGACACATAGATTTTATAGATGGTGATCATGTATTCATTTGGGTTTCTCCTAGGTTGGGTCACTGTAGGATATAGAGGTAGGGCCTATTGGCTTCCAGGTTTGTAGGACCGTTTCAGGTAGTGGAGAGAATCAGGCCAGTGGCATTCTGATTGGACCTTCCATAGAAATTCAGTGTTATACATGACGCTTTACATGTGTCACCACTATGGCATTATCACCCCGAACCTTATCATGTGATAGATGTGGATAAGTTTTACCTCAAGATAGATGTTTCCTTTGAGGAACATTTGATATGTGTACTGGATCACATTGAGAAAGTGTTGTAGGGAAAGACCATGCCGTTAGTTTGTGTGTAATGACAACATGGAAGTGTTCATAAGAAAACATGGGAACATGAAGCATACATGAGGGCTCAATGGTCCAATCTTTTTGGCACAAAATATTAGTTAAGTTTGAGAGTGCAGCTCGAGGATGAGCTGTTATAAGGTGGGGAGATCGTAAGATCTCGACCTTTTATGAAGTCATCTTGGACTTGTTTTCAAGTACTTTTTTATGTTTTTAAGTACCTTTGTTTTTGATTTGGGGCTTGGGGTGTGTTTGGGTGAGTTTTTAAGAAGAATTAATACACAAAGGGTTATGCATAGTTTGTCCACAGTTTGAAAAACCGTGAGCCTAAACCCATGTAACTGTGCGAACCTAGATAGAGAGTTCTGCACTGTTGGTGCACGATTTACCCTAATTGTGCACCCCTGCCCAGGAAACCATGAGCCCAGGTTTTTATTATCCAAAAATTAGTTTTTAAATCACCCAAACCCCCAAACCCCCTCTATTTATACCTAGGCTTGGTCTTGAAAAATTCTAGGCAATCCCAGAGCCTTTTGAAGGGGTTACAAGGTGATTCGAACACTGTTATTCGAGATCTAAATCCCGGATTAAAGATATTATCTCTTTCTAGTAAGTGTATTTCATCCTATAGCTTCATCCATTATTTCCTCTATATTTCTTTTATATTTTCATGGAATATTTCCACTGTTTCCATAGATCTAAACCTATGATTTGAGATCTAGATATAAGATTGTAGATATAGATCAAGATTTTCAAGATATTTAAGTTTTTTATCTTAATTTTGGGTTTATGAATTTAGATATATAGCTTGATCAACATTGTTGTGCTGCTCGGATTTTTGGGTTTTTAGTTGGGCTAGAATCCATCAATAAACTGAGGTAGGTGGTCTAAATATAACTCCCATAGTCATGGATCTGATATGTGTATGCAATATTAATGATTTTCTAGCATCCCTTAGTAATTGATTTCCTAAATTTGATTAATTAGGAATGTGAAATTGGATTATTGATGTTTTGGAGATATGGATGATTAATTGATGATTTAATCATGGGAATAAGGGGCTACACAAATAGATAATTCATTTGGGGGAAATTTTTTATGATTTGGGATATTGTATTCGAAATATTGAATTGGTTGTGTTAAGATAAATAATCAGGGAAATTAATTATGATATAATGATTTGGATATGTTGAGATAATTAATGGGAGATTAATTATATTCCTTGATGTTTGATTAAGATAGTTAATTGTGAGATTAATTATGAAAATTTGAGATATGGATTAGATAATTAATTTTGGAGAATTAATTATTGAATGAGATTTGTATTAATAGATTAATTAATTGATGAATTAATTAATATAATTGTAGACTTAGTTAATTTTTGGGTTAGCTAATGGTCTTTGATATGTTTAACTAATCTTTGGATTAGTAAGGGAATGATATGGTTAATTTTGATGAATTAATAAATGATGTGAATGATTGAGAAATTGGGTACTAGACATGGTGTTTTAGACCAATTGAGAAGTTGGGGCATGATACACGGAGTTCTACCCCAATAGTTGATACAAGAACTTGTGAGGTCGAGTGGTAGACATGGCGATCTACACCAATTGAGAAAGATGGGTGTGAGATATAGTGATCTACATTGATTGAGATGTTGAGTGTTGGACATGGCGTTCCACACCAAACTAATGATAATGATGAATTGTGAGTTGAATTAGAGACATAAATAAAACCTGAGTTTAATGTGACAAGTAAAGAATAAATGACAATGTGATAACTATTTTATTATGCATTGTATTTATTACCTTATAGAGTTGTATACACTATCTTGTGGATGGACTTGTTTTAGACACCGTTGGTGGTGGCCTACTGATTTTTACTCACAACCTATTTGGGCCACCTGATCGGCACCTGAGCAGAATTTTTTGTTATAGGACAGGATAAGGGAAAGGACCTAATATAGGTTATTGTTTGGGAATGGATCATGGGTGAGGGAACCAGATGTGTTTTGGGACCCTGTTGTGAGTCGTTGTTTATTTTTTCAGTTTCATTTTAGACACTTGACACTTGCATTGTCATAACATGCTTTCCCTTTTTAGTTGAGTATTGTATATCATGTTTTTACTATCATGTGTCTTGGTATCTATATGGTTATTTATATTCTTCTACACTTGTTTATTGTTGTTTGCTTCTGTTGGTGTTTTATTCTGATAAAATAGGGTATAGTCTCTCTATTACCGACTTACCAAACCCTCACTACTAGTCGGAACCCTCTAGCTTACGGGGAGGCACACTTCAGGGCATGTGACCAACTGGCTTGGGGAACCATTTAGTGGCACCCAGGTCGGGATGTTACAACATCTACTTTGGTATCATTATATTAATCTAGTATATTATTTCCTTATCTCAAATGATTGAGACTAAGGAAGAGATCATCCTTGATGACATTCCCATTGTAAAGGAATATGTTGATGTTTTTCCCAAAGAATTTCCTAGTCTTACACCAAGTCATGAGGTTGAGTTCTCAATCAAGATTAAATCTTATGATTTTATAATATCCAAGACTCCAAATATAATGTAAATTGTTTAACTTGAAGAGATAAAGAAGAAACTATATGATAATCTGGATGAAGGTTTTATATTCCTATGTGCTTTACCATGGGGCGTACCTATAATTTTCATCAAGAAGAATGCTGATTTAATGGAAATATATAATTATTATCATGAGAACAAAAAGATCATGATAAATAACAAGTATCCACTAACATATATTGATGAACAATTTTATCAGCTATGTGGAGCTTAATAATTCTCTAAGGTGGATCTTCGGTCGGGATATTATCAACTAAGGGTAAAGAAAGAGGATACCCTAAGATTAGTTTTTGTACAAGGTTTAGGAATTATGAGTTCATATTGATCCCATTTAGACTCAATAATTCTATTTCTATCTTTTTGTACATAATGGATATAGTCTTTAGTGATTACATTGATAAATTTGTGGGTACCTTTATCGATGATATTCTTATCTACCCCAATAGTAAGGAGGAACATGTAGAGCATTTGAAATTTGTACTAAATATGTTATGAAAGGAAAAATTATTTACAAAGTGTAGTAAATGTGAGTTTTGAATGGATAAAGTAACATTATTAGTGAATGTTATGACTAATAAAGAGATATATATAGATCCTTGAAAAATAGATGCAATTGAAGGATACCTTAGACCAAAAATTGGGATGGATATATATAGTTTCCATATATTATCTAGGTATTATCATCGATTTGTGACAAAATTCTCATGATTTTCAAGACCACTAGACAAGGTAATCTATAAGGGGGTAATTCTTTTATGGACTAATGAATTTTAGGAAATCTTTAAAGAGTTAAAGAAGAGGCAAATCATTACACCTATACTCACATTACCCAAAAGTGGGGAAGGATTTTTTATCTGCAATGATACTTCCAAAAAGGGATTGGGTTGTGTACTTATGCATGATAAAAAAGTGAAATCCTACTCCTCCAACCAATTAAAAATCCAGGATAAGAATAACCCAAAACATCATCTATAATTCGATACAGTGATCTTCACATTGACTATTTGGTGACATTATCTCTACATGGAGAAGTGTGACATATATATAGATTATAAAATCATCCAGTATATATTCAAATAAAATGATCTGAGTATTCACCCATTAAGGTGGTTAGATATGATCAAGGATTATGATGGTTCAATCAATTAGCATTCCATAAAAGTGAACAAAGTGCCATATGATATGATTAGAAATGATCTTGCAACCCTATATTAGATGATGATTAAAAGGTATATAATATTTTTAGATATACAAAGGATTAATATGTGAATATAAAAAGGATATTCATATTACATTTCCCAAATAACTCCTCAAAAATATATTCTTGAGAGGATCATGGAGGCCCGGAAAGATGATGAGGTACTAAAAAAATGTTAGTGAATATTCCAGATGTCAACTTTTCTAAATATGGATCTATAAGGTTTCAAATCTAGATATGTGTCCCATAAAAACCATAATTAAGGGGAAACATATTGATGATGTGAATATATCATACTTCTCTATTCATATAGAATGTGCAAAGATGTATATAGGTCTAAAGAAAAAATTATGGTGGGATAACATGAATAGGGAGATTGCAGAATTTGTATCTCAATGATTTCCATGATAACAAGTTAAGGCTGAATAATAGATGTCTATTGGTATGATGCAACCATTTCCCATACTTTTATATAAATAGGGAAAACCATTTATTTCAATATAGGAATCCCCATGAAACCTAAAGGTAATAAATCCATCTTAGTGGTAGTCGATCGCCTTATAATGTTTTTGTAATTAATTGTTATTAAGGGATATTTCTCTCTTGACCAAGTCACTAATATATATATATATATATATAATATAATTGATAGGATTTAATGGAGTTCCACTCTCTATTGTATCTGATTAAGTTCTAAGGTTTACCTCAAGGTTATATAGAACCCTTGAGAAAGCATAGGATATAGAACTACATTCTTGTACTGATTATCACCCTCAGATAGATGGCTAGTCTTAAAGGACCATTCAAAATCTGGAGGATATAATGAGATCAAGTTCAATGCATTTCCAAGTATGTTGGGATCAATACATTCCCCTAGTGTAGTTATCATATAACAATAGTTTCCATTCAAGGATTCAAATATATTTTCATGAGGCTTTGTATGGGAAGAAGTGTTAGACTCCAACATTTTGGGATAAAGTTAGAGAGTAAAAGATAATGGAAATTAATCTTATATAAGAGATGAGAAAATAATGTTCAAACTATTCAACATATTATTATATTCACAAAAATTTGACATAAAATCTATAAAGGAAACCTGTAATGAGACTTGAATTTTGGTGTCAAAAATGAAGTGTTCCTTCATATATCACTATGGAATAAATTCATAAGGATTTCAAAGACGGGAAAGCCTAGTAAAAGATACGTTTTCCCCTTTCAGATCTATGGTTTCATCAGATATTTGGTCTATTTACAAGCACTCCCACCTAACCTATTACAAGTACACAATGTGTTACATGTATCCCTCTTTAGGAAGAACATGCTAGAACCTTCACATGTACTGAGTCCAGAGGTGGTACCCTTGGAGAATGATCTATCATTAAAGTAGATATCAATGAAGATATTATATTATAGATAAAAAGTTATACAAAACAATAACAATTTATAGTTCAATGTAATATGAAACATCCACTAGTTTGAGGATGAAACCTAGGAACCAGAAGAGGCGATGGACCAGATGTTCCCTCATCTATTTTAGTGTATGAAGTGAAAATTTCAAGGATGAAATTTATGAAGGGAGGAAGAATGCAATGACCTAAATTTTCATAAATGATATTCCATTTTCAAATGAATAAATGACTTATTATCTAATATCAAACACATGCACTATGTTGGTTAATTTGACCCATTATAAGTTATATCATATAAGATTTAAAATACCATTAACCATCATAAACCTTGAAAATATAGTCATTGTATAGTGACCATTAAGATTATTATATATTAACAGTAATTATGAGATACAATTGACATTAGTAAAATAAACGATAGTTTCAACTAGTAGGATCATACCCTATGGATCCCATTTATTAGAGATTTCAAGGGAAATGGAATCATTGGAATTTTCCAATGACCAAGCCCAATTCTTAGTTTAAAAACTATATAATGAGAGAAATTATTTATAGTAGAAGTTTAAGATCATCAAGATCAACCCCAAACCATGTTCACTGACCCCCCCTGAGAAAGTGTCACCACTACACGCCTTACCCTTAGGGAGTACACTGGTGTAATAAGGGGTTTATTATATTGACCCTACGAGGATGAATTTATATATTTTTATTTTTTTATAAAATAATGATTATATTTATCCTTTTTTATTATTACTTTATAAATTATTAAATAATGATTTTTATGGAATATTTATTTTGATATGATGAAACAAAAATTCTATTTTTGGGAAATATATAGTTTCAATCAAGACATAATTTTTAATGAAATAAAGAATTTTTAAATTATATTTTATTTTAATAAAATATTATTATTATTATATAATATTTATTTAAAAATAAAGGATAATAAAACATTATGATTTAAAATTTAATTTTAATAAGGGTCAGAAAATGTTATTATCTTAAAAACCCATTTTTTTCAATAAAAGAGTATTTTTGATTTAAAAGTATAAATTTTAATATTTAGACAATTATTTTGGTAAAATAAATATTATTTATGAAATAAACATGTATAAATTATCCAATAATTAGTTTTTCATAATTTTATGAGGCAATCAATTTATTGGGTAAAAATTAAATACACTATAAATTTATAGTATGTATTATGACATCATAAAATCCCAAGGGCGATGTTATAAATACTATAAAGAAAATACATGAAAAAAATTATATTTCTACTTTTAAATAATGTGCCTTTGAAGTTTTTTGATCAATTTTATAAACCCTTCATGAATACTCCAAAACCTATATTATATTTTAAGTTTTTAAAATTAATTCTTTTTTAACACAACTCGCTTCCACATTAACAAGTGTAACATTTTAATGAGTTAGGTACTTATCCTTATAAAATATGTAAAAACACTTCTATTTGGTTGAAACCATGTTCAAAAACCATGGGATGTTTTGTGTTGTTGATTATTTTATCATATAGAGTCTGAAACCAAAGTTTAGAATTTAATAAAGAATTCCCCTCTCTTTTTCTATAAAAACACACCCAACGTCCAATTTTTTTCACTCAAAACACTTTATGGATGAATTTAATCTACCTTTACCTATCTATAGTGCTCTAATGGTTCCCCAAAACTCTTAAAAAGCTCCTACCAAGATTTTTGTTGTGCCATATAAATGTAAAGGATCCTCTCATTCTCCTCATTATTCAAGAACCTTATTTATAACACGACTTTTGTTTTATAATTATTCATGTTGGGATATGTTTTTACACATCCCTTTTACTTTAATTAGTATTTAAAACTAATGAGATACCCCTTTAAATCTCTTTAAACCCTTCCATTAATCTTTAGGTACCCTAGTTTTGATATTGAAACTATTTAGCGACTTTCCATGCCAAACATATGTGTACTGAATACCCATCCCCATTTCCAATCAAGGGTATTCACCTAGATGTTTCTATCCTCCATTTATTGTGGAATTACATGTATATAAACCACACTACTTATTCATCATATTAAAATTTATGAAATACATCCTTATGTTGTATGATCTTTGTGGCACATGTAGGTATGTACATGATATGAATGTGACAGGTAGTCTTGGAATTATATAGCCCTCCAATGCATTGGTTAATTTTTTTTACCTCATGAGGTACCATTTATTGTACATAAGAGTTTATCATAAGAATAATATTTTATGACTTCTCAGTGTTTATATTTAACATGTTTATATGATGTCATGTTTTATATTGTTTCCACATTACCATGTTACCTTCATGTTGCAATTTGATATCATGATTTGATGTTAAGGTTTATGATTATCACCCCTATAATTTTACCTTGATATTCCTATTAAATCATATTTAGTAATTTCATCATGTTATTATTTTATTATACCCTTAATGTGCTTTATAACTCACCCCTTTATTATGTACATCCCTAGGCTATCTCATGAAGTTTTATAAGATATCATGAATTTAAGGGATTTTTATAGAGTTTTAGTTTATGTATTTGTATTTCAACTCCATGTTATTATGATATGTTCCTAATTTCCCAAACATAATAGTCCTCCTGATATTTTCAAATTTTATTATGTGTTATGATATAAATAAATAAATAAATTGTATTAATGATATGGGTTTTCATACGGTCTATATACATGGTTAGGGAACAATTTAGGGAAAACTATGTGAACTCCATAGGAAACTATACAGGGTGTCTTAGACTTGAATCTTAGAACCTAGTTGTTGAATTAAAAAAAACCATTGTAAATTTTGTATACTAATGTATTTATAATTTTCAATATGGGCACACGGTTTTGAAAACCGTGTGGCCCAACAATGTGAGAGGATTTTACTTAGGTAGTTATAACTACATGGTTGGAACAATATTTTGAAAAACATGTTTCCAAACCACACTGATACTCATATTTCCATTAAAATTGTGTTTTTCTATTTTCCCTTATAGTTTTTTAAGTCTCACCATCCCTTTCTCTTACCCATTTATGTAAGGAGAAGAGGAGGGTTCCTCCCCCTTCCTCCCTTCTTCAATCCCCATCAAGGTGGGTGTTATTCATGGATTAACATGGATTTTACATGGAATTATACCCTATATGTGGTTTTAATTTTTCTCCTCCCTATCTTATATTTAATTTTGAGATCTCTTTATTAGGTTGTCATCGGATATTCTGTCAGAGTATGGTGAAATCAATTGATTCTTATAAGGCTTCTATTCTTTTGAGAATGGGGACATTCTGAGAGGTCATATGTGTATTTTCATTCATAGTTTTATTAAATACATGCCACACAAACTAATTTATTATTATTTTACCTCAATTTACAATTGAATTTTTTATAGATTAAATGACACTCTGTGGAGATTTTACTAAATTTAGGGTCGTGGGAACACCACGAGATGTTGGCATGATTTTGATTGTGGTTATCATGTGACATGAAAATATTTTTAGTTTGAATAAAATATTCCATGTTTAATTAAATTATTTGATTAATTATAGATTTTATAATTAATTTTTTTATGTTATTAGGATTCAGTTAAGATCTTGGTTGGTAATGTGGTTTGGTACTGAGAATGGACGGGACCTGGTGGGTTATAATAGCTGCTTTTGGCCCTCAGACATTAATTGAAGGCCTCAAAAAAAGGTAGGATATCTGAATACTTACCCTTGTGGTACTTATTCTTTAGATATATTCTTGTAGTAAGTTGTCATGCCACTGAGGCAATCAATGTGTTTAATTAAATGAACTATATATTTAAATGTATTAAATTAATTTTTTAATCAATTAATTATATTAATTAATTAAATTGAAATTCCTTGATTATGCTGTATAATGTGACAAGTCCCCAATGGACTCTAGAACTAGTTGGTTTGCCTCAACTATTGATGCATGATGCTTTTAAATGAGATATGATTATCCTAGTTGGATAGACTATAGGTTGTGATGATGGATTGGGAAGAGGACCAACCTTGTGAGGCCCTAAGAACTAAGATGGGTTGTGTTCCATCTTTTTAATATTACCAATGTGAGATACCCTACATAGATAGAGAGATTGTGATGTCTTGATTTCAGTTACAAGGGACATATTATTTATTGGGAATCAACTATTAACCAGAGACTTGTTCCAAGACTGAGTACCTATGTGAGGGTGCCTTTACCATGCTATGACTTAGGGGAGCATAATGGGTTTCCTGATAGATAACTAGCCCTACGTGGGAGTAAATGGAATGGGAGGAGATGGCACTAAGTGTCACCTTAAAACCCATTATGACAATGTGAACCAAGGGGATATGGATAAAGGTGAGAGTTTTGGGAATTCGACTAACCTCTACCTTTCATTTATATTTCACTTATTTATTCTTGATCCTAGCATAGATACCCAGATTTGTTTCCTAGAAACCAACCTTTATGCTTGATGATATGTGATGGTGTTTATGAGATTTCTCATAGGATTTATTAGGACCCAACTATGATCCATGAAATAGTTCATGGGATACCCTAATTAATATTTGGGTCCCTCAAATGCCTATTATACCTAGGTTCTATTTTTTAGACGCTTATAGAAGCGGTCTTATAAGGTTATAAATGGGGGATTCCCATTGGGGTGGTATTGTATTATGATATGGTGTATGCCTTGGGAGATTTTAATAAGTGAAAGGAAAAATCCCCTAATAGGTAGGTTGTGAAAATTCTATTGGGGTTTCCATGTTTTCGATATGGGATTTTCATAGTGGGCAATCATGTGATTTCCTAGTGGGGGTCTTTTATTGGGGGCTTGTGGTGTGATATCTGTTGAGGGTCTATCATCCAATATGGAATGAATGGTATGGTATTCTATGATAGATCTTCTAGGAGTATTCCCTAGGTATGCGATTCTTATGGGACATATTACCAAATGATAAAACTAATATAGGGGAGGTACATGATACTTTGGGAATATTCCTAGATGAGAAGAACCCCATAGGGGAGGTACATGATACCTTTGGGAACATTCACTTGAATAGAAAATCCCTATAAGGTGAGGTATATGATACTATTTTTAAACATACACTTGAATTGTGTTTGTGATGTTCTGGTTGGCATGATATCACGACATTCTAAAAGACAATTTGATAATGTTCAAAACATGTATGGTTGATCAGGACCAAGGACCTAAGGATTGAAAATGGTATTCAGGAATGGCCTATGTTATGTGAGAATGAAGTAGGGAGGCAATGATATTATGGAGGTTACCAGGATATATTCAAATACATCCCAACATCCATTTTAAGCACATATTTTTGGTTAATATATTTATTTTTGATAGTTAGTTATTTATTTTGAGCATGTTATATTCAAATATCACTACATATTTTGATTAGTATGACACTGCATTGGTTGGTCCCTACTGAGTTCTACACTCACACACTTATCAGTCTGACATGTAACTTGGGTACTCGTATAGTTTTCACATGGTCATTTTAAGCACATGTTTAGGATGAGGCTTAGGATAACATGGTTAAGAAAGAAAGATCAGATGATGACATCATATTAGTGAGAGGTGAGGCTCAATGTAGTTGTGAACATAATATATTTATTTTATTTTATTTAAATGTGTAAATGGGATTAGCCTAGTTGGAATCCATCTATTTTATGTATGGAATGTATGTTGGGGCCTCGTTGCATTTTATTTATTAATTTTTGGTTTTTTATTTATTCCTTACACCATTAAATTTATTTTAATTTTGTGTTCTCTAGTATGTGTGTTGTTTTATTTTTTATTTTTATTACAAACTCAGATATAGTGGGTATATCTTTCCCCTGACACCTCTTTAGATTCCCACTACTAGTTGGAGGCCTATGGAATTTGGGGAGGTGCACCTGAGGTCACGTGGAAAACCAATCTGATTAATATTCATAGAATGATCTAGGCTGGGATGTTACAAATTGTTATTAGAGTATTTTTTGTCTTATATTTTGGGATTCAGTAGAAATGAGATATATGAATGTGTTGGAGATTTTTATGGAACATTATCTGGTGTGTGGAGAACAAATTTCATGAGGGATGTCCATATTAGTAGGTCATGGGATTGATTTTATTGTACTATGATGGTATGGATGATATGATTTTCAATTACTATGATGCACATGATGTTTGGGATTTATTATTTATGATTTATAGAGAATAGATCTTGTCTCGTTAGAAAGAGTAATTTTATTGGGTTTTGTATCTTGGCCTATAGAGGCAAGAGGTTTCCCATGCAACATATCAAGAATGTATGATCCACATGACATATGCTTGTTAGTTTGATTGTTTTCACTATTAACTGAGGATTATCTTTTTTAATTGTTAGAAACTTCTCATATGATGTTTTACCATATAATTACTTAGTGGTATTCTACTTAATTGAGCTGAATTTTACATTTTTATTTTACTATGGTGGTTGGTATTATGGATCCTATTACGATGATGGTGGAGTAGTTCATTCAGATAGGGATGAGTGCATACCATAAGTGGTTAGTATGAGAGTTAAATGTATTAGAGAAAAACCCCTTGGGGTGAGTTAAATTAGTCTGGGTTATTTAAAGTACTAGTAAAAACATGTTCACCGTTTTCCCAAATAGCTTAAAATGGTACTTTACTTAACTAATCTAGTGATTATTATTCGTTCAATATAGATCATCTATGGAATTGTTGTTATGTGTGTGAATATAACCTATAATGGTGAGATGTGATTATCCATGAGGCAGTCTCATATGGGGAAACTGAGTAAGAGTTGGTGCCTTTTTGGGATAATGGTATGACACTTAAGTATTCATGTGATAATGAGATAAGAATGGTGTTTATTGTCCCATGAGTTGTTACCCCAGTGAGGCCTTGGTTTGGGATAGGTGAGAGTAGTTAGAGACCCTGTGTGGTATGACTCTGTGTTGAGTGAGTCAGTGAGCTGTGTGTGATGTGAGGGAAACCCCTAAGAGGGTTTAGTTATGGGTTTTTGTTTTCATAGTGATGGTAAGAAATGGGAAGTGCTTTGGGATATTTGTTTGATACATTGAAGTGTTATTGAGTACATGAGGTAAGCATTGTGATGATTTATTTTCCTTGGGAAAGGGAACTTAGGTTCCATTTCACTAAATGCGCTATTGAGCATTGTAATAGCCTGGGTATACACTCATGTTTTCGTTAATTCCAATGGATTGGATGAGAATGGTACATGTAGAACACATTTAAAATGTTAATCAGTGAGTAGTTATGTGTGAGCTAGGGGATATGGATTTTTAAGGATACATTTTGGGAATGTTTTCTTTATTTTTTATGGAATTAAGGAGTTATTCTATGGTAAGGGGTATTTTGGGAAGGTATCCTGTGATGTGGAACAATTGATCAATATTTTTTAGGTGGGTGATTCCTAAGATGGAATGAGAAAGCTCGGAAGGTGTAACATTTAGGAGATGTTAGAAGCTATCAAAGGTTATCCTTAAGAATAATTATAATATCACTCATATTTTTGGGAGTGTGAAGTTAGTCATGAATGTATGAACCTTTCATTAGAGAGGTCGTGGGAGTTCAAGACTGTTTATCAAATGGTCATTTTGGATTTTGGATGCCCGTGAGAAAATAGATTCGAATACATATAGATCCCCTAGTAATTTATATGTATGAATTTAGATTCATTATTAGGTGGAGAATGAGAATTGGAATCCAACTCTAAATGGTTTCAAGATGACTCAAACATGGTTGGGTTGGTGGTGTGCTAGTGGTTGTAGTAAGCAAAATGATGGAAATCAATAGTGGACCAGTCTTCTAAAGAAGGTCTAATCAGTACTCTTGTGTGATATAGAATGTGGTGATCTTGAAACTACATCATTTATATAATTTGGAATATGATTTATTATATCATGAATTGGATAGGTAATTTTGAGGGAAAAATCAGTATGATCATTTTTTTTCTTGGATGAGGGAGGATCTTCCATTTTCATTGGAATTTGAGAATGAAGAGAGGCACTGGAATGGGACTGGTGATTTTTTGTATGTATGGTAATGGAGATTTTGGAACCTTACTAGGAAATTAAATTGAATGTGGGTATAGAATTCCAATGGTAAATTCCAATGATAAAGGAACAAAGCCATTGTAATTTGGAATTTAAGGGATTTTACTTATGGTGGGGATCACCATAGGCTGGATGATCAATTGGATAATGGTGTGGTCTTATCTTGAGATGAATGACTTCCACAGGGCACTCTCCTAGAGTTTTGGAAATGTAAATAGGTGTTGGATCATGGTCTGGAGGCTTAAGAGCAATGAACTTTGATGTTATTATTTAAAGGAACATTTATCATTCTGATGTTGAACTCAACTGGTTAGTGATGAATCGATGACTTGAGTAGGTTAGGATGCTTGTTTAGATGAACACTAGGATGTATCAGGGATGATAAGTGTTATGGATACTATATTTTAAGATCTCATTTTTAGGTGATTTGAAATTTCCAGTTGGGATTTTAATTTTCAATTGGTGGTTAAGACAAATTTTGAATCAAGCTTTAGAATGGAGTTATAAATGATGTGGTATATTTAAATTATGTTTTTAGATATGGAATGATTCTTGGAAAGTTTTTGGGGTGCTCGGGTGAGTCTCATAAGATTCAAGTTATAATTCAATGTTTTTGGGAAATTATGAAAATGGTGCATGGATTGGGTCAACTAATTTCAAGTAAACCATGTGGAAACCCTTACATTTGGGGAGTTTTTAGTTAAATTTTTATAGATAATGGTCTATGTTCATGATTAGAACAATGCTTAGGGAAAACCATTTGAACATCAATGGAAACTGTGTGGGGTCTCATGAACATTGGGCTTAACATGTGGTTTACGTACGACTATAGAAAAACTATGTGAAATGTTACAGATCAAGGAAATGTCGGATCATGTGATTGAAATATGGTTTATAAAAATTTGTGGCCTAACCATGTGAGAGAATTTTACTTGGGTAGTGACTACTTCAAAATTAGGATATGGTTTAAAAAACAATATGGATAAACCATGTAGATGACTATATTTTCATTAAAATGAAGTTTTACCATTTTCCCCTCTAATAATTGAACTCTACCCCTCCCTTTCTCTTCCCCTCACATGCACATACATAAAAGAAGGTTCCACACCCTTCCTCCCTTCTTCAAGCCCCATCAAGGGGGAATTCATCATAGATTCTCATGGATTTTTGAGGTATGTATATCCTTCTAGTTATATATGTTCGTATCACCCCACTAACAAGTTTAATTTTGAGCTTTTTGACTTAATTTTTCATAATATATTTCACTAGGTCATGGTGGAATTTCCTAATTATCATGGGACTTAATTTATTCCTAGAATGGGAACATTCTTAGAGTTCTTCCGGGTACTTTTGTTCATCATTTTGGAGAAGGTATGTCATTCTCCATAATCTATTAAATATTTTCATCAATTTTAAATCAATTTTCTTATAGATTTGGTGACACACATTAGGTATTTTTATCAGGTTAGGGTCTATAGGATTCCATGGGTTGTTAGTGTGTGATTGATTATAGTCCTTCTATGATGTATTGACATCGAAATTTTGTGCTAAATATGCCAAGTGTAATTTAATTAGTTAATTAATTACAAATGTTATAATTTATTGTTTAGTATTTCATAGATTTATTTAGGAGTCCTGTTTGTGATGTGGTATAGGATCGAGTAGGGATAGAACTTGGAGGTCTTTGGTAACTATTGTTGGCCATCATATATAGATGGAAGTCATCAAATAATAGGTAGGTGGTCTGCGTACTTTCCCTTATGGAATTTATGACTTTGATATATTCTTGTGGAATGAGGTCTCATCATTATCGTGATTAATGTGTATAATTAATTGAACAATATAATTTAAATATATTAATATATTTTTTAAAATAATTAATTATGTTATTGAATTATAATTAAATACCTGGACTAGGATAAAAAATGTGCTAAGGACCTGATGTACCCTGATCTTGGTTGGTTTTCCTTGGCCACTAATGGATGAAGCCTTGACTTGAGATGTGATTATCCTAGGTGAATAGAATATAGGACGTGATGATAGGTTGGGAATAGTATTGAACTTATGAGACCCTATTAATTGAGATGCTCCATGTGCTATATTTTATCCTTTTCCAGTGCTAGATACCCTATATATCTCGTGATGCGATCCTATCTTGATGATAGTGATGAGGGATATAGTATTATTTGGGCATCAACTGTTGACCTGAGACCTAAATAGAGACTAAGAACCCTTGTGAGGGTGCCACTTCCATACTGTCACCAATAGGGTACTAATGGGTGCACCGATGGATAACTAGGAATGGTTGGGAGTAAATAAATTTTCTAGATATGGTATTGTTTTCCACCTTATAACCCATATAGACAATGTGATATTATGTTACATGGATAGAGGTGAGGGGTTTGGGCATTCATTCAACATATAAATTTATTTTTTTCTCCACTTATTTATCATTGTTTCATCCAAATATGCCCATACATGTTTCCTAGAACCCTGCCTATGGGTCTGATGAGAAGTGATGATATTGAAAAGTATGCCCATAGGATTTCCTAGGATCTAACTATGTGCCACAAGATAATTTCTGAGACACCCAAATATGACCTCGGGTCCCTAGGATTCCTAGTATACCTAGGATCTATTTGGTAGGTGATCATAAGAGTTCTCTTGGAAGGATCTAAATAGTAGATTCCCATAGGGATAGTCGTGTATTATGAATGGTTATACAGCTTGGATAACTTTGATAAATGAATGGAAAACTCCCATAGTATGGATGTTTATGATACTACTGGTGGGACTAACATGTTTTAGAAACATGATGTTTATATTGGGACATCACATTCTATATCAATAGGGGTCCTTTGGTGGAGGCTTGTACCCTATGATCTTCCGGGGGCCAACTATCTACAATGGCATGGTTGGTATGGTATATTAGAATGTAGAATCTAGGAGAATTCACCATGTTTGTGATACTTATGGGGAATATTTATATATTAGAATACTCCCATGGGGATGGTACATGACACTTATGGATTATTCCTGGATGATATGACTCTTACAGGGGAGGTACATGATACGATTGGGAATATTCCCCTGATGAGAAAACTCCCATAAGGGGAGGTATATGATATTATTTTGAACAACACACATGAAAGGTGGTTTTTATGTTATAGTTTTAATGGTATCATGATGTACTTTAAGAAACTCTAATGATGGACAAAGAATGTATGGTCATTCAAGGTCAAGGATCAGAGGATCAAAAACTGTATTTGGGAATTTTCTAGGTTATGTGAGAACACGACAGGGTGGTGGAGATATTATGGAGTGATATTCTCTGATATGTGTTGAGAGACATTTTGGTATTAGGAGGAATTATTTATTGTTGGTTAATTTATTTTTTTCAATGGTTATTTATTTATTTTGATCATGTAACATGTACATATCACTACATATACCAATTAGTATGTGACCGAATTGGTGGTTCCCTAATGAGTTATGTATTCTAACCCTGCTTGGCCCACTATAGAACATGGATACCTGAAAAAAAATCACATAGTAATTTTAGGCACAAGTTTTGGATAAGGCCTAGGATTTCATGGATGAGTGACACAACTCTGATGGTAACATGATATCAGGGTGAGGTGAGGCTGAATGTAATCATGGATCGAGTGTCTTTAATTTATTTTATACTTATATGTATATGGAAATGGCCTAGTGGGAAACCATCTATTCTATGAATGTAATGGTTGTTAAAACCTCATTGTATATCATTTATTATTTACGGGTTTTATATTTATTACTTCTTCTATTTATTTTAGTTATATTATGCGTACTCTATTATGTAGGATGTTTGATTATTTATTTTGATTGTGAAATTTGATACATGGGTTATAACTTTCTTATGATACCTCCTTGGACCCCCGATACTAGTTGGTATCCTCTTCCATTTGGGGAGGTGCGCTTGAGGTCATATGGTGAACTGATCTGATTACTATTCATAAAGTGAGTTGAACTAGTATGTTACATCTTCCTTATCATGATATAGTTTTTAAGAAAATAATTAAAACTTTTATACATTTCACATGAACTAGGTAAGTATTTGGATTATGAACATGTTATTTAATTTTAGAATTCATGAATATATATCAACATTATTGATTAACCATCATATTTACCTCTAAAGTCAACTATAGACTTAGCCCTCCTTAAATATCATATCCGTGATTCTAAGTTTTACTTTTTTAATGTTTTGTAAGCACTTTGGTAGAATTGATAATTATTTTTATATCATTTTCATATAAAAATAATTTATATTAATTTAATAATTTTTATATTATATTTTGGGCACTATATCATTTAAGACATGTTCCACAATTTTTTATAATATTCTATATAATTTTAGATTTAAATATAAAAATAAAAAGTATAATTTCACTTAAACTCAAATTCTTATTTTAAAATAAATTTTGAATTCAGAAGTATCAATCAATTTATGATCACAATATATATGAACATTCAATTTCAAAATAAATCCTTTAAAACTTTTCAAAAAGGTAATTAAAATTAAAATATCATTTATAATGTTTTATTATAATTTTTAATCAAAAAAGTGATTATACATCACATTTATTACCTACTATCACATCTTGTTATTTATAACATTTTAAGAAAATAAGTTTCTTCAATTTTTTATATGATTATCCAGAATATATTATTCATTTTTTAAAAATGCATATATAACTATTAAATATTATATTTTAAACTAAAAATCATAATATAATATGTACAATTCACTTATTATAATATATATTTCATTTTAAAACAAAAATTCACATTCTTTTTTCATATCATGCCATAATTTTTTATTGGATTTTAAAAATATTAGATATCAAAAAAAATTCTTAAAATTGATAAAAAAAATTATAATAAATTAGATAACCTAAGAAATCATATCTAAACTTTGATTAAATCAATTGTCCTATTATAAAATAATTATTGTTTATGGATGATTCAATAAAATATAACTCCATAATAAATATTATAAAACACATAAATATTATTTAAAAATATGTGGATACTACATGAATATTCTTGGTTTCTGTATTTTTGAATTTATTAATATACAAAATACACAATATAACTCATGAAATAGAATGGGTGAGAGAGATGAAAAACATGCTGAAATTATCACATGATCCAAATTATGCTTGAAGGAATGGGTATTAACATTCCTCTAACTTTTGTTTGATCATACCAATGTAAATAATATATATATATATATATATTACTGAAGAATAATATACCACATACCTAGAAATTAAATTACATTGAAAATATTTGAAACATGTAACTCCAAATTATATCAAGGTTTACACCCTATATTGATCAGTAAGAGTTTATAAATACATGGGGAAAATAAGAACATAATGAATATAGATATCTATAAAATTTTACACTCCTCCCATGGAAATATAACCCCTCTTAATGAGGTAGTGGATTATTTTTAATGGCAGTAAATGAGAATTTTCCTCAATATAAGTCATGGTCCGAGGTAGGGTTGGTGATCTATCCTCTTGAATATGTCCCATATTCATTATCCATATGAATGAATAACTTTCTGGATGAATTTAAACTTGAAATTTCTTTTTTTTGAACACATAATTATATTTAAACATTATTTTGTGTTATCCAATTTTGATCTTCCTATCTCAAGTTAGTGTCCAAATATAATAATCCAGTTAATTTTAATCGTATATAATTTCTTCACATTCTAAGATGTATTTTTGTCCCATAAAATTAGATCCAATAATTTAACCAGTTTGATGAATTTTATAATTATGAAAAAATAATTATGAAAAAAATGAATTTTGAAACTCATATTATCATATTGAATGTTATGAGATAAATGCCAAACCACTTTAAAATTGGTCCATTATTGAAAAGATCTAATTTATTTATAAGGTCCCAAAACATCACAAACATCCAAATTTTTTATTTTAATGATCATAAATGTAATGGTATATATTCTAAATAGTATGAATAAAAATAACACCTCACATTTCCCTTAAATAAAACATTGTACTCTTGGGACAATTTTAACAATTTTATTCCATATTTTTTAATAAGATATTCATGAAAATATTTATCAATTCATGTAGTTGATCTTAGTAACCATGATTGTAATTATCTTATAAATTTTATCAAAAAAAATTCAATTATATTCATGAATATAATCCTAGAGAACCAATTTATATTTCAACTATTTCACAATTTCTCTATGTGTGTGTGTCAAAAATTTCATGATAGATATTCCACTCCTTATTTATAATATTTAGTTAAAGAAAATATTTTCATCTTAACTAGTTCATTTTCACTAATCCTCATTTTATACTTTGAAATTTAATTTTCAAAACCCACTCACTTATTTATTCTTGAAATTCAAACCTCAAGTTAATGACTTAGATATCAAGATTTATTTTATATTCCATCACTCCAATATTAGTTATAATATATATATATATATATAATCTATTTTTTCAAATTTTATGATTTTTTCTTACGGAGTGAAACAGTCTAAGTAGGTCAATCTAGTATAGTTATGAAATCACTCATATAATAAATGAATGTATTGAAAAACCTCAAATAAAAATTAGCTAAAATAACTTAACTTACATATACCTTCAATTAAGTAGGAAAAAGTTAAAGGTCTTGAATATTTATGATTATTATATGGATATATTACATGAAATAATTTCATATAAAAATATCATATTTATGGGTCTCAAAATACCAATGGTTTTATAAACATACAATTGGTCATATCATTTACATACACCCATTATTTCTAAAATAACCATTCAATGTTTAAATCTATTACATATTTCACATCCTACCAATTTTTTTAACATATTTTATTGGAAAAATTCAACATAAATTTCCAAGAAGTTTCATGATGGTAATAAACACATGGAATTTGTAACACCCCAAGATTTTATACGTATATCCTTTGAAAAAAACTTGAACTATTCAGTAACTTTCTTTACATAAAACCGTGAGTCTAAATGAACATACGATATAATATACAATTATAACCTATACATTATATTGTAATTTATTAATAAGATTACTTACAATTTGAAATAAACATAGAAAATATTTCTTAAGTTAAAATTTATTGATTAATTCCTAAAAACAATCATGAGATTTTTAATAAGATAATTTAATGATTAAATGACCTATTTTTTAAAGAAATGTATTTTTCTACATGTTATATATTATTATCTAAAAAAAATAAATTTATCACTATTAAAAATTTATTTTAATAAAATTTATTGTTAATTAATGAATAAAAACCCATAAATTAGTTATCTAAAGGTTAATAATGAATAAAAATCTTTAAAATGTAAAAAGAGTTATTTTTCCTACAACATGTTTTATATGCACAATGTGTTTTTATAAAAAAAATAAATAAATAAAAAATAATGATTAATTTTTTAAATGAATTGTATATATTAAATATTTTATAAAATGTTTTAATATTAATTTTATATTTTTTACTAGGCATGGAAGGAAAGTAAATTCAATTTATACTTAAAAATTATTTTTTCTAATAATGGGTTTTAGTTGTGTTTTACATGATTATTTTGAAATTAATTTCTATAAATTATAGAAATTTAATTTTTTAAAATGTATTATATATTTTTAATCATATTTTAAAAATTTTGGAATGAGTCCATCTTCATTTTTTTCATAATTTATTGCAAAATAGAAAAAAAATTGTATACCACAGTTATGGTTAAAATGCATTTACTAGGGTGGGGGGGGGGGGGTGGGGGTGGGGGTGGGTAATAGATAAGGGTAAAATTACCACATAAAAACACTAATTTTTATTTTTATAAGAAATAATATCATATATTATTTTAATATTGAACCCAAGGACATTTGGAAGAATTATACATGAGAAATACATTAATATTATTTAAATCTTCTTTGCAATTCCATGCGTGTCCTCTCCCTCACTTAAAAAGGGAAGATAAAATCCACCTTTATTTAGAATATTTGAGAATTATAAATAATAAAATATCTAAAAAACCTTCATATAATCCTTCCATTCATCATATAACCCCTAGTATCCTCTTAAGACCAACCATACAATGCTTAAGGTGTATGTAAAAGTAGGTCTCTCAAAGAAGAGGTATAAATCTTAACTAAGCTCTTTCAATTTTATTTCTTATTCTAAATTCTATAAATATGTTGTATCTATAATAAAATAATGAATAAAGTATCATAAATATAATGATATGAAATTATGATGATTTCAAAACCATTTTACACCTTCTTTCCATCAAATGGGAAATGAAAGTATTATTCATGCGTATTCGTGGACTACAACCTCTATGTAGAGATATGATTAATTTTATGTCAATGACTAAAATTCATAGATATAATGATTGATTTAATAAATATATATGATATTAATGATATAATTATGATTCTTTAATGATAAAATATTATTTACATTTCTTGTCTTCTTTTCGTTAGAAACTAAAAACAATGTTCATGCATACATATGGACTACTGTCTCCATGAATGGTGTAATTAATTATTCTATATCTACATTTTATGTATGGTTATAAATATCTATATAATGAATATATATTATATTTTTATCATGATTAACATTATGGAGATTATGTAACCATGATAAATATGTAAATACCATAAAAAATGAATCAAAACACACATGAAAAATGAAATAGTTATCACACAGAATAGTGATTTTAATAAAGAATTATCAATTAATGGGTAATAAGATGTTATAAGTAAACTATATATGGTATTATGAATATAATTATTTTATTTTTCTACAATTATAATTTATTATAATTTATTATATATAAGGTTAGAAAACTTAAGATGAAATTCGAACTTAAGGTAAGGGTTATAGGTTATAATCTCATTTTTTCTAGTATTATTTATGATTAAATATATAATGATGAATTTATATTTTATATATCTCATAAATACCATTTATTTTATTACCATTAGTTTATTTATGAATATTTTAAGTCTTTCATTAATTTTTTTCTCTCAAAGTACTCAAAAGTCTATAATAATGTTTTTAAGGAAAGTCTACATTTTTTTCTATTCAAACATGATTTTTTTATTCCATGCCATTATTTTATTTAAAATATTTTAATGAATATTTTTTAATAATCTATATTTATTTATTAAAATCACTTTTTCCATGTTTGAATTTTTATAAAAAGTTTTAAAAGGAATCTTCTTTTTTTCAAATGAGGTACTTTTTATTAATGGTGTAAACAAAATAATTATTTTAATGTTTATAACATGAATGAAATTTACAACCATCATGACTGCTAAAATATTTTAACATTCCTTTAAAAATTTCCAAGGTTTTTTCAATGAAAATATTTTCCTAATATTTTGGAATCTTTTTGATTTTAAATAAGTTGTTTCAAAATGAAATAGTCATTTTCCTCAAGAAATATTCCCATGATTTTCTATAAGAACATTCTATCTTTGATAAAAACCTTTGATGTTACATATGATTTACTAGGGATATGATTCTATGATACCATACTAATTATTTGTTTTTATATTTTATAATTATGATGAAGAAATATTAATAAACACAATTTTATTTTCTTCTAATTAAGGTATGATAAAATGATAAATATTTTCATTATTTTTGGATGTATAAATGAATGGATTAGGATTATGTGATGGGAGGTCTGTTATATCCCTCCAATTCATTGGGTAATGATTTTTGGAAAAATTACCTCAAGGTAACTTTGCAGTGTTTTAGGTTGATTGTATTTGTTGAAAAAGTAGGTTGACAAGGACATTTTCAGAGTTATAATGATATTTATCCCCATGTATATTGATAAGGTTTCAAGACATAGGTATGTAAACATTGGAAGTGGTATATAAAATTTCATGTACAAGGTGACTTTATTTCTTAGTGTTTGCCAAATTTTTGGGGTTCAAAATTTAGTGTAAGGGACATGATTCATGAATGATGTTTTTTCTAGGACTATCTCATGAAAAAACAGAAAAGGCATGGTATTTTTGGAATCTTGGTGTTGTGATGGTTTTGATATTCGAGAAATAATGTTGAGTCATGAAGGAAAAATGTGGTATGTTTCGAAACTATGAATGTTTCCTGCATGTTTTGCGAAATACAGTAAGTCTCTTGAATATGGAAAATTTATATAATCTTTTACAAAGAAAGGTAGTTTCTGAAACTATAATTAAGATTTTCATAAATTTTTTGTAGTGAGTTTGAATTTTTCGTGAAGTGTTTTCAATGTATATAAATATGTGGATACCACCTCCCCCAGTTAGAGAGAGGAATGGTTAATGAAAATACAATTTCTCTAAATTCATGAATGAATTTCATGAAATATTTCCTACATGAAGGATTTATAATAATTAAAATTTCATGAAGGAATACGTCAGGGCGTGCAGGCAGAGATGGTGGTCGTGGCCGTGGTAGCCAGACACCAGGATCGCAGAGGCAAAAGGGCGGGATAGCTCAGGGTAGCCAGGCTATGTCGCAGGGCCGTGGCACTGGGCAGGCATATGCAGTGCAACAGACCCAGCAGGAGCAGGATCCCAGACCTTCTACAGTCAGAGGTACTGTTCTCATAGCTTTTGACTTATCTTCAGTGCTTTTCGATATGGGTGCTACACATAGTTTCATATCTGTACCTGTTATGGAGAGCCTTGGGCTATGTGTTTCTACTTCTTCGAATATCATGACGCTAGACACTCCGTTAGGGACTAGGACGACAGGTGTGCGTCAGTGTAAGGAGTGCCCCCTTGAGGTTGGAGGGTGTCACCTCCTTTGGGACCTCTATGTCTTAGAGATGACGAGCTATGATGTCATTCTCGGGATGGACTGGTTGGTTCCCTATCGAGCCTTTGTAGACTGCTATCATCACAGGGTGCGTTTCATGTCACCAGAGGGTGGAGAGTTTCTAGACAAGGGAGAATGAGATGTTCAGGAGAGTCAAGCTGGACTAAAGCATCATGGGCGAGGTGGAGTCACAGCCCAGATTTTGAGTTTGTATCTGGATGATCAGGGGACTTGTCAGACGGATTTCCCTCCAGTTGTTGATCGTTTTAGGGATATCTTCCCGGACTAATTTTCAGGTCTACCTTTGGTGTGTGAGGTGGATTTCTCTATCGAGCTTGTGCCAGGAGTAGCACCGGTGTCCATTCCTCCTTATAGGAAGTCTACACCAGAGTTGAAGGAGCTCAAGAGGCAGTTAGAGGAGTTACATGCAAAGAGATTTATCCGAACCAGTACTTCTCCTTGGGGTTCGCCGGTCCTTTTCGTGAAAAAGGCGGACGGTACCCTCAGACTTTGTGTGGATTATTGTAAGCTGAACCAGTTGATGGTTAAGAAACGATATCCCTTTCCGAGGATTGATGATCTGTTTGATTAGCTTCGTGGAGCATGAGTGTTCTTGAAGATTGAATTGAGATCCGAATATCATCAACTGTGAGTTAGACCATCTGATATACCTCTCACAGCTTTCAGGAGTAGGTATGGTCTATATGAGTATACGGTTATGCCGTTCGGACTGACAAACATGCCAGCAGTTTTCATGGCTCTGATGAATCGCGTGTTCCATCCGTATCTTGATTCTTTTGTGGTAGTATTCGTGGACGACATCTTAGTGTACTCTCACACTCGAAACGACCATGCCACCCATCTTGAGATCGTATTGAGTACACTGAGAGAGCATTGGTTATATGCTAATCTCTCAAAGTTCCACTTTTGGATGGACCAAATTCACTTCCTAGGTCACGTTATCTCAGAGGCAGGAGTTGTAGTAGACCCAGAGAAGGTAAGGGAAGTAGTTCCCTAGGAGAATCCTAAGAACATGTTTGAGATACAGAGTTTCTTAGGGATGGATGGTTACTACATACGCTTCATACAGGACTTCTCCTGCTTAGCAGCACCGTTGACGGGACTGACTAAGAAGGGTGTAAAGTTCGTTTGGTCAGAAACTTGCGAGGCGGCTTTTCAGGACTTGAAAGGAAGGTTGACATCAGCACCGATCCTGATACTCCCAGAGCAGAGGAAGAGCTATACAGTTTACTGTGATGCATCAGGGATTGGGCTGGGAGCCATTTTGATGCAGGGTGACCGAGTTGTTGCATATGGGTCTCAGCAGTTGAGGCCACATTAGAGGAATTACCCAACACATGATCTCGAGTTAGCTGCAGTTGTTCATGCATTACGTTGTTGGAGACATTATCTTTTGGGAGAGCATTTTGTTCTTTTCACCGACCACAAAAGCCTCAAGTATATCTTTACTCAGCGTGACCTGAATCTGAGGCAGAGAAGGTGGGTTGAGTACCTATAGTCCTTCGATTTTGATCTTTCCTATACACCCGGTAAAGGTAATATAGTAGCTGATGCACTAAGCAGGAAGACTCAGATACAGGCAGTGTAGAAGGCCAGTGGTGAGTGGAAACTCATGGATTTGTTCTCTGAGATGCATCTGGAGGTTCATGACAGTCAGGGGAAGATTTATCTTTCATCTTTAGCTGTGACTTCTACCCTCCTGGATAGAGTGAGGATGAGACAACTATCTGATTCAGAAGGCCTAGTTCTACGGGAGTCGGTGACAAGTGAGGACCCTCCTCCCAGTTGGACGATAGGCGATGACGAGGTTTTGCGTTTCCATGGATGAGTGTGGGTTCTAGGGGATATACACAACGAGATGATGTGGGAGATTCATGCTTCAACTTGGGCAGTTCATCCTGGGGTTACCAAGATGTACCGTGACTTGAGGCGTCAGTACTGGTGGCCGGGTATGAAGAGAGAGATAACTGGTTTTGTCATGAGGTGTTCCACCTGTAAGAAGGTGAAGGCAGAGCACTAGAGACCAGATGGGCTGTTACAGTAGTTACCCATTCCAGAGTGGAAATTGGATGATGTCGTGATGGATTTTGTGATGGGGTTGCCGAGGTCACCTCAAGGCAATGACGCCGTGTGGGTTGTTGTGGATAGACTCACAAAGGTAGCTCACTTCTTTCCAATCAAGGAGACCTTCGGGGTAGACGAGCTCGAGAGACTGTATATCCGAGAGATCATACGCCTTCATGGGATCCCTCGTTCTATCATTTCTGATAGGGACACCTGCTTTACGTCTTGTTTCTGGCAGAGTTTTCAGAGGGCACTGGGTACACAGGTGCTTCTGAGCACAACATACCACCCTCAGACTGATGGCCAATCAGAGCGTACGATACAGGTGCTTGAGTACATGCTGCGTGCATGCGTCCTAGACTTTGGGGGCTCTTGGGAGAAGAACATACCCTTATTCGAGTTTTCCTATAACAATAGTTTTCAGGCGACTATTGAGATAGCACCTTATGAGGATTTATATGGTAGGCCATGCCGATCACCTTTATGCTGGTTAGAGGCAGGTGAGGAAGCTTTACTGGGACCACATCTCATGCAGGAGACATCTGAGCAGGTCCAGTTGATTCGGAAGCAGATGGATACCACGCAGTCTTGACAGAAGTCATATGTTGATCGCCGCAGACGACCTTTGGAGTTCGTGGTCGGGGATTAGGTTTTTCTATGTGTTTCTCCGAGGATGGGACACAAGCAGATCAGGAGATAGGGTAATCTTTCACCGAGGTATGTGGGGCCATTCGAGATTCTAGAGAGACTCGGGCTGGTTGCTTATCAGTTGTAGTTACTGCAGCGATACCGAGCCATGAACGACGTCTTCCACGTGTCTCAGTTGCGTCGCTATCATTCAGACCCATCTCACGTCATTCAGCCTGAGGAGGTTGAGCTTCAGCATGATTCATCATTTTAGGAGCATCCGATCTGTATCGTTGATAGGAGCACGAAGGTTCTCCAAGGCCGGTCAGTTCCTCTCGTACGGGTGCTATGGCAGCATGGACGAGTGCAGGACGAGACCTGGGAGCGGGAGGCCGACGTACGTGCTCAGTGGCCAGATCTGTTTTAAGCTATATCTTCGCCACCCTTGGAAGGGCAATTTGGGGACGAATTTCTATAAGGGGGGAAGTTTGTAAGAACCCGGTTCTTATTTTGAGGTACGGGATTTTCTTTTCTCTTTTCCTTAAGTGTTTTTGAGAGAATATGGAAAATTGGGAAAAATCCTAAATTTTGAAACTACACGCCGTGTACTTTTCCACACGCCGTGTACTTTTGGCCGTGTGGGGATGAGTACACGGGGCATAAAGCCTTTTTGGTGATGAGGGGTGTAGGAACCGACTAAACGCCGTGTAGTGGTACCTTACATGCCGTGTAGTCAGTCGACAGGCTTAAACAGTAAGGCGGTGGAGTCACCGCCAGCTGGGCGATAGTACACGCCGTGTACTTGGGAGTACATGCCGTGTACTCATGTCATCGAATGAACAGTGTGGCGGTGCCGCCATAGGAACAATTAAATGAAGGAAGTACACACTGTGTACTCAGAAGTACAAGCTGTGTACTTTGTTTTTTCGGCTTAAAATAGGTAGTAGCCTCCTCATTTTTTAGAGGAGGCATTTGAGCCGTTTTTGAGCCAAAGTAGGAGGCCAGACCTTTGAAGATACGCCGAGTATTCGTCTGGAATCGGTTTCCACCTCGGACGATCCCGTTGGAATCGCACGGGTAAGGGATTCCACCTCCTTGGACGATTTTTAACAATTCTTCTCCTAACGGAAGTTATTTGCATTTGAATGGGTTTTTTTCTTCGTCAGATCTATGTCGTTATTGGGTGTTTCTGGAGTCAGCGTTCGGGTATAACGTTCGTTGGCGTATAAGGTAGGTGGCTTGGTGTAAATTTCCAACTGTCATGTGTTTTTGGGCGTTTTCGTGCCACGAACCCATGTTGGGGTGTCGTGTGGCTGAGGCCGTTGCTATATTTAATGCCTAGAATTGCATAGGTGATTACATTGTGACAATAAAATGCTGGTTGGGATCATTGCTTGGATCCGGAACCACCCCGGGGGTGTGTTTCACTATTTAGCCATTTGGCCAGGGTACCCGAGGGTATGCCTTTAATGTAGTAATTGTAGAATTCCCTTGAGAGCAATTTCTTGTTTACTGCATTTTGAAATGTTGGGCATGGCTCGATTACCTGTTTAGCCTGAGGGTGTTGTTGTGATTAGCCTGTGGGAACTGTAATATTTAGCCCGTGGGCAATAGTTATTTCGGCCTGAGGGAAACTTCTTTCGTGCCTGTGGACAATTGACTCTATGCCTGTGGGCGAAACTACCTACGCCTGAGGGAAAACTCTGTTATGCCTGAGGGCAGATTCTTGTGTTGGATACTCGTTACCCGAGGGTAGGAGTTTACATGTCTGAGGACACTAGTTGTTTACTTAGAAATTCACTGTGGTGATTTCTTATATTAAATGGATTAAATGAATATTAAAAATGGAAATATAACTGGTAGTTGTTACTTTTTATTACTGCTTACTTTATTTCATTTTACCACTGCACACTATTATTGCATGTTAGCACGTAGTTGGTCACGTGCCTTTGGTGGGTGCCTACTGAGATATATTTCTCACACCCTGCTTGGGTCACGCTTTTCGGCCCAAACAGATTACGTTGCTGCAGGTGTAGATAGAGGCAATAGTACCTATACAGGTACTTGACTATTGCTGAGGAGTAGGAGGGCATGGGACTGAGCCTAGGCTCGCGATGCCGCTGCCAGCTGTTTTTCTTGTTTTGCTGTACTATGTATTTTGTTGTACTGTACTGATGTATAACATGTTCTGGCTATTTTATTAGAACTTGAAACATATAGAATCATCATTTATATACTATTGGTTATATCCACTGCTGTAATTATTTCAGATGTGTATGGTTTACTGCTTCCGCTATTTTTGTATGTTTATTTTGTATTCCGCTGCGCTACACTTTGACAAATGAGGGCATAGTTTCCCCACTATCAGACCTGGGCCCTCGCTGCTAGTCGGCAGCCTCTGGCGTTTGGGGAAATGCGCTTGAGGTCACGTGGCGAACTGGGCTCGGGGCACCCGTTGCGTGGCACCCGGGTTTGGGACATTACACTACATATGAGAGGACACTACGAGTTTTTAAAGTGAAAAACCATTAAATGTTTACTAAGTTTTTATATCCATTTTCAATTTTAAATTGGTTCCAATGACCTAAATTGAATTAATTTAGAAAAATTTAATCAAATTTAACTTTAAGTAATTAAAAATATAATTTAACATTACAAAAAATTAGAAGAAAAAGAATTTTTGAATTAAAATTAATTATTTTCACTATTCATTAAAAAGTGATGTTTCTCAGAAAAATCCTAAAAATTAAACCTAAGATAATTTATACACTATAAATTCAAACATTAAGTTTATTTTATCAAACTTAATTTCTAAAATCTTCTAAAATTAATTTTATTATTTTTCACAGAATGACACGAAGAGTAGTTTATTTGAGAAAATAGTATTTTAAAACACATTAGGGATTTACCAAAAATTAAATTTTTCATTATCAATATGTTTTATTTAGATAGAAACATTATAGAAATTATTTTAAAAGTAGTTATTACTATTCATTTTATAATGTTTAAATTCTAGTTTATAAATATCTCATTTAAATAATTATAATAATAAAATGATGTTTCATAGAAAATAAGTGTTGTGTGTAATATACGCCAAGTCGGTATTGTGTATAGTGCAAGCCAAGTTGGTTCCATGTGAAAGGAATGGTTGACTTAGAGTAGTGTAAGAAATCAATGAAAAATAGTTTATTTAGAATTTTTTTTAATAAAAACTCATGCTGTTATAACATTCCTCTATTAATAAATCCAACAACCATTTCTAGAACATTCCAAACCTCCTTAATCCATCCTAATAAACAAACTATATATTTTTCATTGACGATTACATCCACTTATTGAAGCATGGAATCCAATTATAAATCACCCTTTTGAGTCCTATAAGTATGAATCTATATTAATACATTAATAATACCAAGTATTTTTAACAAATCTAACCATGAAATATTTGCTTTATATAATCTCCACCTTTGGATTTTTTTTGCAATGTGATCTTAAATCCAGCATCACTAAATCTACTGAACCATCAAGAATAAAAAGGTAATTATATTGACTTCTCTTCTTACCCTTATTTTAAATAAAATTAAAAGGGAACCCATTCTATTATTGCCTTTATATTTTCTCCCACTTTATCAAGATAA
This sequence comes from Viscum album, assembly GCA_963277665.1. Classification (NCBI taxonomy): domain Eukaryota; kingdom Viridiplantae; phylum Streptophyta; class Magnoliopsida; order Santalales; family Viscaceae; genus Viscum; species Viscum album. The sequence continues at coordinate 687,435,325 of OY728137.1, read as the reverse complement.
TGTAGAGGATTCTATTTCTATTTTCTAGTCCCCATTAATGTTGAATTTCTTGGGAAATGATTCATCACCTTAATAACTTCTCCTTTATCAATAATCTCATTAATTAATTCTAACTTTGAAATTTTCACTTTATTATTAACCATTGGATATTTTTACTAACTTATACAAATTTTTTGTTGGACTATAAAATTCTAGATTAACTTCTCTTTTCCAATTTTGAAACACTTTCTCAACATTAACTACACTAAATCAATGAACTCCAATGAGTAAAATCCCCACATAACATTTTGGTAGTACAAAATACTCTAATACCACTGTGCATGATATTTAATTTAAAACAATTGTTTAATTTAACTCCCTAAAATCTATCCACATCACCCACTAGTTCTCCATTAAAACACATTTCGTAAAGAGAAATTTTTATTTTCTCCAAAAATTTAAACCTATGATTTCATCACATTCTCATAGAAAGACATTATTAGATAATTTGTGATAAAATGATATAAATTTTTAAAGAAATTAAAACCACTTAATATCAATTAACTATTTATACCACTTGAATTATAAGTTCCTTTATACCTCACCGAGATCTTTTTATTTCAGATAAATCTTAACAACCTTCAAACATTATTAATTATCCCCCCTAAATTTTATAATAATTTATATTCAATTATTCATCAATTTAGGTACACCACTTTTTAGTAGTAATACCTCCACTTTAGATGCTTTTAGTATTATTAAACCATGAACAGCTGATACCTATTTTTAATAAATAAATAGATAAATATAAGGTTTATCTTTTCTACTTCTTCAACTTCCAACCTTACCTCCCATTTTTTCTAGATCAGTATTCTCTAAATAGATGTTCATTTTTACACTATATTGATTTCACTAAATCATAATGTGATATCTTTTGTAAAAAATAATATTTATCATTATTCCATTGATTTTTCTACCCATTCCTTTGATACTGTTTATTCTCAAACTTTAGTAACTTTTTGTTGTAGATTAATATTCAGTATGGTATTTCACCTCTAGTTTTTTTCATTATAGCATATAATGATATATTGTACTCTCTCAATCTGTCTTCCTATATTTATGAGGTTTATTACATTAAAAATAACCTAAATACATTTGTTTCAAGGAATAATCTACATAATATAACAAATTAATTTATATCTATCCATAGAAACTATATTTCATCTAGATCATGCTATTCTTCCTTAGGTTCAGAAAAAACATCCTTAATTCATGTGGAATTCATATTAATATGATCCCAATGTTTACAATTAGCATGTTAGCTCCTCAAAATAAACTAATACCTCTTTTAAACATGAAAAAAACTTAAATAGTTTAACATGTATCCTAAAAGTCTATGATATGTGAGAACATCTACCCCATGGATTGCATCTCACCATAAAATTTTAACCTCTTTAAACAATTGTTTGAAGACATTTAAATATTATGGTGATAGGGGTATCTTAAAATCTTCCTTAAGTTAATGGATTTGGTGAGTCAATATAGACTACCATTTCCACTTTTTTCTTCAACATGGAGTCTATATTCATATTTGAATAAGATTTAATTGAATACAATATCTTTAATTATTTGGGTTTGTTAAATTCTTCACAAGCCAAATGAAAACATGTTATTCCTTGACCAAAATTAATCCCAAGTTTTTTCTCTTATCATGATTGGTAGGTATTTACTTCACTAATTATTATTAATGATTTTACTATCACTTCTAGAATTATTTTATTTTTCAACAAATACCTTATCTTGGGACATCCCTTTTACATGTTCCTTTTTATTTTTATAAATATGTGAATTTACCTCTTTACTCTGAATCATATTTTTGACTTTACATGACATTTTTATTTCACTATAAAGTTTGGAATTCCCATTCATAATACCCTAAATATGAAAATAATTATTATATATCCATTGAAATATTTTTCCCAAAGGATATTTTTTCCATTTAATGTAGACATCTTCCCTTATTTATTTCCATTTGACACTCCCTGGAAACCACCACATGATACATTTTTAGTATATTACAATATATTGGAATAAAAACTATACCTTATTTAATGTGTTTAAAAAATTATTTTTCCATATTTTACATTGGATTCATATTAGTTAATGTATTAAAATTCATCAAAATAGAATATAGCATTGTGTCATTGCATTCCACCAAAGTAGAATGTTTCACCTTACCTTCTTATAGATATTATCAAATCATCATTAATTTTTAGGTACTTTCTTAAATTTATTTCCAACACCTCTAAAATTTTCACTTTTTTATGAATTTTTATGGTTATATTATTCTTATTCCTCAGAGAGGATTCACCATAACCATTACTATATTTTTTTGGAATGTGGTCTTTATTACATGGAATTATTTTCTTGTTTCCCCTATGAAACAATTTACCTTTTCATTATATCATTTTCTCTCATAGAAGGATAGTCAATGCATAAGTGAAATGAATATTATTTTTAGGAATACCCATAGCATTTGATTGTGCCACTTGCTTCTTAGAAAATATCACACCCTCTTCTAATTACTTTTTTTATTATATTTTAAATTTGATAATTTATATATTCATTAAGATTCTTTCCAATAGAAATATCACCCTTCAATGCATTATAGACCTTTTATAGTATATTAATATACTCCTACATCATATTTTTCACTTGAGTAATAGATAATTTATCAAATACCTTATGTTATTAGAACTCTTTCTTCTCTATAACTAATTTCAAAATATGGGAAGTGAGTTTATATATCATGGCCTTCATTTTAAACTTATTTTGAGATCAATATTTACCCCTCAAAATTGGATTTGAGTTATTTTAATTTTGAATCCAACACATCCAATTCCTTATCCTGGGAATCATTATTTTCCCTCAAATCTGTATACACTTCAACAAGTTTATTGTTTATGATTTTCAACATTTCAACTTCAATATTCAAAAATTTGATGTGAAAATACTGAGATTTTTTCTCCTATTTAATAATTATGTTTTATTATTTTATATGATGATTAAGTTATTCTACCTAGTGAAAAAATTCTACTATTGTCCTCCTGGGGATATCCTCTTTATATATGGATTCAACTCCACTTATTATATAAGGTTATTCATCCATTCTTGAAAAATAATTGATTTAATAAATAGTTTTATAAATTGAATTATCTATACTTTTATACTCAAGGATATTGGAATCCTTCATCGATATCTCACATTTTACATAAAATAATACATAATATCTAATCTATTTATATTTTTTTTATTTCTCATATTTATTCCCCTTTCAATGTATCAAAATAATTTATAGGAAAAATGAAAAATTATCTTCAAAAATCAATCAAATTAGGTTAGATAATAAATATTTCAACAAAAAAGAAATATACTATAATACCGCTTATTATGACCATAATGTACTTAATTCAAAGATACCTATGGTTAGTGAATCAAAGTTTGTAATATTTTATAATTTTATTACTTTCCCTTAAACTCTCACTACCCTAATAAATATTAGCCTCTTAATTATATTGGTCACTATGTTTTATATTTAATTTAATTTGATCCAATTATTTGACTTGCATATTAATTGATTTATCTATTTATAATTATTATAAACCTTATAATATTGTGTCATGAAGAATGTAAATGAAACAAATAACATAGAACACACTAATTATTTCTTGTTTGACCACCATGGGATAATCCAAGTATCTTGCAGTCAATACTATGTTGATGCCCCAAAATCACTAAGATTATATCATATATGGTTTTGTATATGTCACTCCTAACTAGGTTCACTCTTCTTATAATGTTTTTGGGATGTTTCATAACCACCAAATGATCACTCAATCAAAATTATTCATTTTCTAACTAATTCAAAAGGAAAACTAGTTTTCACACATTCCAAAAACAATATCAATTATTATTTTAGATGCACCAATTATAGATAGGTTATTTTGATCTCCAAGATTCTTCTTCACTAGAAGGCATGAATTTATACATGAAAAACATAAATACCCTTCTATGGTATTTCATGGAATATTCTTCTTCTTCCCCTTTATAAAAAATTCCATGCTCTCTTTATTCAAGATGGGTCTATAAGACCTCAACATTCCAGTGATGTGGCTGTAATAACTTTCTATTTTTAGATTTATAATAATTATTATTCTTCTTAAAAATCTTGGATGTAGTAGTGTATCATATATTTACTATTTTAGAAGTAAAAAACCCTCCTCATAATTACTTTAATGTGTAGATGTATCAATAGTACATCAGTTTTGATCTCCTCTTTCTTTTATTTTCCACAAGTAATTTATTTTTCAAGTCTTTACATAAATATATCCAAAAAGATCTATTTTTATATTTTTTAATATATCATTATATTTTACCCTTATTTTATTTGTGCAATATATATCTAATATATTTTATATAGAGGATATCTCTATAACTTCTCTCTCCAATCCTTGGGTTAAATAAACTCCTTGAAAGGTTTAATAAATTGAAATATATTATTTCCACTCAATCTACCATAATATCTTATTTAAAGTTAATTAAAATTCTCACTCCTCATGCTGCATTTCATTTTTATGAAATTAGCAAAATAATATTTCTATGATATGATCTACAAACACAAGAGGATCTAAAATATTTTCCAACTGGTTTATTTTAAGACACACTCAACTTATCACTATTTCATACTCTACACCGCCTATATATTTATAAATTTTGTATAATGTGGTCACATTAGGTTGTATAAAATTTTCTGCAATAAATCTCTAAATAATTCAAATAATACGAACTAAAATTCCCTTGAATTTTTTCTCGATTATCACCAGTAAAAGGTAGCTCTGAAATAGTCTTTTAAACTGGTCACAAATTTCTCCATTATCCTGGTTTTTCCAAAATTTTTTGATCAAGTTATTAACCATAAATTCTAATTAATAATAGACTATGAAAACCATATGGATAGTCTCAATAGGATTGCATGAGATCTGATGTGGCAGTGTGGTGTACCGAATGACAATATAGATGAATCCCACAAAATGTGATAAAAAATTATATTAATCCTAGTGAAATTCATAGTTAACCATAAAAAGTGTGTCCCAACCTCTTTTAAATATATCAAAAACCTGATCATGGTATGAATCAACTGTAAAAATTCATGTCCAAGCCTTATGGTAATCTCACGCCAAACTTATCAGTGTCTACATCGACCTTATTAAATCTTATCCCTGCCATATTAGGACACAAAATAACCTTATGAGGTAATATAACAACCACACGTAGTAGAATCCTAACATTTTAGAAGCTCACACCAACCTTAAGAGAACACACACAAACCATACGAAGATAGTCTCGTGGTCTATATTAACCTTACACTCAACTGTATCAACATTACAATATCTCTTTTCAAACTTATGCATGGTCCTATTCAACATTATATGTATCCAAACTTTTTTCATTATTTTATCATATTTAATCAAACCTCACCTGAACTTATGATATGTTCTCATACAAGGATATCAGTTGTGTATCCAAAAATATAATATTGATTCCATCATTCCAAGCACCATACTCCATGTCATTACTTTATCAAAAAATCCAACAATCATCTCTATAAATATTTCAAATATCCTTAAAACTTCATGATAAACATACTCTATATTTTTCATTTAGGATTCCTTCCACTTAAACATGAATTAAATCCAATTAAAAATCAATATTGTGAGTCCTACAAGGATTAATCAACAACAATACTCCATGAATCACATGTATTTTCCAAAAATTAAATCATAAAAACTTTGGGTGTCCTAATTTTCCTACACTCTTCTGTCATTCTAATCACATTTTCTTGGATTGAGTATCCAATGAATGTTATAATCTTTAAAAACCATTTTAAATATATAAATTATTACAATTGAGAATTTTGAAAAAACCATTTATGGGATTGATGTGTATTTTATTTCCACCAGTCACATATTAATCAATTTTCATTTTTATATAGTTTCATGATAACTAGATATTATTTTCTTAGTATGAGCATATGGTGCATGTTATGGACCACAAAACACATTCAAATATAGATACCACATAATGATACATACTAACCAAACCACTTGTGGGATTGATGTGTGGTTTATTCCAATACCTCACATTTTAATTAATGATCCTATTACTATATTTTTACATTAGTGTAATTTTTTCTTGGGTTGAGTGTTTGAAGACTGTTTTAATGTATAAAAACATTTAAAATGTAAAAAATATTAATATATGGTTAATTTAAATTTATAAAAATGAATTTTAGGGATGAATATATATTTTTATAGACTAAAATGTACTTACATCAATTGATAAATACATATCCCACTGTACATTCATGCTTTTCAATTTAACTGATATATAAAAAACAAAAATAAGTCATTGTGAAAATTAAATTGTTAATTGTTATCTAAAAGATAAGGGGAAAAAATAAACATTATATTATCTCTAGTAAATAAAAACTTGTATTCATTCTATAGGATCTAATATGAAATAAATTATTATATACTTATAATGGAAAAGAAATAAATGGTGTTCAATATTTTTTTTAAATAAACATAAAAAATATATTGAATTTTGATGAAAGAGTTGAATATTTAAAAAAAATGTTTAAACCATTTTCTTAGAATAATAGTGTACTTATAATAATTAATATATGTTAAAATAATTATTCAAACAAAAATTGAAATGTCATATCAATTAAACAACATGATTATTATATAAAAGATTACATTTCTTATAAAAATTGTACGACAATAGTAATTTATTGTATTGATTAGGATAAATAAAACTAAAATAATCTATATATTTGAATAACTTATACCAATAAATTATCTATAAGATATAAAATGGTAATTCAACAAAAAATAAAATACCATCACTAATTTTTTGGTTCACTTTCACTTATACGGGAAAGTGAAACATGTAAGTTTTAATCTATAGATGGTACAATGTTATAAATAAAATTATATGTAGAAGGAATTATGGATTTTTTAGATAAATGTTCTAAACTAGTAAAATGAATATTTACTATTCTAAAATATATAGAGTCAAACACATTATGAAATTACATGTTAATATTTTTCATAATTTCCTTTTCAACTATAATAACAAGGATTTAATTACATCAAACAAGGGTATAAATTATCATATATTTATAAAATACCCAATTACATGAAATATACAGTATTTTTAATTGAAAATACCATAATAAACTACATTGATATAGAATTATATGACATATTTGAGGCTATAAGTTCATTAAAAGTAAATACTAATCAGACTAGTTTAGTGGATTTATCTTCAAAAATTCCATGACTAACTAAATAATATTTTACCTAGTAAAAAATTTCAAATATGTTGATATAAATATGAACTTTTTACTTTTAGCATAAGTAATAATTCAATAGGAAGTGGTGATAGTAATTTATTTTTATACAAATGTACCTATTTTATCTTATGACTAATTTATTGGATTAAATTATTACAATATATATATATATATGAATTCAATTTTCTTTACAGAATGCAACACATTAAAATATTTACTATAATAGTATTTTCATAATAAATGTACAATTTTACATAAAAAATAAGTTCTTTAATTGATATTTCCTATCAATAGTTTCCTTGAATAATATAAATTACATATTTTATTTTTCATATATTTATTATTTTTCTCAATATAAAGTCTCTGAGATTTTTTTCAACTTATGACCTTCATATTATAAATAAATATTAAAAATATATATGCCATAGTATATTTAACCACAATTTTTGGTTTGGGTACCGATAAATTTAAAAAATAAAATTATCAAAATGCATTTAAAATTAACAAATCACTGTCAGAAAAAATTACCTCATACACATTAACTATATTAATTCTATAAGGAATGCCATTTTATAAAAATCCTTGATCATCTATGATTGTTTAATATTTATTAAATATATTCCATCAAATACAATTTTAATTCATTATCAATATGATAATACCCCAAAATCAATAAACACAACCAAAATCGAAATATACTACTAAAAAAATAAAAAATTTAAATCTAGAACAATAATAATTATTAAAGGCCAAATTAGTTTTATTATTTATTAAACCATTACATGATATAATAAAAAAATCATATAGAATAAATCAATTGATTAATATTTGAAATAAAAAGGTGAAAAATAGAATAAGATTTAACAATCATGAATGTGAGTATATATTAAATAAAATAAAAATAATTACACTTGTATAACAGTGTATAAAAAAACATCGATCTGAGTCTCTACCATCATCATCATCATCACTATCACCATCACTATCATCTATAAAATATGATTCAAAGTAAAAAATATTTAATTTAGTATTTAAATAATAATATTATAACAAAAATTATGAATAAAAAATAGTTTAAGAATTTTTAAACAATTTTTCCTTTAAACTGAATTTCAAAACTAAATCATGAGTTTATTGGTTACAATAATATTTATTCATTATAATATATGTAATGATGATAATATATGTGTATTCATATATATAATTTAAATAAAATGTAACATTTTAATGTATAATGAAAAAAGTAAAATTTATATACACAATGCATATAAAAAATATAGGGCGATCTAAAATAAAAATATATGAAAAAAATTATATGTAATTCACCATAAAACATGTACTTGATTCATAAGTGATCATTACAAGTAAAAATGAAAAATTGTAACCCAAAACAATGTTTTTAAATTTTAATTTAAAATTCACACATAAAATTTAATCAACTAAATAATTCATGAATTAATAGAAGTTTTATCATAAATAAAACAACATAATGATACTAATAACAACTATATAATAAAATATATCCCCCAATAATAACATAAATCAAATAAATATATATAAAAACTTCCATTAAACTATATTCTAGTAGTTTATTCTTAAAAAAAGAAACAAACAATTGAAAATTTTTCCCAATGAAGAAATAAAAGTTAAAAAATCATACTCATCATTTTTTGTGTGAAATTGGATGTTGGTGCACTGAGATGGGGGTGTTAGGTGGAAGAAATAGAATATGATGCATCACATTGAGAGGTGATACATCAGGGCCACTTCTATAGAGGGAGAAGATAGAGGTTGGCATCATTTAAAGGATATAGGAGGTCACAGTCATGGAGAGATAAAAAGGTGGCCACAAAGGAGAGATGGGGTTAGTGAGGAGAATAAATGATTTTTTGAATGGGGGAGGGAGGGAAATAATGTTGGGGGGGGGGTTAGGATAATGTTTTTTTACATTTAATAGTGTCTTTATACTAAAACATCCACTAAATTTTTAATGTTTGTTTTTTAATTTATATATAGAGGTTCTTTTTTAAAACTAAGAGGAACTAAATATAATGGTGGTTTAAGTTTTATATAAATAAATCCAACTAAATTCATAATCATAAATAAAATTAGAGTAATATAATCAATATGTGTGAAATTTAAAATTTAAAATAGAAATTAAAATGGAAAAACTATTTTACATGATTTTCTCATATTATACTTGAATGTATAACAATAAACAATACTGGAAATATGACTTTTACCAATGGTTTTAGCCAAACCATTGGTATAGTTCATTAATTTGGACCTATACCAATGGTTTGGCCAAAACCATTGGTATAGGTCACTTATATGGACCTATACCAATGGTTTTGGACAAACCGTTGGTATAGGGGGGACCTATACCAACGGTTTGGCCAAAACCGTTAGTATAGGTCCATTATAGAGGACCTATACCAACAGTTTTGTCCAAACCTTTGGTATATTTCCATTATAGAGACCCTATACCAACAATTTGGCCAAACCATTGGTATAGGTCCCCCATATACCAATAATTTGGCCAAAACCGTTGGTATAGGTCCAAAAATCCAAGGACCTATACCAACGGTTCTCAAAACCATTGGTATAGGTCTATACCAACAGTTTTGAGAACCGTTGGTATATGTCCTTCAGTTTTTTATCGAATCTTTTTACCGAGAACATTATATAAATCAAAATTTAAAATAATTATAACAATATATATATATATATATATATTTATGAAATTATGTTCACAAAAGTCATGTTAGGTTAGTGGTTAAGTCATTCAATTATAAACTAGAGGTCCTGGGATCAAATCCCACCAAATGTTTTTTTGAAATACATATACCAACGGTTTTGAGAACCGTTGGTATAGATTTTCATATTACTTATACCAACGGTTTTCAAAACCGTTGTTATAGGTCTATACCAATGGTTTTCCCAAAACCGTTGGTATAGACCTATTTTCACGGCTTACTTGGCAATGATCCTCCAAACTGTTGGTATAGACTATACCAACGGTTCCAAACCGTTGGTATAGGGTATTTTTCCAATAGTGAAAACCATTCATATAACCTCTTTATTATACAAGAAATCCAATAAGAATAATATAAATAAACATAGAATAACAAATATTATATATTACATATATCTATTTCTAAATATGGTGGTAATAATAAAATGTTCTATAAGGAGTTAACTTATGATATCCTCATGGACAGAATCACATAACACACCTGAAATAAAAATGTTTAATAGGTTATAAAGGAAAAATTAAAGAAAATATGAATAATTATAATAGAGCCAGTTTATCCTACTAAGAAACAAGTTAAACCTTAGAAATAAATGTAATAATAACATTGAAAATTCTCTTGTCACTGTACACCATCAACATTTTCAATCTCACTTACTAAAAAAATTGATCTCCACCAAAATAGTATAACATGATCAAAAATCACCTTGGTTCATGAACTCAAAATAATAGAATAACTACTCACATAGAATTATATCTCTATTTCTCTCTTGGAAAAATGAAGTGAACCAAGATGGATTGGTAACTAAATGTTTTATTTAGAAACAAAAAGGAGATAAATCATGGAATCTAAACTGAAGCATCATGTTATAACTTCATATCAAGAGATATATATTTCCTAAACAAATTCAGCTATACATTGATGTATAGTGCTTAATGGAAGACTCTATAAGCTCATCTCAGTAACAACCCACCATGGAATGTGTAATATCATAATTAGATAATAGACAATAGAAATTGACCTAGGAAAACATAATGGTGAGGAAAAACATCAAATTAGCATAAATAAGAAAGTATATATCCATTCAATCAACTGAGATAAACATAGTAAAAAAATCATATATCAAACTAAATGAAGGAAATCTATGTTACCAACTTATCTCAATTCATGACCCACCAACATGAAACTCTCTAAACAATAACAATGAAATAAAATAAAATAAAATATATATGAATAATATAATATAAACACAATAAAAATAAAAATTATTTTTGAATGGGAATAAATCATAGAGTGTTCATATATATTACAGGGAAAAAAAATTAAATTTCAAAATATGGACACTAAATACCAAATATACAACTTTTCAAATGAAAATTAAAACACACGATTCTATTCGTGTAAACTATTTCATTGAACTAGAATCATATTAATTAATCCTAAACAATGATTAATCATTGATAATAGAATGATTTTACCAAAACTATCAACTGGATTACAACTGATTTTTATTTTTTTAACACATACTATACATGTTTCAATGATTTTCATAACAAAATTAAATCTTATACTTATTTTTTATATCTACTATATAAAATATGACTCTTTGATAAATAAAAATTTTACTAACTTTAAAAAAACACATAAATATCATAATTTATAATGAATCATGTCATTACATATTAGTGAAAGTCCAGAGAAATTTTAATTCTTGAATTCAAATTGAGGGGTGGGTTTTTTGGTAATACTTTGAGTGGGTTTTAGGATAGTTTAAGGGTAGTAAAATAGTTTATGAACACCCAAAGTGAGTTTATGGGTTCTGGTTGATGAAAGTATATACTATGTAAGAGTATCACAATATAGATGAAATGTTGGGATATGGTGTTGAGCTTGGTCATAAGGCCCTAATGCAAATAGGGTGGATGGCTTATATAGCACTTAAAGGGGTGGTTGGAAAGGAGCCAATTTCACTATGTTTTCGGTACTGGTTGTGTTATGGCAAGACATCACATTGGAGAGTGTCCTGGGGGGGGGGGTAGGAGTTACATTCCACATAGTTGGTTTTATAAAGGGTGGAGTCATTACCCTTTTTAAGGACCTTACGTCATGGTCGAGGGGCTAGGCTATAAAAAGATTTTTTGGGGGTGCACTACAATGTGGTTATAGTGGAAAATTTGTGGCTATTCCAAATTCAGGTTTTTTAGAGGGTTTTTTTATAAATCAATAGGTTTACTACTTGGAATACCCCTACATGTCACCTCATTTTGTAACACCCCAAAATTATAAAGTAAAAAAATTGTATTTGATAGCGTGTATGATAAGAAACACCAAAAATAGAATGAAATATAACATCTCAAGAATTTATAGTATATTTAATATTTTAAATATTTTTTTTTCTATTCTATATCTTTCAATGCACACAATATAGATTTAGCTTCTCTCGTACTCAAAATCAAGTTCCTTCGGTAGCTTGTGTTACATGCAAGACCGAGTTTTACCAAACAACAATATATTATTAAAATATTATTATAATAATATATAACATAGCTATTAAATTAGAGGTTATGAATATGATTAAATATATTATTAAAATATATTATTTAAAAGAATATAAAATGAATTCATTGGTTAATTTTTTCTATAAATGAATATAAAAACCAATTGAATATAAAAAAACGTATATATACTCACAAATTCTTTTTACCCAAATAAATTAAATCAATTACTATTAGTAAATTATATTAATTAAATTTATATATTATTAATTTAATAAAATATTTTTTACATTCATACAATATATTTAATATATATAATATAAGAACAAACCAAATATTACCCCCAAAAAAGCTATATTTTTTTAAAGGAAGTTTTAGCACCTTTTAATGGTGCAACTATTTTAAAACTAAAATTTGACACTTTTATAAATTTTATATGAAAAAATAAACATCATTTTTTAAATATTAAAATAATTTTTATTTTAGGTTTAATATTTGGTATTTTTCTGAGAAGTTTAATTTTTTGATGAATAATGAAAATACTGAATTTTAATTGAAAATTTATTTTTTCATTTAAACTATTTATAAGGTTAAATTATATTTTGTATTTTTTTAATGTTAAATTATATAAATTATACATTTATTAATCCAATTTATTTCATTGGAGTCAATTTCACATTGAAATTGGATATAAAAATATTTTAAACATTTGAACATTTTCACTTTAAAACCCCGATTTATCGTCCCGTCTATGAGATTGATTTTAAATTAATTTCTACCACTTATATGATTGAAATTTTTAAAAATTTATTCCATATTTTGAAAATAAATATTTATAGTTTATAATAATTTGAAATTAGTTATTTACCAACAATTTTTTTGAAATCAATAAAAATTATATAGAGTGATTAAGAGAAAACTACTATAACAAGGGACTAAACCTTAAACTTAAGGGCCAAAATAACATAAAAACAATTAAAAAAACTATTTTATGAACATATTTTGACCTTAATATCTCGTTTATCTAATTTTTTTATATTTGGAGTCATATGACATGGAAACAACATGGGTGGAATTCCCTCTTTTGAAAATTTACAAGAATGTCACTCCACCTCCACTATAAAAAGCTACTCACCCCTCCCACTTATTCACAAATATAAATCAGTTTAACTCATCTAAAACCTTCCCAAATAATGTTTCAAAATACATACCATCATCCTATAATCCTCACTTTTGAAATAAATCCATCAAAGGAATAATTTTGGTATAAACCAAGAGGAGTTACCTGAAAAGTGGTAACGTTCTTCAATGATAAATTTGGTTTTGTTTCTCTATACACCCCTATAATTATTATTATATCTTTATAATATAATAAAATAATTATACTAAATTTAATTATGTTTTTTCAATTCATTACTATGACCTAAACACACACATACTTACATTAAATTAGATATGAAATCATCGTTCGTGTATATGACGGACTACCGCCTCGCGAACCGATGTCATTCATTAATCCATTTATCGCCTTTCATGGTTCGAAATAATAATGGTTTTATAGTTTATATATGATATATAAATTATTTATAATTTCTTTATTCTTATTTAATTTCTTATAAAACACATACCTTCAAGCTTTCCATTCTTTGGGAATACAATATCATCGTTTGTGGACGTGTGGACTACAGCCTCCTCAAAGCGGTGTGATTCATTCACAATTTACATGGAATGTATTGAGGATAGTTTTAATAAAAATATATTATATATATAACATTAATATTATAATTTAATTATAATATAAATATATAAATATGTCACATCCTTTTTAAATATGATAAGAAAATGGAAGTAGCGTTCATGCGGATGTGCGGCCTACCGTCTCCATGAACGGTGCATTCCATTTCCTATATCCATATTTTCTGAATTACTATAAATACATATATAATGAATATATATGATATTCATATCATTATTTAAATTCTTCAGATGATAAAATCATGATCTATGTAAGAGGAACAAAAAAATAACAAGTCCACACATACTCAAAAAACGAGGAAATTAACACCCAAAACGATGAAAATACCAAAATATTATTAATAAATGGGTTACAATATGTTATAAAAGGAATATATAAGATATAATAAATTTTAATATGGTTCTGAAATAATTTTACAATATGTTTACAATTATTATTCATGAGTTAAAATGGCGTTCAACCAAAATGAAGTTCATGGTAAGGGATTTTCATCTCACTTTTTACATCTATGAGAAAAATGTCATATTCACCACTTACCTCTTTTATGTGGTGTATATACTAACCATTTTGATATATTATGTAATTTTTTATTTTTTATTCAAGTTATTTAAACTTTTTATTTGATGATTATTACTTTTTGGGGTTCCGATTTAGATGTTACTTCAGTTTTAAGGGATTCTTGTCTCACTTATACTTTTGTGAGGCATACACCATTTTACCCACTTATTTATTTTTTGTGGTGTATATAATGACCCTATTGTATTTTATATAATTAATAAATTTTATTAATGGTATTTATATTTTCATTTGAAGTTATTTTTTTCAAGGGTTTTATTATTCAAAAGTTACCCAAGTGGTAAGGGATTCCGTATCAATTTCATTTCATTGAGGGATATTGTTATGTTATTCACCTTGTTTATTTTATATGTTGTATAAACGTAAAATTTTACATTTAATATCATGAATAAATAATTGTTCCTAGTATTTTTTGTTTCAATTTTAATTATTTCATTTAAATTGATTTGAACTTATACTTACGAAGTGGTAAAGAAATTTCATAACTAAATTCCATTTCATTGAGTTACATTACCTCCTTATTATCGTTAATATTCTTTGATTATATGAAAAATTAATTTGAAAATCTATTTATGTATTTATATGTATTTTATTTATATTTATAGTTGATACACATAATCAATTAATTGTTTAATTCATACTTCAAAACTATGTTCATTTTAAGGGTTTATTTTATAATCTCACTCTAATTGATATCATTTATTATTTAATTTAAATTAAAATAAATTTTATAATTATTGTTTAATAACACAATTAATTTTATTTTCCTCTCTTTAATCATGATATTTTTCAAGTAATAATACTATTTTCACCTTTTTTAGTTAAAATATGTTAGAAAATGTTTTTAAGAAAACTTGAATCCATTTCTCTCTTCGGTCGAAGATATATTTTCTCTCAAAAAAATGTTATATAAATTATTTTTCATTTTAAAAAATGATTTATTAAATAAAATTTTACCCCTTTTTTATTTTAGAAATTAATATTCTTTTCGCCTTCAGAAAACCTCACTTTTCTAACATTTTTACCTTGAAAATGGAATATTCTTTTTACCTTATATAGATTTACCCTCCACTATTTCTTTTAATATTACATTGAAATTTTATAGAGGTATTTTTAATGAAATTGTTTTTAAAAAATATTTTCAATGAAATGATTTTCAAAAAAAAAAAAAATTCAAAATGAAAATTACATTTTCCTTTAGAATATTTCAAAATATCTTTTTATTGTATTTTTATTTCATCAATGATGAAAACCCTTATTATTGATCCAATGGGTATATGTCATATTTATATTATAATTATTCATTATTTGGATGGACTATGTTTATTTTGACCAAGTATTGTATCTACATTCACTTCCTTAAATAATGTTTTTTTGTCATTAACTTCCTTTTGAATTATTCACCTTCTGGCGATCATTGAACATTAAATATCACGTAAATATACATAACATTCATCATGGTTATGATTATGGATTAAAAAATATACCATATTTATATACGGTGTGTAATTGAAAATTATTTGATTAACTAAGGATATATTAATAAATATGTATCTTTTACTCAATATGGAAACATTTTGAAATGGAATATTTTTTATGAATTAAATAGATTATTCGATATATAAGGAATTCATTGGACTTGTATAACATTGGTTGGGGTCCATTTAATAGGACCCTCAATTCAAAGGTATTATCATGTGACACAAATAGTTTGGAACAATCCCTTTGAGTTTTTAACCATGTGCATTAAAAATTGTTTTGTGAATGGTCTTGAGACCAATATATTAAACTGACTTGTGAAAGGTCTTGACAGTAAAGGTATCATGTACCAGGAAAACATATCTTCCAATAATTAATCATTTTATTTATTTATATTAAGTTATTATTATCCATGAGATTTTGATGATGAAAAAATATAAGGATTTATTTCATTCTCAATTTACTGATAAAATGACACATGTTTTTATCTATTTAGCATGCCATACTGATTATTCATTATCTTATCATGATATTCAAGTTATTTTAATGGAATTTTTTTAGTTATATAGATTTCCATATTATGTATTCACTTCCTTATCATATTATTTATCTCAAGTCATGTGTGTTCATATATTTACCTTTCTATAATGATTATTCCCATTGATTAATTATTTATTCCATTGTACTTAACCCTTACTGAGAATTTGAGAATACCCTTATTTTCTTTCCTTTCCCAAGATTCCATGAAGTGTACTAAGAAATATATTTAAGGATATGGTATATGAAATAAAGTTACTATGCATAAAAAAATTTATGTTGTCATTTATGCATTCATTTGTAATAAAAGACACATATATGTATCTAGTTTTCCATGACTACTAAATTGTTTATCCCATTAGGATGTGATTTACTTGTATCTTATTCCAATGTTATGGTATCACAATACTAGATATGGGATTTCTAGGGTTGGGGTCTCTACCTTTGGTATCATAAAATTTTTAGTAGAAACCATGGGAACTAGATTTTGGAAAACATAGAGTAGGGAACATAACACTGAGATAAAATTGGACAATAATTATATAAAGGAATCCTATAGTTTTGATAAGGTATATATTATGTGGGTACTTCTAGAAATACATCATTTTATAGATACTATAAGTATATGTGGTTCTCTCACATATGTACCTAGGTGTAATAACTCTGAAAAGGGTGTTTCGAGATTCACTCAAGTATAACCTGGTACATGAAAGTGGGCCTTACTGCACACCATGTTTGACACTCTCGGAGAATATTATTAGGATAATTTACATTTTAATTTCAAAAAATTATAAATAATTTTAATATATAACGACAAATGAATGTCCTAGGTTAATCCTTATATCTAGAAAGGAGCTATGTTAAAATAAAATTGATGAAGTATTTATTTATTTGGGGTTGAATAACTAAATTATAGAAGTATTTATACCAATGATATTTTTGGTATAACAATCATAAAACATCTAAGTATTTTTTTTTAAAATTTTATAATATATTATGTATTAATTAACATAAGAGTTATGGATACTGTCATGGTTTTATGAGTTCAAGATTTATTGTAAGCTAAATGTCAAAAAAACATCTTTTTTGGTTTTATGGGAAGAGAGTCTAATGATATTAAGGACATTCTGGAGAATTGGTGGAAGTATTCATATTAATGAAAAAGTTATATAAGGAATAATACATTTACATTTTATTGACATAGGTTTAAAGGGATTAATAATCTTCATGGTTAATATGATCATTAATGACATTATAATAATATCCAAATAATATTATTAGACATTTAAAAAAAATTATTTGTATTTAAAACCCAAGTAAGAATGTATTTAATGAATAATTTCATTACAAGAATTACCATCATACATGTTGGAAAAATTATATGAATTATGTTAATATGGTTTAAAAAATGGACAACACATATGCCAGGTGACAACCCATCAAGTCTGGAAAGGATGCAGGACTTGAACCCTTGATTAAAGAATGATAAGGTCTTAATTCCAACCACTAACCTACCCGATGTCCTGGTTAATATGTCATTATTATTAGGTAAAAAATTTGATGAATAAATATTAACGATGAACTAGAATTGTTTCTTTTTAGGTTTAGAGATTAATGTATTAACTATATTGGATTTGGATAGTATTTAGAGTCAAATGGAAAGACTTGTCACTATTTTATGGCCTTATGATCCGTTAAATGTGTTTTTTAGCGCTTCAGGAATCAAAGTTAATTTTTGGATATCCATTTAATAAATTAATGGATGAATTGGAAATTTACCAAAGCACAAAAAAGGATGAAAATTATGTTTATGAAATAGAAATATGTCAAGTAAGTATATTTTCTTATATTGTTAGGCTGTAAAGGAATTACCCAACATTAAGAAAATGATCAAGAAATAAAATGTTGTCCAAATACCTTTTTTTGAACTGATAGAATTTTAAATCATTATAGATTCATGAATTGGAGGCCCACAAAATTAAATTAACCATTCACTTGTTTGTGATAAATGAACTAAATCAACCCCTATAATTATTTATTCTTTTCCTCCAAGTACATATCTTCACTTTCCACCGATGTTCTCTTACTTGGAAACCTATTTATGTGATGTTCTATATAACTTATGAACTTCCCATTCTCTCTTATTAATAATATATTTTATTAACCATTTTATAATATCATTTTTTACAATAAAATAATTTTTAAATATCAAACCCTATATTAACATGATCATGTATAAATTGTAAGGATGAAATTTATTTAAGGTGGGGAGAATGTAACATCCTAATATTCTAAAGTAAGAACATTGTATTTGATAGTGTGTATGACATGAAACACCAAATGTATAAATAAATATAAAATCTCTAGTATTTATGGTATATTTAATATTTTAAACAAATTTAATATATTATATAGCTTTAAATCCATTCAATACTAAGTAAGATTGCATCGTATGCAACAATGAGTTTTTTATAGCTTGCATTACACGCAAGACTGAGTTTTACAGAACAAAAATATGTTATTAAAATATTATTATAATAAGATATAACCTAGCTATTAAATTAACAGTTATAAATAAGAATAACTAAATTATGAAAATATTTTATTTACATTAATATAAAAATAATTCATTGGTTAATAATTAATTTAAAATGAATATAAAAACCAATTAAATATAAAGGAAATGTTTTTATGCTCACAAAGGTGTCTTATTCTAATAAATTAATACAATTACTACTAGTGAATGATATTAATGAAATTTATATATTATATTTTCAATAAAATATTTTTTACATTCATCCAATATATTTTATAGGCACAAGATAATACCTAACCTAATATTACGCATAAAAAATTATATTTTTATAAAGTCATTTTTACCACCGTTTAATGGTGAATCTATCTGAAAACTAATTTTTTAAAATTTTATAATTTTTTCATTAAAAAATAAACATATTTTTTAAATAGTAACATCAGATTTCTTAGGGTAAATTTTTGGTATTTTTATGATAAGTTTCATTTTTTATGAATAGTGAAAGATATAGAATTTTAGTTGAAAACCTATTTTTCATATATATAATTTATAAGGTTAATTTATAGTTTTAATTGGTTTTAAATTTAAATTAGTTCAATTATACATATATTAATAAAATATATGTCATTTTAATACATTTTACAATGAATTTGAATATAAAATTATTTCAATATTTTAACCATTTTCACTTTAAAAAAGTGCTTGGTCGTCCCGTCTACAAGATTAATTTTAAATTAATTTATTCCACTTATGTTATTTTAATTTCAAAAAATGTATTACATATTTTTAATAATAATAATTTATAATTTAAAATAATTTAAACTTAGTTGTTGACCAAAAATATTAGTGAAAAAATTAAAATTAATTATAGTGATTAAGAGAAAAACTAGATTAACCAGGGAATAAACCTTAATCATAAGGAAAAAAATGACATAGAAACATGCAAAAAACTTATTTTATGGAAATATTTTGACCATATAATCTCTTTTATATAATTAGGTTCATTATTGGATCAAGTTAACATGTAAAAAACATGGTTGTAATTCCCTCTTTTAAAAATTTACAAGAATTGCAGTCCTCCACTATAAAAAGGCATTCATCCATCCCACTTATTCATAAATCACATGAAATTTGTCTCATACAAACCCTGACTAAATAATATCCCATCGTATCTACCCTAATATGAGAAGCCTCAATTTGGGCATAAATCCAAACAAGGAAGTCTTTTGGTATAAACCAAAAGGAGTTACCTAAAAAGGAGGTAACATTCTTTAATGAGAAATTTTGTTTTGTTTATTTCTCCATACCTTAAGTTATTATTATATCTTGATCATATAATATAATAATTTTTTTAAATATAATGATATGTTTTTATTTCATGTATACTACCTATGACTCACACACACTTCCATAAAATGGGATGCACAATCATCATTTGTGTGTATAGCGGACTACCGCATCACGAACTGATGTCGTTCATTATTCCATTTAACACTATTAAATATTGAAAATAATTTTGTGTTAATAGTATATATATGATATTTATGATGAAGAGATCCCCCTTTGGGGGGAGGGTTTTGTTTTTCGGCCATGGTGGGTGGCAATCATGGCTTTGCTCCATGCGACGTCTGGTGTCAAAGACGTTCTTCTCTCTGGATCTAGTCTATCCAGATCTAGTTTCTGGGCTTTGAGTCGTGGAGGGAAGTTGTGTGTGGATTCTACGGAAAGGCCTAATGGCTCAGCGAGATCAGGTCTTGGCATCAGCGATGGAGGGTTGACCCTTCTTCTTCGGTTGTTCTTCACCCCCCTCGATTGTCGGTCTCTCCAGATCTGGTTTCATATCATTGTATGCAGATCTACGATGGGTGTGGGGCTGTGGGGATATGGATGTGTCTTTGTGGAAATGATCATTCAATGTGGTCAGAACATGTAGATGGGATATGGATATGGCAGTTTTTCCAGTCTTCGATAGCAGCAATAGTGATGTCCTAGTGGTCCCTTGGTGGCATAGACGGTGAATTCAGGCTTCGAGATATATAGGTAGTATTCATGGATAGTGTGGTGTGAGAGAGATCGAAGATCTAACGGTGTGGGGATTTGTATGCGGTGTCAGTCAGATTCAGGTTGTGGGTTGTGGCATGTCCATATTCGGCAATTGGAGATGGTGGGTGGTGCATAAATCTAGTCACGGTGGGGTCCTGTGGATTGTGCGGTTGCAGGCGGAAGCTGGGTCATCTACTGGGCCTTGGGCCTCTACTAAGCCTTGTTCTTGGGTCTATGGGACTTTGGAAAATGTTTCTTATAATGGTTTTGTGCCATTGTGCTTTTGGGACATTGTATTTTAAGGCCTATATGCCTCTGGGTTTTCAGATTTCTGATGGGTTCTCCCTTATCCCACAAAAGGGGTTTGTGTGTTTTTCTCTTTTTTAATAAAGGAGAATGACCCCATATTTTCTAGTATATATATATATATATGATATTTATAGAATATATAATTTATTTATGATTCTGGGATTTTTTTATATAATACATACCTTTATTCTTTCCATTTTTTGGGAATACGATAACATCATTTATGGGTGTGTGGACTACTACCTCCTCAAAGTGGTGTGATTCATTCACACTTTACATGGAATTTATTAATGTTGTTTTTAATAAATATATATGATATATATAACAATAATATGATTGTTTAATAATAATATAATAATATAATTAAATCACTTAATTTGTAAATATGATAAGAAAATGGAAGCAGTGTTCATGCATACGTACGACTTACCATCTCCATGAACGGTGCATTCCATTACCTATCACCATATTTTATCAATTACTCTAAATACATATATATTGAATCAATATAATATTTAAATCATTATTTACATTATTAAGATGATTAAATCATGATATATGTAAGAGTAAATAAATTAACAAGTCAAAACATACTTTAAAAATAAACCAATTAACACTAAAAACGATGAAAATAAATAAAGATTATTCTTGAACGGGTTATAATATGTTATAAAAGGAAAATATATGATGTCATAAATATTAATATGGTTTTATAATAATTGAATAACAGGTTTAACACCATTATACAATATTTTAAAGGGCATTAAACCAAAATTAAATTTAAGGTGAAGGATTTTCATCTCATTTTTTAAACTTGTGAGATAAATGTTATATTCACCACTTACATATTTTTTGTGGTGTATATACTACCCATTTGGGTATTTATGTAAGAAATGTATATTTAGTTACAATTTTATGATTAATTTAATAAATTAAAATAAACTTTATTTTCAGAAATTGTATTCATAAAATAATATTTTGAGGTCTTATGATTATAAGATAATTTTATGAGACCATAATTAAATTTTCACATTGTTAGAAAAGAAGTTTTAATTTTAAATTTTTTTATTTTTCAAGTAAATTATGATTTCAACTAAAAATTTAATTTCTCATATTTTTAAAATTATTTTTAAAAAATGGAGTTCATTTTTGAATTATACATGTCAAAACATGGTTAGAGAGATTTTTTGGGATTATTCTTAAATACTTTTAAATTTTTGGTGAATAGTAAAATATAGTAATTTGCGGTATATATACATTATAATTTAAATACCCTATTCATTGATTCATGTATGATGTAAGAATAATTATTTATAACTAACATTATCTAATTACTATACTTAGTCTCAATAATCACCACTATTTCTTGTCTTGAGAAAAATAATAAACTAATGAAATAAATATTGAGAAAACACTCCTCTCCTCAACTATAAATACCACTCCTCACCACATCTTCTCCTGAAACCTCTAAATCCTTGTTCCTTGTACATATTCTTCTCAAATATAACCCCAAGACAATAACAAACTTCTAGGATCTCTTGGTCTCATCAAAATAACAGAACCTCTTCCCTAAGGAGGCTCTCAAGGAGGATAAATTCAAGAGGTAAATCCCTCTTTCCGATTCTTTTATTTTCTTTTCAAGTTCCTTTCTTTTATTTTTATCTCTTTAAATACAATCATCCAAATGGTATGATAACTCCATTAAAATTAATATAATGTAATATTTTTATGATAATGGAATAATTCATCATCATCACTCCTTTCCCCTCCTTTTATACTAAAAATGAAAACATTGTCTGAGATGAGTTAATTTGTCACATTCAAGGATGACGAGCTTTCAATTTCTATGAACGTCTTCAATTTTGGTTATGAAATTTTTTTATGTTTGAAAAAAAATATAATATAATTATTATAAATTATGTAATGTGCTATAATTATTTTTTAAACTTGATATTAATTTATAAAACAGAATGATTTTGATATGATCGAAAAACCGCCAAATTAATCCAAGCGATTATCCTTAAAACATTATCTAATGATTCATCCTCATACCATTTAATAAAATGAATGGTATGATCATTTTATCTTATTTAATTTCATTAATATAATTTAATTACACTTCTGTAAAACCATTCCCATTATACATGAACTTCCATTCAAGAGAACCGATCATAAAAACTAAGAAAACGAGCACTCACAAATGATGAAATTGAACACTATAACTCCTAAAAAAGGGAATAAAAGAAATTAATAAAAAGATAATAAATAAAATAAACATATAATATGTTCCTTAATTATTATTTAATCAATCTAATTTTTTTATCTAGGACATTAAGATCAAGTCAAGGACACCTTCAGACTTAAGGTAAGGGATTCTGCGTGAACCTCCATTATTCCTTCGGGTTTCTCTTCCTCTCTTTTTACCCAATTGAAATTCTATGTTATTTTTATGTGAAAATTATAAATGTTGGTTATATGTTCCAAAATAAAGTTTCAAGATCCATTCAACCATATTTTTCAAGGATATACATGTTTTTAAAAATGTTCCCTACTCAAGTCTTCTAGATAAGCAAGTCTGATTTAAGGGAACTTTCCGAATTCTTACCCGTTTCCAAATGCACTCCATAACCTATATTAAGATACCATTATTTTTATGAAACTACTAATTTTATTATTAATACATTCTTGTTTCACTTATGGTTTTATATAAAAGATTTTTCCTTTTTCTATTTTAAATGATTTTTGATATTTTCCTTAAACCGTATTAAAATGTTTTAATTATAAAGTTTCTTAAATACATTTTTTACATGTTATCATTTCAGTTTGAAATAAATTATCATGATATATGCCTATTATTATTTATGAATGTCCATGTATGATTTAATTCCTTTCATTCATGGGCATTTTTATGTTATGACCATTTAATATGCTTTATGACTTGATTAAGATACCCGCTTATTTCCATGGGTAAAAATTATGTCTATATTTGATTCCTTACATATGATTATTAATGTGGCACAAATATTCATGAACATATTATGATAGATGTTCCTAGATTTCTCTCTAATTAATTGGGTAAATATTAGTCTCATGAGATGTTATGTGCAATAGTCTTGGTAGTTATCCTTGACTCATGCTCCATATAAAACAGCCTTGGTGGTTAGGCTTGACTCGTGCTCCTCTATGAACAATGAGACTTAAATCACTATCCTCTATGTTATATGAGCCTTTAATCGTGATAAATTCATGTTTTATGGTGCTTCCACATTACTATGATTCCATGATTATATGATCCCATGTTCTATATATTAATATCCCTTGGGTTTTATGCTTTTTATATCATTATGTTATGCCTTCTAAACCATGTGTTAATATTTATTATTATGATTATTCATTTACTCATCTTTTTATCTCATCTCTTTTTTCATGTTATCCCTAGGTTATCCTATACAGATGTTTGATCACAATTAAAGTTTAGAACTCACTGTGGAGATTAAATAAAAGTTTTTTATGATTTTTAATTATGTACCTAACCTTCCAAGACACTAGACTTTACAATCCTTGGATTTTAATATGATATTTAATTATGTATAAAATCATGTAATGATATGTGTAAAAGTCTAGGGTTGCTATAGTTGGTATCAGAGGAAAGCACAATAATTTTTTGAGATTGGGAATAAGGAACTTTAGTAAGAACCTTAGGGTTAAGACTGGGTATATGAAAAAATCACTAAATTTTGGTAAGTATATAGTAATTAGTTTATCAATAAACTATATCCCTATCATGATACTACAATTGGACGTGGTTCTGGAACTGATGTACATAGGAGTAACAACTCCGAAAAGGTGTTTCAGGCCTAATTTAGGGTAACCTGGTACATGAAAATGGTCCTTACTACGCACCTAGTTTGATACTCCCAGGGGATATGATTTGGTAAATTAATAAGATCATTATGAATCATTGTTAAGGAAATAAAAAAACCCCATAAGAATACATGTTAGAAAACATATCATGGATAAAATAGATTGAAACCTTTAGAGTCAAAAGTTAAGATATACTTTTCCTTTACAAGTTTATCATTTTATGTCCAACATTTCCTTTTATACTTATTAGATATGTATTACATCCCACTAATTGCACTTTATTTTTCTTTTTTAATGGAATTAAATAGAAGAATACATTCCAACAATCAATGTGATAGGGAATTTGATGCTTTCCCTAATTATATTCCTGATATGATGGGAACAAGTGCTCAAAACATTATGAAAATACTTTCTCAGTTGTTCAAGTTATGTATAATAAATTGAATCATGTGGAATGAACTCCTTCTCTAAGGAAAGAGAAAGTTTCCATCTAATCATTCATACAGAAAAGTCCTCCCATGTTTAGTGGATCTTTTGACCCTCTCCTCACAGAATAGTGGATTAACTGTATTAAAAACATATTATATTTCCTCCAAGTCTTATAAGAAAATAACTTCATACTGGCAGTCTACTGTTTTGATGGGGAATCTGATCAGTGGTTGAAACTGATCAAAAATAATAAGTCTAGAGTGGAAATTGATTCCATGGATTGGGAGGAATTAATGAATTTTTTTTCAATAAATATTTTCCCTAAACCCTCATTCTCAATATGGAAATATAGTTCCTCATACTTAAGTAGAAGGAATATGAGTCTATTGGGGTGTATGAAGAAAAATTTAAAATTCCTGCAAGATACGCATCCAGATTTTTCATGAACACCAAAATAAAAGTGGATTACTTCTTTAGCTGACTAAATCAGAGTCTAAAAAAATAATTAGTGATTTGTGACTTCGATAGTTATGAGGAGATTGTATTGTGTTCCCTCATGGTTGAAATAGAGATCATAGACTCTCAATGGTCTCATGGGACTAATGAAAAAAAGTTGAAAATGGAGTCTAATATGGGTGGTTCAGTAAATAAATACCATTATGGAAATAATAATTAACATCCAACATGTAAAAATTTTGGGAAGAAACATCCTAGGAACTGTCTAAAGGGAACCATAAATTGCTTCAAATATGGAAGAATGTGAAATCTAGCCAAGAACTGCTGAAGGGATATGAGGAATTACACTAACATGGAAGAAGAAAGGAAGGTTCAGATCAACACTCATCCTATGGTGAACTGTTACAACTGCAAGGTACATGAGTATTATGGGGACTATTTCCCTAAGACTAGGGTTTTCAGAGGCAATAAACAATAACCTCTAAGGCAATAAGGAAGGGATTATGCTATCACTACTGCTTAGGAGGATCCATACAATGATGTGGTGACAGGTACACTAGTTACTCATAAAATAATAGTGAATGTACTATTTGATTTTGGTTCTACACATTCTTTCATATATTTTAAATTTAGTTTATATATTAAATCACCACCTCAAAATTTGGTTATTGAGTTATATATGAGAATAGAAAATGGGGAAATTATTGCATCCAAAGTATATAACTCCTCCCTGATTAATGTTTGTGGATTGAACCTCTCAGAAAATCCTATCATACTGCCTTGGGTGGAGTTTGATGCCATATTGTGCATGGATTGGATATTTATATACAAATAAAAAATCAACTATTAATAAAGGGATATCACTCTTCACATCTAGAAACATACTCCAATTCTATAAAATTTTAAGGAGGAGGATGAATCTCTTTTATAATCATTATCTCAAGTGTGGATACTACTACCTTATGAGTAATAATAACTATCTCAAATGATTGAGAAAAAGGAGAGAATCATGCTTGAATACATTCCCATCATGAGGGATTACACTAATGTATTACCTGAATAGTTTCCTAGTCTTCCTTCTGATCGATAGGTTGAGTTCATAATTGATCTTATTCCTGGATCTCTACCTATATCAAACACACCTTATAGAATGGCCACTATAGAACTGGAAGAGCTGAAGAAGCAGTTATAGGATAATCTGGATAAGGGTTTTATATTCCCGAGTGATTCACCATGGGGTGAATTAGTCCTCTTCATTAATAAGAAGGATGGATCAATGCACCTCTTCATTGATTATCATGAGCTTAATAAAATCATGACAAAGAACAATAATCCCCTACCACTGATAGTTGACTTGTTCAATCAGCTACATGGGGCTAGTTATTTTTCTAAGGTGTAACTTTAGTCGGGATATCACCAATTAAAGGTGAGGATGAAATATATTCCGAAGACTGCCTTTTGAATGAGGTATGTACACTATGAGTTCATAGTTATTCCCTTTGGACTCACTAATGCTCTATCCATTTTCATGGATTTG
This sequence comes from Viscum album, assembly GCA_963277665.1. Classification (NCBI taxonomy): domain Eukaryota; kingdom Viridiplantae; phylum Streptophyta; class Magnoliopsida; order Santalales; family Viscaceae; genus Viscum; species Viscum album. Next base: position 687,407,162 of record OY728137.1, on the reverse strand, counting down.
ATGAATATAGTCTTCAGAGATTACCTCAAATTTTTTTGGTAGTCTTTATTGATGATATTTTGATATTCTCCAAGAGAAATGAGGAGAAAGAGAAGAATTTTAGTATTATATTGAAGACTTTTTGAAGGGGTAAACTTAATGAAAAGTACAATAAATGTGAGTTTTGTATGGAGGATGTATCATTCTTGGGGAATTTTATCAACAATAAAGGGAAATCTATGGACCCTTCCAAGAAAAAGACAATCTAATAGTGGACCAAGAGAACATTTATAAGGGATATCCATAGTTTCCTTGGATTATCTAGGTATTACCAATGATTTGTGAAGAAATTATCATGATTTTCAAACCCAATGACCTAGATGACATAGAATGGAGTGAAGTTTTTATAGACTCATGAATTTGAGGAAAGCTTTAAGGTGCTCAAAGAGAGGCTTATCAATATGCTAGTACTCACACTACTAAAAAGTTGAGAACTCTTTGTGGTGTAAATAGATTCTTCAAAAAAGGTATTAGGATTTGTACTGATGAAAAATGATAAATTGATAGCCTTTTTCTCAAGGAAGTTGAAAATCCATGAGTAAAACTATCCCACACATGATCTAGAGTTGGCAGCTAAGATATCTGTGTTGAAAATATAGAATAATTATCTCTATGGGGAGAAGTTTGATATATATACTAATCACACAAGTTTCAAATATATATTCACATTGAAGGAGATTAATATTCTCTAGTGAAGATGGTTAGAACTCATCATGTATTATGAATGCTCAATCCACTACCATTCTAGTAAGGAAAATAATGTAGTGGATGATCTAAGTAGAATGGTTCCTATATCTTTATCAATGATGAGAATTGAGATGGATCTAATATTCTTAGATTCTAAGAGGATGGATATGTGAATCATTAAGGGAGGAAAATCATCAATCCTTTCTCAAATTATTGCTCAACCATCCCTCATTGAGAAAATAAAGGATTCTCAAAGAAAAGATTTGGAAATTCTAAAAAGGGTGGAATCTATTATAAATGGGAAATCCTATGAGTTCATGATTTAAGAGAAATGAGATGTAATATTTGGGTGACAATTATGTGTACTATCTGATCTAGATATAAAGAAGGAGATTCTAAATGAAGCACATAGCTCGACCTTCTCTATTCACCCAGGGAGTACATAGATATATCTAGATCTCTAAGATAACTATTGGTGGGAAAATATAAAGAAAAAGATTGATGAAATATACATCAAAGTGCCTGGTATGTCCACAAGTGAAGGCTAAAAGACAAAAGTCTAAGGAGATGATGCAACCACTACCCATACCAACATGGAAGTGGTAGAACATTACCATGGACTTTGTCATTAGACTTTCAAGGATATCTAGAGGAAACAATGCTATATAGGTCATTGTGGATCATCTTACAATGATAGATCACTTTATCGCAATTTGAGAGGACTTCTCATTGGATAAAATTTCATGGATATATATCAAATAGGTGGTAAGGCTTCATAGAGTACCACTATCAATTGTATTCGATAGGATATGATATTCACCTTGATGTTCTATAAAAGTATCCAACATGCTCTAAATAATGATCTGGACTTCATTATGTCCTATCATCCTCAAACTAATGACAAATCTGAGAAAACTATTCATGTACTAGAATACATGTTGATAGAATGTTATATGGATTTAAAGGATGATGGGACAAACATCTTCCACCAGTTTAATTATCCTACAATAATAGTTTCCACTCTAGAATCCAAATGCATCTATATGAAGTCCTTTATGAGAAAAGGTGTAGAACACTGATATTATGATATGGAGTCGGTGAGAATAAGATTCTAGGACCTAAAATGGTCTAAGAAATGATGTAGAAGGTGAAAAAACTTTAGTATCACATCAAGGCATCCCAAAGTTGAAAAAATAGCTATGCAGACAACCATTGACAAGACCTTGAGTTCAAAGATGGAGGCATGGTATTCCTCATAATATCTCCATGGAAGAAGGTCATGATATTTGGGAAGAAAGGAAAGATAAGTCCCAAGAACATTGTCCCCTTAGAGATTCTTGACCGATTCGAAGTTGTGGCCTATCGACTAGCACTTCCACCTACCATGTCTAAAGTACACAATGTATTCTATGTCTCCCTCTTAAAGAAGTATACACCAGATCCTACACATGTACTATCTTTAGAGGTGGTATAGATGGAGAATGATATTTATTATGAGGAGTATATGGTGATGATCTTGGATCATAGAGATAAAGTTCTATGAAACAAGACTACTCACCTGGTCAAAGTACTTTGGTGGAACCATAAGTACGAAGACACAACACATGAACCAGAGGAAGTGATGAAGGAGAAGTACCCACACCTGTTTTCTACCAAGAATATAAAATGAAATTTCAAGGGAGAAATTTCATAAGGGGGAATAATGTAATGAACAAATGTTTTATCAATGGATTTCCATTCTTATAATTATTTATTATAGTATAATCACGTAATATTACATATAGAACACAATAAAAACTTTATAAATGAATAATGAGTGAAATAAAATGTATCTCTAGAAGTTAAGGAACACATACTGATGAAATAGTAACTTGACCTTTAGAATAGTAATGTGACCCTTAATAATAGTAAACCGACCAATGTAATAGTAACCACACCAATGAAGGTATAAATAAATTTTTCCATCTTATAAGTGTCAATATGATATAATTATATCATAGTATAAGTAAATAAATATTTTAAAAAATATTAATTAAGTGTTGGTATTTTTGTAAGTCATGTATATTTAATTAAAATTGTATGATTAATTTAATAAATTAAAAGAAAAATTATTTTCATAAAGTGTATTAATAGAATAAAATTTTGATTTCTTGTGATTATAGTATAATTTTATGATACCTTAATTAATTTTTCAAAGTGTTAGAAAAGCAGTTTTAATTTTAAAATTTATATTTTTCAAGTGAATTTTTATTTTAATTAAAAATTAAATTCCTCATATTTAGAAAATTATTAAAAAAAAAACAGATTTCCTTTTTTAATTCTATATTTCAAGAAATGGTTATTTTTATTTTTTTGAGATTTTTCTAAAACACTTGAATTTATGGTGAATAGTAAAATAAAGTAATTTACGGTATATATACATTATAAATTAAATACCCAATTCATTGAGTCATGGATAATGTAAGCACTATTATTTAGAACTCACATGATATAATTAATATATTTAGTCTCAGTAATCATCACTATTTCTTGTCTTGAAAAAAATAAAAAACTAATGAATTAAATATTGAGAAAACACTCCTCCCCTCCACTATAAATACCACCCATCACCACCTCATCTCCTCACACCTATAAAAACTTTTTAATTGTCCATATTATTATCCAATATCTTCCCAAGCCCCTCCCCCATGTCCATGATATCTTTACCTCATCAAAAGACCAAAAAATCTTACCTAAGGAGGCTGTCAAGGATGATAAATTCAAGAGGTAAATTCCTCTTTCATATTCTTTTATTTTATTTTCATCTTCCTTTATTTTCTTTTTTATCTCCTCAAATACCCTCATAAAAATTTTATGATAACTAAAATACCTTACATATACTGGAATTTTGTTATGATAATGGAATAATTCGTCACCATCTCTCCTTTCCCCTCCTTTTATACTAAAAATGAAAACACCGTCTAAGATGTGTTAATTTATCACATTCAAGGATGATAGTTATTAAATTTATATTACCCTCTTCAAGGATGGTCATAAAAAAAATTTTATGGTTGAAACAAATTATAATATATTTATTATAAATTATTTAATGTTATAAAATTATTTCGTATACATGATATTAATTTATAAAACAAAATGAGTTTGTTGTGCTCGAACAACCGCCAAATTAATCCAACTGATTATCATTAAAATTTTATCTAATGACTCATCCTAATCCCATTTAATAAAATTAATTTTATAAACATATTATATTCTATTATTTAATTAATATAATATAATTAAACTTTTGGAAAACCATTCCCATTTTACATGAACTTTCATTCAAACGAACCGATCATGAAAACTAAAAAAATGCATACTCACAAATGATGAAATTTAACACTGTAACTCATAAAAAGGGAAGAAAAGAACTTAATAAAATCATACTAAATAAAATTCTTCTATAATATTTTCTATAATTTTTAATTAATAAATATTATTTGGTTATCCAGTACATTAATATCATGTGAAGGACACCTTTGGACTTAAGGTAAGAGATTCTACCCGAACCTCTATTATTCCTTTAGGTTTCTCTTCCTCTCTTTTTAACCAAATTAAATTCTCTATTATTTTTATCGGAATGCTCTAATGTTGTTTATATTTTCCAAACTCAAGTATCAAGACCCATTCCTCCTTTTTTGGGGATATACATGTTTTTAAAAGGTTCCCTACTCAAGTCTTCCCAATAAGCATGCCTGATTTAAGGAAACTTCCCAAATTATTAACCATTATTAGATGCACTCCATAACATGTTTTAAGATACCATTAATTTTATAAAGGAAATCATTTTATTATAAAAACCTTCTTATTTAATTTCTAGTTTTATACAAATGATTATTCTTTTTCCGTTTTAAATGATCTTTGATATTTTCTTTAAACCACACTAAAATGTTTTAATTCTAATGTTTCTTAAATAATATTTTTACATGTTATCACTTAAATTTGAAATCAACTATAATTAAATATTCATTTTATCATTTATTAATTTCCATGTATGATTTAATTCCTTTCTTTCATGGGCACTTTTATGTTACACTCATTTATTATGCTTTATGACATGATTAAGATACCCACTTCTTTGCATGTGTAAACATTATGTCTATGTTTGATTCCTTACGTATGATTATTTTTGTGGAACAGATATTCATGAACATGTTATGATGGATTATACTATATATCACTCCAATGTATTGGGTAAATTTTATTCTCATCAGACATTATGTTCAATGGTCTTGGTGGTTATCCTTGAATCATGCTCCATGTGCAACATAATTAGTGGTTAGCCTTGACTCATGCTCATCTATGTGAATCGAGCTTTGAATCATGATACTCTATGTGTTAAGAGTCTTGAATCATTATAAACTCATGTTTTATGGTGCTTCCAAATTACTACGATTCCATTATTATAAGTTCCTATGTTCTGTATGTTAAGATTCCTTATGTTCTAGTAATTTTTATATCATTATTTTTTCCTTCTATCTCATGTGTTACAATTTATTATTATTATTATTACCTAACTAGGATTTCTAGCTCATCCCTTTGTTCATGTTATCCCCAAGTTATCATATGTATATTTTTGAGCATAATAGAAGTTAGGAGATCAATTTAGAGATTAAATAAAAGTTGTTCTTATGATGTTTAATTGTGTACCTAATCTTCCAAGACACTAGAATTTATGATCCTTGGCTTTTAATATGATGATTAATTATAAATAAACTCTTGTAATGATATTTTTAAAATTCTAGGGTTACTATATTTAATGTTTAATTTGAATTCATTTCTTTCATGGGGCTAATGATTCAAAATTTACCCAAGTGGAAACATATGTTATCTAAATTTTATTTCATTGAGGCATATTGTAATGTTATACACATATTTTCTTTATATGGTGTATATAAATTCCCTTTTACATTTAATATCATTAATACTTAATTAATCATTATATTTTGAGTTTTTATTTGAATTATTTCATATACGGGGATTTGAACTTAAACTTACCAAGTTGTAAATAAATTTCATAACTCAATTCATTTTCATTGGGTAACATTACATTCTTGTTATCATTAATATTCAATGATTATGTGTATAATGAATTTAAATATCTATTATTTTATTTCCAATTATTTTATGTGGATTTAAATTTGATACAAATAATCAATTCATTGATTAATTCACACTTCAACATTGTTTTCCTTTTAAGGGTTTATTTCATAATCTCACTCTAATCGAGATGTTTATTCCTAAATTTAAATTAATGGAAATTATATAATAATTTTTAATAAATCCTTTAATTTTCATATTCTCTATTTATTCATGATATTTATTAATTATTATTACCATTTTCCACTCATTTGTACTTAATTTTTTTTATAAAATGTTTTTAAGAAAAATCGACTCCATTTCTCTTTTCAGTCGGAGATCTTTTTTCTCTCAAAACCATTTTTTATAAAAATTATTTCAAATTTTTTTTTATCATTTTTCAAATTATATATTAATTAAAATTTATCCCTTTTTTTATTTTAATTTTTTTTCAAAGGAATCATCATGTCGCTTTCCGAACAAGTCATTTTTCTAACATTTTTACCATGAAAAAGGAATGTTCTTTTTACCTTGTATGGAATTACCAACCATCATTTCTTTAAAGAATCCACTAAAATATTAAAATGAAATTTTAAAAGAAATTTTTTTAAAAATTAATTTTCATAGAAAATTATTTAAAAAAAAGTAAAAATGAAAAGGATATTTTCCTTAAGAAAGTTTTTAAAGATCTTTTTATGGTATTTTTATTTCATCAAATAAAATAACCCTTATTCTTACTCCAATGTGTATATGTAATATTAATACCATATTTATTATTATTTTTGATGTATTATGATTATTTTGACCAGGTATATTATCAAAATTCACTTCCTTTAATCATTTTTATTATCATTAACCTCCACTTGAATTATTTACCTTCCAGTGATCATTGGACATTAAATTTCCCCAAAATATTAATATCATCTATCATGGGTATTATTATTTGATAAACCATATAAAATATCTACATATGGTGTATACTTGAAAGTAATTTTATTAAATGGGGAAATATTGAAAAATCCTTATCTTTTACTCAATATAGATACATTTTGATAAGGCACATTGTTTATGAATTAAATCAATTATTTTATATATAAGGAATGATTTGGATTGGTATGACAGAGGTTGGGGACCACTTAAAGTAATCCCCTCAATTCATTAGTAGTCTCATGAGATGAAAATAGTAGGGAACAAAACCTTTTAGTTTATAACCAACCACGTTCTAAATTGTCTTGTGAAAGGTCTTAATAGTAGTATACTAAACCATCTTGTGAATGGTCTTAACAGTAGTATTCTAAACCATCTTGTAAATGGTCTTGAAGGTAAATGTACCATGTACCTGGGAAACATGACATATAATAATTAATAATATCCATCATTTAGATTCATTTATTATTATCCATGATATTTTCACTATGAAAAAATATATGGAAGCATTTCATTCTTAGTTTATTGATAAAATGACATGTTTTTCAGTTATTTACCTTACTGTATTGATTCTTCCTTATCTTATCATGATAGGAAAGTTATTTAAATGGATTTTTTAGTTATTTAACTTTACATATTTTTTATAAACTTAATTATTATTTTATTGATTACATGGATTGTGTGTTTAGATATTTAACTTTCCATAATGATTATTCTCATCGATTCATTATTGCTTTTGTTGTACTGAACACTTAATGATAATTTGAGTTCACCCTTATTTTATTTCATATAACCAGGAATACCTAAAGTGTATTAAGAAACATATTAAAGGATACTGTAGAAGGAATAAATTTATTAAGTATAAAAAATATTATATTGTAATATGTGTATTCATTTATAATACAAGACTCACGTATATATCTAGTTTACCAAGACTACTAAACTGTTCAATATTTTAGGAGGTGATTTACTTTTACCTTATGCCAATGTAATGGTATTAGACATTGCGTCCAGGATTTTTGGGGTTAGGGTTGCTACACATTCCATTTTAATAGAAGGAAATAGATATCCTCTTTTATCTCTTACATACCTACCCCTTTCCCCCTTTGATCCGAGTGGTTTGGGAAGGTTTCATTACATGGATTCTATGAAAGTAAATTCCCTTTAGTATACTTATTAAACTCCTTTTCATTAATTTTAATTTTTCTCACTTAGTTAGCGTTTTGGGGTGCTGATTCCACCCTCTTAAGGTGTAATTGATGCACTTGATATATATTTGGTGTGCAACTTATAGAAGAGATATTTAAAGGGGATGTTCAAGCCTATATTTATTTTTTTATCTTGATATATGTCATATTGAGAGTTTATTTTTGGTTTTATTGGTTGTTGTATTGGGGGAATTAGTTGGGTAGTTCATGTGTACTAAGTATAGGTGCATATTTGGAGTGGGACATGTAATACCCTGATATTGTATTTGTATTTCTTTGAATTAAATTTAAAGTATTTTATATTTTTCTTTACACATAACTTTTATTCTTAATGATCCATGATATATTTTAACATTTAAAACCAATATATTAGATTGGTGGGTATATATAAGATTAAATAAATTATGAAATTTATATAAAAATGTTTTTCTTAATTTAAATGCACCGATTGAAACTTAATAAGTAATCATTAAATTTTCAACAAAATCAATTCATGATTAAAACGCCTAGTTTTATGAAGAAATATATTTTTATAGGTGCTATGAATTTTTATATAAAAAAATATATTGATCACTATTAAAAATATATTTTAAATAAATTTATTTTTAATGTATGATTAATCATTTATAAATTAATTATCCAATGGTTAGGAGTGAAGATAAAATTATTTTAAGGCAAAAGGAGTTATTTTCTATAAAATTGAGTTTATGTGTGCAATTTTTTTATATTAATAATTTAAATAAATAACTTTTGATTAATGATGTTAATGAAATGTATAGAATATATTTTTAATAATATATTTTAACATTTATCTAATAGTTTTTATGTAACATCCCGGGCCCGGGTGCTACTCAACGGGTGCCTCGAACCCGGTTGGTCACATGACCTCAAGCGCATTTCCCCAAATGCCAGTGGCTGTCGACTAGCAGTGAGGGCTCAGGTATGATAGTGAGAAAATTATGCCCTCATTTGTCAAAGTGTAGCGCAATAGAATAAAATATACAAACATACAACAACAAAAGCAATAAACCATACACATTTAAAATGAACAACTATAGTAAAAATATAACCAATAATCATATAGATAATGATACAACATGTATCAAGTTCTAAGAAAATAGCCATAACATGTTACATAGCAATACAACATAATACAATACAGCTCAATGTACAAGGTACAATAAAGCAAAACAAAACAGTGCAACAGGAACTCAGTAGCATCGCAAGACTAAGCTCTGTCTCATGATCTCCTACTCCTCTACAACAATCATGTACCTGCATAGGGACCCTTTCCCTTATCCACACCTTCATAAACGTAATCTGTTTGGGTCGAAGACATGACCCAAATAGGGTGTGAGAAATAAATCCCAGTAGACACCCACCAAAGGCCCGTTCCCAACTGACAGTGTAAATGTGCAATAGTAGTGTGCAGTAGTAAAATGCAATAAACTAAGAAGTACTAAAAATTAACTAACTTTACCAATTATATTTCCATTTTAATATTGATTTAATCCATTTAATATAAAATATCACTTAGGTGGATGTTCTAAGTAGATAGTCAGTGTTCTCAAACATGTCAACTCTTACCCTTAGGTAAATAGAATCAAAAATCTCAGGTAACTGTCCTTAGACATAACAGATATTTCCCTCAGGCATACGAAGTGTTGCCCTCAGGCATAGAAGTCACATCCCTCAGGCATAAGAAGTGTTACTCTCAAGAGAAATAGAACATTTCCCTTAGGTTAATATAGTCATTCCCTCAGGCTATAGTAAAACACTGCCCTCAGGAACAAGTAACCGAGCCGAGCCCAAAGCATAAACATGCAATTTACATACCATTCCTATCAAGTAAATTCAATACACATTATAATTATGGCATACCCTCGGGTATCCTGGCCAAATGGCTAAACAGAGGAACGCACCCCTGGGGTGGTCCTGGATCCAAGCAGTGATCCCAAACAGCAGTTTACAACCACATTTAATCACCTATACAATTCTAGGTATTTAAACAGCCACGACCTCATCCACACGATACCCCAAACATGGGTTCGTAGCTCAACGATACACAAAAACACACAGCAGTAGGAAATTAAACACCAGACCACCTACCTTGATCGCTTCTGATCGATATATGCGAACGACGCTCCTCAAATCGTCCAAGAACAACGTAGATCTGAGGTAAAAGAAATCCCGTTCAAATGTAAATAAATTTCCGTGCACTACTTAAAATGGGGATTTTCCCAATGGTTTTGAACCGTTGGGAAAGGCTGCAGAACCGTTGGTATAACATATACCAACGGTTCTGAAAAACGTGGGGAAGTAAGCCGTTGGGAAAACCTATCCCAACGGTTTACAAATAACTGTTGGTATAGGTTAGTAAAATTAACCTATGCCAATGGTTTGGTTAAACCGTTGGCATAAGTTTTACCAACGGTTTACACCAAACCGTTGGTAAATCTAATGAAAATTCATTCTTCCCCAATGGTTCTAAACCATTGGGAAAGGTTTTTACCAACGGTTCTCTTTGAACCATTGGTAAAAAAATCCCTTGAAACCTTTCCCAATGGTTTGTAAACCATTGGGAAAGTGTTATTATAAGTCTATGCCAACGGTTTGAAACCTTTGGCATAGGCTATGCTGTGAAAATTGCCTAGCAGCCTGCAATTTGCACAGCAGCCTCTAATTTTGCACAGCAGCCTCCATTCCATTCTGCTACCTGCAATAACAAACTAATACACACATATAGAGAAAAAATTCATACACATTTAACACATAATTCATTCTTGAACTATACATATCCAGAATTAAATCAAAATTCATAACGTAATTATAAACATACATAATTGATTTAGAATTCAATTTAAAATTTAAATTAAAATTTTATGTGGAATCCATACTTCAATTCATAATTAAATACATACATAATTTAATTATCAATTATCAATAAAATACATAAAAAACTGAATAAGTATCAACAGAATCCAAATACTTTTGTTCGTATTTTCCTATACCAGTTGTTTTTACTAAAAATGATTTCCATTTTAAACAAAATACATACACTTGGAGTGATACCGGCCACATAGTGGCTTTAATTGAGGTGGGGTTGACTCATACACATTACATATGACCCATGGATCATTGTCCTAAAGTATCAACATATTCTGAAAGAATTTGGTCAGTTTTCCGTATGCCAGTTATTGTTTTCACTTAAAATGTTGTTCATTTCAAAAAAAATGAGATACTTTGAGTGGTTACACCCACACCAGGCCTTGTATTGAGATGGGGTTGAATTTTACACGTCATATATGACCCAAGGATTGTTGTCCTAAAGTTTCAATGGAATTGGAATGCATTTGGTTGGTTTTCCGTATATCATTTATTGTCTTCACTTAAAATGAAGTATATTTTAAACAAAAGAGAGACAATTTGAGTGGTTCTGGACACACCGTGTCTTATATTGAGGCGGGGTTGACTCGTACACATCAAAAATGACCCATGGATCATTGTGCTAAAGGTTTAATAGAATCCTAATGCATTTGGTTGGTTTTTTGTATGTCAGTTTTTGTTTTCACTTAAAATGAAGTCCATTTTAAACTAAAGAGAAACACTTTGAGTGGTGCCGGACACACCGCGCCTCAGATTGAGGTGAGTTTGACTTGTTCACGTCATATATTACCCATGGATCGTTGTGCTAAATTATCAACACAATTAGAATCCATTTGGTCAGTTTTCCGTATGTACTTAAAATGTTGTCCATTTTAAACAAAAGAGAGACACTTATAGTGATATCAGACACACTGCGACTAAGATTGAGGTACGGTTGACTCGTACACGTCACATATGACCCATGGATCTTTTTTATAAAGTTTCAACAGAATATGAATGTGTTTTGTCAGTTTACCGTATGTCAGTTGTTGTTTTTAATTAAAATGAAGTCCATTTTAAACTATAGAGAGACACTTTAAGTGGTGCTGGCCACTCTGCACCTCTGATTGAGACTGGGTTGACACTTACACGTGACATATAACCCATTGATCATTGTCCTAAAGTTTCAACTAAATACAAATACATTTAGTCAGTTTTCCGTATGTTAGTTGTTGTTTTCATTTAAAATGTTGTCTAATTCAAAAAAACCTGAGGACACTTTGAGCGGTGTCAGCCACAACTGGCCTTGGATTGAGGTGGGGTTGACTTGTACACGTCACAAATGACTCATGGAACATTTTCCTAAAGTTTCAACAGAATCTGAATGCGTTTGGTCAGTTTTTTGTATGTCAGTTGTTGTTTTCAATTAAAATGAAGTCCGTTTTAAACTATAGAGAGACACTTCGAGTGGTGACGGCCACTCCGCACCTCGGATTGAGGTTGGGTTGACTCGTACACATCACAAATGACCCAAATATAATTTTATTAAAGTACCAACACAATCCGAATGCATTTGGTCAGTTTTCCATATGTAAGTTGTACTTTTCACTTAAAATGTTATTCATTTCAAAAAAAAGTGAGACACTTCGAATGGTGCCTGCCACACCGCGCCTCATATTGAGGCGGGGGTTGACTCGTACATGTCACAAATGACCCATGGATCATTGTCCTAAAGTTTTAATGGAGTCCAAATGCATTTGGTCAGTTTTCCGTATGTCAGTTGTTGTTTTCACTTAAAATGTAGTCCATTTTAGACTAAAGAGAGACACTTTGAGTGGAGTCGGCCACACCGCGCCTCGGATTGAGTCCGGGTTGACTCGTGCACGTCATATATTACCGACGGATTATTGTGATAAAGTATCAACACAATCATAATTTGTTTGGTTGGTTTTCTGTATGTACTTAAAATGTTGTCCATTTAAAAAACAAGAGAGACACTTAGAGTGATATCGGCCACACTACGACTCAGATTGAGGTGCAGTTGACTCGTACACGTCACATATGACCCATGGATCGTTTTCATAAAGTTTCAACAGAATCCAGAATTCAATTCATAATTTGATCAGTTTTTCATATACCATATGTTTTTACTAGAAATGATGTCCATTTTAAACAAAATACATACACCTGGAGTGATACCAGCCACACCGTGCCTCGTATTGAGGCAAGGTTAACTCGTACATGTCAAAAATGACCCATGTATCATTTTCCAAAAGTATCAACATATTCCAAAAGCATTGGGTCAGTTTTCCATATGTCAGTTGTTGTTTTCACTAAAAATGATGTCCATTTTAAACAAAAGAGAGACACTTTGAGTGGTGTCGGCTACACCATACCTCAGATTGAGGAGAGGTTGACTCTTACACATCACATATGACCCATGGATCGTTCTCCTAAAGTTTTAACAGAAACTGAATGTGTTTGGTCAGTTTTTCGTTATGTACTTAAAATGTTGTCCATTTTAAACAAAATAGAGACACTTAGAGTGATCTCGGCCACACCATGACTCGGATTGAGCCCGGGTTGGCTCATACACGTCACATATAACCCATGGATCGTTGTGATAAATTATCAACAGATTACGAATGCGTTTGGTCGGTTTTTCGTATGCCAATTTTTCTTTTCACTTATAATCCTGTCCATTTTAAACAAAAGAGACATAGTTAGAGTGGTACCGGCCAAACCGCATCTCAGATTTAGACTGGGTTGACGCGTACATGTCTCAAATGACCCATGGATCATTTTCCTAAAGTATCAACACAATTCGAATGCGTTTGGTCAGTTTTCTGTATTCCAGTTGATGTTTTCACTTATAATGATGTCCTTTTGAAACAAAAGACAGACAATTTGAGTGGTGCCCAGCCACACCACATCTCAAATTGAGGCGGGGTTGATTCGTACACGTCACATATGAACAATGGATCGTTTTTCTAAAGTATCAACACAATCAGAATCCATTTGGTTAGTTTTCCGTATATATTTAAAATGTTGTCCATTTTTAAACAAAAGAGAGACACTTAGAGTGATCCCGGCCACACCGCGACTCAGATTGAGCCTGGGTTGGCTCGTACACATCACATATGACCCATGAATCATTGTGATAAATTATCAACAGATTACGAATGTGTTTGGTCAGTTTTTCGTATGCCAGTTATTCTTTTCACTTATAATCCTGTCCATTTTAAACAAAAGAGACACAATTAGAGTGGTACCGGCAACACCGCGTCTCGGATTTAGACGGGGTTGACTCGTACATGTCTCAAATGAACCATGGATAATTTTCTTAAAGTATCAACACAATCCGAATGCGTTTGGTCAGTTTTCCATATGCCAGTTAATGTTTTCACTTAAAGTGATGTCCTTTTGAAATAAAAGACAGACACTTTGAGTGGTGCCGGCCACACCACATCTCAGATTGAGGTGAGGTTGATTCATACATGTCACATATGACCCATGGATCGTTGTTCTAAAGTATCAATACAATCTGAATCCGTTTGGTTAGTTTTCCATATGTACTTAAAATGTTTTCCATTTTAAACAAAAGAGAGTCACTTAGAGTGATCCCGACCACACCGTGCCTCTGATTGAGGCGGGGTTGACTCATACACATCACATATGACCCATGGATCGTTCTCCTAAAGTATCAACACATTTCGAATGCATTTGGTCAGTTTTTGTATGTCAGTTGTTGTTTTCACTTAAAATGATGTCCATTTTAAACAAAAGAGAGACACTATGAATGGTGTCGGCTGCACCGTGCCTCAGATTGAGGTGGGGTTGACTCGTACGCATCACATATGACCCATGGATCATTGTTCTAAAGTATCGACACAATCAAAATCCGTTTGGTCGGTTTTCCGTATGCTAGTTGTTGTCTTCACTTAAAATGAAGTCTATTTTAAACCAAAGAGAGACACTTTGAGTGGCGTCGGCCACACCACGCCTCGTATTGAGGCAATGTTGACTTTTAAACAACACATATGACCCATGGATCGTTCTCCTAAAGTTTAAACGAAAACTGAATGCATTTGGTCGGTTTTCCATATGTACTTAAAATGTTGTCCATTTTAAACAAAAGAGAAAAACATAGAGTGATCCCAGCCACACCGCGACTCGTATTGAGCCCGGTTTGGCTCATACACGTCACATATGACCCATGGATCGTTGTGATAAATTATCAATAGAATCCGAATGCATTTGGTCAGTTTTCCGTATGCCAGTTGTTCTTTTCACTTATAATCTTGTCCATTTTAAACAAAAGAGACACAGTTAGAGTGGTACCGGCCACACTGCTTCTCGGATTTAGACGGGGTTGACTCGTACATGTCTCAAATGACCCATGGATCATTTTACTAAATTATCAACACAATACGAATGCGTTTGGTCGGTTTTACGTATGCAAGTTGATGTTTTCACTTAAAATGATATCCTTTTGAAACAAAAGACAGAGACTTTGAGTGGTTCCGGCCACACTGCATCTCATATTGATGCCGTGTTGATTCATACATGTCACATATGACCCATGGATCGTTGTGATAAAGTATTAACACAATCAGAATCTATTTGGTTAGTTTTCCTTATGTACTTAAAATGTTGTCCATTTTAAAAAAAATAGAGGAACTTAGAGTGATCCCGGCCACACCGTACTTCATATTGAGGCAGGGTTGACTCATACACATCACATATGACCCATGGATCGTTCTCCTAAAGCATCAACACATTTTGAATGTGTTTGGTCAGTTTTCCGTATGTCAGTTGTTGTTTTCACTTAAAATGATGTACATTTTAAACAAAAGAGAGACACTATGAATGGTTTTGGCCACAACACGCCACAGATTGAGGCGGGGTTGACTCGTACACGTCACATATGTCCCATGGATCGTTTTTCTAAAGTATCTACACAATCAGAATCCATTTGGTCGGTTTTCCATATGCTAGTTGTTGTTTTCACTTAAAATGAAGTCCATTTTAAACAAAAGAGAGACACTTTGAGTGGTGTCAGCCACACTGTGCCTCAGATTGAGGAGAATTAGACTCTTACACGTCACATATGTCCCATGGATCGTTCTCCTAAAGTTTCAATGGAAACTGAATGCGTTTGGTTGGTTTTCCGTATGTACTTAAAATGTTGTCCATTTTAAACAAAAGAGAGATACTTAGAGTGATCCCGACCACACAACGACTTGGATTGAGCCCAGATTGGCTCATACACGTCACATATGACCCATGGATCATTTTGATAAATTATAAACAGAATTTAAATGCGTTTGGCTAGTTTTCCATATTCCAGTTGTTCTTTTCACTTATAATCCTGTCCATTTTAAACAAAAGAGACACAGTTAGAGTGGTACCGGCCATACCGCTTCTTGTATTTAGACGGGGTTGACTCGTACATGTCTCAAATGACTGATGGATCATTTTCTTAAAGTATAAACACAATCCGAATGCGTTTGGTTAGTTTTCCGCATGCCAGTTGATGTTTTCACTTAAAATGATGTCCTTTTGAAACAAAAGACAGACACTTTGAGTGGTTCCGGCCACACTGCGTCTCAAATTGAGGCAGGGTTAATTTGTACACGTCACATATGACCCATGTATTTTTGTTCTAAAGTATCAACACAATCAGAATCTGTTTGGTCAGTTTTCCATATGTACTTAAAATGTTGTCCATTTTAAACAAAAGAGAGACACTTAGAGTGATCCCGGCCACACCGTGACTCGGATTGAGGTGGGGTTGACTCGTACACCTCAAATATGACCCATGGATAGTTCTACTAATGCATCAAAACATTTCGAATGTGTTTGGTCAGTTTTTCATATGTTAGTTATTGTTTTCACTTAAAATGATTTCCATTTTAAACAAAAGAGAGACACTATGAATGGTGTCGGCCACACCGCACCTCGGATTGAGGTGAAGTTGACTCGTGCACATCAAATATGACCCATGGATCATTCTTCTAAAGTATCGACACAATCAAAATCCGTTTGGTCGGTTTTCCATATGCTAGTTGTTGTTTTCACTTAAAATGAAGTCCATTTTAAACAAAAGAGAGACACTATGAGTGGTGTCGGCCACACCACGCCTCGGATTGAGTCCAGGTTGGCTCGTACACGTCACATATGACCCATAGATCGTTGTGATAAATTATCAACAGATTCCGAATGCGTTTGGTCAGTTTTTCATATTCCAGTTGTTCTTTTCACTTATAATCATGTCCATTTTAAACAAAAGAGACACAGTTAGAGTGGTACCAGCCACACCATATCTCGGATTTAGAAGGGGTTGACTCTTACATGTCTCAAATGACCCATGGATCACTATCCTAAAGTATCAACACAATATGAATGTGTTTGGTCGGTTTTCCGTATGCCAGTTGATGTTTTCACTTAAAATGATATCCTTTTGAAACAAAAGACAGAAACTTTGAGTGGTGCCGACCACACCACATCTCAGATTGAGTATGGGTTGATTCGTACACGTCACCTATGACCCATGGATCGTTGTTCTAAAGTATTAACACAATCAGAATCCATTTGGTTAGTTTTCTGTATGTACTTAAAAGTTTGTCCATTTTAAACAAAATAGATACACTTAGAGTGATCCCAGCCACATCGCGACTCAGATTGATCCTGTGTTGGCTCGTACATGTCACATATGACCCATGGATCGCTGTGATAAATTATCAATAGAATCTAAATGTTTTTGGTCGGTTTTCCGTATGCCAGTTGTTCTTTTCACTTATAATCCTCTCCAATTTAAACAAAAGAGACACAATTAGAGTGCTACCGGCCACACCGCTTATCGGATTTAGATGGGGTTGACTTGTACACGTCTCAAATGACCCACAGATCATTGTCCTAAAGTATCAAAACAATATGAATGCGTTTGGTCGGTTTTCCGTATGCAAGTTGATGTTTTCACTTAAAATGATGTCCTTTTGAAACAAAAGACAGACACTATGAGTGGTGTCGGCCACACCGCGTCTCAGATTGAGGCGGGGTTTATTCGTACACGTCACATATGACCCATGGATCGTTGTGCTAAAGTATCAACACAATCAGAATCCATTTGGTCAGTTTTCCGTATGTACTTAAAATGTTGTCCATTTTAAACAAAAGAGAGACACTTAGAGTGATCCTGGACACACCATGCCTCATATTGAGGCGGTGTTGACTTTTCCACCTCACATATGACCCATGCATCGTTCTCCTAACGAATCAACACATTTTGAATGCGTTTGGTCAGTTTTTCGTATGTCAGTTGTTGTTTTCACTTAAAATGATGTCCATTTTAAACAAAAGAGAGACACTATGAATGGTGTCGGCCACACTGTGCCTAGGATTGAGGCAGAGTTGACTTGTACACGTCACATATGACACATGGATCGTTGTTCTAAAGTATCGACACAATCAGAATCCGTTTGGTCGGTTTTCTGTATGCTAGTTGTTGTTTTCACTTAAAATGAAGTCCATTTTAAACAAAAGAGAGACACTATGAGTGGTGTCAGCCACATCGCACCTCAGATTGAGCCTGGGTTAGCTCATACACGTCACATATGACCCATGGATCGTTGTGATAAATTATGTTAGTTGTTTATTCACATTATTCAAATACACTATTTGAAACATTTCAGAGCTAACAATGCCATGCCCAATGAATACATCCCTTTTATAACATACCAAGAATCTATGATATTTATTATATGTGTAAATGTGATTTAAATTGATTATCATGATGAAAATAAATAAAATACATATTATAGATTTTATAGTAGTAAATGAAATCAAGGAGGGTTGGGGGGGGGGCTGTCCGGGGGGGCTGTGCGGGGGGCTGTCCGGTGGGTGTCCAGGGGGCTGTCCGGGGACTAAGGAGGAGGGTGGGGGGGGGGGGGGGCTTTGCGGGGGGCTATCCGGGGGGTGTTCGGGGGGTTGTCCGGGGTCCAAGGAGGAGGGTGGGGGGGGGGGGGGGGGGGCTATCCGGGGGGTGTCCGGGGGGCTGTTTGGGGTCCAAGGAGGATAGTGGGGGGTTGTCCAGGGTCCAGGAAGGAGGGGGGCTATCCAGGGAGTTCCCAAAGCCACAACCACTAAAATAAAACAACATCCCTAAAAACATACAATATATAAAAATAACTCAACTCCAATACTATACTAAGGGTCTAGATAAAACCAACAACTAGAATATATTAAACATCAAGTATCAGTAATATTAGTCAAAAATGTAACAGATCAATTTTTCCCACATCACCGTCACCATCATCACCATCATCACCATCATCATCACCCTCGTCCTTGTCCCCATCATCGTCCTCGACTTCCTCAGCACCCTCCTCCTCACCCTCACCCTCCTCCTCGCCCTCTCCATCCACCTCTCCCTCCTCCTCTCCCTCCTCTTCCGCATCAGACTCCTCGCCATCATCATCGTCAAGATGGACATCGTCCTAACCACCACTAGAACTACCACATGGAGCACCATATATAGAACGCATCGAAAAAATATATTCATCAAAAGCTGGGATGACCTCTTCTGGAAGTGTTGGACGTAGAACTTCAATAAATTTCATAAATGCATTGTTTGCCCTAGCAGACTGTTCTGTCATCTCTGTGGAACTTTTCTCAGCCTGTTCTACCTATACCCTAACTTTCTACAGTTCGATGGCACTACAACTCGTACCTAAAGAGGGCCAATACCTCATCGAGGCTATCCTAGGTCAGCAGCGTACTCTTCCAGGATGCTCCTCTCCCAACACCTGATGTAAGTGATCAGTTGGCCTAAAATTGTCTTGTTCTTGGGCATAGAGGGTATCTAAAGAATCCTGTTACAAATATAAATATATTATTAAGTTACAAAATAGATATTAAAATATAAAATAAATATATTAAAACTTACAATCTGCTACTGAGTCTCTTCGTTGACGACACTTCCATCCTTTTTCCGTCTACTCGAGAAAAATGGTTTTGCTCGAGGCACACATCCTTTAATATTCTATATTTTCCTCTACAATGACATTGAAAACTAAAGTTATATGAAAACTTTAGCAAACGATTAAATAATTGAGGAAACAAAAGAAAATTTAAGTCTTAAAGAAAACTTATAAACAATTTTCATACCTGCTTCCTCTCATGATCCGGCATCAAAGTACGTCCTAGTGTGTGGAGGTATTTTTTTGCATCAATGTTTTTTTTCTTTTTTCCAGATGATTCCTAAATAAAATTTGATAATTAAAAGGATAATATTAATTAAAAACATGAAAGTTATTATTTAAATACCTCAAATGTAATTCATACCTTAAATTGGTTACTCGTCCAATGAGTAATCATCTGACGATACTGATCTATAGGACAATCATCCACGACTGGTACAACCTCTAAATGAGTGCCAAATCTAGAACGCCAGCCAAAGCTCTTATTTCCTCAGAGATAGAGTCAACAGAAAAACTCAATACCTTCAATATAAATGACTATTAAACATAATTAAATATTGATATAATTATTTTAAATAGTAATATTTTTACCTTCAATTTTAACCAAGAAGAAAACTCTTTGCTATGCAAAGTCTCTCTCCTTTTCAAAGATAAAGAATGATGATTACTATTTATCATTGTTTTATGTTCCCTATAGATAAAAAATATGATTAGTTTAACACACATATATATATGTAAGATATACATATTCAATTTAGTTACCTGATATAGTCATCGAACAAATCATAGTTGAACAAAACTGTGTGATGTGCCATCTCCCGCTCTTCATGGATTAATGTCTTCAATGTGTATGATCCAAGAATTCATCCTGTTTGAGGAAGTGATGGAAAACTGGGTTCAATTTGATCATACTGTTCTTCTTCATTTCTCATTGGTCTATTCATTCTTGTAGTAAGATCAGACAAATACATCGAGCAAAAATCCATACATTCTTGAGCCAAGTAACCATTCACGATAGAACCTTTAGGATGATTCCTGTTTCGGACATAAGACTTTAATGTGTACATATTTCTTTCAGTTGGATACATCCAAAGAAAATAAATAGGTCCTTCGAGAAGTATTTCAGTGGGAATATGGATAGTCAGATGCAACATGCATGTGAAAAATGATGGAGGAAATATTTTCTCCAACTCACACAAAATTAATGGGGAATATGTCAACATTTTTTGCAAGAAAGACTTGGACAACTTCTTAACACAAAGATCTCTAAAAAAATGGCACAACTGAATAAAATTCACCTTTAAATTATTGGACAAAAGATGACAGATTTCTATTGGAAGCAACTCATGCAGTAGAACGTGATAATCATGAGTCTTCAAAGATTTTAGCTTTAAATATCTTCTGTTGACCCATTTAGATATGTTGCTTAAATATCCATCAGGAACTCTAATAGTCTCTAATACTTCCAGAAATTGTTTTTTTCTATAGGTTTCATCACATACGAAGTACATGGAAGTTGCCATTTATTTTCACAGATACGCACATGATGCAATTCTAGTCTGATGCCCCAATCCACCAAGTCACGCCGAGATCGTAAATCATATTTTATCTTCCCCTTGACATTTAGAAGAACCAAAAGAAACATTTTACATATATTCTTTTCAATATGCATTACGTCTAAGAAATGACGTAACAAATTTGTTGACCAATAAGGTAAATCAAAAAAGATACTCCTTTTCCTCCAATTGTAACAGGTTTCAGTGGAAACATACTTTCTCTTTCTAGATTTCATTTGACCCTTCCTGAATGAAAAACTGAAATCTTTCAATTCATTAAGCACATCAGTTCCAAACAAACGCTGAGGTGGAGTATCTGTCTCTATGGTATTATCAAATCTTTGACGATTCGTTCTATATGGATGATCATTTGGCAAGAATAATCGATGTCCCATAAAACTGAAACTATAACGATGTTTCAGTATTCTGGATCGTGGATTCTTCATAAAAACTGGGCATGATAGTTTTCCATTTGTGCTCCATCCAGACATCATTTCATAAGCCGGAAAATCATTGATCATCCACATAAGCACAACACGCATCTGAAATATGTCTTTTGAACATGCATCGTATGTGCACACACCCACATCCCAAAGAAGTTTCAACTCTTTTATTAAAGGTTGAATGTATACATCAATATCAATGCCAGGATTAGAAGGACCAGATATGAGTATACTCATGAAAGTGAAAGGTTTTTTCATACACAACCATGGGGGAAGATTATAAATGTGTATAAAAACTGGCCATGTGTTGTGCGAAGTAAGAATATACCAAAACGGATTAAAACCATCACATGAAAGACCCAACCTCACATTATGCACGTCAGCTGCAAAATCAGGATGTCGATCATCAAATCTCTTCCATGAAAATCCATCTGTAGGATGAACCAACTCATCATTAGTCTTCTTTCTCTCAGTATCATGCCATCTCATTTTTATTGATATGTCATCAGACATAAAAATATTCTAGAGTCTGGGGATCAATGGAAAGTGCCACATTACTTTCTGTGGAACGCGAGATGGTGTTCCATCAGATTTTGACTTCTAGTGGGATGTGCCACATTTTATACAATCATTTCATTCAGCGGTTTCCTCCCAGAATAAACTGCAATATTTTGGGAAAGCATGAATTTTGTTTCTTGAAAATCCAAGTTCCTCAACTAACTTCCATGCCATATAGTGGTTTGAGGGAATATCTGCATCATCTGGAAGTAAATCCTTCAAGAGGGTAAGAATGTAATCGATTGCTGTATTTTAAAAAAATCCCATACATAGTTTTCCCATGAAACAATCAGATTAAAAATTCTATCTTTTTCATTTTAGTGCATTGTCGATATACTGGAGTCGTGGAATCATCATTAAATTTTTTCACCCTATCAATATCATCATTTTCACTAGAACCATCATCTTTCCTCATATTGAAGTCTTCTTGAGTCGAAATCCTTTCTTTTTCATGATGATGAATAAATGAAAACCGACCATCTAACAAATTCTCCATTCCAGTCCTTTCATTTCGATCATCACCAATTTGAGATTTCATTTTCTCCCCATTGTGATACCACAAATAGTAGTTTTCTTGAAAACCATTTTTCGTTATGTGGTAGCCGACTTCTTCACGGCTCAACCAAGGTCTACCAACACAATTGGAACATGGGCAGTGTATGCGGCCACTATCTGAAGCATTGTGAAATGAAAAATCTATAAAGCTCTCCAAATTGTTTTGAAAATCGCTTGAGATCCGATCGGTTTCATACATCCAACTTCTGTCCATTCTGTAAAAAGAATTTATATAAGTCATTTTTTCATAAACAATTCAATAGGATTGAACTTTAATAGAAAATAAATTTAAGTAAATGATAAAGGAAGAAGTTTCTATTAGATGTAGTGAACTATTAAAATAATGTAAAGAACAAGTACTCATAAATTAAATTAAAATTTATTTATATTCATTTTCATTAGGTCTATAAGAGGCACATGCCTCAGGTCCCATCACGTGTTATATGCATCGAAAATCATTCACTCATGTTCAATAACTCATTATTGTCACCTCTATGGCCATACCTTTCATTACCCAATCACTTACCCAAGTCAAGTGCACCCCATGGGTGAATAAATTTTAGGATTCTACACTAATAGGTTGTTCATGGCTTGTAAAAAGATTTAATTTCATTAATTATAGATAAAAACATTTATTTTTAAATTTGAAATTAATAATAAAGTATGTCAATGATAACAACATTATCGAATTAAACTTGTGACTTATCTAACATTTTTATGGATGTCTACACATGCCATCATGGGTAGTGAAAAGCACCCCACCCTCATAAAAGTGAGTATTGGCCAAGAAGGACACATAATATACAACGTACAATGAGAACCATATTTAATTGACCCTAAAGTTATATTAGTACAGCCATCTTGGGGGAAATGGAATATATGATCCTGGTTAATTGATGAATTCAAAATCTCGTATTCCATATGTTGGACACTATCTAAGGTAAGAAATCATGTGAGGATGGGTTTACATCATTCAATTTCTTACATGCTAGTGAGAATGAAGGCTTAAATTAATGACTTGAGTTCACTGATACCATGTCAACCGTTATACACACCATTTGAACCCTTATACACACCATATGAACCCTTATACCATATCGTCATTATTACAACCATTAACAACAACTTGTTAAACAACATCACTTGTTAAAGATAATAAAATTGAACATAAATCAATAATAATATTGGATATATCAAGTAAAATGAAGTCATACTATCTTACATCCTAAATGACCACCCACAACCATGATTAATGACCACAAAGCTCCCCTTTCGGCCAAATCAAAAGTGAAAACAAAAACACATAGTTGCAGAAAACAACTTCATTTGTGTGAAGAATAATAATCTCATGGTCCTCATGATATTTGAACCATGCAGTCATGATTTTTGATATGAACTTGTATCCATGAAACCATATGAGAAAGATGATTCAATACATGCATTTTTCTGATTTTCCCAAGCATTTTGAGGAACCCCAAATCATTGAAAATGGTCATTGTGTTTTAAAAAGGTGATTGAATAACACATGTATGATGTCGAAGGAATAATGATTAATGGTTATATTAGAAAAACTAATATTCACTAATATTGAAAATTTGACATTCTATGAATTAGTTTCACGAAGAAGGAAAAAGTACTAATTAGGGACTACATACTATTTTGCAAAGTTCAAGAAGATACTCCATATGTTCTATTATGAAAAGGATAAGTGAAAAATGTGTCATTTTATATATATATATATATATATATTTTGATAGAAACATGATACATACTTGTTATGTAATAAACATAGTGTACAAAAATTAAGATGAAAAATATCTTCATGTTTGACATGATCTTAATGAAAGGAGTGATTTTCATGAAATAATATCAATAAATATTACAAACAATTTCTTATGAGTTCATATACATGAAGCTGTAATATTTGAAGCATTGAGATTAAAAAAAACTATGAATATTTAAAATTAGAACACAATAAAGAGACACCATGACCTTATAAATGTAAATGTGCAATGAAAACATTAATTGGACATACACTGATGTAGTGATTTGAGTACACAATTCGTGGAGTAGTGAATCATAAAATTTTACAAAAACCCTAAAAATTGGGAATAACAAAATCCTTGAGAATAGAAGGATATACTTGATAATAGGTGGAACTATATCCTTCATAAAATATGGAAGGAGTCTAACCTGGCAGAAGCTGATTCGATGGAAGAGGTGGGGCTTCTCAAGTGATTCTGCGAAACAATCGCTTCTGGAGAGCAGCGGAATGGTTCTGGAATCGTGGGGAGCCGACTGCCTGGGTTTGGATATTTTGGGGCATATTTTTCCCAACGGTTTTTAAAAACCGTTGGGAAAACTCAATCTTTCCCAACGGTTTACTGAAACCGTTGGGAAAAATCATTTTATCCCAATCTTTCCCAACGGTTTCATCAAACCATTGGGAAAATTGATTTTTTACCCATCTTTCCCAATGATTTCATAAAACCGTTGGGAAAAGTCACTTGTTAGAGATCTTTACCAATGGTTAATGAAAACCGTTGGTAAAGATAACCTATACCAACGGTTCTTTTAACCGTTGGTATACAAGTGTTGGGAAAAGTCTGCTTTCCAGTAGTGCTTGGGAAAGAATTGGTAAGAACGATTTAAGGAGAAGGAAGGGCTTACCCGTATGGTTCCAACGAGATCAACGGAGGCGGAATCGGATTCCCGGTGCTCAATCGGGTGATCTCCAAAGTTCCAACCGTCTCTCCCAATCCCTCCTCCGGTTCTAAGCCTTCCTTGTAAATAGGGGAGTCTACTGCCCATTTTAAGTGAAAAAAACTACACGGCATGTACTAATGACTACACGGTGTGTACTTTTCTCATTTAACTGTTCCTCTAGCAGCCACTTTTCTCACCTCCACACTATTCATCCATCGAAATGTGTAAATGGCATGTATTCTCGAATACACGGCGTGTACTGTTGCTTAGCGGGCGGCTGCTTCCACCACCTTACTATTTACCTTCTGACTGACTACACAACGTGTAAATACGCACTACATGGCGTGTAGTTGATTTTTACACCTTTTATTGCTGATAGGGATACATGCCCTGTATACTCATCCCACATGGCCAAAGTACACGATGTGTGGAAAAGTACATGGCGTGTACCCACAAAATTTGGGATTTTCCCCCATTTTCCTTATTTTCTCAAAAAAACTTAAGGAAAAGAGAAAAGAAGAAACCCATACCTTAAGAATAAGAACCGGGTTCTTACAAACTTCCCCCCTTAAAGTAATTCATCCCCAAATTTCCCTTCTAAGGGTGGAAAAGATAAAGCTGTGAACAACTTAGTCCACTGAGAATGTACGTCGGTCTCCCGCTCCCAGGTTTCATCCTGTACTTGGCCATGCTGCCATAACACCTGTACAAGAGGAACTGACTGGCCTCAGATAACCTTCATTCTCCTATCCACGATATGAATTAGATGCTCCTCAAAGGATGCATCTATCTAAAGCTCAACTTCCTATGGCTGCAAGACGTGAGACGAGTCTGAATGATAGAAGCGCAACTGAGATACATGGAAGATGTACTTCATGGATCGATACCTCTATGGTAACTGAAATCGATAGGCAACCGGACTGACTCTGTCCAGAATATCAAATGGTCCCACATACCTCGGTGAAAGTTTACCCTATCTCCTAACCCGCCTGTGTCCCAACCTTGGCGAAACATGTAAGAAAACCTGATCCCCGACCACGAACTCCAAGGGTCATCTACGACGATCAACATAAGATTTCTGACGAGACTGTGCGGTAACCATATGCTTCTGAATCAACTGGACCTGCTCAGAAGTCTCCTGCATGAGACGTGGTCCCAGTAAAGCTACCTCACCTGCCTCTAACCAGCACAAGGGTGATCAGCATAACCTACCATATAAATCCTCGTATGGTTCCATCTCAATAGTTGCATGAAAACTGTTATTATAGGAAAAATAGACTAAGGGTATATGTTTCTCCCAAGAGCCCCCAAAGTCTAGGATGCATTCACACCAAATGTCCTCAAGCACCTGTATTGTATGATCTGACTGGCCATCGGTCTGAGGGTGGTAAGCTGTGCTCAGAAGCACCTATGTACCCAGTGCCCTCTGAAAACTTTTCCAAAAATGAGATGTGAAACGGGCGCTCCTATATGAAACAATAGAATGAGGAACCCCATGAAGACGTACGACCTCTCGGATATACAACTTCCCAAGCTCATCAAAACCAAAGGTCTCCTTGATTGACAAAAAGTGAGCTACCTTTATGAGTCTGTCCACAACAACCCACATAGAATCATTTCCTCGAGGTGACCTCAGCAACCCAGTCATGAAGTCCATCGCGACATCATCCCATTTCCACTCTGGAATGGGTAACTACTGTAACAGTCTGGACGGCCTATGATGCTCCGACTTCACCTTCTGACAGGTGGAACACCTCATAACAAAACCAACTATCTCTCTCTTCATACCCGACCACCAGTATCAACGTCTCAAGTCACGGTACATCTTGGTAACTCCGGGATGAACTGACCAAGCTGAAGCATGAAACTCCCTCATCATCTCCTTGTGTATATCACTTGGAACCCATACTCATCCATGGAAACGTAGTACTTCATCCTCACCTATTGTCCATCCAGGAGGAGGGTCCACACTTGCCACCGACTCTCGTAGAACTAGGCCTTCTGAATCAGATAGTTGTCTCATCCTCACTCTATCTAGGAGGGTAGAAGTCACAGCTAAAGATGAAAGATAGGTTTTCCCCTGACTGTCGTGCACCTCCAAATGCATCTCAGAGAACAAAGCCATGAGTTTCCACTCACTTCTGTCCTCCTGCACTGCCTGTATCTGAGTCCTCCTGCTCAGTGCATCAGCTACTGCATTACCCTTACCAGGTGTATAGGGAAGCTCAAATTTGAAGGACTGAAGGTATTCGACCCACCTTCTCTGTCTTAGGTTCAAGTCACACTGAGTAAAGATGTACTTGAGACTTTTGTGGTCGGTGAAAACAAAAAAATGCTCTCTCAAGAGATAATGTCTCCAACAATGCAACACATGAACAACTGTAGACAACTCAAGATCATGCGTCGGGTAATTCCTCTCATGTGGCCTCAACTGCCTAGACCCGTACGCAACAACTCAGTAACCCTACATCAACAATGATCCCAGTCTAATACATGATGCATCTCATTAAACTTTATAGCTCTTCCCTTGCTATGGAATTATTAGGACTGGTGCTGATGTCAACCTTCCTTTCAGGTCCTGAAAGGCTATCTCACAAGATTCTATCCAAACGAACCTCACACCCTTCTTAGTCAAACCCGTCAACGGTGCTTCCAAGTGGGAGAAGTCCTAGATGAAGCATCTGTAGTAACCATCCATCCCTAAGAAGATCCATATTTCAAACACGTTCTTAGGATTATCATAAGAAACTACTAATCTCACTTTCTATGGGTCCACAGAAACTCCCGCCTCTGAAATGATATGACCCAGGAAGTGAATCTGGTCCATCCAAAAGTGGCACTTTGAGAGCTTAGCATATAACTAATGCTCTCTTAGTTTACTCAGTACGATCTTAATATAGGTGGCATGGTCATGTCGAGTGTGAGAGTACACAAAGATATCATCCATGAAGACTACCATAAAATAATCCAGATAAGGATGGAACACATGATTCATCAGAGCCATGGAAACTACTGGCGAATTCGTGAGTCCAAAAGGCACAACCAAGTACTCGTACAGACCATACCTTCTCCTGAAGGCTGTGATAGGTATATCAGATGGTCTAAAGCGCAAATTATGATATCCGGATCTCAATTCAATCTTCAAGAACACTCATGCACCTCGAATTTGATCAAAAAAATCATCAATCCTTGGCAAGGGATATCGGTTCTTGAACATCAACTAGTTCAATTTCCGATAATCCACACAGAGTCTGAGGGTACCGTCTGCCTTCTTTGCAAAGAGGACTAGAGAACCCCAAGGAGAAGTACTGGGTCAGATGAAACCCTTTGCATGTAACTCCTCTAACTATCTCTTGAGCTCCTGTAACTCTGGAGTATCTATCCTATAAGGAGGAATGAACACTGGTGCTGACCCTGGCACAAGATCAATAAAGAAATCCACCTCACGCTCCGGTGGTAAACCCGAAAAGTCTTCTGGAAAGACATCCCTGAAACAATCAACCACTGGAGGGAAATCCTTCTAACAAGTCCCTTGATCATCCATATATAAACTCGCAATCTAGGCTGTCACACCACCTCGCCCATAATGCTATGGTCCAACTCGACTCACCTGAACATCCCATTCACCTTTGTATAGAAACTCTCTGCCCTCTGGTGACGTGAAACTCACCCTGCGACGATAGTATTCTAAAAAGACTCGAAAGGGAACCAACCAGTCCATCCTGAGAATGACTTCATAAGTAATCATCTCTAAGACATAGAGGTCCCATAGAAAGTGACACCCACAAACCTCTAGGAGGCACTCCATGCACTAACACACACCAACCATTCTAGTTCCCAACAGAGTGTCTAGCGTCATAATAGCAGCAGAAGAATAAATATAGAGCCTAAGGCTCTCCACAATGGGCACAACTATAAAGCTATGTGTAGCCCCCGTATCGAAAAGTACTGAAGATAAGACAGAAGCTACTATAATAGTACCTCTGACAGTAGAAGGCCCGAGATCCTTCTCCTGTTGGGTCTGTTGTACTGTATATGCCTACCCAGTGCTGCGACCCTACGACACAGCCTGAGTACCCTGAGCTACCCCACCCTGCTGCCTTTGAGATCCTGGTGTCTGGCTACCATGGCCACGACCACAATCTCTTCCTGCACGCCCTGACGTATTCCAGTTTCCCGACTGGTAAGAAGCCGCTGGTCCTGCTCCCGAACATGGAGTCTGCACAAAACCTCTCTCACTAGCCACTGATGGAAACACCCTACAAAAGCACTACAAATGAACCATCTTGCTACAAGCTCAACACTCCACTGGGTCTCGTGGACACTGAGGTCTCTTGTGCCCATCTCTACTGCACTGGTAGCACCTGATTGGGCCACCTGAAGTAATCTCCTAGATAGTACTTTCATTGTGAGAGAAACTAACCCGTTGCTTCCTTTTCCAGGTAGAAATAGTACCAGAAACTGGTGCTGAACCACCCTGACCCACACCACAAGCTTCCCAAAGGTTCCTCTCTCTAATCAGTGCCTGGTTCACAATAGTATGTACTGTAGGAAACTTGAAAACATTAACCAGTGCTCATTTGTCTTATCGAAGACCATCCTCAAAGAATCTATCCCCCAACGTCTCATTACCCACCAGAACGGGTGCAAAACGCTGAAGCTCGGTGAAACGAGCAGAATAATCCATCACCGACATAGCACCCTACTGGAGATTCATGAACTCTCGAGCTCTATCTTCCATCAACATCTCTGGGAAGCAGAAATCATAGAAATCTATTTGAAAATCTTCCCACACCATGTCTCTGTGATGCTCTGTCTAGGTGGTAACATCCCACCACCTCTTGTTTGAATCACACAACATATAAGTTGCGAGCTTGACCCTCCACCCTGGAGGCATCTCAAGATGATAAAAAATAGTCTGTATAGACCCCAGCCAAGACTCCGTAGCCTGTGGTCCGCCATCCCCTGAAAACGTAGGTGGATGCTGCTTCTAGAATATACGAGTCAGCTTATCCATAGATGTGGCAGCCGGCGGTGCTCCTTGAAAGGTCTGCATGAACATAAAAAATCCTTCAAGGAACTGCACCTCCGAGCCTGTGTCTGGTATAACGGATGACACCACATCTGGATCTGCTAGAGGATCCACTGGTAGCCCATGGCCTACCATCTCTAAGGTATAGTCATTTCCGCTCTCTTGGCGAACAACGCATGGTCATCTCGGCGACATGGCTATACAAGGTCAAAACACACCTTAAATCAAGATTATCAAAGACTGAAAAACGAGGGGACAAAAAAGGGAGCAGGAGGAAGAAGACATTTCAAGATTTGCAAAACAAGACTACATGACATGTATATTGACTACACGGCGTGTACCTGACTTCTCTTCCCCTGCCCAGGTTCTACTACAAGGCTAAGCCACACGACTCTCTTCTGAAAAAGACTAGACGACGTGTATGTCATCTACACAGTGTTTATGGTTTAATCTTCCAACTTCCCATGTCATTCGTGACACGGTCGACTACTTGGCTAAAACTACACGGCATGTTACACACGCACATGGCATGTACACTACCTCGTTTCCAAGCCACATGGCTAAGTCCACACGGTTTGTCCCTGGTCAAGCCTACACGGCGTGTCCCAAAGGTACACGGCGTGTTTAAGAATATATAACACCGACCCGTGTTTGTTAGCTACATGGTCGGGTCCCCAGGTTACACTACACGGCGTGTTCATCATTGACACGACATGTACAAGAAAAGATTTCACTGAACCATGTTGTTAGTTACATGGGAGGACTCCGGGTCAACACTACACAGTGTGTACATCCGGTACACAATGTGTTTTCCCCAAGCATTCCCTACCCCATGTCCCCACCCACACGGTCCATGACACGGGAAGAGACTACACGGCGTGTACTGAGGGTACATGACGTGTACCTAAAAAGTTTTCTTTTCTTCCCGAACAGAAGAACACACGACGTGTGTCCGAGGAACTACACGACGTGTATCCTGGGTTTTCCGGACAGTAAGACTCTGAAACTACTCCGAAACCCAGAAAATACTGAAAAACAACACCTAAGTGTGAAATTCCGATCTTTGAGGGCCCATAATCCCCACAAATAAATGTTTGGTATCTTATATATGTTACAATAAGATAAACAGTCAATGATCCACTAAATTACGGTCAATGAGGGCCCATACTCCCCAAAAAACCAAAGTTTGGCGTTCATCCCATCACCAGACTTACAAAAAAATTACCCTATCACATAACAGGTATTTATCAAAGCAGCTATCACAAAATCATGCTTTTCTAGCACAACTACTATCACAACAACATGCAATTTATAATGCACCTACATGGCATGGAAGAATGGATAACATGTGGTTTCTAGCATGTTCCTAAATGATGCATGAGATGGCATACCCTCATCTTATCGGGTTGCAGCTAAATAGAACTTTTGGATAAAATATAAATAGCACAATCACAAGTGCGTCACCCAACGGTGAAAATCAAATCAACTGTAAAATTTTCAAAATCAGAAGAATTGAAAAAATACGAGGTAGACTGGATTTTCCCTGTACACGGGTTAGCTACTCCCGGACACAACTTATTACCAAATACCATTTTTCGTCCTATCCCTGAATAAGGCTCTAAATAATAAGTCAAAGAAAATAACCCCTTTGATACCACTTTGTAACATCCCGACCCCGGGTGCCACTCAACGGGTGCCCCGAACCCGGTTGGTCACATGACCTCAAGCGCATTTCCCCAAACGCCAGAGGCTGCTGACTAGCAACAAGGGCCCAGGTCTGATAGTGGGGAAACTATGCCCTCATTTGTCAAAGTGTAGAGCAGCGGAATAAAATATACAGACATACAACAACAGCGGAAGTAATAAACCATATACATTTAAAATGAACAACTGCAGTAAAAAGATAACCAACAGTCATATATATAATGTTGCAACATGTCTCAGGTTCTAAGAAAACATTGAGAACATGTTACACAACAATACAACACAATAAAATACAGCTCAAGGTACAAGGTATGGTAAAGAAAAACAAAACAGTGCAACATGAACTCAGCATCATCGCAAGCCTAAGCTCAGTCCCATGCTCTCCTACTGCTCTGCAACAATCATGTACCTGTATAGGGACACTTTCCATTATCCACACCTACAGAAACATAATCTTTTTGGGCCGAAGACATGACCCAAATAAGGTGTGAGAAATAAATCCCAGTAGGCACCCACCAAAGGCCCGTGCCCAACTGACAATGTAAATGTGCAACAACAGTGTGTAGTAGTAAAATACAATAAAATAAGAAGTACTCAAAAGTAACTAACTTTACCAGTTATATTTCCATTTTAATATTCATTTAATCCATTTAATATAAAATATCACTTCGGTGGATGTTCTAAGTAGATAGTCAGTGTCCTCATACATGTCAACTCTTACCCTCAGGTAAACAGAAACAAAACCCTCAGGTAATTATCCTCAGACATAACATATATTGCCCTCAGGCGTAAAAAGTGTCACCCTCAGGCACAGAAGTCACAACCCTCAAGCATAAGAAGTGTTGCCCTCAGGCGAAATAGAACATTTCCCTCAGGATAATATAGTCATGTCCTCATGCTATAGTAAAACACTACCCTCAGGCACTAGTAACCAGGCCAAGCCCAAAGCATAAACATGAAATTTATATACCATTCCTCTCAAGGAAATCCAATGCACATTATAATTATGGAATACCCTTGGGTATTCTATCCAAACGACTAAACAGAGGAACGCACCCCTGGGGTGGTCCTGGATCTAAGCAGCGATCCCAAACAGTAGTTTACAACCACATTTAATCACCTATACAATTCTAGGTATTTAAACATCCAAGGCCTCAGCCATATGATACACCAAACATGGGTTCATAGCTCAATGGTACACAAAAAATCATAGCAGTTGGAAATTAAACACCAGACCACCTACCTTGATCGGTATACGCGAACGACGCTCCTTGAATCGTCCAAGAATGACGTAGATCTGAGGTAAAATAAATCCCATTCAAATTTAAATAACTTTCCCTTGGGAAATAATTGGTAAGAACAACTTAAGGATAATGAAGGGATTACCCGTACGGTTCCAACGAGATCGACGGAGGCAGAATTGGATTCCCGGTGCTCGATCGGGTGATATCAAAAGTTCCGGCCGTCTCTCCCAAGCCCTCCTCCGGTTCTAAGCCTTCCCTGTGAATAGGGGAGGCTACTGCCCATTTTAAGTGAAAAAAACAAACTACAAGGTGTGTAATTTTCTCATTTAACTGTTCCTCTGGTGGCCACTTTTCCCACCACTGCACTATTCATCCGTCGACATGTGTACACGACGTGTATTCCCGAATACAGGGTGTGTACTATCGCTCAGCTGGAGGCTTCTTCCACCGCCTTAATATTTACCTGCCGACTGACTACATGGCGTTTAAATACCCACTACACGGCGTGTAGTAGGTTTTACACCTTTCATCACCGACAGGGCTACACACCCTGTGTACTCATCCCACACGACCAAAGTACACGACGTGTGGAAAAGTACACGACTTGTACCGAAAAAATTTGGGATTTCCCCCCATTTTCCTTATTTTCTCAAAAACACTTAAGGAAAAGAGAAAATAAAAAACCCATACCTCAAGAATAAGAACCAGGTTCTTATATTTTAGAATCTAATTAATGTAAGTAAATATAATTTTATGCTTAAAATGAAGTTTTCTAAAAAATAGTCTTCATTGCATTTTTCTCATTTATCTTAAAATTACATTCTGCTACATATAGAACCTTAATTTAATAAAATGGTTTAAATATTTTGAATAAATATGAACAAAATTTTAATTAATATTCTTTATTTTTATTCATAATTATTATGGAAAATAATATCAATTGGTTACTATGGTTAGTGTAAGAACCTGGATCTTCTTTCAGGTATGAAACTTGTTTTATGGTGTTTTTGAGGAAAAGAGGAGTTTCTGGAAATTTATTGAGAACACATCATGTACTTATAAGTACAGGAAGTGTAATCAGTTTCCACAGGTGACCTTGTACTGGCCGTGTAACGACCGAGTACATGGCCGTGTGTGGTGACCTAGAGACTGCCTAAAGCAGGGGCCAACTAAGGCAAGTACATGCCATGTACTTCTAAAATACACGACATGTACTTTTTTTTTTCATTAAATGGACCAGTGTCATGTCTGATGGACATAACCATCTTCTTCTTCTTTTGTCTCATCTAGGAGCGTCCTTAGTCGACAAATCTTTGCTGATCCCCTGACTCGCCATCCGTTCTCCAATTCAAACTCTGTCAGTTACGTTGGAATCACATCAGTGAGTTCTTATTTCTTCTAGAACTTCATCTATTGATTTCTCCTCTTTCATGAGATATCCTCTACTGATTTTTTTAGAATTTTTGTAGATATATAGTGTTCTACAGAGATTCAAGGCCTGAGGTTCATGTATATCGATCTCATGACGCTGATGTAGTTGGTTTGTGCCTTTCCGTAGTTAGTCTTTGAATATTATGTGAAAAAGTGCCCAATATGCTAGAATAGGGTATTGTGTGTTTACGTTTTTTAGCCCTGTTATTTCCTTCTATGCCTTGTGTGCTTGAGTAGAGGATTTTATGTTTGTAAATAGGGTTATTTTCCTTGTTATGGATGTGTTTTCCCATGTTTTCTTGATTTTGACGGTTTGGTCTAGCTTTTCCCACTGGGCTGTTTTGGTTTCGATGCCTAGTATTATTAAGATGGAGTGATTTTTATCTGATATACTGTAGACTGTTTGGCCATGTAGTTCTTGAGGTTTAATTTGGATGCCACATATCTTTGTGCACGAATGACTTACATAGGGATGTGGGAACCTGGTGTAGTAGACCATATGGGGAATGGACGTTGAGGGCTTCCCTAGAGTGTCTGTTTTCTTTATTATGTTACGAGACCATATGGGGGATTGATGTTGAGTGGTCCCTCAGAGTGTCTATAGTTACTATCACGAGACCACATGGGGAATTTATATTGAGTGCTTCCTAAAAGTTTCTGAAGTTTATCGCTAAAATAATATAGGGGGAATTGACAGTGAGGGATTCCTCAGAGAGTCTTTGTTTGCATGAGACCAAAGGGGTTAGATCGTGTGAGCTTACCTAGAGGGTCATTACATCTTTACTTTGTTTTCATGAGACCAATGGGGTTAGACCTTGTGAGCTTACCCATAGGGTCATTACATCTTTACTGTGTTGGTTGAACCAGAGGGGTTAGGCTGTGAGTACTTCCCAGAGGGTTACCTATTTTTGTTTAGTTTCTTACTTGATATATGTAAATGAATGCAATTGAAACTATAAATTTTTTTACTTTTGAGTACTTCCTTGTTTACTTTTTCTTTTTGATTATTTCCTGCCATATGTATCCACTGACTATTAGGCACAAATCTTTGGGTGGTTGCCGATTTAGATTCATCTATCACCCTGTTTGGGTCATGATTTTGGGCCCAAAATGATTATATTGTTGCAGGTATAGATAAGGGAAAATGCCTTTCTACTTTAGGTACTTGACTGCTTGGAGATGGAGAGCATGTGACCAAGATGAGGGTTGCGATGTTGAGGAGTTGGTTACTTTTTTTTCTTATAATTTGGTATAGTACTATATTTTATCAATGTGAAGTGTTTGGATACTTTCCTAGACATATGTATCATGCATAATTATATATTTGCACCAGATTATTTCTTCCAGTCTTCTATTGTTTACTATTTTATTGTGTTATTACTGCTTCCACTATTGTTATCTGTTTACTTCCGCTGTATTAATCTGCCAATGAGGGAATAGTTTCACCACCATCACACCCAAGGCTCTCACTGCTAGTCGACATCCTCCAGAGTTTGGGGAAATACGCTTGAGGCTATGTGACCAACCGGGTATGGGGAACCTTTGGGTGGCACCTGAAACTGGGACGTTACAGTTAGGGTTAAAACGGGTATACCATGGTGGGTGGTATGTGTGTGTGTGTATGGGGGGGGGGGGGGGGTTAAACTAAGATATAATTTTAAAAATGACACTTAAACTTGTGTAAATCCTATTTTAAAGATATTTCAACCCTATATTATCTTAACTTCAAATTATTTTCTATTTGGTGCCACTTTCATAAGAAAGTGACTTTATATTATTTAAATCTTTAAATAATTCCATGTGTGTCCCTCCCCTAACTTATAAAATTAAACCTCTTATCCTCCATTATTCACTATAATTGATAACTCTATGTTATATAGTATATTACAAAAAAACTTCCTAGATTTATACACTTTATTCTTGAGCACCTAGTCTTACCCTATATCCATCCTTATAAGGCTTAAGGTGTAAGGGAAAGGAGGTCTCCTAAATAAGAGGTATTCATCTTACCCAACTCCTTAAATGTTTAATTCTTCTTATACATCATCTAACCTATTGTATACATTATAAAATAATGACTCTAATATCATCAATTTACTTTTATGTTATTATTATTAATAGATAACCATTTTAACGCTCCTTTCATCAAAAGGGAAATGAAAGTATCGCTAGTGCGTACATGTGGACTACTGCCACTATGCAAAGATATGGTTTATTTTCCATCATTACCTCACATTGATGGTTATAATGATGTATTAAATAAATATATGTGATATATATGATATAATTATTATTTTTAATGATAATACATTATTTATATTTCTTTTTAACAATTTTTTAAAATATAAAAACAACCTTCATGTGTACGTATGAACTACCATCTCTATGAATAATGTAATTAATTTCTTTATATCTACCTTATATGGAATTTTATTAATATGTATATAATTAATATATATTATATTTATATTTTAATTAAAATTATTGATATTATAGAACAATGATCAAGATGTAAGAACCATAACTATTTAATCGAAACATTCATGAAAACAAAGTAGTTAAAACCAAAAATAATGAAGGAAATAAATGATTATTAATGAAAAGGTGATATGATGTTATAAGTGAACCATGTATGGTATAATAATTTTGAATATTATTCTTTTATATAATTATAATAAATTTAACTTTATTATATAGGAGGTTAAAATAACTTACGAAGCAATTCAGACCTGGGGTTAGGGTTTTACATTATAATTTCACAATTTACTTGGATTATTTATGATTAAATTCATGATGATAAAATTATATGATCTATATATCATAAATATAATTTATTTTATTATCCTATTTTTATTTATACATATTACATATTTTCTATTAATTTTTATCTATCCCTGTACTCAAAAAGAAGGAAGATTTTTTAAAGAAAATTGACTTGGTTTCTTTATTTGGTTGAGAATATTTTTCTTCAATGTCCATATTTTAATTAAAATGTTTTCAAGATTTTTTTAATATTCTACAAGTGTTTATTAATTTAATTATTACCCATGTTATACTTTCTATAATGAAATCTAGAAGGAATATTCATGACTTCTTCTGATTGAGGTGCTTTTTATCAAAGGTGTGAACACAATTTTGTTTTAATATATACTGCAAGAATGTATTTTACCACCATAATGACTACTATTTTCATTGAAGACTACTTTATAAGTTTATATTTTTATTTTTAATGAACCTATTTTCTAATATTATATAAATTTTTATATTTTAATTATGTTATTTTAAATTGAAAATAGTATTTTTCTCAAGAATCTCCTAGTGATCCTTTAATGTTATTTTCATATATGAAAACATCCTTTTATGTTACTTGTGATTAGTTGGGGATATAATAAAATTATTCCATCCTTATTCTATAAATAAATGGTTATGGATAACGATGAGGAAATATAGATAAAACCATTTTATTTTCCATGGGTTAAGTTATGAAGAAATGATAAATATTTTCATGATATTATGGTATGCAATGAATAGATTATGATTATGTGATGGGTGGGTTTGTTATATCACTCCAATGCATTGGGTAATGATTAAAGTTTATTCACTAAAAGGGTATATGATATATTATCCCAATTCAAAAATAAGGTACATGAGAGGTTATCCCAAGTTTAAAGCAGGTACACGGGTGTTTACCCCAAGCCTAACATGTGATGAATCTCTTGGTGGGTAGCCCTAGCATAAGATTTATATGATTATGAATTTTACATACTATGTGATACTATATTATGACATGTTATTTTTATTATGATATTATCACATGGATTGTGATCTTTGATTCATTTATGATTAATGTCTTATGAACTGTCATTGCCTTATGCCATGATTATGATCTATGAATTGTTTGGTATTATTTTCAAATGTTATATACATATTATCTTAGAATTATAATCAAGTTATTATTATATATGATCAGTATTTTATGTCTATCATGCTTACCATTAATGATCATATAATCTTACCCTTTCTTACATTTCCTTTGCATAAATTATAAATAAAATATTTAGCTATGTTTTGACTAAGAAGTGTACTTTTTGAGAATAAGTTTTTGGGGGAAATTGAAGATCATTCATGAAATAAGATGATTATTTCTCTAGTTTTCAAATATAGTAAACATTTTTAGTTATAAGGATTGTATTTTTGTGATATGTATTGTATATTCATCTAAAATGATGCAATTTTTATGAATGTAAGGTTTTTGTAATGATCTGACTTTGGATGCCACCAGATCAAAACATGTACTAAACCACCACATACCCGAGGGGCGTCCCCGATACCCTAGGTTGATGATAAGTGTCAAGGGTAAAAAACATAACAATTTTGGTCGAGTTCACTCTCATAAAAAAACTATCAGTAAATATATAAAGAAAATAAAAAATAATAATCTAAATATACAAACAAGGCACAAAACTCAAAAAAAAAATTCTAACAATTTCTAACAATTCCATTTCAAATAAAAACCATTTAATAAAAAATACAGGTAAAAAATGAAACTAGATGAAATAGAACACAAGTAAAAAGAGGAAAAAACATACTCTATTTAACTAGTTCCATTAATCGATGGACCGACCATCACCTCATGTGACACTCGAGTCATCACAACATACCCAACAACCATCTTCTTCCGAAGGAAGATAACATTGGATCAATCCTGAATGCCATGACATGAAGAAACCTACATGATTTGTGAATTATACATACCCACCATTGTAATTATGTAGGGTGTGATACAAATCCATCAGTATACCACCATGATTCAAAACCATTACTTTTATAAAAGAAACTAAATACTTCTAGTTTAGAAATAATTTAAAAATAGTTTTTTATTTCATTTACAATATCCAGGAATAAAAAACATGGAACATTGACTTTCTCAAAAGTCACCATTTGTAAAACATGTAATAAGTGGGTTTTATAGAAAACTATTCCAAATCATGACCAATATTTCTTTTTTAAAAACACCATAACTTTGAAAATAAATACACACATAGTTTAAAACATTTGAAAAGAATTCCAACCAAAAATTCAACATTGAAAACCATTACTCCCATTTCCTTTAAATTATTTTACACACCCAACTCGAAGGAAATCATGGTAAAAAAGGGAAAACTATAACAAAACACCACCATATATGTTAAAAAATAAAACCAATAAATCTATGGAACCAAATTGGAAAACATAAAGACTAAACCATAAGAGGATCAAAAAAATAAAAAATTCTTTCCAAGCAGTAATCAACTCACATTATAACTAATAATGAATGGAATAACATATGATACATAGCCTGAGGAAATATTATAGGGACTAATGTGATAGTAAAAGACTTGGAAAGTGGACCTACTGTCATTAAGTTAACAGTCATTTATTCATTATTTGAATCACTCTAACTAGTCTCCTCAATGACACTAGCATAATAATGGTGTTACATAATACTAGAGGTGACATTCCAGTGTGAAAATTTCAACTAGACAAGAAATTTTCCACTAAATCCCACTTATTATCCTAGGGTTACTCATATAATAACCAAAGGATGTGGTCCACGAATAAAACCAATGTCACCACATGACAGTAACAAAGGCCAAAGTCTAACACCAAAATAATTTCCTTACCACATCATATATTTCCCTTGGTAGTATCCCCAATACATAAGCACAAAATGAATCATATATAAAAAATCCATCACATGGATTAACATAACACATCAACAAGAATAATGGATCTTAAAAAGGGCATAAAAACAATCAACTAATCATACATTAGAAAGCTCCATGTGTGGTTTTATATTATAATATATAGCACATACAATTGAGAATTTTTAAAATAATTTTTAATCCAAACACAATTCCAAATGAAATAATAATCATCAACAATCATGATAAAAACCCAGGGGAAACTCCATTCCACTTTATAAAACAATACAACCCTTTAAAACATGGATACACTTTAATAAAAAAGGAAATCCCCTTTGAAATACCCATTTTTCATAAAACCTAATGAAAAAGTGTTTTTCTTAATGAGAACCATATTTATAATTTTACAAAACATGTAAGAAACAAAAAACACCAAATTACATAAAATAAAAATATAATTATAAAATTCCCCTTATCAACACATACTTAAACCAAGAAATTCCAATTAAAACTTTATAAACCAAACCTATATATCATATGAATCATTACCTTAATTAAAAAAAACCTTTTATATATCAAGAATTCATGGAACTCGTAAATAAGAGGTATTAAATGGAAGCTTCAACCTCATGTGGTGGAATCATATCACCTTTGATAAAACCCACTATAAACAAACTCCGAATAAGGATCATAACCAATAAAAAATAGGATCCTCAATTCCTAACTACCATAACTAAGAAAATTGACAATCCATGGCAACATAGATTAGAGGAACATGGAGAAAAATATAGAAATCATGGAAGGTAGTGAAGAAGAGTACATACCTCTTGATCTAGATGAAGAACCACCCAATAACTGCTCCAAATAAACTTGGAGAATATTATAAGGATAGGATAACCCCTTGGAGAGGCACCATAGATGAGAGAGTCAAATGGGGTGGATTGGGGTAGATTCCCCAATTAAAATGAAGGTGAATGGATAAAGATACCCCAAAATGGGTATGCTTCATAGTTGTCTCATACTATTTACCAAACCATGAACATATTTTACATCTTACACTATATAAAACCCTTAAGGTTGCACAATTGTCTCATAGAGTTTCCTAAACCATTCGCGAACTATGCACTCCCCTCTATCCACCCCTGTATAAGGCACACAGTTTCTACTACATGATTTCCAAACATTGTGACTTAACCATTCACACATAGAAAAACTTCCCAAAACTAAATATTTTGACCCTAGGACACCCCAAATATAAGTGGAATTAAAACACTAAAATACTAATAATAAAGGAACACCTCAGGGTGTCAAAAAATCCCAACCATGCCACTTTCTACCCCCAAAAAGTCATCGGTAACTTAGGACAAGTGGAAATTCTGAGACTACCTTTCCTCTAATGAGGTCTTGAATAGTAAACAACTTTAAAAACCTTAAAATGAAGGTCATGAGGCATGAGAAACACATTAATAGGTATAAAAACCTTTTAATGATTAGGTATTCACTAACCAATGATGCACCATGAATCCTAGGAAGTAAACTACCCAAAAACAAAAGTGAAGAGACAACAAAATATGATGTTGGTATTACCACTATTATGATATTTTTTGATATTTGGAATATCAAGATGTCTATGAAATCCCCTAAGATACACCCAAATTTCTAAACTAGATCCTAGTTAAAACAAAAACACCTTCTCCAGTACATCCTAGGTTATAAGATCCAAATGAAAACACATCCGAACAAAATTTATTTTAATGGATCAATCTTTAAGAATAAGAGTTATGATTGGAGACCTAGAACAGTTCTCCAAATAATTCATAATTTCTCTAAAATCGTGAAAAATTAGATAGGTTCACCCAAAAAGAAGATCATCACTAAATAAACATGATTCTACTAATCACAATAACCATCTCAAAACACCCCAAAACAGAACATCCTTGAGAATAAACAAATGGTCACTAGACTCGATCATTAAGAAGAGACACTCCCTAAATCAAAATGGACACCCTAATGTGAAAATGCCTCAACATGGAATTTAATAGTTATAAACTCAGGTAATGAAATAACATAGTGGTTAAATCAAGGATAAAATCAAAGAACACCACTCATAGCGACCCTAAAGAAGATCCTGACATGATGTCTCTCATGGTCTAACTGGAAACTAATAGATTAACCCCATTACCATGGACCAAACCTAAGGAATCCCCATGAAATTCATCAAATAAACCTCATCATATAATCTGCACCATGCATAGAAGACAATAAGAATCAAGAATTAATAAGGTATAAAAATCTCAAAATATATGAAAACACAGTCAAAATCCCCTCTCATCCACTATATATAAAAGAACTGTGTACAAAAGAGATGTAAAAAGTTAAAGGCAAAAAAATTACAATAATGGATGCACCCCATATAATGATTCTCTTACAACTCTCCAACATGAGAAACAATTTATACTACTATCTAGGTTCAAGTTAGGCCTGATACTTCTTCTTTTGATATCAGACCATCTAACAAAACCTATGAATGTAACAACCCAATGTTTTATCAATGGATTTATCTTCTTGTAATTATTTATTATAGTATAATCACATAATATTACATGTATAAC
This sequence comes from Viscum album, assembly GCA_963277665.1. Lineage (NCBI taxonomy): Eukaryota > Viridiplantae > Streptophyta > Magnoliopsida > Santalales > Viscaceae > Viscum > Viscum album. Next base: position 687,363,812 of record OY728137.1, on the reverse strand, counting down.
ACAATACAAACTTTATAAATGAATAATGAGTGAAATAAAAGGTATCTCTATAAGTTAAGGAACACATACTGATTAAATAGTAACAAGACCTTTAGAATAGTAATGTGACCCTTATGAATAGTAAATTGGCCAATGTAATATTAACCTCACCAATGAAGGTATAAATAAAATTTTTACATCTTTTAAGTGTCAATATGATATAATTATGTCATAGTATAAGTGAATAATTATTTTAAAAATTATTAATTAAGTGTTGGTATTTTTGTAATTCATGTATATTTAATTAAAATTTTATGATTAATTTAATAAATTAAAATAAAATTTATTTTCATAAATGTATTCATAAAATAATATTTTTATGTCTTATTATTATAAGATAATTTTATGAGACCTTAATTTATTTTACAAAGTGTTAGAAAAGCAGTTCTAATTTTAATATTTGTATTTTCAAGTAAATTATGAATTTAATTAAAAATAAAATTTCTCATACCTAGAAAATTATTTTCAAAAAATTTATTTCATTTTTTTAATTTTAAATGTCAAAAAATGGTTAGGGTAAATTTTTGAGATTTTTCTGAAATACTTGAATTTTTGGTGAATAGTAAAATACAGTAATATTGGTATGTATACATTATAAGTTAAATACACTACTAATTGAGTCATGGATAATGAAATAATTTTTTTTAAAACTCAAATTATCTAATTAATGTATTTATTTTAAATAATAATCAATATTTCATGTCATGGAAAAAATAATAAACTAATGAATTAAATATTGAGAAAACACTCATCTCCTCCACTATAAATACCACCCCCACCACATCTTCTCTTCACACCTCTCAAACCATGTTCTGTGTCAAAATTATGATCAAGTATCTTAAAAATCTCCTACCCCACTTATAGGAGCTCTTGGCCTCATCAAAATACCAAAACCTCTTCCCTAAGGAGGCTCTCAAGGAAGATAAATTCAAGAGGTAAATTTCTCTTTTTGATTCTCTTATTTTTTCTATTTAAGTTCCTTTATTTCCTTTATTTCTCCTCAAATACCCTCATCCAAATGGTATAATAACTAATTGAAATTACATATACTAAAATATGTTTTTAAAATGGATTAATTCATCATCATCCCTCACTTACCCTACTTTTATACTTAAAATGAAAACACCGTCTGAGATGTGTTAATTTATCACATTCAAGGATGATGAGTTTTAAATTTCTATTACCATATTAAAGGCCGGTAGTGAAACCATTTATATGGTTGTAACATATTATAATATATGTATAATAACTTATTTAATGTTCTAGAATAATTTTTTATACATGATATTAATTTATAAAACAAAATGAGTCTGTTTTGATCGAAAAACCATCAAATTAATCCAAGTGATTATCATTAAAATTTTATCTAATGATTCATCCCCATATAATTTAATAAAATGAATGGTATAAAAATTAAATATTATATAATTTCATTAATATAATATAACTTTTGGAAAACCAATTCCCATTTTATATTAACTTCCATACTCTTATTCAAGCGAACCGATCATAGAAACTAAGAAAACGAGCACTCACAAACTATGAAATTGAACACTATAACTCATCAAAAAGGGCATAAAAAATTAATAAAATGATTTTAAATAAAATTTATGTAGAAGAGGTTATTTAATTATTAATTAATGAATAAAATTTTGTTATACATGACATTAAGATCATGTGAATGACACCTTCAGACTTAAGGTAAGGGATTCTATATGAACTTCCATTATTCCTTCAGGTTTCTATTCCTATCTTTTTCCACAAATGAAATTAAATTTTATTTTTATAAAAATATTCTATATACTATTTAAATGTTCCAAAATTATGTATCAATATCTTTTAATCCTCCCTCTTTTGGGATATACATGTTGTAAGTGGTTCCCTTCTTGATACTTCCTGATAAGCAAGCCGTTTTAAGGGAACTTCCCAAATTATTACCCATTTTCAAGTGCACTCCAGAACATATTTTAAGCTACCATTATTTTTATAATACCAATAATTTTATTATAAAAACCTTCTTGGTTAACTTTTGGTTTTATATAAAATATTATGCCTCTTCCATTTTAAATGATATTTGATATTTTCCTTAAACTAAACTAATATTTTTTAATTCTAAATTTTCATAAATAATAATTTTACATGTTATCACTTCAGTTTGACATTTTCTATAAAGATATATGCCTATTATAATTTATTAATTTTTTTTTATGATTTAATTACCTTCTTTTATGGACACTTTTATGTTACACCCATTTATTATTCTTTATGACATGATTAAGATACCCTCTTCTTTCCATGGGTAAACTTTATATTTATTTTTGATTCCTTACATATTATTATTTATGTGGAACATATATTCATGAACATGTTATGATGGGTGAACCCAGATACCACTCCAATTAATTGGGTAATGTTTATTCTCATGAGAAATTATGTGAAATGATCTTGGCGATTAACCTTGACTCGTGCTCCATGTGCAATAGTCTTGGTGGTTATCCTTGAATCATGATCCTCTATTTGCAACGAGCCTTGAATCATGATCATATATGCTATATGAGCTTTGAATCATGATAAAGTCATGTTTTATGGGGCTTTCACATTACTATGATTACATGAATATAAGATATCATGTATAACAACCCTACTCTTTATTACACACTTAAACATGATTTATTATATAAAATTGCACTTAATACAACCCAGAATATTGAGATGTATAGTGTCTTTGGGGATTAGGAACATTCCATGACAACTTAAGACATAAAATACAACATCTTTATTGAAAAATCCTTTTACATTACCAAAATATTCCTTCGTACTTAGCATTTCATGGGATAAACTAAGGATATACATAAGAAAAGGGTGATCTATAAATCCCAGTAAGGAAGTAAACAAGGAATAAAATGAAGAATACAACAAATGTTAGTAAATAATCATATCAATGGAGCACAACAAAAACATGAACATAAAGTCATGATATAACATGATTATTATAACATGGAAATGTGGAAACAACATACAACATGATATTAAAATGAGACAAGTCTCATTGAACATGGATTATCATGAGTAAAACCTCATTGAACATGGTGTATTATGATACTAAACATTACCCAATGTATTAGAGTTCTATTAGGGAGCACCCTTTATAAACATTTTATTTCATGAATAAGTGTGCCACATGGATCATATAACATGGAATCATTCAACATCATAAGTTATTCCATGATTAAGGAATCTAGAATAAATAAATTTAAGTAACATTAAATATGTATATTTTTTGATAAAGGTGAATACCCTTGAAAGAGAAATGAGTATGGTATTCAGTACACGATGATTTTGGCTTGGAAAATCGTGGTGTAATTTCTACAGCATAACGTTATCATATAGAAATTGATAAGTTGGGTTGTTGAGAGATAAAGGGGTATATCATCATTTATAAATGGAATAGATATTAAGTGGATAAATTAACATAATATCCCAACATATGAAATGAAATTTAGATGCATAATATGGGAGATATGCTTGAATGGAAATAAGAAGAGAGAAATCCCTTACGGAATTTCGGCAAGGTAACAGGTGTACACGAAAGGAATTAATGAGAGAGAAAGTGGTATATCATCATTAAAACATAAGGAGGGAAGTATGGGGAGGTGTTAAATCACACCCCAAAATTTTTAATTGAAAATAAAAGGGTATCACAACATGAAGAAACTTGGATAAAAATGAGAAAGGAAGGAATGTAAGGATCCCTTACTTGGATGCGTGACTTCAAAAGATTGAAGTAGGGATTCTTGAGAACATTGGGCACCTTGGGGGGAATTATAGAGAGGGGAGGACATATTAGGTACGTGCTACAAGTATTTTGAGTGAAGAGAAGTGGTATATTGGGTGAGTTTATATAGGAAATGAGAGGGGAATTATTTAATATTTCACAAACATAGGTTTTGGAACCTATATAATTAAATACTCAAAACTAAAAACCTTACCATGGTTATTTCCTATTTTTTTTCCAAATTTAAGTGTAAGAAATTTTTTTATAAGGATAATGCATGAACATAATAAAATATTAGCCTTGCTTATGTGGAGGTGAGTCACATTATTAAAGAAATGAATTGAAAATCATAAAGTATATTATACATTTTGAAGGATAGACTAAGGAATTATACAAAAATTAAAAAAAATATAAGATCACATTATTTTAATGAGAAAACATATATTGGAGATATAATACCCATTATAGTATCTATTACATCATTTTGGGTCCATTATGATGTCATAAAACACTAATTTTATTTATACGATATTTAATTTTTACCCAAAAATTCAAATGTCTCAGAAAATTATGAAAAATTAATTTTTGGATAATTTCGATGCCGTAATTCCAAAAAAAATATTAATTTTATCTAAATAATTTTCTAAATATGCTAATTTTCACTTTTAAAATGAAAAATGACATTTATTGAAAATTCACAGGTTTTGACAAAAATAGTTTTCAAATCTTAATAAAAATTACATTTGACTTCATAAAAATTATATAATCATTTATTATTAATAGAATAATTTTATAATAATATTTTATTAAAATATTAATTATTTAAAAAATTCACTAATTCTTTAAAATAAATTTTTGGATTTTAAAAAATACACTTTCTATTTTATTGTATAAAAACATAAATCTTATCAAACTGATTTTTTAATCATTTATAGATAAGGAATTGATATAATCATCATTTATAAGATTTTTTTATAGTATTATTAATAAAAACCTTAGTTTAGTATAATAATTTATATATTTATGAAAATTACCATTTTTACCAAAGAATCCATTTATCAAATCTAAATTCTTTTTAAGAAAGACTATTATCATAAAGGAATTGATGGAATAAGAATTTTATTTATCAAAAGGGATTACACAACAAGTAACTAACAACTTATTACATAACCCCTTATAACACTCACATAATACCTTAGGGTAAGGTGTGTGATGGTGACAGACTCTTGGGGCGGCTCAGATAACATCACCCGGGTGGTAATATCTTTTAACTTGAAGTTATACCATAGGAGATTTTGTTCAAGCTTAACATATTAAAGCTCAAATTGGGATTAGTCAAGAGAGAAGCCCAGTGATGCTAACTCCTTTCTGAGATCTGACAAATGAGATTCGTACGACCTGAGTCTACTGGATGAGGTAATCCTCTCCTTTGTCTATGTCAAAAAGATTTTTTAAAAACCTTATATTTATATTAGTTGTGTGATCACTATTCAAAAACTATATTATCAATGGTAATGATACTTAATGGTCATTTAAACCCAATAATAATAATAAAAGTGCATGTGTTTTCTATAAGAAATTAGAAGAAATGGAATTTTATTCATAAATGATAGGGTCATTACAACATTATCACCTTAAGAAATTTCACCCTTGAAATTTCCTTTTACCACACTAAAACTGATGAGATTAACTCTATATCATCACTTCCTCTAGTTCGAACATTGCTTCCTAAAACTTTTGGTTTCTCCACAAAAATTTGACGAGGGGGATTTTCTTATTTCGTAGAAATTTTTTCCTATGATCTAAGATCTTCACCATCTTCTCTTCACAGAAGAGGTCATTATATAATGGTACTGCCTTTGGATTGAGTACATGTGATTGGTCAGGTATGTACTTCCTCAAGAGTGATACATGGAATACATCATTTACTTGAGACAGATTTGGTGGTAGTGCTAGTTGATAGGCCACTGCTCTGATTTGATAAAGGATCTCAAAATGGACGATGTACCTTTGACTAATATTTTCCTTCTTCACAAATCTAATAACTCTATTCCATAGTGATATGAGGATGAATACCATTTCTAAAACATCAAACTCTAGGTCTCATCAATGATTTTCAGTATAGCTCTTTTGTCAACTCTGGGCAACTTTAATATGATGTTGGATGGTCTTAACCTTCTCAACCATTTCTTCGACCATTTATGGACCTATAAGTTTTTTCTCCACAAATTCATACCAACATGCTGGTGTTCTGAACCTCTTCCCATAATGGGATTCATAATGAGTCATTTGAATGTTTGAGTGGAAACTTTTGTTGTAAGAGAACTCAACCAGAGGAAGATGTTGATCCCATACTCCTTTGAAGTCAATTGAGAATGCTATAAACATGTCCTCAAGTGTTTGGATAGTCTGCTCAGATTGGCCATCACTTTGTGGATGATAATCTATACTGAAGTTCAGCTCAGTATTCAGAGTGTGTTGGAGACTCTTCTATAACTTAAAGGTGAATCTTGGATCTCGATTTGATATAATTGATAGTGGTACTCCATGAATCCTTACCAATTCTCTAATGTATATCCATGATGGTTGATCCAATAATAAATCCTCTAAAATTTCAATGAAGTATGAAATATTTTTAAGATAATCCATAACAATCCAGATAGCATTGTTTCCTTTGGATATCTTCAAAAGTCTGGTGAAAAAGTCTATGGTGATGTTCTCCCATTTCCATGTTGGTTTGGGTAATGGTTGCATCATCCCCTTATACTTATTACTCTCAGAATTTAATTTCTAACATACTAGGCACTTTGATGTATACTCAATGATCTCCTTATTCATGTTATTATACTAATAACGCTCTCATAGATCTCAATAAATCATTGTATTTCCTGGGTGAATGGAGAAATTTAAACTATGTGCATCATCCAAAAGTTCTTTCTTTATCTCAGGATTTTATGAAACACATATTCTTTATCAAAATCTCACAATTCATTCTTCATTAACATTGAACTCCGAGGATTTTCCTTTTCTGATATTTTCCACTTTCTTTTGAATTCCCACATCATCCCTTTGAGCATCCTTTAACCTTTCCAAAAGAGATGGTTGAGAAATAACTTGGGAAAGAATTTATGATGTCCCCTTCTTTATGATTACAATGTCTAGCTTCATCAAATCTTAGAATATTTGATCCTTTTCAATTCTCATCAATGATATAATCATTGGGTCCTTTATACTTAGAGCACCCTCCACTTTGTTCGCTTTCCTAGGGTGGTAATGGACTGAGTAGTAATAGTCTTTGATCAGCTCTAACCACATTTGCTAGAACATATTCAACTCTTTATGTGTGAATATATACTTGGGGATTTTTTAATCCGTATATATTTGACACTTCTACCCAAATAGGCAATTTCAAAAAAATTTCAAAGAAGATTACTACACCCAACTCCACATCATGTGTTGGATAGTTCTGCTCATGAAATTCCAATTGACTTGAAGCATAGGCAATAAATTTTTCATTTTGCATCAACACACAACCCAAACTCTTCTTCGAATCATCAATGAATACCATGAAAAGTTCTCCACTTGTTGGTAGTGTGAGAATTTGCATAGTGATAAGCCTCATTTTCAAATCCTTAAAGCTCTATTCACATTCATCATTCCAGAAAAACTTGACTCCCTTATGAGTTAGCTTAGTAAAAGGGTTGACAATCAAGAGAAATTTCTCAAAAATCAGAGATAATATTCAGCTAACCCATGGAATTGATATATATCTATCACAGATATTGGTGTCTTCTATCCCTAAATTTCATTTGTCTTAGAGGGATCCACATATATCCCATTTCTTATGATGATATTCCCCAAGAATGAGAATTCCTTCAACCAGAACTCAAACTTGCTGTACTTTTCATAGAGCTTCTCCTTTCTCAAGGTCTCTAGTACAGTTCTTGGATGTTCCTCATGGTCCTCATTGGTTTTGGAGTATATTATAATATCATCAATAAATAATACAACAAATTTGTCTAGGTAATCTCTAAAGAATCTATTCATCAAGTCCATGAAGACTACTAGAGCATTAGTTAGTCCGAAAGTAATTACTATGAATTCATAGTGCCCATACCTTGTATGAAAATAAGTATTGGGTATATCCTCCTTCTTCACCCTTACTTGGTAATATCCCAACCGAAGATCCACCTTGGAGAAGTATTATTCTCCACTTAGCTGATCGAACAAGTCATCAATTCGTGGCATAGGATAATTGTTCTTTATCTTATTTTTTTTTGTGCTCACGATAATCAATGCAAAGGCGCATTGACCCATCCCTCTTCTTAATGAAGAGGGTTGGTTCATCCCATGGTGAAGCACTTGGGCATATAAACCCTTTACCCAAATTCTCCTATAGTTTTTTTTAGCTTCTTAACCTCCACAACATCCATTCTATATAGAGTCTTGGATATTGGAAACACCCCAGGTATAAGATCAATCAAGAATTCAACATATATTCTAGGAGGAAGACTTGAAAATTCCTCGAGAAACACATCAGCAAATTCCCTCACAATAGGCATGTCTTCGAGGATGGTTCCTTACTTATAATCAATAATCTGTGAAAGATACATGTGCTCATAGGGAATTAATATACATACTTGAGATGATGGTGCTAAAGAATATTCATCCTCCTCCTTGCACTTGTACTGAATCAGGGGTCAATCTGCTATATGGAGAGTGATTTCCCTCTCATGTAAATTTATGTTGGCTCTATATTGGGAAAGCCAATCCATGCTAAGAATTTCATCAAATTAAACCAGAGGGAGTATGAAGAGGTTCTCCAGGAAGTTCAATCCATAAATTCTGACAGGGGAGGAGTTATATTCATGGGATGAAATAATTGACCCATTTTCTATTCTCACTGACATTTCTACTTCCATGATTTTTGGTGGTGTTTAGATTTTTCTACTAAAATTTTATGATATAAAAGAATGCATAGAACCAGAATAAAAAAGTAAGTTCTCTGTTCTTGAATGAATAACTATCATACCAATCACCACTTTGTTTTCGGGATTCGCTTCAGTGGTAGTGATGACAAAAGCTCTCCCTTGTAGCCTTGGAGGTTGTTGGTTGCCTATGAAAACCCTTGTCTTAGGGAACAAGTTTACAAAGTTCCCTGATTATTTGTAGTTTTAGCAATGAACAATGCATTGAGGGTTGAACGGAGAGTTCCTATCCTCTGTCGCAATAATGAGTTTTTCTTATTGGTAATTAATGGCCAGGTTCCCTTCTCTTAAACACCTAAAGCATTTCCTCGTCCCCTTCAGGAAATTTCTGGGGTGCTTCTTTCTGCACCTTTGGTAAGTGTGGTGCTGGAATTTCTTAGCACTGTTGGATTTATCCATTGGACCTTCAAAATTAAAGTCCGATTTCCTCTTATTATCCCCATGATACCCCTGAGATTCGCCGATCTCCATTTCAACTTTGAGGGAACAGAGAACAATTTTCTCATAGTTATCAAAGTCACAGATCACTAGGGATTTCCATAGGCTAAGTTTTAGCCCACCAAAGAGGCGATCAACCTTACATTTGGGGGTAACGAAAAATCCATAGGCATATCATTCCAGACATATGAAGTTTTCCTCATATGATTTTATGTATTCATCATATTTTTTTTCTTGTGGGAAAGGATGTCCCTTTCTATCTTAAGTCAGAGGGTATGAGGAAAATATTTATCAAAAAAAATTTTCTAGAAATAATTCTATTCCAACACCTCAATATCTTACTCTGGCTTCGTATTTTTGATCAATGTACACCATTGATCAGATTCACCCTCCATACGATAAGCAGCCAGAAGAACCTTCTCTTGTTCGGAACATTGATGGATGTAGAATATCTTCTCAATGGAGATGATACATTGTTTGGAGATTGAGGGATCAGATGATCCATTGAAAGTAGGAGGCCTTTGTCTCATGAAGCTCTTGATTGCAGCTTGTTCTTTCTTAGGAGGGGGGGGGGTTGGATGTTACTCTTGACCCATGTTTCTATTTAAAACTTGAGTTAACTGAGAGAGTAACATGATAAAGTTTGTGATTCTCACTCCCATCAGATTGGGAATCTCATTAGAACAATCATCACATTAATCTTCGCATCGGTTTTCAGATTGAGTACTCATTTTACCTACCATTGGCTAGAATAAAAGGAAATTTTGGGATATGTATTTTAAAATATTAAACACATAAGGGGAATCCAATGAAAAAAAGGGATAAATTATAAAATTATATCTATTTCCTTAACTTATGAATTTATAGGCTTCAATCTAAGTTATCCATGATCTATTTCCTAACGTATATTCTTATGGGATTTTTTATTACTCCATTAATAATGGTTCATACTAAGATTATGAATTTACCAAAGAATATCCCGTAATAGTGTCGAACTAAAAGTGCTTCAAGGCCCATTTTCATGCACCAGTTCCCGTTCGAGTCTAGCTCAAAGCGGTGTTTTTGGGTTTTACCCCTAGATACATCTGTGCCAGAGCCACCTCTACTTGTTCGTATCTAGACAGGGATGTATTTTCTTGAAAAACCACTTACTCTATACTCACCAAAATTTAGGGATTATTTTCTTATACTCAGTCTTATCCCTAAGGCTTTTACTAGAGTTTTATAACCCTAATCCCAAAATTAACTAAACCTATCATTTGATACCAACTATAACAACCCTTCTATTTATTACACACCTAAACATGATTTATTACATAAAATTGAACTTAATACAACCTAGAAGATCGATATGTCTTGTGTATTTGGGGATTAGGAACATTACATGACAACTTAGGACATAAAATGCAACATCTTTATTGAAAAATCCTTTTACATGACCACAACATTCCTTCGTACTTAGCATTGCATGGGATAACCTGAGGACATACATAAGAAAAGGGTGATATATAAATCCCAGTAAGGGATTAAACAAGGAATAACATGAATAATACAATACATGTTAGGAAATAGGTATATCAATGGATCATAAGAGAAACATAAACATAAAGGCATGATATAACATGATTATCATAACATGGAAATGTGGAAAAAACATACAACATGATATTAGCATGGGCCAAGGATCATTGCACATGGATTATCATTAGTAAACCCTCATTTCACATAGATTATCATGATTAAACCCTAATTTCACATAGAATATCATGATACTAAACATTACCCAATGCATTGGAGCGTTATTAGTGTGCACCCTTTATAAACATTTCATTTCATGCATAAGTGTGCCACATGGATAATATAACATGGAATCATTAAACATCATAAGTTATTCCATGATTAAGGAATGTTGAATACATACATGTAAGTAAAATTCAATATGTATATATTCATAAAGTTTAATACCCTTGATAGAGAAATGAGTATGGTATTCACTACATGATGATTTTGTCTTGGAAAATCACGGTGCAATTTCATCAGCATAACGTCATCATATAGAAATTCATAAGTTGGGTTGATGAGAGAGAAATGGGTCTATCATTATTTATACATGAAATAGATACTAAGAGGATAATGGAACATAATATCCCAATATATGAAATGGAATTTAGAATCATAATAAGGGAGAAATACTTGAATGGAAATAAGAAGATAGAAATCCCTTACGAAATTTTGGCATGGTAACGGGTGTACACGAAAGCCATTAATGAGAGATAAAGTGGTATCTAATTATTAAAACATAAGGAGGGAATTATGGGGGAGTTTTTAAATAATACCCCAACATTTTAATTGAAAATAAAAGGGTATAACAACATGATGAAATCTTGATAAAAATGAGAAAGAAAGGAATGTAAGGATCCCTTACATGGATGCGTGACTTCAAAAGCTTGAATTGGGGATTCTTGAGATATTGGGGCACCTTGGGGGGATTATAGAGAGGTTAGAATAGATTAGGGACGTTATAAAAGGTTTTTTAGTGAAGAAAAGTGGGATATTGGGTGGGTTTATATAGGAAATGATAGGAGAATTCTTTAATATTTCACAAACTTAGGTTTTGGAACCTACATAATTAAATACCCAAAACCACAAACCTTCCCATGATTTTTCACATGGTTTTTTCCAAATTGGAGTGGAATTTTTTTATAAGGAAAATTTCTGAACATAATAAAATATTATCCTTGATTATGTGGATGTGAGTCACATTATTAAAGAAATGAATTGAAAATCATAAAGTATATTATACATTTGGGAGGATTCACTAAGGCTTTATAAAATAATTAAAAATATATAAAATCACATTATTTTAATTAAAAAACATATATTGGGCTGAGAATACCCATTATAGTTTTTATTACATCATTTTGGGGTCATTATGATGTCATAAAACATATTTTATTTATACAGTATTTAATTTTTACCCAAAAATTTGACAGTCTCAGAAAATTATGAAAAATTAATTGTTAGATAATTTAGATGTTTTGATTCCAAAAATAATATTCATTTTATCTAAATAATTTTCTATATATGTGAATTTTCACTTTTAAAATGAAAACCGACATTTATTAAAAATTCACGAGTTTTGAAAAAAACAATTTTCAAATCTTAATAAAAATTACATTTGAATTCATAAAAATTATATAATAATTTATTATTAATAAAATTAATTTGATAATAATATTTTATTTAAATATTAATTATTTTAAAAATTCATTAATTCCATAAAATAAATTCTTTAATTTTAAAAAATACACTTTCTGTTTTATCGTGTAAAAATATAACTCTTATCAAACTGATTTCCTAATCATTTATAGATAAGTAATTGATATAATAATCATTTATAATAATTTTTTATAGTATTATTAATAAAAACCTTAGTTTAGTATAATAATTTATATATTTCTGAAAAGTACCATTTTTACCCAAAGAATCCATTTATCAAATCCATATTCTTTTTAAGAAAGACTATTCTCATAAAGGAATTAATGGAATTAGAGTTTTGTTTATCAAAAGGGATTACATAATAAGTAACTAATAACTTATTACATAACCCCTTATAACACTCACATAATACCTTAGGGTAAGGTGTGCGATGGTGACAGACTCTTGGGGCGGCTCAGATAACATCACCTAGGTGGTAATCTCTATTAACTTGAAGTTCTCCCATAAGAGATTTTGTTCAAGCTTAACATATTAAAGCTCAACTTGGGATTAGTCAAGAGTGAAGAACAGTGATGCTACATCCTTTCCGAGCTCTGAAAAATAAGCTTCGTACAACCCAAGTCTACTGGATGAGTCCATCCTCTCCTTTGTCTATGTCGAAAGGATTCTTTTTTAAAAACCTTATATCTATATCAGTCGTTTGATCACTGTTAAATGGATATATTATCAATGATAATGATAATTAATGGTTATTTAAACCCAATAATAATAATAATAATAAGTGCATGTTTTTTCTATAAGACATTAAAATAAATGGGATTTTATACATAAATGATCAGGTTGTTACACCATGTTCTATATGTTATGATTACTTATGTTCCATGCCTTTTAATTTCACTGTGTTATGACTTCTAACCCATGTGAAAAAATTTATTCGTATGATTAATCCCTTACTTGTATTTTTATTTCATACCTTTGTTCATGTTATCCCCACGTTATCCTATGAAGATGTTTGATTATAATGGAAGTTAGGAGCTCAATGTGGATATTAAATAAAAGTTGTTTTCTAATGTTTAATTATGTAACTAATCTTCCAAGACACTATAATTTACAATTATTGTCATGTAATATGATGTTTAATTATGAATTAAATCATGTAAAGATATGTGTAATAGGATAGAGTCTCTATAGTTGGTATTAGAGGAAGGTCTAATTATTTTTGGAGATTAGAAATATATCACTTTAGTAATAACTTTAGGGATAAGACTACATATAAGAAAACATACCTAAATTTTTTTAAGTAAAGAGTAAGTGGTTTATCAAGAAAATAAATCCTTTTCTAGATACTTCAAGTGGATGTGGTTATCGAATAGATGTACCTAGGATTAACAACTCTGATAAGGCATTTCAGGCCTAACTCAAGGTAACCAGGTACATGACAACATGCCTTACTGTGCACCTGGTTTGACACTCCCATAGGATATGCTTTAGTAAATTCATAAGATCATTATGAACCATTATTAAGTGGATAAAAAATACTATAATAATATATATTAGGAAACAGATCATGGATAACCTAGATTGAAACCTAGGGAATCACAAGTTATGATATACTTTTACTTTACAAGTTTATAATTTTTTATTTAAAGTTTTATTTTATTCTTATTAGATAAGTATTATAGTCACCTAATTTCACTTTATTTTTCTTAGTTAATGGAGGTAAATTGAAGAACATGTTCCAACAATCAATGTGACAGGGAATGTGATGATCACCCTAATGATATTCCAAATATGATGGGAACAGATGCTAAAAAATTTGTTATAGTACTTTCTCAAAATTTTCAAGTTATTAATAATATCATAAATTTTGTGGAACACCCTCCTTCTATAAGGGAAGATAAATTTGTCATTGAATCATTCATTCGAAAAATTCCTCCCATGTTTAGTGGATCTTCTGATCCCCTCCTCATAGAAAAATAGATTAACTCCATTGAAAAGATATTATCTATACTTTAACACTCATAAGAAGAGAAAGTTGTGATGGAGGTCTATCGTTTTTATGGGGAAGATGATCAGTGGTAGACACTGATCAAGAAAAAAAATTCCAACGAGGAAATTGATTCCATGGAATGGGAATATTTCATGAAAATATTTTTCCATAAATATTTTCCCCAAACCCCCTATCTTAATATGGAAAGGTAATTCCTCTGACTTAATAAAAAAGAAGATGATCCTATCAAGGAATATGAAGTAAAAATTACAATGCTTGTAAGGTACACCTCCAACTTTTCCATGAACACTAAAATCAAGGTGGATTGCTTCTTTAGAGGACTAAAGATGAGTCTACAAAAGGCATTGGTGATTCTAGACTTTGATATCTATGAGGAGATTGTTAGTTCTTCCCTTATGGTTGAAATAGAGACAAGAGACTATCAGTTTTCTCGTGGGCCCAATAAAAAAAAGAGGAAAATGGATTCTAACATGGTTTGATCAGTAAAAAAATACCATGGTAGAAATAAGACTTAACATACCACATGTAAAAATTTCAGGAATAAGCATCCTGGGAACTGTTTAAAGGGAACTAGAAAATGTCTCAAATGTGGAAGAATGGGGAATCTAGCTAAGAACTTATAAAGGGATATGAAGAATTACAATAATGTGGAGGAATAAAGGAAGGTTTAGATCAACACTCAGCCTATAGTGTAGAGTTTCAGCTGCAAGGAACATTGGCATTTTGAAAATCAATTCCCTAGCCCAGGATTGTTGGAGGTAATCAACAATAACCTCTAAGGAAAAAAGGAAGGGGATATGCTATCACTACTATTGATGTGGAGTAGTACAATTATGTGGTGATAGGTATACTTTTTATTCATTCAAGAATAAAAAAAAATACTATTTTATTCTGGTTCTACGCATTCTATTATATCTTACAAGTTTAGTAGAACTATTCAATTACCACCTCAAAATTTAGATGTTGAGTTATGTTTGAGAACAAAAAATGGGAAAATTATTGAATCCAAAGTATATAAATCCTCCCTGGTTAATGTTTTTATACTGAACCTCCAATAAAATATTTCTATACTCCCTTTGGTGGTGTTTGATGATATATTGAGCATGGATTGGTTATCTTTATACAAATAAAAGATCAACTGTCGAGAAAGGGAGATCACTATTCACATCTCGAAGCATCCTCCAATACTATACAAGTGTAAGGGGGAGTATGATTATACTTTAGAATAATTGTCTCAAGTGTGGATACTACAGCCTTATGAGCAAGCATATCTAGCTCAAATAATTGAGACAAAGGAGAGAATCATGCTCAAATACATGACCATCATGAGGGATTACACTAATGTGTTCCATGAAGAGTTTCATGGTCTTCCTCTTGATCGAGAGTTTGATTTATAAATTAAAATTATTCTTGGATCTCTACATATATTAAATAAACCTTATATAATGACCATCATAGAGTTGTAATAGATAAATAAGCAGTTATAGGAGAATATAGAGAAAACTTTTATACGCTCAAGTGCTTAACCATGGGGCTCACTAGTCCTATTTGTTATGAATAAGGATGAATCAATGTGTATCTACATTGATTATCATGATCTCAATAAAATAATTATAAAGAAAAATTATACCCTACCATGGATATATGACTTGTTCATTCAACTACGTGGGGCTAGTTATTTCTCTAAGTTGGACCTTCGGTTGGGATATCACCAATTATTGGTGAATAAGGAAGATATTATAAAGACTACCTTTCAAACAAGGTATGGAAACTATGATTTCATAGTGATTCCATTTAGACTCACTAATTCTCCATCAATTTTCATATATTTAATGAATATAGTCTTTAGGGATTACCTTAACAAATATGTGGTAGTCTTTATCGATGATATTATGATATACTCCAAGATCAAGGAGGAAAATAAGGAGCATTTGAATACTGTGCTAAAGACTTTGAGAATGGATAAAATTTATGCAAAGTACATTAATTGTGAGTTATAGATGGAATAAGTATCATTATTGGTGCATGTTATCACCATCACAGGGATATCTGTGGATCCTTCCAAGATAAAGGTAATGGAATAGTAGCCCAGACCAACATCTGTAATGGAGATCCATAGTTTCCATGGCCTGGATGGGTATTACTGATGATTTTTGAATAAATTATCATGATTTTAAAACCCAATTAAAAATATGAAATTGAAGGGAGTGAATTTTTTATGGACTCAAGAATGTGAGGAAAGCATTAATAATCTCAAATATAGGCTTATCACTGCACTTATACTTACACTCCCGACAAGTGGAGAACTCTTTGTGGTGTATATCAATGATTAAAGGAAAGGATTGGGCTTTTTATTAATGTAAAATGTTAAAGTTATAGTCTACACCTTAATAAATTTGAAAATTCATGAGAAAAACTATCCCAAGCATGATATGGATTTGGCATCTGTGATATTTGTGTTGAAAATCTAGCTACATTATCTATATGGGGAGAAGTGTGAGATATATTCAAATAGAAGAATATTAATATGCACCAGAGAAGATGGTTAGATCTCATCAAGGATTAAAACTTCTCAATCCATTAAAATACCAGTAAGGAAAATAAGGTAGCAGATTCTCTAAGTAGAAAAGATTCTGCATCTTTATCAATGATGAGAATCCAGAAGGATCCAATCCTCTTAGATTTGTATAGGATGGACATGGGAATCATTAAGGAAGGAATATAATCAATACTTTCTCAAATTATTTCTCAACCATCCCACATGGATAAAATAAAGGTTTCTCAAAGAAAATATGTGGAAATTATGAAAAGTGTGGAATCCATTAGAAATGGGAAATCCTCTAAGTTAAAGATTGATGAGGAAGGAGTAGTAAGATTTGGGTGTTGATTATGTGTACCATATGATCTAGATATAAAAAATGATCTTAGAAAATATGAACAAAGCTCAACCTTCTCTATTCACATAGGGACCACAAAGATGTATCAAGATCTCCAAGATAACAATTGGTGGGACAATATGATGAAGGAGATTTCTAAATATACATCAAAGTACCTAGTATGTTAACAAGTGATGGATGATAGACCAAAGTATAAGGGGATAATGCAACCACTACCCATTCCAACATGGAAGTGGGAGAACATTACCATGTACTTTTTCTCTAGACATCCAAGGAAATATAGAGGAAACAATGCTATATGGGTCATTGTGGATGGCCTTACAAAGAAAACTCACTTTATCACAATTTGAGAGGACTTATCATTGGATCAACTTGCACAGATATATTTCAAAGATGTGTTAAGGCTTCATGAAGTACCAATATTGATTGTATCTGATCTAGATCCGAGGTTCACTTTGAAGTTTTGGAAAAGTATCCAACATGCTCTAAGAACCGAGTTGATCTTCAACATGACCTATCATCCTCAAACTGATTTTCAATCTAGGTTAACTATTCAGAAACTAGAAGACATGTTGAGAGTGTGTTCTATGGACTTAAAAGGATGATGGTACCAATATCTTCCACTGGACGAAATATCCTACAATAATAGTTTCCACTCTAGAATCTAAATGGCTCCATATGATTCCCTTTATGGTAAAAGGGGTATAACACCAGCATGATGGGATAAAGTCAGTGAGCGTAAGATACCAGGACCTTAAATGGTTGATGAAATGGTGGTGAAGGTGGAAATGATTCAGTAACCCATCAAGGTAGACCAAAGTCTACAAAATAGCTATGCATACAATCGTCGACGAGACCTTGAGTTCAAAGTTAGAGACATGGTATTCCTCAGAATATCTTAATTGAAGAAGATCATGAGATTTGGGAAGAAAGGAAAGCTAATTCTCAAGTACATAGGCCCCTTCGAGATTCTTGTTCATGTCGGAGTTGTGGATTATCAACTAGAACTTCCACATACCATATCTAAAGTAGACGATGTATTTCACATATCTATCTTAAGGAAGTACATACTAGATCCTTCACATGTACTATCTTCAAAGGTGGTACAGTAGGAGAATTATTTTCTTACAAGGAGAAGCCGGTGAAGATCTTGGATTGTAGAGATAAATTTCTACACAAAAAAACTACTCACCTGGTCAAAGTAATATAATGGAACCATAAGTATGAAGAGGCAACATGGGAACTAGAGGAATGGATTATGGATAATTACCCACACCGATTTTCATCCTAGAATGTAGAATGAAATTTTTAGGGAGAAATTTCAAAAGGGGGGAAGAATGTAATGAACCAATGTTTTATCAATGGATTTACCTTCTTATAATTATTCCTTATAGTATAATCACATAATATTACATATAGAACATAATAAAAACTTTATAAATAACAAATTAGTGAAATAAAATGTATCTCTAGAAGTTAAGGAACACATATCGATGAAATAGTAACTTGACCATTGGAGTAGTAATGTGACTCTTATAAATAGTAAACCGACCAATGTAATATTAACCTCACCAATGAAGGTATAAATAAAATTGTTCCATATTCTATGTGTCAATAGGATATCATTATATCATAGTATAAGTAAATAAATATATTAAAAATTATTAATTTAGTGTTGGTATTTTTGTAAGTTATGTATATTTAATTACAATTTTATGATTAATTTAATAATTTAAAAGAATTTTTTTCATAAAATTTATTCATAAAATAATATTTTTATTTCTTATGATTATAATATAATTTTATGATACCTTAATTAATTTTTCAAAGTATTGGAAAATTGGTTCTAATTTTTATATTTGTATTTTCCAAGTAAATTATGAATTTAATTAAAAATTAAATTTATCATACATAGAAAATTATTTTCAAAAAATTGAGTTCATTTTTTTAATTCTATACATCAAAAAATTGTAAGGTTAAATTTTTGGAATTTTTCTGAAATACTTGAAGTTTTGGTGAATTGTAAAATATGGTAATTTATGGTATGTATACCTTATATGTTAAATACACTATTCATTGAGCCATGGATGATGTAAGAACCATTGGTTATAACTCACATGATATAATTACTATATTTAGTCTCTATAATATTTACTATTTCTTATCTTGAGAAAAATAATAAACTAATGAATTAAATATTGAGAAAACACCCCTCTCCTCCACTATAAACACCACCCCCACCACTTCTCCTCACACCTCTAAAGCCTTGTTACTTTTCAAAATTTTGATCAAGTATCTTCCCAATACCCTCCCCCACATATAGGAGCTCTTGGTCTCATCAAAATACCAAAACTATCCCTAATGAGGCTCTCAAGTATTATAAATTCAAGAGGTAAATTGGTCTTTCTGATTCTTTTTTTTAAGTTCATTTATTTTCTATTTATCTCCTCAATACCTCTCATCAAAATGGTATGATAAATACAATAAATTAAATAAACTGTAAGTTTGTTATTTTAATGGAATAATTCATCATAATATCTCATTTTCCCTACTTTTATACTAAAAATGAAAACATCGTTTGATATGTGTTAATTTATCACATTCAAGGACGACGAGTTTTCAATTTCTATTACCATATTAAAGGCTGGTCATGAAACCATTTATATTGTTTAAAAATATAATAATATATGTATTATAACTTATTTAATGTTCTGGAATCATTTTTTATACATGATTTTAATTTATAAAACAAAATGAGTTCGTTGTGATCGAAAAACCGCCAAATTAATCCAAGTGATTATCATTAAAATTTTATCAAATGATTCATCCCAATATTATTTAATAAAATTTATGGTATAACCATTTTATATTCTATAAGTTCATTGATATATTATAATTACACTTCTAGATAACCATTCACATTTTACATGAACTTCCATACCCTTATTCAAGCGACTGATCATGAAAACTAAGAAAATGGGCACTCATGAATGATGAAATTGAACACTATAACTCATAAAAAAGGGCATAAAATAACTTAATAAAATGATACTAAATAAAATTCACATCTAATATGTTCTTTAATTATTAATTAATGAATCTAATTTTGATATCTATGACATTAAGATCAAGTGAAGGACACCTTCAGACTTAAGGTAATAGATTTTATCCGATCCTCTGTTATTCCTTCAGGTTTCTCAGCCTCTATTTTTAACGAAATGAAATTATCTTTTCTTTTTATGTAAATATTCTAAATACTATGTAAATTTTATAAACTCATGTATAAATATATTTTCATCCTTCTTCTTTAGGGATATACATGTTTTAAGTGGTTCCCTTCTCCATACTTTCCAATAAGCCAGCCGTTTTAAGGGAACTTCCCGAATTCTTACACATTCTCAAGTGCACTCCATAACCTATTTTATGCTACCAATATTTTTATAAAAAAAATAATTTTATTATGATAACATTCTTGGTTCACTTATTGTTTTATATAAAATATTATTCCTTTTTTGTTTTATATGATTTTTGATATTTTCCTTAAACCACATTAAAATGTTTTAATTCTAAAGTTTCTTAAATACTCTCTTTACCTGTTATCACTTTAGTTTGACATCACCTATAATGATAAATTCCTATTATGAATTATTAATGTCCATGTATTATTTAATTATTTTCTTCCATGGAAACTTTTATGTTACTCCCATTTATTATGCTTTATGACCTGATTAAGATACCAACTTCTTTCCATGGGTAAACATTAGGTTTTTGTTTGATTCCTTATATATTATTATTTATGTGTCACACATATTCATTAACATGTTATGTAGGGTGTTCCCAGATAGCGCTCAGATGCATTGGGTAATGTTTAGTCTTATGAGATGTTATGTTCAATGATCTTGATGGTTAGCTGTAACTCATGATCCATGTGCAACAGTATTGGTAGTCAGCCTTAACTCGTGATCCTCTATGTGAAACAAGCCTTGACTCATGATACTCTATGTGTGACGGGCCTTGACTTATTCTAAAGTCATGTTTTTTGGTGCTTCCACATTACTAGGATTCATTAATTATAAGATCCCATGTTCTATATGTTAATATTCCTTATGTTACATGTATTTTTTATGTCATTATGTTATACCTTCTAACCCATATGCTAATATTTTTTCTTATGATTATTCCTTTACTGGTATTTTTAGCTCATCCCTTTGTTCATGTTATCGATAGGTTATCCTATGAATATGTTTGTGAACAATGTAAGTTATGATCTCAATGTGGAGATTAAATAAAAGTTGTTTTTATGATGTTTAATTATGTACATAATCTTCCAAGACACTAGACTTTATGATCCTTATCTTGTAATATGATGATTAATTATGAATTAATTCAATTAATGACATGTGTAAAGGGATAGGGTCACTATAATGAATGTGACAAGTAAAAAAAAAGAATTTTCAGGTCTTCAGAGCTGACAAACATGATCTCTTAACATGTCCATGCTTCCTACAATGGAATCACATGAATGTTTTCTACTTTACTGAATTAGGATTGGGTTTTTGAAAAGATGGATTCCCATCCTTATCACCTTCATGTTTCCCCTTCAAATTATCCATGTTATCTTTACTCTCCCCAATGGGAATCGAATCATCTCCCATCACATGTTTCCCTACTAAAATTTCCTAAATGATAATGGCATTATAAACTACTTCCCCAAAGGTTATTAGGATAGACTAAAACACTAATGAACATAGTTCTAGATAAATGCCTATAGAAAAAAACCATGCCTTCATCAAATCATTTGTATCCAACTCTAGATAAAAATGCACCAAGCCAGAGAAACATTCAACATAGTCCTTCACTGGATGATCACCTTGGTGGATACTCAAAATATTATTCACATTCTCAAAGATCACTTATTTGGGATAGAACAACTAAAGGATGGAATGATGTAAATATCACCAAAATAGAGCCTCAAACAATTGTGCATTAATAGAAATCTTCAACCACTCCAAAACCAATACTTCTAATGATGGAATCATGCACCTCACCCTAGAGGCTTAATGGGTGTGTACAAAGTCAAAAACTATTCAACCTCAAATATCCACTCAATCACCTCATGATATAATAGGTAAACATAGAAAACTATAGATTACATGTTTAAAAACTATCTTTTATGATCCAAAAGTTAATAAGAACTTGGATCTACAACTATATAATGAGTTTGGTTAGGGTTAGAGGCTGGAATGACAACTCTTGGATAACTAAGAAAACTACTCAAGAATTAACTTCTTGACATGATAATTCTTTCCTGGGGTTATCATTATAAAAAATAATAAAAAACACTCAATCAGACCACTTTATATTTCAACAAAAAGGTAATAAACACAAGCTAAAAAATCAAGGGCATAAACCCCCTTTCAAAAACTTTCCCAAAATATTTTGAAACATTTCATAACACACATCCAAATCATTTAGAAACTAATAAAACATCAAAATAACTATTTATTTTAATACTAATTTCATTGAGGTTAAGTTATTTTCATAAAAACTCCCCAAATCACCCATTTTTTTTCAAACAAGCCCAACTACAAAATCATTAAAACATTTATTTTGAAACATGATTTGAAGAACTTTATAGCCATGAAACTCAGCTCAAAAATAAAAAAATAAATACTATAATACAATGTGGAATCCTAAAGAAAAAAAGGTGGGGGAAACCAAATTCAAAAATTTATCTACTACACATGGTTTGGCTACATAGTGTGTTTGACCATGCACCATCCAAGTGAGTGGAACTTGAAGTTTTCTAGAAAATCTGAAAAATCCTTCACACAGTTTGAGATATGGCGTGCCTTAACCAAGTTCCCTTCAAATTCCTTATAATTTCACTCTAAAACGATGAGTATCCTGGTACATCTCCCAAAATATTCCTACATCTAAAAAAAATAGAAAACCACATTATAATATCAAAAAAATTAACAATTTGAAAGACCCAAACTCCAAATAGGACACCTGACCACCCATGAAAAATTGAGATCTAACACATGGAAGAGATCTCTAATCGCTACCCCAGACCTACCATGTAATGTCCTGCCCAAAAAGCTACTTAGTGGTGCCTCAAGACAGTGGGCCACATGACCTCAAGTACACCTCCCCATATTTCAGAGGCTTCCAACTAGCAGTGAAGACATATGGTGTGTCTTGGAGGATATTATTACCTAATTGATCAATGTTTATCACATCGGTGTATAATAGTGTTAAGAAGGAGAATAAAAATAAACAAGTAGTATTGGAAGATAAATAATAAACCACTAAAGAAAAATAAACATGAAAAATATGGATATTAAATAGATAAAATATGATGATGATGATCATGTAGCTATAACAAATGAGTACATGGGTGAAACAGGGGATACAAGCATGTACCACTCACTATCAAGATACAAAAAGGAAAAAAAGAAGAAACTAATAGCAGCATAAGAATAGGATTGGTCTTCTTCCCCTATACTCCACCCTAGAACTTAAAATTAAGAATTAGAAGTTGAATACTTCCCTTTATCTATACCTACAATTATGATGTCTACTTGGGTACCAAGGAATGCCATGCAAGGTGTAAGATATACTTAATAGGCCACCACTAATGGTGTCTAGATCAATCCAGTCTGTGAAAAATAAAATGGGCAGTGTTCTAATAACAGTAAATGAAAGGAAATAAATAAATAAGACATAACAGACTTGGTTCTACCCAGATACTCAACCTCTACTACCTAATTCGACCTAAGTTAGATGTATCTAAACCAAGAGAACCTATAAAGAAGTGATAAGGTGTGTACATGGGTTACCATAAATAAGAATCAATTTTGGACCGACCCTATGCTAGTGGTTTGGATAGGTGGATTCATCCCCATACCATCAGTCATGTATTCTCATAATTTAATAATAAATTATCACATGTAAACCAAGAAATGTATCAATCAAATCTAGTGTGACATTTTTATCCCATCCAAGGTGATCCATAAAATAATATCAAGGGTTTCTATAGGATCTCCCAATGTATCCAATAATACAGAGCCCATCCAAGGTTATCTGAAAAGGAGTCCCTCATATCACTCTCACCATGGTGTAAGCATGAACCTTTGATCCCGTCCCGAGTATCTCACATAGGGGACCATGTATCACTTGAGGCATGACATAACCATCATGAAAAAATTCACATCCATGGTGACTCCTATAGGGAACCTATATAACTCATGGGTTTAAAACAATCTACCTAGAGAGCCCATTAATGCACGTTATGGGTTTCTCTCAGTACATCTAATAGATCAAAGTACAAAGTATGGTGATCCCCTCCACAACATCTTTAAGTTGGGACCCATGTTTTCTCCCAGCTCATAAGTAGGTAAGGCTTATAAATCAAGATCAAATATCATCAACAAATCATTTCATGTACACTATAAAAGAAGGCTAGCCAATTCATTTTAATCAATCCAAAAAACTATGGAATAATTAATAAGACAATAAACACATGGAATGATGAAAAAAGCATAAATTATAAGGCAAATAGTAAGGAAATAATCATAAGCGTAAAGAAGTTAGATATATGGAATAAGTAATGAAGCATGAGGATCAAATTCCTACTCATGGACATCAAATTATTATATTCATTTCACATTACATTTTATATATTACAAGAGAAACACACACCCCTATGGTGGTTCATCAAATTAAGGTAGAGGTCTTTATGTTTCTTGATAGAGGTCACACCCATTGGGTGGATAAAGACAAGGAAACTAACTAACATATTGATTCTCTATGACATGCGATCATGATAATCATAAAGATCCATTTAATTTAATTAAAAAATTATTTTGGAGGAATATCCAAAAAATCCTGACGTGCGGAACAATAGTGCATCATAGAGATTGTGAAAGAACATTAAGAAAGAATCTAGACTGCCTACCATAGGTTTATAGAAGACCACTCTTCTGTTTTTATAGTTTGAATCGAGATAGAACAGAAGATATTTGAAAAATCATCAAATACACAGAAAATAAGGAAAATTTGGTCATATATAAATAGTGAAATAGAACATAAGAGCCACTAGAAATAGAAGGAAAATGATTCTTTATATCACCATAAGCTTTCTAGAGAATTTGATGACAAAGGAATCGAATGATGGATGAAGTGTCAGAACCAAGGCTTTCTATTACTAAAAATGGGGTCTAGTTTGTGTTTGTTTTCAATCCACATTGGGTTGTTTAGGGAGTTTTCAATGGAAGTGATATTACATTACATGGTGACTATAAAATTGAATATGGAATCTATTCCCAGCGTTTTCAAAAATATTGGATCCAAAATTTAGAGGATGATGCAAGTTGTTTCTGGAAAAAGAAGTTTCATGCAAGAATAATGGTGCATCAAAAACATGAATGCATGTATAATTTTTAGAATTCCATGTCAACATACGGAAAAGTCATGAGATACACACAAAAGGTGAAATTACATGAAATAACCTTGTATTCAAAAACTGTGGATTTAGGTCACTGATGCAGTAATACTCTCTATGACTGAGATGGATAGGAAAATGATTGATGATGATGCCAAAGAATTGAATTCCCTTATTACATATCTATCTGATCAAATCTATCTGAAGGTTATTAGTTACACTTCAGCCAAGTATATGTGAGAAAAACTAGAAAATATATATGAAGGTGACAACAAAGTGAGGGAGGAAAACTCTAATTTTTTCACAATAGGTTCAACAATATGTAAATTTATCCTAATGAAAATGAAAATAACTTTTTAAATTTAATTATTGATATTGTTGGAGAAATTAAAGGACTTAGTGAAGAAATGAATGATATCGACATTGTGAAGAAAATATTGAGAAGGCTTCCACTACTGTACAATAAAAAAGTTTCATCCATTAAGGAAAGGGATCTCTCTAAACATTATCTTGACAATCTTCTAAGTAGTCTGGTGGATTATAAAAGGAGTGTCAAACTAACTTAAGTAAGAATGGAAAACATTATTCAAACCCATAGAAAAAAATAACTTTTAAAAAGATAGTGTTGATAAAGATAATTAGGAAGATTAAATTATTTCTCTTTTTGCAAAGAAATTCAAGATATTAAAATGAATATTTTAAGGAAATATTCATATAGCCTATTTTTGACGTGGTAGAGTTGGGAACATTTCCTCTCAGTGATCAAGGAGGTTTTATGATAATGAAAGTGAAGTTGGATGTATAAAAATTCCTTAGAAAATGTTTCCCCAAAAGGGAGACTTCATTCAAAAAATAAATTATAGATAATTAGTTTTTTCTGTAAATAAGAACCAGATAATATTGACTTTTTTCTATGAAGAATAACCAAAGTTAAGATCTAAAACTCAAGAATCCATGATGGATATAGTTGAAAAGTTAGTATGTTAAAAAGATAAATACTATCAATTGATTGGTGTTGTTGATCTCAAGGTATAACTTTAGGGTTCTCTTGATAATCTTGAAAATTAATGAAAAAGAAATATAATGTTTAAATCAATTCTGGAAGAGTCATTAGAGTATGTTGATCAGCATGATACATAAATTGATCGATTGGAAATAGTGGTAGAATAATAGTAAAAAACTATTGAAAAATTATAAGAAGTTGTGGAATTTAAGATGATGATTAATGAATAGGAAAAAGTCATCAACAAACTTAAATAAATTTTAGAGGATAAGGCTAAAACTAATGAGGTTCTTGAGGAATAAGTAGTTACTATAAGGAGTAATCTGGAAACTGAACCAAAATCAATATAATCAAATAAGAAGTCACATTTTTGAGGATTCTCATATGCAAAACTATTAGAAAAAGATAAACTTGGTTCTAAATGATTATATAATCCTTTTAATGATTATAGATCCATAATCATGTGAAAAATTAAAATTTGATGTGATTTTGAAACATCTAAGGTTAGAAACAAGATGAGAAAAAATAAAGGGACGCATAAAGTTTGAAAAATAAAAAATGCACCTAGTTTACTTAAAAATAAATATCCAAATAAAATAGAAAAGAGTGTTTAAAAATATCCTCATGCATCCTGAGAGGATATCTAGTCAAACAATTTTTCAAAATAAGGGGACATGTGGAGGAATGGAAGTGAGAAAACATTTCCTCTCATGAAGTGTCAATTTTGTGGCTATATGGGCCTTAACCTATCATACTATAATTGGGAAAGGATATATATGAATGAGGAGGTTCTTGAAAGTTTGAAATGAATAATGAGACCATATCCTTTATCATATATAAGAAACCGTTTTAATGGATATTTTTTTTTCATTTTTCTAACTATGTCTATAAGGATATTCATTGATGGTATAGGAAAGGTTAGAACATTACCCAAAAAACTCAGAGACAAGTCAATACCCACCAATAATGTGAAGTTGCTATTGAAAATTGGTATTATACTCTAGAAGAAAAATATGAGTATGATGAACCTATATATATGTAAAAGATATTAGAAATTACATCTTTATCAACCACTAAATCAAGTGTCTCATGGAAGTAAAAGGAGAAATCCAAGAAATCTAACCTTACAGAAATAGTTTTCAAAGATACATATAATAGTGGCACCTAGATTATTGATAGTATATTATCTTCCATATGATAGGAAATGAAGATTTATTGGAAAATGTTAAGAAAATATTTGGTGTAAAAATGAGTTTCAGAAATGATAGTGGATTAATGATCATAGGTAGTGGATATAGAGAACTAGAAAATGACGAGCTTAGGAAAACTGAAGTTCTCTATGTGGATGGTCTATATCATAATATCATGAGTGTGAGTCAAATCTATGAATTGGTACTGATAGTGACATTCAATCAAAATGGGTGCACTATAAATGTAAATACATGAAAATATATCATGAAAGGATGTAGAACAGATGGTAATTTATACCAATTTTATAGTAAAGAGAACATTTGATACTTAATAGTTGAAGAAGAAAACAACTTGTGGCACTAGAGGATGGGTCACATTAACCAAAACAACATGGAAATGATATCTAAGCTAAAGGTAGTTATCAATATTCTAAATATGAATCATGAATGAGAGACTGTATGTAATTATTGCATGTGAGGAAAGATGGTTGGAATTTCATATAAACCAAATAAAAAAAGAGAATCAAATCTGCTTGATCTCATCTACACATAAATATGTGGTTCAATAAATGTGGTTGGCACATATGGATAGAGGTACTTCATTATTTTTATTGATTATTATAGTACTATAATGACCCAAAGTTTAATCAATGGAAATTCCATTATTATAATTATTTCATATAGTATAAACACATGAAATCACAACATAATGCCACATCATGCTTAAATTAACTGCTAAATACTATGTTACCTTTAAACATAATTTTCCCACATATATGATTTGAATTTCGAAAATCTGACATACACGGTTGTGAGTAGTAAGATGTTTGGAGTCTGATAGGACAAAATTAGTTTTTTGTGAAAAGTAATCTAGCCATATGAATAGTAATGTTACCCTTATGAATAGTAATATTACCCTTATTAATAGTAAATCATCCAAGTTAATAGAAACCTTACCCATGAAAGTATAAATAAAATTTATCCATCTTATTAGTGATAATATGATATTGTTGGTATTTTTGGTAAGTTATAAATATTTAATTACAATTTTATGATTAATTTAATAATTTAAATGAAAATTTATTTTCATAAAATTAATTCATAAAATAATAATTTGATTTCTTATGATTAAAATATGATTTTATGAGACCTTGTTTAATTTTTAAAAATGGTATAAAATCTGTTACAATTATAAAAATTGTATTTTTCATGTAAATTATGATTTTAATTAGAAATTAAATTTATCACATTTAGAAAATTATTTTCATAAAATAGAGTTCATTTTTTAATTCTACACATTGAAAAATGGTTAGGTTTAATTTTTTGGATTTTTCTAAAATACATGAATTTTTTATGAATAGTAAAATACGATAATTTTCGATAAATGATAAAACCTGAATTTCTACATCATGGTTGAGTTGTGAATGATATAAATGGCCATTGATTAGAACTCACATGCACTTATTATTTTTTTAGTCACAATAATTATCATTATAGATTGTTCTGAGATAAATAACAAAGTAAGGAATTAAATATTGAGAAAACTCCCCTCTCCTCCACTGTAAAAATCACCTCTT
This sequence comes from Viscum album, assembly GCA_963277665.1. Classification (NCBI taxonomy): domain Eukaryota; kingdom Viridiplantae; phylum Streptophyta; class Magnoliopsida; order Santalales; family Viscaceae; genus Viscum; species Viscum album. The sequence goes on along the minus strand of OY728137.1, from coordinate 687,334,229 downwards.
CTCCTCACATCTCTCAAGCCTTGTGCCTTGTAAAAAATCTACTAAAATATCTCCTTAATCCTTTATCCCACATAAAGGATCTTTTTTTCTTAAAGAAATACCAAAGAAAAATCCCTTAAGAAGGCTCTCAAGAGGAAGGAATCAAGAGGTAAAACCCTCTTCAGTTTTCTTTCAATTTCTTTTCAAGTTCCGTTGTATTCTTTTCTATCGTCACCTACCATCTTCCAAGTTGTGTGATAACTCTAGTACCTTACATGTACATGAATTTTTATATGATAATGTAATAATTCATCATCATCTATCCTTTCCCCTCGTTTTATACTAGAAATGGAAATACCATCTGAGATGTGTTAATTTATCACATTCAAGTACGACAGGTTTTTTAATTTCTATTACCATATTTAATTCTAGTCATGATACCATTTTTATGGTTGAACTGGATTATTATGTATTTAATCTATCATATTTAATGTTCTGGAATCATTTTTTACAAATGGTTTTAATTTATAAAACTAAACGAGTTTGTTGTGATAAAAAAACTGTCAATTAACACAAAGAGTCATCATTAATATTTTATATAATTATTAATCCTCACTCCAAATAAAAAAATGAATTTTATAACCACTTAATCTTATATATTTTCTCTAATAACATATAACTTCAGTTCTGGACAACTATCCACATCTTACATGATTATCTATATATGTATATAAGTAAACCGATCATGAAAACCAAAGAAACAAATGCCCCCAAACAATGAAATTGAACCTATTAAACCATAAAAAGGACATGAATGAAATTTATAAGGTTATAATAAATAAATTAAATGTATAAGAGGTTCTGTAATTATTAATTATTGAATTTAATTTTGTTACCTAGGACATTAAGATCAAGTAATGAACACCTTCAGACTTAAGGTAAGGGATTCTACCAGAAACTCCATTATTCCTTCAGGTTGATCTATATTTATTTTTACCCAAATGAATTTATATTTTATTTTAATTTACATATTCTAAATTATTTTTATATATTTAAAACTCATGTATCAATATCCATTAATCATTCTCTTTCAGGGATATGCATATTTTTAAGTGGTTCCCTTCTCAATTCTTCCAAATAAGCAAGCCTGTTTTAAGGGAACTTCCTGATTTCTTACCCAATTTAAAGAGAAATATATCATTATTTTAAGCCACTGTTGTTTTTATAATATCAATATTTTTATTATGAAAACCATATTGGTTTATTTCTGGTTTTATATAAAAGATTATTCACTTTTTTATTTTAAATTCCCTTTAGTATTTTACTTAAAACCGCACTAAAATGTTTTAATGCTAAAGTATCTTAAATACTCTTATTACATGTTGTCACTTATATTGAACATCACTTACCGTGACATATATCTATTTTCTCTTATGAATATCCATGTATGTATCAATTCCTTTTTTCATGGACACTTGTATGATACGCCCGTTTATTATGCTTTATGACATGATTATGATACCCTTCCTTCCATAAGTACCCTTATGTTTATGTATGATTGATTATGTGGAAAAAATATTCATGAACATGTTAAGATGAGTGTTCCCAGATAGAGCTCCCATGAATTGGGTAAAGTTTAGTCTCATGAGACATTATGTGCAATGATCTTGGCGGTTATCCTTGACTCGTGTTCCATGTGCAATGGTCTTGGCGGTAAGCCTTGACTCATGCTCTTATATGTGAAACGAGCCTTGAATCGTGATAAAGTCATGTTTTATGTTGCTTCCAAATTACTATGATTCCATGTTTATATGATACCATGTTTTATATTCTATGATTTCATATGTTCAATCATGTTCCATACCTTTTTTAAATCATTATGTCAGGCCTTCTAACCCATGTGTTAAGATTTATTCTTATGATTATCTCCTTACTGGGCTTTCTAGCTCATCCCTTTTTTCATGTTATCCCCAGGTTATCCTATTCAGATGTTTGGGAAAATGTAAGTTAGGAGATCAATGTGGAGATTAAATAAAAGTTTTTTATGATATTTAATTATGTACCTAATCTTCCAAGACACTAGAATTTACGATCCTTGGATTGTAATATGATGTTTAAATATGCCTAAAATCATGTAATGATATGTGTAAAAGGCTAGGGACACTATAGTTGGTATCATAGGAAGGTATAGTTATTTCTATATATTTGGTATAGAGTAATTTAGTAAGAACCATAGGGATAAGACTCTGTCTAAGAAAACATCCCTAAATATTGGTAAGTATAGAGTAAGTGGTTTATCAAGAAAATATATCCCTATCTGGATCCTACAAGTGGATGTGGTTTTGGAATAGATGTACCTAGGAGTAATAACTCTGAAAAGGTGTTATAGTATTGAATCAGGGTAACCTGGTACATGACAACTGGCTTTACTTCACACCTAGTTTGACACTCCTAGTGGATATGCTTTGGTAAATTCATAAGATCATTATGAACCATTATTAAGGGAACAAAAAAAATCCCATAAGATAATATGTTAGGAAAAAAATCATCGATAACGTAGACTGAAACCTAGGGAATCACAATTTAGGATATACTTTTCCTTTAAGAGTTTATCCTTTATGTTCAATTTTTCCTTTTTATGCTCACTAGATAAGTATTAAAGCCCAATAATTTCACATTATTTATCTTAGTTAATGACGGGAAATAGAAGAACATGTGGCAACAATCAATGCTTTAGGGAATGTGAAGATTTCCCTAATGATATTCCAAATATTATGGGAATAGGTGCTCAAAACTTCATTAAAGTATTTTATCACCTCGCTCAAGTTATGAATAATAACTTGAATCATGTATAACACCCTCCTCCTCCAAGGAAAGAGAAAGTTGTCTTCAAATCCCTCATACATAAAATAACTCCCATGTTCAATGGATATTATGACCCCCTCCTCCTCCAAGGAAAGAGAAAGTTGTCTTCAAATCCTTCATGCAGAAAATACCTCCCATGTTCAGTGGATATTATGACCCCCTCCTCACAGAACATTGGATTAACTCCATTGAAAAGATATTCTTTGTCCTCCAGTTCTCATAAGAAGAGAAAGTCACGATGGAGGTCTATTGTTTTGATGGGGAATATTATCAGTGGTGGACACTGATCAAGAATACGAATTCCCAAGAGGAAATTGATTCCATGTATTGGGAGGGGTTCAAGAAAATGTTTTTCAATAAATATTTTCCCTAAACCCTCTATCTCAAGATGGAAAGAGAGTTCCTTGGACTTAAGTAGAAGGAAGGTGAGTCTATTAGGGAGTATGAAGTAATCTTTACAAGGCTTACAAGATACGCTTATGGATTTGTCAAAAAAACTGAAAGCAAGGTGGATTGCTTCTTTAGTGGACTAAAATAGAGTCTATGAAAATCATTATAGATTCAATAATTCGAAAGTTATGAGGATATTGTTTGTTGTTCTCTCAAGGTTGAAATGGAGATTGGATACTCTCAATAGTCTCGTGGGCCTAATGACAAAAAGTGGAAAATGGACTTCAATATGTGTGGATCATCAAATAAATCCCATGATGGAAAGAAGACTGAACATCCTAGGTGTAAAAATTGTGGGAAGAAGCATTATGGGAACTATCTAAAGGGAACAAAGAATTGATTCAAATGTGGAAGAATAGGACATATGGCTACGAACTTCCAGAGGGATATGAAGAATTCTACTAACATGGAAGAAGAAAGGAAGGTTTAGATCAATAATTAGCTGGTAGTACAGTGTTAAAACTATAAATAAGATATGAATTATGCAAAAAAAATTCCTTAATCCAAGGTTTGTTAGAGGAAATCAACAACAACCTCCAAGGCAACAAGGATGAGATTATGCTATCACTACTATTGAGGTGGAGCTGAAAAATGATGTGGTGACAGGTATGCTAGCTATTCATTAAATAATAGGGAACATACTATTTGATTCTGGTTCTACACATTTTTTCATATCTTTCAAGTTTAGTAGAACTATTCAAACAACACCTTATAATTTCAAGTTTGAGTTATCTTTGAGAACATAAAATGGGGAAATTACTGCATCAAAGGTTTATAACTCATCCATGGAAAATGTTTTTAGACTAAAACTCCCAGAAAATGTTGGAATACTTATTTGAGTGGAGTTCAATGCTATTTTGGGCATGGATTGTCTAACTTTACACAACATTAACTGTCAATAAAGGGAGATCACTATTCACATCCCAGTGTATCCTAAAATCCTATGAAATTGTAAGGAGGAAGATGAATATCCTTTAGAATCATTGTCTAAACTATGTATAATTTTTCCTTTTGAAGAAGCATATATTGCTCAAATTATTGAGAAAAAGGAGAGAATCTTGCTCAAACACATGCCCATCATGAAGGATTACACTTATTTATTCCCTGAATAATTTCATGATCTTCCTTATAATTGAGAGTTTGTGTACTCAATTGAACTTATTCCGAGATATCTACCTATATCAAAGACACCTTATAGAATGATAATTGTGGAGCTATAAGAGATGAAGAAGGACTTACAAGAGAATCTGGAGAAGGGTTTTATACAACCTAGTGCTTCACCATGTGGTTCACCAGTACTCTTTGTTATGAATAAGGATGGATCAATGAGCCAATGCATTGATTATCGTGAGATCAATAAAATCACAATAAAAAAAAGTTTTCCCTACCTTGGATAGATGACTTGTTCGATCAACTATGTGGGGACAATTATTTCTCTAAGGTGGAACTTCGGTCCGGATATCCCCAATTAGAGGTAAGGAAGGAAGATATTCCCAAAACTAGGTATGGACACTATGAGTTCATAGTGATGACCTTCAGACTCACTAATTCTATAGAAATATTCATGGATTTAATTAATATAGTCTTTAGAGATTAATTTGAAAAATTTGTGGTAGTATTCTTTATCGATTATATTCTGATATACTCCAAGAGTAAGAAGGAACATTATGAGAATTTGAATACTGTGTTGATTCATTTTTAAAGGGAGAAAATTTATGCAATGTACAGTAAATGTGAGTTCTAGATGAAGGAATTATCATTATTGGGATATGTTATCACTAGAAAATGAATATCCATAGACCCTTCCATGAAAAAGGTAATCAAAGAGTGGACTAGAACAACATATGTAATGGGAATACACATCTTTTTGGGTCTATCTAGGTATTATCAAAGATTTTTAAGAGCTTCTCACAATATTAAAAATCGATGACCAAGCTGATATGGAGGGATTGAAGTTCGTCTGGACTCAAGAATGTGAGGAAATCTTTAAGGAGCTCAAAAAAGAGGCATATCACTTTGCCAATACTCACACTACCAATAAGTGGAGAACTCTTTATGGTGTAAAATGATGCTTCAAAGAAGGTCTTAGATTGTGTGCTAATGAAAAATGATAAAGTGAAAGCCTACGCCTCAAGGAAGATGAAAATACATGAGAAAAACTATCCAACGAATGATCTGGATGTGGAGGCTGTGATCTTTGTGTTGAAAATCTAGAGATATTATCTCTATGGGGAGAAGAGTGAAATATATACTGATCACAAGAGTATCAAATATATATTTACATAGAAAAAGATTAATATTCTCTAGCGAATATGGTTAGATCTCATCAAGGATTATGACTTCTCAATCCACTACCATCCCAGTAAGGTAAATATGGCGGTGAATGCTCTAAGTGGAAAGGTTTCTACATATTTATCAATGATGATAATTGAAAAGGAACCAATCTTTTTAGATTTTTAGAGGATGGATAATGGAATCATTAAGGGAGGAACATCATCAATCCTTTCTCAAATGATTGACCAACCATCCCTCATTGAGAAAATAGAGGATGATCAAAGAAATGATGTTGAAATTTAGAAAAGGGTGGAAGTTATCAAAAATGGGAAATCCTCTAAGTTAAAGATTGAAAAGGATAGATTCATAAGATTTGGGTCATTATATTGTGTACCATCCAATACAGAGATAAAGAAGGAGCTTATGAATGAATCACATATCTCAACCTTCTCTATTAACCCAAGGAGCAAAGAGATGTATCGGGATCTCCAGGAGAATTTTGGGCGGGAAAATATGAAGAAGGATATTTTTGTGTATACATCAAAATGCCTGGTTTTTCAGTAAGTGAAGGATGAATGGAAAATGTCTAATCGGATGATGCAACCACTACCCATACCAACATGGAAGTGAGATAAAATCACTATGGAATTTGTCACCGGACACCCAAGGACATCTAGAGGAAACAATTATCTATGGGTCATTTTTGATCATATTAAAAAAACATTTCACTTTATCACAATTTTAAAGAACTATTCATTAGATCAACTTGCATGAATATATATATCAAAGAGTTGGTAAGGCTGCATGAAGTACCAAAATCTATTGTATCTGATAGAGATCCAAGATTCACCTTGATGTTTTGGAAAAGTCTCCAACATTATCTAAGCATTGAACTGAACTTCAGCACAACCTATACTCTTTAAACTGATGTCCAATCTGAGAAAACTATTAATACACTGGAATACATGTTGAGAGAGTGTTTGATGGACTTCAAAGGATGACAAGACTAGCATCTTACATAGGTTGAATTCTCCTACAACAATAGTTTTCACTCCAACATCCGAATGGCACCATATGAAGCCCTTTATGGGAAAAGGTGTAGAACACTGGTGTGCTAGGATGATTTTGGTGAACATAAAATTATAGCACCAGAAATATTCTAAGAAACGATGGATAAGGTGAAAAACATTTAGCAACACATCAAGGCATCCCAAAGTTGATAGAAGAGTTAGGAAAACAATCGTCGATGAGACCTTGAGTTTAAAGTTAGAGACATGGTATTCCTATGCATATCTCCATGTAAGAAGGGCATAATATTTGGGATGAAAGGAAATCTAAGTCCCAGGTATATCATCCCGTTCAAGATTCTTGATCGTGTCAGAGTTGTGGCCTATTGAATATAACTTCCACCTACCTTGTCTAATGTACTCAATGTATTTTAGGTACCCCTCTTAAGAAAGTACATACAAGATCATTCACATGCACTATATTCAGAGGTGGTACAGTTGAAAAATAGTCTTTCTTTCGAGGAGTAGCCATTGAAGATCATGGATCATAGAGGTAAATTTCTACATAACAAAACTACTCACCTAGTAAAATTACTATGGAGGAAACATAAGTAAGAATAGGTAACATGGGAATTGGAGGAAGCGATGATGGAAAAGTACCCACAACTATTTTTATATTACAATGTAAAATGAAATTTTGAGGGAAAAATTTCATAACGGGGGAAGAATGTAATGACCCAAAGTTCAATCAATGGAAAATTACATCTTATAATTATGTCATATATTATAAACACATAAATTCATGACACAATTCCACACCATGCTTAAATGAACTAATAAATACTATGAAACCTTTAAACATAAGTTTTCCACTTTTGTGATTTGAATTTCAAAAATCCAACATACACGATTGTGATCAGTAAGATATTTGGAGTCTAATAAGACAAGCTTAATTTTTGGTGAGTAGTAACTTACACTTATAAATAGTAATGTTACCCTTATGAATAGTAATATGACCCTTATGAATAGTTAATTTTCTAAGTGAATAATAACCTTACCAATGAAAGTATAAATAAACTTTATCCATCTTATAAGTGATAATATGATAGTGTTGGTATTTTTGGAAAGTCATAAATATTTAATTACACTTTTATGATTAATTTAACAATTTAAATGAAAATTTATTTTCATAAAATGTATTCATAAAAGAATATTTTTATTTCTTATTATTATAAGAAAATTTTATGAGACTTTAGTTATTTTTTCAAAGTGTTATAAATTTAGTTACAATTTTAAAATTTATATTTTTCAAGTAAAATATGATTTTAATTAAAAAATAAATTTCCATATTTAATTTTTTTTTTCATAAAATGGGGTTCATTTTTTAATTCTACACATCAAAAAATGTTTAGAGTTAATTTTTGAGATTTTTCTAAAATATTTGAATTTTTGATGAATATTAAAATACGATAATTTATGATAAATGATAAAATCTCAATTTCTGCATCATACTAGAGTCATGGATGATGTAAATGGCCATTGGTCCGAAATAACATGCACTTATTACTATTTTTGGTCACAATAATCATCATTATTTCTTTTATTGATAAAAACAATAAACTAATGAATTAAATATTGAGAAACCCCCCTCTCATCCACTATAAAAACCACCCATCCCTACCTCTTCTCCTAACACCTATCAAGCCATGTTCCTTGTCCAAATTATACTCAAATATCTCCCTAAGACTATCTCAAACTTCTAGGATATATGTTTCTTAACAAAATACCAAAAAATAATCCCTTAAGGAGGATCTCAAGAGGAACGAATCAATAGGTAAAACCCTCATCTGTTTTCTTTCAATTTCTTTTCAAGTTCATTTGTATTATTTTCAATCCTTAAATCCCCTCATCCAAATGGTGTGATAACTCAAGTAACTTAAATATAATATTTTTTTTATTCTAATGTAATAATTCATCATAATATCTTTTTTACCCTCCTTTTATATTAGAAATGGAAACACCATATGAGATGTGTTAATTTATAACATTCAAGGATGATAGGTTTTCAATTTCTATTACAGTATTAAATTCTAGTCATGAAAACATTTTTATGGTTGATACAGATTATTATGTATGTAATTTATCCTATTTAATGTTATAAAATCATTTTTTACAAATTGAATTAATTTATAAAACAAAAAGAGTTTTTTGTGATAAAAAAACTGGCAATTAATCCAAACAGTTATCATTAAAATTTTATATAATGATTCATCCTCACTCCAAATAACCAAATGAATTTTATAACAATTTAATACTATGGATTTTATTTAATAACTTATAACTTATGTTCTGTACAACCATATTCAACTTACATTATTATCTGTACATGTATATAAGTAAACTGATCTTGAAAACAAAGGAAACAAACGCTCCCAAACAATGAAATTGAACCTATTAACCCATCAAAATGGCCACGAATGAACTTGATAAGGTTATAATAAATCAATTACATGTAGAATAGGTTATTTACTTATTAATTAATGGATCTAATTTTATTATCCATTACATTAAGATCAACTGAAAAACACCTTCATACTTAAGGTAAGGGATTCTACCTGAACCGCCATTATTCCTTCGGTTTTCACAATCTTACTTCTTACCCAAATGAAGTTATATTTTATTTTTATTTAAATCCTATAAATTTTGTTTATATTTACCAAAATCATGTATCAATATCCATTCATCATTATATTTTGGGGATATCTATATTTTTAAGGGTTGCCTTCTTAATTCTTCCCAATAAGAAAGTTTGTTTTAAGGGAACTTCCAAAATTCTTGCCCAATTTCACGTGAACTCTATCATTTTTAAGCCAAAATTATTTTTATAAAATCATTATTTTATTATGAAAATATTATTGGTTCACTTATGGTTTTATATGAAATATTATTCCCTTTTCTATTTGAAATTCTCTTTAGTATTTTCCTTAAAAACACACTAAAATGTTTTAATGCTAAAATTTCTTAAATACTCTTCTTACATGTTCTCACTTTTGTTTGAAATAACATACCATGAAATAAGAAAATTTTCACTTATTAATGTAAAATTATGTTTTAATTCCTTTCTTTCATGGACAATTTTATAATACACCCATTTATTATGATTTATGACATGATTATGATACCCATTTCTTTCCATGGGTACCTTATGTTTATGTATGATTGATTATGTATGATTCATTATGTAGAAAAAATATTCATGAACATTTTAATATTGGTGTTCCCAGATAATGCTCCAATTAATTGGTTAATGTTTAGTCTCACGAGACGTTTTGTGCAATGGTCTTGGCTGTTATCCTTAACTCATGCTCCTTGTGCAATGGTCTTGGTAGTTAGCCTAGACTCGTGCTCCTCTATGTGCAATGGGACTTGACTCATGATAATGTAATGTTTTATGTTTATACCATATTACTATGATTCCATGTTTATATGATACCATGTTTTATATGTTATGATTCTATATGTTCAATCATGTTCCATGCCCTTTTTAAGTCATTGTGTCATGCATTCTAACCTAGGTGTTATGATTTATTCTTATGATTATCTCCTTAATAGTATTTCTAGCTCATCCATTTTTTTCATGTTATCCCTAGGTTATCCTATGAAGATATTTGAGCATAATGGAATTTAGGAGATCAATGTGGATATTAAATAATTTTTTATGATGTTTAATTATGTACCTAATCTTCCAAGACACTAGACTTTACAATCCTTAGCTTGTAATATGATGTTTAAATATGCCTAAAATAATGTAATGATATGTATAAAAGGATAGGGTCACTATAAGTAGAATGTATTGTGTAATGATTATACATAGAAAACAACAAGTTCATTATTGAGTGAAAATTTATCATCGAATAGTTGAGAATGATACAAGCCACACAATCAAAGTTCAACGATCTGAAAATGGGGGAGAATACACATCCATTGAATTTTAAAAATACATAAAAAACATGTAATAAGTCATGTGGTAGCTAAAATGAGAACCCCATAATAAAATTTATTTTTTAAACATATAAATCTAAAGGTGAGAAATATGACCAGAATTATGTGGATTGAGAGTTGTATCTCTCATCTTTACTAGAAAGAAGTTGTTCAAGAAGAAGTGTACACCTATAATCGAACAAGTATTTTTATGGGAGAAACCAATAAACCATATTATTTATAGTATGGAATGAATCCCTCTCTGAATTATTTTCATGTTTTTGGGAGTAAATGTTTCATCTAAAAAAATAATACAATCAATGAAACTATGGTGATACTACTGATGAGAGAATATTCCATGGATATTCAATGAATTGAAAAGCCTAAAAATGTTACAATAGTTATCTTGAAAGAATTTTGTAAAGAAGTGATGTCAAGATTATTTAAGATAAAAACATAAATACCTATATGATATTATATGATAATATGATAGAATATGAATAAGAAAGTGGAAAAAATGATTGATCCAAATATGGAAATCAAATAAGTCTTGAAAAATATTCAGATCTTACAAAATGATGATGAATCAAAAGGAGAATTAGAAGAGGAAACCATAGCTGAGTAAACATCATCAAAACATCATAGGAGAAATATAAAAGTAGAAATTAATAAATCCAACATCATTGGAGATTGGAAAACACCCACACAGACAAGGATAATTAGGAGTGAAACACATTATACCTTCCTATCAATTATAGAACCAACCTTGTTTGAAGTAGCATTTAAGGATGAAAGATGGGTTAAAGCCACGAATGAAGAACTAGATCAAATTGACAAGAACTAAAAAAATCATCTTGTTTACAGTACAAAAAATCATAATGTGATTGGAACAAAGTGTATCTTTACAAAAATAAATTGGGATAGAAATGTGATCATAAAAAAGGAACTCTTAGTGTGTAAGGTCTATGAACATATTGGAGGGATTTATGTTGAAGAAAAATTTTCTTTAGTAGAGAGACTGAAGTATATCAGGATTTTAATTTTTATGGAAATTAAAAAAGGATAAAATGTTTATTAGATGGATGTCAAAATACATTTCTTAAATGGAGTTATTGAATAATAAGTCTACATTGAACAACCAGTGGGTTTTCTGATTTGAAATGATGAATCAAAGGTCTGTAGATTGAAGAAGGATATCTATGGTCTAACGCAGGCTCCACGTTCATGGTATTCTCAACTAGACACCAATATGAAGAAGCTTCAATTAAAAATAGGAGGTGTTGTTCATAATTTGTATGTAAATAATTCAAAGGAAGATAAATTTATGGGTCTGGTGTACATAGATGATATTATATTTGGAGAAAGAAGGTAGTGATTTGTGGAAGAATTTTCTAATCAGATGAAATCATAATTTGAAATGTATATGATTGGTGAACTCACATACATATTGAGTTTTTATTTGATCCAAGAGATGTATTACACCTTCATTTATCATGATAAATAAGAAAGAGTGCTACTAAATAAAATTAACATGCGTGACTCCAAACCAATTTTGAATCCGATTGTAGTTGGGACAAAACATGGAAAGCATGAGGATGAGACATTTTTGGATCCCACCCTATATAGGAGAATTATTGTAACTTTAGTATACTTCATTAAAACATGTACATATATCACATTTTCAACATGTTTAGTGGATATAATTCAAAGTAATCCAAAGGAAGAGAATTTGGAAGTAGTTAAAATAATCACGAGGTATATTAAAGGTACACTCAAATTTGTCTTATACTAGGTGGAATAAAGAGAAAATAAATAGATGTATTTTTTTAATCCTGAATAGGATAGAGATGTGGTGGATAGAAAGTCCAAAGGTGGTGGATAATTCTTTGTTGGAAACAAATGTGTATTCTGATTGATTATGAAACAAGAAATCACTTCTCTTAGTATTGTTAAAGTAGAGTATATCTTTTCTACAAAGGATTTCACTCATCTATTATGGATAAAGAAATATCTGACTGATATTGGGGATGAGGTGAAATATCCAATGATGATTCAATATGAAAAAAATATTGTGATTGATCTTATGAAGAACCTGGTTCAAAACTCTCATACAAAACATAATGAGATCATATATCACTTTATCAAGGAAAAATTTGAATAAGGCGTGATTAAACTAGATAATATTGGATCTGATGACCAAGTGGTTGAAATTATGACTAAGCCATTGGAATTACATGTGTTTGAGAAACATCAGATGATACTCAGTGTTTAACCACCTCCCGGTGCATGAATAGGTTCCTGTTGTTCCCTTCTCTCCATTTTTGTTAAATGTTTTAATCTATATGTGGAATTAATGAAGGTTTTTGGGGGAGATAAAATCCAGGGGAGTTTTTTTCGCACTACAAGTAAAAATACCAGTTCTTTGGGTTTATTTACAAAGGGGGTAATTAAGAAACTCATCATATGATTTACTAGTTTTATTTTTTTGTTTAACCATGCAATACTTCTATGGCATGATGATAATTCAGTGTTATGAGTAAATAGTATGAAATTCTTCTATGACATGATGGTTTTTTAGTGTTATGATGAAATATTTAAATCTTATCTTGGAAATCTTTAAGAATTCCCAAAAATGATAACCCAATTCATGATTTACCTATTGTTTTCTACACCAATATTTTCACATTTATAATTAGAGTGTTAGATGAAATTTCCCTCATGTTTTATTTTTTGATAGCGGCTGGTGCTTTATCGAATTTATCTTCAGATTTTCAATAAACACAAAGGGGGATATTGTCGGAACCAAGGATTTTTATTTCTGAAAACGAGGTATAGTTTATGTTTGTTGTCAATACACACTATTTTGTTCAAGGAGTTTTCATAGTAAATGATCTAACGGTACAAGGTGACAATAGTATTGAAGGTGGCATCTTTTCCTAGTGTTTTTGAAATTTTTGGATCCAAAATTTAATGGATGACAAAATTTGTTTCTGGAAAAGGAAGTTTCATGAATAAATGAAGGTTCATGGAAAATGTACATGAAAGTGGATCATTGAGAACACCATATCAAAATATAGAAAAGGAACTAGATATATACAAAAGGTAATTTTTTTTGAAAGAATCTTGTGAGACAAAAATGATGTCAAATTAGTTACGTGCAAGTGGAGTTTTGAAAACACCATGTCAAAATTCAAAAAATTCTTGAGTTATATTTAGAAGCTAAAATTGTGAAAAAAAATATTGTGCACCAAAATAGGCATCAAATTAGTTATGCACAAGTGTATTTTTGAGACCATCCAGTCAAAATTATTTAAAGGTATTATCTATGTGAAAATATGAAATTTATTTAGAGAATCCTACATACCAAAAATTAGCATCAAATTATTTGTGCACAAGTGGAGTTTCGAAATCATCACATCAAAATCCATAAATGGAATGTGTTATAAAAAGGATTAATTTGGGAGAAGGGATCTCATGCTCCAAATATGATGTCAAAATTAGGCTTATGTGCATGGGGAAGGAGCACAAGGAACTTATTTATAAGGTCGTCTAGGTCTATAATTATGTGGATACCCCCTATCAAGACATAGAATTTTTTTGAAGAATATTGGGTGTCTCTTCCATGTGAAATAGATGTGGGTAGAAGACTTACACACATAGTGTTCCTTGTTTCTATCAAGAAAAAGAGAAACTCATGGAATGGTTGCGTGAAAGATAAAGGTTGTGAAAAAGATATCTTGTACGAATATCCTAAAACTTGTTCATAAGAATAGGTGTTTCCCGCAAGTGATGTGTTTTTATATTTTCCTATTTTGAATAACCAATTTTTTTATTAGTTCTCTCAAGTGAATATATTCAGGACTACGGTGCAAGAAGATTATTTTTCTTATCAGGGATAGAGACTTCACTGAAAATATAATGATGTGACCATCATATCATTTAACTGAGTAAGACTTCACCCAAAGTAGTGAGCTAGGGGGAGATGACAGAAGTGTTTCGAGGGAGGTAGTGTACCATCTATAAAATAATGTAAAGGCAGTATGATTGGAACATAGTGGTTGTGTCTAAAATTCTATATTATTCATATAGTGAACATTAGTATATTTTTGAATGACTAACACACTGTATGGTTATGATTTTTGGACAATCCCTTAGCAGTGAACCAAGTAATATTATTATGTTGTCTCTCTACATGTGAATTTTTAAATACTGAATGATTCTATCACATAGGTTTTACAAGTTCATACCCACATGGGAACAATATCCATCACTTTAAAATAGAAATTTAACACCCTGATTAACCCCTACCCTCTTAGGGTGTTCCAAGGTCCTATAATAAAGAGGAATAAAAATCCCTAGAATGTCTTGAGGAGGGATCTCACATGGATTCTAGAGAAGAAAATGAGGGAGGAAGAAGGAATAATGGGTATTAAAACATTTCAATGGAAAAAGGTTCAACTCCACTTTAAAATTTGATTCGCATGGTTTAGCCACAAATTTTTTCCAAACTGTTTTCCAGCCTTGTGCACCTCACTCTCCAAGGAAGGACCTTGTATGGTTTAGGAACACGATTTGACTAACTATTCTCAAAAAATACAAAATACCACTATCATGATATCTAAAGTTTTTTCACATCCATGCAGCCCATCTTTGAAGGTATTATAAAATCCATGTGTCCTTTTGTTGTGAACTAGGTGCACACATAGTTTAGTCACACGGTTAGCACTAATTATTCTCTAACTATGTGGCTCAATCTGCCTTCCCAATTTTCTAGAACTTTGGGCTCTAAACGATCCATAGACTCTACCAAACAATTTCTTATCCAATAGAACCCACAACTAGTTTAAAACAAGATTATTTTAACAATAACTCAAGAATCTATACCTATTTGAAAATATGGGATGTTAAAACCTCCAATATTTAAGACAACTCATCCCTGAGTTTCCCTTCCGATGGTGGTAAAAAATCGTCTAAAAAATGTTCCATCCACTGAGCACATACATCACCCTCCTGCTCCCAAGATTCATCTTGAACAGAACCATACTATCATAGCACCTGAACTAATTTAACTGACCTTACTCAGAGACCCATCATGCTCTAATCAATGATACATATCATATTCTCCTTGATTGATACATCCACCTCTAGCTCAATATCCTTAGATGTAAAATTAAATAGATTTTTTAGAATAGTAATTATGATGTTACGATACATGGAAGACGTCACGGATGACATGATACCTTTAAGGTAATTGCAATTTATAGGCTACCATCTCAAATCTCTCTGCTATTTCAAAATGGTTAACATAATGAGGTGATAACATTCTATATCTCTAAATTCATTTATTACCCAACCTAGGGGATACACGTAGAAAGACTTGATGACCCGCCTCAAACTCTAGAGGTTGAAGGTGATGTTCAATATAATACTTTTTGATATAATGAGATGTAGGAATATATTTTTGAATTATATGTAATTTCTCTGATGTCTCATGAATAAGATAATGACCCAGTGGTGCTACCTCACCTGCCTCTAACCAGCATAGAGGTGAATGAAATGATCCATCTGATTTTTTTTCTTCTGAAAGATGTTGTTGTATGAAAACTCAATTAGAGGTATATGTTTTTCCTATAAACCTCCAAAATCAATTATACATGTCTAAAGTAAGTCCTCTAGCACCCTAATCATCTTCTAAATCTCCCCTTCGATCTAAGGGTGATGAATTTTACTCAAGACCACCTATTAACCCATTACATTTTGTATTCCATACCATAACCTCGATGTAAAATGGGTTCCTCATTCTAATAAGATTTAAAAGTGAACACCTTGAAGGTGCACTATATCAAATATATAAATCCACCCAAGCTCATCAACTAGGAAGTTCTCTTGGATTGGTATAAAATGTGTGATGTTGGTCAACCTATCGATGATCACCCATACTATGTCGCTTCCTTGAGTGGATCTTGGTAAGACCACAACGAAATCCATTGTGATGTCATTCCATTTCTACTCAAGAATAGGGAAGGGTTGTAGAAGTATAGCACATCACTAGTGCTATACCTTCACCTGTTAATAGGTGTAACACCTCATGATGAAACCTGAAATATTCCTCTTCATACCCAACCGCCAGTTATGGAAATGTATGTATCAGTACATCTTCATAATCCCAAGGCGAACTTCCCAAACAGAGTCATGATATTCCTGCGTCAACTCTTCCCATATATCAGAAAGCACCGAAAAATGCATACAGAAGAATAGGATCTCAATATTTTCAATAACCTAAACAGGTGGTGGGTTATCACTAGATATACTACCACTTAGTACAAGGCCCTCATTATCTAATAGTTTTCTCACCGTATTCACTCTAGGAAAGAGATTTTTTATAGATAGAGCTACTAAGAAAATCTCCCTGTGTTGTTCCTGAAACACCAGGTATATCTTAGAAAAAAAGATACATCAACTGGAACTCACTATTGTCTTGGTAGATATCTTATGTCTTATTCTAGCAGCTTAGGGTGTTAGCTACAACATTACCCTTCTCAGATGTATAAGAAAGCTCGAAATGAAATGATATTAGGTATTCTAACCACCTAGGCTACCTAATATTCATGTCTCACTGAGTGGAGATATATTATAGATGTTTTCAATCTATTTAAACAAAGAACCCCTCACCCAATAGATAAAATCATCAACCATGGATGTTATATTGAGTTCTAGTTCTACTTATGAGGTCTTAGCTGGTGGGGCCCATATGATACAACCCAGTAATCCAACATTAAAATCACTCACCAATTGATAAACAGAGCATCAAAATATACTATATAGCTTATTACTTTCTCTGGTAGGATCTAGATCATCATTGAAGTTAGTATCCCCTTTAACTCCTGAATGTTTATCTCACAATATTTAGACCAAATGCATATCACACCCCTCTTTGTCAAGATGGTAAGAGGCACTAATATTCATGAGAAATTTTAAATGAATCACCTATAGTATACATCCATACCTAAGAAAATACTTATGTTAAACATGTTCTGGGGATACTCCCAAGAAACCATGGAATTCACCTTCTCTGAGTCAAAAAATACACCTAACTCTAAAATGATATGACCCAGGAAGTGAACCTTGTCGATCCAAAAGTGTCATTTACTAAGCCTTTCATAAATATGGTGCTCTATTAGTGTATTGAACATGATATCAAGGTGGTTTTCATGGTAATATATATTGTTAGAATACACTAATATTTTTTCTATAAATACCACCACAAATTATTCCAAGTATGGGTGGAAAACCTGATTCATCATAGCCATAAAGGATGTCAGAACATTCATAAGGCTGAACATAATAAACATATACTCATACAAGATGTACCTACTTTGGAACACCATATATGGAATGTATGATGGTATTACATACACCTAATAGTATCCCGACCTCATATTGGTCTTATATAAAACCATCACTCCTTAGAGATGGTCAAAGAGGTCATCTATACAAGGAAGTGGATACCACTTCTTCATTTTAAGCTAGTTCAACTCTCTATAATCCAAGAAAAAATGGAGGGTACCATACACCTTCTTGAAAAAAAGAATGGATGAACCCCACAATGATGTTCTGGGTCAGATAAAACCATTTTCTTCTAGATATTCCAACAACTTATTGAGTTCCTAGAGCTCTGTAGGTGCCATCCTATAAGGATGATTAGACACTAGTGACACACCTGGAACTAGCTCAATGGTGAACTCTACCTCTATTTCAAGAGGCAATCCAAGGAAATCGTCAAGGAAGACATCCCTGAAATGATACAAAACATGAGATAATTCCAAAAAAATGCATCCCATTATTTATCATAAAGAAACTCTACATCTTGATTATCACCTTACCCAACACAATATGCTCAAGTCAAACTTGGATATTCTAGATATCCCAATCCCCCTTATGAATATATGTTCTAACCTCAGGTGAGGTGAAGGACACCCTTCAGTTATATAAATCAATGTGGGTGAGATAAATCTATAATAATCCCATGCCAATAATGATATCGAATCTAGTAATCTGGAGGACAAAGAAATTTATAGATAAATGGTACCCACATATCTCAAGGGGAACTCCTCGTACTAGCTTATTCTATCTGATCTGACAACCAACAGTTTATTAAGAGCCATTACACCACTGAATTAATTTATCAATAGGTCTAGAATTCCCATAATCATAACATATATAAATGAGTGTGATGTGCCTATATCAAATATGGGAAAAAATAAAGTGGAGTCTACCAAAATATTACCCCATAAAATAAAAGGACAAGGACTCTACTCCTTATGAATAAGATACACTACATATATTAGTCCCAAACTGCAGCCTTGTGATACAGCCTAACTAGCTAGGTTAGGCCTGCCCTACTGATGCTAAACTGATGTGGCCTGACTGCCTCATCCACAACCACCTCCCTAGCTAGATTGGCTAGTAGAGGACCAAGTCCCATCCTAATGTGGAGTCTCTAATCTCATACATGAAAGAGGCATCATTATGGATCTCATGTCACTAGATACTAGAGGAAAAAGATAGAGGAAGTGTTGAAGGTGACTCATCCAGATGCAATCTCAACACTCGATTGGGTTCCTTGTGCATTGAGGTTTCTTATGGACTGGCCTCCCTCATAGTTGAAAAATCACATAGATGTACGTGTGTGTCACCTGACTAGAATTTCCCCTATGTGCACCCTCAAAACGAAGCTTCTTTCCACTTGATAAACCATCACCCTACCTAAAAACTAAATGTCCCTGGATCACATTTCTATCTTCCCTTCATTCTACAATGTGGTCTTGGTTTGTTATCTCTAAAATAGTGTCCAACCAGAAAAAATTCATCAAGGATTGGATGATGAACACTATCCCATCATCAAATTTTCTCTTAGTTGTCAACTCATCACTGGTCAGTGTTAGATCAAAACTCTAAAGCTTAGTGAAGCAAGAATAATACTCTAACATGGGAAAAACACCATGTTTAAGATTAATACACTTTCTATCATGATTTTCTCTCAAGGTCTATAGGAAAAGTGATCATAGAAGGATTTATAGATGTCAGGTCAGACCATACCCCGATGATGATTAGCCTAAGAGACAACATCCCACCAACACATAGTGAAGTCACAAATCAATACGGTAGTGATATTCAACCTATGCTCAAGAGGTATCGTAAGATGGATGAATATAGATAGCATGACCTCCAACCCTAACTCAGAGACTAAGGTATTCCATCCCTCGAGAATGTGGGAGGATATTGGTATTGAAATTCCTAGGGAAACTCTATCATAGTAGGAGCAAGTCTAGAGAACCCTCTACTGACTACATAAAGTATTAGAAGCTATCATAAAACTGAGCACCAACACCCAGTGTCAGATCAACAGAAGGTTCCTGAAGTGGCACTGCATGAGGTATCATGGTTGGCCCAAGTCCCCCACCTCTAAAGCATTTCTATCACCACTTTATTGGCATACAACATGAGTAAGTCACAGTGGCATAACTATACAATTTCCAAGCACACTCCTTAGATAATATTTAATAGAAGATAGGAAAATTGATGACATGAGAAGTAAGAAAAACCTATCTACCTACTCTAAAATCTTATTCTACGTGATAAAGGAGTCGTAGAGGGATCACATAAGACACATCCTACTACCCACTAATAAGGTTGGGTCAGGTTCAAGGTCTCAGACAATACGAGATAGGTTCTGGTATATAGAGTTTCAATTTCAAGGTATATAGGAAAAACATTATTTTCTAATTGGAATCCCATTTATCATTAATAATTATATTATAAAACATTAATTTATTTAGTTCATTATTATTTATTTAGACATTGATACCTCAATATAGTTAATTGTATCACTAATTTAAAATTTATATAGGCCCATTATCATTATAAATTGAAATTGGCATGTAAAGTAATTGTGACATGAACTGTACCTCTAGTAAAAGTGTAAGAACCCAGTTTTTTCTACAAAAGACTTTGGAATAATCTTGATATTATTCCAGAGCAGCTCCCTCAGACGGCGTGCGATTCCAAGCCCCGGAGTGGCCGAAATTAAATTTTCAGTGTGTTCACACTAGAAACGCCAAATAAATGGGATAAATCCTAAACAATGATCCAGATCAGAGATCCAAGTGTACGGATGGGTCCGGAATGGGGTGTTTACCCTAGGAACAATATAAAAATTTTCGGCGCAGGACGTTCGGACCCCTCGCCCACTTTCAGAACGTTAGACGGATAATTAAATTAATTAATTATTTCGTTTAATGGTGAAACACTAGTATATATTAAACAGTGGTGCAGATTGGAAAAACGAGGGCACCGTTGAGGTCAGGGCATTCCGTTTACCCTATGAGGGGTGTAAGTTTCACGGGCGCGGCTAGTCTGTGAAAAATGGCCCCAGGGGCGTTTTCGTAATTTGGTAGCCTTAGGCGTTGAGGTTAATAAATTTCAAACGGAAGCTCAGAATCCAATTCCGAGACCTCCGTTATGCTCGGGAGGTGGTGTTTACTCTAGGGGAGGTTTAATCTTCACCGCGCTGAAGGTTTTGGACGCAAGTTTTTTCAGGGGTCGAGTCTTTTTTTATTAGAGTTTATTTATTTAAACTCTCCTCTCCTCATCTCTCTCTCATTTCCTCCCCTGAAGAAGCTCTCCCTCAACATCTCATCTCCTTCTCCTCCTCCTCCCTCCCATGAAAGGTGGAAGCGGCAATGGATCCGGCGGTTCGGCGGTGAAGCGTCGGGCGAAGCCCTGCGAGGTAGGAGTTTCGTTTTGAGTTTCTTTTTTATTCCGGAACCTCTTTTGAACCCCAATTTTAGCATCGAATTGTTATTTTATTCTCGAAAAAATCCCATTTATGCGTAGTACATATTCAAATATCTCCGACGCATGTTTCAGTTTTAATTTTGGAGTTCCGAGGCGTCCGCGGTTGCCGGTCGAAGTCCGGGGTGTTTTGGAGTTTTTCCCGGCGGTTTTGGGGTTCCAGCGGTTCAGCATGGAGGACCGGCGAGCGACAGCGGCGGTCGGCGTGAACTCCGGATGGTGGCGTGTATTCAGGGTGAGGCGGCACTGGATGGGTGAGCTGGGGGCGTCAGGCGAGCACGACGTGAGCCGGAGCGGCGGCTGGGCGAGGGAGCGCGACAGGCGGCCGCGGCGCCAGCGAGGAGGAGGACTGGCTTTGGTCGGTCGTCGCTGGATGAAGACTCGGGGTCTTTGTGACCCCGGCCAGCAGACAAGGGACCCGTGCTTCGTGGGTCCCATTGGGAAATAGCCGGACCGGCTCATCCAATTCGGGTGGTGCGGGCCGGGCCGCACGGTGAATCGCGGGCCGGCTCAGGCAGTGGGTGGGCCGGCCGAACCGGCCGAACCGGCCCAACCCACCCCCCCTTTTGGTCTGATGATTTTAAATCGCCTCTAAAAGGCAGATCGAGTGTCGAATTTGTGCGCTGTCAATGGAGATGCATTCCTTGAGACGAAGAGAATATTTTGAGATATTTTCAGGAATTTTTAATTCCCGAAACGAGGGGTCTCGGAGGCGCGACACGTCTTTAAGCGAATTGACGTTTTTCTAGGGGATCTTGTTTTGGACGGCACAGACGCGTCTGACGTTCGTTTTGAGCGTCGTCAGTCGCGTTGGGACCCTAGCACCAGGGAGAAGCTTTCCAGGGTGGTTTCAGGAATTGAAGCCAGAGTTGAGGAGTGGGCCCCACGGCCCGTCTTTCGAGCTGCGTGCAGCGTTTCACAACCTTTTCATCGGACGTCCGTTCGGGGTGTGAGAGCAGTCGATTCTGGTTGTTTTTCTGAGGGGATTGCAATGGTTCAAACCACCCACTTTGTTTATGCATGATGGTGCGGGCCCCGTGAGGGCCATTTTTGGGGTTGACGTTGATTTCTAGCTTTATCACCGGGTGTCCATTTTGGACAAGTGAATAGTCCAACTTGTGTGCTTTTTTGAGAGGATCGCAACGGTGTGATCCGTTCGTTGTGTTTCAGGGCCAGGATGTAGGTCCCATGAAGCACCGCTCATGTGCGGTGTGCCGGAATGCACCTTTTTCTCCGGATATCCATTGCACTCAAGTGAGTAGTTCTTTTGACGTGTTTTCCCAAGGGGATCACAATGGTGCGATGCGCCTGACTGTTTTCGGGGCCGAGGCTCGGGATCATGGGACACCGTTGGGGCATGAGGCGGTGTTGGAGACCTTTCCGTCAGATATCCGTTTGAGGAAAGTAAGTAGTCTATCTCGCGTGTTTTTCCACGAGGATTACAACGGTATGATCCGTTTGGTTGTGCCGAGCTTTTTGCGTGATCTTATTAAATGTGGAAATGTGAAAGGCGCTCTGATGGCGGTTCTTCTCGCCGTGTTTGCAGAGAACCCTTGGCGTGTGATCGTGTGCACTCCCGTGTGAGTGAAGAGATGTGGTTGTCTGTGCCTCAGCCGTTGAGGTGGTAGGTTGGAGTTGTTACATTACGCCTTCGTGTTGACGTTGGGTACCGTGTGCACGATACCCTTTGGGCTGGAACGTGGTATACTTTGGGATTATACGGGAACACTTGGAGGTACATGTGGTTGTTGGTACCTGAGGATATTTGTGCGCTTGGTTTGGGTTGACTTGGGGCCACACGTCGTGTGGGCCCCATCTGCAAGCCGTGTTCTACTTTACGTACTTTTGACCTCTCGTGACGTAGAGGGTTCCTCTGTTCTTGTTTGTTGACCAATAGGGTTGAGTTTTCCTCTAGTCCTGTTCTTGTTTGTTGACTGGAAGGGTTGAGTTTTCCCCTAGTTACATTCTCTTTTGGCCGACAGATATGGTTTGGTTCCTTTGTATCTTCAGCTGTGAGGGGTTTTAGTACCGTTCCCCTTCCACCAGAATGCGACACCATTTACGACTACGTGTGCTCATACAACGCGAGTGTTTTACCACTTTCTGGGATGATTTTTCCCGGTCCGCTTCGATAGTGACTCAGCGGATTGGAGCGTGATCGCCCTGAGAGGCTTGGGGAGTTTCTCCCGTTGCTTTGTGTTCCCTGTTAGAGTTCTTATGGATTCGGTGTGACCAAAACTTTACGCGGGTACCGATCCTCTACCCAGGAGGTTGTTTCCAGCAGGGTTGAGGTTGTTTCCAGCAGGGCTGAGGTTGTTTCCAGCAAGGCTGGGGTTGTTGCCAGCAGGGCTGAGGTTGTTTCGAGCAGGGCTCTCCAGTTGTACCATCCAATAGTGATGACCAGTACAGGGGTGTTCACCGAGCAGTACCATCCAGTAGGGATGGCCAGAGCAGTTCTGGGCTTACCTCCAGTGGGGCTGGGCAGTGGTCCCCGATGCCGGGGTTACCTCCAGAGGGTCTGGGAAGTGGTCCCCGATGTCGGGTTTACCTCTAGATGGGCTGGGTAGTGGTCCCTGATGCTGAGTTACCTCTAGCTGGGCTGGGCAGTGGTACCGTCGCCGACTATAGACGATTCTCCCTCCAGTGGATTACCCTGTTATGGGACTGGGCAGTGTGGCACCCGTCGACTCTTGTCGGGTCTCCCTATATTGGGAACCCGTCGACATCCAGGGACCCTCCAGCGGGGCTGGGCAGGGGGTCACCTGTCGACTTTGAGCAGACCTCTCAACTGCGAGGTAGTGACATGGTGTGGTTTGACGTTACCCTAGAACTCTCAAGTACGAGGGGCACTTTCCCCACCGAGATGCGTCCTTGTGACGCGACCTAAAACCGTGCGGGCGAGTCAGTGCCACCCAAAGCGGACAGTGTCGAGGTGCGGTGATTTGATCCCTTGACTTGTAGTTCGGGGCATACGTGCGGGATGCTGGGCATCAATGATGTTACTCCTGGGACTGTTGGCTACTAATTTTCTTGGGCTGAGCTATGAGATAGAAATCCCCTTATGATCTTGTTCGGGCTTCTTGATTGAGAATATGTATATGTATATACCTTGTTCTAGTACCCACTTCTTGGGTTTGGTTACTCTCCTTCCAGGAGAGGCGAAGACGTTCGAGGTATGCCACATGCTTTCTATGTCTAGATTCTCATGGTTGGACGAGTCTACTCTCCTACTATAGGTAGTGAAGACTCGACGGGAAGTTCATCTTCTCACCGTTTACATCTCCTTGTGTCTGGATGAGTCTACCTTCTTTCCTCTTGTTGGGTTGAGCTGGACTCTGTACTGTACTCTTTACTACACTCTCGGTTGTACTCCTTTACTTTTCCTGTTCTCTCTACAACTCACCCTTCGGTACCTACTTTTTTTTCTCCCTCGAGCCTTCGGGGTATCCTACTGAGTATTTTTATACTCACCTCTACTTGGGATTTGCCTGCACTTGGCGTGCCCTTGCAGATGACGGAAAGGTTGGTCGTGAATTCAGTGGAGCTTAGGAGTTCGGGAGCTTGGACCACGTGAGGTGGTCATAGTCGGGTTCCAGGCGGGGGACCCTTCCAGTTGTTTTCCTTTTGTTTACCTGTTTCCGGGTTGTGGCACTTTTCTAGTTGGGCGCGTGTTTTGCCCCTTTTCTTTTTCAGTTACTTTCAGCACTTGCTTTGTACTTTTAGAGGTCGATGCACTTTCTAGTTTATTTATAGTAGTTTCCCCTTTTACTTTACTCGTCTTTTCTTTTACTCTACACTTCTACATTGAGTGTGCTATGTGTGTGTGTACAGGTACTCAGACAAAGGCCTCCCAAAGTTGTTTAGCCTTCGGCACTTTTCACCAGCCCTTTGCTTATGGAGGTGGGCTTGGGGTAGTTGCAGCTCGAGCCCGATTAGGGCCGGGTCATGACAAAAAGGTTGTAACATTCCATGTATAGTGATTAGATTGAATGAAGTTACATTACCAATTTATAAAAGTGATTGCCTCTTAAATTTCCATCGGTATTCATCAATCAATCCATCTAATATCTGAGCCCATAGAACCGATGGCACATGACTCAAACATTGAATAATTAGTTAATTAAGGGTTTATCATAAATCTATATAGGAAAAACATTTAGATTCATGTTTTCACTTTAATTAATCTAATTATTTCATCCCTTAAATAATCACTAGCACACTTCAATACATAACAATCAATGCACTCATAATAGGCAATGCACTACATGAAATACATGAAAAAATATAGATATGGCATGGATTAAGGCATGTAATTTAATTTTATATGGTTATTAATATATTTCATGAATTATATATACACTCATATAATTATAAAAATGATAATAAATCCATTATAATAATATCAACATTAATAATAGAACAAAACAAGTGTTTCTCCCTACAGTGAAATCTGGAAAACTATAAAAAGTTAAACCAATAACAACATTTGTCCATACTAAGTAAATTAGGATTCCCCTATATATGGATTAGATACTCCTAGGAACATTCACATTACTAAAATACAATACTCCTAGTCTCCTATCTAATTACCAAACATTAAGAAAAAAGGAAAAATTCTTTGATACCTTTTTGTTGCATCCCGCCCTAGAAGCCACTTAGTGGTACCCTAGGAAGGTGTTCCACATGAATTCAAGCATAAATCCTCATACACTAGTGTTTATTGAAAATAATTGAGGACCTATTGTGTTTATATGGGGATACTATGTACTATTGATCATACTTTATCACAATAGTGTATAATAGGGGTAACCAATGGAATCAGAAAAAACAAACAACAGTGGAACAATAATGATAGACCATGCAAGATAAATAATCAAGTGGAAGATGGATAATAAAAAGATAAAATATTATGAAGATGATCATATATCTATATAAAATGAGTAAATGAGAGAAAAAGGGGATAAAATAATATAACACCTACTATCAAAATACAAAAAGTACAAAAAGGATCTACTTCAAGCATTATGAGAACATGCTCGGTCCTATTCCCCTATACCCTTTCCTTGAACTCAAAATAAAGAAGTAAAATCTAGATGCTTCCATTTATATATACCTACAATCATGAAGTATATTGGGGTAATAAGGGAGGCCCAAGAAAGGTGTGAGATATACTCAGTATTCCACCACCAATGCTATCTAGATCAATTTAGTCTATACAATATAAAATGGTCATTATGCTAATAATAGCAAATGAAAGGAAACGAATAAATAAAACATGATGAACATGGTTCTACTTAAAAACCCAACAACCACTACCATATTCATTCTATGTTTGATTTATTTGAACCAAGAGAACTAGTATAGAAGTGATAATTGGTGTACATGGGTCACCATAAATAAATATCATGTGTGGACCGACCCTAAGATTATGATTTTTTGTGGTGGACATTTCCCTATGCCATCAGTAAATAATTATCATAATTTAATAATAAGCAATCACATGTAAACCAGGAAAGGCATCCATAAAATCTAGTATGAAATTATGAGACCATCAAAGACGATCTATAAAGGAATACCATGGGTCACTACAGGAGCTTCAAAAATATCCAATACCATAGATCCCATCCAAGGAGATCCTAAAAAGGACTCCCTAGTATCACTCTCATCATATTTCAAGTATGAATCTACGATCCCATACCAGGTATCTAACATAGGGGACTGAGTATCACTCAAGTCATGGAATAAAAATCTTTCCAATGAGCTCATCCACGATGAGTATCCTAGGGAACTTGTGTCACAAATGGGTATAAAATAATCCCCCAGGAGAGCCCATATAAGGTAGGCTAGGGGTCTCTCCCAATGTGTCCAACTATTCCATGTACAAAGCACAATAAGCCTTCCCATGGAATCCCTAACTCAGGGACCATGTTTCATCTTGAATCATAATCATGTAAGGCTTATCAATCAAGATCACATATCATCAACAATGAATTTCATAGACACAAGATAAGAAAGATCTTCAATTCATTTTATTCAGGACAGACAACATTGGAATAAGTCATAAGACAATATGAATAAGGAACAAGTCGACAAGAATAAATAATAAGGAAAATTTTAAGTGAATAAGAATAAGTGTAAATTAATAAGGCATATAGAATAATTTATGAAGTATTTTTCTCAAAGGCCTACTCATGGCCACAACATTATTATATTTATTTCACAATCCAATATATTTATTAAAGGGTAACATACACTCCTAAAGCAGTTCATCAAATTTATGTAGAGGGATTCATTTTTCTTGAAGGAGGGAACCCCCATGGAATATTAAAAGATAAGGAAATAATTTTTTTGGTTAATTCACCACTATCCAGCAACATGATAAGCATAAAGAACCATTTAATTTAATTAATTAATTAGTTTGAAGGTGTATCTAGTATAACAACCCTACTCTATATTACATACTTAAACATGATTTATTACATAAACTTTCACTTAATAAAACTATATGTATCTATAGGTCTAGTTTCATGGGAAATTATGGATATTACATGACAAATTAAGACATAAACATACAATATCTTTATTGAAAACTTCCTTTACATGACCACAACATTCCCTCATACCCAGCATTGCATGGGATAACCTAAGGACATATATGTGAAAAGGATGAGCTATAAATCCCAGTATGAGACTAAAAAAGGAATAACATGAAGAATAAAATATATGTTAGGCAATAGGCATATCAATGGAGGATAATAGAAACATGAAAAAAAAGGCATGATATATCATGATTATCATAACATGGAAATGTGGCATCAACATTCAACATAATATTAGCATGAGCCAAGGCTCATTTCACATGGATCATGAGTAAAACCTTATTGAACTTGAATTATAATGAGTAAAACCTCATTTCACTTGACATATCATGATACTAATATTTACCCAATGCATTGGAGCGCTATCAGGGCATACCCTTCTTAATCATTTCATTTCATGCATAAGTGTGCCACATATATCATACAACACAGATTCATTAAATATAATCATTTATTACAAAATAAAAAAATGTGAAAGAAATACATGAAACTATATAATCAATAAGTAAATGTTCATAAAGGTGAATACCCTTTATAGGTAAATGGACATGGTATTCACTACACAATGACTTTGTCTTGGAAAATCGCAGTGCAATTCCGGCAGCATAACGACATGACATAAGAATTAATAAAAATGGTTGATGAGAGATAAAGGGGTATCTCATCATATGTACACGAAATGGACAGTAAGGGGGTCATATAGATACATTTCCCAACAAATTTAATGGAATTTAAATTCATATTGTTAAATAATTG
The DNA here is from genome assembly GCA_963277665.1 of Viscum album. Classification (NCBI taxonomy): domain Eukaryota; kingdom Viridiplantae; phylum Streptophyta; class Magnoliopsida; order Santalales; family Viscaceae; genus Viscum; species Viscum album. Next base: position 687,305,464 of record OY728137.1, on the reverse strand, counting down.
CTTGAATGTAATGGAGGAGAGAGAAATCCATTATAGAATTTCGACATGGTAACAGGTGTACATGGGAGGAATTAATGAGATAGAAAGGGATATCTCATCATTAAAAAATAAGGAGGTAAGTATATGAGAGGTTAAAAATAATACCCCAAAATTTCTAATTAAAAATACAAGGGTATAAAAATATAAATAAATTTGGACAAAAATGAGAAAGGAAGAAATCCCTTACATGGAAGTGTGATCCCAAAGGCTTGGGAGATGATTGAGAGATGCTTATTGGGAGATTGGGGTGCCTTGGGAGGAATATAGATAGAGGAGGTAAGGGGTTGGTATAGATCCAAATGATTTTAGTGAAGAGGAATGGGAGATTTAGTGAGTTCATATAGGAAAGGAGAGAGAATTCTTTATTATTTAGGTTTTGGACACCACACATTAAAATAATCAAAACCACAAACCATACCATGGTTTTTTACAATGGGTTTTTAAAAAGGGGAGTGGAAAAAAATATTTTATAATATAAATGACCTAACTTATTAAAATAATAGTCTTGCTTATTTGGAGGTGAGTCACACTCTCAAGGAAATCATTTTAAAATGTTAAAATGTTTTATAAGTCTTTGAGGGTCCACTAAGGATTTTTAAAATAAAAAAAACAAATCTAAAATAAAATTATTTTAAAGGAAAAACATATATTGGAATAAAATACCATTTATATTATTTTATTACATAACTATTGGGTCATTATGATGTCATAAACAACATTACAAATTTAAACAGTATTTAATTTTTACCCAAAAATTTGACTGTCTTAGAAAATTATGAAAAATTCACCATTGGATAATTTTTACATCATGATTCCAAAAATAATATTCATTTTATCTAAATAATTTTCTAAATATGTGAATTTTAACTTTTAAAATAAAAACCTATATTTATTGAAAATTCATGGGTTTTGACAAAAACAGTTTTCAAACCTTAATAAAAATTACAATTATATTCATAAAAATCACACAATAATGTATATTTAATAAAAAGTAATTTAGAAATAATAATATTTTATTAAAATATTATTTAATTCAAAAATCCAATAATTAATAAAAATAGATTTCTTAAATTAATATTAAATAAAAATACTATTTGTGCTTTAAAAACCGTTTACAAAGTAGCAATAGTAAAATGAATGTATATTGTTTATTGTATACAAAACTAATACACACAATCATAATGATAGGGTCTTGTTACATAACCTCTTATAACACCCTCATAAGACCTAAGGGTAAGGTGTTCTATGATGACATACTCTTGGGGAGGCTTAGATAACATCGCTCGAGTGGTAATCTCTATTAACTTCCACTTCCCCCGTAGGTGATTCCGTTCAAGATTAACGTGTCGAAGTTCATCTTGGTCTTGGTCAAGAGATAAGTCTAGTGAAGATACCTCCTTTCTAACCTATGAAAAATGAGATTTGTATGGAGAAATTCTATTAAATGAGGCTCTCAATTCCTTTGTCTGAGTAAATTGGATTTGTTATAGCCCAATATTTATACTAATCACGTGATCACTATTCAACGACTATATTAGAAATGGTAACAATTTTTAATGGTATTTTAAAATAAAAAAACATAAAACCAAGGATGTGTATATGTTTTATATAGCCATTTTACATAATAAGAAATTTAATTAGATTAAGAGGGATTTTTATTAATAAAAGTTTGGTTTGTTAAAATATTCCCCCTTAAGAAATTTTACTGTCAAAATTTTCTTTTCCCACACTAAAATATATGTAGGTAACTCTGCTTCATCACTTCCTCTGATTCCCACGTTGCCTCTTCAAAATTTTGGTTTCGCCACAACACCTTAACGAGGGGCATTGTCTTATTTCATAGAACTTTTTTCCTACGATCTAAGAGCTTCACCAGATTCTATTCATAGGAGAGGTCATTCTAAAATGGTACCACCTTTGGATTGAGTAAATGTGATGGGTCAGGTATGTAATTCCCCAAGAGGGATACATGTAGTACATCATGTACTTGAGATAGGTTCGGTGAGAGTGCTAGTCGATAGGCCACTACTCCAATGAGACCAAGGATCTCAAAAGGGATGATGTACCTTGGACTAAGATTTCCCTTCTTCCCAAATCTCATAACCCTCTTCCACGATGATATGAAGAGGAATACCATGTCTCCAACATCAAAATCTATGTCTCATCGATGATTATCAACATAGCTCTTTTGGCGACTTTGAGCAGATTTAATGTGCTACTGGATGGTCTTAACCTTCTCCACCATTTATTTGACCATTTCTAGACCTAGGAGTTTTCACTCCCAATCTTCATCGCAAAATGCAGGTGTTCTACACCTCTTCCCATAAATGGCTTCATAAGGAGCCATTTGGATGCTTGAGTGGAAATTGTTGTTGTAAGAGAAATGAACCAGAGGAAGATGTTGATCCCATCCTCCTTTAAAGTCCATCAAGAATTCTATAAACATATCCTCAAGTGTTTTGATAGTCCACTCATATTGGACATCAGTTTGAGGATGATAAGCTGTACTGAAGTTTAGCTCAGTATTCCGAGCTTGTTGGGGAATCTTCCTGAACTTAGAGGTGAATCTTGGATCTTGATTAGATACAATTGATAGTGGTAATCCATGAAGCCTTACCACTTCTCTCATGTATATCCATGTCATTTTAAACAATGATAAATCCTACTAAAGTGTAATGAAGTGTTCAGTCTTTGTAAGACGATCCACAACAACCCAGATATCATTGTTTTCTTTCGATGTATTCAGATGTCCAGTGACAAAGTCCATGGTGATTTTCTCCCATTTCCACATTGGTATGGGTAATGGTTGCATCATCCCCTTAGACTTCTTCCCCTCATCATTCACTTACTGACACACCAGACTCTTTGATGTATACTCAGAAATTTTCTTCTTCATGTTATCCCACCAATAAAGATCTCATAGATCTCGATACATCTTAGTGTTTATTGGGTGAATGGATAAATTCGAGCTACATGCATCATCCAAATTTTATTTATTTAACCCTTGATTTGATGGAATATATAGTATTGACCCAAATCTCACAATTTCTTCTTCATTAACATTAAAATCCAAGGATCTCTATTTTTTGATAGTTTCCACTTTCTTCTAAATTCCCACATCAGACTTTTGAGCATCCTTTAAACTTTCCAAAATAGACGGTTGAGAAATTATTTGTGAAAGGATTCATGATGTTCCCTTATTTTTGATTCCCATTTCCATATTCATAAAATATAATAAGATTAGATCCTTTTCAATTATCATCAATGATAGAGTCGCTGGGTCCTTTTTACTTAGAGCAACCACCACCTTGTTTATTTTCCTTGGGTGGTAATGGATTGAGTAGTCACAGTCTTTGATCAGCTCTATCCATCTTCATTGGCACATATTCAACTCTTTCTATGTGAATATATACTTGAGGATTTTGTGATCCATTTATATTTCAAACTTCTCCCGAAAGAGGTAATGTCACCAAATTTTCAAAGTGAATATTGCTGCAGCCAACTCCAGATCATGTGTTGGATAGTTGTGCTCATGAAGTTTCAATTTCCTTGAAGCATAGGCAATGAATTTGTCATTTTTCATCAACACAGATCCCAGGACCCTCTTCGAAGAATCACTAAATACCATAAAAAGTTTTCCACTTGTGGGTAGTGTGAGTAAAAGTGTAGTGATAAGCCTCATTTACAACTCCTTGATGCTATCTTCACATTTACCACTCCAAGAAAACTTGAATTCCTTTCTAGTTAGCATGGTAAGAGTGTTTGACAATCATAATAAATTTCTCACAAATCGGATATAATATTCAGCTAACCCCAAGAAGCTACGAATATCCATCACCGATGTTGGCCTCAACCATCCCTCAATTGTATGTGTCTTGGAGGGATCCACAGATATCCCATTTCTTGTGATGATATGACCCAAGAATGACACTTCCTTCAACTAGAACTCACATTTTCTGTACTTTTCATAGAGATTCTCCTTTCGCAATGTCTCTAGTACAGTTCTTATATGATCCTCATGCTCCCCCTTGGTTTTGGAGTATATTAGAACATCGTCTATAAATACTACCACAAATTTGTCGAGATAATCTATAAAGACTTTATTCATCAAGTATATGAAGATTTCTGGAGCATTAGTGATTCTGAAAGGCATTACTATGAATTCATAGTGCCCGTACCTTGTACGAAAAGTATCCTTGGAGATATCCTCCTTCTCCACCCTTACTTGGTAATATCTTGACTGAAAATCCACCTTGTAGAAGTATTTTTCTCCACGTAGCTGATTGAACATGTCATCAATTCAGGGCAGATGATACTTGTTCTTTATTGTGATTTTGATGAGCTCATGATAATCAGTACAAAGGCACATTGACCCATCCTTCTAATTGATGAAGAGGACTGGTGCACCCCATGGTGAAGCACTTGGGAATATAAACCCTTTATCTAGATTCTCATATAGTTGTTTCTTTAGATCCTCAAGCTCCAAAAAAATCCATTCTATATGGATTCTTGGATATTGGCAATTACCTAGGTATAATATCAATTAATAATTCAACATCTCTTCTAGGAGGAAGACCAGGGAATTACTCGGGAAACAATTCAACGAATTCCCTCAAAATAAGCATGTATTCAAGGATGGTTTCTTCCTTAGACTCAATCATCTTATCAAGATACACGTGCTCATAGACCAATAATATCCACACTTGAGATGACAGTGCTAAAGAAGATTCATCCTCCTCCTTGTACTTGTATAAAATCGGGGGTCGATTCTCCATATGAAGAGTGATTTACCTCTCATGGAAGTTTATGTTGGCTATATATAGTTAAAGACAATCTATTCCAATAATTGCATCAAATTTCACTAGAGGGAGTATGAAGACATTATTCGAGAAGATAAAACCACAAATTGTGATAGGGGAGGAGTTATATTCATGGGCTGCAATGATTTCCCCATTTTCCATTCTCACAGACATATCTACTTCCATGATTTGTGGTGATGTTGGGATTGTTCTACTAAACTTTCAGAATATAAAATAGTTTATAGAACCAGAATCAAAAAGTATATTCGTTATTCTTGAGTGAATAACTAGCGTACCTATCACCACTTCGTTTTCGGGGTTCACTTTGGCAGTAGTGATGGAAAACGATTTCCCTTGCTGCCTTGGAGGTTGTTGGTTTCCTATGAAAAGCCTTGGCTTAGGGAATTGGTTTGTAAAGTTCCCTGGTTCTTTGTAATTGAAGTAATAAACAGTGCTTTGAGGGTTAAATGGAGCATTCCTCTCCTCTATCTTAGTAGCAGGTTTTTCTTGCCAACAGTTAATAGCCAGGTGCCCTTTTATTCCACACCTAAATCATTTCCTCATCCCCTTCCGGAAATTTATAGGGTTCTTCTTTCCTCACCTTTGGAAAGTGGGGTGGTAGAATTTATTAGCACCATTGGATTTATCCATCGGACCAATAAAATTAAAGTCTACCTTATGATTCTTATCCCTATGATACCCTTGAGATTCACCGATCTCCATTTTGACTTTGAGGACACATCAGACAGTTTCCTCATAGCTCTTGAAGTCACAGATCACTAGGGATTTCTGTAGGCTAGGTTTTAGCCCACCAAAGAAGAGGTAAACCTTGAATTTATCGTTTTTATCTTTAGGGAAAGGAAGCACCTTTCCATCTTAAGTCGGAGGGTATGAGGAAAATATTTATCAAAAAACATTTTCTATAAATCCTTCCATTCTAACACCTCGATCTCCTCCTTAGGCTTTGTATTTTTGATCAATGTACACCATTGATTAGCTTCACCCTCAATACGATAAGAATATAGAATAACTTTCTCTTGTTCGGAACATTGAAGGATGGAGAAGATATTTTCAATGGAGTTGATCCATTTTTCGGAAATTGAGGGATCAGATGATCCATTAAAATTAGGAGGCCTTTGTCTCATGAAGCTCTCAATTATGACTTGTTCTTTCTTAGGGGGGGTTGAGTGTTCCTCTTGACCCATGTTTCTATTCAAAACATGAGTTAACTTTGAGAGTATCATGATAAATATTGTGATTACCGGTCCCATCGGATTGGTCATCTCATTAGAATAGTCGTCACATTGATCTTCAAATTAGTTGTTAGCCCGAGTCCTCCTGTTACTGGTCATTTTCTAGAATAAAAGGAAAGTTAGGGGTAGCACATAAAAGGGGAATCCAAAAAATGGATAACTTATAAATTACTTTTATTTCCTTATCTTAGGAATTTATAGGCTTCAATCTATGTTATCCATGATCTACTTACCAACATAAATTCTTAGGGGAATTTTCTTATTCCATTTACAATGGTTCATACTAATCTTATGAATTTACTAAAGAATATCTCCCAAGAGTTTTGTAAACAAGAGTGCAGCATGGCCCGTTTTCATGCACCGGTTCCCATTCAAGTCTAGCTCAAAGCAATATTTTTAGGTTTACCCCTAGATACATTTGTGCGAGAGTCGTCTCTACCTACTCGTATCCAGATAGGGATGTATTTTCTTGATAAACCGCTTACTCGATACTCACTAAAATTTAGGGATATTTTTATTATACTTAGTCTTATCCCTAAGGCTTCCACTAGGGTTTTCTAATACTAATCCAAAAAATAACTCAACCTATCCTTTGATACCAACTATTATGACCCTTCTCTCTATTACACACTTCAACATGATTTATTACATAAAATTTCACTTTAAACAAATCTGAGGATCGATAGGTCTAGTTTCAAGGAAAATTAGGGACATTATATGATAACTTAAGACATAAAAATACAATATCTTTATTGAAAACTTCCTTTACATGACCAAAACATTCCCTCATACCTAGCATTGCATGGGATAACCTGAGGACATACATTTGAAAAGGGTGAGCTATAAATCCCAATAAGGGAATAAACAAGGAAAAACATGAAGAATACAATAAATGTTAGGAAATAGGAATATTAGTGGAGCATAAGATAAACATGAACATAAAGGCATGATATAACATGATTATCATAACATGGAAACATGACATAAACATTTAACATGAAATTAGCATAATACAAGGATCATTGCACATGGAGCATGAGTGAAACCTCATTAAAATTGAATTATCATGAGTAAAACCTAATTTCACTTGACTTATCATGATACTAATCTTTAACCAATGCATTGGAGTTCTATCAGGGCACACCCTTCTTAATAATTTCATTTCATGCATAAGTGTTCCACACAGATCACACAACATAGATTTATTAAACATCTCATTTATTACATGATAAAGGAATGTGGAATTCATACATGAAAATCTATAATAAATAAGTAAATTTTTATAAAGGTGAATACCCTTGATATAGAAATGGGCATGGTATTCACTATACAATGACTTTGGCTTGGAAAATCATGGTGTAATTTCAGCAGCATAATGACGTGACATAAGAATTCATAAAAATGATTGATGAGAGAGAAATAGGTATCTAATCATATATACATGAAATGGAAAAGTAAGGGGGGGTCATTTAGATATATTTCCAAACATATTTAATGGAATTTATATTCATAATGTAAAATAATTTCTTGAATGTAAATGAGGAGAGAGAAATCCCTCATGGAATTTTGACATGGTAACTGGTGTACATGGGAGACATTAATGAGAGTGAAACGGGTCTCCCATAATTAAAAAATAAGGAGGGAAGTATAGGGGAGGTTATAAACCATACCCCACCACTTTTAATTGAATAGAAAAGGGTATAACAATATAAATAAATTTTGAAAAAAATGAGAAAAGAAGAAATCCTTTACTTAGAAGTGTGATCCCAAAGGCTTGGGAGAGGCTTGAGAGAGGATTATTTGGAGCTTGGGGAACATTTGGAGGATTATATAGAGATAAGGTAAGGGGTTTTTCGAGCTCCAAATGATTTTAGTGAAGAGAAATGGGATATTGAGTGAGTTTATATAGGAAAGGAGAGGGAATTATTTATTATTTAGGTTTTGGACACCACACATTAAACTAATCAAAACTACAAACCATACCATGGGTTTTGCCCATGTTTTTTGCTAAAGGGGAGTGTAAAATATTATTTTATAATAAAAATGGCCAAACTTATTAAAATATCATGATTTCTTATGTGGAGGTGAGTCAGACTTTCAAGGAAATCATTTTAAAATGTTAAAATGTTTTATAAGTCATAGAGGGTCCACTAAGGTTTTGTAAAATAAATTAAAAAATATAAAATCAGATTATTTTAAAGTTAAAATATATATTGGCCGAACATAACTTTTATATTATTTTATTACACCATTAGTGGGTCATTATTATGTCCTAAAACACATTATATATTTAAACGATATTTAATATTTACCAAAAAAATTCAACTATATCAGAAAATTATGAAAAATTCACCGTTAGATAATTTTGACATCTTGATTCCAAAAACAATATTCATTTTATATAAATAATTTTATAAATATGTTAATTTTCACTTTTAAAATGAAAACTGACATTTATTGAAAATTCATGGGTTTTGTCAAAAATAGTTTTCAAATCTTAATAAAAATTACAATAGTATTCATAAAAATTATAATGTAATTTATATTTAATAAAAATTAATTTAATAATAATAAAATTTTATTAAAATATTATTTAATTAAAAAATCCATTAATTCATCAAAATAGATTTCTTAATTGAATATTAACTAAAAATACTATTTGTGCTTTAAAAACCATTTACAAAGTAACAATAATAAAATGAATGTATATTCTTTATTATATAAAAAACTAATACACATAATCATAGTACTAGTGTCTTGTTACATAACCTCTTATAAAACCTACATAAGACCTAAGGGTAAGGTGTGCGATGATGAGAGACTCTTGGGGAGGCTCAGATAACATCGCTCGAGTGGTAATCTCCATTAACTTCCAATTCCCCCATAGGTGATTCCATTCAAGATTAACGTGTTGAAGTTCGGGTTGGGCTTGGTCAAGAGCTAAGCCTAGTGAAGCTACCTCCTTTTTGACCTGTAACAAATGGGATTTGTATGGAGCAATTCTATTATATGATGCTATCAATTCCTTTTCCTGACTAAATTGGATTTGTTAAAGCTCTATATTTATACTAATAATGTGATCACTATTCAACGACTATATTAGCAATGATAACAATTATTAATGGTATTTTAGAATCCAAAAGCCTAAAAGCAAGGAATTGCATATGTTTTATATAATCATTTTACATAATAATACATTTATTTAGATCAAGAGGGAATTTCATTAATAAAAGTTTAGGTCATTACATCTAGAATAGTTTGGCACATAACATAATGGTGAACAATATAGAGAGTGAAAAAACTTCAGAAATAAGATTGAACTCCTACCTTAGGTTCCTAGAATACTAATAATCCATTTTCAGACCTTTAATTGATCTATAATAGAATTTGTTAAAAGAATTGTCAAAATACCTGAAAATAGGGAAAATAAGCTTTCACCTAAAGAGGAAAACAGAGGATAATATCTACTATAAATAGAAGGAAAAGGATTTGATAACTCACCCAAAGCTTTCCAGTGCATCCAAAGATAAAGGAATCAAATGACGGATAATGGAGGAATCAAAATCCCTAGAATGGATTGAGGAGGGAGCTCACATGGATTCTGTAGAAGAAAACATCAGAGGAAATGGAATAAGGGGTATTAAAATAGAACATGTGGTGAAGGGTCAATTCCCCTTAATAATTGGGGTCCCACGGTTATACCACATGTTTTTTTTAAACCATGAACCAATCATGTGCACCTCATTGTATGTTAAGGGACACTTCAATGTTTAGGTGCACGATTTGACTAACCATGAAAAAACAATATAAAATTACACTTCGAGGATATATATAGTTTTCTAATGGTCGTACATCCCAACTTTCATGGTTTTAGAAAAATAGTGCGGCCTCTTGTTGTGAATTGGGTGCCTGTACGTTTGAGTTTCACAGTTATCACTAACCATGCGGTTACTGTGCATCACAGTATTATATCAAAATTATCTAGGACATAGGGCCCTGAAAAATCTCCAAACTCTCATAAACTATTCCCTAGCTAATAGAACCCATAAATAGTTTAAAACGAGAGGCTTTGAACTGTAACTCAATGATCCATACCTCTAAAAAAATCTAGGACATTATATACCACATGATCCCCAATGGTCCTTTATCCTTTCGACCATCAACCCCCAAATAAGAATAAGGTGAATATCAAAAACCTAGGTGGCCTTCAAGAACCTAGATCTTTCATATCATTTTGTAATGAAATTTCCTAGGCTTCCACCATACGAATGCCCGAACTAACCCTCCGCATACCCAAGGGGAATCCTCGATCCCCTTGGGATAAAGATAAGCATCAAGGGAATTTTATGAAACCATTGGGTACAGTTTCAATTTTATTAAACCAAGATCATTAAATATATAAACAAAACTAGAAATTATAATCTAAACATCCAAACAAGTCACAAATCTCAAAGAAACATTACAACAGATGCTAACAAGAAAATTTATAATAAAAACCATTTAATACAAAAGTACCGTTAGAAAATGAAAATTAAATAAACTAAATAATAGGACATAGAGGTTGAAATATCCTCATGTTTACCAGTTTCATGAACTAAAAGACCGAACATCACCTCCATCTAATACTCGAGTCATATCCATAAACCCAACAAACATTCATTTCCCAAGGAAGACAACACATGATCAAACCTGAATTCCAAGACCTAATGAAACCTGCACAAGACCTAAAGACTACATACCCACAAACTTGACTGTGTAGGGTGTGAGCTAAATCTAGTTGGATATGAACATGAGTATAATTCATTCCTTTTGTAAAGGAAACTAAATACTTTTAGTTTGTAAATAAATCAAAACAATAGGTTTTCATTTCATTTAACAGATATTAGAATAAAAAACATGGAACATAAACTTTCTCAAAGAACATAATTCTTAAAACATTCTATAAATATGTTTTACCTAAAACCATGACAATTAAATACCAATTATTCTTATTTAAAAACATCATACCTTTGACAATAAGCCCACATATGGTTGAAAACATTTCCAAATAATTCCAACCAAAAATGACACTTTGAAAACCATTCCCCCTTTTTTACTTTAATTGGTTTTACACACCCATCACAATGATAAGGATGGAAACAAGGGGAACCTACAAAAAAACACCACCATAGAAGGTTGCTAATAAAACTAATAAAAAAATGGAACCAAACTTGAAAACATCAAGACTAAACTATAAGAGGGCCAAAACAATAATAAATACCGTTCATGTAGTAATAAAATCACATTCCAATTAATAATTAATGGCTTAACATATGATACATAACATGAAGAGACACCATAAATACTAATTAGATAGTACAATACATGAAAAGTGGTCCCACGGTCAGTAGGTTAATGATCACACATTCTTCAACTAAATCACTCTAACTAGTCTCCTCAGTGACACTCCCACTAGCCAGGTGTTATGTACAACTTGGGGTGACTATCTGGTTCATAAATCTCAACCAGACTAGAAATTTACCACTATTTCCGACTTAGTAACCCTAGGTTCCTTATGTAATAACCAAAGTAGGTAGTCCATGAAAAAAACAAATGTTACCATAAAAAATTAAAAAATCCCAAATTCTAGTAGCATAATGACACCCTTCCAACCTCATATAATACCCTTAGGAATATTCCCAATACATAATAAAACATTAATCACATCACTACATCCATCAAATGGATTATCATATCATCATCAACAAGAACAATTGGGATAAAAAAGGGTATAACATCAATCAAATAACAACACATAAAAAAGTTACAATATTGCCTTTGACTTTTCATATATATCATATACATTTGGAAATACCTATTTAAAATAATTTTGAATCTAAACAAAATTACAAATTAAATCATAATAATCAAAAATCACAATTAAACAACCCAAGTGATACTTCATTTCACTCTATAAAACAATACCACCAATTGAAATATGGAAACCATTTAAAAAAAATAGAAACCCCCTTTAAAAACCCAATTTGAATTAAAACACAATGAATAAGTGTTTTTATAAATGAAAAACATATTTTTAATTTTATCAAATATGTAGAATGTATAAAACACCTATCTATTTCAATGCAGCACTTAATTATTAAATTCCTATTATCAAGACAAATTAAAAATATATGATTCTAATTAAACAATTGATAAACTAAACTTATATTTCATATACATCATTACCTTAATTCAAAAATAAATTTTAATCATTAAGAATTCATTTAAATATTTAATAATAGATACTGAATTGGAAACACATACCTTAAGTGGTTGAATCATATCACCTTCAATGAAATCCACCAGAAAGGAACTCCAAGGATGGATTAAAACCCTTAGAAACCAAGATACTAAATTCCTAACAACACTAACCAAGTAAATAATCCAACCATGGACACTAGGTTTATAGAAACTTAGAGAAAAATAAAGAAACCACGAAAAAAAGACAAGAAGAGTTCATACCTCTCGATCAAGATAGAGAAACACCCAATAAACACTCTAAATCCACTTATAGAAGATTTTATCTAGAGGATAACCCCTTGGAGAGGTGAAAAATATGAGAGAGACGAATAAATGTTACTTCGGGTGGAAGACATAATTATAAAGAATGTTTAAAGAATACAAAACCCTATACTAGGCAGGCCACATGATTATCATGCATGTTTTTTAAACCATGTGCAAATCACGCATCAACCATGTCCTCAAACCCCCAAGGCCACATAATTGTCTCACATGTTTTCCCAATCATGCATAGACCATGTTCTCCCCTTTATAACAAGGGAAGTGGTTTCTACTACATGGATTCCATACCATGTGCCTTAATTGTGAACCCCTGTAAAAACTCCCAAAAACTCAAAAATTTTACCATGGGACACCCTAAACCCAAGTGGAAGTAAGCCACTAAAATATTAACAAGAATGTGACACATCAAGGTGTCATTGTCTGGGTCACCTTAGTTGGTATTGAAGAAAGGCCTAGTTATTATTAGAGATTTTGATTATAGAAATTTGTTGAAATTTTTTGGGATAAGTCTATGTATATGATAATATCATGAAGATTTGGTAAAATAGTTATTGTATTGTTCACAATAAAATACATCCCTATCAAGATACTGGAAATTGAATGTGACTGTGAAACATATGCCCCAAGGTTTAATAACTACTAAAGGTGAAGATTGGGTATTTAATCAATCATTATTAGTGCATAATGAGTGGGCCTAATACTGCACACATTTTTAGACACTCCTGGGGATATTCTTGGGTTAATTCACATTTTCTATATGAGCCATTATAATGGATTTGAATAGAAAATGACCATTGATTACTTAGGTTAAACCTATTGTGTCATATATTGAAAAGAAATTGTTATGAGGAATTTTATTAATGTGATGTACTATGCAATTATTTTACTTCCATGAAATTAGATTTCATGGGAGATATAATGAAAAATATTATTTCCATGCTTACAAAACATTCCCAAGCTATGAATCATACCGAGCTTATAAATGAGAAAAGGAGGGAACAATGTGTCCCTGAGTCCTTCATGAGGGAACATATACCTTTTTTGATGGGTCTACTGATCCACTAATTATGGAGTAATGTATTAGTACCACTAAAATGATATTTTTCATTCTCTAGTGTTCATATAATGAATAAGTTATTCTTGTTATTATCATTCGGAAGGTGAAGTAGATCAATGGTGTAATCATATCATGAATATAAGGTAACTTGATGAAATTGAATCTATAAAGTGGTATGAGTTTAGGAGGTTATTTTTTAATAATTACTTGCCTTATATTCTACATATGATAATAGAGAAGTAGTTCCTTGAGATTATGTTGAGGTATGATGAATCCATTTGTTCCTATAAGGAAAAATTTACAAGACTTTTGAGGTATGCTTATAGTATTATAATCTAACCATAAAGTTGGATTTATTGATTCTTTAGTGTCTTAAAACCAAGTCCCCAAAGGTCATTATATATAAGATACTTAGTATCTATAAATAAATCCTTTAATTTTCTCTCAATATAGAAATGAATATTGAATTCACCCATAAATATCATGGTTATGATTATAAATTAATGATGGAATTAAAAAATAATTATAATAATAAAAACCATGGACTAAAGAAGATGAGTCTTACATTATTCCATAAGTGTAGAAGGAAGGGTGGAGGAAATTTTGTTAAGGAAGCTAATAAATTATTTAAGTGTGTAAAGGGAGTAAAGGGAGTTCATGGGCCATAAAATGTTGATGTGATGGGAATAAGTTACCTAATGATTAAAATTGAGAGAAAGCTCCACCAAATATACCACCCACATTCCAATATTTCAAATTAAGAGTATATGAGAATTATTATATCTTATGAATAAATTCAAGGGTTAATGATGTTTATCTATTTCAACAACCAATTAGGCCCAAAGATAAATGGAATCCTTGTGAAATCACTATTTCTGATGTGGGTTATGAGAATGAAGTGGTGAAAGGTACACTTATTTTCCACTTTAATGCTGCTAATGTCCTATTCTATTTTGGTTCTATCCACTCTTTTAAATATTATGAATTATCTATGTGTATCACATTACAACCAAAATTATTATATTTTTAATTATAAATGAAAAAATAAATTGGTATTCTGATTGTATAATAAGTCTATGATTATTCTGTGATTGATGTTTTTGGGAATGTGATTCCTAAAAAACATTTCATTCTACCTATAGTTGAATTTGATGCTATTTTTGGCATGGATTGGATATCTATATATAAATTATATATCAATTTCCAAGTAATGGAATTAATATTTTGTATTCCAAATAAACCTATGATCATTTATTAATGAAAGGATTAATATGAGCTTCCAATGGAAATTACATCCATTTTATGGGTCTAGATTACTATTCACAAGGGGTATTTGTCTTAGATGGTTAATGAGAAACTCAAAATCGAAGATATGATGGGAATATTCCCTAATAATTATTTATATATGATATATGTAAATAGATACACACACACACACACACACAGATATATATATATATATATATAACATGTACATCTTCTTTCATGGAAATGAATTGGGTGTGTTATTGTTTGTATATTGGAAACCTAAATTAGTCTTGTAACTAAGCTATAATTTATTACACTATTTCATGAGCTGAAACATATGAAATGTGATGAATTCATACAATGAATTAATTTACTATCCAAATCATTCACTCATGTGTTATGAAAATAGGAGAAAATTATACATCCCAAGGGTTTTCCTTATGGATTATATAAACACTACCATGTGATGGAAGTGGTATTGTATTGTATATTGAGATCCTAATGCTTGGAAAAAATCCTCAAGACCCATTTAACTCTTTATATTCATCCTTTTCATATGAGATTCTATAACATTATGAATGGAAGGATAAATCCCTATAGTGTGACAAGAGATTCATTTTAGCCCGTAGATATATCAAAGTGGCGGGATTATTTTTACACTCATTGATATTTATCAAAAACATGCTATAGATTCTGAAGATATTGAAGATGATCTTCACTATATGGTATACATATTTACACCAATTATTAATTTATGGTTTTACAAGAAGTATCATATTTTCTTTCATGGATATAATCAGACATGGTTTAAAATTTCTTATCTTATGTTTAATAAGTATTATTAGATTCATGATAATCCCAAAAGTGGTATCAGAGGAGGGTGTATTTTATATTTATGAAACATGTGATGAAATGAATAAGTAAAATAAAGAAATTAGAGATTCATTTTCATTTTCTAGAATTTTGGTTTTTTAAATGGTTTAACCTTACATAAATAGGCTTTGTAAAGGTAACTAGGTCCTTACCCTTACGTAGCTGAGATATGTTAGGGTAAACAAATATTTACCATTACCCAGAGTTGTCTGTATAAGGGTAATCTCACCTTTCCCTTACATATATCATTCTATGTAAGGGTCACTCGAATATACCCTTACACATAATAGGGTTATATAGCCATATGAGGTATATTTACCTTTATGTGTAAAGGTAACCAAGGACAAACCCTTATTCAGTTGTGTTCCATAAGGGTATTAGATGAATCACCCACACATGTTTAGTTATGTAATGGAAACATGTTCTTTACCTATATGTGAAGGCATTCATGTAAGGGTAAACACAGTCCTCCTAAGGTTGATTAAAGGTAATTGTATAGCTTGTGTGAAGGTTATTGTGAGCTACCTTTACACAGTGAAGAATTTAATTGGTTACGTAATGAGGTGTTGTGTTAGGGTTGTTTCAACCTTAAAATTATAAAAATGGAACTGTATAAGGGTAGAAATAAGTTACCCTTATGCAAAATATGGATTCTAAGTAAGCATAATCAGAAATTTTAAAAAAATTGTTACTTTTTTTGACCTTATAAAATGTTAATAAAACATTATAAAAGGTATTTTTGGATATTTTAATATAGGAAAGGTTTAAAAAGTATTTATTTATCAATTTTTCATAATTAATTAAAAGTTTATGAAACATTTTAATCCCAAATATTGAATGTTGATATTTTAAATACCTATGATAAATTATATGAAAATTCTTATGATATAAAAATAAAAGTTTTTTTAGAAATAATAAGAAGTAATTTTTAATGAGTTATAAAATATGAAATAAAAAAATACAAAATTTTTATATTTAGATTATGAAAAAGTTCATAATTAATTATTTTGAATTGTTTAATAAAAAGGGGGCCTAATTTGGATATTATTTAAGCCACATCAAAAAGTGTTTTTTGATTGATATTATAATGGTTTAAATAATGATTAAGTATATGATATTCATATTATTTAAAATATTTACATAATAAAAATTATATTTTAAATTATTTATAATTAATATAATATCATATATTTAAAATTGAAATTCCATATAATGATAAATATGAAAAGTTCATATTGGAATGAATATAAAGGGTTTATATTAAAAATTATAGAATGTACGTAAAGTAAAATCTGAAATTATAAATGATTTTATGGCTTTATTTTATTTATTAACTATTTATAAATGTTTATCTAATGTTTAAATATTTTAATTGTTCATTTATTTAAAAGTTATTCCATATTTTATTCATAGTTATACATTGTTTACATTATGAATATATGTATGAAAAATTTATATGATACCATGATATATGAAATATTTTTAGATTTATAATGAATATTTATATAAATAGATATCTATTATATAAACCTATATTTAAATCTATTTAGCAAAAGATATATGTTTATGTTATAATTATCTTTACTTTAAATTAATTCTTTTAAAATGCCATTTTCACATCCAAGTGAATCTATGGGGTCCCAAAATAGAAAAAAGGATGACCATAGTCAGAAATATCTCATACAATAGGATTAGGACATGTTTTAGGGTAGTTCTATACTATTAAATTATTATTTTTTACCTTTATTTACCAGATTTACCCTTTAACAATAGTAAATAAAATAATTACTGAAGTTAGTATTCATAATGTCCAAAAATAAAAAGTACCTATTTAAAAAATTTTAAACGTATGATTAAAAATATAGAATCCATTTTTTCAAATTCAGAAAACAGAAGTTTCAGAAATTTATTTAAAATTAATTCATGTTGTTAAAACCAAAAAATGGGGTTTTAAGAAATAATAACTATCAAAAGATTGACATGTGTTTATATCCAATTTAAAAGTGAAATTAATTCCTATGAAAAAATAGAATTAAATGATAAAAATATAATCCAATTATGCTTTAAAATAAATTAAAAATATAATCTTACTAAATAAATAAATTAGATTAAAATTCCGTTTTGAATTAAAATACAATATTTTTTACTATTCATAAAAAATGGATTTTATCAGAAAAATACCAAAATTTCATCCAAAGTAATATTTTTATGTCCCTATTCTAAATAAGAAATTTATTTTTTCAAATTGAACTTATAAATGTGACAAAAACTAGATTTAAAATGGGTGCGCCAACAAAAGTCGGTAAAACTGCATTTTTTGAAAAATACTTCTTTTGCCTGAAAAATTGATTTTGTTCACATATAATGTTCTAGAAAATGTGTAATATGAATTATAATGTTATATAAAATTCAAAATGTGGTTAATACTATTCATAATGTCTAGTTTATATCCCATTAAATAATAATAATTTAATAATATATCATTGTTTAGTGAAACTTGGTATCGCGTACAACGCAAGCTATCGAGGAAGGTCTCTCTTGTGTTTAATGAAATCCAAGTTAGTTTTGCGTGTAGTGAAACCATCCTTTGGTTTTGAGTATAAAATAATCAAAACTTCATTCAATTTTACATTGAAAAAAATCTATACTCAGTGTTGAATTATATCGAAAGAATTTGAAATTGTGTGCAACGCAAGCCAAGTACAGTGTTGCGTATACTGAAAGCTAATATGGTGTTGCGTATAGTGTAAGATAATCTTGGTACAACATAAAACAGAAGACATAAAAGAAATTAAAAGTATCTATCTCATAAATTCTCAGGGTGTTACATTCTACCCCTCTTAAAATGAATTTCGTACTCGAAATTTGTCGGGGGTTATAAATGGTTTACTATTTGAAAGTTTCTTTCATAGAAACCCACATAGTAAAAATGAATACTAAAAATTCATTTAAAAAAGGAAAGTTAGAAACATAAAGGTTACCCTAAGTAACTATTCACTAGGTTTCCACATAAAAGAACAAAGGTATGAAGTAAAAACAAGGATATAGAAGAGAAATCTAACCAGAAAGTTCTGATGGATAGTGATAGAGAATAACATTTGGAGAAATTTAACTACTAGAAAGCCTTAAATCTGTGATGATTTAAGGGACCATCTGATTCTTTGGATAGGAAGGTACTATGATAACCCTTTTTTTGTTTTCTATATCCTTTTCATAAAGTTGAATAATTTTTAATGAGAATAAATACTTACTTGATTTTGGTATAATCTCACTATTGTTTGTTCCTTAAACAATTTACACTTCATCTCTTAAAGAAATGAAATTGAATTTTTCATTTGTGAAGTTTTAGTAGATCATGAGATATAATGATAGTTCATTCCATCTGTCTCAACAAAAAGGTTTGAAAAGTTTATCAAATAAGCATAAGTCCACCAATAGTTAGATAATTAATTAATCTAACAAACTTAAAATGGGAAATAAATTATACTATACATAAATGGATAACATTAAAATCCTTAAAAAAACTAAAAATATAAAAATTTAGAAATAGGTTAACTAAATCTACTTAAAATTTTTCTCCCATATCTCATAAGGTAGTTCTTGGTTTTCACATTCCAAAAATATGAATACCTTAATCATGTATTCTCTTGAAAAATGAATTACATAGAACCTTAGTGAAAACATGAATGCTGTCAAAAGTTAACTCTTTCCACATACAAAAATCCAAATAATTATATATACTCATAAAATGATATCACTTTGTCCTTATATCAGTCATGAGCTCATTAATACTGTCAAATATCTCATTATCTCTTTATCCCTTCATTATGTACATATCATGTGCTTTCTAAAAATATCTGAATAACATTTCATGGTTACCGATACCATTCAACATATACTTTCAAATACTTAAGGAAAAAAATAGTGTAACAATCCTTAGATGTTTCTTTATTCCATTGTACCATTAAATTACTTATACAACATTACTCATAATAAACATGCAATCATTCCACTACCATCTTAAACCATTGACCGAGCTTCATTGTTTTATTCCCCAATACTTCTTTCATCTCATATATCATTTATAGTCTCTTAATCATCATCAACATAAATACTACCCATATGAACATGCTTATTCTCTTCATGATATTTTCCCTTAGGGAATCAATTTTCATAATTCCTGTACATTCCATATTTAAAACATTTAACCATTTTTGATGTCTTAGTAATACCCTTATCCTTGTCCATTGTGTTAACAGAACGTTTTCCTTTAAAATTAATGGATTTGTGACCTCCTTTTCCACACCCAAATCATCTTCTAGTTCCTTTGAAACATTATCCTCGATGCCTCTTCCCACATGATTTACATGAAGAAAATTGAAATTTATTTCCTCTATTATCACCATGAAACTCCACCTTTCTCTTATTAAATTCTTCTGGAAACTCACTAATTTTGAGATTGTTGATTTGTTATAATAATGGTGTTTCTCCTTCCAACTCCCATTTAATTTGTTTTATCATGAATAATATCATTCCATTGTCTATCATATTCTCCATTAACATGAATCCTTTTATTTCCATCCATTTTATAAAACCCAAAAAGAATAGAGTGAGAGGCGAAAATCATAATAGGAAAACAAAAAAATCAAGGGGGATTACTTTCAATATCTAACATATTAGGTTTAATCCTAGGTTATTCATGATCGTTATCATAATTATATGACTCTAACCTATACTTATACTTAACCTTAGGGACATCCCTAGACATAACTTAGAAATATCTCTAGGGATCTCACTAAAGTTTTCAAAACCTAGTTTCCAAAGGTTAACTAAACCTTCACTTTGATAGCAACTATAGAGACCCTACTTAACGTACATAGACATTACATTTATTTTAAGGAATACCTAATACATGACATAAATAGATTCCCAAATACCCTATTAGTTTAGTGTCATTATAAACTTGGAACATAATCTTCTAACTTGGTGAAAGATCTTCAACATCTCCCATAAAGATCTTCACCTTTTGTTTTCCTACCTAAAACGTTTATTTATATCATGGGGAAAAGAAAACATAAAAAGGGTGAGTTCAAATTCTCATAAAGGGTAAACATTGATAACATAAAAAAAACATAAACATAAGAATGTAAGAACATGAACATAAAGTTTCAATATCAAAATCATGGGTCAGGAAATAAATCTTGGCAGTTCATATGGAATATATCATAAAGGAACATTAACCATAAAATTGAATTGGCATAAAACATGGGATTGTGGAAAATAAACAAGCACATAATATGATTTCCATAGTAGCCAAGGCATTTCTACCAAGAACATCATAGTGGACAAAGTCAATTACTAAATCGAGTTTACTTGCCGTTCTAGGCATGTATTACCGAACCTGATTTACTTACTGTTCCAGCCATGTATTACTGTACCAGATTTACTTACTATTCCAATCATGTCTATATCATGAGATATAAATCTTTACCCAATGGATTGTAGGGAGATATAGGTCCCATCCATCTAATAATT
This sequence comes from Viscum album, assembly GCA_963277665.1. NCBI lineage: Eukaryota > Viridiplantae > Streptophyta > Magnoliopsida > Santalales > Viscaceae > Viscum > Viscum album. The sequence goes on along the minus strand of OY728137.1, from coordinate 687,284,099 downwards.
AAATCATTCTTACATGTTCCAAAAAATAATAAATCATTCATCATAGAATAACCCATGAAATAAAATGGGCTTCTTAAACATCATTCCCTCAAAAAACATATAAAAAAAAATGGATTTCATGAAAATAAATCCATCACAAACACAATCAAATAAATTTAATAACAGGTATAGATACATAACCCTATGTCATCTTTCATGAAAAATAATTCTGATAAAACAGTTGAATTTAAATCTTGAGGAAAAGATCCTTTCTTTTTCCAAAATGTTTTCTTTTCTCAAAATGTCATTCAATTTTAAAAGGAAATAATTTAGTTAAAAATACACTTTTAAACTTATAGATTAAGATTCATGGAAATAAGGTGTTATGAATATGTAAAAACTCATTCATTTCGTATAATATAAAAAAACATTCTCCTCGTACTTTTATCAGAAAAGTCAAAAAGTACCTCATATGGTAAAAATAATAATTCCTTATAAAAAATGTAGTAAAAGTAAAAAATTGGTAAAAATGACTTTAAAAAAACATATAAGAATATTAAAAATTTTATGATAATATTTTTATGAAATATGGACATGGATGATAAATATGTCCCCCGTAGATACTTACGAATAACGAATTTCGGATAAAATGATATTGGAAAAGTTATCCCATACCTTAGGCATGATTTCTTCTGCATGTGTCCGAAACTCTTGTATAGTGGGTTAAAAAAAATTATTAACTTGTAATAGATTCATAATAATATTTATGTTATCATATATTATTTACTTATGACTTTATATTACCCGTTCATTTGTCAATTCCACGTTAAAGCAACATTTTAGGTAGTAATCTTTTTATTTATTGTATGTGTTTGGACTTGTTATTATTGATATTATTACTTATATAATTATTTAATTACTTAAATAATGTAAAAAATTATTTATATATCATATATATTCAATATATATATATATATATAATGTATAGATAAATGTAATGTAACACACCCTTCATGGAGACGGAAGGCCGTACGTACGCATGCACGCTGTTTTCGTTTCCTTATTGGATTGAATAGAAGTAAATTATATATATATATATAAATCCAGTAGAATTATTATTTCATATATTTCATGATTATTTATTATATATACTTTACAATCATTCTTGAATGGTTAACATGGAGAATGAATCTCATCGCGTTATGGAGATGGTAAGCCGAATGTATGTAAAAGAGATGATATCATTCCCATAATTGTTGAATGGTATTGGAGTGGATGGATTATAATATATCATAATTAGTATCATGTTATAATAATCATATATAGTTATTATTCCCACCATTATACCCATCCATGTAAGGTGGTTTTGAAAAACAGATTACACTACGGTGTGGAGACGGTAAGTCATACGTACGCACGCGCAGTGATTTTTTTTCATAGGATGGATAAAAGGTGAAATAGTTTTGTTTCATATTTATAATAACATATCATCATATTATTGATTTTTATGTTATTAATTTATAATGAAGCAACTAATGAATATGAATTAGAAGAAGAAAGAAATGTGAAAGAATCGGTAGAAGAGATAACCTCTTCCTTGATGTGACTCCTTTAAATTTCCACTTAGGGTACTAGAGTTGGTCTTTTTAGAAGACCAGAACATATAGAATGTAACTAGGGATGTTGAGAAGAGAAATGGGTAGGTGTTGGCCGAGATTTAAGGCTGAATATTAAGTGAATAGGAGAGGGATGAAGTTCCCTTTTATAATAGAAGAGAGATACACTTTATGAAACTCTCAAAATATTTATTTATTATAAATTAAATTTTGATTAAAAATGGTAAAAAACTTATTTAATTAGAAGATAAGATGATTTTAGTATGAATAACAATCATCCAATAAATTTTAGACAAGTTTTGAATATTTTTTTATCCTTCTCTTTTTGGTTTATCCCTTATTTTACCCTTTTTAATCTTACCGTGATATCATTTTATTTACAAATTGTGGGTTAATGTAATTACCAAATTTTGTAAAACAACCCAAAAAAATTTATTTATGAAATATTTTTACTTATATTAACCATTTATATAAATATTATATTTTTATGAATTTAATATAATTTAATAAACTATTTTATGTTTTAAGTTATGAATTATGTCAATTTTGGACACTATTCATACTTGACTTTAAAAAGTTCATAACAACCTTATTTTTCAAACCAAAGGCATTAAATCATCCAAAATATGTCAATATAATCCATAAAATTCGTTTATTGCATAAAAATGTTCAAATTAAATTTATTTTAATATTTATACATTCATTTATTTGAATATTTCATTAATGAGGAAATCACTGCATCATAATTGTGTCATAAATAAATATATTTATGTAATGTATAAAAATTATAAATAAAATAACATGATGTAGTAAATATTTTTATATTTATAATGAATATTTATATGAATATATATCTGTTATATAACCCTATATTAAAATCTATTTAGTAAAAGATATTTGTTTTTGTTATACTTATCTTAAATATTAATTCTTATAAAATGCCATTTTCACATCCAATTGAATCCATGGGGTCTCAAAACAGAAACAAGGATGAAAATGGTTAGGAATATCACATAAATTTGTATTAGGACATATTTTAAGGTAGATTTATACTATTAAATTATTATTTTTTACCCTTATTTACCAGATTTACTCTTTAACCATAGTAAATAAAATAATTAGTGAAGTTACTATTCACAATTTATAAAAATAAAAGGTACCTATTTACATAATTTTAACCTTATGATTAAAAATATTGAATCCATTTTTCCAAATTCAGAACACAGAAGTTTCATAAATTTATTTAAAATTAATTTCCGTTGTTAAAACCAAAAAGCGGGTTTTTAATAAATAATAACTTTCAAAAGATTGACATGTGTTTATGTCCAATTTAAAAGTGAAATTACTTCCTATGAAAAAATTGAATTAAATAATTAAAATATAATCCAATTAAAATTTAAAATAAATTAAAAAATATAATCTAAATAAATAAATAAATTAGATTAAAAGACAGTTTTTAATTAAAATACAATATTTTTCACTATTCATAAAAATATGAATTTTTCATAAAAATACCAAACTTTCATCCAAAGTAAAATTTTTATGTTCCTATTCTAAATAAGAAATTTATTTTGTCAAATTGAACATATTAAAGTGACAAAAAATATATTTAAAATGGGTGTGCGATCAAAAGGCGGTAAAACTGTATTTTTTGAAAAATACTTATTTTATCTGAAAAATTGATTTTTATCTCATATCATGTTCTAGAAAATGTGTAAGATGAATTCTAATGTTATATAAAATTCAATATGTGGTTAATAATATTCATAATTTCTAGTTTATATCCCATTAAATAATAATAATTTAATAATATATCATTCTTTAGTGAAACTTGGTATCGCGTACAACGCAAGCAATCGAGGAAGGTCATTGTTGTGTTTAATGCAATCCAAGTTAGTGTTTCATGTAGTGAAAACTTCCTTTGGTGTTGATTATAACATAATCCAAACTTAGTTCATTTTTACATTGAACAAAATCTATACTCATTGTTGAATTAAATCGAAAGAACATGAAATTGTGTGCAAGACAATCCAAGTACAGTGTTGCGTATACTGCAAGAAAATATGGTGTTGCGTATATTATAAGCTAATCTTGGTGTATCAAACAACACAAGACATCAAATAAATTAAAATAATACATCTCATAAATTCTCGGGGTGTTACATTCTACCCATCTTAAAATGAATTTCTCCCTTGACCTTTTTTGGGGGTTATAAGTGGTTTAATACTTGAAAGTATCTTTCATAGAAACCCACATAGTAAAAAGGAATACTAAAAATTCATTTCAAAAAGAAAAGTTATAAACATTATGGTTACCCTAAGTAACTATTCACTGGGTTTCTACATAGGAGAACATAGGTCGGAACTGAAAAAATGGATATGAAAGAGAAATCTAACCATCAAGTTCTGATGGATAGTGATAGAGAATAAGGTTTAGAGAAAGTTAGCTACTTGAAAACCTTAAATCTGCAATGATTTAAGGGACCATTTGATTTTTCGGATAGGAAGGTGCTAGGATAACATTTTTTTTGGTTTTCCAGATCTTTTTCATAAAGTTGAATAATTTTGAATGAGAATAAATACTTAATTGATTTTGGTATAATCTCACTGTTGTTTGTTCCTTGAATAATTTACACTTCATCTCTTATGTAAATGAAGTTGAATTTTTCATTTGTGAAGTGTTAGAAGATCATTAGATAGAATTATAGTTCATCCCATCTTTCTCAACAAAAAGGTTTTAAAAGTTTATCAAATAAACATAATTCCACCTATAGTGAGATAATTAATTAATCTAACAAACTTAAAAGGGGAAATAAATTATACTATACATAAATGGATAACATTAGAATCCTTCCAAAAACTAAAAATATAAAACTTTATACAGAGGTGAAATAAATCTACTTAAAATTTGTCTCCTATATCTCATAAGGTGGTTCTTGGTTGTCACATTCCAAAAATGTGAATACGTTAATCATGTATTATCTTGAAACATGAATTACATAGAACCTTAGTGAAAATATGAATTCTGTCAAAAGTTAAATCTTTCCACTTACCAAAATACCAAAAATTCTATATACACAAACCATGATATCACTTTGTACTTATATCAATCATGAGCTCATTAATACTATCAAATATCTCATTATCTATTTATCCCTTCATTATGCGCATATCATGTGCTTTCAAAAAATATCATAATAAACTTTCATAGTTACCGACACAATTCAACATACACATTAAAATACTTAAGGAAAAAAAATAGTGTAACAATCCTTAGATGTTTCTTTAGTCCATATTACCATTAAATTACTTATACAACATTACTAAAAAAAACATGCAATCATTCCACTACCTTCTTAAACTATTTACTGAGCTTCATCGTTTTATTCCTCAACACTTCTTTCATCTCATATATCATTTGCTGTCTCTTCATCTTCATCAATATAAATACTACCCATATGAACATTCTGATTCTCTTCATGAGATTCTCCCTTAGGGAATCGATTTTCATAATTCCTATACATTCCATATTTAAAACATTTAACCGTTTTTGATGTCTTAGTAATACCATTATCCTTGTCCATTGTGTTAACAAAATGTTTTCCTTTGAAATTAATGGCTTTGTGACCCCCTTTTCCACACCCAAATCATCTTCTAGTTCCTTTGAAAAATTCTCCTTGATGCCTCTTCCCACAGGATTTACATGAAGAAAATTAAACTTTCTTTTATCTAGGATCACCATGAAACTCCACCTTTCTCTTATTAACTGCTTCGGGAAACTCACTAATGTTGAGATTATTGATCATATTATGAGATTTATGATTAGGAATAATGATGATGTTTCTCCTTCCAACTCCCATTTCATTTTTTGTATCATGAATAATATCATTCTATTGTCTATCATATTCTCTATTAACATGAATCCGCCTATTTCCATCTATTTTCTAAAACCCAAAAAGAATAGTGTGAGAGGCGAAAATCATACTTGGAAAAAAAATCAAGGGGGAGTACTTTCAATCTCTAACATCTTTGGTTTAATACTAGGTTATTCATGATCTTTATCATAATTCTATGACTCTAACATATACTTATACTTAACCATAGGGATATCCCTATACATATATTAGAAATATCTCATGGGTTCTCACTAAAGTTTTCACATCCTAGTTTCCAAAGGTTAACTAAACCTTCGCTTTGATACCAACTATAGAGACCCTACTTAACACACATTGACATTACATTTATTTTTCAGAATACCTAATACATAACATAAATAGATTCCCAAAGACTGTATTAGTTTAGTGTCTTTAGAAACTTAGAACATAATCTTCTAACTTGGTGAAAGATCTTCAACATCTCCCATAAAGATCCTCCCCATTTGTTTTCCTCCATAAAACCTTTATTTATATCATGGGGAAAAGAAAACATAAAAAGGGTGAGCTCAAATTTTCAGTAAGGGTAAAAATTGAGAACATAAAACAAACCATAAACATAAGAACATAAAAACATGAACATAAAGTTTAAATATCAAAATCATGGGTCATGAAATAAATCTTAGCAGTTCATATGGAACATTTCATAAAGGAACATTAACAATAAAATTACGTTATAATAAAACATGGGATTGTGTAAAATAAAAAATCACATAATATGATTTCAATATTAGCCACGGAATTGCTACCAAGACCATCATAGTGGAAAAATTCAATTACTGAATTGAGTTTACTTGTCATTCTAACCATGTATTACTGAACCTGATTTACTTGCTGTTCTAGCCATGCATTACTGTACCATATTTACTTACCATTCCAATCATGTCTATATAATGAGATATAAATCTTTATCCACTGAATTTTAGGGAGATATTGGTCCAACCCATCTCATAATGAAATCATTATTTCATGTTCCACAAAATCATAAATCATTCATCACAGCATAACCCATTAAATAAAATGGGCTTCTAAAACATCATTCCCTCAAAAAAAATATAAAACAAATGGATTTAATGAAAATAAATCCATCACAAAAACAATAAAATAAATGTAATAATATGTATAGAGACATAAACCTATTTCATCTTTGATGGAAAATAATTTTGATAAAACACTTGAACTTAAATCTTGAGGAAAATATTCTTTATTTTTCCAAAATGTTTTCTTTTCTAAAAATGTCATTCACTTTTAAAAGAAAAGAATTTAGTTTAAAATAAACTTGTAAACTTGTATAGTAAGCTTCATGGAAATAATGTGTTATGAAGATGTAAAAACTTGTTCATGTCGTATAAGATAAAAAACATTCTCCTCGTACTTTTATTGGAAAAGTCAAAAAGTACCTCGTATGGTAAACGAAAGAAGGATTCCTTACAAAACATGTATTAAAAGTCAAAAAATGGGTAAAAATGAATTTAAACATACATATAATAATAGTAAACATTCTATGAGAATATTTTTATAAAACATGGACATGGATGATAAATATGTCCCCCGTAGATACTTACGGATAACAAATCTCGGATAAAACGAGATTGGAAAAGTTATCCCTTACCTTAGGTCAAATTTCTTATACATGTGTCCGAAACTCTTGTATAGTGGGTTTAAACATATTATTAACTTGTAACAAATTCATAATAATATTTATGATATCATATATGATTTATTTACGACTTTATATTACCCATTCATGTTTCAATTCCATGTTAAAGTAACGTTTTGGGTAGTAATCATTTTATTTATCAAATGAGTTTGGGCTTGTTATTCTTGATATTATTAATTAGATCATGATTTAATTACTTAAATAATGTAAAACATGATTTATATATAATATATATTCAATATATATATATATAATGTATAGATAAATGAAATGTAATACACCGTTCATGGAGACGGTAGGCCGTACATACACATGCACACTATTTTCGTTTTTCTTATTGAATTGAATGGAAGTAAGTAAATGATATATATATATATATACATAAATAAAATATCTTTATTATATTATATTCTTCATTATTATTTATTATATATAATTTATAATTATTCTTGAATGGTTAACATGGAGAATGAATCTCATTGCGTCCTGGAGACGGTAAGCCGTACTTATACACGAGCGATGATATGGCTCCCATAATTGTTGCATGGTATTAGAGTGGATAGTGTATAATTTATTAGAATTAGTATCATGTTATAATAATCATATATAGTTATTATTTCCACAATTATACCCATCCAAGTAAGGTGGTGGTGAAAAACAGATTACACCACGACGTGGAGACGATAAGCCGTACGTATGCACTCACGGTGATTTCATTTTTAATAAGATGGATAGAAGGTTAAATAGTGTTGTTTCATATTTATAATAAAATATAATAATATTAGAGATACTGATTTTATTAATTTATATTGAAACAACTAATTAAGTGGAAGTAGAAGAAGAAAGAAATTTGAATGAATCGGTAGAAGAGATCACATCTTCCTCGACGTGCCTCCTTTAAATTTCCTCTTAGGGTACTAGAGTTGGTCTTTTGAGGAGAAAAGAACCTCTAGAATGTAACTAGGGAAGTTTATAAGAGAAATGGGAAGGGTTTTTCCAAGATTGAAGGCTCAAGATGGAGTGAATATGAGAGGGAGGAGGTTCCCTTTTATAAGATATGAGAGGGGCACTTTAGGAAACTCTCAAAATATTAATTTATTATAAATTAAATTTCTATTAAAAATGGTCAAAAACTTATTTAATTAGAAGATAATATTATTTTGGTTGTAATACCCATCATAAATTAATTTTTAGATATGTTTTTAATATTTTTTTCCTATTTTGTTTGGTTTAGCCCTTATTTTACCCTTTTTAATCTTACCGTGATATCATGTTGTTTACAAATTTTGAGTTAATATAATTACCATATCATGTAAAACGACCCAAAAAAGTTATTTATGATATATTTGGACTTATATTAACCATTTGGATGAATATTATATTTTTAGGAATTTAATATAATTTAATAAACTATTTTTTGTTTTAAGTTATGAATTATGTGAATTTTGGACACTATTCATACTTGACTTTAAAAAATTCATAACAACCTGATTCCTTCAAACCAAAGGCATTAACGTATTCCCAATACATAAATTACATACATAAAATTAGTGGATATAATCAAAATGTTCAAATTAAATTTATTTTAATATTTGTAAATTCATTTATTTGAATCTTCCATTAATGAAGAAATCACTACATCATAATTGTGTCATAAATAAATATATTTATCTAATGTCTAAAAATTATAAATAAAATACCATGATTTAGGAAATATTTTTATATTTATAATGATGATTTATATACATAGATATCAGTTATATAAATTTATATTAAAATCTATTTAGTAAAAGATATATGTTTTTGTTATAATTATCTTTAGTTTAAATTAATTATTATAAAATGTCATTTCCCCATCCAAGTGAATCCATTGGGTCCCAAAATCTACCCAAGGATTCCCATGGTTGGAAATATCTCATAAAATAGGATTAGAACACGTTTTAGGTTAGTTTTATACTATTAAATTATTATTTTTACCCTTATTTACTAGATTTACCCTTTAACCATGGTAAATAAAATAATTACTAAAGTTACTATTCATAATGACTAAAAATAAAATGTATCTATTTACATAATTTGAAACTTATTATTAAAAACATGTAATCTATTTTTCCAAATTCGAAACACAGAAGTTGTAGTAATTTGTTTAATAATTCCCGTTATCAAAACCAAAAAGCACGTTTTTAATAAGCAATAACTATCAAAAGATAGACATGTGTTTATGTACAATTTAAAAGTAAAATTACTTCCAATGAACAAAATTTAATTAAATGATAAAAATATAATCCAATTAATCTTTAAAACCAATTAAAAATATAATCTAACTATATAAATAAATTAGATTAAAAGACTATTTTGAATTAAAATACATTATTTTCACTGTTCAGAAAAATAATAATTTTATCCGAAAAACACAAAAATTTAATCCAAAGTAAAATATTTATGTTAATATTATAAATATGAAATTTATTTTGTCAAATTGAACATATAAAAGTGACAAAAACTAGATTTAAAATAGGTGCGCCATAAAAATGCGATAAAACTGCATTTTTATTAAAATACTTCTTTTATCCGAAAAAATTGATTTTGTTCTCATATCATGTTATAGAAAATGTGTAAGATGAATGATAATGTAAAATAAAATTAAAAATATGGTTAATACTATTCATAAATTCTAGTTTATATCCCATTAAATAATAACAATTTAATAATATATTATTGTTTAGTGAAACTCGGTGTCGCATACAACACAAGCTATTGAGGAAGGTCACTCTGCTGCGCAAGATTATATTTGGGTAGCATAAAACACAAGACATCAATGAAATTAAAATAATACATCTCATAAATTCTTGGGGTGTTACACCCTTATTCTCTATTTATGTTTTCTATGATTTATGGAAATATCATGTTTCAGAAAGTAAGTATATGATTCTTTATGGGCGACATGTATGTCTTTATGAAAATGATTTCATATGTTTATTAGTATTCATGGACTAATGGTTTCTTTCCTTATTTTTATATCCCTTATCAATATTTTTATTATCATACCATGTTTTCAAATTCTTTCCACATGTTATATGGATGTGTAATAGAAATAAAAAAATAAAGTTAATGTTATAAAGATTTGTCAAAGAAATCATGTTGCTGTTTTGTGTTTAAAATTTTATGTTTTGGAAGAAATGGATACTATTTTAATGGTACCCACTTATGCTTGTGGGTTTATATATATGAGTTTTGTCTAAACATTCTAAAAATCAAAACTGAAAAGATATTTTGGAATGTAAATAAGTGAAATCTAGATGAAATAACTAGAATATGCAATGTTTAAGGCCGATTCCTTATAGATATGTTCAACTCATGGTTATGTTTGTTTTGTTAAATATTCATAATTTTTTAAGAATATTAAGTGTATCATATTAAATTAAACCTCCATATTATCATTCTATGACATTGGATATATAAATTTATATAATGGTATACATTTCATGAAGTGAAATGATACTTTCCCTCTAAGACTATGAATTTGATTTTATCCCTAACCGATGTTCATCATTGATTATTATAGGTCATGATGAAATGTTAAGATTAGAATGAGAATTATTCTTGTATAGAGATACAAAATATTCCCATGAGGCTCAAGAAAAATAATATAATTCTTTATTTGCATTGGATAACCTACAAATTATACCACATTGAGTTCTATACAGATTTCATTGGTATAAGAGGGGTTCTCGGATCATGCACTACTACAAATTTGTCTTTTACCAGTGCTAAAAATAGCCTTTAACAGTGCTAGAAAAGCGCTATAAATTCCGGCGAAGATAGGGGGTCCCCTTTATCAGTACTCCAAAAATCACTGATAAAGACCCCTTCTATCAGTGCTTTTAAAAAAACTGCTGATAAAAGGGGTCTTTTATCAGCGCTAAAACAAAGTGCTGATAAAGGGGTCTTTTATCAATGCTTTCTTTTTAGTGCCGATAAAAGACCCCTTTTATCAGTGTTTTTTAAAAGCGCTGATAAAAGTTAAAAAAATAAAAAATTAAAAAAAATTAAAAAAATCCTGCCAATCGGGGGGCTTTTTATAATGCTTGAGCCCCCTTTTACAACACTTTACTACCCCACTCTAGCACCCCACAGACACCCTCCACCCTTTATCAGCACTAGCCCCAGAATCACCCATGCGCGCGCGTCCCTGCCTCTACCCAGATTTGATCTCGATACCTCCCCCCTGCGCTCCTGAAGCCTTTTCCACTCCCCTATATTGATTTTTTCTCTTGTTAGTGATATATCTGTTTATTTATTTATATATATTTAGTTATATTTATTCGTATAGTAATATATATTTATATGAATATAAATATATATTTATATTAATATAAATATATAGTTATATGAATATAAAAATATAGTTTTATAATTATTTATATATTTATAGTGATATTAATATATATATTTATAGTTATATCAATATATATATATATATTTAGTTATATTAATATATATATATAGTTAGATTAATATATTGGTATATAAATATTCATATATTTTTATTTTAAATAAAATGGATATTAGTTATTATTTAGATAAATCTAATATATTTTATATGTAAATATATTTTATTATTTATATTTATAATTAAATTTTTATGTGTGAATATATAAAAAATATGTATATATTGTTATATATTTGATTATAAATAGAAGTACATTATAAAAAATGATGAAATTTCAAAGACATAATATCAATATGAATGTAATAACTTGGAATAAATTCAGTCCCCACTAAAAACATCCAATAATACCCCCTTAAACGAGGTTGAAAATCCAAAAAATGTTAAAAAATCGGGGTATCCCGACTAAAAACCCAGTTTTGGAGGCCTTATGGTCCTCCTTTGGCCTCCAAAAAACCTTTACCGGGGTCTCCTAAAATCATAATGTCATAGAGCTCGTCGCAGGCTTCGATTTGATATGTGGTAGAGCTCAAATGGACACCCGGATCAAAAGTTATGGCCGTTTGAAGTTCGAGTTGCATTTTCAACATATTTTGGATATTTTTTAATTTTTTTAAGTTTTTAGTCTTCAAATTGTTATGAAATGACTATTACTCCATAATAATTAGCAAATTATTAATTAAAAATATTTTTTTAATTTTTTTATAAGCCATTTTCACTAAATATCTTATATATTATGTGTAACTGTATTTTTATACTTATCTAAAATATATTTAAAAATATATTTAAAAAATATAAATTATATTTATATCAATATAACTATATCTATATATTTAAATATTAATATATATTTTTTAATGATTTTTTTTGGAAGTAGACCCTTTATCAGCGCTTTTTTTAAAAGCGCTGATAAAGACCCCCTTTATCAGCGCTGCTAAAAAAGCGGTGATAAAGGGATACCCTTTAACAGTGCTAAAAAAGCGCTGATAAAGGGGTACTTTTATCAGTGTTTTTTAGCGCTGATAAAGGTACCCTTTATCAGTGCTTTTTTTAGCGCTCATAAAGGTACACCCCTTTATCAGCGCTTTTTCGTTAGCGCTGATAAAGGGTGGCGCTGAGAATGCCCAGTTTTGTGGTAGTGATGTTTGTGTCCCCACTACTTGAGGTTATCAAGATACCTAGAATGATAACCTTTGTACATTGATACCCTTCTTTTGAAAGTCTACATATTGACTTAGACAATGTGGGGGGTGGATAGGTATGTTGTTGATCATTTCTTCGGTTGGATATTAACCAATATGGGATTTTTCCTCTTGTATGACAAGTATAACATCAATTCCTTTGATTAAGATAGACTATGGGAGTGTGGATTCACACCTAGATATTATGTATATATATCTATCAAGATAACGTACATGTGGCGTTCCTATCCTTATGGATGAATGACTTGTTTTTTATTCATTGAACATGTCAACACAAACTCAGAGAATCAAGAATGAATGTGTTGGATATATGAAAGGGACATAATGTTCTGTGTCCCATGGTCACTTTATGCATTGGAAAAAATAGAAAATATGAGAATGCATGTTTTTGTATGATACTGACAGGTGGAAACATGTATAGAGATACACGTTTTTAGTGGATATTACACCAAATCCCTTTATATCTTGAGTAGAATTAATTAATTTATAGAGGCCGCTTTTTATTGTATGGATTGAGAAATTAATATTTGTTTCTAAACCTATAAATTATCACAAGGTCATAATTTTAGGTTGACTAAATTGGGATTGAGTTTGACTCAAATATTTACTCTAAATTTGTTTTAAAGTTAATATAAAAATTGTTTTGGATGTTATTCTGAGGGTATTTCATATGATCCGAAACATGGTGAAGTTGGTGAATGTTTTCCAAAAGGTTTTTTGGATGATATCCAATAGTATTTTTGGATATGATTTCAAAAGTTATTATATATGATACAATATAATGTGAAATGGCACAAAGTCTATTAATATTTATTAATAGTGGGATATTTATGAAAATTTTCCCTAAATAGATATATATATATATACATATATAAATATATGATGTAAATAATCATATATATATAAATATTGATATATACATAACCTGTATGCCATCTTACACGAAATGAATTGGGTGTGTAATTATTTGTGTGTTTGAAGCTTAGAAATTTCTTCCATCTGAGCTATTATTTATTATATTTTTTATGAGATAAAATATATGGGAGGTGAATAATTCATATGATGAATTCCTTTACTTTAAAAATCATTAAATCATGAACTATGAACACATAAGGTAATTATATAACCTAGGGGTTTCCTTGTGTATTATATGAACACTACCATGTGGTGGTAGTGGGAGTGCAGTGTACACTGAGATCCTCAAGCATGGAAAAAACTCTCTAAGAACCATAGGTATTTTCAGCTTCCTTCTTCACAAATAATATTTTATAACATCATAAATGTAAGGATATATCCCTCATGTAAAATGATAGATTTATTTTGGATATTGGATACACTATGGTGGTACGATGATTCCACCACTTAGTGATCATCATTATAACCATAAAATAGAGTTCAAAGATGATGTTGTGCTCTTCGATGTATAGTATTGATGTTTACATAAGTTCTTCATTATTAGTTTTATACAAAGTTTCATATTTTATTCCATGTAGTTCTATGAATATGGATTCTAATTGAATCTACTGTGTCTAATAAGTGTTATTAGATTTACGAGAATCCCAACAAGATATTCCCATTTTATCGGAGTTTTTTTGATGTCTTATGAGAAAAGTATCCTTGTCTTCATTTGAATCATGTATTTGATTTTTTAATATAACTCATACCTAGTACTACAACTATTTCAAATAATCCATATAGAATGGTCCTAATTGAGTTGTAATAATTAAAGAAGTGACTCTAGGAGAATCTTTATAAGAGACTCATTTGGACAATTACATCATTGTGTGGTGCACTTAATCTTTTTATTACTAATAAATTTGGATCCATGTGGATCTACATTAATTATTAAGAACCTAACATGATCATAATCAAGAATAAGCATCCTATACCCAGTATTTATGATTTTTGTAATCAACTTTGAGGGATAAATGATTTTATGAAATTTACCTTCATTCTGGATTTTATCAATTAATGATAAAAAATTGATGACTTACCTAATATATCCTTCTACGTGAGGTATGAAAATAATGAATTTATAATGATTCTATTTGGACTTAATAATGTAATACCTATCACCAATAATTTTAGGAATATAGTTTTTGGATATTACCTTGATCAAATTTTGGGAGTCATTATAAATGGAATTATTGTGTACACCAAGATAAAGAGAGACCATGAAGATTAATTGAGAATTATTCTGAAGACCCTAAGAAAGGAGAAACTATATGAAAGAGTTATTAAGTGTGAATTCTAGTTAGAGAAAGTATCAATCTTGGGGAATGTGATCACTAGTGTTCGTATATAAATAGTTCCTTCTAAGAGAGAAGACATTAAACACTGGCCTAGGACAACCACTATGATTGAGATCCATAGTTTTCGTGTATTAACTGGATATTGTGGATAATTTTCGATTAATTTTTCATGGATATATAATTTACTTACCAAGTAAACATTAAAGGTATTCATGTGCCTTTGGACTGATGAATTTAAATAAAATTTGATGGAGTTCAAGAGATGGTTGGAAAGTGCACCTACACTCACTACCCTATAATAGATAAGGGTTCTTGATTTTCAGTGATGCATTGAATAAGGGATTGAGATATGTTCTTGTGTTAAATGAAATGGTGATAACTTATTACATTATCAATTAAAGGTTCATGGGAATAATTAACCAACCCATGACTTGGACATAACAATGTTTATCTTTTCATTTATTAATTATAGGAATTATATTTATAGATAATGGTGTGACATATATACTGATCATAAAATTTTAAAGTATATATTCACCAAGAAATTGTTGAATATTAACAAGAGAAGATTTTTGGAGTTGAATAATGATTATTACTTATTTATAAATTACTACTATGGGACAAAAAAGAAGGTAGCTGATGCTTTGAGTTGAAAGGGTCCACATAGATTGTCTATGAGTAGGATAAAACATCCAATATTTATGGATATTTAAAGAATATACCTTGAAATAATGAAGGAGGTGGACACATATTATCTTGTTAAAAAGAGAGTTCGGCCACCCATCCATGTAAAGATTAAAAAAGTGTAGAAGGAAGATATAAGGATTAAAAATAAGGTGAGAAATGTTCCTAAGTTCAAACTTTATTATGATATAATGATAAGGTTTGGGAATAGAATATTTGTCCCTATTATACCAAAATTTATGAAATATTTGTTAGATGAAGATCCTAGCTCATCATTCTTTATTCATATAGGAAGTATGAAGACGTATAGAGACCTTAAGGAACATTTCCAATGGGATAAAATGAAGAGAGATATAATAGAGTATATATCTCAGTTCTTGGTATGGAAACAAGTTAAAATTGAGCATAATAATTTTAAGGGGATGTTACAACCATTATTGATACCTATATGGAAATGATAAAACATCCCCATGTATTTTATCATAAGACTCCCCAATAAATATAAAGGAAATAATGCTATTTGGGTTGTAGTCGATCACCTTGGAAATTTAGTACATTTTGTTGCTACTAGAGAATATTTATCTCTTGATAATATTTCCTGGATATAAATTAAAGAATTTGTAAAGTTACATGGAATACCACATTCTATTGGATTTGATCGAGATCATAGGTTTACCTTGAAGTTCTAGAGAGGAATTCCACAAGCTCTAGATACTGAGTTGTGTTTCAGTACTGCATATCATACTCAAACATATGTTTAGTCTTAGAGAACCATTCAAACCATAAAAGGATATGTCATGATCCTATTCTATAGATTTCAAATGTGGTTGGGATCATCACTTTCCTCTTGTTTAATTCTCTTATAACAAAATATTTTTATCGATAATTATCATGGATCCTTCTAAATCCCTCTATGGAAAGAAGTTAAGTCATATGAAATTATAGGACAATTTTAGGAATGAAATATTTTGGGACTGAGCTAGTTGAGGAAATTACAGATAAATTTATATCCATTCAGTATAACATTAAGGCATCTCAAATTGGATAGAAGAGTTATAATAAAAATTATCACTAAGATCTATAATTAAAAGTTAGTAATACGGTATTCCTAGGAATTTCTCCATGGAATATGTTTTTTGGATTCATAAATAATGTAATGTCAATCCCTATATATATTATCCGCTTTGATATTATGGATCGATTAAGGATGGTATCTTATCACTTAGCGCTTCCTTCAAACCTCCCTCAAGTCTATTATGTGTTCTATGTATCTATTTTGAGAAAGTGCATACATGTTCCTTCGGATGTAATAAAATTAGAGGTTTTACCAATGGTGTATTATGTTTAATATCATGAACAACCAGTAAAAATCATGGATCATAGATATAAATTTCTACAAAAACTATTCAACTCATCTAGTTAATTCTCTATGGAGGAGTCAGAAATTCACGGAAGCTACATGAAGGAATGTGGATGTGATGAAGAAGAAGTATCCTATCTTGTTTAAATTGGAGTGATGTAATTTCATGAAAAAATTTCTTTTTAATTGGAGTAGAATGTATAAAATTGATATTTTATATATTTTTCCTTAAAATAAATTTGAATTACTCAATATATTACATTAAATACAACACATAGTCTAAATGAGAAATGATTATTATAAAATTTAAAACCTAGTGATTTTCTTAGAGGGTATGAATAAGATTATCAAAACTATGAAATTTATATTGAATTTTTTTTATTGAATTTTAATTTATTCATTAATTCCTATGAAATAATAATTAAATTTTTAATGAAATCATTTCATAGTTTAAAGTCTTATTTTTCAAGTGAAATGTATTTTTCTTTTTGAAATTTTTATATAAAATAATATATTGATAACTATTAAAAATCAATTTTAATTAAACTTATTTTAAATTTATGAATAATAATCCATATGTCAGTAATATATTGTTTAGTAATGAAGATAAATTCTTTTTATGGTAAAAAGAGTTATTTTAAAAAACCATTTTTATGTGCGTAATGTGTTTTTGTCATGATAAATTAATCAAACCAGTATTGATTAATGGATTTAAAAAAATTTATTTTATATATATTCAATAAAATATTTTAACATTCATTTAACAGTTTTTATAATGTATGTAATTTATGTAAATTCATTTTTATTCTTCAAAATGCAATTATCTAAAATATGGCTTTTGTAGAATTTTGCGCATTTATTTGAAAATTAAATTTATCAATTTATATAATTTGAATTTTATAAAATGTATTAAATATTTTAAAATATAATTAAATTTTTTTAATGAGGAAACATTCATTTTATTTTATAATGAATAGTAAAAATGGTAAAAAATGGTTATCACAGTTATGGTTAAAACAAGTCTATCAAAGGTTTAAACTAAGAGATAAGGGTAACAATACCACTTAAACTTGAATAAATATATTATATAAATAAAAAAATAGTTAATCCAATATCATCAATATAATGAGATATTATTATTATTATAGTACAATCATTTTCACCTCTCTTACATCAAATGGGAAATGAATGTATTATGCGTACATATGCGTGGACAACAACCTCAAAAAAAATATATGATTAATTTTCCATCATCGTCCCACATTGATATATGTAATGATGGATATAATTTATATATATGATATTTATGATATAATTATGTTTCTTTAATGATAAAATATTATTTTTCATTCTTTTATTTTTTCATAGAAATGAGAAAAACGTTCATGTGTATGTACGGATTACCATATTAAAAAACGATGTAATTACTTTTTATATATATACCTTTTATAAATAGTTATAAACATGTATATAATGAGTATGTATTATATTTATATCATTATTAACATTATTTTTATGGTGGAACCAATATCATGATGCAAGGACCATAACTTCTTAATCAAAACAAACATGAAAAATGAAAGAGTTAACACCTTAAATATTGAAGATAATAAAAGTTTATTAATTAATGTTTGAAAAGATATTATAAGTGAAATATTTAATTTATTATATATATTAATATAATTCTTGTATATAATTATAATAAATTTAAATTTATTATATTATAGGTTAAAGGTACTTAGGAAGAAATTCAGATATGAGGTAAGGGTTTTATGTTACAATCTCACTGTTTGTCAATATTATATATGCCTAAATTTATGATGATGAAATTATTTGATAAATTTCTCATAAATATATTTAATTTTCATTTTATATTGTTTTTTATAGAGATTATAATTTTTTCCTTTCATTTTTTCCTATTACTGTAATAAAAAGTAAAAAAGAATGTCCTTAAGGAAACCTGACTTATTTCTCCATTTGGTCAGGAATATTTTTTCCCTTTTCCATATTTTATTCAATTAATTTTAAAGAATGTTTTTTATATCCAATAATTATATAATAATGTCATTTTTTCACATTTTTTAATTTCAATAAATATTCTTAAAAGTAATCTTCTAGTCTTTTTTCGAACAAGGTGTTTTTTATCATTTGTGTGAAGAAAACATTTGTTTTATCATATACCGAAAGAATTTATTTTCCCAAAATCACGACTTCTATTTTATTTAAATATTATTTAAAATTTTCTATGCTTATTTCTAAAATATATTTTTTATAATATTTTGGAAATTTTTAGATTTAAAAAATGTTGTTGAAAAATGAAAAATCTATTTACTTCATGAAATGAACTATGATCTTTTAATGGTATTTTCATATATTACACCATCCATTGAATATACATACAATTAAATTAAAATATCATCCAATATTAATATACTTATTATTTCACTAGATAAATATTGATTATGTGTAGTGACACTGACCCTAGTTTCTTAGATCTAGTGCCTTCTTCAATACATTTTCACAATATAGAAGTAATTTCATACCAAAGGACCAAATAGTTTAGTAGTCTTGGTAAAGAAAGATACATAAATGATTTTCACATTAAATTAGAATAAAAAAATTTCAATATAATTTTTTAAAATATAGTTATTCCCTCTAGCATATTCTTGCATATTTGGGAAAGAAACCAAAATAATTGTGAGTTTAAATGCTCTTCAAGGGTTATATAAAACAAAAGCAATGATGAATAAATAAGAATAATCTATATGGAATGATAAATAACTGAACACACAATACATTTAATTATTAAACAAATAATTAATATCATCTATATAAAATATTGATGAAAAATTTCATTGATAATAATTAATATGGAAAAGTAAATAACTAAAACACATGCCATTTAATAAATAAAATTATAATAAATTACATCCAGGGATAATATCAATGAAAACATATCATGGATATTAATTAATATAGAATGATAAATAACAAAAAAACACATTACATTGAATCAATAACATGAATTTTATAATTGGATAAGGCATAATCAATATGTAAAGGTAAATAACTGAAAAAATATTCCATTTAATCAACAATTGAGAAATAAATACATCTAGAGATAATATCATTACGAAAATATCATGGATAAAAATAATTGAATTCTTAATGAATGGAATAATTAATTATTGTACATCATGTTTCCCATGCACATGATACCACTACAATCAATATTTATTCTCAATATATTTTATAACTAATGGGTGGAAATTCATTTAACTAAGGCTAGCCAATAGGTTCATCCTAAGAGATTAACAATGCATCCAGGGGCTATCTATAACTAGGAATCACCCTTGTATTTTATGTCCAAAGAATTCCTTATATATTAAATAATCAATATAATTCAAAAACAATGCACCATATCATCAAATATTCGTATTGAGTGAAGAATACAGTTTTATCAATATTTCCCCAAATAAACAAATGAATTTCAATATAGAACACCGTATGTAGAAATGATATATAGTTTAAACAATAAACAGATCCATGATAAATAATATATATATTTAGGGGAAATTTAATGTCCAATTATCATAGGAAAGTGAACATTTGAAGGGAAAGTTATTGACTACAAAAATTAATCACGTAAGTGAATTTCAATATGATCCTTGGTCAAAATAATTATAAACCATCTGGAGGGACAATAAGGATTGTATCAATAAAAAATTACCCCATTTTAGTATATATAAAATTAATGGTTATTTTAATTTAATAATAGAAATATGATAAAAATATCTTTATAAAAATTCTTGATGAAAATATCATCTTCATTTTGAAAATCACTTTTTAAAACATAAAACATTTTAAAAATAATTTTCTTTTAGAAATTATAAATTTTCTAAATATTAGGAAAAAATTCTATAAAAATAACCCTGAAACCAAGAAAAATAATCCCCAAACAAATGACAGTCATGTTAGCGGTTAATTCTTTACATTTTATATAAGATAAAATGAACATTTCATTTCCACTGTAAAAACCATAGAAAAGTTATTTATTCCAAAAAAAACAAGAATATTACTTTGATTTTTTTTGTGAAAATAAAAAATGGTTAAAAATTAATTTATTAAATAATTTTTAAAATGTCAAAAACATTTTTGGAAACATTTTTAAGAAACATGTTTTTTGAATAAAATAACTTTTCAACCGAAGAGGGAAATAATGCCAGGTTTTCTTAAAACAATTATATCAATTATTTTAAGTACCAAAGAGTGGAAAATGGTACTATTAATTGAAAATATCATTAATAACTAATGGATAATAAAATATTTTTTTTATTTATACAATTATCAAATAATTTCCTTCAACTAAAATTTAATAATAAACAATCTCGATTAGAACAAGATTGTAAAATAAACCCTTACAATGATCATAATTTTGAATTTAGAATTAACCAATGAATAAATTTTGTGTATAAAATATAAATCCATATAAAATTATGGAAAATATTAAATAATATGATAAAGATTCATTTTTAAAATAGTCTTATAATATCAACGATAACAAATAATTAATGTAACTCAATGTAAAGTAATTGAGTTATGAAATTAAAACCACTTGGTAATTTTTAATTCAAATACCCTTGGATTAAATTAATCAAATTTAAACATAAAATATACTTATATATATCATCCATGTGGTGTGGTTATTAAAATAGCGTCACATCGCTTCACAAAGGTGGTAATCCATGCACATAGGAACGATTATATCATTTTTTCAGTGTAAAAAAAGAAAATGATATATTAAATATTATGAATGATGAATATGTAATGAATATAATAATTATTTCATGTATATAAATTATATTCATTAACTTCATCTTTATTAAATTCCATGTAAATCATTTGTGAAAAACAAATCACATCGCTTTGTGAGGCAGTAGTCCACCTTGCACGAGAGAAACCTTATTATATTCCCTATGAAAGGGAAATTAAAAAGGTATATATGAAAAAATGACTCAAGTGGAATAATTATTATAAAAAATTAACATATATTTATGTTATATCTATTATCATATCCAAACATGATGGGTGAAAATTGAAATACGTATGACATCGGTTCGCTAGGCCGTAGTCCGTCGTACACATAGACGATTATTTCGGAACCCATTTGATGGAAGTGGTGGTTGTTTTAGGTCATTAACTTAAGATAAAAATATATATTTATATGTAATATACTATGGTTACTATATCAACATTTTTAATAATAATTTAAGGGGATGGATAAAGAAATAAAATAAAACTTCTCATTAAATAATGTTAACTCTTCTTCATGTGTCCTCCTTAAGATTTCACAAAATTCATTCCTAGGTTTTATTTACACCCAAAATGAGGCTTATAAGATGATATCATGAATTTTGTGAAGTGATTTGGGATGGTATTCACTGAACCAAAATTATGTGAATTTTTTGAGAAGAGAGGAAAGTGGGTGGCCTTTTATAGGTGAGTAGAACACTTGTAACTTTTGAAAAGATTCAATAATACCCATGTTGTTATCATGAAAAAAATCCTCCAAAATTAGGAATTATAAAACATATAAGAGATACGAATTAAATATTTCCATAATTTTATTTTGGAAAAGTTGGTAGGTAATTTTTACCCTTATCTTCTTACTTTGACCCCCATATAAATCCGCTTTTACCTTAACCGTGAAAATTAATTTTTACTATTTTCACTATTTATTTTAGTCAAAAATTGTGTTGAACTTATCATAAATTATAAACTATTTAAATTAAAAATAAGGGATACATTTTTTTAAATTCAATTCACTGAATTTGAAAAATATTAATTAAAAGTAATCCTATAGATGAGACGAGAAAGAGGATTTTAAAGAGAAAATGCTCAAAATGTTTACAAAGTTTCTATATAACAATATAAAATGTAAATGGTTCCATGAAATAAATTTATTTAATTAATAATAATTTAACTAATTATAATTTTAAACACATATTAAATATAATTTATCTTTTTAAATTGTTTAAACAAAAATTATTTTTTAAATTAAAATTCAGTATTTTTCACTATTTGTTGAAAAATGAAATATTTTAGAAAAATATGAAATTTTTTCCCTATGATTATTTTGATACATTGATTTAAAAATGAATTTTATTTCATCAAATTAATTTTCTAAAAGTTGTAAAAATGAATTTTAAATTATTCATGCAAATCACATCTAAACCATCTCTTAGAAAAAACACAATTTTTTTTGAAAACATCTCTTTTACTTTTAAATGATTCTTATTTTATTTATAACCAATAGATGCCCATAATTTTCATAGTTTAGTTTCTACTATCTATACCTACCAATTTAATTTCTTTGTTATAAAGGTATACTATAATAAAATTCACTTAGACTTTGGGTTGCGTATTGTGAAAGCTTTTGAAGAGTTTTAATTTAAAGAAATATATTTTGTGGGTTATTTAATATTGATGTTTCATGCGACATACACTATATAACAAAATGTAATAATTTTATTATTTCATGTTTTAATATTATCCCCCCATTGAATAAATTGTGTCCCCTCAATTTAAGCATGATCTCGGTAATCAAAGGTTTGAAATTTGAAAATTATTTTGCTAAAAATTCACATTGTAAAAACAGTTAATAAAATATCCACTTAATAAGAGAAAAAGGAAAGTAAAAAATGTCATTTGGAATAACAAATAACTAGAATTATATGTATACTAACATTTATGGAAATTTAAGATATAGATATGGAAGAAAAGTGTAAATAATTATAGTAAATGATTGAGATCATTGATCACAAGTACGTGAATGGTCAATGGAAAGTTAAGGGCCTCAAAACCATAAATATGTGATGATGTAAAATACCATATGATTCATAAGGTATGATTGGATTAGGATAAAAAAATTATCGTCCTCTTACTATATTTGGGGGGTTCTTCTAATATCTTAGAATATATATAAATTTACTTTATATGTTTCTATTTCATAATCACAATTTCATCCTTTGGTTGTGCTTCGATCAATTTCACATTCAACCCCTACCCCAATAAATTAATATCAAAAAATGAATTATTTATGCATGAATCTCTAAAATTACATTTTAACAGATCGTAAGATCCATAAAATAGTGACAAGTATTTTCATCTATTTCTATCTATTTTCCAAAACCAATATGGTTAGAAAGAGTTATCTAATATAATAAATTAATTTTTAATCCAAAAATTTACACCACTGGTTCATCATTAATATATATTTTTAAATTGTTTAACTAATAAAAGTGACATATTTACAAGGAAATTTCATAGGTTAGGGGTAGGTGATAAACCCTTATTGTCCTTTGGGCATGGGTTCAAGCCCCACAAACTTGCGAGATACAATCAGTTTTCACCTAGAATATTGGTTTTCCTTTTTCTAAAACCATATTAATATTTTTTCTATAACATTCCTAAAAAAATATAATTCACATCCTTAAAATAAAATAAATTAGTGTATACAATTTTTACTATGGTTTTCAATACAATTTATTTATTTATTAATATTTATCGACAAAGTATACCAATTTTATTTGAATATTATTATAATTCCATTAATGATCATATTATCCCTAATGGTTACGATTAGTTTTTCAATTGAGGAATATTATTTAAGTATATTTCTCACTTGCCCTATTGACCAAACAAATATTAAACCTATTCAGGCTTCTCGGAAGTTAAATACACCTACACATATTTTATATGCTGATGAATTTATCCTTTTATTATAAGAATATATAAGGAATATTCAAAGTCTTAAAAGTGAACTCCCACATTATGAAGAAATATCTGGTCAAACTATTAGCAGGAAAAAATATTTTTTCTTCTTTGGTAAAAATTTTCCTTCTAATAGGTTATGTAATATTATTAATGATTTAGGTATCAAAGAAGGGTCCTTCCCTTTTTCTTATGTTGGTGTACCCATTTTTTTGTGAAGGCTTAAATCTAGTTACATTTCTAAAACTATTGAAAAAATACTCAATCAATATTCCTATTGGAAGGGTAAATCCCTCTCTATGTCTGGAAGAATCTATCTTGTTAAATATAAAATTGTCTCTAAAATTGTCTACTCATTGATGGTTTAAAAATGTCAAACTAGTCTCCTTAATAAATTAAGTGTTTAAATCAAAAACAATGTTTGGACCGAAAGTACTACTGAAAGGAAACTTGTGACCATTCCTTGGAATAATTTTTGTAATAATTTAGTTAAGACATGCCTTGGAATTAAAAACCTCAAAATCTTTAATGGTTCTTTGTTAGGACCAATAGGGGCCTATATACCCTGAGAGGGGGGGGGGTGAATCAGGGTATGGATATTCTTTTTCAAAGTTCTTCCTGCCCCGCTGGATCTTGACCTCTTTGTTACAAGGGTCACTTTTTTTGCACTTGTGTGTATGTTATGATCACTTACTTTCTCCTTTATCTGATGATGATGCTTTAAATGCAATTCAGGAAAATTAGCAGGTAGAAGCAGATATTTTTACTTGGTTCACCCTCACTGGGCTACGTCCAAGGAGCATACGTCGACAGGTTGCCGGTCGTACCAAATTCCACTAATCTTCACTAGATGTGGATACAAAGTTCGGGCTAGATCACTTCTATTCCCAGGCTCACTATCTTTACAATGTTTAGGGTTAGATCACTGCTTTTCCAAGGGTCACTCCATGTTTCTCTCTCTATGGCTCACTGCCGGTGGAGAGGATCGCCTTCTTTCTCTTCCTAAGCTCACTTCTCTGGAAGGAAATCCACTCACAGTTTATAGACCTGTAGGTCTCTTCATTTGCATGAATACATGCATCCTTAACTGTTGATGGATGCTCCATTATAGTCTAACTTTCATCCACTGATGAATACCACTTTTCCTATTAACCACAGGGCAATTCACTTTGGAAATGACTTCGCAAAGCACCCTACTTCGCTAGGCTCCCAATTTCGCGAAGCTCAAACAAGCCTTCGCGAAGCTCCTTCCTTTTCGCGAAGCTCTATCGCGAAGCACTCTCACGATGCACATACCTTCACAATGCTTAGGCCGTCGTGGAGCTCCTGACTCCCCGCGAAGCTCACTGAGCCAACGCGGGGCACATGCTTTTCGAGGAGCTAGAATAGCCGCCACAAAGCTCCCTTTTCGCGAAGCACACTGCCTTCGCGAACCACCTCTGCGAACAAAGAGCAATGGATTTTCTCTGAAAATTCTCTCTACTTATCTCGAGGGGGTCGACCTCTATTTATAGGCGATTCCACCGACCCTCGTCCCTTCCGCGCGAATTCAACGCCACGTCATCTCAAATCGCGAAGCTCCAAAGTTTCCGCCGGAATTCTGTCCAAATCGTGAAGCACCACGACAATTTTCCGTTCGCGGAGCTTGACGTAATCGCGAAGCATCACCGTCAACATTCCTTCATGCCTTCGATGTGAAGCTCCCTCGTAAAGCCCTTCACCGCCGCGGTGCGCTTCAGCCTCTGTCGTTCGTAAAGCTTGACGTAATCACGAAGAATCACCGCCTCCATTCTTCTAGTCTTCGCGATTTCCAAACCATGAATCCTATCTTCGCGAAATTCATGCCTTTTCTATATTAAATTATGATATTCATGGAAATCCTATTTTCACGATGCTCACCAAATTCCAAATTTTGGACCCCAAAAATTTGGCAAACACTAGGAAACGGCGCCACCTTATACTGCTCTTTTGTACCGCCTCCAGATCGTCCTTTCCTTTGTCATCGTTCTTTGTTAACAAGGATTGTAAACAAATTCTTGGGAACTCGACAAATATCCATGTAAACCTTCTTTGTCAACAAACACAATCAACCCAAAAATACTTCAATGTTACCTTGTGGGATTTTTTCCCAACAATCTCCCCCTTTGGGTTTGTTGACAACTCTTCACAAATCTGATCAGAATGATTTTCTTCACTTTGATACCTCACTGAGTCTTCTTCCAGCCGCTACCACCATTCGCCTCTTGTGATTATGATAGCGTTCAAGGATTCACTTAACACGTAATCTAAGTAAACATGAGCAATGCTCGACGTGAGAAACAAGAGTAGTATGAAAAGTTCATCAATGAATCACTTCATGTCAAACACTAATTGGTGACTCCAACATGATACCAATTCATAAATTGATACCAATTGTTGAACCACACTAATCCCAATTGGTGATAGCTGGACACCTTCTCTCACCATTCCAACACCACTATTCTGCTTTTATCACGACCCTCAGCTGTCGTGATATCTCTACTTTGATCGATCACTTCTATCATTGTCAGATTTAAAAATCTCCCCCTATCTCATTGCACTCCCCCTATCTGGCCGCTCCACATGTCAGCTTCTCCCCATATCATCCATGATTTATCAAATCTCCACATTGTCTCCCCCTATCTCATTGCACTCCCCCTATCTGGCTGCTCCACATGTCAGCTTCTCCCCATATCATCCATGATTTATCAAATCTCCACATTGTCTCTCCCTTGAACAATCACTATTTTCTCCCCCTTTGTCAATGAACCCAAAGGACACTCCTTTGTGGTCTGTAACATAGTAGAGAACACATATCATCACATTAGGGAAAAACACATCATACCTCGGGGAGAGGGGGGGGGGGGGGGGGGGTCCCACATCCACACTATTTCAAGTGCGGGGAATAAACTAAACTCCCAGAGCCAGTCGATGCCTCTCAAAATCTTCCTTGGGTAAGGCCTTTGTCATAATGTCTGCAACCTATAGCTCTGTAGGCACATACTCCAACTTCACAATGCTTTGCTTAACTTTCTACTTGATAAAATGATACTTTATCTCAATGTGCTTTGTCCTTGAATGATGGACAAGATTTTTGCTGAGATTTATAGCACTTGAGTTATCACAATGGATTTCGATTGGAGACTTCACTTCAACTCCCATATCTTCAAGTTGCTGCTTCATCCACAATAACTGTGTGCATGCTTGAGTGGCCGCAATATACTCAGACTCTATGGTGCTTAATGAAATACAATCCTTCTTCTTGCTTAACCAAGTAACACATAGTTTTCCAAGATAGAATGCACCTCCAGATGTTGATTTCCTGTCATCTGCTGAACCGGCCCAGTCTGCATCAGTATATCCCAATAACTCTGTCAGAGATTTGTCATTGTATTTCAAGCCGAAGTCCACCATTACCTTGATATACTGAAGCATTATTTTCACTGCGAGCATGTGACTTTCCTTGGGATTACTCTGATATCTCGCTGCTTGGCATGTGGCGAATACAATTTCAGGCTTTGTTGCGTTCAAGTACAATTTCAGTACCATGCTCTTGGTGCTTGTTTCAGCCAATATAACGCCTTCTTCAGCCTGGAAACTTTATTCTCATCCTCATGAATGAGAAAACCATCTGGCTGCTCGATGTACACCTCTTCTTCCAGAAACCCATTTAGAAATGCAGTCTTTACATCCATCTGGAACTCTTTGAACTTTCTTTTCCCTGTAATGGCTAGGAATAATCTGATTGTCTCCTGCCTTGCAATCGGTGAGAATGTCTCATCACCATCTATTCCCTCTATCTGGGAGTATTCTTTGCACATCATTAGTTCTTTTTTCCAAATCACTATGCCATATTCATTCATCTTGTCTTAATAGACCCATTTAGTCCTGATGACGTTTTTATCTGCTGGCCTAGAAACAATCTCCCACATCTGGTTCTTCGCAATCTGATCAAGCATTTTATTCATAGCATGAACCCAGTTTTCAACGTCAGATGCATCATCAAATCATTTCAGCTCTACTTGAGGTAGGAAAGATGTCTGCTGTAGTGACTTCATTATTCTTGTTTGAACAGGAGCTGCCTGATCACCAATGATATTCTGTCTATCAATTTCATCTTAGCTCTTTGGCTTCCTTATATGCTCAAACTAGACACTTTCATGTTCATCATCAGTTTCTTCTTCTGAATCAGCATAAGCCACTTCTACTCTCCCTGTGCTGCTTTCTTCCTCAACACTTTCATCAGGAAGTTGTTCACTGACTCATTTTTCAGTGGCTTCATTTCTTTCAGCTACTTTTCTTAGATTTTTGTTGAGACTCCTTTGATTTTCTCTTGCAGCTTCTTGGTATCCTGAAAATAGTCAACTGATACCATATTTTTAGATCAAATAGATAAGCATGAAATACATTGTTATTGCTTCTTCTCCCTGTGTTTCTTTCTTCCCTCAATAGGAAACACCTGAGACGAGTCATCCAATTATTTCATTGATGGCTCTTGAATCTGATTTGGATTTAGAATTCTCCCCCTGTGTTACACAACACTTCTATCTAGTAGGATCAACGGTAGAGACCCATAACCATTCTTCTCCATGTGCACCATTTATACTAATCTGGAACTCAGCATCGAGCTATTAACCAAATCTCTAAGCCTACTGAGTTGGAACTCGGTGTAGGAAATAAGAGACAAAGTTAACAACACAATCACATTCTATTGTGCTATGTTGCTCCCTTTCTTCTTCAACTATGGTACCTGATTTGAATCAATTGAAACTGTAGAGCATATCACATATCCACTTCGCATCCTTAGATTCCAATACCCCATGGATCGTATCTCCCTAAAACCTGAAACACATGAATCATCAGTTAATAGCATTTATATACGTAGGGAGAGGGGTTATTTCTTCTAGACTCCTCAAGATGAGGATTGTGGTTGATCCTGATGGGTCAACCCTTTGATTCTTTTATATATAGCATCACACTCCTTCCTGGATTCTTCTAGCTGCCTAGACAACTTCAACTGCTCTGGCCATATGATTAAGCATTCATTACCTGCATGCTGATTCTTTCTCTGATATGTGGATTCTGAAGGCTTGGCATTTCTCACCATTTGGGGTTTAAACCCACGAGTGCACATCTCCGTCTTTGATGTTCCACCAAAATTCCACTTCCCCTGATTCTTTCTCTGAGTATGAATCTCTTTTCTTTCCATCTTCCCTTGCCTCTTTCGCCATTGCAAGGATTGTTCTCTTTCCTCCACTTATTGCTGAGGAACACGACATGCATATTTTTCAATGTAATCTTTGTTTATCTTTATTTTATCAGATGTTTGAGTCACCACACTCTCTTTCAATGGTGGTGAGTCCTCTACTGAATGTGCATTCTTCTTACTCATAGCTGAAGTAGATCTCCCCTTAATCTTCTGGGTTTGTTCACATTCTCTCCACGAGAGCTGTTCACTTTTTCTTCTAGTGCATAATTCCTTATCATGCACACCAGGAGTTGAGAGTCTCTTTTCGAGTTCCTTTTCCTTTCCTACTTTCTTCTTGCTACATTGTCTTGCCAAATGCCCATAATCAGAACATATAAAACATTTTACATCAAATGCATACCTCATTTCATCATTTCTCTGTCGATATGTTGATGCATCTTGAGTTCTTCTTCTGAAACTGTGATCCTGAGATTCTTGACACATACTCATGGTATGTCCCATTCTTCCATAGTAATAGCATCTAATAAGTGATTTACTCTGAAATACTCTTCTCTCAGATTTCTCATGACGCTTCTTCTTATTCTCAGATTTTTTATAGATTCTGTTTTCAAAACCTGAAATGTATTCCAGAGCCTCTGAACAAAAGCTTGATGTGTGGCCATGAATCCCACAAAAATAGCACATGTCATCACTTCTTCTTGTAGCTATCCTCTTAGGCCTATCTCCAGTACCTACATGATTTTCTCCATTTCTAGAGTTATTCACGGCTCTCTTCTTATTATGCATGGGAGGTGATTTATCAGATCCAATACCAGCTTTTCCGAAACTTGCTGGTCTTTGAGCTGAGAAAATATTCTGTTGTTTATCTTCAGAAATAGCCTATTTTTTTTTCATTTTATCATCACTTGTCGAAGGATGATCAAATACCAAGTGTAAGGCATCCTTCATTTTTGGCATTCCTTTAGTATTGGATTTCTCCAATTTCGTCTTTACTAGATTCTAGCTCTTCTTCCAACTTTTGAATCTTCATATCCCTTAATTCAAGTTGGACATCAAGTTATCCCTTGAGAAGATTCCCTCTACTCATCTCATCTTCCAATTCACGTGTCATCTTTTCCACCATGTCACTTTTCTCTTTCACTTTCAATTTTTCTTCTTCAATAGAATCAGAGCAACATGCATTCTCTTGTTGTAGTATTTGATTCTTATGAACTTCTTCAGAAAACTGTGTTGCTAGATCACCATTTGTAGCTTTCAGATTCCGAACTTCATCTGACTTTTGATTCTCTTCAAATTAACCAGCCTTCTGTTTTCCTTTCATTTTAGCCATATTTTGTAGTTCTTCGGCATGAGAATCATTCTTCTCTGTTAGGTCAATAACTATGTCAATAAGCCTTTGATTTAAGACTCTTAGCTTATTGACCTCAATCTCCAATACTTTGATCCGGATATCTTTAGATTTTACTTATTCGGTGTTTCCAACGTCACTTGGAATATCAGGTTCTTAGATGCAATTGACTTGATCTTTAACTTTTCTATTCAAGCCATCGATCTCCCTTTTATGTTCTTAAATCTTAAGATTATACTCACCAACTGTTTCTGAGTTCTCTGGTGATGATAACTTGAGTTCCTCAATTTTATCCATCAACTCAGACTTCTCTTCTTCCTGCTGCTGCATATAGAGTTTGGCATCGTGAACAACTTTGTTAGATTTCTTGGTTTTGGCTCTCCAAACATCTATCTCTTCAAGAGCAGCCTCTAACTCAGCTTTCATATCTACTCTTCCTTCAATTCTTTCATCTTCATCATCACTTGTTTCAATATCACTTTGAAGTTCATGTACTTCACTCATTCCTGCATCATGCTTGAGTGAATCAATATTTTCCCTGTCAGATTCATCCAGACCTTCCTTTAGTAAACTATTTGATTCTTTTAATTGAATCAAACTTTTTCCATACACACTTCCACACTGAGGAATACCACCTGACTTCTGCTTCTTCTTGGATGTTTTTCCCTTTTCCATGGCTCACCGAGATAAGAGCAGACTGATTCTTTAAACACACAGATCGACTACACCAAGTCAGAGCAAACAAATCAGATAAAAGAAACCTTCCCTCTGATACCAATTTTTAGGACCAATAGGGGCCTATATACCCTGAGAGGGGGGGGGGGGGTGAATCAGGGTATGGATATTATTTTTCAAAGTTATTCCTTCCCCGCTGGATCTTGACCTCTTTGTTACAAGGGTCACATTGTTTTCACTTGTGTGTATGTTATGATCACTTACTTTCTCCTTTATCTGATGATGATGCTTTAAATTCAATGCAGGAAAATTAGCAGGCAGACACAGAGATTTTTACTTGGTTCACCCTCACTGGGCTATGTCCAAGGAGCATACGCCGACAGGTTGCCGGTCGTACCAAATTCCACTAATATTCACTAGATATGGATACAAAGTTTGGGCTAGATCACTTCTATGCCCAGGCTCACTGCCTTTACAATGTTTAGGGTTAGATCACTGCTTTCCCAAGGGTCACTCCCTGTTTCTCTCTCTATGACTCACTGTCGGTGGAGAGGATCACCTTCTTTCTCTTCCTAAGCTCACTGCTCTGGAAGAAAATCCACTCACAGTTTATAGACCTGTAGGTCTCTTCATTTTCATGAATACATGCATCCTTAATTGTTGATGGATGCTCTGTTATAGCCCAACTTTAATCCACTGATGAATACCACTTTTCCTCTTAACCACTGGGCAATTCACTTTGGAAACACCTTCGCAAAGCACCCTACTTCGCTAGGCTCCCAATTTTACGAAGCTCAAACAAGCCTTCATGAAGCTCCTGCCTTTTCGTGAAGCTCTATCGCGAAGCACTCTCGCGATGCACAGAACTTCGCAATTCTTAGGCTGTCACGGAGCTCCTGCCTCTCCATGAATCTCACTGAGCCAACGCAGGGCACACGCCTTTCGCGGAGCTAGAATAGCCGCCGCGAAGCTCCCTTTTCACGAAGCACACTACCTTCGCGAACCACCTCTGCGAACCGAGAGCAATGGATTTTCTCTGAAAATTCTCTCTACTTCTCTCGAGGGGGTCGACCTCTATTTATAGGCGATTCCACCGACCCTCGTCCCTTCCACGCGAAGTCAATGCCACATCATCTCAAATCGCAAATCTCCAAAGTTTCCGCCAGAATTCTGTCCAAATCGCGAAGCACCACGGCAATTTTCCGTTCGCGGAGCTTGATGTAATCGCGAAGCATCATCGTCAACATTCCTTCGCGCCTTCTCCGCGAAGCTCGCTCTCAAATCCCTTTACCGTCGCGATGCACTTCAGCCTCTGCCGTTCGCGAAGCTTGACGTAATCGTGAAGACTCACCGCCTCTATTCTTCCGGTCTTCGCGATTTACAAACCATGAATCCTTTCTTCACGAAATTCATGCCTTTTCCATATTAAATTATGATCTTCATGGAAATCCTATTTTCATGATGCTCACCAAATTCCAAATTTTGGACCCCAAAAATTTGGCAAACCCTGGGAAACGGCGTCACCTTGTACTGCTCTTTTATACCACCTCCAGATCGTCCTTTCCTTTGTCATCGTTCTTTGTTAACAAGGATTGTCAACAACTTCTTGGGAACTCGACAAATATCCATGTAAACCTTCTTTGTCAACAGAAACAATCAACCCAAAAATACTACTATGTTACCTTGAGGGATTTTTTCCCAACATTATTTACAAGCTAGACTCACTTGGAACCTGATTCAGAATAACTCTGATTCTATTTCTTTTTTCAAAAACATATTCCTTAACAAGTTAAATAAACGTAATGTGAATTATATTATTTATTTCATTTGGATTTATATTATGAATGAATTTAACAACATAATGGTTAACTCTTGATGGATTTTTAGTACCGACTCTTCCATGAAATTTTGGTTAGAAAACTGGACTAGTGTTCATTTAATCTCCATGATTCCTCGTAATAATTTACCAGGGAACACCAACAACACGATTAGGAATGTTTTAAATTCTTATAACTCCGGTATTATTGATAAAATTATTCATGTTCTTAAAAATTATCCCTATTCCAATTTTGAAGATTTCCTAATATGGGAACCTTCTCATAATGGCATCCTAGACTCCAAAAATATTTACAAACACAACTTTCAAAATTCTGATAATAATTTTTGTCAGTTAATTTTTTTTGAAAAACCATGGATTAATCCCTTGAGGCTTAATATTATTTGGAGTATTAATCACAATAGATTCCCCCATTGAGGTTTCTCTTCAATATTTTGGGATTCAAATTTTCTCTAAGTGTCATCTTTGTAACCAATATAGAGAAGATACTAACCATATTTTTCTGTCTTGTGCTATGACTTCATCTCTTTATAAATATATTTTCTACATTTTTTATTATAGATGGTTACTTTTAGATTCAATAATATCTCAACTAAAGTGTTTTGTGGATATAGAAACATCTCAGAAAATTAATAATATTTTCATAACTATTGTTGTTGAGCTTCTCCATGTGATCTGGTATGATACAAATGCACTTATTTATAATAATTTATCATCGAGTCTAAATGTAGGTAGGACACAGATTGTAATTGAAATTTGGGAAGCTGCCTTGATTTAGAAGGCTAGTTGTGACAACACTATTAAAGACTTTGGGATCCTCTGAAGACTTCAGATTGAAGAAATCTATCCTCAACCTAGGCACACTTCTGAAGTATTCTGGAATTCCTACTCTTTGGTTGGATTAAAGTGAATGTTGATGGCGCTTAAAAAGGCAATATGGGATCCTTGGGTTGTGGTGCTATTTTCAAAAACCTCCTTGGACAGTGTCTCAGATGATTCTTTGGCAGCTTCAGAATTTCCTCATCTCTAGAAGCTGAAATGATGAGTGTGATACATGAAATTTACTTTTCTAAGAAATAGGGATAAAACAATATTTGGATTTAAATTGATTCGACCTCTATTGTACATGCTATTTGGAATGGTGTGGTGAATCTTGTCTAGACTCTTACATCCTGTTGGATTAACTATCTCCTTTCACTTTTGGAGATTAGCTACATTGTCACGCATACCTTTTGTGAAGAGAACATGGTTGCAAACAGTCTGGATAATAAGGGAGTTAACCATGACATAACCTGGATATATGACCTTCCTATTGATTTACTTCCTATTTAAGATAATTATTGTAAAAATATTTCATCTTTCAGACTCATGTAACCCATTTTTCTTTATATAATAACGTTTGCTTTGATCTCTGACCAAGGCACTGCCTTCTTCAAAAAAAATCTTTAATATTGCAAGATGACCATCATATAAAACCTAAAAAGGGTTTTTAAGACATTGAACTTATGATTAAAATCAAACTAATAAACCCATGATGGTATTCATAACTCTTAATTTAGTGAATAAACATTTACATCTAAAATTTAAAAAAAATCCTTATATTTTTCATGATTTTTATACAAAAATACCATTGGTAATAATAATTCTATAATATGATTTTGGAATCCTAATAAATAATTCAACCCTTTTATTTCAACATAGGTCATTCCTTGGTCTAGGATTTAACCATTAGATGAAGTAATTGACTTGGATAATACCTTGGTTCCACACATTTAACACTAGAAACTATAAATGGATCCCTAGGATGAGATTTATTTTCTTCCATCATACTCTTCATGTTTCTTAGAAATTATTTTCCTTATACCCTTCCTCTCTACACATAAATCATTTTTCCATTCCATTGTGACACTTTCTGGGGTGTCTTCTTACACATTTATGACATGAATGAAATTGACCCTTCTTTACTCTATGGTCTTCATCACTCGAGCGCTTAGAAAACCTCTCATTCTCTTATTTGGTGATCTTGGATGTTGGTTAAGGTAGAGGTTGTTAATCATATTTTGGGATAACTCATTAAGAATAATCATGATATCATTCACTCCTATCATTATCCCATTTGATTTCTCAAAGTCACCACATTATCCTTTATGTTATATGTTTACATGATTCCTTCAGGTTCAATCAATTAAATAAAAAAAATCATAGTGTGATCTACAATAACCATAGTGGGAAACCCATTGAATCATTTATATGATATCTAAATAATGAAACATTATTTTAAATATAATACACTCTAGGTTTAACCTCATTAATTAATTTTTATCATCTATTTGAATCCTTCATAATTGTTTGTAAAGAAAATGTGAATTATCCAAAGAATCTACCCCAGTAGTGTCAAACTAGGTATATAGTAAGGGCAGTTTTCATGCACTAGGTGATGATCAGTTTAAGAAAAATGTGCTATTTTCATAATTATTACCCCTAGGTATATCTATACAAAAACCATTTCCACTTTTAGTATCCAAACATGGATATGTTTCAAGAAAAAACCATATAATATTTACCTTAACAAAACATTAGGATTTTCTTCTACGGCTATCCTCAAATTATTTTATAGTGTTATGTTACCTAATATTTATTTTTATAAATATTTTCACATGGTGTCTATTAAAATTCTTTTGATACCAACAATAGAAACCTCAAACCTAGTGCCTAGATTTGGTGCCTACCTTATTAAATTTTCATAAGATATAATGAATCACATCATGAAGGACCAGATATATTAGTAGTCATGGTATAATAGATAGATACATGATTCCCATATTATATTTGAATTTAAAAATTATAACATATTTTTTTTGAGAATATCACTATCACCTATAGAATATTTGTTCATATCTTTCATAGTATGCTACATGGATTATTGGGAAAAGAAAAAAAATAAGGGTGAACTCAAGTGTTCAGTAAGGGTTAAGTACAGTGGAAGCAATCATGAATCAATAAGAAAAATCAATATGGAAAGGTAAATAACTGAACAAACATGCCATTTAATCAGTAAAATAATAAGTAATTTCATGTTGAGATAATATAAATGAATAATCTCTTGGATAATAATTAATATGACTTATTAAATATCTAAAAAAACAATCCATTTAATCAATAAACTGAGAAGGAATTCCATCGAGAGATAATATCAAGGAAGAAATTTCATGGATAATAATTTATTTGGTGAGTTAAATAACTAAAAACACATTCCATTTAATCAATAACATAACTATCATAATTTTATTACTAATAATCAATATGGTGAGGTAAATAACTGAAAACACAAACCATTTAATCAATAATTGAGAATTAGATGCATCCATAAAAAATATCATTTCAAAAATTTATTGATAATAAAAGCTAAATTCTTAATGAAGGAAACACTAAATTATTTTACATCATGTTTCCCAGACACATGATACCTATATATTCAAGATATAACCTCAATATAGTTTAAAACAAATGGTTAAAAACTTAATAAACTAAGGCTAGCAAATAGGTCCATCCCATGGGACTGCCGATGCATCAGAGGACTATCTGTAACCAGTACCCACTGATGTATCAAATTTCCAAATCTTTCCTCAAATATCAAATAATATATATAATTCATAAAAAAAATTTCTTATCATAAAATATCTGTATTGATTAAATAATACAGATTTATTAATATTCTCCCATATAAACAAATGACTTTAAATGTAGAAAAAATATGTATAAATGATATATGGTCTACCCAATAAAAATATCCATGATAAATAGTACGGATATTTATGGAAAATTTAATGTCTAATAATCATTGAAATGTGAACATTTTAAGGGAAAGTTATTAACTACAGAAATAAATCAAGTAAGTGAATGTTAATACTATCCTTGGCCAAAATAATCATAAACCATCTTGAGGGAGAATAAGGATGGTATAATTAAAACATATAACCAATGTGGAATATGTAAAATGAAGTTTTTTTCTTTGATAAATATAAATTCCTTAAAAATATCTTTAAAAATATTCTTGAGGAAAATATCATTTTCATTTTGAAAAATCACTTTCCAAAAATTAAAACACTTTAAAAACATTTTATTTAAAAATAAATTTTAAAAAGTAAGTATTTTTAGATTATTATTAAGAAACATTTCTTTAAAAGTAACTATGTAAAATTTAAAAGGATTCATCAAATAAACTTTTGTCATGTGAGAAGGAAATTCCATGCATCCTATATAATATAAAAACAACATTATTTTTACACTGTAAAAAGACAAGAAACGTTACTTGTTTAGAAAATGAAAAAAATTTCTATTAAGATTTTTTTAAAAGTGAAAATTTATAAAAAAATTATTTAATAAATCATTTTTAAAAAGTAAAAACATTATTGATTTTTTTTAAAAAAAACATGGTTTTGGAAGAAAACAATTTCTTACTGAAGACAGAAATAAAGTCATATTTTATTAATGAATATTATCAATTATTTAAGTACCAAAGAGTGGAATGTTTTTAAAATTACTTGAAAAATAATGAACAACTATTTGTTAAGGAAATTAAATGTATTTATTTATAAAATGATCAAATAATTCCATTCAACCGCAATTCAAGAATAAACAATCTTGATTAGAATGAGATTTTGAAATAAACCCTTATAATGATCATAACGCTGAAGTGATAATTAATAAATGAATCTATTATGTGTATAAAATGTAAATCCATATAAAACCATCACAAATATAACAAAATATAATAAAAATTCATTATACACATAATATTATAATATCAATGATAATGAAGAAGTAATGTAACCCAATAAAAAGAAATGGAGTTATGAAATTCTTTACCACTTGTTTATTTTCAAGTCAAATACCCTTTCATGAAATAATTAAAATAGAAACATAAAATATCATGAATCATTAATTAATTAGCATACAATATTTAAAGGGGGAAGTACATACACCATATAAAAGAAATTAGGTGCATAATATTACAATATTCTCCTAATGAAATGTAATTTAGACAAAATCCCTTACCTCATTTTTTCTTTTAGTACAACATGATTTAAATTCCTATATTTTGGTTTTAAAAATGTTATTAAATTATAGAAGAATAATATTAATATTTATAATATCATACATTATCCTTTTATGACATATTATCACACATTAATTAATAATATTTAATTATCTTCATTGTTTCTAGTGTTAATTGCAATGTTTTCTCATGCATGTTTCATCATGAATGATCTAGTTATTTTGAATATTATATAGTTATATCATCTCCATGATAATAATAATTACATAATTATCATATTTTCACAAATTTTAATTTTATAACCAATAATGAAATATAGTTTTGAAAAATGGACATTGTTACAGTCATGGAGACTGTAGGTTGTACGTACGCATGAGTAACTTTTCCATTTTTCAATTTAGTTATTGAAATGGGGTAAGTAATATTTTATCTTTAAATAGTTATAATAATATCATATATTCTATATTTTTTATTCAAATATACTTATATATACGATACTTTGGGTGTTTTTATTTAAAAAGAGTCACATTGCTTCGTAAAGGAAGTGGTCCCCACATACACGGACAATGTTAACATTTCTCAGTGTAAAAAAAGAAATTGATATATTATATTTTCTGAATGATAAATATTTCATGAATATAATAAATATTTCATGTATATCACACATATTCATTAAATTTATCCTTATTATAATCAATTTAAAGTGTTAGTGAAAGATGAATCACATCGCTTCATGAGGCAGTAGTCTGATGTACACACGAGTGATGTTATCATATCCCCTATAGAATAGAAAGTAAAAAAGTTATTTATAATATAATGAATCTATAGGTGTAATTATTTTATTAATATAATATATATATATATATATATAATTTATATAAATCATCATACCCTATCATGAGAGGTGGTATTGGAAAAATGAAATACATCATTTCATAAGGAAGTAGTCCGCCGTGCACACGAACGACGATTTCATAACACATTTAATAGAAGTTTAGGTGGTTTTAACTCATTAAATATACACAAAACAACTTATTATATTTAATATATTTATTTTATTACATCATAATGGTTTT
The DNA here is from genome assembly GCA_963277665.1 of Viscum album. Classification (NCBI taxonomy): domain Eukaryota; kingdom Viridiplantae; phylum Streptophyta; class Magnoliopsida; order Santalales; family Viscaceae; genus Viscum; species Viscum album. The sequence continues at coordinate 687,243,970 of OY728137.1, read as the reverse complement.
AAAATAATTTAAGGAGGTGGATAGAGAAATAAAATAAAAATGATTATTGAATAACATTACCTCTTATTCGGGTGTTCCCCTTAGGTTTACACCAAAATCCCTCCTAGGTTGGAATTATGCCAAAAATAAGGCTTATAAAATGAGATGAGAAATTTTGGAATTGATATTTTTAGGGCTTGTCTCAACCAAAAGGGTGTGAAGGTGTGAATAATAGAGGAGAGGGGTGGCCATTCATTGGTGAGATGAGTCACACACTTGTAATTTTTGGAAAGATTCAATCATACCCATGTTATTATCATGATCAAAGCCCCAAAAATGGGACATTATCGAACCTATAATATATAAGGTAGAAATATTTCTATAAAATGGGTGTTGGGAAAGTTTTTTGGTCATTTTTATACTTATCATCTTAGTTTAATCCTAGATAAATCTATTTTTTACCTTAACTATAGTAATTAAATTTTAATATTTTCACTATTCATTTTGGTAAAATTTTATGTTTTATTTATTATAAATTAATTTTCTATGATTACTAATACATAATCCATTTTTCAAAATTAAATTCACATAAGTTCAAATTTGTTTTAAGATTAATCTCGCATCCATAATGAGAAAGCAGGCTCCTAAAGAGAAAATGTTCAAAAAAATTACAAAGTTTTTATATCAAAATTCATTATGAAAAAGATTAAAATGAAATAAAGTGGATGAATTGATATATTATTTAACTAAGGTTACTTTGTAACCAATTAAAATATAATTTAACTTTATAAATAATATAAGCAGAAAGGCAATTTTCAATTAAAATATAGTATTTTCACTATTCATTTAAAAATGAAATAAAACCCCCAGTAAATCACCATAATAAAACTTTTATATGATGATTTAAAAAACAAACAATATTTTTTGATATTTTTTTTTAAATTGATAAAAATTAATTTTCAATTATGTGTGTAAAGCATGCCTAAAACATCTTTTAGAAAAAGTAAATTTTTTCAGAAAACAATTCTATTTCCTTTAAATGATTATTAATTTAATTCTAATCAATAAATATCCATAATTTTCAAATTTTATTTAGTATTATTCATAATTTATAATTTAATTTCTAGGTTATAATGGTAAAAAGTATTGTGATTCATTTAGTCTCAGGGTTACATATTCTCCATGCTATTGAAGAGCTTATATTTAAAGAATTATATTTCATGGGTAACTTAACCTCAATGTTGTGTGCCACATATTCTATCAAATAAAATGTTATTATTTTAAAATTATTTGGTCTTACATTATGATGAACAAATTTTTATGAAACTCATTTTCCTCTCTATGGGTTATTCTATGAAGAAATCATAAATATTTTCTTGATCTCATGAAATATTGTAAGAACCTGGGTTTTTCTATGTGGTAAATAACCTTAGTTATTCAGTTTAATTATTTATTCTTTATCTGATGTGAGTTATTATTGAGGTCACATGAGTTTTAGTGGCGTCTGGGGCTTTTTCGTATCTTAGATCCGGACTTTTTGGAGAAAAACACTAGGTTGCATGATTTGTTGAAACTGTGATTCCTTAGCCGCATGGTTTCTCCAAACCATGCGGGGTGTATCATCACACAAGAGAGGGCTCATGATTTTCCCTAACCATTCACCCAAGGACAAAGGCACACATAGGATCTATAAAACTTTTATAATATATAATGGAAATGGTTTCTACATGGTTTTTCTAATCGCGTTCCATGACCATGTGAGGGGGTTTCATGGATAGAGAGGGTCATATGATTAGCGCACGGTTTTTCCAACTGTTCATCCAAAATGTGCGACGTAGTATTTTTTTAAAATGGCCATTTTCCATTATTTTAATTAAAACTAAAACCCTCTATATTCCCTTTCATTTATAACACATATGGGGGGACCTTTTTCTCCAATGAGAGTGTTTATTCCCACCTAAATATAGTATTGGATCCTGATTCTCCATCTGACCTCGAATTCGAGCGTAGATCATCTTGTTGGATAACCACTATTATATTCTTTGACCCTTAGGTTCCATTTTTCATTATTCCTCATTTCTAAGATTTTATTTTAGAAAAATATAATTTAACCTATTTTTAGGGTGATCATATGTTTCATCATTTTCTTTTAATCCTACATGAGTTAGGAGATCATACTGGATAAGTGTTCTACCATGGGTATACTGTAGGTAGTCTGTACATTTCCCATAAATTTTGTGTTATAAATACCTTATTATAATTATTTCTAACTCTGAAACTTCCAAAATTTCACCTAAATTAGTTTAATTACTTTATTATATTATTGGAACCTGATTAGGTTTTCCACATAGTTCATTGACAGAGTTAGAGGTTTTTGACCCCATCCCAAACCACACATGACATGAGTCTTATATCTGCCCCATTTAATACAACCCTGTTGGGTGTATGAGAGCTTTCCGATTTTAGTGGAATATTAAATGAATTAAATGAGATTTTAGAAGAAGGTTAATTCCTCCTTCGAATATTGTGAAATGATGATTAAATGGTTAAATTATTAAATAAGAAAATTAGGAATCTGTTAGAAGAACTCATGCGGTGTGAATGATATTGAAATGGGTTATTAAATGAAATTATGAATTTATTATGGAAGTGGATCCCAAGGAAATTTCAACTCCTTAGTTCATGATTCCATAGGATTACATGAACATTTATACTTCATAGATATTGATTATAGTAGTGTATGATGAGTACATTTATACACCTTGGATACTGATTCCATAGGATGCCAAGGATATTACTACTCTATGGATTCAGCTTGCTTGGACTCGCTTTGGTCATGCTCTATGGACATGCTTCTTTAAATCCACCAAAGTCATTACCATGCTTCCATCAAGATTCTCTATGGACTCGGGGATGATGCCTTGGTCTTTCATACCTTGGATCTAGCTCATTCATCCTGACACTTTATTATGTGGCATGGACCTTATGGATGTTTTTTCTATGATTTAAAAATTGTTGTGCTTATGGTTTCTTGATTATAGTTGAACCTTGTTATGCATGCATGATTATTTTTGAAATATTGTGAAATATATTTTATTTGTATCACATTCAATTACTGTTATCTATTGAACACCTCTTATCATATATAAATAGAGTATACATGTTATAGACACTATTGGTGGTGACCTACTGAGTGTTATCTCAAACCCTGTTTGGGCCATTGTTGGGTACTCAAACATACTTCATGGATTCATCTAGGGATTGGGGAAAGAACCCAATTTATGATGCTTGATTTTTTTCATTGTACAGGAGTTTGGGAGTATAGGTTTGAGCTATGCCGATGATGCTAGCTGGGAATAGTTTCCTTTGTGACTTTTTGTTCTTTTGATACATGTATTATATAAGATGCCTATATAACTATTTTCATGTTTTTTAGAGACATGAAACATCATTTTTTATATGATAATACCTCAGGATTTTGATTATTATTATCACCATCTAGATGTTTTATCTTCTATCATTTATTTGATATTATTATTCTTATTTACTCTAGTATGATACCACTATGTTTCTATGATTATGAGGGTATAATCTTATCACTGTATCACCTTATACACCCGCTTCTAGTCAACAAACTCTAGCATATGAGGAGGAATTCTTGAGCCCATGTGACCCACCAGCTCATAGAACCATTTAGTAATTTCTGGTTAGGAATGTCACAAAGTGGTATTAGAGGATTTATTTTTTAGACATACTATTTTGAGATAAAAGAAAGTAGGTTATGAATATTTTAGAATTTGTTAATGAGATTTTTTAGGGAGTAGATAACCCATGTACATGAAAAGTAAAATTTTCAAGGAAAAAATTGTATTTCTTTCTAAAATAAGCCTGTTATAGTTGATTTTATTCCACCATTGGGTGATTCACATGAATGTTTATGTTATTGTTATTATTGAGGGAGTCATTTTATACTTGGACTGATATGGAAAGAATGTTTGGTCTTATGCATCATTTTAGGCACCCTACAAGATTCAAATTCGATGTATATGATATGCCATATATGATTCATTATTTGACTTCATGACATTTATCAAGTTTTCCTTGTGCGGTATAAAATTATTAATGGATAAAGTTTCTTATAGGACTGAGGAAAAATTATTGATACATAAATTTCCATCCTTAACCAAAAAATGTTTTCATGTATAGGCTAAAGCAGACAACTTATGTATTAAGTTATGGCATGTTGAGCCATGGACCATTAGTCACATGGGCCGGAACATGTTATAACCAAGGTTAAATGGATGTTGAAATTCAACTTATAAGGTGTATATACCCTTATAAATTGAAAATTTTGATCCATATAATTCAACCATTTAAAGATAATGTAAATTAATATAAATGAATTTAAATTATAAAATGAGATATAAAGGTTGTCTTTAAATGGAGTTTCCAATTTCAACATAAATGGTGTCTCATCTATAAATTTAAATTAAAAGTACATATAACACGACCCGTTCTATGAGACAGATATCTAGACCTAGACCCAACTGTAGGAGTTGGCTATATGAATTGACTCTAGTGCTCTTTAAAAATCATTTCTTTTACCCAATCCTAGATTTAGAAGCAGACAGAGGGGTGTGACTCTTACTATAGGAATTATTTTACCTTTCCTGTTTGTGTATTTGTGACTCTATTGATACCAATTCATTTATGAGGCATGTTATTGGAATTTTAGAGACACGAAACCATGAATCCCTCCAATTTTATCCCTTGAGGGTGGTGGAAACCATGTTTTAGAGTTGTTGGGCCCTGGGTTTCCATTAGAACCTCTAGTAGTTCCAATTGTGGCACCATCGATTATACCAGATATGGGTGTTGATGCCCAATTCCAAGATAGTTTCATGATCTTTATATAGAACATTCAAGGAATCCTATATACTTCTTTGGATATGTTATAGCTAATGTGTGTGTTCTAGTAGTAGAATCTACCCATGTTTTCAGGGGATGGTAGACCAAATGTTGCTAAAATGTGGCATGAGACTGTATTTTCTATCTTCGATCATCTAGAGACACCTCCTAATAGGAGAGTAAATCTCATGACATATATTCTTTTGGGGGAATATGAGTGCTGGTGGGATGTTTTGAACTAGGATAATATGCTTTGAGATATGGTCTGAAGGGGTTTGTAATCGAGGTTTTATGATTACTTCATTCTCAAGACTTTGAGGTCTGAGTGGTATGGAGAGTTTATATGTCCAGAGAAAGGTGTGATTTATGTTATGGAGTATTTGGAATTCTTCATAGAGGTTAATCTCAATATGCCTATTTATTTTTCTGATAAGCCATTGAGGGTGAGACACTTCGAGGAAGGTCTCAAGAATATCGTTCAATCACAGTTCAATGTGTTATGGTTAACTATTATTACAAAAATAGTGATAAAGGAGCTTATCACTGAACACAATCTGAGAGAATATGGGGGAATAGAGTAGGGTAGTGAAACATCTCAACCCATTAATTCTATATCAAATGGTAAGAAAGTAATTTTTGACACTTCTTTTGAGGGGAATACCAGTCATGATGTTTTTTCTTGTAGTTCTGTCTGTCATCATCTGTGTGGGAGATATGGAAATATGAGGATTCAGTGTGATAGAGACCCATTCAAGTGTTGGGATTATGGAAGGATGGGCCATGTATAGTGGTTTTATGGGGCCTTCCCTCTATCTCTCAGTGGAAGTGGGTCTACTCTGAATTTAGATTTTTGAGTGGGATTCACAACTTCACATCAGGCAAAGAGATGGAGTAGTACCAATCATTTAACCCAAGGTGGTGGTCATGGTCGAAACATCTAGGCAGTAATTGTACCGTGAAAGAAGAGTGGTCCTACTCGAGGTAGTGAGGTTGTTTCAAAGGTTCATGGTTTAGGAAAGATATATTTAGCACAAACTACACCTGAAGAGCATAGAATCGGGCCATCTATGGTGAGAGGTAAGATCCTAGTATCCTCTACTTTAGTATATTCAATTTTTAACTATTTCATATCATTCTTTCATATCAATACCTATTATATAGATTCATGGACTCAATTTTTAGTTTACTAATGGTGCTAGGACACTTTCTACTCCTTTGGGATTTTAATCAGAAGATATACACCAGTACATGGAATGCCTCCTTGAGGTAGGTGGGTGTCTCTTTGTATGGTTTCATTTTGTCCTCGACATGATAGGGTTTGACGTAATATTTGAGATGGAAAGGCTAGTTTCTTATCATTCCCATGTTAACTGTAATCATTGATGGGTTACATTCACATCACCATAGGGTGGAGTTCTCACTCACAAGTGTTAATGGGACTTTTAGGGGGGGTCAAACCAGACTAGAGGATCATATACTAGGTGGGGTGACAACTATGTTTTATAGCATTTTAAGGATGATAAGGGAGTGTGATAGACTAGATTTATTTCTATAAAAGATCTATTAAGGGATGTATTCCCAAATAAATATTTTGATTTACCTCTTAAGAGATACATGGAGTTCTCTACAGATCTTGTTCCAAGAGTTTTATCGGTATCCATTCTTCCCTATATGATTTCCACTACTATGTAGTAGGATCTCCAGAGAAAACTATAGGACTTGGAGGAAAATGGGTTTATCCCACCCAATACTTCTTTATGTCATTTTCTAGTCCTTTTTCTAAAATAGGATGATTGAACCATTGGGCTATGTGTTTATTATTAGAATTTTAATCATTTGATGGTTAAGAACCAATATCCTTTTCCCTAAACTGATGACATTTTCAATTAGCCCAAGGAGCGTAGTTTTCTAGAAAAATTGATATCGGGTCAAGTTATCGCCAAATACATGTCAGACCAATAGACATACCTCATACATATTTTCAAAGAAGATATGGTCTCTACAAGTATCCAGTCATGTCATTCTGTATCATTAAAAAATCAACAATTTTTATGTAATTGATGAATAATATTTTCCACCCATTTTTTATTCCCTCGTGGTAGTTTTCATGGATGAAATATTGGAGTATTATCAAACTTGACACAATCATGCTAAGGACAATGAAATTGTTTTGAGTATACTAAGAGAGAATTAGTTTTATGCCATGCTAAAAAAATGTTATTTCTGGATTGATTAGTTTCACTTCTTGGGTCACATCATCTTAGAGATAGGAGCGTTTATGGATATAAAGAAGGTTAGTGTTGTTGTTTCATGAGAGAATACTATTAATATTTATGATATCTAGTATTTATTGGTAATGGATAGATATTACAAGAACTTCATACATTAATTATCACACATATAATGTCACGACCCGTCCTCGGGGCCCATGCCGTGACTACCCCAAGCCCGCCTTCCATAGGCCAGGGGCTGGCGACTAGCACCAAAGGCGTAAAATCCCGATAACTGGGAAGGCATTTCCTTTATAAAAGAAAACAATCACCACAGAGTACAAGAGGAAGAAGTAAACACTAAGTAAAAACTGAGTACAACAGTAAGTGCGGAAAGTAAAAAGAGGCCGGAAATACAAGCCCAACTGTAAAGTACAACTCGAAAGGTAAAACAGCAACTGAAAAGTAAAGCTGCTACGCCGAGCTGTCCACTGGAAATCCCACCTAAAGGGTGGGTACAGATAGCTCCTCTGCTCCTCAGGTCCCACCGTCCGCTCCGGGTATGTCTCACCCAGTGGTCCACCTCCAGGTACCGTCCCGCTCTGCAAGCCTCAGCTAAGGTCAACGCTGTCCGTCGTCTGCAACCAACACAACGTAGTGCGGGCAAAGCTCGTGCAGGGGTGAGTATAAGATACTCAGTAGGGACCCCGAGACCCCTGAAGGTCTCTCAAATCGACAAAGGATAAACCACGAAGAAAGGTACAATCACGAAGTAATAACCGACACTGCCTAGGTATATGCCCATACATACACCTAAGTCATCAATTTCAAATACGTACTAACCTCCGAGCCCAAGTACAACTCAGTCCACACAGGAAAGTAAACGTATTCCACACAGGAAAGCAATACGTAATCCACACAGGATTGCACAACACAATCCACACAGGAAAGCAAAACGTAATCCACACATGATTGCAATAGGATTCAGCTCACACAGGTATACTTCTTCAAAGGACGATAAAGATGATCTCTGATCCATCTAAGTCGTCGGACCCACGAAGGATCGATAGGTAACTAACCCCCGCAAAAGACCCACACAGGATCGGGCCCACGTAGGACCTGTAGATAATCACCGCAAAGACCCACACAGGATCGGGCCCACACAGGACCTGTAGGCGCTGGTTCACACAGGACCGTTGAGCGCAAAGACGCACACAGGATCAGACCCACACAGGATCGGGCCCACACAGGACCTGTAGCACTGATCCACGAAGGATCGCTGAGTTCTGTAGTCGTCGTCGTCGAATCCACACAGGATCTCTGTACTGTCGTCGTCGCAGTCACAGTAGCAGTAGTAGCAGTAGTAGTCACAGTAACAGTCGCAGCCAGCACTAGGGTTCCCGCACACAGCAAGCTCGTTCGGAGGGTCCGCTCCACGAGCCGAGAGGTTGATACATCAAATTTCACAAAGACCAGAGTTGATGTGTCCAAAAGTTCCGTATCGTCAACAGGAACTCAACGCAACAGACGGCGCGTCGATCGGACGCCCGGTCTGAGAGTTATTGGCATTTTCGTCCCCGGGGCCCGGTTGGTTTTTAAGGCAAAACCAACCCGACCGTACTCCACCTGCGTCCAAACCTCGGGCGGAGTATGCCAAAAGATCCGTCTCACTAAGAGGAACACAACACAGCTGACGACACGTCAATCGGACGTCCGTAGCTCAAGATATGAGCGTTTTCGCTCCGAAGGCCCGGTTGGTTTCGTGAACGAACCAACCCGGCCGAACTCAAAGTAATCCGAAACCTTGAGTGCGATATACCGAAACGACCGTCCCGATCCAAGGATCGTGTTTCCGCAGATGGTTCGTCGATCGGAGGTCCGTGGCTCAAGTTATGGCCAAAAGACCGAATCTGATCCGAAACGGGGGGTCCGGGTCCGGGCCGACCCGGCCCGACCCCCCCTGGGTCGGCCCGACCCGGGTCCGACCCGGCCCGGCCGACCGGCCGGCGGCGCGGCGGCACGGCGGCCGCGGCGGCCTGGCGCCGCACGAAGGCAGCGCGGGGGGCAATCAGGCCCCCGCTTGATTGGAAGACGGCGCGGCTTTTTAGCCGCGCCTGTTTGCAAAAACGCCCCCCGCGCGTGGGGGGATTGATTGGCAGGAAACGGGGGGGCCGCCTGCCCCCCCCCCCCCCCTCAAAGGAACCGCCCCCCTCATAAAGAGGGGGGTTTTTGTGTGCTGGCCGGGGGATTAATTTCCCCCGGGTTTGACCATCCGGCCGGCCAGCTGGCCGGCCGGTTTTCTCCAACGGGACCGGAAAATCAGGTCCCCTCTTCGGCTTCCGACGCCGGCGGCTCGGCCGCTGGTCTTCTCTTTCCGCCGCGGCCCGGAACCGGCCACGGTGTTCGTCGTCCGGCGCGGTGCGACGGCACCGCGCCCCTCCATCGTGCCTTGATTTCTTTCAACGCGGTGCGACGACGTCGCGTTCAAGATGTTTCTTCCATGGTGCGCGCGCGACGGCGTCGCGTAAAATAATCTCACGATTAACCGCGTGGTGCGACGGCACCACGCCACCTTGTAAGATTTGCGCAGCGTAACGACGTCGCGCCCCACCGCCACGGCCCGACTCCGGCCGCGGTCTCATCCGATCTCAAAGGCGCGGCATTATAGCGTCACGGTTCTTCGTCATGACCCAAACTGGCCTTAAATAATTCTTTTCGCGCGGTACAATGGTACCGCGTTACCCCGCTTCAAGCCACAATAAAACTAAATCACGATGGGAGGAGGATCGGCCGTGTTTGTGCGGTCCGGCCTCCTCCCGTTAGTTTTTTATCAATTGGATTAGAAATACTTGAGGAATGTAAAATAAAATGTAAACAACGAACTCAAGAACCCCTACCTCGATAGTCGCACGTTGACGTAGTCGTGGAATATCGGTGTCGATTCCTTTGACGTCGGAGGAAGAGTCGTTGTCGATAGCGTTCGTCGCGGAAAACCGTCGCGGAAGAGATGATGTGGAAGAAGAACATCACGTCGCAGATATGGCGTCGCGGAAGAACCGTGTTCTTTGGCGAAGAAGTTCTGCGTTGAAGAACGGCGTTCTTCGTGTTCTTCGTCGAGGTTGAAGAAGATGAAGAAACAAGAAGAACCTTCCCCAACTCTCTCAAGGAGAAAAAACTAAAAAAAATAAGACTCTATCTTATTTTATTAACACAACAACACACTAGAATTTCAAGAGTTTGAAATTCAAAACACACACACAACTCACCTTATTCAAGTCTAAAGTTATAACTTAAGATATCATAACTTATGAGGGAGTTGAGGGGTTTTAGAGGATATGAAGAGGTGGGGTTCGTGTGGGCCCCACCACCCTCATAACCTCCCAAGGGAGGTTGGGTGGTTACCCAACTTCCAACAAGAGATATCACTTAGAGTTAAATAATAAAAATTGTAGTGTAATTACAAAGTAAACATCCACAATTTTTATTATCAACAGTCGCATGAACGCAACTCCAGAACAGGAGTTCCTAAGCGTTTACCGGCGCTACGGTTCCATCGGTGCCCTCGGAATTCGATTCCGGGCACCGGTTCAAAAGTTAGAAAATCCCGCTCGTTCGTTCACTGAATGTACCCAAGCCAAACTTCGGAAATTGATTCCGGGCACACCGGGCCTCGGAATTAGGTGCCGTCAGAAACCGCGCTCTTGTAAAATTCTAAAGAAAATTAAGAAAAAAAAATTCCCTTGAATTTTACGGGTCTTTACATTACTCCCACCTCGGGGCTTTACATCCCCGTAAAGATACATCAAAAACTAGGGAAACAAATGAGGGTACTGAGCACGCATCTGAGCCTCCTGCTCCCATGTGCTCCCTGGAGATTCCCGTGTTGCCATCTGATGCGCACAAGAGGAATCGATCGCCCACACAGGACCCGCTCCTGTCGATCCTCTATCTCCACCGGGACCTCCGTAAAAGTCGCCCCATCGTCAACGTCAAGCTCCCCATGGTCAATGAGGTGCGTCGGGTCGTGCACGTACCTCCTTAGATGAGACACGTGGAAGACGTCGTGCACCCGGTGCAACTGAGGTGGCAGAGCCAGGCGATAAGCCACCTTTCCAATCCTGCTGAGGACCTGGAAGGGTCCGATGAAGCGCGGAGATAACTTGCTGCCTCGTCCAAATCATCGAATACCACGTCGAGGTGAGACCCGCAAGAAGACGTGGTCGCCATCCTTGAACTCCAGTGGCCTCCGCCTCCTGTCAGCGTATGACTTCTGCCGGCTTTGTGCTGTCCTCATCCGCTCCTGGATGACCCGGACCTTCTCTGTCATGGCCTGGACCATCTCCGGTCCCACCAGTGCTGACTCTCCAGGGTCTGTCCAGCACAAAGGAGATCTACATGGTCGGCCGTACAACGCCTCTTACGGTGCCATCCCGATGGTGGAGTGGTAGCTGTTGTTGTACGCAAACTCCACCAAGGGTAGGTGGTCCTCCCAGCTACGACCAAAGTCGAGGACACATGCGCGGAGCATGTCCTCGAGAGTCTGAATGGTCCTCTCCGTCTGACCATCCGTCTGAGGGTGAAAGGCTGTGCTCAGACGTAGCTGTGTCCCGAACGCCTCCTGTAACCCCTTCCAAAGCCGGGAAGTAAAGCGATCATCTCGATCGGAGACGATAGATGATGGCACACCGTGGAGCCGCACAATATCCTGAACGTAGAGACGTCCCAAGCTCTCTACTGAGCCCTGCTCTCTGATGGGTAAGAAGTGTGCCGACTTGGTGAGTCGGTCAACAATCACCCAGATGGAGTCGTGACCTCTGGAAGTGCGTGGAAGTCCAGTCACGAAGTCCATAGATATGCCGTCCCACTTCCACTCCGGAACCTCCAAGGGCTGTACCAAGCCTGCTGGTACCTGATGCTCTGCCTTCACCTGCTGGCAGGTGAGGCATCGAGAAATGAAATCTGCTACTGCCTTCTTCATGCCCGGCCACCAGTGCTGTCGTCTGAGATCCTGGTACATCTTTGCCACTCCAGGATGTACCGCCAAAGGAGAAGTGTGAAACTCTCTGAGCACTTCCTCTCGCAAAGCGACTGGTTCCATGGTACGTCCTCTGAAAAGGATGTCATGCTCTGCTCCAAGGGAGAAACCATCAGGTGCCTATCCTGAGGCTATCTGTGCACGCTGTGTCTCACAGTCAGCGTCCCCACGCTGTGCCTCCCTGACTCGCTGCAATAGTGGAGGAGTGACTGTGAGAGACTGAAGGAAGGCTGCTCCATCTCTATCCACGAAGGATATCTGCAAAGAGGCTAGCTGCACAGATTTCTCCTTTGCCGAAAAGTGAAATCTGGTCTCATCCCCTGGATGAACCACGTTCCTTGCCTAATACAGTCAATTCCGTCATGATTAGTTAATTTATGGCACGGATGACGTCGTAAGGCCTCGACGCTGCTACCGAGAGATCCAACCGTTACTCTCGCCTCCAAGGGTTGAGTCACACTGTCGGCATCAACGTGTGGTCACTAGGTTCCCCCAGTACGAATTCTCGAAAGTGAGGGTCAAGTCAACAGTTTAACCGGGATCACTCAGTATCAACCAAACAAAGGACAGTATAGCAAACAAGGATAAGTGTCTTTTTATTATTGCGGCTCATAGTACAAGACACGAATACAATAGCAAAATGGAACTAGAAGTACAAGGGACGTATCCACTAGTTCCTCTCCTGTCCACCTGCTCTCGGAGATCTACTGCCTTGTCCACTACTCGGCTGTTGCTCAAGTACTCACCGCTGCTTCTGTCTCAGTGGCTCCTATAACACCCGATGATCAAACGTACGAGGAGTCGAACAGTCACATGCCAGGTGACCCTTCCCGCCGCAGGAGTAACATTGTCCGTTTTTGGCACGCCTGGCTCTGACCCCACCTCGGGTGCCCCGCACCACCGGTCCTAAAACCCGAGATCTTCCAACTGCTAGTCTGGTCCTCCTGGACCTCTGTATCATCTGTCTACTGCCCATAGATGACTCGACTGCTGATCGAAAAACACGCGGCAAAGGCAGAAGCTCCTGTACACGCTCGGGGTGTAGAGCTACTGGCACAAACTCCACCCTGAAGAAGGTCTCGAAGTCTTCCCATGCGAAGGTCATCCCGTCGCAAAACTGAAACAAGTGGCTCCACCACCTGCCTGCTGCTGCCTGAAGGAGGCTGGCAGCAAAGATCACCATGAAGTCTGCCGACGTCCCCACTAGCCTGAAGACTCCCACCACAGCCTCTAGCCAATCCTCAGCCGCCTGCGGGTCCGTCTCTCCCTGGAACCTGGGTGGCCTCTGGCGCTGGAACTCGTGCAGCGCACTCAAGTGGCGTGCATCACCTACTGCTGGGGCTGGTGGCATCGATGGCCCAACGTATGGTAGTATCGCTGGTGCCTCTGTTGGTGCCTCAACTACAAGAGGGCCCTGTACCGAAGCCTCGTTGCTCGGTGGGCTGTCGTCACACTCGACTCTCGGAACCCTAGCTGGCTGCCATCGTGGGGCCATCCTGAAAGGAAACAGGTGCGCCACGGTCAAAAAGTATACCTGGTGAGCTGACACAAAGAAATCACAAAGAAAAATTTGAAACACACAGGCAATCAATGTTTTCATGCATTAAGTCGGAAATCAGAAGTCAGGGTCCTGGTGTACGGATACGTCGGCCGCCGCACCAACACTGGACTCCCTGAACTGATAACCACACTCAATACGCTAAAAATTATTGCTTCACATAGAAAAGATCAGAGTTCACGGTAGAACCGAACTGCACTGATACCAATTTGTCACGACCCGTCCTCGGGGCCCATGCCGTGACTACCCCATGCCCGCCTTCCATAGGCCAGGGGCTGGAAACTAGCACCAAAGGCGTAAAATCCCGATAACTGGGAAGGCATTGCCTTTATAAAAGAAAACAAGCACCACAGAGTACAAGCGGAAGAAGTAAACACTAAGTAAAAACTGAGTACAACAGTAAGTGCAGAAAGTAAAAAGGGGCCAGAAATACAAGCCCAACTATAAAGTACAACTCGAAAGGTAAAACAACAACTGAAAAGTAAAGCTGCTACGCCGAGCTGTCCACTGGAAATCCCACCTGAAGGGTGGGTACAGATAGCTCCTCTGCTCCTCAGGTCCCACCGTCCGCTCCGAGTATGTCTCGCCCAGTGGTCCACCTCCGGGTACCGTCCCGCTCTGCAAGCCTCAGCTAAGGTCAACGCTGTCCGTCGTCTGCAACCAACACAACGTAGTGCGGGCAAAGCCCGTACAGGGGTGAGTATAAGCTACTCAGTAGGGACCCCGAGACCCCTGAAGGTCTCTCAAATCCACAAAGGATAAACCACGGAGAAAGGTACAATCACGAAGTAATAACCGACACTGCCTAGGTATATGCCCATACATACACCTAAGTCATCAATTTCAAATACGTACTAACCTCCGAGCCCAAGTACAACTCAGTCCACACAGGAAAGTAAACGTATTCCACACAGGAAAGCAATACGTAATCCACACAGGATTGCACAACACAATCCACACAGGAAAGAAAAACGTAATCCACACAGGATTGCAATAGGATTCAGCTCACACAGGTATACTTCTTCAAAGGACGATAAAGATGATCTCTGATCCATCTAAGTCATCGGACCCACGAATGATCGATAGGTAACTAACCCCCGCAAAAGACCCACACAGGATCGGGCCCACATAGGACCTGTAGATAATCACCGCAAAGACCCACACAGGATCGGGCCCACACAGGACCTGTAGGCGCTGGTTCACACAGGACCGCTGAGCGCAAAGACCCACACAGGATCGGACCCACACAGGATCGGGCCCACACAGGACCTGTAGCACTGATCCACGAAGGATCGCTGAGTGCTGTAGTCTTCGTCGTCGAATCCACACAGGATCTCTGTACTGTCGTCGTCGCAGTCACAGTAGCAGTAGTAGCAGTAGTAGTCACAGTAACAGTCGCAGCCAGCACTAGGGTTCCCGCACACAGCAAGCTCGTTCGGAGGGTCCGCTCCATGAGCCGAGAGGCTGATACATCAACTGTCACAAAGACCAGAGTTGATGTATCCAAAAGTTCCGTATCGTCAATAGGAACTCAACGCAATAGACGACGCGTCGATCGGACGCCCGGTCTGAGAGTTATTGGCATTTTCGTCCCCAGGGCCCGGTTGGTTTTTAAGGCAAAACCAACCCGACCGTACTCCACCTGCGTCCAAACCTCGGACTGAGTATGCGAAAAGATCCGTCTCACTAAGAGGAACACAACACAGCTGACGGCACGTCAATCAGACGTCCGTAGCTCAAGATATGAGCGTTTCCGCTCCGAAGGCCCGGTTGGTTTCGTGAACGAACCACCCCGGCCGAACTCAAAGTAATCCGAAACCTTGAGTGCGATATACCGCAACGACCGTATCGATCCAAGGATCGCGTTTCCGCAGACGGTTCGTAGATCGGAGGTCCGTGGCTCAAGTTATGGCCAAAAGACCGAATCTGATCCGAAACGGGGGGTCCGGGTCCGGACCGACCCGGCCCGACCCCCCCTGGGTCGTCCCGAACCGGGTCGAACCGAACCGGGTCGACCCGACCCGGGTCCAACCCGGCCCGCCCGGCCGGCCGGCCGGCGGCGCGGCGGCCGCGGCGGCCTGGCGCCGCACGGAGGCAGCGCGGGGGGCAATCAAGCCCCCGCTTGATTGGAAGACGGCGCGGCTTTTTAGCCGCGCCTGTTTGCAAAACCGCCCCCCGCGCGTGGGGGGCTTGATTGGCAGGAAACGGGGGGGGGCCTCTTGCCCCCCCCCCTCATAAAGAGGGGGGTTTTTGTGTGCTGGCCGGGGGATTAATTTCCCCCGGGTTTGACCATCCGGCCGGCCAGCTGGCCGGCCGGTTTTCTTTAACGGGACCGGAAAATCCGGTCCCCTCTTCGGCTTCCGACGCCGGCGGCTCGGCCGCCGGTCTTCTCTTTCCACCGCAGCCCGGAACCGGCCGCGGTGTTCGTCGTCCGGCGCGGTGCGACGGCACCGCGCCCCTCCGCCGTGCCTTGATTTCTTTCAACGCGGTGCGACGACGTCGCGTTCAAGATGTTTCTTCCATGGTGCGCGCGCGACGGCGTCGCGTAAAATAATCTCACGATTAACCGCGTAGTGCGACGACACCACGCCACCTTGTAAGATTTGCACAGCGTAACGACGTCACGCCCCACCGCCGCGGCCCGACTCCGGCCGCGGTCTCATCCGATCTCAAAGGCGCGGCATTATAGCGTCACGGTTCTTCATCGTGACCCAAACCGGCCTTAAATAATTCTTTTCGCGCGGTACAATGGTACCGCGTTACCCCGCTTCAAGCCACAATAAAACTAAATCATGATGGGAGGAGGATCGACCGTGTTTGTGCGGTCCGGCCTCCTCCCGTTAGTTTGTTATCAATTGGCTTAGAAATACTTGAGGAATGTCAAATAAAATGTAAACAACGAACTCAAGAACCCCTACCTCGATAGTAGCACGTTGACGTAGTCGTGGAATATCGGTGTCGATTCCTTTGACGTCGGAGGAAGAGTCGTTGTCAATGGCGTTCGTCGCGGAAAACCGTCGCGGAAGAGATGATGCGGAAGAAGAACGTCACGTCGCGGATATGGCGTCGCGGAAGAACCGTGTTCTTTGGCGAAGAAGTTCTGCGTTGAAGAACGGCGTTCTTCATGTTCTTCGTCGAGGTTGAAGAAGATGAAGAAACAAGAAGAACCTTCCCCAACTCTCTCAAGGAGACAAAACTAAAAAAAATAAGACTCTATCTTATTTTATTAACACAACAACACACTAGAATTTCAAGAGTTTGAAATTCAAAACACACACACAACTCACCTTATTTAAGTCTAAAGTTATAACTTAAGATATCATAACTTATGAGGGAGTTGAGGGGTTTTAGAGGATATGAAGAGGTGAGGTTCGTGTGGGCCCCACCACCCTCATAACCTCCCAAGGGAGGTTGGGTGGTTACCCAACTTCCCACAAGAGATATCACTTAGAGTAAAATAATAAAAATTGTAGTGTAATTACAAAGTAAACATCCACAATTTTTATTATCAACACTCGCATGAACGCAACTCCAGAACAAGAGTTCCTAAGAGTTTACCGGCGCTACGGTTCCATCAGTGCCCTCGGAATTCGATTCCGGGCACCGATTCAAAAATTAGAAAATCCCGCTCGTTCGTTCACTGAACGTACCCGAGCCAAACTTCGGAAATTGATTCCAGGCACACCGGGCCTCGGAATCAGGTGCCGTCAGAAACCGCGCTCTTGTAAAATTCTAAAGAAAATTAAGAAAAAAAAATTCCCTTGAATTTTACGGGTCTTTACATATAAGAACCTCTTATGGGATTTACTAAGAATATTTTGATGTTTATATGGTCTAATGCCTATAAGACAACCTTTTAGGAGCTAAAGGGAATTTTGACTTCAGTGTCGATCCTGATTATCCTAGAGTCAAGTAGAAGTTATATGGTGTATTCTGATTCATTAGGTATTAGGATATGAGTAGATCTGATGTAGGGAAATCGAGCCATGTAATATGGGTCTAATCATTTGAGGCCACATGAGAAGAAGTATTAGATGCACGACCTTTAGTTAGTTGCAGTTGATCACACCTTGCGTTTTTAGAGACACTGTTTGTTGGGAGGGAATTTTCAGGTGTTTATGTACCAAAACAATCCCCAAGTGCATATTTATGTTGTGTGACTTGATAATTTTGTAGACAAGGTGTGTTGAGTACCTCCAGTAGTTCTATTTTGAGATAGAGTATATGTCTGGAAAAGTAAATGTTATAGAATATGCTCTGAGCCAATATACTTAGACTCAGTCAGTTTAGGAGGCCAATATTGGATACTGACTTATGGATTTGTTTTTATAGATGCACTTGGAGGTGCAAGATAGTCGTGGAAAGAATTTTCTCTTATCCTTGGAAGTGACTTACGCTCTTATTAATAGGATGAAGATGTGGTAGTTTTTAGATTCTGATGGCTTAGTCCTACGGGAGAGTTTGCTTGGTGAGGACCTACCTCCTAGTTGGACTGTTGGTGAGGATGAAATCATACATTTTCTAGGTCACATATGATTTTCATTAGAAATATGTGAGAAGATTATGTGAGAGTCTCATTCCTTATCTTTGGAGTTACTACAGGTGTCACTAGGATGTATTGAGACTTACGTAGCCAATATTGATAGCCTAGTATGAAACGGGATAAAGTAAGCCTTTTTTACATAGAGTTCCACTTGTCAGTAAGTGAAGGAAGAACATCCGTGATCAGAAAGACTCTTATAGTTGTTTTATATTCCTGAGTGGAAATGGGATGATGCCACAATGGATTTCATGATGAGCTTTTTGAGATCACCTCAAGGAAATTATATAGTGTGGGTAGTTTTTGATTAGTTAACTATGGTCACCCACTTTTTACCTATTTGAGAGACTTTCTAAATTGACGATATAGGGAGGATATAAGTCAATGAGATCATATGAATTCATGTATATCCATGTTCTATTATATCTGATAGGTATTCTTGTTTCATGTTTCAGTTCTGGTCAGGGTTACAGAAGGCCTTGGGTATATAGGTGCTTCTTATCACGACCTATCACCCTTAGACCTTTGGTCGGTCAGATTGTATGATATAAGTTTTAAAGAACATGATCTAGCCCTGAATACTATATTTTGGGGTTCATGGGAAATAAATATCACCCTAGTGATGTTTTCTTACAAATAGTAGATTTCAGTCTAACATCGATATGGCTTATTAAGAGGCATTATATGATATTCCATGTCGATTACCTCTATGATGGTTATAAGTTCAGGAGTCAACACTTCTTGAATGACGTATCTTTATAGAGAATATAGAGTAGGTTTAGATTATCAAGAATTTTATGATAACCGTTCTGCCAAGGAAGTAGTCATATAACAATAACCATTGAAGACCTATTGTGTTTCAGGTTAGGGATTTAGTTTTCTTGTGAGTCTCATCAAGACTGGGTTACAAATAGATTCAAAGATAGGATAATATTTAACCAAAATATGTCATTCCATTTGAGATTCTAGAGATAGTTCAGTCTGAATCATATTAGTTGATATTACCATAGAGGTATAGAGCCATGCATGACATCTTCTACATATCTAATCTATTACGTTAATACTCATAATTTTATCATATTCATTATCCTAGGGAGGTCGAGTTATAGGATGATACATATTTCAAGGAGCATCCTATTCATATTATTGATCATAGAGTAATGGTTCTTCAAGGCTAGTTAGTTCCTCTATTATGGGTTCTATGGAAGCACAACCATGTATAAGAAGATTCCTGGGAGTGGGAGGCCGACATATATGTTTAGTGACCAGATCATTTCACATATGATGATTTTCAACCCTTCAAATGGAAATTTGAGAATGTATTCCATTATGGGGGGAAGTTTTTAACAAACTAGGTTTTTCTATTAGGTACATATCCTTTTTTTTGTTCCATGTATTTTTCATGACATAATGTGAGTGCCTAATGAGGTCACATGAGTTTTGAGGAGGGTAAGGTGCTTTTCTGGAGATCAGAGCTTGAATTCTTGGAGAAAAGCATTGGGATGCATGGTTAGTATAAAATATTATTCCCAAGCCCCACAGTTTCCCCTAACTTTGTGGGGCGACTCATCACAAAGTAGGGAGTGCATGGTTTTCCCTAGTCTTGATAATAGGGATGCATGCCCATAAAGGATCTCTATGACTTTTAGAAGAGTAAAAATTCATGGTCAGAGCAAAATTTTCCTAACCATTGTCCATGACCATTCGAGGGGGGGATTCTTGTGTAGATTGGGGTTCACGGTTGTTGCACGATTTGGATAATTGTGCAGCCAAATCGTGAAACCCGATATTTTGGGGTAAAATGATAATTACTCTATTAATTAATTTAAAACTAAAACCCCATATCTTCCCTTTCATTTCCAACAGATAGGGGAGACCTTTTTATCACATTGGAGAGTTTCTTCAAGCTTAAAGCTAGTATTTTCTCCTAATTCTCCATTCGACCTCAAATTCAAGCATCGATCATCTCGTTGGATAGGTTCCAGTAAGTGCATTGATCCTTAGGTTCCAGTAAGTGCATTGATCCTTAGGTTACTTTTTTCATCCTTATTCATGTTGATGGTGTTGTTTTGGTGTAAGATAATTTTCCTTATTTTTGAGAAATTCATTTGTTTCTCTATTTTCTTCCAATACAACTTTAGTTTGGAACTGATACTAGATGATTGTTATACCATGGGTATTTAGTAAGTGGTCTATACATTTACCTTAATGTTTGGTGTTTTATATACCCAGTTTCCATTGTACCTCATGTTGGACCTTCCAACATTGCCCCTAAATTAATTGAATGCATTGATTATATTTTTGGAACCTGATTAGGTTTCCCACATAGTTCCTTGACATTATTTGAGGTTATCAACCCCAACCCAGACCACCCATTAGGTGTGTCTTGTATCTTCCCCATGTTAAACAACCCAGTTGGGCGTGCATGAGCTTTCCAATTTTAGTTGAATCTTAAACAAATTAAATGAGATTTTAAGATGAGGTTCATTCCTCCATGAAATATTGTGAAATGTTGATTAAATGGATGATTTTTTATATGGGAAAACATGGAATGGGTTGGAAGAGATCATGATATATGAATTATATTCAATTGGGTTAATAAATGAGATGATAAATTGATTATGGTTGTGGATGAAAAAGGAATTTCTACTCCTTGTATCCTAATTCCATAAGATTTCATAGAAATTTATACTCTATGAATATTGATAATGGTAATTCATGATGAATAAATTTCTAATCCCTGGATCTCGATTCCATAGGATACAAAGGGCATTACTACTCTTTAGATCTGGGTTTCCTGGAATCAATCTAGTCATGCCCTATGGACATGATCCTTGGACTCCAGAAAATTCATAAATGAGTTACCATAGAGATTCTCAATGGACTTGATAAGGATTCCTTGTAATTTTATAACTTGGATCCTACCCTTTTAGTCCTGACACATGATTACACTACATGGCCATTGTGGATGGTTTTTCTATGCTTTATAGATAGTTTTACTTTTGGTTTCTTGATTACAGTTGACCCTTTTATGGGTGATTGATTATTTTTGACAGGATAGAAACTATATTTTAAATATATCAATTTTCACTTCTACTGTATATAACACACTTCTTATCATATATACACATACTAAACATGTTTTAGATACCATTAGTGGTGGCCTACTTAGTATTATCACAAAAAATATTTTGGTCATCGTTGGGAACCTGTACATACTTCATAGATGTAGAAAAGGACAATGGAAAGTTCCCAGTTTATGATTTTTGATTTTTTTTGTTTCTTAGGAGTAGGGGAGAACATGACTGAGCTATTTATGGGATGTTAGTCAAAGATTTTTTTATTTTCTTCTTTTTGTTCTTTTGATACTTATGCTGTAAGAAATTCATGTATACCTATTTTATTGCTTTATAGGGACATGGAATATCATTTTGAATATAACACTTCCTTGGGATTTTGATTATAATTATCCTCATCTAAATGTTTTATCCTTATTATATTATTTGATATTCTTCTTCTTATTTACTATTGTATGATTCCATTGTGTTACTCTGATTATGAGGGTATAGTCTCCCCAATGTATCACCTTAGGCCCTCAATGATAGTTGGTAGCATCTAGAGTGCAGGGAGGTGTGCTTGAGGCCATGTGACCCACTAACTTGGGGCACTATTTAGTGTCTCCTAGGTCGGGATGTTACATATACATATGAATGGATTATGATTATATTATGGTTTGGTCCATGATATTCCTCCAGTGAACTGGGTTAGTATTAATACTTATGATCTCAATAGGTGCATATGATGTTATCATAAGCCTAAAAAATTATACACAAGAGTTTATCCCAAGACCGAAGTAGGTAAAATGTTGTTTATCCCAATAATAACATGTGATGAATTACTTGGTGGGTAGCCTTGACATAAAATTTATATAATTATGAATATTACACACTTTATTCTACTCTCTTATTATATAATCATTTGATTATGATATGATCACATAGATCATGATATTTATTTCTTTTATAATTAATTTTTTATGAATTTCCAAATCCTTATGCCAAGATTTGGATTTTTGAATTTTTGGGTATGATTTCCAAATGTTAATCTTATTTAATCACACCCTAATTTTCATTTTATACTTACATATTATCATTAAATGATATCTCCCATTTTTACCCTTACTAAGAATATGATATCACTCTTTCGTATGATTCATTTCCCTAAGTTGTGAATAAAGGATTTAAGTAGGGTATTAAAAACAAGTGTACATTGTGAGATCTTTATTATAGATATTTAAGACCCTTCATGAAATAAGATGAATCTGTATCTAGTATACAAAGTCACTAAACTATTGTGGTTCTCAGTTTTCTATTGTTAGGATATTCATTGAATATACATATTAAAATATTTAATATTTATTCAGGTAATTTTTCTGTCACATCATACCTCACCCTTTTTTCTTTTGGTTTAATTTCCTTATTCAAATCAGTTTGTTTAGCATCGATTATTTAATTTTTTTTATTTTTTTGATATCTACTATATTAATTTAGTGGAATTTGTGGTTGAGTTAAGTACTTTTAGACTCGAAGGAGATCTCCATGAGCTTGGGATTTATTATATATAATTAGTTGTTTTAGTTTTCTACATGCATAAATCTTTAAATATAAATTTGTGATTTATTATCAACCAATAAACCATGCTTTTTGTTCTTAAATTTTTTTAAAAAAATTTGATTCACAAAAAATATTTTTATATAATTTTTACATTATTCTAATGTTTTCAAAATTTATTAAAGTATCATTCTAAAGTAATTCATTTATAGAAAAGATCTTTTTTTATCATTAATTATTATATAGAAAGGAAACTCATGTTTATCGAAAACTATTTTTTTTACAAGGATGGGATCAATTTTCTATTTTTTTTCATTTAATGATTGTTTGGGATAAATTATTGACATTTTTATGATTTTTGGATTTTAATTTTGTTGGGTGGAATTTATATTGGAATGTGGAAATTTTATTTTATTTTAATATATTGGTTCATAGTTTTCTATTTAGAGAAGTGAAATCATTATTTTGTTTTCATAATGATATTTCAAATGGACTGATTGGAATTTATTAAAAGGAGTTTTCATGATGTAAAAATATTATTTAAGTGTTTCCTATTTAAGTTTTATGTTCATTGTTTTATTTGATTCATAAATTTTGTGACTTGATGGAATCATATCAAATAGGGGATGCATTTCATTTGTTTTATTCTTAATTAGAATTGGGTATCTTCTATAAATCAATTTTGGTTGCACATGGGAGACATGGCTATGTGTTGGTAACCCATACAAATGCTATTATATTGTAGATTGTGTGATGTATAGGGATTGAGGCCTAGTTATACTGGTTGATCCGAGGAGATGGATTTTGGACATAGTGAGTCCATGAAAGCTCCCAGAATATTTAGGTTCACATCTGCTAGATAGTATTCCTTAAAATAGTACTAGTGAACTTAGACCCACATATTAAAACCCTATATTGTGTGTGTGTTTTATTTTGTTGAGTATTTTTATTTCTTGTTTCCCACTTATTTTTTAGAAATATTGGTATATATTCTTCCATACTATCCTCAGTTTTTCTTTATTTTTATCTTGTTCATGATATTTATAGAACACAGATTCTTTTTTTTAAAAACCAGACTATTTATGAGATTTATTCAACAAATGGTATTTCAAAATCATTTTTTTCATTGTATTATTCCTTATTATAAGAGTTTATAATGCAGTTTATGTTTAGTCATTTCAATTATTTTATTTGAGTAGGTTTTATTACTGTCTAAGACTATTTTTATGTGAATATTTACTCTTACTTATATATATATACATTCTATTGTGACTTTATTTATGATTACTATTTCAATGTTTATTACCATTGGGGTTTTAAAAGTTTTATTTTTTCCTTCTAAGGTTTTCTTTATATGATTTTAAAATGGGGAGTTAAAAAGTGAATTGTTTTCCTTTAAATTTAAAATCAGGGTGTTGCAAATAATTGTTTCGAAAATACTTACATTATTATAAATTCCACCACATATTTAAGGGTTTAAAATATTTTCTCTATTAAAATGGGTGTGTTGTTTACCATGGGTAAAATGAATATAAATGATGGTCTGATGTGACATTATTTTAAAAAATGAATAGAGTATATTCATAGTTATATTTTCAAACTAGTATAAGTGGTTTTTTAATTTTAAAGGTTATGCATGGGATTTAGGGAGGTAACCTATTGAAATTATTTCTCATTCCAATATATATTATAACTTTAGTTTGGGTTTTAATTGGATGGAGGTTGGTATTGGGTTCTCATGTGTGGTGGAGGTGCAAAAAAATGATCTTTTTTATTGACATGTGAGATGGTTGATCAGGTCCAGTGTATTATTTTGTTATTTTAATCTTCTTATTTATCAATTCCATGTTGGGTGTATCATTTATAGTCTCTATTTTTGTATATTTGTCTCTTATATTAAATTAAAATGTTTTTTATATTAGTATATTCATTAACAATTTTTGTGTATTATTTTTGTTTCATTTTTTATATTATATGTTATTACGTATTTTGTTTTTTTAATTATTGGAACTGTTTATTTTCTATTCATGATCATCTGATGCATTGAGTAGTTTTGGTAGACTCTTAGGTGGAAATATCATGTTTTTCTTGATTCATCTGGAAGAATCATTTCCATATATATATGATTGATTGATAGAAACTAGTTTCCAACCCCTGGGGATTGAGAACACCCAATTATCCATGTCTGGGATGGCTCGAATACATGGTAGGGAGGTATCCTAGGTCGATTCAAGATAAAATGGTAATAAATATTAGTTTTATTTTATGTTAATTGGTTATTCAATCTAGATAAGATATATTATTTTCAGAACTCAAGATATAGGTACAAAGGAGTTTTTGAGAAACAATTTGAATATTAAACCTTGAGTTTCCCAGGGATGTTTGGAATGTAAATGTATGGTATTGGGTTTGAACCATCCTTGTTTATGGGTACAATTACATCTTTGAAAAAATTAGGAAGTGGAACCAGTGAGATGCATCGGCTGGGTGCATTATCTATAGACTATGAACGTGGGTCATGTATTGTGGAATAGTGTTTTATATATTTTAATTAAATTTGGTCTCATTTTTATATGACAACATTTGGTGTTTTCTTTTTTAAAGGAAAAATTATTAGATATTTTATTTTATTTTAATAAAATAATTTTTTTTTATGTTATGGATGAGTTTCAAAATGGAGGAATTCTCATTCCATAAATTTCTTATAATTTAATGATGGTTTTAATGGAGGATTTTAATGATAAGATTAAAAAGTTTTAATAATTGTGGATTTCAATAAATATAATGGTATTTTTTTTCAATTGGATCTGTTTTAATGTGGGGTAAAATGTTCATACAAATCCAAAAATTGTGTTTTATTTGTTAAATGGTTCTTGACTTATAACCATTATCATTTAATATGAATTGACACTTATTTTGGGTTTTAAAAAATTTATTTGTTGGTTTATGGTATGAGGTCATAAATTGGGTGGGAATTGTGTTAATTTAATCATCACCAAATAATTTTCAAAGCTTTGTCTCAATGAATTATTTTAGAGATAATAAAATTGGAAAGGGGTTTCTAGTTTATTTTATATACAAGTTTCCCTTAAAACATGGTGGTCAAATGTTTTTAACATACATGTGCTTAATTATGGAATTTAATTATTCAGAAAATTTGTTTTTCAAAAAATATTTTTGGCTAATATTAGTAATATATAATAGTGGGGTTGATTTTTTTTCTTTTAATTTACATTTTTAAAAAAAATTTATTATTACTATTTTTAATCATTTCAGGTTTATATCATTGATTATATTTATTTTTGTATTATAAGGTATATATTGAATATTTCGTTTTTTAAGTGGTGTTTTCTGAGTTATACTCTGGTTGATTTCAAAATAAAAAAACTCTACCATTTTAAAGGATAGAATTTATATTTTATTCGGTTTTAGTTATGATTTATTTAGTGATTTTTTATATACTAATAATGGTTTAGGTTTTGAAGAGCAAGCTACTTTTATGATGTTCTTCTCAGGAAAGTATTTGGTTGTTTGAATTAATTATTTTATAATTAGAGCATTCATATTGATGAGTTATCAATAGTTTTTTTTATTTTGATGATTTTTTAATAGTGGGGAGAACCCCACCTATGTATTAATTTATGATCATTTTTATAAGGTTTTGGTGTATTGACTTTTAGTACATGAATTACCCCTTGTTGTGTAAGTGATTTTCTACAAAGAAAGTATATGATACTTTTTAGGGATAGTAAGTATTTATGTTCCGGAGGTTGTAATGAAATTTTTCTTTATGGGTTGGTGAAAGTCGAAGGGAATTTTAATTTTTCTTAATTAAAATTGAGGAGCAAGAGTTTTGGTTATGTGTTGAGTGCTTTCTGGGATATCTTGAGGGTGGTAGTCTGGTGGAAGAACACTTGAAGTGAGTTCTTGAGTGTTGGTGGATGAAACTATACAATCTTGAAGATGATCATGTGTTAGTAGATAGTGTTGAAATGTGGTACTAGGCTAGGGTGTAAGGCTGAAACACAATGGGGGAGGTTATTCCATGTGGATCTCATGAGGGTAGTCTATGAGCAGTCCATCCCTATGCCTTTTGGGGACCAATTTCACTACGGTCTAGTGAAAACAACAAAACATGGACTATGGGTGGATAGTTATGTTTAATCATGATAGGGACACACTAACAAATGAGTTTTTTGAAATTTCATTCCCTATACTATTTTTATGGGTACTTCACTATGGTTAAGGGGTGACACTAGAGTAAGTTTTTGAGGGGTGTGATCCATTACATGGCCATGGTGGATACACTGTGACCATGCTACTTGCCTATTTTATTAGTTTTCTTTTCATAGTCTATGTGGGGAATTTATTTTTAATCCATCTTGATCTCACCTAATTCCATTTTAACTAAATGATATATATAGATCAATATTTATCTCTCCCATTACTCCTCTTTTCTCCCTTTAATATAGGTGGTTTGGGATCTCTTCATTGTCCAGATTCTATATATGGTATTTCCTCATAGCATTTTTATTCTATTCCCAAATTTTGTTCATTTTTTATCACTAAGTTATGTTTTTAAGGACCCAATTCCATAAAAAATTTTGTTGAATTGTTTCGATTGATTGATATTTGGTGAGGTTCTTATGAAGAAGGTCTGAAAAGATGATTTTTAAGCCTATATTCACTATTTATATTATGTTATATATACTCATGAGTTTATTTTGTGTTTTATTGGTTGTTGTATTGGGGGTATTATTTGTATCCTTTATGTGTATTAGGTCTATCTCAATTTTAGGATTGGAATGAAACCAATTTTCTCATGGTTTTGTGAGGTTATGCACTTTGATGAGTTTGATATCAATTATTCCACTGTGGGATTTTGGTTTTGAATGTTAGGTTTATTAATGTAGTAGTTTTTTTGTGGAGTTATATTCTTATAAATCCAAAGGAGGATGCTACAAGAACGAGATAGATTATATATCACTAGTTGAGGTAGGTTAATCCATTAATAACTCTTTATAACTAATATTATGATAGGTTTTCTACTTATAAACTGTGCTTGAATTTCATAAAGGTTGGGAAATATTTTTCTATACTAAAACATAATCTTATATAAAATTTTCATTATTCTGGTGATTTCAAAATTACTTAAAGGAACATTTCAAGGGAATTAATTTTCCAAGAAGGGGTGTTTTGATCATTAATGAATTTATTGGAAGTAAAATCATGTTTTTAGAAAAATATTTTATAACTAATAACTGGATCAGTTTTATTGATGTCATGTTTTTATTTACTAATTAATTATATTATTTTATTGATATTTTTTGTATATTGGGATTGGAATGTGTTTTGGTGAAATTTATAAAGTAATATATATTTTTTGAAGGTTTTTTAACTATTTTTAATGGTTTCATTTCCAAATAAATGAAACTATAATTTGGTTTTCCAAAACATATTTCCAAAGGCTAGATTGACATTTTTTAAAATGTAACGACCCAATGTTTTATAAATGGAAATTCATTTCTTATAAATATGTCATAAAATCACATAAAAACACAACATAATGAACTAATAAGTGCTAAGTGACCTTTAATGATATGTTTGTCACTTCTGTATTTGGAATTTCGAAAATCTGACATACACGGTTGCAATCAGTAAGTTATTTGGAATCCGATAAGAAAAAATTAATTTTTTGGCGAATAGTAACCTAACATTATGAATAGTAACATACCCTTATGAATAGTGATATACCATAATGAATAGTAACATCACCTATGATAGTACAAAAATAATATTCCTGTTAAAAGTATGATATACCTATATTTTAGAATAAGTTAATGAATGTTTTAAAACTAGTTTTTGATAATAAATTATGATTTTAATTAAATATTAAAATAATCATATTTTGAAAATTATTTTGGAAAAATGGACTTAAATTCTGGATTTTACACATAAAAAATGGTTAGATTGAATTTTTGATATTTGTCTGAAATACTTGAATTTTTGATGAATAGTAAAATACAGCAATTTACCGTATATATACATTATAAAATAAATATACTATTCCTAGAATCATGGATGATGTCACCACCTTTGTTTCAAATTAACATGACCCATTTACTATTCTTGGTTATGTAATAATTACTATTACTTTTCTTGTGAAGAAATAATAAATTAATGATTATAATATTATGAAAACCCTCCTGTCCTCCACTATAAACCCCACCCTCACCCCCTTTTCTTCACTCCTCTAAAGCCTTCTGCCTTGCCAATATTCTGCCCAAATCTCTCCCCAAGATCCTCCCACACTTCTAAAAGATCATAGCCTCTTCAAAATACCAAAACCTCTCCCCTTAAGAGGTTCTCAAAGGAGGAAGTCTCAAGAGGTAAATTCCTCTTTCCAATTCCTTCATTCCTTTTACGTATTTTTCTATTTATTTATTTCCTCACCTACCTTCACCATAATAGTATGATTAATCTAGTAACATAAATGTACTATAATTTTTTCATGCTAATTGGATATTTAATTATCATCTCTTTTTTCCCCGCCCTTTATTTGATAGAAATGAAAGCACCGTTTGAGATGTGCTAATTTAGCACATTCAAGGACAACGATTTATCAATTTATATTATAATATTTAATTATGGTAATGAAACCATTTGAGTTATGGTTGAACCAGATTATTATATATGTAATATATCCTATTTTTAGTTCTGTAATCATTTTGTATAAATGGTATTAAGTTATAAAAAACCAAACATGTTCTTTGTAATCAAACCCACCGATTAACAAAAACGGTTACCACTAAGGTTATATATATAAAAATTTGACTTCACTCTAAGTAACCAAATTAAATTTAAAACCATTTAATCTCCTGGATTTTTACTAATATAATATAAATTCAATTCTGGATAGCCACTTTAATCTTACATGTAATCCGAACTTGAATATAACTGAATCAATCATTTAAAACCAAGTAAACAAACGAGCCCGAAAAATGGAATTGAACATTATAACTAATCAAAAAGGCCTTGAATGAACTAAAAATGGTTATAATAAATCAATTATAAATAGAAGAATTTATGGACTTATGAATTAATAAGCCTAATTTGTTTATTCAGGTCTTTAATGACAAGTGGAGAACACCAAAAAATTTAAGGTTATGGATCCTCCCTATTTCACTCTTAATCAAGATTGTCCTCTATGCTATGCCTTTTTTATGTGTAATATAAAATGATGTTGTATGTTTACACACCTCCACCATACTTCCCTATTTATTTATAAGTGATGAGAAACCCCCTTTCTCTCTCATCAATCCCTCTTAGTTACACCCGACACCATGCTGAAAAAATCGTAACGAATTCTACCCGAACCATCTTTGTTCTTTCGGGTTTCCTTATCTTTCTTTCAAAATGGTGTTAAATTATCTATTTATGTTAATATTATGAATTCTGGTTAGTTGTACAAGATTATTATATCAAGACCCTTTCATCACTTTCTTTCAGGGATATACATGTTTTTAAAAGATTCACTTCCTATAACTTTTTGATAAGAAAACCTGTTTTAACGGTACTTCTTGAATTTTTGACCAAATTTCATGTGCACTATATCCTCCGTTTTAAGAAAACATTGTCTTTATAAAATCAGTATTTTAATTATTAAAACCTTCTTGGTTAAATTCTGGTTTTATATAAAATAATGTCCTCTTTTCTATTTGAAAATATCTATAGTATTTTCCTTAAAATTGCACAAAAATGTTTTAATGCTAATGTTTCTAAAATACATTTCTTATA
Organism: Viscum album; assembly: GCA_963277665.1. Taxonomy (NCBI): domain Eukaryota; kingdom Viridiplantae; phylum Streptophyta; class Magnoliopsida; order Santalales; family Viscaceae; genus Viscum; species Viscum album. Next base: position 687,213,333 of record OY728137.1, on the reverse strand, counting down.
TGTTGTCACTTATGTTTGAAACCACTTATGATTTTATATTCTTCTTGTACCTTATAAAAGTCCATTTATGTTCTAATCCCTTTCTTTCATGGACACTTTCATGATACGCCCATTGGTTATGATTTATGTCATGATTGTGGTACCCAATTCTTTCCATGGGTACACTTATGTTTATGTATGGTTGATTATGTATGATTATTTATGTGGTAAAAATATTTATGTGTCAAGAATATACATGTAAATGTTGATATGGGTGTTCCCAGATAGTGCTCCAATGCATTGGGTAAGGTTAAGTCTCATGAGATGCGATGTGAAACGGGATTGGCGGTTAGCCCTGACCCGTACTCAAATGGGAAACAGGATTGGCAGTTAGCCTTGAATAGTACTAAAGAAATGTTTTATGATTCTTCCACATATATATGATTCCATGTTTATATGATCCCATACTTATATGATATTATTTTATAAGTTTCATGCTTTAGATATTATTATGTCCTTCCTCCTAACTCATGTGCTTAAGATATATCCTTATGTTCATTCCCTTACTGGGCTTTTTAGAACATCTCTTTGTTTATGTGTTCCCCAGGGTACCCTATACAGATGTAAGGGATCAAGGGAAGTTAGAAGTTCTGTATGGAGATTAAATAAATAAGTGTTTTTTATCCCCTTGTTTTATGTTATACGTACCTATTCTTCCAAGACACTAGACCTAACAGTCCTTGGCCTGTACTCTGATGATTAATTATGATTAAAATCAGGAAATGATTTATGTAAAAGGATGGGGTCGCTATAGTTGGAATCAGAGGCATGTTCTATTTATTTTTGGATATTAGAAGTAGAGCACCATAGCGAGAACCTCACAGATGAGACTATGTATAAGAAAACATTACTGAATTTGGTGAGTATTGTGTAAGTTGTTTATCAAGAAACACTACAAAATATTTCACTTTTTCCAACAGGATCATATATGTCGGTTAAAGTGCATTTTCTGTGGGTAAAACGTTTTACCAACATATATGTACCTGTCACTAAACTGTTGGTAAAAACTCTGTCGCTAAATTCTTTTGCTACACATAAAATCATTCTTTTCCAATTATAATAATACCAATAAATAATATATATGTTAGTTAAAGTATTTAGCTATGAATAATAATGACAAATTTTTCTGTTGGTAATAATATTATCAAAATATAATATCTATTTAGAAATTACATTTGAATAAAAATTATAAATTTATTGCTATTAAAATTTCATAATATATTTTATAATTTATCATATATAATTCATCAATTTAATTATTACACAAATAAAAATTTATAAGAATGTTCAAACTTGAAAAAAATAATAATTATATTAATAATAAAATCTAATACAAAATTATCAATACAAAAACACAGAACTATCCCACCAATAAGATCCCCCCCACCAAACACAAGTACAACCCATCCCTGCCCCACCAGCGAGCCAGCTCCATCAATACAATGACCTTCAACACATAGAAAAACTAAAGTAGCAGCCTTCAACCCACTGGAAACATGAAGTAGCACCCTTCAGCTCCATGATCTCCACCACACGATCCAGCTCTAGTGAGAAACAAATCGATTCACCTCCAATACCAGCGATGAGTTCCACATATGCAATTCACCCACTTAGTCATGGCATGATCAAAATGGCGGTGATCACCTATAGGAGTCCACATTGTTGGAATCAAGCAGGCCAGCCCCAATTTTAGAAATATGTGGTAGAATCATTTCCACGTGAATAAGAAAGTCCCTTTCTTGCACTTCTGGATAGAACCGATACATCACCAATATCATACTAGCAACAAGAAATAGATCACAATGGTTAAACATGTTTAAGAACAATAGATCACATAAAACAAAAAGGAATTAATATTTGTGTCAAACGTGTTTCATAATCAAACCAATCCAAAAAGGTTTAAAATTTAAAATAAATACAATAAAACTGAATGCATGGGTTCCAGTTGGCTAAACAGTTTGGCTGCACAAGACTCATCACAACTTATAACTTTTTAATATAAGCTACATTTTTACCTATGCTTGATGTTCCAACTAAGAATTGTTTCAGCATCCATTGGAAAAAAATGATTTATGTAGAAAACTTATTCCATTTCAACCCTAGAAACCTAAGTCAGCTGGGCACTATCTACAAAAACTAGTGAACATAAGGAAACTCAGAAAACACAATCTAAAGCGGCGATAACTGAATCATGAAGTTAAATGCTGGGTTATTCAACTGCTGCAATAGTAAACATACCAAGAACGTTTTTTTCCAGTGAATCTAGACTATTACAATTGATAAAAATTAATTATGTTGGTTCAAGTGAATATAAGCTCATGAGGAAATAATTTTTATTAAACATGGTTATGGATACATATTGTAATGATTTGTTTTTACAATTATCTAAACATCGGAAAGATCCAAAATTATATGAAAGGGTATTGAATTATAAATTTAAATGGGAAGACTGAAAAAGATTCTAGATTCCATATTTCACACCCAAGCTAGGTGTACAATCTAGGAAGATACCAGACCATGTGTGAAAATTACAACACTAATAATCCCAAATGAAAAATAAGTGAGGGGATAGATTGTACAAATAACACTTCACATTGTAATTATACCAAATAATAAAATGAATAGGTATAAAAATATTCCCTCTTCCCTAAAGTTGAAGTATACATTCTAAACTAGTATACATTTCAGTATTGTAGTGGTTCTCTATAGCAGGGTAATTGATTAATTACGAGAGAAGTGAGTGTGCCTTCTTTCGTGGACAGATTTTCCCTTTACCTGAAAGTTAAAAAATTATTGTCAATATTGATTCATAAAACAAATAAATTGACTACCTATAGGTTTAGAAAGTATCTTCCTGTGGGAAGGATATATGACCTCTTCTTTGTGACCACACACCTCCCCTTCGAAAGCTGGCAATGTTGCATCACAATTCCTGATAGACTGTGTAGGCCAGCCCTTCTATGATCACACTCTCCTTGCAAGGAAAATTTCAGATTTCACAGATTCCAGATTTCACGCACAATATATAGATTCTATATTTCACAAATAGTTTTAAACCCACCTAGCTTATACTTAGATTGCACATACAAATGAAGATTAAATTTCCCAAAAGAAGGAGACATCAATATATTATTAGTGAGAACACTAAAATAGATTCTATATTTAAAACCATGTCATTATAAAGAGGTAAAGAGTATTAAGATGTTAGTGAGAACACTATAACAACAATGAGGAATCAATGTATTACCTTAAACATGCGGTCCTGACTGCTCTGCAAACTCCCTGAAAAACTGCAAATGAAGCAACACCATCCAACACTTCATGATACACATTATCAAGGCATCAATGGAATACTAAATATCCTTGTAAACATCTTTGATAAATTTTTTCTTTTCATCCACAAGAGGTAGGGGAATCTACAAGTAAAAACAAAAGTAAAAATGTCATCATTCATGTATTATTATCACCAGACACATTGAAAATATGTTTAATAAAACCATATATTTTTATCATGTTAAGACATTTATCTTTCTCATGTTGTTAGTAATTTTGGAATTGATTTCAAAGTGATCTACCTCTATCGATGTTTCCAAAAATCCCATCCAAAACCTTCTATGATCCCAGTTTTCAAACAATGGATAAGAGGTTCATTATACTAGATTTCTGGCATAACATATTTGGAATAGGGTTTCTACAGTAGTGGATTTGAACATGGAAAACTACACTATCATCCTTTCGGTATAAATAGAACACCCTTCTATGCTTAAAGAAGCACCTATCCCAACGTTGATCACAAGTAGCATCTGTCCACTTTAGACATGCACCATCAAGAGTAAATTATGATCAGAAAAACACAATAATTAGAAAATAGTTTCCATTTAAATGAATGATATAAAAATGAAAAATTATGCTATAAAAATATCACCATCCACAATAAGGGGATTATCTGACCAGTGGAAAAAAGAACCTCCATGAGTCTTCACTTGATCACAGTTTCTAATGTGTTACAGAAATTTTAGTCAGCGGTTTAATTAGTTTGTTCAATTCAACTGATAAAATCTCATTATTTTTGTTACAATAGAATTTGTTCAAAGCCTTTCCGAGAGCTCATCACCACCCCAACCTCCAAATTCATGATAAAAACTCAAACTTTTGATAGAAATCAAATGGCCCTAGTTGATTTTTCTTTTGTGTATTCTGTTTTTCTATTGATATATGATCCCATATAACTAGTGGAAATAGCCAACATATTATTATCTAACAAAAGACCACAAAAACTATAAGATTATCCATCCAGTGACCAACCAATGGCCACATCCATCCAGCTACCAACCAATTACATATAAAAATAACCAGCAACAAGAACAAAAAAATGACTAGAAGCACAAAAATTTACAAGTGACCACAACAACATAAAATAACAATGCATAATATAAAAATAACAAGAATTTTATCTATCATGTTATAACAAACAAATGATAATGACTCTAATTTCAATTAAGAGTGATGCAAAACTCAAAATTTTGTACTATAGTAACACTAAATTAAATTCCATAATCTAGTACAATTATTTTCAATTTATAATGACACTACATTTAATTAGGAATGAAACCAAATTCAATAGCTAAAAAAAGTATTTAGTGCAATGAAAAACCATAGAAATTAAGGATAGATTTAGAAATAAAGTCTTGAAGGAAAATTTCAAATTTTATGAATATAACTAGATACTGTCTCTTAAAAATTGGATTGAGTTAAAACTAAACACACATGTTTATGTTAATGGATTTCCAGATGATGTTACTTTTGATGAGGTGGTGGAGGTATTTTCAAATTGTGGGATAATAAAGTAGGACCCCAAAACAAAAACGCCCTAAGGTAGAGGTGTTCTCTGAATGAGAAGCTAATGCATTCTCAATTGATTTATGTAAAAAAAAACATTAATCCATGTAAAAAAAATCCAATATTAAAAATACATAATATTTTTTATGGTAGTAACAAAAGCCAAAAATTACCTTAACTAAGGTTGAAGTGTCATCAAGTTTTGAACCTTTTTTAGGTTCATGGGTTTTGATCCATATTTTAAGATTATATGCCTCTTTACCTTCTTTTTCCTAAAAAAATATGATAAAATCAAATAAAAAATATAATAAAAGGAAACAATATCAAAGAGTGGAGAAAAAATTAATACTTTAATTTTAGCACGTATACGTGCAAAACTCATTTTCCCTGCATAATGCGACATTTTCAAATGTGAATGATTTTCTACACCCCTCTTAGTTATTGCCTACAAAAAAATTTAAATTATATTGGGATGAAACATATTTTTTAATCTTAATTAATGATTAATCAAGATATAAAATATATATTAGTAATTGAAAATTTTTTAAATACATAAATTATGGAAATAAATATTACTTATCCAGCTAATGATTACCAAAACTCCACCAAATTCTTCCATGTGTCTTCATGAATGTGTTTTATCCTTTTTTACATATCCTCATTGTGCGTTTGACTATCAAAATAAGTTACCTTTAACTCAGATTTGTAAGATCTCCATGAAAAACCCATTTTTTCTATTCCCAAAGGATATGGTTCATGACCTTCAGGAAAGTAATATGATAAGTAAAACATAAAAAAATGAAATCATGTTTAAAAAAAATATATTATTAAAATAATAATAATAATGACTAAATATGTACCTTAATTTCATCTTAGATATTGTCCTTTTTTTAATATCAACTAATCTCCAATCACAACAGTCTAATGGTAATCGCCTAGGGTCATGAGCCAAAAAACCGATGAGTGAAGATAATTTTCTTTCTGAATTGCCAACTGGTTGAAGCAAGCCATTGACTTCTACAAAAAAACGCTCTGACAAAATTTTAGTCTTGCTTAATCTATGACCGTTTTTATTTCTCACATGACATGCCCAAGATCTCATTCTACTCATAGTGGAATAATGAGGAAGACTTGATTGTTTTGTCAATTCAACCGATATTTCTTTAGCATTCAAAATTGATGACCAAATTATGCTAGCCTTTTAATTATTTCAAACTTGATGAGATTGTAACCCTTCAAATAAAATGGAAATTTTAAAATATGTTTAATCACATTTAAACCGGTATAAGAAAATCAATAATTTGAATAAATAATGGAAAACCACTTACTAACAATCTGAGTGTCTTCTCTTCGACAGTCCACTATATAAAGAAAAACATTGGTTGTATATTTAAAGTAATAATAAAATAAATAAGGTCATAAATTTAATTAACTTACCCATTCCTGTAAATAACATTCCCCACTTATTCAAGGACATCTCTTCAATTTTTTTTAACTTTTATCCTTTCATGCACTATTTAAAACAAATATGAGAAATAAAAAATTATAATTTATCTAAAGACAGCCTAAAACAATATCCTATATAACTTATTGGTAAATTACAAGAAACTTAAAATTTGAATCATGCATTTAATCCTCAACTATCAATGACTTTAGACATTTTTTTCAGAGGCATTGGAAGGGTTTTCGGTGGAAAATAAAGAATGTTTCAATGGTTTATTTGATGTCACTTATCCCTTTTTGCTAACACATGAGCCTAACAATTTCTACAAAGAAACAAGAAAAGGTTGTCAATATAAAACAATAAAAAATGGAAGCAAAGTATAAGGTGTAAATTTAAATAAGATTCATAAATTAATACCCTTAATTGATCTATTGAAACCATATTTCTCTTGATTCAAGAGTTCTCTACGGATGTCATCTCAAATCTATATATGAAATACAATAACTAAAATACCAAATAAGCATATACAAGTGTTAAATATAAAGTAAAATTTTCTAACAAAAATCAAATAGTAATATTTAAAACCCAAAACTAAATATATTATTAAGTGTCAACAGAAAATGTAATAATCACAATCATGAAACATGTCATTATCATGATCATAGTCACAAACATCAAGTTTCTGGAATTTCATTATCAATATACTCATGTATTCATGCCATCCTTTAATGAAATTAAGTGAATGATCATCAATTAAAACTACTTCCTGATCCAAAATGTCATAATTTTCCACATCGACATTAGTTGACAAGCTGGTTTGTAAGCCATACACTTCAGGTATGAAATCTTCCTCCATTTCAAATAAGTCTCTTGGTTTAGTGATGGTTGCAACATGAAAATTTTCTCTTTAGATTCCTCCATATAAAACACTTGTAAGGATTGAGATGCAAGTAAAAAGGGCTCATCGGTTTTAATAATCCTCTTAAGGTTGACGAGAGTGAATCCCAAATTATCTTCTTTAACGCCTTAAATGGGATTTTCCCAATCACACCAAAATGAAATAACACTCCTTCCAACTAGATAAGTCAACTCAATAATTTCTGTCAACACGCCATAATATGATACATTGCCCGTATTTGTTGTTACACTCACAAGAACCCCACAATTTTGGGTCGCACTCCTCTTATAAGTAGATTTCACATTACACCGATAACCATTGCAAGTGACTTTCATCATTGTTTTAATCCAAATGTTAGGAAACTGACATAATTGTGTCAAATCAGTTGCTATATAAGTGTCCTTGGGTAGAAAAGTCATAAACTGAATAATTAATGAAAACTATAAATGTTAGAAACAAAAAGAAACATAAAATTTTAAATTCAAAGTATGATATAAAACACACATTATCATTAAACCATTTATAAAACTAATTTTTATGGATGTCATCAATTATTTCTGGTCTATGTTGATATTTTATATGGAGAATTTCATAGTTATCCCTACAAATCAATAATAAGGTAAGAATTTTAAAAACAATACAAATATAACAAAATTTATGGGTATGCATATTACCGTACATATACTTGAACTCGGTCACAGTTTCCCAAAACATAATTATGTGCTTGCAATATCATTGAAATGTCAGGTATAATATCGTTCCTTTTAGACATTGCATGACATTTTAATGAGAATATGGATAGCCCTTTACATGTTTCATCACCTTCACCAAAATTGTTTCTTGTAGACCTATTTTCTCTGAGTTGAATGTCATGCAATTATCTTGAACAAAATTTCATACACTCTTCAACAATGTATCTTTCAATAATTGATTCTTATGGGTGACTTTGGTTAAAAAAATACATTTTCAATCTTTGAAAAAACCTTTAATCAATCAACATAAATAATTTAATCAAATGTATACAAAAGTGAAAAGATGAAAATGATGTTTTCATACCTCTCAATTGGATACATCCAATGATAATAAATAGGTCCAACAATCATGGATTCGTGTGCTAAATGAATTAATAAGTGTACCATGATGTCAAAAAATGAAGGCGGGAAGATGCACTCCAGATGACAAAGCATGGAAGCATCACGATGTTGTAACCTTTGAAAATCTTTAGATGTTTCCACTTTTGAACATAAATCCTTAAAAAAGTTACTCAGATCAATCAACACACTACTTACCTTTTTATTTGTCATTTTCCATATAGCCTATGGTAACAGATGTTGCATTAAAACATGGTGGTCATGACTATTCAAACCAACAAATTTTCCATCAATAATTTTCCTCTTAATGTTTGATGAATACCCATGTGGAACTTTGATAGAGGCTAGTACACTTATCATTTCATCTTTTTCTTGATCCTTCAATGTAAAGCATGATGTAGGTAGATATGTTCGACCATGATCCTCGTATGGGTGAATATCATGTCTTACATTTAAATCTACCAAGTTAAGTCGAGATTGAAAAGTATATTTAGTTTTCCCCTCAATGTCAAAAAGTGTGCCAATAAAACATTCAGAGACATTTTTTTCTATATACATAACATCCAAATTGTGGTGTAGAAGAAGATTCTCCCAATATGAGAGTTGGAAGAAAATACTCTTCTTTTTCCAAATGTACATCAACATATCTCTTCCGTTTATTATGTCTTTGAGCCTCCATATTTTTTCCAAATATGACATCCAATCCTTTCATCTGATCTAATAATTCTAATACATTATGAGATTTAGGCGGTATCCTTGTTTCTATTTCCCCATTAAATGCCTTTTTTATTTCGACGAAATTTGTGACTTCGATCCAAGAAGCGTCGATGGAACATGTAACACATTTTCTTACTTTTTCTCAAGTAAAATGGACATGTTTCAACATTTCAGCATGGACATGCATTTTTACCCTTGGTCTACCAACCTGATAGATTACCATATGTAGGAAATTAATTAATTGTACACATTAATGATCCTTTTAATACCAATAACTTGTTCTTTGATGCATCAAATTTTTCAATAGAAAACTCCCATAACACGTTCATCTCGTCAATTAAAGGTTCTAAAAATACTTCGATATCATTTCTAGGTGACTTAGGGCCAGGTATCAATAATGAAATGATAAAATATGATGGATTCATACATAAACATGGAGGAAAATTATAAATCATCAAGACAACATGCCATATGCTATATTGACTAGACATTATTCCAAATGGATTAAACCCATCACTTGCCAAGCTTAGCCCAACATTTCTTGGATCACTTGAAAACTCGGGATACTTATCATTAAAATCTTTCCAAACAAACAAATCTGCCGATTGCCTTAACTTGTTATCTTTAACTCTCTCATGCTCATGCCATGTCATGAGAGGGCCCATTTTAGATGACACGAATAGCCTTTTAAGCCTGGGTATCAAAGTGAAGTGTTGTGAAACCTTCATTGGTACTTTTTTACCATTTTTTAATTTCATAATACTTCCATCATCAGCAGATTTCTGCATCAAAGCACCACAATTTGGGCAATTATCATGGCAATGTATTTCCTTATGAAACATCACACAATCATTCGGGCATGCATCAATCTTATTATAATCAAGACCAAGTTTCAGGATAATCCCTTTCACCTTCATAGATGAGTCTGGTAATGTTGAATCATTGGAAAGAGCTCCCTTAAACAGTTTTATAAGAGCATCAATTACCACGTTAGTGATCCCATGTAAACATTTTAGATGATACATTTCAACTATAAAAGATAATTTAGTAAATTATTCACATCTGGGGTATAAAGGTTTCCCAGAATCTTTAACCAATTTAAAAAATGTTTGCACCTCATTATAATGACATGATGAGGTGTTTTCTAGTTTCTCAAATTCGAAGGCATCCCCCAGCATGTCAAGCATATCATCTTCAAGAGAAATATCCTTTTCAACACTAAAAAAATTATTATCACCGTTTAACGTCAAATCCCCATGAAAATTCCAAATACATCTTTGATAATCGGTGTCCATTTCTTTGATAATGAGACTATATTTCACAACATCTTGATGCAAATAATGTTGATTAGCATAACTTCAACATGGACACACAATCATGTTATCCCTTTCCGAAGTTGCAAAAGAAATATCAAGGAATAAATCTACACCATTTAAATAATCTTGAGATGTTCTCCTTAACTTCACCCAACTCTTATCATCGAATATATTCATTATGAAAGTTCCAGCATATTATTCGATTTTCAATCAATTAACCACAATAAACAAACAATTTTTAGGTAAATCGTATCACAATTTAATATAGATTATAAAATTGATTAACATGAAATAAAAAAACAATAAACCTCGAACCATAAAAGACAATAAACTAAAATTGAATAAGATTTTTCATTTGTTTCATCATCCTTTTTAGGTCAATGGAATAAACTATTATCTCAAATAAAATTCACCAATGTTGCAGCAGAATATGGGACAAGAGGGGGGGAAATAGAGGAATACATACACAAATGAATAGGAGGCTGTTAAATGAATCAAAGACTCAATAAATCTTAGGCAATGGGAATACCATACCTTGAAACATAAATAAGAGATTATGGTATTTCAAGGTACCTTATAGGCTTCCAAACTGGATTGTGGGGTGGGAACGTCCGCCCTAAAGATTGGGGAAAGAGGCGTGCGAGTGGTGGATTTGGTGGGTGAAGATTTCCTAGGAAACCTGAAGGTCCCGCGCAGAAGATTTAAGGGGAGATAACCACGAGGTGAGTGGGAAGAGGGTGCAGTGTCTGCTGGGGTGAGGGCGGCGGGTGTAGTGCCTACCGGGAGCTAGGGTGGTGGGTGCGGCAACAAGGGAGGCAGCTGCGGGTGTGGGTGAGGGTGCAGGGGGGGGGGGGGTGCCCTCGGGTTATCCAGGGGGGGGGGTGACATAGGGTTTTTTTATTTACATAAAACATATTTATATATAAAAATTATTATGTATATATAAAAATTCTTAATTTTGTAATATTAAATAAATATAATATATAATAATGTATTATATAAAAAATTCAATATTTAAATACCCATTACTTAATTACTTAATTTATTATTATATAATGAATATAAAAAATAATAAAAGCTAATATTTTTTCTTTATGATATAAAATATAAAATTACTTAATTACTTAATTTATTATTATATAATGAATATAAAAAATAATAAAATTTAATATTTTTTCTTTATGATATAAAAATTTTCAATATGTGAATATCAATTATTAATTACTTATATTTCAATTATGTTTATTATTTCTTTATCCATTACCATGTTTTTATTTATTATGTTTATTAAATTAAAATATTATAATGATTTAATTTTTTTATGAAAAGCATTCAAATATTTATTATAATGAAAAACATTGGAAAATATAACCAGTGTATATATTAATATATATGAGATGTTTTTAATAAAACCTTTAAAAGAGAATATTGAATTTGGTCATAAAAATAATAATATATAATAAAATTGGTTTCTTTTGGTTATTATCAATGAATGGTTTATTGTAACAAATTTTATTGATGATAAAAAATTTGTTGGTAATGATTATTATTAATAATAGATACTAGTGTTGGAAAAAAATGTTGGTATTACTATGATAAAGTAATATATTTTTCTATTGGAAAAAGATCTGTTGGTGTTAAATGATCAATACCATCAGATATATTTATTGGTAAAAACATGTGTTGGTACTTAAAATTAATACAGATAAAATTTAATATTTGTTGGAATTGCTCATTTTTACCAATAGATATATTATCTGTCAATAAATTTCTGTTAGTATAAGTCATTTATTTGTAGTGTCTTTCTAGATACGAGAAAGTAGAGGAAGCTCTGGAACATATTTATCTAGGTGTAAAACCTGAAAACACCGCTTTGAGCTATACTCAAACAGGAACTGGTGCACGAAAATGGGCATCGCTGCACTCTTGGTTACAAAACTCCATGAGGATATGATTTGGTAGATTCACTAGCAAAGTAAAAACCATTATCAAGGGAAAAAAAATCCCATAAGAATATAAGTTAAGAAATATATTGAGTATATCCTAGATTTAACCAGAGTAATCACAAGTTAGGATGTACTTCTTCTTTATAAGTTTATCCTTTTATGTTAAAAGTTTAATTTTTATTCTCAATATCTAAGTATTAAAGACTTCTAATTATACTTTATTTTCTTAGTTAATGGAGAGAAATAGAAGAACACATTCCAACAAAAAATGTGATAGGTAATGTGATGATTACCCTAATGATATGCTTGATGTGACAGAATCGGGTGCTCAAATCCTTTTGGCTGTACTTTCCCACTTGGCTCGAGTTAAGATTAATAACTTGAATCAGGTGGAACTTCCTCCTCCTCTATGGAAAGGGCATGTTTCCATAGAATTCTTCATGCGGAAAAGGCCTCCCATGTTTAGCAGATCTTCTGATTCCCTCCACGAAAAACAATTGATTAACTCCATTGAAATGATATTCTCTGTCCTCCAATGCTCGGAAGAAGAGAAAGTTGTACTAGCGGTCTATCGTTTTGATAGGGAAGTTGATCAGTGGTGGACACTGATCAAGAATAGAAAGTCTCAAGATGAAATTGATTCCATAGATTGGGAGGAATTCAAGAGGATGTTTTTTAACAAATATTTTCCTCAAACACTCCTTCTCAAGATATAAAGAGAGTTTCTCAGACTCATATAGAAGGAAGATTAATCCATCGGGGAGTATGAAGCGAACATTACAAGGCTTTCAAGGTACAGCTCTAGATTTTTCATGAACACTGAAATCAAGGTAGATCACTACTTTAGCAAACTAAAGATGAGTCTACAAAAATTGTTGGTGATTAGAGACTTTGACAGTAATGAGAAGATCGTCCATTGTGCCTTCAAAGTTGAAATGGAGATTGGAGACTCTCAGTGGTCTCGTGGGCCTAGTGAAAAAAATCAGACAATGGAGGACAACGTGGGTGGTTCATCAAACAAATCCCATGATGGAAAGAAGCCTCAATTTACCATTTGCAAAGATTGTGGGAAGAATCATCTTAGTAACTGTCTTAAGGGAACTAAGAATTTCTTAAAATGTGGAAAGTTTGGTCATCTAGACGAGAATTGATGAAGGGATATGAAAAATGCCGCTAATGTTGAAGAATAAAGGACAGTTCAGATCAACACTCATCCTGCAATGCAGTGTTACAACTTCAAGGATAATGGGAATTATGTGAACAATTTCCCTAAGCTGAGGGTTGTTGGAGGAAATCAACAACAACCTCCAAGGAAACAAGGAAAATATTATGTTATCACTACTACTGAGGTGGATCCAGAAAATGATGTGGTGATAGGTACACTAGTTATTCATTCAAGAATAGAAAATGTACTATTTGATTCTGGTTCTACACATTCTTTCATATCTTGCAAGTTTAGTAGAACTATTCAAACACCACCTAAAAATTTGGAGGAAACGTTATCTATGAGAACATCGAATGGGGAAATTATTGTGTCCATGGTTTATAACTCCTCCACGGTTGATGTTTGTGGACTGAACCTCCCATCAAATCTTGTCATACTTACTTTAGTGGAGTTCGATGCTATATTGGGTATGGATTGGATATCTTTGTACAAGGAAAACATCAACTATCGGGAAAGGGATATCACTTTTCACATCCCGAAGCATCCTCTGATTATTTACAAGTGTAATGAGGAATATGAATCTCCTTTCGAATCATCATCTCAAGTTTGGATATTTTTTCCTTATGAGCAAGCATATCTAGCACAAATGATTGAGAAAAAGGAGAGAATCGTGCTTGAAGACATGCCCATCATGAGGGATTACACTGATGTATTCCCTGAAGAGTTGCCTAGTATTCCTCCAGAATGAGAGGTTGAGTTCTCAATTGAACTTATCCCGGGATCTCTACCAATCTCAAAGACACCTTACAGAATGGACACCGTAGAGCTGGAAGAGCTGAAGAAGCAGTTACCGGAGAATATGGAGAAGGGTTTTATATGCCTGAGTGCTTCACTATGGGGTGCTGCAGTCCTCTTAGTCAAGAAGAAGGATGGATCAATGTGACTCTGCATTGATTATCGTGAGATCAATAAAAGCACGATAACGAACAAGTATCCCCTTACACAGATAGATTATTTGTTCGATCGACTTCGTGGGGCCAGTTATTTCTCTAAGGTGGACCTTCGGTCAAGATATATACAACTAAAGGTGAGGAAGGAATATATTCCCAAGAATGACTTTCGAACGAGGTATGGACACTATGAGTTCATAGTGATGCCCTTCAGACTCACTAATACTCCAGAAATTTTCATGGATTTAATGAATAGAGTCTTTAGAGATTACCTCGAATTTTTTTGGTGGTCTTTATTGATGATATTATGATATACTCCAAGAGCAAGGAGGAACATGAGGAGCATTTGAATACTGTGTTAAAGACTTTGTGAAGGGAGAAGTTGTTTGAAAAGTACAGTAAATGTGAGTTCTGGATGGAGGAAGTATCATTATTGGGGCATGTTATCACTAGGAAAGGGATATATGTGGACCCTTCCAAGACGAAGGAAATTGAAGAGTGGCCCAGACCAACTTCTGTAGCAGAGATCCATAGCTTTTTGGTTCTAGATGGGTATTATCGACGATTCATGAAGAACTCTTCACAATTTTCAAACCCAAGGACAAAGCTGACACGAAAGGGAGTAAAGTTTGTCTGGACATAGGAATATGAAGACTATTTCAAGGAGTTGAAAAAGAGGCTTATCACAACGCCAGTACTCACACTCCTTTCAAGTGGAGAACTCTTTGTGGTGTATAGTGATGATTCTATGAAAGGCTTAGGATGTTTGCTAATTGAAAATGATAAATTGATAACCTATGACTCAAGACAGCTGAAAATCCATGAGAAACAATATCCTACGCATGATCTAGAGTTTTTGGCGATGATCTTGCATTGAAAGCTGGAGGAATTTTTTCTATGGGGAGAAATGTGAGATATATACTGACCACAATAGTCTCAAATATATATTCACACAGAAAGAGCTTAATATGCTCCAACTAAGATGGATAAATCTCATCAAGGATTATGAATTCTCAATACACTACCATCCTGGTAAGGCAAACAAGGTGGAAAATTCTCTAAGTATAAAGGATCCTACATATTTATCAATGATGTGAATTAAGAAGGATCCGATCTTCTTAGATTTTCAAAGGATGTACATGGGAATCATTAAGGGAGGAACTTCATCAATCCTTACACAAATGATTGTTCAACCACACCTCTTAGAGAAATTAAAGTATTCTCAAAGAAAATATGTGGAAATTCAGAAAAGGGTGGAAGTTATCAAAAATGGGAAATCCTCTGATTTCAAAATTGATGAAGAAAGAGTATTAATATTTGGGACATGATTATGTGTACAATCCGATCGAGAGATAAAGAAGGATCTATTGAATGATGCACATAGCTCGACCATATCTATCCACCCAGGGAGCACAAACATGTATTGAGATATCTAAGAAAACTTTTGGTGGGACAATATGAAAAGGGAGATTGCCGAAAATACATCAAAGTGCCTCGTATGTCAGAAAGTGAAGGATGAGAGAAAAAAGTCTAAGGGGATGATGAAACCACTACCCATACCAGCATGGAAGTGGGAGAACATTAACATGGACTTTTCACTGGACTTCCAAGAAATCTAGAGAAAACAATGCTATATGGGTCATTGTGGATCATCTTACGAAGATAAATCACTTTATCACGATTCGGGAGGACTTCTCATTGGATCAACTTGCATGTATTTACATCAAAGAAGTGGTAAAGATGCATGGAGTACCACTATTTATTGTATCCGATCATGATCCGAGATTCACCTCAATGTTCTAGAAAAGTCTCCAACATGCTATAAGAACTGAACTGAACTTCAGTACGGCCTATCATCCTCAAACTAATGGCCAGTATGATCGAACTATTCACACACTAGAAGACATGTTGAGAGCGTCTTCTATGGAATTCAAAGGAGGATGGGACCAACATCTTCCACTGGTTGAATTCTCATACAACAACAGTTTCCAATCGAGCATCTGAATAGAACCATATGAATCCCTTTATGGGAAATGGTGCAGAACATCAACGTATTGGGATGAAGTCGGTGAGTGTAAGCTTCTAGGACCTGAAATGGTTGATGAAATGGTAGAGAAGGTGAAAACCATTCAGCATCATATCAAGCCAGCCCAATGTCGATAGAAGATTTATGTAGATAACCGTCGATAAGACCTTGAGTTCAAAGTTGGAGACATGGTATTTCTACACATATCTCTATAGAAGAAGGTTATGAGGTTTGGGAAGAAAGGAAAGTTAAGTCCCAAGTAGATCAGCCCCTTTGAGATCCTTGATCGAGTCGAAGCTGTGTCCTATCGACTGACACTTCCACCTACCATGTCAAAAGCACATGATGTCTTTCATGTATCCCTCTTAATGAAGTACGTACTAGAACCTTCACATGTACTCTCTTCAGAGGTGGTACAGTTGGAGGATGATCTCTCTTACGAGGACCATCCAATGAAGATCTTGGATCGTAGAGACAAAGTTCTACGCAACAAGACAACTCATCTGGTCAAGGTACTATGGAGAAAACATAAGTACGAAGAGGCAACTTGGGAACTATAGGAATCAATTAAGGAAAAGTACCCACACCTATTTTTTGATTAGAATGTAAAATGAAATTTCGAGGGAAAAATTTTATAAGGGGGGAAGAATGTAACGACCCAATGTTTTATAAATGGAAATTACTTTCTTATAAATATGTCATAAAACCACATGAAAAAACAACATAATGAACTACTAAGTGCTAAGTGACATTTAAACATAATTTTGTCACTTATGTATTTGGAATTTCAAAAAGTTGACATACATGGTTGCAATCAGTAAGTTATTTGGAGTCCGATAAGAAAAAATTAATTTTTTGGTGAGTAGTAACCTACCCTTATGAATATTAACACACCCTTATGAATAAAGATATACCCTAATGAATAGTAACCTCACCTATGATAGTATAAAAATAATATTCAAGTTGAAAGTATGATATACCTATATTTTAGAATAAGTTAATGAATGTTTTAAAACTGGTTTTTGATAATAAATTATGATTTTAATTAAATATTAAAATAATCATATTTAGAAAATTATTTTTGAAAAACTTTCTTCATTTCTGGATTCTATACATTGAAAAATGGTTAGAGTGAATTTTTGAGATTTTTCTGAAATACTTGAATTTTTTATGAATAGTAAAATATGGTAATTTACCGTATATATACATTATAAGATAATTAGACTACTTATAGATTCATGGCTGATGTCACCACTCTTGGTTCGAATTCACATGACCCATTTACTGTTCTTGGTCATGGAATACTTACTATTTCTAGTCTTGTGAATAAATAATAAATTAATGATTATAATATTATGAAAACCCTCCTCTCCTCCACTATAAACCCCCCCTCACCCCCTTTTCTTCACTCCTCTAAATCCTTGTTCCTTGACAATATTCTGCCAAAATCTATCCCCAAGATTCTACCCCATTTCCAAAATCTCCTAGCCTCTTCAAAATACCGAAACCTCTCCCTTTAAGAGGTTCTCAAAGGAGGAAGTATCAAGAGGTAAATTCCTCTTTCAAATTACTTCGTTCCTTTTAAGTTCTTTTCATTTTTATTCATTTCCTCACCTCCCTTAACCATAATAGTATGATGAATCAAGTAACATATATGTACTGGAATGTTTTCATGATAATGGGATATTTCATTATCTTCTCTCCTTCCACCCCCCTTTATTTGAAATAAATGAAAGCACCTTTTGAGATGTGCTAATTTAGCACATTCAAGGACAACAGTTTATCAATTTATATTATAATATTTAATTATTTTCATGAAACCATTTGAGTTATGGTTGAATTAGATTATTATATATGTAATATATCCTATTTTTAGTTCTGTAATATTTTTGTATAAATGGTATTAAGTTATAAAAAACCAAACATGTTCTTTGTAATCAAACCCACTGATTAACAAAAACGGTTATCACTAAGGTTATATATATAATAATTCAACTTCACTCTAAGTAACCAAATTAATTTAAAACCATGTAATCTCTTGGATGTTCAATAATAGAATATAAATTCAATTATGGAAAACCACTTTCATCTTACTTGTAATCCGAACTTGAATATAATTGGACCGATCTTTTAAAACCAAGTAAACAAACGAGCCCGAACAATGAAATTGAACCTTATAACTAATAAAAAAGGCCTTGACTAAAATAAAAATGGTTATAATAAATCAATTAAATATAGAAGAGGTTATGATATTATGAATTAATAAGCCTAATTTGTATATTCAGGTCTTTAATAACAAGTGGATAACACCAATGAATTTAAGGTAAGGGATCCTCCCTATTTCACTCTTAATCAAGATTGTCCTCTATGATATGACTTTTTTGTGTAATAGAAAATGATGGGGTATGTTTACGCACCTCCCACATAATTCCCTATTTATTTATAATTAATTAGAAACACATTTCTCTCTCATCAATCCCTCTTAGTTACACCTGACACCATTCCGACAAAATCGTAACAGATTCTACCCGAACCTTCTTTGATCGTTTGGGTTACCTTATCTTTCTTTAAAAATTGTGTTATATTATATATTTATGTGAATCTTATGAATTATAGTTAGTTTTACATGATTTTTATATCAAGACCCTTTCATCACTTTCTTTAGGGGATATACATGTTTTTAAAAGATTCCCTCCTTAGAACTTTCCGATAAGCAAACCTGTTTTAAGGGGACTTCCCGAATTTTTACCAAACTTTCAAGTGTAATATATCTTTTGTTTTAAGACACCATTTTTTTATAAAATCAGTATTTTTATTATTAAAAACTTCTTGGTTCAATTATGGTTGTATATAAAATAATGTCTTCTTTTCTATTGGAAAAGCTCTATAGTATTTTCCTTAAAACCACTCAAAAATGTTTTAATGCCAATGTTTCTAAAATACATTTCATATATGTTTTCACTTTTATTTGAGAACACTTACCATTTTATATGCCTATTGTACTTTATTAAAGTCCATGTATTTTCTAATACCTTAATTTCATGGACACTTTCATGATACACCCATTGGTTATGATTTATGTCATGATTGTGGCACCCAATTATTTCCATGGGTACCCTAATGTTTATGCATGGTTGATTATGTATTATTATTTATGTGGCAAGAATATACATGAAAATGTTGAGATGGGTGTGCCCAGATAGTGCTCCAATGCCTTGGGTAAGGTTAAGTCTCATGATATGTGATGTGAAACGGGATTGACGGTTAGCCTTGACCCGTATTAAAGAAATGTTTTATGATTCTGCCACATCTATATGATTCCATGTTTATATGATCCTATAATTATATGATATTATTTTATAAGTTTCATGCTTTAGATATCATTAGGTCATGCCTCCTAACTCATGTTTTTAAGATGTATCCTTATGTTCATTCCATTACTGGTCTTTTTAGCTCATCCCTTTGTTCATGTGTTCCCCAGGGTACCCTATGCAGATGTAAGGGCTTAAAGGAAGTTAGAAGATCTTTATGGAGATTAAATAAAGAAGTGTTTTTTAGCCCAATGTTTTATGTTATTTGTAACTAGTATTCCAATACACTGTACTTAACTATCCTTGTCTTGTACTCTGATGATTAATTATGCTTAAAATCATGAAATGTTTTATGTAAAAGGCTCAGGTTGCTATATAATAAGTGTTCTCTTGACGTAAATTTTTTTCTAAAGTGATTAAACTTTGAGGTATTTATTTAAATAATAATATGATAGTGATATTATGTGACTTTATTGCATCATCCAAGATTTTGGTTGTGTTTCCTTATTTTATACTCGATAAGAAAGGAGATTCATTTATGAATGGTCTTTAGTCGCACATGGGAGACCTTAGGTGTGTTTTGGTAACCCATACAGGTACTACCATAGTATACATTGTGAGATGGATAAGAATTGTGGACTATTTAGGATTAATGACATGGAAATATATATTTTGTGCCTAGTGAGTACATGATATATTCAATAATTTTGAGGTTCATATTTATTGGCTAGTTTTCCTAGAGTGAGTCATGGTTACCGTAGACATGTGTTAGAGACGAATGTTTTTTATTTTGTGTTTGGTTGATATGTGTTATTTATTATTTATACTTATTTATTTATAAATTTTCATATTTATCATGTCGTTTTACCCTCAGTTATGGTTTGTAGTTTTCTTTTTCATGTTATTTATGAAAGGTTTCATGTTTTTATAAAATCCAATGAAGTTATTAAATGTTTTCAACAAAAGGTATTTCAAAATGATTTTGTTTTGTTTGTTTTATTATCCCTTAATATGAGAGTTGTTATTTCTATTTAAATTCAATTATTTTTCTTATATTTTTGGATTTGATGCTATTTCTGCATGTTCCTATTTTCATGTAGTGCTTTACTCAATCTTATGAATTATCTGATGCAATTTGAATTATTATTATCATGTTTGTGTTCATTAAATTTAGTTATTTTAATTTTTTTAAGTGTGGTTTTTTCTTTTTTATGGGTTATTTAGGTGATTTTAAAAATTTGAGTTATAATGTTGATTTTTTTCCTTTAAGTTTAAAATGAGGATGTTAAAAATAAATATTTTAAATACGTTTCATTTCTTATAAATTCATTAACTTAATAAATGTTTTTAAATATTAACTATATTAAAATGGGTTATTTGTCTACCATGGTCAAATAACCTAAAATTATGGTCTCATGTGACTTGTTTTAAGTAAAACAAATAGATAACTTTTAGAGACATATTTTCAAACTAGAATGAAAATGATTTAGTTTCAAAGGTTATGCATTGGGTGTGGGGAGGTCACCAACTAAGATTATTTATAATGCCAATATATATTATAGTTTCAGTTTAATTATTAATTTGATGGGGATTGGTCTTGGTTTTTTGGTTCAGTTATGCTGGTGGTGCTAAGAAAATAAGAATTTTTCTTGAATCTTAGAGATCGGTGATCATAGTTGTGTATTATTTTGTCATTTAATTATTCTTATATACCAATTTCATGTTGACGATATCATTTATATTATCTTTTGGTTTATATTTTCCTCTTATATTAATTTCAAATTTTTCTTATATTGGGATGTTTTTTTACATTGGTTGGGTCTTTTTTTCATGAGATATGTTTTTTGTTTTCTCCCTATTTTGTTTTTTTATTATTGAAAATTTATATTTTGTATTTATGATCATCTAATTTATAGAATATTCATTACATACTATTAGGTGGAATTTCCATATTTCTCTTATTTCATCGAGTGAAATCATTCCCTTTTTTTGTTGTTTGATTCCCAAGAACTAGTTACCATCCCATGGGGATTAGGAATGATCTTTAAGCTATGTAATATTATTTCTTTAATACTTGGTCTAGTGGTAAATATGGTTAGTTTGTAAAAAAATGGTATTAAATCCTGGTTCTATTTTATATTTTATAGGGTGTCACAGTAGACATGAATTAGGATTATCTAAACTCAGGAGGTAAGAATGAAGTATTTTCTTGTAAACATTTTCAATAGAAAACCATGAGTTTATAAGGGACATTTAGAATTTATCCTTATATTATTAGATTTGATTTATCCTTATTTATGGGTAGAAGTATAAAATTGTGGAAATTTTGAATATGAACCAATGATATTCATGGGAAGGGTACATTGGTTACATATAGTGTATATAGTCCATGAATCTTGAAAGAGTGTCTGTTGTTGTTTAATTATGACTAGTATCAATTTAATGTTATGACCTTTGGTATTTACTGTTTAAATCTGAAACTTTTTGAAATTTGAGGTGATGTGGTTGAAGTAAAAAGTTTTCTTCAATGTTGTGGATTGGTTTTAAAATATATGGGTTCTCTTTCCTTAAATATTTTATAATGTAATGAACATTTTAATGTGGGGTTTAATGAGAAAATTAAAATAATGAAAGTTTTTGAAATTTGAAAACCTATGATTATAGGGTTTTAGAATTGGTGTGATTTTAATGTGGTGTAGTTTAAAAAAATCAATAAAATATTTTTTATTTAATAAATGGTATTTGTTTTAAGAAATTATCATTTGTGATGAATTTACTTCCACGATGAATTTTTGAACTTGGAGTGTATGGTTTATGGTAGGAGGAAATAAAATGGGTAGGGCTTACATCAATTTAAATGTCCATAGATAAGTTGTATAACACAAAATAAATGATCCATTTTAGTGAAAAACTAATTATAAAGGGTTTAATTATTCATTTTATATACTAGTGTCCATTAAATTGTGGTGTTCTAATGTTTTTAACATTCTGATGTTTAATAATGGTGTTGAATTTTTCAGAAGGTGTATTTTTTTAAAAGTCATTCTAGTTAATATTGGTTATGTATAATAGTGTAAATGAAAATGTTTTTAATATAATTTTTAAAGAAAAATGTATCTTGATTACTTAAAATGGGTTTGGGTTTATATCATTGGTAATATTAATTTCTATGTCGTAAGGAAAATATTGAATATTGTTGTTTTGAAGTGGGGTTTTAAGTGTTATTTAATGGCTAGTTTCAAAATGACTAATCTCTTTCATTTTAAAGTATATAATTTCTATTTTATATTCTTTTAGTTTACATTTGTGTTTTAATTATTTTATATGTTATGAATGGTTAATGTTTTCATGATTATATTACTTTTATAACGTTTTTAGCTTGAGAGTATTTAGCTGTATGAATTGATTATTTTATAGCTAGATCCTTATTGTTGGAGAGTTTTCTTTGGTTTTTTATCATTATTATGGACTTTTTTTATGGTTTTTAAAACCCTAACTATGTAGGAATTTTTTATCATTGGTTGTATGAGGTGTTAGTGTAAACATTTTGGGTATGTCAATTTTACCTTGTCATGTAAGTTATTTTATTCGAAGGAAGTTTATGAGAATTTTTAGGAAATAATGTTTTTGAAGTGTAAATTTTTATTTAAATATTTCATTATGGTATAGTTAAATTCCAATTTAATTTAAATATTTTAATTTGGATCAAGTATTATGGTTTTTAATTGTGTTTTGAGTTGTTTTTGGGATGTTTTAGGGGTGGTAGTTTTGTGAAAAAACACCTGAAGTGTGTTCTTGGGTGTTAGTGTGTGAGAATGTATAGTATAGAATAGGATCACACTCTATTAGGGGTGCTGTGACCTGGTTATAGGCTATATAATAAGGCCATGTTTCAATGAGTAAGGTTTTTTTTGTTTGAATTATGTGAAGGTAGTCTATAAGAAATCATTCCCTTTATCTTTTGGGGACTGATTTCCGTATAGTCTATAGAACATATCGTAATGTAGTAGGGGTTGTAAATTTCACCATAGGACCATAGATATATTCTGAAAAGGATTTTTCTATAATGGTGGGACCTCTTATTTTTTAAGAGCCTTACACCATGGTTGAGTGGTCACACCACAACAAGGTCATGCAGGGGTGCTTCACAGTGTGGCCATGGTGGACATGTTATGGCTATGATGCTTGCCTATTTTTTAGAGGGGCCTTTTCATAATTTAAAATGGGTATTATTTGGTCCCCATATAACTCCCCTCATTCCATTTAAATGGAAGGATTAGGGGAGGCCCCTTTATCTCTCCCATTCCTCCCTTTCCCCCCTTCGATCTAGGTGGGTTGGGAATGTTTTTTATGTGTATTATAGGTAAGTTCTTTCCAATTTTCCTCCTTATTATCCTCCATTATTTATTTTTTATTTTTTCTCAATTTATTAGGGTTTTAGGAAGATGATTATAATAAGGTAAGATGGAATAGTTATTCCAAAATGATCTTTGGTGTGAAACTTATAGAGGAATCCCTTAAAGGGGATATTTTGGACTCTATTATTTTTTACCTTGAGGAATATCTTCCGATGAATTTATTTTACATATTATTTCCAATTAGATTATGGGTATTATTTTTTGATTTTATTTGGATTAGGTCTTGGTAAAGGTCGGGAGAGGACAATACCCTATTTCCAAATGGTTCGACACTATTATGTCATTCGTCGAGCTTGACATTGATTATGCCGTTGTGGGATTTTGGTTTTGGATGTATAGATTATTAATTTAGTGTCATTTTTGGTTGATTTAGGTTCTTTTGGACCCATTTTTGGTTTCTTTGAGCATGAGATCAATTATAGGCTGTTGGTTTAGGTGGGATACTCAATGAATAACTATTTAAATATATTTTTTTATTTACTGGCTACATACATATGATTATTTAATTTCTTAAAGTCTATTAAAAGTGTTTATATGATAAAAATAATTTTTATATATTTTATTCATTATTCAAGTATTTTCAAAATTCCTTAAAGACTTTTTCTAAAGGAATTAATTTATAGAAAAGGATTTTTTTCATCCATAATGATTTTAAGGGAATAAAACTCATGGTTTAAAAAAATCAATTTAAAAATAATTATATGCTCAATTTTACTTAAAATTTATTGTGCTTTATTTATTATATGGTATGATTTCTTGATATTTTTTGGGTATTTGGATTTTAATGTTATTGGGTTTAATTTATAATGAAATGTGCCACTTTTAAAGGATTTAAAATTGTTATTTCATGGATTTTTTTTCAATTAATTGAATTAATAATTCTATTTTACAAAAGATATATCTAAAGTTTATTTGGAATTTGTTAAAAAGGGTTCTCTTAATGAAACAAATTTTAGGATCTGATCCCACATTGATTTATTTTTTAATCATTAATATGATAATGATATTATGTGACATTGTAGAATATTTTGAATAGTAGGTTTATTTCCATTATTTTATTCTTGATGAAAATGAATGTGTAACTATGAATGGTTTTTGGTTTCACATAAGAGAACATAGGCATGCTATAGAAACCTAGACCGATGCTACCCCATTATTTATTAGGATATAGCTAAATATTATGAATGTAATAGACTAAGTGAAAAAATATAATGGTTTTTAAAACTTGTGAGACCAAGAGAAGTATAATAATTTATAAGTTCAAATATTATTGCCAGTGTTTCTGAAGAGAGTCTTATCCACCTTATACCTACAGGTTCGAGCACCATGTTGTGTATGTTTTGTTTGTTTGAGATGTGTTATTTCTCATTGTCCACATCTTTGTTTAGAAAGTTTGGTATATATTATACCATTTTCATGCTCATTTATTCTTTATGGTTTCCTTTTTTATGTTATTTATTTAAAATGGATTTTTTATATAAATAAGTTATGAGATGTTTAAAAAAAATCCAGTTAAATATAATGTTGTTCATTTTTTCTGTTAATCTATAAGCTACTATTATAGTTTATATTTAGTAATTGGTTTATGTGGATACTAATGTTGTATATGAATATTTTCATGTATTTATTTACTACTACTAATGTATGTTATGTTCTCAGTTGATTTATGATTATTTTGTTTAGGTTCATCACCTTTGAGAAATTATTTTGTCTTTATAGTGTGATTTTTTATTTCTGATGGGTTCATTAGTGATTTTAAAAAGGGAAGTTAAGAAGTGGATTATTTTCTTTTGTGTTTATAATAAGGGAATTACAAAGAATATTTTGGAAGTTCTTTCCAATATTACAAATTCTTTATATTCTTAAAGGGTTTAAAATTTTGACTATATTAAAATGGGTGAGTTTTTTACCATGGGTAAATTGAACTGAAATAATACTATCTCATGACTTATTCTAAATAAAATGAATATATTACATTCATAGATTTATTTTAAAACTATAATGGAAAGGATTTACTTTTAAAGGTTATGTATTGAGTGTTGGGAGGTCCCATACTATGCTTTTTTATCTGGATAATATATTTTATAGGTGCATCTTAGGTTTTTGTTGGATGTAAGTTGGTCTTGGGTTCTCAGTTTGAGTATGGTGGTGGTGTGAGACAATATAGACTTTTTCTTGACATGTGGAAATGGGTAATCATGGTTAATGTTTTAATTTGATATTTTATTCTTCTTATGTACTGATATCTTGTCAGCTGTATCTTTTTTTATCTCTTTTGGTTAATATTTTTCTCTTGTATTAAATCAAAATATTTTTTATATTGAGATGTTAATTTATGTTGGTTTAGTCTTATTTTTATTTTATTTATTATGTTTTATGTTTATTTTCCATTTATTTAAATAAATTATTGAAATTTTGTCTTTTTTAAATATAATATTTTAGGGTATGGAGTGGTCATGATAGACTCTTATGTGGAAGTACCATGTCTCTCTTGTTTCATTAGAAAAAATCATTCCCAATTATAGATTTTTGAGGCCTAGACACCAGTTTCTAGCCTCTGGAAATTAGGAATTCACTTTTGGTCCATGTAAAAAAATGACTTGAATACCTGGTTTAGAGGTGCTTGAGTGGGTTCATGACACAAAAAGAAAAATAGTGATCCTTTATTAATCCTTTTATCCAAAGACCTATTTAATTAATTTGGTCAATACTATATATTTTTCTTCAGTGTCAAACAATGAAAAGATATTTTACATGACTAATTTTTTGGATATTATCCCCTATAAGAAAGTAATATATACCCAATAATTGATTTTCTTGTATGTATATTAGCATCATAATCAAAATCCAAAAAAACGACCACATGAAGCTTAAATTAACATTGTTTCAAAAATACATACATAAGTTAGTTTACATAGACATATAACAGGGAATCCATTTTAGAACATTCTATTTGGGTTTTCAAGGATTTGTTATAAAATTTGTAATTGTAAAAACAAAAAAAAGGAATATATATCCTCAAAAAAACATATTGTACATTAAGATACCAACTGGGGTATCATAGGGTATTTTACTCATAAATAGGTAAATATGACTCATTATTAGGGAACTATATAAGTGACTATTTTAAGTGATACCTCAAAAAGGATATTAACTAATTTTATATTAAAAAATACAAAATGGTTTAAAACTTTCTTAATATATGCATATTGTGATAGATATATGATTTTATTCTCTCTATCTCTAATAAATTTCATTAAAAAATTATTTTTTTTCCTAATACATCCAACTAAAATGAAATTTTCAATTTTACTTTAATATTATTATTAAACCTATTTTGATATACTTAATAATAATTTAATTAACATATAAAAGAAAATAAATCATTTTAGGTTTAAATTATTTTAAGTAAAACTATTTATTTTCATCAGGTAAATCGATTATCAGTCATAAACATGTCAAAATCATTCGTTACAATGTAGGGATGATTTCTTCAATTCATACAATTATTTTAGAAAAATATATATTTGATTCTATTTAAAATAGTTATAAAAAACTTAAGTGGTATAAATAAATTTTTTCTCTAATTTACCCTGAAAATAGTTTTTTTAAATTCTAAGTGTTTGATGTGAAAATCATAATAGGTAAAGGAAATGGATGTAATAAGTGAATACATAAATTGTTTACATTTCAGAAAAAATATCACTATAATCTATAACATCAAATTGAAATAAAATACTTATAATAAGAGAATAATTATAAATTATTTTAGACTCCCCTCTATTAATTTATTCCCTTTCAAAAATCCATTTTCAAACCGAGATTTTAATGTTATTAGGTTTATTAACATTAACCCAAGTTTTATTTTTAATATGGAGAATAAATTTCATCATTAATTGTATCTAAACAACTTTTAAATTCCGTATATTTAATAAATTTTTGATATTTTTGGGTTTCATAACTTTTTAAATATTTGGAAATATTAAGAGTATGAAAATAGATCGATGCGACCAATTTAAGAAGGGGGTCATATTTCACTTTATGCCATATCTTGAGTAAGTCAGTAATCCTAAATCTGATTTGTATCCCATTCGTCGAACTCAAATCCTAAATCATACTAAATTTATATCTATTTTTGAGGAATAGTGTTGGTAGATTTTGTTCAAAATTCCATTTGAGATTCTAAATGAACTTCTATATCCATCATTTATTGTGTATCAGTGTTTTTTCAGTAATGATAAGATTATTCTTAGGAACATTAGATAAATTAAATAAAACATCACAATAAAATTTAAACTTTTGGAATCCTAGTTTATTTATATAAATTTTTAACCCTTTACTCCATCAAAATAGCTTGTGAAAATAAACTTGATACCCTATGGTTTAAGCTTATCAATATTTCTGTGCATATAAAAGATCTTCAATTTTTATAGATAGTTGTCTTATTAGTATTTTATTTTATTCTTTCTTATCTTATAATACCATATAAGTTAAAATATTCAATAAATTCATTATATATATATATATATATTGTAAATTATTTTCTATCCTATGAGCCTTTAGTTTATTTTTAGTTTAATTCTCATCACTTTCTTTCCAAATTATAACATTTTCAAAAATGTTAATTTTTTTTCAAAGATATAAATCAGTATTTTATATGAAAAATTATTTATAAATATCACAAAACAATATCATCTACCATAGTTGGTTGTCCAAGAAGCCATAAATCAAAATATATATATTCAATAGGTTGTTTTTCTGTATACTAGAAACATTTAAAATAAACATAATTTGTTTTTATAAATTTTTTTTTCACTAAATGGAATAATTTTCTGATTTATTAGATTCAAAATCACTTTTTATACAATTCCTATAATCCTTATATTTGAAATAACTAAGCCTTATATTCCAAAGAATAATATTATTAATCACTAGTGAATGAATATAATTTAACTTTTTAAAATGTATTTTACTATATAACGTATACAATTCATTAAGGAGTGATCCTCACATCACAATAAGATATCCCTTAGTGATTCTAAGTCTATAAAACTCTAATGAAAATGTAAAACCATTATGATCAAGAAGACCTAGTTAAATGATGTTATATTTTAATTCAAGATCCCATCCATCCTTGTTAATATTTTTCATAGATTCATTATAAAGTTTTAATGAGACATAACCAATACGTATGATTTTAGATCTCTTATTAATTTCAATATAAACATTACCAGACTCAATTTTAGTTAAATTAAAAAATACTACCTTTTAGAACATAGATGATATGTTTATCCATGACCCTCACTTCTGAAATGAAAGTATAAACTCATTTAGGACTTTAGTAGTATCAAAACCATTTTTTATAAATAAGAAATAGTTATAACCATAATTATAATTTGTTTTATGATTAATAAAATTAAATTTAATATTCTCATAGTGCTTATATAGATAACTTAT
Organism: Viscum album; assembly: GCA_963277665.1. NCBI lineage: Eukaryota > Viridiplantae > Streptophyta > Magnoliopsida > Santalales > Viscaceae > Viscum > Viscum album. The sequence continues at coordinate 687,183,716 of OY728137.1, read as the reverse complement.
CACTACTTTTCCCTTATATTTTTAGTGAATTCATAAAATTTGATTATTTTCCTTCTATTTACCACTAGTTTCACTTATAAACTTAATTTTTATCCATTAAATCCCTATTTTAGAAGTCCTTTATTTTAAATTTATCTAAATAGTAAATTTTATTTTACTTCTTCAAGAGTTATATATTCCACTACATACATCATGGAATCCCATAATGAATTTTATTAATTGGGAAGAAACATATGTAATATTATTTCTTGGTATTTACATCCCATTATGATATCCATATTATACAAATACAATGAGAATTTATTAAATTCATCAATGTGTGACAAGAATATAGTACTAGTATGGATTTTGATGTTAGATAATCTCAATTTCTTATAATTTTTACCTTTAGGATCTTATTCATATATATATATATATATATATATATATTCATTTTTAACTTAATAGAAGATGAAAAGGATAAATAGATTAATTAATTTAGAATATTATCATATGAATAAAATAATAAAATATTATGTAATATTTCAAGAACCATATCATATACATAAATATAAGAGAAAATACTCTATCAATTAGTATATGGGGGTGGTGAAACTTTTTTTAACACCACATAGGTAATCAAGAAGTAAATTTTGGATCATAAGTTCATGAATGTTGATTATTTATAAATTAAATTCATTTTCACCATCAAAATGATCTATATTAATATTTTTAAAACCCATATCTATGTTATGGATGGATTTGATACTAATTACTGTGAGAGGATACCATTTTTTATAATATTACTTCCACATGAAATACGCTAGGATACACTAAATATTGTCAAGGTTTATGTTTCAAATATATGAAGTTGATTAAATTCATAAGAAAAAAAGAAACGTTTATGAACCAAATCAATATAAAAAATGTTGAAAATTAAAACAATTCTTGTACGTTCATTACTCTATATTGGAACTATGTTCTTAAAACAAATAAAAAAATTAGATCCTATTTATTATGTAATAAATCAATAAAGGAAAATAAAATAGTAAAATAAATACACATTGAGGATCATAAAAGAAATCTATGGTTAATGATTTATAAAATGAGTGTAAGTGATCAAATGTTCCACAAGGAGTTATCATATTCTATAATTCAATATAGAGTCCAATAACACACATTAAAGAAAAAAAATATTACAAGGGTATAACCAAATAAAATATTAATCACTCTTATTGACATATAATCTCTTACAAATAACATGATCACATCATAAAAATGAATGACACACACATTGATTATTCTCTCATCATTGAAAACATTGTCCCACCTAAACATCACTATATATAAAACATGATCGACATCAAAATTGTACACCCGGATCAAGAAGCACCATAGATCAAGAAGTTGAGATCTAAGAACATCTCATCCCTATGAAAAACCACTTTATTTCTCTCTCATTAAAACTATATAAATTATTATAAATTTAAAGTTATATAATATCTCAAGAAATAAAAGTACTTGGAATCATACTTCCTCAACTAAATACCTTGGATATGAATGCATGTAAGGTGTTCCACCTTCCTCAAGAAAATCCAGGGGCACATTGAATGAAATAATAAAATAAAATAATCCTAAAGGTTATCTATGTGATAAACTATAATTAATTGAAAATTACTTTAAAAAGTGTTTTCAACCCATCATATTTATTAATTTATTTATTACTTTCCAAATTCAACATTATATCTATTATTTCTATGGTTTTATAATAATTTTAATATTTATCACCTACAGTAGAGACTATAATATATTCCTATAGATATAAAATAAATTTATCAAACCATATATATTATTCTATGTTTCATTTCATTTCTATTAGTGTGAAAGTGTTTATTTAATAATCCGGTTTCAATATTGGGTATTACAACAATTGAGTTAGGTTTTATCTTTAGTAATTAAATATTGAATCAAGGATTCTTGGTTTATAAAAACCAAAGATATTTAAATCTCATAAATTAAATGTTGATAAATTCAATGGATTGAATTATTTTGATTTATAGAATGTTAATATGTGGTCAGTTCTTATTCAACATGGTTTTTCACTGGTGTTGGAGTATCCGGCCATGTTTTTGGTATATTTGAGATGGGAAGATCTATGAAATATTATGTAAATTTTACAAAAATATGATTTTTTAAGTATGTGTGATGGGATTATTCAAGGTTTTAATGATAAAGTGATGAATCTTGGTGTTTGGAAGAAACTAGATGATAAAATACAACAAAAAACCTTGAATAAAAAATCTATATAATAAAAAGGATATAGAGATAAATCTGTTAAATGGTATATTAGTTTGAGAGAATGTTCATAATTTCAACAGATTTTTCCATAGTATGTAGGGAGTTGGAATGCATTTAAGAGATAAATATCAGTGAATCATTCTTGTATGTAATTTTCCAAGATTATTTTTTAAATAATTATTTTTAGTAGAGACACTATTAAACTTAATGACATGATAAAAACTATGAAATCATGGAAATTGTGGAAAGAGACTCTAGGGATTATGAATTATTCTAATCTTGTTTTAGTAGTTATAATGGATTGAAGTATGTATAGAGATGTAAATTTTAAGATTAATTCATGGAAGAAAGTGATTTGAGATGTGAAATTAAGTATTTTCTATAACCAATGAAGTACACTTCAAGAGAAATTATTCACATGGAACAAAATTAAGTGAAAATTATTAATCTTTTACTAATACATGGGTATTGGTTGTCCAATATAGTTTAGATGATGGTGAAGGAAGTACCGTTTTAACTTTTAACACATCAGGTTCAATTGATTCTTGGGTCCTAAACAACGGTGATATATATTATATGTTTTTCTATGTTTCGTTATATTCTTTTAAGAAGTTTCCCGATAATGTAAAATTGGGGATTGAATATGAGCTTAAGGTTTAGTTAAATGGATGGATTTACATACGAAAAATATATATATATATATATATGATATTATAGTTAAATAAATTTATTTATAGTATGTCACTTGATTATAAAAAATATTATTTATTTAGGTATATTAGAAAATATAGGATTTATATTATCCATAGAGTGTATGTAAATTAAAATATTGAATGGGATTGTGGTTGTGATTAAAGGGAATTTACAAAGAAGATTATATTTTCTTATATGTGACTTGATGAGTGTGATTTTGGTTGTTTCATGTTTTCTAGATGAGTTTGATTGGAAAATGTTATGGAATTGAAGAATCAATAACATAAGAAATAAATGGATTGAAATTCTGAGTAATAAAGGATTTATAGAGGGTTCTACCATAATAATATTAAAAAAACAACCTTCTATAATGAGAAAGTAATTTGAGGTGAGGTTTAGTTCCTACATACACTATTTTTAGAGGTATAATGTAATATAATTATTTAGATTTGTGGGTGTAGATTTGGTGAAGCCTTAAGAAGGTCATAAGTATTTTTTTTACTTTTTTATAACATTTCAAGAAATAAATGGATTGATTTCCTAAAATTTAATGATGAAGTGTTTAGTAATTTTGATCGATGGAAGACCATGGTGGAAAATAATATTTGAAAATCGGATAAAACTCATTTAGAGCTGATAATGCTTTATAATTATTTAATTTATTGTTTGATATGTTCTATAAGGGTAATTTTCTAGTGAGTCACCACATTGTTAGAAAAAATCAATAATATAATGGTGTGAAAAAAGGGAATAAAGTTAAAATTCTATCAAAGGTGAGATCCATGTGTGAAATGCAGGTCTTCCTAAGTGTTTCTATGACGAAGTAGTTAATATTACTTATTAAATGTAAAATAGTTCTCTGTTAACTATAATTTATTTTATCACTTCATTGGAATGGTAAGAATTTTGATTATTCAAATTTTAGAATTATTGGTACTATAAATTATACTCATATGAATGATAATAAAACTATGTCTCAGATATAAAATTGAATATTTTTAGGGTATGCAGTTGGATTAAGAGGGTAAATTTTATGGTGAACCAAGAAGAATAGGAACCATAATTTTCTTTTTATATTGATATAACATTTGATGATACTATCATTTTTTACTAAAAGTAGGAGGCTACGAATCATGAATGAAATATAGATTAGGGTGTTTTATTGTCGGTGGAGTTTGAATTTAAAACCCCTATCACGGGTTATTTAGAACATATAGAGTAGTCTAGTGTGTTTTAAGAGTTTAAATATATTTGGGATTATGACATAAATATAATTAAATTACATAAGGTCTTAAAAATATTCAGTTATATGGATTATGTTGGATTTTTTAATAATAATATTTTGGATTTTTCATTAGTAGTTTTATAGAATGATGAACATGGAGAGCCTCAATATTATAAGGAGGTAGTTCAAAGCCCATTGGGATTAAATTTGTTAATTTATATTATTTATGTGATGATGTAATTTTAAAATAATCATAATTGTAATATTATACTGATACCTATGGGATTCAGGACTGTTGGATGAATGTGAGCCTTAAAAAAGGGATGGATTTTGAGATTTAATCCATTAAAGTTCAATTCATGGATAGAGAATTTATTTTAATAAATTTAGTGGATCAACTATTTTGAGGTATTTTTACATGTTATAAATCATAAAAACATTAGAATTATACTATAAATTGTGATTATATTTGATATTTATTTAGAGTACCTTGATTTAAAATTTAAATTTCTTCATGTAAATATATAGATAGAGATTTTTATTTTATAGACTAAGAGTTTTACCAATTTTAGAAATTAGGATCATTTATTCTTACTAAAAAAATCATTATATCGGTTGAAATAGTACCCAAGGAAAAAATATAAGTGGTTTTATTTATTTATGTCATATCATGAATTTCACTATAACAAAATTGATAATTTTTTTTTATTCCAAGATATTAACATATGATTTTTTTCTATACATGTTTATTTTTTTATGAAAAATTAATTTTATAAAATATTATGATAGAGATTAATAAACATAAATATAATTTTAATAGTGATTTTGAAATAAAGGATTTTGGATTGAAAAAATAGCATACTTTTCATTAACATTAGAAGGGATAGGAAGAAAAGAAAATTTTATGTCTCTTACAAGAAATACATTGATTTTTTTAAAAAAATTCAGAGAGACAAGTCCAAAATAGTTGGTAAGACCTTAAAATATCAATTTAAATTTAATTATGACTCTTTATTTAACATATAAATGAGGTTATCTAGGAAGGTAATGTTTTATATTCTATTATTATTTTTACATTGATGTATTCCATGGTTTCTTTTGGATAATATTATTAGTGTGATGAATATATTTATAAAAAATCATGGGAATGCTCACTGGGATGATGTTAAGTGGATTATGCAATATTTGATTGTTACAACATATTTATGTTTGGTTTGTGGAACTAAAAATTCCGTTTGAGGTGTAGTAGGGTACAATAACACAGATTTGGGAATAGATCATATCAAAATGAGGTCATTGAGATTTTTTATTTTCACTCTATTTGGTGGAGTAATTAGTTGGAAACCAATGTTTCAATATATGACTTCTTTATGTACTAATGAGGTGGAGTTAAAGCCTATGAAAAGAGAAGTAAAATAGGGTGTATGGATGAAAATATTTATTTATATTCTGAGTTTAGAGGTTCATAGGATAATGATATCTTAGGATACTATGAGTTCTTTGATCTTGATAATGAACTCTATGTATCATGATTGGTCAATGGATAATAATATATGTTTTAATTTCATTAAGGACATTCTAAAGAAGGATCAAATTTCCATAAAGAAGTATTATAAAAGTCTAATACAGTGGATATGTTTTAAAATTATTTACCTACTGATAGGTTCAAGAATAAATTTTACTTAATCAATGTTCACATTACTCGATTCCTTTTTGGAAAATTTTGATAGGAATAGATTTGGTAAAATAAAGTAAGGTAGATATTTTTAATTATTAGAATTTAATTTTTAAATTAATTTTATACTTAACCCATTTATCATTTTATTTTTTATAATCTAAAACCGAAGTTATAACTTTAATGGTTAGTTTTATACATGAATCATAACTATAAGGACCCTACCTTATTACATTACATAATCTTAAATTTTAGTCAAGAACACACTTCCTTTATTATTGAGGTATTTTTAAAGTTTATAGTTTTAGATAATTGGGATATGAAACATATATAACATTCCACATTCATATAGATAAGATACCACAAAAATAATATCAATTTCTTCCAAAATATAAAACTTTTCAAATAAAACATGTTTTCTTTGAAAAATCTTCATAACATTTAACTTGGATTCATTATTTATTTTACACATCATTAAAAACTATTAAAATCATTTAAAAACTTTGGATGAGAACAAAAAGCTCATTAAGAGATATAAAAAGAAGGAAATAATTCATTAGTCCATGAATACATGTAATGTATGAAATTATTTTCAAAAAGACATACTTGTCACCCATATGAACTTACTTTGTGAAACTTGAGATTTCGATGAGATTTACCAAAAAAATATAGAACATAAATAGAAATATAAAGTTATATTGGGAAATTACTTACTTAGTTTTGTAACCATCATGGCTAACTTATGATTTGTATCCCTCACAACTACCTTACAAAGTAACCCTCACAACTTGCTTATTGTGTAACTGTCACAGTTACACTTGGAGTAACCGTACGACCGACCTATAACTTACACACACCCAATTAATTGAAGGGAGATATATTTCCCATAATTCATCATAAACAATTCCCAAGATCCAAAACATAATTATACAACATGAATAATTTCATAAAAACATTGGTTTTGAATTTTGTGAAACAAAATTTTAAAAGAGGATTTTAAAAAAAAACCCCTTATAAATAACATATAATTGATATGATAGTAAATATAATGAAAGTAATATATGTATAATATATAAATAAACATAATAAAACATAATATAAACAAAAAATCATCACATAAATGATCATAAAGCCACATAATTAATGATGTAGAAGGTTAACCCAATGAATGGAAACCAGTTTAAGAATTCCCTTACTTTGGGTTTTTATTACTTAAATATTGTTTAAAACTCTTCTATAATGGTTAAAATACTTTTATTAATATCTTATAGAAACATTTTCATGTTTATAACACCTTATATGATCATTTTATAACATCATTTCACCCTTTAGTTATTAGTATTTTGTTCCTTCCATTGTTTCGGGTGCGTTCTTGACACGATTTCCATGGTCGGTTTCTATTTGATTTTCTTGTCGGATAGGAATGAAATTCCAGAAGTGTAATTAAATAGAATACATATTTTTCCAGAATATATAATGATACCATAAATCATTTTTTATCATATATGATGATGAATCATTAGATAAAACATTAATGATATTTGTTTTGATCATTTTTGGCAGTTCCTCGATAATCATGAACTTGCTTCATTATATAATTTAATGTCATGCATATAATTTAATTAAAGTAAATAAAATATCTTAAATAATACAATTTAAATTATTTTTCAACCATTAAAATGGTTTTACAAATAGTTTTGATGGAATTAATGGAAATTTCAAACACATCGTCCATGATTTTGGTATACGATACATCACGAACGATGTCTTTATAAAAGGGGAGGATATGAAGTATGTTGAGGAATTTTTTCCATAAACATGACAAAATGAAGAATATATATGATTATGGAGCTTTCATAACTCGTTGATATGGGTAAAATAAGAGAGTATAAGACAATAAATGAGTTAAAAAAACAAATGAAAAAGGAGGAGGATTCTTACCTCTTGACCTATTCTTCTTGAGATCCTCCTTAAGGCCTTCGGTTTTTGAATTTTGGTGAGACTAGAAGGTCTTGGACGTGGGGAAGAGAATTGGGTATGGTATTTGGAATTACATAGACAATTCTCAAGTCTTGAGAGGCGTGATAGGAAGAGGGGAATGAGGGTGGTATTTATAGTGGAGGAGAGGGGGGATTTTACATTATTTTAATAATTATTTTAATATTTTTTTCCAAGACTATTAATAGTATTCATTCATGTGATAAGAATAGTAAAGAGAGCATGTGAGTTTTAAACAAGTGGGATTACATCAGCCATGATTTCAAAATAGTGTATTTAACTGATAATTTGAATATACGGTATTTTACCGTATTGTACTATTCATAAAAAATTCATGAATTTCAGAAAAATACCAAAAAATTCACCGTAACCATTTTTTGATATATAGAATTCAAAAATGAAATCCATTTTTTTAAAATAATTTTCTAAATATTATTAATTTTATTTTTAAATAAAATCATAATTTATTAAAAAATACCAATTTTAAAACTACAACTCATTTTTAACACCTTGAAAAATTAATCAAGATGTCATTATATTAAATCCTTAAGAAAATAAAATAACAATAAAAATTAATATTCCTTAGGGTCATATAACTATTTACAAGGGTATGTTACTATTCACCAAAATAATAAGTTGGTTTTATCAGACTCCAAATAACTTACTGATCACAACCATATATGACTATTTTTGAAATTTAAAATATAAAACCAACAAAATTATGTTTAAAGGCATGTTATAACTATATAATTAAAACAAAGTTTCATTAATTTAAATTTAATTTTAAAAACTTGGAGTGTTACATTATTACCACCTTCTGGAAATTGCATCCTCACAATTTTATTTACTTATAAAAAAAGTGAGGGTATATTTTCTTCATAGAATTTTCAGACTCCCTTGTTACTTATTCAACCATGTGGTTTCTCCACAAAACGTTTAACTAGTGGATTACCTTATTCTGAAATACATGTTACCTTCAATCAAAAATCTGAATAGGTTTCTCTTCATAAGAAAGGTTCTCTTCCAACTAAAATGCTTCTAGGATCAAGACATGAGATGAATCTGGCTCATACTTTCTCAAAATCAAAACTTGAAAAACATTGTGTACCTAAGATAAACTCTAGTGGAAAAGATACTCGATCAAAAACTAGTCCAAATTTCTCCAGAATTTCATATGTCACAATAGACCATGGACTTAGATTTCCTTTCTTACCAAAATGCATAACACTTTTCTATGGTGAGATTCTAAGAAAAACAAGATCACCTACCTCAAAAGAAAATTCTTTACTCCTGTTGTCTGCATAACTTTTCTGCCATATCTGAGCTGTCCACATGTGTTGCTAGAACATATTCACTTTCTCATCATCTTCCTCTACTAATTCTAGTCCCATCAACTTCCTTTCCTCGACTTCATCCCAAAAAGATGGTGTTCAAAACTTCTTCCCATACAATGCCTCAAAAGGAACCATCTGTATACTGGAATGAAAACTATTATTATACGAAAAATCAACTAAAAAAATATGTTGATCCTAAATTCCCTAGTAGTCCATTGATCAATCCTGAAGCATATCCTCCAAATTATGAACCATTCATTCTGTATGACCATCTAATTGAGGATGGAAATCTATACTGAAATTTAATTCTATACCCGACGACTTCTGAAGGCCCTTACAAAAATTAGAAGTGAACCAGGGATCTCAGTAAGATACAATGGAAAGAGGCACTCCATGTAACCTAACAATATCTTTTAGGTACATTCAAGAAAGATGATCTAAAGAAATTTTATCTCGAATAGGAAGGAAATGTGTAGATTTTTTTAGTCGGTCAACAATAACCCATATTGCATTATTACCCAAAGAAGTCTTTGGTAGTCCCACAAAGAAGTCCATGGATATATCTCCCATTTCCAATCTGGCACTGGTAAAGGAAGAAGCATCCCCTTCAGTAACTGACTCTCTTCTTTAACATATTGGCATGTCAAACATTTCACAATAAATTTTGCAATATATCTTTTCATTTCATCCCACCAGTAATACTCCCAAAGGTATCTGTACATCTTAGTACTTCCATGATGAACTAAAAATGGAGAACTATGAGCTTTATTAAACAAATATTTCTTCAACTAGGAATCAAAAGGCACACATAACCTTTTTCTAAATCTCAAAACACAATCTTTATCAATGTTAAATTATATAAACATACCCATTTAAACCAATTCTACCTTTTTATATAGATCAAGGTATTCTTTCTACGCTTGATTAATTTTGTATGATAACGATTAATACACTGAAACCTGAAACAAAACAGATGTATTTCTTACACCAACAACTTCTAATTCAAAATTCATCAAATAATTAATCAAGGGATCATGTTCTAAATGTAACATGGTTAGTGATGTGTGATTTTTTTGACTCAAGGAATCCGCTACTTTGTTTTCTATTTATGGATGGTAATTGATCGTGCCTTTAAAATCTTTTATTAATTCAAGACATCTTCTATTCCTCATGTTTAATTATTTTTGAGTGAATTTATACTTCATACTTTTATGGTCAGTATATATTTTACATTTGGATCCATATAAATGGTGACTCCAAATTTTCAATGAAAAAACCACAGCTACCAATTCCAAATATTGTGTGGGATAATTTAACTCATGAGGTTTTAGTTGTCTTGAAGCACAAGATATTACATGATCATTCTACATCAGAACACAACTAATTCCCTTCAATGAAGAATCACTGTAGATGAAAAACTCATCATTTCAGGAAGGAAAGGAAAAAACTGAAGCATTCACTAATCTCTTATTCAGTTCCTAAAAACAAAAAATACATTCTTCTGTCCAAATAAATGGAAACCCTTTTAATGAAAAAAAAGTTAGTAGACTAGATATATGTGCAAAAGTTTTAAGAAACCATTGGTAATAGCCTGCTAATCCTAGAAAACTACAAATTTCTGTAACATTTTTAGGTCTTGGACATTCGTCAAACACTTCTTTTTTAGTAGGATCATATGTTATTCCATATTTATTTACTATGTTCCCATGAAAAGAAATATATTGCAACCAAAAATCACACTTGTGTAATTTTCCATACCATTTATTTTCCTTTTGAAAAATAACCCTTATATGTTTTTCATTCTCTAATTTACTATTAGAAAATACTATAATGTCATTAATAAAGACAACAAAAAACTTATCCAAGAACTCATGAAATATTTTATTTATAAGTTCCATTAATAGAGTAGGTGCATTAGTTAACCCAAAAGGAATAACAAAAAATTCCTAATGCCTATATCTAGTATGAAAATCTATTTTTGGGATGTCATCCACCTTTAGCTTTAGCAGATGGTATCTGGGTATCTTTTCAATCTTGTAAAAGTACTGAGCTTGATAGAGTTGATAAAAAAAGTCATCTATATGAGGAAAATGATACTTGTTTTTAATAGTGATATTATTCAGGGCTCTATAATCAATTAAAAGTCTCATGGAACCATATTTGTTTTTAACTAACAAAACAGAAGCACCCCATGGTGAAGTGCTAGGATGAATGGATCCTTTATCAAGAAACTCTTGTAACTGATTTTTCAATTCAATTGGTTTCATTTGAGACATTCTATATGGTGGTTTTAAAATTATCTTAGAATTAGGAACAAAGTCAATTGTGGATTAGATTTTTGGATCAGGTATGACACCAGGTAACTCATCAGTAAAAACATCATGGTATTTATTTACTACTAGCACATCATCAATCTAAATAGTTCCCTTGTTTTCAATAATTTGACCAAGATAACTTCCATTTTCGTATTTCAACAGTTTATCAGCTTCTTGATATGTTATCAATTGTATGGGTTTGTTCTTGTATACAAACTGAAACTATTTCTAAAAAACAACATCTCTATCTCTATAGTCAATCTTAGCATGATAAGCAGAAAGCCAATCCATTCCGAGAATGACATCAAACTCTACTAAGGTAAAAACAAAAAGGTTTTATGGTAAAGTATTTACAAAAACCATAATAGAAATATTCTTATAATTCCTATTTTCTATAATATTTCCCCCCTAGTGTTTTAAAAATAAGTTCTGGTCTCATTTGTTGAGGTGATATTTCCTATTTACGAGAAAATTTCTCAGAAATAAAAATATGTGTTGACCCCATATCAAAAAACAAAACATTAGAAAATTCTAAGTAAACAAAAAAAGTACCTGATACATCTTCATTGGATGACCCGACGTCTGCTAATATAGTCGCAAAGGATCCCACTACACCTTTATGCTTATAGTCTATTTTCTTTGCATCATTCAAATCTCTCTTTGGGCAGACATTTTCAAAATGACCCATCTCACCACATTTAAAACACTTTACAGTTTGCTTATCAAGATTAGTCTTAGGAACATTTTAATTACAATATTGGGCCATATGTCCAAACTTACCACATCAAAAACACTTCCCAGTTTTGGTAAGGCATTCCCCAGGGTGCTTCTTGCCACACTTTTCACAAACTAAAAACTGGAATTTCTTACCATCTGATTTCTTTGATTGATTCTTACCCTTCACTTTCCATCTAGACCTCTTATTATACTTATTTTTAAAGTGAACATGATCATCCGAAAAGTCTATATCTACCCTCTCATCACATCAAACAAGTTTCTCATAACTTTTTAATTCACAGGAGACCAATTCCCTTCGATACCTTGGCTTTAATCCTAAGTAAAAGTAGTTGATTTTTCTATCAAGATCCAGAATAAGATTTGGAGCATACCTTTCCAGTCAGGTGAATTTTTCTTCATACACAACCATTGCATCTTCCTCATTTTTCTTCAATTAAAGGAATTTCTTCTCCATAATAATTTGAACCACCATAGGAAAACATTTTTCAAGGAAAAGACTTTTAAATTCATCCCATTATATGGAATCAATATCCTCTCTGTCCCTGATATTATTAACAATTTACCACCACTGATCATCTTCAACTTCAAAACAATAAATGGTAAGACTTACCCTTTGATTATCTAAACATCCCATAACATCAAATATCTTTTCAAGGTCTTTAATCCATCCTTCAGGCACTACTGGGTCTGAAGATCCATTAAAAGCAGGCGGGTGTTGTCTCACAAAATGTTCCAATATCATCATGTTCCTTTGTGGTACGTATGGTTATTATCTTTCAGGAATTACACCACCATTTATTGCCTACATTAGATAATCAATTACTTTCACAAAATTCTCAGTTCCATTCTCTACAATTCTAGGCTGTATATTCATAAGGATGTCATTCTATTGATGACTCTTCACTTCAGCTTCCCTGATTCTTCTGTGGAAAACCATTCTAAATAAACATATCTCAGTCGAAGCAACATTGTAATATTTAAATTCTATAACATTTCAGATTAACCATAGAGTAAATATCATTTATGGTATTATATTAACATCATCCTAACCCCTAATGTTATCTAAACCAACCTTTGATACCAACTATAAGGACCTTGCCTTATTACATTACATAATCGTTAATTTTAGTCAAGAACTCACTTCATTTCCTATTGATGATTTTTTGAATTTTAGAGTTTTAGATAATTTTTATACAAAACATAAATAAAATTCCATATTCATATAGAGAATAAACCTCCAAAACAATATCCATTTCTTCTAAAATATAAATCTTTTCAAATGAAACATATTTTATTTGAAAAATATTCATTAAATTTAAATTGGCTTCCTTATTTGTATTAAACATAATTATAACCTTTGAAAATAATTTAAAAATATTGTATGATCACAAAAATCTTAGTAAGGGATATAAAAAAATGAAATAACACATTAGGCCATGAATACTTGTAACGTATGAAATCATTTTCAAAAAGACATACTTGTCACCTATATAAACTTATTTTGTGAAACATGAGATTTCCATGAGATTTACACAAAAAATATAGAACATAAATAGAAATATAAAGGTATTTTGAGGCATTAAATAATTAGTTTTTTAAACATAATGTCTACCTTATTGTAACCCTCATGTCTACCTTACAATGTAATCCTTACGACTACCTTATTGTGTAACCATCACAGTTACACTTGTAGTAACCATACAGATGACCTAAAACTTACACAAAACCAAAGAATTGGAGGGAGTTATAGGTACCCGACTTAATCATAAATATTTCCCAAGAACCAAAATATAATCATACAATATGAATAATTTCATAAAAAAATTTCTTTTGAATTTTGTAAAATAGAATTTTAAAAGAGGATTTTAAAAGAAAATTCCCTTATAAATAACATATAACTGATATGAGAATCAAAAGAAAGAAAGGAAAATGTGTATAAAATGAAAATAAACATAATAAAACATAATATGAACAAAAATTCGTCACATAAATGATTATAAAACCACACAATTAATGAAGTAGAAGGTTAACCCAAAGAATGGAAATCAGGTTAAGAATTCCCTTACCTCAGGTTTGTATTACCTCAATATTGTCTATAACTCCTGTATAATGGTGAAAAGAGTGTTGTTAATACCTTAAAGAATCATTTTAATGATTATAACCCCTTATATGATCATTTTATAACATCATTTCACCCTTTAGTTATTAGTATTTTGTTCCTTCCATTGTTTCGGGTGCGTTTTTTACACAATTTCCATGGTCAGTTTCTATTTGATTTTCTTATCATATGGGAATGAAATTACAGAAGTGTAATGAAATGGTATTAATATGTTAATATAATATATAATTATACCATAAATATTTTTTTATCATATATTATGATGAATCATTAGATAAAACATTAATGATATTTGTTTCGATCATTTTTTGCGGTTCCTTGATAATCATGAACTTGTTTCATTATATAATTTAATTTCAGGCATAGAAGTTAATTACAGAACATAAAATAGGTTAAATAATAAAATTTAAATTCTATTTCAACCACTAAAATGGTTTTATAAATAGTTATTAAGAAAGTAATGGATATTGCAAACACATCATCCATGATTTTGGTAAACGACACATTACGAAAGGCGTCTTTATAAAAGGGAGAGGAGGTGAAGTAAGTTGAGGATTTTTTCCATAAAAATGATAACATCTATAATATATAAGATTATTTATCTTTAAATATTCTTGTATAAGGGAAAAAAATATAGTATAATAAAATAAATTAATTGAAAAGAAAACACATGAAAAAGGAAGAGGATTCTTACCTCTTGATCTTTCTCCTTGAGATACTCCTTAACGCCTTTAGTTTTAGAATTTTGGCAAGACCAGAAGGTCTTGGACGTGGGGAAGATAATTGGGGAGGGGATTAGGAATAAATTATTCAATTTTAAAGGCTTGAGAGGTGTGATAGGAAGAGGGGAGTGAGGGTGGTATTTATAGTGAGGAGATGAGGGATTTTACATTATTTTAATAATTATTTTAATATTTTTGTCAAAGGCTATGAATACTCTTCATTCTTGTGATAAAAATAGTAAATAGATCATGTGATTTTGAAACAGTTGGATTACATCATCCATTATGTCAAAAATATTGTATTTAAATGATAATTTTAATATAGGATATTTTACCATATTTCTCTATTCATAAAAAATTCAAGAATTTTAGAAAAATCCCAAAAAATCACCCTAACCATTTTTTAGATGTGTAGAATTAAAAAATGAACTCAATTTTTTGAAAATAATTTTCTAATTATTATTAATTTAATTTTTAAATAAAAAAAATAATTTATTAATAATAATATAATTTACTATTATTTAGTGTTATATTACTATTCATTTTACTATTCATAAGGGTATGTTACTTTTCACCAAAAAACAATTCGGTTTTATGATACTCCAAATAACATACTGATCATAACTGTAGATGACTATTTTTTGAAATTCTAAACATAGAAGCAACAAAATTATGTTTAAATGCTAGTTATAACTATCTAATTAAAACAAAATTTCTTGAATTTCAATTTATTTTAAAAAACTTGGGGTGTTAATGTAACTCCTATCACCAATAATAAAAATTATTCCACCTTTTCATATATATAGATCAAATTGATCGAACAACATCAAATTTTCAAAATTATATTTCTTTTCTATTAATTTTTGTGTATGTTTTCATCATCAATTTTTAAAAATAAACCAAATCAGAACATGAAAAATACCAATTTAATATTAAATATAATGTGAAAATCCAAGAAAGTATAAGATCACAGAAAAATAGAAAAGAAAAAAATAATAATAATGTAGAGATCTATTCAATCAAGATGGCCAATAGATAAGAAAATAATATAAAAATGTCACAAATCCAATTGATGGAATGAGAGATGGGATAACAACCTAACTAAACATGTACCCACTAGGATATTTCCCCATAAATGAAACCAATATCCCAAATGAAATAGGATAGGCCCCAAAATTATAATACAAACATAATAAAAATAAATATTTATTTTTTTATTGAAATAATGAATGAAATATGAAAAAATAATACATTAAAAGAATTTAAATTAAAAAATATAAATTCAAAATTCATAATACTTAATTAAAAAATCAATAATAATTTAGGGGTGGTTCTATAAACTTATTCTAAAAATGTTAGGAAAATTGAAAAAATAATTGTGACCATGATATAGTGGAAGGCATTATGCTATGTTAATTTACTATGCATTATCAAACACTCCATGGAATAGTGAAATTCACTCTATTTTGGATAGTGAATCAAGGGATAATATATGATACTATCAAATAATATTTATTTTGTGATTACCATTCTTCTTCAGTTTTCATCACATCATGTGATAATGTGTAAACTAAAATTTTAAATGAGTTTTAATATTTATTTTAATTAAATAACTGGGAGACAATTTTTTTTACATTTTATAATATTATAAAAAGTATGAATTAAAAAAATAATGTATATTTTATTCATGTTTATATATTAATAAATTCAATCACTTAACTGCTAGTAACTTGTGCTATATAAAACTCTCTTAAACTCTGAACTCTCTATTTTCCTTAAAGAAGTTTTTAGCAGACCATTCAGAGAAAAGATGTCCAATAAAAGCATTCAAAAATTCTACTGTTTTTGGATACTTTAAAATAAAAGGAACATATTGGTTGTTTCTAAGGAAATGTAATCAAGATCATTGTTGGAATCAGAGTTGCATAGATAGTGAGGTATGCATGGATTACCTTTTTATCATTTTAGTATACCATTTTATCTTGGTAGGATATTAGAAATGAGATTCATATTTCCTTCCACTTATAATGGGAGTTGAGATATAAAAAATATACCATAAATGGTATTATGGAAAATATCAATTATAAATAATTTAGATAAGGATCCATCATGTGAGCCTTACTTGGATTCTTCCCTAGAATAATGGAATGGTCTCCCAAATAGGTCATAGTTTGTGTTTTTATCTAGTGAAAATGGCCATTATAATAATAAAACACATGTTTCTAATCTAATTTAAAAAATATTTTCATTTAATGTCTCTATTCCATTCTCATACTATCATTATTCCATGGTTTGACACATGATGATGGATAACCATAACAATTTGTTTTTTCAATAAGTTATTTTAGTTCTTAGTAGTACTGAGGAACTAAAATTATATAAATATTATTTATATAAATTATTACTTGATGATATATAAAAACCAAAATTAAATTTGATTTTTTTTTTCAGTTTGTTGAGTTTAGAATAATGGACTGAAAAAACAAGATCACTGAAACAACTTTTGGAAGTAGAATGAATCAAAGTACTTAAATGGAATCCAAAAAGGTTTGTACCATTCTTTGGTCATTGGTATGATAAAAAAATCAAAATGGATTAGATTTTTTATAAATTGAATGGTCTCTATTGAGTTTAAAGGTCCAAAACTACATCAACTATTTAGAATATAGCATAGTGAAAAGGTGTTCTAGAAAAGAATAATGTATTTAGTTTCAGACCCCACATTGAATCTTTGTGAATTTTGACCATTTAAAAGAAGTTTTGATAAAATTTATTGTCTTATATTAATTTATATTTATTTATGTTATCCATAGTTAATTATTTATGTATAAAAAATTCTTATATGATGTGAATATTTTATTACATAATGTGAATAGTTTACATTTTTTATTATAAAATATTTGTACCAGGAATTATATGCTAGGGTTGAAAACATAATATTTAGTTTTCATTTACCTCAACATAAATTTTTTGTTAATCTGTAAGATTTAATTTAGAGTATGGTTATATTATATATATATATATTAGGAGTTAGATAAATGATGGAATTAAAGTCTATATTGAGTAAATAATAGTGGGTATAAGGAATTTGATTTGAAGTGCTCATCAGTCTAGAGGATTATTCGTTTTCTAGAAGATTGAGGGTTGACTACCTATAATTCCAGGCTTACTCTTTTGAGGGATATATATTTTATATAATTATAAACTTTCACATGAAATGATTTAATGTTCATTTTGTATGGATGAAATTGGACAAGTTTAAATATATTTTTATTCTAATTTGGTTTAGTAACACATGTTATGTGTGTAAAGAGTTAAAAATTAACGTGGTTTACGCATATTAATTTTATGTATGCAATAAATATTCCAAAACTAAATCATAAGAATCATACATTCATATTGTAATAAACTATGAGATAAGAAATATTTTATGATATGCAATAGTAATGAAATGATATGAATGTAATTCATATAAGAATAATGAGACTAAGAAAGATGATAAAATATTAAATGTGATATTTCTATGAAGGTAAACCCTTTTCAATACCTTATTTATATAGTATGGGTGAGAATATTCGTTAGGTTCCCAAGAATTATCCTATTTAAGTAAATAAGTATATATATGGAACCAACTATTAGGGTCCCATATATAATGTGAGATTTCGGTAATATTTATCTAGGATATTCTAATTGTTACGATACAAGAGGAATATATTTGAGTAAATTTTTAAGATTTATTAGGATAAATAGTTACTCACTCAACTATACGAGAGTCATATTTGATATGACTGAAATTATTATCTACCTAATATAGTCATGGATTATATCTTAATCGGGATAAATTATAATGAAATATGGATCTTACTGTTAGGACCCACCTACACTGAGAACCCATCTTGGGAAAAAAATGATGAAGATTTTGACCCCCAAATGATTCCTCAATTAGACCACATGTTGGTGGCTAGACTTGAGGGTATAAATGATATAAATGAGAGGCATTGTGCTCATAAATCCAAGGAATATAATATAACCACCAATCAAATCCATATATTATTAAATTCAAATACGTTCCATGATATATATAAATTTTATACATAAAAATGGTTCTAAAGTAGAATACCAATATGAAACTACTATTAAAAAAACACCGACAACAACTTGGAGTCTTGAGATAGTATTTTCTACCAAGATCAAAAAATCCATTTTAGAATCTAGTAAAATAGATTTACATATATAGGGTTATAATACAAGTATATTTAATAGGATCCTCCCTAAAACCCCTCATGCAAATTTTGAAGAAGAATACTAATTCTTAGTGAATAAATAGCAGAACTAGTTCACACTTATACTGTGTAAACTATAAACTAAACTCACCAACGATAAGTCATGAAATATTTCATCCAAATATAGTAACATTGTAAGATCCTGGACTTTTTTTAGAGTTGAATAAGACTTGATTTATGGTACTATTTTTTCCTTATTTGAGTAAATTTTTTTGGGTTATAACTTGGAGTGTGTTTGGGTGGAAATTTTGAAAACAAAAATTAAAGAAAAAGGGATATGCATGGCTAGCGCACAATTAGGGAAAACTTTGCGCCCCATCCCAGCTAACCATGTGAACCCAGGTAGAGGGGATTTTCATAACTAGATCATAGTTTTTAAAATAATGTGCTTGGAAATGAGTAACCACGAATCCCTATAGAATAGGAGCATGGTTGGTACACGGTTAGGGTAAACCATGCGCCCTTGCCTAGAAAACCATGCATGTGAATTAATTAAGCCTAAAAATTATTGTAAAAATTCTTAAAATCCTTGAAACTCACCAATTTTGACCCCCATTTGACCCACGGTCCTTTTTCACATTTTTTATCTCTCTAGATGAATTACAATCCCTCATAACCTCTGTTCTTTATGAATCAAAGCCCGAATCAAAGGTCCTCTCCTATTTTGTTTCTCTTGCATTACCCATTATTTCTATTTTCTTTCAGTGATGTAATATGTTTTTATGGAAAAATATATTTCTATTTGGTGAGATATAGATCTATGATTCTAGACCTAGATATAAATATTTAGAAATTTGATTCTAGTAATAATGATTTAGGTTTTGAGATTCAGATCAAGATCTATGTCATTGTGCTACTCAATTTTTTGGGATTTCTTTTGAGTGATTATCCATAGAAAAATTGAGATATGTGGTATAATATTCAATATCCATAATCATGATTTTGATAAGTGTATGAAAATTGAATAAATCCTATAGTTATTTAGCAATTTGAATTCCTAAACTGGGTCAATTAATGTGGCCAATTGAATAATTGAAGTGTTGTGGAAATATATAACTAAATGGAGAATTAATTATGAGATTTAAGGGCAGTCCAATTATATAATTAATTAGGGGATTAATTATGATATTTTTTTATTTTTATTTAGATAATTAATTGGGTAATTAATTATCAGATATCAAATAAATTGAATTGATATAATTATTTGTGGGATTAATTATGTTATATTGATATCATAAATTGAGATAATTAATTGTGAAATTAATTATGAAAAATTTAGGTTGAGAATGAGATTATTAATTGTGGGGATAGTTATGGGAACTGGGTTTTTTAATATCAATTAATTATTTGTTAAATTAATTAATGGGTTTGATGACTTGATTAATTTTTGAATTAATTAAAGGTAATTATGTGATAAAATAATTTTTTAATTAGTAATGAAATTTATGTGGATAATTAATTTCTAAATTAATTATGTGGTTATGAATAGGAACATGGTCATTCAATTATGTGTTTATGAATGGTAACATGGTCATTAAAATGTGTTTTAGTGAATGGGAACATGGTCATTCAATTTTGAATTAGATAATGGGAACATGGTCTTTCTAATGTGTGTTTATGAATGGTAACATGGTAATTCAAGTATGAATTATAGAATGAGGATATTTCCATTATAATATTTGATGTATGGATGGTAACATAGGAAATCATCAATGAAATAAATAATGGTAATAAATGTACTCCGAGATATGACCTCACTTGAAAAAAATTAGGTCTCAAATACGAGACGAATAAGGTATTGAGATATGATATCACCATTGAATACATTTGGCTCTGGTATGAGCTAAATAAGGTATTAAATTTTGATATTACCAATAAACACTTTAGGATTCGACATGAGCCAAATACGGATTTGAGGTATGGGTTTCCTCATGAACCCTGATGTTAGTGTGGTTAAGTAAATAATAGATGATAATGTCATAACTATTTAATTATGTATTGTAATTATATATTTATATAACTGCATACATTATTATCTAACTAGATATTATTATAGGCACCGTTTGTGGGGGCCTACTGAGCTGTACTCACACCCTACTTGAGTATCCTAATTAGTACCCCGATAGACTTTATTGTTAGAGGAAATGTTAAGGGAAAATTACTTTATTTAAATGAGTAATGTTTTCATGGAGATTGGATGAGGGAACTAGACATGGTTCGAGGATCACTTGGGAGCTGTCAGCGTCATTATTTTAATTTTAATTTTTGACACTTGACACATCCATTAGTCTGGTATATTTTTATTCTTTAGTTTGATATTATATTTTATCGTATTTGTTATCATGAGATATTGGTATGGTTTATGGTTATATATGACTCTGATATTGTTTATTTATTGCTGCTACTGTATTTCTCTAATCAAAGAGGGTATAGTCTCCCCATGAATGACTATTCAGACTGTCACTGCTAGTTAGAAGCCTATGGTGTATGAGAAGGCATTCTTGAGGTCATGTGACCGACTCTCTCAAGGGACTGGTGGGTGGAACCTAGGAAGGAATGTTAAAAAGTGGTATGAGAGCCCAATTTTCTTTTCTTTTTCTTTTTACTTACTATTTGGGAAAATTAGAAAGGAGACTAGGAAGATTAGGTCCTTGGTAATGAGATAATGTATGAGATTTTCAAAACTATGTATGGATGAAAACCCAAGTAATCAGGGTGGGATTGTTGTTATTGTAATTTATTGTTACAGTTTAATATTATTTCACCTTGGCTGATGCACTTGTTTTGTGATGTAAAAAAATGTTTTTGAAATTTTTTGAGAATTGAATCATGGGACGAAATGGAATTATAGTTGAGTCTAAATTCATAATTATAGGAACTCAAGATTATTTTGTGACATGCATCATTTTAGGCATGCATGGGAAAACGGTATTTGGGAAAGTTTTTTAACATAAACTATTTTTCCTTGTAAAATTAAATTGTAAATGGTGCTTAATTAGAAATAGAAAGTGGTAAAAGGATTCAATAATGTTAATAAATGAGTGTCTAAATGAAAAACATGAACTATGATAATGTGCTTACCCTTGTTAACCAAGAATTAGGTATAGGATGGTTAAGGGTAGTGATGGTGCCTTATTTTTTTACCATGTGGAGAGGTTTGGGTAAAAGTATTATTGTCATTATTCCTATTACATATATGTGATAAAGTTTTATTATGAGTCCTAAGATGTGTGTTTATAATTATAGAGATATTCCTCCATAATGACGCTTTTTTAGGGGATGAAAAGAGTTTATGGATGGTAATGCTCTACTAATAGTGGAACTTAAGGCACCAACAATGCTGGGTAAGGCAGAAGGGGAGAATTTCTAAGATAACTTCACTCACTTCATGAAATTCATTGGAAAATACCTAGGTTGGGTTGAGAAGATCATGTTTAACCTTATGAGAGAGTTTCAATTACAAAACCCTCCAATTTTTACTAGATATGGTGGACCTTAGGGGGGTGAGTTTTGGGTTGAGTCTATTGAGATGATACAAAACAATTTGGAGACTCCTTCGGAGAGGAGGGTCATAATGGATATGTATATGCTATAAAGATCATAAAAGAGATGGTGGGACATTTATTTGTGGATTAGAAAAATAGACTGTTTGTTATAGATGAACTTCTTATAGTGGTTTTGGGAGCATTTCTATCTAGATACGCTGAAGAAAGAGAATATATTAGAGTTCATACTGTTGGATCAGGAGAGCATGTCCATGATGGATTACAATGAACTCTTTATAGACCTATAATATGTTTCCCCAGCATTGGTTGGAGATGACACACCTACAGTGAGACACTTTCAAGATGGAATTATGTGAGAGATTAAGTCCAAAGTTAACCTATTTTCATTAAAGAAGTTTTTTGAGGTGGTGGTCAGTATCCCATATCTAAGGAGAACCTGAAGGAGGCTTCTAGTGTTGGATAGGTAGTTGCTAATGGATGATCAAGATGTGAAATTTCCAAGAGTTGTAAGGATAGTTATAAGAAGTTTATCTAGGGCAGTGGAGAGCAAAGTGGCCAGACAAGAGAGATGATTGCATAGGACCTTACTGAAGAAACATTTCATTATTGTGATTGGTTAGATCATTATCATAGAAAATATCCCCGACAACCAGTAGAGTGATGATCTTATTGAATTATGGGGAATCTACAAAAGTTCTGAAGGAAATAGTGAAAGATAGTCATTTAGGATGCATCTAAACAAAGTTAGAGAGTGGGAATGGGATCTTATAAACCTTATCAAATTAGGAGATGGAATTCTACTAGCATAGGTGGTAGAGTCAAGGGATGTGGTTCTTATGGTAAAGAGCACCCATATTATCAGAGTGGTGTGAATAAAGAGAGTCATACCACATCACCGGGAAAAAGGGAAATACAACTACATTCATTTCAACACACACTTGTGGATAGTGATGCTAGACCCTCAATACTAAGAGGTAAAATTCCAATACCTTCTATATTATATAGTTCCTTATTTGATATTGGTGCCTCTCATTCATTTATATCTAAAAAACTTGTTAATGGTTTTAGTGTGGTAGTGGAGTTGGTGATAAGAGTTATGACTACAGATACGCCATTGGGAGTATGATCTAGAGACATCTGTATATGAAAGGGATGTTCTATTTAAGTCTATGATCATTGTTTTCTATAGGATATATATATCCTTAACATGTCAGGCTTCGACCTAATTATGGGTATAAAATGGATAGTCGCATACTGAGCCCTCATATATTGTTACTGGATGATATTGAATTTAGTGTCTCCTAAGGGTGACAATTATATTCACTATGGGGAGTGGGATATCCAAGTCGGATAAGAAAGGCCAATTACTCAGCAATTGGGAGACCTCACAACCTTTTTTTCTAGTTTATTTTTAGAATATAGAGGAGTAAATCATTATATCTTTCCACCAATGGTGGAATAGTTTCCGGATTTTTTCCCTATAGAATTATTAGGGTTGCCACATGAGAGAGATGTGGAATTCACTATTGAGCACATGTTGTGGGGATAAGACAATATCTATTCCAATATATAGAATGACACCAATAGATCTTCAAGAACATAAGACTCAGTTGGAGGTGTTATAGGATAATGGATTTATCTGTCTTAGTTTGTCACATTGGGATCACCTGTGTTGTATGAAAGGAAGGTTGATGGGAGTTTGTTCTTGTGTATCGATTTCCAGATTTTGAACAAGATGACTATAAAGAACATGTATCCTCTTATACATATCAGTGATCTATTTGAACAATTGAGAGGATATTTCTTGTTCTTTAATATTGACTTGAGATCAGGATATCATCAGTTGAGAGTAAGGACATATGATATACCTAGGACTACGTTTAGAAGAAAGTATGGACTTTATGAGTTTACCGTAATATAATTTTTTTAAAAAAAAATTCAACATTGGGGTTTATGGCCTTGATGAACAAAATCTTCCATCTGAACCTGGATTAGTTTGTGGTAGTGTTTTTGGTTGACATATTTGTTCACTCCAAGGCTCATAAAGATCATTCCCAACATTTGATAATTTTAATGAGTATACTTAGAGAACATAAGATATACTCTATGATATCTAATTTCTAGTTTTTTTATTATTCATGTACACGTCTTAGGATACATCATATCAGAGAAAGGTGTGTCAGTAGACCCATAGAACGTTCAATAAGTAGTTTTTTGGGAGCAGACCAAGAATGTATTAGATATTTTTACATTTATGGGGTTAGCTAGATATTATTAGAGATTAATCCAAAAAATTTTCAATTTGGCAGTCCTGTTTTCGGGCTTCAAAAATATTGGCTAATTTTTTTTGGTAAGATGCATGGAGACGGCCTTCATGGAGTTGGAGAATCATTTAAATCCAGCACCAATCTTGATATTACCCGAGCCAGGTGAGAAGTACATGGTATATTTTGATTCTTTAAAAATAGGCCTTAGAACTGCATTAATGCAAGAATATTGAGTTATGGATTACATGTCTCAGTAGTAGAGACCAAATGAATAGAACTACCCTATACATGAGCTCGATCTTGCAGAATTAGTTTTTTCTCTGAAGTGTTGGTGTAACTATTAGTTAGGAGAGAAGTTTACTGTGTATACAGATTACAAGAGCTTATGGTATATATTCTCACAATAATATTTAAATATATATTAGATTATATTTGTAGAGTATATATATCTATTTTATTTTTTTCTATCATATATACCTGGGAAAGTAAATAGTGTTTTTGATTAACTGATCAGGAAGACCTAGACTCAGTAAGTTCAAAAGTTAGTGTTGAGTGGAAGATAGTGACCTTTATGGTTGAGATGCATGTGGTGGTTTAATAGAACTAAGAAAAAATGAATCTCATATCAATTTCAGGGGAGTCCATACTTTTGATAAGTTTACAGGATATAAATTATGAGGATATGGAGTGTTTCACCTTTAGGAAAAAACATGAAGGTGGAGAGTCACATTCATATTTGAGCATAGATTAGGATGAGATATTCTATGTCATGAATTTGGTTTTTGTGCCTATGATCATGTGAGAGGAGATCATGTGGGAATTTCATGCCTCGTAGTGGGTGGTACATCTTTGTGTGATCGATGTGTGCAATGAACTAGGACAATATTTTTGGTGTCCAAGAATGAAAAAGGATATAATAGGGTTTGTAACATGATGCTATACCTATCATCATATGGGGTCATAAAATTAATTACCTAGAAGTTTTCTACAACTGTTTACTATTCTAGAATGGAATTGGGATGACATGATAATAAATTTTGTGGTGGGTATTCCAAATATGCTAAGTTAGAATTACTCGATCTTGGTTATTAAGGATTGACTAATAAATGTAGCACATTTCCTTCCTATACAATTGAATTTCTCAGTAGAGTAGCCAGTTGATTTTTATGTTCATGAGATAGTCCATCTATATGGGGTGCCATTGACTATAGTTTCAGATCATGACTCAAATTTCACTTCACACTTCTGGAAGGTCTAGTAGAAATTTCTTGGTACATAGGTGTTATTAAGTATGGCTTTCCACCCATAGAAATATGGGTGGTCGAATCGTACCATACATGTTCTTGAGGATATACTACATACGTGTGTACATGACTTCAGTAGATCATGGGAAAAGAACTTGGCCATAGTGGAGTTTTCCTATAAAAATAGTTATCCTCAAATGATATATATGGTACCATATGAGGAACATTATGGTAGTCCATATAGATCACCGCTATGCTAGATGAAGACTGATGTGTTATATTTGTTGGGATTGAGTCTCATGTGAGAGATAATAGAGAAGGTATATCTTATTCAGAAACCTATGGTTATGGATCAAATTATAAATAATTAATATGCCAATTGAATTTTATGAACCCTAGATTTTACAGATGGTGATCGTGTATTAATTCGAGGGTCGACTAGGTTTGGTCACCACATGATACAGTGGCAGGTCAAGTTGGTACCTAGGTTCGTTAGACCTTTTGAGGTTGTGGAGAGAATCAGTTTCATGGCATATAGATTGGATCTTCCATAGAAACATAGAGCTATGTACAATTTTATCATTATATAAAAAACTATAGTTTTGTTTTCCCGACCATTATCATGTGATTGATGTTGATGAGTTTGACTTTGAGATAGATGTTTCCTTTGAGGAGAATATGAATCAAGTGTTGGATCACACTGATAAAATGTTACGGGGAAAGACCATGCCATTAGTTCATGTATTATGGAAACATGGGCATGTGAGATAGGAGACATGGGAAAGGGAAGCAGATATGTAAGCCCAAGGCCTGATCTTTTTTACTCAAAATCATAGTAAATATTGGGAGTGCATCTTGAGGATGAGTTTTTATAAGGTGGGAGATTTTAATATTCCAATATTTTTTAGAGTTGAATTGGAATTTATTTTAGGTAAACTTTTTTCCTTATTTGAGTACTTTTTGTCTGGGTTATAACTTGGGGAGTGTTTCAGTGGAATTTGCGGGGCAAAAATGAAAGAAAAAGGGTTGTTTGTGGTTGGCACACAATTAGGGAAAACCATGTTCCCCTGCCCAGCTAACCATATGAACCCAGAAAGAGGGGATTTGCACGGATGGCACATATTTTTGGAAAATTATTCACCTTTGAAGGAGTAACTATACACACTGGTAGAACAAGTGCATGGTTGTCACATGGTAATGGAAAACCATGCACCCGTACCTAGAAAACCATGAATGAGAATTAATTAAGAACAAAAATTATTTAAAAAAAACTTGAACCCCTGAAACTCACCTATTTCAACCCCCATTTGATCCTAGGTCCTCTTTCACATTTTTGGAGGTCTTTAGATGAATTTCAAGCCCACCCAACCTCGTTTATTTGTGAATATAATCCTATATTGAGGGTTCTCACCTCTCCCAGTTAGTGAATCCTTTCCCAATTAATCTTGCATGATTTCCCTATTCTATTCATTTTCCTTCATCAATATAATCTGTTGTTATAGAAAGATATATATCTATTTTCTAAGATCTAGATCTATGAGTCCAGATCTTGATATAGATTTACAATATCTTGATATTTTTAATCGTGATTTAGAGTTTTTATATTCTGATCTAGATCTATGTTGTTGTGCCACTCAATTTTTGGGGATTTCTATTAGGCGATTATCCATTATTGAATTGAGGTAGGGGTATAATCATCAGTTCCCATAGTCTTGATTTTGATATGTGTATGAAAATTTAATAATTTATAGATTTATTTAGCAATTTGAATTCATAAATTGAGTTAATTAATGTTTCTAATTGATTAATTGAAGTATTTGGGAAATAGATAATCAATTGGAGAATTAATTATGTGACTTATGGGTTCTCGAGTTAGAAAAATAATTGTGGGATTCATTATGAGATTTAGGGATCATGATTTAGATAATTAATTTTGGAATTAATTATGATATATATAATTTGTTGAATTGATATAATTAATTGTGGGATTTATTATGTGATATTGATATTAAAGATTTAGATAATTAATTATGGAATAAATTATGAATAATTGAGATTGAGAATGATATAATTAATTTTGGGATTAATGATGGGAATTATGTTTGTGAATATCTATTAATTATTTGTTAAATTAATTAATGGGTTAGATGACTTAGTTAATTGGTGAATTAATTTAGGGTAATTATGTGATAAACTAATTGTTGAATTAGTACTAGAATTTATGTGAATAATTAATTTCTGAATTAATTATGTGTTTATGAATGGGAACATGGTCATTGAATTATGTGTTTATATATGAGAACTTGGTATTTCAATTGTGTGTTTATGGATGAGAACATGGTTATTGAAGCCTGAATTAGTGAATGGGAACATGGTCTTTCTAATGTGTGTTTATGAATGGTAAAAAGGCCATTAAAGTATGAATTATAGAATGTGAACATGGTCATTATAATGTGTGACATATGGATGGTAACATAGGCACTCAATTATGAATTAAATATTGGTATCAAAGGTACTCCAAGATATGACCTCACTTTGAAATAAGTTAGGCTCTGACATGATACAAAGTATGTATTGAGATACGATATCACCTTTGAATACTTCAGGATCCATCAAGAGGTAAAGAATGTATAAAGATATGATATTACCTAGAAACACTTCAGGATCCGGCATGAGATGAAGCCAATGTTGAGGTATAAGTATCCTCAGGAACCCTAGAGTTAGTGTGTTTAAATAAAGAAAAACACATAATGTGATAACTATTTACATATACATTGTAAATATTTCAGTATAAAACGGCATACACTACTATCTGAATTGATATTGTTTTAGACACTATTGGTGGTGGCCTACTATGTTTTAATTATATCCTACTCAAGCATCCTGATTGGTTCGTGAATAAAATTCATTATTATAGGACATGTTAAGGGAAAAGGCCCTGATTTATATGGCTAATTTGTGGATGGATCTTAGATGAGGGAAACCAACGTGGTTTGGGACCCACATGGGAGTTTTCAGTGTATTTATTTTCAGTTTATGTTTTAAGAAACTTGACACATACATTAGTGTGGAGTGATTTTCTAATTTAGGTGGATATTTTATTTTATAGAATTTATTATCTTGAGATATTGGTATGATTTATGGTCATATATGCTTCTACTATTGTTTATTTATTTCCACCAGTGTATTACTCTGATCAAATAGGGTATATTCCCCCCAAGAATGATGTATCGGACCCTCAGTGCTAGTCGTTAGCCTCTAGAATATGGTGAGGCACGCTTATGGTCATGTGACCAACTGGCTTAGGGAACCTGTGTGTGGTTCCTAGTTCGAGATATTACAAACATAATATTAAAAGAATATATGTGATGAAGGCACCCAACTACTAACTCCCAACTGATAATTTCTATAGATATAAGTATTATAATTCAATATATTTCATACTTACACATTTTTATAACCGTATACCACATGACAACCACAAAAAGATACCCACAACCACATACTACATCACCATAACACAACCACACATCACATCCTCATCACAATAGGTAATTGTGATAATGAATTTTAACAACCTCATCCTCTCCTCGTACAATGTATGACCCCCACCATGCATCCAAACAATTAACCTATAGCATGTTCAGTCGGTATATATATAGTTTAACCACTCTTAATTACTACCTATATGTATGTATATATGTTTACATGTATAATTCCTTGATCTATTAAAACCATACTATGTCTGTTGGGAGATTGTGGAAGAGGGTGAAAGTTAGCTGTCCATTCCCTTTATAACCTAGATATGGGGGAAATACCCAAAACCTATGTCCTCATATGATCGATGGTAAGGTTACCTGACTCGGGTTATGGTACATATGAAATATCATGAAAATATATTGTATATATAGCCAGAAAAATCCCAACACAAGGGTTCATTCCAAAAAAATCTATCATCTCCCACAAACACTACAACATTGTTACTACCACTCTTTAACAACCCTTGAAATCACTATACCTCTAATAAACCCTATATATTCATTTAAAAATAGCCATAATAGTTTTACCGATTCCATATTTAATGAATCATTAAAATTTCCATAATCACCATTACTATGCTCAAATCATTCTTTCAACCATGTTTAATGTTAATCATTTCATTAAACAAGTTTACACTTCAATATATTCATTATTCATTATTCACATTTATTTTAGACATTATCATTTGGTAGACACAACAATTACAACCATTATCAACAAACATGTAGCAACCCATCATTTTTCAATTCAATCCCATTAACGACAATTGATTCAATTTACTAAAACCACATTCCATGCTAATGGGAAATTATAAAACACCCCAAAAATAACAAAACCAAACACCACATTCACCAAAAAAATCCCATTAAAAAATTAACCATAATATCAATAAAACCAAAAATTCTATAAATAATTATCCATGAAACCACTAACATAAAAAAAATCCTATCCACTACCACTACAACCAATCAATACCACATTATCCCAATTAGTGACAACAACATATCAATACCCCTGCAATAAAAATAAAAATGACCTCGTATATAGCAGTAAAAAAGGTAAATCTTAGTATAAATAAAACATTAAATAACTCCTCATGAAACATTATTTTGGATTAAATAAAAATTTCATGGTCAAATATAAACACCATAATTATATATTTCCACACAACTAATTAATTAGAAACTTTAAGTGATTATCGCATTATGAAAAGTTATTCCAACATAACATAAATAATGATAAAAGTTTATCGTAGTAGAAATGATCAACCAAATAAAAAACAACAAATCACATGAGAAGTTGAATCACAAGAAGATAAACACATTCCATCCAAATTCTTAATTTGATTTCTTTCTTGATTAGGTTAATCCATATTATCCACCCAAATAAAGAAATATAATGATAATTTCACTATTTACACGTGAATAAATAATAATATGTCTAAAATCCCTTACCTTAACCAAATATTTAACAATATTATCACAAAAATAAAGGTAAAATGATGATCTAACCCCCACCAAACTTTATGGAATCCCACAAAATAGTTAACCAAATTGATATCCCATCAAAACTAAACCAAAGAATTAGTAAAACAATTAAAATCCACTTCCACAGCCTCCTAGAAACAAGAATAGATGAAAAGAATATAAAATAAGACGAAATGAGGGAGAGAAACACCCCATGAATTAAAAATTCTCAATCTCACCAATACAAGAATAAAAAACAACCAAATTAAGACGAATAACCATAAAAAAAATCCACAAGTGGCCTCATGTTAAAATAATTAAGGAAATGAGAAATAATTTAAGATGATACCTAAATTTATAAATACTATAGTAAAATAAAGGATCACTATATGACATGGGTAATAATTCCACAATTCAGAAAATCATACATAATTCATTAAATGTTATTACAAAAAATATTGGGGTTTAAATTACATTAAAATCATTATTAACAACAAAGTTCGTAGAAAGATAAAGTTGATCAAAATAGTTCACGAACTTCCCAAAATCATGATCCAAACCTCAACCTTCCCTCATAAATCTTGATGAGCCCCAGAAAACCACAGTTCATTGAATGGAACCATAGTAGAACCTATCATAGATATACATAGAAAAGAAACCAACCACTTGGGTCTCTATGAAATAGTGGGAAAAGTCTATTTGGATCTCATCCAACTTCCATGAATCCCAATGAAGTTTTCCACTAAAAGTTATTGGATAAAAAAATGTAACCTAAAGATATTTCACACTCAATTAACTAGAACATAGAATACATCCATGCCTAATTCATTGCATTAAAACACACACCTTTTAACAAACATAGAAATGATTTTTGAAAAAAATAACTAAAAAAAGAAAAAATAACAACAATATTTTTACATGGTTCATACATTAGTCTTGATATATGATGGGAGTTTTGTAATAATCTTATTCAAATATTATAATATTTTTAAAATGTTTATATAGTCCTAAATCACAAATTATTTCATCCTTAAAATATAATATAGTTCAATTGGTGCAAACAATCGCTCTATCTTTTGATCTTCATGAAAAGTGATTCCATGTAGATTATATCTTCACGGAAATACTACCATTATTTTAAATCCACCCACCACTTCAAACCCATCATTTGTTGCAAATTTCCTAATTCTTAAACTCGCATGATTTTACCCTTAAAATTAAGAATGTTACTCTTACATAATCTAACTATAGAAAAAATATAAGGGGAATCCTTTAAGAATAATATTATTGAGAAGATATGGACCCACACTACTAGGTTCTATACTAGAAAAATGTAATTTATACATATTATTTGATACCAAGTGTGATAAACTGATCACAACATGTTGGTTTAAAGTTAAGAGGGAAAAATAGCCAATATGGAGTGAATTCATCCTTTTAAAATGAATTTAAAATTATATTGGAGTTTTAAAGTTAATCTAGTAGAATATAAAAATAAATTGACACATTGATTTTTAGTGGTTCAGATCTAAATTATCCTAATCCACTCTTAACCCCTCTCATGAACAGAGAGAGATAAAATCCAAAAAAATTAAATCTTACAATTAATTTTTCATACCGGAAGTCCCAACCCAATTACAAATCCATTCCCCCTGAAGACTTAAACCCAATACTGACCCATCTTTTTATACCTGGATACCCAACCTAAATAGTGTTCCTTTTTCCCTATATGAAAACCCAATGATATCATTTTTTTGGGAGTCACAACCCACTATCCTATCTTTTTAGGCATAGTATAACCCATTACAAATTAAACACACATAAAAGAATAAGAATAATTAAAACCATAAAACTGGATAGTCACTTCAATATCTTAGTATCGAGGTAGTAGGGAACTCTCAAACACAAAAGGATAAAATTATTGTAGTTTTTTGAGAGTAGTAATTTAACAATGATTCATGTTACACTTGTATGGTTCAAGAGAGTCGTTAATGTAATGTCTTGATTTGGATCCATAAAAGTCCTTATATATAGTTCCTCCATGTGCACTAGGTTCAAATAATGAATCCCATTTTAGTTTATCTTTCCCAGTGAATTATGTGATTTCTTCATTTAATGTGTAAGAAAAACATACAATCATGGGTCACATTGATGATTTTTAATTTAATAAAATTTTGTTCAGTGATAACATGTTAGAAAAATTAATACAATACCAATAGAAAATAATAACGAACATTCATGTTCTATGGAAAACTCCCTTAATGTATGTGAGATAAATTTCTCAAATTGTAATCATATTAAATTTGAATGTATCATTTTCATAAAAAGTCAACATAATTATTAATACATGTAATAAAAATACAATATATTATAGAATACATTCAAACAAAATTCCTTACTATTGAAATAATTAATAAGTATTTAATGAATAATTAAATAAAGAAACACATGTGAAAAAAACCTAAAGTAATACAAAATTTAAAAGTTTTCATAAAATAGAGAATTTGTTGATATAAAATATAACAAGGGAAATTAGTGAACTTATGTCATAAAGTCGGTTCAACACTTTTCTAAATTTAAAATAGTAGTAACTTCTATTTTTTATGTGGTCACTTTATTTTTTTCTAGGTAGTCACTTTTCTTGCATTCACTTCCATACTTCTTCAAATTTTCACTCACAGTCACTTCTAGATGTTGTGAAATTTTCACTTACGTTCACTTATAAAATTTGTCAAAATTTCACTCATGGTTACTTACTCATGGTAACTTCCATGGTCACTTCTCAGGGACACTTCTTAAGTTCACTTATCAATTTCCATTATCAAGAACTTCTTAAGGTCACACCTCGAGGTCACTTCTCATGGTCACTTCTCAAGGAAATATTTCATGGTCACTTATCACGTTCACTTATCAATTTAATCAGAATATGTAAAAACTAAAAAATATAGAAATATTACAGAGTATAAGAAATAATAAGTTTTTAATTATAAAAAAATACTAATAGATGAGTTTGAAAAATGATTCAATTAAACATTATCCCCCTTTTATAGTTTAAAAATAAAATACAATACAAAAAATTTCACCCCTTTTTTAAATTTATCCAAAATATTTATCAGGTATATTCTTAAATGTACTAAAAAACTTAAAATAATGATGATTCACTTAATTAAACCTAAAAATATCCCCCTGAATTATTACTAGGAAATAAACCAACCCTTATAATGTAACATAACTAGGCTTCCACAAAATTTATACATTATGAAATAGTATGTGTAGAAATAAATTCCATAAGAATCCATGAATAAATTTTATGATTTTCAATGAATGATTTAATGATTTGAAATGAATTAAGTAGTAACCAACTATTTAACTACATCCCAGTGAGACAATAAAATAAAAAATATTCAATATAAACACTATCCAAAAATAAAATATTTATAGGCTTGGCTCAAAATCCCTATCAAACTCCCCCTAAATATATTTTGTATGATTAAATATACATATTTATAAATAAAAATTTGATTTTTTTAAAATTAGATAAATCCAGGGGTTTATTAAATATATAAACTATCAATTTTCTTTATAAAAATATTTAAGAATAATTTCCCCATTTAGAAAATGGTCTTGAATGAAGTAATATCAAACATTTGTGTGTTTATTCTTAGATAATTTTGACGGTTTTTTGGAAATGGAAATAATAAAATTATTTTCATTTAATATATAGATCTTATCAGAATGAAAACCAAAATAAAAAAATGTTTTCTTAATTCATAATGATTGATCACAACAATATGTAAATATATGCATTTAAATATAGTAGTTGAAAGAGTAACATAATTTTTATTCATTGAATACTAAGAAACAATTGATTTACAAAGTAAATGAAACATACCTGAAGGGATTTTCAATCTATCCTTCATCTACTAAAATATGAATCAGAATATCTATTCAAATAAAAATCACTCCTCGTAAGGTAAAATATCCCAAGAATAAAATATCCTTTAACATATTTAATAATTATCTTTACAGAATCAATGTGACCTTCTTTGGGTCACTTTTAAATCTAGCACACATGAAAACAGAAAATATTAAATCAGGCATAGAATAAATTATGTATAACAATATTCCAATCATGTCTCTATAAGGTTTAAAATCAATATATTTTTTATATTTATCTAAATATAATTTGAGAGTAGTACTCATGGGATTATTTTCACTATTATTAGAGTCTAAACCAAGTCTCTTAACTATATTTTAGCATATGTGGATTCAAAAAAATAGTTCCATCAACATTAATTTAAACAATCAAGGTATCATTATTTCTTTTCATAATAAAAAAATTTGGATCAACCTTTCCCTTCAGAATATTTTTGAAAATAAAAATAGTTAAAAATTCATTTCAAGCACCAAGATCTTGTTTCAAAACCTAAAAATCCTAATATAACTAAAAAACTTGTTTAGGATTATTTTAATTTTCCAAACCATGGGTTGTGAGACATTTAAAAATTCAAAAATATAACCATTTATAAAATAAGGTTTGACATCCATTTGAAAAAATTTAAACCCATGAAATGAGAAATTAGATAATAATATTCTATTGAAATTTAATCTAGTTATAGGAGAAAAATATTGTTTAAAATTATTACCCTATTCTTTATAATATCCTTGAGTAACCAATCTAGAATTATTTTTAACTATATTTCCAGATTCATCAAGTTCTTTTATAAAGATCCATTTTTTTCAAAAAACATGAGAATCATTTGGCGAAACAACTAAATTCCAAAAATTATATTTGGTAAAATTATTTAACTTGTGTTACATAGACAAGATTTAATTAGTATCATTTAGATTTTTATCAATATTATTAGGCACAAAATCAGAAATGAAAGCATGATAAGAATAAATATTCATAATAGATTTTATAGTTTGAATATTTGATTCATGATTTCCAATCACATTATCCTTAGGGTGATCTCTATGATTTTTCTAATATTTTTCATTAATAGGTTCATATTGAGAATAAATATTACGCCCCCAATATGTGCATATTTATCTTAAATTCGCCATCTTTAAAATTAAAATCTCTAAATTCATCCTCAAATTGATCAATATCATCATACCTTTTATTCAATGATTTGTCATCAAACTTAAAATGAATTGATTCTTAAACGACTATGGTTTTTTATTGTATACTCTATATGCCTTACTATTACATTAATATCCTAATAAAATACCTTCCAAAAAATTTTCATTAAATTTATCTTAATAATCTTTATTATTGATAATAAATAATCTATACTTAAAGACTCTAAAAGATACAATATTTTGTTTTATCCCCATCAAAATAATAAAAGGTTTTTTTTTGAATAATGGTGTTAAAATAATTCTCTTGGTAAAATAGATATATATATTCATAGCTTCTCCACAAAAGTATTTAGGTAGGTTAACCTCATTTAATAGGGTCTTAGACATTTATTTAAGAGTTATATTTTTTTCTTTCTACCATACCATTTTGTTGTGGTGTTCTAGGGGTTGAAAAATTGTGAAAATACCCACTTTCTTCACAAAAAAATTCTAGATACTGGAATTCACTACTATAATCACTTATAATTGATTTAATTAGTATTCCTTTCTAATTTTTAACTAAATTACTAAATATGATAAAAATAGACAAGGTTTCATATTTTAATTTAAGAAAATAAGCACTTGAATATCTAGTAAAATCTTCATTAATAACAAAAAAGAATCTATTACCACAAAAAATAGCATGTTTGATAGGACCAAATAATTTCAAATGAATAATATCAGGGGCTTCATAGTTTTTACTTCTTTAATTGGCTTGAAACATGCTTTTGGTTGATTACCTATTTATAAATATTCACAAACAAAGGTGATGTATGATTTATGTTTAGAAAACCACTCAACTATTTCATTCATGGAAATATTGTGAGTCAACATGAAATTAGCATGTTTGAACCGCCTATTCCATAAAATTTTATCATATTGTATAGAATTTAAATATTTTACATTTTGATTATTTAATTCTGAAAAATTAATTGAATAAATTTTTTCTTTTCTGTCTGTATAAAAAATAGATTTATCCTTAAATAAAATACATTTATCATCTTGAAAATTAACAATAATTCCATTTTCATAGAGTTTTCAAATGATTAGTAAATTATGTTTCAATCCTTTAATATATAAAAAATTAAAAATAATAACATAATTTTAAATTTGAACCTCACCAAAACCTTTTACCTTTCCTTTATAATTATCCCCAAAAGTATCATTAATTCTATTAAATTTATTGAATTATATAAATATTGATATATAAATACTCATGTATCTTTATAATCTACTATCCATGTACAAAACAACCCTTTTTGACGATCTCAAGACACACATCCTATAAAAATAGAGTTAATAATGTTTTGGTACCCATTAAAATTTTGGATAAATAGTATTAGCATATGAATTCTTAGGAATCAAAAACAATTCAAAAATTTGTTTATAATAAATCTATAAGATAAAGATTTATAAATGAAAGCCTTCATATATCCAAGAGATTGGGGAAATCTTATTGAACACCCATTTGTATAGTAAACATTCATATCACATCTAAAACATGTAGAATTTTTTTCCATTGGTGCTTTTAACAATGAATATCTTATATATTTTGGGTAAATTATTAACCTAACAAAGACCATAACTATACTTGTTTATTTTATTGAAACTCTTGATTTTTTAAGAGTTCTCTATACATTGAAATAAATTTAATGATTTGACTTTAAACTTTCAAACTCATTTTTGTTCCATTCATTACCATTAGGAATGATATCAAAATTTATTATTTCATCTTCAAAACAATTTGATATAAATCAATATCTCCCATTAATTTTTCATTTCCAATGGGATTAATTTAAAATTTTTCATGATCATTTTATTGATTTGTAGATATAAAAATCAAATATATATTTTCATATTTTAATCCTTCCTATATATAATTATTTATCTCTTTATTCTTTTGAAGAACACCCTTATGTTGAATATTAAGGTTATTGTATACAAAAGTGATCATTTCAACTTTATAATAAATTCTTCCCACATACTTAAGAATTTACTCAACAACGGGGTTTTCAAATTTATATTCAAAGAAATAGTAATAACTAAAGTCACATAATAGATTTGATGATACCATTTAGAAAAAAAATCACATTGTTTTCTGAACTAGATTCTCCATCCAAACCTAAATCCTCTGTGATACTTCATTCAGATTTTATTTCTTTCTTCTCATTCCTGTATTACTTCTTATTATATTTTCCTTCTTTAATCATGGTAATTTAGTCTTGATTTTCCCCATTTTACTTACTCATAATAGATCACATCTTGAGTATCATTATAAATAACATTTCTTTTATTCTTCTCCTTGTGATCATTTTTAGGATAGTATTTCATATATATTATAGAATACCCTTTCTTTATTCTACATCCTACCTTTTTAGAATATGCAGTTTCATTTTTATCACTAGTTTGTAACTCAAAATCTAAAGAGTAAATAGAAAAATTTGACTTAAAAACAATTCTTGTCATATTTGAATTGTTTTCTCCATTGATATTTTTAAGATCAAACTCATATTGTAATATTGATCCAAAAATATCATATAGTGTATATTCCTTGAAGTTATTACTTTAATTTATAAAAAAATTAACATTACACTTATTAGGAAGTTCTTTAAGAACTCTTTAAAAAATGGTATTTTCCATAAATTATCTTAAAGAACTCATAAAATTTACATTACTAGTAAATATATGGAACATCTTATTAATAGTTTCTTCTTAGTCAATTTTAAATAGTTTATATTCATCTCTTATCATGGATGACATAGTTTTAATAAGATTATTTGAGAAAATATGTGTAACTTAAATTTTTTTCTAAATTTCATGAGTAGTTTTACAGGTAGATATATTATTATATGAATTTATATTTATTATAGAATATAAATTATTCACCACCTTGTAATTCAACACATACTTTATAGAAACATTAATGACTAATTGATTTAAGTTCACTATCATGTGGTTTTTATAGTTTTACATAATTTTAATGTGATCAGTGCTAAGTTCATTCAAGAATTCTTCCATAAAAGATTTTCAATACCCATTATCAATCCATAAAAATAAGGTAGTATTTCCATCCAAATAAAATTTTCATTAAAGGAGGAAAAACAACAAGGAAAAACCAAATTCAGGGGGACTAAAATAATGCAATATGAGTGCATCCCAAATAATAAAATTAAAACCGTTTTTCCTTAAGTATATATGGTCGAGGATACAAGTGTGGATAGAGTTCTAATTCACAAAATAAGTAAGGTAATCTGCATCCTGATTTTTTACTCACCATATATGGGTCACCTAGATGTTTTTGTGAAAGAGGGCTCTGTATTGCCTAACAAAGTAGGAAATGGACCACAGGGTGGAGCCATTACTATGTAGATATTCATGAATAATCAAAGATTCCATCTCTGCCTATGAGATAACAATATTCTGTTGGATATAAAGAGAGATCCCACTGAGTATGGATTTGGCCTCGACCATGATAGAGTTTTCATCACCAGAGGACGAAGAAAAATCAAGGACCACATTCCCTACTACAATAAGAACCACCCCTCCTCTCATGTTGCCACTAAAGTAGGACCCATTTGTGTTCAACTTGAAACCAGTAGCAGTAGGCCGCCAACACACCCATCTTCCGAGTGAAATGATATGGGGGGGTGAGTCGAGGGATTATTGGCTTGAAAAAAGTTTAGAGACTGAGCATCCCACCATCCTTGGATAATCCAAACCATGTCCACTAGAAGTATGTGGGTCCTTACAATGATAGAACTCACTGAGTTAAGAGCCCCCTCGAACCTTGCTTGGTTTCTACCTTACCATAATAACCAGTACCCTGCACTGAGAATCACAGACCTGGCCAGCTATTTGATACCATAATCATGAGTACCATCGAACCAACACTCCAAAAAGGACTCCTAACTCTGATCATGAGAAGAGAAATTAGTACATCCTCAAATGAAATTCCACACTGCAAGAGCCCATTCCCCTTCAAAGAACAGGTGATTGGTACTATCCTCCCACTTGGTATTGCAAAAATGGCACCGCGATGAAACACTAATGCCCAGTTTCATAATGTTCTCATCTGTAGAAACAACTTCATTACTAATGAACCTTATAAGGAAGTTTTATTTTGCAGGGATCCTCCTTCACCACACCACATCATTCCAATTATCCTGTTGAACCTAAGCGTGAGACAATTTGTGGAAATACCTTGTATTGAATGAGCCCAAGGATGACGATGTGAAGAAACACCTATCTAGATCAGAGTTAATCATGATAGACTCAAGGATATCCTATTTATCCTTGTCCAGGATAGCCTTAGTAAAATTGGGGTAGCTCTAAGCCTCCTTCAAGGTAATCGTGGGATCTAGACAGCCAGGGAATCCAATCACTGATCCCCCAGTTTCGATAAAAAAATGGGATGTTTCCTTCGCCAACAATTAAACTAGAGTACTACTGGAGGGAATAGAATAGAGGGAATATTTTCCCACAGAAGGGGTAAATGTAGCAGCGAACAACCTCCTCATTATCCCTGAAGGTGTGTGACATATACTTACCCCATAAAGTGTGATCCTCAATAACTTCCCATGCAATCCTAGATTTCAAGCAATGGATAGTACTCTGGATGCTCTTGACATTGATCCCTCCCACATGGACTGGTTTTTCTAGCCTTCCCCATGAGGCCCAGTGATTTTCCCCTTGGACAGGGCATCCCAGATAAAACTACTAAGGAACTTTTCCATGGTGTTGATGACACCTTGCGGGACATTGGTGGAGGCCAAATCATGAACATGTATGGCAGAAAAGACACTATTCACAAGTGTAATTCGACCCCCAAAGGATAAATAACAGTTCTTATAGTTAATAATGAGACTAGTAATCCTATTAACCACATAGTCAAAATCATGTACCCATAGCCTTCTCGAAGAAATAGGCGTGCCTAGATAATCCATGGGGAAGGATCCACGCTGCATATCCAGGCACCTATAGAGGGAGACAACATAACTAGGATCACACTTAAAGTTAAAGAATATATTACTTTTAGAGTTACTGATCACCTGGACACTCAAAAAGCAATACTCACCGAGGATTATCTTGAGATCATGAAATGATCCCCTTACACCATTCATAAAGATGATAGTGTCATCAGCGAACATGAGGTGTGAGATCAGAGGGAGGTAATGCTTCATCCTGTAAGGGAGGACACCTCCAGTAGATAGTCTCTAGTTAAAGAGGTGACTGAGAGAATCCTGCGCTAAGATGAATATACTCAGGGGGAGTGGTTCCCCCTACTGGAGACCTCTAGTGGCCTTGAAGAATCCCTGAGACTTACCCAAAACATGTTCATTCCACCACAAATAAGATATTTTCCCCTTAAGGGTTTTGTTTAGAAGTAGTTATAAAAAATAAAAAATAATTTTAGGGTTCAATATTAGATACCAATTTTTGATCTTGAGTTAAGATAGAAAAATAGCCAATAGGGGGGTGAATTTTCTTTTTTAAAATAAATTTGAAATTATATCAGAGTTTTAATGTTAATGTAGTGGAATAAAAAAATGTACATAATTATTTTGATTGTGGTTCAGATCTAAATAATCATGGTCCACTCTTCACCCCTCCCATGAAATGAGAGAGATGTAACCCACTAAAATTGAATATTATAATTAATTTTTCACACTAGGAGTCAAAACCTAATTACTTGGACTTTCCCCCATGGAGGATTAAACCCAAAATAGACCATCCTATTTCTACCAAGATTCACACCCCAAATAGTCTGCCTTTTTCCCCTAGAGGCATAACACAAATCCTGAATTTTCTTAGGGAGTCACATCCACTATACTACTTTTTTATATATAGAATAACCTATTAAAATTATGCACATATAAAATAATAAACAAAATGAAAACCACGAAATAAGATGAAAGATACAAAATCTTATTATCAAGGAAATAAGGAACTCTCTAAAAATTAAAGGATCAAAAGATTGAAGTTTGGATGAGAGTAGTTATTGATCCCCAAAGTATGTTTATCTTGTAAATTTCAAGATAATCCTGAATTTCATGTATCAATATGTATCTAGTGAACTCCTTATATAGTGTTACTCTATTCACATCTGATTCAATGCATGATGTCCATTACTGTTTATATTTCCTAATGAAACATGTGATTTCCACATTGAATGCATAAGAAAAACATACCCACATGGGTCACTTTGATAATATGGAATTTTAAAAACATGCATTAAAATTATAATATGTTTGAAAAATTAATGAAATACCAATAAAAAATAATAATCAACATTAAAGTTCCATGAAATATATTATAATTTATATAAAAAAAATTGTTCAAATTCTAACATTACAAAATTTTAAAATCATGTTTTCCCAAGAAATCAGTGTAATTATTCAACCCACATGATAAGAATTTAATCATGCATAGAATACTTCCAAAAAACATTCATTAGAATTTAAATAATTAATAGGTATTTTAGGAATAATTAAAATTA
This sequence comes from Viscum album, assembly GCA_963277665.1. Taxonomy (NCBI): domain Eukaryota; kingdom Viridiplantae; phylum Streptophyta; class Magnoliopsida; order Santalales; family Viscaceae; genus Viscum; species Viscum album. The sequence continues at coordinate 687,140,694 of OY728137.1, read as the reverse complement.
TATAAACATGTGAAACAAATATGATGTAATTAAAAATATAAAAGTATACAACAAACAAATCATGTTTCAACCAAAAATATGAAAAAGTAAATAAGTTAACAGATTTCATAAAGTAGGTTCAATACTTTTCCAAATTTTAACTTGTGATCACATGATTTTTGTGAATACAGTCACTTTATTTTTCTCTATTTAGTAACTTCATTTTTTTTCATGTGTTCAATTCCAAACACAATCTAATTTTCACTAATTATCACTTCTAGGAATTATCATATTTTTACTCCTAATCACTTCGAAACATTTCCAACCTTTGAGTCACAGTTACATCCAGATCTTGCCAAATTTTCACTCATAGTCACTTCTCATGTTCACTTCTCATGGTAACTTCTCAAGGTCACTTCTCAATGAAACTTTTCAAGGTCACTTATCAAGGTCACATGTCAAGGTATGTTCTAAAGGTCACTTCTCAATGTCACTTCTCAAGGTTACATCTCAATTTAATCATAATATATAAAAACTAAAAAATTGGAAAATCTTATAGTTTACGAGAAATTATAATTATTGTAATTTTAGTAAAAAATAATAGATTAATGAGATATAGGTGTTAATTAAACACAACACACATATATTTTACATCATTTTTATAATTTAAACATTTCATCTCATTAATTTACAGAAAATATCATAACATAATGGTATATTGTATTTAGATATTAGCTATTTAATATTATTATTTTGGAATAATTTTTTATCATTTCCCACAAGACTCTACACATATTATATTTATCTAGTTAGTTTATACAATATACCCTTATTCATATTGGGGGGAATGGAAACATAAGAAAGGTGAAAGATCAAAGGATCAATAAGGGTATATATATATGATATAATTATGAATGATTATATAATCATATAAGATAATTATGAGGGTATGAAAACATAAACCATGGTCATAATAAAAGATTGATACCCAATAAAACAGATATAATAAAACATGATTCATCTCATAAATATTTTGGCATAACATAATACAAGAGTAATATGAGTATAGAAGAATGTTTCAATAGTATGGAATCCTAAAATATGCATGATGTATAATATAAAAATATGTCATTAAAATCATCACATTGCATGAATCAAGGTTAAAAACTAGTCCATTTTCATGTAACAGACTAGGCTAACCACCTACCCATAATATAGTGGGATTGGGATAACCACCCATATTCCAAAAACATTTGGGATATAAAAAACCACTCTTTTACAATTTTTTTCGGACTTGGTCTATCCAATAATGTTCCAAAAAATTTAATCTGGGGCATACCACCCATTAAATATACCTTTTTTGTGATGGGGTTAACCACACATGTACCAAGAAATTATCTCATGAGATATAAAACATTATCCAACACAATGGAGGGATATAATAGAACCACCAATTTTATAATGATAAACTATACATATGTTTGTGCCAAATGAACATGAAAACATTCATAATTCCCATATAGATTAGTTAACACATGACAAGAAATAGACTTAATTAAAACTTCCATAAGTAATTATCATAAGGAATCTAGATAAGGAAAGTGGGTGGTGGAATTAAATAATATTCTTAATGAATTAAATGAATTATCAAAGAATTTTGAAATATATGTAAAATTCATTTTTATGATAATTTAAAATTTACTTGGACAATGAAGAATAAATACCCTTGAAATAATTTATACTTTTAAACAAAATATTTTATAAAACAAAGAAAATATAAATTTACTTAGAAAATACATGAAAAATTAGTTATGAAGATTCATTTTTTAAATGTGTATGAATGTGGGAAAATTATAGTATGATAAAAGGATTAAAAAAGGTAACCTATCTTCAAACTTTTGAAAAAAGAGTCAAATTTAGAAGAGAACAGTTGTACATAAAACAACATAAAAGATTCCTTTTGTAAATAAATTCGAGTAAATTGTAAAAAACCCGTATAAAATCATTGAATTAGAGATAATTACATACATTAAATGAAATAATTAATGTGGAAATGGAGGAGAAAAATTCTGAACCAAAATAATAGATGATGTTGTCTTTATATAAAAATGTCATTTCAGGAAAATTATGAAAAAATGGGAGTAGAAATGGTAAGAATAAATATAAAAATACCAGATATAACCAAAGGATAAGAAAATATATGGGTATTAATAGAGAAATAATAGATATTTTCCCCATATACGATTTCATATATATAAAATCTAGATTTGAAAATGAGTTTTCAAAGAAACTTGTATGAATTTGGTATCTTCTGAATCAAAAGACCTAGAAAGAGAAAAGATTAGATATATATGTAAATACATTTATTTTAATGGATAATATGATATAACACACCCATGGTAAGTATATACAATACTCAAAGTAACATAAGGGATGAATATGAAACATATATCAATGAAACCAAATAATTTAGATGATAAAATGCTTAATGCTTGGAAACATTTAAATTAAAAGTTATTTAAAAAAGAACATGATATTTACTTTTGAGTCACATAAATTAGATGAAATATATGGTAAAATATATTTATTAGGTATTATATAAAACAAATAATGAAATAAGTTGGTGAATATAGAATATATCTCAATGAATGAAAATTGAGATAAGAATACTCTTATGTACCTACTAGATATATCACTGTATATCCCCCTTAAAAAAGTATTATATATAATAGAATGTTTTATAAACAATATAAAACTATATAAAAAATCCTTTATATATTTTTAATATTTAATATTACCATTAAAACAGATCCATTAAATTAGGTAGTATGAAATTGATGTAACCCAATTGCAAAATCATCAAAGGAAGTATGAAGAAATGAAATATGGAAGTAGAAGACTTACATATGAAGCCCATTTGTATGATCTTGTAAAGAAGTTAAATATTATTGGATTTAAATTTTTTCAAACTCATGTTAAAATTGAGAATTTATGGTTTGACCAAAACCATATATGGGATAATTTCAAGCTCATATAGATTTCCACAAGATCCATCCTAGATGAACTACCACCTAAATCTCTAATTAATGATTATCTAATTATTTAGTCTTATGTTATGATCATAAGGGGTTAAATAAGTATAAATTAGGATTATATAAACATCCAATAAATTATTTATATGTATAGATATATCATGAATTTTGAAGCATTTCAATTTTTTTTCTCAATGCATAAAAAATCATTTTCCAAATATTAGTGTTTCTTCAAGGAAAATAGTTTATAATGATTTTATAATATAAATATGTTTTAATTTAATTAATAATTATTTAAAAATATACTTATTATTAATTTTTACGTAAAATAATACTTAATATACCAAAAGTCATTTTCCTATAAATACTTTTTTCTCTATATTTTATATTTTTAATTAGAAATGAATTTATAAATTTTAGAATTTGAATTTTAATAAATGAAAATAATTTTTGGTTTTATAATAATAATATTATTTTAAGAATTTTTTTTTGTATTTTTTTAGAATAATTAATTTTTTGTTGAATAGTGAAAAACACCGATTTTAATAATACTATATTATTTATGTCATTATGCCATGGAAGTTTCTAAAAACCCCTTTACTATAAAAATTGTATTTTATATATTTAAACTAGTTATTTTAAAATACTATATTGATATATAAAACCCACACTTAACATTTTAGAAAATTTAGGGAATGTTTTTATAAAAATTGTTTTTCATCTATTTCTTTTAATAAAACATTCACATAGTGGAGTTATGTTTTCAACTTAATTTAATGTTAAATAAATTTTATTTAAAAAATTATAAAAATTTCATGAATATATAATCAATAAAATTTATTATTTTATTATAAAAATTAATCTTATTCTTAAATCATAGTTTTTTCCAAAATGGTTTTTACGCATTATATGTGCTAATACTAAAATCAATTTCTATAACACATGTAAATTTAATTATATAAAATTAATCCCATATTTTAAATAATCATGTTAAAAATATTAGATTATGTAAATCTGAATTTATTTCCTTAAAATTAGTTTCCAATGGTGGAAGTGGAGTTACCACAGTAAGGATTAATTAGGGTAAAAGTGGTTTAATATTGTGAATAAGGTTTAAACATGTGAAAAACATGTTTAATTTTTGATGGTGGAGGGATAATTGACCATATATACTTCCACAAACATTTTTTTAAATTGTTTGATCCTTTTTCCTTGAATAATTGAGTGATACTATTTAAAAATAAAGAATATTTTAAAAAGTGCCCATTTTTCACTTATCAATGGAGACCAGTTCTTCCCCATTTCTCCACCCATTACAAAGATTTGGATAAATCAAAATTTTTCTTAGTATCTCTTAAAAAACATCCACATGCATCTGAATCCTTTTTCTAAACTAAAGTATACGATAAATATCCTTAAGAAATTACCCAAGGGAGAACTTCCAAGAAAGAGGAAATTAAGTCCAAGTATAGAGTGATTTTAAACATGAGGTAAGGGTTCTGTATCAATAACACTTAATTGAGTCATAATTTTATATTTTTCACTAATATTAATTTTTATGGTTTATATACTACCCCCATGACTTATAATATCATAAATTATTATTGAACCTGGAAATCTCACATCAATTCACGTTCTTCTTTTTGGTGGGATTCAATTGATATCTTCCCTAAAATATAAGGTTATTTCATAAGTAAATATAATTTATTTAGTTCTAATGCATCTATTTGAGGTTCATTTTTCATTTTAAATGGTATACCTTATTTATATCTTTGGAGATAAATTTTTGGAATGTTCTAATCCTTTTTGAAAATTCAACTATGTTAAGAATAAATCTCATCCATTTAAACGATGGTTTCTCCCCCTTGTCTTTGATTTACATTCCCAACATTATTCTCATTTTTATTGGAAACATAAATAATTTTTTTCTCATGTTTAAATATTATTTACATTCTCCTATTTTCAATATAAATGTTTATTGTATTATTTTGCGATGTGGGATTTCAAAAAATGTGATTTTAAACATAAAAGTGATCTTCTATACCTCCTTCATGACTTTTTAGTTAGACACTCTCCTTAATTTATCCCTTTTATTAAATATTATTCTCATATACATATTATATTTTTTATATAAATCTCTATCATATACACATAGTTAAATAACATTTTATCAATGAGCTTTATGAGGAGAAATCATCATCAAATTCCTCATTTGACATCAAATTTCTGTTGGGACCACCAATTTTATGAATAATGAGGGATAAGTTATAGGTGAGTGTGGTGTATCTATTATAAAATAAGGAATAAAATTTCATAAGTTTGAAATTTTTTTGATTATATTTCACTATAAATATGAATATGAAGTCGATAAAAAATAAAATATTCTTAACACTAAATACTAAGAGGTATTTAACTGAAATGTTTTGGAAGAAACACAATATTGGAATTATAATTATTATAAGATAATATATTATACATTTATCTCTTTATAAAGTTAAATCATGATCTATATTATAGATACTGTTAGTTAAATTTGTTAGTTTGTAATAATTTAAATTTAGGGAACATAATTTATTTAAGGGTGAGAATGTAATTACCCAAGATTTCAATGTATATCCTAATTAACTAAATAATATATATAATATAAATATTTACACACCATAAAATACTAAAATGAAAAACCATGATATTTTTTGAATATTGAATATGACTATAAAATTTAACTCTAAAATTAGATATTATAAAATAGGAGTGACCCAATTGATAAACTAATAATCGAAGTTAGTAGAAATTGAATATGAAAACTGAATTTATCCTATAAATCCCATTTATCAGATCTTGGAAATGAGCTATCTTATATAGGGTTTTCACTAGATAAGTCACAGTCTTAAATTGAGAAATTATGGTTTTAGTGAAACCATATACATGAGAAGTTCAATCTCGTAGGGATTTCCTCAAGATCAATGCAAGTTGAACTACCACCCAAAACTAAAATAAGATCATATATGATTCTCGGGTATTACGCAAATATCAAATTTTTTTATTTAATATTAAATTATGATTATATAAACATGTAATAAAATATTTATATGTATATATATATCATGAATTTTATGCTTTTTGAAAAATCATTTGTTGGTCAATGATTAAATAAATGTAATTTCCAAAAATTGGAGTTTTATTTTAAGAAACTAAGATTATTATTATTTAATAGTAATAAGATATATTAATTTATTTAACATTTATTTAACACAATACTAATAAGTAATTTATAGGGAAAATAATACTTAATATATGAAAGTTGTTTTCCTATTAAAATAGCCTTTCGTTATATTTTTTTTTCTATTGAAAACTAAATTTATAAATTTTAGAATTTTATTTTGAAAAAATGACCATAATTTTTGGATTTAGAATAACAATATAATCTTAATATGAAAATTTTAGATTTTTTTTAAAATAAATAATTTTTTGTGAAGAATGAAAATACCAATTTTTCTTATACTGTAACTTTTAATACATTATTCCATAATGTTATTTGAAACTATTATTAATAAAGAAAATATATATTTTTAAATAAAATAATAATTTTAAAATACGAGGTTGATATAAAAAACTTATAATTAATATTTTAGAAAATTTAGGCAATGTTTTAACAAAAACTATTTTGCATATATTTTATTAAATAAAATTTTCACATGGTGGAATTAGGTTTTCAAAATAAGTAATTGTTAATTAAATATTATTTTAATAATAATAATTATTTTAATTTTAATATATTCTATAACATTGATAATTTTATCCTAAACATAAAACTTATTCTTAAAAACCTTTTTTTTTTCTAAAAACAGATTTTTACACATTATATGAGTTAATACAAAAATTAATTTCTATAAATCAAAGAAATATTATTTTATAAATTTAGTCCCATATTTTATATCAGATTTTTAAAATTATTAATTTATTAAACTTTTAATTTTGTCCATAAAAATTAGTTTCCATAGGTGAAGGTGGAGTTACCACGGTAAGGGTAAATTAGGGTGAAAGTGGTTTAACATAGTGAAATTGGTAAAAATATGTGAGAACATGTTTTTTATTTGATGATAGAGGGATTTTATACCATATATCCTTAACCAAACCATCATTGGACATTTTTATAGCCTTTTACCTTGAATAATGGAGTGATATTATTGAAAAAAATGAGTATTTACAAAAGGGACTTTTCATCACTTATAAAAGGAGACCATTTCCTCACCATTAATCAACCCATTTCAAAGCATTAGATCAAAAAATACTATAACCTAGTTTCTCCTCAACACCCTCCACACACATATGAATAATTTGTGTCACGAAAATAATAAGGTAATGATCCTCAAATAGTTACTCAATGGGGAACTTCCATGGTAGGGGAAGTTAAGTGCATGTGGAGAGGGTTTTGAGACACGAGGTATGGGTTCCAACTCAATCACATTTCATTGAGACATGATTTGATATTATGGACCAATATTAATTTTAATAGTTTATCTACTAACCCTATGTTATATTATCATAATTTTTTTTGATCTCAGAAACTTCACTTCCATTCCGGCTCTTCTTTATTGTGGGATACGATTGATGTCTTCCCTAAAATATAGCGATCTTTGATAACTCAATATGAATTATTGAGTTACAATATTTATTCTTGAGTTCAATATTTAATTTCATATGTTATACCCTATTTATATATTGTGAGATCACTTTTTTATTTTAATATTTTTTACTGGTGTGTTCTAATCTATTTTTAAAATGAAACTATATTAAGAATAATTCCAATCCATTTAAAATATGGTTTCCCTTCTTATACACAATTTCCATTACCACAAATTCTATACTTTTTTAATAAAACTAATTATATTTTATCTGATTTTAAAATCATATTTAATTTATCTTACTCTCAAAATAATGATTTATTATCTTATTTTATGATGTTATATTTCAAAAAAATGTGCTTTAAAACATAAAAGGGATCTTCCATACATCCTTTTTGACTTTTCGGTGACACATTATTTTTATATTATTCATTTATTATAATTGAATAATATTTTAGAATATATTTAAATTTAAATAATTTCATTTATACATCATCTTTTGGTGTATGAAACACCAGGTTTAAATTTGATAACTTGAATGACACAGAACACATAGTCTAAATGAACCATAATATAGAATACAATTATAACATTTCCATTTAGTTGAGAGGTATGGATATTAATAACTATATTATGAAAATTATATGGTTTAAACATGTATAAAATTAATTATTTGGTTATATATTTCTTAGTAATTAAATAATATACATTTGAAAGACAAATAAATGTTTTCTAAATAACTGTATTTTCCCCTAAAAAGTGATTTCGTTGCATTAACACACTTATTATAAAATTAATTTTCCCACTTGTATATATTTTTTTTGAAATTTTCATATAAAAATTATCTTATGGTGAACTTCTATGATTTTCCTGAAAAGTTTCATTTTTCAACGAATAGTTAAAAGTATTTCTTTTTTATTGAAAACTCCAATTTCATATGAATTTTTTTTCAAAGATAAATTATATTTTAAATGTTTTTAAATTTAAATTAGTTTAATTATATAACTATTAATAAAATATAGGTCATTGGAACCATTTTAAAATTGAATTTTGAGACAAAAATGTTTTAATCATTCAATATTTTCTCTTTGAAAACCTGTTTTTTCATCGCGTGTGTGGTATTAATTTTAATTTAATTTTTTTCACATATTTGAATTAAATTTGGAAGTATGGATTCCATATATTTAATAAAAATAATTAATATTATCTAATATTTTTAAGTTAATTTTTGACCATAATTAATAGTGAAAATAAAAAAAAACATTATTGCCACGATTAAAGTAAAAATGAGTTTACCATGAGGTTAAACTAAAAATATAAGAGTAAAAATAACCTAAAATAGTATATTAATTTTATTTTATCAGTTTATACTTTCCTTGGTCATAAAATATCTAAAATATTTCAATTTATTTCCACATTCCATTAAATATGACCTAAATAATATATTAATAATAGAAAACGACAAAAAAGGAGCACTCCATGTTTTAATATCTATAAAGCTTTGGGATAGGGAAAACAGTTACATAGGTTAGGTTATAGATATTATTTTAAAAGATACATTATTTTTTTATCATGATAATTTATTTTTAATTTATATATATAAAATAATTAATTTAATTGCTTTAGAAATGCGAACGCCGTGATTTTTTAGTTAATAGAAAAAAATATACATGATACTAAAAATATTAAAAGTAAATTAAATTGAATTAATTATTGTGTTCCATTAATATTTTAGATAAATATTTAGTTTTATATATTTTTATAATAATATATTATAATTCCACCGTTGTTTTTTTATTTTTTAAATTCAAATTAAATAAATAATGTCTAAATTGACATTAATTTTATTTTTTAATAAATGGTATTTTATTTAATGATCTAAAATTTATAAAAATACTATATACTTCCAAGTAAATTTTAAATGTTTAAAAATATCATCTATATTCTATTAATGGACCAATTATTAATTTATATTCATTATATTGAACCATAAAGTGTAAAAATATTATTACCGTAGTTAAAGTTAAAATGGTTTTCTTGTATGTTACAAACACTTTTGTTAATATTAACTTTTAATAGTCATTGGATTTTTATTTTATAAATCTTATTTAATATTTATAATATTGGGGTAAAAATTATTTAATAATTCTTGCTTTATTTTAGTCTTAATGGAAAAATTACATAGGTTAAAATGATTACTTACTGTAGTGAAAAACTAAAATAGTAAAAGTAAGAAAACTTAGATGTTAAGAAACAACATGTTTAAAACATGTTTTTTCCTATGCGGTGGAAATTTTTATAGACCATATAATCCACCAAACTCTTTAATTATAAAGGTTTGATCCACTTTGGTTGAGAGTGACTTCCCATTAGTGAACACTTTTGGGTATTTACAATAATGACACTCCTCCTCAATTATAAAAGGGACCCCTCCCTTCAATTATTCACACATATCAAGACATTTGTCTCTAAAAAACCCTACAAACCCCCCTATAAAATTCCTATAAATATTATGTAGGTTTTGGTAATCCAAAACAAAAAACCCTTAGGACCTTAAGAAGAGATACGAGAGAGGTTTCTCTTAAAGAAGGTAATTATCTTAACAATGCTATTTCATTTTATTTATTCCTTTTCAAAATTCAATTAGGTAATAACACATACTATATAATGACACAATTATCTACCTATATTGATATGTTATTTTGTTTATGGAAAAATATTTATCCATCTCCACATATATCAAATGGAAAATGAAATTTTCGATCATGTTTCTGGCAGACTACCGCCTCGCAAACTGATGAAAATTGTTTTCCATCGCCACCTATCACGAGTGTATATAATGATGGAATTTTTATATATATATATATATATATATAATATTTTGGATATGATTATAATTTTTTTGTTATAATAACACATATACCTTTTTAATTTACCAGATTTTTAACATAATATAATGTCACTTGTGTATACAGAAGCTATCATTTAAAGAAGCGATGTGATTCATTTTTTACATACGTTTTACAAGGAAATAAATAAGGGTAATTTTAAGGAATATATATTATATATATTAAATTTTATAAATTTTAGAAAATTAAAATACCATACACATCCTTACCCTTTCACCCATTAACAAATGATGTTGTCGCTCGTGCATACGTATAACATACCATCTCCACGAAGCGATGTGATTCATTTTCTATGTCTACTTTTCAATAATGGATCTAAATATGTATCTAATGAAAAAAATGATATTAGAAACATTAATATCAATCTATATATGATTTAACTATATAATATGTGAAAGAATCATAACCTTCATGACCAAACACGTATTTAAAAACTAGGTAATTCACACCTGAAGCCATGGAAATAATGAAATATTATAAAAAAATAGGTGGTAAAATGTTATAAGTGGATAATATATGATATTATAAATATGAATATAGTTTCTATATAAATTAATAACATACTTTAAACCATTATAATTTAGTTCAAATCACATTCAACAAGAATGAAGCATGAGATAATTGATTTCTTAAATCGGTTTCCAATCATTATGTTAAACATCTACTTCATTGATTATGTCATCCAAAGATTATGTGTGTAAGGACCATTGATTATTTTATGATTTATATCAAAAAAATTTATGTGTAATTAAAATTTATATATATAATAAATTCTTTGATTAATCCCCACTTTAATTATATGATCTTTATAATGGAGGTTTTCTCAATTTCCCTTTATTGAAGAATCTTGTAATACTATACACCTAATTTCATTTATATGGTGTATATACCTATATTTTGACATGTAATATCAATATTCATTAATAATTTATGGTACTTTTATTTTCAATGTTAGTTACTTCATCTAATGGTATTTGAATTGAAATTTACAAAGTGGTAAAAGTAATTGTACAATATCACTTTTTTTGTGATTATTAACTTTATATTGAAACAATAACTTTATTGTGATAATTTTTCTTTGGGAAATACACTTATTATAAATAAAAATATTCTTTTATAATGTATATTATTTCTTCCTAAAACATATACCATATTTACATACAATGTTTACCATAATGGTTATTTGATAAACTGGGTAAAATTAGTTAATACGTATTCATTATTCTATATTGATATCAGTTAATAAAGAATATTTATTGATGAATTAAATATATTATTCAATATATGATGAATTATTAGTACATTAAGTTATATGTGGGGACTATTTATAGATATCCCATCAGTGCATCAACAGTCTCATAAGAAAAATCAATTTTCCAAACTAGATGGATTTATACACAATATTTTTAAACTATCTTTTAAAAGGGCTTGATGGTATAGGTATCCTGATCATGAGTTCATGAAATCCAATAATTAAGCAGTTAATTCATTTATAATTTATATATTAATATTATCCATGATATTTTTACTATAATATTGTCTTGGGATGCATTTTTATTCACAGTTTATTTATTAAATGTCATTTGGGACTAGTTATATACCTTTCCATATCGATTATTCCTAATAGATTCATTATAGATTTCATTTTATGTTACCCTTATCGTGAATTTAAGATCACATTTATTTTTTCCCTTTCCCTAGGTTATAAAGATGATTCCTTTGAATGTGTTTCAAGTATGTTGAACACTTTCTTTCATTATTTTTAATTTATATTACCAATGTAAAATAAGTATCATGTATGTATTGATATCTCAAAAACTAATAATCTAATATATCCTTTGGGGTTTATCAGTTTTTTATCTATTATAAGGTAATAAATAATTAATTGACTCCAAGTTACTAGGGTTTGGGTCAGTTCCATCAGTATTAGAGAAAGATTAGTAAAAACCTTGGGAACTAGATTTGGGAAAGTGTAGATTAGGTAACATAACCCTATGATAGATGTTAAGGATAATTATAAGTATATGATAACATACTAAAGTTTTTTTAGGTAGAAATTATGTGTTTTTTAGAAATAAATCCATGTATTTATACTAAAAGTGGACATGGTTCTCGTATAGATGAACCTAGGGATGATAAATCCGAAAAAGGTGTGTTGGGCTTGACTCAAGTGTTACCTGGTACATGAAAATGGGCCTTACTACACAAATAGTTTGACACTCATATGGGGTATTCTTAGGTTATTTAATATTTTATTTACACTCCATTATTAAAACATTTAATATAATATATTCCCAAAGAAATCTTGTTTATAATTAATAGATTAACTATGTATAAATGTTTCAATTTATGTTAAGGATTCCACTAGTTTTGGGATTATACATTATGTTTCATAATGTTATGATCTAATATAGTGTTTTTCATTTCATAGACATGGTTTCTAGAAGATGTAATAGAAACTGTATCAACGCACACAATCAAAAGAGTAATAATGAGCATTTATTTTTTTGTCTTAAGCCAATATTTCTATGGACTCTAATATCTCTAAAATTCTCATCATATGAGGACGTAATATCATGTGATAACAAGATAAAGAAATAATTAATTAAATATTTTGGATTTTAAGAGAAAAAAGAGAATAAGAGGATGAAGGAGAAAAAATTGATTAAGGGGAGAAGGGAAAGAAATATTTTCTCATATGAAATAACCGTGGAAGGGAACATTTTGGTGCATGCTTAACAGGAAAATGAGTTTTTTTTATATTTTGGAAATAAAGGCCACCATGATCATAATTTCAAGGGAAAGAATGAAATTTACAATGTTCAATGATTTGACTGTAACGGTATGTTGAACTACACTAATGAATTCTCCAAGCGTCAAAATAATACACCTCAAAAGAAGCCAATGAATTATGGTCAAGATTATTCTATTACCATAGATGAAGTGGAGTGATTAATGTGATTGTTCTTGGATTAAATAATTATGTCATTTTATTATTTTATCAATGATATAATAGTTATAATAATTAATAAATGTATAAGGTTTGTACAGTAGTACAATTTTATTAAAGATTTGAGAGCATGTGTTAAATGCTATAGATGACCATGAAATGTGATTTATTGGAAAGTTTAACATCTTGGAAAACACATTATTGTCAATTATATCATAGTTATATTAATTATGAAATGTATAGTGATTTTATTTCAGTACTATTTCATTATAGATTTGAGAGAATAAGTTAAATGGTATAGATAACTATGAAAATTGATTCAGTGGAAAGTTGAACTTCTTGGAAAACACATGATTATAAGAAATATAACCCTTTATATGTGCATGATTTAAAGATAATAAAAATATAAATAACGTTTTTATTGTGATAAATTAAATGGGATATTATTGGTAACCATTAAGGTTCATCTTAACTTTGATGTTTAAATAATTATGGGGAATGTTGTAGGAATTATATTAATTGTTTTTTGGAAAAAGGAAAACCTTCATGCCTAGTGACAACCTACCACATTGGTAATGCCCCCAAATCATAAACACATTATCAAAGGGTGAATAGGTTGTTGCGCATACCAATAGACTATGTGATGTCCCGTAAAATATTAAATTATTTTTACATAAATGATTTGATGAATAAATACATATAAAATAAATTAAGACAAACTCTGGGTATGATTGCTAACCATATTGGTTTTGAAAAATATTTAGATATATAAAAAATAACCCATGGATCTTGAAATTCATTAAATTTCAATTTTATTACTTCAGGCATGAAAAAATTATCTCCATTTCTCCGAGTAAGAGATGAAGTGGAAATTGATCAAATCACAACCAAAGGGTGAGATTGTGATTATGATATAGAAAAAAATATAGTATATTTTCTCAAGTAATTTGTCTAGATAATAAAACAATCCCTTAACTCTAGGAAAATAACATTTAAAGAAATATTTTATCCTATTACCTTCAAATTCAAATAATCAAATGGTCTTTTAAATCGTCACAGATTTATGTTTTTTTCAATTACTTTCTCCTAACCATGTTCTCTATCACTGTCCATTATTTACTATTTTCATCCATGTAAAAATATTAATTTCACAAAAAATTTCTCCATATATATAAACCTATTATTGTGTGATATCAGGTATCAAATTTGTTTCACTACTTTCCCTTTTTAAGGGAGGATTTATTATCCCTCTATATAATGTGCATTTTCAACAAAAGTTGAACCTTTGATGACCAAGATGAAATTGTGAGGGTTAAATTCATTTAAGGTTGTAGAATATAACACCCCAATATTTTAGAATATATTTATCATTAAATAATTAAATTTATACAATATATTGAGATTCATGTAACACTGGGTTTAAATTCGATAGCATGCAGAACACACAACCCTGACTCTAAATGAACAATAATATTGAATACCATTGTAACCTTGTTGTTAATTTGATGGGTATGAATACTAATAACTAACTAATGAAAATTATATGATTTACAAATTTATGAAAAAAATTCAGTGGTTTTATATTGGTTATAAATAAAATAAGACCCATTTGAATGTAAAAGAAATGTTCTATAAAAAACTATATTTTCACTAAAAAGTTTGTTTCATCACATTATCACACTTATTAGAAAATTAATTTTCCACTTTTATAAAACATATTTAAAAAAATTAATTTTTGAAATATCTATATATCAAAATTACCTTAGGGCTAATTTTTCTAATTTTTAAAAAAGGTTTAATTTTTCAATAAATAGTGAAAAATACTAATTTTTATTGAAAAACACATTTTCATTTAAATAATTTACAATGAAAAGTTTTAGTTTAATTTTTTATAAAACAAAAAATATTTAAATTATATATATACTAATAAAATTTAGGCCATTTTAATAATTTTCATAGTGATTTTTTATATAAAGATATTGTAAAATTTTGAACATTTTCTCCTTGAAAACATGCTACCACATAGTGTTTACAAGATTATTTTTAAATTAAATTTTCCAATATATGTGAATTGAATTTAAAAAATTGTATTACATATTTGGAATAAATATAATTTACATTATCTAATAAGGTAAACTTAAATTTTGACCATTATAAATAATGAAAACTGTAAAAATTTATTACTATAGTTAAGGTAAAAATGAGTTTACTATAGAGTTAAACTAAAAAATAATAAGATGGAAAATGACCGAAAATATTATCTTAATATTATTTTATGATTTTATTAAGACATTTTCAATAAAATTATATAAATTATGGAAATTTATTTCTACTTGCCTTTGAATATGAACTATATAATAAGTTAAGTAAAGAAAATGATAAAAATAAAGTTTCTTGATTTAAAAATCTATAATGCATTGGAAGATGGATAAAAGAAAAATAGGTTCAATTATAAGAATTATTTTGAAATATAAATTATTTTTTATCATGATGATTTATTTTAAATTTTAATATATGAAATTATTACTTTAAATACTTAAGAAATGCCAACATAGTAATTATTTAGTTAATAGAAGAATATAATAAATGGTACTAAAAATATTAAAAGTAATGTAAATTGATTGAATTATTATATTATATTAATTTTAAAAACAAATATATCATGCTATAAATTGATGAAAATAATATACTTAAATTCCATCATTGTATTTATATTTTTTAAATTTATATTAAATGAATGATGTCCAAATTGATATTAATGTTATTAAATCATAAATTATAATTAATTAAATGATTTAAAATTCATAAAAATCATATATTTTGAAAATTGATTTCAAAATTTTACGAATAACATTTATGGTCCATTAATAGACTAATTATTCTTTTATAGTTACTATATTGAACCCTAAAGAGTAAAAAAATTGTTACCATGGTAAAAGATAAAGCGATGTTTTTCCACGTTATATGCGCTTGTATTAAAATTAGTTTTCAAAACATAAAGGATTTTTTTTGATAAATTAGATTTAATATTTATAATCATTGGTTAAAAATTATATAATACTAAAAATTTTATTTTATTCTTAAAGGAAAAATTAAAAAGGATAAAATATTAGTTTCCATAGTGAAAAACTAAAATAGTAAAAGTAAGGAAACATAGAAGTTAAGGAACAACATGTACAAAACTGGTGTTTTGTGTGTTTGAGGTGTTTCTTGACTATATAATCCTTCCAACCCTATAATTATCAAGTTTAGAGCCACTTAGAATGACGTTGACCTCCCATTATTGAATAATTTTAGGTATTTACAAAAATGAAACCCCTCCTCAATTATAAAAGGGTACTCCCTCCCTTCACTTATTCACACCTATCAAGCCCTTTAGCACGAAAAAATACTAAAATAATCCCCAAAATACTTAGAAACATTATGAATGTATTTTTTGCAACATCACACCCCTCCTCATTGTCTTGAGTTGTGGCGAAGGTGATAATTTTTCTTAAGCGACTTTCCAAAGGTGCCAAAGGCTAGAAATTAATTTTGAGGGCTTAAATAACAATTGGGGAAAATTTTCCCCTTGAAATGAAAATAGACAACCAGACATTCCTTTATAAAAAACACTAGATTATGCATGTAAAGAATGTTACAAAATACGACAATACCCAAAAGACCAACACAACCAAACCCCAATAAGCCCAACTCAATGTATACATCAGATGACTAAACAATGAAACCTAAAGACTCTATGACATATCTCCATATATTCACCCAAATATCCATACTCTAAGAACCACAATACTTCCCAAGAAACACGGTGCACCGCTAAGGAAATGAGATGATTTAACTTTACCTATGTCCTAGAGAACAACATCTACAAAAGCACCAACATTCCAAAGTAGGGGGTTAGTAATAATACTAAGTAGTTTTTTCCCAAATAAAATACATACACACACAACTAGGATAAAACTGGTTAGCACAATTTATATAAAACAAATTATATAAAACCATGAAATAAGGAAATAATTTCCAACAATCCAAACACACCCTTACCAATCCATTTTTTACCCAAATCAACACAATACCGAAGAACACAACCAAACACGTCATTAAATATATCTCAAAATGTATTAGAATAACCCTATTCATCTTGCATGGCAGCACACATAACACACCCATATCCAAAAATGAACCACACGAGCTTGGTGTTCATTGAGAGTGGAACTTCACATCCATAAATTTTCCCCTTTTTATAGTGGTACTTCATGACCACTTGATGATGTTACTTTAGGACCATGATTTATCCCATACAACCCTTTCTTAATCGCTTAAGTATGACACCATGAAAATCAAATTAACTAATACATGCCCAAAACCATGCCACACCACAATTTTCAAACCAAATAATATCTTAATAAAATTAATAATTCCCATACAAGCCATAACCATTTCAGTAAAATCAAAAAGTTATTGAAAATTCCCTAAAACCACATTCATTACAAATATAATTTCAATAAAATAACCCTTTTATTGAAAACAATTTTCAAAAACCATTTCCCAAAAATCTTCCATAGCAATTATTTTAAAATTATCATTTTGAAATCCAACATCAAGCATATTACACAACAATAACCCATTTTTACCAAATCCAAAAAACATCCTAGAATGGGTGTCAAACAAGCTTCACACATCAAAAAAATCATAAATTTTAAGAAAAAAATTAATAATTTGAAATTAATCCTTCATGTTCTAACAAAATGTCGTAGAGAGAGAATCTATCTACCTTATGGATTGGGAGAAATTGACCAACACCCAACCACAACACTAATCTTTGGGAAATATTCACATGATAGCTTTTGGTATCTTTACCTAACATAAATAATACCAAATATCATCATTTTAGGAAAAAAACCTAGATCTACCTATAATGGATATAGATCTAGAAAACTGAGAGAGAGAGAACAAGATCTATAGAAAACCCTAAAATAACCAAGAGAGTAGACTTACCGAAGGAGAATCACCCTTAACACACCAATACAACCCTTTGATTCACTTCCAAAATGAGTGAGAGAGCCTCCAGAACCCCTGATAAGAATACATCCCATGTTGGGTTCATATGGGGGAAGAAATGGGGTTTTTAGTGTTAACACTAAGTGAACCTATTTTTAAACCCCCCCATTTTTAAAGTCGTGCATAGTTAGATCGCACGGTTAGGAAAAACATGAACTAACCATGTGACTGCTACTACTTTTAAGGGTTCCCTTAATGGTTTCCTCACATGGTTATATAGAACATGCACCAACCTTATTGGATCCCACTGTCTCAAGATACACGGTTACCTGGGTTTGTTTCACAGTTTCCGCTAACTATGCTGAAACTGTGTTCCCTTAGAAAAGATTACAAACCTTCCCAAAACCATTCTAAAATGAACCAAAAATTACCCAAACACTTTATCTATATAAAAAAATAACAAGGGTTACATGCCTCAAACATAGGGTACTACATTCTCCCCACTAGTGTCCTTTCCATCCTCATAAAGCAGAAAACTATCATTTTTGCAAAAGATATTGGGCCATTGTTTGACCATCGTTTTTCCTAGTTTGAGATATGTAACCATTTTTTAATATATTTTTATGTAGGTAAATTGGTTGGGTAATTTTTGGTAGAGTTATTAAGGGTTTTAATATGGTTTGGAAGCTTTTCTAAGGGTGCATAATTTTAGAATGGTTAGTGGAAACCATGTAACAAACCCAGGTTACCATGCATCTTGAGATAGTGTGATCATATATAGTTGGCACATGGTTTGTCTAACTGTGTGAGGAAACCATGGGAGCAACCCATCAGGGTAGTAATAGTCACATAGTTAGTTCAAGGTTTGTCTAACCATGTGATCTAACCATGGACGTCTTTAAAAATGGGGTTTTTTTAAAATCAGGTCACTTAAGAATAACCCTGAACACCCCATATCTTCTCCCATACAAACCCAAATTGAGATTTATTATTATTAGGGGTTATTTAGCCTCTACCGCTCATTTTGGAATTGAGTCTAAGGGTTTTCTTATTGTGGTAAAGGTGATTCTCTTTCGATAATTCTCCTCTCTTGGTTGTTTTGTGGTTTTATCTAGATCTAGTTCTCCCTCTCTATCGGGTTTCTAGATCTACATCTGTCTCATGTTTATCTAGGGTTTTTATTTCCTAAAAAGATGAGAGTTGGTCTTGTTGATGTTAGTGAAATGTGTTTGATGTTGGATTTCAAAATAATAATTTTAAAATCATTGGCTTGGTGAATTTATGGGAAATGGTTTGTAAAAATGGTTTCCAATTAAAATCGTTGTTTTATTGAAATTATATTTGGAATGAATATGGTTTAAGGTAATTTTCAATAAATGTTGAGTTTATGGAAATGGTTATGGCTTGTGTTCGAATTGTTGATTTTCTTAAGGGATTGTTTGGTTTGAAAATTGTGGTGTGGAATGGTATTGGGTATGTATTGGTTAATGTGATTTTGGAAAATGTGATTGGAATAGTTTATTGATTAATATGTTAAGTAATGTTTGGATGGGATGGATCACGTTCAGGAAGTACCTTCGTCAAGTAATACTAAAGTACCACTATAAAAGGGGAGGGGCTGTGGACGTGAAGTTCTACTACCAATGAACACCGAGCTTGTGTTGTTGGTTTGTATATATGGGTGTGTTATTCATGCATCTATGCACTATGAATTGGTATATGAAAATACATGTTAGGAAATGGTTAATGATGTGTTTGGTTTCCCTCTTTGGTATTTTTTTGATTTGGGTAAAATGGATTGGTAAGGGTGTATTTGTCTTATTATAAATTATTTCCTTGTATCATGGTTTTATATAAATTGTTTTATATAAGTTGTGATAACCATTTTTATCCTAGTGGTGTGTGTAGGGAAGTCCTTTGGGGAAAACCTACTTAGTATTATTACTCACCCTCTTATTTGGAACTTAAGTACTTTTTCAGATGTTGTACGCTGAGACACAGGTAAATATAAAGAATCTTATTTCATTAGTGGTGAAGCATGATTTTTGGGAGGACTTGTGGTGTTTGGTTCTTGGAGTATAGAGCTTGGGGTTGAGCTATAGAGATATTTCATATATTCTTTGGGTTTTATTTTTTAGTATTCCTTTTTGTACTCTGGTTTTGGTTTTTTTGGGTTTGGTTGTGTTGGTATTTTTGGTATTGTCATATTTTGTAACATTATTAACATGCATCATTTTGTGGTTTTTGATACGATAATGTTTGGTTGGTTATTTTATTTCAAGGGAAAATTGATCCCCACTTGTAAAATCCCACCCCTCCTCATTTTCTTGATTTTTGGTAGAGTTTCTACTTGGCCTTAAGAAACATTCTCGAGGTGACAATGGATGGAAGTTAATGTCAAGGTCTTTAGGAATAATTGGGGAATGATTTCACTTAAAATTAAAATAACCCACCAAATATTCCTTTATCTGAAGCCACAACATTATTAATGTCAAGAATGTTACAAAATACAATAATACCCAAAATACCAACACAACCAAACCCTGATAAACCAAATTTAGAGTACCAAGTAGAATACTAGATAATAAAACCCAAATACGCTATGACATATCTATATAGCTCCACCACAAGATCCAAGATACACGCCCAACAAGACCATCCAATCATCACGGTGCACCACTAAAGAAATGAGATGCTTTACCTTTCTTGTGTCTTAGGGTACAACATCTGCAAACGAAAAAAAGTGACAAAGAAGGTGGTGAGTAATAATACTTAGTAAGTTTTCCCAAAATTACTTCACTACACACACCACTATGATAAAACTAGTTAGCACAATTTATATAAAATCACGAGACAAGGCAATAATTTCAAATAAGATAAAAACACCCTTACCAATACATTCTACCCAAATCAACACAATACCAAAGAACACAGCCAAACAAGTCATTAACCATTTTCCAAAAAGTGTTGTCATAACCCAAATCATCTTGTATGGTTTCACGCATAACACATCCATATCCATAAACCAACCACATGATCTCAGTGTTCATTAATGGTGGAAATTCACATCCATAACTCATCCCATTTTTATAGTGGTACTTCATGACCACTTGATGATGGTACTTCAAGCCCATGATCCATCCCATCCAACCCTTTCTTAACTTCTTAAGAAATATTCCATGATAATCAAATTTTACAAAATCACATTAACCAATACATTCCCAAAACCATGCCACCCACAAATTTTTAAACCAAACAATCCCTTAAGATAATAAAAGATTCCCACACAAGATATTACCATTTTAATAAAATCAACATTTATTAAAAATTACCATAAACCACATCCATCCAAAATATCATTTCAATAAAAAAAAATTTTATTTAAAACTATTTTCATAAACCATTTCCAAAAAAAAATTCCATGCCAATGATTTAAAATTATCATTTTGAAATCCAACATCAAGCACAATACACAATAATAAACCATTTTTTACAAATACAAAAAACATAAAAAATGGGTGTAGAATAAGATTCAAACATAAAAAAGCATCAATTTTAAAAAAAATATTAATTTGAAATTAACCTTTCATGTTATATCAAAATATAGAAGAGAGAAAGGTCACTTACCTTAGGGGTTGGGAGAAATTGACCAACACACAACCACAATCCAATCCTAGTGAAATCCTCAAAAGATCAACTTAGTTTTATTTTCCTAAAATCAAAAAGACAAAATCTAATCATTTTAGGAAACAAAAACCCAATATCTATATGCAAAATTTTTATATCTAGAAAATTGAGATAGTGAGAGAACTAGATCTGGAGAAAACCAAAAAATAACCAAGATTGGATACATAATGTAGGATAATCACCTTTAAAGCACCAAAAATACACTTATATTCTCTTAAAATATTAGTGGGATATCCTCCATAAACCATAAAAATAATAAATTCTGAGTTGGGTTGATATGGGGGAATAAATTGGGAGTTTAAGGTTAATCTCAAGCAACTATGTTTTTTAAAACTCTATTTTTAAAGCTGTGCGCAGTTAGCTCACACAGTTTGACAAACCATAAAATTACTACTTACCAGAAGGGTTCCTTGCACAGTTTCCTCACATATTTATAAAAACCAATTTCTAATCTTGTAGGATCCCACTGTCTCAATATTAATAGTTACATGGGTTTGTTGCATGGTTTCCACTAACTATACTCAAACCGTGTGCTCTTAGAAAAGCTTCTAAACCTTCCTAACTCTCCCAAACATTACCCAAACACTTTACATACATAAAAAGACAAAAAAATTATATACCTAAAACCTAGGGTAATACATTTTTCATCCAAAATGAACAACCCTAAGGTCCTTAAGAGGAGATACATATGACATTTCTCTTAGAGAAGGTAATTGTTTTGACAAAGCTATTTAATTTTCTTTCTTATTTTTTAACTATAAATTATTTCATAACAAATCCAATATAATTACACAAGTATCTATAATTTAATGAGATTTTATTATGTCTATGGAATAATATTTATCCACCTCCACTTCCATCAAATGGAAAATGAAACTTTCGATCATGTGTACAACGGACTACCGCCCCGCGAACCGATGTAACTCATTTTCCATTTCCACCAATCATGAATATATATAGTGATGGAATTAATATATATATATATATAATGTTTTTTATATTAATATAATTATGGATTTGTAATATTACATAAACTTTTACCCTCTATGCCATTTTAAATATGATAATATCGCCTGTTTGTACGACGGACTACCGCCTTGCGAGGCGATGTGATTTGTTTTTCACTTACACTTTACATGGAATGTAATAAGGATAAATTTAATGAACATATTTGATATATAATAAATTTTATAAATTATTTAAAATTAATATATAATACACATCCTTAGCATTTCTCCCATTAATAAATGATATCTTCTCTCGTGCGTACGTACGACCTACCGTCTCCATGAAGCGATGGATTCATTTTCTATGTCCACTTTTAAATAATATTTCAAAATATTTATCTAATGAAAAAAATTATATTCAAAACATTTATATAATTCATGATATTGTTTATCTATATAACTCTCCTGAAAAAACACGTATGAGACAACAAGAAATTAACACACAAAATAGTGAAAATAATGAAATATTTTAGACAAAATGATGGTAAAATGTTATAATGGGATAATATATCATATTATAAATATTAATATGGGTTTTATATAAATTCATTACATGCTTAAAATCATTATACATGAAGTTAATTCACATTTAAACAAAAGGAAGCATGAGGTAAGGTATTTTTTTAACTCAATTTACATTCAATGGGTTAAACTTATACATAATGGATTATGTCATGATAAGATTAAATGTGTAAGGACCAATGATTATTTTATGTTTTATTTAAACTTGGTTTATGTAAAATTAAATTTTATATAGATAATAGATTCATTGATCAATCCCCACTTTAATGATATGATCTTTGTAAGGGACTTTGTCTCAATTTCCCTTTATTGAGGCATCTTGTAATGTTATGTGACTTTTTTTATATGGTGTATCTACTTCCCCATTTACTAGTAATATCATGATTCCTTAATAGTTCATTCAATTTTTAGTTTCAATTTGATTTATTTCATAAAATTGTATTTTACTTAAATATTACCAAGTTGTAAAAGTTATTATACAATCTCACTTTATTTTGTGATTGTTAACATTATCTCAAAACATTCTCATTACAGTGGTAATTTTTCATCACAAACTAAACTTCTATTAAATATAAATATTATTTTATGATATATATTATTATTTCCTAATCATTATACCATTTTAACATATGATGATTATCATGAAACAACCTGGGTCAAACCTGAGCTGGTCACCTGTACCGGTCCGTGACATGGCCCAAGGGGCGTTCCTGATCCCCATGGGCTGAAAACTAGTGAAGGGAATCAAAACACACAAGTGGGAATTATTGGACTGAAGTAAATCACCAAGACTAGATAAATAAAACTAAACTTGAAAAATTCCAACAACTAAATCTCAATCAATAATATAAACGAATTTAGTTACGAGATACAACTCAACAAGCCGAAAAGTAGGATATATAACTAAAACTAAAATGAACAAACTGAACTTCCACCACATGATCTTCATAAAACCTCTTGGTCAAAAACAACCATAATAAAATCTATGTTCCAATAATGAGCTCCTTTTAGGAAACCTGAATAAAGGCTGAACCTGCAAAACAACTCAGGTCTACCGACATCGAGTGGTATAGGTAGGTTGTGAGCTAACAGATCAGTAGGTAACCATCAAACAATCCATGCCATTACTTTCCAAAAAACATTCCATTAATACTAGTTTTAGATAAATTTATAAAAATATATTTTCACACACACTTTTCATTAAATAAAAATGATCCATTTCCCACATAATTTGAAACATGGTGAAAGAAGGAAAAAGGGGAATTGTGCATTCTATTTCAAAACAACTACTTAGAAATAAATTTTCAACCAACCACACATTCATAGTTTTTTCAAATAAAAACCAAAAGAAGGTACAAAGACCAATATACGACACAATTAGGAAAAAGACTCTAATAGTACTCATAACAGGAAAACATATGAAATCCTTGGAACTCAAAGGAGAACTAGAACATACTATACATGTGACTCAACCTGAAGAATTCTCTACTCAATGATTTCATAACATCGTAATGTCTGACCATCGCAATACCTAGCCTGGTCGAGGGGATTGATCCCAGAGAAATAAATCCAAGTATCCACCTATTATGGGCTACTAGCTAGTACAATTACCTAGACTAATGCAACACACATTCTCTGCGAAACACTTTTCTATGATCGGTTCCCATGTATATTTCTCAAGGGGGTGTGACATATATTTCAAAAAACAAACCCCATATATATAAACAAACACACCACACAAATCAGCACCACCCCAACCACCTTAAGGGTAATCCCCTGCCATAACATTCAGTACAAAACTATGGTCATATACCGACGACCCTACCAATATCATAGATCACAAAATATGAAAGTAACTAAAACCAAGAATGGTTTTACAAAAAAAATTTTAAATCCCCAAATGGGCCTTTAGTTATACCCATCTAGGGTACATTTATCAAAGATAAAGAAACACCTTAAAACCATTTCCAACCATAAGATACTACATTATCACTATTCCCTTTTTATTTTTCCTTTAAATTTAAAACACACACCCAAACATGTAAAATTTTACATATGGGACCTTATCTAAAATCCACTTTATGATCAAAATGAGTTTAAAACACATACAACGCATAAAAAGGTGCCAAATGGGCATTCCACCATTTTAAGAAACAATTTCCTTTCTATCAAACACTAATCCTTACATAACCTTCCATGCAATTTTAAAACCACCCAATCCATTTTATAAACCATCGAACCATTTATCAAAATGAGAGAGACATAGGAGATATAAGTTCTTTTTTAAAAACCATGGTTCGAGATAAGAACCACTCCAAATGTCAGCATCATTTGAAGGCCCAACCATGGGTGAACTCTGTGCATCCATGTATATTCCCACATCTAATGTCATATCACAATAATTCCTTTCCTAAACATTTTTAAGAAAGAACACACACACACACACCATCCATAAACACTATAATCCATTTTATGAAAACAACAATTTTCATAAAGCTAACCCAACAAGCCAAAAAAGTTCCATAAAACATTTCTCTAGGTAAACACCACCAAAAACATCTACCATAACCATTTAAAATAGAAACACCTTTGATTAAACCCAATTGGTTAGAAAAAAACATGGGAATATTTAGGAAAACGTCCAAAAACATTTTATAACCAAACCTACTATTAAGAAAATGCTACCATTAATTAACTATGAATATAATAAGGTTAAGAAAAAGGTTTAAAAATTAACTACTAAAACTCAAGCATCAAATGGAATGAAATTATATGAAATGGAATGTTGACACCTACCTCTGCCATGTGTGGATGGGATAAAACACTAAGGATAAGAATAATCGAGGCTTACGGATGATCTAGACGCCCTAACCACAAGAAATCACTCAAAAATTAGCCAACCCTAACCTTAGGGTTCAGACAAGATGAAAAACCCAAAATAATAACCTTAGAAACCAATAGGGGAAGAGAAAGAGGGAAGAGGAGAAGAAGAATCCATGAAAAACCACTGAACTTTGATGAGAAATCACCAAAAAATTGGTCTAAAATGATGGAGAATGAAGGGGGAGGTAGCTCTGGTCGATATCCAATGGGTATGGATCCATTTGAGATGTGGAATCACCCAAAAATGATTTTTAGGTTAAAATTTATTAACCCCGTAATGTGATTCAGGGTTTTGTTGCACGGTTTTGTAAACGGTGCACAAACCGTGTGAATGCTACTAGAAATTTTTTGAAACATATAGGTTTAGGTTGCATGGTTTGGGAAAACTCTGCTCAAACCATGAAACTTGAAGAATATGATAAAACCATCAAATTACACCCTAAACACTAGGGAATCCCACCCAGAGATCCATGAAGGATTTAAACACTATATAATAACACTATGGGTATCACAACATATCAACCATGAAACTTTCTCCCAATATCATTCACAATAACAATGAAAAGAGATATAAGAAAACTAAAACCACCAAAACATGATGAATTTTGTTGTAAACTAAACCCAAACCCCAACCGAAAGGACCAACATCTATAAAAGAATAAAATAAAGGAGCATCCAAGGTAGGGGTGTGATAATTCTCCCCACCACAGACACTTTCTAACCCAGAAAGTCATCCAACCAAAAGTTAAGAAACATTTGCATCCATGACCGACCAAAATTGAGAGGAAACATGAGCCTTATGGTTACTATTCAATACACAAGTCAAACTTGACTGATCAATAATAACCACATCCTAGGATTGAGGGGATAACATATGAGGGTTATACCCAACACATGAATTCCACTTACATAAAGATCTTGAAACCCAATAACACCACCCCTGAGGGGGGGGAATGAGGGAAATCCCCAAACTGAACTAATACAATTCCTCTATAAGGAATGATCAAAACCCCTAAGACAAAAATGGATGACTTACCACAAAATGACCCAACAAACTTGGAACCCAAAAACTAATTCAACTTCTTACACACTATCCAAAAAACCCCTTACCACAATCAAGAACTAGTGATTTCCCACTCCGAACTCAACCCACATTATCAAGGCCCACAAAACCACTCCACTATTAGGAAACTTAGCATATTGGGACACTAGAGTGGATAAATCATCTATAAGATTTGGAAAACACTAGAGGAAAACACATAGAAAGGCACCTGGACTAAGAAAGGGTCCAGAAACACCAGCTCTCAATCTCACGAATCCAAACATCCCCTAACGAAAATGGAAGAAACAAAACTCAAAATTAGAACGGGTCTATTCATTCATGGTCCCAACACCCCTTAAGTAATAAAAATGGTTTAAAATTCACACTTAGAGTAGACTACATTGCTTGAATTGTGGTAGAATGAGTTCATCACACCACCACAACAAGGATGAACTTACAACAATGACAAGAATAGAACAAGGAAACCTTGAATGTTTCCATCCCAAATGCTTAAAATGATAACCTAGCTAAGTCTTCACACACCCTTTGAAACTTCTAAATGTGTGTGAGATTAACCCTGCGACCTATGGTTAGGTCTCTGAGGGATGAAGCTTCTCCTACCTCACAGTTAGACATTTCCATCCCTCATTCCCAACTCCTTCTTCCTTCTGATGATTCAAATGATTATAATGGTGGTATGTTTTCATAGGGATACAACATGGTGGATTAGAATGCTCGAATCTTCCATACGAATGGAACATCAGAGAGTGGTATGATAAACTAGATGTCAGAGCCAATGAGGATATATTCTTACAGACAAGTTCCTCTAGCATACACTCCTTTCCCAATGGGGAACCTTCATGAGAGCTGATCAACACCAAATATACCCCAGACTTTAAAGATGGAGGGGAATATATCCTCCACTAGTCCAAAACTAGACCCCCAAAAAAGACCGAGATGACACAAACCATATTAAACTTGGGAGTTCCCAACAACCCAAAGACACAATATAATTCCAAAACCACACCATTATCTCAAACTGACCCTGGTCACCATGATAAACTAAAAACACTAAAAAGGAACCAGAACTTGGGCATGAATCATTGTAAACCATGGGGACACTTTCTGGGTGGAACATCCTGAACAACTCAAGAAACACAAACTAAAACCGGCATCAAGCCCAAAACATAATCAAAAGAAACACCCCTATCATGAAACAACCAGCTCCAAAGCCAGACAAACTCATAAACAACACAAAGCACCGTATTATAAATCCAATTTCATATTATTTTTCAAAATCACCACATTCTTGAACCATTTTTAAAATACCAAAACTATCTTTTTAAACCAAATTAAATTTCCCAAAAAATCCATTTTCCTATAAATTTTAAAACTGCCTTCCTCTAAGGCCAATTACCAAACACCAAAACCAAATTTCCAAAAATTTTAAATTTTTAAGACTCACCCACGGTATCTTATGAACCATCACATTTGCGTTCATCCAATCCCACTTACATCACCCACGAACAAGTTCCCCCATGCACTCTCTATAAATACCCACACACATGTGACCCTTCATAAAGAGTAACAATGCTAAAACATATATTTTCTTCATAAAATCCAACCATTTAACCAATATTCCAATCCAAACATTTTTCCTTTAAAACCCAATTCACTAATTTATAACCATTTAAAGGAAGTCCCATTTTCTATTCTAAAACCGCTTTCATTTTGAAAATATATTTTTATTTCAAAATATCCTTTCATTTTCAGACTATTCTCACACTAACCAAAATCAGAATGGAACATGACCAAAAATAAATCATTGGAATGAGGAACTAGTTCCTATGCCTATTCTAGTGACATGGTGGCGATCCATTCCCCAAATAAGGCATGCCACTAAGGGGACCTTGAACTGGGAACTTGGACTTCACATGGGTCACCATCCCATATGAGGCTACAAAATAACATGATTCACCTCCATTGTCATCCCCCAATCCAAGAAAACCCAACACAAAAGACTCAAATCTTAGACAACCACTGGTAACTCTAGGATTAGTGTGAGAAAGAGTTCACAAAGCTCTTCCTGCACCTACCTCTCGAGTCCCAACAGTCCTAATCTTCTTTTATCAGACACCCCAAATAGAATGAACCTTCTCGGATACCATTATTTCATAAAAAAACTAGTTCAAACTTGAACCGATCACCCTACTGGTCTGCGACATGGCTCGAAGGGTGTTCTTGATCCCCACAGGCTGACAACTAGTGCCGGTAATCAAAAAATACAAGTGGGAACAATTTGGAGTAAAGTAAATAAACAAGACCAGATAAATAAAGCAGAACATGAAAAAAGTCCAACAACTAAATCTCAAACAATAATATAAAAATATTTAGTTATAATATACAACTCAACAAGATGAAAACTAGAATACAGAAGTGAAACTAAAATGAACAAACTGAACCGCTCCCATGTGATCTCCATGTGACCTCTTGGTCACCACCAACCATAAGACCAACTATGCTCCAACAACGATCACCTCCTAGGAAACCTGAACAAAGACTAAATCTGCAAAATAGCTCGGGTCTACCAACATTAAGTGGTATAGGTAGGGTGCGATCTAACATCTCAATAGGTAACCACGAAGTAATCCACTCCATTAATTTCATAAAAACATTCCATTAATACTAGTTTGAGATACATTTATAAAAAATACTTTCATACACACTTTTCATTTAAAAAAACAAACATGATCTATTCACCACATAATTTTAAATAAGGTACAAGAAGGAAAAAAGGGGAGTTGTTCTTTCTCTTTCAAAACAACTACTTAGAAATATGTTTCCACCGACCACACATTCATAGTTTATCTAAATAAAAACTAAAACCATGTACAAAGAACAAGATACTACACAATGAGGGAAACAATCCTAATAGTACTCGTTATAATAAAACACAAAAAATCCTAGGAACTCAGAGGAGAACCATAACATACTATACATGTGACTTATCCTGAAGGAATTCCCTACTTAATGATGTCAGAATGCCCTAATGCCCGACGGTCTCCCTACCTAGCCCAGTCGTGGGGCACGATCCCATAGAAATAAACCCATGTATCCACCTAATATGGTCCACCTTCTAGTACAATAACCTATTCAAGTGAAGAAAATGTTCTCAGTAAACTGATTTTCTATACTAGGTTCCCATTATAGTTCTCAAGGGGTTGTTCCATACATTTAAAACAACAAGAAACATATATATTACCAAACACACCACATAAATTAGCACCTCCCTGACCACCTAAAGGGTAATACCTTTCCATAACATTCATTACACAATAGAAGTCCTATACCGAGGCCCCTCCTAATATCATGGATAAAAAACTAGGAAAGGAACTCAACCCGAGAAGGGTTTTACTAAGACCATTTTAAAATTCCAAATGGGCCTTTAGTTCTACCCATCTAGGGTACATTTATCTGAGAGAAATAAACACCTTAAAACTATTTCCAACCACAAGAAATTCAATTTTCACTATTCCCTTGTTATTTGACCTCTAAATTTCAATTACACAGCCAAACATGTCACATTTTCCAAAAAATCCCTTATCTCAAATCGATTTTACCAACAAAATGAGTTTGAAACATGAAAAATGCACAAAAAGGTTCCAAACATGAATTCCAGCATTTTAGGAAACAATTTACCTTTTACCAGACACCAAACCTATCATAAACTTCCACATAATTTTGAAACCAGCCAATCCATTTTGTAAACCATGGAACCATTTATCAAAAGGAGAGGGAGAGCGGGGATATACGTTCTTTTTAGAAAACCAAGGTTCAAGAGAAGAACCACTCCAAATTTCATCATTATTTGAAGGCCTAACCTTGCGTGAACTTCGTGTATCCATGGATGTCCCCACATATAATGGCATAACACAAGTGGTCCTTGACCAACCATTTTGATTAAACAAAACATGCACCATCCACCAACATAATAAAATATTTTATCAAAACACCGATCTTCATAAATCCATCCCAACAAGCCAAAAACGTTCCACAAAACATTTATATAGGTAATCACAACCTAAAACATCTAACATAACCATTTAAAAGAGGAACACATTTGATTAAACCCAATTAGATTGGCACAAACATCGGAATATTTAGGCAAACATCCAAAAACCTATTTTAAAAAAACCTACCTTCAAGAAAATGCTACCATTAATTAACTATGAATATAATAAGGGCAAGAAACATGTTTAAAAAATTATATACTAAAACCTAATAATCACATGGAATGAAATTGGAGGAAAGGTCATGGAGACACCAACCTCAACAACGTGCTGATGGGATAAAACCACAAGGAGAGGAAGAACCGAGCCTTACGAACAATCTATATGCCCTAGACACAATTAATCACCCTATAATTAGCCAAACCTAACCCTAGGGTTCATCAAGGAAGAAAACCCCCCATGAAAAACCCTTGAAACAGATAGGGGAAGAGAAAGAGGGAAGGGGAGAAAAGGAAACCATGAAGAACCACTGACGTTTGATGAGAAATCCATGAAAAATTAGTCCAAAAGGATAGATAACGAAGGGGGGGGGGTGACTATAGTCGATAGAAAATAGGTATGTCTACATTTGGGAGGTGGAATCACTCAAAAATTATTTTCAGGTTAAAAGTTATTAACCCAATAATGGGTTGTACAATTTTGCTGCACGGTTTCGTAAATCATGTGCAACATGTGCGAATGATACTGGAAAATTTATGCAACTTGCATGTTTAGGTGGAACGGTTTGGGAAAACCATTTGAACTGAAAAATAGGAAAAAAATCCTCAAATGACACCCCAAACACTAGGAAATCCCACCCAAAGATCCTTTAGGGATTTAAACACAATATAATGACATCGTGGGTGTCAAAAACACTCTACCATGAAAATTTCTCTTGATATCATTCACAATAACCATGAATAGGGATATAAAAAAACCAAAACCACCAAAACATGGAATCTTTTTTTGGAAAATCAACCCAAACCTCAACCAAAAGGTCCTATATCGAGAAAAGAATAAAATAAAGGAGTATCTTAGGTCCGGGTGTGACTGTTTTCCCCACCACAAAAAACTTTTTCCCCTAGAAAGTTATCCAGTCAAAAATTAAGAAAAATTTCCATCTATGACTGACCAAAACCAAGAGGAAACATGAGCCTTAGGGTGACTATTCACTCCACAAGTCACACTTGTCCAATCAAGCAGAACCACACCCTGAGATTGAGGGGAGAACATGGGAGGGTTCTCCACACCACAAGAATTACACTTACACAAAGACCATGAAACCCGAGCACACCACCCTCGAGGGCGGGGGGGGGGACTTAGGGACTCCCCAAACCAAACTTATCTAATTCCCCCACAAGGAATGATCAATTCCATTAAGAAAAAAATGGAGGGATTACCACAAAAGGGCCCATTAAAACCAGAACCCCAAAACCAAATCAACTTCTTCCACACTATCCAAACAACCCCTTACCACAACCGAGAACTAGTGACTTCCCACTCCAAACTCAACCCACTTCTTCAATTCCCATAGAACCACTCCACTACTATAAAAATTATTATACCGGGACACTAGAGAAGACAAATCCTCTATAAGAACTGAAAAAACTAGAGGAAAACTCACTGAATGGTTCCTGGACTAAGAAAGGTTCTAAAAACACTACCCATCAATCTTGTGAATCAAAAAATCCACCTAATGAACATGATAGAAACCAAACTTGAAATCAAAATGGGTCCCTTCATTCATGGTCCCAACACCCCTCAAGGAATATAAATGGTTTAAAATCCACACTTAGAGCAAACTATGCCACTTGAATTTTGTAAGAATAAATTCATCACACCACAACAACAAGAATGAACTTACAACAACGACAATAATAGAACATGGAAACATTGAACGTTTGCATCCCAATCACTTAAAATGAAAACCAATCCAAGGTTACACACACCCTTGGAAACTCCTGACTATGTCTGAGCTTCAACATGAGACCTCTGGCTGGGGAAATCATGGTTAAAGAAACTCCTCCCTCAGAGTCAAAAATTTGCATCCCCCATTTCCAGCTCTGTAATTCTAATGATTCAAATGATTACAATAGTGGTACGTCGTCAGAGGGATGAAACATTCTATCTTGTAATGCCTGAACTAGACATACAAATGGCACATTAGAGATTGGTCTAACGAACTAGATGTCAGAGACAATGAGGATATCTTCTTATATATATATGTTCTTCTGGAATTCACACCTCACCATATGGGGAACCTTCGTGAGAGCTGATAACCACTAGCTACACACCAGACTTCAAAGATGAAGGGGTATCTATCCTCTACCGGTCCAAAACTAGACCCCAAAAAACCCAAGAAGACATGAATCTTATTAAACTCGGGAGTTACCAACCACCCAAAGACACAGTTTAATTCCAAAACCACACCACTTACACTAACTAACCTTGATCAACACAATAAACATGAAACACTAAAAAATAACTAGAACTTAGGAATGAATCATATGGAACCTTGGGGACAATTTCTGAGAAGCACATATTGAAAAACATGATAAACTCAAACTAAAACCAGTATCAAGCCCAAAACATAATCAAAAGAAACACCATGAGCTCAAATCAACCATCTCGGAAGCCATAAAAACTCAAACACAACCAAAAATAACTTAATTAAATCTCATTTCATATTGGTTTTCAAAATTACCACATTCTTAATACACTTTAAAAATACCAAAAATCTATTTTTAATTTAAATAAAATTCCAAAAAAATTATTTTCCTTTAAATTTTAAAAATACCTTCCTCCCAGGACAATTTCTGAATATGAAAACCTAATTTCCAAAATCTTAAAATTTTAAGGACCCACCCACATTATCTTATGAAGCGTCACATGTGTGTTCATCCAATCCTGCTTACATCACCCATGGAAAAGTTCCCCCATGAAATCTCCGTATATACCCACACACATGTGACCCTCCATAAATATTACCAAGGTTCAAACATCTCTTTTCCTCATCAAATTCAAATATATAACCAATATTCCAATTTAAACGTTTTTCCTTTAAAACCCACTTCACTAATTTAAAAACATTCGAAATAAATACATTTTTTAACTCAAAAACCACTTTCATTTTGAAAATTTATTTTAATTTCGAAATCTCCATTCATTTTCAGCCTATTCTTACACCAAAATAAATTAGAACGGAACACAACCAATAAAAAATCACTAGAATGAGGAACTGGTGCATATGCCTAACCCAGTGATATGGTGGTGATTGATGCCATAAGTAAGTCATAACACTAAAAGGACCTTGAACCGGGAACTTGGACTCCACATCGGTCACAACCTCACGTGAGGCCACAACATAACCCGATTCTCCTCCATTTTCATTCCCTAATAAAAAATAACCCATCAAAAAGACTCAAATACCAGACTACCCCTGGTAACTTGAGGATTAGTGTGAGAAAGAGTTCTTGGAGCTCTTCCCAAACCCACCTCCTGAGTCCTGACAGTCCTAGTCTCCTTCTACTGAACACACCAAATAGTAAGAACCTCCTCTGATACCATTTTTTCATGAACCAACATGGGTCGACCCTGAACCGATCCCCGAGCTAGTCCGCGATAGGGCCCAAAGGGCATTCTCGATCCCCATAGACTGGAAACTAGTGTCAAGTATCAAAACATAAAAGTGGGAATGATTTGGACAAAATTAAATAACCAAGACCATATAAATGAAACTAAACATGAAAAAAGTACAACAACTAAATCTCAAACAATAATATAAAAATATTCAGTTATGAGATACAACTCAACAAGATGAAAACTAATATACAAAACAGAAACTAAAACGAACAAACTAAACCGCCACCCTGATATCTCCATGTGACCTCTTGGTCACCACCAACCATAAGAACATCTATGATACAATAATGAACACCTACTAGGAAAACTGAACAATGGATAAACCTTCAAAATAGCTTGGGTCTATCGAAACCGAGTGGTATGGGTAGGGTTTGAGCTGACAACTCAGAAGGTAACCACCAATGAATCCATGTCATTCCTTTCCAAAAAACACTACATTAATACTAGTTTGAGATACAATAATAAAAATATATTTCCATAAACACTTTTCATTTTAAAACAACCAAACATGATCCATTTCCCACATAATTTGAAACAAGGTACAAAAAGGAAAAAGGGGGAGTTATGATTTCTCTTTCAAAACAACTACTTAGAAATCCTTTTCAACCAACCACACATCCATAGTTTTTCCAAATAAAAACAAAAACTAGGTACAAACAAAAAGATACTACACAATGAGGGAAACAGATCTAATAGTACTTGTAATGGGAAAACATAAGAAATACTAGGAACTTAGAGGAGAACTAAAACATATTATACATACGACTCATCCTGAAGGCATTCCCTACTCAATGATGTCATAACACCCTAACGCCTAACCGTCACCCCACCTGGCCTGGTCAAGGAGCCTGATCCCATAGTAATAAACCCAAGTATCCACCTTCTATGGGCCACTAGCTAATTAAATAACCTAGACTAGTATAGAAAATGTTCTCAGTAAACCTCTGTGTTATTCTAGGTTCCCATGTATAGTTCCAAATGGGGTGTACCATACATTTCAAACAACATGAAATGTATATATAACCAAACACACCACACAACTTAGCACCACCCTGACCACCTCAAGGGTAATCCCTTTACATACCATTCAATACACAAGGGTGGTCATATACAGAGGCCCCTCCCAATATCATAGGTCAACAACTAAGAAATGAACTCAACCCAAGAAGGGTTTTACAAAAACCATTTCAAAATTCCAAATGGTCTTTTAGTTATACACATATAGGGTACATTTATCAAAGATAAAGAAACACCTTAAAACCATTTCCAACCACAATAAATTCCATTTTCACCATGCCCTTTCGATTTGTCCATTAAATTTCAAACACACACAAAACATGTCACATTTTCCAAATGGGCCCTTATCTCAAATCCATTTTACAATAAAATTTTTTTTGAAACATGAACAATGCCCAAAAAGGTTCCAAACAGGCATTCCCCCATTTTAAGAAACAATTTCCTTTTATCAAACACCAAAACGGTCACAACCTTCCCTGCAATTTTGAAACCACCCAATCCATTTTGTAAAACATAGAACCATTTATCAAAATGAGAGGGACATGGGAGATAGAATTTATTTTTAGAAAACAATGTTTTGAGAGAAGAACCAATCCAATTGTCATCATCATTTGAGGTCCCAACCATGGGTGCACTTTGTGAATACATGGATGTTCCCACATCTAATGTCATAGTAGAAGAGGTCCTTTCAAAACCATTTCGATGAAACAACACATGCACCATCAACCAACACAATAATCCATTTTATCAAAAAACTAATTTTCATAAATCCAACCCAACAAGCAAAAAAAGTTCCATAAAACATTTTATAGGTAAACACCACCCAAAACATTGAACATATCCATTTAAAGTAGAAACACATTTGATTAAACCCAATTGGTTAGGCATAAACATGGGCATATTTAGGAAAACATCTAAAAACCTATTTTAACTAAACCTACCATCAATAAAATGATACCATTAATTAACTATGAATATAATAAGGGTGTCAAACATGTTTCAAAAATTAAATAAAAAAATCCAATCATTATTTGGAATGAAATTGGAGGAAAGGGCATGGAGGCACTTACCTCAACCACGTGCGGATGGGAGAAAACTCCAAGGAGAAGATGAATCAATACTTATTGACAAACTAAATTTCCTATCCACAAGAAATCACACAAAAATTATCCAACCCCAACCATAGGGTTAGACCATGAATAAAACCCCCCCAAAAGACCTAGAAACCGAGAGGGGAAGAGAAAGAGGGAGGAGGAGAAGAGGAAACCATGAAGAACCATTGAACTTTGATAAAAAATATCCCAAAAATTGGTCTAAAATGGTGAATATAGAAGGGGGAGGTTCCTATGGTTTATAGCCACCATATATGGCTCTATTTTGGAGGTGGAATCGCTGAAACATTATTTTTAGGTTAAAATTTATTAATCCCATAATGGACTGCACAGTTTTGTTGCACAATTTTTTAAACCGTGTGCAAACTGTACGAATGCTACTAGAAAATTTCTACAACTTGTAGGTTTAGGTTTCATGGTTTGGGAAAACTGTGCTCAAATGTTACGAGTAGAAAAAAAGTCCAAAACCATTAAATGACACCCAAAACACTAGGGAACCCCACCCAAATATCCTTGAATTATTCAAACACCGTATAATGACACCGTGGGTGTCACAAACTCTCCAACATGAAACTTTATCACAATATCATTCAACAAAACCATGAATAGGTCTAGAAAAAAACTAAAACCACCAAAAAATGAGGAATTTTGTTGGAATCTCAACCCAAACCTCAACCAAAAGGTCCAACATCGATAAAAGAATAAAATAAAGAAGTATTTGAGGTCAGGGTGTGATAGTGTTTACATTGAATGTTATTTGATGAACTATGTAATTATTATTAATATATATTCTTTATTCTCTATGAATATGTGCTAATAAGGTATGTTTTTTCATGAATTAAATTCAATATTTGACACATTTGGAATGATTTTTACATATATTTATGGGTGGGGACTGGTTATAGATATCCTCTCAATGCATCAATAGTCTCATGACAAAAATCATTTGGCCAAACGAGAAGGATTTTACCAAATAGTTTTAAAATGTCTTGTGAAAGGTCTTGATAGTAGATGTATCATGAATCATGAGTTCATGAAATCTAATAATTAATAATTTCCTTCATTAAGAATTTATCTATTAATATATTCCATGTGATTTTTATATGATATTATATCATGACTCATTTTCATTCCCAGTTTATCAATTAAATGGAATGTGTGTTCAGTTATTTATTTTTCCATATTGACTGTTCCTTATTGATTTGTGATGGATTCTATTTTATAAAACCCTTACTATGAATTTTATAATACCATTATTTTGTTTCCTTTCTCCAGGTTATGAATATGAATCCTTTTAATGAGTTTCAGGGATACTGATAACTTGATTTCATTTTGTTTTAATTTATATCCCCAATGTAGAAAGTGTATTATGTATGTATCTAGTTCTAAAAACTTCTAAACAAATCGATCCTATAGGATTCGACACTTTGTATATATGCCAATGTAATAAATCAAACACTGTATTTGGGTTACTGGGGTATGGTTCATGAAAATTCTTATTATTTACCTCTTCTATATTTTTATATATGTCCCATAAATATATAGCTAGTTAAATATCCTTTTAATTGTTGGGTTTATACATGTTTTTAGTTCCCTTTTAAATCCCCACTTTAAAGAAAACCCAATTCATAAAATCATTTATATTTATTATATCATGTCAATAATCACCCCCATAAAACATTTTCATACCATGTGTAGCTTCAAAAATACCTCATTATTTTATGTAAAACCCTCTTGGTTCAATTATAGTTTATATAATGTATTAATGTATTTCATACATTAAAAAATCCTTTACTTATATTATAAAGTTTCAACCATTTGGTTCACATTTATTCTTTCTTCACAAAATATTTACCATGAATTTTCTATATTGGAAGTCCATGATCAATTCATATGTTCATTTTTTAGTTATTAAAGATAAAAATGATTAAATTACTTATTTTCTTCTGAATCTCTATGGTATAGACTCCAATTATGTATTACGACAAGATTATGAATCCTAATTTATTTTTTGGGTTATATTGTGCTTATGATTTATGTTTATATTATTTTTTCTTGTGGAAATAATATTAATGTACATATTATGATGTGATGGGTGGTCTGTTATAGCCATCAAATGCATCGGGTAATGTTTATGTCTCATGAGATAACATGTATGGTGTATGAGCAATTACCCTAAGAACAATATGTTATAATGGAATTCAACTTGTTCATACAATGATTATAATTGTGGTTATCTTATGTTATGTTTTCTTGGAGCTTAATCTTGACATATGCAAATAATTTCATGTTTTATGATGTTGACACAAATTTATAATTTCGTGATCTTATGATTTCACATACTTATTCTGTGTTTCCATGCTTATGATAATTCTCTTTATGATATCATGTTATACTCCCTAAATACCTTGTTATTCTTTATTATCATGATTATTCCCACTATGGGATTTCTAGATCAAAATTTTTCCATTATTTATTTTCCACAAAGTACCGTATGCTGTTTTAGAAGATCTATATGAGTTACCTGAAATATTTTTATTTTAATATAAATATTTTGTTATTACAATTAAGATAATGTATTTATTTATCTAGTATTCAAAATACATTGGACCTCTATATAATTG
The DNA here is from genome assembly GCA_963277665.1 of Viscum album. NCBI lineage: Eukaryota > Viridiplantae > Streptophyta > Magnoliopsida > Santalales > Viscaceae > Viscum > Viscum album. The sequence continues at coordinate 687,100,613 of OY728137.1, read as the reverse complement.
GTGTTTATTTTTGGGATATTATGTTATATATCATTAATTAAAGTGTGATTAAGGCATGGGTTGCTATACATAAAAACCTCATATCATTCAAGTAAGAATCATTTAAAAAAGAATTTTTGAGAAAGAAAATAAAATTACTAAAAATATAAGATAAATTTAAATATAAATTAGTCACAAGTTATAATGTATCTAACTTATAAGAATAAATTTCAAGAAGAATTATCTTAACTCAGTGAACTGAAATCGAGTTTTGAAGAACCCTACCTTCACTCTTGATTTCAATGAAGAAAATTTAACATTATATATATCAATAATAATCACCTTAGTCACTAATTTCATAACATTATTCATATTTATTACCTTTTATAAACTTCTATTATAAAAATTCATTATACATATAATAGTTAGTAATACTTTATTTTCATCATTAGATGTTTTTAATATTGATTATTTCATACAAGTTTTGTAATGGAGATATTCTTCTTGGTTTGTGGAAACCAATATCATAATTTCTAGATTATTAATGCTAGTGAAATTTTGTTTTTCAATTATTTATATTGACCTTATTCATTTAATGGAAACATATGTATGATTCATGATAATGGATTCCCTGATGAAAATTTTTCGGGTAATTTACCAATAGACATAGGTTACTTTGTAATGATATTTTAATCTTATTTCATCCTTTTAGAATCATATTTTGAAAAATAAATCTCTCCTTAATATCAAATATATTCATCAAATTTATTTTTATAAACATCCATGTAAGGTGTTGATGAAAAATGAAATACATCATCCATGGATGTGGTAGTGGGTGACATTTTCAATTTCTATTAAATGTGTGGAAGAACGATGATGGTTATTAAATCAATATAATAAAATTTCATAATATTTATGATATTAATGTTGTTATATGATTATGTTTATAATATAAATTGAGGTCTAAGAAGAAGAATTAAATGACTATAAATAAAAATTAGTGATTGAGAATTCTTACCTTAATCAATGGGCTAACTACATTATAAATTGGATTAAGCCTTTGAAGGGTTGTTTTTTTTATAAGACCAGAACCTATAGAATGTGACTATGTGTTTTTGGGGAGGTATTTGGTGTATTTTTTTTATTATAACAATATTCTCAATGTTTTTAGAGAAGTGGGTTGGTGAAGGGGTTATTTTATAGGTGAGTGGAGTGAAATTTTTTTAATACATATAAAAAGAGATGAATTATTGAAGGAAAGTGGCTCAAAAATTGATAATTATAGAGAAATCAAAAGGAGTGGTATATATATCCCTCATATTTCCCATTTATAGGTTGGTTTTAGTTATATTTTTTGTTTTTTTTATATATTTTCACACTTTTTTACCTTGTTTTACATTTACCATGGTAATTAATATTTTACCTAGACGATATATTTGAATGACTAAAAATGAAATTGGCCTACTTACTGAAATGAAAAATCCTAAAAATAGGAAACCCATTTTATTTAAATCTACTTATAAATATGTTTAAGTAATCGTTTAAATGAAAATATAAAATATATAAAACATATTTTTATATTAAAAACATTCTATGATTTATTTGTCATTAATCCAATTTAATATCAACTACCAATTATATGAGTGTTAATATATTTATTGATGCAATAAAAAATTATGTTAGAATTATAATTTTAAATTGTTCAATTTAATTTATGGAGATAAGGTAAACAACATTTTAAAAAGTAATCCTTTAAAAAATATATCCTTTTAACATTAAATAATTTTATAATTTTTTCTAATTCAAAATAATTTCATAATTTTTAATTAATTTATATATTTAATAATTTAATTTATTTAAATTTCATAAAATAAAATAAAATTTAATTTTAAATAAAAAATATAAAATATAATTAAATAGTTTTTTAAAATAAATCCTATTTAATAGGCCATGAATAATTAAATTATTATTCTTTATAATTTCTTAATTATTTCATGGATGATATTTTTTTACTTTACAAATCATTCATTTTTATTTGTCCGTTTTTTTATATTTATTCTTTAACAATAATAAAAATTTATAACACAACAAAATATATTTTTATAATAAAATATTCTAATTAATATTTATATCTTTGTTTCATTATTTATCATTTGTGAATTATTTTATTTTCAATTTATTAATATCAATTGCATATCTTCAATATACCTATTTGATACATGCACACCCAATAACCATATATCCAATAACCATATTTCCAACTGCTATATATTTAACGATTATATTCCATTCAAATATATCTTCTTAAAAATACCACTAAGATCATTCATTCAATTTACATTTTTCTCAACATGTATATTATATTTATAATGTATTACCTTCTTTCTATAGTTATAATTGAGTCAATTATATTCCTGGAAAACCACAATGAAAAATATTTCATATTCATGGTACTATTATTTTCTTGTACATTTATTCCTCTTTGGTTATAATGATTTTTTAAACTTCATGCTCATAATTTAATAATGTTTATCTTAAATTGTAATATTGTATATCAAATAAATGTGTCACAGTTCATTTTATATCGGAGTTTCAAGTGAAACAAAGCTATTATGAACAAAATTTATTTAAATGGAAATTCACACTTAAATATCATAGTGTTACATTCAACCCCCTTAAATAAATTGCAACCTCAAAATTTTACTTATCACTCACTGATGGAAATTTTTTAGGGTATCTACAAGATAAAGAGGTCTCAATATATATTTTATAATAAGATATCAACCTCACTATCTCAGGTAAGACACCAAAAATAATCTTTTCCCTCACAGTATATATATCCCCTAAATTGAGTTTCACCCCCATAATTTGATCTAAATATCCCATGTGATTGGGTGTTAAGAACCTTAGAATGAAAGAAATTTCCCTAAGGATTTCATTGTCATCCTTTCCCTAATAGATGATCGTAGGTTTATTTTTAGAATTTAATTATGATTTCAATGTCCTAATAATTAATATGGAGTCTATGCGGAGACAACCAATTCATACCCAAAATCACTTCAACTTTTACTAAAGGAAGAAAAATAATATTTATTTAGATTTTATTCCCAAAAAAATCTTATTAGAGCTAATGGATCATATGGCTAAACTAAGATGGGGTAAATCAGTGTAGATTTTTTTACTATATCCTCTTATTATTGAAATAAACACTTATGGCTTGTTAAGATATGATTCAACCAGTTTTATATATTTCTCTTATCCTTACTATAAAAGTTTAAAAATAAATATAACCTGGAACACAACTATTTTTAGAATTTTTAGCCATAATGTGTATGTATACTCCTTATTACATCCAATTATATTCTGGTTATAGATTCTACACTACTTTGTCTTCGATGTTTGGGATTTTCAAGATAGGGCGACAGTGGGATTGCTCGACAATCACCATATTATGATTCGATTCACTTTAGAGGATGATCTCATCAGCGCCTGGTCGAGGACTCCTCGATGCTGTAATGGCCTTTGTTTCTTCCTATTCTGATAGTCATTCGATTTTCACATGAAGCACGATTGGCCTTCCGTTGCAATTTGGGTTAGTCTTCCTAATTTTCCGTTACCTTTCTAGAATCCATCTGTTATAAGAATGATTGGTTATCTTATCGGAAGGTATTTATGTTCAGATAGTCACATAGATTTGGTTTTCCATCATGTGAATCCACATATCTGTGTAGAGGTTGATGCGTCTAGAGTTCCCTTTGAATTTGTTTGGATCACAATCGAAGAGGAGTACAGATGTAGGAAGCGTGTAGTTTATGGGAGTTAGACGGACTATTGCTCTTCATGTGGACGGCTAGGAAATTGCATTGGAGTCTGTTCTCAGGAGCCTACATCGAAGGAGGGCAGGGGATTAAAAGAATAGTCGAAGGTTGGATACCAGGAGGTCCCGAATCCACTGAGGATTGCAGCCACTATTCAAGGTAAGAACATAGAATCTCTTGAGAAGGTTGGAATGAGGCATAAGGAAATTGGAGGAGACGAGAGAGGTGGAGAAAGAATGCTATTGCGTCCGAGTATAGAGAATCATACCAGTAGCAAGGCAATGGAATGAAGTCCAGAGGCTGGTGTGGGTTCTGACATGGGAAAGGAAGTTGTGGAACAGGCAAATCCGAAAGTCGCTAATGTGTTCAACCGGCTGAGGTAGGACCTTGCGAGTCCCTCCATCCTTCCGGGGGGTGCATACTCCTCATCTCGGACCCCAGTCATCTCGAGAAATAGGTTTGAAGGTCTTGTTGAGTCAGGGGCATGGGATGTTACACCTCTTCTGGTTGAGGGAGATGAAACCACCAGGAAGAAACCCGATAACACCAATATGGATGTTTGGAACATTTACCATGCATATACAGATTGTTTTACTGGAGGTGGGGTGGAGAAATCCATTGAATACAGTATGGTTTTATCTACAAGGGAGTTCAGTCCGAGGAGCACTAGGCGAAATAGGAGGAGGATGGGTAAGAAGGACTTCTCATACTTACCTCCTCCTATGAAGACTCGTTCAGCAAAAAATAAAATGGATGAGAAGTTGGACAGCGAGATCAGGTGTCAACTGAAACCACCCGGTCAGCCCGAACCCCACTTGGAGCTGGTTTTCAGTTCAGAGGATACGATGACAGAGCGAGTGTTATTCCTCAAGGCCTTAGAAGAGGAAGTGGCCAAGATGATGGGCCAAGATATTGAAGTGAATCTGAGTGAGGAACAATATATTTGGGTTGAAAAACAGGACACAATCCTGGTTGTGGGCTTCAATAAGGGGATGAAAAGACTAGAGGAGTATATCCAGGTCTGGGATAAACTAACGTCTTCATTGGAAGACCTGATAAGGGGAGACCCGCATACTCAGGTAGCCTCTATATCCTGGAAATTATTGAGGGATACCAACTCTGGCAGAGTTAAATTGATTTTCAATGATTCTGATTTACTATTTTCTAATTAATGCTTGGTTACTCACTTCTCCTTGATGTGTTTAGTTATGAGTAAGTTATTTTCTTTCAGTTTGTGTATCTCGAGGTCCATTTGGGTGTTTTTTTCCTGCATGTTACTTGGTTCTGCCTTATATGAGGTTCAGAGAATAGGGCCGTCACTCTTGTATGTTACTTGGAGCAGATGAGAGAGAGGGTATGGCTTGGCCATTGGTTCCATGCATGTGCAGCTTTGTGCGAGTCTATTTGCCGAGTTCCCATGCTTGGGTGGAGGCCTATCAATTATGAGTTGCTGGGGCGAGGCAGGACCAGTATTTTTCTTGGGGTCTTTGTTGCTGTTTTTGTTTGTGTGGCTATTTTTTTGGACTTGGGGTTCTCACTTTTCCATTTCAAAGTGATTAGATAATAAAATAAAACATAATTTTCAGTCAGTCAGTACATACCTAAATATCACAACATTTTATATGAATATTCAATACATCTCATAACAATACAAAACCTAGAACTGTAATTTTTTATTGTATTTAAATACTAGATACATAATCATCTTCTTTAATGAAATATATTTAACATATACCACAAATTTATTCACAAAAAGTAAACTTCTTAGTAATATCCTACTTAAAAACATTCTTTATAACCTGGGTAATGGAAACATAAGAAAGGGTGAGCTCAAATGCTCAATAAGGGTAAAGATTGGAGATTCCACTTAGTGATCATATGAAATCATAACATGAAAATAAGGGTACAAGAATATGAGCTTATTAGTTAAAAATCAAACCCTATAATTTATATATCATAATCACGACATAAGGATTTGAAAGTTTATAAGACTTGAATCATAAATTAATCAAAGATCATAAACCATGTAATTATATCCTAAAAAATAATAGGATATAATAGAGTAGTAAAAATTGTGGAATGTTCATAATCATTGAAATATTATGTTAAAGATACCTAAAAAGACATTTATCACATGCTAATCTTGGGATAACCAACCGTGTACCTACTTACGGCTTAGGATAACCTCAGGTGTACCCTATTTTGGGATTGGGATAAACTCATATATACCATTTGATATCATAAACATTAATCATTAACCAATTTATTGGAGGTATATAACAAACCAACCCGTTAAAAACATATTCCATTCATATGTGAACCACAAGATCATGAGAATATTTATCATTTCTTCATAGCTTAACACATGAAAAATAATAGGGGTTTCATTAAGATTTCATCAACATAACCAATAACTATCTTGTAAAGGAATAAATATGGTATCATTAGATCATATCCATATTGAAGCATAAGTAACATCAATAGCCATTATCATTGATGAAAATACAATTAAAATATCACTCGACATTTCTTCAGTAAAATACCTTTTTATTTTTTAAATCACATATTTAAATTATAAAAATAATTATAATACTAAAAAAATAATTTCTTTGAAAAGAAACATTTAAAGAAATATTATTCATGATTATGGGAAAAACTATTTTTTTTATTATATTTAGGTGATTGGGGGTACAATTACATTCGAACATAGACACACATTGCACAAAAATAGTCCAGAAAGGCATGGCATAGGCCCCCAAGGGATAACCCACCCAACTAGCCTAATTTTTTTTATTACATTGTATATATCCTGGTCCAAAGTCTCAGTGGAAATAAACCCATTACATGGATAATAGACCCATTATATTTGAAGAACCCAATGGCCCACTTTCCTCATGTCAAAAGCCCACAAATCCCATCCCGTAGGCCCAATAGTGCCTCATGTCCATATTTTGACTAGAGGATACCATTGTCATGAAATCTGACAAACATGGTCAACCACAAAAGCAACCCCACCATCACCACCCATCTATTTTCTGCCTCATTAGTACTCGATAGATCCCCTCCTCTGGATTGCAGGATGCACCCTGCCTACATCCGAGTCACCATTGGATACCCCTACCACTAGATCTCGCTAGATCCCCCACTATAATGAAAGATGCACCCACATATACCCCTGACCATCATCAAATAATCCTACGACCAAACCTCCCACAAAATTATGACAATCCAAAAGACCACACCACGCCTACTGACGTTAGAACCGAGACATCATCATGCCAACGCATGCCAATAAAAATACTCCCAAATCGGGATTCAAATCATAACAATGCTGGGAATTGATCCCATCCCACCATGATGTAGAGGAACCAGTTAAACCACTAAACTAGTGGACAAGATACATGTGTAGTATATGTTAAAATGAATATTTTATTCACAACTTTGAGAAAATGTATCTCATTCAGAAAATGAAAAGAATATTCCTTTTAAACAATTTTATAAAAATTTAAACATGGATAAAAAGGAATTTATTCAATAATTTGGGAATATTAAAAACATAATTGATTTTTTAAAGAAAATATAGATATGGAAGAACAATATTCCCGACTAAAACAAATTTGGGTTTTATTAAAAAATTCTTTTAACGTTTGAGAACTTAGAGATATGAAAATGAAAAAAATTATAAAATCTATAGAAAAATCCATATGATAAGAAAAAAATTATATTTATGATATATATATCATATAATTTAATTATCATAAATTTAATAACAAATAATCCCAATAAATAGTGATATTGTAACATAAAACCCTTACCTCTGATCTGAATTTCTTCATAAGTGATTTTAAGCTCATGTATAATAACTTTAAATTTATTATCCATTATTAAAAATTATATTTATAATTATAATACAATAAATGGTTTACTTATAATATTATATTACCCATTCATTAACAAACCTTCATTATCTTCATCATTTTTGTTGTTACAGCTTCATTTTTTATATATGTTTTGATTCGGTAGTTCTAGTTCATTCATATTGATCAAAGTTCCATAATCTGAATAATTTTAATAATGATATAAATATCATAAATATTCATTATATTAATATTCATAACTATACATAAAATGTAGATATAGAAAAATAAATTATTGTTTATAGAGACAATAATCTGTATGTATGCATGAATGTTGTCTTCATTTTCTTACAAAATATGGAATAAATAATTAATAATATTTTATAATTACGTAAAAATAAAAATATCATATATATCATATATATTTATTAAATACATAATTATATCCAATAATTTGAGGTTGTTATGGAAAATTAATCATATCTTTATGTGAAGGTGGTAGTCCACACGTATGCATGAGCGATACATTTATTTCCCATATGATGGAAAATAGGTTGAAAATAGTTATACCATAATTATTATAATACCTTGGTATATTTATGATAGTATACTAATTATTTATGTATTTATTCAACATATTTAGAGTAATTATAAGAATAAATAAACATTGAAAGAGTTGGGTAAGATGATAATATATTCTATTGAGAGACCTCTATTGGTTTATACCTTAATCCTTCTTATGTTGGTCAGAGGGTAAGAAAAGAAGATCATGAACAATGGAGAGGAATATAGTATGGTTTTTGGATAAGTTTTGGTTGAGATATAGTGCTACATTAAAGGTAATGATATATTATAATAAGTTCCCTTTTATAGGTGAGTGGAGGGACACATGTGGAATTACATAAAAGATTTAAATAACAAAAAGTTATATTTCTTTTGAAAGTGAAGCCAAAAAAAATAATTAAAATTTAAGAAAATATATGGTCTAAATATCTTTGAACAATAAAATTTATACAATATTAAGTGACATTTTTTCCTTATATCTTAGTTTAACTCCCAATAAATCTATTTTAACTGTAATAACAGTAACCAATTTTTACTATTTTTACTGTTCATTAGGAATAAAAAAGAAAGTGGAATCATTAAAAAAAATTGTTAATTTTTGATTCAAAATATTTAATCCATTTTAAAAAATTAAATTTCTATAAGTTTTTGAATATAATTTTAAAATAAACTCATAAAACACAACAAAAACCTTTTATAAGAAAAATCTATTTTTAATCATAAAATGAATTTACTTCCATTACTTGAATTATAAAAACTATTATATGAATTTTAAAATATTTTATTGAATATATATATATATATATTCTATATATTTTATTAAAATCATTAATAAACAGTGAATTATATAATTCATGAAGATAAAAACATATCTCACACATAAAAATAGCTTTCTAAAAAATAACTCTTTTACCCTTAAATTATTTTATATCAATTACTGACCATTAGATAAATAATTTTTGACAGATTATTCATAAAATACCAATATATTTCATTAAAATCACTTTTTAAAATTTCTCAATATATTTAATTATCAAAACATTTATAAGACCAAGAAAAATAAATTTTTTCTGAGAAATAAGTATTTAAATCATTAAATGATTTTATTAAAAATTTAATTATTATTTATTAGGTCTTAATTAAAAATTTATTAAAGGAATATATTTCTATATAAATTTGGTTTTTTTAATCAAATTCAAAACCCCCAATCAAATGGATATGTCTTAAATGTTATAATATTTGGTGTTTTATTAAGACCTTGGATTACATGTAAAAAAGGATATCAAATAATTTATCAAATGAATACCTTTAAATTATTAGGGTGTTTAATTATTACCCCGTGAAAAATTATTTCTCCCTCTAAATTCTATCACATTTATGTAAACAAGTGTGGATACTTTTTCTTCACCACATCCTCAGGTTCTAATATAGAAAACTTCAATTTCTAATTCCTCCAAATCCCATTAACATGATGGGTAGTCTTGTTCCGTAGAAATTTATCTCCATAATCCAAGATTTATAACAATTTTTTTAAGAGGAAAGATCATGATCTAGTGGTAAAACCTCTGAGTTTAGTACATGCGAAGGATTTGTAATGTACTTCCTCAAAAGAGATACATGGAATACATCATGAACATGAGACAAGTTCATCGGATGTGGAAAGCGATAATATACCATAACTAATTTATTAATAATATAAAAGGGGATGATATACCTAAGGATCAATGATCCCTTATTTCTAAATCTTGTAACCTTATTTAATAGATAAATTCATGGAAATTCCTTCTCATAGTTTCTAATTTAAAATCTCATAGATGATTTTCATAAAAACTATTCCGCCAACTCTAAGCATCCTTGACATGATATTAAATAGCTCTAACTATGTCTACCATTTCCTCTGATAGGTTTTTTTCTCTAACATTATCCCAATATTTTAGATTTCCTCACTTCTTTCCCTGTAGGGATTCCTAAGTATCCATCCAAATGCTCGAGTGAAAGAAATTGTGGTAATAGAATTTAGAAAGAGGAAGGTCTTTATTCCCACCACCTTTTAAATCTATAGAACATGATCTTATCATAACCTTTATTTATTGACTGGTATTCTTAGACTAACCATATTTCTAAGAATGATTGGTAGTACTAAAACATAACCCCATATCCAAAGATTGTTGAATAATTCTCCATAACTTTATAGTAAACCACATATATTTATCATACAAGATTTAATGTTGTTCAATAATGACCATACCACTTCATTTATGTATATCTAGGTAATACGATCAAGAGATAAATCTTCTCTAATATCAATGAAATGGAATGACTTCATAAGGTGATCTACTACTACCCAAATGACATTCATCCCTTTAGATTTCATTGGGATTCCTATGATAAAATATATGGTGACGTCTTCCCATTTCTGTATAGGTATGGGTAATGGATGTAAAATCACCTTAGACTTTTACCACTCATCCTAAACTTATTGGAATGCCAAGCACATGGATATATACTCTGCAATATCTCTCTTTATATTATCCTACTAGAAATTATTTTTAATATCACTATACATCTTATTAAATCTAGGAAGAATAGATAATGATGAGATATGATCTTAATATAAAAAATACTTCCTAAATTATGATATAATAGGGACACAAATTCTATTCCTAAATTTTATCATTATATAAAAATCAAGGATTACCTTTGGAATATTTCTTACTTATTTTTTCTGTTTGAAAACCTCCTTTTGCACCTATTTAATCTTCACATGGATAAAAGGTTGAAAACACATTATATCATGATAATAGTTCTCCCATTATTTCAATATTTAAATTTAAATCCTTTAAAAAACCCTAAATATTATATCTTTTGTGATATTCATCACAGATAAACTAATATGATCCTCTTGACTCAAAACATCATCCACTTTGTTCTCTTTTCATGGGTGGTATTGTATTGAGAAATCGTAGACCTTAATCAAATACTACCATATTACATGGAACATATTTGAATATTTATAGGGAAATATATACTTTCAGATTTTATGATCAATATATATTTTACACATTTCTCCATAAATATAATTCTTATATATATTTAATGTAATGATTGTCTTTGTTAACTCCAAGTCATGGTTCAGGTAATTATAACAAAAAAACTTAAATTAATGAGTGTAATAAGAAAACACCATTTCATTATACATAATATCACATCACATTCAATCCATTGATGCATCATTAAAAATAAAAAACCATTCTCCACTGAAGAGTAGTGTGAGTATAATTTCACTGAAAAACCTTCTCTTCAACTCCTTGAATTTTTTTTCACATTCATCAATAAAAATAAACATGAATCCCTTCTATTTAAACATAGAGAGTAGATTAAATTACCATGAGAAATTATTCATAATTTTTTCATAATATCTATATAATCTAAGAAAAACTATTGATCTCAGTCATAGTGGTTGGTCTGGACCATTGTATGATGACTTACATCATAGAAGGATCCACTGATATACCCTTTATACTGATCATATTCCATAAGAATGAGACTTTATATAACTAGATTTCAAACTTCCTGAATTTGGAATAAATTTTCTCCTTCCTTTGTATCTCCAAAAAAATCTCAAGTTATGTTTACACTCTTAAATTATATTATAGTATATTGCAATATCATCTATAGAGACTAACACAAATTGATCAAGGGAATCTCTAAGGATACAATTCATTAAGTCCCTGAAAATAGAAGGTACATTAATAATTCCAAATTTAATAACTATAAATTTATAATTTTCGTAACTCATATGGGAGGTTTTATTAGGTATGTATTCACTTTTGACCCTCAATTGATAGTATCCAGAATGAAGGATAATTTTGGAAAAGTACTGATCTCCAAATAGTTGATCAAAAAATGCATCAATATGGGGTAGTTGATACTTATTATTTACTGTGATCATTTATTGTTCATAATAATAAATTAAGATTCACATTGATTCATATATCTTCTTAACAAAAATAATAAGTAAACCCCATAGTGACACACTACACTAAATTAATACATTATAAATATTCCTTTGGAGTTTATTGTTCAATTATTTTGAATCAATTGGGACTATTATTTATGGATTCTTTGAAATATGTGTATACCTAATATGAGTTATATTGAAAATCCATATTCATGATTCAAAGTAATAAAAACAAAATATTCTATGAAGACATAAAAAACTCACATAAAATAGAAATATATATTTTCTTTAGCATATCCCCAACCATCTGAGATAAATACCCCTAATGAATAGCAATTAAGACCTATAAAGTGGTATTAATTTCCATTGGAAGATCATATTTATCCTCACACCAACAAATTATTGTAACCTAATTCATAATATTGAATGCGATTGGATCTATATATAAATGTACAACCTATGCCTAAAATCACATAAAATTAAAATAGAGGGAGAATAAAAAGATTTATAGGATGAAAATTACCATAAACATGAATTATAGAAGAATCATAGAATTGTGATATGATCATTATACCATTGAGATATTTTTTAACTAATTCAATATCTAATCATTGAGGTGGAAATGTGATACCATAATAATAAAATTTCAAATATAAAATAGTGAGTAAAAACATTATCAAATTATACATTAATATTTCTAGAGTGGATAGAAAGTGTACCTCTCACCACTTCATTCACATAACCCACATCACCAATAGTGATTTCATGAGATTTACCTTTTTTTTGGGTTTAATCAGTTACTAATGATATTAAACATTATTATCCCTTTTATTTTACCATTGGGTTTCATAATACCCACACTCCTTAATTTTGAAACACTGGTGTGGGGATGGCGCATTTTGTGGGTATTTCACACCATTTTATCCATTAGTTAACTTATTCATATCACTTCAACAATTTATTACCCAATGATATTCCTTTCCAAAATTAAATAATATAAAATTTCCCTTAAGATAATTTCATCCATGTTTTTTCAACACTTATAGGATAAAGGAATACTCATATTCTTCCCTTTATGTTTTTTATTATTAGAATTTCCTTTGAGTTCTATCATTATTTTCTTAACAAAACCATGAGATTTATGCGTAACTCTGATCTTTATTTATTCTTTCAGGTATCATTGAATGATATCTTAAAATATAATGAAGTATCTTATAGATAATTACATTAAAATTCATGGTTTAATCCACTAAAAAATCTATCAATATTAATTTCAGTATTGATGATAATACCAAAAGAATACATAACTAGTCCTATAAAATTTGGATCATAATTACTAATAGATTCATTATCCCTCAAATTTATATTAAGTAATTACTTCCCCAATAATATAAAAATAATTATAGGAAATTAAATATTGAAAAATAAAATTTTAAACCCATCAAACTATATAGAGTAAATTTCATCCTATTGCCTAATGCCCTTGATAAAATTTCACCATTAATATTTTTAAATTCCAAATGATAAACATTCAAAATAAAATTTTAATGTTCCAAGCACTGAAGAATAGAAAATATATTTATAGTGGTACAGATCCAATGCCCAAAAATTATTGGATCAGTGGACATTCTAAAAAAAGGTTGATGTTTCCTCATGAAGGACCTAACAGTATAGTGTTATCTCTATTTCCTACTTGTAATCCCATAATGATTCATAGATTGAGAGAGTTTCATAAACCTAGAAAGCTTATTTTTTATTCCATCTCCTATAACATTTAGATTCTTGGGATGATAATTATTTCTTTATCTATTATCTTCAGTGTTAAAAAAATTCATTCATGTTCCATCTATTTACTAAAACCAAAAAAATAGTGTTAGAAAATACAATCATAGTGAGAAATCATATAATCATCCGAATAATTGATATTATGTTGAAATCATGACACTTTTTTAAATATATAAATCCTTATGTTTAACCTAGGCTATCAGTGGTCATTATCTATTCAAATCCTTTAAAATGGTTCATAAATAAAATATAAATTAACACAATAATATAAACTATGATTGTTTAAACAAGTGTACAGTGTTAAACACACTCATCATGACCTATTGAAGATTGAGTTAATACTAAATATTCTCCTTTTAAAGTTTTTACCCCTAGGTGAATATATGCCACAAATGCATCCACATTCTAGTATACATACATGGATGTATTTTTCATGAAAACTACAAAAGATCCACTTTACCAAATATTTTGTATCTTATCCTATATAAAGAATTATCCCCATGGTTTTAAAAAAAATTCTCTAATCATTATATCTAAAAAAAATTAAGCCATACTATAATACCAGCTATGGTGACACAAACATTACATACATAAATATTACATCATTTTAGATGAATATTCAAAACATATCATAATATAAAATTCCCCATAACTATAATGGTTTAGTGTCTTTGAACACTATATACATACTCATCTTATTTCGTGAAAGATCTTCAATACCTCCCACAAAATTCTTATCCTAATGTACACTTATTAGTCATATCCTATTTAAAATATTTTTTCATAACCCAAGGAAAAGAATTTTAAGAATGGGTGATGCTCAGTAATGGTAAACATGAGAGATATCAATTAATGATTATATTTAAGCACAACATGAGAATAATGGTATTATAATATGAACTTAATATTTTAAAATCATACCCATTAATTAATAGATCAAAATAATTGATTAAGGATTTATTAGACCATAAGACATGAAACAAATACAAAAATAATATCATGAGACGTGTGATCACATCATTAGAAAAATAAAATGTTATCAGATAATAGCATAAAGTGTTTCATATTCATAATTAAGAAAACTATCTGCCAAGGATACTCACCAAGAAATTCATCAAATATCAGGCTTGGTATGACCACCTATATACATGATTTGGGATTGGGATAACCTCTTATGTACCCACATTTGGGATTAAGATAACTTCCCATGTATCATTTGAGATAATCAAAAGTAATAATTAGCCAATGAATTGGAGGGATATGATAGACCCACCCATCACATAATCATAATACATTCATATCTATACCATAAGATCATGATAATATTTATCATCTCTTATTATCTTATCATATGGAAAGTAAAATGGGTTTTATCAATATTTCATCATTGTAATCAATAAAAATCTATGAAAATAATAAGGATGGTATCATTGTATTACATTACTAGTGAATCATAATTAACATTAATAGATTTTTCATAGATAAAAATACCATTAAAATACCATTGATAATTTCTTGAAGAAAATACGGCCTTTATTTTGAAATCAGATATTTAAAATATAAGAATTTAAAAAATATGAGGGAAAAAATTTATTACAAAAGAACAATAAAAATGTGTAAAGGATGATTCAAAGAAATATGTTGTCATGATGGTAGGAAAATCTGTTCATGTTGTATATGTTAAAATAAATATTTCATTCACACCTTTGATAAAAAGTACTTTTTTAGAAAAGTACAAGAAGATTCATTTTAAAACAATGTATAGAAAGTCAAAATAAAGTTAAAAAATTATTTTTATCAAAAATTTAAGAATATTAATATAATTCATGAAAAACAAAATATTAACATGGAATGAAAATATTCCGAACTGGATAGAGAAGTAAAGTTCATTTTTCCAAAAAAACATTTTTTAGAATTTTGAGTATATAGAGAGATGAAACTGAAATGGACAATTACAATATATAAAAATAACTATAGGAGAATAAAGTAAATTATATTTATGGGAGGTATATCATATAATTTCATTATTAAAAATTTAAGTATAAACAATCCTGATAAAAAATGAGATTGTAAAGAAAACCCTTACCCCAGGTCCAAATTTTTTCATAACTGCTTTTAACATCATGTATAATAAATCCAAATTTATTATAATTCTATAAAAGAAGTATATTCAAACTTATAATACCATACATAGTTTACTTATAACATCTTATCAATTTTTCATTGATAATATTTCATCATCATTTATAGTGTTAACTACTTTGTTTTAAATATATGTTTTGATTCATTAATTATAGTCCTTGTATCTTGATCATGATTCCATAATCATTAAAAATTTTATTATGATATAAGTATCATATATATTCATTATTTAAAAATTTATAAAAATTAAAAAAAAATTAGATTGAAAAATTAATTACACCACTCATGGATATGGAAGTCTATAGGTGCGCATGAACGATCATTTCATTTTCTAAAAACGGATAGATAACTAATATTTTATCATTAGATAAAGATAATTACATAATTTTTTTCATATTTATTTATTTAATCCATCATTATATCAATAAATGTGAGGCGATGATGGAAAATAAATTATTTCTCTACATGAATGTGGTAGTCTATACATATGCAAGAGTGATATATTAATTTTCCATTTTATAGAGTGAAGGTGGGAAATGGTTGTCACATAATTACAATAACATCGATGTATATTGATGATACTAGATTCCTTATTTTTTGATGGATACAATAGTTTTATAAGAAGTAAAATAAGAAATAATTTACACCTTAATCCTTCTGAAGATGGTATTAATGTAATAATGGAATATCAAAAAATAATTTAAGGGAGATATGAAAGTTTTTGTGTAGGTTTTTTCTATGCTAAAGTGATGTATGATATTGAATAAGGTAGGAGAATATGTTCCCTTTTGTAAGTTAGGAGAGGGACACACATGGAATTTATTAAAATATTCAAATAATATAAATTCATTTTATTATGAAAGTGATACAAAATGTGCAAGAAATTGAAGGTAATATAATTTAAGGAGTAAATATCTTCAACCAATTAGATTTAGACAAGTTTAAGGGACACATTTTCACATATCTCTTAGTTTCACCGTCATTAAAATCATTTTAATACTAACCATGGTAACCAATTTTTAATATTAATTATGAAAAAAAATAAAAGAGAAATCAATAAAATTTTTGAAAATTATTTCAAATTTATAATTCATTTTATTAAATAAAATTTCTATAACTATTATAAATTAATTTTAAAATAGGCATCAAAAACACAATGAAAACTTTTTTTTGAAAAATGAATTTTTAAGGAAAAAATAGAATGTATTTCCATTAAATTTCATGTAAAAAGAATTATATTATTATTAAAATATTTTATTTAATATTCATTCCTTAAATTTAATTGAAATATTTAAAAAATGGATAATTATATAATTTATTAAGATAAAAAACAAATTTCACAAATATAAATAGCTTTCTAAAAAATAACAATTTTTACCTTCAAATGATTTAATCTCCATTCTTAACCATTGGATAAAAAATGCATAAATTATTATACATAGACTACCAATACATTTTTTTAAAGAAACTATTTAATAGCGAACAATATATTTTTTTATATAAAAATTCATAACACCTATAAAAATAAGTTTATTAATAAAATATGTCTTTTAATCATGAAACGGTTTTACTAAAAATTTAATTATTATATCATAGGCATTAATCAATAAATTTTAAATTTTAATTAAGTGAAAAAATTATATATAATTTTTTAATGTATTTATCTTGTCCATACCCTCCAATCCAATGACTATGTTTTAAATGATATAATATGTTATTATTCATTTAGACTCAAGGTTACGTGTAATACAAGATATCAAATACTTCCAGAAAAATTATAGGAATACATAAAAAATATTGAAGTGTTACAAGTAGGTATGAATCATCTTTATCTTATAGTTTCATAACTTCCCACTACCTCCATTACACTGCATCCCACTAGTTATTCTCAACATCCCACTAGTTATAATAATTCAAAATAAATGATAATGATTACTTGAGGATCCATGTTACACAAAAAACTGATGATGATCATTAAGTTGTGAAAAATTGAAAGAGAAGAATTATTAACCTCCCATTATTCATGAAATACAACTATTGATAAATATATTAAAATATCCAGTCATTCACAAATCATTGTGTGAAACCCCCTATGTCATTGTCTTGTTGATATTGTATTTATTGTTTCTTATATTGAGTCATTTTAAGTTATAATAGTGTTCTATTAAGAATTTCATGTTTTTTATGGTTTTTTGGGAGAATAACGGTTATCCCACATAGTTTTTGGTAACCATGTGGTGCCCAAGCAGATGGGACAATCACGGTGACAGAGCTATTTTGCATGGATTCCATACAATTTGTCTAACCATATAGAGCTCCCTAGAAACCATACAACCTATTTGGGCTAGGAAAATGCTGGTGTATTGTTTGAAAAACCATAAAACTAAACTATGTGGGTGATCTTATCCTAGACAGTGGTTCATGCAAAATTGGTGCATGATTTTAAAAACAATGTGGCCAAACCATATATCTTGGCGAAGTGTTTATATTTTTGGAATTTACCATTTTACGATATTTCAATGAAGATGGGATTCTCCCCTCTTATCCATCATTCACATTTTCTGACCCTTGTGAGCCCAAGGAGGTGCTTTAATCTACTTCACAGTTTTCCCACCTTTAGCGGCTTCCAAGTGGTTTTGAGGTATTTCTACCTCTCTTTACCTCTTTCATCCTTCTCCATCAGTTTTCTCATAGTTTTGGATTCCCCCATGAACCCTATATATTTAGTGGCAGATTTTAGGGTTCTAGTTATATATAATATTTGGATTTCCATGTTTAGGGTTAGTATATACCATTTCTATCTCTGTGGGTGTTCTCACTACTAAAGGTGACACATTCTAGCTTATTTCTTGCCTCTTCTAAGTAGGTTTTATAATGTAATTGTTTCATTTTGGAATTCAAAACATTATTGTACTTTCTAAATTCCTTTTTATTGAATGTTTGAATATATTTGATATCATTTTGATGATTTAAAACCATTTAATTATATTTTGTGCTTGGAATAAATGGTTTATTTTGGAAATTATTTGTTTCGTGGTTAAAATTAAATGTTTTCATTTTTTATGATTTTTGTGAAATGTATGTATGAATTTGGAAATGGTTTTAAATGTAATAGTTTTATTGTGTATCCATTTTAACTTTGGATGAGTGAAAACTATGATTTAAGGGGGATTTGTTTTAATATGATGTATTTAACACCAATTTTATTTTGAAAAGGGGTTCTTTAATTGATTTAAAAAGGTGTTATGAAATATGTGTGTGGTTTACCCCTTGTATAAATGACATGGTGGATTCCTTGAAATAGTTTGGTGGAAATGGATGGTCTTTGGCCTTCATTTGTATTTCAAATAAGGATACCCTTATTTAAGGGTAGAATTTACATGATTTTAAATGGTGTGTGTGATTTTTATAATTTTAAAAGAAATTCCTAGTGTGTTGATTTTTTAAATGTGAAAGGGCTTGGTATCTTAAGCCATTTTTATGTGTTAAAGGATATGTTAGAAATTTAGTTAAAAAATTTTGGACATGAAATACACCCCTTGATTTTATATTGACTTATTTACCCCTTATGTGGGTTGCTACTTTCTATGAGATGTTTATTTCTCCCCTTGGGTGGGAATGTTCTTGTTTCTTCCATGGATACTTGCGATATATGGGTCTATTAATTGTTGGGTGTTAGGGGTTAGGGTGAACCATTACTTATCCATGGCGTGTTAGACATGGATTGTGTTCTATTTCACCTCACAACCATTTTGGTTATGGGAACTCATGAACTAAGTGGGAGATCTAATTCTATTCCTATTCTAGGATAACATGACTCTAGTGTCCTTATATTCGTGATAGGTACAAGGGATTAGAGTGTATTTCATCACAATGTGGGTTGTGTAGGATTGCTGTAAAACCTTTAGTTTGAACAAAAATGCATGTCAGGAGATATTTCACAAGTTGGAATACTCTTTTTGGTTGGATACTTCTCACTTTAGGGATCTAGGGTAGATCCCATTAAACGTTTTATATCTTTAGTAGTTATGGATATATGAGTGTTTTATCTAGTTCCCATTCATTTCAGTTCCAATACTTTCATTTTTATAGAACTGCTTCTTTTTTGTATATTATATATTCTATATTTTGTAGTGTCCTTACTTATTGTACTTAACCTGTATGTGTGTATTGGGTCATTTCAATTACAAAATGAGTTTTCAATTTTTTTTAGGAAAAACTATTTTTAATTTAAAGGCTCTTGTGTGAGTTTTTAAAGTGGATTTCAATATGGGAATTTTAGTTGTTAAATAGTGTCTTCGACTAGTTAAATATTTTAATGGGTATATTTTAATTGGAATATCACAAGGGTGTTGTTTTTGATAAATTATAATGATATTATCATTTTGAAATGGATTAGTCTTGTGAAAATGTTTTGAAAGTATTATTTTAAATTTAGGAACATAAAAAGAAATTATTTCAAAGATTTTTATAGAATTATATTGGTTTTATATAATTTATATTGAAAATATTAATTTCTATCTTCACATTAACAATAGAATTAATGAATTATTTAATGAATATTGTATATTTTTGGTGGGCTGTGGGTACTTACTAGTATTTTAAATCACACCAATATATTTCATGTTCTAGGTTTTTAGTTGGATAATTCCTTCATTCCATTAGGCTGATTTGGGGTGAGTTGGATAGTGTTGAGAAACCATAGGTTTTATGGAGATGGTTTTAGGCTTGGATCAAGTTTTTTTTAGTCATTTTATTTTTGTTTAGTATTGTACATTATTATTCCTTATTGTTTCATCCTATTTTTGGATGATGTTTATTCTGAAAAGGGTTTGATAAGTTTAGTTGTTATGACCTATTTGCAATTCTTATTTACTTCAAATATTTTATTTATATGTTTCACTATCATTAATATTGGTTTGGGTGAAATCATTCAAAAATGGATTCCAAAAATACCAAGTAACTTGTTAACAACCCATGGGGATCGGGAATTCCCTTTGTTCCTTGTGATGGATTAGTCTAGGTGTTGAGTTTGGTGGATATCTAGGCTACTTCATGAAAAAATGGTATCAAAAAAACTATTGTGTTATTTTGTAATATCCTAAGACTCTTTTGAAGCTTTTATTATCTAGGGATATCCTTGTAGAAAGGAGACTAAAGTTTTTGGAGCTTGAGAGATAAGGGTGGGGAGAGTTTAGCTATATCTCGTTGGTGCCGAGCATCAATATTTTGAGGGAATTTGGTTTTTTATTTCAGAATTTGGGTTTTTTCAAAGTCATTTTATGATGGATTTTGATTTCAATTGGTATTTTTATACCAATAGAGTATATTAGTGATACTGGGGGTATCTCCTTGGATTAGGGGTGGGAGCGGAAGATAACATGAGTTGTATGGTTTCTTCAGATAGCGTGGGAAACCATGTGGTTCCTATTAGGATGGGTCTACCTTCACAATAGAGTGTGTTTCATGGTTGGAATACAGTTTCCCAACCCACGTGGAAAAAGCATGAAAAAACACATTCTTCTACGATTATCTTAATTTGAATCCTCTTAATTATATATTTCTCTACAAGTGATTTATATTTGTTTTAGTCAGATTGAAGAGTGTTTTATCACCCTTTATAGATGTAGTTTCTGTGAACATATCTTGAAAGGTTGTGTGGTTCATTGATTGTGATTGGTTTTAAAAACCTTGTTTGTAAAATGAAGGGATATTGTAATTGTTTTTATTTTGAAACCAATTTAATTGATTTAAGGAAAAATTATATTTCATTTTAGATCAAATTTGAAAGGTTTTTTTATAAGGAATGCGAATTTTTATGAGTATTAATTTTATTCTAGGTTTTCAAAACAAAATAAAATTCTTTAAGGGGTTCTATGTCATGACTTGTGTGGTGGTATGTTTTCCATTGAGGTTGTTATTTAATGATTGGGTTTTTTTGGGTTTCAAGTATATTCCATGGTGGAGGGTGATTTTAAAATTACTTGGTGAAAATGGTAATTTTAAAAGAAAATAATATTTTCTTGGAGATTTTTTTGTGACTTGTTTATAGATTTTCATTTTATGGGGATTCCTAGATTATGAAGGGTTCATTTAGATAATGATTTGAGGCATCAATTAATGTTATTCATGCATCGTTTTTCTTGTAGAAATCCTCTAATAATAGTAAACTCTGTTTCTTCAGTTTTGATGACTACCTAGACTACAAGTTGAGTGGTGGAAGTGGAACCTTTAAAAAGCTTATACCCCATCATGGGCTTTTAGGTCAGTATTTTCCTTATTTTGGTGGTGATAAAGGGTCACTGGAAGAAGTGAGGTGGCTAGAAGATATTCAGGTGATTCTCAATTCACTTTAGACACCTGAAGTTTCATGAGTGATATTCATTGAGATCTTAATTGTTTGTTTTATCTGATTTTGGTGGGAGTAAATGGTACCTTCTCAACTACATAAAGGTATGTCTTGGGAGCTCTTTAGGATGGTGTTTATTCAATGGTTATTTCCTAATGTTTTGAAATAAGTGATTGTGTTTGATCTTGTGAACCTTCATCGGGGTGGTTAATTAGTGAGAGAGTATATAGTTAAATTCATAAAGTTACTAATATTTTCTCAGAATTTGTTCATCAATGATACTAAGACATAAAATTTCATCATAGTTGGTATTAAAATATATTTTTATTTGTCTATAACTACATCTAGCCTAGCATATTTTTAGGATATTGTTGGAGAGGACATGAAAATGGAAACTAACCAATATATGAAGCCAGTTGTAAGTGATGCCTTAGTTATACCTGATGAGATTGAGGATAATGTATTGGATAAGGAGAAGAGTCAGAATGATCCAAAGTCTTTGAGAAATGATTATTTCTTAGGGGAATAAAATATGTCTCATGTTCTTTCAGTATAGGGAACCGAGGCATACTAATCCCTCCTAACTAATTTCTAATAGACATTTCCTCCTTTATGACCATTTGGGTTATCTTTAGAGGTTTTTTAATATGGGGTTTTGAAATAAGTCTCAGGTTTGATCATTTTTTGGATCTATTGTTTTGGGACCATTGATTTAATGGTTTTAATCTTCATCTTTTATTATCGAAAAATTATGGATGGTTCCTTTTTTGGTATTTCTTTGTGGATTGATTTTTATACCATCTTCCTTTAGTAGAAGCATGGATGACCTTGTTTTTATTATGTTATACCCCCTAAATTTTGGATGGAATTTAAGGTTATTTATTTTTTTCCATAGTATCTTGTGGTTGTTTGTGAGTGCTATTTTATTCAGCCTCATTTTTTGGGGAACTATACATGATATTTTAGTCTACACCCCTTACTGTGTTGAACCTTGAGGTGCTCATTTCTTTGGACATGAGGAATGCATTGGGTGCATGATGGGGTAACTAGGATATGTGTTTTACCAGTTGAGTTTGGAACACTAATTTTAACATCTTGAGATTTTATAAAATACTTTCTTAAACTTAATTTTATTTCATTGATAGATTTTATTAAAAGCAACACTGAGTTTTACCAAACAACAGTATACTCTTAATATTATTATTTAATATTATGGTGATCATCGAGTCATTTAAATGGATGGTATGAATATGATTAACTAAATTATGATTTTTTTCACATTTATAAAAATAATTCATTTGTTCTCAAACAATTAGAAATGAAAAAACTGATAGAATATAATAGATTTTTTTATAAAAACTATTTTTATGTACCCAAAGGTGTTTTATCATAATAAATTAAATTAATCACTGTTATTGAATTATGTTAATGAAATTAATATATTATATGTTAAATCAAATGTTTTTTCATTTGAATAGGTTTTATAGGAATAAGATAATAATATATCCAATTTTATGATTAAAACTATATTTTTTCTAAAAATTATTTTTTTAATTTTTTATCACTTATTTTAAAATTATTTTTTGTAAATTTTACAAAATTAATTTGAATAAATAATTTTTTTAAATCATAATTTCTAAATTATCTTTTTATTATGTTTTTTTAATTTTCTGAAAAGATATTTTTTTAGTGAACAATGAAAAATACTAGTTTTTATTAATAATTCTCATTTCATTTAATATTTTTAAAAAATTTAAAAATTCATTATAGATGGTTTATAAAGTAAAATTAGTTAAACTATATATATATTAATCCAATATTTTTCATTGGAAAAAATTTCATTCAAGATTTTGATATAAAAACCTTTAAAACTTTCGAACATTTTTTCTTAGAAAATATGTTTTCTCATCGCGTCTGGTGGATTAATTTTAAATTAAAATTTTATGCTTATATGAATGGAATTTAAAAAAATGTATTCCTTATTTTTCATAATCATAATTTATATTATCTAATAAGGTTAAATTAATTTTCTACCATAATGAATATTATACATAGAATAAATTATTTACCATGGTTAATTTAAAAAATGGTTTTATGGTGGGTGAAACATAAAAGATAAGGGATTAATTGACCCTTAACATGTACAACACCCATTTTATCGCCATATTTAGACCATAAACCTTATAGGATAAATAAATTTAAATTTTGAAACATTTTTAAATTACAAAAACATAGGTCAAAATCTTTCATTTCGAAAAAATACAAGTGTGCCACTCACCTCAATTATAAAAGGTTGTCCCCTATCCTCTCCACCACACACTTCTTTAACTAATTATTTCATCCCATCCCATCCCAAATAATTTATATAATTATAAAGCCTTATCCATGAATATTTGGTTTGGTTAAAAATATAATCATGGAAAGATTTTGGTAAAAACCAAAATAAATTATCTCATGAAAGGAGGTTTGAATGGGTACGAAGGATGTCGAGAATTAAGGTAAGGGGATTTCTAGTTTCACTTTTATTTCTATGAATCTTATACCATATTAACCACTTGATTAATTTTTGTGCTATATATACTACCCCTATGAAATTTTATATCATGAATCTAATTCATTTCATGATAATTAATGTTTCTATTTATGTTATTCTTTCATAAGGCTTATGAATCAAAAGTTACTCAAACAGTAAAGGTTATTTTGATTCAATTTTCTTTATTTGGTACATAAGTAATGTT
Organism: Viscum album; assembly: GCA_963277665.1. Lineage (NCBI taxonomy): Eukaryota > Viridiplantae > Streptophyta > Magnoliopsida > Santalales > Viscaceae > Viscum > Viscum album. Next base: position 687,075,420 of record OY728137.1, on the reverse strand, counting down.
ATAAACCTCCCTTCTTCTATAAGGTGTTTATTATACCCATTGAACACGTTATATATTTAATATACATATTTTCATTATATTTAGAGTTTTATTTCATGGTATTATTTAATGGGTCTTATGATTCAAAAGATACCAAAGTAGTAAGGGATTGACGTTACAATTTCATTGTTTATCGATACTGTTTATGATTATGTTTTCAGTGATGAAATATTATGATCTTTTTCACAATAAAATCATGAATTCTATTCACCTATGGTCATTCATTAACTTTTAAAGTGATATTACCATTTTTCCACTTTTTTGTACATAAAATATTTGAGAAAATATTTTTAATAACATCCAACATTATTTTTCTCTTCGGTCGAAAATTTTATTTCTTCTAAAACCATGTTTTCTAAAAATATTTTTAAAAATATCCAAATAAAATTTTAAAATATATTTTTATTCCGTCATGATTTTTTACAAAAAAAATTTAATGGAAACTTTGTGTCGTTTTAAAAACAATGCACATTTGGATTTTATCGAAAATGTGAAACGAATTACTACTTTTAACATGAAAAAAATGAACAGAATTTTATGATCTCATAGACACTCAATTATTTCATATTTACATGAGAAGTTCTTAAATATATTTTTAAATACAATTATTTTATTAACATTTTTTTAATTTTCATATTTTAAATAAATGATTTCAAAGTGAAAAGTTTTTTTAAAATGTATTATGTTTTAAAACGTTTTTTGAAAGTGGAAAGGGTATTTTCCTAAAGAAATGTTTTAAATTATATTCAAATAATACTTTATGAGTCTCAAAGTTTATTTTCAAAGAAAATTATTTCCACAATATTTTATAAAATTCAATTATTAACAAGGTGATTTTCAAGGAAATGTTATTTTCCTCAAGAATGTTTTAATGTTATTTCTATTTATAAGAGACACCAAAATTTCATGTTTCTAACTCATTTATTGGGATATGATCCAAGGCTACCATCCTTGTTGTTTCTCTAGAGGGTTTATGTTTATGTTTTTGATAAAAATATTTATATGAAATCTAGTTCTTTTTCCACAGGTTATACCATAACTTTGTGCTTATGAAGCCCTCTACTTTTTCAACATTTTATGCAATAATGAAATAAGGAAATTATTATGAAACCTATTTTTTTCTATAGGTTAATATATTATGATATTTTAATGAAAATAAACTCTTTTCATGGGTTATTATATGGTGAATTTTTAATGCTCTTGTGGAACACATATGTATTATTTTCATTATGTGATGGGTGGGGCCTATATATCCCTCTATTAAATTGGGTAATGATCTATATCTTATGAGATAAATAGGTCTATAATGGATAGTGAAACATGTTCACTAACAGAATTTTTCTATTATGATTGTCTTGAGAGTAAACCTTGACTACTATGATAGTTTGGTGAATGAACCTATTACACTATGATATCCTTGGTATTGATACTTGACTACCATGTGAATGATTTTATATGCTTACATGTATGCCACAATTCCATGTCTTATGCCTATGTCATGATATCATGACCTATTTTTTTATTCCTTTATGATTCATGTTTTCTGAACTACCAGTATTTAATCCATGTCTTAAGATTATGATCTTTGATATATATGGTATGGATTTCAAATGTTAAACTCATGTTATCATACCCATATAATCATGTTATTATTATGTGATCATTGATAGATTCCTTTTTACGCATACCCATACCGAGTATCTGAGATCACCCTATCTTATGTATCCTTTTAATGGGATATGACGAAGTGCATTAAAATTGATATGTAGGGATATGCTAATTGGAATACTCTTTTAATCATAGAAAATGATATATTTTTTATTTTCAAGTGTAAAATAGATTCATGTATGTATCTATTTTACCGAGACTACAAAACTATTCTATCATATGGGATGTGAATGCTTATATCTAGAAATAAGGTAATAATGTAACCGCTAAATCTAGGATACTAGGGTCGGGGTCATTACCAAAGCTAGTGTTTTGATGTGATTGTTTGGGATAAACTACATCAGGGTGTTCAAGTTTAATTTACCCAAGGTTACATATGTCTATCTTAATTTAAGGTGATATGTCATTTCGTTATTTTTAGGTTGTTATGGTCATTTTTCCTCTATTGGGATTGGAATATTTTTTAGTTTGAGAGTGAATTAGCCTTGTGGTTGCTTGATTTCTTGAGGATGTGCGTTTATTGGTTTCTATTTTGTGTAAACATGTTATTGGAATTATAAATGGTGGGGATACTATGTTAAGATTACTATGATTTTTAAGACATTCCAATTGAGGTTTTAATTTTATTTTTCTTAGAGATGTTCGGAAAACTTATGGTTGATCAGTTCAATCATTTTGAAAATTTTGGAAGTTAGCTTTGAGATCAAATCAAAATGAGAAGTTCTTTTGGTTTGGGTCCTCTTTGGATATTCCATTTCCCCGTTTATTTCATTTCAACTGGAATTTATTGATGTATAAAGTTCCATGGTATGGAGTTTTCCACACCCCCTATTCCATTGTATTATTGATTTAATATTTATCTTATCTTATCATGGGTCCTTTTTAATTCTTGTAGTTTTGGGTTGTAATTCTAGTTCTTTTAATCCTTTTTGGTAGAAGAAAAGTTATCCCATATGATTAGTAATAACAGTATGGTTCCCGTGTATATGGGACTATCATGGTGATAGATCCATTTTTCATGGATTCTGCATGATTTATCCAACTGTGTGGAGCTCCCTAGAAAGGGTGTAGCTCTTTGGCCTAGGAAGAGGTTGATTTAGCGTTCGCGCATGGTTTGGAAAACCATGTGCCTAAACCATGTGGGTGAAATTGTCTTATGTAGTGGCTTGTGTATGGATGGAACAAACTTTGAAAAACTCTATGGCCACACCATGTGGCCTGTTCGAGTGTTTAAATTTTAGAAATTTCCCATTTTCCCTCCTTTAATTAAAAGAGGGGTTTCACCCCACTTCTCTCCCATTCACATTGGCTGGACATTGGGAGCCCAAGGAGGAGATCTAACCCCATCAACCTTTTATTATTGGACTTCCTTTGGTGAATTCTACGTGATTTTGAGCTATTTCATCCTCTATTTCCCCCTTTCTTCATTGTCCTTGTCTTTTCTTTTTAGTTTTGGCTTCCCCCATAAACCCTATATCTCTTGTGGCTGATTTTAGGGTTTTGGGTGGATCTAATGTTTTATTTTTTGGGGTTTATGATTAGTATACAACTTTTATATCCCAATGTGTTTGTACTCTATTAAATGTGGCATTTTTGAGTTTAGTTTCCACCTCTTCCATGTAAGTGTTATAATGGAATTATTTCATTTCTTGTGCTTTAATGAAAATATGAAAATATGTGATATGTTTATGATGATTTAAAACTATTTCATTTTTTTTTGAGATTTTCATATATATTTTCTTTTGAAAATATCAGGTTTTTATATTTTAAGTGTAATGTTCTCATGTCCATGATTTTTGAGAAATTCTCATACTAATTTTCAAATTGTTTTAAATTTAATTGTTTGATTGCAAATCTTGTTCTGTTTTCAATGAGTGAAAAATATGTTTTAAAGATATCTCTATTTTAAAGTGTTGTGTTGACCAGTAAATGTTTTGAAAAGGGTTTCTTTAATGGATCTCAAATGGTGATATCAAATGTGTGTACATTTTTCCCCTTGTCAAAATGCCTTGATGGATTCTTTGAAATAGTTTTATAGAAATGGATTTCCATTGGCCTTGTTTTTTATTTAAATTAAGGATACCCATGTTTAAGGGTATTTTTTTAAAAAAATGGAATATGTGATTTACATTATTTCTATGAAATTACTAATGTGGTAATTAATGAAATATGAAATGGATTGGTGTCTCAAGCCATGATTTTGTGTTAAAGTCTTGGTTGTCACTTAGGTTCTAAAATAATGTATGTGAATAGAATTGCTTGATATCACCTTAAGTTGTTTACCCCTTGGGTTGGTTGTTTCTCTCTATGAAATATTTATTTATCCCCTTATGTGGGAATGTTCTTGTTTATTTCATGGGTACTTTTGATATATGGGGTATTCATTGTTAGGTGTTAGGGGTGAAGGTGCGTCATTTCTTGTGCCTTGTGTGTTATACTTGGATTGTGTGCTCTTTCTCCTCACATTCATTTTGTTCATGAGAGAATGTGTGCTAAGTGTGAGATCTATGTATATTCCTCTAGTTGGTTCACACATCACTATTGGACCTTCATCTATATTAGTCACAAGGGATAGGATGAGGTTTCATAGAAATGTGGCTTGTTTGGGATAATTACATGACTTATGGTTTGAAAATCACCACATGTTGGTAGTCATTTAGTGAGTTTTAATACTCTTAAATGGAATTATTATTCACATTTTAGGGATCTGGTGTAGATCCCATGAAACATTTGATTTCTTGATTTGTTTTGTATATATTGGTTTCGATCTAGTGCTTGTTTGAATAATTTTCCATGCTTCATAGTTATTTCACCACTTATTGTTATATTTTATATATTACTTGTGTTATATGGTGTATTATAGTTGTTCTTGATTCATGCGTGTGTGATGGTTCATTTCCTTGGGAAAATGTGTTTTGAAAGATATTAGGAAAACATGTTTTGAATTTAAAGGTTCTTTTATGAGTTCTAAAGTGGATTTCAAAATGGGTGTTTTGGATTATAAATGGTGTCTTCAGCTTGTTAAATATTTTAAAATTTCTATTTTCATTTAAATAGAACAAGATGGTTATTTGTAAGAAATGTTAAGGGTATTCTGTTTTTCAAACAACTTAGTACGGTGTAAATGTTTTCCATAAATTTTTTTCAGTGTAGGAAAACAAATAGAAATGCTATGAAATATGTTTGTTGAATTGTTTTGGTTTTCCATAAGTTATATTCAAAGGCATGAATTCTAGATTTAATTTCAATCTTGACTTTATTAATTTACTTATAAAACATATTCCATATTTTTTAAAGGTTTTGGTGACCTACTGGGATCATATCTCACACATATATATTTTCACTTCCATGTTTTCGGTGGGATTTTCCTTTATTCCTTGAGGATGATATTGGCTGAGTTGGGTGGTGGTGAGAAACCAGAGGTTACATGGAGATGGTTTTAGTCTTGAATATATCTGGTGTGTATTCATTTTATTTTTTGTTAGTGGTATACCTTATTATTCATTATTTTCCCTCCTATTTTGTTTGATGATATTTATTTATGAAAATGGGTTGGATCAGTTTAGTGGGTTATGATCTGTTTGGAATGTCTATTTATTTTGGATATTTTATTTACATGTTCTTATATATTTATCTCTATTTTGGGTGAAATTTAATGTCCCATAAATTTTGTACATTTTTTTTAAATTGTATGGTATTATTTCGAGACCACATGATTTGGTGGCACGTGATTTCGTGGCCTAGTGATCCCGAAACGGGATTTTGAACTTTTTTAAGTTCACCTAAGTAAACGTGCAAGAGGATTTTCCTAACTTTTGAAATGGTGATCGGATAAAAAATATAAGGGAACTGTTGAATTCAGAATTCCAGGATTCTCTTATAAAGGACTTAACTTCAACCAACAAGGGTCAGATAGGGAAGTTAATTTTCATAATTTCTGGAAAAATAATAAAATAACATAACAAGTTATTTTATTTTATTTTCTCACCATTGAGTGGCGGACGAGGGTGATGTGGTTCATCGATTATTTTCATTAAAGGAAGATCTTTAATGGATTTTTTCTGCATAGCATAATGAAACATTAAGGGAAGCATAACTGATACGTTGTTTCATAAATGAAACAGTGTAACGACGCGACGTCGCAACTTAAAAGAAATGATGTGATGTGTTTTCTTTTAAAAAGATAATGTGTTGGAGAGGCATGAATTAAAATGTAGAAATTATCTGATTAACTTGTAATAAGGATTCTCTCCAATGACGAACGTCGATAGAATCACTAGCAACATCAACACTCCACAAAGAATGGTACCGGGAAGTGACAAACGCCAATAGAGCTTGAATCCTTGAGGGAAAAGTGCTTCAATGACAAACCTAAATTGAGGTTATGGGTTGTTTTGTTTTACATTTCCCCATTATTCATTCTAAATGATGAATGTAGATCCACCCACAAACAGTTTGATCCACGGATCGTCCGTTCTTGGGGGAGGGTGATGTTTCTTGGGATTTCTATTTGGGATTAGATTATTGTTGATAGAAAATCATACCAAAAACTCCCCCTATTTTAAAACTCTAACGCAGAGGGCCCATGCTGACATGAACAAGGCCCGAGGCCCTCCTCTTGTGTGTTATTCATGGAAAATAATTTGAAAGGGGCGACGAGGAAAATTCAAGGCCTTCGTAGGGAAGGCAATACCCCTTGGAGGTCAAAGGCAAACTTGGTGCGAAGAACGGACCACCGGTGTAGACCCAGTGGTCCGTGGAATATCCCATAGGTGCCGGAAGCTATGGGCGGGTGGTGGAGAACCACAACGGTGCACTAGAGTTGACTACTACAGCCATCTCGGGACGTGGTGCAGTGGGAAGAGGCGTCGGATGGGGGCATAGATGCAGCCCCTCTGTCGCAAGATAACGTGGTCAATTGACCACATGTGGTGAATTAGTCTAACCAGCTTTGTTGGAAGTGTGGCTGCAATCCACGATCAAATGATTACAGTAGGAGGCACTGGCCCCACAGACGACCAACGGGGTGAAGGGAAGTCGGATGCGGCTTCCAGTCGCGTCCCGGGCAAGCGGACCTGGCCGGGCCAGACCTACGGCCAAACGGACTATACCTAGGCTAGGATAGGTTTTTTTAGGGTTAACGGACCTGGGTCGGGTTAGTGGACCCCATTCCGGGTTGGGTCAGACCGGTCCCCGACCCCACTGGAACATTTTTGGAAAAACACCAATATCATTCTAACCGGGCATCCATTTGCGGTGTTGTAACCCTCACGAAGAAGAGGATATTTTGGAATAATCTATGAAGGATTTAATGGATGTTAAAATTCAAAGAATGTCCTGGGGAGTGGTTCTCCCAATATCAAGCGTGCTATGTGTGGAAACCCTGTGGTTGGTTGAGACCAAAAGACTGCTAACGAGCGACCCTATGTGGGCCTGATATAATGGTCCAGTGGGAAGTGGATTTTGTGTGATCCGACAGGCCCACAGTGGGGAGAAAATTATGTGTGAACTGGAAGACCCACTGTACTCAAGAGGAGGAGTACCTCAGTATGTCCATAGGTGAAAATTGACTTATGTGTGACCCAACATGCCCATGGTGGGGAGAGGCTTTTGTGTGACCCAACATACCCATAGTACTCACCAGGGATGAGTACCATAGTATACCAAGGATATTGGGAAGTGGCTTCTATGCGACCCGACAGACTCACTATACTCATTGAGGAGTAGTTCTCCAGCAGCACATGGTGTTCAATGATGTGACTAATGTTCCTACTTTCCTACTCTAGAATATACATGGTGTGATATGTCTTGCTAAGTGATCATGCTTGGTGATCATGATTTGGGGTTTTTTGTGTGGAATGAATTGTGGTATTTCCTTGTTTATTTGGGGTCCCTACTGAGTATTTTTTAGTCACCCCTTCACGGGCTTTTCCCACACGTGTTGTGTCTGGTGTAGATGACTGCCTCCTTGAAGGAAGACTTGGTAGCCCAGGACTCGAGGCTTCCCAATGATACCAAGTAGGCGGGGAATAATTCTATGGATTATAGTAGCTACTCCGCACTTACCCATCAGGTTGGGTTTCTAGTAGACGACTTCCAGGGTTTCTTGTGTAATTTCATGTTTTCCAGTTAGTCTTTTGTTAGCTTTGTATTCTGTCCAATTTGACTTTCAGTTGTACTTATACTCAAAGGTTGTTTAGTGGCATGCTTGTTTACTTTTCTAGCTTTTGGATGTGGTTGTGTGTGCGTGTGTAAATTGATTATGGAAAATTCCTACCACTTGTGGGTTTCTACCTTCAGTGCTAGTCTCCAACCCCTAGCCTTCAGGAGGTGGGCTTGGGGTATGTCACGACACGAGCCCTGGGGGACAAGTCTGGACAAAGTGATATCAAAGGTGGCCAGTTCCACCTCAAAGACCAAGAGTCTATTGTTTTTTTTTTGGGGAAACAGTGTTGAATGTTTCAAGTTTAAATTTTAGATTCATGGATCCTAGTGTTGGTGCGGTGACCAATGTATCCATACACAAGGACCCTAAATTCTTCTATTTGGATCTATACATGAAAACACTGGTTGCATAAGTGGCCTCTTATGACCTTCCTGAATAAGAGTTATCTCACCTGGTATAATATTATTACTATGGTACATCTTGATCTATTTTAGGATGCCTCCACACAGACAGTAAACTTGGCTTCTGATACGCGATCATGTGGACAACCCGCCTAGTGATGAGGTGTTGGTTCAGGGACCAGTGCTAGAGATGGCCTCTCTGGGTGGTTCATCAAGGTTTCCACCACCCATTGATCAGTAGTTACTACCAGTGCTACTAGTAGAAGACGCGCGTAGGCTCAACTCCTTACATGAGTTTCAAAGACAGAGACCTCCCAGGTTCAGTGGAGAGATAGATCCTTAAGTCGCTGAGGACTAGCTGGAAGGAGTGACATAGGTATTCGGCTTAGTGAGGACACCACTTGACCATATTTTGATCTTGGACATGATCCTTATACAAGGATCGGAAGGGACATGGTAGATCTTGACCATCCAGGCTCATGATGAGGCGACCCTCACCTGGATAGACTTAGAGCGGCTTTTCTAGGATGATTTTCCCCCACGACATTACACTCTATGTGCATATAGGAGATGCTACACCTATAGTAGGGCATCATGTAAGTGGTTGAGTACTCTATGAGGTTTATAGACCTCTCTATCTACTCTACAGACATGTTGTGGGACCCTTTCATGAGGACATGAACCATTGATTAGGGACTCAGACGAGAGATCATGGCATCTATGGTGTCTCTCAGCATCCCTACTCAGGCTGAGGTGCTGGAGAGAGACCTTCGTATACAAATATTCCCAGTGTAGCAGGCACTAATTGTAGGATCCACCAACAGAAATTAAGGTGGTAGTGTCATCATTAATGTGCAATATGCAGCAGTACGGGGCTCTGAAAGCATAGGGAGTCTGCAGGGAACTAGGTTGTGCTTCACGTGCAGCGGGCATAGACACATGGCTCGAAACTATTCGAACCACCACATAGATGATCCACAGAAGGTTGAGGGAATTACAAGGAAGAGTCAGAGTTTTGAGAAAGGAGTTTTTTAGGGTGGAAGACATGGTAAGGGAGTAGGAAGAGTGGCTGGCGGTGAATGACAATTCGAGGTGCTACCACCACGACCACCAGGTGGTCGACCACGGGCTCAGGGAGCTGGAGGATATGGGAGAGGCCATCTTCAAGCAATGTAGGACTATGACCATGGAACTTCAGAGATTATTAGAGGCATGATCTGTTTATTCTCCACCTTAGCTGTAGTTCTTATAGACAAAGGTGTCGGTCGCTAATTATTTTCCACGGACCTCGTTCGAGGCTCGAAGATTCTGGTGTAGCCGTTGAATCGATCCTTATGATTAGAAATTTCTATGGGAGGGGATTCGATGATTACACACTAATGAAAACTTTGTGAGCTTACTCTAGGAGGAGAGAGCTTCGACTAGGATCTCTTAGTAGGGGCATCGAGGTCTTACTACGTCATCTTGGGTGTGGACTGGTTATCTATAGTCCATGCTCAGATCGAATGTTTTAGGAGAAAAGTGTGGTGTGTCCATGAGGATGGGGCTAGGTTTTCCTTCCTTGGTGATAAGGTAACCTTTTCATCACAGGGTGGAATTTCTCGAAGGAGGGTGTAGATGATCACTCACCAGTTGGCTAGCCTCACCCTCGGGGTGGAAGACAAGAGGAGTCCAAGCTTTCTTGTAGTGGTGGACGAGTATGAGGATGTCTTTCCTAAGGATATTCTAGGACTACATCCTCATTGGGAGGTAGAATTATATATCGACCTGTACCATGAGAAGACACCAATATCCACACCAGCATATCATATGACTCCCATAGAACTTCATGAATTGAGGGTATAGTTGGAGTACTTGCTAGAGAAGGGATTCATAAGGCCCAGTGTTTCACCATGGGAAACCCCAGTGTTGTTTTCCAAGAAAGAAGATAAGAGATTGAGGCTATGAATAGACTTCAGGTGCCTAAACCAGGAGACCATGAAGAACAAGTATCCACTATTGAGAATTGATGACCTCTTCGATTAGCTAAAGGGATCGAGGTGATTCTCGAAGATAATCCTCAGATTGGGATATCATCAACTTCAGGTACACTACTACAAATACGCCCTTTATCAGCGCTAAAAAGGGCCTTCAACAGTGCTAGGAAAAGCACTGTTAAAGTCGGTGAAGATAAAGGGGGGGGGGGGGTCCCCTTTATCAGTACTCAAAAAAAGCGATGATAAAGACCCTTTTTATCAGCGCCTTTTTTAGCGCTGATAAAGGGGTCCTATATCAGCGCTTCCTTTATCAGCGCTTTCATTTTAGTGCTGATAAAGGACCCGTTTATCAGCGCTTTTAAAAAAGCGCTGATAAAAGTTAAAAAAATAAAAAAAAACATTAAAAAAATTAATTTTTTTTTACAAAAAAGTAAAAAAATCATGCCAATCATGGGGGGGCTTTTATAGTGCTTAATCCCCCCTTTTAACAACGCTTTTTAGCCCCTCCAGCACCCACAGGCACCCCCTCCACCCTTTATCAGTGCTATACCCCAACATCCACCCCCATGCACGCGCCTCTGCCTCCAGCAGGTTTTGAACTCGAGACCTCCGCCCTGCGCGCCTAAGCCCTTACCACTACTCTATTTTGATTTGTTTTCTATTTCATGATATATATATATCTCTCTCTATATATAGTTATATTTATTCTTATAGTAATATATATTTATATTAATATATATATATAGTTATATTAATATATGTAGTTATATTAATATATATAGTTATATTAATATATATAGTTATATTAATATATATATATATATATATATTAATATATATATAGTTATATTAATATATATAGTTATATTAATATATATATAGTTATATTAATATATATCTCTATTTATATATATATAGTTATATTTATTCATATAGTAATATATATTTATATTAAAATATATATAGTTATATTAATATATCTATATATAGTTATATTAATATATATCTCTATTTATATATATATATTTAGTTATATTTATTCGTATAGTAATATATATTTATATTAATATACATATATATATAGTTATATAAATATATATATTTATAGTGATATTAATATATATATTTATAGTGATATTAATATATATATAGTAATATTAATATATATGTAGTTATATTAATAAATATATAGCTAGATTAATATATATATATAGTTATATTAATATATAGTAGTTATATAAATATTCATATATTGGTATTTTAAATAAAATGGATATTAGTTATTATTTAGATAGAGCTAATATATTTTATATGTAAATATGTTTAATTATTTATTTTAAAAATTTAATTTTTAGGTGTGAATATATAAAAAATATGTACATATAGTTATATATTTGATTATAAATAGCAGTGCATTATAAAAAATGATAAAATTTCAAATACATAATATCAATATGAATGTAATACCTTGGAATAAATTCAGTCCCACCAAAAAAGCCAATAATACCCCCTCAAACGAGGCTGAAAACCCACAAAATGTTAAAAAATCTGGGTACCCTGAATAAAAACTTAGTTTTGGAGGCCTTCTTAGCTGCTTTTGGCCTCAAAAAATGCTTGATCGGGGTTCCCCGGTCACAGCGATGTAGAGCTCATCACATGCTTCGATTTGATATGTGGTAGAGCTCCAACGGACACCCGGATCAAATGTTATGGCCGTTTGAAGTTTGAGTTGCGTTTTCAACTTATTTTGGATCTTTTTTTAATTTTTTTAATTTTTTTAGTCATCAAATTGTTATTAAATGAGTACTACTCCATAATAATTAGCAAATTATTAATTAAAATTTTTTTTTTAATTTTTTAAGAATCCATTTTCACTAAATATCTTATATATTAAGTATATTAAGTGTTAATGTACATTTATACTTATCTAAAATATATTTAAAAATTATATATTATATCTATATCAATATAACTATATTTATATATTAATATATTAATATATATATTTTTAATTTTTTAATTTCTTTTTGAATTTGACCCTTTATCAACGCTACTAAATGAGCGATGATAAAGGGGGTCCCTTTATCAGTGCTAAAAAAAGCGTTGATAGGGGGGGGGTTATCAGCCCTAAAAAAAGTGCTGATAAAGGGGTACTTTTATCAGCGCTTTTTTAGCGCTCATAAAGGCACCCTTTATCAGCACTTTTTTGAGCGCTAATAAAGGCCCCCCTTTATCAACGCTTTTTCATTAGCGCTGATAAAGGGGGGGGGGCTGGGAAAAACTGTTTTTGTGGTAGTGGTATGGGGTAAGGACATACTGAAGACAACCATTAGATGTTGGTATGACCACTATGAAGTTTTGGTGATTCCTTTCATCATGACCAATGCCCCAGTAGTGTTCATGGGACTCATGAATAGGATCTTAAAACCTTACCTCGATCGTTTCGTGGTGGTCTTCATTAATGACATCTTTGTGTACTCAGCGTCAGAGGCAGAGCATTATACACATCTGCAGATAGTTCTGGATACAATCCTAGAGCACTAGATTTACGCTAATCTCTCGAAGTTCCAATTTTTGATTCAGGAGGTCCACTTCCTAGGACACTTCATCTTGGAGGCTCGAGTTACAGTGGATTCGACAAAGATAGAGGCATTGCTTTCTTGGGAGCCACCAAGTAGTGTGACTGAGCTGTATAGTTTCATGGGGTTTTCCAGATACTATCAGAGGTTTGTGCCCAACTTTTCCAGAGTAGTAGAACCTTTATAATTTTTGACACAGAAGGGAAAACCCTTTGTGTGGATGGAGAAGTGAGAAAAGAGTTTCCAAAGGTTGATGTGGAGTCTGATTAGTTCCCCCCATCTTGAGATAACCGGAAGAGGGTGTTGGGTATATAGTTTTCTATGATGCATCAAGGACTGGAATAGGTTGTGTGATGATTCAGGAGTGATCGGTGATCGCCTATAGCTCGAGACAGTTGAGGTAGCATGAACAGAACTATGCAACCCATGAACTGTTGTTAGAAGCAATGGTCTTTTCCTTGAATAAGTGGCGACACTACATGACGGGTGAACAGTTTACCGTCTACTATAACCAAAAGAGTATCATGTATATATTCTCAATGAAGCACCTAAACTTGATACATGGGTGATGGATGGATTTCCTTCAATACTATGACTTGGATATAGTCTATACTTCTGGGAAGGGGAACGTGGTGGAAGACACGCTCAACAGGTGGTCTGGTTTATAGCTACTGAGTGAGGCGATAGAGAAGCTAGCCGCGATGCTGATATCCTTCATAGATATTGATAGAGCATATTACCTTCAGTCATTGACTATCACTCTCCCATTGTTATAGCAAGTTAATGAGGCACAACTTATTGATGTTGACTATGAGTCTTGACATGCTCAGTTATCCTCAGTACAAGCTCAATATAGATTTTCTATAGGTGGGGATCACATCATCCTTTTCAGAGGACACGTCGTAGTACCAGTGATTTTATGAGAGGAGGTGTTGAGTGATTTCCATACATCCCCTTGGGAGGTACATCTTGGTGTGGTGAAGATGTACTAGGACCTCTAATGTTGGTACTGGTGGCCAAGGATAACAAAACCAGTGGAAGATTTCATTTCGTGATGCCTCACTTGGTAGCAAGTGAAGGCTGAGAATCAAGTCCCAGAAGGCCTAGTATAGCCACTTGAGGTACTAGAATGGAAGTGGGATGGTATCTACATAGACTTTATAGGAGGGTTACCATGCACATCTAGGGTCCACGATTATATCTGTATGACCATTGACTGTATAAGTCCCCAACCTTAAACCTTACTTAATATTGAATTAAATGAATAATTCACATTGAGGATCTTTTCAGGTTTAGAGTTTTAGATAATTAGGACATAACTATTACATCTCAAAAGGTTACAAAGTAGAAACTTCTACTAAGTTTCCATAAAATAAAATCTCTCAAAAAGAACCATTTCTAGTTCCATGTTTTAGATAGCATGACTTTCCCTTGTTCACATCCTTGACACTATTCCACATTAAGTCCATGGAAAAAAATTTCAAAAAAACTTGGGGTGAGCATAAAAAGCTCAGTAAGGGATACACAATGAATGAAAACTATTAGTTTTTCAAAACAACATGTAAAACATGTATACTTTATCAAAGTAATACTTTTCACCTTTATGAAGTAGTAAAATCTCTTCAATGAATAAAAGATCATTACTTACCCTTTTGTAACCAAAAGATTACCATAAAACCCATATAAAGATCACATAACATATAAAGGTAACTTGGGACATAAACATACTTAAATGGAATAATCATACGGTCGACTTCCACACATATCACTTAATGGAATAGCCATACGGCCGACTTCCATACCCAATGCATTGGAGGTTATAATGTAACAACCCATCCAGGTATTCATGGCACCACCCGGCATATGGTTTATCACGTAACCACCCGTCAAATGTCCAAGTACCATTATAAAATCATAATACATAAAACAAATATAATGGAAAGAAAACATTTCCACACTTTGATCACAATATATCACTTAAATATATTGACATAACAAATCCATTATAAAAAATCCTTTTCAATACCAAAATACATAAAACAGTATATGGTATTTATTTAATATTAAAAAAAACATTACATCTTGTTGAGGAAGCCAAATACCAAATAATACTCGCAGCGGCGGAAAAGGTCGTTGTCACCGCGTACGTTAAAAGAAAAATTCATTTTTTTTGTTCAGTAAAACGCTTCATAGACAAATATTACTTTTGTATAAAAGTAAAAGTCAAAGGGGTTTATACACCATATAAAATATTGTTGTGTATAAAATGAAATATGCCTCAATGAAAGGAGATTGAGACAAAGTCCCTTACCTCGGGTCCGACTTGACTCGGTCGTTCTTTAACGTCCTAAATAATAAACTTGAGTTAATTTATACTTGATTAAGAACCCTTTTAAAGTTCATTATTACTTTTATATCACTTATTACCATGTTATAAACATTATGTAATCATTTAAGTTAATAATGTTTGTTTTGTCGATATTTGGTTCTTAAGTCGAAAGTGGACTTCTTACAATTACATGTTGTTCGTGTGGTCAAAGGTTCATTATATCCAGAATGATATTCATGATTTTTATATCATATATATCATATATATCCATCATATACATGTATTTATAATATTACATAATCATTTAGAGGTAAGAAATGAAATTCACCGTTCATGGAGACGGTAAGCCGTACGTACGCATGAACGCTACTTTCATTTCTATGTCATATTAATGGAATTAAAACTAAATGAGATGTATGAATATTTTAATTCCAGAATTATATTAATCATTTAGATGTAACATAAATAATATATAATAAATTTAAATCCATACTTTATACATCCCACATATGGAATTAACGAATCAAATCACTTTGAGGGGGCGGTAGTCCGCACTTCCTAAAATGAAGATATCACGTATACCCATAATGGAAGCCATAAATGTGTAAAATAAATGAAAAATACAGAATCCTAAATAATACATAAACATATTATATATCATATATAAATATAGGGACATCTTAATTGCCACCTTTGAAGGTGTTGGAAGAATATTGAACAATCATCGTTTTGTGAGGCAGAAATTCTCCATCCACAGAAATAGTATGTTATTTAACCATTAGATGTAGGTGTGTGTAAGTGTAGCTCGAATTCTTCTTATAAAAACATCCTAGTATATTGAAGATACTTTAGTTGTTACAAAATAAATGAATAAAAAGAGTTTAGGGGGTTGTAGAAGCAAAATAAAAAAACACAAGAGAAAACACTACCTTTAAAACGGGTAACTCTTTTTGATTTGAGCTCAAAGGCTTCCTTGGGAAGCCTTCTACCCAAAGTGAGGATTCTAGGAGTAATAGAGGGGTGTGGAGAGACTAAATGGTCATATCTTGGCCGAACCAAAGTCTTGAGAGGTATGGGTATGGAGGTAGTGGTGGGGGCCTTTTATAAGAGGAGAGGAGGGGAACTCTTGGAACGTTAAGAAAAGATACATTATTATAAAATGATTTTTGGATAAAAAGGGTCCAAAAATTATATATTTATAGGATAAGGTGATAATAGTTATAAATCCACCCATCCAATAGGTTTTTGACATGTGTAGGTCTTAGATTTTACAATATGTTTTCATTTTATTTAAATCGTTAAATAATGAGGTAATAGCTGCATCATCATAGTGTCATAAATAATTTAATTTATTTAATGTCTAAAAATTATCAAAAAAAAATATCATGATGTAGGAAATACTTTTATATTTCTAATTAATATTTATAGTAAAAAATCTGACTTCTATAACCCCATTTAAAAATTGTTTTAGTAAAACAACTCATGTTTGTGACATTTTTATTTTAACCTTAAATAAAACGTTTTTAATGTCATTTCCTACCAAAGTGTCTCCATGGGGTCCCCAAGTTGTCCCATGGATTTTCTTGGTCGTCCATGACACATCCAATAAGGGTAGGACATGTGTCATGTTAATTTCATATTATTAAAACATTATTTTTACCTTAAACTACACTAATTACCTCTAATCGCGATTAAAAACTTAAAAGTTACTATTCAGCAAAAAAATTATTTCAATCCCATTGAACCAAATTTTACTTCTTAATGAAAACCATGTATGTCGTATTTTTGAAATTCAAAACACAAAGGTGGTAAAATTTCATTTAAATGAAAAATCAGTTTTTTTAAGTACTACTTAGTGGTTTCACTATTCATCAAAAATTGATGTTTTTCATAAAAATACAAAAAATTAACCCTAAGCTATATTTGATATTCCGAATAAAAAAATGATGTCTATTTTAAAAAATTCAAAACATATAAGTTGCATTAATTAATTCAATAATTAATTCCCGCTGTCAGAGCGAATAGCGTGTTTTTATGAAACAATAAGTATCAAAAGATTGACACAAGTTTAAGTCCAATTTCAAAGTGAAATTAATTCCAAAGACCAATATTGGATTAAATGGAAAAAATATATTCCAATTGAATTTTAAAACCTATTCAAAACATAATCTAATCATATAAATAAATTAGATTAAAAAGAGGTTTTGAATTAAAATACATCATTTTTCACTATTCATTAAAAAATGAACTTTATCGAAAAAATACAAAAAATCTACACAAAGTAAATTTTGATATCCCGATTCTAAAGGAGAGTTTTATTTGGTCCAATAGAAAGTATAAGAGTGACCAAAACTATATTTAAAGAAGGTTCTCCATGAAAAGGTGATAAGCCGACCTTTAGTGAAAATTAGAGTATATATGCCTAAAATTGAATTCTTTTCATATATTAAGCCTTTATCCTTTATTGGATAAATGTAGAAACATTTAAAAAAACATATATAATCATATTTTAGGTATTTCTATTCATTCCCGCCAATACAACGGCTTCGTGTTAACTACCATTTAAAATAAAATTATTTTATTTCTAGTGTGCAACGTAAGATTTCAAAGAAACTCTTTGTTGCGTATTGGGTACACTATCGAACATAGTAACCCCTTTAAAGTAAAATTAATATTTAATTTGTAAATATTAATAAATATGAAAATTTTTTATTCTTTATTTACCTGGGATGTTGCATCCTTACCCCCTTTTGGGAATTGCATCCTCGCAATTTTATTCACTTATCAAAATAAGTGGGGGTATTTATCTCTCATAGAATTTTTAGATTCCCACTTTGCTTCTTCAACCATATGGTTTTTCCACAAAACCTTTATGTGGTGAATTACCTTATTTCACAACACTTTCTGTCTTCAGTCAAGAATCTGGACTGGTTGTTCTTCATAAGAGAGATTCTCTTCCAACTGAACTACCTCTGGGCTCAAAACATGAGATGGATCTGGCATATACTTTCTCAACATAAAAACATGAAAAACATTGTGTACCTGAGATAAAATAGGAGGTAAAGCCACTCTGTAAGCAACTGATCCAACTTTCTCCAGAATTTCATATGGTCCAATGAACCTTGGACTCAGCATTCCTTTCTTACCAAATCGCATCACACGTTTCCACGGTGAAAATTTGAGAAAAACATGATCACCTACCTCAAAAGATAAATCCTTCCTCCGGTTATCCGCATAACTTTTCTGTCTGCTCTGAGTTGTTCTAATGTGTTTCTGAATCAACTGAACTTTTTCTGCCATCTCTTCTACCAATTCTGGTCCCATCAGCTTCCTTTCACCCACTTCATCCCAGAAAGCTGGAGTTCGACACCGCTTCCAATATAATGCCTCAAATGGTGCCATATGTATACTGGAATGAAAACTGTTATTATAAGAAAACTCAACCAAAGAAAGATGTTGGTCCCAACTTCCCTGATAATCCATAGAGCACGCTCGTAGCATATCCTCCAAGGTCTGAATTGTTCGTTCTGACTGCCCATCTGATTGCGGATGAAAAGCTATACTAAAATTTAATTCAGTACCCAATGACTTCTGAAGGCCTTTCCAAAAGTTAGAAGTAAACCTGGGATCATGATCATATACAATGGAGAGGGGAACTCCATGAAACCTGACTATCTCTTTAAGATACAATCGAGAAAGTTGATCTAGAGATAATGTATCTCCAATAGGAAGGAAATGAGAAGATTTAGTCAATCGATCAACAATAAACCAGATTGCATTATTACCTCGATATGTCCTCGGTAATCCCACAACAAAGCCCATGGATATATTTTCCCATTTCCACTCTAGCACTGGTAATGGATGAAGCATCCCTTTTGGTAACTTCCACTCTTCTTTAACCTGCTGACAAGTCAAACACTTCACAGTAAAATCAACAATATCTCTTTTCATTCCATCCCACTAGTAATACTCCCGCAGATCCCTGTACATCTTAGTACTACCAGGATGAACTGAAAACGGGGAACTATGAGCCTCACATAACAACTCATTATTCAACTTTGAATCACCAGGCACACATAATCTCTTACCAAACCTCAAAACACAATCATTATCAATGTTGAATTCAGGCAACTTACCCTTCTAAACCAGCTCTACCTTTTTCTGTAACTCACTGTCTTCCCTCTGTGCTTGCTTAATTCTGTCTGATAGGGATGATCTCACTGATACCTGAAACAAAACAGAAGAACTTCCTGCACCAACAACTTCTATGCCAAGGTTCATCAAATCAAAAACCAAAGGATCACGTTCCAAACACAACATTTTTAATGAATCATTACTTTTTCAACTCAAAGCATCATCCACTTTATTTGATTTTCCTGGATGGTAATGAATTGTACAATCATAATCCTTGATTAATTACAACAATCTCTTCTGTATCATGTTCAATTCTTTTTGAGTGAATATATACTTTAAAATTTTGTGATCAGTATATATTTCAAACTTTACTCCATACAAATGATGCCTCCAAATTCTTAAGGCAAAAACAACAGCAGCTAATTCCAAGTCATGTGTAGGATAATTTACCTCATGAATTTTCAACTGGCGTGAAGCATAAGCAATTACCTGATCATTCTGCATAAGGACACAACCAAGTCCTTTCAATGAATCATCACTGTAGATAACAAACTCACCATTCCTGGAAGGAAGTGCCAAAACTAGAGCATTCACCAATCTTTTTTTCAACTCCTGAAAACAATCATCACATTCGTTTGTCCATATAAACTTAACACCCTTCCGAGTTAGCTTAGTTATTGGACTAGATAATCATGAAAAATTTTCAAAAAACCTTCGGTAGTAACCTTCCAAACCATGAAAACTACAGATCTCGGTTATATTTGTGGGTCTTGGAAATTCTTCAACAACTTTTGTTTTAGTAGGATCAACAGTTATGCCATCTTATGAAACAATGTGACCCAGGAAAGAAATTTGTTGTAACCAAAACTCACACTTGCTGAAATTTCCATACAGTTTCTTTTCTTTTAAGGTTTGCAAGATAACCCTTAAATGACTTTCATGATCCTCTTTACTTTTAGAAAACACCAAAATATCATCAATGAAAACAAAAAAAAACTTATCCAAGAACTCATGGAAAATTCTATTCATAAGGTCCATGAATACAGCAGGTGAATTGGTTAACCCAAAAGTCATAACTATCAAAATCATAATGGCTATATCTAGTATGGAACACAGTCTTCGGAACATCTGCTTCTTTTACTTTCAACTGATGGTACCCCGACCTCAAGTCAATCTTCGAAAAATACTGAGCTCCCTGGATCTGATCAAAAAAATCATCGATATGAGGCAAAGGATACTTGTTCTTAGCAGTAATGTTATTTAAGGCTCTATAATCAATGAAAAGTTTCATTGATCCATCTTTCTTTTTAACAAATAAGACATGAGAACCCCCTGGTGATGTGCTAGGTCGAATGAAACCTTTATCTAATAACTCCTGCAATTTCTTCTTTTACTCTAAAAGTTCAACTTGAGCCATTCGATAAGGGGGTTTTGAAATTGGCTTAGAATCAGGAACTAAGTCAATAGTAAATTGAACTTCCCGATCATGAATAATACCAAGCAACTCATTATGAAAAACATCAAGATACTCATTTACCACTGGCACATCATTAATCTGAACAGTTCCTTTATTTTCAACAATATGTGCAAGGTAACATTCATTTCCATCTTTAACTAGTTTCTCAACTTCTTGACATGTTATCAAAATCAAGGGTTCATTCTTGTACACAAACTGAAAATATTTCTAAAAAGAAACCATTTTAGCTCTGCAGTCAATCTTAGCATGATAAACAGAAATCCAATCCATTTCCAAAATAACATCAAACTCTACTAGAGGAAAAACAATAAGGTTTGCAGGTAGATTCTTTCCGCACACAAGGATAGGAAGGTTCTTATAATTCCTTTTGGTCTCAACGTTTCCTCTGGGTGTTTTTACCATAAGTTCAGGGTTCATATCTTGAGATGGAATTTCCAATTTACTAGAAAACTTCTCATAGATGAAAGAATGTGTAGACCCTGAATCAAACAACACATTGGAATAATCTGAATAAACAAACAATGTACCTAATACTACTTCATTCGATGGCCCAACATCTGCTGAAGTATTTGCAAAGGATTTCACCACCCCTTTCTGCTTGTATTCTGGATGCTTTTCCCCAGTTGAGTTCTTCGTTAGACACTCATTTTCATAATGACCCATTTCATTACACTTAAAACATCTTACCGCTGGCTTTTCTTGGTCTGCTTGATCATCTTCCTTACAGTTACGAGCAATATGACCAGACTTACCACACCGAAAGCACTTTCCAAACTTGGATAAACATTCTCTAGGATGCATTTTACCACACTTCTCACAGGATGGATATTTGGTTTTCTTACCTATTTTCTTCTTTGAGGAATTCTTTTCCTTTGCCTGCCAACTGGACCTCTTATTCTGTTGTTTGTCAAAGAACACCTGATCATCGACAAACTCCATTTCCACCTTCTCCGCACATCGAACAAGTTTTTCATAACTTTTGAACTCATGAGAAGCTAAATCCCTTCGATACTTTGTCTTTAACCCTGAGTAAAAACGGTTTATTTTACTATCAAGATCTCATATGAAGTTTGGAGCATACCTTTCCAATCGAGTGAACTTTTCTTCATAAGCAGCCACTAAGTCATCCTCCTGCCTCAATTCTAGGAACTGTTTTTTCATCCTAAGACGAACCACCTTAGGAAAATATTTCTCAAGAAACATACATTTGAATTCTTCCCAGTGAAGATCATCAATCTCATCAATATCCCTGATATTTTTCACCATCGACCACCACTGATCAGCTTCACCTTCAAAACGGTAAACATCAAGACTAACCTTTTGATGTTCTGAACACCCCATGACATCAAAAATATTCTCCAGTGCTTTAATCCACCCTTCAGCTTGCACGGGGTCAGATGATCCTCTGAATGATGGGGGATGTTGCCTCATGAAATGTTCCACCACTGACATGTTCCTCTGCGGTTGATCTGGATGATCTCGTGCATGGATACCACCACCATTTATAGCCTGAGTCAACTATTCCATCACTGCAACAAACTGTTTAGTTCCAATTCCAACCATCTCAGGTTGCTGATTTGGAAGGTTGTCTTCCTCCTGATGTCGTCCCAACATAGCTGCCTTGTTTCCTCTGCGGAAAACCATTCTGAACACCGAAATATCCTAGGCAAATCAACATGGTAATCATTAAATGCTATATCATTTCAGTCATACCATAAATTAATTTATAATTTAACAATTTTCTAACTCCTAAAGTTGTCTAAACTGACCTATGATACCAACTATAAGGCCCAGCCTTAAACCTTACTTAATATTGAATTAAATGAATAATTCACGTTGAAGATCTTTTCAGGTTTAGATTTTTAGAGAATTAGGACATAACTATTACATCTCAAAAGGTTACAAAGTAGAAACATCTACTAAGTTTCCATAAAATAAAAAATCTTAAAAAGAAACATTTCTAGTTCCATGTTTTAGATAGCATGTATTTCCATTGATCCCATCCTTGACACTATTCCACATTAAGTCCTATGAAAAACATTTCAAAAAAACTTGGGGTGAGCATAAAAAGCTCAGTAAGGGATACACAATGAATGAAAACTGTTAGTTTTTTAAAACAACATGTAAACCATGTATACTTTATCAAAGTAATACTTTTCACCTTTATGAATTAGTAAAATTTCTTCAATGAATAAAAGATCATTACATACCCTTTTGTAACCAAAATATTACCATAAAACCCATATAAAGATCACATAACATATAAAGGTAACTTGGGACATAAACATACTTAAATGGAATAACCATACGGTCGACTTCCACACATATCACTTAATGGAATAGCTATACGACCGACTTCCATACCCAATGCATTGGTGGTTATAACATAACCACCCATCCTGGTATTCATGTCACCACCCGTCATATGGTTTATCACGTAACCACCGGTGAAATGTCCAAGTACCATTATAAAATCATAAGACATAAAACAAATATAACAGAAAGAAAGAATTTCCACACTTTGATCACAATATATCACTTAAATATATTGACATAACAAATCCATTATAAAAAACCATTTTCAATACCAAAATACATAAAACAGTATATGGTATTTATTTAATTTTAAAAAAAAAACATTACGACTTGTTGAGGAAGCCAAAGACCAAATAATACTCGCGGCGGCGTAAAAGGTCATTGTCACTGCGTACGTTAAAATAAACATTCCTTTTTGTCATTTAGTAAAACGCTTCATAGAAAAAGATTTCTTTTGTATAAAAGTAAAATTCAAAGGGGCTTATACACCGTATAAAATAAAGCTGTGTATAAAATGAAATATTCCTCAATGAAAGGAGATTGAGACAAAGTCCCTTACCTCGGGTCTGACTTGACTCGATCGTTCTTTAACGTCCTGAATAATAAACTTGAGTTAATTTATACTTGCTTAAGAACCCTTTTCAAGTTCATTATTACTTTTATATCACTTATTACCATGTTATAAACATTATGTAATCATTTAAGTTAATAATGTTTGTTTTGTCGATATTTGGTTCTTAAGTCGAATGTGGACTTCTTACAATTACATGTTGTTCGTGTGGTCAAAGATTCATTATATAAAGAATGATATTCATGATTTGGATATCATATATATCATATATATCCAGCATATACATGTATTTATAATATTACATAATCATTTAGAGGTAATAAATGAAATGAACCGTTCATGGAGACGGTAAGTCGTACGTACGCATGAACGCTACTTTCATTTCTATGTCATATTAATGGAATTAAAACTAAATGAGATGTATGCATATTTTAATTACATAATTATATTAATCATTTATATGTAACATACATCATATATAATAAATTTAAATCCATCCTTTATACGTCCCACATATGGAATTAACGAATCAAATCACTTTGAGGGGGCGGTAGTCCGCACTTCCTAAAATGAAGATATCACGTATACCCATAATAGAAGCAATAAATGTGTACCATAAATGAAAAATACAGAATATTAAGGAATACATAAACATATTATATATCATATATAAATATAGTTACATCTTAATGGCCACCTTTGAAGGTGTTGGAAGAATATTGAACAATCATCGTTTTGTGAGGCAGAAATTCACCATCCACAGAAACAATATGTTCTTTAACCATTAGATGTAGGTGTGTGTAAGTGTAGCACGAATTATTCTTAAAAAAAATCCTATTATATTGAAGATACTGTATTTGTTACAATATAAATTAATAAAAAGAGTTTAGGGGGTTGGAGAAGCAAAATAAACCAAAAGAACATAAGAGAAAACACTACCTTTAAAACGGGTAACTCTTTTTTATTTGAGCTCAAAGGCTTCCTTGGGAAGACTTCTGCCCAAATTGAGGCTTCTAGGAGTAATAGATGGATGTGGAGAGAGAAAATGAGCTGAGATTGGCCAAACCAAATGCTTGAGAGGTGTGGGTAAGGAGGTAGATGTGGGGGCCTTTTATAAGAGGAGAGGAGGGGTACTCTTGGAAAGTTAAGAAAAGATACTTTATTATGAAATTATTTTCGGATAAAAAGGGTCCCAAAATTATATATTTAGAGGATAAGGTGATACGAGTTAGAAATACACCCATAAAATAGGTTTTCGACTTGTGTAGGTCTTATATTTTACATTATCTTTTCATTTTATTTAAATCGTTAAATAATGAGGTAATCGCCACATCATCATGGTGTCATAAATAATTTAATTTATTTAATGTCTAAAAATTATAAAAAAAAATATAATGATGTAGGAAATATTTTTATCTTTCTAATGAATATTTATAGTAAAAAATATGACTTTTATAACCCAACTTAAAAATTGTTTCAGTAAAATAACTCATGTTTGTGACATTTTTATTTTAACATTAAATAAATATATTTTAATGTCATTTTCCTACCAAAGTGGCTCCATGGGGTCCCCAAGTTGACCCATGGATTTTCTTGGTCTGCCATGACACATACAATAAGGGTAATACATGTGTCAAGTTCATTTCATATTAATAAAACGTTATTTTTACCTTAAACTACACTAATTACCTCTAATCATGATTAAAAACATAAAAGTTACTATTCAAAAAAATTATTTTAATCCCATTGAACCAAATTTTACATATTAATGACAACCATGTATGTCTGATTTTTGAAATTCAAAACACAGAGGTGGTAAAATTTTATTTAAATGAAAAATCGGTTTTTTAAGTACCACTTAGTGGTTTCACTATTCATCAAAAATTGAAGTTTTTCAGAAAAATACCAAAAATTCACCCTAAGATATATTTGATATTACAAATACCAAAATGATGTCTATTTTACAAAATTCAAAACATATAAGTTGAATTAATTAATTCAATAATTAATTCCCGCTGTCAGAGCGAATAACGTGTTTTTATGAAACAATAAGTATCAAAAGATTGACACTAGTTTAAGTCCAATTTCAAAGTGAAATTAATTTCAACGACCAATATTGGATTAAATGGTAAAAATATATTCCAATTGAACTTTAAAACCTATTCAAATGATAATCTAATCATATAAATAAATTATATTAAAAAGAGGTTTTGAATTAAAATACAACATTTTTCACTATTCATTAAAAAATTGAACTTTATCGGAAAAATACCAAAAATCTACACAAAGTAAAGTTTGATGTCCCAATTCTAAAGGAGAGTTTTATTTGGTCCAATAGAAAGTATAAGAGTGACCAAAACTATATTTAAATAATGTTTTCCATGAAAAGGCGATAAGTCGACCTTTAGTGAAAATTAGAGTATATATGCCTAAAATTGAATTCTTTTCATATTTTAAGCCTTTATCCTTTATTGGATAAATGTATAAACATTTAAAAAAACATATATAATCATATTTTAGTTATTTCTATTCATTCCCGCCAATACAACGACTACAAGTTAACTACCATTTAAAATAATATTATTTTATTACTAGTGTGCAACGTATGATTTCAAAGAAAATCTTTGTTGCGAATCGGGTACGCTATCGAACATAGAAACCACTTTAAAGTATAATTAAAGTTTAATTTGTCAATATTAATAAATATGAAAATGTTTTATTCTTTATTTACCTGAGATGTTATAGACTGACTCTGTAAGGCGGATCACTTCCTACCCATCAGGGAGTCGGGATTGGTAGAGGTCATGGGGAACCTCTCATCTAGGTGATAGTGCAGCTATATGGTGTTCCTTTGATGATTGTCTTAGACCATGATACACGATTTACATCCTGGTTGTGGAAGGGGTTGCAGAATGCATTCGGGACTCAGTTGCGCTTGAGCACATCTTTTCACCCCCAGAAAGATGGTCAGACGGAGTGAACCATACAGACCTAGGAGGACATGCTTTGTGCTTGTGTCTTTGATTTTTGTTTCATTTGGGAGGACCAACTACCATTGGTGGAGTTTGTATATAAAAATAGCTATCACTCTACCATTGGCATGGCACCGTTTGAGGCCTTATACGGGTAGCCATGACGATCACCTTTATACTGGAAAGTCCTAGGGGGTCTGCACTCATGGGTCTAGAGTTGGTACGAGATACCACTGAGAAGGTTCAGATCATCAAGGAGTGGATGTGGACTGCACAGAGTAGGAATAATTATTATGCCGATCAGATAAGGGGACCCTTGGAGTTTGAGGAGGGAGATCATGTGTTATTTCGGGTCTCACCCCGATGGGGTTTGTAGAGATTTGGTAGGGGCGAAAAGATATCTCCAAGTTTCATCAGACCTTTCCATATTCTGAGTAGATTTGGTGTGGTGGCATACCACCTATATCTCCCCCCACAGATTCACCCAGTGCATGATGTTTTCTACGTGTCTCAGCTGAGGAGGTACATGCATGACCCATCACACGTCATCGACTAGTGTGAGCTAGACATTGGATATGGGGTGAAGTTTGTGGAGTTCCCAGTGGAGATAGAGGATCGACAGGATCGGGTCCTTTGTGGCAGTTGATTCCACTTGTGCACATTCAGTGGTAACATGAGAATTTTTAGCAGATAACATAGGATTAGGAGGCTCAGATTCGTGCTTAGTACCCCCATTTTTTATTAGGTTTTTTGGATTTCTGGGATGCAAATCCCTATGGTGGGGAGAATTTAACTTCTATAAATTTCCACATATATATTTTTAAATTGTATGGAATTATTTTGAGACCACACGCTTTGATTTCATGTGATTCTGCAGCTCTGTGATCTCGGAATTGAATTTTTAACTTTTTTTAAGTTCACTTAAGTAAATGTGTGTTTGGGTGTTCCTAACTTTTGATTCGTTTCTTGGATAAAAAATATGAGGCACCGTTGAACTCGTAACGCTGGGATTCTCCTAGAGATGACTTAACTTCGACCAGCAAGGTTCAGATGGAAATGTTAATATTCAGACCTTTTGAAAAAATAATAAAACAACTTAAAAAGTTATTTTATTTTCTCTTCTCACTATTGAGCTGTGGATGATAGAGCTATAGTGCGACGACGAGGCACATTAAAGGAAGATCCTAAATGGCTCATTTTTTCTAGAGTAATGATGAATTAAGGGAATTATAATAGATAAATTATTTTATAAATGAAAAAGATTAACAGAAACACTATGACGTGTTTTATTTTAATAAGCTAACACATTAGAGTGACAATAATTAAACAGTGGAAATTCTCTGATGAACCTATGACAAATATTCCCTTCAACGATGAATAGAGAATTCTAGCAGGATCGCTAGTAATTTCGACGCTCTATGAATAATGAGACCAGAAAGCGATAAAATCCAATGGATCTTGAATCCTCAAGGAAGAAGTTCTTCAATGATGAACATCAATCAAGGTAGGGTTTTATTTATGTTTTCCCATTATTTATTCTAGACAACGAATGTAGATCAACCCATGAATAGGTATATCCAGGGATCATCCATTCTTAAGGGAGGGTGATATTTCATGGGATTTTTATTCGGGATTAAATTATTATTGATAGAACATCATCCCCAAAACCCCTCATTTAAAACTCCAATTAAGAGTGCGCATGCCAACACGTACAAGTCTCAAGCCCCTTTTCTTGTGCATTCTTCATGGAAGAGCATTTGAAAGAGGTGACAAGGAAGATTCAAAGCATTCTTAGGGAATATGATACCCCATGGAGGTTATAGGTGTAATTAGTTTGAAGAATGGACCACTAGTGAAGACCTAGTGGTTCGCAAAAGAGCCTATTGGCATGCCGACAGTGGCCCGTGGTGACAGCCTTGGGTGGGTGGAAGTGCACTGGATTTGACTGTCATGAATAGATCAGGCCACAGCGCAACGAGAATATCCACCAGATGGTGGTAGAGACATGTCCCCTCGGCCACATCGGTGGAGTGTCCTGCATCCATATGCCACAGTTCATAGGATCACACGGTCGATTAACCACATACAGGGAATCCGACGAGCTAGATTAGCCGGTCGCGGGGTGGCAATCTGCAGTCATTTGACTGCGAGAGGAGGTGGTAGCCCTGCAGACGACCTATGGGGAAAAGGGAAGATGAACGTGGCTTCCAGAAATGTCCCAACCTGGTGGACCAGGAAGACCAGCAGGCTAGAACCACTGCCCAATGGACCGGACCTAGGCTGGGTCGGATCGGGCCAAGACCCCACCAGACCCTTTTTAAAAAAACACCAATATCATTCAAATTGTTCTTCTGTTTGAAAATTTGTTTGTAGTGTTGGAACCCTCATGATGAGGCATAGGTTTTGGAATACTCTATGGAGGATTTCATGGTAGTAATATTAGACGAATGGATTGGGGAGTAGTTTTTCCAGCTTCAAGCGTGATATGTGCAGAAACCCTACAGTTGGCTGAGACCTAAAGACTGCTGATGAGTGAACACATGTAGATTAGATACTGTATACCAGTGGGAATAATCTTTTCTGTGACCTAGAAATCCCACGGTGGGGAGTGGCTTCTGTGTGACTCAAAAAAACCATGGTACTCGACAAGAGGAGAACCTCAGTATGGCCATAGGTGGAAAGTAGATTCTGTGTGACTCGGGATGCCCATAGTTGGGAGATGATTCTATGTGACCTATTATACCCATGGTACTCACCTGGGATGAGTACCATAGCAGTCCAAGGTTAGTGTGAAGTAGCTTCTGTTTGACCCGGTAGTCCCACTGTACTCATTTAAGGAGTTCTCCAGTAGCCCATGGTGTTTGATGATGTGACTGATAGTTATACATTCTTACTATAGAATATACCTGGTGTGAGATATCTTGATTTGTGATCATTCTTGGTGATCATGATTTTTGGGTTGGTTGTGGTTTTATTTGTGGCATTTCCTTGTTTGTTTCGGGTCCCAACTAAGTATTTTTTTAATCACACCAATAGAGGCTTCACCCGCATTTGTTGTGTCTGGTGCAGATGACCGCTACCTTGACGGGGGACTTGGTGGACCAAGACACGTGGGTGACTAGTGATACTAGTTGAGCGGGGCGTACTTATAAAACTTCTAGAAGTTACTCTGCACTTACCCATCATGTGCAGTTTCCATCAGACGTATTCTATAGTTTCTTTTGTACTTTCCTGTTTTTTAGTTATTCTTTTGTTGGGTTTGTATTCTGGCCCATTTGACTTTCAGTAGTACTTGTACTCAGTGGTTTTTTAGTGGAATGCTTGTTTACTTTTCCAGCTCTGGGATGTGGTTGTGTGTGCATGAGTACATGTATTTTGGAAAATTCCTCCCACTTGCAGGATGACGCCTTCAGCAATAGTCGCTAACCCCTAGCCTACGGGAGGTGGGATTGGGGTGTGTCACGACATAGTCCTCAGGGGATGGGTCATGACATGAAATCATTCCCAAATGGATTCTTATGATGTCCAAGAACTATTATCCATACTGTGGGGATTAAGAATTCCCTTTAGGCATTAATAAATATTGGGCTAGTTGATGGGTTCGGTGGAATCCCATGCTAGTTCGTGACACACCACATGAAAAACCATTAAGGACTTTATCCCTCTATCAATTTCTATATGCTCGGGTTAAGGAAAAGTTTTCTAATTATTATAAACATGGATTTATCTTTACTATCTTCTCTCCCCTATTAAAAACATATTTTTTTCTCTACTTAATATCTATAACTCCCTTTAATAAAGAAATAATTTTCCAGTACATAAAACACCTCAACTTCACATGTCCTATTCATATACCAATATTTGTATATAATAATGTGTCTTGATCCTAAAAAAAGAAAGATCCATGAGTATTATACTATTTTCAAATTCCTTGACCTTCCTTCCCAAGATTCATTAAAAGTCTTCATGTGTGTCTAATTTCCCACACTCTCATAGAAATACTATAACTACCCTTATCTTCATCTCAATTAATGATACATCTTTGAAATATATTACTTCAACTAGATCAGTATCAGTTAGAATTTATATTCTACCTTCCCATTGAATGATTGATTAATTTAGTTTCAACTAATTACATTATGTTATATCATCTTGTGGTGTTAAGGAAATATTTTCAGTGAAACCAGTATAAAAAAATCTAACCCAGTAAAATATCTCAAACATTAAAAAAACTCAACATGAATTACTTCACATATTTCAAGGGATTTCATGAACATAGAAACAACAATGCAATGCCACTCTTAAATCTGCATTATCCTTGAAAAAATATTTAATACATTTCATTTTAATTTCATCACATTTGAATGATCTCAGGTTTAAAATTGTTTTTTACCAATCAATGATCACTTATAATTCATATTACATAAATCACATTTTAAATTATATATTTTCATCAATGATAGTTGGTTTAGGAATCATCTGGTTTTAATTATTTAGAATATTTGAATACTGGGAAATTGAATTTCCTCAATGTAAATCATCACACATGGTCTAGTTCTCATTGCAAATTTCCATTAACTTAAACAACCATGAAACATATTATTTAAAAAGGAAAATATCTTAGATGTTATACCTATTGGATAATTCATTTACACATTATCTCCATAAGATAATTATTTTAACAAAATATATATTATCATAGATAAAATATCTCATGCATCACAAATATCATTTGTGCTTGGTCCTCAATTGAATATGTAAAACTAATTTTATTTATGCACTACACAAAAATCCAATTCATAACAGAATTATCTCACACATGAGTCTTTTAGGAAAGGTTAGTTGATCATAATTTTAACATCTATCACAATGATTTTAGATTCTCAAAAACACTCATTAATATCTCTAGAGAAATTCTAGATACCTTCAACCATCTCAGAAACATTCCAATCACCTCAACAATCTCCAATTATTCTCAATAATAGTTGAAAACAAATAAAATTCTAAAAAAACTTCATCAATAAATACAAGGCCATAAAAATATCACTTCTTTTCCAATGAATTACTCAACTCTCTTACCAATAATTTCAGATCTATTCATAATTCTATAAGTATCATGAGAATAATTAATTAACACTTGTTATCAAGTGAGAAGTAACCCACACCGTAAAACCAAATTAAGTAATATTTTTGAAATAATTTCATCCCTAAGTGATAAGAAATTGTGGCCATGTTATACAAATAAACCCCCTCAATTCACACACCCTTTACAGTTAAGAATTATATCTCCATTTGATCAGTAGTTATGTCACTACTTCTCCCCCTTTATCAACACAATCCAAATTCATTTGGGGGAGGTCTTTCCAAAGAAAATTAATTTATAGGGGTGGGGTGAGGTGCACATAAATCTTTAACCTTATGTTAATGAACTAACCCATTAGAAAATATTTAGTAAATATGTATTCTAGTTTTTCATAATTGATCATAAACTCTATCTTTTCCTCACAATATACCACAATCTCTTTGATAAAATGATAACTAATATAAAGGTGTTTAGATATTGATTGAAGAAAGAGATTATTATAAATATACATAACACTTTTATCATAATAATAAATACATAATGGTTTGTCAACTTCAACCCTCAAATTTTCTAGTTGAACTGAAATCTAAATAAATAATATACAGGCTTGTGTGGAAGAAATATACTCTTCCTCGACTATGATTAATGCCACTAATCTCTACTTATTTATATTCCATGCCACAAAAATATCACCTGGAAAAAATGTTCCACCTAAATTGAAAATATTTTCAACTAAATAACTAACCCAATTAGCATCCATAAAACCATCTAAGGTTAAGTATAAATTGAATTTGTTTATTAAGCCAAAAATCAATGTGGTTTGGATGTATCTAGGTATTTTTTGACTACAAATAGGTGGAACTATTATATATCACTCTAAAATTTGGAAAACAAATGTCACAAAAACACAATGTTGTGTATAGAAGTTCTATGGCAGATAAGGCATCAAATTTGTTGTTTATAGTCTCTTTGATTTACACTTGTAAAAACCTCATCCTTAGTAATTTTGGTTCCAATATCCATAAGAGTATAAATCCATTTTCATTATTTCATTCCAAATTAATTTTATAATTATATGGTGTAAATTTTTTATGATAGAATGGTATGGTTATAACCTTGTATAACTTGTATCCCACGAATGTAAGACATCTCAACCAACATGGACATTTCAAAACTTCTTTGGATATCCTCAGAAAACTCTTCACAAAGAACCTAATTTTCACTTATAAATATGATTTCATCAACATATACAAAGGAAATGAGAGTTTATGTTGATAAATATTTCACATTTACTTTACTATCAAATTATCCTTTTAATAAATTCATATTATTCAGGCATGTATCTAGTTTAGAATATTATTCTCTAGGGGGATGTATTGACCCATATAATTCATTCTTGAGCTTGCATACTATGCTTAAATTTTTATGAATTGAAAACCCTTTTGGTTGTTTAATGAATACTTATTATTATAATTCATCATTCAAGAAGTAAAATTTTATATATATTTGATAGTTTTTATAATTATTACAAGCAATTACTATCAAGAACATCATAATGCTATCCAGTATTTCTACAGGTAGAAATGTCTCTACAAATTCAACTCCATTTGTATAAGAATATCCCTTGTATACCTATATTTATTTATTCCTTGTCACTTCTTATCTTTCATTTTTTCTTATTTGAAAATCCCACATAGTACCAATGACATCCCTTTTTTGAGCCATAGGTACAAGCTCCCAAGTGGAGTTATTCTCTATTTGATTATAATATTCATATATTTTAGTAATCCACTCATCATTCTCAATTAAATATGTAATAGTATGATGTACAACATGTTAAATAAGTGTATTTTGGTTCTCTAACTACATACATCTTTAGGTTTGAATAGGTTTATCTTGCTAGCCAATAATATTTTCAGAGTCAACATGCATCCTCTTTCCATATAAGATTTATCTTCAGGCTCAACAAGCACATTTTTTTCTGATTTTTTTCAATTATTTTAAAATAATAGAAATACAACACCTTACATTGGTTTTTTCTCCAACGTTTTTGACCACATCCATTTTAAGGAAACCCCAAAAGGTGCCTTCTTTATCCATTTCTTTAGTATTCCCAAGACTGTTGTTCTTGATCTTTACATAATTGGGGTTTCTAAATATATTGAAGTATTTTATAGATGTTTTTTTTAATTACATACCTCATATGTTGTTTTATATGTTTTTGGTATTAATAAGAATCTTATTTGGATATGCACACTGGTGAATACAACTTATATCTAAAAGGACTTTGGAATTTTGTTTTCTATTAGCATCGTTATTCCCATTTCCATAATACTTCTGTTTTATCCATTTAACAATATCAATTTATTTAGTAGTGTATTTTGTTATATATTAATTTTTTATTCCATTATTTTCTAGGTAGATATA
Source organism: Viscum album (assembly GCA_963277665.1). Lineage (NCBI taxonomy): Eukaryota > Viridiplantae > Streptophyta > Magnoliopsida > Santalales > Viscaceae > Viscum > Viscum album. The sequence goes on along the minus strand of OY728137.1, from coordinate 687,041,282 downwards.
AAGGCATTCAATTTTAATTCATTACCATTATCTAACATTTCCATTTTTTTGAAATCATTAAGCTCATTATCCACTTAAATTCTAAAGACGTTGATCATTTGAACAGACTATGATATTTTGTTTTATGAAGAGGACTATAATTATCAAGGGGTATTCATATATGAATGTAATGAAATAAATATAACACTTTATTGACTTGTTTCTCATTAGACCATATACATATGAATATATTAGATCCAATGATCTAGTTGATTGTAAGTCAATATCCCCATGTGCCTTTTATGTTATATTGACCTTCTATCATGTCTCAAAAGCAACCCCTATTTCCCTATTGAGTATGAGCTGTCTATCACTACTTCATAATTTGATATCTTACTCATATTTTGTTGGACAAGGTGGCTATGTTTTTATCAAGGAACACTTCCACTCTGATATGATCATGTGCCCTTATATGTATTTTCACCACCTTATTATTCACTACATGAAGAGTTTTATTCTTTTTTAACATGTTCTATATTATTTATGAACTTTACATTCCCTTCATCCTCATATTTTTTTCTATATAATGTTTATTTATCTTATTATTTTCTTATTATGATTTTTTTTCTTCGTGGAAACTTCTTCTTGAACTCACTAGATTTTTTTCCATCATTTTAGTTCCTATAACACTTCTTATTCAATGGTTTTTCATCATTTTACTTATCCACATATCCAAGAATATTTTTATTTGGTAAATTTACAGGAAAAATCCAACACAGCTATAATTGATGCACTTTAAGGGAAGTTTACCCTTGTAATTTTTTAACCTTATCTGAATTTGTTAGATATAGGGGAAATAATTATCCTTGTATCTTCACCTATCTCATCATCACCATAAAGTTCAATAGAAGGTTCAATCACTTATTTTCTTAGCTTTAACTTTCTCATGGATTGAAACTCCATATATTCTTTAAATTTCTTCTTAAATAAATGTGACTTTCTCATTTCATATGAAATGATGATATTATGTAATGAATAAATTGATTGATGTACCCTATGCGTCAGAAAATTTGTTTTGGTGTAAAATATGACTCTCAGATTCCTTATGAGTTTCCTAAAAATGATATTATAATTTATATTTTCACAAAATCCTATGTTGTTACTCACAATTTAATTAACTCTAGTAATGTAATAATCAATGTAATCATCATTTTAAATATTTATATATTTGAACATTCTAATATTGATTAGTAGAGTTACCTCTTTGAAATCGACATTCTCTGTAAAACTGATTTATATCTTATCCCAGATTTCTTTGGCATTTTATGTTCCCAAGACCTTGGTGTACTCATTCATTGAAAGATACATAATTATAAAATTTATTATTTTTCCATTAAATTCAATATATCTCTTTTTAGTGAAGCTTATATGATCACCATTTAGAATCAACAGAAAATTGAATGTAGATGGATCAAGAACTTCATTCCAAAGTAACAAAAAATAAGGCAACATCTTGTTTTTTAGTGGTAGAAATTTCTTCCATAAAATGTTGGAAGTCCTCTAATTTTCATGTATTTAATGTTTCCACCATTCAACTGGTGAAAAAATATAGTAGAGGTAACATGTGGATTCATTACCACTTATTAAAGAAAAATGTATTGTATGGATACATAGAGGGGTTGAATTAGTGTGTAATTTAATTTTTAATATTTCATATTTTTATTGAGATAAACCCCTATGACCAATCATGCTCTAATTCTCTTTATTATATAATTTTCCCTCATTATTTCATGAAAATTTAGAAAACAATGACAACATGTTAGGAAAAACATTACATGGTTCAGAAAAAATGCAATCCTACTCCTTTTTATGCATAGATATATTATGGAAACATATTTTTCACTATAAGTCAGTCGAACACTTATAATGGGAAGGGAAGAATCACCCTTCACAAATATTTTCATAGCTTCTGACTGTTTTAGTTACACAACATCCTAGTGGCCATTGAAATCATCCTTTTGGTTACAATAAGTCATAAAAATTTAGAAATATTGATTGAGGCTATAGATTTATTTGGAAACTGATGAAGACACTTCTTTGAATCCAAATGGATAGGAAAAAATTAATAAGAACAACTTATTCATAAAATAAAACCACTGATAATCAGAATGAAAGATCTGGATTTTTCCATCTCACTTCATGAAATCCATTGAATGGTTTTTTCCTTCATCTATCAATATATATAGTCATGGGTGAGGATAATTTTTATAATGCACACAACCTTATCTCTTATTGCACAAAATTTTCTTCCCTCTTTATAATATATTTATATTATGTATTTCTCAACCATAACTACCTTAATTTGAGAAAATATATTTCAATATAGATGAAAAATTAATTTCATACATCCAATTCAAAATACAAATATTAATATATATTATTGTATCTCACGACTTCCAAAACAAATCTTCATGAGAATTAAACTATTATGAGCATCATCTATTTTCGTTGCAACGATTTATTAAAATCCATCACATGGGTTCAATTCACCCTATTCTCATGGAAATACTATAATTTTTTTATCCTTTTCCTTATAAATACAACACCTTTAAATTAATCTACTTTAACTCGACCAGTCTCATAATCCATTTACCTTCATCCTACTCACAACATGACTAATTAAGTTTGTTTTCACAAATTACATTTTATCTATTAGTTTTTGGTGTGATGGAAATATTTAAGGTGAAACTCCAATAAAATATCTTATAAATTTAAAAGGAACATCTTGAATTACTTCACATATTGAAAGTGATTTCATGATCTTAAGAACAAAAAAGTATCATAACACTTACATCTACAATATTCTTGAAAAGAAAATTAATGTGACTAATTTTAAGTACATTTCATTTTTTAATATTATGTTTTAATTTGTCCTTTATTTAATGAGGATTACTAATTTCTAATACTTCTTGAATGAAATTTAAAATGTTATGTTTTGATCAGTGATAATTAGTTCATGTATTCTGTGGTTTTAATTCTTCATCATATTTGGGTACAAGAAACTCAATTTTCAAAAAGTAAATTAGTGTATGAAGGTTAATTCTCATTCTGTATCTCACCTATCACATGAAACCATCAAATAGATTCACTAAAAAAGAGAATATCTTATGTTTTATCCCTGTAAGTTGATTCATTTATGTAGTGGCTTAAAAAATTCCATTAACCAAATTTACATTTACACAGATAAAATATCATACAAAACAAAATGATCATATAATCTAACTCTTTTTTGGAATATAAAAAAATCAAGTTACATATAAATATCACAACAATAATATGCATAACTCATGTATCTTTCACGTGAGTCTCATAAGAAAAATGAATTTGACATAATTTTGATATCCAACACAATGATTAAGGATTCTCACAAAAACTTATGAAACATATTTTAGGAAATTCCATCACCTTCAACCATCTCAAAGAAAATAAAATAATATTAGAAAATTATGTGTTTTAAAAAATGGTTTAAAACAAATAAAAATATTCATCAATGTCATCGAAAAATAAAAGGCCACAAAACATCTATTGGAAGAAAGTTGTATAATTGGGACAAAACAATCATACCACGATAAGTTTAAACTGATAATTAAATATTTATTTAGTGGATTTTTGATATAATGAACATAGAATACTTCCTAGATATGTAAGTGTCAGTAAAACTAGAATCAAATATGATATTTTTAGTTCTTTATTGGATGATGTTTATACCCTACACTACTTTGTATTTGAGAACCAGTTTTTTGGTAGTGATTGTATAATATTTCCCCTTATCATTTTTCTAGGTGGTTTATAACATAGATAATCGTCATTGACACTAGTTTTGGTTCACTTACTAGAGTAATTCCCAAACTCCTTACAATTTAACCGTTAAAGTGTTGGTTAAAAGGGCTAATGCGTAAAAACTGTTGTTTTAATGAAAATAAAAGTGTAGTAAAGTTTATTATTATTTATCGAAATTTAAATAAGTGATTGAATCATTAATTTTTCATATTTATTCTCTTAACATGTAAAGAAAAAGAAATAATTTTCAAAACTGTTTATTTTATTTCTATTTTTTTAAAGAATAAGAAACATTCACTACATTAAGGATCTTTTGGGTAATGTTGTGCTTTCTTGAAGATCAAACCATCTGTCACTTATGATGGTCATTGTGAGCTGAACGAGTATTCCAAAAATAGATTTTTTAAATTTTTTTACTAATATTTCACCTACTTATACTAATTCACATTGGAATATTAGATTCTTATACTAATCTATCAATGTTACCTATAAAAGAACCTAACGTCCCTATAAATTCCTTGGTGTAAGGTGTTAACTACCTACACTCAATTATTGGGGTCTCCAGATAATATGATATACTTAGTAAAAATAAAAAAGCTCACAAATAAATCATTGGTGGAGTGCTCTAGGGGTTTATTTGCCCTGAGACACTATACATTTTTAAATCTTTCTTGTTCCTTTATTTATTTTTTTCTTCTTTATTCATATTTTAGAGATAAAAATAAGATCACTATATTTCAAGAGGGAATATTTTTTTTCAACATTATTTATAAGGAAAAAATTATTCATCTTCTAGTTTCTTCTTTAAAAACATTTAAATACAATAACTCTATACAGAATGACTTATTACATACCTTAACCTTATAAATATCTTCCTCAAGATTATATAGTTCTTGATATCATTAGTTATTCTATCCATGGAAACACCAGCATAACTTAACCTCCTTATGGAATTTTGTAATGATTTTTTGGTTTTTATTGTATATCTACACTCCCTAAATTATATATGACATATGTAACTTCTAGATATCCATTCAATTAATCCCTAGATTCCAATAAAACTTTCATCTCATTGGTAATCTATTCTTGGTTTAGGACCTTCCGCAATATCTATTTACAGAATTTGACATATTTAGTTCTAAAAAACATCCATGAGTTCTTATCCTAGAGTCAAAAATAAAACTATCAATTGTTATATCCTACAACATAACATGAAAGAGACATATACTTATCTTGTCCCTCACCTTGCATCAAAATAGACATGCATGACTGACCTGAATAATTTTATGAGTGTGATATGAATATTACTTCAAAACCAAAAGGATTCTAAAATATTCATCCCCAATTATAAAGAAGGACTCTTATTTTTCAAGTAGGCCACACATTTCTTTGATTCTTTCCAAAATTACATAATAAATCCTACGTGAATCCTCATGATCCTCTCATTCATAACTGATGGATAATTTATCCTCGACATGGTTCTATTTTGTTCCAAATTACTTGTTATAGTCTGATCAAACTATTTTTACTTCCACTAGTAGAATCTATGAATCTCTCTTAAACACTTTAGCATGCATCCAATATTCTTTTCCATTATGGTTCTCTATTAGATGGAGAATTTGAATACATAAAACTTATTCTTGAATAAAAAACCTACAATATCCATGTCATATCCTCAGTGAATGTAGTATAATATCGAAAACTGTTATGGTAATAAACTAAAATTTTCAACCATACTTCTATATGGACCATATTTAACTTATGGTTTCTTGGTGTCATACTTTAATTTTAAAAGCATGCCTTATTTTATTCTATAAAACAAAATATTGATATGTACTATAATCCATGATTTTGATATTCAATGTTCCATTTGTATCTAATGAATTTATCCCATTATTTCTAAATTGAACAAACTTTTTAGGCCATAACATTGATGAATTTCTTCATTTGGTAGCATCAAACCTTCTGATACTCTAGTGAGGTACAATGTCTCATCCTTTAGTCCTTTAGTCACCATAATGGAACCACATGAAACATTCCATGAAACATCCATGAATGTTTCATATAATCCAACATTATCATGATGCCCGATGGAAGTTAAGTTCCTATGCAACTCCTGTATGTACCACACTCCTTACAAATCCTCTAGACGTTTTTACTTATTTGGACATAAACATCACATTTTCCTACAACATTGAGATATATTTCATCCATAAGGTGTACCTTTTTGTATATTTTATAATTATAGTTCCTCATAATTCCTCTCTCAGATTTATATGAAAATTATGTTCTATAGTATATGATCTGATACTTAAGGGAACTATAAGAACTCTGTAGTATACCACTTGTGTATTTTGATATGAGATTCGAAAATCCACTTCATGAAGCATATCTTCTGTATTTGACTCTCTATTCATTGAAATATTTCTTAATATGGAAATTTTTCTATAATTATAACAAATGTTACTACCTTTCATTGAGCTATTTTAGCTTAAAATATTCCTTAATTTTCCAATCCTGTGACTTTTTTGTATCATAGAGTTCCCCCTTACTTCTGCACTATATGAATTTTCTAAAGGTGCCTTAATATACTTTTAATGAAGTTATTCATTGAATATAAGACCCCTAAAATCTAAAAAAACAAGTTCATCATTACCATTAAAGCAACTTAACATGGTAACCATCACATCCTAATATTTAGGGAGACATGTGAGTAACAACAACAGCCACTCAAGATGTTCTAAGTTCACCTTGATATTTTTAAAGAACCCAACACAAGTATCCTGGTGTTGGTTCCTAACTTTATTACATTGGAATATATAAAAGACACAAATCCTAAAGTAATAATCAATTTTTCAGTTTTGGAAGCCATATTACATACATGAAGTTTAAATTATAATTTGAAACATAAAGTACAATATAGAGAATCCTTTTAGAAACACTATTATTCTCTTAATATAACCTTGAATATCATTAATAATATACATATTTGAATCCTGGGAAAAGAAAACATAAGGGGTGATCTTAGATGATTAGTTAAGGTAATAAATATATCAAAACATATCATAATAAATACGGCATGTTTAATAACTAAATAGAAATACCATTAAAACATAATATTGAACATAATATGGTAGGAATGAAAGTTGATTAAATGATGACATAAATAACCACTTAAGAAAGAAACTTAACTATGGATATTATATTAGTATAATAAGAACATGGAATATCAATTACTAGTATCATAATGATGAAGTTTCTAATTATGGACATCATAAACATACCTTTAAGGCTTCGGCTAGGACACCATATATAAATGGGTAAAAACCCGGACTAGTTTGTCTCATGAGACCTACTGAAAAATCGAGGGGTTATAGTGGGACTCGTCTATCAATTAATAAGTCCAATGAATTCCTCATATAAAAGGAGTGAAACATAATCAACATATACATTCATATTGAAACTAGAATTTTTAATTTTAACAATTTTCCCCAAACAATAAACATAATCATAGACCGTCCCAAATAATATGGAGAATGATATCAAGATAGTACATCCCCATTTAAAATAATCATAACCCATTTAATAAAATATTGTAGATGGTAAAATAATAGATAAATATCAATAATGCATAATATTCAATATAGGTGTTTAAATAGATGAAAATACTCTAAAATAATTGTGAAACTCTTAACAGAAATACACATTTAATTCTGAATGAAGAGTTCTCTTATAAAATCATTTATATTTGTTATAAAATCATATTGTAAAAATTTATATCCCAAAAAAGGGAATGAAAATATATTTTTGAAATATTAAAATAATATTCATATACAAATTTGGAAACTGAACCGAAGATTTGTAAAAATAGTGTTTAATAAACTTTATAAATGAGCCACTTCAATGTAGTTTAAGGGAAAATATAAATGAGTCTTTAAAGAAGAGAAATGATTAATTGTTTATATAAACCCAGAAAGGAGATAAGATATTTTTTCATGATAAAAATATTGAATTTAAAAATTATTAGTGTTTTAGAACAAATTGTGTAGTGTACTTGAAAATAGTTAAGAAATTGGGAAGTACCCTTTAATCGGACTTGCTTAATAGGAGGATCTTAAAAGGAAACACTATAAAACATGTATTTTCCCATAAAATAAAGATAAAATGATCTGGGTACATGAGTATGGAACATATAAATAGAATTTATAATAATTATATAATAATAAAGTAGAATTACATAGGTGTAAAGAGAGAGAAATTGTAACCCGAACGAAAGATGGATGTTCAGGGAGAATCTCTTACCTTATGTTTGAAAGCATTATGCACTTGTACATAACATCCTAGATAATGAAATTAGATACATTAATAATTTAATTTAGAACATATTAAACATGTATTCTATTTATTATAATTTTATTATGTTCATTTATATCCTTTTTGATGATTTATAATATTCAATTTTCTTGTTCGGAAGTGTTTGTTTCCTTGGTTTTCATAATTTGTTTACTTGTATACATGTTTGAAAGAACATGTGAAATGGTAATTTTTATCTAGAATTGAAATTATCTATTATTAATTAACATATATAATAATTAATTGGTTTATATATCAATTTTTTATATATGAGTCTGATTCATTTGAAAAAACATTAATGATAACCATTTGGATTATTTTGGTGTTTTTTGGATCATCACACACTGACTTTGTTTTATTGATTATTATTATGTATATATACTGGTTCAAAAACACTAAATAATTATATATATATATATATTGTAATCTTTTCAAACCATAAAAATGATTTTATGACCATCCTTGAAGGTGGTACTAAAAAATTAGTCCTCATCCATGAAGGTGGTGAATCGACACCTCATGGACGATGTTTTAATTTTTACAAAAAAAGGGAAGAGAAACATATTAATGGTTTTTATACCATTATCATAATAAAATTACAGTATATATTATATATTGGAGTAATCTAGAATATTTTTATGTAGGATGTAAGTAAAGGAAAAGAAATGAAAATAAATTGAAAGAAAATTAAACAAATGAAAGGTGATTTAATCTCCTGAATTCATCTCCTTGAGAACCTCCTTACAGAATGTTAAAATGGAATTTTGGGTGATAATAGCAAGACTAAAATATAGGGTAGAGGTTTTGTAAAGGTATTGCGTAGAAATTTATAACCTTTAATGCTTTGGAGGTGGGAGAAGAATTGGTGGTGAGGGATGGTATTTATAGTGGAGGAGAGGGGTGTTTTTGATTATTTTATTCATTAGTTTATTGTTTCACATCAAGACAATAAATTGTTTGATTCCCATAACTAAATATAGTAAATATATAACGATATTTATATATTATGGTTCTTACATCATAAATTACTCATGAAATAAATTATTAAACTTATAATGTATATACACCGTAAACTACCGCATTTCACAATTCACCAAAAATTCAACTCTTTTAGAGAAATCCAAGAATTTCACCCTAACCATTTTTCAATGAGTATAATTAAAAAATGAACACCATTTTATGAAAATAATTTTATAATTATGAGAGATTTAATTTTTAAATAAAATCATCATTTTCTCTAAAATACCAATTTTAATATTATTACTTTTTTAGGACTCTTTTTGATAAATTATTTAAAGTCTCATAAAATTATCTTGTAATCATAAGACAACAAAATATTAATTTATGAATCTATTTTATGAAAATAAAATTTCAATTAAAAAATTATATTATTTATAAAATTGTAAATAAATATTTAGGTTTTCCAAAAACACAAACACTTAATTTATCATTTTGAAAACATTTATTTACTTATTATATGAATTAAATATACCTTGTTTTCACTCATGGGACACCCAAAATATATTTATAATTTTATAGGTGAAGTTACTATTCTATGGGTTATATTACTATTACTAATGGTGACATTACTATTCCAACAATCATATTTAATAGTATATTATTGTTTCAAACTTGGTGTTTTATGAATCATAAAATATTAAGGTTGATAAATTTTAAAAGAGACATACCATAAAATCTTGGCGTATTGAATTCTCCCCTCCTTCAAAAAATTTTATCCCCAAAATTACTGGAATGTCACCTAATAAAAATATTTGGGTAGTTCTTCATCATAAATTCCTCTATTTCCCACATCGCCTCTTCAATTTTATGATTTTTCCAAAGTAAATTTACCATCTGAGTCATCTGATTTCACAACACCTGAACTCTAGTGTCTAGAATCTATATAGGCTATTCACAATAAGATAAATCAGGTTCCAATTCAATTCATTTAGAAGTGAGTTCATGTGTTGGGTCTGGTGCGTAATTTTTTGAAAATGATATGTGTAACATACTGTTTTATTTAGATAGGCTAGGTGGCATCACCAAATGATAATCTACTACTCCAATTGTCTCAAGGAATTTAAATTCTCTAATATAAATAGGGCTTGGTTTCCCTTTCCTTCCAAATCATATAACACCCTTCTATGGAGATACCTTTAATAAGACATGATATCCCACTTAGAACTCCAAATCTTTCATTTGTTTATCGATATAGATAGTTTTTATACTTTGGGATGTTTTAATATGTGTTTGAATAGACATTACATTTTCTATTGTTTCCAGCACAAGTTATAGGCCTAAAAGCTTCCCTTCGCCAACTTTATCCCAATAATTTGGTATACGCCATCTCTTTTTATATAATTCTTCATATTATTCCATTTGAATACTTGAATGGAAACTATTATTGTAAGAAAAATATACCAAAGGTAAATACTAATACCATATGCCTTTAGAGTCAAGTGATCATGATCTCCACATGTATTCTAATGTTTGTATGGTCCTTTAAAATTTCCTGTCAGTTTGATGGTGATAAGATATACTCAAATGAAGGTCAATGCCTAAAGTTTTATGAATATTTTTCCATAATTTTGATGTAAATCATGGATCAAAATCATAAATAATTTAAATAGGTTCTCTATAAAGAATTTAAGCTTCATTAATATAGAATCGTGCAAGGTGATCTAGTATAAAATCCTCCCTTATAGTGAGGAAATTTGCAGATTTGTTGTTCTAATAAAAAATCATCCATACTAAATAATTCTTTCATGGATTCTTCGGTAATTCAGTGAGAAAATCCATAGTAATGTAATCCCATTTCCTGGTAGGAATAGGTAGGGGTTTCATGAATCCTCTAGGATGTTGTATTTCATCCTTTATTTGTTGACTAACTAAACATCTTGATACATAATCAGTAATTTTCAGCTTCATATTATGTCACCAGAAATGTTCCTTCAAATATATGTACATATTAGTGATACCATGGTATATATAGAAACTTGAGCTATGGGAATAATCTAATAACACCATTTTTAGCTTGGGTATAGAGGAAACATAAATCATATTACCATATTTTACAATTCCATCCTCATAATTATAGTCTTCTAATGTATTGTCATTCATAGCTTTAATTTTACTTTTCAAATTATCATCACCAAATTGAGAAATTTTAAACCTTTCCAATAAAGATGGTTGGGAAACCAATTGAAAAAGTAATGATGTTTAACCTTCACTGATAATTCCCATATCCATATTTGTATAATCCATTTACATATGATCCTTGTCAATACTAATTTTTTCAGAACACCATGATCCTTCCTTGTCAATGAATCTATAACATTATTCTTCTTCCCTGGATGGCAGTGTATTGAAAAATCATATTCCTTGAGTAGCTCGAGTCATCATCTTTTCCTGATATTGAGTTAATTCTTTGAGAATATATATTTCAAGCTTTTTTGATATGTATATATCTCAAGTCTTTCACAATAGAGACAGTGTCTCCATATCTTCAGAGAAAAAATTACGGTTTCTTACTCAGGATCCTGAGTTTTATAGTTATGTTTATGAGTTTTTAAATACCTTCATGAATAGGAAATAATATATCATTCTTTATAAGGAAAAACTAATTCCTTTATTTTTTGAATCACTATAAATCACAAATTCACCATTTCATGATTGTAGAGTCAAGACCGGAGAACTCACTAAACTCCTCTTCAATTTTCCCAAACATTATTCACATTTTGTTTCCATATGAACTTAGCACATTTACAGGTAATCTTGGTTAATGTGTTATCTAATTGGGAAAAATTCTGAATGAAACACTGAAATTAACCTCTTAAACCAATTAAACTATGAACATTAGTTATCTATTTTGGTGGAGGCCATTTCTGGACTACCTTTTCCTTCATAGGATCATCTGATATTTCATCCTTAGAGACAATATGGCCATGAAAAGAATTTTTTTGAAGCGATAATTCAAACTTTTTAAACTTCCCATATAACTCTTTTCTTCTTCAAGTCTCCATAATAACCATAAAGTGGATCTTATGGTACTAGTATATTTTATAATATATGCATATAGCATCAATAAATACCACAAAAAAAATCAAGATATTACTTGAACACTATGTTCATGAGATCCATAAAATAGAGGGTGCAATAGTCATTCCAAATGGAATTACTGCAAACTAGTAATTTCCATAATTGGTTCAAAATTCCATATTTGGAATATAATTCCATATTAACCTGAAATTGATGATATCCACATTGAAGATTAATATTTGAAAAACATTGAGATCTGTAAATTTGATCAAATAATTCATCAATGTGAGGTAGCAGATACTTGTTCTTTATCATAATAAAATTGATTTATCTGTAGTCAGTTCCCAAACTCATGGATCCATATTTATTCTTAACAAAAAGAATAGGGGATCCCCGTGAAGAAACACTATGTAGAATAAATCCCTTATTACTCAACTCATCTAGTTGTTTCTTCATATACACTAATTCCATATTGTCCACTCTACCGGGAGTATTTTATATTGGACTTGCATCTGGGATTAAATCAATAGAAAATTTTACTTCCCTCTCTAGAAGATGTCTAGGTAAATCATATGGAAATACATCAATGTATTCTTTTATAATAGGTAAATCCTCAATTTGAAGATTTATTTCCTCACACATAGATTACATTTTTTTCCTCTCCTAGAAGTTTATTTAGTAGATCTACTGGGGGTGGATCTAGATAAGAATCAGATGATGGATTCTCCCCTATAAAGATAATAAATTATATATCTTTATCATGAATCATAATTTCCTTATATTTTATATATATTTTTTTCATTATATTTTTAAATCGTTCACATTACAAGGATTATTTCAAAATAATCCATAGGTATGCTGATAAAATCAAAAATTAGAGAAAATATATGTGTCATAATAGGAACTTCTTTACACATATTTTTTGCAGTAATGTTTCCATATGAAGTATTTACTAACAAATCCCTTGTTAAGTTGAATTGTAAATTTCTAATTTTTTTAAAAAATGGGAAGATATAAAGGAATTTTATATTTCAAAATCAAATAAATATTTATATAGATTTGAGGAGATAATTAAAATACCTACCACCACATCATCATGAACACCAACCTCACCTGTTATAATCAGATAAGCTTGTACCTTCTTCCATGGAATTTTCTGAGGAAAGTATTCCTGTTTATTAAAACAATAACATTCATAATGCCCCATTAATTTTCAATTTTAAAATTTAACATTGGTTTCTTCATTATTTCAATTGAAATCATGGGCTTGGTGGAATTTTTATCCACACTTATTACAAACTCCCATCCATAATAAGGATGTTCCATGATGTTTTTCCCACATTTATTAAAGTATGGAAAGTAAAATCTTCTATTTTTTCCCTTTTCCTTATTTATTTTTCCATATTTTTTATCAAACCTTCTTATTCCCTTACTTATCTTTAAATTCAAACTATGTAGATAATTATTTCATGTTCTTGATAGCACACAAGACTACATATTCTTATGATGAGAATGTTTGGGAGGCCATTACCATTCAAAGGAGTGGTTTTAACCTGTAAAATATTATATCAATATTTAGATTTGGATTGCATACGTAACCCACATAATGCCTTTATAACCTTGTAAAGTTGTCTTCGTACTTAGAAACATTCTCATCCTCTCTTTTCATTTAATTCAAGAATTGTATCTCCATATATACTCGCTATTCGTGAGAGAAATACTTTTCCATGAAAATTTCCTTAATATTTCCATTCCATGTTTTCTACTTCTTCCCCCTCCTTCATGTTTTTAATCAATGACCACCATTGATCTACATCTCCCGAGAGATGATAAATTTCCATGAAAACCTTATCTCTTTCAATACCATCCAAAGTGAGAAATATATTCTCTGAGGAACTTATCCATTACTCAGTTAAAAATATATTTTTAGTCCTATTGAATGATATAAGTTGTTGTATCATGAAGCAGTTTATCATTGTTCCACCACATTGTGGATTAGGATGATCTATATGGGAAAGGTTATTGTTCATAAACTGAGTCATTTTTTTCTCAATATAGATAAAATTTTCTTAACTCCAGTTGCAGATCCATCTCCAACATCATTATCTTGAATGGGAGAGAAATCCCTAAATGGAATATGTGCATTGATATAGTTTTCATTTTCTCCACTAGAAACCATTTATAAATAATTGAATACAATAAATTAGGTTATGAATCATAATTAAAAATTTAGAACTATCAAAGCACTTAACATAAATTGGAAATTTGTGCATAAATAATCTCATAATCATAAACATATTATCTTTGGGGAAATATTTAGTTTTAAACCCTTTAGAATGGATTGAAACTAAAATGTAAATTATCCTAAGAATATCCCCCAGTAGTGTCAAACTAGGTTCTAAGTTAGGTCTATTTTCATGTACTAGGTTATGCTATATCAGGCCCGACACACCTCCTTGGATTTGTTACCCCTAGGTACATATATTCCAGAACCACATCCAATTATAGTATCCATAAAGGGATGTATTTCTTGGAAGACCCACATAATATCTACCTTACTGAAATTATATGGTATTCTTATATGTTTATCATCAATTTTTATCTTATGGTTATATTACCTAATCTATTTTTTCTAAATCTAGATTCCAAGGTTTCAACTAAACTTTCTTTGATACCAACTATAAAGAACTTGACTACAGTAGCCCAGGTCTAGTGCCTCATTTAATGACATTAGAATATATAAAAGACTAAAATCCCAAAGGATCAATCATTTTAGTGGTTTCGGAATCCATGTTACATACATGAACTTTAAATAACTATTTAAAACATAAATTACAACATAGGGAATCATTTTAGAAAACCCATTATTCTTCTAGGTTAACTCTGATATATATCTTCGTAACTTGGAAAAGTAAAACAAAAGAAAGGGGTGATCTCATATGCTTATTAAGTGTAATAAATATAGTGAAAGATAACATAAACAATAATAAATGGTTAATAACTAAATACACATACCATGAAAACATAATCATGAGAATAATATGATAGGAATGAAAACTGATAAGAATTTTCCATAAATAATCCAATGAGAAAAAAAACTTAACCATGGATATTCTACTAGTAAAATCATCAAATGGAATATTAATTAATAGTATCATAATGAGGGAATTCATAATTTTAGACATCATAAACATACATTCAAGACTTCGGCCAAGACACCATATATAAAAGGGTAAAAACCCGGTCTAGTTTGTCTCATGAGACCATCTGATGCATCAAAGGACTATAGAGGTCCCCAAACATCACTTACTAAGTCCATTGAATTAATTATATAAAAGGGGTGAAACATCATCAATATATACATTCATATTGAAACTAGCATATGAAATGTTAATTTGTTTCCCAAAAAATAAGCATAATCCTAAACCATCAAGAATAATATAGCGAATGGTTTCAAGATAGTATATCACTGTCAAAATAATCATAAACGATTCAATAAAATATTGTATATGGTAAAATAATAGATCAAACTCAATAAATCACAACATTCAACATATGTTCTTAAATATATGAAAATACTCTAAAATCATTGAGAAATTTTTGAGATAAATACCCATTTACTTTGGAAAGAAGATTTCTTTTGGAAAATCATTTGTATTTGTTATAAAATAAGGTTATAAACACATATACCATAGAAAAGGGAATGAAAATATACTTGAGGAATATTAAAATAATATTCATATTGAAATTTTTCAACTGAAGTGAAGACATTTAAGCATATTGTTTACAAAAACTTTAGAAATGTGCCACTTTAATGCAGTTTAAGGGAAAATATAAATGAGTCTTTAAAACATACTAATGATTAATTTTTCACATAAAAATAGAAAATAGATAATATTGTTTTCCATGATAAAAGGTTGATCTTAGATAAATATTGGTGTCTTAAAATATATTATGGAGTGTACTTGAAAATTGGTAAGAAATTGGGAAGTACCATACAACCAGGCCTACTTAATAGGATAAATTGAAAATAGGTACCTTATAAAACATGTATTAAACCATAAAAAATATAAATTATATAGATACATGATTTTGGAATGTATAAATAAGAATTAGGAATAATTATATAATAATATAGGAGAATTACATAGGGGTAAAGAGATAGAAAGCATTACCCGAAAGAAAAATATTGGTTTGGAAAAAATCCATTAACTTAGGTCTGAAAGTGTTTTTCACTTGTACTTAACATTCTAGATCCTGAAATTATATTAATTAATTATTTAATTTATAACCTATTCAAAAATATATTTGATTTATTATAATTTTATAATATTCATTTATGGAGTTTCTGATGAGTTATAAGAATAAATTTTATCATTCGGAAGAGTACATTTCCTTGGTTTTTAGAATTGGTTCACCTGTATACATGTAAAAAATATCATGTAAAATGAGAATAGTTATCGAAAATTAAAATATCCTATTATTAATGATATTATATAATATTTAACAGTCTTATATATGATTTTTTTAGATATGAGTATGATTCATTAGATAAAATGTTAATGATAATTGTTTGGATTATTTTGGTTTCTTTTCAATCATCATGCCCAAGTTTTGTTTTATTAATTAATATTATGTATGTATGCTGGTTACAAAAAACACAATATAAGTTGTAATATATATATTATAATATATTATAACAATAAAATTTGTTTTATGACCATACTTTAAGATGATATTATAAAATGAAAGAATCATTGTCCACGAAGGCGGTGAACAGACACCTCAACGATAATGTTTTTATTTTTAGAACAAAAAGGGAAGATAAATGTACTAATGGTGGATATCCCATTATAATAATAACATTAAAGTATATATAATATACTGTATTTATCATTAATGTTTGGACAGATCAATTGAGGAAAATATAAGAAAATAAAATAAACTGAAAGAAAATTAAAAGAATGAAAGGGGTTTTCACTCTTGATTTCCTCTCCTTGTGAACCTATATAAGGACATTTTAAATGGTATTTTGGTGATACAAACAATACCAGAACTTAGGGGAGAGTTTTTAGAGAGGTATTGGCAAGAAATAAACAAGATTAAATTCTTTGGAGGTGTGAGGACAATAAGTGGTGATGGGTGGTATTTATAGTGGAGTAGGGTGTTTTTTGATTATTTTATTCATTTGTTTATTATTTTTTCTAAATAATATGAATACTTAAATTCCAATGAGTAAATATAGTAACTATAGAATAATAGTTCAAGATTATGTTTCTTACATTACAAATGACTCAAAAAATAGTGTATTTAACTTATAATGTATATATATCGTAAATTGTCATATTTTACTATTCACCAAGAATTCAACTATTTTAGAAAAATCCTAAAAATTTACACTAACCATTTTGAAAAATGTAGAATTAAAAAATAAAATCCATTTTATGAAAATAAATTTATAATTATGATAAATTTTATTTTTAAATTAAATCAGTATATTCTCAACAAATATTGATTTTAGCATTATAACTATTTTTTATGACACATTAAAAAATTAATTACAATTTCATAAAATTATCTTATAATCATAAGAAAAAATACTAATAAATGAATATATTTTATGAAAATGAATTTTCTTTTAAATCATTAAATTAATTATAAAATTTTAATTAAACCTTTTTGTTTCACAAACATATCAACACTTAATTTATCATTTTTAAAACATTTATTTACTTATTCCAAAATGTAAATATACAATATTTTCAATTATAAGATACCAGAATTGTATTTATAATTTCATATGTGATGTTACTATTATATTTGTCATATCACTATTCCTAAGGGTCAATTTATTGTTCCCATGATCATATTTAATAGTATATTATGGTTTTAAACTCGACGTTTCATGAAGCATAAACTCTTAAAAATGTAAATTTTAAAATATACAGACCCAAAAATATTAGGGTTTTATAATCTATTTGAATTGATCATTGATAATATTAAATTCATTAATGTGATCTACCACTGGCTAACCTTCCAACATTCTTATGTCGAACAACCTCTATAGTAGGACCAATTTGTTCATTGTTGTCAACTTCTCATACATATCAGTAAGAAATTTCAATATTTTCATTGTACTTTTTACTTAACATATGTTGTAAGAGATGTTTTTGGTTGGTGATATCATGATCAAAATGAGTTCATTATTATCCAGCCTTTCCTATTTTTCCTTATTCATCTCTTTTTTCTTGGAACCCATCAATAGAAGATCAAGTTTCCTCTACAATAGATAATACAGTATATATATATATTCTAGAATACCAAATCCCTTCCATCAAACTTCTCCACCCATAACTTACTATCATATAATTCTATTACTTATGGTAGATATTTAACTCCCCCTAAATTCTATAGCATGTTTGAGGAATTAAGAACTGCTTACCAGAATTATCCTAGTGGAAAAAGGGTATAATAATTCTTCTAATTCAAGCTCAAAATCATATTCAATAAGGTGTGGTCATATGACACTATTCCATAGAATCTTTGATACCACTCATTTTTCTTATAAACAACATCCATGAATCACACAAAATATAGCCACTGGAACTTACTGGGTAAAAAAAAGTACCAGAATGATACCACACACTCAATGAATTAGAATATAGAATAAAAATATAACAGTGTTACTATACTAAAAAATACATTCGAATGAACAGAAACAATATTTTTAGATGACAAATATTGAAATAAATTAAACAAAACGTTTTTTACATGGTCTAAACATGACACATAGTCCATAGGGGGAACAAAACAATACTATTATTCAAATAATCTAATAATGGTTTCAATATTTCATTAAACCTAAATACAAAGTTATTTCATCCTATTAAAATAGTATTTTCTAGTTGGTGAAACTAGAAACCATATATTTTAAAATTTATGGTGACTGATTCCACATAACACTTATCTTCATGGACATCCTTCCATTTTGTTAAATATGACCACTAACTCAAATAGATATTCTTGTTTATAGTTATTCTCTTGAAAATTTTATGAGTTTAATCATGATATAAGAACCCAAATCTTCATTTGAGGTATGGATCTTTATTTCAGGAGTTTTTTGAGAAAAAAGGAGAATTTGGAAATTTTCTATGTACACGTCGTGTATTTAGGAGTACACATAGTGTACCCAGTTACCGCGTATAGTCGTGTCTGGTCTGTGTAGTAGCTGAGATATGGTCGTGTGGGGTGACATGGAAGAATGCTAATGTCGGAGGTCGGTTGAGGAAAATACACAGTGTGTTTATTAATAGTACATACCTTGTACTTTTTATTTTATTTTACTAATCGAACTGGGGTCGCGTCTAATCCCTAGAATCATCATCTTCTGGCCATGGTTAATCTAGGAGTGATTGAGAGAAATGAATCTTCTCTGAGACACCATTTCTCCATCCAAGGTCTGATTTGAACTCCAATGGGTGCGTCGGAATCCCACTGGTGAGTCCTTCCTTCTTCTAGAGCCTCTCCTCCTGATTTCTTATCTCTTTTGAGTTATTCAAGGTTGAATGTTTTTGACATTTTGGTAGATATACGACATTCTAGATCGATTCATTGGCTGAGATTCAACTATATTGATCATACAATGTTGAGGTTGGTGTTTTGTTGCCTTTCTTTGTTTTTCCTTGAGTTTATATAACAAAGAGCCGATTACCCATGTTTCAGGTATTTCAGGATAAGGAAATTGAACCATTTTTTATCTGACTTAGAATTATTGTTGGTTTAAGGGTTTGTTAAAGTGATATTATGTGAAATTTCATGTTTAAGGAGCACCCCATGGGTGTGTTTCTGTTTTTGAATGTTTAGGACTGTTTGGTCCCAATTTCCTATGAGGCAGACCTTGTTTCCTTGCCTTACAAGATAGAAGGGAACTGATTGCTTTTTTCTACCTGTTAAGTGCTTGCAATATGCTTTAGATTTGTTTTACATATATTAGTTGAGATTAATTTGGGCTAATTGATATCATATATGGAAAATTAAATTGCATAGGGCTATAAGAACCTGGTGTAGTTATACCATAGGGGGAATTGACATTGAGTGCTTCCTCAGAGTGTCTATTATATTTCTCGCTACGAGACCCCAGGGGGGATTGACGGTGAGTGCTCCCTCAGATTGTATATAGTTTACTTTATGAGACCATAGGGGGAATTGAATTTGAGTGCTTCCCCATATAGTATGTAGTTATTGTGGAAAGACCATAGGGGGAATTGATGGTGAGTGCTTCCCCAGAGTGTCTTTTCCTTTTTATTGTATTACATGGCCAGAGGGGTTAGACTGT
Source organism: Viscum album (assembly GCA_963277665.1). NCBI lineage: Eukaryota > Viridiplantae > Streptophyta > Magnoliopsida > Santalales > Viscaceae > Viscum > Viscum album. The sequence continues at coordinate 687,020,737 of OY728137.1, read as the reverse complement.
GTGAGATACCCAAAGGGTTAATGTTAATATTCAATGTTTGTGATGCATCTTCCATGTTGAAGAAAAAGATTATATTAAGTCTTATTAAGTAGTCTTCTGAGATAACTGTTTGTGATACTTACTTGATTAAATCTTGAACATCGAATGCTAATGAATGTAAATGGAAACTATAGGATTGTTTACTTTTTTGTACTCCTACTTGATTTTCATCATTTCCATTATTACCTGCTATATATAATCACTAACAGTTAGGAATAGAACTTATGGTGGTTGCCTACTGGGATTCATCTCACAACCTATATGGGTCATGTTTTTTGACCCAAACGGATTATATGGTGGTAGGTATAGATAAGGGCAAGCACCTTTCTGCTTCCGGTACATGATTGTTGTGGATCTAGAGATCATGGGACCGAGATGAGGCTTGTGATGCTGTTGGATATTCCTTGTTTTATTTTTTACTTTTTACTAGTACTATATTTATAGCATTGTGACTTGTTGGATATTTTACTAGACATATGTGACATGCATCATTTATATATGTGCTCTAGTGTTTATTTACTACAAGTCTTCCACTATTTACTTCTTTTGTATAGTATTACTACTTCTACTACTATTTACTATTTGTTTGCACAGAGTTACTCCACCAATGAGGGAATAGTTTCCCCACTATCACACCCAAGGCCCTCGATACTCGTCGGCAGCCTCTGGTGTTCAGGGAAATGTGCATGAGGGCATGTGACCAACCGGGTACGGAGCATCTTTTCATGGCACCCGGAACTGGGATGTTACAAAGTGGTATCAGAGAAATTATTTTCTTCTTTGACTTACTATTTGGATCCTATAGATAGAGATAGGAAGGAATAGGTAGTTGGAAATAAGTTTTTTCTGAGAGTATCAAAACCATGTATAGGGAAAAGCCAAGTCACCTCGAATATTTCAATTTTTCTGGTTTTTCAATTATCAATGTTGATTTTATTTCATTATTGGGTGATACACATGTTTTGATCTATTATGATTTATATAATTGTGGTTCTATTTATATTTCAAATCGATGAGATGAGGGTATTCCATCTCATGCATCATATAGTTACTTTCTAGAGATCACATGTCATGCATTCTTATCACGACATTTAGGGTGCATTACCGATTGCATGTTGTTGTGATAGATTTTGTGCTAGATATGAATGTTGTTCTGCTGGATGCTGTGATAGAATACCTAATATTTTGATAGGGTATTGGTAAATTTAATGTTTCATCTGGATGGATTCCAAAATTTGATCCCTGGGGTGTTTTGGGACCTCTTGGATCAGAATTTTGTGGATCATGTATGAATTTTAGATGAATTTTGTCTAGTTATGAAGTGAATAATGATACCAAAATTTTATTCTTAGAAGTATGGGCTCTCACGGGTCGTAATTTGTCATTCCTTGGACAATATTTTATGATTTTAAGGGTTTCAGAGAAGTTTCAGAGGTCTATTGTAGGGAATTCCAGAAAACACGACGTGCGGGGTTATGAAAACAGGCCATGTGTTCTTCGGTTCAGGAAGAAAAAACTTTTCTTAAATACACAACATGTAATCCTTAACCACGTAAATGACTGTGTGAGAAGAGAAAAGAGGTTGATAAATTTTTGGTAGAACACGCTGTGTATGGGGAGTACATGCCGTGTTGTAAGGACTGTGTATACATTCGTGTGACCAACGACCTGGGTAGATGAAACTCAGGTAGTACACACTATGTACAGCTTGAACACACCATGTGGAAGTCGACCGTGTCTCCAACCGTGTGACTAAAAACATGGGTCATTAAGGATTAGGTAGTGCACATTGTGTCTAGGGTTAAAATGTTGTGTATTGTCACCCAGGAGAGAACTGTGTGGTTTAGCCGTGTAGATGAACCTGGGAAGGAGGGAAAAATTCAAGTACACACCATGTCACAGGAGGAAAACGCTTTGTGTAGGGGTTTCAAATGACTAGTTTTGGCAGATGTACACTCTATGTTAAAATATTAAGGGGACATGCCATGTAGGGGTCACACATGCCATGTATCCTTGTTTTGAAAAATTGTAATGTTTTCTTTCTCATGTTTCTTTCTTGCACTTATAAGTTTTTATCCTTGATAATATTGAACTAAGTTCTGTACTTATCCATGAAGAGTCATGCTGTCGAGACTTCATTTGGATGTATACCAAATACAGGGAAACAACCAGAAACTAGAAATGGTAGATTAAGGACTACCAGTAGATCCTCTCGCCATGCCTTTCTTGGAACCAGCTATTATACTAAACATAAGTGTTGAGGCATAGTTCTGTGAAGTCTTTATGAGGATGACGCAGAACTTCTAGGGAGAACTGCATCCCGCCCCATCTACGGAAGAGTTGTCATGGGTTTCTCAGTAGCAACACCTTCCACCTTCTCAGGGGTTGAAGGACCTCAGGCTGTAGAGTCATGGTTGAAATCAATGTTATCTATATTCGATCATCTTGAGACACATCCAGAGAGGATGGTGAATCTCACTACATACATGCTTCATAATTCCACCAAGATATGGTGGGATGTGATATCACAGGAGGGATTCTAGAAGGTTATGGCTTGGGATGAGTTCTAGTAGACCTTCCATGAATAATTATACCCGAAGACCTTGGGGGATGACCAATCCTATGATTTCATGATTTTGGAGAAGGGTACTCTCTTAGTCATGGAGTATTATTATTTCTTCACAAAGCTGCAGTACTTCACACCCATTCTGGGGGGTGATAAGTTATTCCTAGTGAGTTATTTTAAGGATGGTCTCAGGTATGACATCCAATCCTAGGTGAACATATTTAGGTTGAATTCCATATATTCTATAGTCAACCATACGCTGATTACCAAGTGTAACCTGAGAGAGTCTGGAGCTGTGATCCAGGGTGGTTCAGCATCTAGGGTTAGTACTCCTCTGACTGATAGTAAGAAGCACTGTAGGGAGTCTTCACGTTTAGATATGATTAGATGGGATACTTCTTCAGGTAGCTAGATGGGGTGATACCAGTTTGGTAAGGGTGGACCTAAGAAACCTTAGTGACTGGGAGACCTAGTTGAGTGCTGATATTTTGGAAATATAAGACATCTTGAACATTTCTACAATGCCCTCATTCTAGTAGCTAGTGAGGGAGGATCTGTTTCGACTCCTCGTACCAGAGCAGGACCAAGAGTTCCACATCAGACTGGGGGATGGAGTTCTATAGGCCGTTCAGGATGAGGTGGTGCTTGTGTCCATTGTAGTTAAAAACAAGGTTTTTGATAGTCACAGGGTGGATCAGTTCAGGGATCTCAGACAGCTTCACAGGGCTTCAACACAAGTCAAGCTTTTGCGCTAAAAAAAATCCAACATGAGTAGGATCCCGGACCCTCTACGGTTAGAGGTACAATTCTGGTTTCCCCAGTTTTAGATTCTGGCATTTTCGATATAGGGGATTCCTATAGCATTATTTTTGTGATTATTGTAGAGAGACTTGGGATCTGTATCTTTATTTTTTCTAATATCATGACACTGGACACTCTGTTGGGGACTAGAACGAATTGTGTACGTCAGTGCAAGGAGTGGACTCTTGAGGTTGTTGGGTGTCACTTCATATGGTACCTTTTTGTCTTAGAGATGATGGGCTATGACATCATTCTTAGGATGGAGTGGTTATTATTATTCTATGCCTTTGTTGACTGCTATATTTGTAGGGTGATTTTCATGTCGCTTAAGGGCGGGAATTTTCTACACAAGGAATAATAGGATGTCTAGGCTAGCAGAGAGGGAACTGAGCATCAAGGGTTGGGAGGAGTTACAAATAAGATTTCTATTTTATTTTTGGATTACTAGGGGACTTCATAGATAGACCTTCCTCCATTAGTGGATCGTTTCGGGGATGTCTTTCGAGATGAATTTTCTGGTTTACCTCTGGAGCAGGAGGTATATTTCCTTATTGAACTTGTTCCAGGGGAAGGACCGATGTCCATTACTCCTTATAGGATAGATAAAACAGATTTTTAGGATCCGAAGAAGCAGTTGGGGATTTATAAGCAAAGGGTTTAATCTGACCCAGTACTTATCCTTGGGGTTCACCTTTCCTATTTTCAAAGAAGATGGGTGGTACCCTCAGACTTTGTGTGTCTTATCAGAAGTTGAACTAGTTGACAGCCAAGAAACAATATCCCTCGACAAGGATTCATGATCTATTTGATCATCTTCGAGGAGCCTAGCTGTTCTCAAAGATTGACTTACGATCCAGTTATCATTAGTCGCATGTTAGACCATCAGATATACCTCTTATATCCTTTCAGATTAGGTATGGTCTATACCAGTATGTGGTTATGTCGTTCAGTTTTATGAACGCGCTTGCAGTTTTCATGGCAATGATGAACCGAGTGTTCCATATTTTCTTTTATTCTTTTGTGGAATTCTTCATGGATGATATCATTGTGTACTCTCACACTCGACATGACCATGACACCCATCTTGAGATATTTTTGAGTACAATGAATGATAATTAGTTATATGACAATCTCTCAAAATTCCACTTTTGGTTGGATCAGATTCACTTCTTGGGTCATGTCATCTCAGAGATAGGAGTATCCGTAGACCTAGAGAAAGTGAGATAAATAGTTTCCTAAGGAGTATATGAAGAACGTCTTTAAGGTAATATGTTTTCTGGGGATAGATGGTTACTACATGTGCTTTATTATATACTTTTCATGCTTATCAGCACCATTAACAGGCCTGACTAAGAAGGTTGTGAAGTACTTATGGACATAATCTTGCGATTCAGACTTTCAAGAGATAAAGGGGAGGTTGACTTCAGCACTGATACTAGTTTTTCAAGAGTTGGGAAAGAGTTACACCATTTACTACAATGAATCAGGTATCGGGTTGGGAGTAGTTCTTATGGAGGGGAAGGAGTTGTGGTTTACGAGTCTCAGTAGTTGAGGCCACATGAGAGGAATTACCCGACGCATGATCTTGAGTTAGCCACAGTTGTGAACGCTTTACGTTGTTGGTGACATTATCTTTTGGGAGATCATTTTTTTGGTTTTACTGACCATAAAAGTCTCAAGTATATGTTTAACCAGTGTGACCCAAATTTGAGACAATGAAGGTGGGTTGAGTCCCTTCAGTCCTTTGACTTTAAGCTTGCCTACACGCCTAGGAAAGACAACTCAGTGGTTGATGCATTGTGCAAGAGGACTCAGCTATAGACAGTTCTGGAGGATAGTAGTTAGTGGTATCTTATGGCTATGTTCTATGAGATGCATTTAGAGGTTCATGACAAAAAGGGGTAGACTTTTCTTTCTTCTATAGTTGTTAACTCTACTCTATTGGATCAGATGCGAATGAGGTAACTATCATATTCCTAAGGCCTATCCCTACGAGAGAGTGCGTTAGGGGAGGAAACTACTCCTAGGTGGACCATAAGTGAGGATAAGATCTTCCATTTTAATGGATGCGTATGGGTTTCAGTAGACATACTCAAGGAGATAATGCGTAATTTTCATTCCTCATTATGGGAAGTTTATCCTGGTGTCACCAAGATTTATCGTGATTTACACCGTCAGTATTGGAAGCTAGGTATGAAGAGATATGATGCTAGTTTTGTGATGAGATGTTCCACCTTTCAGTAGGTGAAGGCAGAGAATCAACAACCAGTAGGACTGTAACATCAATTACCCATTACTGAGTGGAAGTGGAATGATGTCGCGATGGATTTCATGATGTGGTTACCAAGGTCACCTCCAGGGAATGATGTAGTTTGGATTGTCATTAACAGACTAACAAAGGTTTCACACTTATTATCGATGAATGATACCTTCCGTGTTGATGAGATTGGAGGATTGTACATCTAAGATATTGTACGGTTTCATGGGGTTCTGCACTCTATTTCTTTAGACAGGGACACCCTCTTTACTTCAGGTTTCTAGCAAGGTATATAGAAGTCTTTGGGTAAACAAGTAAATATGAGTACAAATTACCATCCCCAGACATATGGCTAGTTAGAGCACACAATTTAGGTGCTGGAGGAAATGCTTTGAGCATGCATCCTAGATTTTGGAGCTTCTTGGGAAAAGCACATAACTCTGGTAGAGTTTGCCTACAATAATAATTTTCAGGAAACTATTTATATGGAACCTTATGAGGCATTGTATGGTAGTCCATAATGATCACCCCTATTTTGGATGGAGTTAGGAGAAGAAGCTATGTTGGGACCTCTTTTTATCCAGTAGACCACAAAACAGGTGGAGTTGATTTGGAAGAGGATGGCTACTCCAGAGTCAAAACACAAGTCTTATGAAGATCTACGGAGATGACCTCTTGAGTTAGAGGTCGCAGATCAGGTTTTCTTATGTGTCACACCAAGGATAGGACACTAGAGGATTATGAGACAAGGAAATATTTCACCAAGATACGTTGGTTCATTTGAGGTTTTGGAGAGATTTGGTCCTATTTCTTATCGGTTGCAATTACCTCAGATGTACTAGGATATGCATGATGTCTTCCATGTTTCTTAGCTATGTCATTACTTCTCAGACCCATATCAAGTTTTTAAACCCGAGGATTTTGAGTTAGAGGAGAACGAATCGTTCATGGAGCATCCTATCCAGATTTTTGACCACTGCATGATGGTTCTTTATGGCTGGTCTGTTCCTCTAGTATGGGTGTTGTGGTAGCACGGTTGAGTTCAAGATGAGTCTTGGGAGAGGGAGACCAATGTGTGATCGCAGTGGTTGGAGAGGTTTGAGGATTCTTTTTTTTCACCTTGTTAGAGAAATTTGGGGATGAATTTCTTTAAGGGGGGGTGTTTTTAAGAACTTGGATCTTCATTTTAGGTATGGATCGCGATTTCAGGTGTTTTTGGGAAAAAGGGTAATATTTGGAAATTTTCTAAGTACATGTCATGTACTTATAAGTACACATTGTGTACCCATTTACCGTATATACCAACATATCAGGTGTGTAGTGGCCGAGACATGGTCATGTGGGGTGACGTGGTAAACCAATAATGTTGGGGACGGGTTGAGGAAAATACACGGCATTTCCATTAATAGTTCATGTCATGTACTTTTTCTTTTATTTGACAAATCAGACTAAGGTCACGTCTAATCCCTAGAATCATCTTCTTCTGGACTTGGTTCAGCCAAGAGTGACTGAGAGTGAAAAATATTCTCTAAGACACCATTTCTCCATCCAAGGTCCGATTCGAACTCCAGTGGGTGCTTTGGAATCCCACCGGTGAGTCCTTTCTTCTTCTAGAGCCTCTCCTCCTGTTTTCTCTCTCTCTCTCTCCCTCGAGTTATTCAAGGATGATTTTTTTGCATTATTGTAGATCTATGACTTTCTAGGTCGATTCAAAGGCTGAGGTTCAACTATATCGATTGTACAAATTTAATTTTGGTGGTTTTTCCCTTTCTTTGTTTGTCCATGAGTTTATATTCTAAAGTGCAGATTACCCATGTTTTAGGTATTTTGAGGTAAGGAAATTGAACCCTATTTTATTTGTATTAGCATGATTATTGGTTTAAGGGTTTTTTAATGTGATAGTATGTGACATTTTATGTTTAAGGAACACCCCATGGGTGTGTTTCTTTGTTTGAATGTTTAGGTCTATTTAGTACCGGTTTCCTATGAGGCATACCTTGTTTCCTTGCCTTGCTTGATAGGACAGAACTGATTTCCTTTTTCTTCTTGTTAAGTTATTCGGATATTCTTTGGAATTGATTAGACATGTAGTAGTTGAGATTAATTTGGGATGATTGATATCATATTTACATGATTTAATTGCACAGGGCTGTGAGAACCTGGTGTAGTTAGAACATAGGGGGAATTGACATTGAGTACTTCTTTAGAGTGTCTGTTATATTTCATGCTATGAGACAACAAAGGGGATTGATGGTGGGTGATCCCTTATAGTGTCTATAGTTTACGTTATGATACCATAGGGTGAATTAGCATAGAGTCCTTCCCCATAGAGTCTTTAGTTATTGTGGAAAGACCATAGGGGGAATTAATGGTAAGTGATTCCCCAGAGTGTCTTTGCCTTTTTATTGCATTACTTGACCAGAGGGGTTAGAATGTGTGAGCTACCCAGAGGGTTAATGTAAATATTGAATGTTTGTGAGGCGTCTTCCAATCCAAAGCATAAGATTGGATTCAGTCCTATTAGGTAGTCTTTCGAGATACCAGTTTTTGATACTAACTTGATTAAATGTTGATTATTAAATGCTAATGAATGTAAATGGAAACTGTAGGATTGTTTACTTTTGTGTACTCCTAGTCTGTTTGCTAATTTTCATTACTACCTGCTATATATACTCACTGACAGTTAAGAACAAACCTTGTGGGGGTTTCCTACTAGGATTTGTCTCACACCCTATTTGGGTCATGATTTTGGACCCAAAAAGATTATATGGTTGCAGTTATTGATAAGGGAAAGCACCCTTCTACTTCAAGTACATTATTTTTGGTGAGCTGGAGAGAATGAGACCAAGATGAGGCTTTCAATGTTGTTTGAGTTTACATGTTTTATTTTATACTTTGTCTTAGTACTATATTTCCATCACTGTGACTTGTTGGCTATCTTCCTAGACATATGTGACATGCATCATTTATATATGAACTCCAGTGTTTATTTACTATAAGTCTTTAGTTGTTTACTTCTGTTGTATAGTATTACTACTTCTTCTACAGTTTACTTTTTGTTTCTGTTGTGCTACTCTGCCAATGAGGGAATAATTTACCCACTATCAAACCCAAGACCCTCACTACTAGTCGGCATCCTTTGGAGTTTGGGGAAATGTGTTTGAGGCCTTGTGACCAATCAGGTAAGGGGAACCTTTGGGAGACACCCAGAATTAGGATGTTACACTTTTATTTATGAAGTTCACTCTTAAATATTATTTTTTATACAAAACTGCAAGGGGAATCCCTAAAAAAGAATCATACATATTCATAGAGTCACTTTCGTGAAACTACTCTATGTTTCCACACCGGTTCCATTAGACTTCTTATGGGTAACTTTTAATCACCTTCTTCTGACTAACATCATATGATCAATAATAATTTTGGATTTGTATAATTAATTATTCATTTTATTCTATCTCTATCCAACATTATATGTTAATCATCCAGAATATCTTTTTCTATAAAATCAACTTCCTATGCTGAAAAATGGTTTTCACATCAAATCTTAGATGTGTTATACCACAACACCCAACCATGTATGATTAACTCAAGTGATCTCATGCAAAATACGACATATGTATGATTAATCTAAAACTCTTCCAAACCCTTCACACAAAAATTAAATACACTTCTATAAATCTATACTTATCTAAAATAAACTCAAAAGGATTCACATCAGATTAACCCATTGACTATTCTATGTAAAAATAAAACAAGGACATCCATGCTCAAACTAAAACCAAGAAAAAAACTACAATATTTCTACATTGATATGAATCCTTCCCATATTAAAACCCAAAAAACACCATTAATGTAGAAACCCAATATTTTAAAAGAGTAACAATACATTTGATAGAATATATGACACACTACATTAAGTTTAAATGTCTTGTAGAAAACATTTTTCAAAATATAACTATTATAAACTAGCTATTAAATTGGAGGGTATGAATAAAAATAACAAGATTATGAAAATTATATGTTTTAAACAATTAAAAAATAAATCCATTATTTATCAGTCGATTATAAATAAAAATTTAATTCATTTTAATTTAAAATAAATATTTTTCTAAAAAAATGTTTTTATGAACGTTGTGGGTTTTTATCTTAATAAATAGAATTAGTCACTAATTTTCAATGACATTAATGAAATTTATATATTATATATTCATTAAAAAATTTTATCATTCAAAAAATATTCTCTCTAGGCATTTAATAAGAATAAATTTAGTTTTATGCTCAAAAAAATTATTTTTCTAAAAAGGGGTTTCATCATGTTATTTTCACTTATTTTGAAACTGATTTTTACCAAATTTATAAATATTATTTGAAAAAATGAACTTATATTTTTAAATAATAAATTAAATTTAATATTGAGTTAAAGTTTCATAATTTTCTAAAAATATTCATTTTTTTTATGAATAGTGAAAAAACTATTTTTTTATTAAAAAAAAAACTTTTTCATTTAAAGTGTTTACAAGTTTAATTTTGTTTTAAAATTTTATTTAAAGTGAAATTATTTAAATTATATAATAATTTATCCAATTTTTTTCATTGGAATCAATTTTATACTAAATTTTATTTATGAAAACTTTCTGTACTTATGAAGACTTTTTCTTTCAAAACCCGCTTTTTCAGCACGTATACCTGATGAATTTTAAATTTAATTCTTCAACTTATATGAATTTATTTTAAAAATATTTATTAACTATTTTGAATCATAATAATTAATATTATATAATAATTAAAACTTAAATTCTATTCACAATGAATAGTAAAATAGTAAAAATTAATTACAGTGGTTAAGGTTAAAATGAGTTTACTGAGTGGTTAAACTAAGATGATAATGGATAAAATGACATATAAATTTTTAAAATTGAAATTTTAGGGACATATTTATACTTTATATCATCTAAGGTCCAATAATTATCAATTTTAATATTTTTTTAATGTTAAAAATATGGGTATAACTTTTTATTCTCAAAATTTCCAAGTGTGTTTTCTCCCCCACTTATAAAAGTACACCCCATCTCCTCTCCCCTTCACACATAAAAATCCAATTGTTTTGACTATTACCTAAAAATTTAATTTAATTTAATCCCTCAACGTAAAATTTAGTCCCTATTTTGATCATAAAATCTTTCTAGGAAGGATTTTGGTGAAAATATAAATAGATTGTCTGAAGAAGATGTATCGTTCTTAACTGAGCATTTCTATTTTAATTCATCTTCTACATCCTTCAAAATTATTCAATTATACTCATATGATATCATCCATATATCTTATATATTGAAGTTTTATTATTTTTATGTAATAACGTATATTCGTAACACCTCTATATTTTAATAAATATGTTTTTAAAATAAATTTAATTTCTTCGATAGCCTGCATTACACGCAACAATGAGTTTAAATGAACTGCGATATGCTATTAAAATATTTTAATTACATAGTTTTTTTATTGGAGGGTATGAATAAGACTAAATGAATTATTAAAATTTATAGTTTACCTATATATAAAATGAATTCACTAAATATTAATTAATTATACTTAAAAATAAGAATCATTTGAAAATAAAAGAGACATTTTCTGAAAAACTATTTTTATGTGTGAAATATATTTTTATCCTAATATAATAAATTAAACACTATTTTTCAATAATTTTAATCAAATTTATCTATTATATATTTAATAATTTTTTTTACATTCATCTAACATTTTTATTACACATAGAAATATAATAAATTATATTTTATGCTTAGAAATGTATTTTTCAAAAAGTAACTTTTTGTCTCATTTTGTGCAGTGAATTTAAAGTTAATTTATTCCATTTATGGTTATTTAATTAGATAAAAATTATTAAATATTTAGAATAAAGTGGTTCAAATTTTTTAAAGAGGCCCAATTTATTTTTTATCAATATGAATAGTAGCCTTGGTAAAAGTTATCACCTCGGTAAAGGTAAAGCAGGTTAATCTGGGTTGACACTAAGTGGTAATACTAGATTTAATCATCATAATTAATATTAAATTATGTTAATTCTACAAATATCACCTCAAGCTCAAAATTTATTAATTTAAAAGACACTTTTTTGGGAGAATGACATATATAATATTTAAATCAACGAAAGTTACTAAATGAAAATATTTTTTTAATATATATTATGTGTATATATAAGCACAAAAGAATCTTATTAATGAATATAAGTTTCTATTTTGAGATTAATAAAATTATTTTACTGATTAAATTTTATTTTTAATTTTTATTAGTTATATAATGGATTTAATTTCTTATACAACACTAATACATTATTTATCCATTTAATAAAGAAATTTAATAAATTATACTAAAAATTTTAAAATATATAAAATTTTATAGAGTTAATGTGTCGCATGAATTTTATAAATCAATTTGACATATTAGGGAGTATTTAAGGTATTATTTTCTAATTCCCCCATTGTATTAATGTACTTAAAGTTAAATTAAATTAATAATGTTAAAATGTAATTAATGATATTTTTAATAAATAATATTTTATATAATGATATAAAATTCAAAAAAATTAAAGATTATGAAAAATTAATGGTATATTGTTTCAAAAATCAACCATGGTCAATTTATGTGTCGTTTTGATTTTTATATTAAAATTATTAACCGTTAAAGGGTACAAAACATTAATATTATGGTAACTATGAAATGGGTTAACGTAGGATAAACTAAACGATGACGAAAAAATGTGATCCAATCATGTAAATTTTTTATTTTATTAGATTATTTCAACTAATAGTTATATTATCTTCAAATATTATCACGTTGGATCCAGTTGGACATCAAAATTAATTTATATTAATTTAATATTCTAAGATATTCTAAGAGCTACCCTCTCCTCAATTATAAAAGGGCTCCAAATTTCCTCTTATTCGCACCAATTTTAACCTTATATATCAAAAAAATAGAAAATTTATATCCAAAATATTTATAGACACATTATAGAGTTTTTTCCTATAAAAATTCCATCACTATGCCTCTTTATATGAGATCTAAATGAGTCATTTGAAAGAGGATGTAATCACCTAAACCAATAATTTTTTTATTGTTTTAACTTCTATAATTTTGTTATATTTTTCATAAAATAATAAATTAAGTATCCTAAATATACTGAAATTTTATTATTAGTATTAAACCAAATTTATTAACCCTCTTTCCATCAAATGAGAAGTGAAGGTATTGCTCGTCCATATGCATGACTTACCATCTCCATAAAGCGATACAATTTATTTTTCATCACAATATTTTATGGAAGGATATTATATATATTTAATATTTATATATTATATTTATGAAACAATTATAATTTTGGAATGATAATTTTATTTATATCTTCTTACCATAAAATCTTTTGGGAAACAATAGTGTTGCCCGTGCATACGTGTGGTCTACCACCTCCACAAAGTGATGCAATTTATTTTTCATTTATAATTCACATGGATGGTAAAGTGGAAAATTTTGACGAATATATATGCTATATATGATATAATAATGATCTTTTAAAGGTGAATTAATATTTCCCTTTCTTTTTTTTCATCCTTTGAAAAATGAAAACAACGTTCATGAGTACGTATAGCTTACCGTTCCCTTGTATGTTGTAATTAATTTTTCTATTCATAACTTTTATGGATGAATATAAATATATATCATGAATATATATTATATTTATACCATGATTTATGTTTTTCTATATTGATTAGATGTGGTCAAGGTATAAGGATCGAAACTACCAAACCAAAACTTACATGGAAAACTAAGCAATTATCACCCGGAATAGTGATTTAAATAAATAATTGTTAAAAAACGAGTGATAAAAGGTAAAAAATAAATCTTATATTGTTTTTATTATTTTTTTATATAATAAGTTTTATAATAAACCTATATTTATTATAAAGTATGTTCGAAAATTTACTAAGATAGACCTGAGGTCAGGTGTTTTGTGTTTCAATCTCATTATTTATAAATATTGTTAATGATTACATTTTTATGATTAAATAACATGATAAAAATCTAATTATACTCATGAATTTTATTATCCTTTGTTTATTTATTTAAAATAAAATTTTTCCTTCCATTTTTCTACCCTCTCATACTAAATATACTGAAAATATTTTTTTAAGGAAAATCGACCTTGTCTCTCTCTTCGGTTGAAAAATATTTTTCATCCATAATGACATTTTATAAAAATGTTTTAAATAAGGTTTTTTTATTATCTAATTATTTTTTAAATTCATTTTTACCTATGTTAATTTTTTTAAAATTGGTTTGAAAGGAATCTTCTCCTCTTTTTATAAAAAAGTCACTTTGTAAATTTTCCAAAAAAATATGGAAGGAATGTTTTTAACTTATAGGACATGAATGAGATTTCCCAATATCAGATATTTTCAATGTTTTAAAGATTTATATAGAAATTATAATGTATATTTTCAAGTAAAATGTTATGCATAATATTTTTAAAACTTTTATATTTTAAATAAGTGATTTCTAAAAGGAAAAGTTATTTTTTAAATATTGTTTTAATAAACTTTTGATTCATCAACGACAATAACCTTCCTTGTTTCTTATAAATTACTAGGAATATTATCCAAGGATACCATCCTTATTCTTTTTTTATGTTTTATTATTATTATGGAATTATTTTTATTAAACCCTTTCCTTTTCCATGTGTTATGCTATGATGAAATATTTATGAAACCCATTTATTTTCATGGGTTCTGTTATGATGAATGGTTTATGATGCTACATATATGTATGATTTTAATTACATGATGGGTGTGAAATATATCTCCCAGTAATTTATTATGTAATTATTGAGATCTCATGAGATAAATTGAACTAGAATAGAGAGTGAACCCAGTTCAGTAAGGTACTTTATCTATAGTGATATTCTTGGGAGTGAACCATCACTATAATTATGGTTTGGTGACTAAACCCATTCCACTATTATAGACTTGGAAATGAGTCTTTACTACTAAAGAAATTATTTTATATGTGTATTTGTTTGAAAAAATTACATTTCATATGCTTATACTATTGTCTCAGGGCTCATGTTATTTTAGTCATTTTTAATTAATGTCTTATAAACTACCAAGATTTATGCCATGAATCAAGATTATCTTCTATGATATGCATGGTATGGTATTAAAAGTTTATTCTCATGTTCTCATACCATTTTTACATTTTATGTTTATATGATTATTTATATATCATATTTTTACCCTCATTATGCATCAGATCTCACCATTTCTTACATTTCCTTTACTAGGTTAAGAATAAATGTTTTATGTGTGGAATATCTAAGAAGGGTGATAGTTATGAAGATCTATTTTAAAGATGATGTAGAACTATTATAGACATGTTTATTATTTTTTTAAGATTCCAAATATACTAGACCTACATGATAGTGGAATTTATTATTATGTTATGTAATGAATATTCATCTACAAAGATGTAATATCTATGTATGAAAAGTTTGGGTTGATATAGTTGATATCAGATAAAGGTTTAGTTATCCTTTGTAAACGAGGATGATAAAACATTAGTGAGAAATCATGGGATATGTCTAAGTATAGGATAAAACCCTAATGTTTTGATAATGAACATGAATTACATGTGTTAACCTGAAGGTATCATAGAAGAAGGTGTAATGATTTAGACATCCTATATTTTTTTGATGATTATATGATTCTCCATTATAATTATTATTTCTCATACAATGTATTTTGGTTTTAGTTGGTGGATACAACATAAAGGAATCATGCTAATATTAAGTGAAATGGAAAATGAAATGATTTTCCTCGTAATAAACCTAATGTTATTGGAGATAGAATGAAAAATATAATTATTATTCTCATATAACATTCTCAACATTTTATTCATGATGAAATTATAAATGAGAAAAGGATGGTATAAAATTATGTTGAGTCCTTCATGAGGAAACATGAACCTTCTTTTAGTGGGTCTAATGATTCACTAATTGCTAATAAATTGATCAGTACCGCTGAGAAGATATTTTTCATTCTCCATTGTTCAAAACATGAAAATGTTATTCTAGATATTTTTCATTTTGAAGGTGAAGCAGATCAAATATGGAGTCTTATCAAGAACACAATGTAATAAGAAGAAATTGACTCTCTATTGTAGGATGATATTAAGATATTATTTCTCAATAAGTATTTTCCTCATATTATTCTTATGAAAATGTAGAAGGGATTCCATGAGTTTTAAAAGAAGGATGATGAATCCATTGGTACCTATGAGGGAAATTTTATAAAACATGTTAGGTATGCTTTTGGTACTATCATCCAACCTTAATGTAAGGTCGATCGATTATTTATTGTCTTTAAAATAATTATCTAAAGGGAGTTATCCATAAGAGAATTTAGTAGTTACGAAGAAATCATTTGACGTGCTATCAAGGTGAAGATAGAGATCAGAGTTACTGATAAATCTCATGGTTTTTACAATAAAAGAAAAATGGAATTCAAATAAAATTATAAAAACATGGAGAGATGAATATGAGATTTCCATGATGCTCAAAATGTAGAAGGAATAATATGGGAAATTATCAAATTATAATTGGTAAATTTTTCAATTCTGTAAATGGGAATTATTGGGAAATAATATTCTTACATGATGGGACGAAGACAACCAATGACAGGAAAAGAGAGAAAGAACCACATAATTCACGACCCACACTATAGTCTTTTAAATGGAAGGTGTATGAGAATTATACAAACCAGTACCAAAATATGAAGGTTAATGGTGATGATTGGTGTCAAATACTTCCTAAGACCAAAGATAAAGGGAAATATCACGTTTTATTATTTTTTATAAAGGTTACAACAACAAGGTCCTGAAAGGTACACTTCAAATCCACTCTAAAATTGTTAATCTCTAATTTTAATTGGGATCTACCCACTCTTTTCAATCTATAAGATTTTATAAGGGAATCATAGTAACACCCCAATGATTAGACATTGAATACATTATACAAACCCTTAATGGTATGATGGTTACATCTCAAGAATATGATTCTTATCTATTTTAGGTTATTGGTAGTATGACTCCTTCAAATCTTTTTATTCATCGTTTTTTTGGATTTGATGTTATTTTGGGAAGGGATTGGATTTCTGTACATAAATCCCATATCATTTTTCAAGGAAGGTAAGTTATATATGATATACTGAACCAACCTATGATCATCTGTTAGTGTGATGGAAAAAAATAACTTTAGATGTAAATTACATCCATCATATGGGTCATGATTCCTATTCAAAATGAGTGTTTATATCAGATGGTTGGGGAGAAAATTAAAATATAAGATATTCCTATTGTGAACGAGTTTATTAATTTCACTCTAAAATATTTTCTCATTCTTTTACATAATACTGAAATTGAGTTTTTAATAGAACTTATACTTACTGTTACACATATTTCCAAGACTCTATATAGAATGGACCTGATTGAGTTGAAATAATAGAAGAAGTATCTCCAGGATAATCTTGACAAGTTATTAACTCATCCAAGTGCATCACCTTATGGTGTAACTATTATTATTTTTAAAAATAAAGATATAACAATGTGACTCTTCATTTATTATTGAGAAATTAACAAGATCATTATCAAGAAAAAGTATCCTCTACCCCATATTGAGGGTTGACCTCTAAGAAGATTATCTCCCCCATCCCTTATATAATAGGTTTTCCTTCAGTGGTAATTCAGGAGGGGGATACCTGTGTCTCGCTTTTGATATCATCTCCCCCTCTCATTTTTTATTCATATTTCTTTACTTTCATGTTCTATTTTTCCTCCCTGTTCATTTTTTTGTTTCATATTTTGTTCATATTTTCCCCTCCTCTCCATCAATTTTCTTCTTTTATTAATATAGCCTTGACTCACTGTTGAATCCATTTCATCTCTTCTTCTACTCCTTCCTCCTATATATGTCACTTTAGACCCCATCTGGTCTAGTACACTAATCTTCTCGATGGATTTGGGAGGTGTGGTTTGAGTTGCATCAGTTTCCTAGGAGCTCAGCTTTAGTTTAGTATCTATTTCTATGGTTTTATATTCATTTAACTTGTTTCTTACTTAGTGGTTTCTCTAGTTCTGCATAATTCCTTCAGGTAGATTTTTTGGGCTTGAGATTTTATTTCCATCTTCAATAGTAGTGGATGGTTTTTCTTTTCGTCCTCTCAAATCATCCTTGTATTCAAGTTCCAACACCTCTTCTAGTTCAATATAGTGTGTTGGTTCACTAGGAGTATTGGGAGGTTTGGCTTGAGAATTCACAAGAATTATTGGAAGAACTTATGGCCTAGTGATCCTCTTCTTTATCCCTCTATTTAATTTAGCTGATTTTGGGTGGAGTTTTATTTTGGTTGGTTCATTCTGGTACAACGGTGAAGATGGTGGATCTTCTGGTTTCTGATTATTGGTGAGCAGGTTCGATGATGGTGGTAATGGTTCATTATTAATGGTGATGGTGTTCCAGTGGTGCACTACCAAGTTTGGTTCTAGATTGTATGTAGTGGGATGTGGATCGAGGCAGATGATGTGTTTATCTATGAGACCTCAATCTATTTGATGCTCATTCAGTGTCATGTCGATTTGTGTTTCTAGTTTTGGTGATGGTTGTTTCTAGTAGGTTTTGTTTTCTCTAGTCCACCAATTTAGTGGTGATGGAATGTGTCAACATCAATTTCGATGATGTTGTACTATATTGATGATGGAAGATGGCAATGACATGACTCAGGCTAACACGATTGTCCCATAGATTGACGGCTCATCAAGTTTTGTATCTGTATTTGAATTTAAAATTTAGTTTTAGGATCTTGTTACTTTGGATTCCCTCCTGATGGATGTTGTAGCTTTGGATATTATAACTTTGGTAATTTCTTATCCTTAAAGTGACTATCTTTGAAATAAAAAAAATTATTTTTTAGTATACCCTATATTAATGTCTTTTTTGATCAAATGCATGGATCTCAATACTTTTCAAAGATTTATCTTTGTTCTACATATCATCAATTGAGGGACAAGAAGGAGGATATACCTAATGTAGAATTCTGTGAAAGGTATGGACACTATGAATTTATAGTGATTCCATTTTTTCTAACTAACATCCCTACTATATTTATGGATTTAATTAATAGAGTCTCTAGAGAATAATTTGATTAGTTTGTGGCACTATTTATATATGAAATTATTATATATTCAAAGATAAATTAATAGCATGAATATCACATAAGAATTTTGATGAATAACCTGAGGAAGGATTAAATTTATTCAAAATGTAAAAAGTGTGAATTTTGTCATTTGATAGATTCATTCTTGGATCCTATAATCTCATGTGAGGGTATATCAATAGACTATTCAAAGGTATAAATTATTAGACATTGGGATAGACTAACCACTATGATTAAGATCCATAGTTTTATTGGTTTTTCTTAATATTATTAGTTGTTTGTTGAGAATATTCCATGGATATTTAATCCACTAAATAATTTAACTCAGAAGGTAGCCAAGTTTCTTTGTATGGATGAATATGATGAATATTTTAAAAAACTAAATATAAATCTATTATTAAACAACCTTAAAATGGATATGGTTTTGTAATCAATAGTGATGTATCAAAGAAAGGACTAGGTTGCATCATCATGTAGAACAATATTGTTTAAGCTTATGTATCACGGTAATTGAAGGTCTTTGAAAAAAATTACTCAACTCATGATTTGGAGTTATCTACGATAATTTTTACATTAAATATATGGAGGCGTTATATCTATAGAAAAGGGTGTGACATATATATTTATCACAAAATATTACAGTATATTTTCACTCAAAAATAGTTGGACATGTTTGATAGAATATTGTTAGAGCTAATTAATTATTATGAATTCTCAATACATTACCAACCAGATAAAGTGAACAGGGTGGCAGATGCTCTAAGTTAAAATGATCATACTAGCTTATATATGATGAGGATCACAAAAGAATCAATATTTAAGGACTTTCAAATTATGGATATTATAGTCTTTAAGGAAAGGAAGAAATATTATCTTTATAAAATGGGTGTTCAGCAATCTATCCTAGTGAGTAATAAATAGGCACAAAAGGAAGATGTAGAGATGAAAAAGAAGGTAAGAAATATTTCTGAGTTCTACCTTTATTTTGATGGAATAATAACGTTATGGAACCATATAGTTGACCCTTCGAAACCATATTTTAAGGAGTTATTGTTTGAAGTTCATTTTTCTTCATTCTATATTCATTAAGGGATTATGAATATCTATAGAGATTTGAAAGAGTATTTTATGTTGTATGGGATAAAGAGAAATATTGTATAGTATGTTTCTTAGTGCTTGAATATTAAGTAATTTAATGTTAATAGACATAAGTCTAAGGGGATGTTACATACATTACCCAAACTAGAATGGAAATGGAAAACATCACTATGGATGTTTTCATCAAAATCACAAGAACATATAAAGAGAATAAATCTTTATGTGTTGTTGTCAATCGCCTAATGAATTTAGCACACTTTATTACCATTAGAGAATATTTTTATCTTGGTCAACTAAATAAGTTATACATTAATGAAGTGGTATGATTTTATAGTTTACCATTATCAATTGTATCTAACCAGGATCTGAGGTTTACCTCAAAGTTTTAGAGAAGTCTTCGTCAAGGTCTAGATACAATGTTAATTTTCAACAATTCTTATCATCCTACAACATATGGTAAGTAAATGAGTACCATTAAAAATATAGAATACATTTTGAGATATTCATCTATATATTTCATATATGGTTGGGATCGACACCTTCCTTTGGTGGAAATTTCTTATAGCAATAGCTTTCACTATAACATTCAGATGAATCTTTATGAAGCCCTATGTGGGTGGAAATGGAGAACTCCTACAGGATAGAATGAAGTTGGATAAATGAAGATATTATAACCATATGTAGTTGAGGAAATTGAAGACAAGCTTAGATCCAATCAACAACACATAAGAATATCTCAGATTTGATAAAAATTTTATACCAAAAATCGTCATAAATATCTAGAGTTTGAAGTTGGTGGTAAGTTATTCCTATGAATATATCCCATGAAGAGGGTGATGATATTTGGAAATAATGTAATGAAATTAAATATTTATATTAGTCCCTTTAAAACAATATATCATATCATGTTGGTATATTATTTATTTATGCTCCCACCTAACCTCTCTCTACTTGATAATGTGTTATAGGTATCTTTCCGAGGAAGTACATGCTCAATCCATCACATATACTGAACTCAAAGGTCTTACCACTAGAGTAAGATATTCATTATTAGGAAAAACTAACAAAGATTCAATATCATATATATGAAGTTCAACGAAACAATATCACTCAGTTGGTCAATGTTTTGTGGAGGAATGACCAATTTTAAGAAGCTATGTGGAAACCTGATGATACGATGAGGCAGAAGTATTATTTTTTATGTATCAGATTAATATAATTTAAAGAGTTAAATTATTTTAATGGGTAATAATTTTACACCTTATGATTTAGTAAATATATTTTTCATATAAATTTAATTTCTTTGATAAACTGTGTTACATGCAACAACGAGTTTAGATGAACCACAATATACTATTAAAATATTACTATCACCTAGAAATTAGATTAGAGGGTGTGAATATGAATAAATTAATTATGAAAATTTATGGTTTAAACATATATAAATTGAATTCATTAATTATCAAATAATTAAAAAAATCATTTAAAAATAAAATAGATATTTTTTTCTGAAAAGAACTATTTTTCATGTGCGTAATGTATTTCTATAATAGTAAATTAAATTTATCCCTATTGATGAATTATTTTAATGAAATTTATATATTATAAATTCAATAAAATATTTTGACATTCATCAAATATTTTTATTATGCATTGTATAATAAAAAATCCAGTTTTATGCTTAAAAATGTATTCCTTGAAATGCAGTTTTCATCACATATTACGCACTAAATTAAAAATTAATTTCTTCCATTTTAGGTAATTAATTAGATATAATTAATTATATATTTATAAAAAGGAGTTTCAATTTTGGTAAATATTCCCCTTTTTTCAATATAAATAGTAACCGTGGTAAAATTTATCACACCTCAATAAAGGGTAAATTGGGTCAATCTACATTAAAAAAAGTGAAAGGCCATAGTTTTCATCCTAATTATTATTAAATTATGTTAATTATACCCTTATAATATTGTTATATAAATTTGTTTATTTAATGAAAACTTTTCCATGAATATTTCCTATATAATATTCGAATAAAATAATATTACAGAATTTCACTCCCTTTGTTTTTAATATCTCTTATGTGTCCATATAAAGAAAAATGAAAGTTATGAATGAATATAAGTGTATATTTTGATATTAATGAAATTAGTTTCTAGATATAAATCTATTTTTACTTTTGGTACTTATATAATAACCTTAATTTCTTATGTATCACCAGTACAATATTTAATTATTTAATAAAAAAATATAATAAATGAGGTTAAAAACATTAAAAGTTTTATAATTTGAATTATTTAATGTGTATAAATAAATTTATAGATATATATGTAATATTAGGAATGTATTAAAGCATTATATTAGAATTTCCTATTTTTCTTGATTTATTTAATGTTAAATTAAATGAATAGTGTTAATAATGACATTAATGATCTTTTATAATAAATAATATTTTATTAAATGATATAAAATTTATAAACATCTTATATTAAAATAATTAATTTAATATGGATATAAACATCATCCTTTATCCATTTATGGGTTTTTTCATTCTATAGTAACATTATTAACCCTTAAAGGGTAGAAAACATTAATATTACTATAATTATCAAAAGGATTAATAAGGGTTAAGACTAAAATATAATGGTAACAATGTACTCCAAACTTGTAAATATTTTATTTGATAATAGTATTTTTAATAATTCTCATATTATCATATAATACAATAAATTTAAGTCATTTATACATAAAAATTAATCTATATTAATTAAATATTTTAAAAATTCCAAGAGTGCCCCTCCCCACAAATATAAAAGGGAACCCTCATTTCCTTTTTTACAACACATTGATCCTTTTATCTCAACCAAAATATACCAATTTATCTCATAAAATTACATAGACACGTTATTTAGGTTTTTTATTCCCAAAATACCATACCTAGAGCCCTTTAGAGTAGATCTAAAGGAGTCATTTCAAAGAATAGGTAATCACTTTAACCGATCACCTTTTATTAATTCATTCTTTAACTCTAATAAATATATTATATTTTCATAAAATAATAAATTCAGTATAAAAAATATTATTTAATGTTATTATTATTAGTAAACCACATTTATTCACCCTCTTCCATAAAATGAGAATTGAATGTATCACTCATGTGGATGTATGATTTACCATCTCCACAAAGAGATACAATTTATTTTTCATCACCATATTTTATATATGGGTATTATGATGGGTTTAATATTTATATATGAGATTTATGAAAAAAAATTAATTATCTAATTTTAATATTATTCTCAACTTCTAACTATCCAATTCCTTGATAAACAATAACATCGCTCGTGCATATGTGTGGAATACCACCTTTAGAAAGCGGCGTGAGTTTTTTCCGTTTATATTTAACTTGGATGGTGATGAAAATAAATATAATGGATATTTATGATATATATTATATAATAATTAACCTTTAAATGTGAGTTAATATTTAAATTTCTTTCATTTCTTCCGTTAAAAAATGAAAACATTATTCATACGTATGTACGTCTTATCATCTCCTTGAATGGTACAATTCATGTTTCTATTACTAACTTTTATGGTTGAATATATATATATATATAACGAATTTATATTATATTTACACTATTATTAATATTCTGGAGATTATGGAACTATGTTAAAATTATAATTTCCAAGTCCACCAAACCTAATATTACCTGAAAAACGAAGAATTTATCAACAATAATTGTGATTTAAAAAAATGTTAATAAATATGTGATAATGATTTAAAAATTAAGAATATATGGTTTATATTATAATGGTTCCAGATTAATATGTATAATAAAACTATATATATTAAATAAGAGTTTCAAAAATGTGTGAAGGAAGTTGGACGTGAGGTTAGGGGTTTTATGTAACAATCTCACTGTTTATTAGGATTGTATATGATTAATTTATGATGATGAAATCTTATGACAGAACCTCTCAATATATATATATATATATAAATTTTATTATTCTTTATTCATTTCATGAAAATAAATATTTTCCTTTTATTTTCATCACCTTTTGTACTCAAAATACTTAAAATGTGTTTTTAAAGTAAATCAACTTCATTTATCACTTTGGTCAATTAACCTTTTCTTCAATATCCATGTTTTATAAAAATTTATAAAAGAAGTTTTTTACTAATCTTTGATGATTTTTTAAAAACATTATTTCAAATATTTTACTTTTTACCAAACATATTGAATGAAATCTTCTTGTCTTTTCCCAAAAGAGGCACATTATGATTTTTTTACTAAAGTATGGAAGGAATGGTTTTTTTCCTTATAAATAATGAGCATAAATTTCCTTAGTCATGGCCACTCAATTTTTTGAAGCTTACTTTTCATGTTCCCATGGTTATTTTCAAATAAATTTTTTCCCATAATATTTTGGAAATTTTTAGATTTGAAGAAGTGATTTAAAAATGGAATGGTTATTTTCATCAAGAATGTTTTAATGACCTTTTGATTCATCAATGAAAACAATCGTTAATGTTTCCTATGCTCTACTAAAAATGTGATCTAAATAAACCATCATTTTTTTTATCTTGATGGATTATGTTTATGATGGAATGATGTTTATGATACTCATTCCTTTTCCATGGGTTATTCTATGATGAAATGTTTATGAAACCCCTTTCCTTTTAAGGGTTCTTATGTGATGAATGGATTATGCTATTAAGGCACACATATGTATTAATTTTATTAATTTTATGATTATATGATCATTGATATCTCACTTTTTTACCCAAAATAAGAATCAGATCTCACCATTTATTATGATTCATTTCCCACGTTATGAAGAAAGGTTTTATGTTTGATATATTTAAGAATGGGGATAGTTATGAAGATCTAAGTGGAAAATTATTTAGAACTATTATGAACAAGTTTCTTATGATTCAAAGTTATAAAAAATAAAACACTTATATAGTTCTAGCACGGCTCATGATTTTATGTAAATAATATTCATATACTTATATATAATATCTATGAATGAAATTTTTGGGTCTCTATAATAACTACATAATCTTTCATTAAATGGTAAACAAAACCATCGATAATGTCTATGGAGGATTACCGCCTCACGAACTGATGTAATTCATTTTCCATCACTGCCTATCAGGACTAGATATAGTGACAGATTTAACACACACACACACACATATATGATATATATTATATTATTATACTTATAGAATTATAATATCACATCTAACTTCTTACCTTCCAATGTATTAGAAAACAATAACATCGCTTGTGCATACGTGTGGACTATGACCTCTACGTAGTGATGTGATATGTTTTTCATTTCATTTTCACATGGGGGGTAACAAGGAAAAATTAAAAGAATAAAAATATGATATATATGATAATAATTATTATTTAAAGGTGAAATATTAATCAACTTTATTTCGTTCCATCCATAAAAAAATGATAGCAATGTTCACGCATATATAAAGACAATCATGTCTATGAAAGGTGTAACTCATATTACTATCCCTAACTTTTATGGAATATTATAAATAATTATAAAATGTATATATATGATATTTATATAATGGATAACATTCGAGAGATTATGAAACCATGATCAATATAAAGGGTCTAAAACTATCAAACCAAAACATACAATTAAAATGAAATAGTTATCGTCCAGAATAGTAATTTTAATAAGGATTTATTTTTAAATAAGTGGTTAAAAGTTATATGTAAATAATATAATGTATGATATATATTATTATGGTTCTATAATTTATTTATAATAATTATATATTTTTTGAAGATGCGGTTTTTACATGTACGGAAGAAACCAGATATGTAGTAAGGGTGTCTCATCTCACTTTGAATTCCATGAGAAATATATCATATTCAACACTTATTTAATTTTTTGGTGTATATACTACCAATTTTTTATATATGTTTTTTATATTTTTATTTATGTTACCTATAGTGTTATTTGAAGTTATTACTTTCATGGGTTTTATGATTCAAAAGTTATAAAAGTGGTAAGGGTTTCTAGTATCACTTTTACTTTCATGATATCGATGCCATATTCACCACTTATTCATTTTTGTGTATATAATTCTCCTATGATATTTTATATCATGAATCAATTTATATTCGTGGTATTAAAACTTTTATTTGAATTTATTTCTTTTATGGGGAATATGATTCAAAATTCACCAAAGTGGAAAGGGTGTATGTTACAATCTCATAGTTTATCAGGATCATTTATGATTAAGTTTTAAATGATGAAATATTATGGTATAACAATATAGAAACTCTTTAATTTTATTATCATATTTTTATTCATTATTTATTAAAGTTATAGTTCTTTTTTACTCTCTCAGGTAATTAAAATTATTGAGAAAATGTTTTTAATAAAAGTTTACTTTATTTTTCTCTTCAGTTGAAAATACTTTTTATTCCAAATCCCTATTTTCAAAAAAACGTTTTAAATAATTTTTTAACATTCCCAAGATGATTTATTTAAAAAAAAATTACCCATGTTTAAGGTCTTTTTAAAAAAAGTTGAAAGTAATTTTATTTTCCTTTTTCGAACGAGTTTCTTTTAACATATTTACAACAGTGTGAAAGGAATTATTTTCTTAACTTATACGACATGTACATAATTTCCCACAGTCATAAATTATCAATGTTTTAATGAATCCTTTATATGTTCCTAATTTTATTTTCAAATAAAATTATTTTCACAACGTTTTGTAGACATTTATATTCAGAAAAGTGATTTTCAAAAAGGAAAGGTTATCTTCCTCATGAATGTTTTAATGATCTTTTTATCGAATATCTGCTCATCGTTGTTACAATCCTTATTATAATTATACTATATTGGGGATATGTGGTAATGATTCCATCCTTATTATTTCTATGAAATTTTTATGATAATTTTGACTAGAGATGTACTATATTGATACCATTCATATTACTCTGGATGGTTTATGATAATGTTTATTACTTGGGGGTAATTATTAACATTTCATATGGTAGTTTTTATATCTGAGTGTTTATGTTGATTATGAATTACCACTTTAAGATGAGTAATTAATTGGAAATCATTAGTTATGGGTGGGCCTCTATAGCACCTCGATGCAAAGGTAGGTCTTTTGTTACAAACTAGATTATGTTTTTGGAAAAGTCCTTAACCATTTATGTAAGATGAATTATCATTATGCCTGGATGGTATGGTTATAATGTATAAAATTATGTAGTCCCTCATTATGAGATTAGTTATTGATTCCCATGTTATTATTTTATTCTTTGGAATATCCATGGAGAATACTCAATCTTTTGTGATTATTTATATGTAATTATTTGATCAAAATTTATTCCTACCATAGTATTCTTCATGTTATTGTTATTGATTAAATGAAATGTGTTTCATTTATTTACCTTTCAATATTGATTATGTCTTATTTATTCATGATATATTCCACTATATTTATACCCTTATTGAGTATTAGATCTCACTCCTTTCTTATTATTCCTTTATTCAGGATATAAGAAAGTGTATTATGATTTATATGCATGGATATACAAAAGGGAATAATGATGTTCTCTAAGATAATGTTGTGTTTTAATTTATATTTTCAAATGTAAATTATATTTAACCATGTATCTATCTTTTCAAGACTACTAAACTATTTTTTCCTTTGGGATGTGTTCTCTTGTATCTAGAACCAATTTAATAAAGTAACCACCAAATATGGGATACTATGGTTGGGGTATTTGTTGTTGGTACCAGGGAAATTTTAGTGGAAACACTACTACAAACCTGAGTTTATCCATCATTAAGGATTTATTAGTGCTAGTAAAAAGAACTATTGAAGACTCATTTTGTTAGCCCTAAAAAAAAGAGATGTTAAAAGGGTCCTTAATAGTGTTTCTGGAACTGTTAAAGTGGGAAATTTGTCAGCACTTTTTTACAAGAGCTGATAAATGTGGTCTTTTATCAGTTCTTGTAAAAAAGAACTCATAAAGGGGGGGTTTTATCAGTGCTTTTTTAAAATCCCTGATAAAAGACCCCCTTTATCATCACTTTTTTTTGCAGGGGATAATAAAAGTTTACCTAAAAGAATAATATTTCACTAAAAAAAATATATTAATATGTATTTTTATTGATATTGATATAAAAATAATATATATTTTTAAAATATGTTTTATATAAGGTAAATTGGAATTTATAATTAATATATAATATATTGAGTTGAAATAATTTATAAAATAATTAAAAAAACCAACATGGTTTTCCATAAAGAACCATTTGGGAATTTTTTGTGTAAATTATCTTATTTGATAAATTATTGGTTAATCCTTTACTTATGATTTTTCTTGATGGATGGTTTTTGGTGAAGAAGATAATGGTTGTTGAAATATGGGTTTTGGCCATTGAGGGATCTTGGGGGTGGGGAAATATGGGAACTTTGTATCCAATGAAATTTTTATTGTTCATGTTTATTCCATTGAGGATCATTTTTTGGATCCTTGTTTTTTGAAATATCACCCTCCAATTTTATGGGTAAAGGGTAATCTATGGTAGAATTATGAGAAAGTGTAGATTTATTCTAGGATTTTACATACTCACTCCCCAACTATAATCTACCTAGAAATTTGAATTTATTCTTGGGACATGCAACAAGAAAATAAGTATTCATTTTTATATTTTCTTATCTTTGATGGTATCACTAATATACGTAGGACTATCCAATAATATATGACCTTGAAACATGGAGTTGGTAATTTTTATGTATTTATGATCGCATGATAGTTACTCGACACTAGAATTTCCATATTTAAACTCCTTTATTATATCTGTATGATTATTATGAGGTACATTTTTTCCAATATATCTTCCTTGACATTATGTATTCCTCCTAGGTACATGGTACATACTCATAACTTCAAGATAAATTATTTACTTTGGATTATGATACTTTTTTCAATGATTTCTTAAAATAAAATTTTTATTAAAAATTGATTTCAACAAGTATTTTTCATCTTGGGTTTCATAATGGTTTTGAAATGAATATTTTGACTCTTTTACACACCATTTTCCTCACAACTATAATTTATGGATTTCAATTTTCGTTTTTAAAATACTTAATTATTTAACATTTATGTTTATATATGAAAACCTTATTTAACATATTCATATTTTTTTCAACTAGTGTATATGAATCTCTTAAAAGATAAATTTCATAAGATACATGGTGGGATCAAGATGGGCTCTATTTTCTCACATATTTTATATACCACTTGATATATGTTGCTTTTATCTTTTTATAATAGGGGTTAAAATCTACTCATCATATTTTAATGGGGTTTTTATTGGTTGGATGAGGTTTGGTTTCTTAAAAAATAGTGTGTGTTCGAGGACCACCAGGGGATTGGTTATCATGGTTATGTTTTCCTTTTATGTCCTTGGGTTGTCTGTATATTTTTTATGGTTGTATCGGGATGGATTGGTTGTTATGATTTTTTATATGTTTCTATTTTATCCATTTTTATATTATCTTTTTTTGGGTGACATTATTCCTGAAGGATGTTTTTTTATGCCTAGGTTCTTGTCTCTAACATGTGGGGATCAATAAATCCATTTTGACTTTTTTAAATTGGTACAAATTTTAGTTTAGATAGTATTTTGGATTAGTTTATCACATGAGAAATTTATTAAAATCCCAAAAAAATAAGAATATATATATTTATCTATAAAATAACTTACTTCCAAAAAATTTATTAAATTCTATATTTATTCAAATTATTAGGGTCCTTAATACAAATAAATTTAACTAAACATATATGTAAATTTATGTCCATCAATCATTAAGGAATGAATATAGGTATCAATAAAAATAAATCCACCACCAAATCTTAGAGTATTAAATAGTGAAGAATATATTAACTTATAATAAAATTATTTAACTATATATGTCAATATATATAGTATCACATAGTAATATATATAGTTTTGGAATAGGAATACTCAGTCTTTCTGAAAATATAGTATCATTAAATAGTGTAATGTATCGGACCTTCTTGGACAATTACATTGTCAAATTATGGTGTTTGGGGTGTCCTGGATACCAACGGCGAGTCAGGTGGGCATCAGTGTTGGTGGTAGGGTGTCATCGTGGTGTCACCTATCGGTGCCACTGATTGGTGCTGCACTCAAATGGTGCCACTATAGGGTGTTGGGTTTCCTTTATAGTTTTTCTCATGTAAGGTATCTTTTAAGTTCTAATACGTTTTTTAAAGTATCTTGAGACCGTTTTAGGGTCGGTAAAGGATATCTTAAATCCACTATGTGTGGGGAAACCCTTAACTTACCAAAATGTGTGGCCTTTTAATTAGTTTCACACACTTTGTTGTCTTTTCAATTATTCCCCTGTTATGTGTTTTTCTTAGTTTAAATGTAACCTATCAACTATCCACCTTGTGATCATATATCTCACAATCTCTAAGGTAATTATTAAATCTCAATTATTTCTAACATGTTCAATCGCCCAGCCGTGTGGTCAAACCACAATCTGATTTTTAGGCACTTTGAGACTACACATCCCGTAACACTGGGATCATTCCTTTTATCACTCTTCTTCCTCAATCTATTTATTTTACCTTGGTGCGCTTGGAGTCCCTCTTCCAGAGATGAGTTGTGCCTACTTGAGAGCACTTCTATTTTCTTCTTCTTGTATTTTCCTATCGTGCGACCCTAGTTCTTGGCACAAGGAGAAAACTTCAATCATGGATCATATAGTTAGGGGTTCTTCCTTCATCTCTCTTTACTATATATCATGTGGGGTGGGTATGATGATTTTCCCTCGGTACGTAGATGAAACCAAATTTAACGAAGAAAATAAATGAAATTTTAATGAATGAAGGGGTAGAGAAGATGATGATTTTTTTGAATTTTACTTTTGTTTTTTATGTTTTGAATTTTATAGGCTCATGTCCACTAAAAATCATGGTCGTTGGTGGTCCTTTCTTGCACACTAATGAAGCTATGTTTTTCTGGATGATCATGTGATTAAATGACTATAACATAGAAACTGACTAATCACATAAAATTATTAGATTAAATAGATTCCCAATGAATAATAACCCTTGTGTGATCACACTGGTTAACCAAATGTAATTAAGGAACAACGTTGGTTGAATCTGAATTTACCCCTATTTGGTGGGTGTAGTTTTGTGCTGTGTGTTATGGTTGGGTTTTCATGGATTGTGTGAAATGGTTGAGAAGTGGTAATATAGTTTTATCCCTAGATTTAGGATTATTGTGAAGTAGATGAACTTTTAGGCAGTAGAAACTTCTCTTGGTTGTGTTTTGGTCATGGGATGGACTTGTACGGTGTGACTGCAATGTGTTCTTGTGGTGTAGTACAGTGGGACTGAAACTTGGTTTTCTTTCTAGGTTGGGTTGGATATGCCTCTTAATTTTCTGGTGGTAAAGGAATATTTAAATTTATTCACTTGAACATGATAATGTGGATGGGTACAATGGGGAACTATTTTCCAAAAATGGGTTGTGCTCTGGTTGTGGCTAGTGTGTATTTGCGCATGTAGGGTTAGCAACAAGAGTGGTTGTGTACATGCTGGTTGTTTGTTTTCAGAACCTTAGTTTGGGGTTAGTGCTTGATTAGATATATGTATTGTAATGACCCAAACTTTTGAATAATTTTTATTTCCTATTTTTGTGTTTTAATTTATTTTATACTCAAGAAAAATATATCCTTTAATTAATGAAGTGAGTATAATTAAAATGAAACTGTTGGGTTTTGACTGTCAATATGACCATTGGAAACTATACTCTTAACATTATAATTATTTTTTATAAATACAAGTGACCTTGGTTAATTAATACATAAAGAATATTGGATGGCCTCACCCAGTAGACTCGGGTAGTACGAATTGCATCTGTCGAAGGTTGGGAAGTAGGTTGCATCTCTGGGATTTTCTCTGGACAGAGCCCGAGATGAACTCCAACATGTGATGTTTGAACGAAATCACCTATGGGATAAGTTCAAGGTGATATAAATCACCACTCAGTAAATGTTTTCAGAGCCACCCCAATATTCAATAATCATTTCACACCATACAATTAGGTTTTATATGGGCATTATAATGGGTTCTGTAACGAGCCCATAGATACTTTGTGTAATCCCTTGGTATAAATAAAATTGTTATTTTATAATTATTATTTTTGGAATAGATTTCCTTATAGAGTATATGTTTAATTAATTTTTTTTTATAAATTTATTTTAGAAGTAAAAAAGTGTACTTTTTAAAGATTTCTCATACATAGAGAATTATTATGGTAAAATAAACATTATTTTTTAATTTCAAATGTAAAAATTATCCTAGGCTGAATTTTTAGAAAATTTCTAAGAAGTTTCAATTAGATGAATAGAGTTTTATGAATATTGTTTTTTGATGAATAATATTGGATGAATAGTGTTTTTTGATGAATAGTATAAAAAGTTTTTATTATTAAATAACTTCTTCTATGAAATGATTTTCTAAAATCAGACATACATTGTTGTAATCAGGGTGAAAAATGTTGTTCAATAAGATAAAAATAGTTTTTTGGTGAATAGTAAATTTACCCTTTGGAATAGTAATTTTACCCTTATGAATAATAATTTTACCAATGGCATAGTAACATCACCTAAGGAGGTATAAATATGTTTTAGTCATCTTTAGTGGTAATGTGAAATAATTATATCATAGTATAAGTAAACAAATGTTTTAGAAATTATTAGTTGTATTAATATTTTATTTATTTAATTTAATTTAAAATATTTCTAATTTTTATAAAATGGTGTTCACTTTTGGATTCTACACTTCGAAAAATTGTTAAGTTGAATTTTTGGTATTTTTCTGAAACAGTTGAATTTTCAGTTAATAGTAAAAATACAGTTTTCAGATTCGGTGTGTTTAATGACATCATTAATGATGTAACCATGATTTATTAATTCTGGTAGAATTTTGAATAAAAATATATGTTATGAGGTGTCCCAAGTGGCCAATACCATGGTAAAATACCATAGGCAAGCCCATGGTTTTGCAAATACCACCGATGAGGTGTCCCTTGGATTTTAATTAAGTATTCCCTCACTTTTGCTATAAATACCAAGACATTTACTCATTCCTTTCATTCCAAAATCTTCCTAATAGAATATTTGGTATTTTTTCATCCCAAGGAGTCCTCCCAAGGTTCCCTCAAGACCCCAAGGTCCCAACCTTAGATCTTTCAAAGTCACTCTTCAATGTAAGGGAACCTTTCACCCTCCTCTTTTAAGTCATGACTTTATGTTATGACTTTTTGTTTCCATTTTATTATGTGAGGGTATGTTCTTCTATGTCCTTAATATGGTCCATTTCATGTCAAAATGATGAGATACCCTTTCCACTCTCATAAATTAATTTTATTTAATTTTAATTGACGCTGTTTGGCTACCAAATTTTCGTAAAAGAAATCACATTTTCTCTTTTCATTCAAGTTTACTTTTCATGTGGTATGTCATTAAAAAATTCACACCATGATCTTATTTATATTTTATTCTATACTCATACTATAAAATGATTCATTTATGTATGGTATACCCTTGTAACCTCTCTTTTTATTGTTTTCTAAATACATGTTATATAGTCGTTGTGCTGTAGAAATTTCATCTCAAAAGTTCACTCTCTTTCTTTCATGAAAAATATCTTATTTTATGTGAATAAATAGACCTATTTCGTTTCTAGGGATTTTAATAAAGGCATAAAAATGGAATATTTGATTCTGTAAGGAACATACATAAAACCCTTATTCTCTTTTCAGGGGTTATAAATGACAAATGATCTTATTTTTAATCACTTTTTAAAATTTCACTATTTTGATAAGAAACCCATTTCTTTTATTCTATTTGGGTTATTTATGAAATTTATGATTATAATATAAGTGGAACACAAAAAAATAAATAAATATTAAGGGTTAAATTTTACATCACTCCAATTCATTGGGTAAATAATTTTATCTCTAGAGATGACAAGTTTCACTATACCTTGGTGAATAACCTTGGTATTTTTTATGACACCTTGGGGATGAACCTTGGTGAAATGTTCATGAATGTCTCAATTAAATTTTGTATCCACATATTCATGTTATTATTAATGTTATTTTTATTATGATATTCCTCTTCTTCCATTTCTCATGTATTTAAGTTCTTCGTCGTGTTCTTATTGATATCACAAGTAAACTGATTCCCATGTTTAACCTTACTGGGCCTTCTGCTCACCCTTTCCTTTGATGTTTGTCTCCAGGTTATGAGATGCAATAATTTTAGTTAGGATGAACCTATTATGAAGCCTTACAAGTTCATTATAAGAATTTTTTATGTTGTTTTCATTTTTATGTTCCTTATTTCCAAGACACTAGACATAAAAGATCCTCTGTTAGTAAATTGTAATGAAAAGTTATGTAATAAAAAGGTGGGATTCCATAGTTGGTATCAAAGGATAGTTTAGTTACTTATGGAAATTAGGATATGAAAACTTTAGGAAGAACCTTATATAAATGTTTAAATATAGTAAAACTTCCTATTATTTTGGTGAAATATTAAGTAAGTGATTTTCGAACAAATAAATCTCTATCTGGATATGAACAAGTGGATGTGGCTTTGGAACAGATGTACATAGGAGTAAAAACTCTGACAAGGAGTTTTGGGATTGACCTATGGTATCCTGGTACATGACAATGGGCCTTGATTCACTTCTGTTTCGAAACTCTCGAGGGATATGCTTGGTTAATCAAAGGATTTTTATTAATAATTACGATGGATTTATAGAGAAATTTAATTTTTTAAGAATGAAGTTTTAAGAAATAAAATATTTTAAACTTAAAAGTTTAATAAATGAAATAATATTATCACTATAGTATTATTTTTTTAGAAAATTGAGGGCAATAGGAGGAACCATTCAAATGGTGACCGCAATGAAGCATGCGCTGACAGCCCTTCGATGGAAGTCGGAATGAAAACTTTCATGAGAACGATGAACCAACTAACTCAAGTTATGGGAAATAACTTGAATCAAACTAAGAGAATGATATTACCATAAAGGGAACAACATTTTGTTTAATCCTTTATGCTTTAATGACCACCAACCTTCAATGGATCTACCAACCCACTGATTGATGAACAGTGGATCAGCTCTATCGAAAAGATCTTTTATGTGCTCTTCTATTTGGAACAAGAGAAGGTCACACTGGTTCTTTACCGCTTAGAGGGAGAAGAAGATCAGTGGTGGGAACTGATTAAAAACAAGAGACAAAGAGTAGAGGTTGATGCTATGGGGTGGGAAGAGTTTAGAGGGATCTTCATTAGTAAGTATTTCCCTCATTCTATCAGAATAAGAATGGATAAAGAGTTTTTTGAGCTAAAGAAGATGGAGAATGAATCTGTTTGATGCTATGAGATGTAATTCACAAGACTTTCCCATTTACCTCAAGCTTTGTCATGGATACCATTATTAATTTTGATAGATCCTTTAGTGGACTAAGACCTCATATATGGAAGAATCTATCTAACCAAGACTATGAAAGTTGTAAGGAGATTGTATAGAGTGAGATGAAGGTCATGCTAGAGTTTGGTGAGACGTAGTGGTCTCATAAATCCATTGACAAGAAGAGATCGATGGATCCAAGATTAGGGAAGAGCTTTGATTAGGGAAGAGGAGGCAAGAAAGTGCAATTTCCCATGTGTAATAAATGTGGGAATAATCACTCGGGGAACTTTTTTCTTGCGAGAGTGAAGTGCTAGAAGTGTGGAAAAGATGGCCATATCGCACGGAACTATCATAGTGAGGTGAAGCCTCAACTCCAAAACACTTACGATAATGGAAAGATGGTGCATGACGTACCTGATGTCCAATGCTATAAGTGTGGAAAACTTGGGAACTTTTCCAATCACTGTCCAAATTTGAGGGTAGTTGATTGGAATCACCATCAACCTCCATAAAGGCCAAGGGAACAAGGTTGTGCTTTTTCTATCACCACAGCTAAAGTTAAAGTGCCAAAAGAAATGGTGGTAGGTACTATTTTTGTTCTCTCAAAGATATCAAGTACTTTGTTTGATTCTGGTTCTATGAATTCCTTTATTTCCTCCAATTTTTCAAAGAATTTAGAATCAAAACCTAATTTTATAAAAGTAGTGTTATCAGTCAAGACTCTTGGAGGTATTATCCAAGAACCGTTAGTATTTAGAAACTCTAGTATTAAATTTAGCGAGAAAAATCTTATCATAAATCTAGTAGTCATTCCCATGTTGGAATTCAAAATTATACTAGGGATGGACTGGATCTCAAAGTATAATGCTAAGATCAAATGTAGAAGCAGAGAAATACCATTTGTCTTGAATGAAAAACCTATAGTTATTTTCCAAGGAGAGATATCTCAACATAATATTTTTCTAGAAAATCCTCCTATATCCTTATTTATGGATTTGATCGGTGAAGAAGTAGAATAAGATGAGAGTATAAGGATAGAAAATGTTTCTATCATCTAGGAATACATTGACGTATTTCCTAAGCAGTTACCCAGACCTCTCTCAGAAAGAAGGTAGAGTTCTCCATTGAACTCATACTTGATCTCATCCGATATCAAAGACCCTATATAGGATGAAAAATGTGGATCTATAGGAATTAAATAAACAACTCCAAGATATTTTGGATAAGGGGTTTATCCGACTGAGTGTGTCTCCTTGGGGAGCACATATTCTCTTTGTGAAGAATAATGATGGATCAATGCAGTTATGTATTATTGTTTAGAACAGAACGCGATCACATTAAACAAAAAATACCCTCTTCCAAGGATTGATGAATTATTTGACCAACTTTACGGGGCTCAATCTTTCTCTAAGATTTATCTTCATTCTGGTTGTCATCAATTGAGGGTGAATAAAGAAGATATTCCAAAAACCATCTTTTGAACAAGATATGGGAATTATGATTTTGTTGTGATGCCCTTTAGACAGACTAATGCACCTACTATTTTTATGGATTTGATGAATAGAGTCGGTAAGGAATACCTTGATAACTTTGTGGTAGTTTTTATTGATGATATTCTTATATATTCCAATAATATATAGGAGCATTAGGATCATCTAAGGGTTATTTTGAAAACACTACAGATGGAGAGGATTTTTGGAATGTTTAGAAAATATGAATTTGTTTACAATAAGTTGCTTTCTTCAGGAACACTGTTACCAATGAAGGAATAAAAATTGACCCTAAAATGAAAAAAAATTTAGAGGAGAGGCCTTAGACTACAATAATAACTGATATTTGAAGTTTCCATGGATTACCAGGATATTATAAGAGGTTTGTGACAAACTTTTCACAACATTCTAATCTATTAACCAATTTAGATCAAAAAGGGGTCAAGTTCATCTTGAAAAAAGGAGTGTGAGGAAAGTTTCCAATATTTGAAGATGAGACTAGTTACTTTACCTGTGCTAACTCTTCCCTCAACTGGATAAGTATTATTTATTTTTAGCGATGCATTTCTGAAAGGTCTTGGGTGCTTCCTCATGAACTGCTTATGCATCTCGAAAGTTGAAGACTCTTGGGCAGAACTATCCTGCACATGATCTGGAGCTGGCTGCGGTCGTTTTTTCTCTAAAGATATGAATGCACTATCTTTATGGGGAGAAATGTGATATATACACAAACCATCAATGTTTGAAGTATATTTTCACACAAAATAAATTGAACATGAGACAAAGGAGTGGGTTGGAAATTCTTAAAGACTATGATTTGTCAATTCATTATCATCCCAGAAGAGCTAACAAAGTCACTGATGCATTAAGAAGGAAATACCCAGATGTTCTATCCATGATGAGCATTCAAATAGATCCTTTGATCAATGATCTAGTAATGTTGTACATGGGAATTACATAGTAAGGGACACCATCATCCCAAACAAAAATAATTTCTCAACCATCATTACTAGAGAAGATTAAAAAATATAAAAAAGAAGATCCTTTATTATAAAAGATAACTGAGGATGTAAAGTATTGGAAGTTTCCTGAGTTCAATATTGATCAAGAAGGTGTACTTAAATTTCATACAAGACTACGTGTTCCATATATTCCGGAAATAAAGAAGGATCTGATGGATGAAGATCATAGCTCTACTTTCTCTATACATCTCAGAAGCACGAAAATGCATAGGGACCTTCGTGATCCTTATTGGTGGGATAATATGAAAAGGGATATTGCTGACTACACTTCAAGGATCCTAGTATTTCATCAGCTGAAGGAAAGGTGATTACTCTCTAAAGGGTTATTTCAACCACTACCCATACCAACATGAAAGTGGGACAATATCACTATAGACTTCATCATTGGTCTCCTGATAGCATCCCAAGGAAACAATGTGATATGGGTTATTGTGAACCATATCACCAAGACATACCATTTTATCCCCATTCGAGAAGATTTCACTCTTGATAAACTTGTCATGATTTATGTGAAGGAAGTGGTAAGGCTTCATAAAGTCCCACTTTCTATCGTATCTAATCGTGTTCCAAGGTTCAAATCAAAATTCTGGAGAAGTCTTCAACATGATCTAAGCACTGAATTGAATTTTAGTACAGCTTATCACCCCCAAAATTATGATTAGTCTGAAAGGACTATTCCAACACTCGAGGACATGCTGAGAACATGATAAATGAAATTTAAAGGTGGATGGGATCAACATCTCCCTTTAGTTGAGATCTCTTACAAAAACAACTTCCACTCGAGCATTTAAATGGCACCCTATGAAGCTATATATGGGAAGCAATGTAGAACTCATACTTTTTGGGATAAAGCTGGCGAATGAAAGATTCTTGGGCCTAATCTTATGAAAGAGATGATAGAAAAAGTCTACACCATCTAGCAACACATTAAGGCTACTCAGAGTTGGAAAATGAGTTATGA
This sequence comes from Viscum album, assembly GCA_963277665.1. NCBI lineage: Eukaryota > Viridiplantae > Streptophyta > Magnoliopsida > Santalales > Viscaceae > Viscum > Viscum album. The sequence continues at coordinate 686,981,672 of OY728137.1, read as the reverse complement.
TGACAACCATTGAAGGGACATGGATTTTGATGTTTGTGACAAAGTCTTTCTATGAATTTCACCTTAGAAGAGATTTATGAGGTTTGGGAAGAAAGGGAAGCTCAAACCTATTTACATTGGCCCCTATTAAATCCTTGATCTCCTAGGAGTAGTGGCCTATCAGCTTTCACTTCCTTCAAATCTTGCACAAGTTCATGATGTCTTCCATGTATCCTTATTGAGGAAGTACATACCTGGCGCTTCACATGTACTAAATCCAGAGTTGGTATGACTACAACATGACCTCTCCTATGAAGAGAAGCTGGTGAACATCTTGGATCATATATGCAAGGTTCTGCACAACAAGACTAAAAACCATGTTAAAGTGCTGTGGAGGAACTACAAATATGAAGAATCCAGGTGGGAACCAGAAAATTCTATGAGAAAGAAGTACCCACACCTTTTCTCTTCTAAGGGTACAAGTTAAAATTTCAGGGAAAAAATTTCTTAGGGGGGGGGGAGGTAAATGTAACGAACCCAACTTTTGAATAATTTTTGTTTCCTAATTTTGTGTGTTATTATATTTTATACTCAACAAAACTTTATCCTTTAATTAATGAAGTGAGTATAATTAAAATGAGACTGTTGGGTTTTGACTGTCAATATGACTATTGAAAACTATACTCTTAACATTATAATTATTTTTATATATATAAAAATGACCTTGGTTAATTAATACAAAAAGAATATTGGATAGCCACATCTAGTATACTTGGGTCGTACGAATCCCATTTGTTAAAGCTTGGGAAGGAGGGTGCATCTTTGGGCTTTGCTCTGGACCAAGCCTAAGACAAAATCCATCATGTGAAGCATGAACAGAATCACCTACGGGATAAGTTCAAGATGATTGAAATCACCACTCAGGCAATATTTTTTAAGCCACCATAAGATTATATCACCATTTCACACCTTATACATAGGTCCTTTGTGGGCGTTATAAGAGGTTATTTAACAAGGCCTTAGAAACTTTGTGTAATCCCTTGGTATAAATAAAATTTTTATTACATCATTCTTGTTTTTGGAATAGATTTTCTTAATAGAGTATATGTTTAATTAATAAAAATTTGATAAATTGATTTTATAAGTAAAAAAGTGTACTTTTCAAATATTTCTCATACATAAAGAATTATTATGGTAAAATAAACATCATTTTTCAATTTCAAATGTCAAAATTAACATAGAATAAATTTTTAGAAAATTTATAAAAAGTTTCAATTTGATGAATAGTGTTTTATGAATAGTTATTTTGATTAATAGTATTTGATGAATAATGTTTTTTGATGAATAGTATAAAAACATTTTAGTATTAAATAAAATTTTCTATGAAATGATTTTTGAAAATCGGACATACATGGTTGTAATCAGAGTGAAAAATGTGGTTAAATAAGAACAAAATAATTTTTTTGGTGATTATTAACAATACCCTTTATAATAGTAATTTTACCCTTATGAATAGTAATTTTAACAATGGAATAGTACCATCACCTAATGAGGTATAAATATGTTTTAGTCATCTTAAGTGGTAGTGTGATATAATTATTTCATAGTATAAGTAAATAAATGTTTTATAAATTATTAGTTAAGTATTAGTATTTTATTTAATTTAAAATGAAATTAATTTTTATAAAATGGAGTTTATTTTTAGATTTTACACGTTGAAAAATGTTTAGGATTTTTCTAAAATAGTTGAATATTCAGTGAATAGTAAAAATACAGTTTTGAGTTTCGGTGTGTTTAATGACATCATTAATGAAGTAACCATGATGTATAAATTCTTATAGAATTTTTAATAGTAAGATATGTTATTAGGTGTACCAAGTGGCCAATACCATGGGAAAATACCACGGTCAAGCCCATGGTTTTTCTAATACCACCGATGATGTGTCCCTTGGAAATTAATTAAATATTACATCACTTTTTCTATAAATACCAAGCCATTCCCTCATTACTTTCATTCCAAAATGCTCCTCAAAGAATATCCCGTATTTTCACCTCCCAATGAGTCCTCCCAAGGATCCCTCAATCCCCCCAAGGTCCCAACATTTGTGCTTTCGAAGTCACCCTTCAATGTAAGGGCACCTTTCTCCCTCCAATTTTAAGTCATAACTTCCTTTATGTTATGTCTTATAGTTTCCATTATATTTTGTGAGGTTATGTTATTCTATATCCTTATTACTTTCCATTTCATTTCAAAATGATGAGATAACCTTTCCACTCTCATTAAATAATTTTCTAAATTTTTATGTGACGCTGTTAGGCTGCCAAATTTTCATAAAAGAAATCAAATTTTCTCTTTTCTTTCAAGTTTCCTTTTCATTTGGTATGTCATTAAAAAATCCACAACATGATCTTATTTATATTTTATTCTGCCCGTATACTATAAAATTATTCATTTATTGATGGGATACCCTTTTATCATCTCTTTTTATTATTTTCTAAAAACATGTTATATCGCCGTTGTGCAGCAGAAATTTTGTCTAAAAATTTCTCTCTCTTTATCTCATGAAAAATATTTTATTTTATGTTATTACCCAGAAAAATTTCGTTTATAGAGGTTTTCATAAAGGCAAAAAAATGGTATATCTGATTTTTTAATTTATATTCATTAAACCCTTATTCCCTTTCCATGGGTTATAAATGACATAATGATCTTATTTTTAATAACTTTTTAAAATGTCACGATTTTGATAAGTTTTTATTCTATTTGGGTTATTTATGAAATTTATGATTATGATATATGAGGATCAAATTAAAATAAAGAAATATTAAGGTTTCACCCTGAAAGTGCTCTAATGCATTGGATAAAGAATTTAATCTCTAGAGATGACAAGTTTCCCGATAACTTGGTGAATAAATTTGGAAATTTTTATGAAACCTTTGGGATGAACCTTGGTGAAATGTTCATAAATGTATAAATTAAATTTTTAGACACCTATTCAAGTTATGATTCATGTTCTTTTTATTATGATAAGTCTCTTCTTCCATTGATCATGTCTTTATGTTCTTCATCAAGTTCTTATTGATATCACAAGTAAACTGATTTCCTTGTTTACCCTTACTTGGCCTTATGCTCACCCTTTCCTTTGATGTATGTCTCCAGGTTATGAGATGAAGTAATTATACATAGGATTAACCTATGATGAAGCCTTAAAAGTGGATCAGAAGAATATTTTCTGTTGTTTTCATGTTTTATGTTCCTGATTTCCAAGACACTAGACATTAAAGATCTTCTGTTTGTAAAATGTAATGAAAAGTTATGTAATAAAAAAGTGGGATGCCATATATATAAATTTTAGTTCTTGTGTTTCTTATACACACCCCACCTATGCAGATCACTTTTTTATGAACACCCCCATTTCATGGGGGATGGTGTTTTTTCCAACATTCTTATGAATGTTTGGTTATTAGCACCTTTCTGCTCCCTCTCCCAGACAACCTGAGTTATTCGGGAACGCTGTGATGACCTAAGGTTTATTACAACCAAAGATTATTTAGGCATGGTCTATTGTGGTGGGTTTCCCTAGGTGTGTGTGGGAAGGTTGGTTTTCAAGGTGTCTTCGGGATGAGGAATAAGTGTCTACGGGCAGAAAGTGTGGTTGTGGTGGCCTTGGTGTCTATGGGTAGGAAGTGTGGTTGTGATGGACTAGGTGTTGTGGGTGGTATGTGTGGCTGTAGTGGACTAGGTGTTTGTGGGTGGTATAAAGGTGTTGTTGGGATGGACCATATGGTTGTTGTGGGGGTGGTAGTGGGACTTTAGTGGGATTTTTGAGGGAGGTCTGATGCGTGGGATGTTCTAAATAACCAGTGGGAATGTGGTGCAAGGTACCCAAATATCGATGTTCTATTACTATTACTTTACCTAACTTGCATTATTTGGGAAGTGTGCCTTAGTGAGGTTGGGTGATTAGTTTCCTTGATATGTTCCTTGGTTTCTGTTGTCTTCATAGGTACATTAGTATGTCCCCCCACTTGTGCATGAGTGACTTTGGTTTCCCTACTGAGTATACATGTATACTCACCCTACGTATATAAAACTTCTTTCAGGTTTCCATGAGGACTTTGAGAACCGTTCTAGACCTTACTAGGTCGGGCGTGAGGACAATTGTCATTGTTTCATTTCTTTTCATTCAGTACTCTTTTTCATATTTTTCTTGTACTTTGTATTGTTTTCAATTTTGAACATTCTTATGGGAATTGATTTTGGTTTTCCTTTTTTCCTTTAGAGTCTAGAGTAATTTGGATTTAGCACCTTATCTACCAATAATTTTTACCAAAAAAAGGGTAATTACTTCCACACTATGTGAGATTTCATTCCCTTGGTCCTAGTCACCAACCCAGGGCCTACTGAAGGGGGGACTCAGGGGTCATTATCTCGTTTTCGTCTTGAGGAAAGAAGGGTGTGGAACTCCACTACCCCTTCCCTCATCTTTTTGAAGGTGGGTCGTGACAAAGTGGTATCAAAGGGAGGTTAAGATATAGGATGGAATTCGGAGTTAGGCACAGTGAGGATTGAATGGGAAGGTAGGTAAACAGTGTTAGGTGACCTTGGTGAGTGACATAGGCCAGGGAACACCAGCTAGAACACAAGATTTTAGGGGCCCCCATGATCCGTGTAAGGACTCTGAGCCTACCGAATGACCAAGTGAGGCTATATTGATTTATGGGAAAAGGCCCCAGGAAAGGGACATTCATCATAATGACTTGCGTTCTTGATTGAATTGGGGTGTCTTAAAAAATCTAAATAAATAATAAAGAAGTCCCTAAGTAAATTCTTTACTACCCAGGCTTAGAAATACCATGTTTACCTTGCAGTTATGGAACCCAGAAACCTTCCATGAATGGTATGAGTAGTCGAGGCCTAGTGGGTTGATTTGGTTGATCAGTGGAGGGCCTATCGAGAGGATCTGGGCGTGGGCGGTTTCACACAATAGAGGTTGCAGTTCCAGTGGGTCCAGAAGTTGTTCGAGGTACGATCAGTCTATTTAGTACTCTAGCATGTGCCTTTTTTAATTCAAGAGATTCAAACTCGTTTGTTTCATGTAGTATTTTCCATGCCTTGTGTCTAGACATAGATATAATTTTCATGCCCTTGGTGTTAAGTACCCCAGTTTGAGGGTATACTAGCCTATTTGTTGTTTTTCGAGGATGTAGACTGATGTTGGGGCCAGATCAGTCTAGTGGGGATCTTCTTCTACTACGAATGCAGCCATACGATGTCATCCTAGGAATTGACAGGATGTTTTTCATGCATTTTATTGACTGATTCTAAAGAAGGGTCGTGTACTCAGATATGGGCTGCCAACGTGTAGCTTTTGTTGGAGAGTAGTGTTTTGAAGAAGGAAATCTACGCGTGGAGCCGCTTCGTTATTTTGTTAACCGAGCTATCAGTGGAATCAGTAGACTCAAAGATAGTGGATGTTCCGGGGATTTTCAAGGATTTCCTATAAATTTTCCTCGAAGAGGTTGGGAATCTACCTTATTAACATGATTTTGAGTTCAGGATAGACGTACAACTTGGTACCCGTCCTATTTCGATGGCTCCCTATCGAATGACGTCTTTTGAGTTTTGGGAGTTGTGGATTCTGGTTGATGACCTGATGAAGAAGGGTTTTATCTGACTAGGTGTGCCATCATGGGGTTATCCAGTATTATTCATGAATAAAGAAGATAGTGGTCTCATGCTGTGCATAGACTACAGTAGACTGAATCCGTTGATAGTCAAGAACCGTTACCCCCTCCCCAGGATTGAGGAACTTTTTGACCAGTTGAATGGAGTAGTTTGGTTCTCTAAGATCGACCTACAGTCTGTATATCACTAGTTGAGGGTGAATTAGGGTGACATCCCAAAGATTACTTTTATGTACAGGTATGGGCACCTTGAGTTCGTGGTCTTGTCGTTTTGAATTATGAACACACCAATTGTGTTCATGAGACTCCTAAACTCTGTTTTCCGCAAGTATCTGGATTGGTTTGTGGTGGTGTTCATCAAGAACATCCTAATCTACTCAGGATCATAGGAGGGCCACACTGAGCACCTCAAGATAGTATTGGAGGTCATCGGACAACACTAGATCTATAGTAAGTTGTCCAAGTGCATGTTCTGGACACGATAGGTGCACTTACATTGACACGTGGTGTTCCAACATGGAATATCAGTGGGCCCATAGAATGTTGAAGAAGTTGTTTCATGGGTAGAACCCAAGAATGTGGTATAGGTTCATAGTTTCCTAGGTCTAGCAGGTTACAAACAGAGGTTCATACATATATTCTATCGATTTGTGGCTCCATTGATGGATTTGAATAAGAAATAGTAGGATTTTGTATGGAGTGAGCAGTGCCTGACAACTTCCACTTATCTAAAAGGGAAGCTGTTCAGTTCACCAATGTTGTGGTTTCCAGAGGAAGGGGTGATGTTCAAAGTTCCCTACGATGCTTCCAGTCTAGACTTGTGGTCTGTGATGATGAATATGTGGGGAGTGATCTCTTATGGGTCTAGGAATTTACATCCTTATGAACGTAACTATGACACCCACGACCTGGAGCTTTTAGCGGTGGTGTTCACAATAAATTTGTGGCAGCATTAGCTCATCAGGGAACACTTCATGGTCCTCACAAATCACAATATCTTGAGGTATGTATTTACCAAGAGGTACCTAAACTTGTGGTAGTGGAGTTGGGTGGAGTTTCTTTAGGACTACGACATTGATATCTCCTACAAATCATTAAAGGGGAACAATGTGGCTGAGTCATTGTGAAAGAATTCGTATAGAGAAGTGGTTTGGAAGTATGTGGATGCGTGAAGAGCGATGGATGAGTTTTCTACCTTGCACCTATATGAAAGGGTTGATGGTGGTAAAGGATGTCTATTTCAGATGATAGTACAATACTCTCTGATTCGGAAGGTGGAGGAGTCTCAGTGGAGGGACTCAAAGACCGATTTGATGTGTGATCGTGTTAACCAGGGAAATTCTCCAAAAGAATGGTCGAAGGATGGTATGAATTAGATTATTTTTCATAGGAAGTTGTTTTTTATAGAGACGATGTGTGAGGTAGTTCTCTATGAGTTCAATATCTCAGCCCTGGTGGTGCACCCAGTAGTTTCCAAGATGTACCGAGGCTTGAGGGAACAATTTTGGTGGCCCATGGTAAAGCGGGAAGTGACAGAGTTTGTGGAAAGGTACCTAGTATGACAGTAGGTGAAGGCTGAACAAAGTGTTCCAAGAGGTTTGTTTTAGAATTTAGATATTTCTGAGTGGAAGCGAGATGATTTCTTGATGGATTTCATCACAGGACTACCCAGGGATGAGGGAGGATATGATTCCATCTCGGTAGTGGTGGATCGATTGATGAAATCATCTCACTTATTAGCGGTTAAGGAGTCAAGAATAATTGATGCCTTAGCATAGAGGTATGTGGGTGAAGTAGTGTGGTTTCATAGAGTTCTGAGGCCTATTTTCTCAGATCAGTATATATGGTTTACCTCATGATTCTGGAGGGGATTGTAGCATGCGTTTGGAAGCCAACTATGACTTAGCACTACATTCCATCCTCAGACATATGGGCAGATGGAGCGAACCATCCAGACATTGGAGGATATGATACGGTCATGTGTTCTGGACTATAGAGGATCATGGGTATGACACTTGCCTATGATATATTTTTCTTACAACAATAGATATCACTCTACCATTGGAATGACACATTTTGAATCCTTTTATGGAAGACCGTGTCATTCACCCATGTGCTGGATGCAGGTTGGGGAGGTAGTTGTTCTTGGACCTGAGGTAGTGAAGATCAAAACAAAGAAGGTTTATCTTTTGCGTGAAAGGATTAAGGTGGCTCATGACTGGGAAAAGACGTATGTTGATCATAGGAGGGGGGCCTTGGAGTTCAATATTGGAGATCATGTGTTCTTGAATGTTTCCCCTCAACATGGCCATTAAAGGTTTGGTAAGGGGAGAAAGCTCTCTCCTAGGTTCATCGGTCCTTTTGAAGTGTTGGGGCAAGTTGGTGAGGTGGAATATCAGCTGGCATTTCCACCCCAACTAGGAAGGATCCACAAAATCATTCATTCCTCTCATCTTTTTCTGTATCTACATGACGAATCCCATGTCATTGACTGGGCATAGTTGGATGTTGGTAGTGACGCGACATTAGTGGAGTGACCGATAATAATCGAGGATCATAGGGAGAAGGTGCTTTGTTGACAGACCATTCCTTTGGTTCGTGTGTTGTGGGGAAACAATGGCCTCGAAGAGAGTACTTGGGATCAAGAATCACAGAATCATTCTTAGAACCCAGAGCTATTTTGAGTTTCTTTTCTGAGTTTTATTTGATGTTTTTACTTTTGTTCTTTGATGTGACATAATGATTGACCTTGTTGAATATGATCTGGGATATTTCCATTTCTCTCTAAATGTGTATGAAAAGTACCAATGTGTGAGGAAGGGAGGACCTAATTAATAATCAAGACACATCAGTGTCAATGCGATTAAGCTCACGCAGTCGAGTTACTGCCACCCAAAGCGGATAATATCTTGACATGGAGGAAAGAACTCCCAAATCCATGTGTTAGGATAGAGTGATCTTTGAGGTTCACTTGGCTATTTGGGGTGATATCTTTCAAGAGTTGTTCTTGTATTTCATGTTTTTATTCCCTCTTTTGTGCAACTTAGGGTGTCTTATCCCTGAGTGCTATATTACGAGATGGTTGTTCGAACCCCATCCTTATTCGTGTTTAGTCTTGTTTCTCGAGGATGAGAATAGTTTAATATGTATCTGATGAAATTATCAAGACCTTCTTGATCCATTACTTTGTCAAATTCTGGTCTTTGGGGTGTCCTTCACACCCTCAGTGAGTCTGGAGGGCATCGATGTTGGTGGCAGGGTGTCACCATGGTGTCACCTATCGGTGCCACACTCAAACGGTGCCACCATGGGGTGTTGGGTTTGTTTTCTATTTTTCCTCCCATAACATCTCTTTAAAGTTTTAATACCTATTTTAAAGTGTTTTAAGACATTTTTATGTCTGTTAAAGGGTATCATAAATCCCCTAAGCATGGGGAGACCCTTGACTTACCAAAATGTGTGTTCTTTTAACTAGTTTCACACCTTTTTCCGCAATTCTAGTTACACCCCTGTTATGAAACTTTATCTATTTAAATGTAACCTATCAAATATCCATCATGTGATGGTCCATCTCACTGTCTCCAGAGGAATTATTAAAGCACAATTAATTCCATTTTGTGAAACTTCCCAACTGAATGGTCAAAACATGATCTCCTTTTGAAGCACATAGAGATTGCAGATCCCGTAACTCAAGGATATGGACTTTTATCACACTGAGATCTTCTTATTCCTTGGTATCTTTCTTTTCCCTTAGAACACATGGATTACCTCTTCCAAAGATGATTCATGCCTTCATGAGATCCCTCATGTTTGGTTCTTCTTGGAGTTTCATGTCGCGCGACCCCATTTCTTAGAGCAAGGATAAAACTTCGATCCTTGATCATCCAAGTAGGGGTTCTTCCTTTATCTCTCTTTATTGTGCATCATTCGGGGTGGGTATGATGATGTTCCCTCAACAGGTAGAAGAAACCATCTTAAACAAAGATAATAAATGGACTTTTAAAGAATGAAGGGGTGGGGAAGATTATGTTGTTTTATTTTACCTTCATTTTTATGTTGTTAATTTCATGGGATCGTTTCCATTAAAAATCATGGACGTTGATGGTCCCTTATTGTACACTAATGCAGCTTTGTTTTTTTAGATTATCTTGTGGTTGAATGGTTGTAACATGAAAACCGACTAATCAGGTAAACTTTGTTGATTAAATGGATGTATGTTTAATAATAACCCTTGTGTGATCAAACCGGTTAACCAAAAAGAGTTAAGGAATAACATTGGTTGAATATGAAATTACCCCAATTTTGTGGGTGTAGTTATGTGTTGTGTGTTATGGTTGGGTTTTCGTGGCTTTTGTTGAATGTTTGTGGAGTGGGGTTGTGGTTTTATCCATGATTTTGGGAATATTGGAGAATAGATGAACTTGTAGGTAGTTGAAACTTCCCTTGGTAGTTTTGTGTCCATGGGATGGACTTGTATGGTGTGACTATAATATTTTTTGGTGGTGTTGTGCAGTGGGGATGCAACTTGGTTTTCTTGCAATGTTGGGTTGGTTAATCCTATTATTTTTCTGGTGGTAATGTGATATTTAAATGGAATAACGTGAAAATGATAATGTGAATGGGTACAATGGGGAACTATTTTCTATAAATGGTTTTTGCTCTGGTTGTGGTTGTTGTGTTTTTGTGCATGCAGGGGTAGCATGAAGAGTGGTTGTGTGTGGGATGGTTGTTGGTTTCAAGAACCTTAGTATGAGACAAGTTCTTGATTAATTATATGTATAAATTTTATTTCTTGTGTTTCTTATATGCACCCCACCTATGTTGACCACTTCGTGCTGAACACCCCCATTTCAGGGGGAGGGTGTTTTTTTGAACATTCCTATGAGTGGCTAGTTATTAGATCCTTTTTTCTCCCTCCCCCAAATAACCTAATTTATTAAGGTATACTGTGACGACCTGAGGTTTATTACATCCCAATACTCTTCAGGAAGGGCGTGTTTCAATGGGTTGGCCCAAGTGTTTCGGGAATGTTTGTTTCCCGGGTGTCTTTGGGATGAGGCCCAGGTGTTTGCGGATGAAACATGTGGTTTTGTTGACCTAGGTGTCTGCGGGTAGGAAGTGTGGTCATGATTGCCCAGTTTTCTGCGGGCGGGATGTGTGGTTGTGGTGGCCTAGGTGTTCGTGGATGGGATAAATGTGTGGTTGTGATTTGACATATGTTTATTGTTGGGGGTGGCATTGGGACTGCAGTGGGATTTGTGGGGGAGGTCTGATGCGTAGGATGTTCTATTACTATTAATTTACCTAACTTGCGTTATTTGGGGAGTGTTCCTTGGTGAGGTTGGGTGATTAGTTTCATTGATAGGTGCTTTGGTTTCTGCTGTCTTCACAGGGACATTAGTATGTTCCCCCACTTGTGCACAAGGGACTTTGGTTTCTCTACTGATTATACTTGTATACTCACCCTACATATATAAAATTTCTTTTAGGTTTCTAGGAGGAATTTCAGGACCGTGTCGGACCTTACTAGCATGGGAATTAGGACGACTTCCATTGCTGCTTTTCCTTTCTATCAGTACTCTCTTTCAGATTTTTCTTGTACTTTGAATTGTTTTCACTTTTAAACATTCATGTGGGAATCAATTTTGGTTTTCCTTTTTTTACTTTAGTGTATGGAGTTATTTTGATTTACCACCATATCTCCTGATCATTTTTTTTCTAAAAAAGGGTAATTCTTTCCATACTATGTGAGATTTCATTCCCATGGGGCTAGTCGCCACCCTAGGGCCTACGAAAGGCGGGACTCGAGAGTCATTATATCATTTTTTCCTTGAGGAAGTAAGGGTGTTGAAATCTACTGTCCCTTCCCTCGTCTGGCTGAAGGAAATTCATGACAAATAGACATTAGATATTATATCCCTTTTCTGTTTCTATTTAGGTGAATCTGTTTGATAACCTTGATAAATTATTGAGAATTTTATTTAACATGATTTGCTCTCAAATAGTATTGATATTTCTTTTCCTCTTGGAGATGTTAATTAAAGAGATTTAGAAAAATTATCTGCTTAGGTATAAATTTCTATAATAAATTTATATACATATTTTAATTTAATCATTGAACCTACATTAATAATCATGGACTAGTTATGTTGATATAGGTATTTTTTATGGAATGGGATATAATCAAAGCATAATTTACTAAGTATTAAGTTATCATATTATGATAATGTCCGCATTTAATAATAAAAATGTATTAGAATAACATCTAGTTATATCTATAGGAAATTTTATGATGACAAACTCAAAGTAAGTTGTTAAAATAGAAACTTTAAGTGATTTATTCATGAGGTCCTCCACCACTAGAAATGCTAGTGAAGAATTATGTGACATCCCCTCTATTACTTATATGACTCTTCCAATATGAATCTTCTTATAACTGCTTGGGTTGTGGTTTTTGCACATCCATATATCTCTTTTTCTATTTAGTAATAGTTATGGGTTTTAATTTTTTTTAATAATGTGTATGAACATTGTAATATATATAGATAAAAGTTGGATCACATTATCAAGGAACACACCTCAATATGATAAGGGTTTTGGGGAGTTTTTAAAATTTTCAATTTCCAATCGACCCTTTGATGGGAGAATAAGATTTCCATGTCCTAAATGAAAATTTAGAAGATTGTTGAATATAGATGAAGTTTATAAAAACTTTATATTGAATCAAATCCCTACTCAATGTTTGTGTTGGATTTGGGATGAAGAATCGAACGTTACAGAAACTTTGGGCACTTCTGTTAATCAACAGAATGAGCTACCAAATTCATTGATAATGGAAAATGAAATGAAAAACCTTATTAATAATGAATTATACATTTCAAGACAACAACATCAACATCAAAACATATCAGAACAACTAGTTGAGGGTGCTACAGATAGCAATGTGGTGGATGATGTTTTTGAGAGTATAAGACAACCAGATCAAGATTGTAACATATCATTGGATTATCTTCTCGATTCTGTGGAGATGAATATAATAGAAAACTTTTTTGAGAAGATATAGGTGTTTCATGGTTTAGTTAATAATGAAAATCAAGAGTTTTATAGTGGATGTTGGAAATTTTCAAAAATTTATTTTATGCTGAAGTTGGACCATATCAAATGCCTATGTGGAATTACAGATAAGGCAATGAACATGATATTGGAATTATTGCATGATGTATTTCTTGAATCAAATATTACTAAGTCATTTTATGATATGATTTTTTTTAGAAATCTTGGTCTGAATTATACAAAAATACATGTGTCTTAATGATTGTATGCTTTATTAGAGAGAGGTTTCAAGAAAATAGGATTGAAAAAAATGTTATTCTACTAGATGGTAGTCAATGAGAGTTGTTGGAAGACTGAGTCAACATAATACTATGAAGAGGATGAGAAGGAACATTCCTATAAATTTTTTTCATTACTTTCATTTAAATACTCAATTGTAAATATTATTCATGCCATCAAAACTATTGAGCACATGAAGTGAATTTCTATAGATAATAACAATGATTAGTTAATGTGACATTCAAGATATTTATAGTTATGGAAGAAATTTTATTCAATACATCTATATTTCTAATCTAATCCTAGGAATGTTCTATAGGGATTGGGTGCTGATGGATTTTACCCATTTAGGACTTTGACCACTAGTAATATCTTTTGGCCAGTTATTTTGATCACCTACAATTTTGATCTATGGGCGTGTATGAAACAAACATGTTTTATCATTTCGATGATTATTCTTAGAAACAAATTCTTGTAAATTATTTGGATGTATACTTTCAACATCTAATTGAATAACTATAGGATTTATGGAGCGACGATGTTGAGACATATGATGCATCTTCTAGAACAATGTTCAAAATGAAAGTTGATCTAATGTGGACCATTAGTGACTTCACTAGACTTGGGAATTTACTAGTTGAAACACTTACATGGATTTGGATTCTCCTATTTTAACTTTTATTTTGAGCCCGAACAACTACATCACAGTTAAAAATGGTGCTTCTTGTGTCATCGAAGATTTCTCGATGCATCTCATAGATTTTGATTGAACAAGTCAAAATTAAATGGTTCTATTCATTGTAGACCACCTCCAAAGTTGTTGATAGGTTCTGAAATATTTTCACAACTTGTAAATGTTGAAACAAAATTTGGGAAGTTTCATCATTTGAATGATAGTGGGAAATGAGTTTCAAGTTCATCATCATGAGAAATTGAAATGCATCAATGGAATAAAAAAATTATATTCTTAAAACATCTATGTTGGGAATTTAATTTATTTTGGAATACTCTTGATGTAATGGATATTGAGAAGAATGTTTGAGACAATTTGATCTTCATATTTCATAATGATCATGGAAAATTTAAGGAGAATCTCAATGCAGGGAAATAAATATTAACAATGAACATAAAGTCTGATCTCTAGCTAGATGAGAATGGAAAGTATGATCTGGATTTTTTTTAATTAAAAATAGAGATAAAGATACATTCCTTCATATTTTAAAACATATGAAGGTATTTGATGGGTATTGTAGTAATATCTTAAGGCGTGTTTACTTAAATCATCATAGGTTACATGGATTGAAAAGTCATGATTCACATATTTTGTTATAGTAGTTTCTACCATTGGAATTGCATATATTATTACCTAAAAGGTTACTCCTGTTGTACTTTAATTTTTCCCATTACTTTAAAAACTATGTGAGAAAACTCTATAACCATTTTATCTTGATAACCTTAAAGAGATATTTTTATTGACATTTTTTTGTAATGGAGATTATCTCTCCTCCGTCATTTTTTACTGTCATGATGCATTTAAAAGTACATTTTGTTGAGGATGCTAAATTTGGAGCCCCCGTACATTATCGATGGATGTATCTAATTGACAGGTACTTTATTTTTATGTTTTTCATTTATGTAAAAAATTCTTGGAACTTCATTAAATACAAAATTTTGTTTTTTTATTTTATTTCACAAATATCTTGGGAATTTGAAATCATTCATGAAATATAAATCTCAACCTAAAGGATCTACTTCTGAAGTCTATTTTGAAGAGGAGTTTCTTAACATTCATTCTAGATACTTGGATGATATTGAGAAAAGATTCAATCAAGTTGGACATGTTGATGACATGTCGACTCAATATTAACTACATGTGAAATAAAAAATCATTCTTTCCATTGGCCAATCAGTTGGGTTGATCTCAAATTTTACACTGAATGAAATGGAATTATTATAGGTACAAAGATATGTGTTTTTGAATAGTGAAATTTCATATCCATTTATTAAAGATTTGAGTATTCAAAAAAGAGATGAATGAGAGTATGAACACTAAATGAGAAATATATAAAAAAAGTTGATAATAAAGATCTTTTAGAATGCTTTGTATGACGTGTAAGTTCATAAATATTATAATCAATATGGATATTAGGTTGACACAAATATTTTTTAAATATAACAATGTATATTAATTTTTATAGATCATGAATAATGATGCCCGAGATGATTTGTTAGAAGATTTTAATTTTCTTGCTCGAGGTCCTCTAAAATAGGAAAGAATGTTCGACACCGACAATGGGAATGGATTTAAATTTCATATAGTCGATTGGGAATAGGGTTTGAAAACATCGAATAGTGGTATATTTACATTTTATAAAGTGGGATAATATAGAATGTTAAATGATTTTATCAAATTAAACTACCACATGAATTTTTTAGTTGTTTTATTCAACTGTAATTAGGTCGATATTATCATGGGTGTTAAAAGAGATTCCTTGGAATTTACTTCTGTGAGCTTCTCTTGCTTGATGGATGTTGGGGACCATGAATTACATGATATGTATACCTTATCATCACAATAGAAAATGGTATATTATATGGAATATGTCCTAGATGAATGGTGGAGAGTAGTTACTCACATAAAACAAATAGATTTGCATGATATGGGTAATCAAGTGGAATATTTGACCTTTGACATTGAATCCCATCAACAGTAAGAAGTGAACTCATTTTTCTATCATGATATTAAAAATATTAGTCATGAAAGGGTGGATAAAGTTGGTGAATTAATGATGGAATATAATAATGACAGTATTTAAGGAGGAAATGATTTTATGTGTAGTTATCCATTTATTTATGAAAAACTTATGTCATTGGTGTAGTCATTCATTAGCATAGTTATGTGTATATTTTTTGTTAGTAATGTGAATCTGTTATCATTCATAATTTTTTTCCTCATTCATTTTCTGAAATACATGTTATGATGTTAATTATATTTAATTAAACAATAGAAATTCCAAAGAGGAAGTGTTATACTAATGCCAGTTGACTCTTAGACGATGTTCCCACGACCATACCGATTGATGATCATCCATCTGTCTCCCTCCCTACAGCATCTGAGAAACCATCCTCTTTCCCCCCTACACCATCTCTAATACCCTCCATTAGTGTTCCATCAGTGGCTCAACCGAATCCTCCTCATTAATAAGCTTCAACAGTGATGAAGAAGGATTCTACTACTTGTTATTCACAAGGACATTGGAGGGGGACAATTATAGGTACAAATTTTATTATTAATAAATTTATTACATTATTTGTACAACTAATTGTTTTTTTTTTAATTTATTGATACAGTGCTAATACAGATTAAAATATGAAAGTTTTATGACTAGAATCTGAACAGACTAAAGATAGTTGTCCCATTTGACTATTATGGGGTCCCTATAGATGACACTAGAAGATTATTTAGCCAGGTTCTTGGCCCACTGGCGGTGGAGCCGGTTACCCTTCCGATCGTGTATGATGATTGAAGGTTTATTCCATTATCATAGAAAAATATATTTTTTGATACACAAATAAAGGTAATTTTAATAAATTATGGTGTAATTCAATGTCATTATGTTATTAAATTCTAATATTTTCAAAATGAATCACTTTGTACAGATATTTTTCCACTTTCATGTTACTAATATGATAGAAATAAATTGGACATTGAAAAATTAGGGAAAAAATGGAAATATTTTAAATGAAGATTGTGAAACAAATTCAATGATACTTTGTTGAGTTTCCAACAACTATTTGATAAGGTACCCAATTGGGTACTTAGAGAGCAATGGAATGTTTTTATTAGTATCCATCATGATGAGAAACACATGTAATTTAAATATGAATTATTTTATTAATATAATTTTACATTTACACATGCACATGATAAGGATATAAAATTGCATACATGACTATAAAATTACATTTTATTTATTTCATGATGTTTCAAGGAATAATTCATTGAGTCAAGATAAGAAAATCATCCCTCACACTACGGGGTCAAAGAGTTTTTCTACAAGCGGATTGACCCTAGTAATATTTTCATTAGTTTAAATATTTATAAAAAAATGTTATCTTTTCAATATACTAAAATGTTGATTTATATTTTTCAAATGTAGTCATAGAATTTAGGTCACCAAGCATCTAAAAAAAGTGTGGTTGGATATTCATAAAGTATATGATGGTAGTTTTGTTAAAGAGTCTCTTAAAGAAGTTGGGGTATGAATTCATTTTTCATTGTAATAACTTATTATCAGTTTTCACTATGTTAAAATATATTACTTCTATTATGACTGATATTTTATTTATAGATAAAAATACAAGTACTCTGGAATGCCAATCTCATGCAACCCTTCTCAGTCTCCCCAGATTACTCAGTTGGTAAAGTCCTTGGGAAGGACCATCCTGGTCGAGTGCATGGGATGGTTTTGGGTTCCACTACCATCTGAGGTCTTTGGAAGACCATCGGGGATTGGAGATGCATATACACATAGATGTATTCACTCCCTAACCTGAGATGCTCATAGAGAGATTGTTTCTATGAAAATCACAATTTAGGAATAGGGGGCTCAGATATCTGCTTTGCGGAAAGCATTTCTTGATTTATATCAGAAGACATATAGATATTTCCCTAGTGATATTGCATCGATGACTAGTGGTTAGCAGGTAAATCACACAACTTCAAAATCATTTAGTTCTAAAAAATTTATTGATTTTATGTTTAAATATAAATATACAACATTGTTTTATTTTCAATATAATTGTCTTCCTAGTGCCAGTATAAGGAACTAGAGATGGGTATAGAGAGGTTGATGGGAAAAGTCCATCATTGTCCAGTGATTAGTGGGGAGGTATTGTTCATGTATCATTTGTGGCATAGAGTGGACAATGCCGAGTGATCTGGTCTGTGCATTATTTATGTGTACTATAATTGCAAGATAGTGAAACATTCTATATGTGTCTATTTGTTTTGTTTCATTTGTTATGGAATTATGTTATTGATTTATGTGTACTCTGATTATATGATATGTACATTTTGGTATAACTAATAGGTAGAATGATATGGTTTATGCATTGTTTGTTTTTTTTTTCAGGGTTTTTCTAGGGATGCAGGTTCAAGGGCTGCAGATTCTATAGCTCGTTATTTTTTATAATTCATCATATAAAGACGGTTTAAACCACCCCTAAATATAGTTTTTTTCATGGTCATCTAAACTGTTTATATATAATAGTGTTCTTTTGGTGCCTGTTGAAACTGCTTCTAAATATGACATACTTTTATTTAGTGGTGGTTTTATCCTTTTTAGCGGTGGTTCTTTTGGTAAAAAACATCAGAATTTACTGGTGGGTTTAACCACTAGCAAATCCTTGGCATTTTTGTGTCTATATAACCGCCGATAAAACGCATAAAACCAACGGTAAATAAATGTTATTTGATTCTTTCTAGAAACTGCTACTAAATGGAAGGAACCACCATGTGTAGAATGTCAACACAAAATTTAGTAGTAGTTTTTGGAAACTGTCGCAAAACCATGTGGTAGCTATTTAAACTACCACCAAATCAAAAGAAAATGTTGTCACATGGTGATTTATTGTAGTGTATTATTTTACTTTTCCAAAAAAGAATGTGAAAACTATTTATTTAACTAATAAAGCATGAATGTATTTTTATGATTTCATGACAACTTGTTCACTTGAGTCATTCCTTACAAGATTACATGGATATTTTTAAATAAAATTTTTTCTTTTGAAATTGTGTGGAATTTTAGGAAAATAAATTTATTCCAATAAAAGATATTTTCTTAGGAACTTTTTTAAATGGGTTTTCATGATTACTTTATATATTTTTAAATTAGATTCAAATAATATGGTTTTGATATTTTTTTATGTTTTAAAAAGTTGTTTTAAAAAAAAATTCATCTTTAATGTGATCATTCAATTTTTTACCCATCTAAGATGAGATAATTTGTTATAGATCAAGAATACCATTTATATTCTTTCTTTTATGGGTTTATGTTTTGAGAGAATTATTTTTAATAAACCTTATTCTTTTCACTAGTTATGATTTTGATGAAATGATTATGATACATGTATCTTTTCCACAGGTTATGATATCATTACATGTTTATGATACCCATTTCATTTCATGGGTCATGATATGATTGTTTTTGATATTGGGGAACATCTATGTATGATTTTATTATGAGATAGATGGTACCTATATCTTTGTCTGATGCCTTGGGTAAAGACTTATATCTCATGATATAGACTAAGATGGTCTTGAGAGTGATCCTTGACTACTATGATGTCCATGGGAGTAAACCATGACTACCATGATGGTATGTGGAGTGAAATCAAACTAGTAAGATGGTTATGGGAGAGAACCATGACTTCCAAGACTATATGGGCACTACAAGAAAACTTGCGTTTCACGGCGGTTTTTTCACGGCGATTTTAAAAACCACTGCAAAATAGCTTTCAGGCCGGTATTTTGTGGGGGTTTTTAAAACCGCCGCAAACAAACCACCGCAAACAAACCTCCACGAAATGTGTAAAAAAAATTATTTTTATTTTTATTTTTATTTTTTTTAATATTTCAAGGATTTTGTGGCGGTTTTTTAAAAAAACGCCGTGAAATAGCGGCGGTTTGGGTAAAACCGCCACGAAATGAAAAGAAAAAAAAAACATGAGAAACCCCGAAATCACTTAAACGGCCATAACTTTTGATCTGGCCATCCGTTGGAGCGCCATGACCAGTCAAATCAAATCTCATGAAGAGATCTAGAGGCACGTATAATAAAAACCATGAGACAGTCTAAGGTGTGGATGATATGAGAGTTATAAGAAAGTTGAAAAAAGTTTTTCAACTTCAAACGGCCATAACTTTCGCTCTGGGTGTTTGTTTGGGCTCTACCACATATCAAATCGAAGGCAGCAAAGAGAGCTACACACTAGTTCTGAAACCCCATTACTGTCACTGGTGTCTCGTTGAACTTTTCTTCAAGCAGACTTAACATTCGATCCACATGTCAGTTCAGACTCCTCCGCCTGCCAGATCGTAGTTCGTTCCATGAGATTCAGTTTGACTAATCGTGGTGCCCACATGGACTCTTGGATCATAAGTTATGTACTTTTTAGTGGGTATCAGGTTTGTTATGTTTTTCAACGCCTCGTTTCTAGCACTCATTCCCCGTCAGTTTTTTTTAAATGGTCGTAACTTCCAATCCCCAGGTCCATTAGGCCTCTTTCACTTATCATCTTGAAGATCGTTTTAGGATCTTTGATTTGACTGGTCGCGGATCTGGAACAGACTCTTGGATCATAAGTTATCTCCGTTATTGTGAGTCTAATGTTTTTTTCACTTTATGACCATTTTGATGGGTTTTAACAGTTTTTTCATTTATTACTATTTATTTGGGTTTCCATGACTTGTTATCTTTATCAATGGGTTTTTGTAAATTATTATGTTGATTATGTTGAATTCTTAAGGGGTTTTCCAGAGTTTTCATGAGTTTTCACACGTTCTCATGCTTTCTAATGATTCCTTCTTCATGCTTCTCCATCTGTTTTCATGCGTTTTCATAATTTTTCATCCCTTATCATGCCTTTTCGTACCTTTTCATGTGTTTCATTTATTATTTATTATTTATTATTTATTATTTATAATATACTTTAATTTATTTATTATCTATTATTTGTTACTGGTTATTTGTCATTTATTATTTATATTTATTTATTATTTTTTATTTTCTATTTATTATTAATAATAATAATATTTTTTACTCGTTATTTATTATATATTATATATTATATATTATTTATTATTTATTAATATTAATATTAATATATTATATATTATTATTTATTATTTATTATTATTGTTTATTGTTTATTATTTATTATTTGTTGTCTATTATTTATTATTTATTATTTATTTATTTATAATTATTAATTATGTGATATTTATTATTTTAATTATGTGTTATTTATTATTATTATTATTTAATATTTAATATTTATTGTTTATTATTATTATTTGTTATTATTATTTATTATTATTATTTATTATTATTATTTATTATTTATTAGTTATTATTTATTATTTATTATTTATTATTTATTATATATGTATTATTATCTATTATTAATTTTTGTTTATTATTTATTATTTATTATTTATTATTTATTATTTGTTTATTATTATTTATTATTTATTATTTACTATTATTTATTATTAGTTATTTATTATTTATTATTTATTATTTGTTATTTATTATTTATTATTTATTATTTATTATTTATTATTTATTATTTATTATTATTTATTATTATTTATTATTATTTATTATTTATTATTATTTCTTATTTCTTATTTATTATTTATTATTTATTATTATTTATTGTTTATTACTTGCTATTTATTATTTGTTATTTGTTATTTGTTAATTTTTATTTATTATTTATAATTTATAATTATTTTTTATTTTTTATTTTTTATTTTTTATTTTTTATTATTTATTATTATTTATTATTATTTATTGTTTCTTATTTATTATTTGTTATTTATTATTTATTTTTTATTTTTTATTATTTATTATTTATTATTTATTATTTATTATTTATTATTTATTCGTATAATTTCGTAATTTTATTATTTTATTATTTTATTTTTACAATTTTATAATTTATGTAAATATTATTATAATTTATTTTTTATTTATTATAATAAATAGGGAATAATAATATATAACTCAATATAAAACTAATAAATCAATAATTAGTAATTATTAATTATTGGTTATTAATTATTGATTATTTCTTGTTTAATTATTATTGAGTTTATATCTATTAGTTATGTATTATTTGTTTTTTCAATTAGTATATATAAGTATATTAAATTCTGTTTATTAACCACATGACGAGCTTGCTCGAGTGGTAAAGTCTTTGGAAAATATGCAAGAGGTTAGGGGTTCAAATCTATAAAAAAATTAAAAAAATTAAAAAAAAATAAAAAAAATAAAGTAAATAAACTAAATAAACTAAATAAAATGAATAAAATGAATAAAATAAATAAAATAAATAAAAAATAAATAAAAAATAAATAAAAAAAATAAAAATAAATAAAAATAAATAAAATAAATAAAAATAAATAAAATAAATAAAAATAAATAAAATAAATAAAATAAATAAAAATAAATAAAAATAAATAAAATAAATAAAAATAAATAAAAAATAAATAAAAATAAATAAATAAAAAATAAATAAAAAATAAAATAAAAAAAAAATAAAAAAACTGCCGCTAAATCATTTGGCGGTGGTTTAAACCGCCACGAAACTTTCTATGGCGGTTTTCAAAACCACCGCCGCGAATAGTTTCTCGACGCACGATTTAGCGGCGGTTTAAATCGCCGCTAAATCGTGATTTTGTCGTAGTGGGGAAGTGAAAAAATACTACTAAGATATCCTTTGTAGTGATGCTTGGACTACTATGGGAATCAATATCATATGATTATGTGTCTTCCACAGTTTCATGTTTTATTCCTATGTTATGATTTCATGGCCCATGTTATTTATTTTCTTATGATATATGCCTTATGAACTGTCAATATATTTATTCCATGTCTCTTTATTATGATCTTTGATATGTAGGGTATGTGCTTATATTTTTTTTTATCATCTTCTCATACCCCTATGCTCGTGTTATTCTTATGTATCCCTTTTGTTTACCCTTATTGAGCATCTGAGCTCACCCCTTTTTATGTTTCCTTTCCCCAGGTTATAAGTAATGGTTTTAAGTAGTAGTTCTAAAGGGATTGATCTTTGTTGGAAATTTGATGACCCAAACTTTTTAATTATTTTGGTTTAATAAATTTTTGTGTTATTTTATTTCATACTCAACAAAACTGTATCCTTTAATTAATGAAGTGAGTGTAATTAAAATGAGACCGTTGGGTTTTCACTATTATATGACGGTTGGTCAATATGACCGTTGGAAACTATAATCTTAACGTTGTGTTTTTATAAACACAGTTATCTTGGTTAATTAATACAAAAAGAAGATTGAATGGTCTCATCCAGTAGACTCAGGCCATATGAAGCCCATCTGTCAGAGCTTGGGAAGGAGGTTGCATCACTGGGCTTTTCTCTAGACCAAGCTCAAGCCGAACTTCGACATATGAAGCTTGAATGGAATCACCTAAGGGAGAATTTCAATCTAATAGAAATCACCACTCGGGCAATGTTGTTCGAGCCACCCCAATATTCTATCACCATAGCACACCTTACACGTAGGTCTTATGCTGGTGTTATATGGGGCTATGTAAGGAGACCTTAGCTGCTTTGTGTAATCCTTTTATATAAATAAAAATTTTATGTGTTCTTATGGAAAAGTTTGTGAATTTAAAATATCCGGACAAATATAGGATGTGTATTGTTGATGAATTTATAAAAAAACGGGTATTTTAAAATATTTTTGTATTCTTTAAATAATTAATAATGTGAAATGATTTTCAAAGAATGGTCTTCTACAGTGGAGTTCAATGTGAAATTTAGAGTCTAATAAGATCAACATGAATTTAAGAGAATAATAAAGCATGAATAGTAACATACCCGTATGAATAGTAATGAATATCATGAATAGTAAATTGGCCAAAAAATAGAAACTTCACCCATGAATGTATAAATACAATTTAAACTTCTTAAAAGTGAAAAAATGATCATAGTATAATTTTTGGTATTGTTGTATGTCATAAAAATTTTATTTAAAATTTTATAATTAATTTAATAATTTAAAATGGAAATATATTTTCATAAAATGTAATCATAAATTTTTACTTTATTGTATTATGGTTATATGATAATTTTATGGGACCTTGATTACTTTTAAAGTGTTACAAAAGTAGTTATAGTTTTACAGTTGTATTTTTGGAATAAATAATGATTTTATATAAAAATTAAATACAAAATATTTAGAAAATTATTTTCATAAAATGGAGTTAATTTTTAAATTCAGAGCATCGATATTAGGTTTTGGTGAATTTTTTGGATTTTTTTGAAACAGTTGAATTTTCGGTGAATAGTAAAAATATAGTTTTGAGTTTTAGGTGTTTAATGACATTATTAATTATGTAATAATGATGAAAGCTTTTTGGTAGACTTATTAATAGTTATATATTCTATGAGGTTTTTCAAGTGGCCAATACCATGGGAAAATACCATGGGAAAGCCCATGGTTTTTCAAATACTATCGATGAGGTGTCCCTTGGAAATTAATAATCTTTTCCCTCACTTTTCCTATAAATACCAAGACATTTACCTCATTCATTTCATTCCAAAATCATCCTCAATGAAGTTATGGTCTCCTTACCTACAAGGGATTCCTCCCAATTTTCCCTCCATCTTCCCAAGGTCCGAACCTTCAAGCTTTCGAAGTTACTCTTCAAGGTAAGGGAACCTTTCACCCTCCTCTTTTAAGTCATGACTTCTTTTTTTGTTATGTCTCATAGTTCCATTTTATTATGAGGGGGATTGTTATTCTATATCTTTACTACTGTCCATTTCATTTACAAATGATTAGATACCCTTTCCACTCTCATCAATTTATTTTCTGAATTTTTAAGTGACGCCGTTAGGATGCCTAAATTTTGGTAAAAGAAATCACATCTTCTATTTTCCTTTGAGTTTCATTTTCACAATGTATTTCCTTCAAATCTCCATAAAATGATCTTATTTATTTTTATTCTATACCAATACTATATTATGAGTTATGTACGAGTGGGTGACTCTTTTCCCCTATCTTTTCAATGTTTTCTAAAACAATGTAATATAGTTGTTATGCTGTAGAATTTTCATCTCAAAATCTCTCTCTTTTTCTCAAAAAATACTCTTGTATTATTTAATTGAATACCCAATTCTATTTTCATATCCAGTGTTATTCATAAATACATAAAATTGATCTATTTTATTCTTTAATTTACATACATATAACCCTAACTCCCTTTCCATGGGTTATAAATAACGTACTGATCAAGTTTTTAAGAACATTTAAAACGTCACGATTTTGAAATAAAAACCATTTATTATATTCTATATGGGTTATTTATAAAATGTTTTATTATGATATATATGGCTTACATGAAAATAAATACATATTAAGGGTATTCCCTGATAGCACTCCAATGCATTGGGTAAAGAATTTAATCTCTAGAGTTGACAAGTTTCACGATACCTTTGTGAATAACCTTAGTAATTTTTATGATACATCGGGGATAAACCTTGGCGATATGTTCATGAATGTCTAAATGAAATGTTGTAGCCACATATTAAAGTTATTATTCATGTTATTTTTATTATGATATTTCTATTCTTCCATTTCTCATTCCTTTATGACTTTTATCATTTTCTTATTAATATTGCTCAAGATCACATGTCAACTACTTCACTTGTTTTCCTTACTGAGACTTCTTAATACCCTTTCCTTTGATGTATGTCTCTGGGATAAGAGATTCAATAATTGTACATAGTATGAACCTATGATGAAGCCTTACAAGTGGGTTAGAAGAATGTTTTATTATTTTTTCATGTATTATGTTCCTGATTTCCAAGACAATAGACTTTAAAGATCCTCTGTTTGTAAAATTATGTACTAAAAAGGGGGGATTCCATAAGAAACATTGATGAGCATCCACAACATTAGATTATTTTGTTCCAAGTTTCATAAGGCACAAACTAATATGATGTTTGGATGTGTGTTTGTGTAATATATTAATTATTTCACAAAAAGGATATAATATCCATGTATAAAAAGTGACGGTCACAATAGTTGGAATCATAGAAAAGGTTTACTGAACCTTTGGAAACTGGTATGAAAAAATATTAGTGATATCCATATGGATATTTTGAAGTATATGTCTAGGGATGTCTATAAGGATATGTCTAAGGATAAGTAAATGTATAGGGAAATGTACTAGAATTTTGATAAAGTATATAGAGATAGGTTTTCTAGAAATAAATCTCTATCTAGATAAAAAAAGTGGATGTGGATCTAGAAAAAATATTCTTTGGGGTATCAAATCCAACAAGGTGCATTGGAACTGACTCGATCATAACCTGGTACGTGATAACGGGTCATGCTGCACACCTAGTTTGACACTCATGGGGGATATTATTTATAAATACAAAAACTATTTAAAAAACACCATGATGTATTTAAATGTATATTGGATATAAATAACCTAGGATAGACCTAAGGTGTCATGAAATAAGGACTATTTAATAATTTAGACATCACATAAGTGGTTTTTAAGTATTATGTAGTTCCTCACTTTGATGATCATTTCTTACACAATGATTTATGGTTATAGTAAATATAGGGGACCAAAAAAACTGGATTAATGATGAATGTGATGGACATGTTGATTATTAGAAGTCAAATGTGATGATCACTAGAGTTAAGGATCTTTTGATCATGCCTAATCAGTTTTCACAGAACATGATTAATAATGTTTACCTTAACCAACTCTAGAACTCACCAAAGAAGATAAGGAATGAGTTTTCCTGGAGTTCAAGTAATGGAGTCCATTGAATAAAGAATATTCAGTTTCCCTTGTGTCAAGAATATGGAAATTATCACCTATGTGAATGTCTTAGAGGAACAAGAAGATGTTTTGAGTGTGGAAAAGAAGGATATAATGCAAGTAACTATAATGTAAAAATGATGGGTTAGGTTGATAGAATGGATGGTAATATTGGCTTCCCTAAAAAATCATTAAAGGATGAATTCTTTAAGTGTGTAATTAATGGATATTATGAAAATTTATGTCCTAAGTGGAAATATCCTAAATAGAATCAGAAAGGTAGTATGAGTAATGGTTATATTGATAATGATGATGAGGATACAAATGAAATGTAAAAGGAAAAAGGTATTCAGTAATTGGATGAGGTAGTATTCTCATGGAATAATGATTAAGATAAATAATAGAAGCTTATATGTATTTGGATTTAATAATTATGTTATATGATTGGTGAAATATACAATTATTATTCTGTTTATGTTTTTCACTGAGGATTAAATGAATATATTGAGTGGTTATTATGGACTAGATAAGTGATGGTGGCAATTTTTTATAGGAGAATATAACCCTTAATATGTTCCTTATTTTATGATAACGATGTTTGGATAAAGATATGTTGGAAATGAGTATGTAAATTGGATGATACGGGTTATTTAAGGATTTGTTGACTATTGGGTTATGCTATCATGGATGAAATTTTCAACTTTTTTGGACTTAACGAATACATCTAATAAACCTTTGAATAAAGAAATATGCATGTTTCCAAGAAGTATGTATAGTAATTCTGGTTATTACCATATTTCAAGAGAATACATGATTAAGGTATTCAGTTGTTTGGAATGTGACAATTAAGAATGGCCTTATGAGATATGGGAGATAAATGTTAAGGCAATTTAGTTCACTTATTTCTAAAGTTTTGGATTTTTAACTTTCAAAGGGATTCTAGGGTTATCCATTCATAGAAAGAATAATTTAAAATTAGGATGAATTTTGTTAGATTAAATTTTTATCACACTACAGGTGGAATTTTTCATATTTGATAACTTGTTCTAACCTTTTTGTTATCGTAAAGACATATGGAATGACCTATCACTCTATTTATAGATCTGATGATCTACTAATGCTTCAGGGGTGATAACTTCAACTTCATTTCTTTGAATAATAGATGAAGTGGAAATTGATCAAGGCACAACAAAAGGGTGATATTGGGGTGGAATCAAATAAGTATATCTTCTCATGAAAATTTTTCAATATTGGGCTAAGGGATTGTGATATAAATGGTTTCCCCAGTATCATAATTTTTGATGATATCAATGACCGCTTTCATGTATCTTTAGTTTATAGTTTTATGATTTTTTACTTTCAATGGATGACCCACGTTCTGGTGATTGGTGATATTTATCAGTCTCTATGATTATTTGTGCATTTCCTCCAAGCCCAAATATCCAACTATGTTCTCCTATATAGAGAAATAGTTATTATTTAATTTGGGAAAATGTAATTTTCTAACATTTCCTTTTTAAAATTAATTTTTATAATTTATTTTTATGATGTGGGTTTCTATGAAAGAAAATTTCTAGTATTAATCCTGTAATGACCCAGATGAATTTCTAGGTTCAAATTAATTTTAAGGGGGTAGAATATAACAAACTGAAATTTTGGTGAATCATTTTTTTCTAATTAATTTAATATTTTTCACTTCATGTAACAATGAATATAGATTTTAATTATTATATAATATCACTAATTTTGGATTAAATTATATGCAACACCAAGTTAAGCATGCTCTACACATGACACAGACTTGGCTTGCATTACACGTAACACTAGGTTTCTACGAAACAACACTATACTGTTATAATTATTTAACTGATATAGTTATAACCTAGACATTATACATAGTAATATGAATATAAATAACAAATTTTTAAAAAATTTCACAAAAAGAAAACATATTTATGAAATGTATAATTTTTGGTAAAGTATTTATATGTTTAGGAATACCATTTTTTTTAAAGGAACTACTTTTTATGAGCTTTTTAGACAATAATAAAGTTAATATTAGAAACTCGTAGAAATTTAATTTGGTAAAAAACATAATTTTTTAATTCAGAATGTCGTAATTAACTTAGGGTGAATTTTTAGTATTTTTCTTGGAAGATTCATTTTTGATGAATTGTGAAAATACTACATTGTACTTAAAAACTAAATTTTAATTTAAATAATTATTATAATTTAATTTATTTTTTAAAGTCAAAATAGATCAATTATTCATATATTTATCCAATGTAGTTCATTGGAATCATTTTTATATTTAAATTAGATATAAAAACAAATTTAACTTTTGAACGTTCTTTTTACCCCATTCTCACCACATTTGTGGGATTACTGTTAAACGTAATTTTTTCACTTATATGAATAGATTTTTAAAAAACAAGGATACTAGGTTGTAATATTTATTATATTTACTGTTTATTGGGATCAACTTAATTTTTGGTGAATAGAAACTTTAGTATTTTTATACCACGGTTAAGGGTAAAAATAATATTATAAGAATTATAAAATAACTCTAACACTTGTATTAATTTCACTAGATAAGTGTATTTCGACCAAAATCAACCTTATTCCAAAATTATAACCTTTTAAAGAAAATTGGGTAAGAATATGACATTTATTATATTTTATTTAAAGATAAGTTAGAAATATCATAGTCATATTTTTAATAACTAATTAATTTAAAATATCAGGTTATACATATGATAAATTAGACTATAAATTTTCATTTGAAAACTAAAAATTTATCTTCATCATGATAATTTTTTTAACTTTTATAGAAGAAATAATTTAATTTAAGACTTTCACAATGTTAATGCATGAATTTTTTAATTAGAGGAAATACAAAATAAAAGATATTAAAAATATAAAAATAAATATAATGTCACATGATTAATGAAATAAAAAAAATTATATATAAATATTACATATTATTTAGATACCAGAACTTTTGGTTTGAAGTTATCATATGAATATGATATTTTTAAAAAAAAATAATGAAAAGTATCCAAATTAACAAAAATGATACTTTAAAATAAATAATATTTTATTAAATGATATAAAAATCATAAAAATATATAATTAATAAAAAATATAATATGGTTAAAATGTAATAAATGATCCACTTGGGGTTAATTTTTCATTTTATAGTAAAAATATTAAATCTAGAGATTAAAAATACAAGTTATCGTAGTAAAAGTTAATGTGTTTAACTAAGGGTTAAATCCAAAAGATACGATTAATATTTTGACCTAAACATGTATAAATACATTTTTTGTGACGATTTATACCCATTATCATATTATCTTTGAAATAACTCACTCTGGATCTAATTTTAATTGAAAACTAATTTGTATTAATTTAATATTTTAAGAGTTTCATAAACCTTCCCACCTCAATTATAAAAGGAAACCTCCTGCCTCATTTATTCACACCACTTTGATCCTTCAAGACCATTCTTCACCTTAACATTTCACTTATAAGCTTCTCTAGTAACATTATCGAGGTTCTTTTCTTCTCATAATACCACCCCTATTGTCCCTAAGTGAAGATATAGAAGGAGATCACCAAAGAAGTGGTAATCTCATTTACCGACCCTCTCAAAATAATTTCTTATTATACTTCATCTTAAAGTGTTTTTTCCATTATAATTTTTTAAATATAGTATAAAATATATTATGAGATGTTATTTTTATTATTTAAAAACCATATTATACTTTTTATCCTTCATATGAAAAACAAATCACCACATGTGCATAAGTATGACCTACGGTCTCTACGCTGTGGTGTAAGCTATTTTTTCACACCACTTTACATGGTTGGGTATAATGATGATAAATAATAAATATATATGATTATTATAACATGATATTGATTCTAGAAAAAAATATCATCTACTTCCATGCTTTTTCACAATTAAGGGATTGATATCATCGCTCGTGCATACATACGGTCTACTAACTCCATGGCATGATGAGATTCATATTCCATGTTAACCATTCAGGAATTATTAAAAAAAATATAGTAAATAAATATGAAATATATTACATAATAATGATACTATAACAATATATATATATATATATATTTTTCCTTATCCTTCATCCATTTAGTACGATAAGAAAACGGAAATAGCATTCATGCATACGTACAACTTACCATCTCCAGGAATGGTGTATTCCATTTCATCTATTTGTATTATATATATATATATTAATATACTAAATATATATGATATATGATTTTGTTTTTAAATTATTTATATATGTAAATCATGATCTAAGTAGAAAGACAACGAATAATAAGTCAAAACATGTGCGATAAACAAAGCGGTTATTACATAAAGGATTCTTTAACTTTGAATTGTTAATAAATGGGTAATATAAAGTCATAAATAAATCATATAATATATAATAAATATTATTATGATTCTTGTATAAGTTAATAATCTGATTAAAACCACTATACATGATTTTATAACATGTATGGAGGGAATCACGCCTAAAGTAAGGTATTTTTGTCTCACCTTTACTTATATGAGACACATGCCTCAAACACTGCTTGTTTCTTATATGTGGTGTATATACATCCCATGAATGTATTTTATGAGCCTTATCTATAATATTATGGTATTTTACTATCCATATAATTTCATTTCTTTCCTGTTTCATACGATTCTACTAATTATAATGTTGTAAGAGTTAATTTTAAAATCTCATTATTATCAGAGATTGTTTTTATGTAAGTATTTATTGGGTTATATTCATCTTCTATGTCCAAGTTCCTTAAAAACATATTAAAAAATATTTTTAATATTCTTCTACAAATTTTCAAAGTCATCTTTACCCATGTATGACTTTTTATTAAATAGTTTGAAAGGAATCTTTTGTTATTTTCTTAATGAGGCACTTCTTGAACTTTCTGGAAAAAGTACGTGAATAATGTTATTTTTGAACTTAAACAGCTTGAAAGGATTTTTATACTTCCATAAAAACTTCTTCACTATAATATTCCCTTAAAACCATACAAGTTTATTTTCAAATAAAATGTTTTCTTTTAAAATTTTGTAGTATTTTAACAAAAAAAGGATATCAACGAAGAAAAGTTATTTTATCTCAAGAATTGTTTTAAATGATTTTCATGATTCCTTTATATGATTTGAAAGTTGTTGCAAATAATAGGGTTTAGAAAATGTTTTATGTTTTAAAATTTGTTTTTTAAGGTAAAATCATGTTCCAAGTGATCATTCAAAGTCCTTACCCATCTAAGATTACATAGTTTTTTATAGTTGAAGAATTCTATTCATATTATTTATTCAAATGGTTTATGTTTTTATGGCATGATGTTAATGAAACCCGGTTCTTTTAATGGGTTAACATTTTGATGAAATGACTATGATACATGTATCTTTTTCTGTGGGTTATGATATGATTACATGTTTACGATACCCATTTCATTTCATTGGTTATGATATGATTTCCTATGATCTTTCGGTACATGTATGTATGATTTCATTATGAGATGGATGGGACCTATATCCCCCTATAATGCATTGTATAAAGATTTATATCTCATGAGATAGAGTAATATGGTATTGGGAGCGATCTTTTACTACTAAGATGGTCATGGTAGTCAACCATCACTACCAAGATGGTATATAGAGTGAACTCGTACTAGTAAGATGGTCATGGGAGTGCACCATGACTACCAATATGGTATGGGAAGTAAACCCATATTACCATGATGTCTCTAAAAGAAATTCCTAGAATACTATGTAAATCATTATTATATGATTATGTATCTTCCGTAATTCCCTGTTTTATTCCTAAGTTTGATTTCATGGATCATGTTCTTTATTTACTTATGATTCATGGATTATGAAATTCCTAAATCACTATTCCAGGTCTCATGATTATGATCCTTGATATGCAAGGTATGCTCTTCTATTGTTTTTATGATCTTCTCATACCCTTATACTCATGTTATGATTATGAATCCATTTTTTTACACTTATTGATCATTTGATCTCACCCCTTTTTATGTTTTCTTTCACCATGTTATAAGGAAATGATTTAAGTAGGATTACTAAAGGGAATGATCTTTGTGGAAAACATTGAAGATCTTACACCAGACCAGATGTTTGTGTTCCAAGTTTCCAAAATCAGAAAAGTAATACGGTCTTTGGGAATTTGGTTGTGTAATGCATTAGTTATTCCATAAAAATGATGTAATATCCAAGTATGAAAAGTGAGTGTTGCTATAATCATCATTTATGGCCTTTAGGCCTTCGGGTCATAAATAAGTAACAAAATAGATCAAGTGGGTGCTTATCATTCATTGTGAAGAGGGATGATTCTTGACCCACTAGGGTGTCTAGGTGTATGTTCTATTTTTGATTTCCAATCCTCTCTATCTAATGTATATAATTACTTTAATTAGTAATTAATAATATAATTAATAGTAAAATTAATAATTAGAAGTAATTATTAATAATGTAATATAAATAATAATTATTAATAATGTTAATAATTAATAATAATTAATAATATAATTAACATTTTATTTTACAATTAATAATTACATTAAATATAATTAAGAATTAAGAATTTTTAATTATATAAATTAAAATGTAACTCTTAAAATTTGATATTAATATAATTAATGTTTATTTATAATATATTTTGTATTTATTAATAATATATATAATGACATCTAATAACAATAACATAATTAAAAATTATTAATAAGGTATTTAATTATCCATTATTAATTATTAATATTTAGTAATGTAAAAAAATGATAATTTTAAAAAAATTAACATTCCATAATTACATAATTAATTAGTAATTAATTAAAAATTAATTTTAATCTGATCAAAAAAAATCATTTATGTAATACATAATCAATAATTAATAATTTAATATAATTAGAATGACATTGACAGTAATAATGTAATTCATATTCATTGAAAATATAATTAAAAGTAAAATATTGTAATTAATAATATATAATAATGTAATCATAATAATGTAAATAGTCATTATCATTGTAATTAATTATTAATTGATAATATAATTAATAATGATATCGTTATTGACAATTAATAAAGAAATTATTATTTTTTAATTTACAATGAACAATGATTAATAATATAATTAATAATGATTAATATTTCATGTAATAATTAAAAATAATTTAATATAGTGTAATAATGTATAAATTTTATGTTTTGTAAATATAATATTTTGTATTATTTAAATTATTTTATGTATATTATTTTGATTAAATTATTTATCTTTTCAACTATTTTTATATGTAAAACCCATATGTTATACAAAATGTGGATTGTATTTATATTTTATATTTTAAATGATTTTAAATTCCCCAACTTAAAACATAATTACAATTCAAGTGAGTGAATTTGTAAGGATATAAAATATAAAATATAAATACAGTTGAAATGAAATACACCACATAGACTGGACACATGAAAAAGAGTTAAAAAATAAATAATTTAGTGAAAATAATAAACAAAAAATAGTTTAATCAATATAGAATATTTTTGATCCAAAAAATAAATAATTGATAATTAATATTATATATTAGGTCTATGTGATTGAAAATTATAAACAAAAGACACACTCAAGGGCCCCAATGGTTCAATCCCTGTTCTACCCCATAAGTAAAGGTAAACACTCACTTGACCTATTTTATTACATAGAGTGGATCAAAGGACCAAGTTCTAGATGGTCTGAATACCTAGTTTATTGTGGTCCAAAGGCCCTTTGGAGGAGATGACCCATTATACCGAAAGATTTTCTTTCATTGTGATCCCATATTGTATCACTCGATAATATTAACTGAACTATTAAGCCAGATGGCCTCAAGCATGCCTCCCCATACACCAGAGGCTGCCAACTAACAGTGAGGGTCTGTGAAGGTATCATGGGGAGACTATAATATCATGCATAAGATTAACACAATGGACCAATAAAGATTGTAACCAGTGGAAACATAGTAATAAAAAGCAACAATGGAAACATAATCCATCCAGATGTAATAAAAAAGTAGAAACAGATATAATATCATGTAAAAATTGATTTCATTAATGAATTCTATATAAAATGAGAATACAGGGAAATAGAGAGGCAGGAATATACAACTTTCTATAAAAATAAAGAAATACCAAAATAAAACTGCACTAACATCAAGAGCATAAACTCAATAATCTTCTCATGCACTCCATCCTAGAATAGAATGCTAGTCATATAAAGCTGACACTTTCCATATTCCCTAGCTTTGTTAATTTAGTCTATCTGGATACTAAATGGTATCCTGGACAGGGTGAGAGATATACTACATAGGATACCACAAAGGATTTCTAGATCAATTCAATATTTTCATATAAAATGAGTAGTGAGTGGGTAAAAATTAATGTATAACATGAAATAAATAAATCATAGAAGTCTGGGTTCCTCATGGGATACCCTACCTATTGTACCTGCTTTAGGCTAATCTAAAATGTTTCCAAACTAATTCCAACCTACATATGAATGTGTAATGATATGCATGAGCCTGTATGTATATGTATTACCCAAAATTATTATGGAATTTAATATTAGGAGTTAATTATGACTGGTCATTCACATAAATAAAGCATAAAATGACTCCAAGTTTGTTCTTTTACATGGAATATATGATAATTCATTTAATTTGAAAAGCATCCTAAGCCCATCCAAGGAATTCTATATAAAGGAATCCACGTATCTCTCTAGGTGTAACATAAAAAACCCATCACTGTAGGAGTCCATCCAAGGAAATCCGTTGGAACGAAAGTATCACTCATGGTGTGGTATAAAGTCACTACCATCTAAGACCATCCATGATATACCACACAGGTAACCAAGTATTTCTCATGGAAAGATACAATAACATTACCCTCCAAGCCTGTCCAGTGTATGCAACTAGAGAACCAAGTATCACTCATGGGTAAAATAGAGCCATCTGCCTAGTGCGTCTTCCCAAGGTGTTCAATGTTAGAACCATGGTATCACTCATAGTTTATTATAGTTCAAATATGAATTCATATTATAATGATTGATGATTCCATCCAAGGATTCCCTATTAGGAACCCTCATATCATCCTTGAAATGACAAGGGGAATAGTCATGGTAAACATCATCCCATACTATTAAAAAATTAACATAATTAAAATTGACCAAATCCTTTTATAAAGGAAATTCAAGATATTATCCAAGTAAATTAAGGGGCCTATGAATGGCCTATTATTTCTTTCATTTTAATTCAAAATTAAATTTCATTTGGAAGAGAAAACTCATCACACCTTAATTGGTGGTTCAATTCTGTTCAAGGAATACAGATCATATTCTTTAAAGAAGGCACACCCTATGGGGCGGCCTACATCTATGGGGAATCTTATGACATTAAGATTAGGTCTCTAGGAATACCCTAAGAATGGAATTATATCTTAATTTAATTAAATTGTGTTTCTGGGTTCATCATAGAAGATGTCCAGTGTGTATCATAATAGTGAATAATATAATACATCGATGTTTTAGGTGAAAAAACATGAACACATTCCTTAGCTTGGTCATTGTCTACTTATCTGTTGTCAACATTAAATTCAGATTATAAAATGAGAAATCAATGAAAAATAAAAACACCCTAAAAATAGTGAAAAATGATTTCATAATAATAGTAACATTGATGGTGAGAGAAATTATGAAAGGAGATAAAGGAATGAAGGAATTACTGAGATGAATCCAACAAGATGAACAGTTCTTGAGTCAAGATTTTTATGAGAGAGATCACTCGATGCCTAGATGGATAGAGGAGAACTCATATGGGAAGGTGAGATGATGTGCATGAGTGGTGGAAGAAATTATTATGGTTAGATAAAAATAAAAAGGGGAAATAGAAATTTAAATTTTTTTTAAGAGGTGCATAATTTGGCCGCACAGTTTACCAAACACTACACATAGCTATGGACCTATACTAGTTAAGTGGCACTAAGGGTGCAGTCCCTAGTGCACAGAATGGGAAAACCATGCAACCCCCTTTAGTACAATGCATCACGACACAAAGTCATGTGGACCGATGTGCATAATTTAAAAAAACCACGCACACCTCTACAGTTCACTGTAGCACCCCATACGGTTGAGTCATATAATGACCCATACTTTACATACATTGTTAATACTTCAAAATTGAAGCACACTTATTACTACATATTACAAAACCACAAAGGACCGTATAGGTATAGTGTCTTTAGAAACTGGGAAACATAAACAACTGGTTCATAAATCTTCTACAGTGTCTCCCATTTATTTCATCATATCTAGGGTCCCTTTTAGCATATTCTACTTAATATCCATATTCCTGACCTGGGGAAAAGAAAACATAAAAGGGTGAGCTCAAATGCTCAGCAAGGGAAAATAAAGGAAATAAAAATCACATCATATCTTTTTGAAAATCATAACCTGCAAAAGAGATCATAATATGTTAACATGGAATAAATCATAGAAGTGAAAATGAGATCCCCATAATCATAACATAAAACTTGAAAATTTGTTTCATGCACACATAATCATGGAAAATCATTTCTTGTTAGTCATGACTCATTGCCAAGACTATCTTAGCGGACAAAGTCCATTTCTAAACCGAGTTCACTCCTCGTTTCAGTCCCGTATCACTGAACCGAAATAACCTTCCGTTCCAGCCATGTCTATATCATGAGATATAAAATCTTTACCCAATGCATTGGAGGGAGATATAGGTCACACCCATCTTATAATGAATCATTTCTTATGTGTGCCACATAATCATAAACCATACATCACAGCGTAACCCATGTAATAAAAATGGGATTCTTAAACAACATGACATCATAAAACAATTCATATAAGATAAAGGAATTCATAAAAATATTTCCATCACAACATAATCAAATCCATGTAATAATAGGGATAAAAACAGAACCCTTTTGTTATCTTAGATGGAAAATAATTTTGATAAAATACTTGAACTTCATTCTTGAGGAAAATATCCTTTCTACTTCAAAAACACTTTTCCTTTCTTAACATGTCATAAAATTTTAAACTAAAAGAAGTTGATTAAAAATAAACTTGAATACTTGTAAAGGAAGCTTCTTGGAAATAATGTTTTAAGAATCCATTCATGCCGTATAAGTAAAAAAAACATTCTTCGTACTTTTGTCGGAAAAGTCAAGAAGTACCTCGTACGAAAAAACGACAAAAGTTTCCTTTCATATTCTTTACTAAAAACTCACTAAAGGGTAAAATTGGATTTAAACTATTTTAATTGGATGGAAACAATATTAAATATTGAGGGAACATGGATGTGGATGATAAAATACACCCCAGTAAATACTTACGAATAAACAATCTCGGATAGAAATGAGATTGTGATATTTCCCTTACCTTAGGTCCGATTTTCTTTGTACGTGTCCGAAGCTCCTGTATAATGGTTTAAATAATGTTATTGACTTATTCCAGAATCATACATATAGATATGATATCATATATGGTCATATTCTTAGCTTCTTGTTAGTAATTTTTCATTGTTACTTGTTACTCGGGTCTTTATTGCCTTTTGTTCTTATGCGTGTTTTGCCGAATAAATTCTTATTCTTATTTTAAGGTTATAGATACCTTATATCCAGAATGGAATTAGTGTAACATATATTATATTTATTCATTCAATTCATTTATATAATTACTATGTAATGATGATCATGTAGAACGAGTCGCATCACATCGTGGAGACGGTACTCCGTACGTACGCACGAGTGATGATATCATTCCTATGATCGTGGAATTTTATTGGAGTATATATATATTATTTCAGTATCAATATTACTTTATAATAATCATAAATAGTTACTCATTACACAATTATACCCATCCTTGTAAGGTGATGGTGGAAAATAGATTACACCACGACGTGGAGACGGTATTCCGTACGTACGCACGCGCGGTGATTTCATTTTTCCGTAGGATGGATAGAAGGTGAATTAGGGTTGTTTCATATTTATAATAACATATAAGTATGTAAGTAATACTGATGTTATTACTTTATCATGAAACAACTAAAGAAGAATAAGTTGAAGAAGAACGAAATTGAAAAGATCGGTAATGGATATTACCTCTTCTTTGGAACGCTTCTTTGAATCCTCCACTTAGGGAACTACGATTGGTATTTGAAGAAGACCAGGACCTCTAAGATTATTCTATGGAAGTGGAGAGGAGAAAATGGCAGGGGTTGGCCGAGCTTGAGTGCTCAATTTGGTGTGAGGAGGAGGGGGAGGAGGTGCCCTTTTATAAGGGAGGAGAGGGGCACCTTAGGAATATCTCAAAATATTATTTTATATTAAAGTCAAAATCGGTTTATAATGGATCCAAAGGGTCTTATTTCGAATCTAAAGTGGGGATGGGTCTAAATCCTATCAACAAATAGTATTTAGACAAATTTAGGGTATTATTTTAACCTTATCAATTAGATTTAACTCTAAGTTAAATAATTTAACTTTTACCATGTCTTTTTGTTTTCTTTCACTATATGGTTAATACACTTACTATAACATGCCAAACGAACCCCAAATTGTTTATTATATATATATACTTATCTAATTCATTTGGCCAAACCTTAGATTTTTAGGAATAAAATAACAATTAATAATATAATATTTGATTTAAAAACTATTTTGTGTCAATTTTGACACTATTTGATATATGATTTTTGTGAAAGTCATAACAGAATTATATGTTCGAACCAAGTTGATTAAATCAACACTAATATATCATAGTAACCTAGAAAATTAGTGGAATTCATAAAAAGTCTCAAATTACATTTATTTTTGTGTTTATAACATCCATTATGTCAATATTTCATAAATAAGATAATTACTGCATCATAATTGTGTCATAAATAAATTAAATTATTTAATGTATAAAAATTATAAATAAAATACCATCATGTAGGAAATATTTTTATCTTTATAATGAATATTTATAGTCGAATTTATCTTATGTATAACCCCATATTAAAAATGATTTACTTATTAAACTTTGATTTTAACTATTTTAACCCTTCTTTAAATAAATTAATAATAAATGTCCTAATCTAATCCAAGTGGACCTAAATGGTCATATTTTATTCTTAAGTTTGTTTTTGGTCGAATTAAACTTGTCCAATAGAATTAAGACATGTGTTAGGGTAATAATAATATCATTTTTACCCTTAATTACCCTATTTACTTTTAACCGTGGTAAAAAAAGTAAAAAGTTACTATTCACCAAAAAAATTATTTTCATCTCATTGAACCACATTTTAGTCCTTGATATTAACCGTGTCTCTCAGATTTTCAAAATTCCATTCACAGAAGCGGTAAAATTAAGTTTTATGCAAAATTCAGTTTTTAACCTACCACTTAGTGGTTTCACTATTCATCAAAAATTGAAAGTTTTCAGAAAAATACCAAAATTTCACCGTAGGCTAATTTCGGTATTCCGAATCCAAAAATGAAGTCCATTTTGAAAAATAAAATTTATAAAATTTCAAAAAGTGGTTATTACTATTCATAACGGCTAGTTTTAATAATATTTTAATAGCATATCGTTGTTTAGTGAAACTCGGTATTGCGTACGACGCAAGCTATCGAGGAAGGTCGCGATTGCGTGTAATGTAATCCAAGCTAGTATGTAGTGAATGATTCCTTTGATGATATATAAAAACAAAATATTACTCATAAAAATCTCGGGTGTTACATTCTACCCCCCTTAAAAAGAATTTCGCCCTCGAAATTCGTCACTTTGTAACAAACAGATGAGGATACTTCTCCCTCATCATATCCTCAAGATCCCATGTAGCTTCTTCTAATTGGTGGTTCCTCCATAAAACTTTCACCAATCGAGTGGTCTTGTTTCGTAGGACTTTTTCGCTACGATCCAGAATCTCTATCGGATGTTCTTCAGAAGAAAGATCTTGCTCCAGCGGTACAACTTCTGAGCTGAGTACATGTGAAGGATCAGGTATGTACTTTCTCAGGAGAGATACATGGAACACATCGTGAACTTGAGAGAGATTCGGTGGAAGCGCCAATCGGTAAGCTACCTTTCCAACACGATCCAGTATTTCGAAAGGACCGATATATCTAGGGCTCAACTTCCCCTTCTTTCCAAATATCATAACCCTCTTCCAGGGAGATATTCATAAGAACACTTTATCACCCACTTCAAACTCTAGGTCTTTTCTTCGGTTGTCGGCATAACTTTTCTGTCGACTCTGAGCTGCTCTTATGTGTTGTTGAATAGATCTGACCTTTTCTGCCATTTCATCAACGAGATCAGGTCCTAATAGCTTTCTTTCCCCAACTTCATCCCAGCAAGTTGGAGTCCTGCATTTCTTTCCATAGAGAGCTTCATAAGGAGCCATCTGAATACTGGAGTGAAAGCTATTATTATAATAAAATTCCACCAAAGGTAGGTGTTGATCCCAACCTCCTTTGAAATCCATAGAGCAAGCTCTCAACATATCTTCTAGGGTTTGAATTGTTCTCTCAGACTGACCGTCTGTCTGGGGATGATAAGCAGTGCTGAAACTCAACTCTGTATCCAGAGTATGCTGAAGACTTCGCCAGAACTTCGAGGTAAATCTCAGATCCCGATCAGATATAATAGAAAGTGGTACTCCATGCAATCTTACCACTTCCTTTACATATATCCTGGCAAGCTGATCTAGAGAGAAATCCTCTCTAATAGCAATGAAGTGTGCAGACTTTGTAAGATGATCAACTATGACCCAAATAGCATTATTGCCTTTGGATGTTTTAGGAAGTCCTGTGACAAAGTCCATAGTGATGTTTCCCATTTCCATTCGGGTATGGGTAATGGTTGTAACATCCCCTTAGACTTTTGTCTCTCAGCATTAACTTGTTGACAAACCAAGCATCGAGAGACATATTCAGCAACATCTCTTTTCATTCCATCCCACCAGAAGTACTCTTTCAGGTCCCTATACATCTTCGTGCTTCCAGGATGAATAGAGAATTAAGAACTATGAGCCTCATCCAGCAGCTCCTTTTTTAATTCGGTGATGGGAGGAACACAAACCCGATTCCTGAACTTTATTATCCCATCACAATCAAGGTTGAATTCAGGAACATTTCTCACCTTCTTTTGTAACTCTACATCTTCTTTCTGTGCCTCTTTAATCTTCACATGTATAGATGGTTGAACATTCATTTGAGAAAGATAAGATTTTTCCCCTTCCATTATAATTCCAAGATCCATCCTTTGTAAATCCATAAATATTGGATCTTTTGTGATCCTCATCATGCATAAACTAGCATGGTCTTGTCGACTTAATGCATCTGCCACCTTGTTTGCTTTCCCAGGGTGGTAATGGATTGAGCAGTCATAATACTTAATCATCTCCAACCATCTTCTTTGACGCATATTCAGATCCTTTTGTGTGAAAATATACTTTAAACTTTTATGATCAGTATAAATATCACACCTTTCACCATAAAGGTAATGCCTCTAAATCTTTAATGAAAAGATTACCGCAGCCAACTCCAAATCATGTGTTGGGTAATTTTGCTCATGGATTTTCAACTGTCGTGAGGCATAAGCTATCACCATATCATTTTGCATAAGAACACACCCCAATCCCTTCTTGGATGCATCACTGTATATCACAAACCTTTCTCCACTACAAGGTAGTGTGAGCACAAGTGCACTGGATAACCTTCTTTTCAACTCCTTGAAATTCTCTTCACATTCCTCTGTCCAGACAAACTTAACTCCTTTCCGAGTCAACTTGGTGAGTGGATTAGATAATCGTGAAAAATCTTTTACAAAACGTCGATAATATCCAGCCAAACCAAGAAAACTTCGGATCTCAGTTACTGTTGTTGGTCTCGACCATCTTTCGATAACCTCTATTTTTGCTGGATCCACAGATATCCCCTCTTTTGAGATTATGTGACCGAAAAATGCAACTTTTTGAAGACAAAATTCACACTTGGTAAATTTGGCATAAAGCTTCTCCTTTCTCAGGGTCTTCAATATAATTCTCAAGTGATCTTCATGCTCTTACTTTCTCTTTGAATAGACAAGAATATAGTCTATAAAGACTACCACAAATTGATCAAGATAGTCTCTAAAGACTCTATTCATTAGATCCATGAATATAGCAGGGGCATTAGTAAGACCAAATGGCATCACTATAAATTCATAGTGTCCATACCTTGTACGGAAAGCCGTCTTTGGTATATCCTCCCTTTTGACCCTTAATTGATGATACCCTGAACAAAGATCAATCTTGGAAAATTATTGAGCTCTGCGTAGTTGGTCAAATAAATCATCAATGCATGGGGAGGATATTTGTTCTTGATAGTGATCTTGTTAAGTTCTCGATAATCAATGCAGAGTCTCGTTGATCCATCTTTCTTCTTAACAAATAGAAAAGGTGCTCCCCAAGGTGACGCACTAGGGCGTATGAATCCCTTATCAAGATTCTCTTGGAGTTGCTTCTTCAATTCCCGCAACTCAATTGGGGCCATTCTATAAGGTGTCTTTGAAATAGGAAAAGCACCCGGTACGAGTTCTATTGAAAACTCAACTTCACGATTTGGTGGAAGACCCGGTAATTCCTCCGGAAAGACATCATCAAACTCCCGTACAATGGGCATATTCTTAATCGTAAGTTTCTCACCAACCATTTGAGATAAATAACCTTCATTTAGTGGAATCAACACCCATAAGATGGAAGGAATTTCCACTGGAAGGTTATATTCATCCTTGCATCGATAGACGATCATAGATTGATCTGGAATATGAAATGTGACTTCCCTTATTTGGCAATTGATATGGCCTCCATGTAGAGAAAGCCAATCCATGCCAAGAATCATGTCAAATTCCACTAAAGGATGGATCACAAGATTTTCAGGAAGCACTTTCCCACAAACTTTGATCGGAGAAGAATTATAAACTTTTGATGCGACTGTTGTGCCATTAGGTGTTGTCACAGCTAACTCAACATCTAATTGTTGAGGTAATACGGTGATTCCCTTAGAAAATTTTTCAGAAATAAAAGAGTGGGTGGATCCAAAATCAAATAAAACATTTTCTACTTTAGATTGGATGGTAAGTGTACCTTTCACCACTTCGTTATTGTACTCCACATCGCTGATAGAAATTGCATGTGACTTTCCTTTGTCTTTAGCCTTAAGATTTTGTTGACGTCGACCATCATCATCAACCCTTGGATTTGGGCATTGATTGGCATAATGCCCCATCTCCTTGAACTTGAAACATTGAAGTGTAGTAGGTTCATTCTGTGTATCCCTTCCTTTGTTTGCATCATTAGACATCTTATTCCCATTATCGCAGCATTCAAATGCCCGATGACCTTCCTTTCCACATTTGAAACATTTACTTGTCCATTTAAGACAACTCCCTCGATGTTTCTTTCCACACTTTGAGCATAAGGGAAAGCTCATATTCTTTTCAGTGTGCTCTTTAGATTTTCCTTTGAATTCCATCTTCCTCTTCTTATCAAACCCATGTGACTGATGGGTTACTCCAATCTCCATCTCGACTTTGAGAGCACATTGAACGATTTCCTCGTAGCTATTGAAGTCCCTTATGGATAACGCCCTTCGAAGACTTGGTTTTAAGCCACTAAATAATCAATCGATCTTACTCTCAGGTTGGATAATAATACCAGAAGCGTACCTTGAAAGTCTTGTAAAATTTTCTTCATAGGTACCAACAGATTCATCATCCCTTTGCTTCAGT
This sequence comes from Viscum album, assembly GCA_963277665.1. Lineage (NCBI taxonomy): Eukaryota > Viridiplantae > Streptophyta > Magnoliopsida > Santalales > Viscaceae > Viscum > Viscum album. The sequence continues at coordinate 686,937,166 of OY728137.1, read as the reverse complement.
TCAAGAAACTCTTTCTCCATCTTTTTTTGGAGAATACGAGGGAATTACTTATTGAAAAATAAGTTCTTGAACTCGTCCCATTCCATAGACTCAATTTCATCCCTTTTCCTCGTATTCTTAATAAGATTCCACTATTGATCAGCATCTACTTCCAAACAATACTCTGCTAGGATGACTTTATCATGTTCAGAACATTGAAGAACTGAAAATATCTTTTCAGTAGTACTAATCCATTGTTTAGAAACTAATGGATCAGTAGACCCGCTGAAAGAAGGTGGACGCTGCCTCATGAAGGATTCAACATAATGTTGCTCCTTCCTTTTCTCGTTTGGAAGTCCTGCATGATTCATAGCTTGAGAAAGTTGTGTGAGCATGGCTACAAGATTTTGCATTCCAGCTCCCATATCGTTTGGTTGCTCAGGGGGAAAATCATTGCATTGCCCATCGCATTCCGCATTAACACGGTTCCTTCGGGTTCCAGCCATTGACTAAAACCAAGAAGAATAGTGTGAGAAACACTAATTATAATAGGAAAACCACATAATCAAGGATAAAATTTCACACTTAAGGTCTTATCCTAGGGTATTCATGGCCATTTCTAAAACACTAAGATTGTGTTCTATTCTTAGACTTATCCTTAGGGTTCTTACTAAGGCTTTCACATCCTAGTTTCCAAAGGTTGACTATACCTTTCCTCTGATACCAACTATAATTACCCATACTTTACATACATTGTTAATACTTAAAAATTGAAGCACACTTATTACTACATATGACAAAACCACAAAGGACCGTATAGGTATAGTGTCTTTAGAAACTGGGAAACATAAACAACTGGTTCATAAATCTTCTACAGTGTCTCCCATTTATTTCATCATATCTAGGGTCCCTTTTAGCATATTCTACTTAATATCCATCTTCCTGACCTGGGGAAAAGAAAACATAAAAGGGTGAGCTCAAATGCTCAGCAAGGGAAAATAAAGGAAATAAAAATCATATCATATCTTTTTGAAAATCATAACCTGCAAAAGAGATCATAATATCTTAACATGGAATAAATCATAGAAGTGAAAATGAGATCCCCATAATCATAACATAAAACTTGAAACTTTGTGGCATGCACACATAATCATGGAAAATCATTTCTTGTTAGTCATGACTCATTGCCAAGACTATCTTAGCGGACAAAGTCCATTTCTGAACCGAGTTCACTCCTCGTTTCAGTCCTGTATCACTGAACCGAAATAACCTTCTGTTCCAGCCATGTCTATCTCATGAGATATAAAATCTTTACCCAATGCATTGGAGGGAGATATAGGTCCCACCCATCTTATAATGAATCCTTTCTTATGTGTGCCACATAATCATAAACCATACATCACAGCGTAACCCATGTAATAAAAATGGGATTCTTAAACAACATGACATCATAAAACAATTCATATAAGATAAAGGAATTCATAAAAATATTTCCATCACAACATAATCAAATACATGTAATAATAGGGATAAAAACAGAACCCTTTTATTATCTTAGATGGAAAATAATTTTGATAAAATACTTGAACTCCATTCTTGAGGAAAATATCCTTTCTACTCCAAAAACACTTTTCCTTTCTTAACATGTCATACAATTTTAAACTAAAATAAGTTGATTAAAAATAAACTTGAATAATTGTAAAGGAAGCTTCTTGGAAATAATGTTTTAAGAATCCATTCATGCCATATAAGTTAAAAAAAACATTCTTCGTACTTTTGTCGGAAAAGTCAAAAAGTACCTCGTACGAAAAAACGACAAAAGATTCCTTTCATATTATTTACTAAAAACTCAACGAAGGGTAAAATTGGATTTAAACTATTGTAAGTGGATGGAAACAATATTACATATTGAGGGAACATGGATGTGGATGATAAAATACACCCCAGTAAATACTTACGAATAAACAATCTCGGATAGAAATGAGATTGTGATATTTCCCTTACCTTAGGTCCGATTTGCTTTGTACGTGTACGAAGCTCCTGTATAATGGTTTAAATAATGTTATTGACTTATTCCAGAATCATACATATTTATATGATATCATATATGGTCATATTCTTAGCTTCTTGTTAGTAATTTTTCATTGTTACTTGTTACTCGGGTCTTTATTGCCTTTTGTTCTTATGCGTGTTTTGCTGAATAAATTCTTATTATTCTTTTAGGGTTATAGATACCTTATATCCAGAATGGTATTAGTGTAACATATATCATATTTATTCATTCAATTCATTTATATAATTACTATGTAATGATGATCATGTAGAACGAGTCACATCACATCGTGGAGACGGTATTCCGTACGTACGCACGAGTGATGATATCGTTCCTATGATCGTGGAATTGTATTGGAGTATATATATATTATTTCAGTATCAATATTACTTTATAATAATCATAAATATTTACTAATTACACCATTATACCCATCCTTGTAAGGTGATGGTGGAAAATAGATTACACCACGGCGTGGAGACTGTATTCCGTAAGTACGCACGCGCGGTGATTTCATTTTTCTGTAGGATGGATAGAAGGTGAATTAGGGTTGTTTCATATTTATAATAACATATCAGTATGTAAGTAATACTGATGTTATTACTTTATCATGAAACAACTAAAGAAGAAGAAGTTTAAGAAGAAAGAAATTGAAAAGATCGGTAATGGATATTACCTCTTCTTTGGAACGCTTCTTTGAATCCTCCACTTAGGGAACTAAATTGGTCTTTGAAGAAGACCAGGACCTCTAGGATTATTCTAGGGAAGTGGAGAGGAGAAAATGGCAGGGGTTTTCCGAGCTTGAGTGCTCAATTTGGTGTGAGGAGGAGGGGGGGGAGGTTCCCTTTTATAAGGGAGGAGAGGGGCACCTTAGGAATATCTCAAAATATTATTTTATATTAAAGTAAAAATCGGTTTATAATGGTTCCAAAGTGTCTTATTTAGAAGCTAAAGTGGGGATGGGTCGAAATCCTATCAACCAATAGGATTTAGACAAGTTTAGGGTATTATTTTAACCTTATCAATTAGATTTAACTCTAAGTTAAATAATTTAACTTTTACCATGTCTTTTTGTTTTCTTTCACTATACGGTTAATACACTTACTATAACATGCCAAACGAACCCCAAATTTTTTATTATATATATATCCTTATCTAAGTCATTTGGAAGAACCTTAGATTTTTAGGAATAAAATTACAATTAATAATATAATATTTGATTTAAAAACTATTTTGTGTCAATTTTGACACTATTTGATATATGATTTTTGTGAAAGTCATAACAGAATTATATGTTCGAACCAAGTTGATTAAATCAACACTAATATATCATAGTAACCTATAAAATTAGTGTAATTCATAAAAAGTCTCAAATTACATTTATTTTGGTGTTTATAACATCAATTATGTCAATATTTCATAAATAAGATAATTACTGCATCATAATTGTGTCATAAATAAATTAAATTATTTAATGTCTAAAAATTATAAATAAAATACCATCATGTAGGAAATCGTTTTAGATTTATAATGAATATTTATAGTCGAATTTATCTTATGTATAACCCCATATTAAAAATGATTTACTTATTAAACTTTGATTTTAACTATTTTAACCCTTCTTTAAATAAATTAATAATAAATGTCCTAATCTAATCCAAGTGGACCTAAATGGTCATAATTTATTCTTAAGTTTGTTTTCGGTCGAATTACACTTGTCCAATAGAATTAGGACATGTGTTAGGGTAATAATAATATTATTTTTACCCTTAATTACCCTATTTACTTTTAACCGTGGTAAAAAAAGTAAAAAGTTACTATTCACCAAAAAAAATTATTTTCATCTCATTGAACCACATTTTAGTCCTTGATATTAACCGTGTCTCTCAGATTTTCGAAATTCCATTCACAGAAGCGGTAAACTTAGGTTTTATGCAAAATTCAGTTTTTAACCTACCACTTAGTGGTTTCACTATTCATCAAAAATTGAAAGTTTTCAGAAAAATACCAAAATTTCACTGTAGGCTAATTTCGGTATTCCGAATCCAAAAATTAAGTCCATTTTGAAAAATAAAATTTATAAAATTTCAAAAAGTGGTTATTACTATTCATAACGGCTAGTTTTAATAATAGTTTAATAGCATATCGTTGTTTAGTGAAACTCGGTATTGCGTACGACGCAAGCTATCGAGGAAGGTCGTGATTGCGTGTAAAGTAAGCCAAGCTAGTATGTAGTGAAATATTCCTTTGATGATATATAAAAACAAAATATTACTCATAAAAATCTCAGGTGTTACAAGTCATACAGTTTTCACTAACTATGCGTTAACCATGAAGATCAATCATCCTTTCCAAAAACCAAAGCTCTGATATCTGAATGATACTCAGACACTCCTTACCCACTTCTTGGCCTCTTAAGAACATTACAAGAACAAAATAAGTGGTTTTAATAAAAAATTATATATCTTTACCACTTGTAAAAGTCAGGATCTTACAATCCATCCTCCCTGAAACTACCCAACCCTGAGTTTCCCTTACGAGGGTGGTAATGAATCATCTGAGAATAGATCTGGTATTAGAACCCCACCTTAAAACAACACATAATCTTGAGTTTTAGTTAAGAATTTACTGTATTTCACATTGATGTTCTTTTTAGGTCTAGATATTTATATTTTTAGGATATAACAAACCATATCCATAAAAATAGGATACTACTAAAATAATATCAACTTTTTCCAAAATATAAAGCTTTAAAATAAAATAAAACATGATTTCTTTGAAAAATATACATAACAATCAACTTGAATCCCATCCTTCACTTAAAAATCCTTATACGCTCTAAAAACATTTTAAAAAATTAGAATGAGAACAAAAAGACCAGTAACGAACATAAAGAAAGAAAATAATTAGTCCATTGAAAACATAAAAACCCATTAAAAACCTTTTATTGAAAACTCATAAGCATGAATATGAAAATCAAGAAGTATCCTTAGGACATCATTACCATACCAATATTACATTAACACTTAAAAATGGAATAAACTTACGGTCAAATTCTATCTCTGTAGTACCCAATGTATTAGAGAGCTATAATGGGGCTCACCCATCATATCTTGGGATATAATGGGCTCAACCAAACATATATTGAGTTATAATGGGGATCAACCCATCATCTATTAAGCTACAATATGATCAAATCATAAAAAACAATGTTCAAGGAATATATCATGAATAAAACTCTTGACAACTCATTTAAACACATGAGTTAAACACATTCAGATACCAAAAAATAATTTTCTCTTAAAAATATATTTTAAAATATAAAAACCATTCTCATAATAATGAAATAATTTTATCCAAAAACAACTATGAAAACATATAAAGAAAATATTATAGTAATAAATAATCAATAAATCATGAGAAACCTCTCATTCTGTATGTAAAAAACAATCTTTGTGAATTTCATAAAAGTGACATTTAAAAGGATTTTAAAAGGAAAGTCCCTTACATAACACATTAAAAATATATATTTTCAAAACACATGAGAGAAATTAAAACATTAATAACTATATAAATATATTCATAAAAACCATTTTGAAGAAATTGAAAAAAAATAAAAATATTTAGAAGAATAAATCTTTAAAAAATTTAAAATAGTGTTTTAGTTAAAGAGTCTCTTACCTCGGATTTGACTTCCTTCATGTGTGTTAAATCCTCCTATTGAATTATCTTCCTTTACAACCATCTTAAGGCCCTTGGTTTTGGCCTCTTGGTGAGACCAATAGGTGTTGTACATGTGGGAGAGGCTTGGGAAGGAAATTGGGAAGAAATTAAACAACATACAAGGCTTTGAAGTGTGAGGAGAAGAGGTGGTGAGGGACAATATTTATAGTGGAGGAGAGAGGTGTTTTCACATTTTTATCTTCATTAGTTTATTATTTTGGCTCAAAAGTATGAATATTTTGAGAATTATCACTAAATATATTAAAATAATGAAGTAGAGTTTGAGATTTTGGACATACGTCAGCCTTATATCATCTATGACTCAATAATTCATGAATTTGTTAAATACTGTAAATTACCATATTTCACTAATCACAAAAAATTCATGTATTTTAGAAAATCACAAAAATTCACATCAATAATTTTTTGACGTATAGAATTCAAAAATGAAATCAATTTCATGAAAATAATTTATAAATATGAGAAAATTATTTTTTAATTAAAATCATAATTTATTTAAAAAATACCAATTTTAAAACGATAAATGGTTTTATAACACCATGGAAATTAACCAAAGTATTATAAAATTATCTTATAATCACAAGAAAATAAAATATTAATTAATGAATCAATTTTATGACAATTAATTTTCTTTTACATCATTATATTAATTATAAAATTGTAATTAAATATTTAAGACTTACAAAAATACCAAAAATTATTTTATCATTTCCAAAACATTTATTTACTTATTCTATGATATAAACTTATCATGATTACACTTATAAGATAAATAATTTTTTTATACTTTCTTAGGTGAGGTTACCATTCTGTTTTCCAAATTACTATTCTGAATGGTCAAGTTAGAATTCCATCAGTTTAAACTCCATAATTTCTATAAATACAACTTATTTCATTATAAATTTATAATGAATTTAAATATTTATTTCTATAATTAAAAAAATATTTTATATGTACCTGGGTAGTTACATTCTCCCAACCTTTTGTAAATTTCATCCTCATAATTTATATTTAATTATTAAACAAGCGAGGGTACCTTTACCTCATAAAAATTTCAGATTCCCATGTTGCTTCTTAAACCATGTGGTTTCTCCACAAAACCTTAACTTGATGAATTAACTTATTCTGTAATACTTGATCTATACAATAATGAATCTAAACATGTTTATCTTCATAATAAATGTTCTCTTCCTGTTGGTCTAATTTTGGGATCAAACCCTGAGATGAATCTGGCACATACTTTCTCAACATCGAAACATGAAAAACATTGTGTACCTGGGATGAACCTGGAGGAAAATATAATTTGTAGGTCACTGGTAAAACTTTCCATAAGATTTTATAAGTTATAATGAACCTTAGACTTATCTTTCCTTTCTTATCAAAACACATCACACTTTTCCATAGTGAGATTCTAAGAAAAAAATAACCACCTACATTGAAAGAACGGTCTTTCCTCCATTTATCTGAATGTAACATCCCAAGTAAATAAAGAATAAGACATTTTCATATTTATTAATATTTTCAAATTAAAAATTAATTTTACCCAAAAGGGGATGCTATGTTCGATGGTGTACCCGATACACAACAATGGGTTTCTTTGAAATCTTACGTTGCACAAAACGTTGAGTTATACTGAAAAATAATAATATATTATTATTTTAAATGGTTCTTAATGCCAAGCCGATGTATTGGAATAGATGAATAGAACTAACTAAAATATTATTATATATGTTTAATAAATGTGTTTACATTTATCCAATAAATTTTAGAGGCTTAAAATGTGAATGAATCCAATTTTAAGCATAAATACTCTAATATTCTTTAAAAGGTAGATTTACAGCCTTTTGATGGTGAACTCTCATTAAATCTAGTTTTGGTCACTTTTATATGTTCTATTTGACAAAATAAAATTCCCTCTTTAGAATCAGGACATCAAAATTTACTTAGGGAATAGTTTTGGTATTTTTCTGATAAAGTTCATTTTTTAATGAATAATAAAAATAATTTATTTTAATTCAAAACTACCTTTTAATCTATTTTATTTATATTGAAAGATTATATTTCTAATTGGTTTTTATATTTAATTAGATTTTATTTTTACAATTCAATCCAATTTTGGACATTATAAGTAATTTTACTTTGAAATTGGACATAAACAAGTGTCAATCTTTTGATAGTTATTATTTTTTAAGAAACACACATTTTGTTTTGACAACGGGAAATAATTATATATTAATTTCTTCCACATCTATTTTTTGAATTTTGAAAAATAGATTCCATATTTGGAATCATTAGGTCCAAATTTTGTAAATAGGTAACTTTTATTTTTAGACATTATGAATATTTACTTCAGTAAATATTTTATTTACCATGGTTAAAGGGTAAATGTGGTAAATAAGGGTAAACAAATAATATAATAATAATATTAAATTACTCATACACTATTCCTAATCCTACTTGTTGATATATTTCTGACAATGGTCATACTTGGGTCTATTTTGGCACCCCATGGAGCCACTTAAGAGTGATAATGACACTTTATATTAATTAATTTAAAGTAGAGACAAAAATTACTTAAACATATATCTTTTAGTAAATCAAATTTTACATGGGGTTATATTAGATATATATTCTAATATAATTATTATTTTGAAAGATAAAAATATTTTCTACATCATTATATTTTATTATAAATTTTAGGCATCAAATAAATAAAATTATTTATGACACAATAATGATGCAGTGTTTACCTCATTAAAGAATAATTTAAATAAATAATGTTATAAAAATAAAAACAATACCCAAAACCTATACAATTATTACTGGATGATTTTTTTTCTAATAGCAGTCATATTATCTTCAACTTTAAGGAATATTGGACCTTTAGAAACTGAAGATAAGTTTATAATAAAATAATATTTTCAAACATCCCTAAAGAGACCCTCCTCCCCTTATAAAAAACCCTCACCTCTAACACATTACTCACACCTCTCAAGCGCCTTGTATAATCCAACCTCTACCCAATTAAGCTCCCTACATCCCACTCTTTCTCTTAGAAGCCTCACTTTAGGCAGAAGTCACTTCAAGTAAACCTTTTGGTTCAAACCAAAGGGAGATACCCAATTTAAAGGTAACATCTTCTCTTAAGTTCTTTTCTTTTATTTTACTTCTCAATCCTCATAAAATATATTTATTCATTTCTTTTATAGAAACACCAGTATCATAAATATAATATGTTGTTTTTATGAGAAGGATTATAAGTAAAATTCCACACACCTCCATCTAATGGGTAAAGAACATACTGTTTCTGTGGACGACGAACTACTGCCTCACGAAACCATGATTGTTCAATTATCTCTTACTGCCACTCATGGTGGAAATTATGATGGATATGTATTTATATATGATATATATTATATTTATATTGTTTCTATGCTTCGTTATTTTTCATTTATAGAATACAATTATGGTTTCCATAATTGGTAAATATGATGATTTCATTTGAGAAAGTGCGGACTACCGCCCCCTCAAAGTGATATGACTCGTTCATGCCATACATGGGGAATATAAAGGAATGATTTAATGAAATTATATATGATATTATCCTATAATTATAATATAAATATGTATAATTAATATTTCATTCCATTAAAATACAAAGTATAAATGAAAGTAGCGTTCATGTGTATGTACCGCTTACCGTCTCCATGAACGGTGCATTTAATTTCTTATCTCCAAATGTTATGTATTATTATAAATACATATATATACTAGATATATATGATATTTAAATCATGAATATTATTCTTAATATGATGAAATTGTTACCACATGAAAAACTTGTAATTATAAGATGTTCATTTTTGACTCAAGTACCAAATATCGACAAAATAACCATTATTAACTTAAATGATTACATAATTTTTATAACATGGTAATAAGTTATAAAAAAGGAATAAAAAACTTGAAAAATGTTCTTAATAAAGTTGAAATTAACTTTAGTGTATTATTCAAGAGATTAAAGAACTAATGGGTCAATTCCGACATAAGGTAAGGGACTTCGTCTCAACCCCCTTTCATTGAGGCATATTTTGTTTTATACACGACTTTCTTTTATATGGTGCATAAACACCTTTGAATTTTAATTTAACTCAAAGGGAATATTTTCTCTTTGAATAATTTTACTAAATCAAAAAAAAAAGGAATGTTTATTTTTAACGTACACGATGACAACGACCTTTCCGCCACCATTAGTATAATTTGATCTTTGGCTTATTTAACAAGCTGTAGTGTTTTTTAATGGAAAATAAATACCATATAGACTTTTTACATTTTTTGGTATTAAAAATGGTTTTGAGAAATTATTTATTATTTCAATATCTTTAAATGATATATTGAAATTGAAATGTGGAAATGTTATCTTTCCTTTATGCTTGTTTTATGTGTTATGATTATGTTATGGTTCTTTTGAATTGTTTATGCATACGGGTGGTTCCATGATAAACCTTGGGCGGGTGAGCTCGAGATAGCTCTCCATTGCATTGGGTAATGTGATAGAGGTAAATTTTAATGTTTCTCCTAATATATTTTAGAAAATATACTATTATGGGTATTCTAATGTAACTCCCTTTGTAGTTGTGATAGATATAATGTAAGTATGTTATAGATTCCACAAGTTACCTTTATGATTTATGATTTTTATGTGTTATTCAGAAATCTTATGATTTCATGAGGTATGTTAAAAATCTTATTATTTGATGGACTAATGTTTTCTTCCTTTATTTTATAACCCTTACTGAGCTTTTTATGCTCATCCGATGTTTTGAAATGTTTTTCACAGGACTTATAGATGAATAGGGTCAAGGATGGGATTAAGTAAAAGTCATGCTGTCTGAAACATGGAACTAGACATGACTCTTTTTTCAAGATTTTTTATTTTATGAAAAAGGGATACTGAGTAGAAGTGTATACTTTGTAATTTTTGATATGTAATGTAATAGTTATGGAATTATTCTCCAAAACTGTAAACCTAAAAAGATCCTCAGTGTGAATCATTCATTTAATTCAGGATTATGTAATGTTTTAAGGTTGGGGCCTTATATTTGGTATCATAGATCAGTTTAGACAACTTTAGGAGTTAGAATATTGTTAAATTAGTGTCCATAAAATAATTTATGGTAAGATTGAAATGATATAGCATTTACAGATTACCATGTTTCTTCCCCTAAGATATTTATGTGTTTATAATCGTTTTCCGAAGAGGAAACATGGTAGATATGATGGGAAAACATCAGGAGGAAGGCAAACATCCAAATTAGCAACCTGAGATGGTCCGAATCAAAACTAAATAGTTTGTTATAGGGAAGGCACAATTTACTCAAGCTATAAATGGTGGGGATATCCATGCACGAGATCAATAAGATCAACCACAAAGGAATATGTCTATTGTTGAGCATTTCATGAGGCAACATCCCTCATCATTTAGAGGATCATCTGACCCTATGCTAGATGAAGGGTGTATTAAATCACTGGAGAAGATTTTTGATGTCATGGGATGTTTAGAACATTAAAAGGTTAGTCTCTCTATTTACTGTTTTGAAGGTGAAGCTGATTAGTGGCGGTCGATGGTGAAAAATATCAGGGATAGTGAGGAGATTGATGATATTGATTGTTGTGAATTAAAAAGTATGTTTCCTGAGAAATATTTTACTAAGTTTGTTTTTCTTATGATGGAAAAACAATTCTTGGATTTGAGTTAGGAGGATGACTCAGTGGCTGCTTATGAAGAAAAATTCACTCGACTAGATAGGTATGCTCTAAATTTCATATGAGATCTTGATAGTAAAATCAATCATTTTTAATCAGGATTAAGGCCAAATAATTGAAGTGATTTACCTTTTCATGAGTTTAAAAGATATAAAAAACTTGTTCGATGTGTGGAGAAGGTGGAAATGGAGTTTCTCGATGATCAAATGTTCTTTGACAAACAAGAGAATAAGAGGTCTATATAGTTGATGAAAGAGAATAACTCTTCAAAAAAGTATGATAATAAGAAAATAAAGTTTATAGTTTGTGAAAATTATGGTAAAAATAATTTTGGGGAATATCTTTTGAATTTTGGTAAGTGTTACCGATGTTGTAAAATGGGACATAAGGCTCTTAATTTCACTGAAAAAGAGCAGGGTAATGGAAAGCCAAAATCTGATTTACAATCAGTAAAATGTTTTAAGAGAAATTAAATGGGACAATATGAAAATGAGTGTATAAAGAATAACTAAACTGAGGGGAAAAAGCTAGAATACAAGAATAAATGGGTGGTGATATCATTTTCAACTACTTCAGTAGATGTTGGGACATCAAATGAAGTAGTATCAGGTACACTGTTTGTTTGTTCAGATTATTCCAATGTGTTTTTTGATTCTGGGTCTACACATTCTTTAATTTCTGATAAATTTTCTAGTAAATTGGGAATTCTATCTCAAGATATGAATCCAAAACTTATGGTAAAAACACTTGGAGGAAATGTTGAGACAAAAAAATTATAAGAACCTTATTGTACTTCTGTATGGAAAGAATCTACCTAAAAACCTTATTGTTTTGGTTCTAGTAGAGTTTGTTGTTATTTTGGGTATGGATTGGATTTCTGTTTATCATGCTATGATTGACTACAGAGCAAAAGAGGTTTATTTTAAGAAAGATTTTCAATTTGTGTAAAATAATGAACCCTTACTTTTGATAATATATCAGGAAGCTGAGAAACTAGTAAAAGATAGAAACGAATGTTACCTTGCACATATTGTTGAAAACAAAGGAACTGTTCAGATTAATGATGTGCCGATTGTAAATTACTATCTTGATGTTTTTTTGGATGAGTTTCCAAGTATTATACCAGATCGTGAAGTTGAATTTACTGTTGACTTTATTCCTGATGCTAAGCCAATTTCTAAACCCCCTTATCAAATGGCTCAAATTTATCTTTTAGAGTTAAAGAAGCAATTGCTGGAGTTATTAGATAAAGGTTTCATTCAACTTTTCACATCACCATGAGGTGCTCCTGTATTGTTTTTTAAAAATAAAGATGGTTCGATGTGGCTTTTCATTGATGATAGACCATTGAATAATATCACTGTTAAGAAAAAGTATCTTTTACCTCATATCGATGATTTGTTTGATAAGATCCAAGGAGATCAGTATTTTTTTGAAGATTTACTTAAGGTACGGGTACCATTAATTGAAAGTAAAGGAATAAGATATTCTAAAGACCGTGTTTCGTACTAGTTATGACCATTATGAATTTGTGGTTATTTCTTTTGGGTTAACCAAATCACCTACTGTATTTATGGATATTATGAATAGAATTTTCCATGAGTTTTTGGGTAACATTGTGGTTCTGTTTATTGATGATATTTTGGATTATTCCAAAAGTAAATAGGAATATGAAAGTAATTTAAGGGTTGTCTTGAAAACCTTAACAGTAAATAAACTATATTGAAAATTCAGAAAGTGTTTGTTTTGGTTTCAATTTTTTTTCCTTGGTCACATTGTTTCGAAAATGGCATAACTGTTGATCCCACTAAAAAAATTTGTGTAAGAATGTACAAGACCCAAAAAATAACCGGGATCCATAGTATTATTTGTTTGATAGGTTCATACTAGAGGCTTGTTTAAAATTTTTCAAGGTTATCTAGTCCAATGACTAAGTTAACTCAAAAAGGAGTTAAGTTCATCTGGAAAAAAGAATGTGATGATTGTTTTGAGGAATTCAAAAGAAGATTGGTGAATGCTCCAGTTTTGGCACTGCCTTCCAGAAATTGTGAGTTTGTTATCTACAATGATTCTTCATTGAAAGGAATTGGTTGTGTCCTAATGAATAATGGTCAGGTATTTTCTTATGGTTCATGTTAGTTGAAACCTCATGAGTTAAATTACCCTACACATTATTTTGAATTAGCTACTGTTGTTTTTTATTTAAAAATTTGGAGGAAACATTTGTATGGAGTAAAGTGTGAAATATATACTGATCACAAGAGTTTGAAGTATATATTCACTCCGAAAAAATTAAACATCAGATTGAGGAGATGGTTGGAATTAATTAGGGATTATGATTGCATGATTCATTACCATCTGGGAAAGCGAAATAAAGTAGTTGATTCTTCGAGTCGAAAAAATAATGCTTCATTAACTATGTTACGTTTGGAACAAGATCCTTTGATTAACGATTTTATAAACTTTGGAACTGAAGTTGTTGGTGCAGGAAATTACTTTTTTTCATTAGGTGTCAGTGAAATCATCTCTATAAGATAGAATTAAGTAAGCACATAAGGAAGACAGTGAGTTGCGAAAAAAGGTAGAGTTGGTTCAGAAGGATAAGTTGCCTGATTTTAACATTGATAATGATTGTATTTTGATATTTGGAAAGAGATTATGTGTTACTTATGATCCAGAGTTGAAGAATTCATTGTTATGTGAAGCTCATAGTTCTTCGTTTTTAGTTCATCAGGGAAGTACTAAGATGTGCATAGATTTTTTGGAGTATTACTGGTGGGATGGGATGAAAATATATATTGTTGACTTTACTATGAAGTGTTTGATTTTTCAACTGGTTAAAGAAGAGATGAAGTTAAATAAAGGGATGCTTCAGCCTTTACCTCTTCCAGAGTGGAAATGGGAAAATATATCCATGGACTTCGTTGTGCGATTACCGAAGACATCTCAAGGAAAAAATTTAATCTGGGTTATTGTTGATCGATTGACTAAATCTGATCCTTTCCTTCCAATTCGAGATACTCTATATCTAGATCAAATTTCTCGGCTGTATGTTAAAGAGATAGTTAGGTTTCATGGAGTTCCCCTCTTCATTGTACCTGATCGTGATTTGAGGTTCACATCTAACTTTTGGAAAAGCCTTAAGAAGTCATTGGGTACTGAATTAAATTTTAGTACATCTTTTCATCCTCAATCAAATGGGAAGTCAGAATGAACAATTTATACCTTGACGGATATGCTACGTTCTTGTTAACTAGATTATTAGGGATGTTTGGACCAAAATATTTCTTTGGTTTAATTTTCTTGTAATAACAGTTTTCTTTCCAGTATACAAATGGCTCCATTTGAGGCATAAAAAGTTTAGTTGATTCAGAAGCACATGAGAACAGCTCAGAGTAGGTAGAAAAGTTATGCGGATTACTGGAGGAAGGATATTTCTTTCGAGGTAGGTGATCATGTCTTTCTCAAAGTTTTTTCTATGGAAAAGTGTGATGTGTTTTGGTAATAGGGGAAAGATGAGTCCGAGGTTCATTGGACCCTATGAAATCTTGGAGAATGTTGGATCAGTTGCCTACATAGTGGCTTTACCTCCAAGTTTATCCCAGGTACACAGTGTTTTTCATGTTTCAATGTTGAAAAAAGTATTTTCTAGATCCATCTCGTGTTTTTATCCCAGAGGTAGTTCAGTTGGAATAGAATCTGTCTTATGAAGAACAACTCGTCCACTATCTTGTCCGAAGAGAGAAAGTGTTGCAGAATAATGTAATTCCCCAGGTAAAGGTTTTGTGGAAAACCCATATGGTTGAAGAGGAAACATGGGAATATAAATATTCTATAAGAGATAAATACCCCCAATTATTTGATGAGTGAATAAAAATTGCAAGGACACAATTTACAAAAGGGGGGAAGGATGTAAAATCCTAGGTAAATAAAGAATAAGACATTTTCATATTTATTAATATTTGTGAAATAAATATTAATTTTACTTTAAATTGGATGCTATGTTCTATGTCATACTCGATACACAACACTGGGTTTTTTTGAAATCTTACATTGCACACAACATTGAGTTATACTGGAAAATAATAATATAATATTATTTTAAATGGTAGTTAATGCCTAACTGATGTATTAACGAGAATGAATATAACTAATTAAAATATTATTATATATGATTTTTAAATGTTTTTAAATTTATCCAATAAATTTTAGAGGCTTAAAATGCTAATGAATGGAATTTTAAGCATAAATACTCTGATATTCTTTAAAAGGCCGATTTACCACCTTTTGATGGAGAACCCTATTTAAATCTAGTTTTGGTCTCTTTTATATGTTCTATTTGAAAAAATAAAATTATGACTTAGAATAAGGACATAAAAAATTTCTTTGGGTAAATTTTTGGTATTTTTCTAATAAATTTCATTTTTTAATGAATAGTGTAAAATACTGTATTTTAATTCAAAACTACCTTTTAATCTGATTTACTTATATGGATGGATTATCTTTTTAAATGGTTTTAAAGTTTAATTAGATTATATTTTTACCATTTAATAAAATTTTGTCCATTAGAAGTAATTTAACATTGAAATTGAACATAAACAAGTGTCAATCTTTTGATAGTTATTATTTCTTAAAAACACACCTTTTGGGTTAGACAATGGAAAATAATTTTAAATTAATTTCTCCCCTTATGTGTTTTGAATTTAGAAAAATGGATTCCATATTTGGAATCAGTAGGTCTATATTTTTCAAATAGGTAACTTTTATTTTTAGACATTATGAATATTTACTTTAGTAAATATTTTATTTACCATGGTTATAGGGTAAATATGTTAAATAAGGGTAAAAAATAATACTATAATAATATTAAATTACCCTTAAACTTGTCCTAATCTAACTTGTTGATACATGTACTACCATTGGAATACTTGGGTTGATTTTGGGACCCCATGGATCCACTTATGTTTGATAATGACAATTTATATTAATTAATTTAAATTAAAGGCAAAAATGACTTAAACATATACCTTTTAGTAAATAAATTTTTACACAAGGTTATATAAAATATCTCTTCGACTATAAATATTATTTTGAAATATAAAAAGATTTTATACATCATGGTATTTATTTTATAATTTTTAGACATCAAATAAATAAAATTATTTATGACACAATAATGATGTAGTGTTTATCTCATTAAGGAATGATTTAAATAAATAAGATTATAAAAATTAAAACAAGATCCAAAACCTGTCAAATTATTATTGGTTGATTTTACTGAGAATATGAGTCATCTTATCTTTGACTTTAATGAGTTTTGGACCTTTTGAAATAGAATATAAGTTTATAATAAAATAACATTTTCAAACTTCCCTAAAGAGCCCCTCCACATCCTTATAAAAAGCCCTCAACTATAACCCAATACTAACACCTCTAAATCCCATTATCTCGTCCATACTTTGCCCAATTAAGCTCCCTACATCCCTATATTCCTTCTAGGATCCTCACCTTAGGAAGAAGTAACTTCAAGTAAACCTTTTGGTTCAAACCAAAGGGAGATACCCAATTTAAAGGTAACGTCTTCTCTTAAGTTCTTTTCTTTTATTTTACTTCTCCATCCTCCAAAAATATTTTTATTAATTTATTTTATGACAAAAACAGTATCCTAAATATACTAGGTTTTTTTATGTGAATGATTATAACTACACTTCCACACACCTCCATCTAATGGGTAAAGAAGATACTGTTTCTGTGGACGACGAACTATTGCCTCACGAAACGATAATCGTTCAATTATCTACTACGGCCTCTCATGGTGGCCATTATTATGTAAATGTATTTATATATGATATATATTATATTTATATTGTTTATATTTTTCTGTATTTTTCATTTATATAATACCTTTATGGTTTCCATAATGGGTAAATACGATAATTTCATTTGAGGAAGTGCGGACAACCGCCCCCTCAAAGTGAGATAACTCATTCACGCCATATGCGGGATGTATAAAGGAAGGATTTAATGAAATTATATATGATATTATACTGGAATTATAATATACCTATGTATAATTAATATTTCATTACATTAAAGTACGAAATAGAAATGAAAGTAGCATTCATGCATACGTACGGCTTACCGTCTGCATGAAAGGTGCATTTCATTTCTTCTCTCCATATGTTATGTACTGTTATAAATACATATATATAATAGATATATATTATATATATGATATTTAAAACATAAATATCATTCTGTATATAATGTAATTTTGACCACATTGACAACTTGTAATTATAAGAAGTTCATTTTTGACTCAGGTACCAAATATCGAAAAAATGACCATTATTAACTTAAATGATTAAATAATGTTTATAACATGGTAATAAGTGATATAAAAGGAATATTAAACTCAAAAAATGTTCTTAATAAAGTATAAATTAACTTTAGTTTATTATTCTGGAGATTAAAAAACTAATGGGTCTAGTCGTACATGATGTATGAGACTTCGTCGCAATCCCCTTTCATTAAGGAATATTTTGTTTTATACATGACTTTATTTTATAAGGTGTGTAAACCCAGTTGAATTTTAATTTAATTCAAAGGGAATAATTTTTCTACGAATAATTTTACTAAATTACAAAAAGGAATGTTTTTTTTAATGTATAAAGTTACAACGACCTTTCCTCCGCTGCGAGTGTTATTTGATCTTTGGATTATTTAACAATACATAGTGTTTTTTTAAGGAAAATAATTATCATATACCTTTTTACGTATTTTGGTATTGAAAACGGTTATGAGAAAGCATATATTATTTTAATATCTTTAAATGATATATTGCAATTGAAATGTGTAAATTTTATCTTTGATTTATGCTTGTTTTATGTGTTATGATTATGTTATGGTTCTTTGTAATTGTTTATGAATATGGGTGGTTCCGTGATAAACGTATGTCGGGTGAGCCAGAAATAGCTCTCCAATGAATTAGGTAACGTGATAGAGGTAAACATTAATGTTTCTCCTAATATATTTTAGGGAATATACTGTGATTGGTATTTCAACATAACTCCCTATGTAGCTGTGATAGCTACAATATAAGTATGTTATAGATGCCACAATTTATGTTTATGATTTATGATTTCTATGTGTTATTCATAAATCATATGATTTCATGAGGTATGTAAAAAGGTTATGTTGTGATGGACTAATGTTTTCATCCTTTATATTATAACCCTTACTAATCTTTTTATGCCCATCCCATGTTTTGAAATGTTTTTCACATAACTTAAACATGAATAGGGTCAAGGATTGTATGAAGGAAAAGTCTTGCTGTCTAAAACATGGAACTAGACATGACAATTTTTTTCAATAGTTTTTATTTTATGAAAAAATTTATACTGAGTAGAAGTGTCTACTTCATAATTTTTGAGATGTAATGTAATAGTAATGGACTAATTCTCTAAAACTCTAAACCTGAAAAGATCCTTAGTATAAATTTTTCTTTTAATTCAAGATTATTTAATGTTTTAAGGCTGGGGCCTTATGTTGAAAAACGTTTCTATCTTCTCTGATATTTCCTCATTTGTTTCTAGAATATCTTCACTTTATCATCTACTTCCATTACTAATTATAGTCCCATCAACTTCTTTTTCTCAATTTCAACCCAAAATACTTGAGTTAAACACCGCTTTCAATATAATGCCTCAAAAGGTGGAATCTGTATACTGGAATGATATCTGTTATCATAAAAAAACCTCAACTAAGGAAAGATGTTTACCCCAAATTCTCTGGTATCCCATTGGAAAATCTCTAATAATACCCTCTATGGTCTAAATTATTCTTTCAGTCTTTCCATCATATTGGGGATGAAAGTAATGATGAAATTTAATTTTTTTCCCCAAAGACTTTTGAAGGCCTTTCCAAAAGTTAGAAGTGAACCTAGGATCTCAGTCCAAAAAAATGGATAGAGGAACTCCATGTAACCTGAAAATATCTTTGAGGTATAGTTGAGAAGGTTGAACCAAATACATAATATCTTTAATAAGAATAAAATGTGTATATTTAGTTTGTAGATCAAAAATAACCAAAATCAAATTATTACCATGAGATGCCTTTGGTAGTCCCACTACGAAATCCATGGATATATTTTCCCATTTTTACTCTTGAATAAGTAAAGGTCGAAGCATCCCCATAGTTAATTGTTTTTATGCCTTAATATATTACAAATTGAAACATTTCATGGTAAAATCAACAATATCTCTTTTCATTCCATCCCACTTGTAATACTCCTAATGATCCCTATACATATTAGTGCTGCCAGGATGAACTGAAAATGAAGAACTATGAGCATCATTTAACAACTCTTTCTTCAATTGTGAATCAAAAGGCACACGTAATATCTTTCTAAATCTCAAACACAATCTCTATCAATGTTAAATTCATTCAAATTACCCTTTTTAACCAATTAATCCTTTTTCTGTAACTCACTATCTTCTTTATGTTCTTTCTTAAGTTTTTATAAGAGAGACGACTACACTAACACCATAATCAAAACAGAGTAATTCCCTGCACCAACAACTTCCAGGCCAAAATTTATCATATATTTAACCAATTGGTCATTTTAAAAATTCAACATGGTTAATGTATAATTATTTTTCCAACTTATTTCATCAACCACTATTTTTTCTTTTCTAGGATGGTAAAAAATTGTGCAATGATAATACTTGATTAATTCTATCCATATTTTCTATCTCATGTTCAATTCTTTTAGAGTGAATATATACTTCAAAATTTTATGATAAGTATATATTTCACATTTTACTCCATAAAAATGATTGCTCCAAATTTTTAATTCATAAACAATAATAGGTGATTCCAAATCATGTGTAGCGTAATTTTACTCATCAAGTTTCAACTGATGTGAAGCATAATCAATTCGCTAATCATTTTGAATTAGGACACATCCAATTCATTTTAATGATGTATCACTCTAGATGAAAAATTTACCATTTATGGAAGTCATTTCCAAAACTTGAGCAGTCACCAATTTTCATTTCAATTTGTGAAAATAATCATTGCATTATTTTTTCTAGAAATACATAACACCTTTTTGAGTTAAATTAGTCATTGTGATATATAACCAGGAAATGTTTTCAACAAACTTTTGGTAATATCCTACCAAACCAATAAAACTATAAATATTGGTTATATTTATGGTTCTTTTTCAATCCTAAATAACTTTTGTTTATGAAGGATAAATAGTTATTCCATCTTTATAAGAAATGTTACTAAGGAAATAAATTTGTTACCACCAAAATTCACACTTACTAAATTTTCCTTGTAGTTTATTTTATTTTAAATTTTGAAGAATGACCCTTAGATGTCTTTCATGCTCATATTTACTTTTAGAATATACCATAACGTCATCAATAAACACCACCATAAAATTATCCAAGAACTCATAAAAAATTCTATTCATAAGATTCATGAATAAAATAGGTGAATTCATTAACCCAAACGACATAACTAAAAATTTATAATACCCATATCTAGTAAAAAATGTATTCTTTGAAATGTATACTTTATTTAATTTCAGCAAATGGTACCCTGACCACAAGTAATCCTTGAAAAAATACAGTGCTCCCTAGAGATGACCAAACAAATCGTTGATATGAGGAAAAACATACTTTTTTTAACAGTGATGTTATTCGAGGCTCTATAATCAATGAAAAGTTTCATTGAATCAACTTTATTTTTAAAAAGCAAGACATGAGAACCCCACGGTCAATTTCTAGGTCAGATGAAGCCTTTATTTAACAATTATTACAACTAATTTATCAATTAAAAAATATATATTTGATCCATTCGATAAGGGGGTTTAGAAATTGGATTTGCATTAGGAACTAAGTTAGTGGTAAACTCAACCTCTCAGTTGGGAACAATATCAGGAAAATCATTGGGAAAATATCAATGTACTCATTTACCAGTGGCACATCATTAATTTGAATAGTTCCTTTATTTTCATTTGTATGATCAAGAAAATAATCATTTCAATATTTTATCATTTTCTTAGCTTCTTGATATTCTATCAATGATATGGGTTCATTATTGTGAAAAAACTAAAACTCTCACTGAAAAAAAACTTCTTTAGATCTACAATCAATCTTATCATGGTAATCATAAAGTCAATCCATGCCCCAGAAACATAAAAATATACTAAAGGAAAAAACAACAAGGTTCATAGGTAGATTCCTTCCAAAAAAATGACCAGAATATTCTTATAACTTGTTTCAACCATAATATTCTTTCTAGGTGTTTTCAACATAAGTTATGGATTCATTTCATAAGGTGGAATTCCAAATTTACCAGGAAATTTCTCAGAAATGACTGAATGTGCAGACCCTAAATCATGAAACACATTGGAATATTTTGTAAAAATAAGAAATTTACCTGATACCACTTCTTTTGATGGCTCCTCATATGATAATTTATCCAAAAAAAATTATTCCAAACCCTTCTATTTCCAATCTTGATGATTTCCCACCTGTGTGACTTGTCTTGGGAACACATTAGAATAATGAAAAAACACATTATAGTTAAATCATCTTACCATCGGTTTCATATCATTCTTATGATCATTTTACTTACACTCACGATCCATGTCCCCAAATTTCCCACATTGGAAACACATCCCAAAATTAAAAATACGTTCTCCAAGATGCTTTTTACCACACTTTTCACAAGAATGGAATTTGATTTTCTCACCTCCAAATTTCATTGATGAATTATTCCATAAATCATGATAGACTGAATGGTTATTATTCATGTCATCATAAGGAAAATATGTATCAATAAACTCCATTTCAACCTTTTTAGTAAAAAAAACTACTTTCTCATATATTTTAAATTCTCATGCTGCCAAAGCACTTCATAAACCTAGTTTCAATCCAAAGTAAAATTGATGAATTTTTCTATCAATGTTCTGAACAAAAACTGGAACATACCTTTCCTATCTTGTGATGTTTTATTTATATGAAGTTGTAGATTCTTTATCATTTTCCTCAATTCCAGAAATGGTTTTTGAATTCAGAGTTGAACAAACTTTGTGATATATTTCTCAAGGAAAATATCCTTGAATAATTTCCATCCCATGGAATCATGAACATATTTCTATATAGTATTCTAAACTAAATACCATCATCAATTTTCTTTACCTTCAAAATGATAAATGGAAAGGGGTTCTTTTTGATGTTCTGAACATCCCATGACATCAAATATATTTTTTAGAGCATTGATCCATCCTTCAGCTACCACTAGGTTAAATGAGCACGGAATGATAGAGGATGTTGCCTCATGAAATTCTCTACAAAATACATGTTCATTCATGGTAAATTAAGTTACTATATAGCATGGATACCACCACCATTAATCAGTTTAGTCGTTTGATACATTACTGTAACAAACTTGACTAAAACAGATATTTTTTAATTTATTTATAATCGTGGAAAAGAGGCCCAACCCCTTCTAATCAATGGAGCCTCGAGGAGGTCTAAAGTAATGTAAACCAAGGGCATCCCTTTGCAAAAAATATCTAACACTCCTGAGGGAAGAGACCACAAACCTTCAAAGATGGTTAACCCCTCTTCTGAACTTCCTAAACATGCAAGTGAGTTGGCATCAAAATTGGATTCTCTCCAACTGTGGTATAAGAATTGACCCAAAGGTGCCTCCATAACACACCTTCGGATAATGTAGGTCATATCCCCAAGAGTTTCATGCCTCCCTTGGATCATCTTCACTAGGATCTTAAAATCAGATTCCACTTTCGACACATGGAATCTGCACACTCTGCACACCTGAAATCCTGTGAGCAGTGCCCGAGCCTCCGTCCCCAAGGAAGTGCCCGGGCCATAAACCATGAAGAACTCTATAAGGACAGAACTGATCAGGTCGCAAAGGACTCCTCCACCTCTCATGACTCCATTCCTGAATGAATAATCCAAATTGAGCGTAATCCCACTGGAAGGAGGATTCCTTCCAATTCATCCTCCTCCTCGAACCTTCCTACAAGACAGGTCTGTTATAAATGTTACAAACTAGGGATGACTTCTTACTCCCATTGATCAGCAAAATCAACTCTCAACTGATGGACCTCACCATTATATAAATATGAGAAATAGGCATCCAAGAGCCCATCCAGATTGCTTTTTTTCATCCCATATGATCCAGCAGATGGACTCCATAATGATAAACCGGACCTTACATTCCATTCTCGTGTTTTCAACACCATGGATCCATGAATACATGATCCCTTGGAATATGGGCTATTGCGTGCCAAAGTGAGGACGTGAGGAGAAAAGAGATCAAATATTTACTGCCCAGTCACTCTGTGTGATGAGATGATCGACTGATTCCCTCCTTGGGTTCGCATAGTAGAAGCATTGATAGGCTACATGAATACCCTTCCTCTGAATGTTTTCATCCCTGGGTAAAGCATTATTTTGACTATTGCAAATGAGGAAAGTCATCTTCGTGGGTATTTCCTTACTCTAGTATTTTGTGTCCCACTCCTCAAAAATTCTCTCTACATGCCTGCTCCTCTAGCTTCCCTATTTCTTATTTGTAAAACCATTCTAAAAAAACATTTCTTAGATGAAAAAACAAGGTAATATTAAAATTCTATATAATTTTAAATTAACCATAAAGTAAAAATCATTTATTATATTCTATTAACATTATCCCAACCCCTAAGTTTATCTAAACCATTCTCTAATACCAACTATAAAGGCCCAGCCTTAAAACATTACATAATCTTGAGTTTTAGTCAAAAATTTACTTTCATTCACAGTAAGAATCTTTTCAAAATTATTTATTTATAGAATAAGGACATAACAAACCATATTCATACAAAGAGGATACTATTAAAATAGTATCCATTTTTTCCAAAATATAAAACTTAAAAAAACATGATTTATTTGGAAAATATTCATAACATTCAACTTGAATTTATTTTTTCTCTTAAAAGTCCTTATACCTAATGAAAAACATTTTAAAAACTTGGGATGAGAAAAAAAATGCTCAGTATGAAACATAAAGAAAGAAAATCATTAGTCCAGTGAAAACATGAAAACCCAATAAGAACCCTTTTCTTGAAAACTAATAAGAATGTATACAAAAATAATGTAGTATCCTTAGGACATAATTACCATACCACTCTTACATTAACACTTACAAATTAAATAATCTTATTGTCAAATTCCATTTACAGAGTTACCAATACATTGGAGAGCTATAATGGGGCTCACCAGTCATATCTTGAGCTATAATGGGCTCAACCAAACAAATCCTGAGCTATAATGGGGCTCAACCCATCATATCATGAGCTATAATGGGTTCAACCCATAATAAAAAACATAAAAGGAACATATCATGAATAAAAATCTTGATAACTAATTTAAACACATGAGAAAAACACATTTAGATATCAAAACACAATTTCTCGTAAAAATTACTTTTAAAATATAAAAAATGTGAAATTAATAATGAAATAAAATTATTAAAAACAAATATGAAAACTTATAAAGAAAAAATTATTGTAATAAATATTCATAAAATCATCAGAAACTACTCATGAAATATATAATTTTTTTTATGAATTTCATAAAAGACGGATTTAAAATGATTTTAAAACAAAAGTCCCTTACGTAACACATAAAAAATACCCCTTCTCAAAAAAAAGAGAGAAATTAAAATATTAATAACCATATAAATAAATTAATAAAATCTATTTTGAACACATGGAAATAAAATAGAAGGAAATAGAAGAATAAATCTTTAAAACATTTAAAACAATGTTTTAGTATAAGAGTCTCTTACCTTGGGTTTGACATCCTTCAGATGTGGTCAAACCTCCTGTTGAATTGTCCTCATTGAAAACCTATGTATGGACCTTGGTTTTAGAATTTTGGTGAGACCAAAAGGTCTTGGATGTGGGGGATATTATTGGGAATGGAATTGGGAAAAAATTTAACAAGGTACAAGGCTCTGAAGTGTGAGTAGAAGAGGAGGTGAGGGGTGGTATTTATAGCGGAGGACAGAGGTGTTTTATCATTATTATATTCATTAGTTTAATATTTTGGATCAATACTATGAATAGTTTGATCATTATCACTAATTTTATTTAAATAATTAAGGATAGTTAAAGATTTTGGGCTTACATCACACTTACATCATCTATGAATCAATAATTATTGAATTTTTTAAATATAAAAAATTATCGCATTTCACTAATCAACAAAACATCAATTATTTTAGAAAAAACTTAGAAAATCACCTCAACCATTTATCATTGTTTAGAATTAAAAAATAAACTCAATTTTATGAAAATAATTTTCTAAATATGAGAAATTTAATTTTTAACTAAAATCATAATTTATTTGAAAATTAACAATTTTAAAAACATAAATGATTTTATAAAACCTTGAAAAATAAATAAAGGTCAAATAAAGTTATCTTATAATCATAAGACAATAAAATAATAATTTTTAAATCAATTTTAAGAAAATATTTTTTCTATAAAATCATTAAATTAATTATAAAATTGCATTTAAATATTTATGACTATCCAAAATACCAACACTTACTTTATCATTTCTAAAACATTTATTTAATTATTCCATGATATAAATATTTCATGATTAGACTTATAGGATACATAAATTATATTTATACATTATTAAATTATTTTACAATTCTATTAGACAAATTACTATTCCTAATGGTCAATTTACAATTCTATCAGTTTAAATTCCATAATTTCTATAAATACAATTTATTTCATTATAAATTTATAATGAATTTATCTATTTTATTATATAATGAAAAGAAATTATTTTATAATTACCTAGGTTGTTACATTATCCCCATCTTTTATAAATTGTATCCTCAGAACTTTTATTTACTTATTAATCGAGTTAGGGTAACTTTCCCTCATACAATTTTCAGATTCCAATGTTGTTTCTTCTACAATGTGATTTCCCCGCAAAACCATAACCTTGTGAATTATCTCATTCGACAATAATTTATATCTACAAACATGAATCTGAATAGGTTTCTATTCATAATATAGGTTCTCTTCTAGCTAAAATACTTGTAGGATAAAAAATCAGATGAATCTGGCGCATAATTTCTCACTATCAAAACATGAAAAACATTGTGTACCTTAGAAAAACTCAGAGGTAAAGATACTTGGTAGGAAACTAGTCAAAATTTCCCCAATATTTCATAAGGTCCAATGAACCATGGGCATAACTTTCATTTCTTACCAAAACCCGTAACACTTTTCCATGGTAAGATTCTATGAAAAAAATTATCACCTACCTCGGAAGAAAAGTCTTCCTCTTATTAACTACAGAGATTTTATGTCTACTATGAGCTATCCTCATGTTTTGCTGGATCATCTTCACTTTCTCAGCCACTTATTCTACTTTTTCTGGTCCCATCAACTTACTTTCCCCAACTTCATCTCAAAATGTTGTAGTTCAACACCACTTTTCATATAATTCCTAAAAATATGTCATCTATATATTGGAATGAAAACTGTTATTATAAGAAAACTCCACTAAATAAATATGTTGATCCCAACTTCCCTAGTAATCCATTGAACAATATTGAAGTATATCCTCTAATTTATGAATTTTTTTCTCAATCTGTCTATTATATTGGGGATGAAAATCAGTGTGGAAATTTAATTATATGCCCAACGACTTATCAGGGCCTTTCCAAAAGTTATAAGTGAACCTGGGATCTCAGTCATAAACAATGGCTAAAAGAACTAAATGTAACCTAAGAATATATTTTAAGTATATATGAGAAATATGACCCAAATACATAGTATCTCGAATGGGAATGAAATGTGAAAATTTAGTCAGTTGGTCAAAATTAACCCAAATTTCTTTATTATGAAGATAATTCATTTCTATTCCCACCATGAAATCTAGGGATATATTTTCTCATTTCCAATCTAGCACTAGAAAATCCTGAATCAACCCCTTTGATAATTTCCATTATTCCATAACCTATTGACATGTCAAACATTTCATGTAAAAATCAATAAAATGTTTTTTCGTTCCATCCCATCTATAATACTCCCAAAGATTCATTTACATCTTATTCATGAATGATAAACTGTAAACAGAGAACTATGAGATTCACTTAAAAAATATTTCTCCAACTATGAATCAAAAGCCACACATAATATCTTTCTAAATCATAAAACAAAATCTCTATCAATGTTAAATTTAGTCAAATTACCCTTTTTAACCACTTCAACCTTTTTTGTAACTCGTTGTCTCCCTTATATGCTTTTAAAATTTTTTCCAAGAAAGATGACTGTGCTGACACCTAAAAAAAATAGAGGAAGTCTCTACACCAACAACTTCCAAGCCAAAATTTATCAAATCATCAACCAATGGGTCATCTTCCAAATGAAATGCGGTTAATATATCATTATTTTTCTGACTCAATGTATCAACCACTATGTTTTCTTTTCTAGGATAGCAATGAGTTGTGCAATAATAATCCTTGATCAATTCCATCCATCATCTATGTCTCATGTTCAATTCATTCTATGTGAATATATACATCTAAATTTTATGATTAGTATATATTTCACATTTTTCTCTATACAGATGATGCCTCCAAAATTTTAATGCAAAAACTACAGAAGATAATTCCAAATTAGGTGTAGGGTAATTTAACCCATGAGGTTTCAACAGACGTGATGAATAAGAAATTACTTGATCATTCTATATTAGGACCCATCCATGTCCTTTCAATGAAGCATCACTGTAGATGAAAAAATCACCACATCTGGAAGGCAGGGTCAAAACTGGAGTATCCACCAATCTTTTTTTCAATTACTGAAAACAATCATCATATTCTTGTGTCCAGATGAACTTAACACCTTTTTGAGTAAACATAGTAATTGGTATAGAGAAACATGAAAATTTTTCAACCAACCTTTGGTAATAACCTTAAAAACCAATAAAACTATGAATCACAGTTATATTTTCAGGTCTTGGCCATTCTTCAATAACTTTGGTTTTAACAGGATCAAAAATTATTCCATTTTTAGAAACAATGTGACAAAATAACAAAATTTATTGCAACCAAAATTCACACTTACTAAATTTTCCATACAGTTTCATTTATTTTAAAATTTTCAAAACAACCCTCAGATGTCTTTCATGTTCTTATTTACACTTAGAATATACCAGTATGTCATCAATAAGCTCCACTACAAACATATCCTTAAAGACATGGATTATTCTTTTAATAAGATACATGAATATAATAGGTGCATTTGTTAACCCAAATAGAATAACTAAAAATTCATAATTCCTATATCTAGTATGAAACACAATCTTCAAAATGTTTTCTTCATTTACGTTCAACTAATGGTACCCCGACCTCAAGTTAACTATCAAAAAATATTGTGGTCCCTGGATATGATAAAAAATCCTTGATGTGAGGAAAAGGATACTTTTTATTAACATTGATGTTATTCAAGGCTCAATATTAAATGAAAAGTCTCATTTAACCATATTTTTTTTTAAAAACATGATAGGAGCACCCCATGGTGAAGTGTTAGGTCAGATGAAGCTTGTATCTAATAATTCATGCATGTGATTTTTCAATTCATGAATTTATAATTAAACTATTAAATAAGGGGGTTTATAAAATATCTTAGAATCATGAAGTAATTCAATATTAAACTCAACTTATTAGTCAGAAACAAAACTAGGAAAGTCACTAGGACAAACATCAAGATACACATTTTCCACTGGCACATAATTAATTTGAATAGTTCCTTTATTTTCAATAATATGTGTATGATATCTTTCATTTCCATATTTTGAAAATTTCTCATCTTCTAGATATGTTTTCAATGATATGGGTTCATTATTTTACACAAACTGAAACTCTGTCAAAAAAACAACTTCTTTAGATCTATAATCAATCTTATCATGGTAAATAGAATTTCAATCCATACCCAGGAAACCATCAAACTCTACTAAAGTAAAAACAACCGGGTTCATTGAAAAATTCCATCCACAGACAATTACTGTAAGATTCATATAATTTGTTTTTTCTTTAATATTTATTCTAGGTGTTTTCTCCATATGTTTTGGATTTACTTCTATTGGTGGAATTTCATATTTTCCATAAAATGTATCAGATATGAATGAATGTCTAGGCCTTGGAACAAAAAACACATTATAATATTCTATAAAAACAATAAATGTACCTCATACAACTTCATTTGTTGGCTTAACATATGTGGAAGTGGTTGCAAAGGATTTTACCACACCCTTCTTTTTCCAATATTATTGATTTCCCACCCAAGTGACTAGATTTGGACACACATTAGAAAAATAACTCAATTCCTTATGGTTAAATCACATTACCATTGTTTTATCATCATTATTTGGATCATTTTCCTGACACTCATGAGACATGTTTCTAAACATTCCACATCGGTAATAATTCCCATAATTAATGATACATTATCCAGGATGATTTTTACCACACTTTTCGAAAGAAGGGAATTTGATTTTCTTACCTCCAAATTTCTTTGATGATTTCTTCCCCAAAGTGTTACAATCTAAAAACTAATTATTCTTTCCTTCACAAGGCACATATGTACCAAAAAACTCAATTTCAACCTTTTTAGCACAATGAACAAATTTCTCATATCTTTTAAATTCACATGATGCCAAAGATCTTCATAAACATGGTATTAATACTAAGTAGAACCAATAAATTTTTCTATCTGTGTCTGGAACAAAATTTGTCACATACCTGGACACTCTTGTGATGTTTTCTTCATATGAAGCTAAATAATCTTCATTATTTTTCTTCAATTCAATATTTTTTCTAATCAGAGTTGAACAACCTTTGGAAAATATTTCTCAAGGAAAATATCCTTGAATGTTTCCCATTCCATGGAATCTAGATCTTCATTCTCTCTGGTATTGTTAACCAAATACCATCATCGATTCGCTTTACCTTTAAAATAATAAATGGAAAGGGATTCCTTTTTTTGTTTTTAACATCCAATGGAATCAAATATCTTTTCCATATCATTGATCCATCTTTAGGCTTCCACCAGGTCAGAAGATCCATTAAATGATGGAGGATATTTCCTCATAAAATTGTCCACAAAAGACATGTTCCTTCATGGTAAATCAGGTTCATCTATATCTTAGATACCACCACTATTTATAACCCGAGTCAACTAATCCATTTCTATAACAAACTACTCTATTGCAATTCCCACCATTCATGGCTACAGATTCAGAATGATATCAGCCGCTCGGGGCCTTCCCACATAAGCTTCCCTATTTATTATATAGAAACCATTTGGAATATACATATCATAGATGAAGAAACATGGTAATTTTAAAATTTTCTATCATTTTAAATTAACCATAATGTAAAAAAATAATATATAGTATTCTATTAACATCATCCTAACCTCTAAGGTTATCTAAGCTATCCTCTGATACTAACTATATTGACCCAGCATTAAAAAATTGAATAATCTTGAGTTTTATTCAAGAATTTAATTTCGTTCACATTAAGTATCTTTTTAGGTTTATATATTTTGAGAATTAGGACATAACAAACCATATTCATACATAGAGGATACTACTAAAACAATATCCTTTTTTTCAAAAATATAAAACTTCAAAAAAACATGATTTCATTGAAGAATATTCATAATATTAAACTTAAATTATTTATTTCTCTTAAAAATCCTTATTCCATATGAAAAACATTTAAAAAATTGGGATAAACACAAAAATCGTAGTAAAGAACATAATGAAATAAAATCATTAGTCCCGTGAAAACATGAAAACCCATTTCTTGAAAACTCATATGCATGCATAAAAAATCATGTAGTACCCTTGGGACATGATTATAATACAAATCTTAAATTAACACTTAAAAAATGAATAATATTATTTTAAATTCCATCTCTAGAGTACCCAAGTAATTGGAGATCTATAATGAGGCTCACCCGTCATATCTTGAGCGTTAATGGGCACAACCCATCATATCCTGAGCTATAATGATGATCAAGCCATCATATCATGATCTATAATAGGCTCAACCCATAATAAACAATTTTCAATGAACATATCATGAATAAAACACTTGATAACTCATTTAAACACATGATAAAAACACATTCACATATCAAAATACAATTTTCTAAAAAATAATTTTAAAATATAAAAACCGTGTACATAATAATGACATTGTATTATTAAAAACTATGAAAACATATAAAGAAAACACTATAGTAATAAATCTTCATGAAAGTAGTATAAACTTCTCATGCTGTATATAAAAAAACAATATTTTTTAATTTCATAAAATAGGCATTTAAAAGGATTTTAAAAGGAAATTCCCTTAAATAACACATGAAAAATATCCCTTTTCAAAACACATGAATACGATTAAAATGTTAATAACCATATAAATACATTAATAAAAATAATTTTGAATACATGGAAATAAAATATAAATATTTATAAGAATAAATATTTAAAACATTTAAAATGGTGTTTTAGTTAAAGAGTCTATTACCTTGGGTTCGACTACCATCAAATGTGTTCAAAACTCGTCTTGAATTATCCTCCTTGAGAACCTCTTTACGACCCTTGGTTTTTTTCTTTTTGTGAGACCATAAGTTCATGGAAATGAGGGAGAGTCTTGGGAAGGGAATTCGGTAGAGATTAAACATGCTACAAGGCATTGAAGTCTAAGGAGAATAGGTGGTGATGGGTGGTTCTTATAGTGAAGGAGAGGGGTGTTTTTACATTATTATATTTATTCGTTTATTATTTTGGCTCCAGATAATGAATATTTTTATAATTATCACTAAATATATTAAAATAATGAAGGATTGTTCCATATTTTGGGCTTACATAAGCTTTATATCATCTATGACTTAATAATTCAGGAATTTATTAAATGCTCTAAATTACCATATTTCACTATTCACCAAGAATTCTTATTTTTTGGAAAAATACCAAAAATTCACCCCAACCATTTTTTGATATATAGAATTTAAAAATGAACACGATTTTATGAAAATAAGTTTCCAAAATATGAGAAATTTAATTTTAAATTATAATCATAATTTATTCAAAAAAATAACAATTTTAAAACTATAACAGATTTAAGAAACCTTGAAAAATTAATCAAGCTCTCATAAAATTATCCTATAATCAAAATACAATAAAATATAAATTTATTATTCTATTGTATAAAAAAATTCTTTTAAATCATTATATTAATTATAAAATTGTAATTAAATATTTATTACTTATAAAATACAAACACTTAATTTGACATTTCTAAAAAATTTATTTACTTATTCCATGATATAAATATATCATGCTTGCACTTATAAGATACATAAATTATATTTATAATTTCTTAGGTGGGGTTATTGTTTTATTTTCCAATTACTATTCCTAATGGTCAAGTTAAGATTCCATCAGTTTAAATTCCATAATTTCTATAAATACCACTTATTTAATTATACATTTACGATCAATTTAACTACTTTATTCCAAAATGAAAACAAATTAGTTTATAATTTCATGGGTTTTTACATCTGGTCACTGAGCACATAACTCGACATCTTACTCCCAAGTCTCTTCTTGTACATACTCATACATCTACAACACCCATACAATAGGAATATACCTCCCTCAGAGAGCCTTTGTGAACTGATGTACGATGTGAACAAGATCCTCCTGAAAGAAACCTCATCTTCCAATTCAACAACCTTATGATCAAAAACAAGAGATAGGTATAAATGGTAAAGTCAATGAGGATATACATGGAATATTTCATGCATGGATTGGTACCTCATAGGTAACTAGAACTGATAAGATATCATCTCGTCTCTCTCCAAAATCTCAAAGGGCCTAGCATAATGAGGCAATTGCGTCCCTTGTTTTTGAAACTGTCTATTCCCTAGTCTAGGGGAAACATGAAAGAAGACTTGATCCCCAACCATAAACTCCCAATGTCATAAAAAATAATTGGCATAAGATTTATTACTATAATAAGTTGTATCCATACACTTCTTGATAATTTTTACTTCTCTGAAGTCTCCTAAATGAGATTAGGTCCCTATAAAGATACCTCTTCTCCCCATAACTAGTATAGGGGTGAATGACATGGTCTACCATATAAAATATTCTAAGGATCCATTTCTATAGTTTCATAAAAACTGTTATTATAAATAAATTGAAATCAATATTTTATTCTCCTAAGAAGCTTAAATGTCAAGAAAATTGGCCCAAAGAATGTCCTCTAGAATCTAAATCATACACTCAAATTGTTCGTCGATCTATGGGTGAAAGGATGTGCTCAGAAAAACCAGTATAGTGAGATCCTTCTATGACCCCTTCTAGAACCTTGATGTAAAATAGGCATTCATGTCCATGATGATGGTATGTGGAACGCCATGAATAGTTTTGATCTCATAAACATATAACATTCCAAGTTCATCCATTGAAAATGTCTCTATGATAGGTATAAAATGAGAAAATCTATTCAACCTTTCGATAAGCTCATTATGAAATCCATTGTTATGTCATCCCATTTATGCTCAAGAATGGGACATTACTATAAAATCCCTATTGGATATTGGTGTTCTTCCTTTACTTGCTGATAGGTGGAACACAAAAAAACAAAACCAGCAATCTCTTGTTTCATCCTTGATCACTAGTATTGGTTTTGTAGGTCTTGATACATATTGGTATGACAGGGGTGTACTGCCCAATAAGAGGCATGATCCCTCACATCAAGTCCTCTCAGATGTATGTGGGTACCCAAACACGCCCATGAATTTGTAAGATCTCATCCTTATCAACAACCCATCTAGGTAGTGGGTCCACACCTAAAATAATCTCCCATAGGACTAAGCCCTATAGATCTAATATCTTCCACATCATCACAATATCCACAAGTTAATAGGTCATTAATAATGATGTGAGTATCGATTGTCCCTACTGGTCCTACACCTCTAGATGCATCTTCAAAAACATTTCCATCATCTTTCACTCCCTATTAGCCTCTTATAATTTTAATGTCTAAGTATTCTATCTTGGAACATCAACTATGACGTTACCCTTCTTATATATATACCCAAGGTCAAAGTCAAAATACTATAGTCACTTGACCCATATGTGTTTCCTGAGATTCAAATAATGCTATGAAAATATGTATTTGAGGGTTTTTGATTGTGTATACAATAAAATTATCTCCCAGCAAATAATTCCCCCAAAATAATAAAAAAAGAACAATAATTTCTAGCTTGAGATCATGTGTTGGGTGATTCCACTCATGAGGTCTCAACTGATGAGATAAGTACACCATGACTCACTCATCCTATATTAGAACAATTCCTAGAACAATGTCTAGAACATCACATTAAAATATATAGCCTCTGCTAGTCTTGGGTACAATCAGGATCAGCGTTGATGTAAGACTTACCTTCATCTCATGAAAGTCTTCCTGACTTTCTTTAGAGCATATATAAACTTAGATGTTTTCTTGGTCAATATTGTAAGTGGTGTTTCAAGGTATGGAAAGTACTATATAAAATTACTGTAATATATAGTTATCCTCAAAAAATTGTATATGTCAAAGAAATTTTTTGGATGCTCCAGGGAAACTACCTCTCTCACATTCTCTTGGTAAACTGAAACCCCCATCTTTGAGATAATGTGAACCATGAATTAGGATTTATTGATCTAAAAGGGGAATTTACTATTTTTTGAATATAAATAATGTTATATTAGTGCATTCAGCATGATCTGAAGATGTTTTCATGGTTTTTTCAATTGATAGAATACACTAAATGTCATCCATGGAGACCACCACAAATAAATCCAGATTTAGGTGGAAACCTGATTCATCATATCCATGAAAATAGATTGCATGGTCATGAGATAGAATAGAAAAACTTGACACCAATACAAGATATACCTACTTCGGAATTTTGTATGCGGTATCTATGATGGCCTAACACTCACTCGATGGTATCCCAACATCAAATCAGCATTGTAAAGAAAATTTTCTCCTTAGATATGGTCATAGAGATTATCTATATGAGGTAGTGGATATCGATTATTAACCATAAAATTGTTCAACTGATGGTAATATAGGAAATGCCTGAAGGTCTTGTCCTATTTTTTGGTGAAATGTACAAGTGAAACCCTTGGGGACATACAAGGTCAAATAAAACCCGTATCTTCTATGTCCTATAGCTACCTCTTAATTTCTTTCAACTCGGTAGTAGTCATTCTATAAATAGGAATGGATATCGGTGCTTCTCCTAACACTATCTTGATAAAAAAATGAACCTGTCTCTTAGGAGGTAGTCCTGAGAAGTCATCTGAGAATACATAACTGAAATGATATACTATATGAGTGAACTCATTCATACATGTTCCCTGATCATCCATATAAAGGTTTGAAATATGGGTTGTCACTATAACCATCCCACAATGCTCTGGTCTAGATAGTCCCAACTGGACATCCAATTTACCCTGGTGTATATAAGGCCTTCCCTTAAGAGATGTAAAGGACACCCTTTTCGATATATTTCGACATGGGAATTTTATGAAACCAACCAATCCTTCCAAATATGATATCAAAACCAGATATCTCAAAGATGAATAGATTCCATAGGAAATTACACCAACCTATCTCATGGGGTACTCCTTTCACTAACATACACTCTCTGATCAGATTCCCAATGGAGTATCAAGTGTTATCACGCAACAAAATTACTGAACCTAGAGCCCAAGGATATCCATAATTGTAACATATGTGAAGGAGTGTGAAGTACCTATGTAAAATAAATCAAATAACAAGGTATAAGATATGATAATTATACCCCTAAATGAAAAAGGATCGGCACTCTACTCTTTAGGAATTTTTTTACTACATATATCTAACATGAATTGCATCCCTTAGATACAACTTGACTGTCATGGGTATATTCACTCTATTAGAGAAATAAATCTAGTGTCTGGGTCCATCATCCATGACCAACTCCTCATCCTGATTGGATAGTAGTACTGCATATCCTTACCTGATGTGGAGCTTCTAATCATATACTCGAAACTAGAGTCAGTGTAGATCCCATTTCACTAGGTATCAGAGGGAATATTATATAAAAACAATGAAGATACCCCATCCTTCCATAATATTGGCACTATATTGTATCCATGGTTAACTGGGGATTCTTATGGTCCAATATACCACACTAGTGACATGCCACATAATTTTTAGTGCTTGCCATCTGATTGTGGATACCCCTACAACTAGACTCAAAGAGGAATTTCCTACCACAATATGAACAACTTCCATGTCTCAATGTTGAAACTACCTGGACTAGACCATCAATATAACTCAGATTTATATGAGTGATGAGGGATTGAATTTATATATCTAAAATGGTATTCAGTCAAAAAACATTCACCTATGATCAGATGACATACACAATACCATCCTTAAACCATCTCAATTTGATCAATTGTTCACTAGTAAGAGTCATTATAAATCCTTGAAACTTAGTGAAATTAGGTGAATACGCCATCAAATACTTAGAACCCTGCTGAAGGTACATAAAATACCTTATGTGGTCAGATATGAATGACTTGGGAATGAATTGTTCATAGAATCCTATCTGAAAACCCACCTGGTCCATACCTTCATGATAATTAGTATGGATCCCACCAATTCTTGGTATAATCATAAAGCATATATGTGACTAGATTGACATTCCTCTCTGTACGAGTATCCAATTTCTCGAAGATGGATAAAATGGACTCTAAACAAGTATCTATTACCAAAGGACAACTTTCCCTAAAAAAGGAAGGTGGGTAATGATATTAGAATTCTCACATTAACTTTACCATAGTTAGGACAGGAGGCAGATCTCCTTTCACAAACTACATAAATCATAAGAAGCTCTCTCATGTCAAATCATCATCACCCATATCAAAAATAGATAAAGGTGGAACAATTGGCACCATAGGAGGTACTACTGGTGTCTTAGGGCCCACCAATTTTAGAGAATGGTCATTACCACCCTCTTGGCATACAACTCGAGGACGTCGTGGTGTTATAACTCTTTAAATACCAAGAACGTTCCTCTAAACATTTTAATAATTGTTTAGGTTATAGTTATAAGAATCACATAGGTATAAGAATTTTTATATATAATTCACACCCATATGCCTACACCAAAATTAGGGTATAGGTGATAAGGAATATCGTATGCAACACAAGATAAACTGCCTACTACACACTACTATGGTCGGGTTTGGTTCAAGATCTAAAATCACAAGATAAAGGTCCTGGTTTTTGTAATTTCAATTGAAAGGTATAGAGTAAAAAACTCTTTACATTTAAATTTGAATCCCCATTAAACAGTGACCACTTTATCTTGGAATTTTAATTCATTTAAATTAATGCTTTTAGGAATAAACATCTTTTAAAAATGGTTGAATTATATGGATCACCATTTCCAATTTATAAATTTCATAAATTTTATAAATTGAAATGTGGTTCCCATTTAATTGCAACCACAAACATGTTCCAACCCATGAGAACAATGATCTATGTGTCAATGTTTTATAATTGAGTACATATGGTTTCAGAATCAAGATATGTAAGAAAACACAATTATATTAATACAAGAACTTTATGTAACCAATTATGTATCTCATTCCCATGCATAAATGTTATCACATTTCCAAATATAATAGTGAAGGCACTAATAATATTTATTAGGCTATCAAAGTAGTAATATCAACATGGCATGACATATAATCCTCAAGTTTCTATAATGATGAATGCTCAAATAACCCCTTTCCATAACATGACAAGGGTATAGTGGAATCCATAATAATGATAATAATAAATATCACACATCATGTGTGTCACTCAATGGTGAAATCATTACAACAGTAATAAAGATAATCCAAACACCATGTCCCATCCCTTGTAATTTGGATTTCTCAATATTTGGGTTAGATACTCCTAGGAATAGTTTTATTACCAAATCTAAACACATACTATTATCCTTTTTACCATTACAAAATAATAATTCAAGGAAAATAAACCTTTTATACCACCTTGTGTTGTGCCAACCTAACTCACTCGATAATAGTAAATGAACTAGTAAGACACATGGCCTCAAGTGATCCTCCCTATATGCCAAGTTCTTCCAACAAGTAGTGATGATATGTTAAGGTATATTGGGGGACTATACCCGCATATGTTATAGTCACACTGTGGAATACTAAATTTTTTAAATAGGGAAACCATAGTAATAATAGAGAAATAGAGTAAACATAAGTCATAAATATATAATAAACAATTATAAAAAGTAAAAATGTCATATAAAAAATGATGTCATGTATGAATGCTTCCAAAAATAGGATTACATAGAAAAAGAGTAGTAGGAATATACAACATGATATATAAAAATACAAAAACATCTCACTCTGCTAACATCACAAGAATAAGATTGGTTCTTTGATCGTGTACTCCATGTAACAAACCAAGGAATGACAGAATAATCCATTTTCATATTTATTAATATTTAAAAATTATATAGTAATATTCATTAAAAAAATATTAAGAAATTTTAAATTAAAAATGTTGTTATGTTTGATAGTGTATTCGACAAGCAACACCGAGCTTAAATAAACCATGAAATAATGTTATTTTACATATATCCATTATAATAAAGATATTATACTAGAGGGAAGGAATATTATCAACAAATTTATGAAATATATTTAAATTTCCATCTAAGATAAATTTATTTAAAAAATCTTTGTAAATAATCACTAATTTTTTTAGTAATGACATTAAAAATATTTTTTCTTCCAAAATGTTTTTTATAATTTTATGTTAGTATAAATTATAATTAAATTATATAACATTTTGAAAATTTATTTTATAAAATAAACTACATTTTTTAAATCAGAATAACAAAATTAACTTATAGTGAAATTTTGTGATTTTTCAAAAACTATTTATTTTTCAGTGAATAGTTAAAAATATCGATTTGTTTTTCTAAATATGTTATTTCTTTCCAATAAATTAAGTATTTTAAAATTCCCATTATTCAATAATATGATTTAAATTAATATAAATTTAATTTAGTAATATCTAATCCAATTAATTAATTTTTAATCAACTTATATTGGTTTTACTATAAGTTTATTTTTTTATTTAGAAAATAGGGTTTTCAAAAAACTGTTTTAAAGTAAATAATGATTCTCCATTTTAATTAATTTAAATAATTAGTAATGAGTAATGTTTTAAATGATATTTATAGATTATATTTCAATAAATAATAATTTTATATTCATACAATTATTATTATTAGTTATAGAGCTGATATGAAATAATCATTTTCTTGAAAAATATACTTCTTGAAAAACTGTTTTTTTCATTTCATGTGTGGGTTTTGTTTTAAATTTAATTTGTCCCATTATGTGTGTTTAATTTGGTTTAATGTATTTCATATTTTAAATCATCATAGTTTATATTATCTAATAGTTCACCTTAATTTTTTACCATAATGAATAGTAAAAACAATAAAAATTAATTACCAATGTTAAGGTTAAAATGGGTTTACTAGGGATTAAAATAAAACGATAAATTTTATAATTACCCAAAACACTTTCATATCCTATTTTATTTCATTATTTCAGTCCCATACCACCCAATATTGAATCTATGGTTATTTGGAAGATTTTTTCTTGTAATAACTTTATCATTTTGGAGTCTTTTGAGAAATTTCCATGAAGTTTACAAGTGGGTTCCTTTCCTCACCAAAAAAGGACCTCCTATATACTCACCTATTAACAAATTTAAATATCCTTATATTTAAAAATACCTACCCAAATATCCTCCTTCCTTCCCTCCCCAAAACTAAGATCCCTTATTTTTCTCAAAAATCCCTTTTAAAAAACCTTTGTGTGAAAACCTGAGGATGTTACCCAAGGAATAGGGGGGAAAATAACATATGAGATGATTGGTAATCAAGGTTTTAAGTACTTTTAATGGAGATAAATAAGTTAGGATTGAATTTATAAATATTTTTTCTAAAAATAAATTACGTTTTATGTTAAAATTGACATATTTTGGAAAAAATGGATACTATTCAGAAGTGTCCACTTTGTATTATATGGTTATGTGATGTATGAGTTATGACTTAATTATATAAAATTATAAAATTGTAATGTTACTAAAATGTAATATAATTAATTCTTAAAATAAAAATAAAGATTATATAATGTTTAAGGGTGGGTCCTTACAGTTGGTAACATAGGTTGTTTAGGTAACTTTATAGGTTAAAATAATGTTACTAGTACGCCCTTAAAATATTTTACTTTATAGTGAAGTTGAAATGATATATAACTTTAATATTACAATGTTTCTTTAACTAAAAAATGTTTGTTCACAATGGTTTTCCACATAGTAAATTGGGAAGCTATAGTGGGAAGGCACTGATAGGAAAATATCCATTTGAATTAGCATCCTGAGATAGTTTCAATTGGAATAGAACAATTTATTGGAGTGTTGGTTCAATTGACACAATCTATAAATCGTGGTTTTATACAAGATAGTGAGTAGAAAAATATATAATAAAGGAATATTTCAGTAGTTTATCATTTTATGAGACAACATCCCACATCATTCATAGGATCATCTGACCTTGTTCTAGCCAAAGGATTGATTGAAGCCCTAGAAAAGATAGTAAACATCATGGGTTATTCAGATCACCAATAGGTAACTCTTTCTATTTAATATTCTGAAGTTTAATCTAGCTAGTGGTGTTTGGTGGTTAAGAATATCAGATAAGGGTAATATATTTATTCATTATAATGAA
Organism: Viscum album; assembly: GCA_963277665.1. Lineage (NCBI taxonomy): Eukaryota > Viridiplantae > Streptophyta > Magnoliopsida > Santalales > Viscaceae > Viscum > Viscum album. The sequence goes on along the minus strand of OY728137.1, from coordinate 686,895,608 downwards.
ATGAATTTAAGAATATTTTACTTTAGAAATATTTTCCTAATTCTTTTTGACTTATGGTCGAAAAATAATTCTTGGAATTGAGAAAAAAGGGGGAAATTTTGGGGTTGCATACAAAGAAAACTTAACTAGATTGGTAAGGTATGTTGAAAATTTTATTTGGGGTTATAATAGTAGGATTAATCAATTTTACTCAGAATTGAAGAAAATATATGAATGCATGTCGGCTTCTCATGAATTCAAAAGATATGAGAAACTTGTTCTATGTGATGAGAAGGTATAAATGATGTTTTCTAATGATTATATATCCAATGATGACAAGAAAAGTAAGACTTCAAGTTGGAAACAAATGGGGAATCATACATCAAAGAAGTCTAGAGATAATAAAACCAAGTTTCCATATTATGAGAAGTGTTGTAAAAATAATCCTGGAGAATATCTTATGAAGTCTATGAAGTGCTTCTGATGTAGAAGGTTTGGTCATATGGCTTATTATTGCAAGTAAAATGATCAAAAAATAAATGAAAAGGCAATGACAATATGTTTTAATTTAAAAGATTTTGGACTTTATTCCAATGTGTATCTGAATTTGGTTACTTAGGGTAGAAAACAATATGATTGACAGTAAAACTGTGTAAAAAATCATTTGATACTACTATAGTTGATGTCAGGTTGTGAAATGAAGTGGTGAAAGATGTGTTACTAGTTTATTTGAATTATACCAATACCCTATTTGACTCTGGATAATCATATTCTTTTATTTCTGGGAAATTTTCATGTAAATTATCACCTTATTAATGTAAGATAGATCTTTTGGTAAAAACATTTATTGGAGGGAGTAAATAAACCAATATTTATAAGAATCATCCTATTGTCATTAGTGAAATTTTATTTCCTATAAATCTTTTTGAAATACCATAGTGGAGTTTGATATCATTTTGGGTATGGATTATTTTTTAGTTTATAATGATAAAGTAGATTTTAAAGCCAAGAAATTTTTGTTCAATTATTTAATACCATTGATAGCCTATGATGTAGCTAGTAAATTGATTAAATATGGTAGTGAAAGTTACCTAGATCATGTTGTTGAATAGAAATAAACAATTCAGATTAGTGATGTACTAGTAATGAATGAATTTATGGATGTCTTTCCTGATGATTTTTTTGATATTGTTCTTGATAAAGAAGTTGAGATTATTATTGATTTAGTACCTTATTCTAATACTATTTCAAAACACCCCTATCTAATGGATCAAATAGAACTTGTGGAATTGATAAATCAATTGCAATAATTTCTTGATAAAGGTTTTTTGACCTATCACTTCACTGTGGGGTGCTCTTATTTTATTTATGAAAACAAAATATTATTCTTGGATAATTTTATTTTATTATAGTGTCTTTAATAACATAATTATTAAGATAAATTATCATTTTCATCATATTGATGCTTTTTTTGATCAGCTTAAGAGAGCTCAATATTTTACAGAGGTTAACCTGAGGTCTAGGTACCATTAATTGAAGGTGAGGGAGGATGACATTCTAAAGATATTTTTTCAAGATAGACATGAGAATTATGAGTTCGTAGTTATGACTTTTGGGTTATTTAGAACACCTACTGTATTTATGGATCTTATGAATATATTGTTCTATGAGTTCTTTTATAAGTTTGTGTTTGTGTTTATAGATGATATTTTGGTATATTCTAAAATCCAAGAGGAAAATGAAGGTCACCAAAGAATTGTTTTGAAAATCTTAAAATAAAAAAGTTATATGTTAAATTTAGTAAGTTTGAATTATGGTTGAAACATATTTCATTATTTTTACATATTGTTTCTAAAAATGGGATAACCTTTGACCATATTAAAACAAAATTTATTGGAGTGTCCAAGACCTAACAATATCCCAAATATTCATATATTTCTTGGATTAGCAGGTTACTATAGATGGTTTCTTTAAAAAGTTTCTCAGTTTTGTAGCCTACTAACTATATTAACACAAAAGGGAATTAGGTTCATATGGATAGAATAATGTGATGATTTTTTTTCATAAACATAAACGGATATTGTTTAATGCTCCAATTTTGTCTCTGCCTTACAAAATGGGGAGTCTTCCATCTAAAGTGTTCTTCATTGAAGGGACTTGGTTGTTTCATGGTAAATAATGATAATGTAATTTCTTATTCGTTATGTTAGTTAAAACCTAATGAGTTTATTTTTCCTAGGCATGATCTAGAATTAGATTCTTTTATTTTTTTCATTGAAAATTTTCTATGAATCATTTATATGAAGTAAAGTGTGAAATATATAATGATAAAGAAATTAAGTATATATTCACTCAGAAATAATTTAACATGAGACAAATAATATGGATGTAATAGATAAAGGATTCTGATTTCATGATTCATTATAATCCTAGAAAGGAAAACAAAGTGGATGATACTTTGAGTGATAAAAATAATGCTACATTGACCATATTACGTTTGAAACCTGACCCTTTAATTAATGATTTGATGAATTTTAGCCTACATATTGTGGATGTAGGAACCAACTCCATTTTTTTTAGGTTTATGTACAGTCACTTTTGTTAGAAATAATTAAGAAATATTAGAAATAAGATCATATATTTTAGTAAAAGATATAATCTATTAAGAATTGTAATTTGTTTGGTTTTAATATTTCTAAAGAAGGTGTTATCATATTCAGAAACAATTTAGGTGTGCCTTGTGAATCCTAGTTGAAAAAAGATTTGTTGACTAAATCCCATAGTTATCAGTTTTTCATTTATCTGTGAATCACTAAGATGTATAGATATATTTGGTATTATTACTGGTGGGATGGAATGAAAATAGATATTGCTGACTTTACCATGAATTATTTAACTTATCAGTAGGTTAAATCAGAATAACAATTACCAAAGGGAATGCTTCATAATTTACCCGTACTAGAGTGGAAATGAAACAATATATCAATATATTTCAAGGTGGTATTACTAAATACTTCTCAAGGTAACAATGTCATCTGATTCATTGTTTATTAATTGACTAAATATGCACATTTCCATCATATTCGAGATATTAGGTCTTTAGATCAAATTTCTTGACTCTACCTTAAGGTGACAGTCAAGTTACATGGATTTAATCACTCCATTATGTCAAATCATGATCCCAGGTCCAGTTTTAATTTTTGGAAAGGCCTTTATAAGTCATTAGGTATTGAATTTAATTTCAATACAACTTTTTATCCTCAATCAGATATAAATTCTGAATAAACAATTCTGGAATTTGAAGACATATTTCATGTTTTTTGAATTGATTACCAAGGGAGTTTTGATCATAATATTTATTTAGTTAGTTTTCTTATAATAATCATTTTCATTCCATTATAAATTTGGCACATTTTTAGGTATTTTATGGAAAGTGGTGTCGAATTCCATCTTTTTGGGATGATGTGGCTGAAAGGAAGTTTTTGGACAAGATTTGGTCTATTAAATGGTAGATAAGGTAAATATAATTTAGTAACACATAAAGAAGTCTCAGAATATATAGAAAATATATACATATAATGGGGGAAATATATTTCCTTTTAGGTATGCAATCATGTTTTACTTAAATTTTCTCCATGAAAGGTGTTATGAGTTTTGGTAAAAATGGAAAGCTAAGTCCACAGTTAATTAGACCATATGAAATCTTAGAGAAATTTAGATCAAATTCCTACCATGTGGATTTTCCTCTAATTTTATCTTAGTTACACAATATATTTCTTGATTTAATGTTAAGTAATTATGTTCTGGATTCATCTCTTATTTTGATCCCTGGAGTAGTTCAGTTGGAAGAGAAATATTCTTATGAGGAACAACCGGTTAAAATTATTGACAATATAGAGAATGTATTGTGGAAAAAGGTAACTCAAGAAGTTAATATTTTATGGAAAACCCATATATTTGAATAAGAAACATTGTAATCTAGAAATACTATGAGGGAAATATTTCCATAATTGTTAAATAAGTGAATAAAATTGTGACGATGTAATTTTGAAAAAGAGGGAAGAATGTAACAAACTAGGTAATGATTGAATAATTAATTTTCTTATTTATTAGTATTTATGAATTTTATATTTATATTCATTATAAAAATATTAAGTAATTTTAAATTAAAAAGGATTCTATTTTTGATTTTGTACTCGACGCGCAACACCGAGAATAAAAGAACCATGAAATAATATTATTCTAAATATAACTGTTATAACCAAGATTTTATTTTTATGATAATAAATAGTATTAAATAATTTATGAAATATTTATAAATTTCCTACTAAATATAAATTTATTGAAAAATTCTTTGTAAATGATAACAATTTTTTAGTAATGACAACAAAAATATGTTTTCTTCAAAAATAATTTTTATTTATTTTTGTGATAAAATATTATAATTAATTTCTATAAATTGTAGAAAATTTATTTGGTAAGATGAAATTAATTTTGAAGATCATAATATAAAAAATAAAATAGGGTAAAATTTTGTTATTTTTTGGAAAATGTTTATTTTTTAGTGAGTAGTAAAAAATACAATCTTTCTAAAAATGTAATTTATTTTCAAAAAATTAAGTAATTTTAAAGTATTATTATGATTTAAATAATATTTAATGTATAATAGGTATTATTTAGTTATATTTAATCCACTTATTTAATTTTTCATCAACTTTATATTGTATTTTAGTAAAAGTTTATTTTTTTTGTTTAGAAAATGGTGTTTTTTGAAAACCATTTTAATTAATTAAAATATTCACTAATGAGGAATGTTTTAAATAAAATTTATTTATTATATTTAAAAAAATTAATTTATATTCATAAAATGATTATTATTATTCATAAAGTTAATATAATATCATCTTTTTCTAGAAAAAACAATCCTCTTGAAAAACAGATTTTTCATCACGTCTGCTGATTTTTTTTTAATTTAGTTTTTTCACTTCCATGATTTGAATTTGGTAAAATGGATTCCATATTTTGAATAATCATAATTTATAATTTCTAATAGGGTCAACTTAATTTTTGTCTATAATGAATAGTGAAAATAGTAAAAAATAATTACCATGTTTAAGGTAAAAATGGGTTTACCAGGGGGTTAAACTAAAAATATAAGTATTTAAAGATAACCCAATGCATGTATAAATCCTATTTTAAGGCGTTATTTTAGTGTTATCCTTACCATGTAAGAATCTTTGTTCATTTTTATGATTTCCTCATGTGAATGACTTTATCATTTTCGAGTGTTTTGATAAACATTCATTAGTTTTTATGTGGGTTATTTTACCCACTTATAAAAGGATCTCCCATATCCTCCCCTATTCACACCTTCAAATACATTTGTCGCAGCTAATACCTTCCGAAATATCTTCCTTTTTTCCTCCCCAAACCTAGATCCTTTATATTGATCATTAATCCATCCTAAGAAGCCTTTAGGTGAAAACCTAAGGGAGATACCTAAAGAAGTGGAAGATAAATAACTTATAAGAAGATTTGGAATCAAGGATTTAAGGATGATTAAAGTAAATAAATAAGTAAAGTAAAAATTAATGAAGAGTTTTCGTAAAAATAAATCACTTTTTCTGTTAAAATTATCATATTTTGAAAAAAATTGATACTGGTCGGAAGTGTCCACTTTTTATTATAATGTTATGTTATGTATGAGTTATAGACTAATTCCCTAAACCTATAAACCTTAAAATATACTCAAATATAAGATAATTAATTATTTACTTAACAATCAAAATTATGAAATGTTTAAGCCTGGGTCCTTACACTCCATCCTAGAATAGCAAGTCAGACATCCAAATATGGATGCTTTCCTTTGTCCCTACCTACATTCATGAAGTATGTATGAGTACCAAATGGAATTCCAAACAGGCTTTGACATATACTCATTAGTCCACCACCAATTGTGTTTCAATTTATACCATATTTGAATATAAAATGAGTAGTGTATAGGTAAAAATAAATTAAAATAGTAAATAAATGAATCACATCGGTCCGTGTTCCTCATGGGAAACATGACCAATACTACCTGCTTCAGAATAATATGAGATTTATTTATACTAATGTCACTCTTTATATGAATATGTATTTATACGAATGATCATGTATATATATGAACGATAATAAATTCTCATGGAATTTATGCTTAGGATAAAATTATGAGCAAGCATTTATATAAATAAATCATAGTCCAACTCCAAGTGTCTTCTTTGACTTGGAAGACATGTCAATTAATTTAATTTAAAAGGCATCCTAAGCCCATGTAAGGGGTTCTATAGAAAGGAATCTGAGTATCACACTAAGTTTATTATAAAAACCCATCACTATAAGATTCCATCTAAGTTGTTCCATAAAAACCCAAGTATCAATCATGGTGTAATATAATTCACAATCCTTTAATCCCATCCATGGTATACCACATAGGGAATGTGGTATTACTCCTAGAATAATATAGTAACATTTCCTATCAATATTTTCCAAGGTAATCTACTAGGGAACCAAGTATCACTCATAGGAAAAATTATGGCATCCAATCAGTGAGTCCTCCCAAGTTATTCTATGTAAAAACCTAATTATCACTCCTGGTGTGTTATAGTACATTTATAAACTTTTAATTATAATGCTTGACAAGCCCATTAAATGTGTCCCATTTAAGAACCCTCATATCTCCCTTATCATGACATGTGGAATGGTCATGGTTAACATTATCCCATACTATTAAACAATTCACTTAATTCAAATTAACCAATTCATTTAATAATGATAACTCAAGATATTAACCAAGTAATGGAAGGTCCTATGCATGTCCTACCATTTCCTTTAGTTTAATTCAAAATTTAATTTCATTTCAAAGGTAAAACTCCTGACACCTTAATAGGTAGTTAAATGTAATTCAAGAAATAGGTCTCATAGGCCATTAAGTAAGGAACACCCTAAAGGGTATCTCACATCAAGGGGACATCATCTGACATTAAAATTTGGTTGCTATGATTACCCTTACTTAATTTAATTAAATTTAGTTTTAGGGGTCTCATTGGATAATTCCCTCACGAGTTTCAACGATGCATATTATAAAACATAGAAACATTATGGAAAAAGAACTATACCACCTAACTTAGAGTGGTAGTACTCTACTCATCCATTTTTGTCCTTTAATTTGAGTTAAAATTGGAGAAATTGATGAAAAAGGCAAACACCCTAAAAACAGAGCCAAATAGATCGACTAAGAATATCATCATCGATGGAAAGAGATTTGAAAACAAGATCTAAAGTAGTGAAGGAATTACTGAGAGGAATTTAATGGGATGAATGGTTATTGAATTTTATGTCATATTAGAGAGATCCCTCAATGACTATATGGAGGGATGAGAGATCAAACTGGATGCTGATATATTTTTCATGAGTTTGAAAAGAAAAAATTAGGATAATATAAAAATAATGAGGGTTAAAATTGTAATTTCAACATTTTTTATGAGGCAGACAGTTCGGCTGCACAATTTTCCAAATTTTGTGTCTCATCGTGTGTATATACTGGTTATGTGGAACTAAAGGTGCGTCCTTGTGTGAACAGTTTTTGAAAACCATACGACCCCCTTCAGTGAATGGTAGTACCCCACATGATCCTACAACCTAAGGGGAAGTGTTTAAATAATCTTACTCCCCTCTGGAGTTCACTACAAAATACTACAAGGTTGAGTCACATGGTTAGCACTAACCTTGTATTAACCATGTGGCATGGTATTCCTTTCCAAAAAACTAAAGCTTCACACTTTGAACAAGCTTGAGATGATCCAAAACCAATTCTTGTCCGATTAATCACATTAAATGAAAAAAATGGTTTTAATTTTTTTTTGAAGTATCGGTACCTCTTGGAAAAGATGAGATCTTAAATGAATCATGTCTTATCACTAGTCTTCCACCATGTTTCCCTATGTTAGTAATAATTTAAATATATCATTGATATAAAGATTTCATCATCCTATCTACCAAGAAATCAGGGCACCCCTTTATCTCACATAATAAATCCATTTAGTAGAGATGGTTGATATGTGATAACACACTCATCGCTCTTTCGAGTCACCCATATAGTGATGCTTGTGTGGAACCCCACCACATCGCTCACCTGGTCACATTTTGTTGTCCTAAAAGTTCCACTATTTAAATAATCATGTGGTAGGTCACCCCTCTATCCCACATCATATATCCAGGTGGGTAGTGGGTCGGTTGATATGCACCAACACACTCATCGATCATTCAATCCACCCACTAGTGATGATTGTATGATGTCACACTACACCTCCATCCTATTACGTCATGCCACCTATATTCTCCTGCCATGATTTTAGTTACCTATATTTTTGTATGTCCATAGTCTATGCCCCTATTTTTCCATAAATAGACTCATAAATCCACCCTTATAGAGGGATAATAGGATTTAAACTCTGATCTAATGTATAATTTAGAAATGACATTAATAGTGATGTAATTTAATTAATCACATGTTATAACACAATCAAGTTCCATTAATAACAAATAATTTTAATATAATCAATATTTAAGTTAAAAATTAATAATAATTAAAATTTAAAAAAATAATATAATTTTTTATGTATTTAATACTACTTTATAATAATATAATTAATAATAAATACTCATTCAGGCACAAAGCATGTTATGCATATATAGTTTTTAAATTATAGATGTTATGTTATTTAAAAATCATTATTTTTTATATTTAAATTATTCAATGGTAAGTATTTTTTTTAAAATTCTAATCATTTTTAATTAATTTTTTCAATGTCAGGTAAATGTTTTATGTTTCATTTAGATTATATCTATATATAATATTTTATAATATTACAAATTCACCTACTTGAAATTTTTTAGAGTATAAATGATATGCTTTGAAATAAGGTTATATTGTGTCATTTAATTTTTTTTATTACATTTAAAAAATTATACTTATTTTAAAATATTTTCTATGTTTCCAATCAATGTTTAAATTTTAATTTAGAATGTATTTATATTTTACATTTTATAAGTTTTAAAGTGGATTAATTAAAACCTAATATGATTTTTGATTTTTTATTTGGCAGACTGAGAAATATTATAAAATATAAACTATAAATAAAATAAAAATCAAATTTAAAGCATACACCAGGCACAAAACAAATAATTAAAAATAAGAAAATTTTCATCAGAATAATAAACAAAGAATAATATTGGCAACGCAAAACATTTATGTTTTAAAAAATAATAATTATACATTAAAAGAAGTTGGTGAAATTAAAAGTTTATTAAATATAAATTATAAATAGATTATAAATGAAATTTAAAACACACTTAAGACCAATATAACAATTGAAAATAAAAAAAAATCCTAAAAATAGTAATTAGAAAAGTTTAAGTAGTAATAATATTATATGACTAAATAAAACTAATTAAATTAGGAAAATAATTATGTATAATTAACATTTTCTTTATTTTATTAATAATTTTTTTAATTATATAATTATTATTAATATGGTCATAATTAATAAAAATGTATTGATTATTAATAATAATATTGTATATTTATAAACACATAATTAAATAATATTAAAAATAATAGTTTCATAATTAATAATAAAATAATAAAATAATAAAATAATAATTAATAATATTAATAAATCCATAGTTAATAAACACAAGATAATTAATATATTATTTTAATGAAGTCATAGTAACTAATATATTATATTAATAAAGTATTAATTAAAACTTTGAAAGGTTATATAATGTAAAATATAGAAATAATCAAAATGAAATCAATAACATGAATTGTAAACAAAAATAATAGTTGAAAGTGTGGTAAATTTAGTGATAATAATTAACAAAAAATATTTTTAATGGAACAATGTAATTTTGTTTCAAGAAATAAAATTTATACTTTTAAAAAGACAACATTTTTTGTTGATTAAATTATTATTTTTTCTTTTTATCTTCACAAAATTATATATTTTTTCACTTATTTTTTATGTTTAAATTCAATGTGTTAGATAAAATTTTCATTTTAATTATATTTTTAATTTTTTAACCATTCAAAGTCACCTACATGAAACATTTTTATATTTGAAATAGCTGACTCTGAATGTGTATATAATATAAAATAAAAAAAAAATCAAAATGTTATATAACACATAGAATGTACTCATTAAAAATAACAGAGAAGATAATAAATTTAGTAAAAATAATATAGATAAAGTAATTTAAATGATATACAATATTATTGTTTAAAAACATATTCTTTTAACAAAGTTACATTCTTAATCACACCATTTTTATTTATTAAATACAATATTAATTATTACCAATTATATTATTAAACTTTATTTATCGTAAATTAATAAATATTAATTACATTATTAATAATTAATAATTATATCATTATTAATTATATTATCAATTAATAATTAAATAAAATATTTATGAAAGATTACATTATTTTTTAATACTAGTATTATATTTTATTAATTGAATTATTTTACTATTAATTTTTTATTAATGAATATGAATTAAATTATTATTATTAATTACATTATTAATTACCCATGTAGTTTTAGCACTCAGAAAGACTTAATTTAAAAAATTTAGAAAATATAATTAACTCATTCCCTGCACTAATATTATAAAGGTTCGGTATAGATCAAGTCCATGATTATTCCCTTTTTGTGAGAATAATCTTAAATATTTATTATTATACCAATTTACAACCAAATCAAAATCTTATAAAATCACAACTGAAGTTACTATTACTAAACTCAAAATTATTTAAAAACTGTGAATAAAAAATGAAATACAAAAATAAATAATAAAATGTCGTTTTTCCCATAAATATATGTTGGTCGGAGTAGATTACTCAGGAGGGGAGGGGTGAATTTAGTAACTATAAAAACTTCTATAAAAAGTATTTCCAAAAAAGGGGGTTTTCCCAAAAGTTAGATACAACCTAGTTAGTCATGGTTATACTGTTATATGATATTGACTTTTTAAATAACTTCTTAGAAGATTTATTAATTCTCAGTAGTCTTAATATCAGTTTTTAAAGTTACTTTTGAAGCTATTATACAAAGAAAAGACAGTTATAACTTCTTTATAAGACTAACTATTAAAGTGAATTTAGTTATTTTAGAGATATATAGAAAAGAAGTAAAATAGAGAAGACTAAATTAAGTATCACAGCGGATATGAAACAAGTGGTTCAGTCTAATGCTGAGACCTAATCCACTCCACTTGGTGATCACCTACCACCAAGAATTTTATATAAATAAACTTGATCCACACCCTGGATCGGGGTTAAACAACAGTACACCAAAATGTCCGGGTCACACAGGGACCTCTTCCATAGTTCTTTGGGGGTACAGATGACTAGACCACACATGGACCTCTTCCACACATATCAGTGGGTATACACAAGAGTAAAATAATGTTTGAGTAATGATAACTTGTATCCTTCAGTTTGATGTAGGAGACATAGTGTGTTATTATACAAAAACACACACTGCTCGAAAGTTAATAAAACGATAAACAACAAAGAAGAAAGATTGAGATAGGTTTATAAGTTCTTTGAGTGTTAGTCATTGTAGCTCTGGACTTCTGAGATGAAGCAGATGCAGAACTCAAGTCCTCATCTGGAAAATAGATTGTTGTAATTCAGACAGATCCGACTTGTGTTCTTCATGATGTTTGACAGTATGAAGATATTCTTGGGATTACAGTATACTTCGTGTGTTCTTCAGCAGAATTGAGTTTCATGATCCAATTCTCTAAAATGTATATTATTCTAACATTCATTACCACCAGCTTTTTCTTTGTGCCGTGCTACTTTATACCTTTTTATGGGCCACATTACTCTTTTATATTGGAGTGCATGTGTTGGGGAGGACAGGTTGCATGTATTCTACACCTCATACCTCATACTGTCTGATGATATGTCAACAAAGAAACATTAATTATGTTAGTGCATTAAAATCTTCAAATATGACCATTAGAGATTAAACTGAAAGACGAAAAAATATATATTAGGAAACAGTGTCATAGTATTTCATGGAAATGGTGTCTCCTTTACACGATGTATGGATTGGTCACGGTGTCTCGTAGTCACGGTGTCTTACGGTCACGGTGTCTCATAGTTACAATGTCTCATTTTCACAGTGTCTCATGGTCATGGTGTCTCATGGTCATAGTGTCTCATGGTGACAGTGTCTTATGGTCACGGTGTCTCATGGTCATGGCATCTTGTTCACGGTGTCTTGTTCATGGTGTATGGATATCACAGTGTCTGGATGTCATAGTGTCAACTTCACGGTGTCTGCTTCACGGTGTCTGCTTCATGGTGTTTGAATGTTCACGGTGTCTGCTTCATGGTTTCTCAGACATAGGAAAATACCTATATTTAGACTTAAGTAGTGATACTTATGGAAAGAATTAAACTTAATCATTTTTTAGAGAAATCATTATAAAGAGAGTCAAAAGATAGTATACGGTATCCAAACTAAGTGTATAGACCTTAAGAGATTTGAATAGCTTTTACTAAGTAAATGTACATTTGATGTGAGATAGATTACATAGAGTTAACATAGTTTATAGACTAAAAAGGAATTGGGATCATTAAAACATGATTAATACAAGAGAAATCTAACAATATCCCCCTTTTTATGATCAAAAATCATATAAGATTAAATTATATGAACTAACAACATAGTTCTTAAGTGCATGTAGCATATATAGATTCAAGGATTTCTCCAAGGTGTCTATAAAATATCATATGGTTATCATAGACTTCTCCCCCTTTTGGGATTATCAAAAAGTAGCAATAAATAGAAGAACAAAAGTGACAAGAAACGTGCATAATGTATTAGAGAAAGAGAGTGGAATTACAAAGATTAAATCAAATGAAACATGATTCCCATAAAAAAATAGTAAACACTGTCCTTCACTAACAGGTCTTCTCTTTGCCTTTATCAGCGGCTACAGAAGAGGAAGCCATATGAGATTAAGTGGAGGTAGAAGAAGGGATGGAGTTGGTCAATAGAGAATGTAAAGGAAATCCTTCAAAAACAGAGGGAGATAGAGTAGTTATAGTAGAATACCGAGGAATTTGTTGATCAAGGATCACAGGCCTAATCTGACTCAATGCATGACTAACAGACATGGAAGTGGAGGCAAGGGAAGAGGTGAAAGTAGGAAACCAGGTCTCAGAGGTGCGGCTACAGGAGAAACAATGGTTGTACTATGGACATGAAGATATGGTCTCAGGATTTTGATAAAATCCCCAATGATCTCTCCACCATACTACATGGATTTATCAAAATCATCCTTGTTCTCTATAAACTTTTCAAGAAACTGAGAAAACTCTATGAGATTTTGGACTTGGGTCTCAAAATCTTGAGTAATAGGAGGAATCCTCATATTTTACACAAGATACTTGAAATGATTCATCATATCAGTCTTTGAGAAGATTTAGTTGAAATAGAAATCCAATTTCTTGGAAATATCTTGCTGAGCATCATTACCAACGTTATAATGGATTTGGACCAGATCAAGAACTGTGTAACTGTTCTTGATAACTTCATGTAGAGAATATTTATTGATGCCACAAAGCACAGACTGAAGTTCTGCTTTGAAAATTGTTCTGATCAGGTCACTATCTAATGAAGGTTGAGATGATTTCCCAGATGCCTTAGAAGCATTGACAGCTGGGGTCATATATTTCAGTTGGTTCAGAACTTTTTAAAGACACCTCATATATTCATCAGTGAGATTGTTAAGATTTAAAATAAGCTCTCTCATCACCTTCACAATAGGTTTGTTCATTTCAGTGACCTTTTCAACTAAGGAAGCTAAGTGAGGTTGAATCTAAGATGCAATATACTATGGGATTTGAGGAACATAAGGTTCTATAGGATGAGAAGCAATCTCTGATTTCAAATGCATATCTTTCTGTATTTCTTCAATCACACCTATTAGTGTCTTCACTTCAGCACTAAGCATTCTGTATTCATCTCGGAATTCCTGAATCTCATGAATTATTTTATGTTTAATCAGCCAAATAACATTCTCCAAAAATAAAGAGGCATCATTCTCACATAGATGTTTCACAAGAGCAGGTTGAAAATTCATGACCTTTTCAACACTAGACAAAAGGGTAGCACCAAATTCTATTAGATCTTCTTTACTCACCAAGGATGGTTGGTCTGATGAAGGTTTAGAAATAGGGATTTATATGGTTTCAGGTTACCTTTTAGGGGTGATATTAGAGACCGATTTCAACTGTAACAAAGAGGAAAGGTCAAGGCATTTTGGTGATACTTGCTGAGAGTCATCCACATTATAGAAACTAGGGAACTTATATCGAGTGTCTATAGGACTTGAAACAATTGGTTTTGGTACTTTAGTAGATTCTAGATTCGGGGTTTTCTCCCCCAAAATAGTATTACCCTTCTCAATATTGAGAGGCCTAGGATCTTGATCCATTTCCACAAATTCAAGTTGTTGTTTTTCACCCATTTTCTATCAATCCAATTGAAAATCCACCTCCATCCTTTCCTCAGCTGAAGGAATGAGTTCAGGAACAGATTGTTCCACTGGGAGTTCCTCAAGGTTAGCCTCTTGAATAATATGTATATCTTCCACTATAGGTTCTTCCATGGAATTATTTTCAGTTAATTTGGAATCAAATTCTATTTCACCCTCGAGTTGATCATCTAGATTAGCAATATCTTTAAAAGCATGAACCTCTTCTTCAAGAACATCATGAGGAATAGAAGTATTGTCTTCCTCAATAGAAACAGTTTCCTTGGGAGGCACAAAAACAACTTCTTCTTCTTTATAAGAGTATCCAAAAACTTCATCTAGTTCCAAACCTGGATCATAAATATTTATTGGTATTGAGGGATGTTCCAAAGGATTGAATTTTTCATAAAGTCTATCATTTTCTTCTACCCATGCCTTTTTCCAAGGGTTCCAATTTATTTTCATCCTCTTGATAGTGATTTTTAAAAGTCAGTACTCACAATCCTTGATAACATCCTCATTAGGTCCAACCATACCTTTGGCATGAAGCATGGCTGAGATAAGCCGGGAGTAAAACATGGAGGTTGACTTGGATGCAGCTTTGATCAGTTCACACATATGGTGTATGATATACTTATAAAGGTTGATCTTATACCCATTTTTCATAAGATGAATCAGAAAAACATCCTAAACTTTTAGTACAGAAAAATATTCTATTCTTGGGCTAATCAGGTTCTAAATAAACTCAAAAAAAGCCTTGATTCTCCATCTAGTTTAGCATCAATGGATCTTCTCTTGGTGCCATTTCCAGTCAAGATTTTCATAGCATCTTTTAAGAAAAATAATTCAGTAGAGGGTGGAGGCCCTATCTGATAATCCTCATAGATTCCTTCATGAGGTATCCCAAGGCATGCTTCCCATAACCTCGAAGAGAATGATCATTTCTCCCATTGATCCAGATTCTCACAAAATATCCATCTTCAGACTCGAAGGAGAACTGAACATATTGATAAAACGGAGCCACTAACATAGGATAGATATGTCTATATTCCTTCAAAAACCACTCTATCCATCCTTGCTCTTTCAAAACAATCAGAACCAGAGACTTACTTAACAGAATACATTTGGGGCAAAGCTCTTTCTTAGTTACGACAACTCAGTTTACCAGATTTGGGTTTATAGGACCTTCGCGTGCTAGCTTGGGTGTAATTTTCTTCTTCTTTTCTCTACATTTCTTAGGGTTCGACGATGAAGGGCGTTTCATCCTAGGAATCCATCTAAGTTTTGAGAGAGAGAGAAGGGTTGTAGGTTTGAAGAGAGGCTACGAATGAGTGAATAGAAGAAATATCGAATGAAGGAAAAACGATACTTCCTTTATTTTATCCATTAAGAATACTAAAACTCGCAAAAGTAAAAGTGTGGGAAAACAGAAAGGTTAAAAGGTTAATTACTGTGATGCAATTTTTAATTCAGATATAAAAATCATAAAGAATCTTTATAGTGAGATCACATCGGGTCCTTATGGTGAGACAGTAACTGAGCATTACGGTGAGACACTAAACATGACCTTTATTATAAGATAGTAATCATGAAATTTTTGGTGAGATAGTAACTGTTATATATTAGTCATGAAGCACTAACTGTGAGACTGTAATCCTGAAACAATAAGATATTTACTTAAGATTTATCATACCTAATTCAAGTATGATGTAGTCTATTCATTCAGAATTTAATGATTTGGAAAATATATCAGCAATCTGATACTCAGTACAAATGAATTCCAAAGTGATATCACCTTTTTGATAATGATCTCTCAAAAAGTGATGTCTTACATCAATATGGTTTGTCCTAGAAGGTGAAACATTATTTTTAGATATGTTAATAGCACTTTTGTTTTCACAGTTTATAGGTAAATGCCTAAATTGATATCCATAATCTAGTAATGTATGTTTTATCCACAAAATTTGTGCATAAAACTACTAGTAGCTATGTATTCAGCTTTTGCAGTAGATAATGCAACATAACTTTGTTTCATACTACACCATGATACTAGTGACTTTTATAAAAAGTGACATGTTCTGGAGGTTCTTTTTAAATCTAACTTTCAGCCCCCGAAGTCCACATCAAAATAACTAACTAATTCAAATGATTGTCTTCTAGGATAGAGAAGTCCTAGATTGGGTGTCTACTTGAGGTATTTGAAAATTATCTTTACAACATTTAAATGATATTCCAGAGTATTTTCTTGAAAATTAGAACACATACACACACTAAACATAATGTCAGGTCGACTAGCAGTCAAGTAGGGTAAACTTTCAATCATTCCTCTATAAGTGGTTTGATCAACAGATTTCCCATCATTATCAAGATCCAACATACAAGTGGTACTAATGGGAGTGTTACTACTTTTAGTTCAATCCATTCCAAAACGTTTTAGAAGATATCTAGTATATTTACTTTGAGTTAAAATAATTCCATTAATATTTTGAAAGATTTTAAATCCAAGAAAGAATTTTAGTTCACCCATTAAACTCATTTCAAATTCATTTCGCATCATTTTAGAAAAATAAACACATAAAGAATTTTTTTAAGATCCAAAAATAATGTCATCTACATATATTTTGAAAAAATAAATCATCATTTGAATTTTGTTATATAAAAAGGGTAGGATCAGCTATTCCATTCATAAAAACTTTGGAAATAAGAAAAGTACACATCCTATCATATCAGGCTCTTGGATATTGTTTTAAACCATATAAATATTTGAATAATTTAAAAATATGATTTGGAAAATGAGGGTTTGTAAATCAAGGGGGTTTTCAACAAAAACATCCTCAGCTATATACCCATTTGAGAATGAATTTTTAACATCCATTTGATATAGTTTGAAATATAGATGTGCAGCATTGGAAAGCAGGATTATGATGGCTTCAAGACTAGCTACTAGTGAAAAAGTCTCCTCATAGTCAATTCCTTCTTCATGACAATAGCCTTGAGCAACTAATCTAGCCTTGTTTCTAACTATGTTACCAGCCTCATCTACCTTATTTCTAAACACCCATTTAGTGCCTATGGTGAATGTTTCCTTAGGACATTCAAAAAGTTTCCAAACATTGTTCCTTTCAAACTGATTATGTTTTTCTTGCATAGACATCACCCAAAATTTATCATTGATAGAATCATTAATGTTTTTAAGTTCAAGTTGTGACAAGAAGACTTGATGTTCTACCTGATTTATAAGATAAGCTCTAGTTTGTGTTCCATTGTTTAGGTCTTCTACAACAGCATCTAAAGGATGGTTCTTCAGAGTTCTAGAAGTTCTAGAAAATGAGGGACTAGTGATTTCATGTTCATCGAAAGGTCCAGGTTCATTGTGACATGATTCTAGATAATTTACAGAATTAGAAGTTTTTACAGATTCTTTCACAGAAGTGTTCGATGATTCTGAATTGATGATCAGATTTGATACATCATCCTCCAGGTTTTCTAGAGAGGTTTTAGGCTGATGTGGATCTGTTTCATCAAATATGACATGGACAGATTCTTCCACTCATTTAGTTCTTTTATTGAACACTCTATAGGCTTTACTAGACATGGAATATCCTAAAAAGATACATTCATCACTCTTGGATGCAATTTTTTTAAGATTTTCCTTAATATTAAGAATATAGACTTTACAGCCAAAAACATTGAAGTACTTAACTTTGGGTTTTGTATTGTTCTATAAATCATAAGGAGTCCTCTTAAGAATGGGTCTGATCAACACTCTATTGATTTTGTTGCTTGTTGTATTGACAACTACAGCCTAAAAATAAACAGGTAAGTCATATTCATTAAGCATTTTCCTAGATATCTCTTGCAGGTTCTATTTCTTCTTTCTACAACCCCATTTTCTTAAGGTGTTCTATGGGAAATAAATTGTGACTATAACCATTTTGTGATAAAAAGGATTAAAACTATTTATTTTCAAACTCACGGCCATGATAACTTCTTGAGGATTTGATTCTAAGTCCAATAAAATTTTCCACGGACTTGGAATATTTAGTAAAATAAAAGAATGCTTCACTTTTGTGATCCAGAAAGAAGGTCCAAGTATATCTAGAAAAGTAATCTACAAGAACATAAACATAGTGCTTACCATTTAAGAAATAAACTCTAAATTGTCCATATAAATCCACGTGAACCAGTTCGAGAGGTTGAGAAGTTGATACTTATTTTTCTGGTTTGAAGGAAATTTTTTGTAGTTTTCCCTTTTTGAAGGGATTACACACTTTTTCATTTGGAAACTCAAGTTTGGGTAAGTCTTAAACTAATATTTTTATAGTTAACTTAATTAGGGAGTGAATTTTACAATTTCCTAGTCTCCTATTCCAGAACCAAGACTCTTTATGAAATACACTTAAACATGAAGAATTTTGAGAAGCTAAGGAATCTATGTTAACATAGTAAACATTTTCATTTCTTAAATCATAAAACACTAATTAATATTTAGAATTAAAGATATTTCAAGCATCATTTTCAAATCTAACATGAAATCCATCATTACATAATTGTGAGATACTAAGAAAATTATATTTTAATCCATCAACAAATAGTAATTTAGAAATTAAAACAGAGTTAGAGTTACCAATTTGGCTGAGGCTAATTATCTTTCATTTGGCATTGTCCCCAAATGTGACATGTCATCCATCTATTTTTATTAGATTCTTAAAGCATGAGTATTATATTATCATGTGTCTTGAACATCCTCTATCTAAGTACTATAAACTTTTACAAGAAATCATTATTCATCTTTCCTACAAAAAGATTAATAAAAAAAGATTTTGGTACCCATACTTGTTTGGGCCCACTAATATTAGTAATAAGTTCTTTGGGAACCCATATTTTCCTCATAGGTTTCCTATAAGAATTAAGTAAAGTATTTGAAAAATAAACTCTATTAGGTCAACAAAAACGTGAAATGGAAGAATATGTATCATGGATTGAATTAGTTAATTTGTGTCCAAAACTGGGAGTAAAACTATATGTCCAAGATATTGAAATAAAATTTGTTCTACCAATATTTCTTTTTCCAGGTTGATAACCAATTCCAGTCTTATATTTAGGGAAAATTTGTTTTCCTAGCATTTGAGTAAGGGTATTGTTCCCATTGGTAAACTTTTCAAGGCCATTCTTCAATTTCTCATTAGACATTTTTAATTTGTTGTTTTCTTTGAGAAATTGATCTTTTTTCTCTTTTTCAGTTGTGAGTTCATATTTAACAGTCACAGTGAGAGCCTGATGTTTTTCAATGATTTATATTTTTCTTTTAGTTCATTGCATGTTTCTTCAAGCATGTTATAGTATTCAAACATTTCTTCATTAGTCATGTTATCAGAGTCACTATCATCTCCAGAATAGTATGAATCACGTACAGAAGAGTCCAGTGTTACCTCAGATGTTTTTTTTATAAAACACATATTGTCTTTATTTTCATGTTCATCATGTTGTGTTTCTGAGTCACTTGAACTGTCCTCAGAAGCAGTCCAGTTTTCTTTCATTTCCTTTTTATACTTATTGTCATTTTCCTCATATTTCTTTTTGTACTTGAGATTTGGACAGTCAGCCTTGATATGTCATTTGTGCTTACATTCATAACATACAACTTCATCAGCCTTGTCACTTCTTTTCCAATCCTTCTTTCAATTTCATTTTTGGTCATATTTTCCCTTGAAGATAGGTTTTCTGAAAAATGTCTTCTTCTTGTAAAATATATTAAATATTCTATCTAATTGATCCATCTCCTCATCCCTGTTAGGTAATTAATTGTTCATTGGTGGAGCTTACTATAGAAGCTTTTAGTTTTCCTTCTTCTTTGTGTTTAGAGGTAGTGGTCTTGAATGCAACAAATTTCTTCTTTAGTTCATCCTTCTCTTCCTTGTTGACTTTCAGTTCCTCTTCATACATCATTAGTTTCCCATTGAGTTCTTTTATAGGTAGCCTATTGATGTCGCATGATTCACTAATAGAGACAGAGGTTCCCCTCCATCTGTAGATTAGATATCTATGAATTCTGATGATTTATTCCTTGGCAGTGACTTCTCCTCCAAGCGAGATCATTGTGTTGAAAATCACATTGAACCTAAGATACATGTCAGAAATAGGCTCATCAGGTTTCATTTTAAAATTATCATATTTTATAGTATAAGTATTAATTCTCATTTCTTTTACACTAGATGTTCCTTCATGTGAGACAGACAGGGTATCCCAAATCTCATGGGCTGTTTTACAAGCAGAAATTTTATTGAATTCCTCATCTCCTAAGGAGGATTATAAAGCATTCATATCTTTTCAATTGTTATTGTAATTAGTTTTGGTAGGTTAATACCATGTGATTCTTTCTGTAGCAGGAATCATATATTCATCTATAATAGAAGACTAAATTTCAAAAATCATTCTCTATAAATGCATTTTCTTTTTAATTTTCCATTGATCATATTTGGTTCCATTAAATAATAGTGGTCTATTGGTAGAAACACCTTCCAATGTATCATCCATAATAAATATTACTTTAAAAGAGATATAAATTTATAATTAACATAAATTTATAGATCATTAAAGTACAACTACAATCATAGTTTAATAAGATTAAACAGAGTCCTAATAAACTACCTCTGATACTAAATGTTGGTCAGATTATATTACTCAAGAGGGGAGGGGTGAACTGAGTAACTATAAAAATTTCTATAAAATGTGTTTCCAAAAAAAGGGGGATTTTCCAAAAGTTAGATACAACCCAGTTAATCAATTTTATACTGTTATAAGAGTTTGACTATTTAAATAACTTCTTAGAAGATTGATTAATTATTATTAATCTTAATATTAGTTATTAAAGTTACTTTTGAAGCTATTCTACTAAGATAATACAGTTATAACTTGTTTCCAAGACTAACTTTCAATGTGAATTTAGTGATTTCCGAGTTATATAGAAAAGTAGTAAAATAGAGAAGACTAAATTAAGCATCCCAACGTATATGAAACAAGTGGTTTAGTCTCAAGCTGATACATAATCCACTCCACTTGGTGATCACTTTCCACCAAGCAGTTTATATAAATAAACTTGATCCACACCCTGGATCGGTGTTAAACAATAGTACACTGGACTGTCCAGGTCAAAAAGTGACCTCTTCCACAGTTCTTCGTGGGTACAGACGACCAGGCCACACAGGGACCTCTTCCACACTTATCAGTGGGTATACACAAGAGTAAAAGAATGTTTGAGTAATTACATATTGTATCCTATAGTTTTATGCAGGATACAAAGTGTGTTATTATATAGAAACACACACTGCTTGAAAGTTAATAAAAAGACACACAACAGAACAAAAACATTGAGATAGGTTTAGAAGTTCTTTGAGTGTTAGTCTTTGAAAATCTGGACTTCTGATATGAAGTAGATGGAGAACTCGAGCCATCGTCTCGAAAACAGAGTGTCGTAAGTCAGACAGATTCGACTTGTGTTCTTCATGATGTTTGACAATCTGAAGATGTTCTCGGGATTCCAGTATGCTTCGTGTGTTCTTCATAAGAATCATGTTTCATGAGACAATTATCTAAAATATATATTGTTCTCATGTTCACCCCCACCAGCTTGTTCTTTGTTTCGGGCTACTTTCTACCATTTTCTAGGCTGCATTACTCTTTTATCTTGGAGTTCATGTGTTGGGGTCGACATGTTGCATGTATTATGAACCACTATTTCATCTGGAAATGGGGATGACCTAGTTTTTTTAAGGTTCAAACTTTCTAATCGGTTTCTAATGGGTTTATTCATAGAACCAGAAACATCCAATTATTCTATATCCATTTGGACCTACTTTCAAAAGGTAGGTGCTCATTAGTTGTGGACCGATGAGGCTTAAGAATTTTCATTGGTCAAGGGGTTGGGAGTTCAGGCTCATCAAACCTTTTTGGGGGGAATTATTGCTTACTCCGGGACTCTCTTATAGATTTAAGTTATGTTCACAAATCCTTATTAATTCACCATGCATGAAAATGAGTTTTCCTTTATATTTGGAAATTGATGATTGATATGTATGGGATTTAGAGAATCTTTTATATGTATTTCAGGTTCTTCATCGATGGAGAATAATCTGAATGTATTATATATTCTTAGTCAATGGTATCCTTCAATACATTATATAGAAATCTCTTGGTCATTATGATTATCATACTAGTTTTAAAGCCACTCAGTGGGGCACTTGAAGTTTATTGTCATTCAGAAAGACATGGATTATTTCAGATTTGGGATCGTACCCGCAGATAGGCTACCTATGTATCCTCGTTAGAAAGAAATCAGAACCCACATAGTTCGATAAGAAGGATATCGTTTAACATCATGTGGGATGGAAAAGAATTAATGAATGATAGTCTTGGACTATAGAAAGGCTTCCTACGTACTCTACTTTTAAGGAAGAGATCAAAGTCCACATAGTTTGGGTGAAAAAATATGGGGCTTTTGCATGGTTGACAACCCAAAAAGAGATGTTGTGATTAATTTTACACTCTAAGCTCATGTGAGTCATGATCAGTGTGAGAAATAAGAGGTATTAGTAAACCTGACAACTATGCCAAGAAATATGTAGTCAAAAGAAATGATGTGGGGCTTACGTATGTATGATTGACCAAGTAGATGAAGACCAGGACATACTTCCAGAAAGAAGACAAGGAGCCGGGTCCATAAAGGTATTTTTTACTTTATGGAGTTTTGGAGTTTTAACCCGGGGCTTACTCTTAAGAAGGAGGCCCAAATTAAAAGGGACTTATGATTTGGGCTTATTCCTGAGAAGGATGCCCAAATCAAAAGAAATTAAGATTGGGTATTACTCCTAAGGAGGATGCCCAATGTTAAAGGAAACTATGACTGGGGATTACTCATGAGAAGGAGGCCCAGATTAAGGGGACTTGGGGCTTACTACTGAGGAGGATGCCCTAAATAAAAATATCTTTCCATCTTAAATGATGAGGTTATATAGAAGAAAACCTCTAACCATAGTGACATAATTCTTGCAAGTCAAGAGGTTTTTGGAGAGGTTCTCACAGAATTATTTTCAGATAAGTAAGCCAACAAAAGAATAATGCCATAAATGGATTTGAAAAGGGGTCAAGGGATAATATATTGAATATAAGAGGTGAACGGGAGAGAGGCCCACAAATGAAGTTGACTGACAAGTGTAGGTCACATAAGTCATTTGGCATGCAAGTCTGGGCCACACATGTGTACTTGCATGGCATCGGTTCACCTGGGTGATGAAGAATCTATAGGGTAATATGTTGGTGAGACTTAACTCAAGACTTTAGTATTATCCTAAGATGTTTCCAAAAGGGCGGAGCACAAGTTTCATCGAAAGGGTAGGGCGTTGTGCAAGTGTTTCCATTTTTAAAGAGGTCTGTACACTTAGTCGCGCAAGTGTTGATGAATTCTAAACACTTAGTCCTTATTCTACACCTTCAAGTCTTTCATTCTAGGTAAAAGGTTTCCTTAGAATATTTTGGAAGAGTTGAGTTGAAGACTAGGGAGACCAGAGCTTGAATTTGACTTTTGTAAAATCAGTCGTTGAAATGGTGGTCCACATGGGCTATTTATAGGCCACCTTTCACCATGGTTGAAAAACCAAATAGGCCGTGAAAGTGAGATACGCAACCCATAGGTGGCGTGGAAGTGACTTGTGCGATGCGCAAGTAACATGCGTACCTCACTCCAAATGGGCTCGTAGTCCATTCCTTCGTCAAATTTTTTGATGTTTTTTCAAAGGGTGACCCTCTTTGTGCTTAAGGTATTATCCTTTTCCATTCGTTGGACTCTGTGATGGAAATATGTGTCAAAAAAAATCCCCCTCCCTCAAAGTTGGATTGGAAAAGGAAAAAGGATCTGGCTCTGAGGTAAAGCCAGAGAAATCAGGGGTCTATGACACACAAGTTTGGGAAGCAGATTCTGGGGCGCGCAGGTATGTAGAGATGGTACACTGGCCATGAGGATTGATGGAGAGATTATATGTGAGGCCTATGATCCATACATATTTTCACATCAATTAAAATTTCTGCATCAATCTACTGTATCCCCTCCGGTGCATGTCAGGTTTGAGTAGAATCCGATGGTTGCTCGTCAACTATGGTTGCTGAAATCTATATAATTGACTAGGGCGGTCTTTGATCTACCAACTATTGAAGTAGCAAGTCGATTGACTATATGGTATGTCGAGAGGTGGGTAGCATCATTCACTGAAGGGGTTCTGAATCAGTCGGTCCCTCAAGTGGGGATAAAAAGAGAACCATTAGAAAAGAAGCTCTTCATTTGGAAGGAGACTCCTCCTCACCCGGAGCTGATTCATCGGATTCCAGGTATGGGGATGATGAGGCTCAAAATGCATCAAAGTAGCCTCATGCTAGATATAATCTGCCTGCCAGAGTCAATAGACCTATAACATCGACTCCTAGTGAGTCACATCATTGAGGCAATTTAGTCGCCATTATTTTAAAGAGCAACAAGTTTTATTTTCTTATCCTTTATCTATGATTGTAGGAGCTTGGAAGAAGTTGATGTCCCAGATTGTAGGACCCTCCTTGTGGCCTTCTGGTGAACATTCTGAATATTTACGACCATAGGCTATCTGGACATGGAAGTGTTTATATTGTGATGTTGAAACCACTTGGATGAACTTATGCGAAGGGCTGCATATCCCTGGAGTGGGAAATCTCCGGGCTTCCTCTGACATTCGTTTTGAGGACAACCTTAATGAAGTGAGGGATTACATAAAAGAGCTATAAATGATCATATATGCCACTGATGAGTCAATTATTTTCACCAAGAGGGTGAAGGAAATGATGGACCATGGTACCACTGAGGGGATTGGTCCTTCATTAGACGAAGAATGATGTTATTACGTGGCTCCTGAAGATGTAAGTTTCCTTTTTCTCATCTATCTATTTTCTTTTCAATTTGAATTTAGTCAAAGATTTGTTATTAAAGGAAATAATCCTATTCATCTTGTAGGTTGTAAAGGAAACAACCACTGATATCCCTTCACCATGGTATAGTCCTAGTGGCACCGCTCTTGGAGCCACGGAATCTCCTCGTGATTCGGGCCAAGTATCTCCAGGCCAGCAAGTCATGGATAAAGAGTTAGAAAGTGAATTATTGTCTCCGATACTTGTGTTCTAATATGATGACACCATTCCACCCAAAAAGGCCAAGAAGAAAAGGCATCAAAGAATGTAGACCATAGTCAAATGCTTTATCAGTAGTGGTAAGTCTTTCTGGTAGTCATGAATCTTAACTTATGAAAAAGTGATCAAAATTATTGAGATTGCTGTGGATTCTTCAGTTTCCCCTTTAAGGGAAAGGACCGACCATCCTTAGAGTACAAAGGAGGGTGTTGTAGAATAGCTGCTAGTTCCTGCTAAAATGACTGTTCTTGAAGAAATACTGAGACCAGATGAGCCGACATCTGTTCCCAGCACCGATCCTGTTTCTAATTCCAGGAGGGAAAAGACTTCTGGTAAATTAATAATACTTCATGAAACATCAAATGAGATAACAAATGACTTCCATTATATGATGTTTTAGGTTTAACACATGCACCAGAACATTTGGAAACCACCGAAGCGAACCCCACAACTATCTTTGAAGAAGCTATCTAAGGTCAGAGATTTCTAGATGAATGTCACGAAGAAGACATGTCGAGTGCTCCAACTGGTGAGACTAACCTGGGATCTGGGACATCATTGGATAAAATGAATAATCTTGGCATGTACTTTGAAAAATTTTAAAACATGGTAAATTACCACGTGATTTAGAAGATTTTTTAGATCTAGTTATAGAATCAACTGGATGTGAGTTCCATCATTTGACCTGTTAATCTTCTCATGATTACACTTATACCCATATTTCGTTAAAAATGTACAATTCCATCTAAAGAAACTGCTAAACCAACAACGCTTGAAAGGGGTTTAGACATTGATGTCAACACTGTTATTGCAGAAACACTGGCTCAGGTGAAACTTAGCACAACAGACCCTCCTGAAACCCATTTTGAAAGTCATGCTGAAGCTAGGAAAGATGGGGAGGAGTATTCACAAGTCTCAGATCTACTGTTAGGTAAAATATGATGATATTTGTGGCTTACTTAACCTGCAAGACTGTCAATAAACTTTTACTATACTTTGAAACTAACCATACATTCAATTGACCAAACAGGGCAGTCAAATTCAATGGCTAGATCTGGAGGTGAAGCCTCAACCTCATCCCAAATAGTAGTAGAAGGTGAAGCAACCAGGTTCACTAAAAGAGTAGAATAGGGCACTTCCTTATGTGCATTAATCCCAAACTATGTTCCTCCATGTGATAGTGATGTCGAATTAGACCCAGAGGTGAAAAAGGCGCTCCGATTCTCACATCGCAAGGCATGGAAAAATATATGGAAGATAATATTTGAGGTTACTCTTGAAGAGATGCCTTCTAAAATTCCAAGACATTCATCTCTTTTCATCACGATGGGACTTGGTGATTTTTGATATCAATAAATCCATGTCGTAGTGAAACAAGTCATTCGAAGGAGGGATCAAGAGCAATGGTGTCATCAAGACCTGATCACAGCTAGATTTCTCACCAATATCAGTGAATTTTGGGCTGCAGTGTCCCGAGCTAAGGATGATCATGCTGACAAGCTGAAGGAACTGAATCAGAAGATGAAGGAGAAGATTGTCAAGCTGTTTCACCTTCAGCAAGAGCCAGATGATGCTACTGGGGATCTTGACAAGCATCATAATTCATTGTAGGAATTCCAAGAGGATGGTATAAAATCCATCACAGATACCAAATAATAACTTCGTCGAGCTGAAGAGAGTGAAGCTATTCAAGTAAATGAACTTCATGTGGCTGTTAATGAAGCTTGGGATGTTGTGAAACAGATGACAAATCATGTTGAAAGTCTTTTGTAATTTATGAAAAAAAGTGAAGAGACTCTAGTCTCTAGATGTTCTTATAATCTTGTTCATTAATGAAAAATAGTTCATCTTGAATCATCTGTACCTTCATTTTCTTGATAATTGCACTTATTTTTACCTAAGCCAATGGGACAAGTAAGTTTGATTTTTACTTGGGTTATATAAACAACCCCACAAAATTTTCATCTTTTAATTGCTCAATATTTCCTAAATCATACAAAATGTACGTTTAGCAAGTTGGGACTCGACTTTTGTTTATAGTACCCTTTATAGGTTCCCAATTTAATGATTACTATGTCTTTTGTTATTGGCAGTTTAAAGTCATGCATGTTTGACTATAAAAGGCTAATATTTAAGGTCGGATATCTTTGACCAAATGGATGATATTGACCCAATTCTTGATAATTTGTTTGGAAACATATTAACATATTCAAGTATGGATGGGGAAAAATGTAAACTGTGACTTGAAAAATTTTGAATCTATGAAATGACAAGAGAAAAGATCTAAAAGGAATTATAGGAAGTCTTTTCTAATAATGAAGTTACCACTACATGAAAAACCCGTTATAGGGGATGAATTATGCAGGGCCAACTAGGGAATATGATACATATTCAAATAGTAGTATCTTTTGGATGACAGGTCCATTATGTATACAAATTATGCAAGGCCACCTAAGGGCATGTGCTGCATTGTCGAAAAAAATAACTCTCATAAATTTGACTTTCTATTGCTAAAAGCCGAAGAAGGTTTTATGAAGATTCAAAATTTCCAAAGCATAAAGTTTGCTTTATGGAGAAAGGTACTTGAATATAGAGAGGATATTTCCAATCAGAATTGTCAAAGAATTGTAGGAATGTGACTTCTACGAAGGTCTGACCCAAACGTAGGAAAAAAAGGTATATGTGGCTTTAAATCATATGACTAAAACCGGAGATAGAAACATTATACGACATATGGTCAAGTGGTACAAGGTTATTTTATATTTCTATGAACATATGGAGAAGGAGGAAAATGTAAACCATAGACTTGAATACTTTTAGATCATGAAAAAGAGTATGGAACAAATATGTTAAGGATGGAAATTTTTTGGAGATCCCTACATATCACCGTTATGACCAATAGGGACAAAAGATGCTTCTCCTAAGAATGAAGTTACCATTACTTGAAAAACCCCATTATGGAGGTTGAATTATGCAGGGCCAACTGGGGCATAAGCTTCATAGTCAAATAGTAGAATCTTTTGGATGGCAGGTCCATTTTGTAGACAACTTATGCAAGGCCACCTAAGGGCACGTGCTGCATAGTCAGGAAAAAGAACTCTTAGGTATCCGACATTTTGTGACCATAAGTCCAGAAATGGGTTATAGAGACCATGAATATTATTTGTATAATGTTGCGGTTGGGTCCTGAATTGAGATTCTGGATATCACTATGTATTTCATTAGGATGAGAATCAAGCCACATATAGTTCCTAAAATATAGTTTAACGTCATATAGAATGAGAGCATGGAAGATCTTATTTTAGGGTCGTAGAGATCGGACTATAGTGAGGGAGACACATCGTGCATTTGTTATAAACCTGATGTGAATAAAGACCAGGGTGTTCCATATCACACCATGTGCTTCTAGGGGTACTTTTTAGCCAAGGGACCGAATGTGGAGTTTTGGGTTTTTCCCATAGGCTTGAGGCTCGACTCAAGGAATGCTCGAGCATTCCTATGTATCCCATGAGGATGGGAATCAAGCTGCACGTAGTTCTTGAAATACCATTTGTACAGATTTGGTTTGTACATATGAGGGGTAAAGAGGAATTTATTGCAATTATGGGTGGACCCAAGATTAAAGACTTGGGAGTCACTACATATCTCATAAGGATGAGAATCAACCCATACATAGTTCTTGAAATATGACATGGTTGGAGACCATGTCAATGATGATTCCTCTTGAGTGAGGGTATTAGGGATTGTTGCAGTTTATTTGTCATACATGACAAAAGTGAAAATAGTTTAAGGTCATATGCATGGACCAATGCTATGCAGTTTAATGTCTTGCTGCAAGGACAATGGGGGACTTTATAGTTTAACGTCATATAGCTAGGACGATGAGACGTACACAGTTTAATGTCATGTAGGACGGAAGTGAACCGATATGAATAAGATGGTTGACTGGGGATTCACGGATCAACATCATATGGGATAGAGGTGAATCGATGTGAAGAAAGTGGTTTCGGGCTTGAACCTTAGGAGGTTGCCTATGTACCTAGCCTAGGAGGCAAGGATCAAAGTCCATGTAGTTCAATTGAGAGGGATTCAGAGATCGGGGTGTACTTGAGGACAACAACCCGAAGATGATGTTGGGACTTAAGCATAGTTAGTGGCCCAGAGAAAATGTCATGGTCAAAGATTACTCTAAGCTCACGTGAGTCATGCTCGGTGTGAGAAACAAGAGGCATCAACAGACCTGACGATCGTGTCATGAAATATGAGACCAAGAAGGATGGTGTGGGGCGTATGCATGGTTAGCTACCCGAGGAACGCATGAAAATAGAGTTTAAAATACAATTGTTCTTGTGGTGATCCCAGTTTAATTTCATGTGTCACAAATATGGGGTGTTTGGCAGTTTAACATCCTGAAGCTCAGAAGATGCATAGTTTAACGTCATGTTGGACGATAGAGGGGGCTATGCAGTTTAACATCCTACAACAAGGACAATGGGTGTATTTGTGTTACACAAAATACTTATTCAATAATATTGCATTGGTTGGAGTTGTAATGAGTTCTCCATCTATTTATATTAAAGAATAAGCTCTATTAGAGTAGACCCCATGTATTTAGTAAGGTCCTTCCCACTTTTTCTGAAGATTTGGAGGCTTCTTTCCCGGTATCATTGGGGTTCTGAGGACCAATACGAATTCTCCTTGAATGAATGAATGAAGATGAAATTTTTTATTGAAAGATCGTGTTATTCGATTCTGATAGACTTCTAAATGGTGTAGTGTGCATAATCTTTTTTATCTATTCATTCCAATTCTTCCAATCACTTTTTATATTGGTCATCTATAGATAGCTGATCACAAATGGAAACTCTAAGCGAAGGTAATTGGACTTCAATAGGCAAGACCTCTTCCGTTCTATATACCAATGAATATGGAGTTGATCGTGTAGCAGTGAGAGTGGTAGTTCGATAAGACCATAGAGCATGAAAAAGTTTATCAGGCCATGACTTATTATCTCTATACACCATCTTTTGATGTATGTTTGAAAGAGTCTTATTGAAAGCCTCTACTGGACCATTGGCCGCTACATGATACTGAGATGAATGGTTGGATCTGATATTGTATTATAGATACAATTTTCTTACCTCGGATGAACAAAAGTTAGTTTCATTATCCGTAAATATGGTATGAGGAACACCAAATCTAGTAATGATGTTGGAATTGACAAAGCTAACAATGCTTTTAGCACCGAATTCTTTGAGAGGTATTTCCTATGCCCATTTCGAAAAGAAGTCGGCAGTAGTAAGAATATAATTAAGCTGCTTAGATGTAGCTGGAGGATAAGGTCCTACTACATCCATTCCTCATGTAACAAACAACCATGATTATTTAGCCGTATGAAGCAACTCTGGGGGTAGATGAATGAATTTGGAACATACTTGGCAAGAATGACACTTCTTAGTGAATTAAACACAATCTTGCATCATTGAAGGCCAGAAGTATCCCAACCTTAAAATTTGACCAGAACATCTATGTCCAGACTGGTGGGCACCAAAAACTCCTGCATGTACTTCATTCATGACAGCCATTGCCTCTTCACCATCAATACATCTGAAGATAATTCCATCAAAACCTTGCTCTTAAATAATTTTTTGGTGATCTGAGATATCATAAAGAGTAAAATTGACCACACATCATCGGACTTGTTCTTTCCCAGCACTATCAGGTGGGAGTGTTCCATTTTGAAGGTATTCCATGATAGGTGTCATCCATCCTGTATTATTAATGTATGGTTCAGATATTGGACTAATTTCATTGATTTCCCCTATTCTGATTTGAACAAAAGGTGAAGATATATGACGGTGGGAAATACTAATGATTGTCTCATCCTAATTTGGATCTGCCAGGGCTATGGCTACATTAGCTAGTGCATCAGCTTAGGCACTTTGTGATCGCGGGAAATGAGAAAATTTCGGTTCTGAGAGAAATTCTTCCATTAACTCTCTAACGTAATCACACAAAGGGATTAACTCTTCCTTTCTAATGGCATAATCCCCATTGGTTTTTTTGATTACCAAATCCGAATCACCTTTTACCTTCATGTGATTCACCTGTGCTTGAAGTTCCAATTCCAAGCCTGCGATGAGAGCTTGATATTCTGCTTCATTGTTTATACCGCCTTCCAAAAATAAGAAGGAATAGGGTAGTAGTACCTTTTCTAGGGAAATAAGCATGATTCTTAACCCAACTTTTTTGAATTTAGGATATTCCATTTTCTTCCCTGTTGGACTTCTGTAGGAACCGTCAAAGTACATTTCCCATATTTGAGGATTATCTTGAATAGAGAATACTTCCTCATCAAGAATTTCAATATTTAAAGATGTATCTTCTAGAAATGGGTGTTCATTAAGGAAATTATCCAGATCTTGGCCCATTATTGCCTTTTGAGACCCATTCTGGATATTAAACTACTGCGAAATAACCGTCCACCTTTGCAGACATCCTGTAAGCATTGGATGACTAAGGATAAATTTGAGTGGGTTATTGTGAGATACCTATTGGACCTCATAATGTTACATGTAGTTTCTCAAATTCTAAAATGCAACGACTAATTCCATGCAGAACTTTTCAATACTTGAATGTTGAGTTTCGGCATCAAGCATAGTTCGACTAAGATTGTATAGGTTGTTTTCATTCCCATCATCATTATTTTGGGAAAAAAGGCACCAAATGATCGCTCTATAGCTGTCACATAGATAATAAGTGGTCTTCCTTCAATAGGTGGCATTAATACCGGTGGACTCAAGAGATATTTCTTGAGGATATCGAATGCTTTTTGACATTTTTCTGTCCACTAGTAGGTGACTCCCTTCTTCATTAATCTGGTGAAGGGTAAACACTTACCTGCCAAATTGGCAATGAAACGCAGAATATAGGATAATTTTCCTAGATGTACTCTTAATTCATCAAATTCATAGGAGTTTACATGTCAAGGATTGATTTTTTTCTTCTCAGGATCAACTTAGATACCACGATGGCGTACAAAAAAGCCGAGAAATTTTCCTGAGGTTACCCTGAAAGCACATTTCAAGGGGTTCATCTTCAAATTGTGTTGTCGAAGTTTGTTGAATATAATTTTAAGATTGTCCAAGTGATAAGAACTTGGTCTGAATTTAACCACCAAATCATCCTCATAACACTCAACAAATTTCCCTAAAAAGGGTTTGAAGATATGGTTCAGGGAACGTTGATACGTTGCACCTGTATTCTTTCGGCCAAAGGGAATTACCCGATAGCAAAACACGCCTTGGGTTGATCTGAAGTCTGTAGACTACTCATCTTCTGGGGCCATTCGTATTTGATTATACCCAGAGTAACCATCCATGAAGGAAAGAGCTTCGTAGCTAGCTATTTCATCAATTAATAGTTCTGTGATCAGAAATGGAAAATCATCCCTGGGAAAATGCCGATTAAGATCTTTGAAGTCAATGAAAACACTAATTTTTCCACACTTCTTTTTCAAAGGGACAATATTAACCAGCCATTTTGATATTTAACTTCTATAACGATGTTATCCTTGATAATATTATCAACTACAGCTTCAATTTTGGAGGTATAAGATGGGTGTCTTCTTCTTACTGCTTTCTTGAATCCTCGATGTTCTTCTGGAAAACCCAAATGATGAGTTGCAACATCGGGATCAAGACCTGGAATTTCTGTATAATTACAAAAAAATACATCTCGATTTTGATTTAGAAATGAAGTATACATTTCTTGCTCCTCAAGAGTCATTTTTTTACTACTTAAAGTGGGGTGTGGATCTTCTTTTGTACCCAGATTTTTTTCTCTGAGTCCATCTATAGTGGTAGAGATACCCGCTTCAAATGTTGTAGGAGCATCCTTGAGATCTTCTTCCTCTTCTTCAATATGTGTTACTTCTTATATTTCTACTGGCATAGTAGATGATGAAGCATAATTTCCATGGTCAGGGGAGTAGTTAAAATATGAACATCTTGAAGAAGAGACTTCCATTTCTGACCCTATTGATGATGAAGGGTCTTCCTGGGGTGATAGAGAGGAGATAATGGATTGAGAATTGACATCATTTTTTTCCTCTGGTTTTGGTATGACTTCTTCTGGACTATTTGATGAAGTATAGAATTGCTAGATTTCAGTGGATGAAATGAAGACATCTCCATTTAATCTTTTACCACTACTTGGCAAATCAACAATTTCTCCCATGCTGTCTGGATTGGTTGTCATAATTGAAATTATGGAAGATTCCATAAGAGTGTTTGGATTTAGGTCTATCCTGTCAATTTGAATGATAAGAAACACATAATCTATACTCACATGTATGAATGGGTTTACTGAAATCTTTTCCAAACCATTTGGAGCATTAATTTTGGTGACCTTCTTTGTCGTGGATTTTTCCTTTCCCTCCATGCGATAAAATTCTGTCTAAATTTATTGAGATTCACACATTTTTAATGGGGCCTTGTCACCATACAATGTCCCAATTTTACCATTCAAACAATATTTGAGACATTGATCTTATGAAGAAGGTATAGCCGCATGTTGATGTAGCCAAGGTCTTCTAAGAAAAATGTTGAAGGTGGTGTCCTAATGAAAAACCATGAAATATGACTTAGATACAAGGTCTCTAAACTAAATTTTGAGTGTTATCTCTCCCAGATGTTCTTGTTCATTCTTATCATATCCTTGCAACATCAAAGTAGAAGGAGATAAATCAGATTCACTGAGGCCCAGTCGACGAATTGTATAAATAGGAATGAGGTTGACTCCGAAGCCATTATCAATGAAAGCTCGTTGGATGTCTATGTCATTGAAATTTCCAGATAGATACAAAGGTATGATATTTCCATGTACAACATCATCTTCATCTTCATCTGTAAAAGATATCATTTCATGGAGTTCTGCAGGATCATTCTCTATACGATAGACCTCAGTTGCAACAATTTCAGTTTCGAATTCTTGAGGACTTGAAAAATCCTCAATAAGAACCTACCGAAGATCTATTGATATATTCAAGGCATCCAAAATTGATAACATGGCCGGTACATGGGCCAAATGTTTCAATACATTATACTTTTGGTCCAAAGGTCTACGTTTCCCAGCGTGAAAAAGTGGTTTTGCAGGGGGCCTAGAAGTTGATTCTTTGTCATTAGATGCATCCCGTATCGGAGTAGAAATTGGAAACAATCCTAGATTCAGTAGATTAGACCAACTGGATCTATCTATTTGCTGAGAGGAATATGTTTTAACCTCTAACCAGTCCCCCAAAATAATTATGTCAGGACTGAATCTTCCATGTATAGAAGAACATTCTTGTTCATGTTGAGCCCGTTGAAGGGATTTTCCATGATTTTCTACTGCATATGCAGTTCTAGTAGGGGTAGGATTGAAATAGTGGTGTATGGAATATCCACATCTTCCCCTGTATCCTAGAACACTTTCTCTTCCTCTAATTCTCCTATTAGATATAGGGATCTTAGGCTCATCATGATCAAAACTATCATTGGAATAGGGATACATTAAATGAATCATGTTAACAGAACCAATGATCAATTCTTCATATGATGAAGATTATGCCTGATGAACTAGTTCAGGTTGTGCCATTTGGTGGGGCGATGCCCGGGCTTTTGAAGCAGATGGCATAAAATCTGCCCGAGTCAAAGAAAACATAGGCTTTGACACGAGATCATCTTCTTCTGACTACTCTTATTTCTTCAAATTACGCTGCTTCTTTGAGTATTTTCCTTCTTATGAAGAGGGTTTTTCTTTGGAAGAAATAGTAGAAGAAACAATTGGTTGATTTAATTATGTTTGTAAAATGACATGAGTTTGGTTTATCATTTTCCTGACCATCCAATCATCATATTTCTGCGCATTTTTACCTTTGACGTCATGCCACTTGCCTTCTTCCTCTGGATCAGTAGTAGTAACACATGATACCTAGGAAGAAGAACCTTTCAGTTTTACTTTTCCAGAGTCCACCATATTTTTCAGGAGGTCTTTGAAGACAAAACACTCCTAAATGGGATTCCCCAAAATCTGATGAAACAGGAAATAGTTGGGGAGGTCTTCATCTCCTTATTTTTTCGTCCTTTTGGGCCTTGGAAACTGAACCAGATTGTTTTCTAGATCCGAGATGTAGTAACCAGAAACTTGTTCATTCTGGAAAGAATAAACTTTTTCTTTAAATCGTCAAATTGTTTCCACCTTTGATCTCTTTGATCATATTGACGAGGCGGTTGTTGTTTTTGACGCTCCAGAGGTAGATCCCTTCGATATGATGAATGTTTTGAAGTGTAAGTAGGTACAAGTGCTTGTTTAAGTGTAACTGTAGTAGTCTTTACTTTCCCTATTATCATTCCCAGAGCTGATGGAATTACATGAGTTTTAGCCCTAGTCTCTATAAGAGAGTCTTCTATCTACTGAGCAATTGAAGTAAGGTCTCGAAACCCTCTTGTGTATTTCAAAAGGATCAATGGAGTGCTTAATTCATCACGCCAATTTTCCACAAAGATTGGCAGCAACACTTCTTGAGGGAGTGCTAAACTTAAGGAATATTTTAATCCCTTCCAGCGAGCAATGAAATCCAAAACTATTTCATTTTCCCTTTGTTTACAATTGGTAAGATCAAAAACTGTCCTCTTTGGTAATGTTGAGCAAAATTGAAGAAGGAATTTTTTATGGAGATCTTCCCACTGATTAATTGGCCGAGATTGCATACTTGTATACCAGACAAAAGTAGGTCCTTGTAATGACTACACAAAACATTTGAGCTTAAATACTTCTTTTTTTGAGGAGTTCCCATCATAGGATACCAACGAGAAGCAAAATGTGTTAAGTGTTGTTCTGGATCTCATGAACCATTAAAAATTGGGAATGTGGCATTCGAAAAATTTGATGGGGGAAGGATTGCATCAACCCAATCAGGGTAAGCTCTCTTTTTCCAATTGAACTGGTGCACTTTGTCCTTCCATAGCTTCCAACCGAGTTATTAATTACATAATGGTAGTCATTAATGCTTTAGAAACATCTGGTTGATCTTGGACTTGAGAAGGTGAGATAACATGAGTTTGGACGGGCGTGGTGACCGGTACTGCCACTGATAGTAGTATTGCCGATTTCTGTCGCGTATGACCCATAGGATTGTACCTGTGAAGGTGTACTTGTAAAGGGGGATATTCTTGATCCATCCCAATAGCTGCAAAAAATTCCTCTAATTTATTAACTCCATCATTCTTAGGAGGAAGAATACCATGAATTAGTTCTGCATTTAACCTCCTTAACTCCTTTATTTCTTCTTCTTGCTGTGAGAACCTTTCCTCTAATGAGAGTGATTGGACTTCTTTAGAGTTAGGGTGGGATGTAACCTAACATTTATGCTTTTCCTTGGCATATGCCTTTTTGGAGTATGGAAGGGTATTACCCGAAGGAATGTCTTGCCTCTGGGAAACCCTCTATCTTCTGGTACGCACACCTCCTTCATTTTTTTCTGTGTATACAACCTGTTGAACATGAACTTCTTTATCTGATTCCTCTGAGTGAGCCTCATGTTCTAGGGGTTCTGTGATAATGACATTGATGACATTTATCAATGCATAACGCATTGCAGCCCTTCTGTCAGCGTTTCTGTGATACTGTCTTCTTCCATGTCCTTTATGAGACATTTTATTTTGATTGGTTGATCCCTTAGGAACTTCTTGATGAACCATAATTTGGATGGAATTTCTTGATGATTCGGCTCTCTGTTCCTCTTGTGGATTCTTCCCTAATCGATAGAAGACTTACTTTCACTGATGAAGAGATTGAGAATTTGAAAAGGTCCCTAGTCCGGTAGACTAAGGCTATTCCTGTTTTTCCTTCTCAACTCCTTGAATCCTATCTATTGATCCTGAGGGTTGGATTAAAAGAGTCCCCAGACAGGCAAGCTGAGGTGGTTCTTGAGTTTCTACATCTGAAAATTTCTTAAAATCTATCATGATTTTGAGGATTTTAGTCCAGAAATTGGTCGGATGCATCATCCAACATCCACTCAAATCACCTAGCTCAGATGACCGTTGAATTATTTCTGACACCGCTGTCACCTGATGATGCGCATGCTCTAAACGATAATCATGTTCAATATTCTCATTTTCTTGATGTGTGAGTAATTTGACAACTTGTTCTTTATATGCCTGACTTTAGGAAGAACTAGTTGAGGCCTGTTCTTGAGTAAGCCTTTGATTACACACAAAACCAGTTAGTTGTGGCCCTCCATGGGTAATAACATTGCATGAGACCACATTTGGTGGGATTTGTTGACTCGAGAGCGTACTGAAATGAAATGCTCCATTAAAAACCCATACCCTGATATGAATACCAGATGGGGCATTGGTATTTAACTTGAACAACCTTTTTAATGCGCCAAGGCATGTACGTTGAAGGGATCTCTGATGCTTTTAAGCCCTGAGTTGTCAAAAAACTGAGAGATATGCCAAGTCAATTTGGCATTGCAACCCTTCTATTACCTTAACATGATTTTGATATTCATCATAAGGTAATATTTTCTATTTTAAGTGACAAATAGTTTTCCATATGTTGAGATCAATATCGTGAATACAATCTTCTGTCAATGTTTCTGGAATATCATTCTGAGAGACAGCGAAAGGCCAAAACATGACTCGAATTTCACCTTTCGCCGATTGTTTTCTCATATTCAACACTTCATCTTTGTCATTTGATGATGATTATTCTACTTGATAGGACCAAAGCTGGTGATTCTTTGTTGCTTCATCAGATTCAACAAGATTGGTAGAGAATTTATATGTCAAAATAGAAGATGAATTACCCAGGGGTGGTTCAGAGAATGAACTACACCCCGTGCTATCTTCTGATTGAGAAAGTATTTCAACTTCTAGCGGTAAGGCATCAAACATGACTGACTTTGAATTTTCAAGTGCCTCAAGATAAGATGGATTTCTCGTTACTACATTGTCCATTGAATAATTTTCCAGGCAATGTGAATTACTACTATAGAGAGGACTTTTACAGCTAAATTCATCATCATGGGGAGGACCACCAAGGGGGTTACAACAAAATATGACACCTTTTTCTCCTTGTTCTTCTAGCCACGAAGAGGGTTATCGTGGCTCTCATCTAAAGATGATGCTTCGAGATTGACAGAATTTTCATGAAGCAAGACTTCGTGAGGAAGTGTCTGATTAAGACCTTCAGAATTATTGTTGTTATTTCTAGAATTTGGAAATGAGATAGTAGAATATTGAGTTGCAATAGATAACTGTTTGAGGGCTTCAAGAACTCTATCATTAAGCAAGGCCTTATTGCAGACCAGCTCTTGATTTTTTAACTATGCTGGATGTGTCTTTTTCTTGGATGCCTTCTTACTCACTTTGGAAACCACTTGTTGATGAAAGTGGTTATTATGGGTAGTTGCATGTGCCTGATCAGAAGAAATGGTCAGGTTATGCTGACTATCTCCATTTAAATTGGGTGTTTGTGCCCTACTTGATTGCCTATATGACATGGGGGTGTATACCCCATGACCCTCCTAGACTAGAACAGAGGTGTGTATCTACTCCTAGGTGACATGTTGATGAGTCACTCTACTGATATGGATAGATTTATGTTTCTTTCCCTATGATGTCACTGATGTTTTTATAATATTCTGACAGGTATCCAAAATATGTGTAGGGATTTTCTTATGCTCTTTCATCATTGTTAGAATGTGCTTGGTGACTTCAGATTCCGGAATGGGAATATATGTTCATTCCGTGTTTGGATTAGGTGTGTGTTCCTACTCCTGTCCTCCTTTTCTTGTCAGTGAATTCTGACAGTACTCATGTGTGGGGAAAGAAAGTTGTGTCTACCTCCTATTTTTCATTGGATCTTTTCAATTGACATCTCCGGGTGCTACCTAATGAGACTGTTTGTTAGCTTGATAAATTTCATGTGTATGTGCCTGCTGATTTTTCTCCACTGAATATGATTGATGAAATTCCTTCAATAATAGCAGACGAGACTGTTAGAAGAATTGATGAGTGTAAGCAGGTGTATGTGCCTGTTTACAGGTGGTCACCACATTTGGTTGGCGGGATTCTTTGGATGCAGTCATATGAGACTACTGACTGGATGCTGATTTATAAATAGGTGTATGTTCCTGCCTATAGTACTTCACCGGAATTTCCTGGTGGGATTGGTGTGCTACTGATAGATGATTCTGCTCGGTAGTGAAATTAGGAAGGACATGTGCATATGCCCGCTTGTTGTTTTCCATCAAGATTGGTTGATGAACTTATCCAGAGGGGGTAGAGGAACGAACCTGCTCCCTATTGGTAGAATTTCACTTCTGACAGTTTTTCTCGTGTTCTCAGGTCTGAGGAACCTGAGCCGAACGACTAGAGGTGATACACCCATCATGTTGAGGGTTCACTATCGCACGAGTCTGGCGGCAATTTTTGGTGGGATTCCTCAGTAAGGACTTCTGTCTTCTTGAATTGAGGCCTTGAGTGACCTCCTGATCTACCTCCCTTTAATATGGTAGGTACTAGTAGTTGCGTTCCGGGGATAAAGACCCGAAACGGTTGGAGACGGTGGTTGGCACCACCTACTTCTTGGCCACTGGTCATCGCTATCCGGACAACCAGGGTGAGTTGTTAACTTGTAGGGCTTGTCGAGCAGCCTCTAGAGTCGAGATGGTACCATGTTGACAGTATTCCCTCACCAATTCATTTGAGACCCAACGTTGAAGATGCTGAGTAGGTGATGTCATCCTCGGAGCGGACGAGGATCCATCAGGAGTAGCGGCCGAGGCATTAATAGGTGTTAACCTTAAAAAATCCATTTTGTGTTGTAGAGATATATTGTAAAAGAGTTCCCTTTTGATATAGCAGACATAATCAAGATATGTTTGGCTAGACTACGTCTTTTGGATGAGCAGATATGCTATTTATTGCTTTGTTGGCCCTCATATTGAGTTTAAAAGGGGCCTAAAAAAATTAAAACATAATTTAACTTGGTTAAGGATTCACGTTGGGTTCACAATTTTTTGTTTCGTTTGGAAATGGTGATGAACTTGTTTGTTTAAGGTTTAAAATTTCCAATCAGTTTCTAACGGGTTTATTCATAGAACTGAAAACATCCAATGATTCTATATCCATAGGACCTACTTTCCAAAGGTAGGTGCTCATTAGTTATGGACCGATGAGGCTTAAGAATTTGCATTGGTCAAGAGGATGGGAGTTCAGGCTCATCACACCTTTTTGGGGGGAATTATTTCCTACTACAGGACTCTCTTATAGATTTAAGTTATGTTCACGAATCCTTATTAATTCACCAAGCATAAAAATGAGTTTTCCTTTAGATTTGGCAATTTATGATTGATATGTATGGGATTTAGTGAATCTTTTATATGTATTTATAGTTCCTTATTAATAGAGAATCATCTTTATGTATTAGAGATTCTTAGTCAATGGTATCCTTCAATACATTATATAGAAATCTCTTTGTCATTATGATGACCATACTTGTTTTAAAGCCACTCAGTGAGGCACTTGAATTTTATTGTCATTCAGAAAGATAGGGATTATTTCAAAGTTGGGATCGTACCTGTAGATGGGATACCTACGTATCCTCGTTAAAAAGGAATAAGAACCCTTGTAGTTCAATAATAAGGATCTAGTTTAATGTCATATGGGATGGAAAATAATTAATGAATGATGGGCTTGAAATTTAGAAAGGATTCCTACGTACTCTACTTTTAAGGCAGAGATCAAATTCCATGTAGTTCGGTTGAAGAAATATGGGGCTTATGCATGGTTGATGGCCCAAAAAGAGATTTTGTGATTACTTTTACACTATAATCTCACGCGAGTCATGATCAGTGTGCGAAACAAGAGGTATCAGTAAACCTAACGATTGTTCTATGAAAGATTCAGTTACAAGAAATGATGTGGGGCTTACGTATGTATGATTTCCCATGTAGATGAAGACCAGGACTAACATCCGGAAATAATCCCTAGAGGAGGGTCTATAAAGGTATTTGTAATTTCTGGAGATTTGGATTTTTAACCCGAGGCTTACTCTTGATATGGAGGCCCAAATTAAAAGGGACTTATGATTGGGGCTTATTCCTGAGAAGGATGCCCAAATAAAAAGAAATTAAGATTGGGGCTTACTCCTGAGAATGATACCCAATGTTAAAGGAAACTATGACTGGGGATTATTGATGAGAAGGAGGCCCATGTTAAGGGGACTTGGGGCTTACTCTTAAGGAGGATTCTCTAAATAAAAAGATATTCTCATCTTAAAGGATGATGTTATATGGA
This sequence comes from Viscum album, assembly GCA_963277665.1. Lineage (NCBI taxonomy): Eukaryota > Viridiplantae > Streptophyta > Magnoliopsida > Santalales > Viscaceae > Viscum > Viscum album. The sequence goes on along the minus strand of OY728137.1, from coordinate 686,853,468 downwards.
GGAAAACCTCTAACTGTAGTGAAATAAAGCTTTTAAGTCACGAGGTTTTGGGAGAGGTTCTCACAGAATTCTTTTCAGATAAGTAATCCAACAAAGGAACCATGCCATAAATGGATTTGAAAAGGGGTTCAAGGGATAATATCTGGAATAGGAATGGTGAACAGGAGAGAGGCCCACAAATGAAGTTGGCGTGCAAGTGTAGGTCACGTAAGTGATTTGGCGCGCAAGTCTTGGCCGCGGAAGTGTACTTGCGCGACATGGGTTTTCCTGGGCGATGAAGAATCTGTAGGGCAATAATATGGGAGATTCTTAACTCAAGCCTTTAGTATTATCCTAATATGTTTCCAAAAGGGCTGTGCGCAAGTTTCATTGAAAGGGTAGGGCATCGCGCAAGTGCTTCCATTTTTAAAGAGGTCTGGACACTTAGGCGTGCAAGTGTGGATGAATTCTAAACACATAGGCCTTATTCTACTCTTTCAAGTCTTCCATTCTAGGTATAAAGTTACCTTAGAAGCTTTCAGAAGAGTTGAGTTGAAGACTAGGGAGACCAGAGCTTGAATTTGACTTTTGGAAAATCCGTTGTTGAAATAGGGTCCCACATGGGAAATTTATAGGACACCTTGAACCTTGGGTGAAAAACCAAATAGGGCGTGAAGGTGAGCTGCATGAACCATAGGTGGCGCACAAGTGACTTGCGTGACGTGCAAGTAACCTGCGTGCCTCACTCTAAATGGGCTCCTAGTCCATGCCTTGATCAATTTTTTTTGATGTTCTTCAAAGGGTTACCATATTTGTGCTTAAGGTATTCCCCTTTGCCATTCTTCGGACTCTATGACGGAAAGGAGCGTCAACAACCTCCTACCGTTTATTTTCCGATGATATGTCTACAAAGAAAAATTAATTATGTCAGTTCATTAAAATCTTCAAATATGACAGTTTGAGATTAAACTGAAATACAACAAAAAAATATATTAGGAAACGGTGTCACAGTATGTCATGGAAACCGTGTCTCCTTCACACATTGTATGGATTGGTCATGGTGTCTCATAGTCACAGTGTATCGTGGTCACTGTGTCTCACGATCATGGTGTCTCATGGTCATGGTGTCTCATGGTCATGGTGTCTCATGGTCACGGTGTCTCATGGTCACGATGTCTTATGGTCATGATGTCTCAAGGTCATAGTGTCTTGTTCACTATGTCTTGTTCACAGTGTCTAGATATCACGATGTCTGGATGTAACAGTGTCTAGATGTCATGATGTCTGCTTCATGGGGTTTGTTTCATGGTGTCTGAATGTTCACAGTGTCTGCTTCATGGTGTCTCAGACTTAGGAAAATATCTATATTCAAAATTAAGCAGCGATACTTATGGAAAGAATTAAACTTAAACATTTGTCAGAGAAATCATTATAAAGTGAGTCAAAAGATAGTATATAGTATCCAAACTGAGTGTATAGCCCTAAAGAGCTTTGAATAGCTTTTACTATGAAACTGTATATTTTATGTGAGATAGATTACATAGAGTTAACATAGTTTATAAACTAAATAGGATTTGGGATCATTAAAACATGATTAATACACAAGGAGTCCAACAATATATAATATCATTCATTTATAATTCAATGCATACATTGCTTACAATATTATCTATTTTAATAGATTTATATATGATTACACAAAATAATATTACCTAAGTTTATTACATTCCCTTATTCAAATAACCAATTTATCTTCAGTACAATAAATATTAAATACTTCAAGAAAAATAAGAATAAAAAATACTTATAATGATTTAACACTCTCAACCATCTTGTATTTCCTCCCTTAAAAACACTTATCTTCAAAAAAAATAGTAATTAATGAAGCTTTTATTTATTTACAAGATGATACTCTATTAAAATGTCATCTTTATGAATGAAGTTGATAAAAGGATTGGGTACCCATTTTTTTACTCTTGACTTCTAACATCTTAGGAGATAATACACTAATAAATAAATTATATTCAATTATCGATAGAATAACTATCTTAATAAATTAGAATAAGAATCAAATAAAGAAATGATTAGATAGAAATTAAGTAAAATAATGAATTGAAATTGAATATTATTAAAATTGAAAAAACAAAATTAAAAAATGAATCCTTCAAAATAGAGAAGTGTGTGATAAAATACTATACTGAAAAAAAGATAATAAAAATATACTAAATTACATTTATATAGAGACACTAACAATACATGAATTAGTAGTGTAAATGACGACATAGATTTTCAATCTACAACTAGAAACTGCTAGATCCTCAACTACAACCATAAAATGGATATATTTCCCCCACTGTATTTCTTATTTACGAGACATTAGGACTTCTTCAACATGGTATTCTTGGATCTTCCCCATTTTTATGGAAATACCACAAATATTTGTTAAATTATAAGAATAAAATGTATATAATTAATCTTAAAAAATACTTGTATATCTCTAAACCATAAGGTTTGAAAAAGGAATGTATCTTCTCAAACCATGAAATGGATTGTAATATATTTCTAATTCATGTCTATTAATTTATTATTTATCACTTTGGTAGTGATATTTTGGTCATCATCTTCATTTTTAATCTTACATTATAACTATAATGTGGTAGTGTTTCCATGGTGGTGTGGTTTTTTTCGTTTTTTCAAACTTCTCCAAAATTATTAAAATCTCAATTAGATTAAAATACCTAAAAAAATTAAAAAGATATTTTTTGGTAGATAGAATGTATTTTTTTTAAAAATATACACAGGAAATGTATATAAAAATATTAGGTATCAAATTCCCTTGAATAATATTTTTTTCTTATCCTCAACATAAGAATCAAAAAAATGATCTCAAGGAAAATATATTTTAACTCTAAAATTTTTTAATCAATTACATAATTAAAATTGTGCATACCTCTTCATTTAATATATTCTTAAGTAATAAAAAATAATTAAGTATAATCAATCTATATTTAAATCATAAATTGATTCTAAATAACAATTACAACTCTTCCTCATTAAAATTAATAATTTTACCATTTTCATTTTTGATCCATGTATATGAAATAACTCACACTATTTTGGGTTTTTATTTCTTACTTTTCATTTTTTCAATGAAATTTATGTTTGGAACAAGTTTCACATCCACTAATATTTATTTCTTTGATCTCCTCCTAATACTAACTATAATATATATATCATGATCATAGGTTAAGTGTTAAGGATCAATGAATAATCCAAAACATCCCTGAAATTCAAACTGAAAATAGCACGTAAATCCCATCCATCAATATCCTACAAAAATTATTTAATAGAGTCTAAAAAAGACCGGGGAAAAATATTTCCATGGGACAACATAAGTAAATTTCATCTATTTTTAACCAATATTTTAATTCTTTTAATTATTATTTTTTAATTTTTCAATAAATTATTACCTTATTTTCCTATATATAAACCCAAATTTAACGCTTTTAATAAAAATTGAAAATACTCCAAGTAATCATTATTTATCAATATTAAATTTTAAAATTGAAATAATTTTTTTATTCTATAACCCCTCAATTTTATATGTTTTAATTCATAAATATTATACCTTATACTTCAATAAATATCTATATCAATAGCTTACTCTATTCAAACTCAAGATATTAGAAAACTTTTCACAAATCAAATTAATACTCTAAATAAAAATTTATCTTCAATCAATGAGTTCAAAAAAATTCATGTCCAATTTCCATAAGACCCTTTTGAATACTTAAAATAAAACATGTTCAACAAATTTTAATTTAAAGGTAAGGGTGATCAAAATATTTCTCATTGAATATCAATAAGGAATGGGAATAATATAATATTTTGAAATTAACTTCCCAAAATAATGTGGTGGGGGAATTCCTTTGGTCTATTTCTGTTGTTGTGAGTTATTTCCCCAAAAAAGTTCCAAACTTTTATACATAACATTATTCCAAAAAATAATGAAATTTAATAATTTATTCTATAAGGATATAGTACTAAATTACATAAGTTTGTACCATGTATCTAAAATAGTAGCCATGCATTTATTACATTAATTTTAAATATTGATATTACATGAAACTAAATGATAAAATAAAATACATGCGGCATTCTTAAATGTTATAAATTAAAAAAAACACAAGGAAAAAATAGTTAGTCTCGTTAGGTGTGGTTATTGGGTCCTCCACATCATTTTTCAAACTCATTCACTCCGATGAATCCAAATGATTATCCTTCAGCATATTTTATTTAATGTTATCATAATCTTTATCCAGTTTAGTGAGGTAATCAATATATAGGTATTTGATATAGATATAAGGGGAGGGGTAGGTAATGTGTATTAGTGAAAGTGTGTATGAGGTTTCGGGGTTACCCAATTTAGAGCAGGGGAGTAATAGGTTGTGTCACCTCTCACACTGATATAACAATATATAAATCTTGAATAAAAAGGGTTTCATATTTAAGGAAGATATAACATGATATATAGTTACTATATGATCTAAAAAAGTCTCATGAATTCTAATTATGGATTTATTTTATCAGCCAAGTTCATTTACCATATCCACTTTTTTGTATTTTATTCCATTCAATTATCTTTTAGTGTAATCTCCCAATTCATTCTTATTCTTCCCATCATCCTTTTATTTCTTATTAATTTATTCATCCACATTCCTTTTCCTCTACAAATATAAATTATTATTTTTAATTTATTAGCTAATATTAGTGGATTCTATATCTTATAGATTCTCTTTAGTTATAGCTTGAGATTTTATTATAGGCACCAGGGATAGAACTTCTGTAGGAGTTATGTATGGAGGTGTGTTAGCTAATTTTTTCTCATGTGTAGATGGTTTAAATAATTTTAAAAGGAAAATCATCTCATTGGATATATCTTTCTATGAAATCTCATGCCTAAGTTTATGTGGTTGAGTAATATTTATCCAAATCTCAATCTTTATTTTTTTCTTCCATGTTCATCATATCCTCCCATGTAAATTCTATAATCTCTTTAAATTAATTCAATTCATATACAATTTTATCTATTTTTTTTAAATATTATTGAACTCTATACATTCTTAACTAGAGAGGTTATAAACCTACTATAAGAAGTCCCATGGGTCTCAAATGTTGGAGCATGGGACTTATCCTCTTAATTTTTAGTTATTTCCACTTTATCCTTAATAAAATATCACCAAACCAAATTTTACCCCCGTCGATATATTATGAAAAAAGTACATATAGATATAATAAATCATGTAAAATGATTTTAAGGTCCTAGATACATTAAAAATATATGAAGCCTTTTCCAATTGTATAATCAAATGGCCACCCATAATTGTTCCCAGGTTTGTGTAAATAATATATTGGATGTAAAAAACTAGTATTCAAGCCATGTTGGGTGGATGTATTTTTATAATGCAATGAAGTATGAACATATAAAATAAATTCACCACACCATTGTTATCTCCTTTTAGAATAAAAGTTGGGGTAATGACTCTATGAATCATACTCACTACTGCGTCATTTAATTGTGGTCACTTTGACATGGTCGAATTAAGGATGCCCATGGGATCATTAGTAAACTCCCTCAACTTGAGAAAATTAATATTATTTTATGGATAAATAATGAGAATATTTTACAAATTGGAAATTATAAAATTATTGGTATAAATTTTATAATATAGAGAAGATATAATTATACTCATTTACCAGGGGTTTCTATATTATCTACACATTATAATATTATTATTATATCATAATGTAATCAAAAAAATCAATTTGATCTCTTTAAAGGTCCCCTCATATACCATAATAATATTCTCTATGTAGAAAAAAATTATACATATCTTACATTATCCTTCAAACCAATTAAATCTAAAATATATGGGTCTAACATCTTATTACTCTCCATTATCTATAAGACTAACAATTCACAGTCCTTTTATTTATTTATTATTTAAAATATTAGGCATAGATTTAAAAAAAGGCTTAGATTTGGATAAATCTTTTTTCTAATCCTTTTTAGTGGGTTAAATATTGGGTGAGTTATAGTTTTAGATTTGGGTCTGAGGATGAGATTATGAAGGTTGCGATATGGCTTGGGGGAAAGAGGAAACATTAGTTCAAAGTCAAATGGAAGGTGGGATCAGAGAAGGATGGTTTTATTAGAGGGTTTAATTTTTTTAAGGGTCGAAGATCAATATTTTTTTTAATTAGAAATATTTTAGTTCCTTATACTATGTTTATTATATGTGTTTTGGTCCATGTGTAAAGATATTGATGGTTTGGGTTAGAAACAATAGTAAATTGTGGTTTAAAAAGGGAACATTGATATTGTTAAAGTGTATGATGATAGTTTAGAAAAGATAAATGGTTTGGGTGAGTAATAATGGTGTAGGAAGTTTAATTAAAGGCAATTAAAGATGATTCAGAGTCATGAATGATAGATAATGGAGTTTATGGTTAATGAAGATGAATGATGGATGAATGGTGCATGGGGAAAATAGTCATGGCCATTTGAATATTTGTTCAAATATTTATTGACTAGAAAAAACCATGAAATTGTTGTAGAAACAATATAGTGGTTTATATGTAATTAAATATAGGTATTTGAAATTTCAAACAATATGATAACCAACCATGATGTGTTTTGGTAATTTTTTAATGGTAAATGTTGGGTTTGAGAGTCTTGGATGGGGAATAAGCATCATAATGTGGGTTTTGGAATTTCATCATAGTGATTATGGGGTTTAGGTAAAAATTGGATTATGATCAAACTATTCCCATTTTCTATGGTATAGTTCTACTATAAATTATAAAGTATACTTATTTACCATGATTTAGATGAAAAAAATTATTTTTTATGTATAGTTTATGTGGGTTACATAAAAATGGGGTTAAAGAGGTTGTATGGCCTCATTGCCCATAATGATTGGATTTGAAAAATTAAGAAACCCACTATGAAAATTGGATATTAAAATGGTGAGAATTATGACATGGTTTCCATGTTATTTGAATAAAATTAGATGTGGGGTTACACCATTGCATTATATGCCTCATGTTGAGGAAAGAATTTTTTGAAAATACATGTTTTCCAAAACCTGGTTGAACCATGCTATGATTTTTCAGATCTACCCATTTTTAGGTTATGGTTAGAAAAAAAAGTTGGAAAACAGTTAGATTTTGTTTGTGGTTGTTCATGTGATGTGACGTTTAAAAAAATTGGATCAACCCTACAAGGTTTGTCAATGCTTCTATGGGATTATGTTGTGGTTTAAAAAATGAAAATGAGGAATGAAATGATACTATGATGTGGTAAAATCGCATAGTTTTTATTAATAGGAAATGATGATGGGGAAAATAGGTAGACTTTTGAATGTTTTTAGTATTTTAGGATAAATGGGTTAGCTTATTCAAATCCATTTTGTGGTTTTAGGTCCATTACGACTTAGTTTGTTTTTTATTTGTCTCTTTTTTTATTTTTTGAACCATTGTATTAACATTTTATTCTCAAAATATCCCACTATAATTATCCTCCATAATTTAATGTTTGGTTAGGTTTTGGGATCTCAAGGTATTTTCCTTCTAGTAATCATAAAAAATAATCAATTATAAAAAATTAATAAAAATCCTGACATACTCATAGAAATTTAAATATTTTTGATTTTGTTATAATAAACTTGGGCCTCCACCTAGTCATATATTTAATCAATATCTAAATTTTGACATAACATTTGGTATTTTTTCAAACATAAGGGAGAGAAGGAACATATCTTAAAAACTATCCATTTAGAGCTTCAACATTTTTCCATTAAATTTCAATGATGATTAATGTTATATTTTTTTATTGATTTAGCTACGAGGGTATACATTAATCACCATGAAGTGTCTTAGCCAACATGGCTTCAATTTACCTGGAAACAATTTCAAATAAGAATTCAATAGGAGTTCCATGTCTCATAGTGAGAACTATCTCTTGATTAATCATTAGTTTTTATACTTCTCGGTCTTTTAATTATAAATCTTTATATTCTCATAGTCATATTTCATTATTTTCTTGAGTTCATCATGAATCGATAATAGTTTTCATCAGAATCATAAAAATACATGTTTACCTTCTTGATGAGAAAATATAACTTAGACTTGATCTCAATAAATTGATGGAATGGATTTCAATGAACTGACTAGAATAGGGGAATGACTATAAGTGCTTTAAATGTTGTTTGGTATACATATAATAAATCATTGGGATATGTACTCTAAAAAAATCCTATTTTATATCAATATTTTCCCATCAATATTTTATTTATAAAATTCCATTTCCTATTTTTATGTGGGTGATAAGGGGTGCTAGGGTTGTATCTATTCGTATGGATGCTTAGAAGAAGTGTAAAAGATGTAAAATTAAAGAAAATTACAACTGGATCAACATCGTAACATAATATTCATTGAATCACCACCCGTTAATCAACTTGAGGATATTATGAGATTTAATTAAGCATCAAAAGTAAAAACAAACCATACCTCATTTCCATTTTTCTAAACCCGAGTTCCCCTCATCGTTAAAAAATATTTATTGAATGGATTGAAGTTAGGTCCCTCTATATCTTCTAAACAAACTTTATAAACACACCTAGTCATGAACCAACAAAATTAAGGTGTTAGCATGGATAATCAAAGGCACTTTAAATATAGAAATGATCACGTGATCACTGTTTCTTAGATCTGAGGAGGCATTATAGGATCTGGGTGCTTGAAACCTCTCTTTATCTCTATTATAACTTGAGATAGATGAGATATATTCTCTTAAAATCATGGAATAAATATTCACTCAAATTAGTTTTTAGTTTTCGTGTATATAGTATGGTTTCAATTAAGAAAATTTCACTATGAGCCATTTATTAAGTTAACCCTTCCAAATTAAACCATATTCAATTCTTAGGACCTATGAAACATGTCAAAATCATCATAAATATTATATTACTTGTAACATCAAAATAATATAATGTGACAAAATATAATCTATTAACATGACTCAATTATCCAATTAAATATTAAACAACCCTTGAGTAATAAATATTTATTTCTAAAATATTTATCTTTTATCCACTTAACTAAATTTTGAATACCATGAGTAAATAAATTCAAAATTTATAATTTTTAAATTCAATAACAATGATGTTATTAATTTTCTTGTGATATTTAAAACTCAAACACTACACGACCCCCACTATGGGTCCCACCATGTTGTAAACTCTAGTTCATTAGAATTGGGAAAGCTATTTAATATGCTTTGTGTGTGACCCTCTTAGACCTTATCTCAATAGTAGTGATAATTTCTCACAGTCTATGATTAGTGTATAGAAACACATCAATTATCTTAAGGAGATAAGGTTTAGTTGTAGCATGAAAACCTCCAATGATCATGCTCTATGTACTATAATCCCATTATCTCGTGATATCTCATAAATTAGGATGCATCACTTTTGTCACCATCCTTAATTTCTTTATTTATTCTTGTATTAACCATTTCATATGGACTTACCTTCTTATATGATGAAAATATATTCACCAAAGTCACTACCATCCTAATTAATTAGGCCTGAGTTATCTTTTAAACTACTCAGAAGTTAAAATTATTATCTTGATCATTTAAGAAATGTCATGCAACTAATGATTCACATGACACAAGCTACCTCACCAAAAACATGAATGTCATGGTTTTTATTTTACATCTACGTTTGTGTTAAAACGATACACATTGATAATAAACTCAATTTGATATACCAATACACATTTTCATATATAGGAATATTTAATCACACCTGAAACATGTGGTGTTTCTATTGTTTTGTTAATCCTTATGATCTACTCTTCTCGAGATCACCAATTACAAAATTTATGAGAATAAGTATCAATGCTTATGATCCCCCAGCACATGATAGTCACAAAACATCTATGTCCCATTAGTATGATGTATCTTCACCGTATCTCATATATTTAAGATTAATGTCATAGTATCTCATGGTTATCATTATATCCAGTAACTTCTATAATATTTTGATATGAAAAAAATTCCATGTAAATAGTTTATATAAAAGTATTAAAAACATTTTGGTAAGATAACATCATACATAACTCTATGTATATATGATATGGTAATTGAAAATAATGCCCATGTAGGGTCTAGGGCATCCTCTTTTAGGACACTCTCACTTGAACTAGACCCGAATTGTTAACCATCAACCTTTTAAGACTTAGATGATAAAAATAATGCTTCTATTAAGATATATATTTAATCAGTAGGCCTAACATTTTTCATATATCATGATAACTTGGTAAAACTAATCAATCCCTTTTATTACCATGATTTCAACTCCCATGTTTAGTTTCACATGAATACCCATCAACAACATTACATTAATTGGGGAAACTACCAAATAAGAAAAACTAAATTTTGGTACATAGTAAATCTGAACTAAATATGGATGTTTTATAATTTACATTTATTTTTATTGGTTTCATTTTCTAGAACATCACAGGTAAGAGTGTCAATAATACTAAGGTCTATAGCTCAAAAAAGTCATAAAACCATATTGGGTATTTCCTTGAAAACTAATTCTAGTTTTAATTTTCAAAGAATAATATTTCCATAACTAGGTATGATAATGGTATTTTCCATCATTCATTTTCAATGATTCAAGTGTTTCTTTAATGACTAGTAGATTATTAAAAACCATAAAGAACATTCATTCCAAAAAGAAACAATGTCCCATTGTGTCAATTGGAAACATGGGATAAATTTTTATTGTAATAAATAATACAAATTAAATATATAATTTAATAAATCTATTTAGAAAAATTTATGTCATGTTCTTCTCTTTACTGCTATAGAAATCACTATTTATCAACTTCTTGGGGAATTTATTATAATTATAAATTTTTAACTTAATTGGTACCTATATTTGGATAAAAATTTGTGAGTCACAATATGTACATAATATCCAAGAATTAAAACAAAAAATACCATGTATAACAAATTTTCTTAAATTAAATCCCATTGCATTATTATTATAAAATTCATTGTAATTTATCCTCAAGCGATATTTATTTCCACATGAAAATAAAATAGACTTTAGTTTTATTATCTCTCTCTTTATATTTGGTTTCTTATAATGTCTTTTGATGGTTCCCATAGTAGTACACTTTATAATGTCTTTTTCACCTTTTCTTTCTTCTTTCTCACCATGAGAACTAAAGATTTATATTTCATTATGTTCTTATCTTCTTTGAAAAATTTTCCTAAAATATATTGGCTTGAATTATCCATATTATTATTTTAATTATTATCAATGAAAATAGAGTATAATGATTATAAGGTTGAGGGAATTAGGTGTATTGAATGATTATGAATCAATTTAAATTTTAATTATTCTAATCAATCAATATACTCTATCACCTTGATAATATAAGGACCTATGTTAATTACCTCTTTAAAAATATATGTGATCATTGTATCCATAATCTAACTGGTTTCTTGCTTTACTTTATCCTTGAAAACTATTTGAAGATGAGACAACACAATATATCCATCCATATACTAATATGATTATTTTTAATTCATCGAAAATTGAAGATATAATTATTTTGTAAACATAAAATTATTCATCCATGATTTCAATGTAACCTTTCTTATCACCCTCAATTTCTTCCCGATGAGTCTCATCATGTAGTGGGACCTCTAGAAGATTCAATTTCATTCCATGTCATTGTACTATGGGCAAGAATCTATACCGCTATTGGAAATTCCTACCAGTTAGTACATGTTCATTGTCCAATATTGATCACAATATTGATATTGGATTACTTATCATTTTATACAAAATGAATTTCAAAAGATAAGTACTTTTATCTTCATTATAAATTATTTTACATTATATATATATATATATATATATATATATATTAATCTCAAATATCTCCCACTATTTTATCAAATCCTTATAGACCTAAACTACTAAATTATAAATACATGGTATCTAGATAATTTTAGTGTCAAGGACCCATAAAAAATCTAATCACAGTCTAAAATCTAGACACAAAACTACTCAATGAATTTTAAGGTAGGATTTTGGCTTTCCAATCACATTAACTCACAGTTCTTGGATCTGTTGAGTGAAGCCTCATCTCTAATGATTACTTAACATGGAGTCTCTCAATTTTTTCCTCTAAAGTTTTACCAATCTAGATATGGTTATTTCATTGATTCCAATTTTAGTAATGTTGAACCACTACTATTCTTAGAACTCCAAAATAGGAGGTTAAGTCCTCAACTATGGATGATAAGAACCTCATATTATAATTTGGTTCAAAATTAAGTAATGGAAGGAGTTTGTGAATTAATATTTACTCTGGTGGAATTTTTCTTTTTCTTGGAGAATGAAATAATTTTCTATTTAACATATTGGTTCTATTTTATCACCCTCACAACTTAACCCTGTTTTATGTAGAAAAATTCAAAAGGCATTAATCCAATTTTATCTATGTAATATTTTTATTATGTAATCATGTATAATTTACACATTCACAAAACAATAAATAAATAAATAAATAATAAAATATGTGATCATGAGAATTTATAATTTTTGATATATCTAGTATAATATGGATCAAAAAATACACTAGGGGTTAATCCTTAATTTGTGTTCAACATGATTTGTAGTTCCCATCCCATCTGATTCATCAAACACCCCTCTAGTATTTTGTCGAGTCCTAACATGCATGGTGTCTCCTACCATCTTCCTCATTATACCATAATACTACATGATGGTGATGGGGTATCAATATTGTGAGAAATACATGAATAAATAACTCATGGATACCTAGTTCCATAAACATATAATAGAACCGAGGGACAATTTTCAGGTGATCATTTATAAATTAATTATTGCAAATCATCATTAATTTCAATAATTAAATAACTAAATAAAATACCATAAAAGCATTGGTTGGTCAAACTCATGATCATCCGAAATGAAATAAATTTGAAGAATAAAATTAAATTTTTAGATAATTCAAATTGACGTCATTAATTAAGAATTAAAATATATTAAACTAATTTTAAATCATAAATTAAATTTCTCACAATACCTCAATGAATTTCATAAAATTCAAGATATATTTTTTAAAATTAAATTTTATTAAATATTTTTCTAGTATCTATGTGTATTTTAAACTCCCATGTATGGAGGGTTATAGATAAACCTAGATGGGTTGGGTGGGTCGGAAAAAACCCGACCAGCCTGACTTAGTTGGACTACTAGGTCACGAGCGGAGTATTCCCTATGGGGCATGGGGGTCCTACTAGCACCACCCTTAATCGTGTTTCCCCTTTGAATAAAAAATAGAAATTATTATCTTTTAAATCCTTATCAACATCTATAGAGATATCATTATCACCATATATCCCCAAATAGCAGGGGGATGGCATTGACATAGGAAGTTATGAAACCCCTTAATTCCATAACCCTTTTTTTATACATTTTGATTTTTAACTTTCAACCTTTAAGGGGTATTTTATTGAATATTCTATTCACACCCACCCTTATTCACTCATGGGAACTATTCATTCATGAGTTACTATTCATTTTAGGGTACTATTCACCCAAGATATGAATTTACCAGCACATTTTTAATGAATTTTAATGTGAAAATTTGATCTACGTTCTTCAGATGGTCATAATATAGTAGTTTATCATTTGATCGATGTATCTTCAGTGGTGTTGGGACTATAATTACATCATATATCAAATTCATGAAAATTTAATTTAAATTTCAACTTAATTAAACACATAATCACTCTGATATTAATTTCAGATACCAGATGCACCATAGAACACAAAATGGAGAAAATTAAAATAAAATGTTGGATCAATGTCATAAATTAATCTCTAGAGAAGAAACATATAGAGACCCTGGCCTTTTACACATATCATTACGTGATTTTAATCATAATAAATCATCATGTTACAGACCAAGGATCATAAATTCTGTTGTCTTGGAAGATAAGGTACATAAAACTAAAGACATGGGACTAAATAAAACATTTATTTATTTAATATTAATAAATATCTCCTAACTTCCTTTTATACCTTACATTGGAATATTATAACCTGGTTATAACATGAACAAAGGGATGAGATAAAATCTTAGGAAGAGAATAAACATAAGAATAAAGCTTAGAACATGGGTTAGAAGGCATAACATAATGATATAGAGGCATGGTACATTATTAATCATAAGGAATGATAAAATTTATAAAATTGAATCATATGATCATGTAATCATAGTAATATGGAAGAAATATAACACATTACCTTATAATGATCCAATCTCATTAAACATAGAGGAGAAATAGTCAAGGTTAACCACCAAGACCGTGCACATAGAGCACAAGTCAAGGATAACCACCAAGACAATTGCACATAACGTCTCATCAGAGTAAAAATTACCCAATTAATAGGAGTGTTCTCTCATTTCATCCATCATAACATGTTCATGAATATGTTTTCCACATAATTAATCATACATAATCAATCATACATAAACATAAGGGAACCCATGGAAAGAAATGGGTATTATAATCATGTCATAAAGTATAATGAATGAGAGTATCATACATGTTTCCATGAAAGGAAGGAATAAAAAAAGACTTATAAATTGATAAGGTAAAATAAGAATATATCATGGTAAGTGATGTAAAAAATAAGTGATAACCTGGAAGAAGAGTATTTAAAAAATATTAGCATTAAAATATTTTAGAATGGTTAAATGGAAAATACTAAAGAGAATTTAAAATAGAAAATGGAATAATATTTTATATAATATCATAAGTCAACCAAGAAGTTTTTCATAATTAAAACTATGATTTTATAAAAACAATTGTGGCTTAAAATAGATGATAGAGTGAACTTGAAATTGGGTAAGTATCTGGGAAGTTCCCATAAAAGATCTTGCTTATCGGGATGAATTGAAAAAGGAACCACTTAAAAATATATATATTACTAAAAGATAATGATGAATGGATATTGATATATCACTTTGTAACATATTCACAACATTAAAAATATGTAAATAAAATGATAAGATAACATCATTTGGGTAAAAAAAAGATAGACAAACCTGAATGAATAATAGATATTCGAGTAGAATCCCTTCCCTAAAGTTCGAAGGTTTTCTTCTCTTGATATTAATTTCATGGATAACCAAATTAATTTCATTAATTAATATTCAAAAAACCTCTTATATATTTAATTTATTTATTAAAACCTTATTAATTTCATTCATCACTTTTTTGGTGGGTTAAGATGTTGAATTTCATTGTTCTAGGAGAATTTTCTTCCTTGGTTTTCATGATTGGTTTACTTATATGCATGTAAGGATAAACACATAAGATGAAAATGGTTATATAAAATTGGTTTTATATTTTATTATTTATCATTAAGAAGATTACATGGTTATAAAATTCATTTGGTAATTTGGAGTGAAGATGAATCATTAATGATAACTGTTTTGGTTAATTGGCGGTTTTTGTTCATAATGAACACATTTTTCTTTATAAATTAATATCATGTTTAAAAAAGATTACAAAACCTTATATAAACAATAATACATATATTCTATTCTATTTTAACCATAAATGTTATTTCATGACCAGAATTGAATATGGTAAATGAAATTGAAAACTCGTCATCCTTGAATGTGATGAATTAACACATATCAGATAGTGTTTTCATTTCTAGTATAAAAGGGGGGGGAATGAGAGATGATGAGTAATTATTACCTTAGAATAAAAATATTCCATTACATATATGGTAATATAGTTATCACACCATTTGGATGAGGATAGGTGAGGATAGAAATGAAAACAAAGGAACATCAAAAGAAAATAAAAGAAAGGAAAGGATGAATTTACCTCTTGAATATATATTCATTGAGAGCCTCTTTAGGGGAGATGTTTTGGTATTTTTATGAGAATAAGAGATCCATAACATGGGATAGAGACTTAGGGAGACATTTTACCAAAATTTGGACTAGGCATGAGGCTTGAGAGGTGTGAGGAGAGGTGGTAAAGATGGGTGGTATTTATAGTGGAGGAGAGGGGGAGTTTTCTCAATATTTAATTCATTAGTTTATTATTTTTCTCAATACATTAAATAGTGATGATTCTTATGAGAAAAAACATTAATAAGTTCATGTGATTTTTAACCAACGGACATTTACATCATCCATGACTCAATCATGATGTAGAAATTCATTTATTTAGCATTTATTGTAAAATTATCATATTTTACTATTCACCAAAAATTCATGTATTTTAGAAAAATCCCAAAATTCATTCTAACCATTTTGTGATGTGTATAATCCAAAAATTAACTCCTTTTAATGAAAATAATTTCTAATATGTTAAATTACATTTTTAATTAAAGAAAAAACAAATTTTAAAACTAAAATTCTTTTTCTAACACTTTGAAAAATTAACTAAGGTCCCATAAAATTATTTCATAATCATAATTCATAAAAATATTTTTTTATGAACACATTTTATGAAAATAAATTTTCTTTTAAATTGTTAAATTAATCATAAAACTGTAATTAAATATACATAACTTACAAAAAATACAAACACTTAATTAATGATTTCTAATATAATTATTTACTTATACTATGATATAATTATATCATATTAACACATATAAGATGGATAAATTTTATTTATACTTTTATTGGTGAGGTTACTATTACATTGTTCAGTTTACTGTTCATTAGGTTCACATTACTATTCCAAAGGTCAAGTTACTATTTCATCGGTATATGTTCCTTAACTTGTATAGATACATTTTACTTCTCTCATTGTTAATTAATAAGGTTTGCATTGTGGCCTATATATAATATTATATGATTATAATATAATAAATAATTATAATAATATAATTTCATTGATAAAAATAGGTTTGTTACATTCTTCCCCCTTTATGAAATTTCTCCCTCAAAATTTCATTTTTCATTCTAAGTTGTAAACAAGTGTGGGTACTTTTCATTAATTACTTCCTCCATTTCCCATGTTGTTTCTTAGTACTTATAGTTCCTCCATAGTGCTTTGACTAGGTGAGTAGTCTTGTTACATAGAACATTATCTTAATGATCCAAGATCTTCACTGGATTCTCCTTGTAAAAATGATCACTCTCCAACTGTACCACCTCTGAAGAGAGTACATGTGATGGATTTGGGATGTACTTCCTTAAGAGGGATGCATGGAATACATCGTGTACTTTAGACATGGTAGGTGGAAGTCTAGTTGATAGTCCACAGCTCCACCACAATCAAGAATCTCAAAGGGGCTGATATACCTCGTACTTGGTTTTCCATTACTCCCAAAAATCATGACCTTCATTTATGGAGATATGCAGAGGAATAACATGTCTCTAACTTTGAACTCAAGGTCATGTTGATTATTATTTTCATAGTTATTTCATCTAATTAAGGATACCTTGATGTGCTACTGACTGGTTTTCACCTTCTCCACCATCTTCCTTACCATTTAAGGTCCTAGTATCTAACACTCACTAACTGCATCCTAGAATGCTGGTGTTATACACCTTTTCTCAAAAAAAAATCATATGGTTTTTTTCAGATTCTCGAGTGTAAACTGTAGTTGTAGGAGAATTCGACCAGTGGAAGATGTTTGTCCCATCATCCTTTGAATTCCATATAACATTCTCTCAACATGTCTTCCAGTGTCAGAATATTTCTATCAGATTGGCCATCAGTTTGATGATGATATTCCGTACTAAAGTTCAGTTCAGTGATTAGAGCATGTTGGATACTTTTCCAAAACATCTAGGTAAATCTCGAATCTCTATTGGATACAATATATAGTGTTTCTCCATGTATCCTTACCACCACTTTGATATACATTCGTGAAATTTTATCCAATGATAATTCCTCCTAAACTTTGATAAAGTGAGCTGTCTTTGTAAGGGGATCCAAAATGGAAAAAATAGTATTGTTTCCTATGGTTGTCCTTAGAAGACTAGTGAAAAATTCCATTGTGATGTTCTCTCACTTTCTTATTGGTATGGGTAGTGGTTTCATCATCCCTTTATACCTTTTTCTATTATCCTTCACTTACTAACATACCAGACAATTTCATGTATACCTAGTAATATCCTTCCTCATATTATCCCACCAATAATTCTCCTACACATCTTGATACATCTTTGTGCTCCCTGGATGAATGGAGAAGGTTGAGCTATGTGTATCACTGAGAATATCCTTCTTTATCTCTGGATCGGATGGTACACATAATCGTGACCCAAATCTTACAAATCCATCCTCTTCAATATTTAACTTAGAGTATTTCTTATTTTTGATAGCTTCCACCGTTTTCTAAATTTCCACATTATTTCTTTGATCACCCTTTACATTCTCTATGAGGCATGGTTGAGAAATAATTTGAGAAAGGATAGATTATGTTCCTCCATTAATGATTCCCATGTCCATACTCTACAAATCTAATAATATTAGATTGTTTTCAATTCTCATCATTGATAAAGATGCATGATCCTTTCTATTTAGAGCATATTCCACCTTATTTTCCATACCGAGATGGTAGTGATTGAGAAGTAATAATCCTTTATAATCTCTATCCATCTTCACAGGTGCATATTAAGCTCTTTCTTTGTGAGTATAAATTTGAGACTCTTGTGATCAGTATATATCTCACACATCTCCTCATATAGATAATGCCACCATATTTTCAATGCAAAATTCACAACCGCCTACTCCAGATCATGCGTGGGATAGTTTTATTCATGTATTTTCAGCTTCCTTGAGTAATTTGATATCAATTTATCATTTTTCATCATCACATAGACTAAAACCTTCTTTAAAGCATCATTTTACACCACAAAGAGTTCTCCACTTATCGGGAGTGTGATTACTCGTGCAGTGATAATCCTAGTTTTGAGAAATATATAGCTTTCCTCA
Source organism: Viscum album (assembly GCA_963277665.1). Taxonomy (NCBI): domain Eukaryota; kingdom Viridiplantae; phylum Streptophyta; class Magnoliopsida; order Santalales; family Viscaceae; genus Viscum; species Viscum album. The sequence continues at coordinate 686,834,393 of OY728137.1, read as the reverse complement.
CATTCTTGAGTCTAGAAGAACTTCACTCCCTTCAATTTCAACATAGTTATTGGGTTTTACAATAATGATAATTTATTCACATATCGTCAATAATACCTAGCTAGACCCAGCAAGCTGGAAATGTTTGTCATATATGTTGTCCTATGCCACTCTCCAATTGCCTTTTTCTTGGAAGGGTCCATAGATATTATTTTTCAAGTGATAAAATTCCCCAATAATGATAATTTATCCATACAAAACTCACATTTACAATATATTTCATAAAGTTTCTACCTCCACAAATTAATCATCATAGTATTCAAATGCTCATCATGTTCGTCCTTGCTCTTGGAGTATATCAGAATATCATCGATAAAGAATAACACAAATTTGTTGATGTAATATCTAAATACTCTATTAATTAAACCCATGAATATTTCTAGATAATTAGTGATTCTTAAGGTCATCACTATGAACTCATAGTATCCATACCCAATTTCAAAGGAAGTCCTAGGAATATATTATTTACTCGCCTTTAATTGGTCATATCCTGACCGAAGGTCCACCTTAGAGAAATAATTGGCCCCACAAAGATGATTGAACAAATCATCTATCTGTGGTAGGGGATACTTGTTATTTATCATGATTTTATTAAGTTCATGAAAATAGACGCATATATGGATTGATCAATCCTTCTTAATGAAGAGGAATGGTACACCCCATAGTGAAGCACTCAGGCATATAAAACCCTTCTACAGATTATCCTGTAATGGCTTTTTCAGATATTCCAGCTCTACGGTGGACATTCTATAAGGTGTCTTTGATATAGGTAGGTATCCAAGAATAATTTCAATTGATAACTCAACCTTTCAATCAAGAGGGAGACCATGGAATTCTTTATGGAATACATCAGTGTAATCCGTCACGATGGTCATATCATCAAGAAGTATCATCTCTTTTTTCTCAATAATTTGAGAAAGATATGATTACTCAAAAGAAAAAATTATCATCAGTTGAGATGATGATTCTGAAAGAGATTCATCTTACTCCTTACACTTTTATGGGATTTATGGATAAGCTGGGATGTGAAGAGTGATCTTCCTTTCCCAATAGTTAATGTTATCTTTATATAAAGAGGGCTAATCCTTGCCAAAAATAGCATCTAACTCGACTAGAGAAAGTATGAAAAGATTTTCTATGAGGTTATATCCACAAACATTTATTTGGGAGGAGTTATAAACTTTTTACATAATAATTTAACCATTCTCTATTCTCACAGATAACTCAGCCTCCAAATCTTGAGGTGGTTTATGAATAGTTATTCTAAACATTCAAGATATGAAAGAATGCATAGAACCAAAATCAAATAGTATATTCACTATTATTGAATGAATAGATAGCATGCTTATCACCACATAGTTGTCTATATCCACCTCATTAGTAGTGATATCATAATCCCTTCCTTGTTTCCTTGGATGTTGATGTTGATTTCCTCCAACAACCCCTGGCTTAGGGAAATTGTTCACAAAATACCCATGTTCTGTGTAGTTATAACACTACAGTACAGGTTGAGTGTTAATCTGAACCTTCCTTTCTTCTTCCATATTAGTGGGATTCTTCATATCCCTTTGGAAGTTCTTAACCAGATGTCTTATTCTTCCAAATTTGAAGCAATCCCTGGTTCCCTTTAGATAGTTCCCAGGATGCTTATTCCCACAATTTCAACACAGGGGATCTTAAATATTCTTTACATAATGGGATTTATTTACCGAACCACCCATATTAGAGTCCATTTTCGACTTTTTGTCACCGAGCTGACGAGAACATGGATAGTATCTAATCTCTATTTCAACCTTGAGGGAACAAAGGACAATCTCCTCATAATTGTTGAAGTCTCTAATCACGAACACATTTTACAGACTTGGATTTTTTCGGCTAAAGAAGTTATCCACCATGATTTTAGTGTTCATTATAAAGACATAGATTTATCTTCCATGCCTTGTGAAGTTTTCTTCATATTCCCCAATAGACTCATCTTCCTTCTCATTAAGTCTGATGAACTCTCTTTCCATCTTGAGACGAAGGGTTCGGGGAAATTATTTATTGAAAAACATTTTCTAGAATTCCTCACAATACATGGAATCAATTTCCTCATGGGACTTGGTATTCTTGATTAGTGTCCACCATTGATCAGATTCCCCATCAAAATTATAGATTGTCCGCATGAATTTTTCTTCTTCTAATCACTGTAGGACAAATAATATATTTTCAATGGAGTTAATCCAATGTTCCATGAGGAGGGGATCAGAAGACCCAATAAACATGGGAGGCCTTTTCTGTATGACGGATTCAATGGAAAATTTCTCTTTCCTTATAGGAGGAGGGTGTTCCACATGATTCAAGTTATTGTTCAAAACTCGATCCAGCTGAGAAAGTAATGCCATAATGTTTTGAGCACCTATTCCTATCATATTTGGCATATCATTAGAGAAATATTCAAATTCCCTATCACATTTATTATTGGCATGTATTCTTATATTTACCTCTATTAACTATGAAAATAAAGTGCAATTAGGGGGCTTGAATACTATGCAACTAAGCATAAAGGAAACTTTGAACATAAAAGGATAACTTGTAAAGGAAAAGTATATCCTAAAATGTGATTAACTGGGTTTAAATCTAGGTTGTCCTTAATCTATTTCTTAACATATATTCTTATAGGATATTGTTTCCCTTAATAATGGTTCGTAATGAGATTATGAATTTAATAAATCATATCTCTAGGAGTGTTAAAACAAGTGTGCAATAAGGCTCGTTGTCATGTACCAGGTTACCCCTAGTCTGGACCAGAACCCCTTGTTCGAGTTTTTACTCCTAGGTAAATCTATTATATAAACACAAATAATTGTAGTATCTAGATAGGGATGTATTATCATGATAAACCACTAACTCTATACTAACAAAAACTTAGGGATGTTTTATTATACTTAGTCTTATCTATAAGGTTCATACTAGTGTTCTCTATTCCTAATCTTCAAAATAACTAGAGGATCCTATGATACCAACTCTCTCGACCCTAGATTTTTACAAATATCATTACATGATTTTAAATGTATTTAAACATAAAATTACATGGCAAGGATTTTAAAGCCTAGTGGCTTGTAAGACTAGGTATATAAAACTAAAAACCTGGGATTAAATAAAACATTGTTTTTGTAATATTCATATAGATCTACTAACTTACTTTGAGCCCATAAATCAGTATAGGAAAACCTGGGGATATCATGAGTAAAGGGATCATCTAAAATCACAATAAGGGAATAAACATAATAAGAAATCTTATCACATGGGTTATAAGGCATAACATAATGATATAAAGAGTCATTCTACATGATTAAACATAAGGAATCATAAAATTTAAAACATGGGATCATATAATCAAGGAATCATAGTAAAGTGGTATGAACATAGAATATTACTTTAGCATGAGACAATCTTGTTGCACATAGAGGAGCACATGTCAGGGTTAACGACCAAGAACTTTTCACATGGATCATGAGTCAAGGATAACCACCAAGACCGTTGCACATCACGTATCATGAGACTAAACATTACCCAATACATTGGAGCGATATATGGGTTCACCCATCATAACATTTTCATGAATATGTTTTCCACATAATTTATCAAACATAATCAACCATACATAAACATTAGGGTACCTATGGAAATAAATGGGTATCATAATCACATCATAAAGCATAATTAATGGGAGTATCATACAAGTGTCCATGAAAGAAAGGAATTAAAACATAAATAGTAATTCACAAATTAAAATAATCATATATTATGATAAGTTATGTCAACATAAGGTATAACATGTAATAATGGTATTTAATAAATTTTATCATTAAAATATTTTAGTGCGGTTTTAAGGAAAATACTAAAGGACATTTAAAATAGAAAAGGGAATAATATTATATATAAAATCAGAAGTGAACAAAGAATTTTTTCATAATAAAAACACTGATTTTATAAAAACAATGGTGGATTAACATATATGATAGAGTGCACTTGAAATTGGGTAAGAAACTGGGAAGTTCCCTTAAAACTAGCTTGCTTATCGGGAAGAATTGAGAAGGGAACCACTTAAAATTATGTATATCACCAAAAGAGAATTATTAATATATCATGATACATGAGTTTGGAAAATATAACCACCATTTATAATATGTGAATAAAAATAAATGATAACTTTATTTGGGCAAAAAATATATGTAGATCATCCCAAAGGAATAATGGAGGTTCAGGTAGAATCCCTTACCTTAATTCTGAAGGTGTTCTTAACTTGATCTTAATATCCTGGATAAGAAATTTATATTAGTGAATTAATATTTAAAAAACCTCTTATATATTTAATTTAGTTATTATTACCTTATTAAGTTCATTTATGAATTTTTTTGTGGGTCAAGAGGTTCAATTCCATTGTTTTGGGAGTATTTGTTTCCTTGGTTTTCAGGATGAGTTTACTTGTATGCATGTAAGGATAAAAATGTAAGATAATAATGGTTTTAAATAATTGTTTTTATATTTTATTATAGAAGATAAATAATTTTACATGTTTATAAAATTCATTTGGTTATTTTGAGTAAATATGAATCATTAATGATAACCATTTTGGTTAATTGTCAGTTCTTGTTCACATTGAATACATTTTGCTTTATAAATTAATATCATGTGTAAAATAGACTCTATAACCTTAAATAAGACATGATTAATATATTATACTCTGGTTAAACCATAAAAATGGTTTCTTGACCCGAATTGAAGGTGGTAAATGAAATTAAAAATCCATCGTCCTTGAATGTGATGAATTAACACATCTGAGATGGTATTTTCATTTCTAGTATATAAAAGGAGGGGAAAGAAGATATGATATTTAATTACTCCATTATAATAAATAAATTCCATTAAATTTAAGGTACTGGAGTTATCACCCCTTTTTTCTGATTATAGGTGAGGATAGAAAGGAACACAAAGGAACATGAAAGGAAAATAAAAGAAAAGAAAAGAGGAACTTACCTCATGAATATATCATCCTTGAGAGCCACTTTAAGGGAGATGTTTTTTTCTTTTTGGGAGACCAATAGATCATGGACATGGTAGAGTGTATTAGGGAGATGTTTTACTAGATTTTTTACTAGGCACAAGTCTAGATAGGTGTGAGGAGAGGAGGTAAAGTGGGGTGGTATTTATAGAGGATGAAAGGGGAGTTTTATCAATATTAAATTCATTAGTTTATTATTTTTCTCAAGACAAGAAAAATTGAAGAATCTTGTGACAAAAAACAATAATAATTGCATCTTAGTTCAACACAATTTCCATTTACATCATCCATTAATCAAGCATGATGTAGAAATTCATTTATTTAGCATTTATCGTAAATTATCATATTTTACTATTCACCAAAAATTCATGTATTTCAGAAACATCCCAAAAAATAACCCTAAACATATTCAATGTTCATATTCCAAAAATGAAATTCATTTTATGAAAATAATTTTCTAAATATTTGACAATTAATTTTTATTAAAGTCAAGATTTATATGAAAAAAACAAATTTTAATTTTAAAACTTCTTTTATAACACATTGAAAAATTAATTAAGGTCTCTTAAAATTATATTATAACCATAATTTATAAAAATATATATTTATGAATACATTTAATGAAAATAAAATTTCTTTTAAATTATTTTCTTAATCATAAAATTGTAATTAAATAAACATGGCTTACAAAAAATACCAACACTTAATTAAAAATTTCTAAAATACTTATTTACTTATACTATGATATAATTATATCATATTGAAACTTATAAGATGTATAAATTTTATTTATACTTTAATTGGTGAGGTTACTATTACATTGGCTAGTTTACTATTCACAAGGTTCACATTACTATTCAAAAGGTAAAGTTACTATTTCATCAGTATATGTTCCTTAATTTCTATAGATACATTTTACTTCACTAATTATTAATTTATAAGGTTTGTATTGTGTTCTATATATAATCTGATATGATTATACTATAATACATAATAATAACAAGTTAATTTAATTGATAAAACATTGGGTCATTACAAAACACATTGTAATCAATCTTAAAATCTTGTGTTATTTAATTAGGAATAAAAAATAAAATTGAAACTATACCACATTATATTTGTATTAAATGTGTGTTTTTATTCTCTTTGGTGATAATTTCTTTAAGGAACCAAAGCCTTAACACTTTATATTTTCCACATATTCTTCAATAAAATTACCCATTGTTGTCCTGTAAAACATGAGTTCCAGTGTAGAGAATATGATGTGATTTGGACATTTACATGATCATGTAGGAACTGCTTCTTCAATATAAGAAGTAATTCATTGATCAAGGTTCTCAGAACCTCATTTTATCTCTAAGAAACTTGAAATAGATCTCAAAATCATGGGAGGAATAACAACTATAATTAGGGTTTAATAATAGATTATATAATAAGGTTTAAGATATGAAATTTCAATTTGTACCTTTATTAAGTTAACCCTTCCATATTAAACCATATTAAAAAAATTACTTACTAAACATGTCACAAAGATCAAAAATATTTTATCACATACTTATAACATCAAAATAATGTTAGTTGAAAAAATCCAATAAATTAACTTTTCTAACTTCACCCATAAAATATTTAATGAACATTCAATAATAAATATTTATTCATAAAATATTTTCTTGTATACGCCTAAATAAATTTTTAATATTATGAGTAAACAAATTCAACACTAATTATTATAAACTCGAATAATATTGAATTTATTAAATTTCATGTTACCATATAAAATCATATATTAATCTACTACCATCATGCGGGCCACCATGTCCTAAATTATAATTAATTGGAATTGGGAAGGCTTTTGAATATTCTTTTTGGGTGACCTTTTAGGCCATTATCTTGATAGTAGTGATTATTACTCAAATACTAGGAGTGACTTTTAGAAACACATCAAAGCAACTAAGGATATGAGTTTTAGTAATAAAAAATTACATTCTCCTATTATTATTCTCTATGTGATCTAATCTCTTTGAATCATAATATATCATAATGAAGTATGATTCACTTATATAACCATATTTTATTTATTCATTCATTTTATGATCATTCTGAATGGACATACCATATTTTTTCATGGATATGGATTTAATAATGGTATAACTATCTTGGTCAATTGGGTCCAAGATATCTCTTCCTTTTCCCAAAAATGAAAAATATTATCATGGTCATTAAACTAATGTCATACCAATAATGAGGCACTCGATGTAAAATACCTCAACACAATCATAAATGTCATGGATTTTATCATCCAAAAAAGTACATGATCAAATGATACACATTGATAATGACCACAATTATAGAGAACAATACACATGATTATATATAGGAGCATCCAATGACACCAAAAATATTTTTTGTTCTTATTGAGAGGTTAGTCCTCATGATCTCCTCTACATGAGATACCAATTGAGAACAACATGAATAGAATTATCAATAATTTTGATCCCCAAACACCTAATAGTTAAACATCATTTGTGTCCCATTAGTAGATGTATATAACCCATAGGAAATATATTTAAGATTATTGTTATAGTCTCTCAAGGTTTACATTAGATCTAGTAGCTACGATATCATTTTGGTATGATAAATAATATAAGTAAATTCTTATTTAAATAGTGTACTTAGACATATTAAGACCATCATGTTTAGATTAAATCATGCATAACTCCATGTATACATGATATGGTAATCAAACTTACTGCACAAGTTGGAACACGGGAACCCACTTTTACAATAGTATATTTATATATTTCACTCTAGAAATCCCCTTAGAAATTCATTATTTAATTGATTTCTGAAATCACTTACGAGTAATTGGGTAATTATAAACAATGTAAAAAATTATTCTTAAATAATGTGATCATTATAATTACCATGTTCTTTTATGTTTCCTCTTATTTTAACAATTTATAAAAAATCCACACTTAAAAGAATGTGCATGTTTTTCAAAGATGTTATAAAATAGGACACAAAATAAATTTCATATATATCAAACACTTCAACCTCTAATATAGTGTATTGTGTTGTATTTATATTATCACCATTTTATTTTAATCAATCATAAGATCGTATATATTACCACGCAACCTTGGGGAGATTAATCTATTGAAATATACTTAACAATATCATTGAAAAGATTCTATTAGGTTCATAAAATCCTATTGTATATGAAGAATTAAATATTAAAGAAAATTTATCACCTCAATTTCATGTTCATATCACCCAATGATTCCACATACACATTCATTGAAAAGAAATGTGTCATCACAATAATAATGCTTTTCTCCCAACAAAAATATTTTTAATTATGATATATGATGTAAGGATAATTTTTTTATTTACCAAATAATTTATGATGTTGTTTAACCATGTAAGATATTGAAAGTCAATGTGAAAAATTTTCTTATTTAGTAATTCTTCATCAATATCAACATCAACTCCCCCATCAACATTATTTAAATTTATCATTGATAGGTGATTTATTACCACATTAAGTGATCACTTTTTATCTTAGATAATAATACCAAACTCTTGTAGTAATAAAATACACTAGATAAATCCTGGGTTTTTATTATTTGTATCCAATAAATAGATTAGTGTGGCATTATCTCTTAAAAAACCCTTAGAGAGAATATGGAGTGACTTAAACTTTTAAAAATTCAAGACTTCCACTAATATATCTTTCGCTATTTTATTGTAATTTATTTGAAAATTAATTATATTGTCACTTGAATAATATATGGGTTGTAAAATATGATCAAACTATTGCATAAAATCTTTTCACATATATAGAATATATCAAAATTTGGGTGGGGGTTATATTTATTCTAGTGTATAGAAGGATTCCTAACAAGAATCCTCAATGATAAAGTGAACTTCCTTCGGTAGTAGATTAGAAAGGGGTGAAGCTATCTTAGAGAATTATTTGAAAAGTCAGTGATAATATATCAAAATTTAAAGATATCTATTAATCCCCTTCATTGGATTGGAATTTATTATTTCTTGTATCGCCGTAATTTTTTATACACCATTTTCAATCATTGTTTGAACATTTGTTGTCCAAGTAAAATTTCATTTTCAACCATGAATTTATAATTTTCCTAAGTACTATGAACTTATATTTATATATTTTAAGAACTAAAACATCCATGAAATTTTAAAGGAATATTCCTTTTATTCCTTGAAAAAATAAGTTTCATGCTTCATTGGAATGTCATCTAAGTATAATACACACTAAAATACATGAAGTGGTAGGAAAATGTTTCATACAACAATATGAATATCATTTTTCTTATTCTATTGGATCCACTAGTATTTGGTTATAACAAAATATTATATCTGAAAACAATGACAATCCAGATGGAACAACTAGTTAAGAATATGATCCCTGAATGTGAGTTGAAAGTTATAAATCTATGTATAAATATTAGAATTATAATAATATATACATACCGAACACCAAGTGGATATACTCATAGGAATAAACATGGTCTTATCATTCCTAATGACTATTATAACATCCTCATCCTACTTCACCTAAACTGTGACTAAATTGGTGCACTACATACCTTAGTCATTCCTCCTTGGATGCTATAGGTCACTAAAAATAAATGAGGGTCTATGTGTGTAGAGACCCTAATCTTGACGTACATGGACATTACATTACATTTGCGGAATACTTAGTACATAACAAAAACACACACACAAGGATCGTAATAGTTTAGTGTCTTTGGAAACTCGGAACGTAATCTTCTAATCGTGGTGAAAGATGTTCAATATCTCCCATAAAGATCTTCCCTTTTTTTATACCTAAAACCCTTCTTTATATCCTGGGGAAAAGAAAACATAAAATGGTGATCTCAAATGCTCAGTAAGGGTAAACAAAAGAAAAATCAATCACATCATATTCATAAGAACATAACTTTTGGAAATCTTAACCTGCAAAAGAGAGCATAATTTCATAACATGGGATAAATCATAGTAGTGAAATGAAATCCCAATAATCATAAATTAAAACATGAAACTTTGTGGCATACACACATAATAATAGAGAATCATTTCTTGTTAGTCAAGACTCATTGCCAAGACTATCTTAGTGGACTAAGTCCCTTTCTGAATCGAGTAACCCTCGTTTTAGTCCTGTTTCACTGAACCAGTATAACCTACCATTTCAGCCATGTCTATCTCATGAGATATAAAATCTTTACCCAATGCATTGGAGGTAAGATATAGGTCCCACCCATCTCATAATGATACCATTCTTATGTGTGCCACAAAATCATAAACCATAAATCATTGCATAACCCATGTAATAAAAATGGGAATCTTAAACATCGTGACATCATAAAACAATTCATATAAGATAAAGGAGTTCATAAAAAATATTTCCATCACAACATAATCAAATCCATGTAATAATAGGGATAAAAACAGAACCCTTTATTAACTTATATGGAAAATAATTTTGATAAAACACTTGAACTCCATTCTTGAGGAAAATATCCTTTCTACTTCAAAAACACTTTTCCTTTCTTAACATGTCGTACAATTATAAACTAAAAGAAGTTGATTAAAAATAAACTTGAAAACTTGTAAAGGAAGATTCTTGGAAATAATGTTTTAAAAATCCAATCATGCCGTATAAGTTAAAAAAAACATTCTTCGTACTTTTGTCGGAAAAGTCAAAAAGTACCTCGTACGAAAAATGTCAAAAGATTCCTTTCATATCTTTTACTAAAAACTCACCAAAGGGTAAAATTGGATTTAAACAATTGTAGGTAGATGGAAATAATATTACATATTGAGGAAACATATATGTGGATGATAAAATACACCCCAGTAAATACCAACTTATAAACAATCTCGGATAAAAATGAGATTGTGATATTTCCCTTACCTTTGGTCCGATTTTCTTCGTAAGTGTCCGAACCTCCTGTATAATGATTTAAATAATGTCATTGACTTATTCCAAAATCATATTCATTGTTATGATATCATATATGGTTCACTTATGACTTTATATTACCCGTTCTTTTGTAAATTCCATGTTAAAGAAGCGTTTTGGGTAAAATCGTTTCATTTGTCGTCCATGTTTTGACTTGTAATTATTCATATGATTACTTAGATCATGATTACTTAATTCCAGAATATAAAACATGATTTATATATAATATATATTCATAATATACATATATATAATAAATCAGTAAATGGAAATAAATACACCGTTCATGGAGACGGTAGACCGTAAGTACGCATGAACGCTGTTTTTGTTTCCTTATTGAGTTGAATGGAATTAAGTAGATGAAATACATATATATACACATAAATCCAGTATCATTATTATGTCATATATTTCATGATTACTTATTATATGTACTTTATAATCATTCACGAATGGTTAAAGTGGAGAATGAATCTCATCGCGTCGTGGAGACGGTAGTCCGTACGTACGCACGAGCGATGATATCATTTTCATGATTATTGAATTGAATTTGAGTGGATGATACAATATATCAGAATAAGTTTGATGTTATAATAACTATGTATAGTTATTCGTTACACCATTATACCCATCCATGTAAGGTGTTGGTGGAAAATAGATTTCACCACGGCGTGGAGACGGTATTCCGTACGTACGCACGCGCGGTGATTTCGTTTTCCGTAGGATGGATAGGTGGTGAAATAGGATTGTTTCATATTTATAATAACATATCAGTATATTAGTGATACTGATGTTATTACTTAATAATGAAACAACCTAATAAGAAGAAGTGGAAGAAGAAATAAAGATGAAAGAATCGGTAACGGACATTACCTCTTCTTTGAAGTGCTTCTTTGAGACCTTCTTTTAGGGCACTAAAATTGGTCTTTTAGGAAGAACAGAACCTCTAGGATGTTGATAGGGAAGTGTAGAAGGGAATTTGTCAGGGGTTGGCCGAGCATGAAGGCTCAAAGTTGTGTGAGGAAGAGAGGGAGGAGGTTCCCTTTTATAAGGGAGGAGAGGGGCACCTTTGGAATAACTAAAAATATTATTTTATTATAAAGTCAAGTTCGGTTTTAAATAGCTCCAAATTGATTTATTTCGAGGCTATGGTGGGGATGGGGAGAAATCCTCTCATCCAATAGAATTTAGACAAGTTTAGGTTCCTATTTTAACCTTATCATTTAGATTTAACATTAAGTTAAATAATTTTACTTTTACCGTGTCTTCTTTTGTTCTTACACTATAAGGTTAATAAACTTACTATAAGAAGCCAAACGAACCCCAAGTTGTTTATTATTAATATATATAACCTTATATAAGTCATTTTTCCTAACCTTAGATTTTTAGGAATAAAATAACAATTAATAATATAATATTTGTTTTAAAAACTATTTTATGTCAATTTTGACACTATTTAGTAATTGATTTTTGTGAAAATCATAACAGAAGGATAAGTTCCAAAAAAGTTCATTAAATCAATAATAACATGTCATAGTAACCTAGAAAATTAGTGGAATGCATAAAAAGTCTTAAATTACATTTATTTTGGTATTTATAACATCAATTATGTCAATATTTCATTAATAAGATAATTACTGCATCATCTTTGTGTCATAAATAAAATAAATTATTTGATGTTTAAAAATTCCAAACAAAATACCATTATGTAGGAAACCTTTTTAGCTTTCTAATTAATATTTAAAATCTAATTTATCATATGTATAACCCTATATTAAAAATATTTTAGTAAATAAACTTGGATTTTAACTCTTTTAACTCTTCTTTGAATTAAATAATAATAAATGTCCTAATCTAATCCAAGTGGGCCTAAATGGTCATACTTTATTCCAAAGCTTTTTTTTGGTCGAATTAAACTTATCCAATAGATTTAGGACATGTTTTAGGGTAATAATAATATCATTTGTACCCTTAATTACCCTATTTACTTTTAACCGTGGTAAATAAAAGTAAAAAGTTACTATTCACCAAAAATTATTTTCATCTCATTGAATCACATTTTACTTACTGACATCAACCGTGTCTCTCGGATTTTTGAAATTCCACTCACAGAAGCGGTAAAATTAATTTTTATAAAAAATTCAGTTTTTTTAACTACCACTTAGTGGTTTCACTATTCATCAAAAATTGAAAGTTTTCAGAAAAATACCAAAAATTAGGCCTAAGCTATATTTGATATTATGAACTCAAAAATGATGTCTATTTTACCAAATTCAAAACATATCAGTTTCATTAATTAATTTAAAAATTAATTCCCGTCGTCAAAACAAATAGCATGTTTTTAAGAGATAATAACTACCAAAAGATTGACACTTGTTTATGTCTGGTTTAAATGTGAAATTACATCCAATGACCAACATTGTATTAAATTGTAAAAATATATTCTAAATATACTTTAAAACCACTCAAATTAATAATTTATCACTATTAATTATTTCGATTGAAAAAGTTTTTTTTAATTAAAATTTAGTAATTTTTTCACTATTCATCAAAATATGAAAGTTATCCAAAAATCACCAAAATTTCACCCTAAGATAATTTCGATATTCCGAATCCAAAAATGAAGTCCATTTTGAAAAATAAAATTTACAAAATTTCAAAAAGTGGTTATTACTATTAATAATGGCTAGTTATAATAATATTTTAATAGCATATTGTTGTTTAGTGAAACTCGGTATTGCGTACTACACACGCTATCGAGGAAGGTCGTGATTGCGTGTAATGCATGGAAAGTCAAGTATGTGTGTTGTGAAAGATCCTTTTGGGGTAGAGTACAACACAAGACATTAATGAAATTAAAAAGAATATTTTTCATAAAATCTCGGGGTGTTACAATGTGTTTGAATGGAGAGACTATAACCTCTATTATATATAACCATAAACAATAGAGTAATAAATAATAATAATAGTGAAGTTTGTAAGGATCATTGAAACACTAAAAAGGGGGGCTGAATCAATGATTTTATTTGTGCAAATTTACAAATTTATGAAATTTAACACTTTTATCTTGTTGGAGTTACATTCTTTATAAATTTGTTATTAGAAAATCACAAGCATGAAGATGTAGTAAAGTAAACAAGGATTGAAAGATTTTTAAGGCTCTACCCCAGTATGAAAACCTATATCCATTACATGGACACTCCCATGGATCCATGGAAATTAACTATTAGAAATAAGTGAATAAAACATTGAACCAACTCCTGTTAAACTCCTCAAATATCTCGATTGGTATGATTATTCTGACTTCCATCAGTTTACAAGTTTTTATGAAAAAACATGAGCCACAAAAAAATTGAATGTAACATTTCAATATAGATCCCACAAGGGTACATCCAGATTCTCCATCTGATATTCCTCTTCCTAATCTTCTCTGTCCAAAATAATATCATTGGATGTGCCTACATCAAGTAGCCTCCATTAATTTCACCTAAAAAACTATTCCTGATAAAAATATGAATTCTTCCTGATCAGGGAAACTTTTCACTTTACAAAAATTTTTATTAAATTATTAGACTGATTTTACTCTATCCAAAGTATGTACTGAAACATTATCTAATAGTCTAACAAATACATCTATTCAGAATTATTACTCAACATAAAACAGATGTTTGGTTAGAAAATAACATATGACACTAATTATCTAGAATATCATCCTTTTTTTCTCACTAAAAAGTAACAATTATGATTTTATTTTATACCTCTATTTATAGGTTCTCTTGGAATGGAAAAGGTAGGAAACACTTTACATTTTCCCACTCACTAAAATTATAATTCAAATTTCATTCTTATTTGAAATTTTTTTGGACACTTATCAACTCTTCTAGACCATTCTTTAAAATTCTTTAATTTTCATTAATCTTATTGAATTATATAAAAATTAATTTTTTTTCTGAAAATCCATAAACTCAATGTTATGAAACCCTTCCCAACATCCTCAAAGAAGCATGATTAGAAAAAATTGAAAAACCACATAACATAGTTATTTTTTGGGAACTTTACAAATTTATATAATGTTTATTTGTAAAACATTGTTCAGAAAATGTTTTTCTAAAATTAATTTAAGGATTTATTTTATGAAATATTTTTTCAGAATTCCTTCAATAAAAATTCAACCAGAATTATTTTACATGAATTCCTTTAAGAATATTTAATTCAAAATTGATTATATGATATTCTCTATTCTATATTCCCTCATCTAATTCTCTTTGAAGAATATTATTCAAATAAAATTTGGTTTAAATGATCGATTTTTTTTATAATTACATTACCTCATCTTAAACATCAAAACATCCATTAGACAGAATTTCTTATAAAACGTTCATCTGATTAATTTCCTTAAAAAAATATCATCCTATTGATTTCCTAAGGAAGATCACTTAAAAACATCACAAAATCAAAATTCATCCTATAAAAAAACTTCACCCCTTAAAACATCATTTAGATAGTATGTCAATAAAACCACTCATACCTTTGTTTTTTAAAACATGATACAACTAAAGATAATTTAAAAAAAAGTTGAAATTTCTTAAGACATTAGTTTCATGAAACCTATTTGACTCAACGATGAATTCAAATTTTAGAATTATACCTCTTTTTTACTTCCATCACAATTTTTCAATTGCTTCATGATTTTTCAGGAACTCAAAAAAATTAGTGAAAATATGTTTGTCTGATGATTGACATTTTGAGCATCAAAACTTTTTATAGAATGTTTTTCTAATTTGGTTTTTCTGATCAATAACTTTGCAAAATCAGTTTTTCTTACAACAAAATTGTCCAAAAAATGCATTTTTATTCATCAAGAAATGTTTCTAATTGAATATGTTTGGTTTGTAAAACCTCCTTTTTCATAAAAGGATTGAAAAAAAATATTAATATTGACTTTCTACCTTCTTACATTAGATCAGTTGTACTTCTCTTCCCCTTGTAAAAACTCAACAACTGCAACCCCATCAATTTTTACAGAATTATTTTCAAAACTGATTATCTAGAAAGTAACATTGTACATTTATTATTTTCTCTAAACTTCATATTGTATTAGGATATTTTTCATGATTTGAGGAATTTTAATGAACAACTTAACATTATTTTACTAGATTAGGTAGTTTCTTAAAAAAACATCTTAATTTATTTCTTCTCTAGAAAAAATTTATCAAATTATGTAAACTCTTATTTTCTTATTTTACTAAAGATAGTTTTCAAAAAATAAAAAAACTTTTTTAGAAAAAAAATTCAAAGGATATTAAATCAACACCTTTGAATTTATTGAAATCATTCTTTAACAACTTTTAAAACTCCTCATTCTTCTTTGCTCAGACATTTTCACATATTGTATTTTTTAATGTTCAACAAATCATACCATTTCTCAAAGAGAAGGTCATAGCACAACTCTAATGAATAATTTAATGTTTTTTAAAGAATTATGAATTTTGAAAAAAGTATCCTAATGTTTTTATTTCTCTCCCATATTTTATGATAACCACTTCTTCAGATTAATTTTTGAAGAAATGAACCTCTCCCAATTTTAAGACAAATTTTTAAATTGTCCCCCTTTGTCAACATAATCCAAAGAATAGTGGGGGAATTATTTAATAGGTTTAGTAAGTCTTTAGTATAGGATGAACATGAAGTTAATTCCTCAGTTCTTCAAATTTCTCCCTTGGAAAATCTATTTTTGAAAACATCATCAATTTAATATTTTATTGAAATATAATCTGGCATAACATCTCCACCAGAAACATTATACATGATGAGATGATAATTATTTTCAATTTTATTTTATATTTAATGTTGTATAGTATTTTTTGAAATATTTATAGTAATCTAATTATCAAAAAGTATCTTTAATTGTTTACTAACTTTCACTTTTAAATATTCCAACTGAACATTCATCTAGTTAATTTGCATAAAAAATTGGTTGGTAGAATTATACTCTTCTTTTTCTATGCTCAAAGTCACTAAACTCTATTTCTTACTATGTCAACTCACACAACATTCTCTAAAGAAAAAAATTTCTCTTGAAGTTTATTTCTTATCATTTTAATCTCCAACCCAATCAGTATTAGAATAACTAAGAAAGTCCATATAAAAACTTATTTTACACAAAAACCCATAGGAAGATATTAATTTAACATATAATAGAATTTTATTTTCTACCATCATTTTAGATTCCATTAGATCAATTTGATATTAGGAGCACAAAGTAACAACAGATACGATGTCGAGTCTTGAAGTTGTAAGATAGAAAAAAATTATTATCAACATTATGAAATCTTTATGATTCCAAATTTTCCCTACTTCATATTCACAGAATATCATGCCAACTTCAATAGTAGTAAAAACTTCTTTGGATTCTACAATACAAGACATTTTTAACAACTCCCAAGTGCACATTTCTTATGATAAGAAAAGGAATTTTTTTTTGTTTCAATGGTAATTCAAAAATTAATTTAAATTCAATGATAATTGACATTTTAGAGTTCTTCATTTCTTATAAAAACCCTCTAACAATATTTTTTCCCTGAAAATATTATTTCATTAGCATAAATAATAAAAATTAGGGTACATCAGTTCAACTCATTCATATATAAGTTTCGTCAATTTTCCCTTCATAAAAAATTCAATTTTATTAATCAAATATTATGTTTGGAGTATCAGGCTAAAGAAGATCATTTTAACCCATACAAGGATTTATTCAACTTGAAATCCTTTTTTTCAATTTCATTATGTAATAAACCACAAGGGTTATCAATATAATCTTCTTCCTCAATATTTCTATTTAGGAAATATAACTTTATATAAATCTAATAAACATTGTATCATAGATGTGTAGAAATAGATAATAACATTCAGATTGTATCCAATCATACAAAAATAGAAAAGGTTTATTCAAAATAAACTTCTTATAACTATGAATAACCATTAAAAACAAGTCTCTCTTTTCATATTGTAATCTATCCATTTTCATTCACCGTGTTTCTATACACCCAATTTTTCCCAATAACATTATTTCCTACTATACAAGAAAAAAAATCTTAGGTGTCATATTTCTCTATTTGAAACCACTATTCATTAATAGCATAAATCCATTATTTGTTTTCAACTTCCATTAAAACTTATTATAGCTCAATCTTTGAGGTTAGTGAAGTATGATTATTTAATCTTAACTTTCATCTAGTTTGAATAGGAAATTTCTAATTTCTAAGTATATTCACAGTTTCAACCTTTTTATATAGTGTACACAATTTCAAAGTTCTTATTAATTTTTCGCTTTCCTCACCACACAATTATTCTGAATCTTAATGTACTTGTTTGGCTCACTTTCATCATCACTTTTATTAGTTCCATTAGAAGTCTTTGATTTATCTTCTAATACATTTTCAACAATATTTATTAAATAATTTGGATTTTAATTTACTTTTACATCAAAATAATCCACCATATTTTTAAAATGTATTTTCCAACATTTATAGGTTCTTTTGGTGAATATCCCATTAAAATAACTTACTTAGTTTTCTCATCAAAATTTCCAAGATTTCTATTTTCGATCTTTAGTAAGTTGGGACTTCAAAAAACAAAAATGATTTCACTAAAGGATTTTTCTTATGACACATTTCATAGGAATTATTGTTGGATTGAGACATTAAAAACATCTATTTGGTACATTAATATTAGTACTAATAACTTCTCTCTAGTAGAACATAGTATGTTAATACTCTTCCATCATACATCATCCCATTTATACAAAGATTATATTTTTTCTTTTTGCTACTCCATTTTTTAGGGGCGTATTGGGAACTATAATAATGTTTAATTTTATACTTTTTTGATATTATTCAAAATAATTGTAAGTATAATCCCTTCCATTATAAATTAACACCTTATTTATATTAACATCCTTTTCTCTCCCAACATCCCTTCTAAAAATATTGACTATTCCTACAAACTCTAATGTCTGCATCATGAATACAATGTTGGTCATCCAAGTGAGATATTTAATAAAAGTGATAAAGTAAAAATCCCTTTTTGTTGAAAAATTTCTCATCATCCTAGGGATATCCGAGTGAACAAGTTGGAGTGGTTTGGTAAATTGAATCTCAGCTTTCTATGACTTTTACCAACCATCTACCCTTTCTGATATGTTAAATAAACATCATCATCCATTATTTCAAACATTGGTAAGTTTCTTACAAAATATTCTTTAGAAAGTTAACTCATACTTTTCTACCCATGATTCCCAATCATATGATTCCATAATTTTTTCTCATCTTCAACACTCAAATAACAGGAGTTACAAAGTTCTTCTATCTAAAAGTGATTTCCACTAGTTCATTCTCCCATGGTAATAACTTTACCATATTTCAGAATTCTTATGATTCATGAATCTTTTTTGAAAATTAATTCCTTTATATCAAATTTTTTTCCCACACTAAGTAATTTTTTCTTGAGTTTATCAATATATAAAACTTCCGTAGATTTTAGTTTCACAACGTATATCGATGAAATTCCTATTACTATAATTTTTAAAGAACAATCACTTATAAATGTAATTACTACTCCTTCATGATTTTGAATATCTATCAAGACTTTGAAATCACCTGTTATATTTTAGGAACAACCACTATCAAGAAGTCATGTTTTGTTCTTTCTTACTCACTTTAAGTGTTGTATTAACAACAAAGGCCCTTTCTTCAATTTAATTCTTTCCAACCACTTTTTTATTTCTAGCATAAGATATTTGTCCCATAAGAGTATTCATAAAATCCTCAAAAAGTGTCCAAACAAGCCATATATTCCATGCACTTTCTCCATACAATCAAATTTTTTTCTCATTGGACGATTTATAACAGCTTGATACTTTATTTTAACAACTTTCTATGGTTTCAAAAAGTTTGTAACTTTTCTTATAATATTGATCCCCCTTTTCTCATGACTATTTAAGGGAAGAGATATATTATTCCAACATTTATAATCATTATTTCCATAAATTCTACATAACCATCAAAAAACCATCAAGTATCAATTTTCTATAGAAATAGGATATTTCTATATATAATGTTTTTTGAGATTCAAAATATCTTTATAAATTTGTTTCCATTAGGCGTGGGACAACTTTCTTCTGATGAAAATTTTCAACTGTTTTTGATGTGATGGTTTCTACACATCCCTTATCAATCCAAGATTTCATAATATTTTCCCTAACACCTTAATTGTTAGTAAAATTAGATCAACTTTTACATTTTGTGGGTGGAGGTTTCACCCGATTCATGGAGTTAGCTTTTTCTATAGCTTGAGATGATTTATCTAATACCTCTGATGTTTTATTTAAATTATAATTTATTTTTCTTAAGTTAGATTCAACCTTATGATGTTTTGAATGATTTTTACAACCCTAATATTCCATAAATTTATGTTTCCTACTAATATATTTAATTATCTTTCCCTATTAAAAACTTTATTCTTAAGTATTACAAGATCTTGAATATACTCATCCTCTTATTCATGAACATCTCTTATTTTTTACAATTATTTATACATTTATATTAATCATTAAACTTTATTTCGTGAGATTTATGTTTTTCTCAAGACTTTTTACAAGTTCATATTTGAGTTGGAATTATAGGTAATATTCTTCTCCTCATTCTTCTTCACTTGTTGATGAATCTTAATTTTTCTATAAAATATCATATAAAGTGATAAAATTTTCTAAAAATACATATTTTGAAGAATTATTTTCATTTGATTCATATTCAAATTTATTAATCAATATGATTTATATTTTTCTAGTGAATTTTTTTC
This sequence comes from Viscum album, assembly GCA_963277665.1. Taxonomy (NCBI): domain Eukaryota; kingdom Viridiplantae; phylum Streptophyta; class Magnoliopsida; order Santalales; family Viscaceae; genus Viscum; species Viscum album. The sequence goes on along the minus strand of OY728137.1, from coordinate 686,813,454 downwards.
TTACCACTAGTGTACTTATTATCAATATTAGAAGTTTTTTATTCTTCTTCCACTAAGATTTTTCTTTAAAATGATCTTCAGATTCACAAACTTTCTTCATTGAGAAATTCAAAGAAAAATTACCAATACCAAAACAATAAAAACATTTTATTAGTGGTTTCCCTACATAATTTCTTCTTCATCTTTGATAGTTCTTAGAGATAAGTTACATGATATTTTGAATCATTTCATCATCATATTTATCCTTTGAAACACAAAGATTATAATTCTCAAAAACATGAATTTTTAACATTCTCAAATATTAAAAATCCATTTCATCATTGAATTTTTTTTAATGTTTTAACATTTATTCTTTCATATTCAACAAGGAATTTATTATGTTCATGAAGTGATAAATCCTCATTATCTTCTAAAGATGATATTTTTTAGTCAAACATGTCAGGGCAGTTTCTCATTATTTTCTTTAAAATTGATGAATATTACAATACATCTATAAAACCAATGATGTTTCAAATAACTTCATTAAATCGAGTTCAATAATCATAAAAACTTTCATCATCACTAATTTTGATATTGTTAAACTTGTTTCGCCATATTTGTAAATTCACCTCCTTCACTTCGGTGTTTCCTTTGAAGATAATTTCAATATTTTCCCAAATTACTGTGGATAATTTGAGACCCATTACCTTCAAGAAAAAATTTTATTATAGAGGTATGATAATAAAATTCATATATTTTCAATCAAATTAAATGTTTATCTTGTAAAAAAATCATAGGATCATCTTTCTCAATGAGTGGAAACCAAATTATAGTAGCATCAATAACTACTAGGCCATGTGATAGAAGATAGAGAATCATTATATTTCTTTAACCATGATACTTTTTTATATGTAGTTAGGAATTCCTCTTTTTTTGAAATAATTAATATTTTCCATGATAAGAATTTAATAGGGGAAACATAACTCTCATACCAATTGAGGTTATTGAACCATTGATAAGTGGGGGGGGGGGTTAATTAGCTGTTATCTTTTTCAAAATTTCTATCTTTATGAAATATAACCTCTATAACTTGTTATATTATCTTCCTTATCAATTTTATATAAGAAACTCAAAATAATGTAAATGTAGGAATGTAAACATGGAACACAAGATTTATAAGGTTAAGCATCAGTGTGAAAACCAACATCCTATCCATGGAAAATCTCATGGGCCCATAGAAATTCACTATTAGAAATAATTGAATAAAAATTTGAGCCAAATCTTGTTTGACTCATTCTATCTTCTGATAGGTATGATTTTATTGACTCCCACCAGTTTATAAATTTTTCTTAAAAAATTGATCCACAAAAAAATGAATGTAAATTTTAAAATTCTAATCTCATAAAGGTACATTTAGATTCACGATATGGTCTTTCTATATCAAATATTCCCTATCCAGAAAAGGATCATCTAGTGTGCCTATGTCTAGTAACCTCTATTCATCACACCTCATGAAAACAATGACTAATAAAAAATCTAAATTCATCCTGAGAAAAAAACCTACACTATAGAAACACTACCTAGAAATTCTCAATCTAAAAATTCTCTATCCATATTCTGAACAGAAACTTTGTCCAATCATTTGACTAAAATATATAAATGGAATTCTTAAAAAAACTATTTTTTCATTAGAAACCAACCTATGAAACTAATTCTATATTATATTATATCTTTTCATTATGAACAATAAAAATTACGATGTAATTTTCATCCTTTATTTATTGGTGCTCCTGAATGAAAAAGGTGTGAAAAAAGTTTCATTTTCCCACTCACTGAAATTACAATTCCAAATTTTAGGTTTATTTTAATTTTATTTTGACACTAACCGAATATTATATAACATTACTGAATAATCTTGAATATACATGAAGCTTCTTTAATTATCCAGAAATTGAAAATTTTCACTAGAGATACTTAAACTCAATGTTAAAAAATACTTCAAAACATCCTCAAAGTAGCTTGATTAGAAATAATTGAAAAAATAGAAAATTATCATCATTTTTTAGAAACATTACCATGTTATGTAAATATTATTATAAAAATTCTATTTAGAAATTTTCTATCCGGATTTAAATTATGAAAAATTCATCCAAAATTGTTTTTCTAGAATTCCTTTAAGAAAAATTCATCCGAAATTATTTTTCCAAAATTTCTTTTATAAATTTTCATTCAGAATTGTTTTCTGGATCTTTTATATCCCTTATTTACATTTTATTCTCTCTTTTACCAATATTATTTACAAAAAAATATTTCATAGCTATTAAAAATCTTTATATAATTACTTTACCTCATATCAAACTTTAAATCATCCATCTGAGGGGATTTCTTACAAAAATATCATCTAATCAATTTCCTTATGAAAATTTTTCCAATTGAATTTCTTAGGTATTTCACTTCAAAACATCACAGCTTTGAACTTCATCCTGTAAAAAAACATTTCCACTTGAAACGTCATAAAAACTGTTTGTCTAGAAAACTACTCATTCATAAGTTTTTGTAAAATTGAGCCAACTGAAGATGATTGAAAACATAGTTTCAACTATTGAATAATTCATTTTTATATAACCTTTTTGAATCAAGCATAACTTCAAAAAAAATTTCAAATATCACCCTTTGTAAGTCTATAACAATTTTTTAATTGCTTCATGATTTTGATAGAACTGAAAAACTTAGTGACAACACGTTTTTCCAATGATCGACATTTTCTTCATTGAACTTCCTTATATAATGTTATTCCTATTTGGTTTGACTGATCAACAACACTACAATGCTAGTTTTTCTTACAGAAAATTTGTTGAGACAAATACATTTTTTCCATACATAAATATTTCTGATTGACTATGTTTGGTTTATACAATCCCTTTAATAAAGAAAGGTTTGATTGGAAATGATTTTATAGAATTTAAACCTTTATACATCAGATCTGTTTCACTTCTCTTCCCCTTATATTAACTCAATAAATTCACCACCAAACATTCTTTTAAAAACATTTTTTCAATAGTTTTTCCAGAAAGAAACCTTTTACATTTATTCTTTTCTACCAACTTTAACTTTATTCATAAGATTTTTCATGATGTAAATAATTTTAATGAATAACATAGAAACATCTTAATTTCGTAGGAAGTTTCTTAACAGACTTAAAAATTTCATTCTTCTCCAACAAAACCTTCTCAACTTCTGACAACTCTTATTTTCTTATTTTATAAAAGTCAGTTTTGAACAAATAAAAATATTTTATAGAAAAACATCATAAATTATCTTCAAATATTGATAAATATATAAATATTATAAGAAAATATATCAAGGATATTTTTCAAAAATGATAAACACCACAAACCATGTTAGAAAAATATGGAAAATAGAGGATTTAACTTATGTCATATAATGGGTATGTAATATAAAATATATCCCAAATAAACAAAAAATGAAAAAATAGTAGATAATAACAGAACTGATCTTCTATCCTGGACCAGTCCCATTTATCAAGTCTAACTCAACTACCCAGATTAACCCCCAAGAAAAGGTCATTTTCCATTAACTACAAATGTAACCATGAAGTTTGAAAGGGTACCCCAATTCCTTGACATGGTGTTAGTAAGACCCTATTTCTTACCACCATTGTTGTCCCTAAACATGACCATTCAATATAATTTTATATTAATGTGACCTAATATATAAAATAGAATAAAACATTGTTGATCCTTGGGTTCCACGGTGACTCATAGGTCTAACCATATATGCATTGGTGGGTCTCAATATCAAGACTAAAAATATAACATAACCATATAAATTGAAATAATAACTCCCACTCATAAAACTATCTCATGATCTCAAGAAACCCAATTGGAGACACTTTTATCACATTTTTTTATCCCCTACTTGGTTGGAATGACCCCAAGCTCGATCATCTATTAGTTTACAATTGGAACAATACCCAACTTGTTTCTAAATCACACCACTAGATTTTCTAATAACCCTACCCACATCACATAATCTTTAATGGTTGATAAGAAAACCAAACTGTCTGAAATATCCATCTCATCATAACACACACTTCCCTATTTTTTATTATGACCAAACCCATTTCACATATTCAATTTCACATTATCAATCATTTCCATGATTTTAATGATTACTCAACCCATAAAACATAACCTGGACCATCACATTACACATGTCTATGGATGGAATAAACTCCTAACATGCCTTTCTATCTCATTTCATAACTCGGTTCGCAAGATCATCTAACCTAATCCACATGAAAATTTCATATCACACATTCAGATAGTTAGTATGCTCTCCCTACTAAAACCTATGTAACATATCCCATGTATAATATAAGAATAATAATTTTAAGAAAAATTCATATTTCATTATTTAAGTAAATAATATATACTCATATAATTTACCACACATAAGTGTTAAAGTCCTATAAGAATGGAAACATTCCCTACACCAAATAAAACATAGATTACATTAGATTTTTAATACATTCCCATAATCTCTGACCCATGTTTATATTTACCTATGGCTACCTCCATTCAATACTTTCTTTACCACACTTTTTTAACAAGAAAATGCCTTTGGGAACCTATATTAATCCCATTTAGAAATAATTCAATAATGGAAACCCCTACTTATAGTCACAAAAAAACACAATTATTTTAGGCCCCCTTTCTTAGAGGTTATGTTTTAGTCATAATAGATCACATCATACTACCTACATTCTAAGAAATTTTTTCTATTTATGAAAAAGGAAGAGAAACCAGTTATATTTAATTCTTGGTTCAAGTGCATGATTTCTGCATTACTACACATCACATACACATAAAAATGAAAATATACCTTATGGATATTCTATGGACCTTTTACCGTATGCTAATATAATCCTTTCTATTGAATATCACCAGTTGATTCATCATAAAAAAAAGAAATCATGAAATCAAATAAATGACCTGAAATTAGGTTTAAAAGGTCATAATTGGTTTATGAAAATTAAACTTTGAGACAAAGAAAGGAATGTTTCATGAGTAAATACAAACTCACTGGTACAGATCTATTATAGAAAACAAAACCCAAAAACAATCAATGATAAAAGGAGATACCTCACTTGAGGAATAAATAAAAATGAAGGAAAGAGAATGGTGTTGGTCATGTCATTGGAGTCAAATGAATAAAGTGGGTCTTATAAGGCTTAAATAATTAAAAAAATAATTAAAGTGATTATAAATTTTAAAAATCATGTTTGAGGACACATAGTACGTACCCAACAACCACTAGCCACCTGAAGACCACTAGGTACCTACCCCCATCTCACTATACAACAGGTGGATAGGGAATAGCTAGCCCCTCTCCTGGGGGCTGCACTAGGTACCCCCTTCTATCCATCCAAGAACTTGATGGCATCTTCCACCTAGAAAAAATCCCTATTATGGCCCCCAATTTCCCAAATCAACATCCAAATCCCCCAATAATATCTCAAACACTAAAAATTAATAAAAAAATATGAATTTTGGGAATGAAATCAGGTATGTACATAGATAAAGTTAAGGTTATTACCAAATCCACACTATATAGATGTACATCAGCAAGTTTTATTCCCAAGAATCACCAAGCTATATCATTTAAAAGACCCATCCATTGTGCCCACATATTGAACTCATTCTCCCAAGATTCATCATAGATATATCTATGATACCACTGCACTCATACCATGGGAACTTTATTCTCATGATGCGTCATCTCACTCTAATATATAATACAAACTACTATCCCCTTGAAAGATGTTTTAGCCTCTATTAATTAGTAGAAATCACATGATTATGGTCTGGATGATATCTCCAAATCTATGATACATGAAACATATTGTTTGTAACATCAAAACACTTAGGAAGATATAATTGTTATACCATTCTACCTATCCTTTCAATAACATCAAATGGTCCTTTAAACCCCTACAACTAAATAGGATGATTCCCCAATCTAGGTTCAACTTAAAGGAATACTCAGTTACCCACTAAAAACACCAGAGGACAACATCATCAATCATTGTAATTTTTTAACCTCATTTGTGTCATATCTAGGTGCTTCCAAATAAATTGTATATTCTTTGACTTCTCTTATATGAGACTATAACGACCCAAACTATTATGAATAAAATTTCCCTTTTTGATTTAATTAAATATATTATGGATATAGAAAACACATTCACTCCTTTTGTTTTATTATATCCAATTTTATATAAATTGCAATTATGTAACTTTAACATTGATAATATATCTGTTGAATAAAAATCACATGACTATAATAGATATAGGGTTTTAACAAATCCTTTTGTGACATAAAAAGGATGTGATGACCTCAACCAGGGGTATAATTCCCTATAAATTCCATTTATCATATATTCTAATTAAGATAGCATTTATGTTGTTTTTCCTATACCAATACCAAGATGATATCGAACAACTAAAGCATGATCGAAACCGTTTACGAGAGAAGTTCAAGCTCATCGAGATCACAACCAAAACCATGTTCACTGAATGGCCCCATGAATGAACAACCATCTAAAATCATACTCATAGGGTTTATTCTAGTGTAATAATTGATATGTATCAAAACCCTAGAATTAAAAATATTTATATTATTTTTTGAATAGAATAATGAATATATTTTCTTCCTATTATTGATAACTTGCAAATGATTTTTAATGCATAACTATTTTTAGTTAATAATTAAATATAATTAAGAAATGTATTTTGATGAATTAAATTATTTTTGAAATAAATTATATTCTAATAAAATTTTATTTTTAAGTTACTTTTATTATATATAAATTACCATATAATTTACAGGAAGTCAAACTTTATTTATATTAAGGTTCGAAAACTGTTTTTGTCAAAACTCATCAATTTTCAATAAAAATCAGTTTTATTTTAAAAGTGAAAATTAAGATATTTAAAAAATTACTTAGAGAAAATAAAAATTATTTTTAGAATCCAGAGATTAAAATTATTCAATGGTGAGTTATTAAGAATTTTCTGAGATAGTCGAATATTTGGGTAAAAATTAAATACCATATAAATATACAGTGTGTTTTATGACATCATAATGGCCCAATAATGATTTAAAAAATACTATAAAAGGTATATTTGGACAAATATACATTATAAAATCAAAATAATGTGATTTAATATTTATTTTATTTATTTTACAAAGTCTTAGTGAATCCTTGAAGACTTATAGTATATTTTATAATTTTAAAATCATTTCTTTGAAAGTATGACACACCTCCACATAAGAAAGGGAAATATTTTAATATCTTCAACCCTTGACCCTATAGAATATTTTACACCACTCCCTATTTTCATAAACCAGGGGGAAAACCATGGGATGGTTTGTGGTTTTGATTATTTTATTGTGTAGTGTCCAAAACCAAAATAATAATGAGACCCCCCTCCTTTACTATATAAACCAACCGAATATCCGATTTATCTTTATTAAATCTCCTTGAATCATGACCAAATTCTTTATTATAGTCTATAAAGTCCTCCTAAGGTTCCCTAAGCTCCCAAAAATCCTCTACCAAGCCTTTGGGGTCACAAATCCAGGTAAGGGATCCCCACCTTCCTGTCTTCTATTAAATTCAAGAACCTTGTTTGAAATTAGTCTTTTAATTTAAATTAATAATATTTTAATCCTAATATAATAAATTACCTACTATCCATTTTATGTAATTTCAAGGAGATATCATTTATTCTCCCCCATTTGGACCCTTACCTAAGATATTACTATGTCTTAATTCTGTAAGAGATTTCTCTCTCTCCTCTTTTATCAAGCACTTCATTTATGATATTCCCTTTAATTTCCAATTTTTTAAGTTGGGATACATTCTTACCTATCACCCTTAAAATCCATTTCATTTTTAATTGATTATATACCCCTTTATCTCTCATCAAACCATTTTATTAATTTCTATTTGACACTTTTATGCTACCGAAATTGCACTACGATTTTTCATTGTATAGTGAATACCATAACCATTTATCTGTCAAGGGTATTAACCTTTATGAATATATACTTATTCACGGAGTATTTACATGTATTTTTTACACATTACCTTATCTTTTAATAACTTATGATGTTTAATGAATCCATGTTATATGATCTATGTGGCACACTTAAACACGAGATCGAGAAAATTATGAATGGTGTGCCCTGATAATACTCGAATGCATTGGGTAATGTTTAGTATCATGATACTTCATGAGAAATTAGTTTTGACTCATGATACTTCATATGAAATGGTTTTTGACTAATGATACTTCATGTGCAGTGGGCGTTGACTCAAGATTCTTCATGTGCATTGGGTGTTGACTCATGCTACTTCATGTGAAATGAGCTTCGGCTCATGCTCTTCTAGGTGCAATGAGCCTTGGATCATGATAATATCATATTTTATGTTGTTTTCATAGTTATATATTATGATTATTATTCATAATAATTCATTTATATTCATGTTCCTATTATGCTCCATTGATATTCCTATTATATAACATGTATTATCTTCTTCAGGTTATTCCTTGTTTACTCCCTTATTGGGTTTTATAGAAAACCCCTTTCTTATGTATGTCATCTGGTTATCCCATGCAGTATCATGTACCATGGAATTTTGGGATCATGTAAAATCAGTTTTCAATAAATATGTTTTATTTCATGTTTTAAGTTGTTATGTAATGTTCATAATTTCCCAAGACACTAGACCACGCAATATTCAGAGTTATATTAATTAAAAATCCATGTAATAAATCATGATTAAATATTAAAAGAAGATAAGGTTTATTATAGTTGGTATCATAGGATATGTTTACTTATTTTTGGAATTAGTATTAAAAAACACTAGTTAAACCCTTTAGGGATAAGACTATGTTTAAGAGAACATCCCTAAATTTTGGTGAGTATAGAGTAAGTGGTTTATCAAGGAAATATATCCTTGTCTGGATACTAAAAGTGGGAGTTGTTCTTAAAACAATTCAGCTAGGAGTAATAACTTTAACATGGTGTTATGGGCTTGACTTGGGGAAACCTCGTACATAACACGAGCCTTAATGTGCATCTGTTTTGACAATCTCGGGGGATATTCTTTGGAAAATTCATAAACTCATTACAAACCATTATAATGGGAACAAATAAAAAAATCCTATAATAATATATGTTATTAAGTATTTCATTTATAATATAGACTGAATCCTATAAACTCATAAGTTAAGGAGATAAATTTAATTATAATTTATCCATTTTATTTCATTGTATTCCCATTTATATGTTTAATAGTTTAAAATAATCATCCCTAACTCTATCTTGGATAGAGTAGAACCAAAATCAAGAAGTGAAAGGAAGGTTTACCTTCCATAGTTCTACACATTCCTTTATACATTGACAGTTTAGTAGAACTATTCAGACACCACCACCAAGCATGGAAGTAGAGATGTTAGTGAAAACGAAAAGCGGGGAAATTATTTCATTCCATGTATATAACTCCTCCCCTATCACAATTTTTTGGATTGAACTTCCCATATAACTTTTTAATACTTTACTTGGTGTAATTTGATGTAATTATAGGCATTGATTGGCTTTCCCTATATAAATCCAACATAAATAACCGTAATATGGAAATCACTCTTTATATGTAGATTCGACCCCTAATTATATACAAGTGTAAGGAAGATGATGAATCTTCTTTAGCACCATCATCTCAAGCATGTATATTATTTCCCTAAGAGTAAGCATATCTTGCAAAAATAATTGAGTCTATGAAACAAACCATCCTCGGAGAAATTCTTATTGTGGGGGAATACACTAATGCATTTCTTGAGGATTTTCTTGGTCTTCCTCCTAGCCGAGAGGTCAACTTATTGATCAAACATATACCAAGGGTGTTGCCAATATCCAAGAATCCATATATAATGTTATTTTTGGAACATGATGAATTGGAAAAACAACCACATGAGAATTTGGAAAAAGGGTTTATATACTGAAGTTCTTCACTATGGGTTTCACCAATCCTCTTTTTCCAGAAGGATGGGTCAATGCACCTTTTCATTGATTATTGTGAGCTCATAAAGAACGAGTATCCATTTCTAGGAATTAATGAATTTTTCGATCGGCTGAGTGGAGCACAATACTTCTCCAAGGTAGATCTTCGATCGAGATATTACCATATAAGGGTGAAGAAGGAGGATATCCCCAATATTGTTTTTCATGAAATTCACGGGCATTATGAGTTCATAGTAATACCATTCAGACTCTCTAATGCTCCTGAAATATTCATGAACTTGATGAATAGAGTATTTATAGATTATCTCAACAAATTTTTTATAGTCTTTTAGACGATATTCTAATATTCAACCAAACCATGGAGGGGCATGTGGAGCATCTAAGAACTGTTCTAAAGAACCTGTGAAAAGATAATCTCTATGAAAAATAAAGCAACTCTTAGTTTTGGTTTTAAGGAAGTTCCATTCTTGGGGAATATCATTTCAAGAAAGGGGATATCTATGGATCCTTCCAAGACAAAATCAATTTAGTGATGGTCGGGATAGCATTTGTGATAGATATCCATAGCTTCCTTAGGTTATCTTGATATTATCGTTGATTTGTGAGAAATGTCTCACAATTATCAAACCCAATTAGCAAGATAACTCGGATGGGAGTCCAATTTACTAGGAATAATGAATGAAAATAAAACTTCATAGAGTTGAAAATGAGGCTTATCACTACCCATGTTCCCACACTAACACCCAAGTGGGGAGATTTTTGTGATTTCTAGAAATTCTTTAAAGAAGGTATTAAGATGTGTGTTGATTAAAAATGAAAACTTCACTGCCTATTCATAAAGTTAGTTGAAAACCCATTAAAAAACTATCCCACATATGATCGAGGGTTACCTGTTGTGATATTTGTATTGAAAATCTGGCAGAATTATCTCTTTGGGGAGAAGTGTGAATATATATGGATCACAAAAGGCTCAAATATGTATTCACACCTAAATATATGAATATTCTCCAACAAAGATGGTTATAGATTATCAAGGATTACGACTACCCAATCCACTAACATCCTGGTAAAGAGAACTAGGTAGTAGATACTCTATGTAGAAATAACCTAGTAATTCTATCATTGATGAGAATTTATAAGGATCTGATCTTATTAGATTTGAAGAGTATTGAAATGGGAGTCCTAAATATAGGAACATCATAAATCCTTTCATAAATGATTACTCAACCGTATCTTTTGGAAAGGTTAAAGGATGATAAAAAATATGATGTAGGAATTCTAAATAAAGTGGAATATTTTAAAAAAGGAAATTCTTGGAGTTCAATGTCAATGGATAAGAAATTACAAGATTTGGTTCAAGACTATGTGTTCCATCAAATCCTGATTTAATGAAATATCTTCTTGATGATTCACATAGTTTGACTTCATCTATTCACCCAAGAAACACAAATATGTACTGAGATCTCCAAGAGATATATTAGTGGGATCATATGAAGAAAGAGATCACTAAATAGAAATCATAGTGTCTGGTATGTCAGCAAGTGAGGGCTGAAAGACATAAGTATAAGGGTATGCTGCAACCAATACCCATACCAATATAGAAATGGGAAAACATCACCATGGACATTGTCACCAGAATTCCAAAGACATCCTAGGGAAATAATGCTATCTGGTTTATTGTGGATCAACTTACAAAGGCTGCACACTTCATTGTGATTTGAGAGGATTTCTCACTGGATAAATTGGGATAGTTATATATCATAGTAGTGGTAAGGCTACATGGAGTACCACTATCTACTGTGTCTGATCGAGATCCAAGATTCACCTCTGAGTTTTGAAAAAGTCTCCAGCATGATCTAAACAATGAACTAAATATCAGTACAACTTATCACTCTCAAACTGATGGCCAATCTGAGTGGACTATCCAAACACATGAGGACATGTTGAGAGCTTTCTCAATGGACTTCAAATGTGTATGATACCGATATCTTCATTTGGTGGGTTCTCTTATAACAATAGTTTCCACTCAAAAATCCAAATGGCCCCTTATGAAGTCCTTTATGGGAAGACATGTAGAATATCAGCATGTTGGGATGATGTTGGGGAACAAAAACTTCTAGGTCCTGAAATGGTAGAAGAAATGGTGGAGAAGGTTAAGACCATACAATAGCACATCAATGCTACTCAGGTTCAACAAAAGATCAATTACTATAATCATCGACGAAATCTAGAGTTTGATGTTGGATACATGTTATTCCTCTTCATATCTCCATAGAAGAGAGTGATGAGATTTGTAAACAAGGTAAATCTTGGTCCAAGCTACATCAGCCATTTTGATATCCTTTATCACATCGGAGGAGTGTCCTATTGACTAGCACTCTGACCAAACCTATCTCATGTACATGATGTATTCCTTGTATCACTTTTAATGAAGTACATACCAAACCCATCACATTTACTCAATCTAGAGGTAGTACTATAGGAGAATTACCTTTCTTATGAGGAGTAGTCGGTGAAGATCTTAGATTGTAGAGAAACATTTCTATAAAGACAATGCCCCTCATCAAAGTGTTGTGGAAAAACCAAAAATTTAAAGAAGAAACATGGGAACCAGAGGTGGTGATGAAGTAGAGTTACCACCATATATTTTAGTCTGGGAAATGAAATTTCAAGGTTGAAATTTATTACGAGGGGAAGGTTTTATTGACCAAAATAGTTAAGAATAAAATTCCTTTTTTTGATTTAATTAAATGTATTATGGATATAGAAAACACATGAACTCCTTTTGTTTTATTTTATCCAATTGGATTTAAATGAACTTTAGGTATTTTTATCTCTAATAATATATCCATTGAAAATAGATCACATGACTAGTATAAATATATGGTTTTAACAAATCCTTTTGAAATAGAAAAAGAAGTGATGACCTCAACCAGTATGAGCATTCCCTATGAAGCCCATTTATTAGAGATTTCAAGGGAGATAGAATTTCTTGGATTTTCCCTATACCAAGACCATGTTGAGATCTAATAAATTAAGGATGATATAAAAAATTTACTGGAGAAGTTCAAGCTCATCAAGATCATGTTCCAAACCTTGTTCGTTGAATTTCCCCATGAAAGCCCCACCATCACAAAACATACTCTTATAGAGTATTCTGGTGTAATAAAGGGATTTGTATCAAGACCCATCACTAGGAATATGTAAATAATTTTTGTTATAGGATAATGAATATATTTTCATCCGATTATTATTAATTTGAAAATGATTTTTAAAGAATAAGTAGTATTTTTGGTTAATATTCAAATTCAATTAAGAAATTTATTTTTATTAATTAATATATTTTAGAAAAAAAATAATATTCTTATAAAATATTATTATTAAATTACTTTTATTAAATATAACTGATCATATAGTTTTTATGAATCCATACATATTTTTTATTAAGGTTTGAAAACTATTTTTATTGAAAGCCGTCAATTTTCAATAAAAGTTTGTTTTATTTTAATATTTAAAATTAACATATTTAGAAAATTATTTAGATAAAATAAATATTATTTTTGGAATAAGGACGTCAAAATTATCCACTGGTGATTTTTTCAAAATTTTCTGAGGTAGTCAAATTTTGGGAAAAAATTAAACACTGTATAAATATACAGTGTGTTTTAAGACATCAGAATGGCCCAATAATGATGTAACAAACACAATAAAAGGTATTTTTATCCAAATATATGTTTTAAATTTAAAATAATGTTATTTTAGATATAATTTATTTATTTTACAAAGCCTTATTAAATCCTCCAATACTTTTAATATATTTTAAGATTTTAAAATCATTTCATTGAAAGTGTGATTCACCTCCACATAAGAAAGGAAAATATTTTAATATCTTCGCACCTTGGACCTATAACATAATTTATACCACTTTATGTTTTTATAAAACATGGTCAAAACCCATGGGATGGTTTTTGGTTTTTAATATTTTATTGTGTAGTGTCAAAACCAAAATAATAATGAAATATCCATATTTTCCTATATAAACCAACCCATGATCCCATTTATCTTCATTAAAACTCAATTAATCCTGAAAGAACTCTACCCAATTCTCCCTATAGACTTCTCAAGTTTCTCGTAAGATCCCAAGAAGCCTCTCATAGGCCTTTGGGGTCACACATCCAAGTAAGGTATCCTCTATTTCCTCTCTTCCTTTCAATTCAATAACCTTGTTTGAAATTAGTCTCTTAATTTCAATTAGTTATATTTTCATCCATATATAATCAATTCCATACTTTTGATTTGATGTTATTTCAGTGAGGTATCATTTATCTCCCCCCATTTGGACCCTTACCTAAACCGTTACTATGTTGAAACTCCGTAAGGGATTTCTATATCTTCTCTTTTATCAAGCACCTCATGTATGATATGCCCTTTAATTTAAAATTGCTTAAGTTGGGATAAATTCTTACCTATCCCCCTTACTTTAAATTTCATTTTTAAATGATTATATAACCATTTATTTCACAACAAACCATTTTAGGAATTTTTATTTGACATCGTTATGCTACTGAAATTGCCCTACGATTTTCTATCATATAGTTACTATCATATCCATTTCTCTATCATGGGTATTAATTTTTAGGATCATATACTTATTTATTGGGGATTTACATGTATTTATTACACATCCCTTAATCATGGAATAAGATATGATGTTGAATGAAACCAAGTTACATGATCTACGTGGAACACTTAAACATGAGATTGAAATAATAATGAAGGGTGTGCCCTAATAGTGCTCCAATGCATTGTGTAATGTTTAGTATTATGATACATCATGTGAACTGGGTTTTGAATCATTCTAATTCATCTCCAATGGGTGTGGACTCGTGATACTTCATGTTAAATGGTCATTGACTCATGATACTTCAAGTACAATGGGTTTTGTCTCATGCTACTTCATGTGCAATGAGCATTGACTCATGATCCTCTATGTGAAATGAGACATGAATCATGCTAATATCATGTTGTATGTAGTTTCCATATTTCCATATTATTATTATCATGATTAATCATGCCATTATATTCATGTTCCTTTTATTCTCCATTTATATTCATATTATCTAACATGTATTTTATTCTTCAGGTTATACCTTATTTACCCCCTTATTAGGATTTATAGCTCAACCATTTCCTAAGTATATCCTTTGGTTATCACATATAGTTTTAAGTGCGAAGGAATGTTGTGGTCATGTAAAATAAGTTTTCAATAAAGATGATGTATTTTATCTTTTAATTTCTTATGTAATGTTCCCAATTTTCTAAGACACTAGACCTCTCGATCTTCTAAAATGTATTAAGTGAAAATCCATATAATAAGTCATTATTAAATATAAAATTAAGAGTAGGGTGGTTAGAGAGACTCATTATAATAATAAATGATTCCCCCTAATATAACTCATATAGAGGTTATAAAAATAGTCTTCTATATAATGACTCAGAGGGCCCCATCTGAATATAATATTGATAACTATTTTTATAGGTAAAATCAATAAGTTTTAGATGGCTCTCCCATGAACATCCAAAATCAACGATGCATGCCCACAAAAATCCTCGATCTACTAATTTAATTCTAAAAATGAATATTTTTAAGGATATTATTTAATTCTAGACATTACCAATGTATCAAACACCTTTTTTATCCCTCATCATAAGCATGATGTGAAAAAAAAATTTCTTTGATATGATGATCCTTGGTACCATGAACAGATGCACTATCTCCAAAATATTGAGCTTTCCCAGCTCATCAATAGAGAAAGCCTCTCAAATTTTGAGAAAGTTTTAAAACTTATTCAAACAGTCTACAACAACCCACACCATATCACTAACTTAGAGAATCATTGGCTACTTCATCAGGGAATCCATAGTCACATTATTCCACAACCTCTTAATAATGGGTAATTACTGAAGGGGTCATGTGGGCTAATGTTTGTCAGTATTAACCCATTTAGAGGTAGATTATTGTATTAAAAAACCGCTTATATTCTTCTTCACCCTTATAAACTAGTACTATTTAAGAATGTTGTGCTACATATTGATAATCCCCATGTAATCAATCCAACTCAAGGCATGTTAATCCCATTTTATCTCCTTATACGTGCGTCTAGGAGAAACAACATGACCTCAAACATATATAATCTCATAAAAATATAGGGCTCAATCATGTGATGTTTCACTACGAAATATATGATCCCATAATACAAAAAATTTAGAATCTAGTAACTTCTCGCATTCACCCTCTCATGTAGTGAATAAAATGGCTCATGTATGTCAGGGTTGAATTTCCTTGATACTCCTAAACATCCAAAAAAATCTCAATAAAGATGATCATTATAGTCCACTAACTATTAGTACCCCACACCACCTAATCTTGAGTATCCATTCTCAATATATCATTGATGGCATTCCCCTTCCCAATCGTGTATTCCATCTCAAATTCAAATGATTATAGATACATAAACCTACATCACTACTAAAAGTTTATATCATGTTCTGAGAAAATATAATTTAGGAAAATATGAATATTGTACACTATGAAACTATTATTAGACCCAAGCTTTTTTTTGGATTTATTTGTTGTCAATAGATGATATATGTTTCATGTTGATAAAAGGGGAGGTTTTGGTTTCCAGACACACCTCATCTTAATAAAAAATCAGATTCAACCCATCTACATGAGTCATTGAATATGAACCATAATATTGGTATTTCTACTGAAAGAAGATAGAAATCATATTGTAAATCATAATAAACCTGTAATGCAAGTGTTGACCATAATGAAAAGTTATATCGGAGTCTACATTTGACACTAAATCTGGCGATGCGTTGCTAATTTTTGAGTTCTCATAAATAATGAAGAAGTATTGATTACAAGATGATGTTTGTGGAAGATATATTGATAAGATTTGAAGTATTATGGATACTTCTCATACATCTAAGGAACAACAGACACTTAAGAATTCAGAACATTAGTATTATAATCTTCGGTATGAGAAACATCGGAATGAGGATCCTTAGTGTGATAATAAAAATGGCTTGAAGAATGGTCTTGATAAAGCAAAGAAATAACTACTGACATCAGTTTATTAGATGTGTTATGCCACCAAGCATCGTAATTAATTCTAACATCGGTCATAAAATTCATTAATGTTTGAAAAAAGTAATTGGAGGGGAAAAAATCTAAAGAGATGTAGAGACACATGAAAAATGGAATCAGAGATCAATTGACAAAGTAGTCAACCATTTTCATAAGGATAAATTTTTTTTTCCAAAGGTTCAAGAACTAAAGAAGAAAACATGATTAGTTTTCAATTGAAAGAGTTTTAATTGTATTTTTATGGGGTCATGATAAAACAAAAAAAAAATTTCTTAAGAAGCACATACCGATCCATCGGGCTAGAGCTAACATTGGTAAATTCATCGGATTCAAGTTCACCAATCTAAGGTAGAAGATTAAAATATGAAGTGTTGACAATGTGTTATATTTATAACTTTCTATGGAGCACCAGAATAGACAGAATTATTTGAATGTTTAAAATAGGTTATCATAATAATAATTCTTATAATTTGTCATATATGTGAATTTAGTATGAATCAATGTAATGAAGAAATTTATGTACAAACATATTCATAATAATAAAGAATAGTAATGAAGAATCTAAAAAATGAATCAAACTAAAGAAACAATAATAAGTCATAAGTACTGAAAAGATTTTAAGAAGTCAAAGATGAAGACATAAATGAGTGAGAAATTTAAGATTATGAATTTTATTTAGCATAAAGTTAAAATATTTTTCCAGCCTTTTCTATTCTAGGGTGCCTATAAAAGGAGTGAATAAGAAATTTTTATGATGCCAAAATTGAAGTGATAACATGCGTCGAGAGCTCTCACATTTGGTTGTCAGGTATGGATTTTCCAAAATGACTCTATGTTTAGGTGGATTTGGAGGAATTTCCATCATAAAAAGATCATCAGAGTGTATTTATATCTTATTAGTGGAGTAATATCCATAGGATGACATTGCATCGAAGCATGTCCATCAGAGTCATCCATTTGAAGTGACATCCATTGGAGTAAGGTTCATCAGACCAAGTTCTATTAAATGAAGGAATTGTGATCTTAAAATTGAGTTTCTACTCAATTGAAGAAGGAAGAGCATAAATAGAATAATACTAGACTCACCATCAGATGGATACCCTCAAACATAGGTTACCAGACAAAGAATTAGATCAGACTGACTTTTGCTGAGGAATATTTTCCAAACAAGGTTCTGGAATAAGTTTCACGACCAATATGTTCCTTAGATAATTTTTAAAGTTATTTATGGTTGTACACATGTAAATTTTAATTCAACTTACTTATAGAGAAAGTGGATACATTCTTAAGTGTATTAGAAAATAAGAAGGACCGTGAATCTTGTAACTGTGGATACATACCAGTTGTTGAAAATGCTTGATTATTCTTCGGGGTGTATAACCATCTATGGGAAATGGATACTATAAAGGATATTTTGGGGTTATAAGAAACTATCATGGGAATGTTTCTACAGGGATTGTATAATTGTTCAATTCTTTTTCCTTTGTATTCAGGAAAGAAGATAGTGAAAGTGTCCATGTTTTTGGGACTATCCACCATAGAAAGAAGTAGTTATTTGTTCCAAACCTTGTAAAAGTGTGTGTTGTATTCTATTTATAATTTTTAATATGAATGGTGAGTTTGAGAAGTTATATTTTAGAGAATAATAGCTTTAATTGGTTTCAGGGGTTAAGAATGGTTACTTAAGGAGACAAGGAAAACATTCTTATAAAAGTAAATGGGAACCACTAATTCACCCCCAGTGGTTATGATCCTACTTGGGAACAACAATTGGAATAATATTCAAGGTTTCCTCTAATTGATCCATCTTGGAAATGAAGGATTCAATTCTACAACCTATAAAGGGATATCGGTTCTCAATGGAATGAACTATCATATATGGAAAGATAGAATTCTTAAATATCTTACATCCATTCAGTATGATGTTTTCAAGCCACCAAATAAGTAATTAATCCTCCTATTGAGAATTCTATTTTCAGTGATATTGATAAGAAAAATCATGATAATAATGGAAGAGATAAAAATTCTTTACTTCATAACTTACTAAAATTGATTTTCAAAGATTAAGGGGAGTTTTAGTTACCAATGTTTTCAAGGATAATTTAAAAAATTATAATGGGAAACAAAGGTGAATAAGGTGAAGTTACAAATTTGTAGTCTAAAGTATGTGTAATTGAAATTGGTTGAGT
The DNA here is from genome assembly GCA_963277665.1 of Viscum album. Taxonomy (NCBI): domain Eukaryota; kingdom Viridiplantae; phylum Streptophyta; class Magnoliopsida; order Santalales; family Viscaceae; genus Viscum; species Viscum album. The sequence goes on along the minus strand of OY728137.1, from coordinate 686,794,020 downwards.
AAAAATCTATTGTTGAATTGTTTTTAGGGATAAATGACATTTTCAGCACCATAATATGTCTTGTTGAGAATTTGTAATACTCAACTATTGATGAAAAAATATTGGGAATTCTTCCTAATAAGTTTGAATCCAAAGTGTCATCGTTGAAAGATAGAGATCCTGAAACCCTATCATTGGATGATATAAACATTATTATCATTACCTATGAAATGAGAATATATAATGTTATGAAAAATAAATAAATGTTTTATTGGTAAATGTCCTTAAAATATTTATGAAAATGGAAAAGCAAAGATAAATAAATTGAAGGAGAATCAAGTGATTCACAAGTATAGGAAGATGTTGAATATTTGGATACAATTGTTTTCCTTCTTTCTAAGTGATACAATAAGGTAAATGTAAATGTAAACTCTAAAATGTTGGAATTGTGAATGGAATAGGATTTTATTTTAAAATTTCCTAGGAAGAGAGATGAAATGTATGAGTCAAAGGAAGATGATGATAAATCTCAAAAAAAATTAAGAAACATAAGGAAATACATAATTATAAAAAAAGAATATAATCTATCTAATTAGAAGAAAGAAGGATGATTCTTCATCCGGTGTTGAACATGATCATAAACTCAAATTTATTAATCAATTTAGAACTGGAAGTAATTATTTATATAATGATGATCATGAATAAACTATATAAATGGAATGGATTCTAATGGATAATTTTGAAAAATAAATTTACTAGAATACTCATATAAAGAAAGAAAGAAAAAATTTGAAGAAAGATGTTTAAAGAATAACTTTTTAGAACAATGATTAGTATAAGAAAGAAGAGAAAAAAATAAATGTTATTAGATATCATAATAATAATATTGATGAGTTTCAAAAAAATATGAAAATCTATTAATAAATATCATCCAATAAAGAAAAACTCAACATGAAAGAGTCCTCACTCATTGATGAAATCAATAAGAACAAGTTTAAGGTAACCAAATCCAAAAAGATAATAAATTTTCTCAAAGCTGGTTTAGCTAAGAAAGAAGAGGAGTTTTCAGAAACCCAATCAATTATTATTAAAACACAAATTGAGATAATAAATATGAGATAAAACATTACCAATGAAATTGATTTTAAAGGTGAAAATTCTAAACAAGGTGAAAAGAAATATTTACAAAAGTAGGTTTGTGAAAACCCATATGTCACCAAGAAATATAAGATTTATTTAGAAAAGTATCCTCCTATGAAAATTGGTCCACAATTTGTGAAGAAACAAAAATAATAAAGTTATTAATAATTTTACTATCAACCTAAAAAATCAAGATTCAATTGTCACTATTGGTTCCGTATAGTTTTAAAATATAGAATTTATTCATACTAGTATAACATGTCTCTCCCAAGAAGCAGGTATAAATCAAGTGGGATATTTGGTGAGAAAAGAAGAAAACATTATCCTAAAAATTATGTTGAAATGAAAAGGGATACTCAATATATATATATATATATATCTAAATATGTTAAGAAATATGTTTATGTTAAAAAGATGTATAAAAATAAAAATGTTGATTATTAAAAGAATGATTTCATAGTTATTTGGACAGAATAAGTTGACATGGCTAGAATGTTTAAAGAATTAAAACAATCGGTTGAACAAAAGTGGAAGTAAAAAGTTTATAAAAATGTGAGAAAAGTTGATAAAAAGATATCAATATACTGTGTCTTGAAAATTTAGAAAAGATTCAAGATATTTGAGTAAGAAGTTCATGTGACTAAAAGTTGTTTGACTATCTATTTGGAATAAGAGGAATTCATGAAATAGAGTTTACAAACTCACTATATAAAAAACGTTCCAAAAAATTAAAAGGAAAGATACATCATTATTAGAAGAGTCTTCAGATGAAAAAAAACTTGTTACAAATTCTGAGAAGGATGAATAGAAGGAAGAAGATACATCCAATGAAAAATTCCAAATAATAAGAAGAAGGAAATATTGAGAGAGGACTCTCAATGTAAAAGATTCTTCTGAAAAACCTTCTGATTTACATCCTAATTCCCAAAATATTTGTATTTGTTCTAACTTGAAAGGGAATTTAAGGAGTTGAAATATGAAAGTTAAAATTTGAGTCTCTTATTATTCTTGAAAAATAAAGTAATGAGGTTATAAAATATGAGTTTTTGAATGTTCTGTTTATACACCTAAACATCCTGATGTCTTTTTAGATGGTTTTTGGTTACTTTTATCCTAAACAAATACTTTTTAGATTTACCCAAGAAAGGTGAATGTTGAAAGAAACATGAAAAAGGTATTACATGAATGTTGTAAAATAGAAAACAATGACAACCTTGATTAAATCACTCTTATTTTCTACCATGAGCTCACCCAAATACACTTAGAATCATTTAGTTAAAGACTCTTTGTTAAGAAACTCATGTGATAATTATGCTCTCCTAAATAAGATGAAACTTTTCATGATGGACCATTTTAATTTTATTATAAATAAGTGGGATAGAATATATTATGGGGTGAAAAAATGAAATTAGTGAGAGACATGGAATAGGGGGAGTAAGAAAAGAAAAAAACACAAGTGGGTATTGAAAACAAACACTAAAGGGATATTGTTAGACCCAATCTGTGTTTTGGTTGTATTTTTTGTCAATATATGATGTATTATTGAGGTTATGAAAATGATATGCTTTTGTTTTTGGACACACCTCATAATGAGGAATCAAACCCATCCCATCGACATGAGTCATTAAATACGATCCATCATATTAGTATTTCTGCTAAAAGTTGATTGGAATCATATTGGAAATCATATTGAGTCTAGAATGAAAGTGTTGATCATAATGAAAGGTTGTATCTAAGACTTCATTCAACACTAAATCTAATTATGCTTTTTTGATCTTTTATTTCTCATAAATCATGAAGAATTGATTATTACAAGCTAAAGTTTGTGGAAGAGAAGTGAATATGATGTGATGTATTCTAGCTGATGTTCATCAGTGTGTGAAACACGAGAAACTTACGGATGAATAATATAGGTATATGGAACATCGATATGAGAATCCTCAGATGAGGATCATCAGTGTGACAATAATAGAAGGCTGGAAGAATTATATTGCTGAAGCAAAGAAGTCGATGCCATCACCGGTCCATCAGATGTGGTATGCTACTGAGAATCATAATGTATTATAACACTAATCATAAAATGCATTAATATTTTCAAAAAATAATTATAGGTAGAATTGTTTTGTGGAGAGAGATGAAAAATGGAATTAGAGATCAATATACAATATATTCTGCCATTTTCATAAGGATAAATAGTTTGTTAATAGGTTCTAGGATGAATGGAGAAAATATGATGATTTTTCAATTGAAATAGTTTGAATTTTATTTTGATTGGTTCAATAGAAAAATAATAAAAGAATTGTTTCTTAAGAAGAAGATACCAATTCATCAGGGTAGAGTTGACACCAGTAAATTCAATGGATGCAAGGTCACCATTCTGAGGTAGAAGAAGAAAGGTTAAAGGGTTGAAAATGTGTTATCTTTGTCAGTTTGTATGGAGCATCATAATGGAAGGAATTATTTTAATTTTTAAAAGATTTCATAATAATTATAAGTCTTAAAGTTTTTCATTTATTTAAATTTTATATGGAGTAATTTAATGATTAAACAGTTCCACATACATATTAATCATAATGTAGAATCATAATGAAGATTCAAAATGAGGAATCAGACTGAAGAAACAAGATGAAGTCATAAGTACTGAGAATATTTTAAGAATTCATAGATGGAGGCTTAAATGAGTGAGAAATTTGGGATTAAAATTTTCATTGTGTGGGAAGTGAAAATAGTTTTCCTACCTTTTACATTCTTTAGTGCTTATAAAATGATATTATGGGACATTTTTATGATGTTCACAACTTGTAGTAATAACATTCACCGAGAGTTCTGACATTTGTCTTTCAGGTATTGAGTTTCCAACATGAATTTGTTTTCTAGTTGATGTTGAGGAAGTTCCTTCGGAATGGGGTTCAATATGATCAATGGAGCAAGTTCCATTAGACAACACTGCATCGAAGCAAGTCCATCAAAGTGATCCCACCCGTGTGATGTCCATCAATGTGAGGTTCATTAGACCAATTTCCATTGTATGAAGGAATTTTGATCTTCCAATTTAGTATCCACTTAGTTGAAGAATGAATATTAGAATGAGAATTAGACCAGACTGACCATCGGACAGAGACCATCATACACAGGTTTCTAGATTGATAATTCAATTATAATAACTTTTACTACGGAATATTTCCAAACTGAAGTTCTATAAGATGTTTCAATACTAACAAGTTCCTTATAGAGTTGTTTATGTTCTTGAATATTGTACACATGTAAAGTTTGATTTAGATTTCTTGTGGAGAAAGTGAAGACTTTCTGAAGTGGATCAGAAAAGAAGAAGGAATGTGAATCTTGTAACTGTGGTTAATTTCCAGTTATATGAACGGATTGATTGTTTGCTGGGGTGTATAACCAGTTGTGGAGAGTGGATACTCGAAAGGATAGTTGGGGTTATAACGAAATATAGTAGGAAATTTTCTAGTGGGATTGTAAAATTTTTCACTTCTTGTTACTTTGTATTCTAGAAAGATGATAGTGAAACAATCCAGGTTGGTGGGACTATCCGACATGGAATGGAGTAGTTATTTGTACCGATCCTTGTAAATATCATGTGTTGACTTTTCATTATACATGTTTAATAAAAAAGGTGAGGTTGATAAGTTATATTTGAGTGGATCTTAACTTTAACAACTTTCATAGGTTATTAAAGTTTACTTATTTAGATAATCAAAACATTATTATAAATGTAAAAGGGAACCACTAAGTCACCCTCGCCCTTAATGGTCTTGATCCTACTTGGGAACAACACCTATCACCCAAAAGTTACCGATGCTATCTTCTCAAATCATACACCACCACTTCTAACTCTATATCATGAGTCAAATAGTTCCACTCATGTAGAATCAAATGCCTTGGTCTTTTGCAAACCATATTCCCATCCTATATTATAACTACTATAATATCAAATACTAATGAATCAAAATATAATATATACTCTTTACCCATGTTAGTTATGGTTAGGATTGATGCAATATTTAACCTTCAATTCAACTATAGGAATAATTTCTCAAAAAAAATTAACTCAAAAAACCACACCCCCTTCTTAGTAAAGGATTTCATCAATGTTTAAAAATTGGATAAATCTTATATAAACCTCCAATAGAAATTCAACAAGACCCAGAAACATTAGATCTTGAAAATTTTCATGGTCCACTCCCAAGAATCTATATCCTCAACCTTCTCATTATCTAACAATACCCCAACCTCAGATATTACCTTCCCCAAAAAGTGAACCTCACTAATCTAGAACTAGGACTTGAAAACCTTGGTTTATGGTTCATGCTCTCATAGTGTGATAAAAATTACCTCCAAATACTGATTGTGGACTTCCCACAATTTGGAGTATAACAAACTACCATAAACAATAACAACCATGAAAGAATATAAATTAGAATGGTGGAGCCTAATCACTCGAGCTATAGACACTACCAGACTTTTCATCAAATTGGATGACATCATGAGGTACTCATATAGACCACAATTAATATTAAAATTAGTATAAGGTATATTCAATTTACAATACCATATTTTTTGATAACCAAACCTCATGTTGAGAATAGAGAAATTCTTATCACCTCATAATGGTAAAAAGGGAATAAATATGAGGGAAAGGATACTGGTTCTTAACCTTCACTAGTTTCAAGATCTGGTAATCTAAACATAAACATAATAAAATACCAACCATAATTGTTCATAAGACTAGAAAATTTCGTGGATATATACTTGGAAAAATGAAACTCTTCACTTATAGGTCCTTTAGTGGATACTTCAGGTCACAATACTCTATAGGATATTCCTGGTATATAGAAATATATATAGTATTTTTACCTAAAATAAGATCGATCATAAACTCAATATACCTATTAGGTGTAAGACTCAGCAAATTATCAAGAAAAATATCCTAAAACTAATCAACCACGGAAGGAAAGAGCGCCAAACATGTCCCCTCATCATCCCGAATGAATCTAGAAAACTATGTCATGATCTCACCCATATATAGATGAAAAGGTCCTGAATGATCTACTTATAGGTATCACTTCCCAGCATAAATATAATCATTACCCTTAATATACATAAAATATAACCATTAGTGGTAACAATCGATGTGGGTTTGATCCCAAACCAACCAATCCATTCTAAATATCACATCAAATATGAAAAACTCTAGAATGAAGAAATATTAGATAAATATATAAACACTAATCATTATAAGACACAGAAAACACCTACATATACCCTCTAATAACACCCCAGGGGTGTATCAATATATATAACCCCATACAAGTACTCTATAGAAAATAAAAAATCATTAGTGGATTGAGAAGATATGAATTAGTGTGAGAAAACCATATCGAATAGAGAAAATTCCAGAGTATAAGATACTAAAATTATTCCACAAACTAGTGATATCTTGACATCATGATCTAGAAGTGTAATATTAATAGTGTGTAATTTGTTGGAGCCTCATCCATGATCTCTTACTTGACTTGTCTCAGAAGATACCCCATGTTAACACTATTTCCCTTACCCATGGGCACTAAATCCTCTATTGTGGCCTAAAAATCCTATATATCCCAAAGTAACACTATGTTGTAGAATTATTGAACCTACTACAAAACCCTACATATAACAAAATCCTTTTCTATTAGATTGATACTAGGAGATATAGTAATATCATTTTATGTGACACATCTTCCCACACTATCAACACTCCATAAGTTATCGATTTCACTAATATTGAACTTGTCCAAGATTTACACATTGCAAACACTCTGTTGAATTTCCTCCCTGAGGAGGAAGAGATAAACGACAAGTATGAATACACTTTCCACCACAAACTTGGTATAAACCACCATATCGATGATTCCTAATACCTAAAGACCCCCTTCTGGTCCCCTTAATAGAGGACAACTACCCAAAGTCTCTAATATTATTCAGGTTCCTCTTAGAAATGTGGGTGTGATTCATGATTTTTTGAAAGGGATGTTTAGGGAAATTTATTCAACTATGCCTTAATAACATACCTTAGATCCAATAAAATTTTCATTTCTTACTACCTCACCCTAAGACAACATAGAGGCAATGTGTTGAATCTCAATAAAGAATATCATGTACTGCAAAACTAATATCCCCTTCTATGTTAGATGCAAGAACTATTGGGACCTAACCTCTTTTAACATCCATGATAATAAATTGTCATAAAACTAGGTCAGAAAGTCATTCTTGGATAACCGTGCATGTTGGTCATCCTAAACTATGACATCCCACTAATTATTATCTAGCCCATATAACATATAGGTATCTATATTCACTGTCCTCTCAGGAGGTGTCATGAGATAGTCAGATATGGTCGGCATCGACTCCACTTAGGGCTCCGTCACTTCCCATCCAACCTTATGTATAAACAAGGGTGGACACTACATCTGGAACTGTCAGGTGATCTCAAATATTAATGATATAGATCCCGGTGACCCCTTATCCATTGAATATACCCATATTATAAAATCTCTCATATCTTCTCATCCATAGTCAATACGGGTGAAACATGGTGTTTAATTTGAACCACCAACAGGGAATTCTAATCCTCACCCTACTTGTACTCTAGTAGATCATATCGTGTTATCATGCTTGTGTAATTCCAATCACATGCCTTAGAACACATTTATCATGATTCTTAACATCCAAATTTAGGGAAATATGTAACTAAAATAGTATCCCACTATGGTATATATATTTCACATAATAAGATATTTCATAATCCAATCACACACTCTAGTCCCGTATACCCACACCCAGGGTCAAAAATATATACAGGATCCACACAATAATTTAACATTTATTTTTAAAGATATCTATACAATGAATCATTTGGGTAATATTCGAACATAATTATACATGGTAATACACTATAGAATTTTCTACTGTCACTTTAAATAATTTATACCTATATCAAAAATAATATACTCCAACACGTGTAACCACATGAATGTCATTTAAATCCTCTATGAATGATATGATGAATGAACACAAACCCTCTTTCCACCCTAAGAAAATAGTAAAACCCAATCCACCATAAATAAAAAAAACATTACTTAAGAATAAAAAAACTATAAATATTGTGTAATAGAAACTATATCCCATCCCTAGAAACTTATACTTCCCTCATATGTGCATTATTTACTCTCATTCCCAAAATATATACCAAAATCCTCAACATAATTATTTTTTTGAACATTCCCATGTAGTTAGACAAAAAATGAAACAATGATATTATATAACTTTGTAATATACTTGCCCTAGTTTACCTCCATCGTGACTGAACCGGTGCACTATATAACTCAGGCGCCCCTCCCCAATCACTAAAGGCTACTGAATTATAGTGAAGGTCTATGTGTAATCATGGTGAGACTATACATTTAAGAGGATATAACTATAAATATTATCATAATTAGTATTATTAGTTTTCATTAAAAAATTATAATTATAAAGACAAACATCACAGTTATATATCGACAATATTAAACACCACAACCCATTCTATAACAATATGAACAACTAGTGAAGTCACACAAGTCCTAAATACATAAAAGGTCCTCTTTTGGGTAGTTTAGATACAAAATATCCCAAAATAAACCAATATCAAAAAAACAAATTTACAAAAAAATTATTCTTGAGCCATGGCTTGATCCAATTTCCATCTCCAACATAGCTACGTAGATCAAATATCAAGAATACCCTTCCTCATATCGACACCTATTACCTTGAAGTATACTCAGATTACCATTATTCCTAGATAGGGAGTGCATCCAACTCAGTAGTCCATCACTAAAAGTCTCCCTAAATAATACCAATATATACATTTTCATTATGGTGTTACACTATATATTCAATAAAAGTAGAAAAAAATAAAAACACTATCAATACTTGGGTTCTTTGATGACACCCATGAATGTCTATACACGATTCATCCAATGTCAATTTTGAGTTTGAACATATAAAATAACTATATCAGGGGTTAGAATGGTGTCTACCGGTATCAATTTCTTGTGATATCAATTAAACTAGTCGAAAACACATCTCTTACATTCCACTTATATCCCCCAATTGGTTGTCATGACACCCAACCTGATAATCCATTAGGAAATAATTGGTGTTGCACACATGTCATTCCTTAAGAACACCCTTGGTAAGCATGATCAACCAACCCATATCATAAAAACATTAATGGTTTGTATGACACCCAACCCATCGCATATATATATCACATCATAACATGCCTTTCCATGGTTGGAAAGATAGCTTAACCCATTTTATATATTATACACCACATTATCAAGAACATATAAGGTCGTTATAATCACCCAACCCATAACACATAACTAGTCCTATCACATTTGACATGCCCATAGTTGGATTTTATACCCAGCCCACTTTTCTATCTCATCTGCCAATAAGGATTGAATGGTTTCCCAACCCAATTCTCATAACCATTCTATACCACAGGTTCCATGGTTTTCATACTCACCCAACTCAACCCATATCACATAACTTGTATACAATCCAATCATTATAATCATAAAGAACAATTAAAATTTTATAATCTAAATAAATAAGATAAACTCATAATAATTACCACACATAAGTGATAATGGTCCCAAGTGGTTGGAAATGGATCCGAACCCAAACAAAAAATATCTCATATTAGGTTAGTCATTTCACTACTACAAAATATGCCTTAAAAGTGCTAAAAATGGTCTTTATTAACACTATATATGTAATAGCCCAAAGCTTGACGTACATGTACATTAAATTACTTTTTAGGAATACTTAATACATAACAAAAACAAACAATCAAGGACCGTAATAGTTTAGTGTCTTTGGAAACATGGAATATAAACTTTTAATCATGTTGAAAGATCTTCCACATCTCCCATAACAATCTTCCACTTTTTGTTTCCTTACCTAAAACATTTCTTTTAATCCTGGGGGAAAATAAAACATAAAAAGGGTGATCTAAAATGCTCAGTAAGGGTAAGCATGGATAAAATAAAACAAGTCATTTACATTTGAACTTTAAAACCTGAACATAATGTTTAAACATGAAAATCTTGGGCAATGACATAAAACATGGCAGTACATAAGGCATATATCATAATGAACATTAACCATGATAAAATAGCAATGGAATAAAACATTTGATTGTGGAAACCATTAATTACATGATATTATTTCCATAGTAGCCAAGGCATTTCTTCCAAGACCATCTTAGTGGACAAAGTACCTTTCTGAATCAAGTTCACTTCTCGTTCCAGTTCTGTATTACTTAACAAAATTAACTTATCGTTCCAGCCATGTCTATCTCATGAGATATAAATATTTACCCAATTCATTGGAGGGAGATATAGGTCTCACCCATATCATAATGAAATCATTCTTCCATGTGCCACAAAATCAAAAATCATACATCATCGAATAACCCATGTAATAGAATGAGATTCTTAAACATCACGCCATCATAACATAATCCATTTAAAAAATGGATATCATTTCATCATAAGAAGAATCAAACCATGTATATAATGGACACATTATACTTTAAACATAAACATATTAAATATTTTCATTTTAGATGGAAAATATTTTTGATAAAACACTTGAAATGAAATCTTGAGGAAAATATCATTTCTTCTTCAAAATCATTTTCATTTCACAAAATGCCATGAAATTTTAAAAGAAAAGGGTTTTGTTGAAAATAATCATGAAATATTGTAGAGTAAGCTTCATGAAAATGAGGCGTTATGAAACCGTTAAAATCCGTTCACCCATATAAGTTAAAAATAACATTCTCCTCATACTTTTGTTGGAAAAGTCAAAAAGTTCCTCGTGTGGTAAAAAAAGAAAGATTTCTTTCATAACATGTGGTAAATTTCAAAAATGGGTAAAAAGGCCATTAATCATACATGAAAACATTATTATAAAATAGGGACATGGATGATAACAAATACCCCAATAAATACTGAGGAATAAACAATCTCGGATAAGAGAGAGATTGGAATAGTTATCCATTACCTTACGTCCGATATGCTTCGTATGTTTCCGAACCTCCTTTATAATAATTTAAATAATGTCATTGACTTATTACAGAATCATATTCATTGTTATGATATCATATATGGTTCACTTATGACTTTATATTACCCGTTCTTGGGTAAATTCCATGTTAAAGCAACATTTTGGGTAAAATCGTTTCATTTATCGTACGTGTTTCAACTTGATGTTCTTGATATTATTACTTATATAATGATTTAAATAATTACAGAATGTAAAACATGATTTATATATAATATATATTCAGAATATACAGATATATATGATAGATTGATAAATGGAATGAAATACACCATTCATGGAGACGGTAGGTCGTACGTACGCATGAACGCTGTTTTCGTTTCCTTATTGAATTAAATGGAATTAAGTAGATGACATACATATATATATAGATAAATCCAGTATCATTATTATGTCCTATATTTCATTATTATTCATTATATATACTTTATAATCATTCATGAATGGTTAACATATAGAATGAATCCCATCGTGTCGTGGAGACGGTAGTCTGTACGTACGCACGAGTGATGATATCATTCCCATGATCGTGGAATTGTATTTAAGTGTATGTATAATATTTCAGAATAAATATCATTTTACAATAATCATATATATTTATTCTCTACACCATTATACCCATCCAAGTAACGTGGTGGTGGAAAATAGATTACACCACGGCGTGGAGATGGTATTCCGTACGTACGCACGTGCGGTGATTTCGCTTTCCGTGGGATGGATAGAAGGTGAAATAAGGTTGTTTCAGATTTATAATAACAGATCAGTATTTTTTTAATACTGATGTTATTACTCTATAATGATACAACTAAAGAAGAAGAAGTATAAGAAGAAAGAAACTTGGGAGAATCGGAAGAATGGATTACCTATTCTTCAACGAACCTCCTTTAAGCTTCCTCTTAATGAAGTGAAGTTGGTCTTTTGAGAAGACCAAAACCTCTATAATGTTACTAGGGAAGTGGATAAGAGAAATGGGCAGGGTTTGGCCTATCTTGAAGGATCAATGTGGTGTGAGGAAGAGAGGGAGGAGGAGCCCTTTTATAAGGGAGGAGAAGGGCACCTTAGGAAAAACTTAAAATATTATTTTATTATAAAGTCATATTCGGTTTTTAATTTCTCAAAATTGATTTATTTCGATGCTAAGGTGGGGATGGGTTTAAATCTTACCAACCAATAGATTTTAGATAGGTTTGGGTCATTATATTAACCTTATCTTTCAGTTTTAACTCTTAGTTAATTAGATTGACGTTTATCATGTCACTTTGTATTTTTATATTATATAGTTATTAAACATACCATATACATCCAAGCGACCCCCAGGTGGTCCATTAATGATACACCTATCATGAAATAAGTATCTTGACCTATCCTTAGATTTTTAGGAATATAATAACAATTAATAATATAATATTTGTTTTAAAAACTATTTTATGTTAATTTTGACACTATTTGGTAATGGTTTTTTGTGAAAATCATAACATCATGATTAGTTCAAGAAAAGTTAATTAATTAAATACTAACATATCATATTAACCTATAAAATTTGTGGAATTCATAAAAAGTCTCAAATTACATTTATTTGTGTATTTATAACATCAATTATTATAATATTTCATTATTTCAGTAGTTACAGCATCACCATTGTGTCATAAATAACTTAAATTATTTAATGTCTAAAAATTATAAATAAACTACCATTAGGTAGGAAATCATTTTATATTTCTAATGAATATTTATAGTCGAATTTATCTTATGTATAACCCTATATTAAAAATTATTTAGTTATTAAACTTTGATTTTAACTATTTTAACCCTTCATTAAATAAATTAATAATAAATGTCCTAATCTAATCCAATTGGACCTAAATGGTCATATGTTATTCCTAAGGTTTTTTTGGTCGAATTACACTTATCTAATAGAATTAGGACATGTGTTAGGGTAATAATAATTTCATTTTTACCCTTAATTACCCTATTTACTTTAAACCGTGGTAAATAAAAGTAAAAAGTTACTATTCACCAAAAATTATTTTCATCTCATTGAACCACATTTTAGTCCTTTATATTAACCGTGTCTCTCGGATTTTTGAAATTCAATTCACAGAAGTGGTGAAATTTCATTTAAATGAAAAAGTCAGTTTTTTAACTACCACTAAGTGGTTTCACTATTCATGGAAAATTGAAGTTTTTCAGAAAAATACCAAAAATTAAGCCTATGCATTATTTGATATTCTGAATTAAAAATTGATGTATATTTTTTCAAATTCAAAACATATAAGTGGCATTAATTAATTTTAAAATTAATTCCCGTTATCAAGACAAATAGCGTGTTTTTAAGAAACAATAAATATCAAAAAATTGAAACTTGTTTATATCCAATTTCAATGTGAAATTAATTTCAATGACCACAATTGGATTAAATGGTAAAAATATATTATAATTACACTTTTAAACCAATTAAAAATATAATCTAACCATACAAATTATTGCGATGAAAAAAGTTGTTTTTAATTAAAATATAGTGTGTTTTTACTATTCATTAAAATATGAAAGTTATCAGAATAATATGAAAAATTTATCTGAAGTAAATTTTTATATACTGATTCCAAAGAAGAATTTTATTTTGTAAAATTTAACTTATAGACATTTCAAAAACAAGATTTAAAGTGGGTGCGCCATCAAAAGGCGGGAAAACTGCAATTTTTGAACAAAATACATATTTTACACGAAAAATTTATTTTGTTCTCATAGAATATTCTAGAACATGTGTAGGATGAATAATAATGTTATAAAATTCAAAATGCAGTTAATACTATTCATAACAACTAGTCCATAATAATATTATAACAATATATCATTGTTTAGTGAAATCTGGTATTACGTACTACACACGCTATCGAGGAAGGTCACGATTGCATGTAATGTAAGTCAAGTTAGGGTTGCGTGTTGTGAAAGACTCCTTTGTTGTTTTGTATAACAGAATAAAACCATATTTCATTTATACATTGAATATATATATACATACACTCAATGTTGCATAGAATGACTATTATCAAACGAACTTGAAATTGTGTGTAACACAATCCAAGAATAGTGTTGCGTATACTGCAAGCTAATACAATGTTGCGTATAGTACAAGTTAATCTTGGTGTAGTGTATAATAGAATAAATCAAAGAAATTAAAAATAATAATTCTCATAAAATATCGGGGTGTTACATTCTACCCCCCTTAAAATGAATTTCTCCCTTGAAATTCGTCGGGGTTATAAATGGTTTACTACTTGAATATTTCTTTCATAGAAACCCACATCATAAAAAGGAATACTAAAAATTCATTTTAAAAAGGGAAGTTAGAATCATAACGGTCACCCAAAGTAACTCATCATTGGGTTTCCACATAGTAAAACATAAGTGAAAATATGGATATGGAAGAGAAATCTAACCATCATGTTCTGATGGAGAGTGGTAGATAACATGGCTATGAAAATGCCATCAATCACAAAGCCATAAATTTGTGATGATGTAAGGTACCATCTAATTCATTGGATATGAGGACATTAGGAAAACATTTTTGGTTTTCAAGATCATTCCCCTAAATTTGAACAATAATTAAAAGAAATAATTACTTGATTTTGGTACAATCTCACTGTTGTTTGTGCCTTGAACAATTTCCACTTCATCTCTTAAAGAAATGAAGTTGAATTTTTCATTCATTAAGTGATAGCAGATCATGTGATAGAATGATGGGTCATTCCATCTGTCTCAAACAAAAGGTTAGCAAAAGTTACCAAATATACATAAGTTTATCTATGGTGAGGTTAATCGTATATGATTCAAAAAATGGACTGATACTTCAACTATCATACAGCTTAATAAAATAAGACTAATTTCTACTAACCAGGGACTTCCTGTAGGCCAGTGGTAGGCGATAAAGGCCTGTCGCACTTCGGTTGTGGGTTCGATTCCCACAGCCTTGTCCGACATGATGGGTTGTCACATGTCCTATGGGTTGTCCCTTTTTCTAAAACTATACTATTATAACATTCCAAAAATAAGATCAAAGAGTTATATCCTTAAACAATACTATCTGTTGTCTAACTTAATCTATTCCAATCTTTAGGCTTATCGAAAATACTTCTGTCCAATCTCATTTAATAAGAAAACAATTACTAAAAATGTCATCACTGATCATGTGAATATAATCATTTATCCTCGATATATCTTTTCGGTCACATTCCAAACATGTGAATACCTTAATCATGTATTCTTTTGAAAAATGAATACCCATTGAACCATAGTGAAAACATGAATGTTGTCAAAAGTTAACTCTTTCCACATACCAAAATCACAAAATTTCTATATACACAAACCATGACATCACATTGTCCTTATATCAGTCATGATCTCATTAATACTATCAAACATCTCATTATCTCATTATCCCTTCATTATGCACACATCATCTATTTTCCAAAAATATCTGAATAACCTTTCATGGTTACCAGTACCATTCATCATATACTTTCAAATACTTTAGAATAAACAATAGTGTAACAATCCTTATATGTGTCTTTATTCCATAGTACGATTACCTATACAAAATAACTCTTGATAATCATAAATCATTCCACTACCTTCTTAAACCATTGACCAAGCTTCAACACTTCTTTCATCTCATATATCATTTTTAGTCTCCTCATCATCATCCACATAAATACTACCCATATAACCATGATGATTCTCTTCATGATATTTTCCCTTAGGGAATTGGTTTGCATAATACCCATAGATTCCACATTTAAAACATCTAATCATTGTTGATGTCGTAGAAATACCACTATCCTTCTCCATGGTGTTAACTGAACCTTTTCCTTTGCACTTACTGGATTTGTGTCCTTCTTCTCTGCACACAAAGCATCTTCCAGTTCCTTTGAAACATTATCCTTTATGCCTCTTCCTACATTATTTACATTGGGTAAATTGAACATTCTTTACTCTATGATCATCATGAAACTTCATCTTTCTCTTATTAGCTGAGTCAATAAACTTACCAAATTTCAGTTTATTGATCATGTTATGATATTGCGGATTTGGCATAATAATGATTTTTGGACTTCCAAATCCCGTTTCGTTTGGTTGCTCATGAAGAATATCATTCCATTTTCCATCATATTCTTCATTAACATGAATCCTCCTGTTTCCTTCCATTTCTTAAAAACCAAAAATAATAGTATGAGAGGCAAAACTAGTACTAGAAAAACAACATATTCAAGGGGGAGTACATTCAATCTCTAGCATCTTAGGTTTATTTATATGATCATTACTGTAATTCTAGGACTATAACCTATAATTATACTTAACCTTAGGGACATCCATATACATACATTAGAAATATCTCTAGGGATCTCACTAAAGTTTTCGCATCCTAGTTTCCAAAGATTAACTAAACATTTACTCTGATACCAACTATAATATCCCAAAGCGTGACGTACATGGAAATTACATTACTTTTTAGGAATACTTAATACATAAAAAAAACAAACACTCAAGGACCATAATAGGTTAGTGTCTTTGGAAACTTGGAATATAAACTTCTAATCATGTTGAAAGATCTTCAACATCTCCTATAAAGATCTTCCACTTTTTTTCCTTACCTAAAACATTTCTTTTAATCCTGGTGGAAAAGAAAACATAAAAAGGGTGAGCTCAAATGCTCATTAATGGTATGCATGGATAAAATAAAACAAATCATTTACATTTGAACTTTAAAACATGAACATAATGTTTAAACCTCAAAATCTTGGGAAATGACATAAAATATGGCATTACATAAGGCATAGATCATAAAGAAACATTAATCATGATAAAATAGCATGGGAATAAAACATGTGATTGTGGAAACCATTAATCACATGATATTATTTCCATAGTAGCCAAGGCATTGCTTCCAAGACCATATTAGTGGACAAAGTCCCTTTCTGAATTGAGTTCACTCCTCATTCCAGACCTGTATTACTGAACCAGATTAACTTACCCTTCCAGCCATGTATATATCATGAGATATAAATATTTACACATTGAATTGGAGGGAGATATAGGTCCCACCCATCTCATAATTAAATAATTCTTTCTTGTGCCACAAAATCATAAATCATACATAATAGCATAACCCATGTAATAGAATTGGATTATTAAACATCATGCCATCATAACATAATCCATATAAAAAATGGATATCATTTCATCATAAGAAGAATAAAACCATGTAAATAATATAGACATTATACTTGAAACATAAACATATTAAATATTTTCATTTTAGATGGAAAATATTTTTGATAAAACACTTGAAATGGAATCTTGAGGAAAATATCCTTTCTTCTTCAAAATCATTTTATTTTCACAAAATGTCATGAAATTTGAAAATAACAGGGTTTTGTTGAAAATAATCATGAAATCTTGTAGAGGAAGATTCACGAAAATGAGGCATTATGAAATCGTTAAAATCCATTCACCCATATAAGTTCAAAATAACATTCTCCTCATACTTTTGTCGGAAAAGTCAAAAAGTTCCTCGTGTGGTTAAAAAAAGTAAGATTCATTTCATAACATGTGGTAAAATTAAAAAATGGGTAAAAAGTACATTAATAATACATGAAAACATTTTTATAAAATAGGTACATTGATTATAACAAATACCCCAGTAAATACTTACGAATAAACAATCTCGGATAAGAGCGAGATTGGAATAGTTATCCCTTACCTTACGTCCGATATGATTTGTATGTTTCCGAACCTCCTGTATAATGATTTAAATAATGTCATTGACTTATTAAAGAATCATATTCATTGTTATGATATCATATATGGTTCACTTAGGACTTTATATTACCCGTTCTTTTGTAAATTCCATGTTAAAGCATCATTTTGGGTAAAATCGTTTCATTTATCATACGTGTTTCAACTTGATGTTCTTGATATTATTACTTATATAATGATTTACATAATTCCAGAATGTAAAACATGATTTATATATAATATATATTCAGCATATACATATATATATGATATATTGATAAATGGAATGAAATGCACTGTTCATGGAGACGGTAGGTCGTACGTATGCGTGAATGATGTTTTCGTTTCCTTATTGAATTGAATGGAATTAAGTAGATGAAATACATATATATATATATACATAAATCCAGTATCTTTATTATTTCATATATTTCATTATTATTCATTATATATAATTTATAATCATTCATGAAAGGTTAACATAGAGAATGAATCTCATCGCGTCGTGGAGACTGTAGTCTGTACGTATGCACGAGCGATGATATCATTCCCATGATTGTGGAATTTTATTGAAGTGTATGTATAATATTTCAGAATCAATATCACTTTACAATAATCATATATAGTTATTATCTACACCATTATACCCATCCAATTAAGGTGGTGGTGGAAATAGATTACACCACGGCGTGGAGACGGTATTCCGTACGTACGTACGCGCGGTGATTTCATTTTTCGTAGGATGGATAGAAGGTGAAATAAGGTTGTTTTATATTTATAATAACCTATTAGTATATAATTAATTCATATATTATTAATTTATAATGAGACAACTAAAGAAGAAGATGTATAAGAAGAAAGAAACATGAGAGAATCAGAAGAAGAGATTACCTCTTCTTCGACACACCTCCTTTAAGCTTCCTCTTAAAGAAGTGCAGTTGGTCTTTTGAAAAGAACAGAACCTCCAGAATGTTTCTAGGGAAGTGGAGAAGAGAAATGGTCAGGGTTTGGCCGATCTTGAAGGCTCAAAGTGGTGTGAGGAAGAGAGGGAGGAGGTGCCCTTTTAGAAGGGAGAAGAGGGGAACCTTAGGAAAAACTTAAAATATTATTTTATTATAAAGTCATATTCGGTTTTTAATAGCTCCAAATTGATTTATTTCGAATATATTGTGGGTATGGGTCTAAATCTTCTCAAAAAATAAATTTTATACAGTTTTGGGTCATTATAGTAACCTTATCTTTTAGTTTTAACTCTTAGTTAATTAGATTGACATTTATCATGTCACTTTGTATTTTTATATTATATAGTTAATAAACTTACCATATACATCCAAGCGACCCCCCAAGTGGTCCATTAATGATAAACCTATCATGATATAAGTATTTTGGCTGAACTTTAGATTTTTAGGAATATAATAATAATTAATTATATAATATTGTTTTTAAAAACTATTTTATGTCAATTTTGACACTATTTGGTAATGGATTTTTGTGAAAATCATAACAGCATTATTAGTTCAAAAAAAGTTAATTAATTACATAATAACATGTCATATTAACCTATAAAATTAGTGTAATTCATAAAAAGACTGAAATTACATTTATTTGTGTTTTTATAACATCA
This sequence comes from Viscum album, assembly GCA_963277665.1. Classification (NCBI taxonomy): domain Eukaryota; kingdom Viridiplantae; phylum Streptophyta; class Magnoliopsida; order Santalales; family Viscaceae; genus Viscum; species Viscum album. Next base: position 686,774,303 of record OY728137.1, on the reverse strand, counting down.
ATTATTTTAATATTTCATTATTTAGGTAATTACTGCATCACCATTGTGTCATAAATAACTTAAATTATTTAATGTCTAAAAATTATAAATAAACTACCATTAGGTAGGAAATATTTTTATCTTTATAATTAATATTTATAGTCGAATTTATCGTATGTATAACCCTATAATAAAAATGATTTAATTATTAAACTTTGATTTTAACTATTTTAACCATTTGTTAAATAAATTAATGATAAATGTCCTAATCTAATCCAAGTGGACCTAAATGGTCATATTTTATTCCAAAGGTTTTTTTGGTCGAATTACACTTATCCAATAGAATTATGACATGTGTTAGGGTAATAATAATATCATTTTTACCCTTAATTACCCTATTTACTTTTAACCGTGGTAAATAAAAGTAAAAAGTTACTATTGACCAAAAATTATTTTTCATCTCATTGAACCACATTTTAGTCCTTGATATTAACCGTGTCGGTTGGATTTTCGAAATTCAATTCACAGAATTGGTGAAATTTCATTTAAATGAAAAATTCAGTTTTTTAATTACCACTAAGTGGTTTCACTATTCATCGAAAATTGAAGTTTTTCAGAAAAATACAAAAAATTCAGCCTAATAATTATTTGATATTCTGAATTCAAAATTGATGTCTATTTTGAAAAATTCAAAACATAGAAGTGGAATTAATTAATTTTAAAATTAATTCCCGTTATCAGAACAAATAGCGTGTTTTTAAGAAACAATAACTATCAAAATATTGATACTTGTTTATATCCAATTTCAAAGTGAAATTAATTTCAATGACCAACATTTGATTAAATGGTAAAAATATATTATAATTACACTTTATACCCAATTAAAAATATAATCTAACCATATAAATTATTGCGATGAAAAAAGTTGTTTTTAATTAAAATATAGCATGTTTTTACTATTCATTAAAATATGAAAGTTATCAGAATAATATGAAAAATTTATCCAAAGTAAATTTTTATATCCTGATTCCAAATAAGAATTTTATTTTGTCAAATTGAACTTATATACATTTCAAAAACAATATTTAAAGTGGGTGCGCCATCAAAAGGTGGGAAAACTTCAATTTTTGAACAAAATACATATTTTACACGAAATATTTATTTTTTTCTCATAAAATATTCTAGAATATGTATGAAATGAATAATAATGTTATAAAATTAAAAATTTAGTTAATAATATTCATAACATCTAGTCCATAATAATATTATAACAATGTATCGTTGTTTAGTTAAACCTGGTATTGCGTACTACAAACGCTATCGAGGAAGGTCGCGGTTGCGTGTAATGCAAGCCATGTCCGGGTTGCGTGTTGTGAAAGACTCCTTAGTTGTTTTGTATAACGTAATCCAACCATATTTCCTTAATACACTGACTATATATATATATATACAGTCAATGTTGCGTAGAATGACTATTGTCAAACGAACTTGAAATTGTGTGTAACACAATCCAAGAATAGTGTTGTGTATACTGCAAGCTAATACGGTGTTGCGTATAGTACAAGATAATCTTGGTGTAGTGTATAATAGAAGGCATCAATGAAATTAAAAAGAATAATTCTCATAAAATATCTGGGTGTTACAATATAAGCACTAACTACTGGAACAAGATTATAATCGTGAGTCATTTATAAGCACTTCTACAAGTGCAGATAAAGGAAACCTTTATCATTTCTTAAAAAGCCCTGATAAATGATCCTTTATATCTCTTATATAAGTGATGATAAAGGACCATATTGTAGTGCATTGTAAAAACACACCACAGCACCAAAAACACCATGAAATCATCAAAATAAAGTTTGAATACAAAATTTAAATGAAGATAAAACAATCTAGGATTGTTTTCTTCATTTGGGTGATGTGATGTTCATTTTAAACTAAAATGATACTTACAAATTTAAAAAATGTACTTTGAGTTATACTAGTCACACCGTGCGTCAGATTGAGGTGAGGCTAATTCTTACACGTCTAAAATGACGTATGTATTTTTTTTCTTAATATATAAAAACAATCCAAATGTGTTTGCTCGATTTTGAGTATCTCTCTTTTCTTTTTTACTAAAATGTCATTTTAAACTGAAAACACACACTTTGACTCAAAATAGTCATATCGTGTGTCGGTTTTATGTGATACCAATTCATACACATCACAAATTACTTATGAATCAATTTCCTAAATTATCAAGAAATATTTTAGAGCATTTGAAAAGTATTCAGAGAGTGACACTTTTTTAACTAAAATATAGATTTTAAACTCATAATGGACACATTGAGTAATACCAGACACATCATGTATCAGATTGAGGTTCGGATGATTCCTACACATCAAAAATGAATTATGGATCATTTTAATAAAATATCAAAATAATTTGAATGTGTTTTTCTAGTTTTGAGTAGGTCAGTTATCATTTTTATATAAAAAGATGCATTTGGAGTCATATAGGTCACAACAGGAATTAGATTGAGGTACATCGGATTACTAAACATCAAAATAGATATATGGATCATTTCCATAAAGTATAAAAATAATATTAATATGTTTTATTTGTTTTGAGTGTTTTATTTTCCTTTTTATTAAAATTGTTGTCATTTTTAAATAAAAAGATGCAGATGGAGTCATACTGGTCACAGCATACATCTTATTGAGGTGTGGCTGATTCCTACACATCTCAAATGACATATAGATCATTTCTATAACAACCATCCTCTTTATTACACACTTAAACATGATTTATTACATAAACATTAACTTAAGACAACTCTTATGATCAAGAAGTCTAGTGTCTTGGGAAATTAAGAATATTACATGACAAATAAATAAATAAAATACAACATCTTTATTGAAAACTTATTTTACATGAAAACAACATTTCTTCGTACATTGCATTGCATGGGATAACTTGAGGACATACATAAGAAAATGGTGACCAATAAAGCCTAGTAATGGAGTAAACAAGGCATAACATGAAGAATAAAATACATTTTAGTCAATAGCCATATTAATGGAATGTAATAGAAACATGAAAATAAAGGCATGATATAGCATGATTATTATAACATAGAAATGTGGGAACAACATACAACATGATATTTGCATAAGCCAAGACTCATTGCACATATATTAGCATGATTAAACCCTTATAGCACTTAAATTATCATGATTAAACCCTCGTTTCACTTGATTTAGCATGTGTAAACCCTAATTTTAAATGGTGTATCATGATACTAAATATTACCCAATGCATTGGATCACTATCAGGTCACACCCTTTATAAGCATTTCATTTCATGCATAAGTGTGCCACATGGACCGTATAACATAGAATCATTCAACATCATAAGATATTCCACAAAAAAATAATGTGGAATACATAAATTTAAGTACTATTCAATAATTATATGTACATAAAGGTGAATACCCTTGGTAGATAAATGGGTATGGTATTCACTATAAAATGATTTTGGCTTGGAAAATCACGGTGCAATTTCGACAACATAACAATGTGACATAAAAATTCATAAAAACGGTTGATGAGAAAGAAAGGGGTATAACATCATATTTAAACGGAATGTAAGGTAATTGGGTCATATAGATACTTGCCCCAATGTATAGAATTAGTAAATATATAGTGTAACCTAATAAAGAAACCTGAAGAAATAGGAGAAATGGAATAACTCTTACGAAATTTCATCATGGTAACAAGTGTACATGATATGGATTAATGAGAGATAAAGATTCCTCTCAACATTAAAACAGAAGGGAGGAAGTATGGAGGAGGTGAAAAATCACACCCCAAAATTTTTAATTGAAATAAAGGGTATAACAACATAAATTAACTTGTACAAAATGAGAAAGGAATAAATCATTTACTTGAGCGTGTGACTTCAAGAGCCTGAGGAGGGGGTTCTTACGAACTTGGGGCTCCTTGGGAGGATTATATAGAGAGGAGGGAAAATTATGGACATTATCCAAATATTTTTAGTGATTATAAGTGGGATATTGGGTGGATTTATATATGAAATGATAGGGGAATTATTTTATATTTCCCAAACATAGGTTTTTGAATCTATATAATTAAATATTTAAAACCTCAAACTGTACCATGGGTTTTTCCTATGCTTTTTTCCAAAGGGGAGTGAGAAAAAATATTTTGTAAGGCCAATGGACGAAATTATTAAAATATTTGGCTTTCTTATGTGGAGGTGAGTCACACTCTTAAGGAAATCATTTTAAAATGTTAAAATATTTTATATGTCTTGGAGGGTCAACTAAGGTATTGTCAAATTAAACAAAAAAATATAAAATCACATTATTTTAAAGGTAAAACAAATATTTTCCGAATATCACTTTTATAGTATTTTATTACATCACTATTGGGTCATTAGGATGTCATAAAACACATTATATATTTATAAGGTATTTAATTTTTACCCAAAAATTTGTTTGTTTTAGAAAATAATGAAAAATTCACCATTGGATAATTTGGACATCCTGATTCCAATAATAAGATTAATTATATCTAAATAATTTTCTACATATGTTAATTTTCACTTTTTAAATAAAAACTGACATTTATTGAAAATTCACGGGTTTTGAAAAAAATAGTTTTCAAACATTAATAAAAATTACAATTGTATTCAAAAAAATTATAAAATCATTTATATTTAATAGAAAGTACATTAGTAATAATATTTTATTAAAATATTATTTAATTCAAAAATCCATTAATTCATCAAAATGGATTTCTTAATTGAATTTAAATATTAACTAAAAATACTATTTGTGCTTTAAAACCCATTTACAAACTAACAATAATAAAATTAATGTGTATTCTTTATTCTATACAAAAATAATGCACATAATCACAATGATATGGTCTTGTTATATATCCCTTTATTACACCAGCATATTCCCTAAGAGTATGGTGTGAGATTGTGGGTCTTTCTTGGGGTCGTTCAGTGAACATGTTTTGGGTCAAGATATCGATGAACTTGAACTTCCCATGTAAACGATTTTGCTCAAGCTTAATTTGTTGGATCTTGGCTTGGGATTGGTCTAGAGAAAATCCCAGAAATGCTATCTCCCTTGAAGGATCTAATAAATGGGCTTCAAAGTGTACAATCCTACTAGTCGAGGCCATCACTTCCTTCATCTTTTTCAAAAGGTTTTTTTAAAACACGGGATATATACCGGTCATGTGATAACTTTTCAACGACTATATTATCAACGGTAATGATAATTAAGGGTTATTTAAACCAAAATAAAGATAAAAAAGAGTGCATGTGTTTCATATATCCATAAGAAATTTAATTAAATAAAAGAAAGTGAAGTTTATTCCTGAATTTTCAAGTCGTTACAATATTCCCTCCTTCAGAAATTTTTCTCTCAAAATTTCATTTTCCTACACTAGAATAGATGTGGGTAACTCTACCTCATCAGTTCCTCTGGTTCCCACATTTCTTCTTCAAACTTTTGGTTTCTCCGTAACACTTTGACGTGGGGCATTGTCTTATTTCATAGAACTTTTTCCCTAAGATAAAATATTTTCACCAGCTTCTCTTCATAAAAGATTCCATTCTCTAATTGTACCACCTCTTTATTGAGTACATGAAATGGGATAGTTATGTAATTCTTCAAGATTGATACATGGAATACGTCATGTAATTAGGATAGGTTTGATGGGAGTGATAGTAAATTGGGAACTGTTCCAATGCGATCAAGGATTTCAAAAGGGATGATGTACCTTGGACTAAGCCTTCCCTTCTTCCCAAATGTCATAAATCTCTTCCATGGTGATATCCGGAGGAATACCATGTCTCCAACTTAACACTCTCAGTCTTTTTGATGATTATTAGCATAGCTATTTTTTCTACTCTGGGTATATTCAATTTGATGTCGGATGGTTTTAACCTTCACCATCATTTCTTCGATCATTTCTGGACCTATGAGTTTTGGCACCCTAACTTCGTCCCAACAAGTCAGTGTTCTGCACCACTTCCCTAAAGGGATTTATAATGAGAAATTTGGATACTTGAGTGGAAATTTTAATTATAAGAGAACTCAACCAGAATAAGATGTTGATCCCACCGTCTATTGAAGTCCATTGAGCATGATCTCAACATGTCATCTCAAGTGTTTGGATTGTCCGCTCAGATTGGCCATCAGTTTTGGGATGATAAGTCATATTGAAGTTCTGTTCATTATTCAGAGCGTGTTGGAGACTCTTCCAGAACACATATTTGAATCTTGGATCTTGATCAGATACAGTCGATACTGGTACTCCATGCAGCCTTATCACTTCTCCGATTTATATCTATGCCAATTGATCCAATGAGAAATCATCTTGAATTACAATGAAGTGTGAATTATTTTTAAGGAAATCCTCAACAAACCAGATAGAATTATTTCCTTTCGATGTCTTCAAAAGTCCGGTGAAAAATTCCATGGTGATGTTTTCCCATTTCCATGTTGGTATGGTTAATGATTGCATCATCCCCTTATACTTCTGCCTCTCAACCTTCACTTTTTTAAATACTAGGCACTTTTATTTATACTCAGTTATCTACTTCTTCATGTTATCCCCACTAATAATTCTCTCAGATATCTTGATACATCTTTGTGTTTCTTAGGTGAATAGAGAAATTCAAATTATGTGAATCATCCAAAATTTACTTCTTTAACTCTATAATTGACAAAACACATAGTATTGACCCAAATATCACAATTCCTTCTTTATTAACATTGATATTTGATGATTTCCCTTTTCTAATAGTTTTCTCTTTCTGTTGAATTCCCACATCATCCCTTTGATCATCCTTTAAACTTTTCAAAAGAGATGGTTGGGAAATCATTTGTGAAAGGATTGACGATGTTCCCCTTATTTATGGATCCCATGTACATCTTCATCAAATCCAAGAAGATTGGATCCATTTCGATTCTCATCAATCATATAATCATTAGGTCCTTTCCACTTAGAGCATCCACCACATTGTTCACTTTCCCAGGGTGGTAATGGATTGAGCAGTCATAGTCTTTGATCTGCTATAATCATCTTTTTGGGCACATATTCAACTTTTTCTATGTGAATATATACTTTAGTATTTTGTGATCCATATATATTTCTCACTTCTCCCCAAAGAGATAATGTCGACAAATTTTTAAAGAGAAGATTAATGTATCCAATTCCAGATCATGTGTTGGATAGTTTGGCACATGAACCTTAACTTTACTTGAAGCATTGGAAAAGAATTCATCATTTTGAATCAACACATATCCCAGTACCTTCCTCTAAGAATCACTGAATACCACAAATAGTTCTCCACTTATGGGTAGTGTAAGAACAAGCATGGTGATAATCCTCATTTTAAACTCCTTGAAGCTAACTTCACATTCATCACTCTAAAAAAACATGACTCCCTTCCATGTTATCTTGGTAAAAGGGTTTTACAATAATGAGAAATTTATCAAATATCAGCAATAATATCCAGCTAACCCAAGGAATCTACAGATATATGTCACAGATGTTTTCCTTTTCCATCCATCAATTGCATTTTTCTCAGAGGGATTCATAGATATCCCATTGGATGTGATAATATGGCCCAAGAATGAGACTTCTTTCAACCAAAACTCATAGTTGTTGTACTTTTCATAGAGATTATCCTTTCATAAGGTCTCCAGTACAGTGCTTAGATTCTCCTCATGCTCCTCCTTGGTTTTGGAGTATATTATAATATCATCTATGAAGACTGCCAAAATATTTTAGGGTAATCTATAAATACTATATTCATCAAGTCCATGAATATTGTTGGAGAAGTAGTGAGTCCTAAAGGCATTACAATGAATTCATAGTGCCCGTACCTTGTACTAAAAGTAGTCTTGGGGATATCCTCATTCTTCACCCTTAATTGGTAATATCCCGACTGCAGATCCACCTTGGATAAGTATTGTGCTCCACATAGCTGATCAAACAAGTCATCAATTCATGGAAGAGGATACTTATTTTCTATAAGGATTTTTTAGCTCATGATAATTAATTCAATGGCGCATTGACCCATCCCTCTTCTTGAAGAAGAGAATTGGTACACCCCATGGTGAAGAAATTGGGTGTATAAACCCTTTATCTAGATTCTCTAGTAGTTATTTCTTTAGCTCCTCAAGCTCCACAATAGCCATTATATAAAGAGTCTTGGATATAGGAAAATCCCTAGGTATAAGATCAATTGGGAATTCAACATCTCATCTGGTAGGAAGACCGGGTAATTCCTTGGGAAACACTTTAACAAATTCCATCAAAATAGGCATGTATTCAAGGATGGTTTCTTCCTTATACACAATCATATGATAAATATATTTGTTCTCATAGGGAAGTAATATCCATGCTTGAGGTAATGGTTCTAAAAAAATTTAATCCTCCTACTTCACTTCTATAGAATTGGGTATCAATTCACCACATGAAGAGTGATTTCCCACTCATGGAAATTCATGTTGGCTCTATATAAGGAAAGGAAATCCATGCCAAGAATTACATCAAATTCCACCAGAGGGAGTATGACGAGGCTCGCAGGAGAGTTCAATCAGAAAATTGTGACAGGGGAGGAGTTATATTAATGGGATGCAATTATTTTCTTCATTTTCCATTATCACTAAAATCTCTACTACCATGATTTGTGGTGGTGTTGGGATTTTTCTACTAAACTTTTGAGATATAAAAGAATGCATAGAACTAGCATAAAAAAATCATGTTTTCTATTCTTGAATAAATAACTAGAGTATCTGTCACCAATTAATTATTGAGATTTTCTTCAGCGGTAGTAATGGAAAAAGATCTCCCTTGCTGCCTTGGAGGTTGTTGGTTGCCGCCGAAAACCCTTGGCTTAGGGAACTGGTTTGCGTAGTGCCCTGGTTCTTTAAAATTGAAGTAATGAACAATGAATTGAGGGTCAAACATAGAATTCCTATCCTCTGTAAAAACAGTGGGTTTTTCTTGTTGGAAATTAATGCCTAGGTATCCTTCCCTTCCACACATAATGAATTTCCTCATCCCCTTCAAGAAATTTCTAGGGTGCTTCTTTCCACACCTTTAGAAAGTGGGGTGCTGAAATTTCTTAACACTGTTGGATTTATCCATTAGACCGCCAAAATTAAAGTCCTCATTATGATTCTTACCCCCATGATACCCTTGATATTTTCTGATCTCCATTTCAAATTTGAGGGTAAATCTGACAATTTCCTCATAGATATCAAAGTCACAAATCGCTAAGGATTTATGTAGGCTAGTTTTTAGCCCATCAAAGAAGTAGTTATCCTTGAATTTGGGGGTAAAAAAAATCCAGATGAATATCATACAACCCTTGTGATGTTTTCCTTGTAAACTTTTAGGGATTATTCATCTTTTTTCTCGAGGTAAAGGAAGTACCTTTCCATCTTATGTTAAAGTGTGCAAGTAAAATACTTATCAAAAACATTTTCCGGAAATCCTTCTATTCCAACACCTCAATCTATTCCTCAAGCTTCATATTTTTGATAAATTTACACAATTGATCAGATTCACCCTCCATACGATAAGTAGCTAGAAGAATCTTCCCATGTTAAAAACATTAAAGGATGGAGAAGATCATCTCAATGGAGTTGATCTATTTTTCAACGATTGACGGATCAGATTATCCATCGAAAGTAGGAGACCTTTGTCTCAGGAAGATCTCGATTGAATCTTGTTCTTTCTTGGGGGGGGGGGGTTGTAAGTTCCTATTAACTTATGTTTCTATTAAAATATGAGTTAAATTATAGATTATAGTGACAAATTTTGCGATTCCCACTCCCATCGGATTGGGAATTTCATTATAATAGTCATCACATTGATCTTCTCATCGTTTGTTAGCCTGAGTCCTCCTATTACCAGACATTGGATGGAATAAAAGTAAGTTAAGGGTAACACATAAAGGGGAAACCATTAAAAAAGGTATAGTTTATAAATTACATTTATTTCCTTAAATTATGAATTTATAGTATTCAATCTATGTTATCCCTGATATACTTCCCAACATATATTCTTAGGGGAATTTTTTCCCTTAATAATGGTTCATAGTAAGATTATAAATTAACCAAATAATATCTCCTGGGAGTGTCGAACCAAGAGTGCAGCAAGACCTATTTCCGTGCACCATATCCCGTTCAAGTATAGATCAAAGGAGTATTTCTAGGTTTTACCCCTAGATACATATGTGCTGGAGCCACCTCTACATTTTATTATCTTGACAGGGATGCATTTTCTTGATAAACCACTTACTCTATACTCATAATAATTTAGGGATGTTTTCCTTATAATTAGTCTTATCCATAATAATTTCATTAGGATTTTATAATCCCAACCCTAAAAATAAATAAACACATCCTCTAATACCAAATATATCAACCCTTCACTTTATTAAAAACATAAATATGATTTATTACATAAAATTACACTTAAGAAAACTCTGAGGATCGATAGTTATAGTGTATTGGGAAATTATCAACATTACATGACAAATTAAGACATAAAATACAACATCTTTATTGAAAACATATTTTACATGACCACACCATTCCTTCACACTTAGCATTTCATGGGATAACCTGAGGGAATACATAAGAAAAAGGTGAGCTATATAGTCTAGTAAGAGAGTAAAAAAGGAATAACATAAAAAATACAATAAATGTTAGGAAATAGTAATATCAATTAAGTATAAGAGAAACATGAACATAAATTCATGATATAGCATGATTATCATAACATGAAAATGTGGAAACAATATACAACATGATATTAGCTTGAGCCAAGGCTCATAGCACATGGATTAGCATGAATAAACCCTCATTGAAATTTAATTATCTTGAGTAAACCCTCGTTTTACTTGAATTATAATGAGTAAACCCTCACTTAACATGGTGTATAATGATACTAAACATTACCCAATGCATTGGATCACTATAAGGGTACACCCTTTATAAACATTTCATTTCATTCTTAAGTGTGCCACATGGATCATATAACGTGGAATAATTCAACATCATAAGTTATTCCATGATTAAATAATGTGGAATACATACATTTAAGTACCATTAAATATGTATATGTGCATAAAGGTGAATACACTTGATGGAGAAATGGGTATGGTATTCACTACACAATTATTTTGTCTTGGAAAATCCCAGTGCAATTTCGGTAGCATAATGACGTGACATAAAAATTCATAAAAATGGTTGATGAGAGAGAAAGAGGTATGTTGTCAAATTTACATGGAATGGACAGTAAGGGGGTTATATAGATACATGTCCCAAAACATGGAATTTTGAAATAGATGGTGTAACATAATAATTAATCTTAAAGAAAGAGGAGAAATGGAATAACTCTTATGAAATTTTAGAATGGTAATGGGTTTACATGGGAGGGATTAATGAGAGATAAGGTGGTATCTCGTCATTTAAACATAATAAGGGAAGTTTTGGGGAGGTTTGAAATCATTCCCCAACATTTTTAATTGAAAATAAAAAGGGTATAACAACATAAAAAAACATGGACTAAATGAGAATGGAATAAATACCTTACTTGAGTGTGTGACTTCAAGAGATTGAGGATGGGCTTCTTGAGAGAGTGGGGTCTTTAGGAGGATTATAGAGATAGGAGGAAAGATTAAATATGTTCTTCAAGTATTTTTAGTGAATATAATTTGGATCTTAGGTGGGTTTATATAGGAAATGAAAGGGGAATTCTTTAATATTTCACAAACTTAATTATGTTTGGGAATCTATATAATTAAATATTACAAACCAAAAACCATCCCATGGTTTTTTCTAAATGGGAGTAGAAAAAATTATTTTATATGTCTAATGTCCAAACATATTAAAATATTAGTCTTGCTTATGTGTAGGTGAGTCACACTCTCAAGGAAATCATTTTAAAATGTTAAAATATTTTATAAGTCTTGGACAGTCCACTAAGGCATTGAAAAATTAATAGAAAAAATCTAAAATAAAATTATTTTAAAGTTAAAACATATGTTGTTTGAATATAACTTTTATAGTATTTTATTACATCACTATTGGGTCATTATGATGTCATAAAACACATTTAATATTTATAATGTATTTAATTTTTACCCAAAAGTATCATTGTCTCAGAAAATTATGAAAAATTCATCATTGGATAATTTGGACATCATGATTCCAAAAATAATATTCCTTATATCTAAATAATTTTCTAAATATGTTAATTTTCACTTTTAAAATAAAAACTGACATTTATTGAAAATTCACAGGTTCTGATAAAAATAGTTTTCAAACATTAATAAAAATTACAAATGTATTCATAAAAATTATAAAATAATATATATTTAATAGAAATTACATTAGTAATAATATTTTATTGAAATATTATTTAATTAAAAAATCCATTAATTCATCAAAATGGATTTCTTAATTGAATTTAAATATTAACTAAAAATATTATTTGTTCTTTAAAACCCATTTACAAACTAACAATAATAAAATGAATGTATATTCTTTATTCTATAAAAAAAAAATACACATAATCATAATTATAGGGTCTTGTTATATATCCCGTTATTAAACCAGCATATTCCCTAAGAGTATGTTAATTTTCACTTTTAAATTAAAAAACGATATTTTTTGAAAATTCATGAGTTTTGACAAAAACAGTTTTCAAACCATAATAAAAATTACGATTTTATTCATAAAAATTATACGATCATTTATATATAATAAAAATTAATTTAGTAATAACATTTTATTAAAATATCATTTAATTCAAAAATAAAATATAATCATCAAATTATATTTTTTAATTGCATTTAAATGTTAAATAAAAATACTATTTCTTCTTTAAAAACTAGTTATAAAGTAACAATAATAAAATGAATGTATATTCATTGTTCTATAAAAAATTAATTCCCATAATCATAATTCTATGGTCTTTTTACATATCCCTTCATTACACCATCATATTCCCTAAGAGTATGGGGTACGATAGTGGGGCTTTCTTGGAGCTGTTTGGTGAACATGGTTTGGGCTGTGATCTCTATGATCTTGGACTTCTATCATAAACAATTTCGCTCAAGCTTTAGTTGTTGGATATCGGCTTAGCCTTGGTCTAGGGAAAATACTAGAAATTCTATCTCTTTTGAAAGATCTGATAAATGGGATTCAAATGGTACAATCCAACTGGTCGAGGCCATCACTTCCTTTTTTATGTCAAAAGGATTTGTTAAAACCTTATATATATATATCGGTCATGTGATCAATGTTCAACGACTATATTTTCAATGGTAATGATAATTAACTGTTATTTTAACCCAAATAAAAATAAAAAAAGAGTGCATGTGTTTTCTATATCAATAAGAAATTTAATTTAATAAAAGAAAGAGAATTTTAGTCATGAATGTTTAAGTCATTACAACTTCCCAAAAGTGTCAAAACAATCTAAATTTCTTTTATTTGTTTTGAGTAGTCTAGTTGTCCTTTTTATTAAAATTGGTGTCATTTTTAAATAAAAAGACACACTTGGAGTCATACTGGTTACACCATGCATCAGATTGAGGTATGAATGATTCCTACACATCTCAAACGACCTATGGATAATTTTTATAAAGTATAAAAACAATATGAATTAATTTTCTTAGTTTTGAGTAAGTCAATTGTCCTTTTTATTAAAATTAATGTCATTTTTATATAAAAAGATGCACTTGGAGTCATACCAGTCACACTATGTGTCAGATTGAGATATGGATGATTCCTGCATGTCTCAAATGGCTTATGGTTTGTTTTCATACTAAATCTAAACAATCTAAATGTGTTTTCTTGGTTTTTATTTTGTCACTTTTTTTTTGCTAAAATGTCATTTTAAACTGGAAGAACGTACTTTGAAATATATTGATCACATCATTTATCAGTTTTATGTGAGACCGATTCCTATACATCATAAAGTACTTACTAATCAATGTCTTAAATTATCAATAAAAGATGATCATTTTTTCAGTGAGTGATACTTTTTGAAATAAGTTTTCAATTTTAAACTAATAATGGACCCATTGAGTCATAGTCATCACACCGTGCGTCTACTTGAGGTATAACTGATTCCTACATGTCTCAAATGACTTTTGGTAAATTTCCCAAAATTACCAAAACAATTAAAATATGTTTTATTGGTTTTGAATATGTCAGTTGTCCTTTTTAATAAAATTAATGTCAATTTTAATTGAAAAGAAGCATTTTGAGTCATACCAGTCACACAGTGTTTTGAGTTGAGGTGTTGATAATTCCTACACAACCCAATTTCTCAAAATAATCCTAACTACCAATGATACCATGTTTCCATTTTCTTTATATGTCAAACTGAAAAAACTATATACTGATTCAATGTTCTTAATGGAAAAAAGTTTCACATTGTTAAAATTTAGAAGAGAAGAGGCTTTCAACAAAGAGAAAGGTTTTTCTATTAGGAACATAGAATCAATATGAAATTTTAGAAGTTAGACAAAAAAACTAAATGAAAATATAAAGCATTGAAACATTGTAAGAAAGAATAATTTTATATATTATGTGTCTTTTTGTAGATAATTTAAACCAAAATATGACTCCCAAAAGATATGTAAAAAAACTAAATATATATTATATAAAAATTATAAGGAGATTAACTTATAAATAGTCGGTAAAATGATGGAAAAAATAATTTAATAATTACTAGTAGTTAACCTTTTTTTGATGGTTGTATTCATTCCTGAAGAATTTCCTTATTTTTTTTTCAATAGAAGGCTCGAATAAAATTATCCACTTATATATGAAAACAATAATTATATGAGTAATACTAAAAATAAATAATTTTAAAAATAATATGAAAAAATAAATTAATTCTATGGATACGGATTTTACTGTAAAAACATTGTTGATTATAGGTATATGCTAACAATAAAGAAAGAATGATGATAAAAAAACAAAAAGAGATCTCACCAAACAATCAATCAATGAGCGAGGAGGATGAGGATAAAATAAGATACATTGGATTTAATCTTTGAATAATCCATGTGAAATTAAATATATCCTATTGGGTTCAAAAAATATTCATTTTATACAATAAGTAAAAAAATACACATAAGATATTCATTATCAAAAGAGAATTTATCCCATTTCTGAGAATTACATGGATGGTAATCAGAGATTCATATGGGTGGAACCAAAAGGAAATGTTAAAGAATTGTCTATTCTTAGATTTATTATAGTAAAACATACATATTTTTTATTATATGTGTGATGAAATAAATGAAGTGATTTTAAAGAACTATTAATGAGTGGGTTTTCATTTCAAAGATGGATATATTTTTATCAACTATAAGAAATACAAGAAAGGATGAAATCAATGAATAAAATTTCATTGGTTATTGGAATGTTTCAGTGAAAAATCAAAGGAGTAATACTCTAAAAAAATCTCATTTTTACCAAGTAGAGCCTAAATCATTTGGGGAGGCTAACAAGGATGATAATTGGATCAAATCTATGCATGAAGAGATTGATCTAAATAAGAACAATGTGACATGAGGATATTGATCTGAATAAACAACAATAAAGGCTTCTTATGGATCACGTTTTTTCATATATTGTTCCAACAAAAAATCTATTAGTTTAAAAATACACGAGTTTTTTAGTTAATTTTTTTTCCTAATTCGTTAAACTCTTAACAAAAAAGGTCATGGTAATATGAATGGTTTTTATGTCATGTAATTGATATGGTCACATCTATAGGGCATAATATTACCACTAGGACATAAAAATGGATTTAAGTTAATATTAGTAAACTATAAAATTCAATAGAATTTGGAATACCTAGTAAACATAGCTTGTCATTAAATTATTAAAACCAAAATAATAAATTTGACTTGAAGTGGGATTCTAAAGGTGTAATGATTTTACCCATGAAAAATAATTCTTATTTCCACAAAATTGATTTTATTAAAACTTATTTATTTAATTTACATCAATAAATGTTAATATTTTATCAAATTAGTTAAATATAGTGGTATAATATTTATTCTTGAATGATTGAAAATATTATTTAAAATTTAAGTAATAGAAAACATTTCTCATTAAATAAGTTACTTTTCAAAGAAAATATAAAATTTATAAAAATATTGATCAATCCTACAAGATTGTGAACAATAAATTCTATCAACAATGTACTCTTCTTTCGCACCACATAATGAAACAATATTTTGTTTCATAAAACACCATGATGCTGAGGTATTTCTTAGAAAAAGACTCATTCTAATTGTTTGTTTTCATACTATATTTCAACATCCAAAATCAAAATATCAATTAAATTTTATCTCAAATTCATTTTTTCATGTATAATATAGTCTAATGGTTATAGAACCTTAGACCTTTTTGAATTTTCTTTTTATAGCATTTATGTCATATTTTTTAAATTAAAATTGAAATATATAAAAAATAAAAATTAAAAACAATATATTTTTTCAATAAGTAGTTATTTAAATAAAAAACAAATCAAACATATATAATGGTCATCCAATTGATGCAAAACATAATATAAGACCCCAATGATGTAAGATTTTTCATCATCCAACTGATTTTCAATGTAATATTCCAAACCAAAGTCAACATCGACCACTATATGTATGAATTTTCAAAGGTTAATGACTAAAAAGAGGTAGATGTCATGGAATATAGGTATTGGGATACTATTATACCTCAAAACAACATGAACAAACATCGGGCTTGATATATTTTAAGTCGCATAGTACAGATGTTGTCCCAAGGAGACCCACATGATATCAGGGAAGAAATTACATCAAAATATATAAAAGATAATGAATTTTAGGTTTTTTTATAATATTTCAGTGTATCTAGACTTGTTGGGAAACATGGATGTGGGATGAAAAGGTATTGTGGATAACAAAGGGAAATTAGAGATATCAACAAAATTGGATTTTGTTCGAGATGTGGTTGATTTCAACCCTTGAATCACTCGAGAATTGTATTCGAGCCTTGGAATAGTTGGAGCATTGATTCCTTCATAGATTCGAGCTTGGATTCAATAATGAGGAGCTCTAGAATTAGGTCTCTTCCATGGAGAGGTTAAGATATCACAAACTCTTTCATGATGGTTAGGGTTCTAAAAACAGATCGGGAAACTTTTATCAGCGCTTCAAAAAAGCATAGATAAAGATACCTTTTTTCAGTACTAATTTAATAAGCACTGATAAAATTTATCATTATCAGCGCTAAAAAATAACTAATAAATACTTATAATAGTTTTTTTTTTAATGATACATTTTAAGAAAATTATAATTAGTATATAAAATTATAATACTTTTAATAATAATTTTTATAAAATAATGATTTTATAATTCTTTTAATATATAATTATTTACTTATATTTATATAAATACTTTATAAACAAATATTATTTATTTATTTATAATTAAAAATTTATAAAAATAGTAAGTATACATTTATAATTATATTTACTTATAAATATTTTTTTTCAAATGTATTTTTATTATTATTAATGACTATTTAATCTTAAGTTCATGTATGTTAAAAATGAGTAAAATTGATTAATTAAAAGAGTGAAATATTGAAAATTTAGATAAGTTTGATTAATATAAATCCTAAAAAAATTTATATATATTTAAATAAAGTTGAACACATATATTAAAAATATTAAAAAATAGTAAATAAATATATATATAATAAATAATATAAATTTATTAAATTCCAAAAAATATATTTGTGTTTGTGTGTATGTATATTAAATTTCATTAATTTCATATATGATAAATCAATATAATATGTTTGATTATAAATTTAAAAATCAAACGAAATTCAATTATGTCCATTACTCGATGAAATTAGTGAGTATTTTTAATTCATACTACTTTTTAATTATAATCTTCAATAAATATATTACTATTTCATGTAAAGATAAAATAATATTTTGTATTATATGAATCATATTTATATACATTAATATATATATATATATATCTATATATTTAGTATATACTATTTATTAATATTATAAATAATCATCTAGTTAATAAAATGTTTAATATTTTTCTAAATTTAATTATTTTAATTTTTAATTTTTTTAATTTTAATTTATATATATATATATATATTTAATACATACTATTTATTATTATTTATAAATTTTATATAGTATAATTACTTTGTTCATTTTTATCAATAATTATTTAATTAATAAAATTTGTAATATTTTTTATGGAAATCAAAATTTATTGATTTATTTAATTGTTTCATTTTATTTCTTCTGAACATTATCAATCCAAAAAAAGATCTGATAAAGGATTCCTTTATGAGTTCTAAAAATATAGTGTTGATAAAGGGATAAATTTATCATCACTTTCTCTAGCGCAGATAATTATTCCATTTATCAGTGCTTTACCTAGCACTGATAAATATCTATGCTATTAAATGTTGATTTTATAGTAGTTTTTAGTGTAATAATCTCTTATCCATTTCCATGTTTACCTAACACTGCCACCATGTTGACCTCACTTTATTAGACTCCCTTTACTAAGGACGTACCCTATGGAACCTATATTAATACTATTATGCCACAATTCCACCATGGACACCCCTATTAGTAGTCACCAATGTCTAACACCACAATTAGTTTAGTCCCACCCGTCTTGTTCAAAAATGTTTATACATAATAGTTTACATTGAAATTATTATGGCCTCAATAAGGTTTTATATTAATAAAATGGGTGGGATTTTTTTTTTGTAATCCCTTATTCAAGAACATGTGGACTATGTGATTGTACATCAAACACACATGGAAATTAACATATAACATAGGGATAAGTTGGGGAGCACCAACCACTTTAATAGAGAAAACATCATGTTGAATATCACCCACTAATTTGAGCATGAATGAGAGAAATTTAGAAATAATATAATAACAATGAAAATTAGGCATAAAATGTGATAACTAGTGTGATATTATGAAATAGAAAGATGAATAAAGGAAATATATAAAACGTGAGATACACTCACTAGTGGAGATCTATTTCATCAAACAGATCCAATAACAGTCAAGGATCAAGAGGATACCACATATAAGAAAGAGATGAGGATGGGGGGAATAAGGGATATGGGCATGATCTAAGAAGAGAGCAAATAATGGGGGCCTTTTAGGGATCTAATAATTTAAAAAATTATTAAATCCATTAAATTTTAAGAAAAAACAAGTAGGTCGCCAATGTATTCCAACCCATCCACCATTGAGTACCCACACTCTACCCATGGACAAGTTGGTGAGCTAGGAAAATCATCCCCCACCCCTACCAAGTGGCTCTACTAGATACTCCTTAACTTTCAACCAGATACCCTGTTTCTTTTTTAACTATTTTCACTTGACTATGATTAAAGGATTAATTCCAGCATCTTTTTATAAGATCAGATAATTTTCAAATCAATAAAAAATAATTAGGTTCCCATATCTCATGCTCGATTCAATCCACAAATTAAATAACTGTTTAAGTCATCAGGTCGTGTGCCCTTTTAAACCTCTATGACAGATTTTCTATTTAACAACAACATTACATGTTCCCTATCCTACTCACAGTACATGAAATGTTGTGCTCACACATGAATTTCTTTCCCTATTGAAGACAACTAGGCAACTGAGATGGTTAACAATGGTTATTTTATCTCTCAAATTATAATATCCATATAAAAATCCTACATACTCTCATTTGAGGATAGGATAAATCACAAAAACATATAATCACATGAAGTATGATCCTGATCCTTCCAAGATTCACCATTATGAGATTTTCAAATCTAAACTAATGGGGGGAATGAAAATGAAATGTATTTGTGTCTTTTAATAATTACAATCATTGTAAGAGACCCTGTATCCCAGGTATTCATCAACACTAGGGTTAAGGAACCTTTTAATGAGGTACTCCTACGTGACTATAGTGTAACATCTTGATGCCTAATTTATCCCAAAAGGGTTATTCAATGTTTTTCCTTGAAGGACCCATTCCCAGTTATGAGAGGACACCCAACTGAGTTCCCTTTCACTCAGGTCTCTAATTCAGGATGGTGGATAACCTAAGAAAAATCATCTATTTGGGACCTAAATCTTATCATATGGATCCAATACGTTTTCACCTAACTAGGAATATGTATATCTAGTTCTCCTAATAGATTTCCCACTTGAAAATATCACCATATTGGGTGCCCCTTTTCCTATATCATCTACTAGGTACCATTGTTGGTTCCCGATGATTAATCAACATGAAACATATCAGGGATCCATGTACCATCATTTTTTTTTCTGAGCCAAAATTAATTCCCCAAAATACATTTCTAACACTCATTGGAAAAAACAACCCTCAACTAAGTCTCATTCATTTAGTTCTCCTCATTGATATCCATATATACAAGGATGGTTTATTCACAATATATTTCTATCTTTTGATAATATATTCCTTTGATAATGAGAATTGTACATCCTATAACAGATCTCCAATGGTTTTCCTCCATTAAAAATAAGAACCTCATGATATATTCAATCATATATTTACTTAATAATAAGTAATCCTTATTTTGGAGTATTTGTTGATGCTTTTCTGAACCAACACTCTCAACCCATCTGACTCAATAGTTTAAAATGAGTACCATTTTCACAAAGAACCTTACTAATCCTTTTATTCATATTTAGTGACCAAGCAACATGGTGGTCCTAAAACTTAAATTTATATATATTCCCCATCCCTACCATCGCTAGGTCCCTTTAACCTAATTTTTCTTTCTGTAGGACTTTTTACTTCTTGGAATTGGGACTAGTCATATGACCATAAACTAAAATACATTGTTGGTCCTATTTGAATGAACTAAAAAGTCACATTATTGGTCTCTGTTTCAAAACCATAAAAAAATAATTTGGTCTTAGATTCATGGCCTTAAAATGAAGTTCATTTGGTCTAAGTTTCATGACCATAAAAGGAGAATCATCACTCCTGATTTCATAACATTAAAAATTTCATCATTGGTCCAAGATGCGTGACCTCAAAAGGAGGTTCATTTTTTCATGGCTTCATGAATTTAATGGATCAAAATTGGTATTAGTTTTATAAACATAAACGGATCAATTTTGGTCCTTAGTGTATAATCTTAAAAGTTAAGTCATTTTTCCATGATAAAAAACCTTCAAACGAATTTCATTTGGTCATTAATTCACAACCTTAACATTTTCTACATTGGTCCTTGACATATGACCTTAAAAGGCATAATGTGTATTGTTAAGTGACACTAAATTATATGGGTTGTAATTCTCCTTACAATGAAATGTAGGAATATCTTTTCAAGGTTCTGATCTAAACTCCACCACACCTACCACTTCCCTATATGATGATAAATTATAGGTTTACCAACTATGTGTCTTTATTCCATAACATAAAGTATAAATGAGTGGAAGATAGATAACCTCTTATACATATAGATATCCATTTTGGTTCCTTGTTGAAATCAAACACATTCACATTGATGGTAGCCAGTTTTGTTTTTTGGTAAAAATTTCATGACTATTTTTTAAATCTATAAGAAATTATTTGACTAGGAAATAAGACCCTTCAGGGGATGAGTGAAAATTTTATCCTCTTGACCTCGATGCATAATTTGAATCATAGTTATCTTACCCTAAGAAATTCCAAACATTGTAAAACATGTTTGTGTGAAAAAAAATCTTGGGTACAAACACACATTAAAAAGAATCAAATTTCACAACTGAGCTAAGAGAAATAAAATACATCATAAAAATTTTAAATTCTAGAGATACACCTTCACCATAATGATAATTAAAATACCATAATATCGAAACATGTTATCATCAACCTAGTGCCTCTAGTACCTAGTGGTGAACACTCTTTTGTAAGAGTGAAACCTAATAGTTCCATCCCAACCCTACAGGTGGCCAATGATAAACTATAAAAGATGAATCCCTAAACTTTTTATCATCAATGAAAGGTTAGAGGGAAGAAATTATCCCATGTTCCCATATCCAACTACTTTATGAGTTTTTTACTGAATCAAAGAACCACACATATCCCTTGACTTAGGGATGTGGAGGAGGATGTCTTTCATTTTCTTAAAACAACTCATATTATTCCCTGGGGAACTCCAATATACTAATTATGATACTAGCACTACACATCCTCAACTCCAAAAGGAAACATTAAAGAGGATACTCTAGAGATTATAACCTTGGTTTTCCAATCCAGGACACCTAGGAGAATGGGCCATTTGGGTAAATTGTCCATTTAAGTATGGGAGAATGTTTTCACCCTCATTACCATCAGCACCCAAAAATAAAATTTTTATATGATGATATTTACCAAGGATCCACCTATGAGAGATCCTACTAATGAAGGTTATTTCCCACATTTCATAGATCCAATTATGGTTACATGTTTGGTATCAGTTACCTAAAAAAAGTATCCAAAAGAGTAAAATCCATGGAAAATCCATGATCACAACCTAGAAGAAGGTCTTTTACCCTTTTTACACTAACATCTCTAAGGACCATCAATATACTTTGATCATAGTTTAAGGATTGTATCAATCCACCTATGTTAATAATACTTAAATATTGATGAATTGAACATTGATGGATACATCTGTTATATCATCACCAATAGGGAAATGAAATCATGGCTATAATGGTCTGGCCCATAGAACTATAAAAAATGACTCCAGAGTCCCTCCCAAGAGCACCCAACATTCATCATTACAACACTCGAATAATAAACCTTGAATGTCTTCATTATAGAATAAAATGAGATATCTTATTCCAAAAAGGTCCTCCCTATCGTCAAATGAAACCAAGAAGATCTTTAGGTCCTCCCTAGAGAATTTCTTATTGAGTACCTCCTCACAAAAAATATTAAGATCATTCATGAAGAACCTCCTCATGATACCTATTGTAAAGTTCCTCCTTGTAGCACAATTATTTATTAGAAATGATTTCTTTGTATCTCTAACTTATCAACAATCAATAACCATGAATTTCCTCCTCATGGAAATCAATCCAATAACTCTAAAAGTCCCATGTATGATATATAATACAGAGTCCCTACCTACGATGAATAGTTTAGCTAGAATCAAGTTCCTCTCTACCATGGAATATCAAGAATAAAAAATAATAGAGGTCTTCACTAAGGAATTTATTTTTAACACCCTCCTAGTGATGACACAAATCCTTGGTCAAAATTACCTCCCCATATCGAATTTCATCCAATGTTCCCCTTGAGATATACTTGAGAAGATAAAGATAGATATAATGTGAACTCTATCATAAGATAATGGTATTTCACACTAATCAATAGGTAACTTTATGAAATGATCATCATTTGTTCCTATGAAAAAAATTTAAACCCCCCATATACAATAAATTGAAATCATAATAATATTTCTCCGATTCATAAAAAACTTATTAATAATCCTTTATAGTTTGACAAGGTTAAAGAATCAGTAATAGAGGATGAGGAAAATTCCATTGTCATCTGGTGTGAACTAACTAATGACAGAATATCGGTATTTTTTTCCCCATGGACACTCTTCAGTATGACATTCCAAATACATTAAAGGAAGAATGGATTACTTATCTTTATTAAAATTTATGGGATATTTATCATTATCACATGACTCGATATATGACTTACTAGGATTAAGTAAACCATGCCAAGGTTCTAGTTGAATTGTGAAACCATATTGATATAGTTACCCTAGTAATGGCTAGAAATCATATATCAGCAAATATTTGTGAGTATCTCAAACACACTTTCCTTGATGGGTTAATGAAACTTATAGAAATGGTTTAAAATGTTATCCCTAACATGTTCTTTGGAGTATGGGGTGAATATAGAGATTTTTTACTTCACTCTTATTACCATAAAATAAAGATCAATAATAAACTAGTCTTGCTATGTTATCTCTTCATGTTAGGTCTTAGATCTTTGATCCATATATGATAGTTATAATGTATAATGAAATAATTCCATTCATCAAGCTCAAAAGAGGTGTCTTAGGTAGGATAACTTCATTAATAATCTTCTTCATGTAGCTTCCTAGAAGGTGTAATAATTGGCCAATATAATGAATGAAATATGTAAGGGAATAATCATCTCCAACAGTAACTACCTCTCACCGAGAAAATGAACTTAATCCAAAAATTAAAATAATAAAATCCAAAAAGTTCCAAATGGATGAAACAACATCCTAATATAAAAACATGAGTAAACAAATATTTTAGGGCTTGGAGAATTTTTACCTTGTCCACCACCTTATGAACCATTAAACACATAGTGGAGTGAAACTGTGTTGGTGGAAGAGTACTGTCTACCCTGACCCATAGTGCTAGGGGAACTTTTAATTACCGATCCTCTATAAAAGTTGGTATTTTCCATAATGGGAGTAGCTTAATAAGATTCATCCATGTGATTTTATTTGCTGATTCTTCATGTGTAATCTACTTCATCATGGGAACTTTTAGTGAAATCCATGGGATATTCCCTCTAGATTACTATAAAAAAACCATTTCCAAAAGAGAATAGATGGTAAAGGGTAAAATCTCATAGGTGTTATAAATAGAAATGGTTCCCAAAAAAGGAAAAGGATGATGAAAAAAAGACATGTCCCCCAAATGTCATTCAAAAACTGATGAGGCTACATACTATTATAATATGAATAAGGATTTGATTCTAGAAGCGTGATTCACATAAATAAATTTTATGGATACAATCTCCATAGATAACGCAGAACATAAAACAAGTTTAAAAGAATATGATAGAGATACATATAGTCAAAATTTTGTTTTCACTAAATTACAAAAGAGGTTGTGTGAACCTGACATCAACAGTTTGTTAGTGGATTGGGAGCTCCTCCAAATACTCAAATTCCACCCAGTCAGTGAAATTCAACCAATGAAAAGGGGAATGGATTGAATATGTATATAATCCATCAAAAAAAAATTAAGCCTATTTACATTAATGATAAAGTTTCCCATTTTAAAGGTGATTTGTAGAAGATAAGTTTCCTCAATGAAAATTTTATCAAAGGTAATATATGTACTAAGTATAATTCTCAGGTTGAGGAAATTATCCCTCCTATAATGAATTCCCTTTTTCAATAAGGAATTTTTTTAAATGAAATAGTTTAATATAACCATATAACCTACCTGGGGCCTAGACAACCAGTCTATCTGACCCCGAGGGGAAAGTATTTTCAATAATTACCTCAATCATAGAAGAAAAATCAAAATTTCAAGTGATTTACCATGGAATGACTCAAGTAAGGTATCTACAATAGGCATAGATAATCAAAATATAACATGATCCACCAACTACCTCACTTGGGTAATATCCCAAGTGGTAGTACCACCCGAACTATTTGAATCCATGGAGTCCATTATAACATAGAAGGAATCCACATAGGATAATTACACACTAGTTCAACCATATATGAAACCATATCTTGAGTGGGTATATTTTAATCCTCCTCCTCCCACCTTTCAAAATTCCTAATCTTTAATAGTATAAGATATTTTTAGTATCATATCATTCAATTTTGTTTCTGATGTATCCTTATGATGGGGAAACTAATATAGTAATAGGTATTAAATCTTTGGTTCTTTATGAAAACCCTATAAGGTCCTATATATGTCTAGAATATCAATATATAAAATTATTATATTACCAATTGGAAATATATTTAGTGATAATTCATTTTTAATTTTATCTTAACACTCGAAAAAAAGGTTATCTATGGCCTCTAAAATTTAAAAAAGTGAGAAAATGAGATGGTTTCATATTTTAACATCAAGTGGAAAGTCTTAACATATTGCATGAATATTTTTTTTTAAGAGTACTAGTTGGGGATATGTGTAGATAAACAATTGAAATGAGCTACAAGCACTGCTCATTACCTTGAAATGACATGGTATATTTGATGAATTTAAATTAGTAGTGAACTAGTTGAAAAAATAAATTCAATTCTCCGAAGCTAAATCTTGGCTTGTTCCATTGACATAAGAGAAAAAATATAGTAAAGTAGAAATTATTGATATTACACTCCATATAGCACCAATACCGACTCAAATAGATGATACCACTCATTATCATGTAATTAATCCTCCAAAATAACAACAATTACATAAGTTACCTCATTTAGAAGTAAATCAGGTGCAAACCCACCATAACATTGAAAAAAATGATTTTTTTTATTCCTTATAAAAATATAAGGTTCTAGGATTTTTCATCATCACCCTAGAAAAGAATATAGCTACACTCCTAGATATCAAGAGACTCAACGAGGCCATTCTGAATGATCATATTAATTGTTACCCATTCCATTGGATGTTGGGTCATTATATCCAAGAATGTTTCATCTTTAAGTAATTTCTAAATAATATTATTGAAATCAAACATGTGAAATTGGTAAATCCATTTCTTAGTTTTCTCATGGTTGTCATCTCCCCCCTCCTTCGACGTGCTCGGCGGCTTGATGTTGGACTTCCTGGTTCTCGTCTAGTGGTGGTGGGGCTCGGCGACAGCCTCTTCGGGATCTCGTCTCGAAGGAAGTGAATCATCGATGGCTTTGGTGTGGTCCTAGTGCAGCTCGGGATGGCTCAGGCTATCTGAAATTGGTGATGTCATGATCTAGCGATGATCTGGTGTCTTTTCTCAGCTTGGTGATGGCGTGTTCGGCATGCTCTAGTGGTTTGGTCTCAGCGTCAGATCCCAGTGGCTGTCTGGCATCAGTCTGGTGATGATGGGAATCGCTTTTCTGGTGGCAAGGCTTCGGATTTGTTGTGGCTGGGTGTTGGATTCTAGATTTGAGTTTAGATCTTGGTGGTCTACAGGTTTTTCACGTGTTCTGGTAGAGCTCTACATCTGCTCTGAAGTCTCTCGGAGCAAGGAGGTTTGGTTTTGATTTGTTTTCTTTCTTTTTGATGTGATGTTGGTGTTATTTTAGTGGTGTTGTTATTGGAGGTGTCCTTATTCTTCCCACTATTCCTTTCTTCCTTCTGTGCTCTATTTTGGAATCCAGGGTGGCTTCTTCTGTGACTTCATCTGATCTTCTACAGCCCAGAGCGGTGTTTCCGGCTCAGACCTACACGGTTCCCCGCATCAGCGATGCTCTATCGATGTGTTGTTGGATCTTCCAGTCCTAGGTGACGATGATTTGGCTCCATATCCTTGGTTTTTCTTCCTTTTTGGGTTTTTTCAGATGTGTGTGAAGGGTTCTTCGGGGATGCGAAGAGGTTCTTCTAGTTTCGGTCTTCACACAGGAGAGTTCGTCTTAGCTCTACCACTTTTGTTTCTATAGGGGTTTTGACTCTCATTAAGATTTGATGGTTTCGTTAAATGTTTTGTTTGTTTGGTTTAATCATGAGGTGGGGTGATGTGAAACCAGACATGATCCTTGGAATAGTCTTAGAAGACGATTCAGTGCTGGTGGTTCACCTTTTCAATGCTTTTCGGATTCAGTTGTTTGAGAGGGAATGGTGTCAGCCGTCGGATTGGGCATGTTCTTTGACACAGGACACTTGATTGCTGATTAGTCTTGCATCGTTGGAGTACATCATCTTGTTTTTATGATGGGGAGAGGCTGCTCTGGTTTTCAATCTGGTTGTATCTCTTTTTGTAATTCATGTGTGATTGTCAATTGTCCATTAAGTCCTTGGGTTTCCTCCTTATTCCCTTAAAAGGAGGGATTATCTATAATAAAAATATTTGAAGGCCTTCGGGCAGTTGATTGGATAGATGACCATGAAATTTGTTTATTGTGTGTGTTTAATCATCTTAATAATACCAATTCAATGAAAAATGATTTTTATTCCCTCTAAAACTGAAAAAATAGAATCATACACTCTATAGTTTTTATAGAGATTATGTGATCATTGTTAGCATAACAAATCACATGAAGAGGATCCTCCATGGGTACCCAACATGATCAAAACTCTTCTATATTTCTTAACCCCGTCATTGAGAGGATGGGAAACACCCCACCAAAAGGAATTTTCATCCAATGATGAGTGAAAATAGGGATCTATCAATTTTATTCATTGAAAAAACTGATTAACTGATAAAGAGGACTCATAATAATCTGAATTTCCCATTAACAGCCCGAGATGAGGTCATAAATTCTGATGAAGGTAAGGTCATGGTGGAACCCTGTGACACCAATCAGGTAAGTGGTTCATTTATTTTTGAGTTTTTTATATTTTCATTTGTTATTGGGGTCCCCTAGTGTCAGTTGATGAAAATGAGTTTTTTGGGAAAAAATATTCCAAGCACATTGTTATCACATGGTCTGTTAAACATTGTGGATAATTGTGTGTGAGGGTTTTAAAGGGTGATAGTGTAGTTTCACATGGTTAGAGAACAATTTCCAAGACCGTGAGACACCTAGGGGTAACCATGCACATTGTATTTTGGGTGGATAGTGTAACCCGCACATTTGGTATATGGTTCTTCTAACCGTATGGCCCAACTGTTTGACCATGTCCATATCACATAAAATTTTGTTTTTTAAAAAAATACCATAATCAAGATTTTACGCTTTGGGGGATCATTTCTCTCCTCCCTAGTGTGAAACCCCTCTCCAATTATGGTGGAGCTTCCCCTCCCCATTTGTGGGAATTTATCTTGGATATTATAGTGTTTGGCTTGAGGTAAGCCATTTTCATTATGGTTTTTCCTCCTTCCCCCTTATTATTGCTTTTTTTTCTATTTTTTTGGATGTTTGGAACCATAGTAGAGGTTTTAAAATACTATAGGGTAGGTGGTGTGGGTTTTGGTTTGTTTTCTTGTGGCTTTGGTGTGTGAGGCTTTATTATACCTCTTTCAGGTGGTTTTCATTGGATGAAACAAGAATTAGAACAAATTTGAGGTAGGTGTCTCTATTTAAGGGTGTTTAGCAAGGCATATCATTAAAATATGAATATGATTTTGTATGGGTTTTTTAAATTTACATTAAAATGATTTATGTTTCATTCTTATTTTATGATTGAGGTGTTTCATGGATTTTTTTGGCAATTTCGGGTGTTTAAATGAGTCTTTCCAAATGGGTGTGGTTGTGTTCACACCAAGTGTTTGTTAAAGTGACTTCAAGAGGTTTTATGATTCTAAATGGACTTATAATGTTTTTTAGAATTTTTTTAACTCTTAAAATGATTTTCGATTAAAATGGGCATGTTTTCTTGTGAAATAGATTGTGATATGGATTGTTTGGTATGGGAACCTGTTTGTAATCGTATTGTCTTAGAGAAGAACACAACAAGGGAACCTTGTACCAAGGTGTAACTTATTGATTTCCATCATCCAGTGTTTGTGGGGGAGACGTGGTATCATAGTGATTAACTTATTTGGATTAATTTTGAGGTTTTCTATCCTTTGGGATGTATATGTGTCCCTTGTTTTTTCTTTTACCCAACCTTTTGGGTTTTTGGTTTTACTTTTGAGATACCATGTATATGTTCGGTTATGGAATGCCTTGTATTTAATATTTGTAATTATTTATTTTATAATCTTACCTTAGGTTTCTATCTCTAATTAAATATGTATTTCCATCCTATTATATGGTTTGTTCATCCATATTTTACTAGTTGTGAAACTTTTCCCATGTAATAATAATTTCAACGTGATGCTTGTTTTCAGTCCATGGTGATCTGGAACATGCTTCGATCTATTTGGCGGTTCGACTAGGCTGATGATTTCAGTCAACTTGGGTTATTTCATAAAAAAGGTATATTTTTAGGTTTTTATTTGGTAATTAGTAGTAGATTGGATCTAAGACCACTAAGGCTTGAAATGTAGGAACTTAGGAGTGCCTAAATATCTTTTCTTCACGTCGAACCTTGAGTCACCATTGGTGGTGTGGGATTGTGGTTACATTTTGAGCCTGGTTATGTGTTTTTTATGAGATTTTCATGTATTTATCAGTTGGTGTTGAGTCACGAGGTAATCATGTGGGTCATTTTGGGGTTTGGGGTGAAAACGGGGGAGTCTGCAGGGTTTCATGTTTAAGGAACATGTTTAGTAGTAGCCATGTGCATATTGTGTGATTTTATTTCAATCCTATAATATCACTTACATGGTGGGAACATGATTTTCCAAGCTATGTTGAAAAATTATGCTCAGTTGGAAATACATGGGATTTTTGGTTTTTTTCCTCTTTCTTCGTTGGTATTTTCTTTTGATGCTTATTATATTTCTTGGATCCCATGATGAGGGTTTATTTTAATTATTTTAATGTGGTGTGAAATTGAATTGTGCTTGGGTTGGGTTGTGTTTTTTTATAATATACATCCTTGAATAACCACATACAGATATAGTGAGGAAGATATGAAGAGTTCCCCAAAGTTAAACCATCTAGTTTATCCAGCCTTGGTGGAGTTGGTGATTCGTACGATCCAAACCTTGGGTTAGGTGGGTATTGATTAGTATACATAGTTCATGGAATATTATCAAGGGTTTTCTAGATAGAATACATTGTTGTTCCATGGAGAAAAGGGACCAAATTATCTTTAGGAGTGTTTGAATGATATCAAGTAAATATTTGAGTTTTTGAAGACCCTTGAGTTCCTAAAATTGGGATTTTCTATATATTTACTAGAAGAAATGAGAAATAAGTAGTGGTAAAGGATGGTTATTTCAAGGAATCATAAGGATGTCACTTAGATCAATTTCAAGGTAAATTTTATTTAGATGTTCTGCCCAAATACCCTAAGAGAGGAAAATCCCAATGAGGTCTTAAAGATAGAGTAGTGTGATCTTTCGGTGATGGAGTATGCTATAATATATACTGATTTGGTTCATGTTTCTCTAAATATCCTCACCAAAGAATACCTCATGGTTTGGAGTTTTTAGATGGGCTTGAGGATAGAGATCATATATATGATTATTATTATTATCTATCTACTGACTTATTCAGAGTTTATTGACAAGGAAATGATTAAATAGGAATATTTTAATAGTAATACAAGTCTTAGTGGTGTTACTTATATGGGTAGAAGCTAGAGTTCTTCATCAGGACAAAAGCAGAAGTGAGATGAGTCTCATAGCGGTAGTAGAAAGAGTTTCCAACAATATTTTTGTTAACTCATGTGGATTATATGGTGTGTAGGACAATTATTTGCTATTAGTTTGGGAAGGATGGACACACCAAGATCAATTTCATAGGGAATCTAAAATAATTCAACAAATGTGTACATCTGGTTCATCTTCATTGCTTCTGGTAGTTGGCTTTACTGGGGAGTAGTGTAGGATTCATTTTCTCGAAGGTCACTTAGGTGAAATCAAAGGATTCCAAAGGCAGAGGATCTTATTCTCATGGAAAGGAGGATTCTCTCAAGGGGAAGAAGATGCATGGAGGATATGAGATAGAGAATCTCTATGCTATATAGGTTTTTTAAAAGGACTCAGATTCAAGTACATCCACATGTGTGAGGTACAATGTTTATTTCATCACCTATGAAATTAGTTTAATTTTATACTAGTGCATCTCATTCTTTCATATCACTTAATTTGGTTGATTATTTGGGTATGTGGAATGATTTTCTGACTTATGTTATGAATTTATAACCCAATTGGTTAGAAATATGGAATAGTTATTCAATTTCTATGAGTTTCATATTGTTGTATCTAATGTATAAGTCATCTGACATTTCCATGTTTTATAACTGGACATTTTCATCTTAAATATTGGAATGTAATGGATGATAATATTCAAGAATCTAATTTATTTCTATAATCGTAGAGTCCAATTCATTAATCTTGATGGGAACACTTGTGTCTTTTAAGGTGAGTATAATCTATGGTCTTGGATGGTGAGACCTGTTGCTTCTGAGTTGGGGATGATGTCATGCTAGTTTTCCATTTTTTTCAATGTTGTTGAATAGGGTGTAGAGGATGGACTTCTAGTGGTCATTGATTGGTACCCATATGTGTTTCCAGAGTACTTATCAATATTTACACCCTAGTTAATGGTTGAGTTCATAATCAATCTACTCCCTAGTATGAACTTGATGTTATTGTCGTATTACCAAATAAATCTGGACGAGCTAAAAGAGTTGGGGTTCTTGATAATATTGAGGTAAAGGGTTTCATTTACACTATTATTTAAGCATGAGATTATCTAGTACTATTTGCGATGAATACATATAGAATACTTTAACTTTTCATAGAATATTGTAATCCCAATATGGTGATCATAAAGAACAATTACTTGTTTCCTTGAATTGATTACTGATTTGATCAGATTAGAGAAACCAGTTGGTTTTCGTAGATCAATATGAGAGTAAGGTACCATCAGTTGAGATTCTTGGAAGATGATATTCCAAAGACTTCCTTTTGAAGACAGTATAGACCCTTTGAATATTTGGTTATTTCATTTCGTCTTACCATTACTTTTGAAGTCTTTATGTCATTTAAGAATTGGATCTTTCATCACTTCATGAACACCATTTTGGTCATGTTTATAGATGAAATCTTGGAGTATTATAAGATTTAGTAGGACCACACTGATCACATGGAGGTTGTGTTGAGTGTTTTCAAAGAGCACCATTTGTATTCAAAGATATCTATGTTCCAATTTTTAATTCAGAGGGTAACTTTTATGGGCCATGGGATTTCAAAGGAAGGGTTATAGTGGACCCAGAGAAATTGTGAGTGGTCGTGTCTTGGGAGAATCCCAAAAATGTGTTTGAGATCTGTAGTTATATATTCTAGGTCAGGTACTATAAGAATTTTTAGGTACATATCAAGGATAGCTTCTCCCTTGATGGATTTAAGCTAGAAAGGGGTGAAGTTTGAGTGGGATGAGAAGTGTCATGGTACTTTTTAGTAGTTATGTACCCATCTAATAATCACAATTGTTCTAATTATTCCCGGGCCTAGAAAAGATTATGTTGTGTATTGTGATCCTTTCAATGGGGGGTTTTGGGGTGTGTGGTGATTCATAATGACGATCTGGTGGTCTATGGATCATATAATATGTGTCCAAATGAGAAGAATTATACAACCCATGGATGTAAATTGGTAGTCAGGATTCATGCATTAAAGACTTGGCAACATTACCTATTCCTAGAGAAATTTATAGTGTATTCAGATCATAAAATCCTAAATTATGTTTTCACCCAGAGAGAAAAGAATCTCAAGAATCGATGCTAGGTATAATACCTCAACACTTTTTATCTCAATATTTCTTATATGATGGTAAAGGGAAATGTGTTCATCGAAGGATTAAGCAAGAAGATTCTAGGGAAATAAGTTCAGGAATTAGTGGATGAATGGGGCCTAATTAATTGTTTACTGGTTTGAGATTGGAGTTGTAGGAGTTTGGGGATCATGTGTTCTATGATAGTTTTTAGGTTATACCCTCTCTCATTAACCGAGTGGGGATTGAACTTGAATCCAACATTGAGTTCCATCAGATTAGTATTGCCTCAAATTGTGGGGATACCTCAAGTGATTGGTCTCAGTCTCCTGATGGTTCTCTTATTTCTAGAGGATGGTTGGTGGTTTTGTTGAACTGAGGTAGGAGGTGATGTGAGAGTCAAATAATTCAAGTTGGTCTATTCACCATGGGGAAAATAGGATGTTTTACACCTTGAGAGGCCAGTTTTGGAGGCATGGGATGAGACAAATAGTTCCAAACTTCATTTATAAGTGCTAGACTTAACATAAAATTAAAATAGAGTATCGAAGGCCATTCAGGTTGTTGCAGTCAATTACTATTTCAAAATGGAAGATGGATAATATCTCTATGGATTTCATGATAGGTATTCCTTGTACAATTAGTGGTAAAAATTCTATATGGGTGGTTTTTGATCATCTGACCGAATCATCCCATTTTCTACCCATCAAGGAGTTGACAAAAGTGGAGGACCTCAAACACCTATATGTTTGAGATATATTTGAAATTATTTTAGTTCCCACAACAATACTGTTAGATCGGGATGCCCATTTCACATCTCACTTTTATAAGGGAATATAGGAGGCTTTGGGAACATACCTGAAATTGAGCACCGCATAACACCCTATAAAGGATGTCCAATACGAACAAAAAATCCATATACTTGAGAATATGTTTTTGGTGTTTTTACTTGATTTCAAGGTTACATGGTAAATGATCCTTATATTTTATGACTTTTTTTTATAAAAATAGATATCATTTCTTGATCAAGATATCCCCATTTGAGGCACTGTATGGGTGGTTGTGTAAATCCTCTTTTTATTAGGATTAGGTGGGTGAGAATTCATTGGTTTTACGAAGCCTCGTCAAGGAGACGACTAAGATGGTAAAACTAATTAAAAAATGGTTAGTGATATATTAGAGTCACCATAAGTCATAAACTAGTCTTCTTTGTTGTTTGATGGAGTTCTTGGTTAGTGATCATGTGTTTCTACATGTATCAATTCGTTAGGGACATCATCATTTTGGGAAAGATAGGGAAGTTAGCACCATGTTATATCATATTGTATCATGTTTTGAAGTGTTTGGGAAAGATATATTATGGTTTATTATTTCCAATATGGATTACCTTGATCCAAGGTGTCTCCCATGTCTCTGAACTGAATAAATACTGTCCAGACCCATCTCATGTGCTGGAGTGGGAGGACATGGAGCATGATATTGATACCACCATGATGAAGCATCTTGTTTATATCATGGATATTCATGATAAGATGCTTCATAGAAAATTGATCTCATTGATCTATGTGATATTTCCTCATGGTAGTTATATCCATAATACATCGGAGTTGGATGATTTGGTGATGGAGTAATGGCCTCACATGTTTTATTATTTGGATGCCTAAGGAATTTTTGGCAGTATAAAGTGGTGTAATTGGGAGTTTGTGAAATATTCTAGGTAACTAGTACATTTATTTTTTATTTTTATTTATCTTTTTATCTATTATTAGAGTTCATAGGTGTTTAGGGTTAAAAAGGAGGTTTTCAGGGAAAATTGACCAGGCTCATGATTAGTGAACGGTCTGTTAAACTGTGCAGCCAACCATGTAAAGGGGCTGCAGGGAGTGAAAGTGTGGTTTCATATAGTTTGGGAATGGTTTTCCAAACCCTGATACACCCATGTGTAACCATGAACCATTTATGTTTTCTGGACAATGGAACTCTCATGGTTGGTGCATTATTTTATTAACCACGAGGTACAACCATACAGTCCTTTCAGTCACACCTAAAAAGTGTGTTTTTACCAAAATACCTATATTAGGGTTTTATGCATTGGGTGATCATTTCCCTCCTCCCCCATGTGAAACCCCTCTCCTTTGGTGGTGTATATTCCCCTCTCCTTTGGTGGTGATTTTTCTGGGAGATCTTGGTGTTTGGCTTGATGTAAGTCATTTTCATTGTGGTTTCTTCTTCCTTCCCCTATCTTCTTCCTTGATCTTTAATTTTCTAGAAGAGTGGGACCCTAGTGGGGGTTATGGTAGAATATAGCATATTTTATAGGTTTTTTGGTTTTTTTCTTATAGATTTGGTGTGTGAGGCCTTTTTCAACATATTCTGAGAGGTTTTCATTAGAAGCAATGAGATTTGGGCCAAATTTGTGGTAAGTGTCTATATTTAATAGAATTTCCCTTATATTGCCATTAAATTATGAACCTCATTTGGTATGTGTTGTTTTAATTTCCATTAAAATGATTTATTCTTGATTCATATTCCATGTATGATGTGTTTCATAGAGTTTTATGTAATTTTGGTTGTTTAAAGCTGGTTTTCCAAATGGGAGTGCCTTGTGTGCACACCAAGTGTTTGTTAAAATGTATCAAAGAGGTTTTAAAATTATAAATTGATTTATAAATTTTTTTTTTAAATGTTTTACCTTAATAATTTTTTATTAAAATGGGCATGTTTTTTTGTGAAATAGATTGTGATATGGATTGTTTTATATGGGCACTTATTTGTGATCATGTTGGCACAGAGTAGCACAAGGGTTAATTGGGCTGTGAGAGAGGGGTTTTTTCAGGTGACCATGTGTGCCTTCAGAGGGAGGACTATGTGAGTCTCTACTTTTGTTTCTAAGGTAATGTGAGATCCTTTGAGAAGGAATATCATGATAGCTTCCATTTTTGTCTAGAGACTGTGACAGCTCTTGGAGTTTGCCTTGGGGAAGACTGTGAGAGATTATATTTACTTACCTAGATGTCATACTTTCTAACTCACTCATGATAGTCCTGATGGTTAAATCCCTAGGTTCCCATTACTTCTACTAGATTTGTTATATGAATTATGCATTTAATTAGTTCCATTTTGATGTGATGAGTTGTATTATATGAATTTGTTCGTTTTCATCTATATGGTTATTTGATGTTGATGTTATACTAGTTGTTATTATACTATGTCATATATAATGATCAAGTTAATCCTTGAGACTTGTTTATTTATTTGATCCATTTTGGAAATTGTTTTAGAAAATCATTTTTTATTGAAACAAAAAAACAAAGGGATTTCGAAGGGTAGTTTGAAAATGGAATTTTTTCAAAATGATTTGGTTTGAAAAATATTTTCAAACTAGTTTATTGTTGTAAATGGATAAAATCATTAATTAGATTCATGGGGGTATCTTACTAGTCTTCATGACTCACACCCTTCTTGGTCCTTCAGGTGTTTTCAAATTTTGTTTTGTGGGACACATTTAAAGGGAAGGGCACTATGTTCCAATGTGTATATTTTTTTCTTATTTTCTTCTAGTGTTATAGAAGAGATGTGGTATCACAGAGATTGACTCGTGTGGAGTCATTTTTAGGTTTTATATCCATTGGGATGTATATGTGTGCCTTATTTTTCCTTGGACCAATCCTTTTGAGTTTTTGGTTTTAATTTTTAGATACCATGTATATGTTCAGTTATGGAATGCCATGTATTTGATGCATATCATTGTTTATGTTATCTTATTATCTTGTGATTCTAACATAAATTATACAGGTGTTTCCTATAACATCCCATTATCCACACTTCTGGATCTGGAGCTAAAGACATAAACTATAAGGTCCTGGCCATAAAAATTACATATTCTAGTTATTTTAAAACTAGATATCACTTTCTTGTTCCAAATATATTTTAGATTTAGAGTTTTAGAGAATAAATAAAAACTCTGACATAGTAAAACCATACATTACACATGTACACATATACTATGTATCCCTTTTTTCTAAAAAATGGTAATCTTTAAAATAAAACATGATTTCTTATGCTGATATATCTTCAAAATTTTCCCTTGATTACAACCTTTAACAAACTCTTCCTTAAACCCTGTGAAAAAAATAATAACTTGGGATGATCACAAAATATCATTAAAAGGCATAAAATAATGTAAACCATTAGTCTAATGAAAACCCGTAAAACATCTTTTAAAAAACATGCTTTTTTATCCATAAAAAGTGATTATCATTTCAAAATGATCATTATATTACCTTTTGAAAATCAAATGATTTTTAGGAAAACTTATAAGAAAGAATATAAAAGAGAAGTAGGTAACATGGGACATAATTAAAATAAAATGGAATAATCATGTGTCCAAATTCCATACATGTCACTCTTAAAAATTTAATATCTATATGGTTGACATCCATACATGTCACTCTTACAAATGGAATAGTCATATGGCCGAATTCTATACCCAATGTATTAGAGGTTATAACTTAATCACTTATCCTTGGATTTTCATGTATCTACCTATAAAATGTACAAGTACTATTATATAATCATAACATATAAAAGCATGAAATTTTAAAAATTTCACACATAAAATTTTATTTTCACTCATAAAAAAACATTTTAAGTTATTTAATAACAAATCAATTTTCAAAACCCATTAAAAACATTTGAATATAGATTTTTAAATTAAATAGTACCAAAACACTTCGAAAAATTATAAATATATTAGATAATTAACATTTTAAAACATTCATTTTCAAATTAAAACATTCATAAAAACTATTTTAAAAACCTGAAAATGAAAGAGAAAGATTTAGAAGAATAAATCTTTAAAATGATGTTTTAGTTAGAGTCTCTTGCCTTGAGTCTGACTCATCATGTACAATATTTATCTTCCTTAATAATACACATAAGTTAATTATTTACTTTTAGGATATCCTTTTTAAATATTATTGTTCCTTTTATACCTTCAATTATCATGATATAACAATTACATAATTATTGATGTTCATGTCGTATGTTTTGTCCATATTCAGTACTTGAGTTGAAATCGAACATGGTATGATGTCAATAGTAGAATTGGTCATTGGTAAACCATCCCTATAATATTATTCATGAAATAATAATCACTTGTATACATTAATTATACTTTAAATACATCCATAATATATGGATATGAAAAATGAACTATGTTTCAATCGTGGAGATGGTAAGCTGTATGTGCACATGAGTAACGATTACATTTCTCAATGATCATTATGGAAAGAAGGTATATATTATCTTATCATTAAATAATATCAATAATATCATTAATATTATATTAATAATTTTTATATACTTATATATATTATTCATGCAATGTGATGATTAAAAATGAATCACATCACTTTGTGGATGTGATAGTTCACACGTTCGCATGAACAATGTTAACATATTTATGTGCATATAGGGTAAAAACATAATTGATATATTATTCTCTTATAATGATGAATATGACATGAATATAATATATAAATATTAATTACATAATTATAACTAATATTGAAATATTCTAATAGAAAACGATTTATATCGGTTCATGGTGGTGACAGTTCACACGTATAAAAAACGATTAATTATTTTCCCATTTGATTGAAGTGGAGATGGATTTTGGTGATGATATTAACATAATGACATATCTTTATTTTTAGGATATTATATTTATTATTTCATAATCATTGAAGAATATTTTAAGTAAGTATAAGAAGAAATAAAATAGAAAAACTTAATTAATAATGATAACTCTTCTTCAAAATATTTCCTTTGATTATCACATTATCACCTAAAAATATGGTGTTTTCCCTAAAATAAATCCTCTATAATGTGTGGAGGGGTTCTAGGAAGGTATTTTGGTAGATATTGGCATAAAAAGTTGGTTTTTAAGAGTGAATAAATGATAATAAGTAATTCCGTTTTGTAAGAGAATGTATGGGAACTCTTGGAATTCTTCAAAGTATTAAATTAATATAAAATAATTTTCTTTTCCAAATATCTCAAAATTTAGTTATTTGTAAAATAGGATTAGTATGGGTATGAAAAAAAAATAAAAATTATATTATTTTTATTATTTTTTAATCCTTATATTTTTGTTTTATACCTTATTTTACCCTTTAAACTCTTACTGTGTTATCATGTAATTCACACTTGGAAGGTTAATATAATTACAATAGCATGAAAATGACAAATAAATGAGCCATTAATGAAATTTTAGGACTTATCCCTTTTTTTGAATTTTATATTTTTTAAAATTTTATATCATTTAATAAAATATTTTATATTTTACAATACCTTTAGTGTCAATTTTGACATTATTCATTTCATGAATTTTTAAAAAATATAAAAAAAGGTGATATATTCAGAAAAAAACTCTATTAAATAATTACTAAAATTTAATATTTTTCCATAAAATTTTTGTATGACTTTAATTAAATCAAATGGTAATTATTTTAACATTTTAAATATCGTTTATTTGATATTTTTATTAAATTAAACAATTACTG
The DNA here is from genome assembly GCA_963277665.1 of Viscum album. Classification (NCBI taxonomy): domain Eukaryota; kingdom Viridiplantae; phylum Streptophyta; class Magnoliopsida; order Santalales; family Viscaceae; genus Viscum; species Viscum album. The sequence goes on along the minus strand of OY728137.1, from coordinate 686,734,441 downwards.
CATAGTCATTGTGCAAGCCTTTAATTTAAATATTTCTTCCCAAAAAATTAAAAATAAGATATCATGATGAAGATAAATATTTTATTTTTCAATTGAATATTTTTAGATGAATTTATTTTCTATATTACCTCATATCAAAAATATTTCACTTGTTAAAAAAAATAAGTATGACCAAATTGACTTTTCTTTGAATAGAACACTATAAATTTTTTTATAGAAATTCATGTGTCTCTAAAAGCTCAAAAAATCATCTCAAGGATGATTTTTTGTAAAAAATATGTCATAAAATTAAATTTTTATTTGTTTTAGGTTAATTTTATAATATTATTTTTACCCTTAATTACCTGATTTACCCATAACCATGGTAATAAAAATAATTACAAAATTTAAAATTCATGTTTTCCAAAACAAAAAGTGACCTATTTACTAAATTTTGACCTTATTATTATAAATATTGAATCCATTTTTCAAAATTAAGAACACATATGTGGATAAAAGTAATTTAAAATTAAACCCATTGATGGATCGAGTTAGCAAGGTTTTAAAGTAATAACATTCAAAAGTTCACAATGTATTTATATCCAATTTCAATATCAAATTGTTTAAAGTGGACTAAATTTGATTGAATGATAAAAAACTGATCTAATTATACTTTTAAACCAATAATATAAATAATTTAGCACTATAAATAAATTTTATGAAATATAAATATTCAATTAAAATGCACCATTTTTGTCACTATTATTCAAAAAATGAATATTATCAAAAAAAATCAAAAAGGAACCCAAGTAAATTTTTATACTCCTATTTCAATGAATAAGGTTATTTTTTTAAACTGTAATTAATAGAATTATCAAAAACTAGATTTAAAATATGTGCGCCATCAAAAGGCTACAAAACTACCTTTTTGGAAAAATACTTATTTTATGAGTAAAATTGATTTTTTTATATTATGTATTGAAAACATATAATACGAATATTAAATATTTTATTTAATATATATACCATATATATTTCTTTAATATAATTCAATATGAGTGATATCATTATTTATTGTTATAAAACACACTTGGGCACATTTAAATAGTGTTATGGAAAAACATTTCCTTTTATTTTAAAAAGGGTTTTATTATAAATTATATTTAATTGGGCATAAAATAATTAATTATATATACTTTTGTAAACCATATTTTGATAATTTAGTTAAACCAATTCATTCACTCTATTCTAACGACTATAATATAACTACCATAAAAAATAATAATATTTAAATGTTTGTTAAAGCTCAGGGTGGTGTGTTGTGAATGCTATAAAACATAGTGTTTCCTTTTAAAAACTTGGTATGTCACATTCTCCCCCACTTTAATAAATTTTATCCTCACAATTTGAAATTAGGATCGAAAACAAGGGGTTTGACTTTTTAAAATATTTTTATACAAATCCCACATTGGGAAAAGGGTGAGGGATTATTCCACTTTAAAATAAAGAAAAGAAAATATGATGGTCACCTGAGATAACACATACTGGGGTTACATATAGGAAAACATGGAAATGGAATTGAAAATTAACTATCACGTTCTGATGGAATGTGATGGAGAACATAGTCATGAGAATTTTAACAGTAACAAAACCCTAAATTTGTGATGGGATAAAAGGTCATTGATATTTTGGACAAGATAAGTAAACAGATATCATTTTTATTTCAAAATACTATTAATAAAGTTGAGTAATTATTTTAATTCTTCTATTTAGAGAATAATAATATATAATTTACAATTAAAGTTTCATCAATTAATCAAATTCTACCACAAACTCATTTTTTCTTTAAAAGACGAGTATTCAAGATGACTATTTGACACCTGAAGCACTTGAATGAGCTTCTTAAGAAACAGGTAATCCACAAAATATTAACTATATATTTATTCTATCATTAAATATTTACCAAAACCAAAATGGTTAGGATAATATAAGATAATTACTCAATAATAATAAACCTTTATATGATGATAAGCTACATTAATCTTTAAAATTCAACAGTAACACCAGAAGTTCAACATAGACCATTAAACAAATAACAGTCCTTAAAATTCATAAAAAAATATTGTAACTAATATTTAAATAGAAAAATAATAATGACTTGATCACATAGTCTTGCATGATAAATTTTAATAATTATCTCCAAATAACATCAATTACTCTTGAATTCTCATACCAAGTAAATTCCCTTGTAATCTTCATGATATGATAACCATTTCCATAAATAACATAAATTTCTACAAGCACATAATTAAATCATAGATTGTTATAAAATATAATTCAAACATTATTCCTCAAATATAATGCCATAGTACACTATTTACCTTGATCATATAGTATTCCCAAAATAATGAATGACTTCTAAAATAACAATCATTACATAATCCCAAAATCATTTATCCAATTTCATAAAAAAAATTCCCAAAATCAACATATAATTCATCCATAGTATCGTTTAACTAAAAATAAAAATCCATACTAACTAGGGCTTCATGTAGACCAGTGGTAGGCAATAAACCCTTGTCATACTTTTCTTTTGGGTTCGATTCTCATGGCCTTACTAGACATGACAGGTTGACACCCATCCTACGATTTGTCCTTTTTATAAAACAATATAATTATAATAAAATTAAAAATATTATAACATCCTCATAAATAACCATAACATGTTCTAACCTCAAATTGTATCTCATACATTTCATTTTTCATCCCAAAAACTAATGACCCATAATTACCTCCCATATAAATGTCTCCAAAATACCTATAATCACCTTAAAAATTCATAACTTAAAGCCTAAAATGGGTTTCTAAGACATTAAACTTATGATCGACCTAAAATTATAATCCCACGATGATATCCATATACCTTAATAAGACATCCTAATATCCAAAGTGGTTTAAACTCTTCTCTTATAAAAACTGTAAGGAAACGTCCTTAAACATTACATATTCTAGTTATTTTAAAAATAGAGTTCACTTTCTTTTCCAAAATATCTTTTAGTATTAGAGTTTTAGATAATTAAGACAGAATATTACATAATAATCCCATACATTACACATGGAAACATGTAATTAGAGTCAATTTTTTCCACAAAATAAAAATATTCACAATAAAACATGATTTCTTATTCTGAAATATCTTCACAATATTCCCTTGATCAATTCCTTGAAACAACTCTTCCTTAAACCATATGAAAAGATTTTGTAAAACATTGTTTGAGCGCAAAATATTTGTTATAGATTTGAAAGAAATGAATAAATTAGTACAGTAAAAATTCATAAAACATTTCATTAAAAACATACCAATAAACCTTGAAAATATGATCTTCATTTTAAAAATATCATTATCTTATGTTTTGAAAATCAAATGATTTTCCTGAAAACTCATAAGCAGGCATATAAAATATAAGTAGGTAAATTTGGACATAATTAAACTAAAGTGGAATAAACATGCTGTCAAATTCCATACATGTAACTGTTATAAATGGAATAACCATGCAGTCAAATTCCATACATGTTACTCTTACAAATGGAATATCCATATGACTAACTTCAATACCCAATGCATTGGAGGTTATAATGTAACCACATGTCCTTGGTTTATCACATTACCACCCATCAAATTTACAAGCATCATTTTATAATAATAACTTATAAAAGCTTTCAATTTTCAATATTTAACTCACATAATTTCACTTTCACTCATAATAAAACATTTATATATAATTGAATAAACAATCCATTTTCAAAACCCATTTAAAACTTTTAAAAAGATATTCTTAAAACAAAGGGTCGCATACTAGTATGAAAAATTTGTAATAAATTAGAAAATTTCCATTTTAAAATATTCATGTATATATAAAAACATTCATAAAATTAATTTTCAAAACATGAAAATTATAGATAAATATTTATAGGATTAATATTTAAAACATTTAAAACAATGTTTTAGTTAAAGAGTCTCTTACCTTTAATCTGACTCATCACGTACAATATTTATCTTCCCAAATAATAAATATAAGTTAATTATTAACTTGAATGACATCATTTTAATAGTTTATTATTACTTTTATTTCACTTATTATCATTTCATAACAATTACTTTATTATTTATGTTCATGTCAAACTTTTTGTCAATATTCGGTACATGAGTCGAAAATGAACTAGGTATGATATCTATTGTCAAAGTGATCATTAGTAAATCATCTCTAAAATAATATTCAGGATATAATAATCACATGTATACATCAATTATACATTCAAAACATCCATTACATATGGATATGAAAAATGAACTGGGCTACAATCCTGGAGATGGTAAGTCGTACGTACGCATGAGTAACGATTCCATTTTTCTATGATCATTATAGAATGAAAATATGTATTATTTTATATTTTCATAATTAAAATAAAATAATTAATATAATATTAATCATTTAAATATACTTCTATATATTTTTCTTTATATGTGGTGATTAAAAATGAATTGCATCGCTTGATGGAGGTGATAATTCACACATACGCACAAACAATGTTATAATTTTTATGTGCATGGAAGATTTGAAATTAATGGATATATTATTATATTATAATGATATATATTTCATTAATATCATATATAAACACTAATTCCATCATTATAACCATTATTGAGAGACGGTAATGGAAAAAAAATTATATCGGTTCGTAGAGGTGATAATTCACACGTACTCAGAAACGATTAATTCTTTTACCATTTTGATAGAAGTGGAGATAGATTTAGGTGATTATATTAATATAATAAAATATTATTATATTTATTATATAGTATTTATTATTTAATCATGGTTTAAGAATATTTGAAGGAAGTGGAAGAATATATAAAATAGAAACACTTAATTCAAAACGATACCTCTTCTTCAGGTGATTTCCGATGATTATCACCTTAACACCTATAAGGTGGATGTTATGAATAAAATAAGGCCTCCAAAATATGGGTAGGGATTATATGAAGTTATTTATGTACATATTTTCTGAACCAAATTGTTTATTAAGTGCGATGAATCTATAATAATTAGGGCCTTTTTATAAGAGATGGGAGGGGCACTCTTGGAATTCTTCAAAGCCATAAATTAATATAAATTAATTTTATATTCCAAAAGTATGTAAACTGAGTTAAGTAGAATAGATGATGATTATGGGCCTAAATCCACTCATCCAATAAAAATTATTCAAGTGTTGATTATTTTTTAATCCTTAACTTTTTGTTTTAACCACTATTTTACCCCTTTAACTCTCAATGTGTTATCATGTAATTTACACTTTGAGGGTTAATTTAATAACAATAACCTATAAAAAACAAATAAATGATTCATTTATAGAATTTTAGGAATTATCTTAATTAGGTGGCCAAATAGTATATTTTTAGAAATTTCATATCATTTTAAAAAATATTTTATATCTTAAAACTCCACTTGTGTCAATTTTGATTTGATTCATTTCTTGACCTCTTAAAAATATCATAACAAATGATATATTTGAGAAAACTCTTTTAAAAAATAAATAAAATTTCAAAGGCATCCATAAATATTTTATGGCATTAATTATATCATATTTTCTTTATTTTAATATTTTAATATCATTTATTTGATATTTCCCTTAATTAAAAAATTACTACATTATCATTGAGAAAGCCTTTAATTTAATTATTTTTTTCATAAAAATTACAAATAAAATATCTTAAAGAAGATAAATCATTTATATTTTAAATTAATATTTTTAGTTAAAATTATTTTTGTATAAACTTATATTAAAAATAATTCATTTTTAAAAACAAAAGTATGAAAAAAAATGACTTTTTTGAGTAAAATACTATAAATATCTTAAAGTCATCCAAGTGGCTCAAAGAGCTCAATAAATCATCTGAAGTATTATTTATTTCTAAAATAAATCTTACAAAGTAATTATTACAATTATTTGGGCAATTTTATAATATTTTATTATATTATTTTTACCCTTAATTACCTGATTTACCCTTACCTGTGGGAATTAAAAAAATAACTAAAGTTACTATTCATATTTTCCAAAAATGAAATGAATCTATTTACTAATTTTGTAACTTCTATTCCAAATATAGAATCCATTTTTCAAAAATCAAAATGTATAATTAATTAATATTAATTTAAAATTAATCTTGTTAACATATCGAGAAAACATGTTTTTAAAGTAAAATCATTCAATATTTCAAAAAGTTTAAAAACAAAATTTCATTGTGGAATTTATTAAAATTAAATATATTTGATTAAATGATAAAAATTTATTTAATTATACTCTAAAACCATTAAAATATAAAATTTAACTCTATAACTAAATTTGATGGAAAAATTGTTTTTAACTAAAATGCAGTATTGTTAACTATTAATCAATAAATGAATCTTATCATAAAATTTTAAAAATTGAACAAAATTATATTTTTATACTTTTATTTAAAATAATAAGTTTATTTTTTCAACTATAATTAATAAAATTCTAAAAAACTATATTTTGAACAAAAATGTCATCAAAAGGTGGAAAAGTTGCCTTTTTTGACACATATTTTTTTGTGTGTAAAATTAAATTTTTTCTTATATTTGGTATATAAAATATATAACATGAATGTAAAATATTTAATGGAAAATATATTAAAGATTTATTCCATTAATAAAATCAAAAAAAAGTTATTTTTTTATTTATATGTATAAAACACACTTGTGCACATTAAAATAGTTTTCCAGAAAAACATTTCCTTTTATTTTTAAAAAGGGTTTTATTATCATTTATAATTACTTTTTCACCAAAAAATAAATTATATATACATGTGAAAAAATATTATCATAATTCATTTAACCATGTTCATTTCCTCTATTCTGACGGCTATGGGATAACTACCATATTAAATAACAATATTTAGTTATTCGTTTAAACTCTATGTGGTGTATCATATATACTATCGAACATAGTTTTTCATTTTTAAAACTATGGTTGTTGAATAAACATTACAAATTTGACCCAATTTTTTACCATCCAATTTTTAAAAAATAGAAAAGTAAATATTGGATCACTCACATACCCATGGACCTTTTAGGTTTAGAGTTTTAGAGAATTAGGAAAAACTTTTAACAACTTGGATTCATAAACAACTATCTCATAAAGATCCACATTATCTCCCACTATACCCATGTTTTCTTATTTAAAAATAGGTAATAAACATAATCGATGTGAAATACATCTATACAAAACTCATTTAACATATTTCCTCATAGCCTGGGGAAAAAACACAAGAAAAGGGTGATCTTAGATGATCAATAAGGTTAAACACAAAAGATATCAATAATCATATAAATGTAAAATGAGAATAAAAGAGTGAGAACAAGAACATAATATTTTTAATGTACACCCTACATATCATATATTCAAAATCTTGAGTCATGGAATAATGATTGATAGTTCGTAAGACATGAATTATAAAATAAACAAATATCATAAGCCATGGGAACATAACATTGAGATAAAAATGAAATTGTGGCATACACATAAACATAAAAATTTATAAACATGTATAAATAGAAATAGGTTCATCAATTATGTTATGGTTATAAAATCAGGCCCTCTCATAAATAGAAGGAAAGAAACCAGGTTAATTTATAATATTATGGACATCAAATCTAGGTCTAGACATAAAGTTGTGAACATGAAATCAGGTTCATGCATAACATTTTTACCTCATGAGTTATCCATATTTACCCAGTGAATTGGTGGGAGATATAGTTTCCAAACATCAATTAAGAAAAACCATATATAAGTGATCCAAATGAATATAAATCATTCATCATATTAGAAACCAAAAAATAAGTGGGTTTTATAAACATTTCATCATAACATAACTCAAGGAAAATAAATAGAATTTATATACATCATGCCATTATAAACATAAAACCTTCAGAGAAAGAATAAGAATGTTAACCTTGGATCATACCCCATTTAACACAAGTAACATAAAATAATGTTTTCCTTGATGGAAAATTATTTTTAAAGATCACTTGAAATAATTCTTAGAGAAAATATCCTTTCCATTTTGAAACACACATTTTCTAAAAAAGTCATGCAATTAAAAAGGAAAAAATTTTCTTTCAAAAAATCCTAGTATTATTATAAAGGATGCTTAAATACATTAAGGCATCATGAAATTAAGAAACATTTATCATTCATTATAAGTTAAAAAAAATTCCTTTCATATTTTTTTCATAAAAAATAATTACTAACATTTTTTAGAAAATGAAAAAGATATTCTTTTAAAACTAGTTTTTAAAAAGTAAAAATGGGTAAAAAAGACTGAAAATAATTTTAGGGTAATAGTAAAAAAATTAGAAAATATGATACATGTGCATGGAGAATAAATATTCCTCAGTGGTGTCCTAAATATAAATAATCCTGAATAAAAATGATATTTTGAAATAAACCCTTACCACTTTGTAATCATCCAGATTGTGTTGCCCGTGAAGAAAAAAAATTATATGGATATGTAAATACCATAATATTAATGTTAATACTCACAATATACATTCATGTGTATTATATTCACCACAAAAAATAAACAAGTATTGTATAAGGTGTGTATCCCTTATAAATAAAAGTGAGATGAAAATCCCTTACAAATATCATATCATTTAAGTGAGAATTAACCAAATGAATAAATTATGAATATTCACTGTAATTAAAAATAAAACAAGTTTAAATACAATATAATAAAAAAACTCATTTTATACATAATTTTAGCATGACATAATCTATGAAATAGTAGTTTAACCCAATGAATGAAAATTATGTTAAGAATTCCATTACCTCAGGTCTACACTTTCTTTGCTAACATTGATAACTCTTGTATAATACATATGGAGTTATTATAATTTTATTCCATAAAATTAATTCTATAATAAGATGTATTATTTATTTATAACATATTATCACCTATTTATTAATAATTTTTTATTAAAATCTCTCTTCTGGGTGATAACGGCTTTGTTTTCCAAACATGTTTCAGTTTTGTAGTCTATATCCTTATACTTTGATGTTTATATCAAAATTTAAAGAATTTTAATATTGTTATAATAATAATATATAATATTAATATAAATATTTATAATCATTCATATAAAGTATAGGTATAAAAATCAATTTCACTGTTCATGGAGACGGTAGGCCATACGTATGCATGAACGCTGTTTTCAATGTTTGATTAATGGAAAGAAAGAAATGTAAATAATAAATCATATTTATAGAATAATTATTATATAATATATATCATATATATTCATTTAAACCATAATAATAAACATAAATAAAAAATGGTGATGAAAAAAAGAATTGTATCGCTACGTGGAGATGGTGATCCATACGTACACATGAGTGATAATTTCACTTGTTATTTGATGGGAAGAAGAGTGTATAGTGTTTTTTTAATAATAATAATAAAATTTAATGATATTTAGAGTAATTAAATTATTATTTTATGATAAATAAAATATATTTACAGGAGTTGTGGAAGAGTAGAAATTGAAGGTGATTGGTTAGAGAGATTGCCTCTTTATTGAAACATCTCCTTTGGATCTAAAGGGACATTGGGTTGGTCTTTTGAGAAGTATATCTCTTATATAATGTGTCTAGATAAGTTTATAAAAGAAATTGGTAGGTTATGGTTGATATAAAAGGCTCAAAGTGATGTAAATAAGTAATGGAGGAGGTTTCCTTTCAAAATAGAGGTGAGGGTCACTTTTGGAATTTCCCAAAAGATTAATTTATAATAAATTCAATATCAGTAAAAATGCATCTAAATGGACATTTATTTGGATATAAGATAATATATGTTTGTTTTATAATCAACCAATAGATTTTAGGTATGTTTTCATATTATTTTAAACCATATAATTTTGACTAATCCTTAGTTAACCTATTTTAATTTTAACTATAGTGAAGATTTTTTTAATAATAAAATATTTTAATTTTTATTCTATGGTGTAAATTTTACAAAAATGTTCAATTAATTATATTTTAAATAATATCATAATTACATTTAAAAAAATATTATTATGATTTCTAAATTATTTAATATTACATTATTTATAAAAAATATCATCATTGAATTTTTACAATATTTATTACATTGAATTTATGAAATCCTGAGAGTAATATAGATACATAATAAATCTTTTAATACACCACTAATATGTTATAATCACCTAAAAAATAATTTTAGTTCTTTAATTAATAAAAATTATACTTATTTAAATATTTTTAACATCATTTATTTGATTTTTTTTATTATTGAATAATTACTGCATCATCAATGTGTAATTATTTAAGCTAATTATTTCTTCACTAAAAATTAAAAATAAAATACTATTATCTAGATAAATATTTTATATTTCATAATAATATTTATAGTTGAACATATCTTTTGAATAACCCTATATTAAAAATCTTATATTTTTTAAAACATGAATGTGAAATATCTGAATTTTCATTAAATTAATTATAATAAACGTCATAATAACATCCATGTGGCCCCAAATGTCATATATAAATCTATATAATAAAAAAAGTATATTTGGTTCAAAATAGGAACTTATATTCATTCATAACCTACTTTTTTCCAATGTGAACACATAAGAGATATTTAAGACAAAGAAAGTGACATTTTGTGACCTTCATGAATTTAAATAATATATAATTTATTTTCAAGTAAAAGTGTTCATTAAATAACTATATTTGTAAATTTAGGTGTTAATGGTCTGATTTATATCATACAATAAGAAATAATTTGAAAATGTATGTCCTTATCACTAATTGTTAATCCATATTAACTCATTTTACACTTTACTAAGATAATAAATTTTACAATAGATATTATTCATATTAACCAAAAATAAAAGGGACATACTTACTAAATATGGACCTCATGATTCCAAATGTTGATTAAATTTTTAAAAATTCAAAACACATAATTTTCAAAATTTAATTTATAATTATACCAGAAAAAATCAATGAAAAACAATTTTTCAGAATAATTCCCTTTAAAAACATAAAAAATTTATAACGAATATGGTATAAAATAATTTTAAAAATAATAATTGGATTATTATAAATAAAAATAATCTAATTTAAATTTAAATTTAATCCAAAACATAATTTCACCATGTAAATACTTTAAAATAAAATATGGTATTCAGTAAAAATCAGTATTTTCACTATACCTTGAAAAAAATGTTGTGAGAATATAAAAAAAAAATAATTTTAAGTTAATTTTTACATTATAAATTGAAAAATGAAATTAATTTTGTTTGAAAATTTTTATATACCTTTTATAAATTTATATTCACTCATAAAAATAATAAAAACTTATTTTTAAAGATTACGTGTTTTTTTGAAGAAAAAGTGACTTACTAAAAATTGTGTGATCGTTTTTCTAAGAACATGCCAATAAATTTATATTCAGTTGGACCTTTATATTTATTTCATAATTTATTTATTCATATTTATTCCCTCTAATTTAATTTCTTGGTTATAACAGACATATAATATTTCATGGTCTTTCTAAATTTGTAATTGTGTGCAACACAAGATAAAAATAAATTTCATAAAAATATAAAGTGTTACTTTCTACCCCACTTAAAATTAATTTTTCCATCAAAATACATCTTAGTCATCAAATTTTTTGAAATTTTATAATTAATTTAGGGAAAACCACATATTAAAATTGAATAATAAAACTTCCCCTAAAAATGAAAAGTTGGAAACAAAAAGGTTACTTGAAGTAACAAACAACAAGGTTTACATATAGGAAAAACATTAAAAGATTGATTTGTAAGGGAAATCGGATATCCAAGAACCAATATAGAGTGATAGAGAACATGGTTAAGATAAGGTCAATGACCATAAAACCATGCACCCAATAGGTCTGGAAAATTTCATTGATATCATCAAAATGATGATAATAGGATAAAATTTTATTTCAAACTCCATTAAGATGATAACACACTTTATTTCATTTCATAAGTACAATCTCACTCTTTGGTTGTACCTTGATCAGTTTCCCCTTCATCTCATTCTCCGAGAAATGAAGATTAAATTGTAATGTCAGAAGAACTATTGGATAATAAGATTCATAATTGGATGAAAAATCATTCCTTATATCTCTAATAATCATCATAAAAAATGGATATTTGAGGTTATCCAATACACATAAATATTTATATGGTAAATTAATATATTAATCTCTAAAACCTTATTCAATGTTCAAAATAAAAAATTTCATAAATGGTTACCTTTATAAACCTTCCAAAATATTAAAATCCAAAATTTCATAATAAGGTCTCTAATTTTCCAAAATAAACTTATCATTTATCCCCCAACATCATAATATAGCTATTGATTTTCACACACCAAACATTTTTTTAAGGTTGGGGCCGAAGCCTAAATTTATTATTTAAAGAAAAGGCCTATTTAGACTGGGTAGAGGGTGACCCATTACATAGCCCGAAGGCCCAAGGCCAAGTGGCCGGAATACAAGGCTTGAAATCCCATTTTTTGGCCCAAAGGACCCCTCGGTGAACAGTACTACAACAGTACACGCACTTCAATAGTTCCTGTTATAGTACAGCTATTGTTACAGTGCCTGCTACAGTCCCTCCACCACTATAGTGTCACCGCTGCTACAGTACTGCTACAGTACCCTACTACAGTACTGTTATAGTGCCTGGAAATTCGCCCCTGCTCGAATTTGATCCTGGGTAATTTTGGATGCCATGCAGGAGCCTGTACCACTAGGGTACAGGCTCGTTGGCGACCCACACACCAAACATGTTAATACCATTATCACGTATTCTATCAAATCATGTAAATAACCTAAATTTTCATAAATCCATAATAAAATCATATATTATTCCAAAACAAAATTCATCATTTATTCCTATAATAAAAATCCATAATATTATGTTTACCATAATTGTATAGGGTTCTCGAAATAGTGAACTTCTTCTGAAATAACATTAATCACTTAACAAAAAATCAATTTATAATATCAGGGTTATCTATATTATAAAAATTATTTTACCAAAATGAACATGACCTTTATCTTAAAAATTGTTTTACTATAGAAAATGAAACACTAATTATGAATTTATGTAGGCTAGTGGTAGGTGATACACCCTTTTCACCATTAGATTGTGGGTTCAATCCTCACGGTCTTTTCAGACATGACGGGTTGTCACTACTCTTTTAGGTTGTCTGTTTTCTTAGATTATACTTATAAAATTCCGGAAAAATTAGAAACATACTAAAAAGCATCTTAATATGATCAACATTAATGATTTTTTTAATATGAAAGGCAATCTCATTCCTTTCATTTTTTATCCAAAATTGTAATCACTCTTAATTGCCTCAAAAATAAATTTCTCCAAGAATATCATTAATTTCCTTAAAATTTCATATCTTAAAACCTCAAAAGGGATTTCTAAGACTCTCAACATATGCTATTATATACCCATGATGGTGTCTAAAACACTTATGATAACTTAAATTTAAAACATACTAATATCCAAATTTATCTAAAACCTTCTCTAATACAAAATGTAACAGCCTAAAATTTTTTCTTCCAGATATGGAAATAAAGAATTTAATATTAAAAATGTGACCCAATTATTTCCATCAAGACTTAAAACATCAAGAGGAGATATTAGATCAATTAAAAAACCATGTACCTTTTAGATTTATAGTTGTAGAGAAGTAGGACAAACTTTTATAAAATTGGGTTCATAAACAAGTAGTTCATAAAGTTACATATTATCTCTCACCACACCCATCTTTTCTTATTTCACAATATGTTTCCAAAATCTTCCATGTGAAATAATTCTATAAATATTTCATTTAACATATTTCCTCATAACCTTGGGAAAATAAACATAAGAAAAGGGTGAGTTTAGATGCTCAATAAGGATAAACACGAAAGATTTCAATAATAATATAAGAATAACATGAGCATAATGATGTGAGAACATGAACATAACATTTAGAATCTACACTATATATATCATATATTTTTAATCTTTATTCATTTCATAAATTTTGGTAGTTCATAAGACATGAATCATAAAATAAACATATATCATAATCCATGAGAGCATAAAATTGACTTAAAACATGAAATTGTGGGAAACAAATAAACTTGAAACTTTGTAAACATTTATAAATAGAAACAGGTTCAATAATTAAGTTAATTAAATGAAATCAGTACCTCACACAAACATATGGAAATGAAACGGGTTCAACACATAATATTATGGACTTGAAATCCATGTCCATGCATACAATTTTGAAAATGAAATCAGGTTCATGCATAACTTATTTACCTCATGAGTTATTTATCCTTACCCAACGCATTAAAGGGAGATATAGGTATCACCCATTACATAATTTAAACCATACATATTTGTGACATAATAATATAAAACATTTATCATATTAAAACCCATAAAAATAAATGGGTTTCACAAACATTTCATCATAACATAAATCTTGGAAAAGAAATTGAATTCATAAACATCATGTCATCATAAACATAAACTACTCAGAGAAATAATATGATTGGTATCCTTGGATAATACCCCATTAAAAATAAGTAACATCAAATAATGTTGTATTATATTGAAAATAATTTTGAAAGATCACATGAAATAATTATTAAATAAAATCTCCCTTTCATTTTGAAAACATCTTTTTTTAAAAAGTCATCTAATTATGATGGAAAAAAATCTATTTGAAAATAAACTTTTATGATAATTATGGAAGCTTCAATAAATTATGGATTCATAAAATTAAGAAAATCCACTGATTCTATATAAGTTAAAAAAACATTCCTTGCACATTTTTTCAGAAATTTGATAATGAACATTATTTAGAAAATGATAAGAATATTCTTTTCAAACCATTTTTTAAAAAGTAAAAATTGGTTAAAAATGACATCAAATAATTTTATGAGTATATTGAAAACATTTTTTAAAACATTTTTAGGAAACATGGTCTTGGAAGAGAAATATTCCGAAGCGGAGTCTTAAATATAGACAATCATGAATAATGATGAGATTATGAAATAAACTCTTACAACTTTTAAATTAGTCAAATTATATTTATCATGAAAGAAAGAAAATTATATGGATATGAAAATACCATAATATTTAGGATAAAACTTATAAAATACATTCAAGTGAAGTATATAAACCACATAAAAGAAATAAGTTGTGTATAAGTTATGTGTCCCATTGAAACAAAAGTGAGACAAAAATACCATACAAATATCATATCATTGAAGTGAGAATTAATGAAATAAATATATTATGTGTATTAACTATAAATACACATAAAACAAGTGTAAATATAAAATAAGAAAAAAATATTCATTTCACACATAATCTTAGCATGATATAATAAATGAAATAGTATTGTAACCCAATGAATGGAAATTAAGTTACGAATTCTGTTATATCAAGTATCGACTTTATTTTTCCATGTTTAAACATATTGTATAATAAATATGAATTTATCATTAATTTATTCCATATAAGTAGTTCTATAATACCATTAATTATTCATTTATAATATCTTATCACTCATTTATTAATAATTTGTTATTAAAATCATTATTATGGGTGATAACTACTTTATTTTCCAAACATGTTTTGGTTAGGAAGTCTTGGTCCTTATACATTGATCTATGTCCCATAATTTTAATAATTTTAATAATGGTATAAAAATAATATATAATAATCATATAAATATTTATAATCATTCATATAAAGTAGAGATAGAAATCTGAATTTCACTATCGATGGAGACGGTAGGTCGTACGTACGCATGAACGCAGTTTTCAATTTATGATTGATAAAAAGAAAGAAAGTTTAATAATAATTCATATTTAAAAAAACATTATTATATCATATATATCATATATACTCACTAAAACCATCATAATAAATATCCATAAAATATGGTGATGAAAAATGAATTACATCGCTATGTGGAGATAGTGAGTCGTACCTACGCACAAGTGATACTTTGACTTCTTGTTAGATGAGAAGTATGGTGTATATTAATTTTTTCATAATCATAATAACATTTCATAATATTTACGATAATTTAGTTATTATTTTATTATAACAATCATAGATTTATATAAGTTAAGGAAGTTTATAAAAATAATTTGATCGGTTAGAGCGATTACCTATTCTTCAAAATGTATCCTTTTAATATCTTCTAAAGGGCTATAGGGTTAGTATTTTGAGAAGACCAATGCCTCTAGAATAGGTATAAGAAATCCGAGAAGATAAATTCATTGAGTATTATCGATATATAAGTATTAAAGTGATGTAATGAAGTGAGGGAGGAGGTATCCTTTTATAATCGAGGCACGAGGCACTTTAGGAATTTCTCAAAATATTAATTTATAATAAATTAAATATCAATAAAAATACATCCAAATGGAAATTGATTCAATGATAAGATAAAAAATGTTTTAATTTCATAAAAAAATATATTTTAGAAATGTGTTTGTATTCTTTTATAACCATAAAGTTTGATTAACCCCTAGTTATCCTATTTTAATTTTAACTATGGTAACATTTTTGTTTTAAATTACATGATTATGATTTTTTCCTATATGGTGTTAATTTTCAGTAAATGGTAAATTTATAAACTTTTAGACATTATAATAATCCATATTTAATTTTAAAATATTTTTATTATTTTTAAATAATTTAATAAAATATTATTTCCCGAAAATTTCATTAGTTTTAATTTTGACACTATTAATTACATTAACATTATGGAAATAAAGAAAGTAAGATAAATTTAAAAAAATTATTTAATACACCCATAATACGTGATAATAATATATACAATTATTTTAGAAACTTAATTATTTCAAATTATATTTATTTTAATATTTTTAATACCATTTATTTGAATGTTTCATTAATTGAATAATTATTGCATCATCATTGTGTAATTTTTGTAAGGTGATTAGTTATTTAGTAAAAATTAAAATTAAAATACTATGATGTAGATAAATATTTTATATTTTGAAAGATTATTTATAGTCAACCATATCTTCTGAATAACCTAATAATGAAAATGTTATATTATTGAAAATATGAATGTGACATCTTTGAATTTTCATTAAATTAATTATTATAAACATCATAATCTCATCCAAGTGCCCCAAAAAGTCAAAAATAAATTTTTATAATAAAAATAAGTTTATTATGTTCAAATTTTACACTTATATTCATTCATAACCTACTTTTTTTCCCATGTGGATACATAAGAGATATTTAAGACAAAGAAAGTGACATTTTGTGACATTCTTGGATTTAAATAATTTATAAGTCATTTTCATGTACATGTATCCATTAAACAACTTAATTTAGAACCTTATGTGTTAATGGTAAAATTAACATAATAATATAAGAAATAGGATGAAATTTTGTGGACTTATCACTTTATTAAATACCTACCAACTCATTTTACCATTTATCAAGGTAATAAAATTTACAACAATTAAATTTCATATAGACCAAAAATAAAAGGGACATATTTACTAAATTTGGAAATACTAATACTTAATATGGAATATATTTTTCAAAATTCAGAACATATAATTTTTAAAATTTTAATTTAAAATTAAACCAGCAAAATGATATGAAAAAAAGTTTTTCTGAAAAATACCATTTTTACACCTAAAATGTTTTTATAATAAATCCATATATAAAATACTTTTGAAAAAATATAATTGGATTATTTTAAATAAAAAGTAACTAATGAAAATTTAAAACTAATCAAAAAAATAACTTCATCGTGTAATGACATAAAATAAAATATAGTTTTTAATAAAAATCAATATTTTCACTATTCCTTGAAAAATAAATGTATGACGAAAATTATCAAAAAATAATTTTAAGATAATTTTTACATTCTGAACTCAAAAAAAAAATTAATCTATTTCAATAAAATTTCTATAACTTCTATAAATTAATATTCACTCATAAAAATAAGAAACCTCATTTTTTAAGAAAAAATATTTTTTTAATAATAATGTGACTTACTAAAAATTTTGTGATCATTTCTCTAAGAACATAACAATACATTAAGATTATGTTGAACCATTATATTTATTTCATAATTTTTTTATTAATATTTATTTCCTCTAATTTAATGTCTAGGTTATAATAGACATAATATGTCATGGTTCATCTGAACTTTCTATTTAGTGCAACACAAGTTATCAAAGAAATAAAATTATTTAGTAATCCATTTCATAAAAATATCAGGCTGTTACATGGACATATCATTATATAGATGGGTCATACTGGTTTTACCAATATAGAAATCATTTCCACATACTAATTAGTTATGATCTGTGTTTTTCATTATCCCATGGAGATCAAGAATGTGCTTCGAACTGTGTGACATGCAGACTCGGGTGACAGGTCAGGTCGACCTGGGTCAAATCATTTCAATCCTAGTGAACAGGTTTAATTATAGTTGAATCTATACATGAAGTCAAGACCATAAGATAGGAACTTCAACAAGCTCAACAGGAACATTAGTTTTATCTTGAACCCTCTAGGGATCATGATAATCATATCATACTAGTAAAATGAATAAAATATTAATTATAATCTAGTAAACAGTGAGTTATTGGAAGGCTAGTTCAAATAAACCCAAAAGGACCCCCCCCCCCCAATTTATATCCACTAAAGGGAGTTTCTATAATAGTCATTTTTGGACCCTAATACATGAGTTAAAGAGTAGATGAATCATAGTAAACAGAGATCATTGGCCCAAAAATTTGACATTTTGAAACAAATCACTATCATCCCGAATAAATAACATATCTAAGGAACTTATAGAGGTCCTTATCTAGGACCTTTTAAGACCCCAGGAGTTTTAAAATAAGGTGGTTGTTCTTAAAATAACACACACTAAAACAAGATACACTATGTGTCATAAAGTCATTTTGTTCACCCAAAATGTCTAAAAAAATATTAAATAGGGACACATCATATTCTTTTACATTTCTAGAAAGCCTGATGATATCAATATTCGTCAATAATTAATTGAAAATGGTTTCAGAATCAATCTCAAACCAATCATGATACTCCAATGCTTAGGATATAGAGACGTGTCCACCTCTCCCTCAAACAGGACAATACAAGGATATAAAAGGAGTGAGCAGAGGCCACCCATGAGCATTTGGTTGAATACTTGGATCAAATACCTAATTTTTTACATTGAATTCAAGGTAGTCTATGAGGACACATCTTTCAATTTCCTTTTAGGAAGGATCTAGATTCATATAATTTTAGTAGTTCCATCTTCCTATCATAAGATTCATATGTACTTTATTTATGGGAAGTTTAGTGTACTATATAATGATAACTACACTATTGAATCTTGTGAATCACAATACATTTATGTATGGTACTAAAAAATAGAGTGTAAATAGACACTGGTATAGGATGTGATCCAAATAACAACCCCTAATTGTTTTTAAATTTCATTAGTTAACTCTTATAATGGTCTCGATGAAGATTTTGTGATACAAATCAACTTAATAAAGAAATAGATCTAGATCTAGAAATTCATTGGCTTGTGTTGGCCAGTGAAATAGACCCTCTAATTACTTTTCTCTTCAATGATGGTTAATTGAGAGTTTCTATCAAAAAACTAAAATAAATTGATGAGGGAACCCTTATATTATATATCTATATTAATTTTACACCTAATAACAACTATCTAGACATATTATTGACTAATATTTGGTCGTTACTAAGAAGAAACTTTGACCGATTATTTATAAACCCTATAAGATGAATATGGCGATTAAGATTTTATTCTTACATCCATATGGTGTAAATTGCACCTAAATATCATGAGGTGAATTTCTCTTCCACTCCATATAATGAAAATAAAAAAAGAGGGGTATATCAGGGACACTCTAACCCAAATGAAGGAATTTTCCTTGACTACTATCGATGAACATCAATAGGCAAATTTTGGAACATAAGATGTTTTTATACACATATTAATTAGTGTTTTCATAACCATCGATGAATAGGAAAAATATAAAACATTCTTGAAGCATCATAAATATGTATTTGTATGTAATTACATATAAATTCTTATGTTGGATCCCTAAGTGTCCACTAAACACTTTGGTCTTTAAATGAACCACGAAGGATACAAGTGACAACCAAGGATAACATATGTAGTACATACAACCAATGTGAAAGACAATGTTGATAAGATGAAAACAATTAAAATTCATTTGAGGGGCCCAATACCTGAAATGTATTTCCTATATTATCCCCATTAAGAAAAAGAATGGTAAAATATAGTCATGTATCAACACTAGGTATCATAATTGACATTATCTAAATGATTATTTTTCATTCCCCATCATATATTTTTTTATCAATGCAATGTATCTCCACCAAGACATTTTATTTATGGGTGGATTCTCTTGTAATAACCAAATATGAATGGCCCTTAAGGATAAAGAGTCCACTCCCTTCAGGGTGGCTAATACTATTACCATGTAATTCCCTTTATCCTGAAGAATATTATCACTACTTACTAATGTAACATGAATCATATTTTTTTGTTATACCTAGAGAAAACCATATAATGTAATATGGATGATATGGTGGCCAAATATTTATAACATCATGATCACCATGCCAATATTGAGGAAGTTTTCAATAAATTACATCAACACAACTTGAAGGTGAACTCATTGAAATGTGATTTCAGGGTGACATCAGTAAAATTCATCAACTTTATGGTATACCATTATTGAATCGAGGTTGACCAAAAGAGGGCCTAGATGATACTTGATATGAATCCTCCTTGGAACCTCAAGTAAATAAGATGACAATACATGTGACTCTCCTACATTAAGAACTTCATAGATGACCTCACTAAAAAAATATCTTCACAAAGTTAATAAAGAACAGATTAATGTTCCAATGGGATTAATATTTTTAAAAGTCCTTCGAGGATATCAAAAAGTAACTTCGGCATCCACTTGTACTAATTCCTCTCATATAAGTTAAAACCTTAATCCTCTAAGTGGAAACCATAAATAGATTTCTTGGTTTACTATGTGCTCAGAAAAATGATTTTATCTGGGATAATAGTTTATTTTATATCAGTGAGATAATATTAAAGGTTGATACCACATATTAGGATACTATGAATAATTACCTTATCTTAGTCTTCATTATGAAAAAACATAGGCATTATATACAGCACAAAATGTTTCAAATGGTCACCCACATTGACCTACTCAAATGTATCCTCAATTTTTCGATACTAACTAGATTCCTATCATGATGGATAGTCATTATATAATAAATTAACACCCAATTCATGTTATAATAAATAATCTAGGGGAAAGACAAGCATATTTTCTTATAGTACACCCTCTCCCAAAAGAGTCACCATGGATATGGAGATCCTTGAAAACTTCTTCTTTTCCAACCATAAAACTTATCAAAAATGTGAAATTTAATTTGATGGTGCTGGTATAATTCTAAAAAGTATATAGGAGTTTAAGATCAATAGGATTATCTTAGGTATTCTTCTCAAAACCCCCAAAAAGAAGTTCTTCCTTACTCATTCAAACTATTATAATGATATACCAATAAAGAGATAGAATACTAGTCCCACATCATAGTCTTGTAATTAGACCTTCAAATACCGGTTTCTCAATTTAATATCATGGGTAATATAGAGATGATAATAGAGAAAATAAATTTCAACTATTCCACCGAGAAAGTTGGATCGATCCCCTTTCTGGATTATGTATAATGGTTGATAGATGAATTCCCCTTAGATATAACATTGTATCACATTCTACATTGAAATAATTCACATGTGCATGTGCTGGAAAATGTAACCACAACATTAGAAAATTTAGACAAAGATGAAATAATAATTTGCATCATGCATCATGGGGTGACCTCTTCAATCATCAGAAATGAAAAATATTTATTATTTGAAGGTTATCCCACCTGAGACCACGGTGATCCATTACACTCACTTATTTAAATGATGGATAGCTAGAAGTATCCCGTAATGGGATATCTATAAAGTGGTGTTTCCCACAAGAATAATCCAAAAAAGAATGGATGCATCTTCTTGTAGTAAAATTAAACCACTATAATAGCTTAAATTATTATAAATTCCTTTAAAAATAAGGATTTGATGAGGTCCTTCTTGGGTAAATTAAAGGAGGAGAGAACATCCCTATTATACAAGAAGTCCACATCAATACCTGTTATGTTCATCAATAAAGAGCCAATAATTCCCACCAAATCAGGATACTTGGATAATTATATCCCACAATAAATGTGGATTACATTAAATTCATAAATAAATGTCATTCATGTCAAATACATGCCAAATTTTTTCCACAATTCCTAGAGTTGTCACACACCACCAAATACCCCTAACAATTAGTTATGTGGGGAATCTATGTACTAGATATATACACTCCATCCACCACTAGGTAGTTTATGTTCATTCATACTCTTACCGTTTTATTTTCTAAATGCGATGAATTTGTACCCCTCATGAAGGTTAGGAAAAATACTTATCATTACTAGATTCAAATTCCCTCATACAATGATGATGGTAAAAAATACTAATTTTTCTTCCTCTGAGGTGAAAAATCTATATCAAGAATATGACCACTTATCCAACCACTCATCTCACAATCATGCAGTAGTAAACTGATAGATAGAGTCCTTAAATAAAACTATATCCAAAATTGTTTAGAATATGGTAGAAAAATCCAAGAAGACTTGGCTAGAAAAAATATTACACTATTTATGGTTTACAACACCGTAAACCATACATCCACATGAGAAACCCTATAATCACTATTTAATGGGATATAATTCATCTTGCCTATTTATTTTAGTTTCCTTCAATTCAAATTTCCATCATTGATAAACTATTCTTAGATAAGAAGCCTCTAATATGGCTTCATAATTTGAAGAAACACAATGAAAAAATATTGTGAACACTACAAAACCTTGAGATTCGTCAAAATTGTGTTACATGACTATTCCACATGATGGTCTTACCATGATTATTTATCAATGTGCAAATTTATAACTTCACATTAAGTTCATAAAATTATATTATTCGTGAATTTAAACTAGTCAAAAAAAATTCTCATTATATGACCATAAATTTCAAGGTACCTGAGTCCTTGACACGTGATATTAAACTACATAAAATATAGTCCTCTTTACATGACACTAAACTGCATGGAACCTCTATCTTTGAATCATTATGTTAAACTACATGATATATGGCCCACCTCTCCTGACTAATAAACTCATTGGAGTGGTTTTTTTGTATGACTTGACTCCTTGTACGAGATATGGATACATGAAATATTTCCTTCTATATGATCCCCCATTATACACATGAACTATAACTAAAAGTTTTCCCCCATACTTAGAAACTATATAAGGCATGATTAATATAATAATAGGATACATAGTGACACCCATACTTCTTTTTTGGGTCAAACTAAAAAAAACCCATTAGCTTTAATATAAGTACTTATTCTCCCACTCATTCACATTGAGTCTACTAAAATATTCTGGTACCAAAATGAAAACACCTCATTTTCCCCAATATATGAGGTATATTTTCATATATATTAATTCTAAGAACAACATGTGGCTTGAATACTATTCTCATAAGATTTGTAGCAATATGTAGATTACATATCTTAGACCAATTTTTAAATTTAACTTTCATTTAAACTCAATCAGTTTATTTAATTCACCTTAATATCAGTTTTTCAACATTTTACACACACTCAGAAACCATATGATGAATCCTAAATTTCATATCTTGGGTAAAACTATTGAACTTCCATGTTGTTAGGAACTTATACCAGAATAAAAATTAAAAAACATAATAACTTCATTTTCCTTAATTCCTATTATTTCAAGATATCTAGTGATGTCCATATCACCTATCTCAGGCTCAAACATAAATTTTGTTACTGTCAAACTCCAATGATTTCTTAGTTTTTGAGACGTTATCAAGTTCACATTAGGACTTACTCTAAAGACTCAATATAATATAAAACCAATCTTTTTATCCTACAAATGAACCATGTTTGTGTAGAGGCCCTTTCTCAAATTATCTTATTTCATGACTTTAAACTAAAAAACATAGAGTCTTTGTCACATGATGTTAATCATTTTGACAAATTTTCCACCCCACATGACATTTACATTACATGGAGTGATCCATTATTAATGAACTAACCACATTGAATGAGATCCTAATCAATTTTAGAGTCTTATTGTATGATTCTACCTATGAATAAATCTACACTGAGATAAACATAACCCTATTTCTATGAACTATGTTATAGTTCTTAGGCTCTCAATTCAGGTGGTGTATTCCCTCCCTAACATAACACTGGGGAAGAATCATTACCATTTTTAACTATACATAAGACAAATATATATATAGACCTCTAAGAACTATGTGTGTCTTCATTCCTATTATTGCAGAATATATAGTGACACATGGATTTCATATTTCACATCCAGTAAAAAATATCATCAAATTAAATACACAACACATGGTCCTTCTATAATTTGTGTCGACTTATCAAAATTCACTATACACTGAGACACCATAGAATTAATATTATATCTTATATCCTAAGTATAAAAATAAGGCATACATTTGGTCTAGATCTTATATAAGAATGAACTCGACCTAAACCATTATGTCCAATCACAGGTTCTATGTAATGTCATGCACGCCTCCCTATATGAAAGAAGCTACTAACTGGAGGAGAGGGTATAATGTAATTTGGGAATGCTATATCCTTAGTATTCATACCCATTATTGGATGAAAATATCATAAATATAAATAAGTCAATGATATAGTGGAATAAAATATAAATAAATATTATGGAAAATGTCATGTCATGTTATAAAAGTGAAATAAACAGTCCCCCATAATAAATAATTCATGAACATAATGGTACCCAAGCATGTTGTGAGTATAAACACAATAGGACCCCACAAATGCATCCTTAACATACGTTCACATGTATATATTCGTTTATTACATGATAAAAAAATCATACACAGACAAAAAACCATACACCGAGCGAATGTGAACTAACTAAGTCCCCACAAGCCTTGCCCATACCTGAATTAGTAGTGTGCCAGAAGAGTATCATCATAGTATGAAAATACATAGACTATGTCAAGTGTCTCAATCCACCTTTAAGGACAAACTACATTCCTACCTCTAAGGGAAAATATCTCTTCCATTATGTAAAATCATATTACACCTTCAAGAGATAAGTCCATCATCTACCTTTATATACAAGAAAAAATCAATAAAATTCATGACTGGGGAAATCCTCACACCACATGTTAGTCCAATATCAAAAATATAGGGAAAACCATCACATCATCCACACTCGCATCTAAGGGGGAGAATAACTATGTCCTAGACACCTATAATACTAAACACTAAAAACTGATATTCCACCAGTTATGCACCAAAACACACATAAGGAATAACATAGGAAGCAACAAAATAACATACAAAATAACAGTATCAATATACATACACAGACACATGTTATCATACTCGAACATGGTCTCACAGGTTACACATTCTAACACATGTGACCAAACATAAAATATGGTCTCACAGGATACACAACATCACATAAAGCCAAAAAAATATACACATTGCATATTCATGGTAATTAAATTTCTACCTCAATAATGTTTTCATCAATTTGAACGTTTGTAAAGAGTTATGTCACTCAAACCATGTTCACATGCCAATCAGAAGAATCATTCATGCTAAGAGTTCTTGAGATGATTCTAATTCAATGTGATATTGTTCAAGAGAGACACACAATAAGGAACAATCCATGGTGTAGAAATTACTCATACCCATCACCAATTACTGAAAATGGTAAAATTCAAATATGACTGAAGGAAGGATAAATCTATCACTCAAGGAATTACCAATAAAGAAGAATAGATGAGGCTTGGATGATTCTGATTTAGTAAGAACATACTATCACTTAAAGGGTTTGATTTTTTCCTATAAAGATGATACAAAGGGTCAAGAAGAATCATGGTTCTCCAAGGTAGAAACTCAACATTGTGATGGTTTCCCAGGTTCATAGAAGGAGCATCTGGAATTCAGTTTGATAAAAAAATCAATAAATAATGGAAACTAAATTGATTAATAGGGATAGTAATTCATTTAATTCTAATATCTAAGAAGAATTTCCATGTTTTAAATCATTTTAAAATCATCCTAACATTTCCTAGGAATCCAACTTGGCCTATACCACACCATGGTGTATTTAAGTACTCCATACTAATATGAACAGGTTTTAAGGTTGGATTCCATAATATTTGGAATTTTACCCCCACCAAAGCCTCTATTATGCTCATGGTGAGGTTTTCATGGACCTCATTACATTCCCAACATTCCTCACTAAGGCCACACTATATACTTCACCGTTTTACTACCCTATTTCTATTCGAGACCACCATATCCATGTTATAGCCCGTTTTCGACAAAAAGGATCTAAAACTAACTTTTAATCTTCAAAAATTACTCAAAGATCAAGGGACATCATCCAAACATGGATCAAAGTAAAAAAAATAAAGGAGAAGATAGAAAATAAGACTAAATATATTAAGAAAAAAAATCATAGGATTTACAGTCTCCCCCTCTAAGGACTTCTCATCCTAATCAAGCATCTCTAGAGGCCCCCCTCAAACAACTCAAGTTAGTGAGGTTAAACACAAAATATTATCTCCAAATTTTCCTCTTGGATCCATACATGCTACTATAAGTCATGAATATGTGGAACTAACTTTCCCCACACCACCTTATATATATGGTAAATAATCCACACCAGGCACTCCATAAAATGTGTTCTTGGTTCCAACTCAACGTCCTTATAGTCAATCATATGAATATGATCGGGAATATACCTATGAAGCTAAGAAACATCGAACACAACCATCATAACTTAATGACAAGGAGGAAGGTATGGTCAGTAATACACTACTCTGATACATTTGGTGATCAATAATGGTTACTTTAACCTTGATACTAGCTTCCCTTTCTTCGACAAAAGATATTCCCCCAACTGAGGTGACACCCATTAGAATACATGTTCACCAATAGAGAACTCAAAAGTTTTTCTCCTATTGTTAGAATATGATCACTTACTTTTATGAGTAGTAACCAACCACTTTCTAAATAAATGCACTCTTTTTGAGGTATACTAAAATAAACTCAGCCGAAAAACTACTACCTCACCCTCCTTTTTCCAAAAAATTGTTTAGCAGCATGATTATACATAGAGATCCTCAAAATGATTCATTTGAATAGAATCTTAGAAACTATTATTTTACACAAAATCAACCAAGGATAGGTTCTCATTCCATGATCCATATAAGTCCAGGATGCATGCCCAAATCATATCCTCAATCATTTTAATCACCCTCTATAACTGTCCATCGGTATTTGCATTAAATATTATACCCAACTTCATCTGAGTACCAAAATCCTTTGGAAATAATTTCCAAAATCATGAATTAAAACACACATCACTATATTATACATTATTAGAGGACACTCCATGAAGTCATACAAATATCTTAGGCATACATCTCACCCAAATCATCTACAGAGTGAGTATCTCAGATCTGTAATGTAAATGGATATTATGCTCAAATTTATTTTTAAAGGCATGTGGTTTTAGTTATTCACCATGCCTAGTGTTTATGTTTATGATAACTTTATATGTATTACTTACCCTTATAGGGAATTTAAGCTCACCCCTTTCTTATGTTTTATTTTTCCCCAAGATGAAAAGATAAATATTATTATGAATGACTTGCAGGAATAATCTAAGTGTTTTGGGTGTTTCTAATGGATATGTAATGTTGTTTTTTCTTTAAATTTGTTATGTAAACCTTATGTTTGTATTTGGTTTTCTAAAAATACTAAACTATTCAATCCTTCAGGATGTGATGTCCTTGTAAACATAAAAATGTATTAATATAAGACATCGTCTCGGGGAAACTGGCATCGAGGTCCTTACATTTGTGGTGATTTAAATAAAATTGGTTTGAAATATGAAATGGGGTTTTTGGTTTGTTGTGTGGTGTTATTCATTTAGAGGTGGCGTAAAAAGTAACAATTTTTTGAGTTTGTTGATTTTTTGTGAACCAATAGGATGGGATTGAGTGTTTGATATATATATATATATATATATATATATATATTTGATTTCTATATGCACCCCTCCCATGTCGAGCAATACATGTTGACACCCACATAGTAACCATGTCTACTTGTTCATATGCAAAAATGGATTCCTTTCCTCGAAAACCACATACTTAATACTTCATCAGAATATGATGATTTTTTCCTATATTTAATCTTTTTTATAAGGTTCATCATAAAGATTTCATGTCATAACTTTCCCAAATAACTAAATCTTCCATTGATACCAACTATGGAATCCCACCTTTATAAAACATAAACTCTTCATTACACTGTACAAAACAGAGGATCTTTTAATGTTTAGTCTCTTGAAAAAAAGGTACATAATACATGAAAATTTAAATGATTCTTCTAAACAACATGAAAAGTTTATTCATTGGTTCATCCTAAGTACTTTTACTATATCTCATAATCTGGGGGCATACATCAAAGAAAATGGTGATCATAAGGCCCAGTAAGGGGAAGTAAGAGAAATAGTTTACATGTGAACATGAGAAATATCAGTAAGAATTTAAGGAATACCCTAAAGTAATAAGAAAGAGATAATGAGGCATAATAATGAAACTAATCATACTTTGAAATGTTCATAAAATATTTAATTTATACATTCATAATAATATCACTCAAGTTTGTCAATGAGGTGTCCTAAAAATTACCAATGTCATTCACCAAGATATCGTAAAACATATGATCTCTAGATATTAAATTATTTACCCAATGAATTGGATCATTATTAGGTTTCACCCTTTATATCACTTATTTAATGTGAGACACATATATCATAATAAAATATTTCATAAATAACCCGTGTAGAATAGAAGAAACGAGTTTCATATAGAAAATCACAGCTATTTAAAATGTTCTTAATGAAAAGATCATTATGTAATTTATAATATAGGGAAATAAAATGATAGTTTTACATATTTCAATTATAGAATCAAGTAAATAATTTTACAACTTTTTGAATACCTCTTTTAAAGAAATAGTCTTGTATATTCACTTAAATAAAATACAAGATAATTTCTTGGGGAGAATAGAGAAACTTTTAAAAGTAAAATCAATATAATAACATTTATAAAATATGGTTTTAGAAAAGGGTAAAAAAATAGGGGAATTTTTTCTGCCATTTATAAAAACTCTTAATATAATAAATAGATAAAATAAATTTTACAAAGGAACTTAGTCTAGAAATTTTAAAAACATACCGCACAAAGAGGAATATCGAATGCAAAAGAGAAGTGAAGATTTCCTTTACCTAAAAGAGAAATCCCTAAAACGTGATAATAGAGACCTTGGGGGCCTGATAAAACCTTGTTATAACTCCTTGGGAGGTAAAACTATAAATTATTCGTGGAGGATGAATTGGGAGGGAAGGAAAATTTAGAAATTGGTGGTCATTTATAACAAAATTACAGGATTTGTTTATTAATTTCTAAATAAATACCTTGGACACCTAGTTAGTGGTAAATGAAAACTCATGAGTTTTCCTATGGTATTGGGAACGTGGAATGCATTTTACATTATTTTAATCCACAAGATTCAACGATTATTTTAAATTACTTATTTTGATGTGGAAAATTAATTTTTTCACAAAATAACATTCTAAAAGTTAAAGATTCCATTTTAAAACTTGGAAAGGAAATTATATATTTTAAAATTGATTAATATTAATAAAAAACATAATTTAAGTCATGGATTATGGTTAATTAGTTATTACACTTCTTTTAAATAATTATGATGTCCTTAACATACCGAATAACTCAAACTTTGTTTTTACTATTCACAAAAAAAAAATAGTTTAGAAAATTATCATAAATTCATAATAACCTAATTTAGACATTATGATTTCAAAATTTATATTTATTTTATCATAAAAATTCTCTAAATATGATAATTTTACCTTTTAAATATAAAAATTCTTATTAAAAGCATTGAAAATGTATAGTAAAATTTCTAACACTTGAAACAAATAAAATTATTTTATCATTTATTTTTTTATAAGTGTTTTAATTAAACCATTTTCTATAAAATAAACATTATTCACAATAACGTTTTTTATTATAATAATTATTTCTTTTCTGAATGGTACAATCTCTATCGGAAAAACTATTTTATTAAATTTTATCTAAATTTTATTAAACTAAAATATTATTAAAACAAGAATGATGGAATAAAAATTTTATTTAAACAGAGGAATTACACACTACGGTCGGGACACATAACCCCTTTTTACACCCGTGTATCCTCTAAGAGTAATGTGCGCTATAGTGTTAGTTTCGTGGGTTTTCTTGACTAACATCGATCAAGTGGTAATCTCTAATAACAATAACTTCTCTCATAGGTGATTCCATTCAAGTTTCACTTGTTAAAACTCGGTTTGGACTTTGTTAAGGGAACCCATCAGTCAAAAGGATTTAAACGACACAACGCTTCTGATTGAGGTCATTGACTCTTCTTTCGATATCAATTACCCTTTTTCAAAATTTTATTTATAAACATAATTATGACGTTAAGATTATTATCATGAGTATAATTCCCAAAGATCATATTAAACAACTATCATAATTGATCAATGATTATATAATCATCAAAATCAGATGGTGAAATTCTATTTTATAGTCACTTAATTATTAAAGAGATATTGTTTTGTTGTGTATCAAATATAATACAACACATATTTTCAGGAAACAATTATCATTCAAAAAATCTAGGTCGTTACAATTTTGTCATAGATTTGGAGAACAAAATGGCTCTTGAAGTGCTGAGAGGAGAGTAGATGGGATTTCCTTTTATAAGTGGGGTGATAGAACCCTCTCGGAAACCATTTGTAAATTTGTCACAAACCAGGTTAGGAAGTCATCTGACCTGACATTCAACCCCGGTCTGCAGCAAGGCCCAAAGGGGGTTCCCAATCCCAAAGGGTTGGTAACTAGTGTTGAATATCAAAATAATCTAAATGGGAACTATTTTTACCCAATAAATAATTAGGATCATTTAAAATAAATTGAACAAGAAAATTCGCTTACAAAACAAAATCTCAATAAAATATATAAAAAGATCCAGATTCAAGATACAACTGGGAAAACCAAAAACTAAATACAAAGTCAAATCAAACTTCCACCAACACAATCTTCATGTGACCTCATGGTCACCACCATCCACTAACTAAAACTTTTCCATTTTCTTTAAAATTCAAGGGGGGCTAGGGGGACCTAGGGGGATGTTAGTCCAATAATAGAAGAGAAATAATGCCCCAAAATTTCAAACATGTCATGCTCGGCTCCTATGAAAATGACCAAGAACCCAAACCGAACTGAAACAAAGTAAAAATTAAAATCCCATGTGTGACACACTCATGCAACCCTCCCTCCCTACCTCCCAATCGATCACCACTCGCAACTCCTCCTTGAGTCTGCCACCTGACCTGAAAAGCATCGCTTAACTCCCCCCTCCCTCCACATTGGCTATTATAGCCTCTCATCGATTGGCCAAAAATAAGGTCCCTCACGTCCACCACCTTACCCCCCCAACCAACCTCACATCACATCACAGACAACGACCAGCATCACCTCCCCCCTTGCCACAGTCAGATCCCCTTTCTACCCCATCACCCCACCGGATCTTCCATGTTGTTGTTGTCGATCGTCTCTTTCCCCCATTAGGTTCTAATTACCTAGGTTCTTCCCAAGCATCTTGATACCTTGCATCGATACGACTCCCTATCTCGGTGTTTATTTTTTTTCTTTATGTTTTTCATCATTTATCACTTTATTTACTAATGATGCATCCCTATTTTTTATTATAATGTTTTCTGATTTTGATTTGGTTTAAAATAATGAATTTTGAATTCATTTTTCAGTTCATTAAACACTGAATTTATCTTTTTTGTTTTTTTGATGTTTTTTCTTATTGTATATTTTTTTTATGAAATGTTTTCCTAAGTATCAAAAAAACATTGCATTTGTTCCATTTTTATGCTTATGAATTTAATAATACTAAATTTCTTGTTAAGTCTAGTTTTTTGGTATATTTTCTATGTTTATTATTTTTAGAAATATATTTTTTTTGTCTTTTGAGATTCCATTAAACTTTATAAATGTCACATAAGATGATGTGCTAAGAGAAACTCCAACCCACTACTTCATTTTGGAGTAAGGCTACTCCAAAATGAAGTATCAACAATGAAATAAACTCCAACACACATACTTCATTTTCTACTCTAAAAAAAATATTCCTACGATATTCCTAATTTTTTATAATAAAATAAATATAAACCATTTATTTTGATGATATAATTTTTAGAAAGTTAAAAAAATCAGACCTACTCAAGAAAGATGTGATTCAAGAGGAATAGAATAAATAAGTCCAAAAGGATGAGTTTATAAAGGCGATTGCACTAGAAGTTTAGGGTTCCTAAGACACTTCGAGGATCTATGATATCATTGGAATCTAGGTCAGTGAAAGAAGAGGCAGAAGTTAAGTCACCGGAAGATGAGTTAGTGACAAAGGAGCATGAAATTTGCACTGACCAGAAAATGGTGTGATTTGAAGATACTTAGATCACCTAAAGTGATGAACTGATGAAATGTCGAAAGATAGAAAATTTACCCTAAGTGAGATGATATGAAGAAGCACCAAAAGAAATCATTTATAAAAATGGATTTGACTGATTAAAAGGGAAAATTTCCAAAATCTATAATGACTAATTGAAGTGCTGATAAGATGGAGGAATAGAAAACGATCAAAAGTTTCACTTTCATGTTTTGGAAAATTCAATTTTTATCAAGAGAGGATTTTGTTGTGATGAGTCTAGACTGTATGTTCTAAATAATTGAATGGGTAGAAAAAGTGCAGAATTTTCAATGAATATAGAGCTAGGGAGGAGGAGATTAAATTTAGGAGGTTTTCATGATGAGGCACTGGAAGTACAATTTCCAATGATTGAAGTTACTGACATCATATTATAGAAGATTAAATTGAGAGAAAGAGTAGATTACTAATCGAAATTCTCAAAGGAATATCAACATTTACTGCTAAAGTAACTAGAATATATGGTGATCTTTATAATATCAATGGTGTTATCATTGTAACTAGTGGTGACGAGTATAATTTTGTCGGGGGACATCTTGTGTAGGATGCATTATGACTTTCCAATGATAAGAATCTTACACCTATTGTAATTGATGATAATATTAATAGCATAGAATCTATATATTGAGATAATAACCAAACATAGCAAGAAGTGGGTTTCCCACATTGGGATAGAACCTTGAAAAAAATCTTGTGTGCATTGACCTCTCTTTTTATTTCTTACATTCATGAGGGTGAATTTATTTTCTGATCGGATCATGAACAAGTTGAGGATGTAAATTCTAGATTATTAGAAATTGTAAAAAGGTACCATTGATTCAACCCCCTTTGTCAGCGGTCCACCCATTCTTTGGAATCTCAAAAATGAAATATGTTGACCTCCTAGAAATTAATTCTAACAAATGAGTTTTTAAATATTTTTTTATAAAAAGAAATAGTAAAATTATTAATAATAATAAATTCATTGAAATAAATACTTACATATAGATGATTTTAAAAGAAATAAAAAACCAAGAAATTAATGAATATTTTTAATAAAATAATAATTAGTTTTTATAGCTAAATTGACTAAACAATTATTATGTTCATTTTCTAAAAAAAGTTTAATAGTCTTTCTTCCTCAACATCGGTTTGTGGTCATATATTTCAAGGAATACAATTTCAATATTCTCTTAGGTTCACCCAACCAAGCACCTCAAACCCTTGTACATTAAGAAATAACATTGTCAAGAATCCAACAAAAGGGGGCATAAAATAACTCAAGAAGAGATAGCTAACTAGAAATTATAGGAAGAAGCTATGTTACATTACACATTTAGAAAAATAATTCAAATGTATCATTGAAATAAAGGAAAGGACAAAATAATTATCAAAATAAAATCACAGCCAGATAATATAAAAAACAAATAAAAGAAGAAAACTCAATAAAATATGAAGTAAAATGGTTTGTGGAGATAATTGAAATCTTCATGCAGTTTCCACCATAAAAATAATATCTCTAATCATCACCAACGTGTCTATCCTAAAGACGTGAGGACCTATTTGGTTACCCAAATGGGTATTTAAAGAACGAAACAAAATAAAATCATGTAAATCGTAACCATGTTTTAGTATGTTATGAAGAGGAAAATGATGAAAAGGTGTTAAAATGTTTGGTTGACAAGAAAAAATTTATGTGTGGATGATTAGAAACATTTTGATAAATTTTGATGTGATTACTTATCCTAGAATAATAATTATTTAACTAAAATGAGGGTTTTTTTATTCCTTAATTTATAGAATCTTTCATTCCAAAAAGAATAAACATCATCAGGTCAAACCCAAATCACCAACACAAGTTCATAAAAATCATAATAGATCTGTAGATATATTCAAATAAATATTAACTAACACACGCACAGTATAAGCAACCAAAATAGAGGAAATGGATTTAAATAAATTTTTAATGTAATTATACAATTTTTACATCAAAATAAACTATCACCTAACTTGAAAATACAAGTACAAAAGCTACATTTGAAAGAAATTGTTACATGAAACGTATTCCAATCACTCAGGAACCATTTGGAAAAAAATTCAGTGTTTGGTTCGATATACAATAATACAATCAAAAGTGTTTGTAACTAGTGAAATATAAAATAGTAGTGGAAAGTAACTATTAAATAAATTAAATGTATTCGATAAAAAATTTAAAAAAAATAATGTTGATAGACCTAGAAAAACAACACATTTTACTCTGAGATATATTTCACCATCCAATGGAATAGGGAATCAATTATTGAAAAAGAAGTCATAATTTATCACAATGTGGACATAAATGGATGCAAAGATGGTGATGATGATGGTATGGGGTGGGAGAAAATACAAATTAATACCTCATGTGACACAAAAATTCAATTTATTGGTGTAGTGTTGTTGGACCTATTCCTCGAGATGCTGGATGACATGGGGGTTGGGTGTTAGGTTTTGGGAAATGGGGTTGAAGAGCTATCTGAAATCCTCATAGTTGTTGGGATTATTGTGGATCAAAAGCACATCACGTAGTAGCTTTACGTCATCGGTTCAATTGATGATGTTGTGTAGGAAAGAGTAGAAGGAGGTGAAGTCCAAGTTGAACCCCTTATCGTGGAACATCTCATAAACGATCATGTTTCTAAATAGATTCTAAAAGGAGAGATCGGTTGTGTGACGTGAGAACTCCAGCTTTCTAAACATCAACTAGTGATTGGTCAATCAAATTTCAGAATCGTAGGTCTCCAGATTGATTTCATTCACCCAAAAATCCAACATGTTATTAAATGAATACCATTGACCCCCTCACCTATAAATCAACTTTATCCTCATGATTTTCTCTGAAGTGTAGTTTGGGGGTTCTAAAATCTGATGGGTGTGACTGAATCCGACATGTCTGAAGTGTCGCAGGAAGGTCAAAAAGAGTAAGAGATGATGAGAAGCAAAATATAGCTGAATCGACCTAGGCTTAAAGGCAACGCCACCCAAGAAGGTTTTTTTATGCTTAAAGACAACATCACCATCACCGGAGTTGCACCACCAATTCTGGGCTAAGGGAAGAGGCTAAAGAAAGAGGAAATCACAACAGGCTTCCAAAATCTATCACGTTCAAGTATCGCTATTACAAAGGGGTGGAAATACATTATAAAGAAAAAAAATAAAGGAAAATGTCCCGATTCGAGTTACAAGGCATGAGGAACCCAAAAGGAACATAAAAAACATAAAACAACACTTTCCCATACCATTTAATGACCCCACTAGCTAAAGTAGTGGGATTCCCTCTTATTGATTCTTTTCTTCACCTTCTATCTCATATTTAATGTGCTGCTACGAATTTCCATCCATTTTCATGTGGATAAGTGATTTTGGCCCCAAAATAAGGGTGTTGTGTCCCACCATGGTGTTGGATGTCAAGATGTGCAGGCTGGTCCAATTCGTATAACAATTAGGCATAAAATTTTTATCATGCCCAAAATTATTCTCCTTGGGATGAATCTAATCCATATCACCCCCTGGTTTGTAGTCATTTTCCCCCTTGTTTAAGCACTTTTAATGGACCTTCAACTCATAGTGGAAGCTTCATCTTCCTTTTTGATGGAAGTATCTCCTTGCAAAGGTGAATCCACACATTGTCTCTAGGTTGGAAAATAGACTCCTTAAAATGCTTGTTTGATATCCTCTTGTATGCTTCACTAGACTTATCCATTTGAGCATGAATAGATTCATAGAGCTTCTTCATCTGATTGGTCTTATCCTCTACATCAATATTCACATGAAGATAAAGAGGCAAAGAGAACAATTCTATAGGAGTGATTGGATTTAATCCATA
This sequence comes from Viscum album, assembly GCA_963277665.1. NCBI lineage: Eukaryota > Viridiplantae > Streptophyta > Magnoliopsida > Santalales > Viscaceae > Viscum > Viscum album. Next base: position 686,697,518 of record OY728137.1, on the reverse strand, counting down.
AACCACTTCGAATGGAGAATGTAGAGTGATAACACTGGGAGATCTATTGTTTGCAAATTCAGCTTGTCCAAGCTTCAAATATCAATCTCTCATGCTCTTGTTCACCGATGTTCTCAGAATAGTTCCCAATGTATGATTAGTAAGTTATCTTTGTTCATCTGTTTTAGGGTGATAGGATGTGCCAAAAAGAATTTTCGTACCTAATTTCCCCCCACAATGTCCGCCAAAAATGGCAGAGAAATTTAGTGTCTCTATCTGAAACAATACTGTGAGGAATGTCATGAAGGTGAACTATCTTCTTGTAAAAACAATTTTTCCATATTTGCAACATCTTCAGTCTTATGAAAAGGTATGAAATGATCCATCTTAGAAAATTGATCAACAAAAACCATTATTAAATATGTACCTCACAGAGTCTTTAATAAAGCCAAAATGAAATCCATGCTAAGATCTTCCCATGGTTGCTCCGTAATAGGTAACAGAGTGTATAAACTAGGCTTGAAATGGCTCTTTACTCTTTGACATGTTCCACACCTCAAAATAATTGAATTGAAATCTGATTGCATCTTTGTCCAGTAGAAATGCTCCTTTAGTATCTCCAAGGTTTTATGGATGCCAAAATAACCAGCAAGTCCCCCTTCATGTGCTTCCTGAATGAGAATGTCCCTATAATTACTCTTTGGAACAAAAAAATTGTTTCTCCAAAAGAGAAACCCATCATGTACAAAATAATCCTCCACAAATCTATCTTGACATTAGATTAAAATAGAATTAAACTCCATATCATGGTGATAATCTCCTCTCATAAGCAAAAATCCAAGAATTCGATCTTCTATAATGGTAAGTAATGCATAACTTCAAGATAAACCATCTTCAACCTGATTATCTTGCCCCTTCTTGTATTTTTACACAAATTAGAATGATTGTAAGAATTACACCCACTTTGCATGCCTCAAACTCAACTTGTGTTGACCATTGATAAACCTCAATGTCTGGTGGTCAGAATAAAGAACCAACTGCTTCGGTCTCAAATAACGAGACCAATGATCTAGTGCTCTTATAACCACATAAAATTACTTATCATAGGTGCTGTAATTTCTCCTTGAATCATTCAGTTTTTCACTGAAATATGAAATAGGATGCTTGCTTTGGATGAGAATAGTGTCTATCCCAACTCCACTTGCATCACATTCCACTTCAAAGAGTTGATCAAAATCAAGAAATTCCAAAACCAGTGCTTCACACAACTTTTTCTTAATGATTTAAAATGATTCATTTTCTGCATTTGAACACTCAAATTTCCCCCTTTCAAGAATTCAGTGATAGGTTCCATGATAGTGCTGAAATTGGAAACAAAGTGATGATAAAGAGATTCCAAACCATGGAAGCTTCTTACTTCCGTGATGGATTCTAGTTGTGTCCTGGACTGATTACTTCCACTTTTGATTCATACACCATGACGCCTTCTTTAGTTACCACATATCCCAAAAACACCACTTTTTTCGAAAATAACATGCATTTTTTCAGCTTTCCATAAAGATTTTGTTTCCGTAGAACATGAAATACCCGCCGAAGATGATCCAGATGGCTCTCCACATCCTTGCTGTAAATCAAGATATCATCTAAATAATCAACAAAAAATATAAAAATAAATGGTTTTAGCACTTCATTCATGAGTCACATGAATGTGATAGAAGCATTTGAGAGGCCTAATGGCATGACCATCCACTCAAAAAATCCTCCTTTAGTTTTGAAGGTCGTTTTCCACTCATCCCCTTCCTTCATTCAAATTTGGTGGTATCCACTATGAAGATCAACCCTTGAAAATATTGATGAACCATGTAATTCATCAAGCATATCATCGAGTCGTGGAATGGGATAACTGTATTTGATGGTAATATTATTGATAACTCCACTATCAATTCACATGCGATATGTACCATCTTTCTTCAGCACCAACAATGCTGCAATAGAACACGGGCTCATGCTTGGCCTTATAAAGCATTGATCCATCAACTCATCTACTTTCTTCTGCAATTCCCTTGATTATCCAAGATTACACCAATATGCTGGTTTATTAGGCAATTGTGCACCCAGTACAAGATCAATCTGGTGTTCAATACCTCTAAATGGTGGTAATCATGATGGATGATCATTAGAAAAAAAGTCATGATATTACCCAATTAAGGAATCATAAAGTGGATGTTGATGACTCTTCTCCTCATGGATTTACTTTTCCATCATCAATAAAGAAAAAACTGTCTTTTTCATATTTATGGATTTTCCGCTTGAGCTTTATTGATAAAGAGACTATCTTTGGGCACTTACAGAAAAGATTTTTCTTGAAGAGTTTGGGATAGCTTCAAAGTAGAAAGTGTGATATTCTTTTCCCCATATTGAAATGAATATGTTTTCTTCCTCCCATCATATTTCACTTCTCGGTAAAACTACCAAGGCCTTCCCAAAAACAAGTGACAAGAATTAATATGAATAACATCACACAATACCTCATGAGCATAGTTCTTACCAATGGATAATGAAATCAGAACCTATTTGTGGACTTGGAGTGTGCTCCCATTGTTCAGCCATTGCAATTTATACGAGAGAGGATGATTATGAATTGGAATCTTCAATTTCTCCACTAGTATTGTTTACACCACATTTTTATATCTCCCACTATCAATAATCACCATGGACACCCGATGATTAATGGTGCAGTGGGTTTGGAACAAGTTTTCTCTTTGATCATCTTCTGGGAAGATTTGAGCTTGCAAAACTCTTCGTAGCTCAAGAATGTTGCCCACATCATATTCTTCCCCAACAAGTTCCTCATTTTCAGATTCTCTACCACCATGTTCATCATCATTGATTTCCTCTTCAATCTCTTCAATCTATTTAATATTAATAATTCAGTTGTTAGGGAAATTTTCCTGAAAATGAATTTGAAACAATTTCGACTCCCACAATTAATAGAGTTGGACTTCTCTATTGGTTGTTCCATATCATTCTCTTTCCCTTTATCCAATAACTTGTTCCTTCCAAATTCCTTCCCACCAAAAAAAAATTTATTAGAATAAATACCTTTATAAATAGTTGTACCTATATTGTAGTTTTTGAGCACCGGTGCCTTTGAGGAAAACTCTTTCTTTTCCACCTTGATCGCCAGTTTGAAAACATTATCAAGTGAGTAGAATGGTTTCAAATCCACTAAATATGCAATTTATTCAATTATTCCAACCAAAAACCTTATAATCATTTTCTCGTTATATTCTGGAACATCACATCACATAAATAAATGATCAAACTCCTGAATGCACTCTTCAATAGATTTATCTTCTGGTCGTAGGCTATGCAATTGGAAATAAAGCTCTTGCTTATAATTCTCAGGCAGAAATCATCTCCTCAAAAGCTTTTTCAACTTCTGCTATGAGCGTATTTTGATTTTTTCATCACGTTCCTACTGTTTCTTCAAATTTTCCCATCAAAGAGATGCAAAATCATTAAATTTCAGAATGAATAACTTGCACTTCTTCTCGTAAAAATTTTCTTAAATTAGAAGAACTGTTCGATTTCCCGCATCCAATCCAGAAAATCATCTGGATTCATACTCCCCTAAAAATATGGAATGTTAGTCTTGAACCCTCTTTCAATATATCCATCATCACTTCTTTTTCGCATATCCACCTCTGAATCACTTGAATCACCACCATTTTCATGATCTCCATAAAATGGCACTGGATTGAACCTATTATGTGGTTATGGATGTCAAGGATTCTGTTGTGGTAGAGGGGAGTCAGGACAAAGTGCTCTCAACATTTGAGCAAGTTGCTCACCAATTTGAGTAATTTTCCATTGTAGTTGTGTGTTATCTATTTCCGATAGAGTATGAGGAGTAGAAGATCCGATCTAGTGTGACATGATTGATAGTAAAAAGAATAATACGATATAACTTACTCGTTTGAATCGTGGCTCTGATACCAGCTAATGTGTCACGGGAAGCTCAAAACGAGTAAGCGATGATGAACGGTGAAATGTAGCCGAATCGACCAAGGATTAAAGGAAACACCACCCGCCAAGGTTTCTCCATGCTTAAAGACAATTTCACCAAAACTTGAGTTGCACCACCAATTCTGGGCAAAGGGAAGAGGATAAAGTAAGAGGAAAGCACAACAGGATTCCAAAATCCATCACCTTCAAGTATCAAAATTACAAAGGGGTGAAAATACATTATAAAGGAAAAATAAAGAAAGGAAAATGTCCTAATTAGAGTTATAAGTCATGGGGAACCCAAAAGTCACATTAAATATACAAAACAACACTTGTGCATACCATTTAATGACTCCACTAGCTAAAGTAGCGAGATTCCCTCGTAATGATACTTTTTTTACCTTCTCTATTATCTTTAATGTATTTCTACGAATTTCAATATATTTTCATGTTGGTAAGTGATTTTGGGTCCCAAATAAGTGTATTGTGGCCCAACATGGTGTTGGATGTCAAGAAGTGTGGGCTGTTCCAATTCGAATAACAATTGGGCTTAAAATTTTAATCAAGCACAAAATTGTTCTCTTTGGGCTGAATTCGGTCCATATCAATGTACCCGAGTAGTTGAGAGGGTTCACCGGTTTTATATTTTTTGATCCACATCGGACTATTGGATTGGACAAATCTCTCCATAAACACCATCATCTCATTAGGTTCACCTCCTGATGAGTCTAACAAGCTCACCATGACTTTATATGGGATTTGGTTCTCTGCCATGAATAGGTCTTTTAGCACATGAGCTCTTTCATTGAACATCATAGGGATATATCGTCACTTGTTCCAATTCCAGCTAGCATAATGAAATATATAATCCATCGTGAAAACTAATACAAAGCATTCATCTTGTATCATTCTATTGTTGAACCCAGCTTCACCATAACAATTTAGTTCATCCTGGTCCGCATAACATTCAATCAATCCCGCATTTATGTGATTATCTTACGCACTATCAAACCCCTCCCACATATTGTCAAATAAAATATAGATGGATCATCGCTTCAGGTTTATTGTTTTCTTGAACTCGTTCTCATTGAGGCGGCGGTGGTACGGGCTAATATAGAAAACCCGAGGCATGAAATATATATCGAAATTTTGGACATGTCTTGTCATTTAAGGAATCATATATTTTTTCAGCCCTCCTCTATCATACCGACCCCTATAAACATCATCGGGTAAATTATATAGATTTCATAAATAATTAAGGAGATTTTTGATAGGGGTGTTGGACACCTCCACCACCACCATATCTGACATTGCTAATATCCAGGTGGAAAAAGTCATTCACGGCTTGTTTGGAACAGGTGATTTGGATGAGACGAAATAAAAAAGATGGATGGGAAGTGAGTTACAGTGTCTGTTGAGGTATCAACTCATTTTATAGGTGTGATTCTGTAGTAAATAGAACAAAACTAAACGATTGAAAGTGATTTCCTTGTTACCTCAATAGATACTAGAAATCAATTACCATACAATTGTTTAATTTCATGTCCCTCAAATCACCAATTCTAAATGAAGCATGAGTGACTTTTCCTACCTGTAGATTGGTGATGTCAGACACGGTGGTGGTGGAGGTATCCAGCAGTCAAATCGCAAACCTTTTTAATTCGGTATGGAATCCTAAAAATTTACGCGATGATATTTCTAAGGGTTGGTATGATATTGGAGGACCTCAAATACATAGGATTCCTGAAATGGAAATACATGACCAGAATTTTAATAAATATTTCATTCCCTGGGTGGTCCCTATTAGCCCGTACCACCATCGTCTCAATGAGAACTAGTTCAATAAAATGATTGACTTAAAGTGACACTCCATCTAGATTTTATTCCAAAAAATATAGGATAGGTTTGAGAGTGCATATGAGAATCTCAGGAATGCAGGATTAATCAACTGCTATGTGGACTAATATGAACTGAATCATTATGAAAAAGTTGAGTTAAATAATATAATGATACAGGATGGATGCTTTGTGTTGTTTTTCATGATGGATTACATGTTTCCTTATGAGAGATAGAATTGAAACAAGTATAGATATCTTTTTATGACGGTCGATGAAAGAGCTTGTCCACTGGAAGACCTATTCATGGGAGAGAGCTAGATCCTTTATAAAGTCATGGTGAGCCTATTAACATCCTTAGGAGGTGAACCTGATGAGATAATGGTGTTCATGGAGGGATTTGTCCAAGCCAGTAGTCTGATGTGGATCGTAAAATTTAACATTGGTGAACCCTCTCATCTACTGGGGTACATTTTTTATTCAATCACACCCATCATATTTCAGAACCCCTCAAACTAGACATCAGAGAAACTTGCAGGGATGAAATTGATTTATAGGGGAGGGGTTGATAGTATTCATTTAAATAACTGTCAGAGTTAAAGGCAACTAGAATCTACCCGGAACCCTCCGACACTAGAATTAGATTAACCATTCACCGGTTAATGTTTAAAAAGCTGGATCTCCCGCCTATCACAATTAGTCTCTCCTCCGAGACTTTGTGCCAAAACCAAATCCCTTATGAGACGTGTCGCGATAAGGGGTCCAACTTAGAGTTCTCCTCATTCTATTGATTTCTGGATAACATAATTGATTGTGTAGATGAAGTAAAGTTTTTGTGTGACTCACATGTGATCCCAAAAATCTTGGCAATGATGAGAATGTCGCATAGATCTTTAACCACATTCCCATAACCTAACACCCAACCCCTACGTCCTCCAGAACCTTGTGGAACAAATTTAGTGACACTACATCAGCAAATGGAGGTTTTGTGTCGCTTGATGCTTCAATGAGTATTTTTTCCAACCACAGACCCTCCTTATCATCTTTACATCAAATTTATGTCCTCAAGCTGAGAACTTATGACTTCTTCTTCAATAAGTGATCCCCTCTATTGAAGGTTGGTGAAATAAATATCAGAATAAAGTGTTTTTTGTTAGTCTTATCAACATGATTTTTTTAAATTATTTATAATGGAATTTGATGTATTTAATAATTACTTTTCACTATTATCTTACATTTCACCAGTTGCAATCACTTTTGACTGTATTATTGTATAGCGAAAAAAACGCCGTAAAAGTTTTCCAAATGGTTCTTGAGTGATTTGAAGACGTTTCTTGTAATAATTTATTTGGAATGTAGCTTTTTTACTTATATTTTTGTATCAAGTGCCATTTTATTTTGATGTAAAAATTTTAGAACTATATATAAAAATTATTTAAACATCGGTGCCTTTATTTTGAGTGCTTCTACTGTGATTTTTTAGTTAATTTCTATTTGAAGATATCTTCTGATCCATTATAAAGTCTATGAACATATGTTAGTGATTTGGGTTTGACCTGATAATTTTTTTGGAATGAAGAATTTTATTTAATGAATTAGAACATCCTCATGGTAGTTATGTAATGGTTCTTCCAGGATAAGGAATCACATCCAAATTTACCAAAAATGTTCCCAAACATCCACCCATAAATTTTTCCAGGTCAACCTAACATTTTAACATTGTCATCATTTTTTTAATCATAACAAACTAAAACATGGTCATAATTTACATGATTTCATTTCATTTCATTCCATCAATACACGTTTTGGTAACTAAATGGGTCCTCGTGTCTCTAGGATTGACACTTTTTTTATACTTAGAGAGATATTCTTTCTCTAGTTGTAATTGTTTGAAGATTTAAATTATCTCCAAAAACCATTTTACTTCACCTTTATTTGAGTTTCCAATTATCTCCAAAAACCATTTTATAGATTGTGCGGATGTGGTTGAGGTAGACAATGCCATCACAGAAGGAAAATCCACTACAAATGCAGTAGTCTCACCTGAAATAGGTAGACTTCGCACGTGTGGATCTTCAAATTCGAATTAATCAGTTGAAGGACTTGAAGAATATCACAACAGTTGAATAGAATCTTGATCAGAATAATGAAATGTGACAATTAAGGAGGAATGCCTATCACAGCAGTTGAGTGTGCGCTAGACATAGTAGATCCCAGTTGGTGCATATTATAAGGCACTAGAATAAGGTTCAATCCTACTATAGTACTTACAAAAGAATTGCAATAGAAAAAAAATGTTGAAGGTTGCGCATCAAAAAAATAAAAAAAAATCATCTTGCAGAGGACACAGCTAGAGCAGTCAAGCTGACACAGCTGAAGAAAATTACACACTTTAGTGGAAATAAACTCCAAATATTTATTTAATGTTATTTGATTGAGTCTCAAATTTATGTAGAAACTCCCTACTCCAATAAGTCTAGTCTAACACACAACAGGGGCAGACAAATCACAGCACATTAGCCCTACTCCCAAGATAATTGGTTTCTTCTTATCAAACTCCATGTCAAAATCAATGAATTCAAGAGATAATTTGGGATTTAAAACACTAAAAAATTGGTATTCCATACTCTTCTAGGATTAATGCTGTATATAGAGAATTTGATACATGAGGCAGGGTTGACTCTGTCCAGACTAATTAGGAGGTTGGATGACTGGAAGGTGGTCCCATGGATGCCGATTTTTAATAGAGATGATCTAACGTCTTGGATCACCAAAGATGAGAAATATTTTTCGTAAAATCAAAAAGGTGAAGAGATGAATATTTGGAGATAAAAACTACACATTTCAGGTACGTTTGGATAATGGTTTATGTCATTGGAATAATCAATTCTAGAGCTCTTGTGTATTCAATGCAAAGAAGAGATCCTCAAGAAATACAGAAGAGGGGAAAAGGAGAAAACTGAGATTAATTACTCTATCCAACAGATTTTTTCAAAAATATGTGAAGGAAACAAAAAATTTGGTTGAAGGTATGAAGACTGCTGATGTATGGAAGTATGGTTTGGTGGAAATAAAAAGGATGACAAAGACCTAACTGATTCAGTAAAGAGTGGAAAAATGAGAGGTACTCCTAGAAAAAGGCATAAGAAGAATATGAACTATCACTAGTGCAGAAAACGTTTTTTACGTCGGTTATTTTTAATTTTTTACGTCATTTTCTAGCCGACGTTAATACGTGCGACGTTATAAATAAGGTTTTTGATGTCGGTTATTTAAAAACCGACGTCAAAAAGCATAAAATCGCGATGTTTATCACGTCGGTTATAGAAGAACCGACGTGATAAACTGGGGTGAGGGTGGTTTATCACGTCCGTTCTATAAGAACTGACGTGATAAACCGGGCTGAGCGTGGTTTATCACGTCGGTTCATATAAAACCGACGTGAAAACCCGGGGGAGGGGAGTTTATCACGTCGGTTATTGACTAACCGACGTGATAAACTGGTGGGAGGGGGTTTATCACGTCGGTTAGTCAATAACCGACGTGATAAACCCTTGTCCAGGCCGTTTAGAACGTCCTTTATTCAATAACCGACATGCTAAACCATTCTCCAGGCCCTTTATCACGTCGGTTATTAAATAACCGACGTGATAAACCATTCTCTAGGCCTTTTATCACGTCGGTTATTAAATAACCGATGTGATAAACCATTGTCCAGGCCTTTTATCACGTCGGTTATTTAATAACCGACGTGATAAACTATTTTACAGGCCTTTTATAATGTCGGTTATTAAATAACCGACGTGATAAACTATTTTCCAGGCATTTTATCACGTCGGTTATTAAATAACCGACGTGATAAACCCAATTTTTTTTTAAACAGAATGCAGTGATCTTCTCTCCACCAGAATCAACCAGAAAATAAATCAAGAAATCATACCACAAAAACAGAAGTACATCAAAAATATTCATGTAAATAGATAACATATAAAACTTACCCACTAGACAGCATACACCCTCATTTATACCCCATGGACAGCCCTCCCCCACCCCGTTGGAGCCCTCACCCTCATGTATACCCCCTGGACAGCCCTCCCCCACCCCGTTAGAGCCCCCACCCTCATGTATACCCCCTGGACAGCCCTCCCCCACCCTATTGGAGCTCCCACCCTCATGTATACCCCTTGGACAACCCTCCCCCACCCCATTGGATCCCCCACCACACTCTTGGACTGCCCCCCCGACCCCCGGACACCCCCAAACACCCCTCGACAACCCCCCACCCGCCTGAACAGCACCTCCTCACCCCCTCACCCCACTTGACAGCCCCCACCACACCCCTGGACAACCCCCCCCCCCCCCCCACCCCTGGACAGCACTCCCACACCCCTGGACCGGCTTCCCACACCCCTGGACATCCCTGCCACCCCCCAAGACTGTCCCCCCACCCCACCGGACAGCCCTCCCAGACCGCTGGACACCCCCAACCCCACTGAACACACCCCCACACCCTGGGAACCCCTCCCCCACAGACCCAAATCCATACCATAAGAACCATCAAAAGTAGACCAAAACAAGAAGTAGAGAAAAATTAAACATTCACTTATATAACATTCAAAACTTACACTGTCAACTTCAAAAAAAAACTAAATCAAACCTAAACAACTACCAAATAGACAATTAAAATGACAATATTCAAAATTACATTTTACATTACAAACAACTAAAATTCAATCAAACCTGTAAAATAATTTGACCACTCCACTTGTACGTGTTTTATGTCTTCAGCAGTATAGGTTTGAGGGTCATCAAAAAGCTACAAATGAAAAAGAAGATAGTTTACGTGTATAATGAATAAATCAAATTGAAATATGATGGCAAAGTTTAAGAGGAAATCGTACCAGGTCAAAATTCACAACTGTCCCAGTTGTTATTATTTCATACATAAATCTTAACATATAATATCCGCATTCGATGAGGCCTTGTTGTTCATGACAATTCTGTTTTGAATGAGTGTAAATTAAATATATTATTTTTATGTAATAAATCAAAAAGTACAAATTATAAATGGAAATTTACCTTCGCCTTTACATATTTGATCTTTGCATTTCTTTTCTTTGTGTTTTTTCGAAAGTGGACCCATGCACTGTTAGAAAATAATACGAATGGGGTAAATTTAAAATTTATTATAATATATAAAACTATTGAGAAATTGAAACTTACTTTTCCAATATATTCTTAAAACTTGCCCGTACATCACCATGAACAGAGCATATCCAATAAAGAGCTTTCTCCCTTGGGCAAAAAATCCCTAACATCCAATGATTACTGATAAAAGGAAATTTAATGTTAGGGGTTTTTTATGTTAAAAGATAATTAACTATTTGAGAGAAATGTGTTTCATACCTCTCACAAAAAGGCATCATCCAACATTGTTGGATTATATTCTTTTCAAATATTTTAGCAATATAAACCATTCTTTGTTCCTCAGTCAATGCACATGCTTCAGGGGAAATCAATTGCGGGTCCATGAATCCATATACTTCTGTCAGTTCATTCCTCTCACAAATTTTATAAAGATACCTAATACAAAACATATATAAGTATACATTTTTAATAAATATAACGCAGGGAAAAGGTGTTAAGACTTACATGGAAAAAATTTGCACCACGTTGATGCCCAACTTATCTCCAGTAACAAGCTCCATGATATCAGATTTTGTAATCCCCACAGTTATTTCATGTCAACAAACATGAGATTCCATTGGAAACTCATAAAAACCCAACAACAAATGTGAATATCTTGACAATCTGTCAAGACCAATGGAATCTGTATCTGATGTCACAGCCTGTTGTCTTTGTTGTTGTCTATACATTATTTCTTTACCTTTGAAGTATTCCTGTGAAAAAAAAATTAAGAGTTATAGTAGTTTTCAAATGATAAAATAACTTTAATAAAAAAATAAAATAAAAGATATAACATTCATACCTCTATGGTAATGAGTCGAAGAAGTCTGGATGGCCAAACTAAAAAATGGCCGATACTCTGTCCAACTATCGCCACCTCATCTGTAGGTATCGGTACCCTAGCTGATTTATCTATAATATCCTGTACAGTGACCCTATGATTCTCTACCTCTAATTGTTGATGATGAACTGTATCTCCTATACAATATACCAACCTGTATGCTACTATATGATGTTGAGAATCATCAACATACAACTCGCAATATGTAGGAAGCTGCGGCGGAGGCGTAGGATAAAAAATGGGGTCCGCAGGCTGAGGTGGGGGAGTGGGAGCTACTGGCGGAGGTGGAGGATAAATAATGGGGTCTTCAGGGGGAGGTGGAGGAGTGGGAGCTGTAGTCTGAAATTGTCTTTGCATTTCTGCAAACATAGACTACACCGAATCTCTAATCTTGTCTTTCATCGTCGCATTAATATTTTGAACTTCAGCCTCCAAGGATTCTATTGTTTTTTATAAACCCCCTCAATGTTAGAAGTTGAAGAACGTGGAAACACTTTTCTTACCGATACACCTGTCGGATATCCTCTTACACGACCAGGATATTCAGGCCTTCCCAATGCTGCAAATAAAATATCTTCCCTCCCAGTAGCTGTAAATGTCCCCTCTGAACTTTGATCCTCAAGAGAGTCCTGTATTAATTAATTGAACATTTCTGTAATGATTGAAACTTATATGAAGAAAAAAGTTAACTTAAATAAATTAAATAGATATCTTACAATCCTATCAGCTACGATTCTCGATTCTTCCGAAAGATATTGCCCTTTTTTTCCCTTCCGAGCTCTCTTCCATTTTTCATGTCTAGATGGAGGGGATGGAGGGGCCACCTCTCCAGAGCTTGAAGACTCAGCTCTTAGTTGTTGAAATTTTTCCGCTATCATTTTTTCTTCCAATAATGTATACCCTCCCCGAGATAAACTATGAGGGTATACATTTTTAGATTGGATCTCCTGATGAGCTTTCCTTGTTTGCTGTAATTTAAGAATAAGAAATCATTAACAAAACATTAATAAAATCATTTATATAAGAAAGTATATAAAAGTTTACATTGCCCTTACCAGAAATGACTCTTTTTTTCTACTTTCAAAAAACTGTCTCCATGTGTCTTCATCTATAAAAGGATATATACGACATGGATTGTCATGACTCCTATGACCATAAATGAAATCAGATGTGAGGGTTGATTTGAAATCCCTCCATCTCCTGGAAGCCAACGATAAGCATTTCTTCCTGACTCCTCCAGTGTCAGGAATATCAAATGTCATCTAATAAAGAAGAGGTTAAACATATTATATATACCAAAAACATTAAAAGAATGGTCAAAAAATGACAAAAGATCTTACCAAAATCGTCTCCCACAACTGAGAGATAATCGCTTTATCCACACCTCTCCAATCATCATACAGAATGCTTACTTTGGTCTTAGCCTGAGTTGCAACAAAACTCTTAAAATCTTTGGCATTCGGACCTCTAGGAATATCATCATCATCAAACTCAACTACTATCCTCTGATCCTGCGTACGGGCAAGTGATAATTTTGGTAAACGTGTTCAACCACGTTTACCAACCTTTGAACTCTTTGTCGTAATAGGAGCATGTGAATGTTCATCCCCAGAGGTATGACCAGCAATATGCTCCTCCCCAGAATCATGTGGTTGATCATCTGAATGATATGTCATTATCCTTCAAATCAAAAAAACAAACGTCGGTTCACAAATATAAAAATTCAAATATTTTAATACTACTGTAATAAAAAAAAGTGTACTAGGATACATAATAGTAAACATTGGTAATATGGTAAGCATGTTAAACAATGGTAAATATGGCAAAGATGGTCAAGATGGTCAAGATGGTCAAGATGGTAAAAAATGGAAAAAATGGTAAACTTGGGTCCTCCGGCTGGCCGGTGGGCAAGAACCGATTGGCCGGTGCCCATACCGGCTGGCCGGTGCGCTAACACCGGCTGACCGGTGGCTCTGGCAGAAAGCAATGCTTCTGCCAGAGACCACCGGCTAGCCGGTGGTCATCCACCGGTTGGCTGGTGTCACCAGGCAGTGGGCAAGCCTACTGCCTGGGTCCTCCGGCTGGCCGGTGGGCAAGAACCGGTTGGTCGGTGCCCATACCGGCTGGCCGGTGCGCTAACACCGGCTGACCGGTGGCTCTGGCACAAATCAATGCTTCTGCCAGAGACCACCGGCTGGCCGGTGGGAATCCACCGGTTGGCCGGTAGACTCAGAGAGTCCACTATCAGCCTTCTTGGGCCGACTCCTGGGCAACCTTTTTCCTAGCATCAAAACACTTGAAAACAAGTTAGAACACGATGAGAGTGATTGTGATCATTAAAATCCAAGAGAGAGGGGTACAACAATAAACATGATAAAGTAAACTAAACAAACTTAAAACAAACAATAACATATACTTATTTTATTTTAAAACATGTTTTAATAAATAAAAACTTACAATATCTAACATTTATGGAAAAAATAAATATAAACAAGAAATAAACATATGTTACCTGTAATTTTAGGAATGTACATATGGATTGTTTTCCCAAATTCCTTCGTCGTGATCATTCCTTATGGCACAAACTATGTCTTCAACATGATCATCATTATGTTTTGTTAATATTTCCATTGAAGTAGGGATCTCACATAAATCAGCATATTCATCAAGTTTATCCTCACCGAAATATTTTTTTTCCCTTGTAAAACAACAGCCCACTGCATATCTGATTGATCTACTACATAAAAAATTTGTTTTGCATGTGTTTCCATTATAAAAGAATCAGCTGTGTATTCCAATCTATTCAGATTAATAAGTGTCATTCCAAATTCATCGTGTCTGACACTGTTGTTACCGTTAAACCATTTACAGTTAAAAACGGGAACTTTAATTTTAAAGTAATCAACCTCCCATATGTCTTCAATCACTCCATAATATGCATTTGATGCAGAAATTGGGTTTTTGTCCTTAGCACTCGAAAAATGCATTGCTTCTGCAAACACCAATACACCACTATTCTGAACTGCACTTCTGTTGTCCTGAGCTTTTGTATGAAATGTATAACCATTAATGTCATAACCAAACCATGTTATCACATTTAAACATGGACCACCCACTATCCATTTTAATGTCTCTGATACATCTGATCTACCAAGAAAAGTCTTTTTAATCCATGACAAAAAATTTTTGTTGTGCTCATTCAAAATCCACATTTCTTTCTTCTTTGGATGACATTGTTTCAACTCATTAATGTGCAATGTGATATATGGTTGAGCATCAGCTATGTTCTTCAAGATGTATGATTCTAACTTCTTCATCTGTTCAGCTGAAAATGATTTGACTTTCAAGCCGCAAATCCCCTTTCCCTCATTATTAACTCGTTCATGACGAGATGGAGGCAAACCTATGTGTTGCGCCGCAGCCAAGTAGCTCGTAAAAAACTCTGCTACCTCCTCATAAATATACTTTTCAATAATGGAGGCTTCATGTCGATATAGATTTTTAACATACCCCTTTAATATTTTCATATACCTTTCAAAAGGATACATCCAACGAAGATATACAGGTCCACAAAGCTTTATTTCTCGAACCAGATGAATCATTAAATGCACCATTATATCAAAAAAAGTTGGAGGAAAATACATTTCCAGTTGACAAAGTATTAAAATTGCATCCTTTTCCAAAATGTTCAAAGAATTCACATCAATCGCCTTGTTACAAATTGAATTGAAAAAATAACACAACTTCATTATAGTCTTTCTGACACGAATGGGCAATATTCCACGCAATGCAACTGGTAGAATTTGTTGCATCATGACGTGACAATCATGTGATTTCATACCTATCAACTTCAAGTCCTTAATTGAGACAAAAAATTTTACATTAGAAGAATAACATTGAGGCACTTTGGTATCATGAAGACACTGACAAAAGCTAATTTTCTCCCTCTTCGATAATGTATGACAAGCCGGGGGAAGAAATGTCCGTCTTCCTTTAGGAGTGGGAGCTAACTCCAAATGTATTCCCATTGATAGTAAGTCTAATCTTGCATTCAACCCATCTTTAGTCTTTCCTTTAATGTCTAACAATGTTCCAATCAAAGAATCACAGATATTCTTCTCCATGTGCATGACATCAATATTATGTTTAACTTCATGATACCTCCAATATGGTAGCTCAAAAAATATTGACCTTTTCTTCCAAATATGTCTATCATTACCAGATTTCTGTGCCTTTCCCAATGTCACGTCAAGGTTTTTCACCCTCTCAAAATACAGATCATGGGATAAAGGTTTTGGAGCAGTATCAAATTCTTGTGAGCCATTAAATGCCTTTTTTAGTCTTCTATAAGGGTGTTACATAGGCAAAAACTTTCGATGACCCATGTACATTGTTTTCCTCCCATGATGCAATTGACAATAGGACGTCTGTTGTTCACAAATTGGACATGCTTTATGCCCTTTAACACTGTATCCATAAAAATTTTCATACGCTGGGAAGTCATTTATAGTGAACAGAAGCACTGCATGCAGTTGAAAATATTCCATTTTATAAGAATCATACACCCTAATACCATCAGCCCATAACAGTTTCAAATCATCAATCAACGGTGACAAGTAAACATCAATATCATTATCGGGTTGCTTTGGACCAGAGATCATTGTACTCAACATGACATATTTAAGCTTCATACAAACTTCAGGAGAGAGGTTGTAAATTACCAATAAAACAGGCCATGAACTATGTGTGCTACTGAGTGTTCGGTATGGATTCATTCCATCTGTGCACAACCCTAGTCTGAGATTTCTTATTTCATTTCCAAATGTAGAATACTGCGCATCAATTTTCTTCCATTGTGGAAAATCAGCTGGATGACGTATTTTTCCATCACATACCCGCTCTTCAGCATGCCATCTTAACCTTTTTGCATCATGTGAATTAGCAAATAAACGTTTGAAACGATTAATTATAGGAAGATACCAAAATACCTTTGAAGGGAGCTTTGTAATCTCTACATCACCCTGTGATTTTTCTTTCACCTTATACTGTGATGTCCCACATTTTGGACACTCTGACAGAAATTCATATTCCTTCCTATATATAATGCAGTCATTCGGATAGGCATGTATTTTCTTGTATCCCAATCCCATCGGGCATAATATTTTCTTGGCTTTGTAATGTGAATCTGGAAGATCGTTATCTTTTGGAAGAATGTCTTTCATCAATTGTAGCAGCTCTGTAAAACTTCTGTCACTCCATCCATGCTTCACCTTTAGGTTAATCAATCTTAACACCGCTGACAGAACCGTAAAATCTGTACAACCGGGATATAATGGTTTTTCAGCATCACCATATAGACGTGCAACTGTCGGTTCTATCTCAATTTGTTCTGCTACAATATCGCGAATCATTTCTTCAATTCCATCGGAGTTACCATCTTGCGAATCATCATCATCAGTGACATTCCGTCTAGTTTCACCATGCCAAATCCAAGGGCTGTAACTTGGATTAAAACCATGACATATCATATGATCTTTTATCTCTCTACTTTTCAACTTATTCATATTCAAACATTTCAGGCATGGACAGAAAAAAATGTCACTACTTGGAACATTTCGTTTTGCAAATTCCAAAAAGGCATCAACACCTTCCTCAAATTCATTGCTCATTCGATGTGCTGTAATCCAACTTCGACTCATTATTACCTATAACAAATATCAACAAAAAATATATATATTTAAGATAAGACAAAACATGTTTATATGAAAAAAATCATAATTTGAATGTAAAACAATTTAAAATATAAAAAAAATCTTGAAAGTAGTAGTAGTTTTCATAAGTACCCAACACCAAATAGCTATACATCATAAGTGTCATGTTAAAAATATGAATATAGACCATTTGTTTTATGTTTAATAATAAAAGAAATCACCTCACTTGGTTTTGTTGAAAATCGGACATACCATCGTATTCAAGAAATCAGATACACTTTGCATGAAAAGGTCCATCATTTTTAGGAGATGACTGAAAGAAGAAATGTATTATCAGACTCACCATGAGTCCAGAATGAAATATTTGATTGTAATAGGTATGAATTGATATTTTTATGAATGCAGATGAAAAAAGATGATGGTTTTCTCATCTAGGAGTTCTAAAAATCATAATTTTTTGAAAAAATATTATGATGTAAGAATGTTGAATGAAATTTTAAGGATAGGTATTACCGATTGTACCTGGTCCAATTTCATTCATGAAACTAATTTTCTGGACAATCATATTGAAAATATGATTTTAAGAAAATAAGTACTACCAATCTTCATCCAGAAAGACACATTCCAGCTAAGTAGGAAATAATAATGTTGCTGGAAGAATAGAACGTTACAGTACCACCCATTATTTTTCAGATTTTTCAGAAGCTAATCCACAATGTTTTAATAATCATTTGCGAGTTGAATGTTGCGAGTTGAATGAACATAATAACCATTTGCAATAAAAAAAATTCCATGAGATTCAAAAACGAACGAAAACCACATCAAGAATCGAAACAAAAACGAACGAAATAAATTCGTGGAAAGCTTACTTGAATGTCGCAAGTTGAGATGATAGATCCGAGAGCAGTGAAGAAGATAAACAATGAAGCCAAAATGAGTGTAATGCAGGCGATTGAGGAGTCGATTAGGGTTTACCGCGCGAGAGAGAGACGAGCCGGCGACTGTCAATCGAAAAAATCGTAAATGACATAACACGGGCTTTAATTTTTTTAAATGCTTTATAACGTCGGTTATATAATAACCGACGTTATAAACTATTTTTTTAGATTTTTTACGTCGGTTATAAAATAACTGATGTAAAACACACCGCTCTTTGGTTTTTTACGTTGGTTATTTGATAACCGACGTAAAAAACGCGTCGATATCGGGGTTTTTTACGTCGGTTACAAAATAACCGACGTAAAAACCCTCCCGCGCATTGGTTTTTTACGTTGGTTATTTGATAACCGACGTAAAAACCCAACAGGCGCGATTTTTAACGTCGGTTATTAAAATAACCGACGTGAAAAATCTACTCGCCGCATTGTTACGTCGGTTATATATAACCGACGTAAAAAATGGTGACGTAAAAAATGATTTCTGCACTAGTGTATTAGCACAACTGTTTATAGAGGTAGGGGAAGTAATTTCTGAAACCAATACAGGTTTAAAACAATCAGAAAATTTTGGTCTTCTGACATGTGTTGGGGAGGAGTGGTTGTTGCTGTCTAATGTGACCGGCTCTAGTATGCTTGGGGTGTCTAATTCCGAGTAGTACTTCAGATACAATATAGTACGTCCAAAAGAGGCAAACTTTGGTTTTGGTTATATTCCTAGTGTGGAAACATGAAATAGAGAAAGGGAAGTTCTCAAACTAAGTTTCTGAGATAACAAGTGGTCTGAAAATGAAAATTTTGAGTGAAAGGCGGTGTTGGTTGGAAAGGAAATTTTAGAAGATTGTTCAGCATCCTAATATATTGCCCGAGCCAGAGGCTGAAAGAAAGAAAAAAGTTATATGTGAACTATCTAAATTGATGTACTTAAAAACATAATGTTTTGACCAAAAGGCCTCCTAAACATTGTGGTGCATGGTCGGGTGTTTTTGATCACTGGGAATTTTAGGCTTGGTCAGGATTCCTTTAGAAACTCATTGAAACTGATTTTTAACTGAGTGTTATTAGAGTATTTAACCACTCAGATTATGGAGCACATACTGCGCAGTTGACCTACGAAATAACCACCTTGAGGAAAAGGTGATATTTCAAGATGGTGGTAATGATAGGTAGGTAGGGGTGGGGTTGTGTTGGGTGAGTAATATAGGGTTGTCTGCATGGTTCTGTTTGTGTGGGGCTATTGTTGGAGATTTAATAATCACTCAGGCGCAGTATAGTAATGTGTAATTGATAGTGGTTGGGTGCGGTTGAGCTCCTGGGGGTTGGTTGAGGTATTAAACAAGAGGGTTTGTCTGGGGAAGGAGAGGGCACTCATGCCTATCACTATTCATCTAGTCAAGTTTGATATCTCCTCATTCCCACATCCTTGAGGGAGAAAATCACCTTACAAGTAATCAATCAAAGAATAACTTCACATATCGATGGTTGTAGGACCTTCATGTTAGCACCCAAAATTCGACGATCAATATTCTTATGGACACTTTATGCATGTATGGATGATATAGAGAGATTTTACCTCAAATACTTCGATTCATGGTCGCTAGTGAAGAATGCTTATCAATCCTACATTCAATCCAAATGAGTAACTATTCATATAATTTCTGTGATTAAATATATTCAAGTGAGATGCGAGATCCTCGGGAATTTACCATAGTCTGGATCATTGGAAAAACAAAGTTACATCGATCTGGCGATGAAAATTTAAAATTAGAGGCCCATCTGCATTTGTTGCAACCTCTGATGTTGACAAAACTTAGACTGAAAATTCTATCTAAACATTCAATAGAAAATTAGCGCAGACACTTCCACTTGAAAAATCCAGTAGAGGATTACATCAGAAAAATTCAGTGAAAACTTTTTCACTAAAAATCAATGGAAAATTCTTTAGAAATTTGTACTGGAAAATTTTAGGTCAAATTTATCCATAGGCCTCCACTAAAAAATTATAGTTGAAAGCATCTGTAATGTTTCATATAAAAATATTTATATTTCTAATATATTTCCAATTAAAATTTTTATGAGAATATTTCATTTAAATATTTCAATGAAAAATCATACAATAATATTCTAATGAAATTTAAAATGAATTTTTCACTCAAATTATCTATTAGAATATTACATTTAAGTATTTTAATGGAAAATTACCTAGAATTATTTTACAATGGAACTTTCCACTTAGTTAACATAAATGTTATGTTGGAAAATTGTAATGTAACATTTTAATCAAATTTTTAGATATGTTTTCAATAAACATTTGAATTTTCCAATGGAATTTTCAACTCAAAGATAGTCAGAGGATATTTCAATTAAAAGTTTTTGTTAAGTATTAAAATGAACTCTTCCAATGAAATCTTTTAATTAAAAAACAAATTCAAATATTTCAACAAATTTCAAATAAAATATTCTAATATAATTTATCACTCAATTCTCTTCTAAAAAATTCCAATGAAATTTCTAATAAAATTATTTAAAGGTTTTTTTACTTATTTCATTACATATTATAAGCTTTAATATTTCATTTTTTATTTGATGTTTTTATTTTGTTGGGTCGTTAAAATATTTTTTTCGTATTTTTTATTGTATAATATATTATTTGGGTGTTTTTAAAATTTCTAAGGCTATAAAATTATTCTAATTAGATTATATTTAATTTTTACAATATTTGATTATTAATTATATGGTATATATTTTTTATAATTAATCAAATTAATTTCCATTTTATTATTATAATATTTTAAAATAATTATATCATTGATTTTTTTATATTTTATAATCAGGTAATATAGGTGTAAATCTTATTATGCAATGTTTTATAATTTAATTAATTATTTTAGTTTACAAGTTCACTTTTACGATTCTAAATGAATATATAAGTATATTTATTAGTGTAAAGGCATTAAATTAATTATAATATAAAATAAAATTTTCTTATCATTTTTATTTTTTTATATTTATCATTTGACTATATATATTATAATAATTATATTACATACAAATTATAAGATTGATTATATTTTTCTTTTTCGTTTAAGATTTATTATTATAATTGAAACTATTTTGTTATTTAATAATAGGTTTTAGTTTATAAATATATTATTATTATAAATTTATATTTTTATATTTTATTCATATCTTTATTATTAGTATATTTAATTTAGATTTTATAATTAATTTTTTATTATAATTTTCATTTATGTAATAAAGCACTTTACATGACCAACCCAAACAATGTTATTTCCAAAGAAAAATCATATAAATCATTCCCTTTAACATAATAATATATATTTTGTTGATTAACAACTAAAATTGAAATAATTTTTTTTTGGTAACAACCCTATAAAATAGAAAACGCACAATAAGTCTAAAATTACATTGAAACATAAAATATCCTAATAAACCAAGTTATGATTCTCCAAGGCTTATTATGGTCTTTTATAATCAAATTCAAAAGAAGAAACTTCTTGAATTTGTTGAGTTAAATTCATCAATAAACTCATCATAATCAAAACCATCAACAAAACATTTTTATTTGAAAAATCGTTGTTAATGAACATAATCTCTCCTACAACATGATTATTAGAAGATAAGTTATGATGAACATTAACTTATAAAATCCTCTCACCCCTCACACAATAATATCAAGTATGATCTTCCATTACTAGATCAAATTCAACAAAAAATTTAACAATTTTACAAAATATCTCATCATCCATCTCATAAATCTTCTCATTTCTTATTCAAAATGACATGTTATTTCATGAAATCAGCCTAAAAAGTCCAATTAGAGTACATCCCATTAAAGTACACAAGCCAGTTCATTTCATGTTCGACACAATTAATAGGGTAGAAAAAATAAATATGAAAAGTAAACTATCCCTCATGTCTAATTTCCGAGAGAAATAAAACATATTCTCTTAAGAACATAATTGGGTCACACAGAACCAACAAAATTCTCTTCTAAAATTAATATTTTCTCCCAATATAGAATCATAATTCACATCCACATCATTTTTTAAGACAAAAATTATTCAATATATAAGATCATGAATCATAGGAATAGTATTTTCATGATCATCCTCCTTGGAATTCTCATCCATGTCACGACCCGCCCTCGGGGTCCGTGCCGTGACTACCACAAGCCCGCCTTCCATAGGCCAGGGGCTGCCGACTAGCACCAAGGCGTAAATCCCAACAAAAAGGGAAGGCATTGCCTTTGAAAAGTAAACAAGCACCACAGAGTAAGAAAGCGGAAAGTAAACACTAAGTAAAAACAGAGTACAACTGAAAGTACGGAAAAGTAAATGGGCCAGTATACAAACCCAAAATGAAAGTAAAGTACAACTCGAAAGGGAAAATAGCAACTATAAGTAAAAGCTGCTACGCCGAGCTGTCCACTGGAGATCCCACCTGAAGGATGGGTACAGATAGCTCCACTGCTCCACGGGTCCCACCGTCCGCTCCGAGTACGTCCCGCCTAGTGGTCCACCCCCAGGTACCGTCCTGCTCTGCAAGCCTCAGCCAAGATCAACGTTGTCCGTCGCCTGCAACCAACACAACGTAGTGCGGGCATAGCCCGTGCAGGGGTGAGTATAAGCTACTCAGTAGGGACCCCGAGACCCCTGAAGGTCTCCCAAAATCCACATAGGATAAACCAAAAAGAAAGGTACAATCACGAAGTAACAACCGACACTACTTAGGTATATGCCCATACATATACCTAAGTCATAAATTCCAATGCGCTCCAACCTCCGAGCCCAAGTACAACTCAGTCCACACAGGAAAGTAAACGTATTCCACACATGAAAACAAAACGTAATCCACACAGGATAGCACAACACAATCCACACAGGAAAGCAACAGGATTCAGCTCACACAGGTATACTTCTTCGAAAGACGATAAAGATGATCTCTGATCCATCTAAGTCGTCGGACCCATAAAGGATCGATAGGTAACTAACCCCCGCAAAAGACCCACACAGGATCGGGCCCACATAGGACCTGTAGGCGCTGGTTCACACAGGACCGCTGAGCGCAAAGACCCACACAGGATCGGACCCACACAGGATCGGGCCCACACAGGACCTGTAGCACTGATCCACGTAGGATCGCTGAGTGTTGTAGTCGTCATCGTCGAATCCACACAGGATCTCTGTACTTTTGTCGTCGCAGTCAGAGTAGCAGTAGCAGTCACAGTCGCAGCCAGCACTAGGGTTCCCACACACAGCAAGCTCGTACAGGAGGATCCGCTCCACGAGCCGAGAGACTGATACATCAACTGTCACAAAGTCCAGAGTTGATGTATCCAAAAGTTCTGTATCGTCAACAGGAACTCAACGCAACAGACAGCGCGTCGATCGGACGCCCGGTCTGAGAGTTATTGGCATTTTCGTCTCCGGGACCCGGTTGGTTTTTAAGGAAAAACCAACCCGACCGTACCCCACCTGCGTCCAAACTTCGGGCGGAGTATGCCAAAAGATCCGTCTCTCTAAGAGGAACACAAAAAAGCTGACGGCATGTCAATCGGACGTCCGTAGCTCAAGATATGAGCGTTTCCGCTCCGAAGGCCCGGTTGGTTTCGTGTACGAACCAACTCGGCCAAACTCAAAGTATTCCTAAACCCTGAGTGTAATATACCGAAACGACCGTCTCGATCCAAGGATCGTGTTGCCGCAGACGGTTCATCATTCGGAGGTCCGTAGCTCAAGTTATGATCAAAAGACCGAAGTTGTCTCGAAAACGGGGGGTCCGGGTCCAGGCCGACCCGGCCCGACCCCCCCCCCCCCCGGGTCGTCCCGAACCGGGTCGAATCGAACCGGGTCGACCCGGCCCGGCCGGCGGCGATCCGGCGAGGTGGCGCGGACCGGTGCGGCAGCGCGGTCCGGCGCGGCCTGCCGCCGCTTGTCGCCACGCGCAGGGGGCAAAGCCCCCGATTCATCAATTAGGCGGCGCGGCTTTTAGCCGCGCCTTTGGAAACCCCCCCCCCCCCCCTCGTGGGGGGGCCTGCTTTGAAAAGAACTAGGGGGCCGCCTGCCCCCTCAAGGAAACCCCCCCCCCCCTCATAAATGGGGGGGGGGGGTTTAGTGCTGGCCGGGGGAATTAAATTCCCTCGGCCTTTGACCTTCCGGCCGGCCACCTGGCCGGCCGGTTTTTCTCCAACGGGACCGGCAAACCGGTCCCCTTTCCGGCTTCCGACGCCGGCGGCTCGGCCGCCGGTCTTCTCGTCCCGCCGCGGCCCAGAACCGGCCGCGGTGTTCGTCGTCCGGCGCGGTGTGACGGCACCGCGCCCCCTCCGCCGCGCCTTTGATTCCCTTCGACGCGGCGCGAAGGCGTCGCGTTCTTGATGATCCTTCCATGGCGCGGCGCGACGGCGCCGCGCAATATATTCGTGCGAATATCCGCGTGGTGCGACGGAACCACGCCATCTTGTTTCAACCGCAAGATAAATCAACAAGCACAAAGGAGGGGGTCCGGCCGTGTTCATGCGGTCCGGCCCCCTCACGTTAAATGATAACACATATCTAAATATCCTCATGTTAGTCATCCTAGAACCACGAACAAGAATAAATAAATAAACAAATAACAACAACCCCTACCTTGGGTTCAAGTTCGAAGATTGTCAACGACCCGCGGAAGACAACGTCGCGGAGGTCGGGCGTCGCGGTAATCGTTCGTCAAATCCGTTGACGAAGAGGTACGTCAGAAGAGGTACGTCGTTGGAGAATCTTCGTAAGCCGACGAAGAAAGTCTGAGGAGGAAGCGGCGTTCCTTTTTGTTGACACGGAAGGCGTCGTCGATCTTCGGATACAATCGGCTACGATGAAGAGAGGAGCGGTGTTCTTAGTCGGAGCTTGAGCATTCTTCGTCAAAGCTTGAGAGTTCTTCGTCAAAGTTTGAAGAAGAAGGAAAAGATCTCAATCTTCTCAAGATGGCTAAACAATTCTAACCAAATAAAATAAGCTAAGAGCTTATTTTATTAACTCAACCAAACCTTTTTGAATTTCAAAGGTTTGAAAAAGTTTAAACAACTCAACCTAATTAATAAGCTAAGTTGTCAAAACATTTAAAGTGGGGTTAAAGGGAGTTTTGAGAGAAGTTGAAAAGTTGGGTTTCATGTGGGCCCCACCACACTTAATCCTCCCAAGGGAGGTTAAGTGGATGTGGGTCCCACCTTTAACTCCCTTTGGGAGAAGTTAACTAACATAAAAAAAAGTGTTCCACATTTTTATTCAACTTTTTATAATTCTTCCAAAAACTAACTTTCATCCCGCTATAAATGCAACTTCGGAAAAGGTCTCCTTAAGAAAATATCGGCGCTGCAAGTTCATCGGTGCCCTCGGATTTCAATTCCGAGCACCGGATCAAAAGTTAGGAATTCCCGCTCGTTCGTTCACTGAACGTACCCGAGCCAAACTTCGGAATTTGATTCCGGGCACACCGGGCCTCGGAATCAGGTACCGTCAGAAACTGCGCTCTTGTAAAATTCCAAAGAAAATTAAGAAAAAAATTATCTTGAATTTTACGGGTCTTTACATTACTCCCACCTCAGGGTTTTACGTCCCCGTAAAGATACAACAAAAACTTGGAGAACAAATGAGGGTACTGAGCACGCATCTGAGCCTCCCGCTCCCATGTGCTCTCCTGGAGATTCTCGTGCTGCCATCTGATGCGCAAAAGAGGAATCGATCGCCCACGCAGGACCCGCTCCTGTCGATCCTCTATCTCCACCGGGACCTCTGTAAAAGTCGCCCCATCGTCAACGTCAAGCTCCCCATGGTCAATGATGTGTGTCGGGTCGTGCACGTATCTCCTCAGTTGGGATACGTGGAAGACGTCGTGCACCCGGTGCAACTGAGGTGGCAGAGCCAGGCGATAAGCCACCTCGCCAACCCTACTGAGGACCTGGAAGGGTCCGATGAAGCGCGGAGATAACTTGCCGCCTCGGCCAAATCTCCGAATACCACGTCGAGGTGAGACCCGCAAGAAGACGTGGTCACCATCCTCGAACTCTAGTGGCCTCCGCCTCCTGTCAGCGTATGACTTCTGCCGGCTATGAGCTGTCCTCATCCGCTCCTGGATGACCTGGACCTTCTCTGTCGTGGCCTGGACCATCTCCGGTCCCACAAGTGCTGACTCCCCAGGGTCTGTCCAGCACAAAGGAGATCTACAAGGTCAGTCGTACAACGCCTCGTACGGTGCCATCCCGATGGTGGAGTGGTAGCTGTTGTTGTACGCAAACTCCACCACGGGTAGGTGGTCCTCCCAGCTACGACCAAAGTCGAGGACACATGCGCGGAGCATGTCCTCGAGAGTCTGGATGGTCCTCTCCGTCTGACCATCCGTCTGAGGGTGAAAGGCTGTACTCAGACGTAGCTGCGTCCCGAACGCCTCATGTAACCCCTTCCAAAGTCGGGAAGTAAAGCGAGCATCTCGATCGGAGACGATAGATGATGGCACACCGTGGAGCCGCACAATCTCCTGAACGTAGAGACTTCCCAAGCTCTCTACTGAGCCCTACTCTATGATGGGTAAGAAGTGTGCTGACTTGGTGAGTCGGTCAACAATCACCCAGATGGATTTGTGACCTCTGGAAGTGCGTGGAAGTCCAGTCACGAAGTCCATATATATGTCGTCCCACTTCCACTCCGGAACCTCCAAGGGCTGTACCAAGCCCGCTGGTACCTGATGCTCTGCCTTCACCTGTTGGCAGGTGAGGCATCGAGAAACGAACTCTGCTACAGCCTTCTTCATGCCCAGCCACCAGTGTTGTCGCCTGAGGTCCTGGTACATCTTTTCCACTCCAAGATGTACTGCCAAAGGAGAAGTGTGAAACTCTCTCAGCACTTCCTCTCGCAAAGCGACTGGTACCATGGTACGTCCTCTGAAAAGGATGTCGTACTCTGCTCCAAGGGAGAAACCATCAGGTGCCTGTCCCGAGGATATCTGCGCACGCTGTGTCTCACAGTCAGCATCCTCACGCTGTGCCTCTCTGACCCGCTGCAGTAGTGGAGGGGTGACTGTGAGAGACTGGAGGAAGGCTGCTCCATCTCTATCCACGAAGGATATCTGCAAAGAGGCTAGCTGTTTCGTCGCCTCCTCAAGTAGCTGAATGCCCTTCCTCCTGCTGAGGGCATCGGCTACTACGTTCCCCTTCCCAGGAGTATAGACTATCTCAAAGTCATAGTCCTGGAGGAACTCGAGCCATCGCCGCTGTCTCAGGTTCAGGTCCTTCTGCGAGAAGATATACCTGAGACTCTGATGATCGGAAAAGACTGTAAAGCACTCGCCCATCAGAGAGTGTCGCCATGTCTTCAGAGCGAAGACCACTGCTGCTAACTCCAGGTCATGGGTAGCGTAGTTTTGCTCATGCGGCCTCAACTGACGTGATCCATAGGCGATCACTGCCCGCTCCTACATCAGAACACATCCAAGTCCGGTCCCTGATGCATCGCAGTAAACTACGTACCCTACTCCCTCCTCGGGCAACCTCAAGATAGGTGCGCTAGTCAATCTCTGTCTCAGCTTCTGGAAGCTCTGCTGACATCTGTCTGACCACACGAAGGGTTTCCCCTTCTTTGTCAAAGCTGTGAGTGGTTCCGCAACTCTAGAGAAGTCTGGCACGAATCTCTGATAGTATCCATCTAGTCCCAAGAAACTCTGAACCTCAGTCACGCTCCTGGGTGGCTCCCATGCTAACACAGCCTCAATCTTCGCAGGATCCACTTCAACTCCCGCCTCAGAGATAACGTGTCCCAAGAAGTGGACCTCACGTATCCAGAACTGGAACTTCGAGAGCTTACCATAAAGTTGGTGCTCTAGGAGTGTGTCTAGTATAACTCGCAAGTGATAGGCGTGCTCCTCCTCAGTCGTAGAGTAAATCAGAATGTCGTCGATGAAGACCACGACAAACCGATCGAGGTATGGCTGAAAGATCCTGTTCATGAGAGCCATGAACACTACTGGAGCATTGGTTACACCGAAAGGCATAACCAAGAACTCATAGTGGCCATACCGACATCTGAAGGTCGTCTTCTGCACATCCTCGTCTCTGACTCTGAGCTGATGATAGCCTGACCTGAGGTCTATCTTTGAGAACCACCGTGCTCCCTTGAGCTGATCAAAGAGGTCATCAATCCTCGGTAGCGGATACTTGTTCCTCACTGTCACTTGGTTCAGGGGACGATAGTCAACACAAAGTCGCAAGCTCCCGTCCGCCTTCTTGGTGAACAATATCGGGGAAGCCCAGGGTGAAACACTGGGTCGGATGAACCCCTTGCCCTGCAAGTCCTCCAACTGTACCCGTAGCTCTCGAAGCTTGGCGGGGGCCATCCGATATGCTGGAGTGGATATCGGGGTTGTCCCGGGGTACAAGTCAATATAAAAGTCTACCTCTCTACGAGGAGGTAGCCCTGGTACGTCGTCAGGAAAAACGTCCGCAAACTGATCCACCACTGCAGGAAAACCAGGACTCCGCACGTCAACTGCTCCAAGGATGAGGCTAGCTAACTGATGAGTAATGGGCTGTCCTCTCCTCCGCGGAAGTCCATCCTGTGCTTCTAAGGCTCCCTTCTCGCCGGTGAAGGTGAACCTGCTCCCGTCGGTGTGTACACATCGCACCTTGCGCCTAAAACAGTCAATCTGCGCATGGACCGTAGATAGCCAATCCATGCCCAAGATGACGTCGTAAGGCCTCGATGCTGCTACAAGAAGATCTCAGCCGAAGCTCTCGCCTCCTAGAGTAAGCTCGCACTGCCAGCACCAGTGCGTAATCGTCGAGTCTGCTCTCGTAGGAGTCTCTAGCCGTAAGGATCGAGCCAACGACTCTGTCGGAATCTTTGAGCTCTGAACAAGGGCAGCGGCTATGAAAGAGTGACTCGCTCCTGTGTCTATAAGAACTGCAGCAAGGGTGGAATAGACACAGATAGTACCTCGAATCATCTCGGGTGCGCCGTGGTCGTAGGCCTCTGCTGCCTGGAGCTGTGCCTGTCTCTGCCCGCCAGCTCCCTGTGGTCGGGGTGGACCTCCTGGTGGTGGTGGTGGCAGAGCCTCAAAGCGTCGCCCACCACCGGCTGCTCGTCCATCTCCTCTGCCTCGTCCGCCTCCTCCCTGCGGACCGCCACGGTCGACCCTCTGCCTCTTCCTCGGTGGTCCCTCAACTGTCTGCTACTCCTCAGCATGGCGGGTCGGGCAGTCACGAGCCATGTGGCCCTGCCCGCCGCACGAGTAGCACTGTCTGCCTCTCGAAAGACTGGCTCCGCGCTGTGTGTCCCGCACTGCTGAGCCAGTGCCCTGAGGTCGTCTGCCCGGAGGTCTGGTCTGTCTGGACCCCTGAGTCATCCGTCGACTGCCTGCTGCAGATGACTCTGCCACGTGCCGCCCTATGGTGGGTCGCTGCGCTGGTGTAGACTCAGCAAGGAAGCTCTCGATCAGAAGGGCCCGCTCTAGTACTCCTGTCTGAGTCGGTATGCTGAGGGAGATCAGCGATGCCCTGATCTCGTGTCTCAAACCCTGCTCGAAGGTCCGGGCCCGGAAGAATGGGTCCCGTACCATGTCGGTTATGTAGCGCGAGAGATCAGTAAATCTCGTCGAGTACTGAGCGACCGTCATGCTGCCCTGCCGCAGCTGAAGAAGCTCCTGGATACGCACCGCACGAAGGGTGGCTGGGACGAACTCAGAGCGGAAGAGGCTCTCAAAGTCCGTCCAAAGTAGAGATGCCTCATCGTCCACCTGGAGCATCAAGCTCCACCATCATCCTGCTGCTGCGTGTAGTAGGCTCGCAGCGAGGATCACCATGAGGTCTGCTGGTGTCCTCACTAGCCTAAACACACGTACCACTGCCTCCAGCCAGTCCTCGGCTGCCTGGGGATCCGTCTCCCCGCGAAACCTGGGTGGTCGCTGGCGCTGAAACTCATGCAGTGCGCTGAGGCGACGTGCATCATCAGCGGCTGGTGCTGGAAGTATCGGTGGCTCGACGGGTAGAGCTACCGCCGGTGCCACTACTGACAAAGGGCCCTACACTGAGGCCTCGTCGCTCGGTGGGCTGTCGTCACACTCGACTCTCGGAACCCTAGCTGGCTGCCGTCGTGGGGCCATCCTGAAAAGGAAACAGGTGCGCCACGGTCAGAACAGTATACCTGGTGAGCTGATATAAGTAATCACAAAGAAAACTTTGAAACACACACGCAATCAATGTTTTCGTGCATTAAGTCGGAAATCAGAAGTCAGGGTCCTGGTGTACGGATACGTCGGCCGCCGCACCAACACTGGACTCCCTGGACTGATAACCACACTCAATATGCTAAACATTATTTCTTCACATAGAAAAGATCAGAGTTCGCGGTAGAACCGAACTCCTCTGATACCAATTTGTCACGACCCGCCCTCGGGGTCCGTGCCGTGACTACCCCAAGCCCGCCTTCCATAGGCCAGGGGCTGGCGACTAGCACCAAGGCGTAAATCCCAACAAAAAGGGAAGGCATTGCTTTTGAAAAGTAAACAAGCACCATAGAGTAAGCAAGCGGAAAGTAAACACTAAGTAAAAACAGAGTACAACTGAAAGTACGGAAAAGTAAATGGGCCAGTATACAAACCCAAACTGAAAGTAAAGTACAACTCGAAAGGGAAAATAGCAACTGTAAGTAAAAGCCGCTACGCCGAGCTGTCCACTGGAGATCCCACCTGAAGGATGGGTACAGATAGCTCCACTTCTCCACGGGTCCCACCGTCCGCTCCGAGTACGTCCCGCTCAGTGGTCCACCCCCAGGTACCGTCCTGCTCTACAAGCCTCAGCCAAGATCAACGCTACCTGTCGCCTGCAACCAACACAACGTAGTGCGGGAATAGCCCGTGCAGGGGTGAGTATAAGCTACTTAGTAGGGACCCCAAGACCCCTGAAGGTCTCCCGAAATCCACATAGGATAAACCACAAAGAAAGGTACAATCACGAAGTAACAACCGACACTGCTTAGGTATATTCCCATACATATACCTAAGTAATCAATTCCAATACGCTCCAACCTCCGAGCCCAAGTACAACTCCGTCCACACAGGAAAGTATACGTATTCCACATAGGAAAGAAAAACGTAATCCACACAGGATAGCACAACACAATCCACACAGGAAAGAAACAGGATTCAGCTCACACATGTATACTTCTTCGAAAGACGATAAAGATGATCTCTGATCCATCTAAGTCATCGGACCCATGAAGGATCGATAGGTAACTAACCCCCGCAAAAGACCCACACAGGATCGGGCCCACATAGGACCTGTAGGCGCTGGTTCACACAGGACCGCTGAGCGCAAAGACCCACACAGGATCGGACCCACACAGGATCGGGCCCACACAGGACCTGTAGCACTGATCCACGTAGGATCGCTGAGTGCTGTAGTCGTCGTCGTCGAATCCACACAGGATCTCTGTACTATCGTCGTCGCAATCACAGTAGCAGTAGCAGTAGCAGTAGCAGTCACAGTCGCAGCAAGCACTAGGGTTCCCGCACACAGCAAGCTCGTACAGGAGGATCCGCTCCACGAGCCGAGAGGCTGATACATCAACTATCACAAAGTCCAGATTTGATGTATCCAAAAGTTCTGTATCGTCAACAGGAACTCAACGCAACAGACGGCGCGTCGATCGGACGCCCGGTCTGAGAGTTATTGGCATTTTCGTCCCCGGGGCCCGGTTGGTTTTTAAGGCAAAACCAACCTGACCGTACCCCACCTGCGTCCAAACCTCGGGCGGAGTATTCCAAAAGATCCGTCTCTCTAAGAGGAACACAACAAAGCTGACGGCACGTCAATCGGACGTCTGTAGCTCAAGATATGAGCGTTTCCGCTCCGAAGGCCCGGTTGGTTTCGTGTACGAACCAACCCGGCCGAACTCAAAGTATTCTGAAACCCTGAGTGTAATATACCGAAACGACCGTCTCGATCCAAGGATCGCGTTGCCGTAGACGGTTCGTCATTCGGAGGTCCGTAGCTCAAGTTATGAGCAACAGACCGAAGTTGTCTTGAAAACGGGGGGTCCGGGTCCGGGCCGACCCGGCCCGCCCGGCGGCGGCGCGGCCTGGCATCGCTTGTCGCCACGCGCGGGGGGCAAAGCCCCCGCTTCATCAATTAGGCGGCGCGGCTTTTAGCCGCGCCTTTGGAAACCCCCCCCCCCCCCCTCGTGGGAGGCCTGCTTTGAAAAGAACCGGGGGGCCGCCTGCCCCCCTCAAGGAAACCCCCCCCCCCCTCATAAATGGGGGGGGTTTAGTGCTGGCCGGGGGAATTAAATTCCCCCGGCCTTTGACCTTCCGGTCGGCCACCTGGCCGGTCGGTTTTTCTCCAACGGGACCGAAAAACCGGTCCCCTTTCCGGCTTCCGATGCCGGCGGCCCGGCCGCCAGTCTTCTCGTCCCGCCGCGGCCCGGAACCGGCCGCGGTGTTCGTCGTCCGGCGCGGTGCGACGGCACCGCGCCCCTCCGCCGCGCCTTTGATTCCCTTCGACGCGGCGCGACGGCGTCGCGTTCTTGATGATCCTTCCATGGCGCGGCGCGACGGCACCGCGCAATATATTCGTGCGAATATCCGCGTGGTGCGACGGCACCACGCCATCTTGTTTCAACCGCAAGATAAATCAACAAGAACAAAGGAGGGGGTTCGGCCGTGTTCATGCGGTCCGGCCCCCTCGCGTTAAATGATAACACATATCTAAATATCCTCACGTTAGTAATGCTAGAACCACGAACAAGAATAAATAAATAAACAAATAACAACAACCCCTACCTTGGGTTCAAGTTCGAAGATTGTCAACGACCCGCGGAAGACAACGTCGCGGAGGTCGGGCGTCGCGGTAATCGTTCGTCAAATCCGTTGACGAAGAGGTACGTTCGAAGAGGTACGTCGTTGGCGAATCTTCGTAAGCCGACGAAGAAAGTCCGAGGAGGAAGCGGCGTTCCTTTTCGTTGACACGGAAGGCGTCGTCGATCTTCGGATACAATCGGCTACGATGAAGAGAGGAGCGGTGTTCTTAGTCGGAGCTTGAGAGTTCTTCGTCAAAGCTTGAGCGTTCTTCGTCAAAGTTTGAAGAAGAAGGAAAAGCTCTCAATCTTCTCAAGATGGATAAAAAATTCTAACCAAATAAAATAAGCTAAGAGCTTATTTTATTAACTCAACCAAACCTTTTTTAATTTCAAAGGTTTGAAAAAGTTTAAACAACTCAACCTAATTAATAAGCTAATTTTTCAAAACATTTAAAGTGGGGTTAAAGGGAGTTTTGAGAGAAGTTGAAAAGTTGGGTTTCGTGTGGGCCCCACCACACTTAATCCTCCCAAGGGAGGTTAAGTGGATATGGGTCCCACCTTTAACTCCCTTTGGGAGAAGTTAACTAACATAAAAAAAAAGTGTTCCACATTTTTATTCAACTTTTTATAATTCTTCCAAAAGCTAACTTTCGTCCCGCTATAAACGCAACTTCGGAAAAGGTCTACTTAAGCAAATATCGGCGCTGCAAGTTCATCGGTGCCCTCGGATTTCAATTCCGAGCACCGGATCAAAAGTTAGGAATTCCCGCTCGTTCGTTCACTGAACGTACCCGAGCCAAACTTCGGAATTTGATTCCGGGCACACCGGGCCTCGGAATCAGGTGCCGTCAGAAACCGCTCTCTTGTAAAATTCCAAAGAAAATTAAGAAAAAATTTCTCTTAAATTTTACGGGTCTTTACAATCTACGCCTTCTTTGATTATCATATTAATTTTTTTGTCACTAATTCCTTTATAAATTATTTGTCAAATCTAGAAACTTTTTCACCCTGAGATTGCGCATGAAATTGAATTGATAAACTATATTTTTCACTTATCACACTAAATAGCTTATAAATTGAATAAACTGGTTATTTTTACATTTTATTATTTTTTTCTTTGTTTTTTCTATTTTGAAATCCAAAATTATGATTTCCCTTTATTATATTACCTTCGAGATATAAACTATAGGTAAAATAATAATTATTACTGGGGACCACTGTCATGAACCAGGACGGGTCGCTATCCAACCCGACGCACAACCCAGTCCGTGCCAAGGCTTGAAGGGCGTTCCTGATCCCCACGGGATGGCCCAAGTGCCCAGGTATCAAGAGTAACATGTGGGAACCGTTTACTTGAAATAAAAGACAGAAAAACAAATAACAAGATAAATAGACCGAAACTGGAAATATACAACCTAACACTCCTTTAAACTATAAATAGGTTTAAATTTTACAACTCAAACCAATAAATAAAAAAAAAAGATGACAGCAAATACTAAAACTCTGACTCAAACCTCCTGGAAAAATAGAGGCCACATCAACACCACTCTTCATGATAAGACCAACTGCAACCTGAAACACCATCACTAAACACAATGTCCCAACCTGGAATACATAATAAATAATGTCTACATACACCCAACGGTGTATGTAGGGTGTTATCCAAAAGCCCAGTAGGACGTCACCCAATAAAAAAAGGTTCCACCTATAAAAATTAAATGAAAAAAACATTTGCAGGCCAAATAAATGAAAAGACACCAAAGCTTAAACAACTTTAGAGAAACAGTTTCTATAAAGAAAAAACTTTTAAATAAAACAACTGAAATAAAAATAAAATACCCTTGTAGTTAAGAAAACTAAAGCCTTCAAGAGAACCCAAATGCTAAACCGCATGCCGAAGGTGAGTGTATAGTAATCCAGGAGCCCTAAAAGTTGGAGAGGCCCTATAGGTACTAGCAAAAGGAATGGGACCCTAGAACATCGTGTCTCGGTGAACATCAGTATAGGAACCACAACAAAATATGTTCTCATGAATGAGCTACTAGTAGGGCAACACATCCATAACCTAGTGGTCTCCAGTCATCATCCAATGTTTAGTTAGTGTTGTAATTATCAAATTAGCTAAGTGAAACTGGGCTAGAGCCGCTTTCGAATCACTAGCATGCTAGATCTAGTCCACCCACATAGTACCCAGGCTTCCCCTTTTATGATCAAGATCTTCAAAAGTCACATTTCATGTCAAAATCAAACAAATAAAACAAACAGGCTATAACATAAACCCAGCTCCACACTTTCACAAACATAGAAAACCATTCGACAAAGTACGCATGCCAAAAGACTTTACCCAACTCAATTAAAACAATTTCTGCATTGCTCATAATTGTTTATTAAAAACATATTAAATTTTTATCATTAATTATTTTTATTAAAACATATTAAATTCTTTGTAGACAAATTCTTTAAAAAGAAACATAATACGACTTTAACACGCAAAACCAACTCAACCCTCTTTCTTGAACAAACAAACCCAACGCCACATCAAGAACACAAATTGCACACTTTGCACATTTTAACAGAAAAACACACACTTTATAAAAACACTAGAACATAAACATTGCATTTTCCACATTTTCAAAAAACAAACAAAAACTTTATAAAATCACTAGAACACAAACATTGCACTTTTCACATTTGAAAAGCTCACTGCAAACATTATTAAATAATAACAATTGACTAAAGATAAGTTTTCAACCAATAAACACACCCACCCATACGATATAATAGCAAATCAATCTAACGCATGGAAGACTTCAAGAAAACAAAGTTTGAACCCAAAAGAATTGACCAATAAAAATTATAAACTATCAAAGAAAGAAAATTAATTCATTAAATAATGTTTAAAATGTGGAACCACCTACCTCAGTGTAGACAGACTTCAAAAAATTGGTGCGCAAAGTATATCGCACATCAAATGCACCGCAACAACACAATTAATTACCAAAAACATGCAATTGGATCATTTACACCATGAATGAACCAAAATCCAACTAAAACCTAACCAAAAAATTACCCAAAATTTCAATAACAACCCGGTCCGAGGAGAACGCACCTACGGTGAGGGTGTGGGAGGTTGGCTGAAGCTTCGAGGAGGATGTCGGTGCGCAGGAGCAGGCTGCGGTTAGGGCTTCGGCAACAAAGAAGTTGTCCTTGACAAGAGGGGGGGGGGTTCACTAGAGTGGGAGGCCGATGAGGGCTGAGCTAGCTAGAAAGGAGGCCGGCGGTGGGGATCATCACCAAATGAAGCAAGGGAAGCGGTCTGGCACTTCGCTGGATGGAGAAGGCAGCGTGGTGGTGCGTTGCCGGACGTAGTAGGTCGGAGCGGCTTGGAGGGTGAGTTTCCGAAGGCGGAGGGGAACTGGTCAGGGAGAAACAATGGTAGGGGAAGGCACCGGCCAAAGAGGAGGGTGCACTAGCGGGTCATAGTGCCGGAAGAGGGATGCGGTGACGAGAGGCTGAGATAGGGGGGCATGGCGTGATGACACGACATGGGGATAGGGGTACGGTACAAGGGACAAGGCGGGGCGACGGTCAAGAGAGCGGCACGCCTGGGAGATGGGGTGGTGGCCTTTAGTGGATAGGGTAAGGGGATGAACGCGATAGGGTGAAGGGGAGAAGAGGCTTCAGCATGCAAGGGGGAGCCCGACTGAGCGACGGAAACCAAACACAAAAAAGAGTGGTGTGCAAACCCTGTGGGAAAAAACAAAGATAACAAATAAAGAAGAAAAAAAATGAAAATCACTAATGATAAATGATAAATTCTATCAATTGTAATAATAATAATAACAATAATAATAATAACTAAAACAAGAGTATTAATAATTAATAGAATAACTTTATTTCCATCACTAATATAAATAATCATAATACTCAATAATAATTAATAATATCCTAAAAAAATAATACTATCATTATCAGTGAAATATTCTTATTTTTATTTTATCTTTATTTTATCACTGATTTAATTTTATTCATTATTAATTCATTTCATTTAATTTCATGAACATTGGGAAGGTGTGCGGAGAACCTGGCGAGGCTGCGCGGCGGCCTAGGCGAGGTCTCCCGGCTTCGACAGTGGCGCACTGAATGTTGTCAATGACAAAACGCTAAATTATTAGTGAAAGAGTGAAAAACCCCCATTGGGCACAGCCCGAACTTCATATATATATAAATAAAAATAGTAATAATAATTTAAAGTAGATAAAATTATAAGATAAAACATAAAAATTAGAAACATGTCGCAGCGCAAAGTCTGGGTGTGACAACTATCCCCACCTTAAAGCTTTCAGTCCCTGGAAAGCCACAACTAAGGCTGAGACCCAAAGTAGGAAACGACACCCCCTTGGGGATTAGAAGGTATCCCGAGTAAAAT
Organism: Viscum album; assembly: GCA_963277665.1. Lineage (NCBI taxonomy): Eukaryota > Viridiplantae > Streptophyta > Magnoliopsida > Santalales > Viscaceae > Viscum > Viscum album. The sequence goes on along the minus strand of OY728137.1, from coordinate 686,659,753 downwards.
CAAGTGAAAAGAGACAAATGCTTCGTGCTTAGAGATAGCGACTCAAATGACAACATGAAGGAACTTGTAAAACACTTTTCGCTAAGGGTCACCCACCCCAGAGCGCTAGAACACCTCCAGTTGATTTATTAAAGAAATGAACTCTCGCACCAATGGAAAACAACTTCACAAAATGAAACACCTCAAGCACCATTGAATGAAAATCAGACAATTTTACTGGAACGAAGAAACAAGACCAACCCACATCCCAAGAATACTCTAATAACCTACCACTGAACCATATTTAGGAACAAAACTGAAAGGTCCAACACGGGAAATCCCAATGTGGTCCCCACCATTACAAAATTTCTGACGCCCGTGATGAGACTAGAAAATCGACACGAGGAGGCCTGGGCGGACTGCCGACCATTACGAGAAAGACCAACACCAACTCATTCTAGAGACATTTGTGTAAGACCCATCATGGGTCTCCCCACCATTAGGACTGACAGAGGGTACAAAACTTTGAAAATTCTTCAAAAGTGACCAAGCATCCCACCACAAGGGGTGGGGATGGAGGGGCCCAACTACCAGGGCATTAAAACCACAACCCAAAACAAACCATCATCTTCACATCCCTGGATGAGCCCTATTCAAATTTGAGACTGCTTAACCCGACTGACCCCATAAAGACCACTAAAGCGATACATCTGGTGGGATGTAACCCTCAGGACATTAAGGTGACGAGACGATCATGCCCCCGCATGGTCACAAAAACCTTATGCAACCAGATAGCTCATTCAGAGTGGAAGAACCATAAAAACAATTTAATCTGCCTCTACTTTCATCACCGATGACTGAAATAAAGTTGTGGTCCCATACACTCTCGGGGTTCCTGACCACTCGCTAGCTTCACTCTGAGGCCTACGACTGGAGCCCTGATGTTTGAAACATCTCCTGTCACACAGTTAGGTATTGAAGACTCTTGAATGGAGCTTCTCCTTTTGGTGTCACACGCAACCACACAACAACCAAGGAAACACCAGCAACCACAACACATTATGACATCCAACTGATCATACACGGAACATTCACCAACACAAGAGCTGAAATGGTGCATGTGTATCACCCTTCATCACAATAAATGAGAACACGACACCACAAATTGTCACCTAAACATGACCATTGCGGTTGAGATGAATATTATACAGAGAGGGACTTCAAAATGAGTCTTAAACAACACATGATTCTTGTAATTGGCCGTAACATCCCCAAGTGACTGGGTCTGCCACACTAGTGGCCTAACATAGACCATTTCTTAAATGAAACCAACAAAGGACCAAAGGTCATTTAGAATAGTGGCCCGCACCGACCACTCTAGTCTGGTTCAACCTTTCCCCACTGGAACCTCTTTCACCATTTCCAAACACAACATTCAAATTAATGAGGTCAAACTTCACCCTTGACTATCAAAGCGAACTCACACTGCAAGACGTCCCCAAACATGACCCTTTCAGCCAATGAAAGTACTAAAAATCCCTTAAAGACACTGGTCAACAATGATAAATATAAACTGCCTTCAACTTTTCTGGCTGGAATTCCTTTCACCATTTCCAGGGGGACCTTCAGACACAACGGTGTCAAACCCCATACCCGACGAATCAGACAACTCAAATGACCAAAACTCCCTTCAACTCACCTCGCATCTGTCATCCCACAGCGAGAGGATCCGCTTAGTTGAAAAAAAGGAAATGTGTGTTCATTTCTAAAATTCAAGAAGAGATTCCTCTGATCAAATGGAGGGTCGGCCACGGTGAATTTCTTATGGCCAGACTTCAATCATATGTCAACACTTAATGGGGGGGAATACACTAATCAAGAGAGAAAACCATAGACCCAACCAAACTGGTCCAATGGTCAAGACATACCACAAGAGAACACCAAACGTGCATGGGGAGCCACCGCAAGGGATCCCTAATGTACTAATCAAAATAATTCACTAACTACATGCTTGCATACCATCTTACAAATAAGAATTCAAACTCAGGACACAAATCAATCTAAAACTATTCTCAGCTCGAAAGGCCTCACATCTAACACTTCCCAAAACACAAGGACACACCATAAAATCACTGGTTATTAACACACCGGTTATTAACACACTGAATACTCATTTAACAAAACTTTTTTTTTTTTAAATAAGCAAAGATGGTGGGTTGCACAAATACCAATGGTGTCCCATGGGCCTAGCACATGAATGTTCCCGTGCCACCCTGTCACCCACCTCATATCCATCCAGGCACTCATCTTCTCATGTCATTAACCATTTCTCATTTCGTATACACTCATGCATGAGGTTTCCCCCGAGAACACCAAGGATCATAAACAAACCTTTTTTTTCAAAACCAAAACATCCAACCCACAGTTTTAAAACCTCATACATAATTTTCATTTTTAAGCGCTTTATTTGAAAAAATATTCTAAGACTGAAACATTTTTACTTAAAAACCAAATGTCCAAAATTCCAAAACAAAGAAACGAGGAACGATGCAAGAGAAAATGAGTATCAGCAGGTGACAAGAACATATGGTTGGCAGCCATACGCCAATCATGCCACTGCCACGGAGGGTATTCTAGGACATCGTCCCCGGATCTGCATGGCTTGCCAGACCCTGTGAGCTCACTGGGACCACTGACCCTACTCCTTTTTCATTTCCCCTAAACTAAATTAACCACACCGACCAAAGGTTTAGACAAACCTCAACTTGATTTGGTAACTCGAGTCCCACCACGAGGTGTGCTGGCCATGCACCTTACTCGTATCCAAGATGTCGAGTCCCGACAACCTTAACTCCAGTCTACCGTGACTCTATCCCAAAAGAAAATGACCCAAGAGAGAAAACTTTCCCCCCTCGGATATCATTTTGTCACGAACCATACTGGGTCTCCATCTGACCTAGCGCCCGACCCGGTCCGCACCAAGGCCCGAAGGGTGTTCCCAATCCCCACGGGCTTGCACAAGTGCCCAGGTATCAAGAGTAACATGTGGGAACGGTTTACCCAAAATAAAAGACAGAAAAACAACTAACAAGATAAATAAACTGAAACTATAAATAGACAACCAAACACACCTTTAAACTATAAACATGTTTAAAGTCTACAAATCAAACTAATAACTAAAAAGAAAAGATGACGGAGGAAACTAAAACTCTGACTCAAACCTCCTGGAAAAAGATAGGCCACATCAACACCACTCTACATGAGAAGACCAACTGCAACCTAAACCACCATCCCTGAGCACGATGTCACAACTTAGAATACACAAGAAACAAAGTATACATACACCTAAAGGTGTGTATAGGGTGTGAGGCAAAATCCCAGTAGGACGTCACCCAATAAAAAAAAGGTTCCATGTGTAAACATTAAATTTCAAAAAAATTTGTAGGCTAAATAAATGAATGGACACCAAAGCTTAAACAACTTTAGGAAATAGTTTCTATAAAGAAAACACTTTTAAAGAAAACAACTTAAATAAAAATAAAATACCCTTGCAGTTAAGAAAAGTCAAACCTTCAAGAGAATCCAAATTCTACACTGCATGCCGACGGTGAGTGTATAGTAATCCAGGAGCACTAAAAGTGGGAGATTCCCTATAGGTAATAGAAAAAGGAATGGGAGCCTAGAACATCACATCTCAGTGAACATCAGTATAAGAACCACAAATAAATACATTCTCGTGCACAATACACTAGTAGGGAAACACATCCATAACCTAGTGGTCTCCAGTCATTATCCAATGTTTAGTTAGTGTTGTAATCGTCAAACCAACTAATTGAAACCGGGCTAGAGCCGCTTCTGAATCACTAGCATGCTAGATCTAGTCCGCCAATCTAGTACCTAGGCTTCCCCTTTTGTTCTCAAGATTTTCAAATTTCACATTTCATGTCAAAATCAGACAAATAAAACAAACATGGTGTAACATAAACCCAATTCCACACTTTCACACATATAGAAAACCATTCGACAAAGTACACACGCCAAAAGACTTTACCCAACTCAATTAAAACAATTTCTACATTGCTAATAATTATTTGTTAAAAACATATTAAATTTTTATTGTTAATCATTTTTATTAAATCATATTAAATTCATTGTAAACAAATTCTTTAAAAAGAAACATAACATGGATTTAACATGAAAAACCAACTCAACCTTCTTTCATGACCAAACACACCCAACGCCACATCAAGAACACAAACTACACACTTTGCACATTTTCACAAAACAAACACAATCTTTATAAAAACAATAGAACATAAACCTTGCAATTTTCACATTTTCACAAAACAAACACAAGATTTATAAAAGTAGTAGAACAAAAACATTGCACATTGCACATTTGAAAAGCTAACTGTAAACATTATTAAACACTAACAATTGACTGAAGATAAGTTTAAAACCAATGAATGCACCCACCCATACGACATAATACCAAATAAATCTAACACATGGAAGACTTCAAGAAAACAAAGCCCGCACCCAAAATAATTAACCAATAAAAATTATAAACTATCAAAGCAAGCAAGTGAATTCATTAAATAATGTTTAAACCGTGGAGCCACCTACCTCGGTGAAGTCCGACATCACAAAATTGTTGCGCAAAGTCTATCACACTTCAAATTCACCGCAATAACATAATTAAGCCCTAAAAAACATGCAATCGGATCAATTACACCATGAATGAACCAAAATACAACCAAACCCTAACCAAAAAATTACCCAAAATTGAAATAACAACCCGGTCCGAGGAGAACGCACCTACGGTGAGGGTACGAGAGGTTGGTCGAAGCTCCGAGGAGGTTGTCGGTGCGCTGGAGGAGGCTGCGGTTAGAGCTTCGGAAATAAAGAAGCCGACCAGGACAAGAGGGGGGTGTTCTCTAGAGTGGGAGGCCGGCGAGGGCAGTGCCGACTGGTAACGGAGCAGGGGCAGTGGTCTGGTGCTTTTATGGATGGAGAAGGTGACGGGGTGGTGCGTCGCCGAACAGAGTAGGCCAGAGAGGCTTGGTGGGAGAGTTTCTGAAGGCGAAGGCTGCTGGTCGGGGAGAAACAACGGCAGGGGAAGGCGCCGACCAAAGGAGAGGGTGCACCGACGGGTCGTAGCTCCAGAAGAGGGAGGCGGCGACGAGAGGCTGGGGCAGGGGGGCGGGGCGTGACAGCGCGACAGGGGGAGCAGGGGTACGGTCCGAGGGACAAGGCAGGGCGACGGTCAGGGGAGCGGCACGCCTGGGAGCTGGGGTGGAGGCCTTCAGCGGATAGGGTATGGGGAAGAATGCGATGTGGTGAGGGGGAGAAGAGGCTTCAGCGAGCAAGGGGGAGCCCAACGGTGCTGTGGAAACCAGGCACAAAAAATGGGTGCGCAAACCCTAGGGGAAAAAACAAAGAAAACAAATAAAGAAGAAAAAAATGAAAATCACTAATGATAAATGATAAATTCTAACAATTGTAATAATAATAATAATAATAATAACAAAAACAGGAGTAATAATAATTTATAAAATAACTTAATTTCCATCACTAATATAAATAATCATAATACTCAATAATAATTAATAATATCCTCAATAATAATACTATTATTATCAGTGAAATATTATTACTTTTATTTTATTTTTATTTTATCACTCATTTAGATTTATTCGTTATTAATTCATTTCATTTAATTTCCTGAACATTGGGCAGGTGCACAGAGAACCTGGTGAGGCCGCGCGGTGGCGTGAGGCCGCCCAGCATTGATAGCGTCACACTGAATGTTGTCATTGACAAAATGCTCAATTATCAGTGAAAGAGTGAAAAACACCCGTTGGGATCGGCCTGCACTTCATATATATATAAATAAAAATAGTAATAATAATTTTAAGCAGATAAAATTATAAGATAAATCATAAAAATGAGAAACATGCCGCAACACGAAGTCTAGGTGTGACAACCACTACATCACACTGTTATGTCATGACTAGCGCGAGGGATCATTATGCCACATAATTTCTATGCAATTTTTCATTAGGGATGGGGTGTTCCATGGTGTAGTGTTGCATTGCGTGCGTCATTGTGAAATGTGGAGTTGCGTGCGCCCTTGTGCCATCTAATTTTTTTTTTATTTTTTTTGTTTTGAAACCTTTGTTAGGTCAACTCGACCTTATTAAAATACTTTATTAACACTATTACAATTCAAATGTTGTCCCTCCATCCTAACTCGATGCTATAAGGCACATCGATCCCATGCCACGACCGAGCACAAATAGAACCTCTTTCACCTCCTTGATGTCTACTTACAATATAATTATAACGATTTGTTATATGAATGACTAATGGTTAATTATTAATAGTAAATAAATTAACCCAAAAAATTATAAATATTTTTTATATTTTTATATTTTTATAGTTGATGATAATTTATTTTTTATTTTTTATTATTTCAATGCGATTATATTCATGTTTTGTTCCATAAATTAATATTTTCATACATCTTAAGCCAGACAATGCGCTAGAGGCCCTTGTCATCATTGTGCGTCATGCACTATAAATAACAACTATTGTGAATATTTTTCTGACATAATAAAGTATAAAACATAAATCAATAAAAACATTTATAATCTAAAATTAAAAACTTGTCAACTGAATTTAGTATCAAGTAAATAAAAATTATATGTGCAACCATCTAAAACTAAAAAATTTAAGATTTAAACAATAAATTATAGGGTAAATATATCTTCTGAAAAATAATTATCGTTTTTTAGTTATGAATAAGTATTTTTAATGGAATAGGGAAGCATGTTTTCTAAAATGCTTCGAAAAATAAAAGAAATAAATATTTTCTCAAACCAAATAATTTCTATGTTTATTATATTTTTCAAAAATATATCATTTTTATTTGAGTTTCCTAAAAATATTTTCATATTTTCATAATCAAATAAATTTAATGACATACTTATAAAAAATTTGAACAATATATATTTCTTAAAACTAAATGAAATATATTATTATTATTTTAATAATAATATAAATTTTTAGTAATTCATTTTTAATTATATATTTTAAAAATTTAAAGCCTGACATCCTATATAAAAAAAATATTATTGTTTGAAAAGTTTATAAATCAATCAACCTATATTATAAAAAACATTTAATTATAAAATTAATGAAAAATAAAAATAAAAATTATTACTACCGGACAAATCAAATCCTTAATTCAAATGATTTATAAAAATTATGAGATATAATTTATAAAATAAGGGGAAATGACAATTGAGGGCTCAAATTGGGATCTAATTATAGTTAGTTCCAGTTCAGGCGAGAATTAATTTGGACTATAATTAAATATAATTTCAATTTATAATTTATAATTTTTTTATTATTTGTTGGATTTTTCATGTTTTTTTCACGAGGAAACTGGCATTTAAATAACTATTCTAGTCTTGAATTTCCATTATCCCATATAAAATGATACGAGTGATAATTTATAAACAATTGATTTGAAAAATAAATGGGAGAGGAATGGCTAGGAGATTAGAGGAGGTAAATAGCCGAAGATGCAAGGATGGTGCTGGAGGAGGTGGTAAGCATAGGAGACTTTCCTATAGAAATAAAATCTGAAGTGTGGAAGTGGGGCAGAGTGGTGTTGGGTTGCGGGTGGCCTCGAGGTTTTTGGGTGGAAGGTAGATAGATTAGGGGGGAGTGTCGCTTAGGGGTCCTTTCCCCTGGGCGGGTTTTTTCAACCATAGCCATGATATCTATTACAATAGAACCAAACTAGAGGGAACTAAATGACCGAATAAGGAAACTAGAGGAATGAAATGGAACCAGAGGAAACATCGATGCAATGTAGAAGAAGACACACACCAAGAAATACATTGTGAAGGCCACTCCTCTGTCGCTCTGACGGACTCCTCCATTTCTAGCATCAGTCCCAGACCACGTAGAGACGAGCACCAGCAATGACAATAGAAATGAAGAAAAGGGGGTTAAAGGGGCAGAGAAACACTTGCGGGATGCCACAAGAATGAGAATGAGGAGCCATTTTATTTATATATATAACTTATAATAACAAAAATTAAAAAAATAAAAATAAAAATTATTTTTTTATTTTTTTATATATTTTATATATTTTTTTATTATAAAATATATATTAGTTATATATATAATATTTATATTTACATTTACAAATTTTTAAATAAAAAAACACAAAAATTAAAAAAACATAAATGTTGTCCATACATGGTTGTGCTATATAAGACCATCTCCAACCTAGCTTCATTTTTACGATGAATCGTTATTTTAGTGAAAAAATCTACTCCAACCCAACACTATTTTCAACATTAAAATGATGTTTTCTACAGTGCAGTGCTATATTTTGCGATGCACTATTCATGTGTTATCCCTATTTTTTACTCTACACATTTTATCAGTATAATGAATGAATTATATTTACTTTTATGCTACATATTCTAATCATTATTTTTCATTAATTTTTATATTTTTTATTCAATTATTAATTTTTTTAAACAATATTATTAATGTTATTTTTAATATATGAAAAATATTATTATTATTCATATTTTTTTTAATTTTTAGTCAAATAAATAAATTATTTATTAGTATTTATTCTATTTAATTGGTAATTTATATACAGACATAATGAAAGTTATATAATAATAATCATATAATTAGTGTAGAATACTTATATAATATAATAAATTAAATATTTCATTTAGGTTAGTTTAAACAAATAATAATTAATTAATTAATTAATTAAAAATTGAAATAGAATCTGTTATTGGTTTATAAAAAAACATAAATTTAAATTGAACCTATTGATATATATATATATATATATATATATATATATATAATTATATTTTTACAAAAATAGGACAAAATTAAAACATGCATGTTTACACGAACAAATACAAGATTAAACAAAATAACATAGTGATATGAAATAATCATAAAGTAACACACCAAACAAAATAAACAACAAAAATTTTACATTACAACAATAATGTTCAATAGTCATAAATAAAACAAAGAAAAGATATAAAAATAACAATCTAATCATCTGCATTTTTAATTGATTATGATTTTAAACAGCATGAAATTTTATTTTATTCAATTTTATATTATTTTTTCATTAACAATGTTATGTAAGGATAAAATAAATTTATGTAAAAAAACAAGAGTTAAGTGAAGTTCAATGAAAGTTAAAGGTAAAAAGAATGTTTTGTAAAGATAAAACAAATTAAAATAAAGGTAAACTAAATCAATGTAATGGTGAACTAATGTTATGTAAGGGTAGACAAAATTTATGTAAAAGCGAAATAAATTTAAGTAAGGGTAAAAAAGTTAAGTAGAGGTGAAACAAAGTTGAAAAAGGGAAAAACAGAGTTAAATAAGGGTAAAAAAAGGTAAGTGAGGTTAAATTAAAGGCAATTGAGGGTAAACTACTAAAGCTAATTAAGGGTAAAATAAATATAATTGAGGGTAAACTAAAGCTATGTAAGGGTAGAGTAAATTTAAGTAAGGGTAAAACAACATTATGTAAGGGTAAAGCCAAGATAGGTAAGGGTAAAATAAACCTAGGTAATGGAACACTAAGGTAAGTAAGAGTAAACTGATGATAAGTAGGGGTAAAACAAAGTTATGTAAGGGGTAAAACAAATTTAAGGGTAAACTAAAGTTAAGTATGTGTAAACAAAGGTTAAATTTAAGAAAGGGTAAACTAAAGATAATGTTATGTAAGGGTAAACTAAATTTAATGTTAAGTAAGGGTAAACTAAAGTTAAGTAATGGTGAACTAAAGTTAATTAAGGGTAAAATGAAATCTATGTAAGGGTAAACTAAAGCTTAGTAAGGGTAAACTAAAGCTAATTAGGGGTAAAATAAATATATTTATTAAATACATTACTATTATTTAACTTTTTTTTAAACAAATCAATTAATTAATCAAATCACACACATATAATTATTTATATACAACATATTTTAATCATTATATTTAATTAATATTTATATATTTTATTATTCAATTTATAACTTTCTTGAACAATATTATTATTTTTATTATTAATATATGAAAAATATTATTGTTATTCATCTTTTCTTTTTTGGAATTTTTAATCAAATAAATAAATGATTTATTAGTAATTATTCTATTTAATTGGTTATTTATATATATACATAATTAATTTTATTTAATAATAATCATATAATTAGTGTAGAATACTTAAATAATATAATAAATTATATATTGCATTTTGGTTAGTTTAAAATAATAATAGATAGTAATTAAATAAACTAAAAATTGAAGAAGATTATTCTATGGGTTTATAAAAAACCTAAATTAAAATTGAACCTATTAATATATATATATATATATATATATATTCATAATAAGTATAATTTTACAAAAACATGACAAAATAAAAACATGCATGTTTACATGAACAAACACAAGATTAAATAAAATTGCATAATGGTATTCAATAATCAGAATGTAACACATCGAACATAATAGATAATGAAAATTTAAAATTAAAATAATAGTGTTCAACTTCCACACAAAAAATAAAGAAAAGATAGAAAAATAACAATATAATAATCTGGTAAATTAGTATCGCTTCCCCTGAGGTTGTTAAAATATTCAAAAAAAATGACATTGAAGGTGATTGGATAGGCGGCTCTGGTGGTTGTTGAAATTTTCCTCCACATTTCTTTATAATATTTGCTTGTTCAGATTGAATAAAAGCACAAACATTTGGATCAATGATTTTATTTGGATCTTATGAGAAATTTTTATTTTCCTCTTTAAACTCTTTGAAATCCATTATTTTTTCTCCAATTTCCATTTGTTGTTTCTTTGACTTCTCCAATATCTCTAAAAGTTGATGATTTTCCTCTTTCAAAGTTCCACATATAGTTTCAGATTTTTCCCCACTTTCCTTTTTAATTTTGATTTATTCACTCCAACGAGTCATGCAGAATAAGAGCCACCGACCCCATTATTAGTTATGTTTAACAAAAAATGATTACAGAATTTGATATTTTGGTGGATAGGACTCAGGAGTTGGATTGTATGAATTTTATGAAACATTATTCTATTTCTGATATATATATCTTCCAGCAGTTGCACCGTTTTTGAATATTTCAAAATTTTTGAATTTGCTCCATACATGATCAAACCTAATTCCTTTCTTTCTCATGGGATCTTGATTGAGTGATATTTTTGTTCAATCTAACTGAAGAAATTACCAATTTTAATTCTATGTATTTTAATATATAAATATAAAAGAGAAAAATAATAAATTAGTCGCAATATCTTGCTCTGATGAACCATTGGGATTCCTATTCCCAATTTGTCTGATGCATCCATTAAATTTCTTCACAGCCTTCTCAATAGCTTGTATCTGACACTGAAACAATTTTTTTCTTCAAATCTCAAATCCCACATTCCATCCTTTGTTATATAGATTTTCAATGCGAGACAAAAAACAATCGTATAACCAGTAAGAACCAGTAATAGGTTCTTGGGAAGTTTCCATGTACACCTCACATAAGATTATATCTTCACCAACATAGTAGCAAGAAGACCAAGAAACCAACTCTTTCTAAAACAAAATAGTTATAGGAAGGTATTGGTGAAATGAAGGGAATGAGTGTTTAAGTTGAAGGAAACTAATTGTTATTTATAGAGAGTATGACAGATAATGCATATCCAGAGTATACAAAATAGATCATTGGATGGATTTCATTTTGATCTCAATCATTAGATGGATTTCATACTCATCCAACCTTATCATGAATTCACCTCCATCCCAACCATTGGATGAATTTCATTTTGAAATGGACCATCAAATAGATTTTATCTTTATGCCGACCTTATCAAGATTTTACTACGATCACAGCCATCTGTTGAATTTCATTTTGATTATAGCCATCAGATGAGTTTTAAATTTATCTAACCTTATCATGATCACATATCCATTTTTAATATTTATTTATACATATTTATGGATTAATATTTAATTTTTTTAATACTATTTTAATTTTCATAATTAATATTTGTTATCATTTTCATTTTAAGTATTTACTTTTTTTAAAAAAATTATATAATTAATAACAGTTATTCATTATTTCAATAAATTTTTGATGTATTCATATTTTAATTAATTTTAACTTATTTTTAACATTCATAGTATAAAAAATATATCGTTGGATGGATTTCATATTGATCTCAATCGTTGGATGGATTTCATCTTCATCCAACCTTATCATGATTCCACCTCCATCCCAACCGTTGAATGGATTTTATTTTGAAATGAATCGTCGGATGGATTTTTTTTCTTTATGCCAACCTTATCATGATTTCACTATTATCTCATCCATCCATTGGATTTCATTTTGTTAATAGTCGTCAGATGATTTTCAACATTATATAACCTTATCATGATCGCATATCCATCCCAACCATTGGATGGATTTCATATTGATCTCAATCGTTGGATGGATTTCATCCCCATCCAACCTTATCATGATTTCATCCTTATTCTATTGGATTTCTCAATATATAAGTATCATTGTATCACTTTTTGAGAATAAATTCTCGATAAGAGTACTAAAATGGATTAAAATACTAGAGGTCCTTCTGATATTCATTTTTAAATTACATCATCATCATCATCGCCATATTCTTCTATATCTTCGTCCAATGATGCAGCAAAAAATGAATTTGAAAAGATATGAGAAGAAATACATCGAGAAGTGCAGAGGTACAATATTATGATGGAACATTATTATAGCGAATACAAAAATCAGTCTGCTCATGCCGGATCCATCTCGGGGAACATAGTTATCAATCGCGTTCGTGAGGCTACAGATCATATTTTGTATGATGATTATTTTTCCAGAAATCCATGATATAATGTGACATTGTTCTGTCGACGATATCGATGATCTTGAAGTATTTTTCTTCATATTTCTAATGAAGTTAAAACACGTGATCACTAAATTCAAAAAAAAGTTATGGTCTTGGTAGATTTGGATTTTCAACTCTATAGCAATTAATAGTTGTGTTTCTGATTTTGGAATATGGCCTCCTTTCTGATGCTACTAATGAATATGATAAAAATTTTGAGTCTACTACAATTGAATGTTTAAAAATATTTTGTCATTCAATTTTTGAGATTTTTGTAGAGCGATGCCTCAGATCACCTAATGAAAATGATATTTAAATATTGCTTTATATTAATCAAGAACATGGTATTATAGGAATTTTAGGTAGTTTGGATTGTATGAACTAGAAATGGAAAAAAATTCCTATGACATGGGTTGGACAATATGTAGGACGTTATAGATCCGCAACTATTATTCTAGAAGAAGTGGATGATTATGATCTTTGGATATGACATGAATATTTTGGTGTGTTGGGTACCAATAATGACATCAATATGCATGAATCATCTCATTTCTTATCTAATCTCACTCAAGGGATTGCTCCTCCTAATGATTATGTCATTCAAGGAAACAATTATGATATGGGATATTATTTGGCTGATAATATATATCCAAAGTGGTCCACAATTGTGAAAAGTATCCATGAGCCATGTGGTCTAAAGAAGAAGTATTTTTCAATGAAGCAAGAATCATGCAGAAAAGATATGGAATGTGCATTTGGAGTTTTACAATCACTCTTTTAAATCATCGCAAGACCTATGCGTTTTTTGGGAAAACATGTGTTACATGATATAATGACTACATGCATTGTCATGAACAATATTATAATTGAGGATGAAAGTGATCTGAATACTCCAATTATTGATGCGATAGAAGTGCTAGCTCAAACTATTGAGATAACGACAGATGAAAATGTTTTATTCTCACACATAATCAGTCATCATAGAATAATCAAGGATAGGGACGCTCAAATCGCACACCACAATGATTTAATCGAACATCTATAGAAGAAATATGTTGATTTATAAAATTAATTATAATAAAGTATCCATTGTTATTTTCTAAATTTTTAATTGAATATCATTTTAAATAGCATAAAATTTTATTTTACTTTATATTATTCATTCATTAATAATGTTATGTAAGGGTAAAACAAAGTAAAGTAACGGTGCCGACGAGCCTATACCTAACTGGTACAGGCTCCTGTTTGACATTCAAAAGACCCAAGATCAAATCCGTGCAGGGATGAATTTCTGGTTACTGTAGCAGTGGCGGAACTATAGCAGTGGTTGCACTATATCATGTATTGTAGCGGTGACTATATTTTAGTAGGCACTATAGTAGCGTGGTTACTGTAGAAATATTGTTCACCGAGGGGTCCTTTGGGCCAAAAAATGGGCTTTCAAGCCTTGTTTTCAGGCCACTTGGTCTTGGGCCTTCGGGCTATGTAATGGGACTCCCTCTACACACACTAAAGAGGTCCTTGATTTAATAATAAATTGTGGATTTGTCCCCAACCTTTTAAAAAAGGAAAGTAACGGTAAACTAATGTTAAGTGTCAATAAAAGTAAAGGGTAAAACAAAAGTTAAGTAAGGGTAAAAAAATTTATCTAAGGATAAACAAAGTTAAATAAGGGTAAACTAAAGGTATGCAAGAATGAACTAAATTAAATAAGGGTAAACTAAATCTAAGTAAGTGTTAAAAAAATTTAAGGTTAAACAAGATTTAAATAAGGGTAAACTAAAGTTAACTACAAGTGAAACAAAGTTGAGCAAGGGTAAAACTATAGTTAAATAAGGATAAAAGTAAATATAGGTAAGGGTATACTAAATCCAAGTAAGAGTAAAGGTAAAACAATGTTATGTAAGAGTAAACTAAATTTATGTAAAGGAAAAAAAGTTATGTAAGGGTAAAACAAAGGTAAATAATGGTAAAATAAAGCTAAGGGTAAACTAAGGGAAGTAAGAGTAAAATAAATGTAAGTAAGGGTATGTTAAAGGTATGTAAGGTTAAAACAATATTGGGTAAGGGTAAACTAAAGTTAAATAAGGATAAAAAAGTTCATTAATGGTAAACTAAAGTTAGGTAAGGGTGAAACAAAGTTAATTAAGTCTATAGAGAATTTAAGTAAGGGTAAAATGATGTTATGTAAGGGTGACAAAATGTTAAGGATAAACTAAATTTAAGTAAGTATAAAATAATGTCATATAAGGGTAAACTAAAGTTAAATAAGGGTGGAACAAAGTTAAGTAAGGGTCAACTATAAACTTAAGGGTAAAAAAATTAATTAAGGGTAAAATGAAAGCTTAGAAAGGGAAAACTAAAGTTATGTAATGGTAAATTAAAGTCTAGTAAGAGAAAAACAAAGTTAAGTAATGGTAAACTGAAGTTCTATAAGAGTAAACGAATGTAATCTGAATGCTCCAATTATATATGCGGTTGAAGTGTGAGCTCCTACTGTTGACTTAATAATGGATGAAAATGTTTGATTTCCTTACTGATTCAATCAATATAGATTAATCGAGAATAAGGATGCTCATATCACACTATGCAGTGCATTAATCAATCATATATGGAAATGATATGTTGATTTAGAAAATTAATTGTAATCGAGTATCCATTGTAATTTTATGCATTTTTAATTGAATATCATTTTAAATATCAAAAAAATTTATTTTATTTAATTTTATATTATCAAATAACATGTACAAGATTAATTTAATTTAATCATTAATTATTTATATAGTTAATTTTATTATTGTATTAAACATAATTGTTAATATATAAATAAATAATTATGATTTAACTAATAGTTTTTAAAAAATGACACTTAATTAATCAAATCACACACATGTATAATTATTACTCAAATACATTATATTCATGTATAATAAAAACAAGGAAAATTTTATAATATATAAATTGATATTGTTAACTAAAGATATCATATTTAATTTTATTTTATTATTCCTCAATATTTAATTTAATTTAATTTAATTGTTAATTTTATTAAATATCCTAATATATCACAGTGGTTAATTTTATGAAAAAATATTAAGCTTAATATAATATGTTGAATAAAAGTAATAAAATATATATATAAAGAGGAATGTTCAAATAACATTCTTTTTTATGTGAAAAATGACGTAACCCATTGGAGTGAATTTTACTATTCATACATTAAAATAGAGTAACCCTGTGATAAAATGGCATTGTGAATTAGAGTTTCTCTAAAAAAAATTAATCCTTATAATAATAAAAATAATTACCCTAAATGTAGATCATATAAACCACTAAAAACAAGCCCTGGCTATGTTATTGAATAAAAAGAAAAACAATTACTAGATGAGGGTCATATACAAGCAAAATAAAACCATCCTTCAAAAAACACATGCTTCAAAACCCATACTTGTATATCTGGAATAAAAACATCATCACAACCATTAAAAAAGTAAAAAATCCAACACCCCAAGATTTCATAGTGCGTTATTTCTTCAAAGTAATCCAACAACTTTCCCTACACGCAACACCAAGTTCTAGTGCCCCACGACTTACAAAACTTGCCATCCAAAAGAGGTTATGAATAGTATTAACTGAATTTTGAACTTTATATAATTCTTATAATTTTAGAATCCATATTATGAGTTTCTTAGACATAATGTAAGAACAAAATCATTTTTTCAGATAAATGAAGTATTTTTCAAAAAATGCAATCTTACCACCTTTTAATGGAGAACCCTTTTTAAATCCAACATTTGAAACATTTTTATATTCAATTTGAAAAAATAAATTTCTTATTTATAATTGGGACATAAGTGTTTAGTTTCTATAAATTTTTGGTGTTTTTCTGATAACTTTCATATTTGGGTGAATAGTGAAAAAATACTATATTTTAACTGAAAACAAATTGTTTAATAAAAATAATTTATAGTGTCAAATTGTAAATTTTAATGGTTTGGAAGTATAAATATATTATATTTTTACCATTAAATCCAATTATTGTCATTGTAAGTAATTTCACTTTGAAATTTCACATAACGAAGTGTCAATCTTTTGATAGTTATTATTTCTTAAAAATACGCTTTTTGGTTTTGATAACAGGAATTAATTTGAAATTAATAAATGATTTTTTTTTTGTTTTGAATTTGGTAAAATAGACTGCATTTTTAAATTTAGAATATCAAAATTATCTTAGGGTGAATTTTTGGTATGTTTCTGAAAACATTCAAATTTTGATGAATAGTGAAAAAAACTACGTTATTTGTTAAAACCGACTTTTCATTTAAAAAATTATTTATTTCATTTAAATTTATTTTAGGTAAAAATAGATACATAAAACCTATATAAGTGAAATTTAATTCATTGGAGTCATTTTATAATAAGTTTAGATATAAAAAAAATTTATTAAAATTTTACCTTCTTTTACCCACCTCCTAGGAGCATTTGAAAATTTGCATAAAACATAATTTTATGGCTTCTGTGAATTGAATTTCAAAAACATGAGAGACTCGATTGATATCATTAAGTAAAATGTGGTTCAAAAAGATAAAAATAATTTTTTTGAATAGTAACTTCTGACGTTTATTTACCACGGTTAAATGTAAATACGGTAATTAAAGGTAAAAATGATATTATTATTACCCTAAAACATGTACTAATTATATTGGATAAGTGTAATTCGACCAAAAACAACCTTATGAATAAAATATGATCCTTTAGGTCCACTTGTATTAGATTAGGACATTTATTATTATTTAATTCAAAGAAGGGTTAAAAGTGTTAAATTCAATGTTTAATAACTAAACCATTTTTAATATAGGGTAACACATAAGATAAATTGTAATAGCCCGAGATTTTATGAAAAATATTCTTTTTAATTTTATTAATGTCTTGTGTTGTACGCTACACCAAAAGGAGCTTGCACAACACGCATCCTTGACTTGCCTTGCATTACACGCAATCGCGACCTTCCTCGATAGCGTGTGTAGTACGCAATAACGAGTTTCACTAAACAGCGATATGCTATTAAAATGTTATTAAAACTAGCCGTTATGAATAGTAATAACAACTTTTTGAAATTTTTTAAATTTTATTTTTTCAAAATGGATTTCATTTTTGGATTCGGAGTATCGAATTTAGCCTAAGGTGAAATTTTGGTACATTTCGGATAACTTTCATATTCTGATGAATAGTGAAAATTACTAAATTATAATTAAAAACAATTTTTTTAATCGAAATAATTAATAGTGATAAATCATTAATTTGATGGGTTTTAAATTATATTTAGAATATATTTTTACAATTTAATACAATGTTGGTCATTGGATGTAATTTCACATTTAAACCAGACATAATCAAGTGTCAATCTTTTGATAGATATTGTTTTTTTAAAAACACGCTATTTGTTTTAACAGCGGGATTTAATTATAAAATTAATTAATGCAACTTTTATGTTATGAATTTGGTAAAATAGACTTCATTTTTGAATTCGGAATATGAAATATAGCTTAGGATGAAATTTTGGCATTGTTCTGAAAAACATCAATTTTTGATGAATAGTGAAACTACTAAGTGGTAGTTAAAAAACTGAATTTTTCATAAAACTTAATTTTACCGCTTCTGTGAATGGAATTTCAAAAATCCGAGAGACACGGTTGATGTCATCAAGTAAAATGTGGTTCAATGAGATGAAAATAATTTTTGATGAATAGTAACTTTTTACTTTAATTTACCACGGTTAAAAGTAAATAGGGTAATTAAGGGTAAGAATGATATTAATATTACCCTAAAACATGTCCTAATCCTATTGGAAAAGTTTATCTCGACCAAAAACAACCTTAAGTGTAAAATATTATCATTTAGGCCCACTTGGATTAGATTAGGACATTTATTATTATTCAAAGAAGAGATAAAAGAGATAAAATCAAAGTTTATTTACTAAAAGATTTTTAATATAGGGTTGTACATAAGACAAATTCGATTGTAAATATTCATTAGAAAGCTAAAAATATTTCCTACATAATGATATTTTATTTATAATTTTTAGACTTTAAATATATTAATTTATTTATGACACAACGATGATGCAGTAATTACCCTTTTAAGGAAATATTAACATAATTGATGTTATAAATACTCAAATGAATGTAATTTGAGACTTTTTATGAATTCCACTAATTTTATAGGTTACTATGATATATTATTGTTGATTTAATCAACTTGGTTCGAACATATAATTCTGTTATGACTTTCACAAAAATCATATATCAAATAGTGTCAAAATTGACACAAAATAGTTTTTAAATCAAATATTATATTATTAATTGTTATTTTATTCCTAAAAATCTAAGGTTCGGCCAAATGACTTAGATAAGGATATATATATTAATAATAAACAATTTGGGGTTCGTTTGGCATGTTATAGTAAGTGTATTAACCATATAGTGAAAGAAAACAAAAAGACACGGTAAAAGTTAAATTATTTAACTTAGAGTTAAATCTAATTGATAAGGTTAAAATAATACCCTAAACTTGTCTAAATCTTATTTGTTGATAGGATTTCGACCCATCCCCACTTTAGCTCCGAAATAAGACCCTTCGGAACCATTATAAACCGATTTTGACTTTAATATAAAATAATATTTTGAGATATTCCTAAGGTGCCCCTCTCCTCCCTTATAAAAGGACACCTCCTCCCCCTCCTCCTCACACCAATTTGCGCACTCAAGCTCGGCCAAACCCTGCCAAAATATCTTCTCCACTTCCCTAGTATCATCCTAGAGGTCCTGTTTTTCTTAAAATACCAATTTTAGTGCCCTAAAAGGAGGTCTCAAAGAAGCACTTCAAAGAAGAGGTAATACCCATTACCGATCCTTTTCAATTTCTTTTTTCTTCAACTTCTTCTTATTTAGTTGTTTCATGATAAAGTAATAACATCATTATTTCTTATATACTTATATGTTATTATAAATATGAAACAACTCTAATTAACCTTCTATCCATCCTACGGAAAAAGGAAATCACCGCGCGTGCGTACGTACGGAATACCGTCTCCACGCCGTGGTGTAATCTATTTTCTGCCACCACCTTAATTGGATGGGTATAAAGGTGTAATGAGTAACTATATATGATTATTATGAAGTGATATTGATACTAAAATAGTATACATACACTTCAACACAATTCCATGACCATGGGAACGATATCATCGCTCGTGCGTACGTACGGAATACCGTCTCCACGACGCGATGAGATTCATTCTCAATGATTAACCATTCATGAATGATTATAAAGTATATATAATAAGTACTAATGAAATATATGACCTAATAATGATACTGGAATTATTTATATTTATATGTATTTCATCTACTTAATTCCATTCAATTCAATAAGGAAACGAAAACAGTGTTCATGCGTACGTACGGACTACCGTCTCCATGAACGGTGTATTTATTTCCATTTACTGGTTTATTATATATGTGTATTATGAATATATATATATATAAATCATGTTTTATATTATGGAATTAAGTAATCATGATCTAAGTAATCATATGAATAATTACAAGTTAAAAACACGAACGACAAATGAGACGATTTTACCCAAAACGCTACTTTAACATGAATTTACAAAAGAACGGGTAATATAATGTCATAAGTGAACCATATATGATATCATAACAATGAATATTATTGTTTAATAAGTAAATGACATTATTTAAATCATTATACAGGAGTTTCGGACACATACGAAGCAAATCGGACCTAAGGTAAGGAAAATACCACAATCTCATTTTTATCCGAGGTTGTTTATTCGTAAGTATTTACTGGGGTGTATTTTATCATACACATCCATGTTCCCTCAATATGTAATATTGTTTCCATCCACTTACAATAGTTTAAATCCAATTTTACCCTTCGGTGAGTTTTTAGTAAAGAATATGAAAGGAATCTTTTGTCATTTTTTTCGTACGAGGTACTTTTTGACTTTTCCGACAAAAGTACGAAGAATGTTTTTCTTAACTTATACGGCATGAATGGATTTTTAAAAAATTATTTCCAAGAATCTTCCTTTACAAGTTTTCAAGTTTATTTTTAATCAAATTCTTTTAGTTTAAAGTTGTATGAAATTTTAAGAAAGGAAAATTGTTTTTGAAGAAGAAAGGATATTTTCCTCAAGAATGGAGTTCAAGTGTTTTATCAAAATTATTTTCCATCTAAGACAATAAAGGGTTCTGTTTTTATCCCTATTATTACATGGATTTGATTATGTTGTGATGGAAATATTTTTATGAATTCCTTTATCTTATATGAATTGTTTTATGATGTCACGATGTTTAAGATTCCCATTTTTATTACATGGGTTATGCAATGATGTATGATTTAAGATTTTGTGGCACACATAAGAATGGTATCATTATGAGATGGGTGGGACCTATATCTCCCTCCAATGCATTGGGTAAAGATTTTATATCTCATGAGATAGACATGGCTGGAATGGTAGGTTATACCGGTTCAGTGAAACAGGACTGAAACGAGGGTTACTCGATTCAAAAAGGGACTTTTTCCACTAAGATAGTCTTGGCAATTAGTCTTGACTAACAAGAAATGATTCTCTATGATTATGTGTGTATGACACAAAGTTTCATGTTTTAAGTTATGATTATTGGGATTACATTTCACTACTATGATTTATCCCATGTTATGAAATTATGCTCTCTTTTGCAGGTTAAGATTTCCAAAAGTTATGTTCTTATGAATATGATGTGATTGATTTTCTTTTGTTTACCCTTACTGAGAATTTGAGCTCACCCTTTTATTTTTTCTTTTCCCCAGGATATAAAGAAAGGTTTTAGGTAAAAAAAAGGGGAAGATCTTTATGGGAGATATTGAAGATCTTTCACCACGATTAGAAGATTATGTTCCGAGTTTCCAAAGACACTAAACTATTACGATCCTTGTGTGTGTGTTTTGTTATGTAATAAGTATTCCGCAAAAGTAATGTAATGTTCATGTACGTCAGGCTTCGGGTCTTTAGAGTTGGTATCAGTGGAAAGGTTTAGTCAACCTTTGGAAACTAGGATGCGAAAACGTTAGTGAGATCCCTAGAGATATTTCTAAGGTATGTATAGGGATGCCCCTAAGGATAAGTATACGTATAGGATATAGTCCTAGAACTATGGTAATGATATTAGATTAAACCAAAGATGTTAGATATTTAAGTTACTCCCCCTTTATTATGATTTTTTCCTCTCACACTATTCTTTTTGGGTTTTAGAAAATGGCTGGAAACAAGGTGATTCATGATAATGGAGGATATGATGGACAATGGAATGATATTCTTCATGAGCAACCAAATGAAATGGGATTTGGAAGTCCAAAAATCATTATTATGCCGAATCAGCAATCTCATAATATGATCAATAAAGTAAAATTTGGTAAGTTTCCTGACTCGGCTAATAAGAGAAAGATGGAGTTTCATGATGACCATAGGGGAAAGAAAGTTCAATTTCCCCTATGTAAATCATGTGGGAAGAGGCATCAAGGAGAATGTTTCAAAGGAACTAGAAGATGCTTTGGGTGTGGAAAAGAAGGACACAAAGCAAGTAAGTACAAAGGAAAAGGTTCAGTTAACACCATGGATGAGGTTAATGGTATTGCTACGACATCAACAATGGTTAAATGTTTTAAATGTGGAATGTACGGGAATTATGCAAACCAATGCCCTAAGGGAAAGTATCATGAAGATAATCAGTATGGTCATATGGGAAGTATTTATGTGGATGATGATGAAGAGACTACAAATGATATGTGAGATGAAAGAATTATTGAAGCTCGGTCAATGGTTTAGGAATGTAGTGGAATGATTACATGTTTATCATGTGTAATGTTGTATAAGTAATATCATGGTACTATGGATTAAAGAGACATGTAAGGATTGTTACACTGTTGTCTGATGAATGTTACCAGTATCCATGAAAGGTTATTCAGATATTTTTTGGAATTTAGATGATATGTGCATAATGAAGGGACAAGGAGAAAATTAAATGTTTAACAGTATTCATGAGCTCATGATTGATATAAGGACTACGTGATATCATGGTTTGAGTATATAGAATTTTGAGGATTTTGGTATGTGGAAAGTGTTAACGTATAACTGCATTCATGTTTTCAATAAGGTTCAATGGTTATTCAATAGAATACATGATTAAGGACTTTGAATGTTTGGAATGTGACCAACAAAACATATCTTATGATATATGGATCAACGATGGTATTAAATCTCTGGTAATCATTTTGACTATGTTATAAGAGTGGACTGCAGTATTATGGATAAGCCTAAAGATTGGAATGGATTATGTTAGACATAAGTTAGTCTTGTTTAAGGATAGAAGTTTTTTCGATATTATTGATGGGATGTTATAGTAATATAGTTTTAGAAAAAGGACAACCTGCAGGACGGGCGACAGCCCATCGCGTCGGACAAGGCTGTGGGGATCGAACCCACAACCGAAGTGCGACTGGACTTTATCGCCTACCACTGGCCTACAGGAAGTCCCTGTTTAGTAGAAACTAGTTTTATTATATTAAGAAGTATGATATATGAAGTATAAGTCCATTTTAGGAACCATATATGATTAATCTCACTATAGATCGACTTATGTATATAATTTTTGCTAACCTTTTGTTTGAGACAGATGGAATGACCCATCATTCTATCACATGATCTGCTAACACTTCACGAATAAAAAATTCAACTTCATTTATTTAAGAGATGAAGTGGAAATTGTTCAAGGCACGAACAATAGTGCGATTGTACCAAAATAAAGTAAGTATTTATTCTAATTCAAATTCTTCAACTTTAGGGAAACGATCTTGAAAACCAAAAAATGTGGTCCTAGTGATCTTATATCTGATGAATCAGATGGTACCTTAGATCATCACAAATTCATGGCTTTGTGATTACTGGCTTTTCCATAGCCATGTTCTCTACCACTCTCCATCAGAACATGATGGTTAGATTTCTCTTCCATATCCATATTTTTACCTATGTAGAAACCCAGCGATTAGTTTATTTGGGTAATCGTTACATTTCATACTTTAGTTTTTAAAGCCAAGTTTTGGTATTCCTTTTTACAATGTGGGTTTCTATTAAAGAAACTTTTGAATAGTAAACCATTTATAACCCCGACGAATTTCGAGGGCGAGATTCATTTTAAGGGGGGTAGAATGTAACAGCCCGAGATTTTATGAAAAATATTCTTTTTAATTTTATTAATGTCTTGTGTTGTACGCTACACCAAAAGGAGCTTTCACAACACGCATCCTTGACTTGCCTTGCATTACACGCAATCGCGACATTCCTCGATAGCGTGTGTAGTACGCAATAACGAGTTTCACTAAACAGCAATATGCTATTAAAATGTTATTAAAACTAGCCGTTATGAATAGTAATAACAACTTTTTGAAATTTTGTAAATTTTATTTTTTCAAAATGGATTTCATTTTTGGATTCAGAGTATCGAATTTAGCCTAAGGTGAAATTTTGGTACATTTCGGATAACTTTCATATTCTGATGAATAGTGAAAATTACTAAATTATAATTAAAAACAACTTTTTTAATTGAAATAATTAATAGTGATAAATCATTAATTTGAGTGGTTTTAAAGTATATTTAGAATATATTTTTACAATTTAATACAATGTTGGTCATTTGATGTAATTTCACATTTAAACCAGACATAATCAAGTGTCAATCTTTTGATAGATATTGTTTTTTAAAAAACACGCTATTTGTTTTAACAGCGGGATTTAATTATAAAATTAATTAATGCAACTTTTATGTTATGAATTTGGTAAAATAGACTTCATTTTTGAATTCGGAATATGAAATATATCTTAGGATGAAATTTTGGCATTGTTCTGAAAAGCATCAATTTTTGATGAATAGTGAAACTACTAAGTGGTAGTTAAAAAACTGAATTTTTCATAAAACTTAATTTTACCGCTTCTGTGAATGGAATTTCAAAAATCCGAGAGACACGGTTGATGTCAGCAAGTAAAATGTGGTTCAATGAGATGAAAATAATTTTTGATGAATAGTAACTTTTTACTTTTATTTACCACGGTTAAAAGTAAATAGGGTAATTAAGGGTAAGAATGATATTAATATTACCCTTACACATGTCCTAATCCTATTGGAAAAGTTTATCTCGACCAAAAACAACCTTAAGTGTAAAATATTATCATTTAGGCCCACTTGGATTAGATTAGGACATTTATTATTATTCAAAGAAGAGTTAAAAGAGATAAAATCAAAGTTTATTTACTAAAAGATTTTTAATATAGGGTTGTACATAAGATAAATTCGATTGTAAATATTCATTAGAAAGATAAAAATATTTCCTACATAATTATATTTTATTTATAATTTTTATACTTTAAATAAATTAATTTATTTATGACACAATGATGATGCAGTAATTACCCTTTTAAGAAAATATTAACATAATTGATGTTATAAATACTCAAATGAATGTAATTTGAGACTTTTTATGAATTCCACTAATTTTCTAGGTTACTATGATATATTATTGTAGATTTAATCAACTTGGTTTGAACATATAATTCTGTTATGACTTTCACAAAAATCATATATCAAATAGTGTCAAAATTGACACAAAATAGTTTTTAAATCAAATATTATATTATTAATTGTTATTTTATTCCTAAAAATCTAAGGTTCAGCCAAATGACTTAGATAAGGATATATATATTAATAATAAACAATTTGGGGTTCGTTTGGCATGTTATAGTAAGTGTATTAACCATATAGTGAAAGAAAACAAAAAGACACGGTAAAAGTTAAATTATTTAACTTAGAGTTAAATCTAATTGATAAGGTTAAAATAATACCCTAAACTTGTCTAAATATTATTGGTTGATAGTATTTCGACCCATCCCCACTTTAGCTCAAAAATAAGACCCTTCGGAACCATTATAAACCGATTTTGACTTTAATATAAAATAATATTTTGAGATATTCCTAAGGTGCCCCTCTCCTCCCTTATAAAAGGACACCTCCTCCCCCTCCTCCTCACACCAATTTGAGCACTCCAGCTCGGCCAACCCCTGACAAAATATCTTCTCCACTTCCCTAGTATCATCTTAGAGCTCCTGGTCTTCTTAAAAGACCAATTTTAGTGCCCTAAAAGGAGGTCTCAAAGAAGCACTTCAAAGAAGAGGTAATACCCATTACCGATCCTTTTCAATTTCTTTCTTCTTCAACTTATTCTTATTTAGTTGTTTCATGATAAAGTAATAACATAAGTATTTATTATATACTGATATGTTATTATAAATATGAAACAACTCTAATTAACCTTCTATCCATCCTACGGAAAAAGGAAATCACCGCGCGTGCGTACGTACGGAATACCGTCTCCACGCCGTGGTGTAATCTATTTTTCGCCACCACCTTAATTGGATGGGTATAAAGGTGTAATGAGTAACTATATATGATTATTATTAATTGATATTGATACTAAAATAGTATACATACACTTCAACACAATTCCATGACCATGGGAACGATATCATCGCTCGTGCGTACGTACGGAATACCGTCTCCACGACGCGATGAGATTCATTCTCAATGATTAACCATTCATGAATGATTATAAAGTATATATAATAAGTACTAATGAAATATATGACCTAATAATGATACTGGAATTATTTATATTTATATGTATGTCATCTACTTAATTCCATTCAATTCAATAAGGAAACGAAAACAGCGTTCATGCGTACGTACGGACTACCGTCTCCATGAACGGTGTATTTATTTACATTTACTGGTTTATTATATATGTGTATTATGAATATATATATATATAAATCATGTTTTATATTATGGAATTAAGTAATCATGATCTAAGTAATCATATGAATAATTACAAGTTAAAAACACGAACGACAAATGAGATGATTTTACCCAAAACGCTACTTTAACATGAATTTACAAAAGAACGGGTAATATAATGTCATAAGTGAACCATATATGATATCATAACAATTAATATGATTCTGTAATAAGTCAATGACATTATTTAAATCATTATACAGGAGGTTCGGACACATACGAAGAAAATCGGACCTAAGGTAAGGAAAATACCACAATCTCATTTTTATCCGAGGTTGTTTATTCGTAAGTATTTACTGGGGTGTATTTTATCATCCACATCCATGTTCCCTCAATATGTAATATTGTTTCCATCCACTTACAATAGTTTAAATCCAATTTTACCCTTCGGTGAGTTTTTAGTAAAGAATATGAAAGGAATCTTTTGTCGTTTTTTTTCGTACGAGGTACTTTTTGACTTTTCCGACAAAAGTACGAAGAATGTTTTTCTTAACTTATACGGCATGAATGGATTTTTAAAACATTATTTCCAAGAAGCTTCCTTTACAAGTTTTCAAGTTTATTTTTAATAAAATTCTTTTAGTTTAAAGTTGTATGAAATTTTAAGAAAGGAAAATTGTTTTTGAAGAAGAAAGGATATTTTCCTCAAGAATGGAGTTCAAGTGTTTTATCAAAATTATTTTCCATCTAAGACAATAAAGGGTTCTGTTTTTATCCCTATTATTACATGGATTTGATTATGTTTTGATGGAAATATTTTTATGAATTCCTTTATCTTATATGAATTGTTTTATGATGTCATGATGTTTAAGATTCCCATTTTTATTACATGGGTTATGCAATGATGTATGATTTAAGATTTTGTGGCACACATAAGAATGGTATCATTATGAGATGGGTGGGACCTATATCTCCCTCCAATGCATTGGGTAAAGATTTTATATCTCATGAGATAGACATGGCTGGAATGGTAGGTTATACCGGTTCAGTGAAACAGGACTGAAACGAGGGTTACTCGATTCAGAAAGGGACTTTGTCCACTAAGATAGTCTTGGCAATTAGTCTTGACTAACAAGAAATGATTCTCTATGATTATGTGTGTATTCCACAAAGTTTCATGTTTTAAGTTATGATTATTAAGATTACATTTCACTACTATGATTTATCCCATGTTATGAAATTATGCTCTCTTTTGCAGGTTAAGATTTCCAAAAGTTATGTTCTTATGAATATGATGTGATTGATTTTCTTTTGTTTACCCTTACTGAGCATTTGATCTCACCCTTTTATGTTTTCTTTTCCCCAGGATATAAAGAAAGGTTTTAGGTAAAAAAAGGGGAAGATCTTTATGGGAGATATTGAAGATCTTTCACCACGATTAGAAGATTACGTTCCGAGTTTCCAAAGACACTAAACTATTACGATCCTTGTGTGTGTGTTTTGTTATGTACTAAGTATTCCGCAAAAGTAATGTAATGTTCATGTACGTCAGGCTTCGGGTCTTTACATAAATTCTACTATAAATATTCATTAAAAAGTTAAAAATATTTAATACATAATTGTATTTTATTTATATTTCTTAGACATTAAATAATCTAATTTATTTATGACACAATGAAGATGCAGTAATTACATAATTAATGAAATATTAAAAAAATTGATATTTTTAAAATCCACATAAACGTAATTTGTGACTTTTTATGAATTAAAATAATATTATAGGTTAATATAACATTTCAGGGTTGTTTAGATGAATTTTCTTTGAAGTAATAATGCAGTTATGAATTTAGAAAAAACAAAATACCAAATAGTGTCAAAATTGACATAAAAGAGTTTTTAAAACAAATATTATATTATTAATTGATAATTTATTCCTAAAAATCGAAGCTTCATCTAAAAGACTTATATAATTATAGGTGTATCATTAATGAACCACTTGGGGTTTTCTTGGATGTTTATAGTATGTTTATTAACCATATAACATAAAAATACAAAGAGACATGGTAAATGTCAAACTATTTAACAAAGAGTTAAATCTAAAAGATAAACTTAATATAGTGACCCAAACCTGTCAAAAACCTATTGGTTGAGTGGTTTTCACACCTCCAAAAACATTTGGCTCGACCAAACCTGCCCAAATATCCTCCCCACTATCCAAACTTCATCCTAGAGGCCTTCTATTGGTTAGAAAACCAACCTATGGAGCCCTTTTGATCAAATCAAAAGGAAGAACCCGGAGAAGAGGTAATGATTTCACCACCCTCTTTCAAGTTCTTTTATTATTCCACTGACTCATTATTATGTTGTTACCATACAAAAATAATAGCTCTAGTACCTTATATATACTTTTATTTTATTATAAATATGGCATAACCATATTCATTATTCTATCCATCCTATGAATGATAATTTCATCATGCTTGCGTAAGTACGACTTACCGTCTCCACGTCGTGGTGTAATTTGTTGTTCAACACTATGTTATTTGCATGGATATAATGATGAGTAATATGTATATAAATAATTAAAATAACATGATAATGTCTCCCTAAAATTAATATACCATCCAATTTCACAACTTTAAGTTAACGATATTGTCGCTCGTGCGTACGTACGGATTACCGTCTCCACGACGCAATGAGATTCATTTACACATTCACCATTCATCGACGATTATAAAAATATATATTACTAATAGGTATGTAATATATATGACATAATAATGATACTCGATAAATAAATATATATATATATATATATGTACTTACATATATCTTATTCACTTACTTTCGTTCAATACGATATGAAAACAGAAACAACATTTATGCGTACGTATACCCTTCCATCTCCATAAATGGTGTTTTCCATTTCATATATCTATATATTATAAATATTTATATTCTGAATATATATGATATATGAATCATGATTTGTTTTCCGGAATTATTTAAATCATGATCTAACTGATACGGTCATGAATAACAAGTTAAAATACGTACGATAAAGAAAGCAATTATTACCCGAAATTTTAGTTTAACATGAAAATCATCATTAAATTGGTAGTATAAAGTCCTAAATGAATCATGTATGATATTATAAATATGAATATGGTTTTGGAATAATATAATAACATAAAATGGTAATTATACAGGAGGTTAAACATACCCTTGACCAAAGGAAAGTGCAAGGTAAGGGGTTTTTATCTCACTCCTTATTCCCGTGAGATTCATGCTATATTACCACTATTTTCATTGTGTGGTGTATTTACTGACCATAATTGTATTCTTTTTGTAATACACTTTAATTTATGTGTATTTAAATCTTCATTTTATGGTATTTCTTTCAAGGGTGTATGTTTCATAAGTTACCAAATTGGTAAGGGTTAATTTCTTAATGTCATTATTATTCGAGATTGTTTATGGGAAAGTTTTTTCTGGGACATATTTATTACCTATTTCCATGGTTCATAAAAGAGTTTTAAAAGGGATTCTATTTAAGGGAATATTTTACTAAAACATCACTTTAAATTTCTTAAATATTTATTCTTCTAAAACATTGTCATTAATGTCCATGTTTTCAAAATCGATTTTAAGGATTTATTTATATGGACATGGATGTTTTTAAAATGTTAATTCATTTAAAAAATTTCAAAGTGGTCTGGGACACTTTGATTCAAAAATGTCTTTAAATGTCTTCCTTTAAAAATTGTGTGAATTTTAAATTTTTTCATGAAAAAGGGATATTTCCCTCAAAGAGTTTTACAAATCATTTTCATCTATGTCAACATCCTTTATGGATTTTAAACTTGTTTGATGTTGATTTATTATGATACAAATATTTCATATTGTATTGAATGATTTGTGATATGTTTGACTATTGATGTGTTATTTTTATACCATTCATAGTTTATGTATAAAGTATTGAAATTTTGTATACTATTTTTAATATGAATGTTTATGTTATGTTTAAACCTTTTCATATGAGGAATGAATTGGACAAAGTAAGTGACGGGTGGATCCCACTATAGCTCCTCGTTTCATTGGTAGGTCTCATGAGACAAACTAGTGTTTTGTCACAAGGTCTTGACAAAATATTATTTGTAGTCTTGGCACAAGGCCTTGACTATGTGGTTATGCAGTTTGGCATTATGCATTCCATCATTATGAAAGTTGCTATTGATATTTCATGTGATTATTTGACTATTAGAATATCCATGTGAATAAGTAAATGGAATTATTTGATTTTATATTTTCCATATTATGCTAAATTTTAAGTTTAAAAGGATTTTGTTTTAGTCTTATACATTTACTTAAATGTTTATGCTAATTTATGAAAGATTATGCTATATTTTTATCCTTACTGGGAATCTGAGGTCACCCCATTCTATGTTTTATTTTTCCCAGGACACCAAGATGTGTATTGTGATTGATATGCAGGGTTAAGATAAGGGAATAATGGCATTCATAAAAGATTATTTATGTTGTTTTTTATGTTATAAAATGTAATGTAACATTAATATATGTAATCTATTTTCCATGACTACTAAACCGATCGGTCCTTCAGGACTTGAATATTTGTAATCATGTCAATGTTACGTAATAATTCACCAACTCTAGGCTTATGGGGTCGGGGCGTTACAGTTTTTTTCAGAGGGAGGATTATCAATAACCATGGAAACTATATTTATATAATCTCTGACTAGAGAACGTTACCCTAAGATATACTTTGAGGATTAGTATAGAATAACTTCCTAGAATTTTGGTAATGTAGATATTTTGTGAGTTTTCCAGACAAAAACATCTCTGTCTAGATATGAGCAGGTAGATGCGGCTCTGGAACATATGTATCTAGGGGTAAAACACAAAACACCTCTTTGATCTATACCTGAATGAGAACTAGTGCATGACAATAAGCCTTGTTGTACTCTTGGTTACGACACTCCCGGGAGATATGCTTAGGATAATTCTCATTTTTTTACAAATCATTATGAAGGATTTATGAGTATATACATCCTCAAAGAAAATATTTTTATGATTACAGATTATATCCACAAACTCTTCAATTTACGTTAGGTATTTTACAATATTGGAATTATTCATTGCGATTCATAAACTGTCCTAGTATATTCCATTTTATAGAAATGTCACCCAGTAGAAGGAATGAGAACTCCAGCAATATGTATGATGCAAAGAGTAAGAAGGATCATATCAATCATGGTATTAATCCAACATTTATAGTTGAAATAGTCTCCCATGTATTCTCAACATATGAAGAAATAATATCACGTGTTATTAAGATAAGTAAATAATTCTCTAAGTCCTATGGATTTGAATGGAAGCAAGAGAAGAAAAAGATGGTAGAGAGAAAGATGGGTAAATGGGATAGGGGAAAGAAGGATTTTCCCATATGTGATAAATGTGGAAATAATCACCTTGGTTAATGCTTAAATGGAATGAGAGTTTGTTATAAGTGTGGAGAAAAAAGACACCAAGTATGTGATTTCAAGGGTTAGAAAAAGGTTTCAAATGTAAAAATGCTTCATCTACAAGGCCTTGGGACACTATGTGAATCAATGTCCAATCATTTGAGTTTACCTCAAATGATGCTATTGGATAATAATCAAGTTATGATACAACCGAAGATGAAGAGGAATGATTAAGTGTTTTTATGTTGTTATTAATGTATTGTGTTATTTTAGTATTGTATTAATGATGTACATGTTATAAGAATTATAGAGTATATGAGGATTGTATTGCAGTACTATTTCATTAATGAATTGAGATTGTGTAGAACCAATAAAAGTGACATAATGGAAAGATAAACTTTTTTGGAAAATATATGGTTGTGAGAAAGATAAACCATAATATGATTCTGAAACTGAGGTAGAAATTTTGGAATAAGAGAAGATTGATTTGGATAAAATATATTGGATATTCTTGACTCCCTTGGAACTGATTAATGGTTTGTTTATTTCATCATTGTTGGAATATTCAAAAATTTTGGATATAAGGAATATATCTAGTATTATATAAAGGATAAGGAATCATGAATTTAATCAATAAGGTTTTATGGTAATTCAGGGTGTTACCATGTTTTAAAATAATACATGATGAAGGTGTTCACATTTTATTACAAGGAAAAACGGATCTTCATTGTGTTTAACCTCCATATAAATTTTGGATTGTGAGTTTGGATAGAAGTATTTTGGATATTTTTAAAGGTTCGAATGGATTAATTTTGAAATTGGATATTATTTTTAAGGTTATTTTTGGATTGTTAAAAAAAGGACAACATGCAGACCGTGTGACAATCCGTCGCGTCGGACAAAGCTGCAGGAATCGAACCCACAACCATAGTGTGATTGGGATTTATCACCTACCACCGGACTACATGAAGTCCCCGGATTATATAATCTAGTTTTTTTAAAGGGTATGATAGGTGAATTATAAATTAATTATTTTTGGAACCTTATACGATTAGGATAAATAGAATATTTTTTTGAAATCTTTTGGAGTGAAAGATGAGTTTGTGGTAGGAATTAGTTGAAGGATGAAACTCTACTTGTAAATATATATATATATATATATATATATATAATTTTTCCCTCTTATTCTATGGTTAAATTAATTCTTAAAATTTATGTAAGGGATCTTAAAACCAAAAATGTTTTATCCTAATACCTTATGTTTTTTTTGAACCGATGGTATTTCAAATCATCATAGATTGATGGATTTAAGGCCCTCAATTTTAAACTTGTTTGTGATTGATGACCTCAATAAATCCCTATAAATATTTATGTTTTTCTTCCAATTATGTGTCTTTAATTTCCACCAATGTTCTCCTAATTGAGATCATATTTTTCTTGTGACCCTTTCATTTCCATTTTCCTCTTATTAAGACTAAATTTTATTAACCCAATTTCCAATGAATGTTTTCCCGCAAAGGTATTTTATATTTTCAACCTTTTATTTTTAAAAAATAATTTCAAATTTTGAGGATGCAATTTATTGATGGAGGGAAGAATGTAACACCACAAGATTTCATAGTACATTATTTCTTCAAAGTAATCCAATAACTTTCACTACACGCAACACCGAGTTCTAGCGCACCATGACTTACAAAACTAGTGGTTCAAAAGTGGTTATGAATAGTATTAACTGAATTTTAAACTTTATATAATTATTATAATTTTAGAATCCATATTATGAGTTTCTTAGACATAATGTAAGAAAAAATTCATTTTTTTCAGATAAAATAAGTATTTTCCAAAAAATGAAATTTTACCACCTTTTAATGGGGAACGCTTTTTAAATCCAATATTTGAAACTTTTATATATTCAATTTGAAAAAATAAACTTCTTCTTTAGAATCGTGACCTAAGAGTTTAGTTTCAATAAATTTTTTGTGTTTTCTGATAACTTTCACATTTGGGTGAATAGTGAAAAATACTATATTTTAACTGAAAACAACTTTTTTAATCAAAATAATTTATAGTGTTAAATTATAAATTTTAATGGTTTTAAGTATAAATAGATTATATTTTTACCATTTAATCCAATTCTTTTCATTTTAAGTAATTTCACTTTGAAATTCGACATAAATAAGTTTTAATCTTTTGATAGTTATTATTTCTTAAAAATATGCTTTTTGGTTTTGAAACGGGAATTAATTTTAAATTAATAAATTAAATTTCTATGTTTTTAATCTGGTAAAATAGAATTCATTTTTGAATTCATAATATAAAAATTATCTTAGGGTGAATTTTTTGTATGTTTCGGAAAACATTCAAATTTTGATGAATAGTGAAAAACGCTATGTTATTGGTTAAAACCGACTTTTCATTTAAATAATTACTTATTTAATTTTATTTTATTTTAGTTCAAAATATATACATAACACTAATATAAGTGCAATGTAATTCATTGGAGTAAGTTTATAATAAGTTTAGATACATAAAAAGTTTCTTGAAATTTTACCGTTTTTTACCCACCTCCTAGGAGCATTTTCAAATTTTCAAAAAAGATAATTTTACCACTTATGTGAATTGAATTTCAAAAATCCGAGTGAAACGATTGATTTCAATAAGTAAAATATTGTTCAATAGGATAAAAATAATTTTTGGTGAATAGTAACTTTAGACTTTTTTACCACAGTTAAAAGTAAATAGGGTAATTAAAGGTAAAAATTATATTTTTATTACCATAACAGATGTACTAATTCAATTGGATAAGTGTAATTAGACCAAAAAAATCCTTATTAATAATATATGATCCTTTAGGTCCATTTTGATTATATTAGGACATTTATTGTTATTTAATTAAAGAAGAGTTAAAATTGTTAAATTCAATGTTTAATAACATAACCATTTTTAATATAAAGTTACACATGAGATAAATTATACTATAAATATTCATTAGAAAGATAAATATATTTCCAACATAATGGTATTTCATTTATATTTTTTAGACATTAAATAATTT
Source organism: Viscum album (assembly GCA_963277665.1). Classification (NCBI taxonomy): domain Eukaryota; kingdom Viridiplantae; phylum Streptophyta; class Magnoliopsida; order Santalales; family Viscaceae; genus Viscum; species Viscum album. The sequence continues at coordinate 686,624,362 of OY728137.1, read as the reverse complement.
AATTTATTTATGACACAATGATGATGTCGTAATTACCTAATTAATGAAATATTAAAACAATTGATATTTAAAATATCCAAAAAAATGTAATTTGAGACTTTTTATGAATTAAACTGATTTTATAGGTTAATATAACATTTTAGGGTTTTTTATATCAATTTTTTTCTAAGTAATAATGCTTTTATGAATTTAGAAAAAACAAAATACCAAATAGTGTCAAAATTGACATAAAAGAGTTTTTAAAACAAATATTATATTATTAATTGATATTCTATTCATAAAAATCTAATTTTTGTCCAAAAAACTTATACAATTATATTTTTATCATTAATGAACCACTTGGGGTTCGATTGGATGTTTATAGTAAGTTTATTGACCATATAATATAAAAATACACAGAGACATGGTAAATGTCAAACTATTTAACTAAGAGTTAAATCTAAAAGATAAAGTTAATATAGTGACTCAAACCTGTATAAAACATATTGGTTGAGTGGTTTTCGACCCACACCCACCTTATACTTTAAAATAATTCATTTTTGAGCCATTAGAAACCGAAAATGGTGTTATTATAAAATAGTATTTTGAGTTTTTTCTTATGTTTCCCCTCACCCCTCTTATAAAAGGGCACTTCCCCTTCTCTAAAATTCACACCTTCAAATCCATTTTTATTGGCCAAAACCTGCCCAAATATCTTCCAAACTATCCTAAAATCATAATAGAGGCCTTCCTTTGGTCATAAAACCAATTTAAGGATCCCTTTTGATCAAATCAAAAGGAAGAACCCGAAGAAGAGGTAATGATTTCACCACCGTCTTTCAAGTTTTTTTATTCTTCCACTTACTCTTTCTTTGTAGTTACCAAACCAAAATAATAAATCCATTACCTTATATATAATTTTATGTTATTATAAATATGTAATAACCCTATTTATTATTCTATCCATCCTATAAATGATAATATCACCATGCATGCGTACGTACGGCTTACCATCTCCACATCGTGGTGTAATTTGTTATTCAACACTATGATATTTGGATTGATATAATGATCAGTAATATGTATATAAATAATGGAAATAACATGATAATGTCTCTGTAAAATTAATATACCATCCACTTTCACACCATTAAGGAAATGATATTGTCGCTCGTGCGTACGTACGAATTACCATCTCCACGACACGATGAGATTCATTTCCACTTTCACCATCCATAGATGATTATAAAAGTATATATTACTAATAATTATGTAATATATGAAATAATAATTCTACTAGATATATATATATATGTATTTATGTACTTACATATATCTTATTCACTTACTTCCTTTCAATACGATATGAAAACAGAAACATCGTTTCTGTGTACGTACAACCTACCGACTCCCTAAACAGTGTTTTCCCTTTAATATATCTATATATTATAAATATTTATATTATAAATATATATGATATATTAATCAAGGTTTGTATTATGGAATTATTTAAATTATGATCTAACTGATACGATCATTATTAACAAGTTAAAATACGTAAGATAAAGAAAGCGATTATTACCTGAAATGTTAATTTAACATAAAAATCATTATTAAATGGGTAGTATAAAGTAATAAATGAATTCTGTATGATATAATAAATATAAATATGGTTCTTATATAATCAAATAACATAAAAGAGTCATTATACAGGAGGTTAAACGTACCCTCGACCAAAGGAAAGTGCAAGGTAAGGGGTTTTCATCTCACTCTTTATTCTCGTGAGATTCATGCTATATTGCCACTATTTCCTTTTGTGTGGTGTATGTACTTCCCATAATTGTTTTATTTGTGTAAGAAAATTTAATTTATGTGTATTTACGTCTTTATTTTATGGTCTTTTTTCCAGTGGTGTATGTTTCATAAGTTACTAAATTGGTAAGGGTTAATTTCTCAATATCATTTTTATTCGAGATTGTTTATGGGTATGTTTTTACTGGGAAAATTTATTTCCTATGTCCATGTTACATAAAATAGTTTTCAAAGGGATTCTATTTAAGGGACTCTTTTTCTAAAACATCATTTTAAATGTTTTAAATATTTATTCTTCTAATTCATTCTCATTAATGTCTATGTTTTCAAAATGGGTTTTAAGGATTTATTTACATGGGAATGAATGCTTTTAAAATGTTAATTCCTTTCAAAAATTTCAAAGTGGTCAGGGATAATTTGATTAAAAAATATCATTAAATTCCTTCCTTTAAAAATTGTTTGACTTTTAAATGTTTTCATGAAAAAGGGGTATTTCTCTCAAAGAGTTTTACAAATAACTTTCATATATATCAACATACTTTATGGATTTTAAACTTGTTTGAAGTTGATTTATTATGATACAAATATTTTATATTGTATTGAATGATTTGTGATATGTTTGACTGTGGATGTGATATTTTTATACCATTCATGGTTTATGGATAAAGTATTGACATTTTGTATTCTATTTTTAATACGAATTTTTATGTTATGTTTTAACCTTTTAATATGAGGAGTGCATTGGACTTAGTAAGTGACGGGTGGATCCCACTATAGCTAATCGATGCATCGGTAGGTCTCATGAGACAAAATAATGTCTTGGAACAAGGCCTTGAAAAAATCTTATTTGTAGTCTTGGCACAAGGCCTTGACTATGTGGTTATGTAGTTTGGCATTATGCATTTCATCATTATGAAAGTGGCTATTGATTTTTCATGTGATTATTCGACTAGTAGAATATCCATGTGAATAAGTAAATTGAATTATTTTATTTTACATTTTCCATATAATTATAAAGTTTATGTTTAAAATGATTTTGTTTTAGTATTATACATTACCTTAAATGTTTATTCTTATTTAGGAAATATTCTGCTATATTGTTATCCTTACTGAGCATCTGAGTTCACCCCTTTCTATGTTTTATTTCCAAGAAGTGTATTGTGATTGATATGCAGAGTTAAGATAAGGGAATAATGGAATTCATAAAGGATTATTTATGTTGTGTTGTATGTTATAAATTGTAATGTAACATTCATGTATGTAATCTATTTTCCATGACTGCTAAACTGATCGGTCCTTCAGGACTTGATTCCTTGTAATCATGCCAATGTTACGTAATAATGCACCGACTCCAGGACTCTGGGGTTGAGGTGTTACAAAAAACATCAGTAGTCATCATAGTAAAGTAATTCAGTGTCATGTTCTTCATCTCAATCATTTTTACTGGAATCATATTTGTGATAAAAAATGAACTGGCACACACTCTTCTCCCCTCATGATTAATAAATGATCCAGTGATCATATTACATTGTAAATTTGAGTAATATTTCTATTTGTAATTATTTTTATTTGTTTAAATGCCTTATCTATTAATATTCTTCTTCCTCTTATTTTTTTCATCTTTATAGGATGTTTAATTGTGTTTCATACAGGGAAATAACAAAAAACAAACAAAATTAAGTTTTACTCTTACACATCCCTTACAATGAAAGATTAAATACACATGTAAAGAGAATATATATATATATATATATATATATATGCACAGACACACATATAAATAAATAAATAAATTTATATTTATATAAAAATAAAAATATATACATGTGTGTTTATATATATATATATTAATGTGTGTGTGTAACATCCCCAGGCTGTGAGAACTCGACAGTGTCTAGACCGGTGATGCTACATGACCTCGGACACGCCTCATTGTATGGTAGAGGCTGATTAGTAGTGAGTGTATAAGGTGTTAAGTGGGGTGACTATGCTCTCATATTAATGTAAAATAGTAGCGAAAATTACTAAGCCACATCCATCACAAATAATCAGAGTACGCGGAATCAGTTAAGCAGTGCATTCACATATTATATGATCAGAAAAATAAACAAATATGCAAGTACAATACTACAATCATTATTGATCCTTGGTTTCTAGAAATACACCTAAGTTAGACCATACTTAATTCATTTAGTTTCAAAGTGTCTTCAAGCGTGAAAACCCTCATATGGAACGTTGATGTGTATATAGACTTCACAAGGAAACATAACATACCTCATCCAGAACACTGAGACATAACCACTCCCCTCTTGGAAATGAGTAACAAGTCATCCAAAATCTAGGAGAAGAATTGTTGGGATGTGAAGCCTAGTTTCAATTTACTATAAGTTCATCCACCAAAAATTCGTTCATCGGTTTCTGGTCATTGGAATTTTTGTCATTGGATGATTGCTTGAATCAGTGTGAATGCAGCGACAATTCATCCAATAATTAAAGTATAATCATTATTTCTGTCTACCAATTACATTAAAGGAAATCTAGAATGTTTGGTGATTTATCTAGTAAGAAGTATCTCTAATTAAGACTCTATAATTATTCCATTATAAGCGGTCGAAGTTAATGATGTCGCTGGAGATCAATAGTGATATTCCATAACAAGGATTTCTATGAATGTGGGAAGGTGGTGTGATTGGGATGGCTAACTAATGTTCCTATAAAAGGAAGAAAGGGCTAATGAGAATAGTGGATTTGTACCTTTATGGTACACCCATTTTACATACAGTAAATTTGAGTTTTATAGATATTTTATCATCTATAAAGAAATATTATTGATGATTTTTCATTTGAATGTATCTTTTATACTTTAGATAATATAATAACATTACAGCGTTCTTCCTGTTCATTCAGGTCAACTTCTCTGGAGCACATTAATCAACTATGTTCATTTCCTATTTTATATACTACTTTTAAGTTTATTATAATTCCTTATAATTCTTTTTATTTTTCATGTGTGCGAGTTTCTTCTAAAGTATGTTCGAGTTTGAATTTCTGTGGTGGGTAGGGTGCGATGTCTTTCTATGTGACGTTAGACGCACGAGGTGGACCAATATTCATGGTGCAGGGTGGCTAATGAATGATTTGGATCAGGGATAAGTGGTAGATAATGGGTAATATTAGAGGGTCCAAGTAGTCAATCAATGCAATAAGGACCACAACCTACGACTTAGACAACACACTCAAGGGAGGTAGGTGATAGCCAATACACATAACAACACACATGGATTTAGGCACAAAATTGGGGGCTTTTAAATCATGGATCACCAATCTATCTTATAGATTGCCCAAATGGCTCGAAGACCTTCTTTTTATTTTATTATAGATAATACCTCTTTTTAAGGGTTGAAGGGGAACCCGAACATGACCCTTAGGCCCGAGGCACAAGGCCCGACATGACCAGCAATACATGACCCAAAGGCCCAGAGGCATACCATGCCCATTACAAGACCCGTAGGCCCGACCAACTAGAACTGCCCCTCCCCATAGTCTTGCATCGTTGATCTCATTATCTCCCCACCTTGAATTGTTGATCGACTAGTATCACCCCATACAAAGCTACACGGTGCCTGGTCCCGATGGCGGCTGACATACCACTACTGGAAATACACTATTTCCCAACGGTTGTGAACCATTGGGAAAGCCCCTCAAACCGTTGGTATCTAATATACCAACGGTTCTCTCAACCGTGGGGAAGTAGGCCGTGGGGAAAACCTTTCCCAACGGTTTACTGGGAACCGTTGGGGTAGGGTGACAGAAGGGACTCTATCCCAACGGTTTGGTGAACCGTTGGGATAGTTTTTCCCAACGGTTTCTCCCAAACCGTTGGGAAAAACCACATGGGTTCCCTCTTTCCCAACGGTTTAGAACCGTTGGGAAAAGAGCTCTTTACCAACGGTTTAATGAACCGTTGGTAAAAACTTATTTAGAATTATATGCCAACAGTTTAAAACCGTTGGCATACCCTATGCTGCAAATTGCAGCCCCTTGCAATTTGGCAGCCCCTCTCCCCTGTACATCAAGCACCTCTCATCTCATCAGGCCTCATTTTCACCTCATTTTCGATCCAACATGCCTCATTTTCACCTCATTTTCGATCCAACTATTGTACCTGTAATAAAATAAAACATACATATACAATTACGAACAAATTCATACACATTTAACATATAATGGATCCTGAAACTATACACATCCATAATTAAATTACAATTCATAAACATACATAATTCATATAGAATTCAATTTAAAATTTAGATGACAATTATATCTGGAATCCGATTGAGACAGGGATGATTGGTACACGTCACATATGACCCATGGATCGTTCTCCTAATGTTTCAATGGAAACCGAATGCGTTTGGTCGGTTTTGCGTATGCCAGTTCTTTTCACTTATAATCCTACCCATTTTAAACAAAACAGACACAGTTAGAGCGGTGTTGGCCACACCGCGCCTCGGATTGAGGTGGGGATTATTCGTACACCTCACATATGACCCATGGATCGTTCTTCTAAAGTTTCAACGGAAACCGAATGCGTTTGGTCGGTTTTCCGTATGTACTTAAAATGATGTCCATTTTAATCAAAAGAGAGCCACTTAGACTGATCCCGGCCACACCGAGACTCGGATTGAGCCCGAGTGGGCTCGTACATGTCACATATGACTGATGGATCGTTGTGATAAATTATCAACAGATTCGGAATGCGTTTGGTCGGTTTTGCGTATGTCAGTTGTTCTTTTCACTTATAATCCTGTCCATTTTAAACAAAAGATACACAGTTAGAACGGTGTCGGCCACACCACTCCTCGGATTGAGGCGGGATTGACTCGTACACGTCACATACGACCCATGGATCCTTGTGCTAAAGTATCGACACAGTCCGAATGTCTTTGGTCGGTTTTTCGTATGTCACTTGATGATTTTCACTTAAAATGACATCTTTTTGAAACAAAAGACTGACGCTTTGAGTGGTGTCGGCCACACCGCATCTCCGATTGTGGAGGGGTTGATTTGTACACGTCACATATGACCCATGGATCGTTCTCCTAAAGTTTCGACGGAAAACGAATCCGTTTGGTCGTTTTTCCGTATGTACTTAAAATGGTGTTCATTTTAAACAAAAGAGAGCCACTTAGACTTATCCCAGCCACACCGCGACTCGGATTCATCCTGGGTTGGCTCGTATACGTCACATATGACCCATGGATTGTTGGCATAAATTATCAACAGATTCGGAATGCGTTTGGTCGGTTTTCCGTATGCCAGTTGATGCTTTTCACTTAAAATGACGTCCTTTTGAAACAAAAGATGGACACTTTGAGTGATTTCGGCCACACCGCATCTCCGGATTGACCTAAAACCACCGGGAAACATTCTAATTATTATTCGTGACGTGTACGCGCAGACGGCACGTCAATCGGACGTGCGGTTTGCGCGGTACGGCTCAATATTCGTGTTTTAAGTGATGCTCGCGCTTCGTAAACGCGCGTGAGGGGGGTCCAAACGGGCCGAACGATTTCAGAATGACCTGAAATCAGACGAAAAATACGGGTGACTGATTTATGAAGTGTTCGAGCAGACGGAACGTCAATCGGACGTGCCGTGTGCCCGCGGTGACCGACAACGCAGTTCTGGTGTCATAAACGGCCAAAACGGGCGTCCAACGGTCAAATTCAAAGCGGATGACCTCGGATTGACCTGAAACCACCGGGAAACATTCTAATTATTATTCATGACGTGTACGCGTAGACGGCACGTCAATAGGACGTGCGGTTTGCGCGGTATGGCTCAATATTCGTGTTTTAAGTGATGCGCGCGCTTCGTAAACGAGCGTGAGGGGGGTCCAAACGGGCCGAACGATTTCAGAATGACCTGAAATCAGACGACAAATACGGGTGACTGATTTATGAAGTGGTCGAGCAGACGGCACGTCAATCGGACGTGCCGTGTGCCCGCGGTGATCGACAACGCAGTTCTGGTGTCATAAACGGCCAAAACGGGCGTCCAACGGTCAAATTCATAGCGGCCGACCTCGGATTGACCTGAAACCACCGGAAAACATTTTAATTATTATTCGTGATGTGTACGCGCAGACGGCACGTCAATCGGACGTGCGGTTTGCGCGGTACGGCTCAATATTCGTGTTTTAAGTGATGCTCGCGCTTCGTAAACGCGCGTGAGGGGGGTCCAAACGGGCCGAACGATTTCAGAATGACCTGAAATCAGACGACAAATACGGGTGACTGATTTATGAAGTGGTCGAGTAGACGGCACGTCAATCGGACGTGCCGTGTGCCCGCGGTGACCGACAACGCAGTTCTGGTGTCATAAACGGCCAAAACGGGCGTCCAACGGTCAAATTCAAAGCGGACGACCTCGTATTGACCTGAAACCACCGGGAAACATTCTAATTATTATTTGTGACGTGTACGCGCAGACAGCACGTCAATCGGACGTGCGGTTTGCGCGGTACGGCTCAATATTCGTGTTTTAAGTGATGCGCGCGCTTCGTAAACGCGCGTGAGAGGGGTCCAAACGGGCCGAACGATTTCAGAATGGCCTGAAATCAGACGAAAAATACGGGACAGTGATTTATGAAGTGGTCGAGCAGACGGCACGTCAATCGGACGTGCCGTGTGCCCGCGGTGACCGACAACGCAGTTCTGGTGTCATAAACGGCCAAAACGGGCGTCCAACGGTCAAATTCATAGCGGCCGACCTCGGATTGACCTGAAACCACCGGGAAACATTCTAATTATTATTCGTGACGTGTACGCGCAGACGGCACGTCAATCGGACGTGCGGTTTGTGCGGTACGGCTCAATATTCGTGTTTTAAGTGATGCTCGCGCTTCGTAAACGCGCGTGAGGGGGGTCCAAACGGGCCGAACGAAGTCGGAATGGCCTGAAATCAGACGACAAATACGGGTGACTGATTTATAAAGTGTTCGAGCAGACGGCACGTCAATTGGACGTGCCGTGTGCCCGCGGTGACCGACAACGCAGTTCTGGTGTCATAAACAGCCAAAACGGGCGTCCAACGGTCAAATTCATAGCGGCCGACCTCGGATTGACCTGAAACCACCGGGAAACATTATAATTATTATTCGTGACGTGTACGCGCAGACGGCACGTCAATCGGACGTACGGTTTGCGCGGTACGGCTCAATATTCGTGTTTTAAGTGATGCTCGCGCTTCGTAAACGCGCGTGAGGGGGGTCCAAACGGGCCGAACGATTTCAGAATGGCCTGAAATCAGACGAAAAATACGGGTGACTGATTTATGAAGTGTTCGATCAGACGACGCATCAATCGGACGTGCCGTGTGCCCGCGGTGACCGACAACGCAGTTCTGGTGTCATAAACGGCCAAAACGGGCGTCCAACGGTCAAATTCATAGCGGCTGACCTCGGATTGACCTGAAACCACCGGGAAACATTCTAATTATTATTCGTGACGTGTACGCGCAGACGGAACTTCAATCGGACGTGCGGTTTGCGCGGTACGGCTTAATATTCGTGTTTTAAGTGATGCTCGCGCTTCGTAAACGCGCGTGAGGGGGGTCCAAACGGGCCGAACGATTTCAGAATGACCTGAAATCAGACGACAAATACGGGTGACTGATTTATGAAGTGGTCGAGCAGACGGCACGTCAATCGGACGTGCCGTGTGCCCGCGGTGACCGACAACGCAGTTCTGGTGTCATAAACGGCCAAAACGGGCGTCCAACGGTCAAATTCAAAGCGGACGACCTCGGATTGACCTGAAACCACCGGTAAATATTTTAATTATTATTCTTGACGTGTACGCGCAGACGGCACGTCAATCGGACGTGCGGTTTGCGCGGTATGGCTCAATATTCGTGTTTTAAGTGATGCGCGCGCTTCGTAAACGCGCGTGTGGGGGGTCCAAACGGGCCGAACGATTTCAGAATGGCCTGAAATCAGACGAAAAATACGGGACAATGATTTATGAAGTGGTCGAGCAGACGGCACATCAATCGGACGTGCCGTGTGCCCGCGGTGACCGACAACGCAGTTCTGGTGTCATAAACGGCCAAAACGGGCGTCCAACGGTCAAATTCATAGCGGCCGACCTCGGATTGACCTAAAACCACCGGGAAACATTATTATTATTATTCGTGACGTGTACGCGTAGACGGCACGTCAATCAGACGTGCGGTTTGCGCGGTACGGATCAATATTCGTGTTTTAAGTGATGCGCGCGCTTCGTAAACGCGCGTGACAGGGGTCCAAACGGGCCGAACGATTTCAGAATGGCCTGAAATCAGACGACAAATACGGGACAGTGATTTCTGAAGTGTTCGAGCAGACGGCGCATCAATCGGACGCGTCGTGTGCCCGCGGTGACCGACAACGCAGTTCTGGTGTCATAAACGGCCAAAACGGGCGTCCAACGGTCAAATTCAAAGCGGACGACCTCGGATTGACCTGAAACCACCGGGAAACATTCTAATTATTATTCGTGACGTGTACGCGCAGACGGCACGTCAATCGGACGTGCGGTTTGCACGGTACGGCTCAATATTCGTGTTTTAAGTGATGCGCGCGCTTCGTAAACGCGCGTGAGGGGGGTCCAAACGGGCCGAACGATTTCAGAATGGCCTGAAATCAGACGAAAAATACGGGACAGTGATTTCTAAAGTGTTCGAGCAGACGGCGCATCAATCGGACGTGTCGTGTGCCCGCGGTGACCGACAACGCAGTTCTGGTGTCATAAACGGCCAAAACGGGCGTCCAACGGTCAAATTCATAGCGGCTGACCTCGGATTGACCTGAAACCACCGGGAAACATTCTAATTATTATTCGTGACGGGTACGCGCAGACGGAACGTCAATCGGACGTGCGGTTTGCGCGGTACGGCTCAATATTCGTGTTTTAAGTGATGATCGCGCTTCGTAAACGCGCGTGAGGGGGGTCCAAACGGGCCGAACAAAGTCGTAATGGCCTGAAATCAGACGAAAAATACGGGTGACTGATTTATGAATTGGTCGAGCAGACGGCACGTCAATCGGACGTGCCGTGTGCCCGCGGTGACCGACAACGCAGTTCTGGTGTCATAAACGGCCAAAACGGGCGTCCAATGGTCAAATTCAAAGCGGACGACCTCGGATTGACCTTAAACCACCGGGAAACATTCTAAATATTATTCGTGACGTGTACGCGCAGACGGCACGTCAATCGGACGTGCGGTTTGCGCGGTACGGCTCAATATTTGTGTTTTAAGTGATGCTCGCGCTTCGTAAACGCGCGTGAGGGGGGTCCAAACGGGCCGAACAAAGTCGGAATGGCCTGAAATCAGACGACAAATACGGGTGACTGATTTATGAAGTGTTCGAGCAGACGGCACGTCAATCGGACGTGCCGTGTGCCCGCGGTGACCGACAACGCAGTTCTGGTGTCATAAACGGCCAAAACGGGCGTCCAACGGTCAAATTCAAAGAGGACGACCTCGGATTGACCTGAAACCACCGGGAAACATTCTAATTATTATTCTTGACGTGTACGCGCAGACGGCACGTCAATCGGACGTGCGGTTTGTGCGGTACGGCTCAATATTCGTGTTTTAAGTGATGCTCGCGCTTCGTAAACGCGCGTGAGGGGGGTCCAAACGGGCCGAACGAAGTCGGAATGGCCTGAAATCAGACGACAAATACGGGTGACTGATTTATGAAGTGGTCGAGCAGACGGCACGTCAATCGGACGTGCCGTGTGCCCGCGGTGACCGACAACGCAGTTCTTGTGTCATAAACGGCCAAAACGGGCGTCCAACGGTCAAATTTAATGCGGACGACCTCAGGTTGACCTGAAACCACCGGGAAACATTCTAATTATTATTCGTGACATGTACGCGCAGACGGCACGTCAATCGGACGTGCGGTTTGCGCGGTACGGCTCAATATTCGTGTTTTTAGTGATGCGCGCGCTTCGTAAACGCGCGTGAGGGGGGTCCAAACGGGCCGAACGATTTCAGAATGGCCTGAAATCAGACGAAAAATACGGGACAGTGATTTCTGAAGTGTTCGAGTAGACGGCGCATCAATCGGACGTGCCGTGTGCCCGCGGTGACCGACAACGCAGTTCTGGTGTCATAAACGGCCAAAACGGGCGTCCAACGGTCAAATTCATAGCGGCCGACCTCGGATTGACCTGAAACCACTGGGAAACATTCTAATTATTATTCGTGATGTGTACGCGCAGACGTCACGTCAATCGGACGTGCGGTTTGCGCGGTACGGCTCAATATTCGTGTTTTAAGTGATGCGCGCGCTTCGTAAACGCGCGTGAGGGGGGTCCAAACGGGCCGAACGATTTCAGAATGGCCTGAAATCAGACGAAAAATACGGGTGACTGATTTATGAAGTGTTCGAGCAGACGGCACGTCAATCGGACGTGCCGTGTGCCCGCGGTGACCGACAACGCAGTTCTGGTGTCATAAACGGCCAAAACGGGCGTCCAACGGTCAAATTCATAGAGGCCGACCTCGGATTGAGGCGGAGTTGACTCTTACACGTCTAAAATGACCCATGTATCGTTGTCTTAAAGTATCAACACAATCCGAATGCGTTTGGTCGGTTTTCCGTATGCCAGTTGATGTTTTTCACTTAAAATGATGTCCTTTTGAAACAAAAGACATACACTTTGAGTTGTTCCGACCACACCGCGCCTCGGATTGAGGCGGGGATGACTCGTACACGTCACATATGACCCATGGATCATTGTCCTAAAGCATCAACACATTTCGAATGCGTTTGGTCATTTTTTCGTATGTCACTTTTTGTTTTCACTTAAAATCTTATGGAAATTCATATAGAATATTTTTATATCATATTTAGTATGGATTAGATTTTAGTTGATCGTGCTATGAAACATTTCAGAGCTAATGAAATTAAGGAAGGTGGAGGGGCTGTCCAGGGGGCTGTCCGGGGGGGCTGTCCGGTGGGTGTCCGGGGGGCTGTCCGGGGACCAAGGAGGAGGGTGGGGGGGCTGTGCGGGGTCTGTCTGGGGGGGCTGTCCGGTGGGTGTCCGGGGGGCTGTCCGGGGACCAAGGAGGAGGGTGGGGGGGCTGTGCGGGGTCTGTCCGGGGGGTGTTTGGGGGTTGTTCAGGGGGTTGTCCAGGGTTGTTTAGGGGGCTGTCCGGTGGTTGTTCAGGGGGTTGTCCGGGGTTGTTTAGGGGGCTGTCCGGGGACCAAGGAGGAGGGTTGGGGGCTGTACGGGGGGCTGTCCAGGGGGCTGTCTGCGGGGCTGTCCGGGGGGTGTTTGGGGGGTGTTCGGGGTCCAAGGGGGAGGGGGGGTTGTCCAGGGTCCAAGAATGAGGGGGGATGTCCAGGGAGTTCTCAAACACACAACCACTAAAAGACAACAACATCCATAAAAACAGACAATATATAAAAATAACTCAACTCCAATACTATACTACGAGTCTAGATAAAACCAACAACTAGAATAGATTAAACATCAAATCTCAAGTCAAAAATGTAACGGATCAATATGTCCCACATCAGCATCACCATCTCCATCATCATCATCATCATCACCCTCGTCATCGTCCTCCTCATCGTCCTCACCCTCCACAGTGCCTTCCTCCTCGCCTTCGCCCTCCTCCTCGCCCTCCTCATCTCCCTCCTCTTCCGCATCAGACTGCTCGCCATCATCATCTTCAAGCTGGACATCGGCCTGACCACCACTGGAACTGCCACCTGGTGCACCATATATAGAATGTATCGACGACATGTATTCATCAATCACTGGGCTGGCCTCTGCTGGAAGTGTTGGACGTAGAACTTCAATAAATTTCATAAATGCACTGTTTGCCCTAGCAGACTGTTCTGCCGTCTCTGTGGCCCTTTTCTCAGCCTGTTCTGCCTGTGCCCTAACTTGCTGCAGCTCGGTGGCACTACAACTCGTACCTGAGGCAGGCCAATACCTCGTCGGGGCTATCCTAGGTCGGCAGCGTACTCTGCCAGAATGATCCTCTCCCAACACCTGATGTAAGTGATCAGATGGCCCAAAATTGTCTGCTTCTTGGGCATCGAGGGCCTCTAAAGCATCCTGTTACAAATATAAATATATTATTAAGTTACGAAATAGATATTAAAATATAAAATCAACAGATTAAAACTTACAATCTGCTGATGAGTCGCTTCGTTGACAGCACGTCCATCCTTTTTTCGTCTACTCGAGCAAAACAGTTTTGCTCGAGGCACACGTCCTTCAATATTTTTGTACTTGCCTCTACAATGACATTGAAAACAACTGGTATGAATTGATGTTTTCTCCATAGCTTACAATCAAAGAACAACTCATGAAAGACTGAAGAATTTCCCTCGCCAGGAAACTCAACAGGTAGAGGATTAAGTCTTGGATTTCACTACAATAAAACTTAATCGAACTACAAAGATGTTTTAAAAATTAACATTTGGAAAAGAACACACCATAATTTTCCAAAGTTTAAGTTGTAAAAGATTTTAAAAATACACTCAATAATCAACCTTGCCTTCCAATTTCGAAGTTTGAAATTGAAAACATTGAAGTGTGAATGATAATAAGATTAGAAATAGAGTCAGTCTCTCCAACTGATTATAATTTCATAAAATGATAAGAAAATGAAGTTTTATAGATCATAACCAGAAGGTTTTAAAATTCCCAAACTAAGAAAATTTAGCCTATGATCATCTTTTTTAAAGCAATGAAAAAAATGAAAAAAGAGTATAAATATTTATTGTAATTTAAATTATTATTAGTAATAATTATATTGGTAAGTTTAGTGTTATATAATTTTAAATATTTAAAAAGTAACATCAAAATGATAGTTTGTTTATTTTAATTTAATTTATATGTAATTAATAATTTAGTTTAATTTTAGTTTTATTATTAATTCTATTTTATTATTTTATATTTATTATTTATTCATAACTAGAATTATTTAGTATTTAGGTTATGTTATTTTTCTAACTATTAAGTTTTAATTGAAGTGCACTTTTAATTGATATATATTTCTTAAATAGGATTTCTCTTTTATCGGTTTCTTCTCGAGGTCCGTGGCTCCCTGCTCAGTCTCCCTCAAACACCGGCATCGGCTCATCCTCCAACAGCTGCGCGGCTCATCAGTAAGGGGCACGGCATCTTGGCTCGAGTGCTAAGATCTAGTGCGACGATTCTTCAACGGACGACGACACAACTCTTCCTCCCAGCTTGGTCTCCACTCACTACTCATCCTCACACATTAACCCCTCTGGCGACGAACAGGTCCCGGGTGGCTTTGGGTTCTCACCGCGGTGCAGCGATTCTCCTCCTCTCCACGGCCGCTCGACTACTCCAGCAGTGGCAATCTCCCAATACTGATGAAATCCTCCTCGAACATTGGTTCTGCCTCCTTCCAACTGGCCTCGGTGCGACATAACTCAATCTGCGGCACAAACAAGTTGAGCAACAGGTCAGTCTTTGGAAAGGGAGAATTCTATTAGGGTTTTCAGGATTAAATCTCTGTGTGCTAAAGCTATTAAATTGATTCTTCCTTTTTCCAATTCTGGATTTCTATGTACTGAAGATCCCTGTTATGTAATTATAGTTACAAATTGTTCGAAATTTGTTGTTTATTGATGAACTGGATGATGATGTAAGTATCCAAGAACAAAAACATAAAGGGGTGAAAAGGGAAGTGAGGTGCTGTGAAGTTGCGGTGGTAAAAATGGGTTTGCGAGCAGTGGTCAGGGGTAGCGATGAGGTGCGGGCAGCGGATGACAGTTACGAGCACTGTCACAATAAGAGAGTATTACTAATGGGAAACGGTGCCTAGAGGAAATGGTGTGTGAGGTTACTGTGGAACTGTGAAAGGAATATGGTGTGACAGACATGGTGAGACATCCAAGAGAATCACGGTGGTAGGTAATGTGAGACAACAAAGGTCAGAAAATATATGGTGCCCCTTAAAGTGGTGAGATTGTGAAAGAATGGGGAAGTGGTGCGTGGCGGCATCATGATAGGAAACGATTGTTGAGGCATCGTGACACTACAAAATCAACAGAGAAAAAAAATAAATTAAAACTCAAATAAAATAAGAACAAAATAATTAATAAAAATTAAAACTTAATTAAAATAATTGAATATTTAAATACACATAAACTTTAATAAATTAATAAAATGAAATAAACTTAAGTTAAATTATTAATAACTTCAATTTGTAAAACTTAAATATTTACTATACTAAAACTAAAATTTAAAATCAATTAAATTGTTAAAAGTAAATATAAAATTTAAATATTTAAATTGCAAAGTTAAATTATTTATAATAGTTACTTTATCAAATTAAATTAATTAAGGTAAGAAGTAAGTTAATTTGTAATTAAATACTTATGTTAATTAATTAAATTAAATTAAAGAGATTAAAACAAGAGTATAGACTTCTAAAATATAAATTTATATTTAATAAATTAGTATAAGACAGCTAATAATTAAATTATGTTACTTTAATCAAATGATAATTAATACATGAGATGTCAGATTAAGACTACATTAATTATGTGCACAAGAAGACTTAATTAATTAAATAATTAATGTTAAATTATTAACTATGAAGAACAAAAACAACAATCTAAATAAAAATTTATTAGTCTATAAAATTAAAGTAAGAAATAAATTAATTAATTTAAATCTTAAAAAACACGTTTAATTATAAATATTGATTAATTATTAATATTAATAATAAAAATACAAATAATCTACTATTTATTAAAAAGTGTTAAAATAAACAGTTAAATTGATAAAAAAAATAATTAAAATGATGTGGTAAAACATGTGTTTTTAAGGCCACATCAAATTCCCCCACACTTAAGCATTTTTTGTCCTCAAACAATCTCATGTTTTATTATCATTGATAACAAAATTATGGAAATAATTATTTTCCTCAAAATGTAACATGTCCAGCAAATTGAAACAAAGGACATAAACATGTCATTAGGCTTAGAATATAAATTGTTCATATGAATCTTACTTAGAAAAAATACTCAAAGGTAGTCTTGAAATCTATGAATCATCAAGAAATGAAGATTTCATGCCTCATATGTGATACTCCATAGTGACTAACTTCAATCCAGGCTCATGTACAAAGTCCAAGAGTGACAAAAGGTAAAATTTATGTGGAATTAAGGCCTTAACAGTAGGAACTTTATACTTTGACCTTTTCATCTAGATTCTAAAAATAAATATTTTTTTTTTGAATCACCTCAATGATAAAACCTAAATGACTCCCCTATAAACCAATTGACCCCTTCTTCATTCGGCGTTCATCATTCCCCACACCTTAATGAACTCATTTTTTTTTACCCTAGACACTTTATTTTATTTTTCCCAAGCCATGTATCATTGTTCTAAGTAGTGTGCAATGCACTTATTCAGAGTGTACATAGGGCTTATAGTAAACAAAAACGCACCCAGCATCTAGGGTCTCAGAGACTCACTGTGGGATCTCACATACCCAAACTACTCCAGTTTCAAAAGATCTATATGGAAAATCATTTAAATTATATCATTTATATAATTAATTTAACAAATTAAAGAAAAAAGAATCACTTATGATCAAAATAAAATTTTCAATTCCAAGTGTTATGATCATAATTCCATTAAAGGATCACCCATGTCACTCTCATAAGTAAATCCTAATCAACAATTTCTATTAGATCACTAATATAGATCACTTAATAATCATCAATATCACTAATTTCAAATTCAAAACAAATCCTAACATCCAGCAAGGCACTGTTCTATGGCACGACCAAATTGAGTACAGTGTGAAGCCTAAAATTAGTCAATTTTTTTTTTAAAAAATTAACCATTTTTAGAAGAAATTTTACGTTGTAATGGGAATTTATGGGCTTTCAATTAATCACATTTTAGCACAGTCAAGAATTGACCCCCTCCCACACTTAAAACTTAAATTTGTCCCCAAAGTTTACTTTCAAAGTAGAGAAGAACAATTAAACAATTAAAGTTCAAAACTGATTTTCAATTTAGTAGAATTATGACATGTATAAAGGACACATTAAAGTTCAAAAATATTGTTTACCAGAATGAATAAATTATCAGCAGGTTCATTAGAAAATAGACACATTAACATCTAATTCCAGTGAATATTTTTCCATTATATCTCAAAAGTAGAATATAAGGTGTGGGTGCACAATGGAAAGGATGTAATAATTTTAATCAAAGTATTATTCAAATGGATGTTCAATATAGCAGAAAGATGCATGCTAAACACCCTATAGACTAATTGGTTCCAATGAAAATCACAACTACCAGCAAGCATGTACCCCCCACACTTAATTTCATGCAGTGAATGAGTTTTAAACAATGAATTCAGTTCATAACAACTGGCACATGAAGACTTTTTTAATAAAAACCTAATTTTGTAGTGGCAACAAACATGCAACAGAATTTTTAAGGTAAGTAGAATTTATTTTAGACCCACAATATATAGAGAAGAATTTTTTTATGAAATACATGCAGAATATTTTTAATACACTTCAAATCATGCAATAGAATTTTTAATACACTTTTAGCATAATTTTCTAATACAAGTAGAAATTTTCAGTGAGAAGAATTTTTTTACCACCAACAGGAGCAGAAATAAATGCAAAAAATTAAAGTACTTCCCTGACTGGGTACTTGTCCAAAAATGATCATGGGAATTCCACTCCTTTATTGACACTAGCAGCAGCAACCTGAAAAAACAGAGCATGAAAACCGAAGAAAAAAAACCAGCATAGACAGTGTATACAGGAGGAAACATGGATGCACTTTATTCAAAGAAAAAAAATAACATAATAATAGTAAGCACAAATAAAATAACATGGGTTGACTCACAAGAAGCACTAAATTTAATGTCTTCAAGTAGAATTTATTTAATAACAAATTTTTAGTGTTTTATTGAAAACAAATGAACCCAAGGGTTGCCTCCCATGTAGTGTTAGGTTTATAGTCCCCAGCCAGACTCTCCTAGAAACTAACCATAGTCACTAGGTGGATGTGGCTTCCTTAATAGGAACCACCTCAGGTATATTTTAATACACTGACATTTATTTAATGTGTGCTGTTGGATGTCAGGGAACCGTACCTCATACCTACAAAAAGTAAATCATCGTTTGCCGGAGCACGTGGTTTAACTAAAGCAAGGATGTGCTACTAAAAAAGAGACGAATACAGATACAGACAGAATACAGGGGTGCGCGAGACATATAGACGAATACACAGAGAGAGATACAGACCACAAGGTGTGCTGGAAGAACAACAGAGTGTGAATGCAAAGAGATGACTGAACTTACACGAAGAACACATTACTGCATACCAGTAAAGAGCTGAGAACGAGAACATAACACAAGAGCTTCATCGACTGTCTCTACACCTGGAAGTAAAAGAAACAGATGGTACTCTGTTTTCCAGACAAAAACTAGAAGAGGAATTAGAGCGAATTCTGATCAATCAAAGGAGTCCAGAACTGCACGATAATCACTAGAGCCTTTTCCAAACTCTAAATATTTTCTCTGTGATTTATCTTTTTACATATTGAGCAGTGTGTGTTATATGCTGTATTTTACATACACACTGTCTCTTGTGCCTTAACTGGAGGATTTGTAAATCCTCACTCAACTCTCTTACTTCTTTTATTTCCCACTGGGATAGTGGTAGAGGTCGTGTGACCTGGACAGCCGGTTGCTGTTGTTTTTGTTCCCACGGATAACAGTGGTAGAGTTATTAGACCTGGACAGTTGTATACTGTTTTTTATCCCCGATCCAGGGTGTGGATCATCCTTTTATATAATGTTTTGAGAGGACTAAGTCTCAGCTTGAGACTGAACCTCTTGGTTAAATCTGCTGTGCTTATTTATTTTCAAAGTTATTTTTATTCCACTGATAATACTTTAAAACCAAAATTATTTTTGAATCTACTTTGATAATTAAACTCGAAAGTGTTTATATTAGTTGTAAATTAGTAAGTTAGTTTCAAAAGATAATCAAGTCTGCTGATTTGATTAACTGAGAACTAATCAATCCCTTGAGAACCTAATAGAACATTTACTTTGATATAAATTCACTACAGTTTAATTATGTATTCTATTTGGGGGACTTTAACTCAAAGTTTTAAACAGAAATTTTAATTGGAACCCAATTCACCCCCCTCTTGAGTATCCACTCCGACCAACATTTGGTATCAAAGGGTAGTTTAAAATATTTTGTACTCTATTTTTCAACTGTGATTTTAGTTGTATTTTAAAGTTCTTAAAATTTCTGTTATTTCTAAATTTTTATCTCTTTAAAATATTTGCTTTTATTTAGTTATCATGGACAATAGAGTTGAAGGTGTTGCTACCAATAGACCACCATTTTTCAATGGAACCAACTATGCTCAGTGGAAAATCAAGATGAAAATTCATTTAGAGAGCATGGGTTTTGATATTTGGACTGCTATAGAATCTGAATACAAAATTCCTACTACTGTTAGAACTACTTGGAATGAAGCTACTAAGACAGCCTACAATAATAATTGTAAAGCTATGAATGCTTTGTACTGTGCTTTAGGAGATGAGGAATTTAATAGAATATCTGCTTGTAAAACTGCTTATGAAATTTGGGATACCTTAGCTGTTTCTCATGAAGGAACAACTAATGTTAAGGAGATGAGATTGAATACCTATACTATTAAGTATTATAATTTTAAGATGAAGCCTCATGAACCCATTTCTAATATGTATCTCAGGTTCAATGAAATTGTCAACACAATGACTTCTCTGGAAAAGGATGTTCTAGCAATGGAACAAATCATGAGAATTTTGAGATGTCTACCTGAAAGATGGAGAGGAACCTCTGTCTCCATTAGAGAATCATGTGACATTGGAGAACTGCCAGTCAAAGAACTAATTGGCAAACTGATGATGTATAAAGAGGAACTCAAAGTGAACAAAGAAGAAGATGATGAACCTAGAAGGAAGTCTGTTGCCTTCAAAACTACAACCTCAAAGAATAAGGATAAGGAAAAGCTTCAAGCTATCAATGAAAGTTCAAGCTGTGAAGACAATGAGAGTGATTATGACAGTGATGCTAAGATGTCTCACATTGCCAGAAGATTTAAAGAGTTTTATAGGAAGAAGAAGTTTTTCAGAAAGTCAAACTACAAAGGTAAGTATGACAGAAAAGGACATTGGAAAAAGGATTGGAAGAAGCCTGATAAATCAGATAAAGTTGTCTGTTATGAGTGCAGAAGGAAGGGACACATAAAAGAAGACTGCCCAAATATTAAATACAAGAAGAAGTATGAATACAAGGATAACAAGTATAATAAAGCCATGAAGGCTACTTGGAGTGCTTCTGAGGATAGTTATAGTGAATCTGAAGTTTCTGAAACTGAACACAGAAATAAGGAAAACATGTGTTTTATGACAAACACTTCTGAGATAACTTCAGAAACTCTTGCTTCTAATTCATATTATTCTGGAGATGATTCTTAATGTGATAACATGTCTAAATATGAACTGTTTGAATATTGTGATATGTTAGAAGAAACCTGTAATGAGATGAAAGACAAATACAAAGGTTTAAAGAAACAGTATGCTTTAACTGTTAAAAATAAATCTGATCTTGATATTGAAATGGAAAAGAATGCTCAATTGATTAAAGAAAACACTGAACTAAAATTATCTAATGAGCAACTCAAGAAAGACATAGAGAAATTTACAAATGGTAAAGATACTCTTACTTAGATGCTAGGTAAGCAAATAGCACCTAGATACACTACTGGTATAGGATACCAACCTGGACAAAGGAAAATTACCCAAACTAGATTCATTCATAAATCTGGACAGAATGTAGCTTGCTCTGGAACTTCATATGCTTCAATGAGTTATATTCATAGTTATGGATCTAATAAGGTTTATATTTAAAAATCTGTTGATTATAGAAATTTTATGAGACCCATTAGACAAATATGGGTACCTAAAGTGTTATTGGCTAACCTGTATGGACCCAAGAAAATCTGGGTACCAAAATCATTTTCGGTTTAAATCTGTTTTGTAGGAAACCTGCTTAATGAGCTCCTGTAAAAAGGCCTGGTACTTGGATAGTGGATGTTCAAGACACATGTCAGGAGACATCTCATGCTTTAAAAGCTTAGTCAGAGTTGATGGAGGGTTTGTCACTTTTGGTGATAACTCGAAAGGAAAAATCATCAGCTTAGGCCAGATTGGTAACACTGACTCAGTACTAATTTCTAAAGTTTTATTTGTTGATGGACTTAAATACAATTTGTTAAGTATTTCTCAGTTATGTGATGATGTTTTTTATGTTAAATTTGAAAATGATTCTTGCAATGTTTTTAATTCTAAAAATGCTTTAGTGTTTTCTACTTTAAGAAATGAAAACGTTTATGCTGTAGATTTAAATTCTTTAGCTAAGCAAAATATTACTTGTTTAAATGCTTTTCATAAAGAGTATTGGCTTTGGCACAGAAGATTACGACACTGCAATGTGCATTCACTTAGAAAACTTGCTAGGAATAACTTAGTTAGAGACCTACCCAAACTTGAATTTCTAGCAGACAAAGTTTGTAATCCCTGTCAAAAGGGAAAGAAACATAATGTTTCTTTTAAATCAAAGAAAGGAGTGTCAACTTCTCAACCTCTCGAGTTGGTTCACATGGATTTATTTGGACCTTCTAGAGTTTCTATTTTAAATGAGAAGCATTATGTCTATGTTCTTGTAGATGACTATTCTAGATATACTTGGGTATACTTTCCAGCTCACAAAAGTGAAGCTTGTTCTTACTTTGTTAAATATTCCAAGTCTTTAGAGAACCTTAGTGGACTTAAGATTAAAACTCTAAGAAGTGATCATGGCCGTGAGTTTGAAAATCATGAGTTTGAATCTTACTACTCACACAATGGCTATAGTCACAATTTCTCTGCCCCTAGGACTCCTCAGCAAAATGGTGTAGTAGAAAGGAGGAATAGAACCCTGCAAGAAATTGCTAGAACCATGCTTAATGAGTATGATCTACCTGTTTATTTTTGGGATGAAGCTGTAAATACAGCTTGTTATGTTATTAATAGAGTCTTGATTAGACCTGTTCTTAAGAGGACCCCTTATGAGTTGTGGAACCATAGAAAACCTAAGGTTAACTACTTCAAAGTTTTTGGCTGCAAAGTCTTTATTCTTAATACTAAAGACAATCTCGAAAAATTTGCATCCAAGAGTGATGAAGGAATTTTCCTAGGTTACTCTACTTCTAGTAAAGCCTATAGAGTTTTTAATAAGAGAACCAAATGTGTGGAAGAATCTGTTCACATCAAGTTTGATGAAACTGATCCACATGAACCTAAGACCTCTCTTGAAAATCTTGAATATGATCTCTCTGGTTTGAACCTTAATGATAAAAACAGTGGACCTGTAGTTAAAACATCCAGTTCTGGAAATTTTCCAGACCCTGCTTCTGTTGAACCTCAACCTGTAGATGAACCTGAAATCTCTAGCCCTACCTTTTCTAGATCAACTAGAATTCTGAAGAATCATCCTTTAGATGCTGTTGTAGGAAATCTTGATAGAGGAACACAGACTAGAGCTTCTCTTAGAAATCAGGTTGAACATCAAGCCTTCTTGTCACAGCTAGAACCTAAAAATATCAATGATGATATCAATGATGAATCTTGGGTAATGACTATGCAAGAGGAACTAAATCAATTTGAAAGAAACAAAGTCTGGAAATTAGTAGAAATACCGAAGGACACTATCACCATAGGCACAAAATGGGTGTTTAGAAACAAAGTTGATGAATCTGGAAACATCATTAGAAAAAATTCTAGGCTAGTTGCACAAGGTTACAATCAAGAAGAAGGGATTGACTATGAGGAAACCTTTGCACCTGTAGCTAGATTAGAGGCTATTAGGATCTTACTTGCCTATGCATCACATATGAATTTCAAATTATATCAAATGGATGTGAAAAGTTCTTTTTTAAATGGTTTTATTGTTGAAGATGTTTTTGTAGAACAACCACCTGGTTTCACAAATCCTCATTTTCAAAATCATGTCTTTAAACTTTCTAAAGCTTTATATGGTTTAAAACAAGCTCCAAGGGCTTGGTATGAAAGACTTTCAAACTTTCTTATTTCAAAAGGATTTTCAAAAGGAATTACTGATCCCACTCTTTTTATAAAAATAATTTCAAAAGATGTATTAATAGTACAAATCTATGTTGATGACATTATTTTTGGATCTTCTAAAAATTCTTTATGTACTGATTTTTCAGAAGTTATGAAAAATGAATTTGAAATGAGCTTAATGGGAGAGCTTAAGTATTTTCTTGGTTTTCAAATCTTTCAAACTAAAATGGTATTATTTTAAATCAAAGTAAATATACTAAAGATTTGTTAAAACGTTTTGGTATAGATAGTATTAAGGAAAGTGATATACCTATGAGTACCACCTGTAAGATGGATATTGATGAAACTGGTAAACCAGTTGATCAAACTAATTATAGAGGCATGATTGGGAGTTTAATTTATCTTACTACTAGTCGACCTGATATTATGTTTAGTGTGTGTATGTGTGCTAGATTTAAAGATAATCCTAAAGAGTCACACTTACTTGCTGTTAAAAGGATTTTTAAATATCTTAAGTGTACTATGAATTTAGGTTTGTTTTATCCAAAAGGACAATCAATTGACTTAACAAGTTATTCAGATGCTGATTTTGCTGGCTGTAAGTTAGATAGGAAGAGCACATCTGGAACATGTCACATACTTGTAAAATCCCTAGTATCATGGTGTAGTAAGAAACAGAACTCAGTTGCATTGTCTACTGCTGAAGCAGAATACATCGCTGCTGGTAGTTGCTGTGCACAGATTCTGTGGATGAAACACACACTACTGGATTATGGATTTGATTTTAAACATGTTTCAATCAACTGTGACAACACTAGTGCTATTAATTTTTCTAAGAACCCTGTGTCTCACTCTAGAACTAAAAATATTGATGTTAGACACCATTTTCTAAGAGATCATTATCAAAGAGGTGATATAACACTTGATTTTATAGGCACTGAACTTCAATTAGTTGATATTTTCACTATGCCTTTTAAGTTCAGAAAGATTAAGTTTCATCAGACATGAATTAGGAATGATAACTTACCCTTGAAACCATTAGAGAAACCTCACCGTTAGAAAACCTCACCATTAGAGAAACCTCACTGTTATGGAGACCTCACTGTTAGGGAGACCTCACCATTAGGGAGACCTCACCGTTAGGGAGACCTTACCGTTAGAAGACTTTACCGGTACATTTGTGCACTGTATTATTCTGTAAAGCCGAGTCATCGAACCGTTGTTTATTTTATTTATGATTTATGTGATTTATGAATCCTAAATGATATTAAAACTTGAAATAGACTCACTCAATCTCACCGCGAACCTGTCTGCTCGAATTCTCCTAAACCTAAACCTCTCGACCTTCAGAACCCTAACCTCAAATCCATAATGGCCCACGTCAAGAGACCTCAGATAACTGATGGAAGTGAAGAACCGGCAGCAAAGAGACAAAAAGTAGCTAGTACTGATGCCAGTGGAAGTGGCAGTGGAAGTGTAGCTCAGAGAAGACCAGTAAACCTGCACCTATCGAAGCGTGAGATTGTTGTTGAAAAAGAAGTGTGTGCAGAATGACTGATGGAAAGCAAGTCGTTAGTTCTTAAGGTGTTACAAGAACAAGGTTGGCTAGAATGCTTCGCGAACAACAACAGACCTTATTATCCAGGACTGGTGAAAAAATTCTACGAATTTGTTCGTTTTGAAAAGTCTGAAGAAGAAAGCAGAATGGTTTCTGTGGTAAATGGTCAGGCATTATCTTTTACTTCAGAAGAATGAGCTGAGAACCTGAGAGTTCCTCATGAAGGTGATTTTTCTTATTATTCCAAGTCTGTACCTTCGACCAGTGATGTGTTTCAATATGAAGATGCTTTTCTGGAACTCACAGGGAATGGGACTCCTAGAAAGGTGATTGCTGCAGATATGGTAGGAGAAGATAAGCTGTTGTTTAAATTTATTCAGCATGTTGTTAGTCCGAGAAGAGGAGACTTTGCCACTTTGAGATTCCAAGACATATATCTGTTACATTTGCTGAAGCACAGTGTGAGAATCAATCTATGTAGATTGATTATGGTTCAAGTGGAAGAGATGACTAGACCGAAGTCAAAATCAAATGCCTTGTTTTTCTCAAAGCTAATTTCTGTGATGCTGAAAGTAAAGGAGATAGCTGGACCTCAGGATGAGCTGGTAGTGGTTAAGGATAACTTCTGTATTACAAGAACTGTCTGTAAATACATGAAAGTCAGCTGGAATCCTTGGAAGAAATCATGGGTGAATGATGATGGAAAAATTTATGACAAGTTCACTCCTGTGGATCATCCCTCTAGACCAAAGGATGTGAGAGATCCTGATCTTGGACCAGATGAGCCTGAACCGGTCTACAGTGATGATGAAGCTTAGGAGGAAGAGACATCAGTAGAGGAAGGAGGAGATCCAGACTTACCCCCTAGTCCTATGCATCAAGTTATTTCTTATGGAGCAGCTAGCCCTCCAAAAGAACTACCAAAGAGAGAAACTATCTTGAAGGACAATGATACAGAGACTACAGAAGAAGAAGAAGAAGAAGAAGCATGGTAGTATGTTGTCAAGGATACCTCTGAGGAGGATGAGACAACCGAATCTGATCATAACATTAATGGAGAAAAGGAGGGTGATGGTGAAGCAGATGATGAGGAAAATGTTGAAAAAGAGCTCAGTTTGAGTCCTCTAATAGTCAGTACTGTCAGGACAGTGGCTGATCAGGAAGACATAGAAGCAGCACCTGTTAATGAGAGAGTCATTAATGACTCAGAACAAATGGCTATTGAATCTGCTGTGGTTGTAGAGGAAATTGCAGAATTATCTCAGGAAGAACAGTTGGAAGAGATACCTCAGGAGAATGTTCCAAGTGAGGGAGAGAATCTTGGCTCAGTATCAGTATTATATGACATTGAAGGTTGGACATCAGACCCCGGATATATGATTCTTGGACTTTATTATGGAGATTCGGATGAGGAAGAACAACCCCAAATGGAATCAGTTACCTTACCCACTGTGGCTGAAAATGTGGCAACCAAGGAGGACCTTAAGTCTCTAAAAGCCAAATTGATAGAAACAATAAGAGAATCAGTGGCAGATATGAAGAAAAGTATGGTTGAATAGATGAAAAGCGTGGAGAAATCCCTTGAGTTATCCATTGGATGTAGTGTGTCCAGTCCTGTGAAAGAAATGGTGGATGAACTTAAGGTGTGTCACACTCAGATTGAGAGTTGGACAGGAGCTGTAGTTGCTCTTAGACAATCAATTGCTTCATTGACTTCTTTGAACAGTTCTCAAACCCAAGTGCACACTGAAATTCGTTATATCAAAGAAGTGGTCAAACAATTTGTGGAAGTTTTTGAGGCCTTTAAGCAGTCAGTCAAAGAACATCTGAATAGTCAGGATGAACTTGTTCAGAAGGTGGTCAGTAGTCTGACTCAATCTTTCAAAGAAACAGTAGCCTTCTCAATGAAACCTCTTCCCTCAACTAGCTCCAGTGTGAACCTTGACCGGATCCGCACTGTTATTTAGGAAGAATTGGCTAAGGCCAGTCCCAGTGGTGCATCAGATACCCAGATTCTTGCTACCACTAGGGAAGTTAGTAGTTTTGTTCGTGATCACCTGCGGGCAGCTACTGCTTCTCAAGAGGCAATCAAGAATAAGGTGGATGCTTATTTTGAAAAGGTTTATACCAAGCACCAAATGACAAACCATTTCAAGCTTTTGATTGAGAATATGAAGTTACCTCCAGTTACCCAATCCTTCAGAGAACAGGTTAGTAAGCTCAGGGAGCTTACTCCTGCCTTGGACAAATTTATTGAGAACAAAGATGATTTTGTATCTGCTATGGAGAGAGGTGGATGCATCATCATGGATTTCAGGAATCTCTTGCTGCCTTTCCTACATGTGGATGCTCAACCAGTTATTGTACAACATGACCTTCCACCATCTGCCTCTGGGAGTACTCCTCAACTGACTCCAGTTCAAGCCATCAGAAGCCTGACACCGATGATCCCTCAGAGGAGCTCAGATTACAGATCTGGTACTGTATCAGTTGCTGATCCACCAGTGATTCTTTCAGGAATTCCCATGCCTGCTGACTCTACCTCTGAACCCTCTGCTGATCCCAAGGGAAAGACACCTGTTCAGGAGGATGGTTGAGTGCTTCTAGCTCCATTTTTGATGGGATTCATTGTTTTTTTGTACTTTTCTGATTTTCCCAATGTATCTTTTGCTTATCAATCACATACTTCATTCCTCTCTTCACTGTCTATTTTACTATGTCTATTTTCTTTCCTAGTCCTTCTCTTTTCTCTGATACCCTCCTTTTTTTAATCACAAAGAGGGAGAAATTATTGGAAACCTGTACCCAGAGAAATTGATAGGGGGAGAAAATCACTACTTTGGAGGAAAATCCTGTAGTTAAATTGATAGGGGGAGGAATATGCGAATCTTTTCAAACTAAAGAATCTTGTTTGTTTTTTTCCCTCTTATACTACATTATTTCTTGATATATTCCTGTTTTCATATTTTTCCTCTGATACTATTTTATTTTTGATATCA
The DNA here is from genome assembly GCA_963277665.1 of Viscum album. NCBI lineage: Eukaryota > Viridiplantae > Streptophyta > Magnoliopsida > Santalales > Viscaceae > Viscum > Viscum album. Next base: position 686,595,792 of record OY728137.1, on the reverse strand, counting down.
ATTGATGAGATTTTTCTTCTGATACTATACTATTGGTATCATACTTTGATATATTTTTTCCTCTGATATTACTTTATTTTTGGCATAAGTTGTGATTATCAAAAAGGGGGAGATTGTTGAACCCTCTGGAATTAAGTGGCTTTATTGTGTTTTGATAATCCCAACCATTCTTTCTTTATATCTTTATTATGATTAATACATTCCAAATATACTTTAATATATGTTGTTACTTTAATTATGCTTAAATTAAGTCTTTTGAATTATCAGATATATGTTTACTATGACTTAACTCATTCTGCCAAGTGAATGCTCAAACAGTTTTCAGCTACCATTACAAACTAGCTACCGATAGAGAATAGTAGCCACCATTATGGATTAGAGCTACCGATACCACCGTTATGGATTAGAGCTACCGATATCGAATAGAGCTACCGATACGGAGTTCACCTATACATCAAGTTCACCGGTACTCAAAGATCACTGCTACATCAAAGTCTACTGATACGGAACATCAAGCCTACCGATAGAGTTACAGTTACAAGCTCACCGGTACTCAAGCCTACCACTACATCGAAGTCGACAACTACCGATACTGAGCTACTGATATGCTGAAGTCTACCGATATGCTGAAGTCCACTGTTATGCAAAGTCTACCGATAGAGACTTACCGCTACCGATACAAGGCAGAGCCACAGCTACCGTTACAAGTCTACCGCTACTGATGCGATCAAATCTACTGTTACAGCTACCGATACAAAGTCTACCGTTACAAATGAAGTCTACCAATACAGACACCTATTGTAACACAAGTCTACCGATATCAAGAGCTACCGTTCCAGAGACAGAACCCGACACTGCTTTAATTTCTTTATCTTTGTTTAATCTAACCAACGATCATATCAGGTATATTTTAATACACTGAAATTTATTTAATGTGTGTTGTTGGATGTCAGGGAACCGTACCTCGTACCTGCAAAAAGTAAATCATCATTTTCCGGAGCACGTGGTTTAACTAAAGCAAGGATATGCTACTACAAAAGAGACGAATACAGATACAGATAGAATACAGGGGTGCGCAAGACATATAGACGAATACACAGAGAGAGATACAGACCACAAGGTGTGCTGGAAGAACAACAGAGTGTGAATGAAAAGAGACGACTGAACTTACACGAAGAACTCATTACTGCATACCAGTAAAGAGCTGAGAATGAGAACATAACACAAGAGCTTCATCGACTGTCTCTACACCTGGAAGTAAAGGAAACAGACGGTACTCTGTTTTGCAGACAAAAACCAGAAGAGGACTCAGAGCGAATTCTGATCAATCAAAGGAGTCCAGAACTGCACGACAATCACTAGAGCCTTTTCTAAACTCTAAATATTTGCTCTGTGATTTATCTTTTTACATATTGAGCAATGTGTGTTATATGATGTATTTTACACACACACTGTCTCTTGTGCCTTAACTGGAGGATTTGTAAATCCTCACTCAACTCTATTACTTCTTTTATTTCCCACAGGGATAGTGGTAGAGGTCATGTGACCTGGACAGCCGATTGCTGTTGTTTTTGTTCCCATAGATAACAGTGGTAGAGGTCTTAGACCTGGACAGTTGTATACTGTTGTTTATCCCCGATCCAGGGTGTGGATCATCCTTTTATATAAAGTTTTGAGTGGACTAAGTCTCATCTTGAGACTGAACCTCTTGGTTAAATCTGCTGTGCTTATTTATTTTCAAAGTTATTTTTATTCCGCTGTTAATACTTTAAAACCAAAATTATTTTTGAAGCTACTTTGATAATTAAGCTCGCAGGTGTTTATATTAGTTGTAAACCAGTAAGTTAGTTTCAAAAGATAATCAAGTCTGCTGATTTGATTAACTGGGAACTAATCAATCCCTTGAGAACCTAACAGAACATTTACTTTGATATAAATTCACTACAGTTTAATTCTGTATTCTATTTGGGGGATTTTAACTCAAAGTTTTAAACAGAAATTTTAATTGGAACTCAATTCACCCCCCTCTTGAGTATTCGCTCCGACCAACATATATCATAAGTATAAGTAAATAAATGTTTTGAAAATGACAAATTAAGTGTTGGTATTTTTGTAAAACATAAATGTTTGTTTATAATTTTATAATAAATATAATAATTTAAAAGATTTTTATTGTATAAAATGGATTCATAAATTAATATTATGTTGTATCATGATTATAAGATAATTTTATGATTCCGTAATTAATTTTTTAATGTGTTATAAAATTAGTTATAATTCTAAAATTGGTATCTTTCAACTAAATAATGAATTTATATAAAAATTAAATTTCTCATATTAAAAAAATCATTTTCATAAAATTGTGTCTATTTTTTAATTTTACATGTCAAAAAATGGTTAGGTTGAATTTTTTGTATTTTTCTAAAAAAGCTTATTTTTTGGTGAATAGTGAAATACCCTAATTTACGGTATATGCTAAATACTTGAATTATCGAGTCATGGATTATATATGGTTGATGTAAGCACATTTGGTTTTAATTCACATGAATTGGTTATGATATTTAGTCATAATAGTCCAAAAAATTATTACTGTTTAGCCAAAATAATAAACTAATGAGTAATATAATAAAAAAACCCCTCTCCTCCACTGTAAATATAACCCCTCACCACCATTTCTCCTCACACCTATTAAAACTTGAAGATTCTACAATTTCTACCTAATCCTCTTTCAAATCCTCTTCCCCCTGTTTAGGGGGTTTTGGTATCAACCAACGACCAAAACCAATTTCCCTAAGGAGGTTCTCAAGGAGAAGAATTCCATAGGTAAAATCATCCTTCACTTTGTTTATTTTCTTTTCACTTTATTTTCATTTCTTATACTCTCTTCAACTCCTCTATCCAAACTGTTTTAATAATGGGTTCCCTTGAGCCAACATGAATAATATTTTTGATTAATATATCATGTATACAGTTAGATATATGTGATGTATACTTACTGTTATAGTGTAGACTATTCTGCATCCACTATTGAAATGGTAATGTTGATAGATTAATTGTCATATCGAAGGGTTATAGCAGATCACATGCAATAATAAGAACCTCGAGATACTATGATATTAGTCTTAAAAAAATTTCTTATGGTCTATATACATCTTACTAACTGAACACAGCAGATGTTTGACTATCTGGTGTTAGGGGATCAAAAGCATAGAGACTTCTTCTCATGAAGATCACACATGGTGATCTCTAGTAGTGAGATCATTTTGACAAACCCGCCAATAGGAACACCACATGTTTTAGGTGTCATTGGTTGTTTCTATATATAGACATGAGTAATGGTCTTTGTACTTGATATCATTAACAATGTGTGTTATTTGATTGCGTACTTTTATGCAATGTGAAAACCATGACACTGAAGTCGTGGAGAGATAGTTTGTGTGGGGTGTTTCATTCGTTGAATGATCAATAGAGAATTTGTCACTCCATAGTGGAGGAAGGGATGTCTTGGGCCTGGTTGATTATGATGGTAGTACCTTCATAAACCCATATCCATGATAGTCAAAGGAAAATATGTCTGATTAGATAAAAAATAATAAAACAAGAAAAGTATGATGACATAAGTGTGCATTATTCTTTATTAGATATCATATGAATAAAATATTATATTACACAATGCGTGTTCATGGGTTGGTTGTCATTTCTATTACTTTTATTTATTTCTTTAGGGGCCATGATGGGTTGCTAGACTCTACTCTTGGATTGTGAATATTATTCCCTACTATTGAGATAATGACCTAGAGGGTCACACACAATAGTGATTTCAAGAATATTCCCTATTCAGTTGAATAGTAATATTCTACATGGTGAGACCCACCACGAGATTCGAGCGTTGTCCATATTCTATCTATCACCAATAAATAAATAAATTCATTACTATTCATGTAAAGAATAATTGGATTGAATTTACTTATTACATGTTTTTACAAGTGATTAAAAAAATACAAGGATTAATATTTTACGAACAGATATTATTTTAATATTCTAGGTTTGTTAAATTTTATCAAGAGTTACGAATCGAGTTAATGTCTCAAGTTTAACACATAATATATTTAATATATATTATAGGTATGTGATAAAAATATAAATAATATTATGGCATATTTAGTTCATTATAAGTAATTATTTATATCAGTTATATAGTGGACGTTCAATACACATGGGTTGGGAAAACCCTTATTGGGTACTATGAATATCCACTATATAAGTGGATAGAATCTCACCCCAATGATGAAATTTACTTTTTTGGAATTGAGATCCTCTCTCTCCTCCTTATTCCTAAAGAGATAATTGCTCAATCCAAGCATACGATCCAAGTTCGTCTTCTCATATTGAAGGTTGAGGATTGTGGTGAACATTTCCACGTCGAAGTGATCATCATAGATCTATTCTATCACATGGAATCCAATGAATGACATATGTGAATATTCAAGAATCATGTGTTGACGATCTATAGGGGCTCGATGTTACATCCTTTAAGAAATGAATGCTAACAACTTAGGATGGATGTGCGCACATCAAATCAGAATGAGGTAACTATCTGTTTTATTTATTGTGCTCTTATTGAACTACATGAGATCCTCAAACCATACAGGGGCTGGATTATGGGAGATGATGAAGTTTCATTGCATCATCAATTGAAAGATTTTAAATCGCTGGCCAACCGGCTTCTTCTATGTGCCCTAGTACATTCAATTGGTATCAGAGTGATCACATATTTTTTCTGAGCCAAGTAAATTATTTTGAATAAAATTTTAAGAAGAAGGTATTAAAATGTTTCAAACGAATTTGACCACATGTCAATCCGATTTCGGATGACCAATTTATAGAAATCTGAAAACCAAATTATAGATTAGAATGCTATTTTTCGAATATATGTTTTTGAAGAACACATTAAACAATTCGAATGTGTTCTATTTTTGTTTTTCCACATGTTTTTTGGATATTATAAAATATTAATCATCATTATTTTTTCATAATAATAATTTTTATTATTATATTAATGGATCTTTATTGAGCGACTCCTGCGTGCGAGGTAATTTCTTCCGCTAGTTACATGGGTCCTGGTTTACCTGATTTTTCCCGCCAAAGGGTCGAGGCAGATCCGCTGAGCCTGGAACGGGTATAGATAGGACTTCTTATAAGATAACATCCCTGCATGGGGTTTTCTTATCCCAAATGGGCTAGCAGGACTACGAACTAGTTTGCAAAGGGCTGAGGTAGGGTTTTTGGGATACGATTGAAATTAATAATAAAAAATAAATGAATTTGATTAATTTAATTTATTTTAAAATTAAATTATTTAAAATTAATTTCGGTTTTAGAATCTTAATAATATAAAATATTAATTTAATTTGAGTTTTAAAATTAAATTAATTGTTTTAATTTCATTTATTAAATTAAATTAAACATAGAACCAAATAGAATAAATTATTTTAATTTATTTAAATTAATTTAATTTATTTCAATACCATCATACTTTTCAATTTATCATAATTTAATTTTTTTATTTTGTGTTTATACATTTATACCCACTGGTCTTGAATTAGTGACCAACTTGTGTATGTCTAGATTTTAAATTATTTAATTAATTATTTATTGTGTGTAATGATTGTAATAATTAGGTAATTAAATGATGGTCTGTGAATCATATTACTTTTATTCAAATCTGTATAAGGACATGTGCGTCCAATGCACCAGTTGTACATTGTACCCCTAGACCCCCTCACCTATGCATGAGTATATTTGTATATAGATGATGACATATTAAGTTGAGGACCTATCAAATCAAGGCGGTACTCTAGACAAGAAGTGAATACATTGTACTAGGGGTGAGCTGTGATATGAGTTAGGTCTCGACTCAGGTTCGAAACCCCATAGGTCAAGATTGATTTGTTATGAATCAATCTTATTTATATGCTCAAGACCCATCAGGTTGATTTATTTCTTTTATGCATTTATTGTTATTTTATTCAAGTTCATGATTATTACGTGATCACATAAAATCATAAACAAGACAAGATGCATAAAAGTTTGATGTATGTTTTTCTATTCCATGTTCATATGTGAGTGAAATCACACAGTACATGCTTATAAAATATAAAATGATTTATTTCATCACATTAAAAAATAATAAAACACTTCAAAGAAATATTAAGTCACAACTTCCTTCCATCATTAAAATTTAAACAAAGTCGAGTGTTCGGGGTGCTCATCATACCATATCTAAGGGTGCCTCTTACTATTGGGGAAATCTTATGAAAGTGGTGGGTTGACGTAAGTAATATGGTAGTGAGAATTATCCATAGATAACATGTGATAATGTTAGTAGCAATCATTGAGTAAATAAAATTATGATTTTATAAGCTGAGACTTCACTTAACAGATTAATGAACTACGAGTTAATACGACTGGCCAATCAAATGCCTACCTTGAAACCCTCTGAGTAGTGGTGTTTCTATAGAATGTAAACTATGAGGGAGGTTTCAAGGGTCCTTACCACTAGAATACTCAAGTTCCAGAGTATTACGATTCTAGTATGGAGGGTTCCAAGAATTCTATAAAATATTAGGATACATTTAATGATTTAATTAATTAATCAAAATGTCTAAACCAAAAATTAAGTTAAAAATTATTAATCTTCTAGAATTTTATTTTTATAGAAAATGGAAAGGAATACAACATTTTATATTGTGATAAATAATTAAAAATGTAAATTTCCTCACTGTAATGAGTTTCCAAGTGTAGTACAGGCACTTGCGCACAATACTACAGTGTGGGATATTCAAGGTGCTTGTGTCCCCAATACCCATTAAGCTACCTCAGGATGTGAGGGTGTAAAACTTTCCTAAAAGAGACTAATGTTCATTTAATATGAAAATTATGTTATTATTAAAACATCAACATATGATGTTAGTTGTGGTCACTGCATCAGGACATCAGTGATATAACACGGAGTCTCATATATGAGAAGTTTTTAAGGATAATGTGAAACAAATATATGAATATGAACTTATTACACTAGATCTATGAAAATTGAGAGGAAGATTATGATCTTTAAATACATCCTATTCTAATTCATCCACTTACTGTAGTCTCATTTTAGGTTAAAAAATGAACATTATTGAGTAAAAACTTCATTATCCATTATGTATGGTTTTCCATGTAAACAATAATATAAAAATTGTTTAATCATTAATTCTTATGGTGAACAATTTGAAATACAAGGTGAAAATTCCAATGAAGAGTAATGCCAACGGAACATTCAGAATGTTCTTCAATGATGGAGGTATTAACAAGAGGTTATTTATTTTTCGCATCATGAAATAAAACCATGGGAGTTTGAAGGCAATACACTAATTAGAAGAGAAAGTTCCCACTTATTCTTTAATGAATATTCACCATGAAAGTAATGTTTCAGTTTTAATTTTTGTGTATTACATACAATATTTTTATCACAAATGTGTGTCTAAATATAATAACCAAGTAAATATAGAAATAGTAAATGATGTATGGTGTATTCTCCATGCAACTGAGAAATAGTGACTCCTCAGTCGGTGGTGAAAAGTACCCAAATTCTATATTTCTGTGTGAATTATTCTTTTAAAACTACTATTTAGTATTACTAAAACATCTATCTTACATGTCATTTGGTCAAAAGGAGATATTATTCTATGTTCAAAAATTAATGTTGTTTTTGGTGTTTCATACTCAACCAATACTTCTGTGATACCTGACTCATAGATAATTAGTGATGAATATAAAATATAATACTTATATACCATGTTTTGGAAAGATAATAATTATAATTAAAAACTAAAAGTAGACATCCAGGATATACCCAGTTTGGTATTTAGGATTGTAAAAGTTAAACACCTTTGGTATTATCGACATCTTTAGTTTGGATAAAGAAACCTTTTTTAATAAATATATGCCACAAATATTTCAGAATTAGTTTAGCTAGAAAGAGAGAACTATTATAAGCTTAATCTAGAGGTATATATACTTCATATGATTACTTTTAAGTAATTAAGGAATGGTAAGGTGATGTATATGCATGGTCATAATATATGAGTTTCTTCGGGCTGACCTGTAGAATAATATCTTGACCAAGCATTCATATATCAATATATTGTAGTGTGGAGTAATTCCTAAATGCACATTACTTCACCTGCATCACAATATTGATATTAATGAGGATAAATGATGATTAAGACTTACATGTAAACATTTGTCAATAAAATTTAGCATATATCAATTCCAAAATGAACATTTTACACATCAGAGTCGTGATGTAAGAAATATCAATGTTTCTCATTGCAGAAACTTCCATTATATTTCAAGAAGTGCTTCAAAAATACCATCAAATGCCACAACCATTATTCCAACACTAATGACTAATGGATATCATAATAGGTGTATTATTATGGAAATAAATTATGTCATAAGGTCATTTGTTTGAATGTAAAGAGTTTGTTAGGGAATAAACAAACTCGCATCATGTATAAACACATTGTATATCCAAGTAATTATCCTAAGGGTTGCTTAAGATATTACATAAATCCCTAATATTGAAGGGTGATAGTCACGTGATAGAATATATTTCTATATCAGGGTACACATATCAATTAGAGAAGTGGTAGAAAGATTGAATTGGTTTAGTCAATGCTATAGATGTACATGTAGTTGGCATATGAATGAGTTCCACAAGTGCATGTGGAAAAGGAATATTCCAGATACACATACTGTGTAGGGATGTTAAAACCATAATGATGGTTTTGAATTCACCATGGCTTATGATACATTATTAATTATTAATAAATTTCCTATAAGTAATAAGTATATGGAAATTCGATAAGATTTATAAGACCAACTACAATTCAATAATGGATTCCATGTATCAAAGAGAAAAGGGGCTTCTTATTTTGAATATTCTGGTGGGTATTCAAATTAAATTATAAATAGATGGTATAAGCATAATATCAATAAGGCTCAATTGGTTATACCAAGTAATTATTCCTAAATCCATTAGAATTTTACTTTTCATAAGTAATTTCTATGATCGTTTTATTAAGCATTGGATATGACCCCCACTAATGGAAAGTGCCAATACGATTCAACTAGAAAGGGATAGTCATGTCCCATAGTTCTAATAAAGGTTTCATGTTACTAAAATCTACTTTAGGATTGAATTAAGCAACAAGATCATAGAATATTTATTTGGCATAAATATTTTCTATGTGTTTACCAAAGGTTTATGGGTGCATGATTGTTTTCAATGTTAAATATGTTCGACAAAATATTGAAAATAGATATTGGTCTTAAAATTATTTAAGACCATATTGAAAGTAAAACTCTAGTGATTAACATAATGTAGCAACCTATATTTGAGGGAATATGATCTACTAACAGAGCTAGAAAAGTTACTTGGACCTAGGCAATAGTACATATAGTGACATGGTAATGAAAAATATAAGTTGGAACATTTTGAGTTAGAATTGTTTCCAGTGTAACATGGCATATATCTCTCAAGGTTGACATGTCTGGGACATGGGAGGAGATTAACATGGTATGTTGACATACATACGCTTAAGTGATGCATCAATCACATATTCCATGATATGTAGAAAAATTGGTATTTCCAATATATAATTTATAGTAGGCGATTGTTATTTATATCTAGGAGAACAACAAGGGAATTAGTCAGAACTATCCATGTAGAGACCCAAATCTTGACGTACATAGATATTACATTACTTTTGCGGAATAGATAATACATAACAAAAACAGACACACAAGGACCGTAATAGTTTAGTGTCTTTGGAAACTTGGAACGTAATCTTATAATCGTGGTGAAAGATCTTCAACATCTCCCATAAAGATCTTCCACTTTTTGTTTCCTTACCTAAAACCTTTCTTTTAATCCTTGGGGAAAATAAAACATAAAAATGGTGAGCTCAAATGCTCAGTAAGGGTAAGCATGTATAAAATAAAACATACCATACACATTTGAACCAAAAAACATGAACATAATGTTTAAACATCAAAATCTTGAGTAACGACTTAAAACATGGAAGTACATAAGGCATAGATCATAATGGAACATAAATAATGATAACATAGCATGGGAATAAAACATGTAATTTTGGCATCCATTAAGCACATGGAATGATTTCCATAGTAGCCAAAGCATTGCTTCCAAGACCATCTTAATGGACAAAGTCCCTTTCTGAATTGAGTTCACTCCTCATTCCAGTCCTGTAATACTGAACCAGATTAACTTACCGTTCCAGCTATGTCTATCTCATGAGATATAAATCTTTACCCAATGAATTGGAAGGAGATATACGTCCCACCCATCTCATAATGAAATCATTCTTACTTATTCCACAACATAAACATAAATCATTCATCATAACCTAAAGAATAAAATGGGTATCATAAATATCATCCCATCATAACATAATCCATATAAAAAAATGGATATCATTTCATCATAAGAACAGTGAAACCATGTAAATCATAGAGACATTATTCTTGAAACATACAGATATGAAATAATGTCATCTTAGATGGAAAATGATTTTGATAAAACACTTGAAATGAATTCTTGAGGAAAATATCCTTTCTTCTTAAAAATCAATTTCTTTTCACAAAACATCATTCAATTTTAAAAGAAAAGGATTTTGTTGAAAATAGTCATGAACTATTTTGGAGGAAGCTTCATGAAAATAAGGCTTTATAAAACCGTAAAAATCCTTTCATGCCGTATAAGTTAAAAAATACATTCTTCTCATACTTTTGTCGGAAAAGTCAAAAAAGTACCTCGTAGGGTAAACAAAAGAAAGATTCCTTCCATACCATGGGGTAAAAGTCAAAATGGGTAGAAAAGGAATTTAAACATACATGAAAACACTTTTATAAAACATAGACATGGATGACAACAATTACCCAAATTAATACTTACGAATAAGCAATCTCGGATAAAAATGAGATTTTAAAAATTATCCCTTACCTTAGGTCTGATATGCTTTGTACGTATCCAAACGTCCTCTTCTTTGAAGCGCCTCTTTGAGACCTCCTATTAGGGTACTTAAATTGGTCTTTGAAGAAAACCAGGACCTCTAGGATGTTTCTAGGGAAATGGAGAAGATAATTTGGTTGGTTTTGGCCGAGCTTGAAGGCTCAAAGTGGTGTGAGGAAGAGAGGGAGGAGGTGCCCTTTTATAAGGGAGGAGAGGGGCACCTTTGGAATAACAAAAACTATCATTTTATTATAAAGTCAAATTCGGATATAAATAGCTACAAATTAATTTATTTCTAAGCTAAGGTGGGGATGGGTCGAAATCCTCTCGTCCAATAGAATTTATACAAGTTTGGGTTCCTATTTTAACCTTATCATTTATATTTAACTTTAAGTTAGATAATTTTACTTTTACCGTGTCTTTTTGTGTTCTTACACTATAAGGTTAATAAACATACTATAACAAGCCAAACGAACCCCAAGTTGTTTATTATTAATATATATAACCTTATCTAAGTCATTTTTCCGAACCTTATATTTTTAGGAATAAAATAACAATTAATAATATAATATTTGTTTTAAAAACTATTTTATGTCAATTTTGACACTATTTAGTAATTGAATTTTTTGAAAATCATAACAGAATGATTAGTTCAAAAAAAGTTAATTAAATAAATAATAACATGTCATATTAACCTATAAAACTAGTTTAATTCATAAAAAGTCTCAAATTACATTTATTTTGGTTTTTATAACATCAATTATGTCAACATTTCATTAATAAAATAATTACTACATCATCATTGTGTCATAAATAAAATAAATTATTTAATGTCTAAAAATTACAAATTAAATATCATTATGTCGGAAATCTTTTTGGCTTTCTAATGAATATTTATAGTAGAATTTATCTTATGTATAACCCTATATTAAAAATTATTTACTTATTAAACTTTGATTTTAACTATTTTAACCGTTCTTTAAATAAATTAATAATAAATGTCCTAATCTAATCCAAGTGGGCCTAAATGGTCATATTTTATTCCTAAGGTTGTTTTTGGTCGAATTACACTTATCCAATAGAATTAGGACATGTGTTAAGGTAATAATAATATCATTTTTACCCTTAATTACCCTATTTACTTTTAACCGTGGTTAAAAAAAGTAAAAAGTTACTATTCACCAAAAATTATTTTCATCTCATTGAACCACATTTTACTTACTGACATCAACCGTGTCTCTCGGATTGTTGAAATTACACTCACAGAAGCGGTAAAATTAAGTTTTATGAAAAATTCATTTTTTTTAACTACCACTTAGTGGTTTCACTATTCATCAAAAAAATGAAAGTTTCCAGAAAAATACCAAAAATCAGGCCTAAGATATATTTGATATTTATGAACTCAAAAATGATGTCTTTTTTACCAAATTAAAAACATATCATTTGAATTAATAAATTTAAAAATTAATTCCCGTCGTCAAAACAAATAGTGTTCTTAAGAGATAATAACTATCAAAAGATTGACACTTGTTTATGTCTGGTTTAAATATGAAATTACATCCAATGACCAACATTGTATTAAACTGTAAAAATATATTCTAAATATACTTTGAAAAAACTCAAATTAATAATTTATCACTATTAATTATTTCGATTAAAAAGGTTGTTTTTAATTAAAATTTAGTAATTTTCACTATTCATCAGAAAATGAAAGTTATCCGAAAAGTACCAAAATTTCACCCTAAGCTAATTTCAATATTCCGAATCCAAAAATGAATTCCATTTTGAAAAATAAAAATTTACAAAATTTCAAAAAGTGGTTACTACTATTCATAACAGCTAGTTTTAATAATATTTTAATAGCATATCGTTGTTTAGTGAAACTCGGTATTGCGTACTACACACGCTATCGAGGAAGGTCACGATTGCGTGTAATGCAAGGCAAGTCAAGGATGCGTGTTGTGCAAGTTCCTTTTGGTGTAGCGTACAACACAAGACATTAATGAAATTAAAAAGAATAATTTTCATAAAATCTCAGGGTGTTACATTTTACCCCCTTAAAATGAATTTCGCCCTAGAAATTCGTCAGGGTTATAAATGGTTTACTAATAGAAAGTTTCTTTAATAGAAACCCACATCATAAAAAGGAATACCAAAACCAATCTTTAAAAACAAAAGTATGAAACGTAACGGTTACCTAAATAAACTAATCACTAGGTTTCCACATTGGTGAAAATATGGATATGGAAGAGAAATCTAACCATTATGTTCTGATGGAGAGTGGTAGAGAACATGGCTATGGAAAATCCAACAATCAAAAAGCTATAGATTTGTGATGATCTAAGGTACCGTCTGATTCATCGGATATAAGGGAACTAGGACAACATTTTTGGTTTTCAAGATCATTTCCCTAAAGTTGATGAATTAAAATAAATACTTACATGATTTTGGTACAATCTCACTATTGTTCGTGAATTGAACAATTTACACTTCATTACTTAAAGAAATGAAGTTGAATTTGTTATTCGTGATGTGTTAGCAGATCATGTGACATAATGATGGGTCATTCCATCTGTTTCAAACAAAAGGTTAGAAAAAGTTATAAGTCCATCTTATGGTTAGATTAATCGTATATGGTTCCAAAAATGAACTTATACTTCATATATCATACCTCTTAACAAAATAAAACTAGTTTCTACTAACCAGGGACTTCCTATAGGCTAGTGGTAGGCGATAAAGGCCAGTCGCACTTCGGTTGGGGGTTCGATTCCCACATCCTTGTCCGACGCGATGGGCTGTCGCCCGTCCTGCAGGTTGTCCTTTTTCTAAAACTATATTACTATAACATCCCATCAATAATATTGAAAAAACTTCTATCCTTAAACAATTATAACTTATGTCCAACATAATCCATTCCAATCTTTAAGCTTATCCATAATACTACAGTCCACTCTCATAATATAGTGAAAACGATTACCAGAGATTTAATACCACCGTTGATCCCCATATATCATAAGATATGTCTTGTTGGTCACATTCCAAACATTCGAAGGCCTTAATCATGTATTCTCTTGAAAAATGAGCCATTGAACCTTAGTGAAAACATGAATGCAGTTAAATGTTAACACTTTCCACATACCAAAATCCTCAAAATTCTATATACTCAAACCATGATATCACTTAGTCCTTATATCAATCATGAGCTCATGAATACAATCAAACATCTCATTATCTTCTTATTCCTTCATTATGCGCATATCATCTACTTTACAAAAATATCTGAATAACCTTCCATGGTTACTGGTACCATTCAACATATACTTTCAAATACTTTTAGTAAAAACAATAGTGTAACAATCCTTAGATGATTCTTTATTCCATAGTACCATTAACTATACAACATAACTCTCGATAAACATACAATCATTCCACTACCTTCTAAAACAACTGACTGAGCTTCAACACTTCTTTCAGCTCATATATCATTTGTAGTCTCCTCATCATCATCCACATAAATAATACCCATATGACCATGCTTATTCTCTTCATGAGATTTTCCATTAGGGCATTGGTTTGCATAATGCCCATACATTCCACATTTAAAACATCTAATCATTGTTGATGTCGTAGCAATACCATTATCCTTGTCCATGGTGTTAACTGAACCTTTTCCTTTGCACTTACTGGCTTTGTGTCCTTCTTTTCCCCACCCAAAGCATCTTCCAGTTCCTTTGAAACAATCTCCCTGATGCCTCTTCCCACATGATTTAAATGAGGGAAATTGAACTTTCTTTCCTCTATGATCATCATGAAACTCCATCTTTCTCTTATTATCTGAGTCGGGAAACTTACCAAAGTTGAGATTATTGATCATATTATCAGATTTCTGATTAGGCATAATAACGATGTTTGGACTTGCAGATCCCATTTCATTTGGTTTCTCATGAAGAATATCATTCCATTGTCTGTCATATCCTCCATTATCGTGAATCTTCCTGTTTCCAGCCATTTTCTAAAACCCAAAAAGAATAGTGTGAGAGGAAAAAATCATGCTAGGGAAAACAAAAAAGTAAAGGGGGCGTACCTTCAATATCTAACATCTTAGGTTTAATTCTAAGATCGTTAGCGCAATTCTAGGACTATAACCTATACTTATACTTATCCTTAGGGACATCCCTAGACATACCTTAGAAATATCTCTAGGGATCTCACTAACGTTTTCGCATCCTAGTTTCCAAAGGTTGACTAAACCTTTCCTCTGATACCAACTATAGAGACCCGAAGCTTGACGTATATATATATTACATTACTTTTACGAAATACATAATACATAACAAAAACAGACACACAAGGACCATAATAGTTTAGTATCTTTGGAAACTTGGAACGTAATCTTCTAATCGTGGTGAAATATCTTCAACATCTCCCATAAGGATCTTCCACTTTTTGTTTCCTTACCTAAAACCTTTATTTTAATCCTAGGGGAAAATAAAACATAAAAAGGGTGAGCTCAAATGCTCAGTAAGAGTAAGCATGGATAAAATAAAACATACCATACACATTTTAACCTAAAAACATGAACATAATGTTTAAACATCAAAATCTTGAGTAACGACTTAAAACATGGAAGTACTTAAGGCATAGATCATAATGGAACATAAATAATGATAACATAGCATGGGAATAAAACATGTAATTGTGGAATCCATTAAGCACATATAATGATTTCTATAGTAGCCAAGGCATTGCTGCCAAGACCATCTTAATGGACAAAGTCCCTTTCTGAATCGAGTTCACTCCTCGTTCTAGTCCTGTAATACTGAACCGGATTAACTTACCATTCCTGCCATGTCTATCTCATGAGATATAAATCTTTACCCAATACATTGGAGGGAGATATGGGTCCCACCCATCTCATAATGAAATCATTCTTACTTGTGCCACAACATAAACATAAATCATTCATCATAACCCAAAGAATAAAATAGGTATCATAAACATCATCCCATCATAACATAATCCATATAAAAAAATGGATATCATTTCATCATAATAACAGTGAAACCATGTAAATCATAGAGACATTATACTTGAAACATACACATATGAAATAATGTCATCTTAGATGGAAAATGATATTGATAAAACACTTGAAATGAATTCTTGAGGAAAATATCCTTTCTTCTTAAAAATCAATTTCTTTTCACAAAACATCATGCAATTTTAAAAGAAAAGGATTTTGTTGAAAATAGTCATGAAATATTTTGGAGGAAGCTTCATGAAAATAAGGATTTATAAAACTGTAAAAATCCTTTCATGCCGTATAAGTTAAAAAAACATTCTTCTCATACTTTTGTCGGAAAAGTCAAAAAAGTACCTCGTAGGGTAAACAAAAGAAAGATTCCTTCCATACCATGGGGTAAAAGTCAAAATGGGTAGAAAATGACTTTAAACATACATGAAAACACTTTTATAAAACATGGACATGGATGATAACAATTACCCCATTAAATACTTATGAATAATCAATCTCGGATAAAAATGAGATTTGCAAAATTATCCCTTACCTTAGGTCCGATATGCTTTGTACGTATCCGAACCTCATCTTCTTTAAAGCACCTCTTTGAGACATCCTCTTAGGGAACTAAAATTGTTTTTTTTAAGAAAAATAGGACCTCTAGGATGTTTATAGGGAAGTGGAGAAGAGAATTTGGCAGGGGATGGCCGAGCTTGAAGGCTCAAAGTGGTGTGAGGAAGAGAGGGAGGAGGTGCCCTTTTATAAGGGAGGAGAGGGGCACCTTCGGAATAACAAAAACTATCATTTTATTATAAAGTCAAATTCGGTTTCAAATAGCTCCAAATTGATTTATTTCGAAGATAAGGTGGGAATGGGTCTAAATACTATCATCCAATAGAATTTAGACAAGTTTAGGTTCCTATTTTAACCTTCTCATTTATATTTAACCTTAAGTTAGATAATTTTACTTTTACCGTGTCTTTTTTGTGTTCTTACACTATAAGGTTAATATACATACTATAAAAAGAAAAACGAACCCCAAGTTGTTTATTATTAATATATATAACCTTATCTAAGTCATTTTTCCGAACTGTAGATTTTTAAAAATAAAATAACAATTAATAATATAATATTTGTTTTAAAAACTATTTTATGTCAATTTTGAACTATTTAGTAATTGATTTTTGTGAAACTCATAACAGAATTATTAGTTCAAAAAAGTTAATTAAATAAATAATAACATGTCATATTAACCTAGAAAATTAGTGGAATTCATAAAAAGTCTCAAATTACATTTATTTGGGTATTTATAACATCAATTATGTCAATATTTCATTAATAAAATAATTACTACATCATCATTGTGTCATAAATAAATTAAATTATTTAATGTCTAAAAATTAAAAATTAAATATCATTATGTCGGAAATATTTTTAGATTTCTAATGAATATTTATAGTCGAATTTGTCTTATGTATAACCCTATATTAACAATGATTTACTTATTAAACTTTGATTTTAACTATTTTAACCCTTCTTTAAATAAATTAATAATAAATGTCCTAATCTAATCCAAGTGGTCCTAAATGGTCATATTTTATTCCTAAGGTTGTTTTTGGTCGAATTAAACATATCCAATAGAATTAGGACATGTGTTAGGGTAATAATAATATCATTTTTACCCTTAATTACCCTATTTACTTTTAACCGTGGCAAAAAAAAGTAAAAAGTTACTATTCACCAAAAATTATTTTCATCTCATTGAACCACATTTATTTACTGAAATCAACCGTGTATCTCAGATTTTTGAAATTCCACTCACAGAAGCGGTAAAATTAAGTTTTATGAAAAATTCATTTTTTTAACTACCACTTAGTGGTTTCACTATTCATCAAAAAATGAAAGTTTCCAGAAAAATACCAAAAATTAGGCCTAAGATATATTTGATATTATGAACTCAAAAATGATGTCTATTTTACCAAATTAAAAACATATCAGTTGCATTAATTAATTTAAAAATTAATTCCTATCGTCAAAACCAATAGTGAGTTCTTAAGAGATAATAACTATCAAAAGATTGACAATTGTTTATGTTTGGTTTAAATGTTAAATTACATCCAATGACCAACATTGTATTAAACTGTAAAAATATATTCTAAATATACTTTGAAACCACTCAAATTAATAATTTATCACTATTAATTATTTCGATTAAAAAGGTTGTTTTTAATTAAAATTTAGTAATTTTCACTATTCATCAGAAAATGAAAGTTATCCGAAAAGTACCAAAATTTCACCCTAAGCTAATTTCGATATTCTGAACCCAAAAATGAAGTCCATTTTGAAAAATAAAAATTTACAAAATTTCAAAAAAGTGGTTATTACTATTCATAACATCTAGTTTTAATAATATTTTAATAGCATATCGTTGTTTAGTGAAACTCAGTATTGCGTACTACACATGCCATCGAGGAAGGTCGCGATTGCGTGTATTGCAAGGCAAGTCAAGGATGCGTGTTGTGCAAGCTCATTTTGGTGTAGCGTACAACACAAGACATTAATGAAATTAAAAAGAATAATTTTCATAAAATCTCGGGGTGTTACAATCCATTTGTACTTGAGAAGGTCGACAGGATATGAACCTAGTAAGAGGATAAGAAAATATACTAGTTATAGTCAGACACAAACTGGTATTACTTATATCAATGTGATATAGTATCATAGTTAGGATAAGGTGTTTAGAAATACAGGCACATAAAAACCAGTGGTAGTTGTACCTACAAATATAGTGTATGTTGCACCTTCTGAGGAAACTAAGAACCAGTTAAACCAAATGATTTGTTCCGATTCTTGTAATTTCACCTTGTAAGTAAAGTATTATCATAATTTAAATTATGATAATATTACTATCCTAGATTTTAAGTTATGACAGTGAACCAATAGGATATACTTAGGGATACCATCTCTTGAGTAGTTTTATATAATGAGATGAGGTCGCATATAACAGAATAACCACATAGTGGAAACATGGAAGACCAAGCATCTAAAGTCGTTACTCAGTAGAAACCTGATATTTATCATTTGAGATATCACAATATCTATTATGAAGTTTTCTTTAGTGAATGTGGGAGTGTTGTCATAGTGGGTTCCCTATAAAGAACTTTAATAATATTTTTGATTATCATATAATGTATATAGTCATATATATGTGATGTATACATACCATTATAGTTTAGACTATTCTATGTCCACTATTGAAATGGTAATTTTGATAGATTAATTTTCATATCATAAGGTTATAGTAGATCCCATGCAATAATAAGAACCTCGAGATACTATGAAATAAATCATAAACAAAGGTCCTATGTCTAGATACATCTTACTAATTAGACACAGTAGATGTTTGACTATCAGGTGTTGGGGGCTCATAAGCATTGATACTTCTTCTCATGAAGTTCTCACATGGTGATCTCTATTAGGGAGAACATGAGAACATACCCACCAATAAGAACAACATATGTTTTTGGTGTCATTAGTTGTTCATATCTATGGACCTGTGTAATGGTCTTTTAGGTTGGGATCATTATCAATTTGTGTCATTTGATCACATACATTGATTCAAGGAAAAAACCATGATAATGAAGTCATGGTGAGATATTTTGTGTTGGGTGCACCATTTGTTGCATGAAATTGGTTGAATAATTAAGATAGAATTTGTCGCTTCTGAGTTGAGGAAGAGATATCTTGTGCCTGGTTGATTAGGATGATAATACCTTCACAAATCCATGGACATGGTAGTCAAAGGTAAGTCTATCTAGATAGATCAAAAAATAAAATATAATTAAAAGGATTATGACACAAGTATTCATTATAATTTATGAGATATCATATAGAAAATAGATTATATTATAGAGAGCGTGTTTCTGGGTTGGTTTTCGTTTCTATGGCTTTTCTTTATCTCTGTAGGGGCCTCGATGAGTTGCTGGACTCCGCTCTTGGTCTGCGAATATATTTCAATGCTATTGAGATAAGGACATAGAGGGTCACACACAATAGAAATTTTGAGAATATTTCCTATTTAGATGAATAGAAATATAGCACTTGGTGGGTCCCACCATGAGGTTCGAGTGTTTTCCATGTTCTATCGATTACCAATAAATAAATAAATTCATTATTTTTCAAGTAAAGTATAATTGGATTGAATTTATTTATTATATGTATTTACAAGTGATTAAGTAAATACAAGGATTAATATTTTACAAACGAATAGTATTTTAATATTCTAGTTTCATTTAATATTATCAGGATTTATTATTTCAGTTAATAGCTCAGTTTTATCACGTAATATATTTAATATATATTATAGGAATGTGATAAAAATATAAATGATATTGTGGCACAGTTGGTTAGTCATATATAATTACTTATATCACTTATTTAGTTGATGTTCAACACATGGGGGTCGGGGAACCCTAATAGGGTACTATAAATATCCCCTATATAGGTGGAGAGAATATCACCCCAATGATGGAATCCACTTTGTTGGAATTTATAGCCTCTCTCTCCTCCTCGATACTAGATAGATAATTGAATAATCCAAGCATATGATCCAAGTTCATATTCTTGCATCTAAGGAAGAGGACCATGGTGATCGTTTGTGCGTCAAATTGATCATTGAAGCTTCTTACTAGCACCTAGAATCCGATGAACAATATACATGTAGATTTGATAAGAATGTGTGGAAAATATAGGGGGTTCAACATCAGATCCTTTAAGAAACGAATGCCAAATACTTACGACGGACATGCAAACCTCAAATCAGATTGAGGAAATCATTTATTTTATTTATTATGCTCCGATTAAACCAAATATAATCCTTGGACCATACTTGGGCTAGACTGCTTGATACGATGAAGTTTCACCGCTCTGGTGATTGAAAATTTTAAATTCACAGCCCATCAGCTTCCAATGTATGCCTCGATACCTTCAAAAACATGAATGCTTCCTCCAATATCTTATATATATGGGAATGTTATTATGTTAATGGGAAATCCACTATCAAGTACTTTCTCCTCTTCCTTATATTATAAAAATTAAAATATCATCTGCAAGGTGTTTAATTATTTCCTTCAAAGATGACAAGTTTTCATTTTACTTTACTGCCTTAAAGGATGGACATAGAACCATTACAAGAGTTCTTGCAAATTTTGAAATTTATTTTTTTAACACTTTTAATGTTCTAAAACTAACATTTATACACAATAATAAATAATGAAACAAATCTAGTTTGTGATGATCAAAAAACTTAAGAAATAATCTAAATGATTATCACTAACATCTTATCTAACGATTCATCCTGGCCCCAAATAACAAAATTACGTATATAACCATTTAATATTACAGATTCTCCTTAATAACATATCACTTCAATTTTGGATATCTATTCCTATTTTACATGATCTTTCATATATTTATAAAAGTGAACCAATTATAAAAACCAAGGAAATGAATACTCTCGAATGTAATAATTGAATATTATAACTCATCAAAATGGTCATAAATGACTATAAGAAAATTATAATAAGTCAAATAAATGTAGAAAAGGTTCTTAAGTAACTAATAAATGGATTTAATTTGATTATCCAAAACATTAAGATCAAGTGTAGAATACTTTTAGAGATAAGGTAAGAGATTCTTTCGAACCACCATTTTTCTATCGGGTTATGATTTCTCTCTATTTACCCTAATGTAATTATTATTTATTTTTATATGAGTCATCTAAATTATGTGTATATGTTCCAAAATAATGTATCTTTGGTATTTTATTCCTTCTTTGATGGGGAAATACATGTTTTAAAAAGTTCCCTTCTCAATTATTCTTGATAAGAAAGCCCGATTAAAGGAAGAAATCCAGTATCTCACCTATTTTCAAGTTAACTCTATAATCTATTTTAATACGAAATTATTTTTATAAAATAGATCATATTTATCATGAAAATATAACTTGGTTATGTTCTATATTTAGAAAAAAAAAATTTCCTTTTCCATTTTAATGGTTTATTAAATTTGTTTCTTAAACCGCATTAAAGTGCCTCATTTCTAAAGTTTCTCAAACACACTTTTTAAATTTTTACACTTTAGTTTGACACCAATTATCATTTTTAATTATCAATTTCCCTTACAAAAATCCATGTATGATTTAAATCCATTCTTTCATGGACACCTTTATGGTACACCAATTTTGTAAGCCTTATGACATAGTTATGATACCTATTTCTTTCCATGGGTAACCATTTTGTTTATACCTCATGTTTGATTCTTTTTGTGGAACAAATATTAATGAAAATGTTATGATGGGTTTTACCATATAGTTATCCAATTAATTGGTTAATTTTTAGTCTCATGATACATCGTGTTGGGACAGGGAGGGAACCTAATTTCTTTATGGGACTTTGTTCGCCATGTGCAATGGTCTTGGTAGTAAGCCTTGACTCGTGATTATGTTATGTTTTTTGTTATTTCCACGTTCCTATTATTTCCTGATTACATTACCCCATAACATACATGTTATGATTCCTTATGTTTTTTCATGGTTCATGCTTTTTTATTTCATTATGTTATTCGTTCTAACCAATGTGCTTTGATTTATTCTTATGTTTATACCCTTACTGGGATTTTTAGTTCATCCCTTTTGTTCATGTATTACCTAGTTATCCTATGAAGATATAAGAGCTCAATGAAATTTAGGAGATCATTATTTATTTTAAATAAAATATGTTTTTTTGGTTCCATGTTTTCAATTTTAGGCACATAATCTCCCAAAGATGCTAGAATTTATGATCATTGGCTTGTAATTTGTTGGTTAATTATTCTTAAAATCATGTAATAATATGTTTAAAAGTCTAAGGATGCTATAAAAATTCACATGAAATAATATAGAGTAATTCAACTATTATGGGTCCAAAATTATGGAAATTTAGAAAGATAGGACCTGACAAAAGGAACTATAATAGTCATAGGGATAACTCTAAAAGACCATATACTATCAGAAGTTAAAATTTAGTTAGAGTAATGAAACGTGGAAAAAAATAATTTCTGAGTGGTAATATGTTGGTGGACACATGGGTGATTGACTCTAGAGATTCATTTCATTAAACAGGTGACAAACCATGCATGTTAATCCATCACTACTATAAAATAGGTCGTTAACAGTGCTAAAATTGTCCATTGCTAGTGCCAAAAAGTATTGACTACCGAAGCACGATTAAAAGTCCTTATATTTTATCAGTGCATTTTTAATTATTGATAAAGGAATCCCTTTATCATCATTTTCAATAGTTATAGTAAAGGGACCTTTTATCAGCACTAATAAAAGTACTGATTAAGGGGGTCCTTTATCAGTGGTAGAGAAAGAACTCATAAAAGGACCCTTTATTAGAACATTAACTAGAACTGATAAAAGATCCATTTATTAGTGATTTTCATAGCACTAATAAAGGTTACCATTATAAAATCTATTATTAGCACTAATAATGGGGCGAACTAAAATAGTGTGCTGTTAAAATTAAAGTATACTAAAATAGAAAAAGAGTAGAAAAAACTGGAGTAAAAAATAGAAAATACAAGTTGCAAATAAAAAATTTAAATGAAATAAAATATAAATAAAATAAAATAAAAAAACAATATTATAGAATTTTCATACATTGGTTTTTACAAATACATGAATAAGTAAAAATTATCATAGATATTCAAAAACACCAATGTTTCTTTGTCTTTGGCCTTGACCCCCAGTGATGCTATTATCGAACAAACCACATTAGCTTGAGAAAAATAATTCACCTGTTTAAGAAAAAAATTCTTATGTTAGTAATACTATAAAGAAATAAGTTAAACACAAAGTGTCAATTTTGAACTGAAAACATTTAATTTGAGTCATACCAAGAATAGTATGTATCAAATTGATTTATAGATGATTCTTAAAAATCATTCCATTTCTTATTGTTCTCAAAAATAGTTCCTCTTGAATTGAATCTCAAATGATGTAATAAAAAACTTGCTAATTATGGGAGTCACTTCAAAAGGAATTTCTTTTTAAGAACAAGTCACCAAATGCCACACCATTATTTGTTTGTCTTAAAGAATTATCTATGTGAAAATCAACAAAATAAGTATAAGATAAAAATGATAAGAAAACTAATTAAGTAATAGGAGATAAAATAATGAGAAAAAATATGAGCTTATTTGCTTAGTTTTGATGATGTGATGTGATTTTTAAACTAAAATGACACTTTATTTTGAAAACATGCACTTTGAGTCATATCGACCATATCATATTTCAAATTGATATGTAGTTAATTTATATATAACAAAAATGAATTAGGGGTCATCTTAAATTATGAAGACAAGTTGAGTGTGTTTTCTCTGTTTTTAGAGAGTGACGTGCATTTTTATCTAAATTTTCAATTTTCAACTGATAACAGACACTCTGAGTCATAATGTGAACACCACATATCATATTTATGTGAGATTGATTCCTATACATCACAAATGACTTTTGGATTATTTTTTTAAAGTATCAAAGTAATCAGAATTCCTTTTCATGGTTTTGGGTATGTGATGTGCGTTTTCAACTAAAGTGTCAATTTTATTTAAAAAAAAACAATTTGAGTAATACTGCTCCCATCGTGCATTATATTGACATGTGATTGATTTCTATAAGTCAAAAATGACTTATGGATCGTTATCCAAAAGTATCAAAACAATCTGAATGTTTTTTCTAGGTTTTTATTATGTCACTTATTTTTTTATTAAAATTTCATTTTAAACCGAGAACACACACTTTGAGTCAAAATGATTACATAATGTGTTGGTTTTATGGTAGACTAATTCCAACACATAAAAAATGACTTACAAATCATTTTCTTAAATTATCAAGACAATCTGAGCATATTTTCTTAGTTTTTAGTGAGTGACACATTTTGTACTATAATGAAAATTTTAAACTGATAATGAACAATTCAAGTCATATTTCACACACAGTGCATCAGATTGTGGTGTGGATGATTCGTACACATAGAAAATGACTTATGTATCATTTTTATAAATAATCAAAATAATATAAATTTATTTTCTTGGTTTTGAGTATGTCACTTGTTTTGTTTAATAAAATGTAAATTTTAAATAAAAAGACACACTTTAAGTCATACCAGTCACACCATTCATCATATTGAGGCAAGACTAATTCCTAAACATCAAAAATGACTTATGGACCATTTTTATGAAGTATCAAAACAATATGAATGTGTTTTATTCATTTTCAGTATGTCACTTGTGGTTTTTAATAAAATGTAATTTTAAACTGAAAACATGAACTTTGAGTCATACCGGTCACACCATGGATTGGATTGATATGATGATGATTGCAAAACATTAAAAATGACTTATGGATCATTTTACTAAAGTATAAAAATAGTACAAATTCATTTTCACTATTTTGAGTATGTCACTTACTTTTCAACTAAAATGTCATTTTAAACTGAAAACACGACGTTTGAGTCATACCTATCATATAATGTTCGTTTTGATGTGATACTGATTACTACATGTCAAAAAAGACTTATCAGTCATTTTAATAAATTCTAAAAGACAATATGAGTGCATTTTATCGGTTTTTAGTGAGTGATACATGTTCTCAACTAAATTTTCTATTTTAAATATATAATAAACACTTTGAGTCATATCATGAACACTGTGTATCAGATAGAGGTGTGGATAATTCATACAAATCAAAAATGACTTATGGACCATTTTTATAAATTATCAAAACAATTGGAATTTGTTTTCTCAATTTTAGGTATCTGACATGCGTTTTCAACTAAAATATCAATTTTAAATTAAGACCACATAGTTTTAAAAATACCAGTCACATCATACTTCATATTGAGGTAAGGAAGATTCCTACACATAGAAAATAAATTTTTGAGTGTTGTACTAAAGTATCAAAATAATAAGATTTTGTTTTCATAGTTTTGAATATGTCGCTTATTTTTTTTTACGAAAATGACATTTTAAACTGAAAAAATGCACTTTGAGTCATAATGGTCACATCATGTGTCAGTTTTATGTGATTATAATTCTAATGGTAAAAAATAACTTATAAATAGTTTTTATGAAGTATAAAAACTATTTTAATTCATTTTCTCAGTTTGGAGAATTTAACATATGGTTTTTACAAAAAAAATGTAATTTTAAACTAAAAACATGCACTTTTAGTCACACCGGTCACACTGTGCATCAGATTGATGTAAATATGATTTCTACACATCAAAAAATGGATTATGAATTAATTTCCTAAAGTAAGAAAATAAACCAAATGCATTTTCTAAATTTGGAGTATGTCACTTGTTTTTTTATTAAAATGTCATTTTAAACAGAATTCACACACTTTGATATATATAGCTCACATCATGTATCAGATTGACGTGAGACTAATTCCCACACATAAAAAATGACTCATGAATCATTTTCCTAAATTATCAAGACAATATGAGTTCATTTTCTTAGTATTTAGTGAGTGGCACACGTTTTGAACTAAATTATGAATTTTAAACTGATAACAAATACTTTGAGTCATACCGGGTACACCGTGTATCAGATTGTGGTGTGACTTATTCCTACACCACAAAAATGACTTGTGTTTTTAATAAAGTAGCTAAATAATCAAAATGAGTGTTCTAATTTTTGAGCATTTGATTTGTGTTTTGAACAAAAATGTCAATTTTAAATTAAAAAAACACATTTTGAGTAATATCGGTTTCAATGATCATCACACTGAGGATTGAATGATTTCTACACATCAAAAATGTCTTATTGATCACTTTTCTAATGTATCAAAAAAATATGAATGTGTTTTCTTAGTTTTGATTATGTCACTTATTTTTTTAATAAAATGTCATTTTAAACTGAAAACACACACTTTGAGTTATACTGGTCAAATCATGTATTAGTTTGACGTGAGACTAATTCCTACATGTAAAAAACGACTTATGAATTATTTTCCTAAATTATAAAGTCAATCCTAGCATGTTTTCTTAAATTTTAGTAAGTAGCACGTGTTTTGAACTAAAATGTTATTTTTAAACTGATAATGAACTTTTTGAGTCATATCAGTAAAATAATGTATCATATTGAGTTGTGGATGATTCCTAAATGATGTAAATGAATTATATATCATTTTAATAAAGTATCATAATAATATGAATTTGTTTTCTCGGTTTCGAGTATGTCAATATTATTTTTTACTAAAATGTCAGTTTTAAATAAAAAGGCACACTTGGAGTCATTACAGTCACACCATGTATCATATTGAGGTTTAGCTGATTACGACATGTAAAAAATGAAATATGTATCATTTTTATAGATTATTAAAACAATCTGAATGTGTTTTCTCAATTTTGATTATGTCACTTGTGGTTTTTACTTAAATGTCATTTTAAACTAAAAACATGCACATTGAGTCACACGGGTCACACCATACATCATATTAACATGTGGTTAATTCCTTCACATTAAAAATGTCTTAAGGATGATTTTCCTAATGTATCAAATCAATCCAAATTTGTTTCCCCAGTTTTTGAGTAGGTCATTTTTTTACGAAAATATCATTTTAAACTCAAAACACACTCTTTGAGTCATATCAGTCACCTCATGTGTCAGTTTTATGTGATACTGATTCTTACACATCAAAAATGACTTATTAATAATTTTACTAAATTATCAAGACAATTCGAGCTTATTTTCTTATTTTTTAGTGAGTGATGCATGTTTTTAACTAAATTGTCAATTTTAAACTCATAACACACTTTGAGTCATACTGACCACATCTTACGTAAAATTGGCATGAGTTCAATTCGTACATGTGAAAAATGAATTATTAATTGTTTTCTTAATGTTTTAAAACAATTATATCAATTTCTTCTCAGTTTTGATCTTGTGATGTTTGTTTAAAACTAATGTGTAAATTTAATAAGATAAGGACCATATAAAAAAGATAAGAAAATTAACTAAATAAGTACATAAAATGATGAGAAAATTAACTATATAAGTAGTAGGAAGTCACGTCTTCATGATGAATATATAAAATCTGACACTATGTATTTTGTCAATTCATTTCTAAATAAATTTAATTCCTCAATTATAATTATCCTTGAGAAACAACTAAAACAAATATAAGCATTATGATACTAATGCTTCACAACCCAAATTTATTTCTAAAGTCATAAGCCTTACTAGATCACAAACATAACAAGTAATCACATAAATTTAATGTCAAAAAGCATTCCAACACCATGTACATTATCCACTCATCTCTAAACAAATTTACTTCTACTTTTGAGTATGAATGTTTGAGAAAATCTTTGTAGTACTGAGAAAATATAATTACAGAAATGGTCAAGAAATATTTTTAATAAAATTATAATTACATTCGACAATAACATATTCAAGTAAGATGGTATTTTGGTGGTTTATGATATATTTCCTAAATTTGGAAACATAATATCCACAATCATTGTTGTTATTATTCTTCAAACACTACAGAAACATTGGAAAAAATAATTAAGTTGTTTTTAAATATGTTTTGATAGTTAAATATTTTTATACATACCATAATATATTTCCATTTCAAGTAATCCATCTGCTTTTTATATTCATTCACTGACTTCGTAACATGATTTAGCCTATATTTATTGATCACCTTATCATAAAAAATTCTTGTTAAAATTGATACAGAATAATATTATTTGATGTTTATCTATAAAATCTTGATTGTAGTGCATTACAAATTCACAATCCACATCATGTGTGGATGATTTAATGGATATACATGCGTTGGATACAAAAATTAAATATTAGGGGTATCCAGATTGTCTGTGATCATGATCCAGTGCTTTTGAAAAAAATTATTGAAAATAATAATAATATATTTTATCTTATTTGATTGAAAAGTTTTACCCCTGCATTGTAGGCATCAAAAAAGATTATCTTATATTATTTTATTCACAAGCACATCATTTATCACATATTTTTTCTTATCAATTTTATTCTCATCTAATTTAATTTAATCTATAGAAATAATAAATGGATTAATGAATCCAAACCGTGATTCGTAGGTTTTTTCTTTTATATAAAATTAATATAAACAACAGAAAAAATAATAATAGTTATTAACATTAATGAGAATATTATATCTATTTTTTGGAAAAAATATATTCTGAAAATGTATCTTATGTATGTATTCAAAACTGAGACTCCCATCCATTCAAACATAAGAATCTAAATTATAATCTCAAGACCAACCATGTCTGTAATGAAAGTTAAAAATATTTTTTCTTAATATGGAATGTAGGACACATATCCATAATTGAATGTGGAATCTACATGTAGTTGTAATGATAATATATATTGTGGTGGAACTAGTAGAGATAAGTTACTCTTAAAAGGAATTTTTGTTTTTTTAATTCACTAGATTGTCTTGATGCGACCTTCCATTCCTCCTTCATTTTATCCATATATAATAACATACCTCACTTCAAAATAAATTCATCAACGATTATAGTTTTTTAATTTGAAGTTTTTTAAGGACAAACCAAATGTATCTTTATAAGATTATATGAACATGTTGTTAAAGTTCTAATAGCATCATTGACCATTATTATATCTGGGTCATCAAGTGGAATAGGCAACTCAATGATAAAATCTAGAGCTAACTCAATCCCCACTATCATGTGATATTTTTGGAGTTATTTATTATGTAGTTTGTATCCCATGATATTATACACCCAACCCCTCACAACAAGGCTATTCAGTGGTGTTGATAGATAAGAATCACATTTAACTTCACCCTACATAATTTTAGTAACATAATGTTGTCAAAAGATGTTTGATTCAAATTTAGGAGAAAGAGTAATAAAAAAATTGATTACCTTGGGTAAAGTATGTTGTTGAGGGGAATGACTTGTCTCAAATCTGGTAGGATAATTTGGTTGTTCATGTGATGATCTTTGTTCCACCACCAGTTTGCTTTGATCCTTTCACATATATTGTTCTGCCAAACTAAACTGGAAAATAATAATTTGTAAAGAATCTATTATAACCTACAATAATTTCATCATCTAATATGTATCTTCTATCGGTTTTTTCTTCTCAAAATATGTTCAAGGAGGCACTCCAAAACCTAAAACTCTAATGTTGAGAATGTTGATGTTTTTATGTATGTATTAATGTATCAGGCCACTTCATCCAACAATCAATCCAAACTCATGACAGTACTATGAATCATCAATAGAATACACCATATACTGAAATATATAGTCTGAGATGAGATGAAATCCAAACCACATGGAAGATGAACTAACTGTTTGTGGTTTGTTTTGCGTAGGTTTGATGTATTTTTTTCTGATTCCACATACCATGAGCTATATTAGTGTGTGCATGTGGAGTGAGATGGTGGAGAATGTTGGTGCACCTCATATATAAATACCGATGATCATCAAAATTTTCATATCTATCGTATTTTATTATTTATATAAATTTCTTAAAATATGATTACACACCTTAAAAACATATAAATAATATCATTATTCTTCTTTAATAATGATTTTATTCTATAAAAATAACTTTTTAAACCATACTCACCAATCAATTATAGCATGTTCTTATTTAATACCTACATGAATAATTCTTTAAATTTTATAATGGATGAATATGGAAACTTAAATACTAGTATGATTAGAAATTAGTGATCAAATAATTTTTGGTTTTTGTTTCAGGAAATTTTATATTAATATTTAACTTATTATTAATATACCACCATTTTTTAAAATAATTACCTAAAATAATCTCAGCATGGATCTTGTTCTCTTAAATATGCCCATAGTTCCAATAAAATGAACTCATAGATGTATAAGTCATTTAAAAACAATGATTTAAATATATTTTATTTTATTTTAATGATTAAATTTGTAACAAATAATGGGGTTCAATGTCATTGTTACAAAACATGTGTGAAACAATCAAAATTACAATATTCGATAATAAAAATAAAGGATAACAAACTAATGATTATATAGTAAATGAGTATAAGGATATGAATATAAATAAAATTTTGGAATGAGTTATTAATACATCTATTTTTATTTCACAAGAGGTTAAATAACTTTCATTGAAGCCAAGAATTAAGGTAAAGGGTTTTCTTGACTCAACTCCTTTTCATGAGTCATAATGATTCTGCTTTGAATATGGTTTTAAAAGTTTGTTTTCTTTTATCCTATGATGATATTATATTTCCTTTAATACTATTTATACATCATGAGATATATAGTGAGTGTGAAATCCATATGGTTAGTTATGTTTACAAGATTGATCTTGAACTTGATGCAGTTAGCTACATTTTCAATATTGAGAGTGAACTCGATGCAGTTATCTAAGTTTACAGGATTGAGAGTGAACTTGATAAATATAGATATTTTACCAAATTGATTATGAACTTGATGTGGTTAAATATGTTCACAATATTGAGTGTGAAATCGATGTAGTTAGATATGTTCACAATATCATGATTTCTTATGTTTATGATCATGTCATAATTCTATATTGTATGCTTATGTTATGCTTCAGGAATTATGTTTATTATCTCATGTTTCTATACTATTTTGGAATGGTATATGTTTGGTCATTTGGTATTAAATGTATTCCTAATATTCCGTATTAAAGACTATTTTTTTAATATGATATTTTTTTCGTTACCACGTTTAATAAATTTATTATTATATGACCCTTGATGACATGCTGATTTTTTTCTCCTCACTAAGCATTTGATCCCACCCCTTTCTTATGTTTCTATTCTTTAGGTTATGAAGATGATTATAACCTATGAGGTGTATTGAGGGGGTCTATTGTGGTTAAATTATGGATAAATCGACACAATTATTGTAAAATATATTGGTTATTTAGCTAATCATCAAAGAAACAAAATCTTTGGGTCTTGGTGTTGTGAGATGAAATGACTATTCACATTAAATAATGAATTAAGTATGTTTTTTATCTTGGATGCCTTATTTTACACATGTTTTAGTGCTCCCCATCACATCATAACGTGATGTGACCTAAGGGTCATGGAATAGCCAAATGTTAGTATCCAAAACTAGATGTAGATTCACCCCATCCCACCTCAGTATCACAGACAAATGATGATTCCCAGATGTCAAATTCTTAATTTTTCTGATCTGAATTTTCCTCATTCAGACAGATATTCTCAATCCGTTTAGTATTTTAAAAATTTCACCTCTTGAATAAATTAGTAAAAGGGAA
This sequence comes from Viscum album, assembly GCA_963277665.1. Lineage (NCBI taxonomy): Eukaryota > Viridiplantae > Streptophyta > Magnoliopsida > Santalales > Viscaceae > Viscum > Viscum album. Next base: position 686,563,327 of record OY728137.1, on the reverse strand, counting down.
TTTTTAAAGGAGAGGTTGATCCGGAAAAAGAGGTAGGATAATACTGATTCTTTCTTGAAGGAAATTATTAGATTCCAAGAATGGGAAAAGGTTTGTGTAAAAAAGGAATATTTTGATCTTCATTATCCTTCAATGGTAAAATAATTTTACTCTTCAATTGAATTTTTTGTAGTAGAATATTAGCTGGTGATAACTTTTAATCTTTTAAAAGAATCCTACAAGATGAATATTCAACAAGTATCAAATCGTTTAGAAGTTCTATTGGATTGAGAGGTCTATATTGTAACCCATACTCTTCTAGAAAATGTCAATTCATTTGAAAAAACTATAAAAAAACTTCATTATTTTCTATATATGAGAAGTTAAGGCATGTTTATCATCTTAAAACCAATGCAGGAGTTGTTGTGTTATGGATTCAAGGTTTCCTTATTCCAAGGAAAGGAGATAGATATACCTTGAAGTTATTAGATATATTTTTTTGGAATTCCTAATGAATATGATGAAAATCAATTTAGTGAAGCATGTTTTATTTTCAATTGAAGCTACAAAGAAAAGTGTGATGAAGTTGAGAATTATGCGGTTTCCATGTTTTATCAACTATAAGTTGATAAATTTTATGTTTTTAATGAAGATAAAAAATCTGAGTGAGGTATCACATTTATGGAAGCTCTTAAATCACATAAAGCATCAGAAAAGTGTTACTAATTTATGGTGCATGGGATGGTTAATGTCCCTGGTTCCTTTAACTTTTTTGAAATTTCTAGAGTTGGTGTTATGAGTGTTGAAAAATTCCTTACAATATTTATCATCTCATTTCCCTTGAGCTTTCTTCGATTGGTAAATGTTCCTTTAATTATTTGACATACCTTGGAATTTTCTTAATGGCCACAAGTAGAGGGATGTTGATCCCAACATTCTTGAATGTATCCAAGACCTCTTTTTTCACTGCCTCTTCATCCATATTCTTAGTTTGTAAAAATATATTTTAAAATGAAATGGGTTTAAGAGGAACATCACCAATATTTTTCTTTCCTTTTTCTGTCTCCTTGGGTTATTCATCAGTTGTTCTTGAATGCGGTTTCTCTAGAGTTGAGGTGAATCCTGGAGGAATGATAGGTGAAAATGTATCAGTCATTTTCTTCCCACATCTCAATGCAATGGCATTGAAATTCCCTTCGGGATTTTGAGTAGGTTGGGATTGTATATTTCTAGAGTTCTTACTTACCAGTTCATGGAGGGAAGTGAAAATATGGCTGATTTGTGTCTTCAACTCCCTCAACTCAGAACCTTGACTCTTCAGCTCATTTTGTTGATGAAGAACAATTTTATTTCAAAATATAATCAGTAGTAGAATCTACCTTTGGTTGGGTATTCCCTTGTTGTTGACTTTTTGGTTCTTGAGATTCAAATATTCATTGGGGTTATTGGAAACCTTGTTTGTAAGGCAGAGGTTAATGGTTATCTTAAAAGAGGTATTTTTTGTTTTTTAGAGACATAACTCATATCTGATTGATCCTTAAACCCTTGGTTTTATATTGTTGTAAAGGAATCATACTTCTTCTGGTGATGTGGTTGTTGTTTCTACTGATATGGCGTCCCAGGGAATACTGTTTTGCAATGCTCCACTTCTTGTAGTTAGTGGAAATAGTATGTTGGGTGGTCTATTTCAATGAAAATGACACAAGGCCTTGTATTAGTGGTTTGGGATGTCTTTTGATAGAAATAAATATTCCTCACCATAGTTTTCAATTATTCTAACTTGTAATCAATTAAATAACTTTCAAGAGAAGAATGACTTACTTGATGTACTCCCTGGACAAGTGGTGTACCTTGATCACCAAATTTTTGGGAGTTTTTGTATCATATTTTCAATCAATGCACGTGCATATACTATTTTGTTTCACCACTTCTCATCTAGCTATGGAATACACCATGCTCCTCTCCATAGGTGTGAGTCTTTTATTGAAGTATTGTATGAGGATTTTCTCACTGATTTGGTGATGTGGACAGATTGCACACAACTTTTGAATCACTCCTCATACTCATACATTTATTCCCCTTGAGGTTTCCTGATCCCTGACATTTCCCTCTGAATTGAATTGGTCCTCTATGTTGGAAAATATATTTACAAAAAAAAACAATTTAAATCATCCCAACATGTTACGTATTCAAGTTGTAAATAATACATCCAAATTTTTTCAGCTCCATCAAGTGAGAATGGTAATGCTTTAGTTTTATTTGATCTTCAGAGACCATTATTGGTTTAAGGGTTGAGAAAACCACAGTAAACTCTTTTAGATGTTTTTTTGGATCCTCACCAGATAATCCATGAAATTTTGGAAGTTGGTGTATCAATCCTGATTTTAATTCAATGTTTAATTCAAGGTTTGGCCTTGTAATACAATTTGGTTGATAGTTAATTTTAGGTACATTCAATTATTGAATGGTTTGATTGAGTTCAATATTATTTTTTGCAACCATTGGTTCTTGTTTTATGTTTGAATTATAATTTCTTCCAATTTCAATGTTACCATAAGGGATGAAATCTCAAAATAGTTGAATATAGAAACTTCTCGTAGATTGAGAATGTCAGATTTGATCTCAAATGGTACATTCAATCTCATGGTCAAGATCGTAGAGATATTCAAGATTAGTTCATGTAATAAATAAAATAAAAAAGAAATGAAGAAAATTGGACAATAATAAAACAAAAATGGGAAGTTTTAGTTGATGGTCCAAAAAAGATGAATAATAATAAATCAAAAGAAGAAGAAATATTTAGATTGGGTAAAGAAGGAAGAAATAAGAGAAGAAGAGAATAAAATTATAAAAATAAAAATAAAATAAATACCTCTAATTGGTTGAAATAATTACTTACCTCCTTGAAAATGGTGCCATTTTGAAATGTGTTGTTGTGTGCACTTTTAAATGATGTGCGTATTTTGGGTACTTAGATGTAATAGAGTGGATGACCAAGGTCATGTCTCAAAGGTGTAGTAATTAAAACAACTTATTAAAGGTATTTTGAAAATAAAATAATATATTATAAACAAACTAATTAAAATTATAGAGGTTTTTTATCATTTATAAAAGAATAATAAGTATTTTGGAAGATGATTTCATTTTTTTTAATTTTTTAAATGAAATTTGGTTAAAAAGACACGACAAGAAGTTGTTTTTTTAGAGAATATTTTAAGAGGTGAAATTGATCTAACTATTCCTATTCATTTAATTATTAATAATTAGAATTTAAATTAATATCCCCTTAATTATGATCCCCTAATTTTTTACTTCTCAAACCCTATGAGAAATAACTTTACCATAAATTTGAATTAAATAAACCCTAGATTAGCTTTGGAATATGAAATCGTAGCACCCTACTTTTATTGATGTTATAATTCCAGCATATGGTCACTGGTAAATTAGGCAACATATCCATTCAATAAATTGAGGATTAACTGTGGTTAGGGATTATATTTGACCTCTAAAAATTTATCTTGTGTGATTTTGTTTTTCACCAGTTAAGGTCATGATCTCAAAATTCACACATTAGTTGACCTCACATGTTTTTAAATGAATCGTTCAATTTATTTCTATGTTTAAATTAAATTAAAAACATAATTCATATATCATTTTAAGTGAATTAAAATATCTCATTTATTGAAAATATATTAATTAATAATTTATTAGGTAGACTAATTACTAAAAAGTACCACTCTTCTATGGGCGGTGTAGTCATTATAGAAACGTTTTGCATTCACAAAGGTTTAGAAAGGATATAACCTAATATCATTTCTAATCTTAAATTACATCCCAAATAGAAAGATTATGAGAATAATAAAATTGAAAATAATAGATGAAATGGAAGATAAATTAAGAGTTTATTGAAATCCCAACAATATTACAAAGTGATGAAGAAGGAGAAGGCTTCGATGAAGGGATCATAACTTCTAGAGCTCCCCCTCTTGAAATGATTGGATAAATGGGGTGAAACCAACTCTATTTTTCCTTAAATATCCTAATACACGTTCCAAACCCTCTAAATCTGGGAAATACATATTTATATCTTGGAGGGGAGGCTATGTTATAAGTTCTTTCAAGTGTTAATGGGGAAATTCGGCCAAATATTATAATCCAATTTTCCCCACCTTCTTGACATCAAAAACACATGAATCAACTATCTTTCATGAATTATAAGTTGTGAAATTTTTTTATAGGTTTCAACTCCAAATTTGGTCTCATTACTAGCATGGATGAAGATGTTATGGCCCAAATACTGATGTGGTGTCAAATCTGAAGAGTCCATCCCATCTTTGACTTTATTTCCCATTTAGTCCAATAAAATGCATGATTTAGCTCATATTTTCTGAATGAAAGTTGCATACCATTAGGTCAGGAACGCATGTACAAATTCTTAAGATTAAATAAATCAAATAAAACTATTTATGTTCGAAATACTATAGTGATTTTTAAAGGGTAAAACAGGAATTTTAATAAAATTTTCAAATGAATCATCTAATCCAAAATATTTTATAAATAAACATATTTAACACAATTTGAGGAAATTATATCATTTATTATAAATTAAATATTCAATAATATTTTGTTTTATCAATCAACCATTAGGGTCATCTCATGATCACACCATAATTTTATTTTTTCATGGATTTTTTTTTGAATGTGTAGTTTATGCGCGATCCCATAGAATAATAAACAAGAATGCACAAAAAATGAAAACGTGACATAATGAATATTTTCTATTTATTGCATGGTTATTTATGAGTGTGATCACATAGTACATGCTTATAATATAGAAAATTATTTCTTTTGTCACATAAAAACAATAAAACCCTCAAAGAAATATTAAGTCAAAACTGTCTTCCATCATTCATATTTGGAAAAAAACCATGTGTTTGGAGTGCTCGTCATTCCAATGCTGAGGGTGCCTCTAACTACTAAGTCCTTCTTAGGATTGTGACTGATTGAATTAAATAAAATTATAGTAAGGATTATCCAAATATAACTTTATATCATTTTATAGGAAAATGTTGAGTAAATGAAGTTATTATTTTAGAATATGGGACTTAACAAATCAAGGAATCATGAATTAATTTGGTTGGCTAGCCAAAATATGGAATCCTTCCTTTTAATTACATAAATTTTCATTACATTTTACAAACAGAGGATCTTTAAAGTCTAGTGTCTTGGAAATTAGAAACATAAAATATTAAAACATAAAACATTATTCTAATCCCCTTGAATAGATTATTGAAAATTTAATCCTCATTACAATTACATCATCTCATAACCTGGAGACATACATCAAAGTAAAGGGTGAGCAGAAGGCCTATTAAGGAAAACAAGGGAATCCGTTTACTTGTGACATCCATAAGAACATTGTGAAAAAAATAAAGACATGAGAAATGGAAGAAGAGTCTTATCATAATAAAAAGCAAATTAATCATAACATGAGTATGTGGATACAACACTTATTTTACTCATTCATGAACATATCACCAAGGATCATCCCTAAGGTGTCATAAAACTTACCAAGGTTATTCACAAAGGTATCGTGAAACTTGTCACCTCTAGAGATTAAATTTTTTACCCAATGCATTGGAGCGCTATCATGGCGCACCCTTAAAATGTATTTATTTTCATGTGATCTATATAGATCACAATAAAACATTTTATAATTAACCTAAATATAATAAAAGAAATGGGTTTCATATCAAAATCATGACGTTTTAAAAAGTGCTTAAAAACAAGATCATGATGTCATTTATAACCCATGGAAAGGGAATAAGGGTTTTATTTATGTAAATTATAGAATAAAATATATCATTTTTATGTCTTTATGAAAACCCCTAGAAACTAAATAGTTCTGGGTATTCACATAAATAAAATAAGAAAATTTCCTGAAAGAATGAAAGGGAGATTTTGAGACGAAATTTCTACAGCATGATTGCTATATAACAAGTTTTTTGAAAACAAAAAAAAAGAGAAGGGACAAGGGTCTCCCATCCATAGATTAATTTTTTTACAGTTGAGGGACAGAATAAAATATAAATAATATCATGGTGTTGACATTTGAATGACATACCACAAGAAAATGAAACTTGAAAGAAAAGAGAAAATGCGATTTCTTTTACGAAAATTCGGCAGCTAACGGTGTTACTTAAAAATTCCGAAAATCAATTGAAGAGAGTGGAAATGGTCTCTCAATAATGATATAGAAGAACAAACCCCCACAAAATAAAATGGAACTAGAAGGAATAACATAAAAGAATTCATGACTAAAAGAGGATGGTGAAAGGTTCCCTCAACTTGAAGAGTAACTTCATAAAATTGAAGGTTAGGACCTTGGGGGGGCACGAGGGAACCTTGGGAGGACTCTTTGGGAGTTAAAAAGTCCATATATTCATTGAGAAAATTTGGATGAAATGAATGAAGGAATGGGCTGGTATTTATAGAAAAAGTGAGAGAATATTTTATTAATTTCTAAGGGCACCTCATCAGTGGTATTTGCAAAACCATTGGCTTTCCCATGGTATTTTCCCATGGTATTGGCCACTTGGACACCTCATAACATATATTACTATTCAAAAGTCTACCAAAATTACTACATATTGATTACATCATTAATAATGTCATTAAACACACCAAAACTCAAAACTGTATTTTTACTATTCACCGAAAAAAACATTTTATAAAAATATCATAAATTCACCTTAATGTAAAATCAAGGCACTAAATTCAAAAATGAACTCCATTTCAAGAAAATAATTTTATAACTATGAGATATTTAATTTTTAAGTAAAAACACTCTTTACCTGAAAAAACTAATACTTAACCAATAATTCTGAAATAGTTATTTACTTATGAAATTATATCACATTACCATTCAAGGTTCCTAAATTATATTTATACTTAATTAAGTGAGGTCACTATTCTATTGGTCACATTACTATTCAGAATGGTAATATTACTATTCATAATTTAGTATTCACGAGAAATTAAGTTGATCTTATTATACTGTAAATTTATTACTGATCACAACTGTAGAAGACCATTTTTTGAAAATCATTTCACATTATTAATTATTTAAAGTATACAAAAAATATTCTAAAATACATTTTTTCCCAAAATTCACCAATAATATGGAACGTCTATAAATTCACCTATTTTTATTTTGACACTTAAAATTTACAAATTTTACCATAAAAAGAAATAAAAATTTTATTTATACCAAAGGATTACACAAAGTAAGTAAGGCCTTGTTATATAGCACCTTATAACACCTAAATATGACCTAAGAGTAAGATGAGTTAAGGTGATAGAATCTTGAGTCAGCTCGAACACAATTTCCCATGTTGTGATTTATATCATCTTGAACTTCTCCCTTAAAATATATCATTCATGCTTAACATGTTGGAGTTTGGCTTGGTCTTGGTCCAGAGAAAATCCTAGTGATGTTACCTCCTTCCCAAGCTCTGGAAGATGGGCTTTTTATGGCCTGAGTCTACTGGATGAGGCCATCAACTCCTCTTTCTGTATTAATTATTCATGATCACTCGTATTTATAAACAGAAATCATTACATTAAGATTATAGTTTACAATGGTCATATTTACCAATAGTCATATAATAGTCGAAACCCAATGGTCTCATTTAATTATACTCATTTCATTAATTTAAGGATATTGTTTTTTTAGTATAAAATAAAATAAGACACAATTTTAGGAAACAAATATTAATCAAAAGTTTGGTCATTAAACTCTTCCCCCCATAATAAATTTTGTCCCTCAAATTTCAACTCGTACCCTCAAAAGAGAAAAGGTGTGGATACTTCTACCTCATAGACTCCTCTGGTTCCCATGTGGCTTCTTCATATTTTTCGCTTCTTCACAACACCTTAACAAGGTGGGTAGTCTTGTTTCATAGAACCTTGTCTCTATAATCCAAGATCTCCACTAGCTACTCCTCATAAAAGACTTCATGTTTCAATTATACCACCTCTGGATTTAATAAATGTGAAGGTTCAGGTATGTACTTCCTCAGGAGGGATACATGGAAGACACCATGAACATGTGCTAGATTTGGAGGATGTAAAAGCTGATAGGCCACTGCTACTACGCGATCAAGGATTTCATAGGGTCCAATGTACCTTCGGAGGAGCTTACCTTTCTTACAAAACCTCATGGGTCTCTTCTAAGGTGAGACTCAAATAGAGACTTTGTCACCAAAATCAAACTCCAAGTACCTTCGACGGTTGTTGGCATAGCTATTTTGCCAACTCTGAGCAACCTTAATGTGTTGCTTGATGGAATATACTTTTTGGGTATCTCTTGTACAAGATAAAGCCCAAGAAGCTTTATATCACCAGCTTCATCCCAACAAGTAGGAGTTCTACATCAATTCCCATATAGGTCTTTAAAGGGTGCCATTTGAATTATCAACTGGAATCTTTTGTTGTAAGAAAAATCAACTAATGGGAGATGTTGATCCCATCAACCTTTAAATTCCATTGAGCATGTTCTCAGCATGTCCTCAGGTGTTTGAATAGTCATTTCTGATTGAACATCAGTTTGGAGGTGATATGCCAGACTGAAATTCAATTAGGTACTCATTGCATGTGGAATACTTCTCCAGAATTTTGATGTGAACGTTGGATCACAATCAGATACGATAGAATTTGGAAATCCATGAAGCCTTACCACCCCCTTAATGTAAATCATGGAAAGTTGATTGAGAGATAAATCCTTCCAAATAGAGCTAAAATGGGCAGTCTTGGTGAGACGGTCCACTATAACCCATATCACATTGTTTCCTTTGGAAGTTCTCAAGAGACTAGGGACAAAGTCCATTGTGATATTTTCCCACTTCCATGCTGGTATGGGTAGTGGTTGTAATACCCCTTTAGAAAGTTGTCATTTTTTCTTTCACTTGCTGACATACCAAACACCTTTTAGTGTAGTCAGCAATATCCCTTTTCATATTATCCCACAAAAAATGATCACGAAGATCCCTATACATTTTCCTGCTTCCTGGATGTATAGAGAAAGCTGAGCTATGAGCTTCATCCATCTTCTATTTCTTTATTTATGGAATAGATGGAACACATAGTCTTGTATGAAATTTCAGTACACCTTCTTGATCAATATTGAACTCAGGAAACTTCCCATCCTTCATAGCCTCAAACTTCTTCTGTAAAAAAGGACCTTCTTTTTGAGATTTCATGATCTTCTCTAGTAATAAAGGTTTAGAAATAATTTGGGTTAGGGTTGATGATGAACCTTCCCTTATAATTCCCATGTCAATATTTACTAGGTCATTAATCAAAGTATCTCTTTGAATCCTCATCATGGACAGAACAACGGGGTATTTCCTGCTTAATGCATCAACGACTTTGTATACTTTTCCAGGATGGTAATGAATTGAACAATCATAGTTTTTAAGAAGTTCTAACCATCACCTTTGTCTCATGTTAAATTATTCTTGTGTGAATATATACTTGAAACTTTTATGGTCTGTGTATATATCACATTTATCCCCATAAAGATAGTGGGTCCATATCTTTAGAGAAAAAACAACTACATCCACCTCCAAATCATGCGTAGGATAGTTCAGCTCATGAGTCTTCAACTATCAAGATGGATAAGCAATGAAATTTTCATTTCTCATGAGGATGAACCCAATAAATTTTAGATATTAATCATTAATAACTACAAATCCTTATCCACTTGAGGGCAGAGTTATCATGGGTGCAGTAACCAATCTCTTTTTCAGCTCTTGGAAACTTTTCTCATAGTCTTTTATCCAGATGAACATGACACCTTTTCAAGTTAACTTGGTTAATGGATTAGAAATTAATGAAATTTATTTCCCAAACATCCTATAATATCCCGATAATCCATGTAATCTATGAATCTCAGTTATTGTTGTTGGCTGAGGCCACTCCTCTTCAACCTTTGTCTTTGCAGGGGAAACTATGATTCCTTCATTGGTTACAATGTGCCCCCATAAAGCAACTTGTTGTAACCAAAATTCACATTCTATGAACTTTCCAAAATTCCTTTCCTTCTATAAAGTTTGAAAAACAATCCTTATATTATCCTCATTTTCCTCATGATTTTTGGAATATATCAGAATATCATCAATAAAAACTCCCAAAAAGTTATCATGGTAGTCCTTAAAGAATCTATTCATTAAATCCATAGAAATAGTAGGTGAATTAGTCAGTACGAAGGGAATAACAACAAACTCATAATTCCCATATCTTGATCAAAAGGTAGTTTTTGGAATATCTTCTTTCGTTTCCATAAATTTATGATAACCAGATCAAAGATCAATCTTAGAGAAGAATTGAGCCCCAAAAAGTTGGTCAAATAAGTCATCATTTCTTAGAAGAGGGTATTTTTTCTTTACTGTGATCCTGTTAAGTTATATATAATCAAAGCATAGCCTCATTGATCCATCCTTAATCTTCCTAAAGAGAACAGGTGCTCCCCAGGGAGACAAACTCAGTCAGATAAACAGCTTATCCAAGGGATCTTGGAGTTGTTTCTTTAATTCCTCTGGCTCAACATTTTCTATCCTATACAGGGTCTTTGATATCAGATGAGACCCATGTAGAAGTTCAATTGAGAACTCTACCTCTATTTCTGGGGGAGGTCCGTGTAACTCCTTAGGAAATATATCTATGTATTCCTGGATGATGGGGACATTTTCTATCCTTATACTCTCATTTCCTTCTTCTTCTTAACCAATTAACTCCATAAAGATGGATTTAGGAGGTTCTTCTAGAAAACGATCATGTAGAGACATCTCTCCTTGGAATATAACCGTAGGTTTTCCACTCAATACTACATAGATTTCCTTACTTCTGCATTTGATATTATCATTATACTTTGAGAGATAGTAAATCCCTAGTATAATGTCAAATTTCAGCATGGGAATGACTACTAGATTTGAGAAAATATTGTGCTCACTAAATTTAATACTAGAGTTTCTAAACATTGATGATTCTTGGATAATCCCACCATGAGTAGTGACTAATAAATCTACTTTTAGAAAATTAGGGGTTGATTCTAAATTATTTTGAAACTTGGAGGAAATAAAGGAATGCGTCGAACAAGAATCAAACAGCATACTTGATAGCTTTGAGAGAACAACTAGAGTACCTTCCACCACATCATTCAGAGCTTCAATATTATTTGTCGTGATATTAAAAGCACAAAATATATCCCTTAGCCTTTTCTGAGGCTGCTGGTGGATCCCCTCTACTGCCATCAGATTTGGATAGTGATTAGAAAAGTTCCCAAGTTGTCTACACTTATAGTATTAGATATTAGGTAGGGCCTGCACCATCTTCCATTTTTTGTTAGTGTTTGGGAGTTTAGGATTTACCTCAATATGACAATTCTGTGCAATATATACATTTCTTCTACACTTGTAGCACTTCCCGCTCTTGAGCAAGAAGTCCCCTAAATGCTTATTCCCAAAATTATTACACGTGGGATGTTGAAATTGCTTGACTCCTCTTCCCTGATCGAATCTCCTCCCTAATCTTGGATCCATTTATCTCTTATTATCATTGTATTTATGAGACCACTTCATCTCACCAAACTCCAGTTCGACTTTCATCTCACTCCACCGGATCTCCTCATAGTTGTCATAGTCTCAGTTGGCTAGATTCTTCTGCATATGAGGTTTTAGTCCACCAAAGAATCTATAAACCTTTTCATTAGGATCTGTGACAAATCTTGAGGTGTAATGGGAATGTCTTGTGAATTTTATCTCGTAACTTCAAACAGATTCATTCTCCTTCTGCTTTATCTCTCGAAACCCCTTCTCTATTCTTATTATCATAGAACGAGGAAAATACTTACTAAAGAAGATCCCATTGAACTATTTCTACTCCATAGCTTAAACTTCCCTCTTGGCCTCATGTTTTTAATCAGTTCCCAGTACTGATCAACTTCTCCCTCTAAATGGTAATTAGCCAAGGTGACACGTTCTTGTTCCAAACAACAGAGCACAAAAAGATCTTCTCAATAGAGTTTATCCACTATTCAAAAATCAATGGGTTAGTAGATCCACTGAAGTTTGGTGGTCATTGATGCATAAAGGAATCAATGGAATATTATTCCCTTTGTAGTGATATCAGTCTCTCAACTCGATTCAAGTTATGTCTCTTAACTTGAGTTAGTTTGTTCATCATTCTCATGAAAGTTTCTATTCCAGCTTCCATCGAAGGGCTGTCAGTGCATGGTCCATTGCAGTCACCATTTTCCCGGTTCCTCATATTTCCTGCCATTTTCTAAATAATAAAACCTTAGTTATAATATTATTTTATTTATTAATATTTAATTATAAATTATTTAATGTCTTATTACTTCATTATTAAAAAATTATATTTATCAATAAATCCTTCATAATTATTCATAAAATGAGTATGATTAACCAAAAATATCGAATGGGAGTGTCAAAATAGAAGTGTAGCAATGCCCATTGTCATATACTAGGATACCCTAGGTCAAGCCTGAAACTCCTTGTCAGAGTTTTCACTCCTAGGTAAATCTATTCCAGAGCCATATCCACTTGTTCGTATCCAGATATGGGTTTATTTTTTCAGAACCAACTTACTTGATATTTCACCAAAATACCAATTTTTTTTCCTATTTTTGAAATTTTCTATAGTGTTTTTCCTAAATTTTTCATAGCCTAATTTCTATAAATAACTCAACTATCCTCTGATATGAACTATGGCATCTTGCCTTTTTATTACAAAACTTTTCATTACATTTTACAAACAGAGCATCTTTAAAGTCCAATGTCTTGGAAATCAGGAACATAAAACATGAAAACATAAAACATTATTCTAATACCCTTGAAAATATTCATGAAATGTTCATACAAATTCAAATTATTGCATGTCATAACCTGGAGACATACATCAAAGGAAAGGGTGAGCAGAAGGCCCATTAAAGAAAACAAGGGAATCAGTTTACTTGTGATATCAATAAGAACTTGATGAAAAGCATAAAGACATGAGCAATGAAATAAGAGGAATATCATAATAAAAATAAAATGTATCATAACATGATTATGTTAATGCAACATTTATTTTAGACATTCATGAACATATCACCAAGGTTCATCCATAAGGTGTTATAAAAATTACCAAGGTTATTCACCAAGGTATCATGAAACTTGTCATGTGTAGAGATTAAATTCATTACCCAATGCATTGGAGAGATATCAGGGTACACCCTTAACATGTCTTTACTTTCATGTGATACACATATATCATAATAAAACATTTCATAATTAACCCATATAGAATAAAAGAAATGGGTTTCATATCAAAATCGTGACGTTTTAAAAAGTGCTTAAAAACAAGATCATAATGTCATTTATATCCCATGGAAATGGAAAAAGGGTTTTATGTATTTAAATTATACAACAAAATATATCATTTTTATTTATTTATGAATACACCTAAAAAATAAATAGGTCTAGGTATTCACATAAATAAAATAAGAAAATTTCTTGATAGAAAGAGAGATAAACTTTGAGACGAAATTTCTGCAGCATAGTGGTTGTATAAAATGTTTTTAGAAAACAATAAAAAGATAAGGGAAAAGGGGATCCCATACATAAATGAATAATTTTATAGTATAGGTACAGAATAAAATAGAAATAATATCATTGGTTGTATATTTGAATGGCATACCACATGATAAGGAAACTTGAATGAAAAGAGAAAATGCGATTTCTTTTACAAAAATTCGGCAGCCTAACGACGTCACATAAAAATTCTGAAAATCAATTGATGAGATAGGAAAGGGTATCCCATAATTTAGACATTAAATGGACATAAATAATTATATAGAAGAAAATACCCTCACAAAATATAATGGAAACTAGAATTCAGAATGAAAAGGAAGTCATGACTAAAAGAGGAGGGTGAAAGGTTCTCTTTCCTTGAAGAGTAACATCAAAAACATGATGGTTAGGACCTTGGGGGGATTTAGGTAACCTTGGGATGACTCCTTGAGAGGTAAAAATACAATATATTCAATGAGGAGGAAATTGGGATGCAATTAATGATGGAATGAGTTGGTATTTATAGAAAAAGTGAGAATATATTTTATTAATTTCCTAGGGACACCTCATCAGTGGTATTTGAAAAACCATGAGCTTTCCCAAGGTATTTTCCCATGGTATTGGCCACTTGGGACACCTAATAACATATTTTACTTTTAAAAATTATACCACAATTATTTCATTATGATTACATCATTAATGATGTCATTAAACACACCAAAACTCAATACTCTATTTTTACTATTCACCGAAAAACAAAACATTTTATAAAAATATTATAAATTCATACTAATCTAAAATAAATGCTCTAAATTCAAAAATGAACTCCATTTTATGAAAATAAATTCATAATTATGAGATATTAAATTTTTAAGTAAAAACACTATTTACCCAAAAATCTAATACTTAACCAACAATTCTGAAACAGTTATTTACATATTAAATTATATCACATTACCATTAAAGTTGCCAAAATTATATTTATACTTAATTAAGTGAGGTTACTATTCCATTTGTCACATTACTATTCATAAGGGTAATATTACTATTCATAATTTACTATTCACTAAACATTAAGTTGATATTATTAGACTCTAAATTTATTACAGAACACAACTGTAGAAGACCATTTTTTGAAAATCATTTCCTTTTATTAATTATTTAAAGTATACAAAAAATATTTTAAAATACCTTTTTTCTAAAATCACCAATAATATGGAACTTCTATTAATTTATCTTATTTTTTGACATTTGAAATTCTCAAATTTTACGATAATAATAAATAAAAATTTTTTTTATAAAAAAGGATTACACATAGTAACTAAGGCCTTGTTACATATCCCCTAATAACACCTTCATAAGACCTAAGAGTAAGGTGTGCTACGGTGATAGAATCTTGGGGTGGCTCAGAAAATATTGCCCGAGTTGTGATTTTTATCAGCTTGAACTTCTCCCTTCAGTGATTCCATTCAAGCTTAAGGTATTGGAGTTTGGCTGGGCATGTTGCAGAGCAAAGCCCAATGATACTACCTCCTTCCCAAGATCTGACATATGAGATTTGTACGGCTCGACTCTACTGGATGAATCCATTAACTCCTCTTTCTATATTAATTTACCATGATCAATTTTATTTATAAACAAAAAATAATGTTAAGAGTCCAGTTTCGAAATATCATATTGACCAATAGTCATATAACAGTCGAAACCCAATGATCTCATTTTAATTATACTAACTTCATTAATTAAAC
The DNA here is from genome assembly GCA_963277665.1 of Viscum album. Taxonomy (NCBI): domain Eukaryota; kingdom Viridiplantae; phylum Streptophyta; class Magnoliopsida; order Santalales; family Viscaceae; genus Viscum; species Viscum album. Next base: position 686,547,969 of record OY728137.1, on the reverse strand, counting down.
GATATATATTATTAGTATAAAATAAAATAACACACAATTTTAGGAAACAAATATTATTAAAAGTTCGGGTTATTATACAAACGCCTACCTTGAAACCTCCAAGTAGAGAAATATCCAAGGATTGTAGACCATAAGGGGAGGTTCATGGATCATTTCCACTAGAATACTCAAGCGATAGAGTATCATGATTCTAGTACAAAGGGTTCCAAGAATTCGATAAAATAGTGGGATGAATTTATTTATTTAATTAATCAAAATGTCTAAAATGGTGATCAAGATAAATGTAAAAATTTAAAATATTTTATTTTTATATAAAATTGAATGTTATACCACAATAAATATTGCAATAAATAATGGTCAAAGTAAATATTCACACTTGAAAGAGTATCCAATAGTAGTTTATACACTTATGAAAAGTACTATAGTATTATAAATTCGAGGTTCTAGTTTCCCCAATACATGTTAAAAGACCTCATGAAGCATGGGTGTTAAAATATATTACAGGATATTCATGTACAGAACATGTGATGGTTATTTCATATCTTAATCTTCAATGTTCGATGCTATTTTTTCACTATATCAGGACAAGGGTGATGAAACATGATGTCACGTCTTTGAGAAGTTTTCAAGGAGAAATGGAATCAAGATATGAATAAGGTGATAATTACATAGGCATGTCTGAATTTAATGATGGATAAAAAACATTCAATGGATCCCTTTATCATATCATTAACACCCATTTACTATAGTCTCATCTTAGGTTACAAAATGGACAGGATTGAGTAAATTCTTCATTACTTATTTAGGTAATGTTCTCCAAGAAAATAAGAATATTAAAGACAGTTTAATCATTAATTCTTATGGTGAACAAATTAAAAGGAAAGGGAAAAAGGCCACTGGAAATTAATTATAAAAGAAAATTCAAAACGTACATTAATTCAATAATATTGTATATTAGTAGGTGGTTATTTTCATCGCATGATAAGAAATAAATTTATGGAAGATTAATCAGAATAAATTGAATTATAGAAGAAAAATACCTATTATTATTCATGATTATTAATCAATTAATGTTTCTAACAAACTTCTTGGATATTAAATACAATATTCCAATCATATATGTGTATAATAATACAGTAACCGAGTAATTAATAGGAACATTACAGAATGTAAGGTGTATACTCTAAGCAGTAGAGAAAAGGGTGATTCCTATGTTAGGGGTGACAAGTACACAACTTCTCTATTTCCAAGTGAATGATTCTTATAAAACTATTGAGTATTATAAAAACATTTATCTCATGTTAGATTTGGACACCATGATACATTATTCTAGATTCAGGAATGAATGTTTTTTTGGTGTATTGTACTCAAAAAATAGTTCCGTTATACTTAAATCATAAGAAATACAATATGAATATGAAATGTAAAACCTAATTACCTGGTGGTGGAAAGATAAATCTTTTTCATAAAAAACTGAATTGGACATCCAGGATATACCTAGTTTGGTATTTAGGTTTGGTAAATCTAAACACCTTTGGTATTATCAACGTCTTTAGTTTTGACAAAGAAATATTTAGAAATAAAGTAATGTGCCACAAAGCATTTAGAATTAGTTTATCTAGTGATCATAAACTATTCTAAGAGTAATCTACTGGTACATATACTTCATTATATTCCGGTAATTCATTAGGGAATAGTAAAATTAATATGATATATTCATGGTCATAAGATATAAGTTTATTAGGGATAGCATGCTGAAGAATATCTTAACCAAGAAATCATCAATCAATATAATTTAGTGTGGAGTAATTCGTAAATGAACAATACCTAATATAAATCATGACATTAGTGTTAATTAGGAGGATCGATGAATAAATATTACATGTTAACATTGATCAATTTTTTTATAGATAAATTCTTAAACATGCATTTTATACATCATAGTTTTGATGTATCAATGTTTCCACTTGTAGAATCTTCTTTTATATTTGATGACGTGCTTCACAAATAATGATGATGTCCCATAACCAGATGCCAACTATTATGAATGATGGATATCAGAACAATTTTACTATGATTGTAATCCATTATCTCATAAGGACATGTGTTTGGATTCAAAGAGTTTGTTAGGACATATACAAACTTGTATCAAGAACAAACACAATGTGCATCTAAAGTAATTATCCTAATGGTTTCTCAGGATATTACTTAAATACCTAAGATAGAAAATTGGTAGTCAAGTGATAAGATGCATTTCTATTAAAGGGTGCACATCTATTTTGAGATAGTTGGAGCCAGATTGACTTGGGTTTATTCAATGCATGAGATCCACATATTTTTGGAATAGGAAATAACTCCACAAGTGAATGTGGAATAGGATTGTTCTAGAAACACATACTACATTGGATGGTTAAGACCATGGTGAGGATTTTGTATTCACCATGACTGGTGATCTATTATTCATTGCAAATAATAATTCCTACATGTAATCAGTATATGTTAATTATCTAAGACTGTAAATATCAATTAAAATTCAATAATATATTACATGTATCAAAGTGAAAAGGGGTTAATAATTTTGAATATCATGGTTTGTATTCAATTGATATGATACAGGGATTGTATAATCATGGTTTCAATAAGGCTCGATTAGTTATACCATGTGGGTATTCCTAAATATATTAGAATTTAACCTATCATAGCTAATATCTATGATCATTTTATTGATCATTGGATGTCATGACCATCAATCATGGAAGGTGTCTATACAACACAACTAGAAAGGTATGGTCATGTAACAGAATGCTAAAAAAGGTTGTAAGTTATTGAAATCTAGTTTAGGATTGATTTAAGAAACATGATCATGGACGATTTATTTAGAATGAATGTTTTACATTTTCCAATCAGAGGTTAGTGGGAGTGTCATAATTTTATAGGTATAATATGTTCAACCACATATGGAAAATAAATATTGGTCTTGCAGTAAATTAAGACTAGGATGAAATAAATTCTACAATGTTTGACTTAAAATAGAAACCTTAAGTTCTAGAGAATAAGATCTACTAAGGTAGATCTAACGGTTTATTAGACCTAGTCAATCATACATATAACAAAATGGTATTAAAAAAATACAACTTGCAACAATTCAAGGGAATAATTATTTCCAGTGTCACAAGGAATAATCTCTCTAGGTTGAAATTTTTGGAACATGGGAGGAGATTAATGTGTTGAATTGAAATCTATTTGCTTAAGTGATAGATCAACCACATATTCCATGATATTTACAATAACAGATATTGAAAACATATACTTTATAATAGGATGAAATCAGTTATATCAAATAGAAATGCAAGGGAAGTGGTCAGAACTATTTGATTTTACTTTAATAAATACAAAAGGTATATACATGGTATGTGGATAATAAAGGATACTAGTTTTCATGGGACACAAATGAGTCTTCCTTAGAACCATATGATCTTTTATCACAGTTAAGATAAGGGTTATGAGAAAGATGAGTTCATATAAACCAGTGGTATTCATACATAAAAATATCGAGAACTTTGCATCTTATGAGGTATTTAAGAAGCTGCACAACGAAATGGGTTTGTTCCATTTCTTGGAATCACACCTAGTAAGTAAAGAATTATCATATTGAAAATTATGATATTATTACTAGCCAATGCATCAGGTTATGACATTGGAAAAAAGGGATATAATAGGTTATACAATCTCTTGAGAAGTTATAATCAATGAGATGGGGGTCGCATATAGAAGAAATTCCATGCAACAGAATCATGGTAGTCCCAGTAACTTAAGTCACGGCTCAGTAGAAACATGATCTTTATCATGTGAGAGCTGACAAGGTTGGTTAGATAGTTGGCACTAGAGCAAGTTGGAGTGTTGTAATAGTGGGTTCCCTAGACCCAACTATGTTTTAATTTTGATTTTCATATCATGTGTACAGTTTGATATACATGATCTTTAACTTACCATTATAGTGTATAATTTTCTGCGTCCACTATTGAAATGGTAATGTCTCTAGATTAATTGTCATATCAGAAGGTTATAGAAGATCCCATGATATAATGAGAACCTCAAGATGCTATGACACTAATCTTAATCAAAGGTCCTATGGTCTAAATACATATTACTAACTTGACATAATATAAGGTTAACTATCAAGTGTTGGGGGATCATAATCATAGAGACTTCTTCTCATGAAGTTCGCACTTCGTGATATCTAGCAGTGATATCATGAGGACTGACCCGCCAATAAGAACACCACATGTTTGGGTGTCATTGGATGTTTTGATCTACAGACATGTGTAATGGCCTCCTGAATTGATATCATTTCCAATGTGTGATATTTTATCATGTACTTTGATGTAAGACAAAGACCATGGTAATGAAATCATATCATGGTAACATAGTTTGGGTACATCAATGGTGATATGTAATTGGTTGAATGGTCAAGAAAGGATCTGTCACTTCTAGGTTCTAGAAGTAATATATCTTGGGTCATGTTGATTAGGATGGTAGTACCATCATAAGACAATGGTCACGGAAGTCAAGGATTAATCTATCCAGTTAGATCACCAAACAATAAAGCAAGAAAAGGATGATGACATGGGTGTGTGTCTTACTTTATGAGATATTAATTAAAAAGGGATTATATTACACAGTGCTTGTCAGTAGGTTGGTTGTCGCTTTTGTGACAATCCTTATCTCTTTAGAGGCCATGATCGGGTGCTAGATCCCTCTCATGGTCTATGAATAGTAGTCACTACAATCGAGATAAGGTCCCAGAGGGTCACACACAATAGTATATTCAAGAATCTTTCATATTCGGTTGAATAGGTATATGGGAAATGGTGGGACCCACCACTAGGTTCCAGGTCTTTGTACTGGGATGCACGATAACCAAAGGAATAAATAAATTCTCTTTTTTAAGTAAATAATAATTGGAACTGATTTTATTTATTAAATGTATTTATATTTTTAAAGTAAATATATGAAAATATTAATTAAATGAATATTAGTTAAAAAATATTCAATGTTCATTTAATATTTGCGGGAATGAAAATTCAAGTTAATTGCTTAATTATTATCACATAATATATTTAATATATTATAGGAAAGATATAATAATATTTATGACTTAGTACAGTTGTCATAATATGTTGTTTGTAGAGTGTAAATTATTCGAGGGTTAGGGATGCATTACCTGATAATCTACCAACACTCTATAAATAGAGGGGGAGAGGAATTTTCCATACACTATTCTTATCCTCTCTCTATCATGTACTCTAGAGAGAAAGAGGCTCTAGATCCAAGAGCTCAGATTGATCTTCCTCTTATGCATCACAAATAAGGTTATGGGGTGAACATCGAACAATCGAAGGAATCATCAGATCTTTGTGCTAGAACATGAAATTTGAAAATTGGTGCTCCCATAGTTTCTTGAAGCACACGAAGACGATATAGGGAAATTAAGATTCTGAGTCTTCCACAAGAAATTACAAAAAATAAGCAGATGTCGAGCAGGACTTCAGATCAAACTATGTATTTATGGTTTTAATTTTATGCTTAATTTCTTTCACATGTTATCCTCAGGATAATACAAGGATGTGTTTCACTAATAATGAAGAGATCATGTTGATCATCAATGGAAAAATATTAAAAACCCACTTATGAGGATTCCACTACATTATTGGTACCTTCACCTTTTCCCTTATCTTGCATGACCTAGCCACCCAAGAGGGGCTCCCTCACGCAGAACCAAAACATCTCCCTCCCTCCAATGGTCAGTTTACTTCCTCGATTCCACGTGTGATCATGTCTGGTGAACCATTCTACCTTTCCATAACCTTCTTCTTGCTACTTTTCTTTTTCCTCATTGTAGTGTATGAATAGAAAACCCCTAGGGTTTCCTCACGGTCTGATTTTTGTGGTTTTCTTTATGGGTAGGGCCTCCTATTTTGTGGCGTTCCTCGTACCTGATTGAGATGAGATCAAGTCTCACGCATCAAATACAGTGGTTTTTCTATCATTTTCATGTATTTTTTTTCCATTTTAATTATTTACATTAATTTTAATTAGGGAGTTTGTAATTTTTGATATTATGGTATTTTTCTAGTGCGTTTTAGATCGTTGATTGTGAATGTGACTTGCAAAGATATGCATGAGTAAAGAATATATATATATATATATGTATCCTATTTGTACATATTAACTCATGGTAAGGGGAATATCTACACTACAACTAGCTATATATATATAGGTGCATATGTGTTTAAGTGTAATAATTGGGTCTTTTTCTTTCATGGACCTTATTAGGATAGATTCAGATTATCTCCATCAAAAGAAGTGTGTTTTGAGGTATATTCCATATGTACGAGAGTTTAATTTCAATTCCTTAATATCTTGAGTGTTTAAAGTGTTTTTTTAATATTAAATAGAATGTATAATATATGAAAAATTGTTTGGATACATGGTATTGGAATTTCCCATTTTTTGTGTTTCCTCTATATTTTGACATGCATATTCCTTAATTAAATGTGTTCTAAAGTTTGTTTCAAATTGTTCAGTATTTTAAATTACCAAAAGTAGAATTTATATTGTGTATTTAGTGTAAATGGTGGGTTTTAAGATTGTTTGTGTGTTCAAATTTTTGGAAATTTACTAACCCGTCTTGAAATGGTTGCAAACAGTTTTCTAAAATGTGTTGAAATGAGAAAAAAGTAGGGTTAGGTGGATTGTGAAATAAGATAGAGCACGTAGGAACCTTGGGTACCGAGGTGGGTTTCGAAGGACTAATATAATGGTTGAGTCAGCAGGGCAATGACCCAGGCTCCTCGGTAGGATTATTCTACATAATTAACTAAAAATAATGATGATGATTTCAAGACTCCAAGAACTTTGCCTTCAACCTCTCTAATGAATCATGCATGAGAACATATTATGTGCTTCGATCCTCAAGGTAAATGGATCATAGGACCCAGTTGACCTAGCTTCTTAATAATTTACCATGGTGTCTACTCTATTTTACTCCTATTTTATATTTAATTGTTTCAAATTCTCTTTTCTTAGTTTCCTTTTCATTTTTAAAATAATAAAAATCACATGGTACTTTCCTATTTTTTAGGGAACCTGTAGATTTGTTTTTCTTACTATGACTCTTATTTTACTATCTTTATCTATATTATAAATTATTTACTGGGAAATCTATCATCATTCAGAAAAATATTTTGAAATGATATGAAAAGTATTTTTATTAAAATGGAAGCTTGTTAATTTATTTTTCGAAGAGTAGAAAACTCTATTTTTTATATATGTCCTATTTTCAAAAATCATGACTTGATTTTTATTTTAAAGGTAAGGTAAATGGAAAAGTTCATTCAGGCATGCCTACTGAGTTTTAATACCCATTTTTATATCACTAAATTTGTTTTTATCTTCTAGTGTTTCTTCCCAATCAGTTTCAGTTGCCATAGAGCTATGTTGATTCAATGGATAATGGTGACCCGTGAGGCCATGTAGATGTATCTTTATTTCTTTTATATATTATGTTTCATGTTTCCTTTCACTGCCTATATTATTTTTATCTATTATATTTTATTTATCTATTTTTTTTGCTAAACCATCCCCATTTAAGTTAACATGATGTCTGACACTAGTTACTAGCTTGGGAGGATCGGGAACACCTCTCATGCTTTGTTGCGGGCCGGGTCGGGTGACCGATTCAGTGCTAACTCGGGTTGGTTCAAGACAAAATGGTATCAGAGCCGACCCTTTTTATTTGGGATGTTAGGTAGATTGGATATAGGCATGTCGGGCTGTAATAGGTAGGTAATGGGTCGTTTCTAGATCACCACCACTCGTGATAAGACCCGAGTCACCACAGGTAGTTGGGTTTCAAGCCTTTATTTCTAGATTTGGGTTTATATTGTTAGAATTTGTTTAGTTTGATGATATTGTGTATATTAGGGGATGAAAGTGGAAGTTTAATGGTGCTACATAGTGAGATTACATGGTGCAACAAACCATGTGGAGCCTGAGAGCATAGTTCAATACACTCTCGGCGGGTAGTACATGCTTAGTGCATGGTCTTCTAAATCATGTGGTCAGGTTATGCATTGAAAATAGTTTTTTATTTCAGTTATTTTAGGTGTGATCGATTATTTGGTCTGATTTTGGTTGGTGTGAGTTGATTTTAAAAAGAAAATAATTTTTTAAAATGGTTTTTGGAGTGGAAAATTGGTTTTAAAATAGAAAATTACTTCTTTTCTAATGGTATTTTTGGTTTCAAAGGTGAAGAGGAAGTGGTGATTTTGTTTTAGGATTGGATATAATAGAATTGATTTTATACAAGATTAATTAGTATGGGAAATGGATAAGAAAATTGGATTTGGTGTTTAGGGTGGTTTTGGAAGTGGAAAGTGGTTTTAATTTTGATAGAGGGAAACAATTTTTGAAAATGGAGGAATTTAGAAATGGTGTTTAAAAAAATTATTATTCTTGGATTATTTTTGTGATGTAGTGGTTTTTTTGTTGAAATTTTATTTGGTTTTAATTTTGTTTTTAGATGTGTTGGTTTATGATCATGGTTTTTGATTTAAAATGTTAATTGGTCGAGTTCTGGTTCGATGTTGATTTGGATTTTTGATTTACGTTGTTTATAATATGTCACCCAGAATGGCCCAAAACGTTTATAAAGAGCCTCTTCTAATCATTGGATCTATCTAGTCTTCTAGATGAGTGGTGGATCTAATATCTTCTCAATAATTTCCTATTGTTTTTAGTTGTCAAGGTATTTTAGAGTTTGTGGAGAGGCTTGAAAGGGTTGAAAGTGTCTTTAGGTTTTTGGGAACTCCAGATTTCATTATTGTATGAGTTTTCTTGGGTATATTTGAAGGATCAAGACTGAACCAATGAAAGATGATCTTTCCATCCTCATTGTGAGTTGGGATGTCTTGGGACATCTTCAAGACTACTTTTATCCAATGGTTTATTCTGGTGGAATTGAAATAGAAGAAAGTGTCAAAGCTCATGAACACTAGACAAGGTCAACTAACGGTGAAGGGGAATGTCAAGCACTTAAATGAACATGTATTATTTTTTCCAAATATAGTGTTTAGAGATCTGTTGGAATCTCCTATTTTTGATATGGGTCTCTATATTGGGTTCAAAGATTGCTTTCTTTCATTTGGGAAATTCTCTGAGGGAATCTTGTTGTAGTTAATAGTCTGCTTTCCATGGGTTCTTGTGAGGTTCCTCATCCGGTGAGGAGTGTAAACCAAAGGGACATATTCTAGACAAGTATCATTTTTCAGTAACAACCTTTCATTCATCATACCACTAGATTTTTTTTCTTCCAGTGTGTTCGTTTTAACATCTTTCCATAATCCTCCGAAGTATTTTCATCAGTGCGGATGTTTGGGACCCCTGGAGAAGTTCATAAATTCGAATTTCCCGAATAGGAAGCCTCCTTCCTAGGCTGTCAGCTCCTGAATGTGGGGCAACATAATCTTTATGACATCAAGGATCCATACATAGGTCTCAAAGTGAATATTTTCATGTAGTGAAGGGGTTTTCAAGTGTGGGTGTGAGGGGGAGGGGGTGGGGGGGGGGGGGTGTAGATCCAACTTTTTGTCTCCAACATTAGAGAAGAATCCATTTGAGTTTTCCCTTCCTGTGGTTGTCTATTTTGTAACCAATTTTTGTTTTGGTGGTTTTTGTGGCTTTCTTTTGGAATGGTTTTAGTTTTTGAATATTATCTATTTATATTTTCTTTCATCTTGTGGAAATTATGAATCTTGGTTCGGTCTAGTGTTTAATTATAGTTTCTTTCATTGGGGGCCATTGTGTTGGGTGTTCATCTATGATAGTTGGTTTTTAAATGGTGGGGAGGTCCACTACGGGACACATAGATGTATTCTATTATATTTGGTGGGTGTTACATGAGAATTTATGAGGTCACACCAATGTTAGAGTTTTTTTCTAGATTTTTGAGTTGCCTCTATAGGTTTTGAGTGAAGCAGAAGCATGTGGATGGGTGTACCCAACTTTAATTTTTTCCATTAACAACGATCAATCTGAGATCTATCATGATTGTAAAATGTCGGATCATCAGAATAGAACAAAGAATGAAAGAAAATAGGGGAGTCCTAGAGCCATAGAGAGGATCATCATATATTTTTTATATTTAATTTAATTAAAATACAAGAATTACGTTGATGGAATTATCTCTTTTTTGATGTTTTCGGTCATGATAAAATGTGATCCTTCATTGCGTCATAGAAAAAAAGTGAAAGCTTCCTCTAGTGGTGATCCACACGTGCTCCACATATCTCTGGATGTTACCAAAGGGATCCCTAGGTTCTAGAGTGGAAGAGCATTCGCTTGCGATGTCTGCCTTCATTGCCTTGATATTTACTTTTGAAGTGGTCTCCTTGATCCGGTGACGGAGGATCTCTTTTGTATCTTGAGAGCATTCTTGGAGAAAAGAATTCTTTCTTGGCTTGAGAGATTTCTCTAGATCCATTGTGCACAACCACAATGAATGGATAGATCTTATAAAATATTGTAATTGGGATTTTATTACATAGAATTATAAAAAGAATTAATTACCTGAAATCATTTATTCATTTCATTTAATTCTTAGTAAAACACCATATCTAATAATAACAATTGAATATTATTATCAATTGAAATAAACCTAGAAAATTACAACTAATATTATTTAATTAAATAAATATTATTATTTCTCACAAATCCCCTGAAAAATTACATGGCGGGTATATTAATATACAGAACATGTACTTTTGTTTTTCCATTTTATTTATTTCCTCCAGTAAATTAATTAGACATTGAATAATGACTATTTATTTATTAAATAAATATCACTACATTAAATGCTAATAAATATATTATTTATCCCATATTATATTCTCTTAAATAAGTAGTGTCGAAGTAAATGTGATAAGGCATCCTTGAATAATTATCAAACCACAAAAGGGACTAATCTTTATTCAAATTGCTAAAATAATATTTAACTGAGATACTTGTACACACTAACTGTGTGACCCTCTTGGAATATTTCTCAGTGGAAATAGGTGGATCCTTCCTAAAGTCAAAGTTTAATATCTAAAAACATTCCATGTCACCCATAGAGAAAGAATTTAACACTATAATGACGTGTCACCTCCTATGAACGCTTACTGTGCAATTTAATCCATTTATCCCGAAATCTCAAATCAAGTAGATTTCATGATAATCCCATCATCCCATGAGGTCAATTAATCTTTCTTTGACATCTGGGAATTGAACTTTCCCATTCCTCACTATGGCCATGGATTTATTTAGGCTATATCAATTCCATAAAAGGGCCTGAGATATTTACTTTTGTTATGGAATAGAAGGGAAAAATATTTTCTCACATTATCTATTAATACATCATTACTTGTAATGAACCCAATATATCTTACCTCACTACGAAAAGTGTGTTGTTACATTTCTCATCAATGAAAATCAGTACGTGAGTTGTAATACCAATTAATAATAATCTTAAAGTCTAAGGGCCAATAAAAACGTTCTCAAGTAGGAACATCCAATGACACTATGAAATGTGGATTTCCTACTGGTGGGTCTCGTTCTTATAATATCCTCATGGATATTACCATGGGCGCACACCATGAGAAGGAGCCTCAATGTTTTATGAGTCCTCACCCCCAATGGCCTGTATTATTTTTTTCCCTCAAATAACATCATTCATCCATAGAACATATATTCAAGAATAGTTTTATGGAATTTCTAGGTTCTCATCATAGTAAGGATCCATTATGACCCTTTAGTGCAACAGATATCCATAAGACATTATCACATCCCTTGTCATGAAAATGAACAATCAAGATGTGATAAGGTATTTATTAATACAAGTTTATCATAAAGTAAAATTTTGATGGTTCTTTGCCCCCAACTCCTACAGACTCCCACTTGAACTAGATCCAATTTCTAACAACCTTTAACCTGCAAGCTCTCACATGATATTCATGCTTCTACTGAGATAGGCCTTTAATCATGGGGTCCACCACATTATCTTCCATGGACACTCTGCTCACTACAACTTCACCCCTTTGATATAAATCCATCAAGATGTGATACTTACAGAGAATGTTATTTTTCTTTTGGTGGGACCTTGGTACTTTTATAAGAGCCACCGCTGCAGTATTATCACAATACAATGTGATAGGGTCTCTACTACTAGTCACCACATCATGATCTGGAAAAAGTTTCGAATCCAGATGGTTTCCATGGATGCATCAGAAGAATATATATATTCAGACACCACTATAGAATCAGTTACAACTAGCTGCTTTCAACTCTTCCAACTCACAACTCCTCCATTGAGATAGAAAACATATCTTGATCGAGACATCAAATCATTATAGTTTTTCTAAAAACTGGCATCAATGTACCATCTAACGACAATCTCCTCGTATCCTCCATACACTAGTAACATATCCTTAGTTCATCTCAGATACTTAGGATAGTCTTAACAACAGTCCAATATTTCTCTCCTAGATATTCTTGATATTTGGATACCATGCTCAGTGCGTAGGCAACATCAAGCCTGGTACCTAACATAAAATATATTATGGATCATATAGCCTAAGTGTATGGGAACGTACTCATCCTATATTTATCCTGTTGTGTCTGAGGACACATTTTCTTATAATAATGTATGCCATGTGACACTGGAACCAATTCCCTCTTCGATCATTCCATACTAGATCTCTTTAGTCTCTGGTCAATGTATGTACCCTAAATTAGTCCAAGAATCCTCTTGGATCTATCACAAATGATCTTGATCCCTATAATGTCAGCTGCTTCACCTAAGTTTTTCATAGAGAAACACTTGTTCATCCATTCCTTAACTGATTTTAAGATTGGTACATCATTTCCAAAATGTAATATGCCATCAACAAATACTACTGGGATAACGACCATATCCCCATTAAACCTCTTATAAACACATGGTTCAAATTCACTATTAATGAAACAAAATTCCTTTATGGATTTATCAAATCGAATGTTCCATGACCTAGATGCTTTCATTAATCCATAAATGGATTTTTGCAACTTGAAAACCCATTTGGCTTTACCTAGGGTCACAAAACCTTCTGGTTGTGTCATATAGACATCTTCCTAAAGATTCATATTAAGGAATTATATTTTGACATCCATTTTCCAAATCATGTACTCATGGTAAGTTGTTATGGAAAGTATGATTCTTATAGATTTAAACATGGAAATTGGTGAGAAGGTTTGATCGTAGTCAATTCCTTGACGTTGTATAAATCCTTTAGCCACTATCCTTGCTTTATAGGTGATAATATGACCTTGCATGTCTATCTTTCTCTTGAATATCCATTTTCATCTAACAGACTTTACATGAACTGGCTCATCGACCAGAACCCAAACATGGTTTTAATACATAGAATTAATCTCAGAATTCATAGCTTCTAGATATATTGTAGCTTCTAATATCTGTACCACTTCATTATAGGAGAGAGGTTCATCATTGTCCAATAATAATGATTCACCATCCTATGTGACAAGGAATCCAAATATCTTTCATTCCCTTACCTCTCTTGAGCTCTTATGCAGTACTTGTGTTTCTGGAACATCTTCCACAAGGACCTATGGAACTTGTTCTTGTAACAAATCATGTGTATATTGAGCAAAAACTTCATCTAATTCAATTTTTCTCCCACAATACTTTTTGAGGATTTTCTCCCTCTCAAGAAATATGGCTTGTCTGGAGACAATCAATTTCTTATCTAAAGGGTTATATAGGTAATATCTTTTTGTTTCTTTGGGATATCCTATAAAGATACACCTTGTGACCCGGAGTGCTAGTTTGTTTCCCAAGAAGCCTTAACAAATGCCTCACATCCCCATACACATGTGTGCGGATAAATGGGTTCCTTCCATTCCATAACTCAGAGAAAATTTAATTTTCCACATTAGTTGGTACTCTGTTTAATGTGTATGCTACAGTTTATAATGCATATCACCAAAAGGATAATGGAATATCCGAATGACTCATTATTGACCTCACCATGTCAAAAAAGGTGAAGTTCATACTTTCACTACCACTATTCCACTATGGTGTATAGGGATGAGTGATTTGAGATAGAATCCTAGACTCCCATAAAAGGTTGTTGAACTCTTGGTTCGTATGTTCTCCACCTCGATCTGATCGAAGATTCTTTATCTTCTTACCAAGATGATTCTCAAATTCATTTTTTAATTCCTTAAATTTCTCCAAGGAAGTTGAATTATACCTCAATAAGTAGATATATCCATATCTACTCAAATCATTAGTAAAAGTAATGAAGTAATAATATTCACCTCTAGCTTCTATAGGAAATAGTCCACACACATCCATGTGCACCAATCCTAGAAGTTATGTGTCCCTTTCACCATATCCACTAAAATGAAGCTTGTTCATTTTACCTTTTAAACAAAAGTAACATCTATCAATAGGTTTTAGTTTAGTAGAGTCTAAATAATCACCTTGAAAGATCTTTTTCATGCACTTCTCGTTTACATGACCAAGATGATGATTCTCGAACTGGCTGTTATATGAGCCACGTGAGTTTGTTTTATTATCAATTGCCAAAACTTGGTTTTTTTAATTTAATAAAAAACCCATTATTTAAATGTGTCATACCATAGGATATGTTTTCTTATAAAAGAAACAACCCTTATTTCCAAACATGAAAATAAATCCATCCATATCCAAACATGATACATAAATTATTTTCTTGGTAACACTAGGCACATAATAATAGTTATGTAAAACCAAAAGCATCCCAGTTGGCAATGGAAGATGGTAATATCCAATGGCCAACATAGAAAACCACACACCATTAGCAGCCCAAAGATCCACCTCTCCTCTGGAAATCATTCTAAATATAATTGGTCCCTCCATTTGCTTACAGATGTGAGACCCAAAAGATATATCCAATAACCAATGTTTAGAAATATAAAGATTACATTCGATAATGAACACACCTTTATCATCCCCATGATTTTTGGTGTAGTTTATCTTCTAGTGGACTAGCTTGACACATGCAAAACACGCCGCCTCCCATTACTTTCCCTAACTCTAGATCTTCCCCTTCTTCAAGGTATGATGCTCGGGGGATTCAGACCGTTTATAAATCCTTGAACCCTTTGTTGTATCTTTAATTTTCTCATTCACCATAAGGATTGTGAGTTTTTCACACCCCATGTCCTTATCTACCTAGAAAATTATGGTCAGATGTTATGATAGACTCTTCTCATTAGTTATCATTTTATAGTTGAAAATAAATCTAGAGAAATTCTTGGGCAGTGATGACATTATGAGATCTATAAACAACTCATCTGGTAACTTAATCCTTAAGATGTCCAGGTGTTCAATGTTGCCAATAAGCTTGAATACATGAGGCCTAGATAGCACAGACTCTCCAAGATTAGTTGTGAACAAAGCGTTGGAGATCTCATATATCTCATGTCTCACCTTCTTTTCATAGATATCCTTAAGGAGAGACATCATGCTATATGCGTCCATGTTTTCATGTTGCTTTAAGAGATAATTAGAAATGGATGATAGAATTAAATAGTGGACATCTATGGAATTATCCAAATGTTTCATATAAAGAGATATTTTTTCATCACTGGCCTCTTCTCCAGGCACAACTGGAATAGTCTCTTCCAGCGCATACAATATCTGCTAGTGGTGAAGGATGACACATAAATGCCTCTTCCATTCCAGGAAATTGGGCTGGTGAGAAGGTTTTCCTTCTCAAGTATGGTTTGCAATGATATGTTTGAAGTAATTTTTGTTTTCATTTCCACAAATTAAGATTATTAATTATTTAGTACTTTATCATGATAAGTTGGAGGCAAATAAATAAATTAATACTTATTAGTCTCCCACTATTTTATCAAAATACAATTACCCTCACCATCAACTTCAGAATATTCTATTTTCTAAATATTCTAGTTGTAAGGATCCATATAGCTCGTCTCATTACCCCAACAAGGGTTGTTCATGTAACTTGAAAGGTTTTAGGTAGGCATTACAAATGCCAACTGAAATAACTCGTAGCTCCTTGATCTGTTGAGTGGACTCACCAATCATGAAATCCTTTTATTTTGGATTTCCTCAATATTTGCCTCTTGGTCATACTAAGTCCAACAATGGTATTAAAACCTTGATATGAACCAATTCATATCAACCAAAAAACATGAATTATAATTCCTCCATAATTGAAATCATACCAAATAGGGTTGGTCAAGCACTTCAAAATATGGTTCGATTCTAACCAAGATTATGGAAGGCAATACCGACTTAATATTTCTTTGAGGTAATTTATCCTTATACATAAATTTCTATTTTATTATCTTTGATTACATTAATTTTAATATTATCTGGGATATACTTAAGTGATTAACCATGTATAAGTTAATATTTATGCATAAGCTGGTCTTATTTTAGTTCCATCTTGCACACTTGTTTAATTCATTAATTGTATGATTGTGACAAGAAAACCACAATAAATAAACCATGAAACTGACAGAAATAAAAAAATGGTATGATCATGTGCTTGTTTTATTGGTTATTTTATCTAACAGTTGATAAACTAACCGAAGACATAGGGGAGAACCACTTTAAATGTTTTGGGTTTGTGTTTACATCTTTCCACTTGTCCACCTCCACTAGCTTAGGAGATCCATCCATTACATATGCTTTTATCTCATTTGAAGGTGAGGGGTAAAAAAGGGTTTTAAATAAAAGAAACCTTAGGCATTTAGACCCTAAATATTAATGAGAAGAAGGCTCGTAGGCCAATAAATTTAATTTAAATAAATAAATTAAAAGAAACTATCCACATTCAAAGGTATTGATATAGATCATGATCATCCATACATGCAATGATATTTACCCATAAATAAAACTAGAATTCAATTCTATAATAATTCTTTTTTAAGATAAATCCTGCTCAAATCAATTAATTATCTTTAATTAATCAATCCATTTATCTTAAACCCTTCTGTATTTCCTTGAGATTAACATCCATCATAATTTTAAAAAATAAATTAACTTAAAATTATCTTTTTACGTAACTTGTACCTTGGTGGAAACCCATTGAATTCCCGTTCATGACTACCCAATGATGATAAATTAACATTAAATATGTGTTAAATAAAACACATATATTTAAAACACCTATCACGTGTTGTGCCTTAGATTTACGCCCGCGCCATGGTACACATATTAAGGGTTTGTATAATATAGTAATAAATTTTAATAAATCTATGTAATTTGAATGAGTAAATGGCATGTAGTTCCAAATAAATGGTGTGTTCTATCATTCATCACCCATCTGAAGTATGTTCCCAAGGATACGGTGTGTGAGTATACTTTGGAAATCATTGGAGTACATGACATGTCCAGTGGGCTACACACAGTTTAGTATTCTCTTTACATGGTCTCGAGTCGAGAACGCCCTGTATGGGGTACACGGTCCAACCCTGACCCGAAGGGACTAAAAACCGCGTCCAGTCAGCCACATGGCGTGTAATCCAGAAACCATGTTCTAACTATTCATGGTCAACACAGGGAGTCTTAAATATTTAGATAAACTCCCACACATGGATTGGTTTAGCGGACTATACCTGATGCATTGAACCTTGAATACATGGAATATACTGATACAAGTCGTGTGTTTTTGTGTTGTATTTCATAGAATCTTTGGCACCTTTGGATGAGATCCTCTATTTTATTTTAATCAAAATTAAAATAAAAGATAATTCTGTAAGTTGAACAAGAAACGAAAGAGGAGGAATAGATCTCGACATTCATATTTTTAGAATGATTAACATGAATTGAAACAATTAAATTATTAAATGCGTAAATCATTAATGAAAAAATAAATAATTATAATCAATAATATGACCCCTCTGATACCACTTGTAGGATCTAGGGGTAGAGGAATCACGTGGATGGGTGTATGCAACTTTAATTTTGCTGCTAACAATAGTCAATCCGAAATCCTTCATGATGATAATACGCTGGATCTTTAGAATAGAATGAAGAAAAAAAGAAAATGGGGGAGTCCCTGAACCATAGATAGGATCATCATATGTTGGTTATAATTAATTTAATTAAAAGACAAGAATTACCTTGATGGAATTATCTCTTCGTTGATGTTTCTCGTCATGATCCAATGCGATCCTTCATTACATCATAGAATCCAAGTGTAGGCTTCCTCTAGTAGTGATCCACACATGCTCCATGTATCTCTAGGAGTCGCTCAAGGGATCTTTGGGTACTAGAATAGAAGTGACTTCACTTGTGATGTTCTCCTTCAATCGCCTTGAGAGACACTTCCAAAGCACTATCCTTGATCCGGTAGAGGAGGATCTCCCATGTAACTTGATAGCATTCTTGGAGGAAAATAATTCTATCTTTTCTTGAGAGATTTCTCCCGATATGTTGTGTACAACAAAAAATAATGGATAGTTCTTAAACAAATAATGTAATTGGGATTTTATAAATTAAAATAATAAAAAGGATTAAGGACATGAAATCATTTATTAATTTCATTTAATTATTAGTAAAACCCCATGTCTAATAATAACAGTTAACTATTATTATCATTTAACAAGCTCCTAGAGAATCATAGCTAATATTATTTAATAAGTAAATAATATTATTTTTCTCAAATTCCCATAAAAACTACACGATGTGTATATTAATATACACGGTGTGAACTTTTTTTTCCATTTTCATTATTTCCTTCAACACATTTATTAGACCTTGAATAAAGAATATTTATTTCTTAAATAAATATATTCTCATTACTCACTAACAAATATTTTATTTTCCCATAATATATTATCTCAAATAACTTGTGTATAAATATATGCGATCTGGTATCCTTGAATAATTATTAAACCACAATCGGGAATAATCTTTATTCAACTTGTTAAATTAATATTTAACTAGGATACTTGGACACACTTAGTGTGTGATCCTCTAGGCCTCTTTCTCAGTGTAATTAGGCAGAGCCTAGCTAAAGACCAAGGATAGCGTCTAGTAACATTCCAAGGCACCTATAGAGAAAGAAGTTAATGCTGAAATGATGTTTGACCTCCTACAAATTCTTACTATGTAATGTAATTCCTTTGTCACGATATCTCCAATAAAGCGGTTTGCATGATAGTTCCATCAACCCATGTGCTCGATTATTCTTTCTTTGGCTTCCCAGAATTGACCTCACCCATTCCTAACCATGGACATGGATTTATTTAGTCTATATTAATTCCATAAAAGGGCATGATATATCTAATTCTGTAATGGAATAGAAGGGACAAATCATTTCTCGCATTATCAATTAATGAAGTATTACTCACGATGCACCCAAAAGATCATACCAAACTGTGAATACTGTTTCATCACAGTTTTCATAAATAGATCTAAGTTCACTAGTTGTAATACCCATTAATAATTATATTAAAGTCTAAAGACCAATACATGCGTCCGTAGATAGAAAAATCCAATGACACTATGAAATGTGGATTTCCTACTGGCATGTATCGTTCTCATAAGATCCTCCTAGATATTACCAAGGGCACACACCATGAGAAGGTTCCTCAAATTTTTATGATTCCTTACCACTAATGGCCTATATTAGTTATGTCCCTCAAATAACTTCATTCATCCATAGAACATATATTCAAGAATAATGTTTTGGAACTTCTAGGTTCTCATCATAACAAGGATTCTCTATGACCCTTTAGTGAAAAAGAAATACTTAGGAAATTATCACATGAAATATCACACATAAGAAAAATCAAGATGTGACAAGGTATTTATTAATACAAGTTTATCATAAATTTAAAATTAGTTGGTTCTAGGACACCAACTCCAACAGCTTTGGCTTGGGGAAAATTATGATTTGGACAGAAGATTAAAATGGTTGGGAGACCACTCTGGAAAAAATGTAATATTAAACCTATTAAACTTGTTCTTTTGTTTCCTCTTTAGAAATTTTCAATTTTTTCACCAGTGTGGTTTTTTGATTCTTCAACACCTAGCCCTGGTCATGGTAGTTGGTTTTATTTGATAGTGGGTCATGTGATGAATTCTCATAGAGATCCAGAACAAACCAAAATGAGATACTTCAATGATTTCTATTCTAGGGGGTTGGTTTTTCCATATCTTGAGGTTTTTCATATATATTTGAGCCTCTTTCATTGAATATTTTATTGAATTATTTGTGTTCTTTGGGACTCATTTTTTTCTCTCTTTTGGTGTGGGTATGTTTCTTTGTGAATGAATTCTTAAGTTTCCTTTTGGATTCAATGTTTTACAAGAAGTGTGAGTATCTGGTCTTCAATCATTCAGTGGTGTAATTTTTGTTTCATGTGATAGGGTGTATTTTCTTTGTATCTTGATAAAATGAATCTTTAGGACTTTTTGGGGGTATAAAGTTTCATGGCGGGGATAATTTTCATACCCTATCCCTAAAATGTTAATTATTTTAATCATATAATTATTTTTAACATTATTTTGTGTTTTGGGCGGGTCCATGTTTTAAATTTCATACCCTATCCCTGAGTTGGCAAGGAACTGAACGAGATCCAGGGAAGGATTACCCAACAAAACTAACTAACTATAATGATGGTGCTTTGGGGACTGCTAAAAATTTTGCATCGACCACTATAATGGACCGTGTATGAGAATAGATTATATGGTTCAATCACTAAGGTGTGAAGATCCTAGGACCCAATTTACCTAGATGTTTTGGGGTTTCCTATGCTTCCTGCACTATTTTACTCTTTTTTCCATGGAACTATTTCAAATGGTCTTTGCTTAGTTTCCTTTTCATTTTTTAAAATATAAAATAAACATTTTACTTTTTTTTTGTTTTATGGAACCTATTAATTTTTTTCTAGTCAAGACTCTTATTTTATTAACTTACTCCCTCTTGTAAATGATTTATTAGAAAATATCTTATTCTTTGAAATATTGTTTTGAAATGAGATGAAAAGTGTTTTTTTAATTTATGAATATTACTTGATTTTCCAAAAAGAGTAGAATGCTCTATCTTTTGTATATTTCATATTTTCAAACATGCATGACATGGTTTTATTTTAAAAGCTAGGGTATAGGGAATAATTAATTATGGCATGCCTATTGAGTTTTAATACTCACATATATATATCTGTATCTTTTTTTAACTTTTGGTATTGATTCCAGCTCGGTTTAGGTCACCATGGAGCGAATTTTGTTTAGTGGATAATGCTAACCCGTGAGGTTAGGTAGAGGTATGTCCAGTGCGTACTTTTATCTATTTCATTTCTCATTTTCTTTCCATTGTCAATATTTTTTGTTTATTATATTTTATTTTTCTATTTTTATGGGCTAAACCACTCCCATTTAAGTTGACTTGATGCCCGACATTATCCTCCAACCTGGGAGGATTGGGAACATCTCTCAAGCCACGTTGTGGGTTGGCTCGGGTGACCGATGTCAGATCTGGCCTGGTTAGTTCATGACATATAATGGGGGTCTTGATACCCTATAACAAGGAACTCTGGGATTAAATGGTTTGGGATATACTCAAAATTAAATATATGTAAATCACATGGGATTATATTGATGATTTCCCTAAATAATGGTCTAGTCTGCCCCCAAAATGAGAGGTGTAGTTTTTAATTAAACTCATAGCAATATCCATAGCTATATCAATGTGTCCTTATAAAATAAACTTCATTGAATTTGAAAAATTTAAGAATCAACTTGAAGATAATTTAGAAAAAGATTTTATATTCCCACGTGATTCTCAATGTGGTGCACCAATACACTTTTCCAAGAATAAGGATTGATCAATGAATCTTTTTATTGATTATTGTTAACAAGATCACAACCTAGAACAAGTATCATCTACCCTATATTAATGATTTGTTTGATCAACTTAGAGGGGCTCAATACTTATTTAAGGTGGATCTATAATCAAGATACTATCAATTAAGGGTAAAGAGAGAGGTTATACCTACACCATATTTCACAATAATATATGGAAATTGTGATTTCATATTGATGCCTTTTAGGACTAAAAATTCCCTTATAATCGTCATGGATTTGATGAATAGATTATTTAGATATTCTATAACAATTTATAGTGTTCATTATTAATTTTATTCTCATATATTCTAAGATAAATGAGGAACATGATTAAAATTTCAGAATTATGATGAAACATTATTAAGGGAGAAATTGTATGTCAAGTTCATAAAAAGTGAATTTTGGCTATAAAAAGAATCCTTCTTGGGTCATGTTAACATAAGTGATGGTATATCTATGGATACTTCAATGGTATAGGGTATTGAAGAATGACCCATACCAACAACTATGATAGAGATCAATAGTTTTCTTGTATTATTATGATACTATAAAAATTTTGTCAAAACTTTCTCGTGATTTTCAAAAACTCTAACCAATTTAACATAGAATATAATAAAGATCCTTTGGATAGATTAATGTAAAAACTACTTCAAGGAGCATAAAAGGAGGTCATACATATCACTTATACTCACACTACCATGTAGTGTATAAGGGGTTTTCATATATATTAATTCTTTTAAAAAGGGATTGAGATGTGTCCTTATGAAAAATGACAAGGTAATTAATTATGAATCACATTAATTGAAGACTCATGCTCAAATTACCTGAATCATAATATAGAGATGGAGTTGGTAATCTTTTAATTAATGATATGAATAAATTATCTCTATGGTAAATTTTTTTATATATTTATTGATCCTAAGATCTTAAAATATATATTACCATAGATTGAGTTGAACATGTTCCAAAGGATAGTGTTTATGTTAATCAAATAATATAATTTCTCAATAAATTATCATTTAGTGAAGGAAAACAAGGTGGAAAAGCTCTAAGAAAAAATCACCATGTTACCTTACCCTTGATAAGGATTAAAAGGGACCCAATATTTATATATATTAAAAGGATATATGTAGAAATTGTAAATTGAGGAATGAGACTATACCTTTCCCAAATTATTTATCAACCATCCATATATGTAAAGAACAAGTAGTCCTAGAAATATGATATGGATATAAAAAAGAAAATAAGAGGTATTCCTATATTAAACCATTAAATTGGTGGAGTTATAAGATTTATAAAATGAATATGTTTCCCTTAAAACTCAGAATTAAAGAATGATATTTTGGATGATTCACATAGCTCATCTGTCTCGATTCACCACTGGAGAAAAAATATGTATAGAGATATTAATAAATTTCTACAACAAAACAATAAGAAAAGAGATATGTCAAAGTATGTATCTTGATTCTTGGTATGTTAGTAAGTTAATGCAGAATAAAAAAAATCAAATGTTATGATGAGACCATCACACACATCTATATAGAATGGGTTAAAATCACTATAGACATTTTTATAGGTCATAATAAAACCTATAAAGTCCATAATTATATTTGAGTTATAGTTGACTTACTAATGATGTCTGTGAAAATAATAAATATTCAAAAGGATTTATCACTCAATGAAATTTCCAAGTTGCAAAAAATGGATGTTGTAGGGATTATTATAGTACCACTTTCAATTTATCTAATCCAGATCCTAGGTTTACATAAAATTTTTGGACAATTCCTAAATAATAATTGAATATAAAGTTGAGATTTAGCATAGATGACCATTTGGAAACTAATGGTCAACATGAATAAACCATTAAAAAATTGGATGATATGATACAATCCTACATGATGTATTTCAAAGGAAGTTATAATCAACATCTTGCTTTTCTTGAGTTCTCATATAATAACAATTTACACTCTAAAATTAAAATGGAAACATGTGAGGCTATATATGGGAATATATACAAAACATTGACATAATGGGATGAATTTATAGAGAGTAAGATTTTAGGATCAGATCTTGTCTGGGAAATGATAGAGAATGTTCAAACCGTTCAAAAAAATATAGAAATAGGGCAAAGTCAACGTAAGAACTATGCAGATAATTATTGATGGAATTTGAAGCTTTAAGTTGGTAACAATGTGTTACTTAAAATATTTCATAGGAAAAGGGTTATGAAGTTTGGGGAGGAGAATATGAGATCTAGATAAATCATCCCCTTTGAGATTATTCATCTTTTAGTGACTATGTCATAATGCTTAACACTTCCACAAACATTCTCTAAACTACATGATATGCTCTACATATCTATTTTTAAGAAGAACATACCAGATCCAACACACGTAATGAAATATGAAGTTTTGAAATTGGAACATGCCCTCCCATATAAGGAAAAAATGATAATGATTTTGGATTGAGATATAAATCACTGTTAAATAAGACCACCCACCTCATGAATGTTTTATAGTGAAATCGTTAGTTTGAAGAAGCTATGTGTGAACATCAAGTTATGATGAGACAAAAGCAACCTAACTTGTTTTCATATAAATAATGAAATTTCATGAATGGGATTTTTTAAGGGATGTATAATGTATCATCCCTAGATTTTAATATTTTTTTTCATTTTAAACGATGTTATGTTAAATAGCTTGTTTCACATGAAATACTACACTAAAAAACATGGTATGTTTTTTTGAAATATATAAGCATAAAATGAGATAGTTATAACATATTAATTAATTTAGAGGGTATAAATAGAATTAATTTAATTATGAAATAAATGTATAAAGGAGAATAAATGACATCATATAGTATAATTATTCTTTATGAAGATAATTTTTCTGAGCTTAGAAAGGAGGTAACATCACAAGGGGTTTCACTAGACCAAGCCCAAGATGAACTTCAATAATTATGGCTCGATAAAAAATTTCTAAGGGAGAAGTTAAGTATTGTGGAATAACTATAACATCTATGATTACTGAATCAACACCTATTATTTACACTATTTTTTATCATACCCTTGGCTCTTATGTAGATTACTTGAAGGGTTTTATAAGTTTAAGTAATGATAATATAAAGATGTAATTATTAATGTAATAATTTTTTATTTTCATTAATAAAAATATTTAAATACATTAAGAATTTTTATGAAATTAATCTTTAAGAATGAATTTTATTATAAATAAATAAAGGCATTTCTAATACAAATGTGTTGAGAAAATTCATTTTATTCATAAAAGTACTTTTTTTAGAAAATATTATTTTACCACATTATACGTTCTTATATTAAAATTAATTTTTTTTATCATATTTAGAATTTGAATTTTATTAAATGATCTTTTTTTTAACATTCCCCATGTCAAAATCATCTTAGGGTGAACTTTTGGGATTTTTTCTAAAATCATTGATATTTTGTGAATGGAAAAAATGTGGTTTTTTACAAATATCCTAAATTTTATGACATAATTATGATAAAATTATGAATTAAAAACTTGAGAAACTTTTTTATTTTCCATATATGTATTTAAGAATTAAAATAATTCATTTTAAAATAATATTTTTAATTTAGAAAACTATGTTCATCATTTTGAAACCTCAGTTTTTATTTATCATAATAAAAAATTAATTTTGATCCATTTCTTTGAATTAAGTATTCACAAGATTCCAACTGATTTTAGAACAGTCATAAAGTTAAAAAAATCTAATATGCTTTATCATAAACCAATAAATTACATGGTAATCAATATTATACATAATTTGGGCCTAAGTTCATTTTTTATAAAAAATATAATTTTCAAAAAAACATTTTTTATGATACACATTCATTATTTTTTAGTTAAATTTTATCACTATTATAAATTGAATATAATAATATGGTTTTAATGTTTTTAATAATCTGATAGAATTAAATCAAATGATTATCAGTTCTTTAGCTGATATCATGGAAGCTATAGTGGGTTAGTGGTGGTCCAACCACATAATTACATATGGAGTTAGATTCCAAATTCATTATGGTAATTTAAATGATCTTGGGATGCCTTTGAGAGTTAAGGAGTTGTGATCAGGCAAGTTGGTATAGAGGTACGTCGGCATGGGGGTGACTATTTTCATGACTGGTTATCCAATAGAGGTTTGAATGATATATTTTCATGAAATTGGATGTAGTTAGGTGGAAATTGCATCTAGATCATTGTTCAAAATGCGGTTGGTGTTTTGGTGTACATCTAGAAGTGAATTTTTAGTAGAAGATTCTTATGGATAAGAGAACCATAGTTTAGAATCATCCTTGGTGAGAGGAGCCATATAGTGGTGAAAATCATAATCTTCAGGATGAATAAATTGATGACACCATGGTGTGTCTGGGTAGACAGGTATAATGGAGTGTTGTCTTGGTCTTGGCATTGATGGAGAGTGGGTGGCTCGACCCTTGGTGAATAGTATATTTTGGTGTTTAGAGTAACACAATGAAAGAATTTTTAGCATTAAAATATAGATTGTGATGAGTTATCAATGAATTTATGATCAAGGTTGGTTTATTTAGATTCTTGAGGACTAGAAAATATTTCTTGAGGACAAGAATCCCTACAATGGGAAGATTTTAACAACCTTCAGATTTTTGGGTCATTATTTTCATAATTTAATTTAATTTTTTGTCCTCGAGAAGGACTATAATATTTCATTGGGAATCATATATATATTTGGTGGGGTTTTATTTCCTTAAATAAATATTTTCTATGTGGTTTTTGTCATAGTGAGTGCCCAAAGTACTCGTGTGAGCATTAGAGATGGGTTAGGTGGCTCAACTATTGAAATTCATCAGCCTACAACAATCTATGTCTATACTCAGGGTGGGGGTGGGCTGCATCATGAATAATTGTCGATTGAGGAAGGGACCCTTACATAGGTGTACTTCATGATGTTAAGAGTGTTGTATGCGAGTACGTTCATCATGAATTATGGATGTAATAACTCATTATTTGAGGAGGTTTCATTATCACCATAACCATTGGTAATGCCATGAAATTATTGGGTGCAGTGGATTTTCAATTTGTGACTGACCTAGTTTAATTTGGAATGACTCTTGGGCTGGATTATTTTTTGTGGTGGAAAACCTACCGTTTCCAAGTCAACCCCCTTAGTATATTGGGGAGTAGTGGTATTAGGGAGAGGCCATTCATGCATCTTTCCCCTAACTCTCCTCATGTTCGATCCCCCCATGAAAGGGGTGGATTTTATGGTGTTACTATAGCGATCAGAGGTAATTTATTATATTTTTATCACTTTTCATAGTCCCCTTCATAGTTTTTTGTTTCTTTCTCTATTTTGGATAGTGTTTCAATGATGATTTCACCAGAGCATACTGAAATCATCGGAGAATGATATGTATTTTTATTATCTTTCATAGAGGATGTCCTAGAAGGTTGATTTTATTCCATTGGGTGTTGTTTTTATGCAACAACAGTATTTGATGAGTTTTCTTGTGAATATTCCTTGGATTTTTTTATAATTAATTATAATTATTTATAATTAACTATTTATATCATTTGACGTGAAATATGATCTCAAGTGGTGATACGATCTTAGATGTGGCATGGATGGTCTTGACCAAGATGATGTGAAGTGTGGATTGGGTGGTAATTACATGAAGTAAGTGGGTGGTCCCTTTAAACAAACTCATATGCCTTTTTATGCATGATTTCCTATTGCATGCATGTTTTATGGTGTTGAGATCAGGGTTAATATAATACCTTTAACCCTACTATAGTAGTTAAACAATACATCTCAAAACTATTAAATAATACACTCTTTAAGGAGACAATATTCATGAATTTATTTACAAGATATAATGAAATTTAATTTGACGCAATTAAAATAATTTTTGGATTTTTAATTTCAATATTTTCTAAAGTTATATTTTCTATATATTTTTGAAAAAATGGATTTTTGGTAAATCATGAAAAATATCATTTTTACCAATACTGTGAATTTTATGTCATTATAAATAAGAACTATAAGTGTATAATATATTTTAATTGTCAAATTATGTATTTAATATGTGAAACTATAAATTTTAAAAATGCTACGTTGAATTATGAAACCCCATGATTAACATTTTAAGGACTGAAGTAATATTATCAAATAAAAATGGCTTTTGGTCATTTCTTTTAATTAATTATTATTTTGGTAAAATTTTTTTTTGATTTTATTTTTAAGACACATAAATTTTATAATGAACTAATTTATATCATAAAAATCAAATGCATTGATAATTTTACCCTATGTACAAATTTTAATCATAAAAAATATACTTTTTCAAAAAATAGTTTTTTGTGCATTACATGCACTAGTGTTTAAATTATTTTTCATAAATACATGAATTTTATCTGATAAATTGGATTTCATATTTTAAATAATTAATTAAAAATTATATATTAAGGGAAATTTTATATTTAGTCCAAAAAATTATTTAATTATGTAAAAACTAGTTAACATTGTAAACCAGAAAATGGTAAAATTAATATATCAAGGGATAAAGAGTATGAAACATGTTTAAAATATATTTTTAATTAAGTGGTTGAAATATTAATGAAATTACCTCATCTGAAACTCAATTATTTTACATTTTTGAAGACACGTGACTTGCAAAACGTGTTCCCTCTTTATATTAATTTGAAACTTTAAAAAAAATCATTCTCACCACTTATAAAAGGGGTATCTCAACAACCCTTAAATATCACTCAAAAAATTATGTTTTCTCTTGAAAATATTCTTTTATTAAATCACCTTGAATCTGAGTTTTACCCTCTTATACTTTTGGTTACAATGTATTTTACTATTCCTTTTTTTTCTGAGGATTCTCCTAGGGAAAGTCCAAGTCCTCAATGTGAGTACTAATTTTCCTAATTCCTCGTATTTTCTATATTTCTTTTAAAAATATATTTTTCTAATACTAAATAATTAAAAATTTATTTTTTTATATTAATTTTATTATTATAATGGAATATCTATTAACCACCTTTACCCTTTTACTTTATGGAAAACAAAAACGACATTCGTGTGTGTGTGTGTACTACCGCCTCCACAAGGGGTCACATTTTTTTCCTTAACCACATTACACATGGAGTCCTATTGATATTTTTAATAAATAATTATGATATTTATAACATATTTTATATTCTTAAATGATAAAACATATTATAAGTCTCTCCTATTCTATGCAAAACAAAATTATCTACCATGCATACGTGAGAACTACAACCTCTATTGACCGATTGATTTTTTTATTTACCGCCATAAATGTCTGGTCATTAGAATGAATTTAATGGATAAATATGATGTTTTTGAGAATATTAAGGTTATTTAAAGACAAATTATACAACCTATAAACAATATGATAAATAAACAATTGTGTTATATTCAACTTTCCAAAAGAGCATTCTAAGAGAAAAAAATGATTACTCCATACTATGTAATAACTTCATATAGGTTATCGTATTATTATAATTGTTTAAAATTATTATATAACCAACTAATAAATAATATATAATCTCATTATTCTGTTTTATAATGATATTACTACTAAATCACTTCTTTGTCTCAAATTTCAATTCCTTGAGACATGATTTTGTTATACACCATATTTTATATTATATTGTTTACATACTACCCATTTGATATTTTATATTATGTATCTCTAATTATACATGGTATTTCATGTTCTATTTTAAATTATATCCTTCATGGGATTTTGATTGAGATGTTACCTAAGCCATCATAAATCCCAAAAATAATACATTTTGGAATGTAAAGTGTTTGTTGTTTTCTAGGAAATTACATCCTTATCTTGATACTTAAAAGTATATGTTTTTATGACATATATGAACCAATAGGTAATCACCATAAACAAGGTTTTTTGAGTTTCAACTAAATCTTAACTTAGTGCACGGTTGCAGATGTAATCGACCTGGAGAGACCTAGTATTTAACTAAGTGTATGATGAGTAGGGATAAGAATACATAGCTGGAGAGACACTCCTGAGGGATATGGTATGGATAATTCAATTGATCTATATATAATTTAATGAAGGATTTTTCTACCATTTCTTTAGTCTCTTAGAATTTAATATTACTGAACTAAATTACTATTTTCCATTAATAACCTAAAACATTAAAAGTACCCTATCCACCATCATATCTTTAATTATTTAAAAAGGGTTCCTCCAATTACATTGAGAATACCCTATTTTTTCTATATTGATTTCAAGATTATTCTCTTAGGTAGACACATTATTCAATTAGATATGGAAATATTTTTTTCCATATTTTGATCATATGAATATCTATTTTTCTATTTTTCCATGATTAAGTAATAAGATTCTTAAGGAATTTTGTGAAATTTATTATTAACAAAAATAATTAATTCAATGGGATTTATTATATATGGGTGTATCTTGGTATATAAAATCCTTCGATGAATCAATAGGTCTCATGAGAAAAAATATTTATGGTATTTACTTATGATTTACTAATTTATTTATAATGTTTGGTATGAATGTTTGATGGTATTTTTATGGTGTTTATAATTATACATTCCATCAATATGAGATCAGTAATTACTATCCATGTTTTCATTTATTGTCATGCATATAGTTTTCTCTCAATATCATTTTATTATTGAATTATTTTGATCTTTTATTTATGTCATATTATTCACATCATGATTATTCTATAATAGATTCTATTGTACACTATACCTTACTGAGAATCAAGGATCATCCTTATTTTTTCAATTTACCTGAGAAACCTAGAAGAGAACTACGTGTAATTTTCAAGGATTTACTAGTAGATATAATAATGTTCTCATGTAATTTTTATTTTTTAATTTATATTCTAAAGTGTAATATAAAAAATATGAATGTATATTGTCTTCTAAGACTACTAAACTGTTAGATCCTTGAATAACTCTTATATTTGGTACTAATAATTTAATATAACTACCATATATAGGTTTATAGAGTCTAGGTTTATAGAATTGGTATTAGTGTAAGTTAAATAGAATCCTTTGAGACTAAATTTAGAGGAACCTAGTTAGATATCACAAATATCATGGAAAACACTTACGATTTTAAGAATTTTTCCCTATAAAACCTAAAAATATTTGTATTTTACAATTCAATATCATGCAGGTTTACAGAGAGCATTGAGTCTTTTCAGAATACTCTAAGAAAGGATTTTTCATTTAATAAACCTAATTGGATTTCTATTTCAATGAGTATTTACCGAGTAATCTCTATTAATATTCATAGATATTCTCTTATGGAAAACATTATTGTTATGCCTATAGATTATTTTGGCGTAATTGTTGGTATGAATTAGCTCTCAATTTATGATTTAAGAAACTATTACTAAGAGAAGGAGATTATTATTTGTAAATGGACATTTAATTCCTTATTTTAAAGGGAGATACTTCACATCCCAGGTCCTTTCAAGACCCATATAGAGTATCTCACCTTAATGAAATTATGTGAGAAAATGAAGAGAAAAAACTATTTTTTGATGGGAAATACTTCCTAAGGATAGAGGATTTACCCATTTAACAAAAATAAATTGATTTATTTCTCATGTAATTACCTATTCATACACTTGCGCATGAAATTTAATTTTCCATTGAACTCAATCCTTATGCAAGACCCATATAAAAAATGCCATATATAATAGAACCAGTATAGTTGGTAGATTTAATGAAACAACTACGCGAGTTGTGTGATAAGAGATTTTTACACCCTAGTGTTTTCCATGGGGATCCTATGTTTTATTCATGAAACTTAATGACTAGTCATTGAGTATTTTCCTAAATTTTAGGGATATCAATTCCATTACTATAAAGAATAAGTTTCCTTCACCGGGAAATGATGAATTATTGGATAAAATTCAAGGAGATTAATATTTTTCAAAGATCAATCTTTTTTTGGTTATAATTAGTTATGGGAGAAGAAAGAGGATTTACTAAAGATGAAATTTCATATAAGATATTGACATTAATATTTTACAGTAATGACCTTTGGATTGAGTAATGCACCTTATTTTGTTATGAATATAATTAAAAGAGTATTCAAGGATTGTCATGATAAATATATGGTGGTGTTCAATGATTAAATATTGATATAATTCAATAGTTGTAAATTGCATGAGAACTATCTAAAAATATTTCTTAAGAACCTAAAATAAAAAGAATTATATGATAAATTTAGTAAGTTTGAATTTTGGATTCATGGAGTTTCTTTTCTTGGCCATATTATCTCCAACGATTGAATATATGTTCATCCATCAAAAAAAAGGTAGTTAATTAATGGCCTAAACTAATGAATATAATCAAGATATATTTTTTCCTTAGCTTAAAAGGTTACTATCAAAATTTTGTTCAAAATGTTTTAGATTGGACAACCCATTGATAATATTGACATGTAAAGGGGTTAAATTCACAGTTCAGTGAATACAAAGAATGTTTAGAATAAATGAAGAATAGTTTTATTAATGCACCAGTGTTGACTTTACCATCAGGAACGGGATGATTTTATACATATAGGGATGTATCAATATAAGATCAGGTTGTGCCTTTATGCAGAATGGTAGAGTAGTTTCTCATACATCAAGGAAATTGATGATCTACAAACCGAACTATCCAACTCATGACCTTGAGATGGAAGTAGTAATATTTTTCTTTAAAGATATAGTGGCACTATCCCTATGGTGGAAGATGATACATATATATGAACAAAGAAATTTGAAGTACATTTTCTCATAGAAAGGGAACATGAGGCAAAGAATGCGATTGGATATGCTTAAAGACAATTATTTCTCATTACAATTCCACTATAAGAAGGAAAACAAGGTTGTCGATGAATTGTGTATGAGTGACCATGGTTTTTTGACCATTATGAGGATTAATAGGGATTCTATATTCAAGGATCTAGTATGTATGGATATGGAAATTTTTGGATAAGGGGATCCATTATTCCTTTCAAATAAATTGTTAAAATATCTTTACTAGAAAGGATAAAGAATTATCAGTAGAATGATAAGGATTTACACAGGACGATTAAAGCATATAATGATGGGAAATTGACATACATTATCTATAAAGATGGAGTTTTGATGTTTGGAAAGAGTTTATGTGTTCCATCCATACTTTAACTAAATTGTGAGCTACAAGATAAATCGTATAGCTCAAATTTCTTTATGAATACTAATAGCGCAAATATGTATATGTATTTAAGAGAATATTTCTGGTATGATGGTATGAAATGGTAAATTGTAGATTATGTGTCTAAATACCTAGTATTCCTCCAGGTAAAGGATGAAAGATAACATCTTAAGGGTATCATCAAGCATCTTCCTGTACCAATATTGAAGTGGGGCAACATTAAAATATACTTTTCCAATGAACGCCCAAAAACATTATGAATGAATGATGTTATATTGGAACTCATCGATCACCTTATGAAGTCATCATTTTTATTATAATTAAGGGAATACCGAACCCTTGATCTCCCTGTTTGAACCTATATCAATGAAATCTTTAGACTTCATGGGGAACCATTAGCAATTGTATATGATCATGACCCTTAATTCACATCAAAATTCTACAAGAGTCTTCAAAAGGCTATTGACATTGAGGTACATTTAAGAAGTGTCTACCATACCCAAACTAATGGGAATTATGAAAGGGCTATCCAAACACTAAAATCCATGTTTCAATGAATCTCTCTTAACTTCCATGGATAATGGGATCCTTATATTTCTCTTATATAATTTACATATAATAATAGTTTCCATTTGAATATCTAGATGACAACATATAAGGCATTGTGTGGTAAGAAATGTCGTACTCCAACTAATTGGGAATAAGGTAGAGAATTAAATTTAGTAAGACCGAAACTTATGGAGATAACTATGAAAGTATGGACTACTAGGAATCATATCAAAGCATCTCAAATCAGGCAAAATATCTATGTTGATAATTAACATATAGACTTGGAATTTCATGTAGGGGATCATGTATTCTTAAAGCAGTTTCCATGGAAAGGAGTTGTACGATTTGGAAAAAAGGGGAATTTATTCCCTATGTTAATTGTGAATTTTTGAAATTCTAGATAGATTTGGAGTTATATATTTCTTACTTGAAATTACACCCAACCTTTCTAAAGTACATTACATCTTCACTATTTCATTATTTAGGAAATAAAAGTTGGATATAATGCATATACTCATAGATAAGTGAATAGAGTTAGAACCTATCTTATCTTATAATGAAGACCCTATCCAGATTCTTGACACAAGAGAAAAAGTGTTTCAGGATCAGGAAAATTAACTGGTGAATTTTTTAATTCCCTGAATCATTTCACTAAGAATAGTAATTAGGCCAGACTTCCATGCAACCACAGGTATGCCTCCCCATATTGCAGAGGATATCAACTAGAAATAAGGGTTTGAGGTAGTGTTGTGGAGAGACTATAACCTCATATCAGAGTGCATAATCATAAATAAATAGCCAATATCTTACATAATAGAGTATACATGAATAATAAAAAAACTGAACATGATTTAAGAAAATTGAAACCAACCATATAGACATGAAAGGATGATCACCCTCTAGGACGATCACATATTAAAGGTAAATAAACAAGATAAACAAGAATAGATAAGAGGTAATTCCCCTAACTCCAAGCCTCACCTCCAATATTGTGATCCTACTTAAGTTTCTCCATCATGATCATATAATACTAGGCCTCATATTGACTTGTAACTAAAACTAAATGAGTGTCTCCTCAGGTACCCAAGTGCAATAGAGGCACGATAAGGGTGTGAGTATATAAATCAGTAGGGCAATATCAATGTGGTCCCATACATAACTAGAAATGTAGTGATATATGTATGTGTCATGCCCAATAGAATCCATGTGTGTGAAATCTCCACCATGATGAGTAGTGGATCATGGGGTGTCACTAGGCATCCCTCATCCTCGAATCTAAAGGCTGATCCCCACTGTATTACCTTTATGTTCACATTGTCATGATGGTGTATAATTACCAGGAGGGGGATGTCCTAGGAAACTATATGAATCCATGTGTGTGATTCCTATGTGACACAGGAAATTTAATAGAATACCCTATTTAATCCCAAAATCAATCACCTGAGCATCCAACATCACATGGAACCTCACGTGAACCATATCAGGTGTTTCCACCCGATATTAGAGGGTATCCTAGGCATTGATCGAGGTGATCCAACAGTAAACCTCAGGATGTCTAATATCTGTGCTTGAGGATATATGTTCACCATATACCTCATACCACCACTTGAATCCTATAAAACCCAGTCATTCATAATGTTCCAATGGTATCACTATTCAAATCATAGGCACCTTGGAAATTTGTAAAGTCCTCACAATGTTAGAGGAATCCCAAGAATACTAGACATTCTAGTCTGCACACCATCACACAAGATCTAATGTTGGATCTTAGATAATACCTTTAGGCATCCAAAATCACATCCAATATACATGTTTGATGCTAGTCCAACTAGGAATCCACCGCCAATAAACTGTGAGACTACATCCCAGACATTCTAGACATCCCAGGGTCTCCTCATCCAAAAATGATTCTCAGGTGTCCTAGGAAATAAAAATAGTATCAGGACCAATGGTCAATTCACATGCATCTTGGGAAATCCACCTATCAAAAATAAAAATAAATAAATCAAACCAAAGTCGATATGAATTCTTAGTCCCATCATCATTTCCACTGCCCCTTTAGAGTTACATGTTGGTTTGGGGTCTAGGGTTACACCCAAAACCATATCTACCCAATATCACACACACATACCCAGGGTCAGTTTATCGACAGGGCACCCATTCAGGGTCCTTTTGGTCACAATATAACATAGGCACCCTATACTAGGTCCTTAGGGTAAATTTAAATACCCAATCTAGTGACTGATGATCAAATGTTATCATATCCCCCAACATTTCCAGAATCCTCTAACGACCACATTGACTAATAGGGAAAGCCTCACAAGAAACACATTAGTGATGGATCATGGCCAGTCTCAATATCATTGGTTATACTGTGGTTTTCTAGTCACCCAACCCATCTCAATTACATAAATTGAACTAATTTATCTCATGGATTCTTACATTTCATGTTTTGGCCATTCCACTTAAGGAATAACACACCTCTATAGCGAGGTGGCCAAAGGGTCCTACACATGGGCCACTAGGTCGTACTAATTCTAGTCACACCTCTCAAGGTATTTGAAGCTTACAATGAATCATTAAATTATTCAAACCCCAGGAAATCGATGGTCGATGTAACTAGTTAGTATCCAAGGGTTCAAATTGGAAAAAGAAAAATTTTTCATATCACATCTAGGAATAATATTTTAAATTTCATATATCTATTAATTATGAAACTAATTAAACAAATAAATTAATCCATTAAACAATTTATTTGACTTTAGGGTCGGTTGAATGATGTGAAAAGACTACACTCTACATGAATATAAAAAATGAATGAATTCCAAAGGGAAAGTACTTGACCACCTAACTACTTAGAAGATATTCCTTTTATTTTATAAAGGATGAAAACTATTGCCCAAGCCTTTAAAACTTTATTGAAGTCCAACTGACCGTCACCAACTACCATGAGGTATTATCTCAATCCAAATAATTCAAAACAATTAAATATAAAAATGTATAATTAATTGTACTATTTAATTTAAATATGCATAAATTCATAAAACATACCAATTCATCAAGTTACGCTAAAACCACTAGAATTTTTTTTGGTCCACTCTTGAGATGAAACTGAACATATTACATGAAAAATCCCTAATTAAAAATGCAGATTAAATAGCCAAAAAATCAATTTAGGTCCAGAACCCTTGAAAATACAAATAATGATGTACCTATACTAAATTGATGTGTGCTGGAATGCAGAAAACATCATGGGTTACACTCTAGATAGGCTAAGAAAAATCCACATAAAAATGGATGAATCCATCATGCTACGGTGGAATTGGTGTCAAACCCTAAACCATTTTGTAGTGAAATTAGAGATGAGAGAGTAGAAATAAATCAGAAGGAAAGAGGATGAATAACCTTCCCTCCAATTTCATCAAAAAGAACCCGAAACTACCCAAAATGGAAAATAATGTGGGTGGGGGAGCTACGACTGAGTGACCCCCATGAACTATGTTTTTCCGAAGAAGAAATGGGGTCATTCCCCCCTTTTAAATTTAAAAAAACACCTAAAAAATTTCACAGCATGACCAATTGTGTCACACCATTACTTTTTAGGCTATAACCCTATACCACTTGGCTATCACTCATCTCGTCCTGAAAGAACCCACAAACCATTTCCCAGGATGAATACCACTTTCATGTTGTTAAAGAGATGTTATTGTAATATTCAATAGACATAATACCTCTAGACCTTCCCTGACATTAACCCTAATCATTTGTGTAATGGTGCATTCCTTCTTAGTCTGTTACATCTCTCATTATGACTGTTAGAGGTGTTCAAGGGAGGTTTTGTGAGTTTTTTGGTTGAATCTGGAGGTGCAGCAGAACTATTGCAGGAAATACACATCGTGTAAATTCAAACATGATGTCTAGTTGGTTTCATGTATTGTAAATATCTAGTTCATGATGTGTAGATTTTTGGGGTAAATAATTAAAAGGTGATGAATTTCTCAATGAAACTGAACCCCTAAAATTACATAATGTGAAAGTGGATTACACGTTCTAAAAATCCGTAATATAGTGCAGTTTTAAAAATTATTTTCTAGATGAATATTCATTCATTAATCTAACGATTCTTATTTCCCTCATTTTGGGAAAACCAAAGGTTCCTGAGGAGTTCTTAAAGCCCTCTTCCTCCCTCTTTGATCTGATGGTACTGGTGTGTGTTTTTTGGAAATATCTGGTAAGCATTTCCTTCTTCTTGGATGTTTTTTCCAATTCTTATTTAGACATTCACTATGGTGGTGTGGTTTGGTTTGGGTTGTGTTTGGGTATGAATTTTTATTGTCTTTGAGTGTGTTGTAGGTTGATCTGTGGTTTCTTGTGGTGCAGATATGGTTTGTGGGCGTTCTTCTTCGCCTTGCGGTGCACAACGAGTTGGAAAAGCTTCTTTGTGGTAGGGAATCTCTCATTTATCTTTAATATGTATCATGTAAGAGGGGTTTTCATTTTTTTACATATGATTTATGGATGTGCTGATTTAATCAAATATAAAGAATAGTATAATTGAAATTGAAAGGGTTAAATGGGTCTGATTCTCTTGATTTTAGAGCTTTGATATTATTTGTGATATTATGGATTGTTCGGGCATGATGCCACTCTAAAAAATGTGGCTATTGGGGGATTTTTTTTCACATGATATATATGTTGTGCTTTATTCTTTAGTTATGATTGTTGTGATGTCATCCTAAAATAGAAATTGGTTAATTACTTATATCTTTTTAATAAAAGGTTGTCGTATAATTATGGTTTGTGTGATAATTCACCTAAAATAAAGTGTTCTATGATAAAAGTATCTTTTATAAATATTTAAATGTATTTTGGTGTGCTGTGACATGTAGACATGTTTTTCGGGCAGCATTGTGTGGTTGATGTGTGGTCGGGGCTTCTGGGGATGATGGTTTGTTGGTCATGCTTTTGGGGTGGTGATGTGGTTTTTTGGCAGTGATTTTGGGGCGGTGAGTTGTTTTTCTGGATGTGATTTTATGGTGTTGTGGTGGTTTTTTGTTCGTTCTTTTAAGGTGGGGAGGTGATGGTACAAGGGGGAAGATGAGATATTTTTGATATGGGGTTGTTTTGTTCTAGATGTCCAGGTATCAATGGAATAAATAATTGTTTAACAATGTTTTCAATGACATGAGTTTGTTTGGTTAATGAAATGGAAATGGTTTATGGATAAATAAATGATTTGTTGTGTGGATAAATGAGGTTGATGATAAATAATGAAATGAATTGGGTGATTTAAATAAAATTATTCGAAAATGTAAAATGGTGTTTGTGGCTTGTTGTGTGTGTTGGTTCCGGGAGTAGTGGAAGTATTCGTTGGTTGGTGATATATTAAAATTTCTTTCAATAATTGTTGTCGGAAACCAAGAGTGAGGATCTTTCACGTCAAATTTATAATTAATTTATTTAATATCTGAAGAAATAAATACCTAAGCTTATGATATTTCTTCGTTGATGATTATTGATCGTCTAAAAAGGCCCTTCTATATTTCCTTCATTGCGGTTGTGAGGATCCAACGGTAGAATCCCTCTAGTGGTAACCCACACATGATTCAATGGTCTATGAGCAATGCCACTTGTTCTTCGGGTGCTAGTGCAGCGAATCGAATGTCTTTCTTTGTTCGTTTTTAAACATTCTTTTTCAATCTTGAAGAAATCCCCGCTTGGGTTTCTCATTCTTGGGAGGGAGAGAGGAGGAGTCGAGATAATTTGTTGCACGCAAAAATTCTCTATTCCTAAACATGAAATTGATTTTGAATGTGTTACACAATAGACACATCTGTCTATTTATAGAGCTGAGATTTCGGTTACAAAATTTAATTTCATAAAATCCATTAAATATAATTATAACCGTTAATTATATATCACGCCACATAATAAAAATAATAATAATAATATTATTTTGTGGGGCACAAACTTTCGCAAAATGGATAAATAATATTTTCTGATTCCAAAATAATTATTTTATCACCGCACACAATATTTCTTCATTCAAACTCCTCTTGTATTTATTCATCACCCGAATAAATATTTTATTCTCATAAATAAATATTTTATTCACAAACTAGTAAATAAATATTTATTAAATATTCAATAAAATAAATAAATATATTTTATTCACAATCTGTTGAATAATTATAAATTTAATTAATGCGATCAATATAACTAAAATAAAATTATTACTTGGTTTTGAGAATAATATTTATTACATTAATTAAATTCAAATAGAATTAAATTGAGACCACCAGAAACACTTAGTGTGTGACCCTCTAGGATTTTTTCTCATTGGTATTAGGTAGGCTTTCCTAAATTCCAATATTAATGTCTCGAAATGGTTCAAGGCACCTGAGAGAAAGAACATAAATTCACAACAATTACAACCACATACAAACACCCACTGTTTAATATAATCCCATTGTCATATAATCTCATCAAGCAGGTTTCATGATGGTATCATCAACCTATATGCTTGATACATCATTCTTTAAATATCTGAAATAAAATCATTGTGACACCATGGACATTAAATTTAGGGTGACAGTTCTATTTCAATCAAAGGGTTGAGATATCAACTTTCATAAATATGGAAGGGGCAAATCCTTTCTTGATTTATCCGGTAATAACGTGTCATTTTTGATGCATCCAATGTACCCTACTTTCCCCCAACATATTTCATGATGTTTTTCAGTATC
The DNA here is from genome assembly GCA_963277665.1 of Viscum album. Taxonomy (NCBI): domain Eukaryota; kingdom Viridiplantae; phylum Streptophyta; class Magnoliopsida; order Santalales; family Viscaceae; genus Viscum; species Viscum album. Next base: position 686,507,451 of record OY728137.1, on the reverse strand, counting down.
AAATATAAGTGCACGAGTCGTGAAATGCATTAATGATAATATTAAAGTCTAAGGATCATTACAGACGCTTGTAGATATGAATATCTGATGGCACTAAAACTTGAGGAATTCTTACTGGCGGGTATGTTCTCATAATCCTCCAACTTGGAGATTACCATGTGAGAACATCATGAGAAAAAGTCTCATATACTAATTGGTACTCTCACCTAATGGTATATATACTACGTGTCTCATCATAGTATGTTATCAAACTAAAAAACTATATAAATAATATTGTCATATAACATTATGGTTCTCATTATAATAGAGAACTATGATGACCTTATCGATGCAACAAATAATCTACGACATTATTAAATTATGGTAATGCAGATCAATGAAAGACATGTAATAAGATGTTTAATTTTATATTTAATACATAAAATATTCATGTAATCAGAGTACAAATGGTTTGTTATAGGAGCCCAACTCTAACAAACTCCCACTTGAACCTGATACAACTACCTGTGACATTATGTCTGCTAGACCTCACATGATAATCATGTTTCAACTAAGTTAAGGATTTTGTCAAGGGGTCCACCACGCTGTCTTATGTGGAAATACTTCTCACTGCAAATTCACCTCTCTGATAAAAATCCTTAAAGATATGATACTTCTGAATTATGTGCATAATCTAGTGATCATACCTTGGTGTTTTTATGAGAGACACTACGGTAGTATTATCATAATAGAGTGTGATGTGATCATTAATGCTATGTATCACATCAAGCTCTTGGATGAAATTGTGCATCCAAACTACCTATTTAGCTAGCTCAGATGATACAATATACTCGGAATCTACTTTAGAATCTTTGACGATAACCCACTTTGAGCCCTTCCATATCACAAAACCTCTATTCAAAGTGAATATGTATCTCGTTTGTGGATTCATTTCATCTTGATCATTCTAGAAACTATCATATTTATATCATCTGATGACTAGTTCTTCATCTCCTCCATAAACCAGGAACATATCATTAATACGCCTCAAATACTTGATGATAGTCATAACTGCCATCCAAGGGAGGTCACCTGGATCAGTTTGATATCTTCCTACCGCACATAATGCATATACAACATCTAGCATAGTACATAGCATATCATACATGACTGACTAAATCACTGATGCATATGAAATATTTGTTATTCTATTTCTTTTCTCATGGGTCCAAGGACACATTTTCTCGGAAAGATGACTTTCATGTGATACTAGCAACAATATCTTCTTGGATTGTTTCATACTGAATCTCTTTGTTATCTTGTAAATGCAAGTACTTTGAATTAGGATGAGAAACCTCTTAGATCTTTCATGACAGATCTTGTTCACCAGAATATTTGTTTCCTTTCCCAAGTCTTTCATAGAAAAGAATTTATCCAACCACGCCTTAATATACTGTATGACTAGTATTTAATTTCCAATAAGTAATGTGCCCTCAACATACACTCTTAATAAAATGACTACACTCCCACTAAACCGTGGTTATGCACAAGGATAACATTCAATATTTACAAAAAAAATTCATTATGGCTTCATCCAAATGAATGTTCCTTGACCTTGCTACTTTCATTCATCTATAAATGGGTTTTTTAAACTTGTATATCTTATTGGTATCCTTTGGAGTCACAAACCCTTCTGGTATTGTCATGTAGACATCTTCTTTAAGGTTTATATTATGTAAATATGTTTTTACATCCATTTTTCAAATCTCATAGTCATGGTAATTCATGATGGTCGGCAGAATTACAATGGATTTCAGCATTGCAACTGGTGAAAATGTTTCATTGAAGTCAATACCTTGACACTGGTAAAAACCTTTTGCAACCATTCATGCCTTATAGGTACTAAATTATCCTTCCATTTCCATTTTTTTTGAATACCCATTTGTATCCAATAGTCTTTACATCCACTGGAGGATCGACCAAAATACAGACTTGGTTTTGCTACATGGAATCCATTTCTGAATTCATGGATTCTCGCCTCTTTGTAACATCTTTTCCACTTACTACATTCTTTTAGGATATAGGATCATTATTATCAACTAATAATGAGTCACTATCCCAAGTAATTATAAAACCACACTGTTCTGGTTCTCTAACCTCTCATGTACTCCTACGCAGTTCTTGTGTCTCTAGAATAGTTTATTCTTCCCCAGGGCTTTGTGGAATCTGATCTTTTTTTCTACTTTTTTGTTCCTTGTGCCTCAACTTCATCAAAGTTTATCTCGCTCCCAGTATCTATTTTGGATATGTTTTCTCTATCAAGGAATATGGCGTGTCTTACAACAATATCCCTTTTTTCTGAGGGGTCTTAAAGGTAAAATCCCCTTGTTTTCTTGGGGTATCCTAAAAAGGTACACTTTGTGCCTCAAGGTGCAATTTTGTTACCTAAATAGGCCTTAACAAATTCTTCACTTCCTCACACATGTAAATTTGATAACTTGGTTTTTATTCCACTCCAAAATTCGTATGGAATACCATTTAAAGATTAAGTTGGTACTATTTTTAGTATATGTGTTGGTGTTTGTAGTTAATTTCTTTAAAAGGATAATGGTAGACTTTCATGACTTGTCATTAATCTCACCATGTCCAACAAGGTGTGGTTCCTCCTTTCGCTTACACCATTCCACTGAGGTGTGTAAGGAGGAGTAAGTTAGGATAGGATCTCAAACTCCCATAAGTAATCAATGAAGTCTTGATTAAGATATTCTCCACCTTGGTCTAAGAAGAGTTTCTTAATCTTCTTACCAAGGTTGTTGTCAAATTCATTCTTTTATTCCTTGAATCTATAAAAATCATCTGACTTATACCACATTTAGTAAATAAATCCATATCTACTAAAATTTCAATAGGAAATGGTCTACACACATCAATATAAACTAATTAAATAATCTATTTATCCCTTTCACCTTTCCCATTAAATGGTGATTTTTCCAATTTACCCTGTAAACATGCGTGACATAAAAATAGTGGTTTTAGTTCAAAAGAATATACATATCCATGTTGACGTAATTTTTTCAAGAATTTTTCATTTACGTGACCTAGAAGGTAATGCCAAATTTTTTGTGGTACGAGTAATGTGATGTAACTTCATTATCAATTGTAATTTCTTGGTTCGTGTAATCCAACATGTAAAGACCGTTATGTATATGTTTCTTACCATATCAAATGATATGTTTATAAATGAAGAAACATTTATTTACAAATTTGAAAATGAATCCATATGTATCTAGTCTAGATATAGAAAAAATGTTTTTGGTAAATGAAGACACATAATAACAAATCCATAAAATTATTATCATTCTGGTTGGCAACGTGAGGTGGTAGTCCCTGATAGCTACAATAGAAAGTTTAGCTCCGTTGGCTGCTCATAGATCTACCTCAACCTCGGTCAATTTTTTTGAATCTACTTGGTTCCTATAATTGAATACATATGTGATCACCACATGTTTTATCTAATACCAAATTTGTATAAATAGATAAATTTCACTTGATAACAAACGCACCTAAAGCTTACCCTTGATTATTTATCTGGGTACAGTTTTTCTTCTAGTGACCCTTTTTTTCCACATGCGAAATATAAAACATCTTGTTCTCTTTCCTCCCCTTTAATATTCTTCTTATTCGAAGGGAATTAAAAATATTTGGGCTTAAATATGTTTTTTCTCTTTCTATTTGGTCACTATAAGAAAAAAAGACTTTTTTCATTTCATATCAATATATACATGGAGAAAGAGGATAAGAAGATCTGGAAGAGACTTCTCTATGTTGATCATATTATAATTCACAAAAAAACTGGAGAAAATTTCAGGGAGTGATGCCAAAATGAGATCGGGTCTAGTTCTTCAGGGAGTTTAAACCCTAGAACCTCTAGGTGCACAATGTAGCCAATGAGATTGACTAAGTGAGGCCTAGCCAGGGAACCCTCTCCACGATTATTCTAAAAGAGCGCCTTGGAAATCTCAAATTGTTCTTTTCTATATCTCTCCTGGTAAAGATCGCGGAGGTGCTCAAGAATGTTATACACATCCATGTTTTCATGAGACTACATGAGTTTACTATATATAGATGAAAGAATCAAACATTAAACATTGAACGCATCGTTTATATATTTTTCATAGACTAGGAACTCTTCATCACTCGCCTCTTGAGTAGGCGGATCTGGCATTGGGGATTCTAGTATGTAAGATTTATATTCATGGTGTTGAACAACTCGAAGATGTCTAAACCACTCCTAGAAGTTACTAGTAGTGAGGAAATTTTCATTATTCAATATTGATCACAGGGGTAGTTATATTTTCATTTTATTCTATAAATAATATATCTAATTATTGGTACATTTCTTGATTATAGATTTTGTGAGAAATAATTAATAGATTTTATTAAATCTTCCACTATTTTATCAAGTCTCAATCGCCCTCACCATTGAACTTAGACTATCTAGTTATTAGAACATTCAAGTGGAAAGGATCTATATTCCCCTTTTAATAACCCGTAAAAGGGTTGGTTAATATATTTTAATGGTATTTAGGTAGGTAAGTATTTTTCAATTGCGGGATTGCAATTTCTTGATCCATTGAGTTGACTCCCCAATCCAGAAATCATGATTTAAATTTTCTCAACACTTGCATCCAAATTACACCATGTCTAGAAAGGGATACTCTTCTTGATGTAAAATGGTTAATTCAACCTGAAAATTTCAAAAGAACTCCCCTTATAAAAGAATGTTTCCCGACAAGGGTTGGTAAAACACCTAGTTTTATTGAGTTTTGTTCATAATCAAGTAATGGAAGGCTTAGTCTGACTTGATATTTGATTGAGGGATGTTATTTTATTATGCATAAAGTTTTATCTTGTTTTATATTTTAGTTGTCTTACTAATATATAATTTTATGTCTACTTATTTAATTAACAATGTCTTGATAAAACATTTAAGCATAATAAAGTTTATTTAAATTCCATCTTTGCATATTAGTACATTAATTTATGTGATCATGGTCTTTCATTAATAAATATAATTTTAATGCATTAGACAGAAAGTGAATAATTAATTAAATGATCAGATCATGATCTTATCTAATTGTTGATTTAATGAGTGGATATTAAATCAACCTATGAACTAAGAGAAATAACTCCTTATACCAGACTTGGCATGAACTACAATATTCCACATGTTCACCTATATATCAATGAGTTGGCATTATTATGGTTCCATATTTAACTATCCCCATGTGTCTTTGGATTCTGTATTAATTAAAAATATTTATTACTCACATGCAGGTGAGGGTAACCAAAATATTGGTTAAAGGTAATTAACTAAATATCATTGGATATGTGGGTCCTACATAATAATGGAGAAAGAGATGACTCACATTCCATAATTTAATTTAATATCAAATAATTGAAAAACCATGAAATAAATTTACTTAAATAAATTCCAACATATACATAGGTCTTGGTCAAACTCATGAATGATCACACATATAATGAATACACAAAAGTAAACTGATAGCATTTATTTATTCAATCTATTAATATTTAAGATAAACATGCTTTCATTAATTAATTAATTAATAACCTTTACTTTTAATCATAATCTAATCTATTTTGAAGATATCCATCAATAATATCATTCATGGAAAATAAAAGGAAAAACCAATAATAAGATATTAATTTGAATAAATTAATTAATAATTTTAAAATTCTTTAAAACCATTATTAAATTGTCAAACAAATAATGGTGTGCTAATCAATAAAATACGGTTTTAATGATGTAATTTCAAATTTAATATAATTTTAATTTTTTCCATTAATGGGAGACTACAAGGCATGTACATACAGATACACACCATGTACCTCGATTGCTGTATATCTATGTCACACTCCTGAGGCTTCGGTGTGTGGACTCGACCATACTACATGGTGTGTACATGACAATTATAGACCCTGTGTCTGATTTTCATGTGCCAGGTTGGCCTAGTCAACACGTGGTGTTCCATTAAAGCACCACATGTAATTATTTACTCAGTGCATCTAGATACAATATGCATGGGTATGAAACATGTGCTCCGACCACATGATGTGTAACCTAGTTTTACCAACAAATGATTTGGAACTTCCTGATGGCACCTCTGGTCTTTTTTCATTTGTTCTTAAACCCTTAAGAAAATGAAATACTGAATGAACATGGTTAATATATCTAAAAAAAGTTAATTCAAATCTAATTAAAGAATGAATAATAGGAAATAAAATATAACCACAATTTCGCATAGATCAATATTCAAATAAAAAAATTAAAATTTAAATGTGACCCATTTGATAACACTTGTTGGTTCTGAGTGCAGTGAAAGCATGTGTTGGTGGGTGATATATATTAAATTTTATTTTAATAATCATTTCCTAAAACCAAGTGTGAGGATCTTGGATGTCAAATTTATAATTATTTTATTTAATATATGAAGAAATAAATAACTGGGCTTAATAACTTTCTTCATTGATAATGGTTTACCATCCAAGAAGACCCCTCTAGATTTCCTTCGTTGTTCTTGTGAGGGATCTAAGGGTATAACCCATCTAGCACTAATCCACATAGGCTATAATGGTCTCCAAGAAACTCCACTCATTCTCCAGGTGGTAGTGTGGAGAATCAAATGTATTGCATTGTTTGTTCATGATCGCTAATTCTTTGGCCTTCAAGAAATTACCTCTTGGGTTTCTCATTCTTGGGATGGAGAGAGGAGTCAAGAAAGAATTCATTGTGCACAAAAATTCTCTATTCCCATACATGGAATTTATTTCTAATGAATTACACAATAGACATAGTTGTCTATTTATAGAGCTAGGATTTCAGTTAAAAAATTAAATTTCATAACAACCATTAAATATAATTATATCCATTAATTAAACCTCAATCCACATAATAATAACATTATTATTATTTTGTGTTGCACCAACTCGAGAAAAATGAATAAATAATATTTTCCAACTCGTAAATAATTATTTTATCACCGGACATGGTCTTGGTCTGTTCGAACTCTTATTGTATATATTTAACACTAGACTAATATTTTATTCTCTAAAATAAATATTTTATTCACAAAATAGTAAATAAATACTTATTAAATATTGAATAATATAAATAAATATATTATATTCACAATCTGATGAATAAATATTTATTTAATTTATACGATCAATATAACTTAAATAAAATTATTCCCCATTCTTTAGAATTAAAATTTTCCCATTAATTAAATTCAAATAGAATTTAATCGAGACCACCAAAAACACTTAGTGTGTCACCCTCTAGTATTCTTTCTCTTTGGAATTAGGCAGACTTACCTAAAGTCCAAGATTACTACCTAAAAACAAGTCAAGGCACTCAAGAGAAAGAATATAATGTCACAACTATGAAAACCACATACAAACACTCATTGTGTAATATAATCCATTTGTCACATAATCTCATCAAGTAGGTTTCATAACTATGTCATCGACTTATATGCTTGATACATTATTCTTTGACTATCAGAAATAAATTCATTGTTACATCATGGACATGGAATTTAGGGCAACAGTTCTATTTCAATCAAAGGGCCAAAATAACAACTTCCATAAATATGGAAGGGACAAAACCTTTTTTGAATTATACATTAATTACATGTCATTCGTGACACACCCAATTTATCTTACTTCCCTCCATCATACGGTGTGACAGTTTTCCTCTAAAAATCTAAATGCGTAAGTCATGACAAGAATTGATGTTAATATTAAAGTCTAAAGACCATTACACATGCTTGTAGATAGGAATATTCGATAACACCAAAACATATGAAATTTCTACTAACGAGTCTCTTCTCATAATCTCCCATCTTAGAAAAAACTAAGTGTGAACTTCATGACAAAAAGTTTTATCAGATTATGATTACTCACACCTGGCAGTATATATACTATGTTTCCCATCATATTATGTTATCCAACTTCAGAACTACATTCATAATATTGACATAACATTTCAAGGTTATCATCATATCGAGGAACTACTATGACCTTATCTATACGACAAACACTCTAGGAAATTATTACATTACAGTCAAGAAGAATAAAAAATGTAATAATATGCTCAATTTAATTTTTAATAAATTAAATATTCAGGTAATTAAAGTTCAAAAAATTGGTTCTAGGACACCAAATCTAATAGTGTAGTGTTATACATTTAGAAGTGTTAGAAAAAGTGACGGTGTTGTGAGTTGGTTGGATTGTTTTTGAACTCATAGGTTGAGTTTCAGTGTTTAATTATATATATATATATATATATACTTGTGAATTATTGTGATTTCTATGAACACCTCACCCATGTCAAGCATGATGTGCCAACACATGAATATTTAAATGGTGGTGTTTTCCCAACAACAGATGATGAGGACAGATGGATGGGTACCTGATCTTTCCCGCTCTCTCTTCTAGGCATGGTAGGTATTACACAAGCTATGATGTTCATAGGTTTTTTTGTGCATTAGATGGTGGTTGTGATAGTCCATGTGTTTTCAAGCGAGGTGTGGTAATGCTTGTGGGCGATGGCTCATGTGTTTTCATGTGAGGTATGAACATTCTTGTATGGGTGGCTTCTGGTGGGAGTCTTGCATGGTAAGAGGAGGGAACTAGGTTGATGTCCTATATGTTCACGATACCCTACTACACTGGTTTTGGTAGTGGTTTTGTTTTGGATTATGTATTTTTGGGTGAGATGTGATGTAGTTGTGCTTGTGGGGTGGCGAGCCTAGGTGTCTTCAGGCGAGGTGTTTTTTGACCATTCTTGTGGGGTGGTTTGGTATACTGAAGATATGGTAGCACTGGGACATTATAAATTTGGTGTGAGGGAGGCATACCAGTGGGAAAGCGATATAGGGTACCCTTATCAATGTGATTCCAATTACATTATATTACTTGACTTGCGTTATTTGGAGAGCGTGTCTTGGCGAGTCTGGGTTTGGATAGTATACATGTATAGGTGTGGTTTTGTAATGTTGTTTTCTCACTAGTGCATTAGTACACTTCTTTCACTTGTGCACGATAAACTTTGGTTTACCTAGTAAGTATACTTGTATGATCATCCTATATATATAAAACATTATTAATATTTCCATGAGGATTACATGGACCATGTTTTTCATTACAGGTTTGGACTTTTAGATTGTCATTGTGTCACTGTTTTAGCTATACTTGTGGGTATTTTATTTGGAGAGTTTTATTTTTATTAGTTGTATTTATACATGCATTGTGGGATGGTTTTTTATTTTATTATATATATGTTATAGAGTTTATTAATGTTTATTCATCTTATCTCCCGATCTTGTTTTCTTATAGAGGGTAATACATATTGTATTTTTATATTTTTATACCCTTGATGATATTCTCCAACCCGGGTCCTACTAAAGGAGGGACTCGAGGTCATTATCTCTCTACCTTCATTATGGTATCTTTGGAGGGAGCTCTTTGTGACAAAGTGGAATCAGAGAAAATGGCCGAGAGATTGGGTGGAGTTTAGAGTTAGGAATAGTGAGTAATGTATGGTTTATTATGAAAACAATGTTAGTTTACCATGGTGCATGCCATAGTCGAAGGAGATCTACTAGGACATGAGATTTTAGGGGGGCCCATGATCTAGTTCATAGACTCTGGGGTTATTGAACGACCAAGTGAGATTGACCTGCTTGTAGAGTAGAGGCCATGGAAAGGTACATGCAACATGATAGATTGTGTTCTTGTCTGAATTGGGTTTTTTTGGAATATTAAAATGGATAAATAAATGAATGAAATTAATTAAAATGAATCTCAGTAAAATTCCATACTACCTATGTTAAGAAATCCTTATTTTACTTTTAGTTATGGCTCTTATTCATTGGGAACATGTGGATCAGATAGTTGAGGTTCAACATGATAACTAGGTTGATCATTATATATTTGATCTGGAATCGGATGATGTGGCTTGGAAGAAGGAATTGCAGGCCTTCCAACGAATGGAATTTTGGAAGTACAAGTGTAATGTTTCAGATTTGGAGATAAAGAGCTATCTTGACGAGCTCAAGATCTCTTTCATCTTGATTTGGGCCTCGATGGAGTATTTCATCCCTTTGGAATAAAATCAAATGCGGGGAGTTGCATTCCAGTGGAGGATGTTGTACCATTATGAGTGGAAGGAGGAATATGTTTTGTTGTTCGACTTGCAGAAGGAGTTTATGGAATATTTCCATTCATTGACCATGAAGGTAGTGAAGATTAATGAGCTTCTTTCTCTTGAGTAGGGGAGCATGTCAATGCTGGAGTTGGGAATAAAGGTTAAAGGACCTTCTTTTTTTCCTATATCCTTTTCCAAATGAGGATTCTCGCGTGAGATGTCTTGAGGAGGCACCAAATCCTTCTATCAAGTATATAGTTACTACTTTTCTATTTACAAAATATGTTGAGGTTTATAATAAGGTAGAGGTGACCCAACAAATGCACATGGGAGATGGTTTTACATGGGAGGGGAACCAATATGGTTCCTCAATGAGAAAAGATTCCATAGGTAGGTCTTAGTAACCAGGACCTTTGAGTTTTTGATAAGTTGGTAGCCGACCTCAGTAGTTCCTTTTTGGCATTTTGGGGCTAGTAGTTTCCTTGATTTTCTTGGGAGCTTTGTGCCAGCATGTTTTGGTTGTGGGGTTTATGTCCATAGTCAAAACCAGTGTCTAGTGATTCCCCGATCTCAGTTTTTGGAGGTGGAAAAATTCAGAACTATCCTCAACATTAGTTTCCACTGAGATTTTTTCATCTATAGAGGCAACATACTTATACTCCACTGAAGGGATATAGAGCATGTAGAGGTCGACCTTAGTATGTTCCTAGAATTTAGGGATCGTGACCTGAGTGTGGTCATGGAGATGGTCATCAGCAGAGAGGTAGAGGAGTTGGGTGTGTTCAGTTTCATGTATTGGAGGCAGTTGTTCCATAGAGTCAAGGGATTTTCAAAGGTATAATCAGTTTTTTTGTACTCTTTCAGGTTTTTTTTGATCTAGGAGCTTCACACTCTTTTGTTTCACCCGCTCTAGCTCATTCTCTGGGACTATCCTTATAGAGGATCCCCTTGCCATTGGTGTTGACTATGTCATTCAAAGCCTAGACTGGCTTGTTTGATGTGTGATGAGGATTTAGACTGATTATGAGGTCACATAATTCCCTTGGGGATCTTTTCTTGATACCAATGAAGCCATATCATGTTATCCTCATCATCGTCTGATTTTATTCTTTAAATTCTGTTATTGAATGATTTTGTAGGAGATTCATGTTTTTGGATGTGGATGGTCAGTGTGTGCCTTTCATTGGTCATCAGAGTTGTTACATGGGCAGTCAGTATGTGGAACCCTTATTTCCTTATTAGCTGAGTTTTAAATGGAATCAGTGGATGTTGGGAAGGTAGAGGTTCCCAGGAGCGTTGGGAAGTTCATGGATCTTATTCCCAAGGAGGTTTTTTTGTCTATTTTGTAATATAATTGTTTCCCAGTGCTTCTCTGATTTCGATGGTTTCCTATCAGATGACACCTTCTGAGTTATAGGAGTTGAGTATTCAGATAGGTGGTTTGATGCAGAAGGTTTTTATCTGAACGAGTGTATCATTGTGGGTTCTTCCAGTGTTCTTCACAAAGAATATAGACGGTAATCTAATACTTTTCATAGACTACTAGATTATGAATCATGCGATGGTCAAAAACTGTTACCCTCTTTTAAGGATAGATGAATTTTCGACAAACTAAGAGGGGTGACTTGGATTTCTAAGATCGATATGTGGTCTAGATATCACCAGTTGAGGGTGATGGAGGGGGATATCTCAAAGAATACCTTGAGATATAGGTATGGCTACTTTGAATTTTTATTCACCTCATTTGATGTCACAAACATTCCAGTTGTGTTCATGGGGCTTATGAAATCCATTTTCCATGAGTTTTTGGACCGATATGTCATCCTATTCATCGATGATATATTCTTCTACTTGAAGTCAGAGGAGGAACATGCCAAGAATCTTCGAATTTCCTTGCATATTTTTGATGCCACCATCTCTATAGAATGTTGTCCAAGTGTACTTTCTGGACCGAAGAGGTGCATTTCCTTAGGTATTTGGTGTCTCAGCAGGGTGTGGCAGTAGACCCGTTGAAAGTTGAAGCAGTTTTTTTCTTGAAATGCACCAAATAATGAGGAAAAGTTTCATAGTTTCCTTGGTCTCACATGCTATTATTGATGTTTTGTAACTGATTTCTCTTGATTTTTAGCACCGTGGATATTTTTGAATAGGAAGTACCAAAATATTTTGTGGAGTGATATGTGTCATGTAATATTTGACTACCTTAAGGGGAAGTTGGTCGGTGCTCCAGTGCTTCTACTATTAGAGGAGGGTGTGTTGTATGAAGTTTTCTATGACGCAATCCATCTGGGATTAAGGTGTGTCCTGATGCAGTAGATGGAAATGATCTCTTATGGGTTTAGTGAGTTATTCCCTCACAAAAGTAACTATGTCACCTACGATCTAGATGTAGAGACAATTGTGTTTTCACTGATTTTATGACGATATTACCCCATTGGAGAGTGATTTGTGGTCTTCTAGAAAGGGGAATGTCATTACTGATGCTTTGACAGGAAAGTCACATAAATATGTCATTTGGGAGTCTTTGGATGCTTGGAGAGTGATTTAGGAGTTTTTATCCTTATAACTATATGAATGGTTGGATAGTAATAGAGGCTGATTGTTTCAAATAATTGTTCAGTCTTCACTGATGCAACAGGTTGAGGAGTCTTAGTGGGGAGACTCAGAGGCATACATGTTGCATGATCATGTTTTCCATGGTGATGTTCCATAGGGATGGTCGGGGCATTTTCTGTACCATATGTTGTTTCATGGGAGGTTGTTTTTTCCAGTACTGATGATTGAAGTATTCCTTCGTGAGTTTTATAGCTCATCACTGGTGGTACACCCAAAAGTTTCCAAAATTTACCATAGATTAAGGACATAGTTTTGGTGTCTCAAGATGAAATTGGAAGTAGTATAGTTTTTGGCTAAGTGTCCAGTTTTCTAGTAGTTAAAGTTCAAGAATCATGTTTCGGAAGGTTTCTTGCATCCCTTGGAAGTTCCCAAGTGAGAATGGGATGAAATATTGATGGATTTAATCATAGGGTTACCCAAGGCCCAGGGATATTGCAATGTTATCTAAGTGATCATGGATCAGTTTAAGAAATCATCCCAATTATTAGTGATCCGGGAGTTGGGCATAACTGATGCTTTTTCCATGAGGTACATGGATGAGGTAGTACATTTTCATATAGTTTTGAGGCCCATTGTATTAGATAGGGATGTTTATTCAACCTCACGAGTCTGGAGGGGATTGTTTCCTGATTTGGGAATTAAACTACGCCTTAGTACTGCTTTCCACCCCCGACAGATGGACATACATAATGGACTATCCCGACATTGGAGAATATCTTGAGGGCGTGTATATTGGACTTCAGTGGATCATGGGTATGAAACCTGCCTTTGGTAGAGTTCTATTATAATAATAGTTATCACTCTTCCATTATCATGTCCCTATTTTACACCTTGTATAAGAGATCATGTTGTTCTCTGTTATGCTGTAAAGAGGTTGGGGAGACATCCATTCTTGTTCCCGATGTAGTTGAGAGCACGACATAAAATGTTCAGCTTGTTTGTGTGGGGATGAAAGCAGTAAAGTACCAGAAGAAGTCTTATGCCTATTTCAAAAGGGGGCCCTTGTAGTATGAGGTTGGGGACCACGTGTTTATGAGGTTTTCCCCTCTACGTGGGAAACAGAAGTTTAGTAGAGGGAGTAAGCTTTCTCCCATGTTTATTCGGAACATTGAGGTGTTGGGGAATGTTGGAGAGGTGGAATATAAGTTCTCACTACCACCACGGTTAGGGAGTATCCACAATGTCTTACATGTCTCTCAGCTGCTTCAGTATCTTTAAAATTACTCTCATGCCATTGACTATGGAGAGTTGGATATTGAGGACAACATGATGATTGTGGAATGCCTAGTAGAGATCTTGGATTGCCAAGAGAAGGTGCTGCATGGATGGACCATATCTTTAGTTAATGTATTGTGGAGGTATGGTGGCCTAGATTAGAGTATTTGTGAATGAGATACATATATCTTTTCTAAGTACCTATAGTTTTGTTGAGTTTTTCCTTAATCTATTTTTCTTTGCGATGTGATGTTTGGATCCTGCTGTTTTTGAGATGAGCTTTTTTCCTTTGTTTATAATGTGTGTTGTGTGATGTGTGATAAATTCGTAACATTTCAAAAGGGTAGGACATGATTCCAAATCGAGATAAATTAACTGTGATGTGATTAAACTTGTGCACGTGATTCAGTACCACCCATAGTGGATAGTATCTTAACATGGATGATGGAATTCCTTAATTTGTGTATTTGGGATAATGCAGTTTGTTGGTTTTCAATGGTTGTGAGGTAGTGTGGTTGTGTGAGAGGAGATGTTTTGTAGTTGTGTTTTCGTGGTTATGAGGTTGTGTGATATGTTTGTTTTCATTTGGTTTTCCGTGTTGGGCAGGTGGTCGCATTTGGTGTATGATGAGATCCTTGAGAGGTATCTCCTGGGGTGGTTATTCAGAACCCTTTCCTTCTAGGATTGGTTTTGGATTCATGGGTGTAAGAATCATTCTAGAGGTATTATATGTAATGATATGTGTCCTTATAGTCTGTTACATTGTTGTTTATGAGTGTCTGAGGTGTTCAGGGGGGCTTCCAAGTGTTTTCAGTGGAAGATAGAGGTGCAATAGAACTGTAGAGGGAAATAAACATCATGTAACTTTTTATCCAATGTGAAAGTTGTTTTTATAGCTTGTCTAGGGTCCGTTCATGACGTGCCGATTTTTTGGGTAAAATAATTAAAAAGAAACACATTTTTTAGTGAAATCAATACCCTAGTATTACATGACATGAAATGGGATTACACATCATATAAATCCCCGATGTAGTATAGTTTTAAAAGATATTTTCCATATGAATCATCATTCATTCAATCATTCCTTCTTCTTGATATAATTTTGGGTGAAACCTAGGCACCATGAGGATTTCATCCATCCCTCTTCCCCCCTCTTTGATTCATTGGTCCCAGTGGTTTTTCATTGGAAATATGTGGTAATCACTTCTTTTTGTAGGGTTTTCTCCCATTCTTCTTAACAGTTTCACTAGAGTAGTGTGGTTTTATTTAGGTTGTTTGTTGGGGTGCATTTTGATGGTCTTTGGGTACGTTTTAGGTTGATTTGTGGTTTTTGTGGTGCGTTTGTGTTTTTTGTATGTTCTTCTTTTCCTTGATGTGTGCAGAGAGTCAGAAATGTTTCTTTGTGGTAGGGAATCTCTCATTTCTTTTTATTGTGTATCATGTGGGAGGGGTTCTCTTTTTATTACCCATGATTCCTGGTTTTGCTGACTTAATCAAATATAAAAAATTGGATAATTGAAATGTAAAGGGTTAGAGGGGTTTTATTTTCATGATTTTATAGATTCGATATTATTTATGATATTTTGGATTGTTCGAGCTTGATTCCCTGATAAAATTGTGGTTGTTGGGGGCTTTGTTTGGGCTTGACATATGTGTTATGTCTGTTTATTTGGTTGTGATTGTTTTGATATCATGCTAAATTATAAATTTGTTAATTTCTTATATCTAGTTAATAAATAGTTTCCCCAAGATTATGGTTTGTGTGATAACACCCCTAAAATAAAGTGTACGGTGATAAAAGACCCTTTATAAACTTGTAAATGGATATTTATGTGTTGTGATGTGTGGCCATGATTTTGGGGTGGTAATGTGTGGTTTAGGTGTGGTTGGGGCTTCTGGGGATGATTGTTTGTTCGTTGTTTTTTTAGGGTGGTGAGGTGGATTGTGGGTGGTGCTTTTAGGGCGGTGATGTGGTTTGTTGGTCGTGCTTTTGGGTCTACGGGGTGGTCTTTTGGTCATGCTTTTGAGGCAGTGAGGTGACTATATGATGGGAATTTTGAGTTGTTTACGATATGTGGTTTCTTTGTTCTAGATTCCTGGGTAGTGATAGAATAAATAACTATTTAACAATGTCTGAAATGACATGGGTTGGTTTGGTTAATGGAATGGAAATGGTTAGTGGATAAATAAATGATGAGTTGTGTGGTAAAATGAGGTTGATGATAAATAATGAAATGGATGGTGTAACACCCCATAGATTTAAAAATAATTTTTTTAGAATATAACACACACAACACTGTGTCTCTATGAAACTACACTTTGTTAATATAGTTATTTCCCCAAGTCATTAATCATAATTTTTCCTATTTTATGATTTGAATTTTGAAAAACGTACATATACTGTTGCGATAAGTATAATATTTAGAGTCTGATATGATCAAAATAATTTTTAGTGAATAGTAACATGATCTTAAGAATAGTAATATGAACATTATGAATTTTAAATTGGCCTAATTAATAGTAACATCACCCATGAAAGTATACATAAAATTTAAATACCTTATAAATGAAAGTATGATAAAATTATATTTTTCTATAAGTAAGTTAGTATTTTAAAATTAAGTGTTGGTATTTTTTTAGTGATAAATATTTAATTAATAAATTGATTTAAAATAAAATTATTTTCATAAAATGTATCCATATGTCAATATTTTTGGATCTTTTGATTTTAGAATAATTTACTTAGACCTTAATTAATTTTTCAGAGTGTTATAAAATCAGTTTTAATTTAAAAAAATGTATTTAAATATTTTAATTAAAAAATAAAATTACCATATTTAGAAAATTATTTTCATAAAATTGAGTTTATTTTTTAATTCTGTGCATTTAAAATTTATTTGGATTATTTTTTGGATTTTTTGGAAATACTTGAATTTTTAGTGAATAGTAAAATGCAATAATTTACAATATAAATGTATTATAAGATAACTACAATATTCCTTGAGTCATGGCTATTTTAATAACCCTTTATTAGAACTCACATAAACTTATTACCATGTTTAACCACAAGAATCAATACTATTGGTTTTCTTGAGAAAAATAATAAAATAAGGAATATAATAAGGAGAAATCACACATCTCTTCCACAATAAAAACCACCACCACCCCCTCTCCTCCTCACTCCTTTAAGACATTAATATTGTCAAAGTTATACTAGAATCCTCTTCTATAGTCTCTCCTTATGTCCACAAGCTCTTTGTCTTAAAAAAATACCAAAACCCTTTCCCTTAAGGAAGTTCTCAAGGATGAGTATTCCAGAGGTAAAATCATTATTCTTTTCCTTTTATGTTCTTTTCAAGTTCTTTCATTTATTATACTATCCTCAAATTATCTATATAAATGATCATGATAAATCCAATATCATATATATAATGTAATGATATCATGTTAATGGAATATCATTCATCAATCTCCTTTCCCTATATCTTTTATTTTAAATACTAAATCATTCTCTAGGATGTGTGAATTTACAGTCTTTGTGGATGATAAACTTTCGTTCTTTAATTTCTCTTTCAAGGATGGTAATGAAACCATTTTTATGGTTAAAATATATTATAATATATTTATAATATTTTATTTAAGGTTCTATAACCATTATATATACATGATATTAAATAATAGAACAAAACTAGTTCGTTGTGAATCAAAAACCGATAAAATCAAGTTAAACAATTATCATTAACATGTTATCTAATGGTTCATCCTTATATATGAAAAAATAATAATAAATCACACCAATTACAGTTATGGTTATTCATTAATAGCATTTAATTCCAATTACGGTGAATTATAACCATTTTACATGAACTACATGATATATAATCAAGTGAACCAATCATGAAATCAGGGAAACAGACACTTCGAAATGATGGAATTCATTCTTATAACTTATCAAAATGCCAAAAATGAACATAATAAAACTATGATGAATCAAAAAATTATACAAAATTTAATTAATTAATTAATTAATTTAATTTGATTATCTGGGATGTTAAGGTCAAGTGCAGAACTCATTCAGCCATAAGGTAAGGGTTTTCTCACCGAACCTCCATTTTCATTCGGGTTGTGCTTTATTCCTTTATAAACCAATGAAGTTATTCATCTATTTTATATAATTCTTATAAATATTGGGTACATGTTCTTAAATCATGTATTCTGATAAGTTCATCTTTCATTTATGGAAAATATATGTTTCAAAAGGGCCCCCTTCTAAATTCTTCACAATAAGAAAGCTCAATTAAAGGGAACTTCCTAATTTCTTACCTATTTTGATGTTCACTCTATAATCTGTTTTAATCCACCATTATTTTTTTAAAACCACTAATTTTATAATGGAAAAACTATCCTAGTTAATTTCTAGTTTTATTAAATGTTTTTTCCAAAAGAACTATTCTTTTCAAAGTAAAAGAGTATTACTCTCAAGAATTCATTGATGATTTTATTTGAGATTTTTCATCTATTTAGAAACACATCTTGAATCTTAAGATTTATTGGTATTAAAATCTTATAATTATCATCTTTCATATTTTATTAAATGTTTTATGATCAGTTAGACTTTGGATGTGATATATTGATACCATTCACAATACTACTCAAAATAGTCAGTGACTATGTCTACAGATTGGGGAAAGTTATTTCATGTGTTCATGTTGTTTATGTTTAGACTCATTAATATTATGAATGAATTCAAATTAGTAAGTTATGGTTGGGGACCTTTATATTCCATCAATGCATCAGTAAGTCAAATGAGACAAAACAGAATTGGGTTTTGGCTGAGGCCTTACCCTAGTATTTCTAGACATCTTGGATAATGCATTGATAATATGATTTATATGTTTCTCATTATGAATATATTAATTTTGATAATAGTAATTGATAAACCATGTGATTATAAGACTAGTAGAATATCTATAGTTATGTTTCATTCTCTTATGATCATTTATATGGATTTATGTAATCAGCTTTCATTCTGTCTATATTATGATCGAGTTTATTTTGAAATGAATGTGTTTGTAGTTATTCACCATGCCTAATTTTATGTTTATGATAACTTATATTTTATTACATACCCTTACCGAGAATCTGGACTCGCCCTTTTCTTATGTTTTATTTTTTCCTCAGGATGTGAAGATGAATATTATTTTGAATGACTTGCTAGAATAATCTAATATTTTTTGGGTGTTTCCAATGGAAATGCAATGTTTTTTTACATTAAAGTTGTAAGGAATATCCATATTATTCTCAAATTTATTTTTAAAGGAATGTGTATTATTTATTCACCATGCCTAATGTTTATGTGTATGATAACTTCCACTATATTACTTACCCTTACTGAGCATCTGAGATCACCCATTTCTTATGATTATTTTTCCCCAGGATGCGATGATGAATATTATTATGAATGACTTGTGGGAATAATATAATATTTTATGGGTGTTTTTAATGGAGATTAAATTTTTTTTCTCTTTTATGTTGAAATTTAAATCTTGTGTTTTATATGGTTTTCCAAAAATACTAAACTATTCATCCCTTCGGGATGTGATGTCCTTGTAAACATGAAAATCTATTAATATAAGGAATCAGCTCATGGAAAATGGGGTCGGGGTCCTCACAGATGTGGTGATTTAAATAAAATTTGATGGAAATATGAAATGGGGTTTTTGGTTTATTGTGTGGTGTTATGCATTTAGAGCTGTCAGAAAAAGTAACAGTGTTGTGAGTTGGTTTATTTTTTTGTTAACCAATAGGTTGGGATTGACTGTTTGATATTATATATATATATATATATTATTTTGATTTTTATACGCAACCCACCCATGTTGAGCAATACGTGTTGACACCTACATAGTCGCTATGCATACTTGTTCGTATGCAGATTTGGATTTCATTACTTGAAAACCACTTACTTAATACTTTATCAGAATAACAAGATGTTTTAAAATATTTAAAATTATCTATAAGGTTTATCATAAAGATTTAAAATCATAAATTCCACAAATAACTTAACCATAATTTGTAACCTACTATGGAATTTCACCTTTTTAAAACATAAAATTTTCAATACATTTAAAAAAACAGAGGATCTTTTATAGTTTAGTTTCTTGAAAAAAAGTTACATAATACATGAAAAATTAATATATTCTTATAAAAACATGAAATTTTTCTTCATTGTTTCATCCTAATTACTTTTACTACATCTCATAATCTAGGGTCATACATCAAAGGAAATGGTTATCATAAGGCCCAGTAAGTGAAAGCAAGGGAAAAAATTTACATGTGAAGTTGAGAAATATCAATAAGAACTTAAGGAATATCATAAAGGCAAGAGAAAGTGAAAATGAGGCCTAAAAAACATGAATCAAACTTTTAAATGTGGATATAACATTTAATTTATACATTCAAAAAAATATCACCCATGTTTTTCAATGATGTGTCCTAAAAATTTCCAATTTTATTCACCAAGATATCATAAAACATGTGATATCTTGGGATTAAATTATTTACCTATTGCATTGGAGTGTTATTCGGGTGAACACTTCATATCTGTAGTAGGTACTGTTCTATTTTGTAGTAGCTGTAACTATTCAGCCGATTTGGGCCTTCGGGACACCAGTTTGGGCGTACAGGTCTCAAGGGCCTTTGGGTCATCAAAGGCCTTCCGGCCTCAGGGCCTTTGGGACAAATAAACCATGGAATAGCCTAGTTCACACAGAGAATACCCCATAATAGGATCAGAGCAACAGGATTATCCATCACCAGAAGTAGAGCTAATCCGATTGGGAAATGAGAGGGTATGGAAACCGCCATCAGGACCAGGAACCATGTAGCTTTGTATGGGGAAATGCTAGACGAGAAGCAATGCAAGGTGGAGCGCTATGCGATCAATTATGTAGAATACGGGGAGGGCTAGTTCTAGTGGTTTGGGCCTATGGGTCATGTAATGGGAATACTATGCCTCTAGGCCTTTGGTTCATGTATTGACCTTCGAGTCGTGTTGGGTCTTGTTACTTGGGCCTACGAGTCATGTAAGGGTTCCCCTTCAACCCATAAAGGGGGGATTATCCATAATAAAAAAAGGAAGGCCTTCAGGACATTTGGTGTGGGGGATAATTCATTGTACATCTTTTTGAATACCTATGGTAAAGAAATAGGTTTGGATATTCACCTAAGGAAAATAAAAGGGAATTTCTTGAGGATAATTGAGAAATTTTGAAAAGTAAAATCAACATATTGACAGATATAAAACATAGTTTTATAAAAGGGTAAAAAATAAGAGAAATTGGTCTTCAATTCATAAAATGACTATTAATACAATAAATGGATAAAATAAATTGGATAGAGGAACATAGTTTAGAAATTTAAAAAACATACCTCGCAAAGAGGATTCTCGAGTGGAAAAGAGAAGTGTATATTTCCCTTACCTTAAAGAGTAGTTCCTAAAACATGAGAATAGAGAACTTGGGTGGCTTGAGAAATCATTTGAAGAACTGTTTGGGAGGTAAAACAATCAATGATTCATGGGGGATTAATTGAGAGTGAAATAAAATCTTTAAATTGATGGGAATTTATAGAAATATTAGAGGATTTATTTATTAATTTATAAATAAAGTCCATGGACACCTAGTTACTGGTAAATGAAAACTCATTGGTTTTCACATGGTATTTGGCCATGGTATTGGGAACTTAGAACAAATTTTATGTTATTTTAATCGATAAGAGTCAACAATAATTTTATATTACTTATTTTGGTGTGGAAAATTAATGTTTTCACAAAATATATTTTTAAAATTTAATGTTTCCATTTTAAAATTTGCAAAGGAAATTATATATTTTAAAAGTGATTAAAATATAATAAAATAAATTATATTAATAAAATAACTTATTTTACGTCTTGTATTATGGTTAATGATTTATTACACCACTTTGACATAATTATGATTTCCGTAACATATCAAAAAACATAAACTATGTCTTTACAAATCATGAAAAAAATAATATATTTTATAAAATTCATAAAAAATCACCCTAATCTAATTTTGACATGCTGATTTCAAAAATTATATTTATTTTATCACAAAAATTATCTAAATATGTTAAATTTATGTTTTAAATGTCAAAATTCTTAATAAAAATAATAGCGGATTGAAAATGCATAGTAAAATATTTGATACTTGAAAAAAATAAAAATGTTTTATCATTTATATTTAAATAAGTGTTTTAATGAAAACATTTCATTAAAATAAACATTATTCATAATAACATAGTTTATAATAATAATTATTTCTTTTCTTAAAGGTACAACCTCTATCCGAAAAAACAATTTACTAAATTTCATCTCAATTTTAATAAACAATCCTATTATTAAAATAGTAATGATGGAATAACAATATTATTTAAACAAAATAATTACACTCTATGTTCGGGATACATAGCCTCTTATTTCACCCACATTCACCCTTAGAGTAATGTGTGCGATAGTGGTATATTTGAAGGGTGTCTTGACTAACATCGATCGAGTAGTAATCTCTATTAATTTGAACTTCTCTCATAGGTGATTTTGTTCAATTTTAACTTGTTGAAGCTCTATTTAGACTTGGTAAAGGGTGAACCTCAGTCAAAAGGGCTTCAAAATACACAACTCTACTAATTGAGGTCATCAAATCTTCTTTCTGTATCAATTATCCTTTTTCAATGTTTTTCTTATAAATATAATTATAACGTTAAAATTATTATCAAGAGTATAGTTCCCAATGATCATATTGATCAATGGTCAAAATTTATCAATGGTTATATGATGATAAAAAAATATGGTCGCATTATCCTTTATGCTCAATTAATTATTAATGAGATATTTTTTTGTATATCACATATAATACAACACCAAATTTAAACAAACAATTATCATTCATAAAATTTGGGTCATTACAGTTTTGGAATAGATTGGGTGAACTAAATGGCTATTGAAGTGTGGAGAGGAGTGTAGAGGGGATATCCTTTTATATGTGGTGGAGGGGACCCTTTCTAAAAACCACTTTTAAATTTGGCACAAACTAGGTCGGGATGTCATTTGACCCGACACCCAACTAGGTCTGCGACATGGCCCGAATGGCATTCCCGATCCCCACGGGATGAAAACTAGTGTCGAGCATCAATATCATCCAAATGGGAAGGATTTTTACCCAATAAATAACTAATATCAATTAAAATAAATTGAATAAGAAAAATTTCTAACAAAAATGAATCTCAATAAATATATAAATTGATCCAGATATAAGATACAATAGAGAAAACAAATAACTAAATACCAAACCAAATAAAAATACCACTGACCTGATATTCATATGACCTCATGGTCACCACCATCCACTAACCAACCTCTTACAAGAAAAACTCAAACCAGAAACCTAAACATGAAAAATCGCTCTGGTCTGCTGAAACTGAGTGGTACAAGTAAGTTGTTATCTTAACAGCTAAGTTAGAAACCACCACAGAATACATAGATTTACTTTCCTGAAAACTATCCATTAACAGTTGTTTCAAATACATTTATGAAAATATGTTTTTCTCATTTTAATTAAACAAACACAACTCTTCCTTTAAAAAACACTACACAACAAACAACTAGTTTTCAAAGAATATTACCATTTTAAAAACCAAAACCAAACCTAAAATCCAAACGAAACAATACCAAACAGTGCTAAAATATAAACTGGAAGAATAAATAAGAAAATAATGTATTATAAAGTAAACAAGAAAATACAGATAGTACCCATGGTCATTTCGTAGAGATCCATATAGCGATCTCTGGAGGTACTCAAATCAGAATCACCTGCCTGCATATGGTGCAGTTCCGTAGTCTATAACCAAATGGCCACCCTAAACCGACCATTCTAGTGGCACATCCCACCAAGTTCTATCAAGTTAATGGGGTATCAACCCATCTAATAGGGTTTGATAAGTAACCATCCCTTGAATCTCCAAAAGATTCACATGAACCCCTTAGTAATTGTATACTATGTACGTAGGACGCCCTTGCACATGTGACTCACCATACCTATCATCACCACAATTTACAACCCCAAGCACTATCACCACCTATATGATAACCCAGATTGGAAAATCCCTCTATAGGTGTTTTCTCCATATAAGAAACCTTTCACAAGTTTCAATCGGGTCATCACTTCACATGGTCTTATAAAACCATTCTAAAAACATTCAGAAATGATAACCATGAATTTTCACTTTAAAAACCATGTTTCATTCCAAAATTACATAAGGTGCTAACCACACCTTCAATACTTTCAATTCCAATATATCAAAAAAAATTCCAAACCATTTCCAAAATACCACGTTTATATGCACAATGCCAAATGGGACTTACGTTCCAAATCCAATTCTATTTTCATCTATACTTCAAAAAGAAGTCGAAACATACAAAATATCTAGAGATTCCAAATGGGCTATCATACAATTTAGAAACCTACTACCTTTAAAATTACCAAATCGTCCATGATTTCAAATATAACTTTAAACCACTTTCATGTCATTATAAAACCAATGGTCCATTAGTAATCCATCAAGATTTTGAAGAGAATAAAGAAGGAGGATGGATAAGTGTTTTGAAAATCTATGACATTAAGATGAGTACATTTTATTCAAAACCATTATAATTTGTGGGATCATCCATGTGTGAATTTCAAGCACCCATGGATGTTTATGCATCCAATGGTTCTCCACAAGCACCCATGAAATCACAAAAATTCATTTTTAAAGGAACACAACATGTTTTCCAACCAATATGAAAAACTACACTATAAAAGTCACATTATTCCACATATAAATACCAAATAATAATTCAACCAATTAAATAAAACATATTTAAGGGTAAACACCTCTAAAATCATCCAACTTTACTTTAAAGGTTTAATTGACATTTTATCAAGCATAATAGGTGTATATATACATAGGCATAATATAAGAACCACTCCAAAATCTATTTTTAGCAAATTCTTCCAACATAAAAGCATCATAATAAATTAAAAAAATTCCTCACAAGTATGTGAAACATATTTATAAATTTATTGAAAGAATCCAAAATTCCATAGAATGAATCATAATGGAATGGTATGGAGACACCTATCTCAACGATGTGAAAATGAAATGAAATTCCCTAATAAGGAATTAGCGAGCCCCACAGATGATTCTCACACCCTATATCCAAAGTAAATAACATCATTCTCAAACCCTAACCCCTAGGGTTCATACAATAGTGAAACCCCATAGGAAACCCAAGTAAAACAAGAGTGGGAGATATAAAGGATAGAAAATGTCCAAAATCCTAAAAACATACCTTAGAAGCTTGGGGGAGTGCCAATGGAGGGAGGATAATCAAAGAGATAGGAGTCTTGGGACTGCTTCGTGTGCCAAAATCGACCAAGGTGGAAGTGGCATGATTTTGGGATAAAAATTAGGGAGATATAAATAGGGTTTTTAAAATTTAAAATTTTTGGGAAACTTGCATGGTTTACCAAACCACATGGTAGCTACTGTCCCAAAGGAGAACGACTACACAACTAACCCACACGGTTTGACTTACCGTGATCAAATCATACGATAACTTATTTACAACTCCAAGACTTTTCACATGACTACATGGACTAGGAAACATGGTTTCCACTAACCGTGTGATGCCCATGCACCGGCCCAAAATTCACTCAAGGCATAAAAACAAAAAAGTTTATGACGAGTGCTCAATAGGAACCTCCAACAAAACATAAAAATCAAAGAAGAAAAATAAAATAAGAGGATTTTCAAGTTTGGGGTGTGACAATTCTCCCCACCACAAACACTTTTTACCTTAGAAAGTCCCTCGTTCGATAATTAACCAAGACTCTAATCCATGCTCGATCAAAACCGAAAGAAATAACAAACCTCGGGGTGGCCTTTCACTCAACAGGTCACACCAGACCGGTCAATAAGAAACCACAACACAAATATCAATGAGATAAAATGAGAGAGCTCTCTCCACAACAAGAACTAAAATAACACGATGAATATTTAAACCCTCAACACCACAAAACCTATACATGAACTCCAACCAATCATCCCTGGGTCATCTAACATGGGAACAAGGGAACACCTAACATGAATAAGAGACCTCCCACACAAACCCAATTCCCCAAAACAATGTAAAACTCACAAAAAGAACTTGAACCAAATGGTGTACCAAATACAACATTCATCAATTCCACAGAACTCAGGCTTCTTCAAACAAACATACCTAAAACCAAAACTAACCCACAAAAGGGATAAGAACATTCAAGGAAGAACAAATGATTCAAAAAAAAAATTTATATTAATATAATCACCAATCTTCTTACAAAACTATAAAAACCCACAAGAAAAAAAATAATCACAAGAAGAAACATCGAATGTCTCCACCCCTACACTGGAGATGAAAATAGTTCAAGGCCTTCTGCACCTCCAGAAATTCCCAGAATGTATGCATGATTTACCTCAAGGACTATGACTAGAGACCTAATGATTGAAGAATATTCATCCTCCATTAACAACGTCATCTTTCGGAGGCACTTCCTGTGAAACTTCTCCAGATGACACAGACAGCTGCAATGATGGCATGTGTTTAGAGGATTGCGACAAGATGGCTTCGATTCTCGAACGAAGCACACTGGTGGAACACAAGTGAATGGTCTGATGAACTAGAATCCAGAACCAATGGATAATACTCCATATTTTCCTTCGGCATTCACTCTTTTCTAGATGAAGAACCTTATCGAGAAACAAGGAACATTGGATTTCTAACTGGCAGTTCTCTGGAAACTAACTCGGCTAGAAACGCTTCGTCCACCAAATTTTCTAAACGAAGATCCTTGGTGGAGGGTACTCGCTCCTTGAACTCTGTATGAAGACCCCAATTAAAAATATAAGTCTTCAATAGATCCTATGATGCTACATTTAGAGAAAATAAAACTATCTCCTTGATGTTATCAACATAGCCCTTCATCGTCCGATGGTCTTGTTGAATACTCATGATCTCTTCCCACTTCTTCATCTTCACCTCCTCAGGTATAAACCATAGAACAAAGATGGACATGAACACTTCCCACATCATTCCAACTTGCTTCGATGGAGGGAAAAGCAACTCTCATTCATCCAAATATGGTCCATAAAACAAACCCAGGGCAACACAAACTCTAACAGATTCAGGTGTTCCCATCAATTTGAAGACACAATCAACATTCTCCAACCATTTTACTGCCTCTAATGAAATTCAATTACCTAAAAAGGTAGGCAATAACAAAGAAGAAACAGAAACTAGGAAAGACCAACTGGACTCTTTGGGAACCTTTCATAGTAGAATATTTTGAACAACGCGATGAACAAAAAATCAAAACCATCATTATTCCAGAACACAATTGAAATGAACATCCTGATCCAAAACATCATGATCACAAACCAAACACATTCACACACAACCAAAAATTAGATTTTCAAAAATCACCACTTCTATTTTAATTTCAAAACTACTTTCTTACAAGGACACTATCCAAAACCCAAATCCACTTTTCACAAAATAAGAATCAACTTTTCAAAGAATAACAAAACCCGAATCATTTCCCACTCAAAACACATTTTAGAAAAATATATCCAAACCATTAATTTCAAACTCTCACCCATGGAACCCTATGAAAAATCACATGTCTGTCAATAAATATCCACTAATATCATCCAATAACATGTTCAGAATTTCACTCTATATATTTACCCACGCACCTGTGAACTTTCATAAGGAGTAAAAAGGGTCACACTTACCATTTCATTATCAAAACCCAATTGTTTTCCTAATTTTCTATCCAAAAAATTTTCCATTAAAACTCATTTTTTCCATCAAATACCATTAGAGACCATTCATTTCCATTTTCAAAAACCATTTTCATTTCAATATTCACTCAACACAACCAAAACCAAATCAAATCAAAACATCCACTAACAAAGACCAATGACAACGAACAACTCATATCGAACCACTAGAATGATTAATTAGTGGATATGCCTAACTTGGAAACATAGTAGTGGGTCATGAACCAATCAAGAACCGAAACTAAGAGGTCGTTGAACTGTGTACTCAAACATCACAAGGGTCAGTACCCCATGTGAGATCATGAAATAACACTGACTCCCATCCATTGACATTCCTCAATCCAAAAAAAGTATAAAAGACTCAAATCATGGACTACCCCTGGAATCTCAAGGATCAGAACGAGTAAGAGTTTTTGATGATCTTCCCGTACCTACCTCCCAAGTCCCAAAAATCTTAATCTCCAACTACCGAACACCCCAAATAATAAATGGTGTCATCTAATACAATTTTTTCCAAAACCAGACCAGTTTGGGGCATCAAAATAATATAAATGGGAATGATTTTTTCCAAATAAATAACCAAGATCAATTAAAATAAACTGAACAAGTAGAGGCATTAAAAAAACAGAATCTCAATAAATATGTAAACATACACAGATACAAGATACAACTAAGAAAACCAAAAAGTAAATACAAAACCAAACCAAAACACCACTAATGCGATCTCCATGTGACCTCATGTTCACCACCATCCACTAAACAACCAACTACAAAGGAAAATCAAACCAGAAACCTGAACCTACAAAATAACTCTGGTCTACTGGCACCAAATGGTATAAGTGGGGTGTTAGATTAAAATCTTAGTTTTCAAACACCATAAAATACATGTATTTTCCTTTCCCAAAAATTTCCATTAACACTATTTAGAAATACATTTATGAGAATAGGGTTTTATAATTTTAATTAAACAAACACATCTCTTACATTTAAAAACACTAAACACAACATCACTAGTTTTCAAAGAATATTACCATTTTTAAATCCAAAACCCAATCTAAAATACAGAAAAATAATAATACCATACTATGATGAAAAATAAATAGGAATAATAAATAAGAAAACAATGCAGTATAAAGAAAAAAAATACAGATAGTACCCATGGGAATTTCCTAAAAACCCCTAGAGCCATCCCTAGACGTACTCAAATCAGCCTCACCCACCGGCATATGGTGCGACTCTATAGTCTATAAACAACCGGTCACCCTAAATTGACTAATCAAGTGGCACATCCATCTAAACCTGATCATGTCTAGGGGGTACCAACCCATCTAATCAGGGTTGATAAGAAACTATCACTTGACCCTCTAAAAGGTGTCTAGGAAACTCATGGTAATAGTATAATGGGTAAGTAGGAGGCCCTCTCACGTGTGACTCACCTTACATGTCGTCACCACAATTCTATACTGAAAACACTAACACCACCTATACTATAACCCACATATAAAAATCTTTATACAGGGGTGACCGTCATTTAAAAATCCTTTCACCAGTTCCAACCAGACCATCACATAACATGGTCTTATAAAAACTTTCTAGAAAACATTCAAACATGTCAATCAAGAATTTTCACTTTTAATTCCACATTTCATTACCCAAACAACATAAGGTTTCAACCGAGTCTTCAATGATATAAATTCCAATATATCAAAAAAATATTCCAAACCATTTCCAAAATACAACATTCATGTGCATAATTCCAAAAGGGCTTATGTTCCAAATCCAATTACATTTCCAACACCACTTCAAAACTAAATTGAAACATACAAAATATCTAAAGATATCAAATAACATCTTGTTCCATTTAAAAAACAACTACCTTTTGAAGTATCAAATGGACCATGCTTTCAAATATAATTTTCAACCACTTTAATGTCATTATAGAACCAAGGGGCCATTAATAAAACATAAAGAGTTTAGAAATAATATAGAAGGAGGGATAAGTGTTTTGAAAATTTAGGTCTTTAAGTTGAGTAAATTTTATTCAAAACCATTAACATTTGTGTGCTCATCCATGTGTTCTTTCCAAGAACCCATTGATATTCCCACATCCAATGGTTCTCTAGCTCCCATGAAATCAGAAAAAGTCATTTTTAAAGGAACAACACATGTTTTACAACCAATATGACAAACTAATCTATGAAATTGACATCTTTTCACATATAAATCCAAAATCAAAATTCATCCAATTTAATAAAACATATCTAAGGTTAAACACCACTGAAATATTCCAATTTTACTTAAAAGTTTCTATTGACATTTTATCAAACACATTAGGTGCATATATACATAGTCATATTTGAAGAATCCCTCTGAAAACTATTTTTAATATATTATAACAACATGATATCATCATAATAAATTAACCAAATGCATTAAAAGCATGAGAAATATATTATTAAATTTATTGGAAGCACCCAAGAATCCTTAGAATGAACCAGGAAGGAAATGTATGGAGACACCTAGGTGAACGGTGTGCAAATGAAATGAAACTCTCGAGGAAGGATGAACTGAGCCCTACAGATGATCCACACCCCATGGATCCAAAGGTAATCTGTTCACACCCAAACCCTAAACCCTAGGGTTCTTCCAAGAGGGAAATACAAATGGGATCATAGGGAAACCAGGAGAGGAATAGAGAGGATAAAAAAATGGACAAAAACCTAAAAACATACCTTAGAATCTTGTAGGAAAACCATTGGAGGGAGGAGAATCAAAGGGAGAGGGGTCTTGAGACCCTTTTGTGCACCAAAATCCATTAAGGAAGGCATGGCCAGATAAACAGAGGGAAGTGTGAAATATGGTTTTTAATATTTAATCTTTCTCAACAGCTCGCACAATTTACCAAACTGTATTCCAAGTATGTGGTAGATACTGTCTAAGAGGAGAACGACTTCACGACCAAATCGCATGGTTTAACTTACCTTGCATTAGTCTGTCTAACTTTAGGACCTACCACACAATTACTTTGGATGGTCCGCATGGTTTCCACTAACCGTGTGTTTCTTGTGAATGGGACAAAAATTCATATAAAACTAAAAAAAGCATAAGTTTAAGTTTGTAACTCTATCAAAACTTCCACTAAAACATCTAAAGGAAAGAAAATCATAAAATAATAGTATTTTTAGGGTCAAGGTGGGACACATTTTCCAACAAAAAATACAAAATGATAAAGAAATTTCTAAGTAAAATGCTTAAAAATGACCTCAGATTCGTAGTTGGGGTAGGATAAGGTTAAAATATTTCCAGAGAATAGGATTTAGACATGTTTTTAGGTTATTTTAAAACTTATCTCTTTAGCTTATCCTTTCGGTAAACTCGTTTTCACCATAATCGTGATAATTAACATTAACTATTTTTACTATTAATTATAAATAAATATTAATTAAAACTTATTATATAATATAAATTTTGATGATTCCAAATACGGAATCTATTTTACGAAATTCAATTCATAGTGGTGACATAATTTAATTTAAAATAAAACATGCAAATGCAATGAAGAAATGGATTTCCAAACAAAAAGTTTTCTAAAAAAATATTTTATATCAAAACTAAACATGAAATTGATTCCAATCACCTAAATTGGATTAATTATAACATGATTGATCTAATTTTACTTTTAAAAATTTTTTAAATTAAATATAACTTTGTAAATTATATAAATAAAAATAAAATTTTCAACATAAGTTAATATTTTTCACTATTAATCAAAAATAATAATTTTTCCATAAAATTCTCAAAAATTCACTCAAGGATAATTTTAATATGTTTATTTCAAAAATTAATTTAATTTTAGGAAATAAATTTTTAAAATTAAGTAAAAATTATTTTTGAAATGAGTCCGCAAAATGCGACAAATACTCTATTATTTTTAAATACAAATTATTTTAAAAAAATTTCTTTTATTCCCAAGGATTTTTAATTATATTTATAATCAATTGATAACCAAGGAATTTATATATAAAATTTTAAACAAGATATTTTCATAATTTATTTAATTTTATTCATATTTTCCAATTTAACATCTAGTTTATAATGGTATACTATATTATGGTTCATTTAGACTCATGGTTTCATATGACTCAAGATATCAAAAATATTAAATTTATTTTAAAATGAAATATATTGTAGAGTCTCATGGTGTTCCAGTAATTTATTATTTTAATTTTTAATCAACCAATTCAATTAATTAATAATAATAGGTCAACTCCATCCTTGGCATGATGATGCATCACATGCATCAAAAATAAGCATTAAGTCATAGGGAAAATACCAAGGGCTACATACCTATTTTGAGAAGCTCGTCTCTTTTTTTACAAATCTCTATAGCTACAACCAAGGAATATCTATGCCTCACCAAGTCCACTTGAGCCCAAATCGATGAATTAACATCAAACATTAATTAATTACATATAGGAACATATAATTATGGGGATTCTTCATAGGAGAGTGGGTTGTTGTGTAGGTGATTTTCTAGGCTAATAAATATTGGAGTTGGTTGGGTTACAGCTATGTCAGAGAGTGTAAGTAATGTGTTATGGGTTAGCACGTGGGGTAGTTTGGTAATATGTGTGGACAGTTGTTAGTAGGTCAGTTATGTAGTGGTTGGGAGAAATAAATAAGGGAATGTGTATCTGGGATGCGAGAATGGTTTTAGAGTTTTTACTTCAATAGAAGATTTGATCGGTGGGTAGTCCATGTCCTTAGGAGAGGCATCCTCCAGAGATTCTCTCTATTTGTTTGTTTTCTCCTCCTTATCTTCTTATTTTCTAGAAACTCCTGCACACTGTAATTATTCGATATATAAAAGTTTATTGTTATTTCATTCTCTATCCAATTTATTTCTATAAATTGAATCTTTTATTGAGAGAAAATTTCAATAGAGGAACTCAATAAGTGACACACTAAGGTGGGAACATTTGACAAGGGAGGAACTTGATTTGTTGGTTTTGAAGATGATGTACTCGAAAAAATGCCTTGATGAAATTGATGACTTTCTTGATTGTACTTGATTAGGTGGTTTTGAAGTTGTCATTCTATCTTGGCCTTCGAAGCACTTGGAAAAAATTTCACATAACAGTGGACACACTAGTCGTAGGAGTTTTTAGTTCATGCAGTGCAGTTGAGGAGGACACACTATCTGAAAGGAGATTCTTGATGGTGAATATTTTAAGCTGGAAAAATAGGTATATGCCCGCAATACTGGAGTAGTTTGTTAAGAAGTATAGACAACTATTAGAAGATTAGTTAGATAGTGTTTGAGGGTAATAAATAAGGGAAGGTGCTTCTAGGGTAGGGGAAATGGTTTTGGAGTTTTGACTTCAGTGAAAGAGCTGGTTGGTGGGTTAATCCACAACCTTGGGTGTGGCATCTTCCAGGGATTCTCTCATACATTTCTTCTTTTCCTCCTCCATCATCTTCTACTTTTCTGGAAACTCTTGTACGCTGTAATTCCTGGATATATAAAAGTTTATTTTTATTTCATTCTCTCTCCAACTGATTCTTATCATTTACAACATATATAATTAATTGAACTATTTAATCTAAAAGATTCACAATCTTCGTTCACTCACTGGTGACCTCATCACATCGGAATCACAATTAACAACTCACGAGAGGTCCATAGAGGTCCCCCATCCTTGTCCCAGGTGGAAACCTTATCATGCATCATCAATTAAAAGAATAAATTATTTTAAATTTAAGTTAAAATAATTAAAAAATCAATTTTGGTGACATACCTCATCAAAATATTGGGTAACTACATGAAGACTTCATCTCAAGATGTCCCCTCACATGGAAGAGTAGAATCCATATAAGGGTTGACTAATTCCACCATGATTTGGTGGAATTGGAATCAAATCCCTAAATCTAAAAAATAATAATTTAAAAATAAGATTAAGGAGTGTGATGATCAATGGAGGCAGTGAAGTACCTTAATCTACCAATATAATCCCTCTAAAACAACCCCTTTAAAGGGGATTGAGGAGGAGAAGAATGGGAAAGGAACCCCTCATTTTATTAGAGAAGGTGAGAAGAGGGGTTGGATACTTAAGAAACCCAAGGGGGGAAAGAGTAAATTTTCCCATTTAAGGGCCGCATGCTAGCTAGTATTGGTCTACCAATTAGCCAATGATCCCAGTAGGGCCGTAGGGCCACCGGTTGGCCCATCGGCTAGCCAGTGGCTACAGACTCCAAACACCCTAAAACCCATCCACCCCGAACTACCTATGGAACTTTTCAGAGCTCTTTTGATCCATTTTGAGCCTCAAAACCATGTTCAAAAACACCTATTAAGGTTCCCAAACTCTCGCAATTTCATTTTGAATACCGATTCAAAATCCCACCCATCTAGTAATTGAGATCTCTAACCACTCTTGTAATTAATGACATATATACCCTCATAGGCATTACATAACTGATCATATCTCATCGACCCTAGTCCCTCCCTTATAATTGGGGTAGGGGCTCAGTTCTTTTTCTCTAAACCACTTCATCCACTTCATCATCATAGACCCCCTCTTGTATTTCCAAAAAATTGTGGTTTTCCCAAAGGTTATTAGACTTCTCAATAGACTCTCAGAGGTATTGATATCTATTTCATAATTCACTCAATATTTTTCCTTCCTTGAATCTACTTTGTTTCCAAGGTTTTTGCATCATGGAACTCCAATTGAAGGATTTTATGGGTTTGCTAACGAATTTTGGGGAATCATGAACTTGTTGATAATTAGCCCTATTGGATCCTCAACACATTCTACTTTAATTTCAAGATGATGGTTTCCTATTTAAGTCTTGAACTAACTCCCTATATTACTTAATTTTAATAATCTCTTCTTATTCTGATGGAATATTTATTTTCATTAAAGAAAATGTCTTTCCATTGTGGATTTATGGTTGCATCTTCCAAGACTTCCTCTCCCCTTTCAAAACCATTTGATTCTTAAACATCATGGGAGTGATTTTGGAAGATATCTTTGTTATGATAATTGCACTGGAACATTATCCCATTTTATTACTCACCATATTTTTGAGTGAAATTTTTTCTCAAAATTCCCTTTATTGAATTTTATTGACTACAAATAGAGGGTATATACTGTTTCTTGAAAAAGGGTTTCATCATGTATTTGGTAGACTACTATATGAGTTGCTCCAGTTAAGGCAATATGACCCTTTCCTACTGATAAATGAACTATGACATGGAATATTAATTAACTGAAAATATGTCGGTGAATTTGGAAGATTACAGTCATAACCCATCTACGATGGAACATGAGTCAATTGAAGAAGATAACGTTGATATCCTCATTCATGTGAGTATTTTTTCTAGGAAGGATTATTTTCATATTCATTCACAACAGTACCAATATTATAAACCATCTGATGTATTGATGATTACAATGGAAAATCACTAACATGCAATGCATAATGGAAGGTGTAGCTATGAATCCCCTACGGCTACAAATAAATGTTCAATCACTGATAAATTCTCCTTTGTAGACACAAAGATCTATGTTATAGGGAATGCATATAGAATTGGGGAATATTTAGAAGATAATTAATAATATTAATTTATGAATAAATGGAAGAAGTGGATATTTTATGTATGAGAGTTTACAATGGATTTAGGGAAGAAAACAATGTGTAAGGATTATTGATATTTACCTAAACCAATGGTGACTGGATTAGGGAAGAAATCTGTGAAATTTAAGGAAACTATCTTGTTCTCGATGAACCTCTACCAAACCAAGAAAGTCAAAAATTATCAATATGGGTGTTATGGAAGACCCCTAGGATTTATAGTTCCTACATAATCAAAGCCTATTTATTCATGTACTGAGTTAGCGGAGGGGATCAAGAAGTTCTAGAACAAGGGGTATTAAATTTATAACCCCTAAAATACAATGTTATCTTTTAGTTTCCTAACCAATTCAATGAATGGATGATAGAAAGCAAAAATAAATTTAGTAGTACCTATAATGATGAATGAAATTAAGAAAAAATTATTTGAGTTAAATTTCACATGGGAGAACATAGACAAAGTGAAAGAAGGGGTAGAAACATTGAGCCTCAATGAAGAACTTTACGGATGGAATATCTATCAAATTGATGAAATATTTCAAGATTTTGGCCTTGCACCCTACTCTACTAATGACTTTAAGATGGTTTCAGATTTTATAGCCTCCACTCTTGATGAAAACTGATGGCCTCATCCCATCCTTGACACCAAAACCCTATCTTGGAAATACGTGGTTTCTTTTTTATGTGAATTTTTTACTTTGTGTTTTTTGATGTTGTGTTTTGTATTTGATTATGAGTGTAAAGGTTCCCACTCAACCTAAAAATTTGTTTTAATTATTAAAATTAACTAAAAAATGGATTTGAAGGGGAAATAATATTAATAAATAATTATTTAAATAATTAAACTAAAATTGATCAAAATAATGAATGGAAATTAAATAGTACTCAGATTGAATAGAAAAAGTACCATGTACATCCAATGAAAAAAAGTATTTCATAAAAGACTATAATTTTAAAACACTACTAAAAATGGGCTAAAGTACATTTACATATAAACCCTAGAAAACTAGGAAATGGCAGTGTAAATTTCATGTGGATTTCTTTTCTTAAACTAAAAAATTATTGGATTCTTAGCCATTAACCTGAAAACAAAAATATTTTATCCACTTGAATCTATTTTCCATAAGGTTATGATAGTTAGGGGTGTAGATGATATAGTGGTATTCTCAAGTTACCTAACCTCAGCTCGTAAAATAATCAAATTTGATACAATTTGTTTTTGAGTTGCGCTTGACTTTGAGCTACTGAAGTACCTGATCGAGTCGAATTTTAGTATTTAAATAATGTAAGTATATTTTGAGATTATTCAAGTAGTAAAAATATTAATATATATTAATAATATTATATATTTTTATTTAAAACCAATTAATAATCATATTATATATATAACTAAAAAATTACCTAACCCTTACCTTCATCCACTATATCACGAACCAGATCTGGTCGCCAACCAAACTTGAACCCAACCCAGTCCATGGTAAGACCTGAAGGGTGTTCCCTATCCCTAAGGATTGGAAAAATTGTTTATGTATCATAAATAAAGGTTTGAGAATGATTTACCTGAGTTTAGAAACTTAAAAAACTAATAACAATAAAAAAACTGAATATGAAAATTCACACAAAAAAAGTCTTAAAAAAAATTTAGAATTGATATACATTGTTTAAAAAAGACCCAAGGGGGACACAACTTGGAAGGAGCAGAAAGTACAACACAAGAACCACAACATGGAAAGGTGTAATCACACCCAAGCCTTCTCAACAACACCACACCAAGGAAAGAGGATAACAACCCGAACCGCCAACAATAACGATATTTCCATTACTTGTGTTAAACATTAACAAGTATACTTACACCCAATGGTGTAAGTAGGGCGTGAGAATAATACCAAGAGGTTTCCACCCAAAAATATTCCATGTGATAAACATTTTAAGACAAAAATCTAACAAGTTTCATAAACAAGAAACGCTAGTAACAATTTCTTAAAGATGTTTCTTTAAATGAAAATAGTTTTTAAGAGGGAAACATTGAAGAATATAAAAAATTAAATAAAACACACATGCTACTGAATTTTACAAAAAAACACACAGTATTCCGATTATAAGTACAATGTATCCAATAAGCACTAATCATGGGAACACCCCTAGGCAATAGTTATTCGTGGGGCCCTAGGTACATCGTATGGCAGTGTATAAGTAATAACAACCAATATCCTTATCATGAACAAACCACTAGGAGGGGAAACCACAATGGCCTAGGGGTCCCTAAAATCATCAATGTTTAGTTAGTGTTGTCATCATCAAACTTTCTAATGGAAACATAGACGATACCACTACCGGATCACTAGTATACTAGTCCAAGTCCGCCCACCCAAATACCTGGGTTTATCTATTTGGTCTCAATCAAGTTACACATGTCATAAAATACCATTTTCACATGAAAATTCCATTTTGAAGTCATGAACACACCAAACATCCCACACACATGTCACATAATACCCTTTTAAATTAAATTTTATCTTAACATCACACACACACACCAAAACAACTCACAAACATCTCTCACACCTTTCTCATAAAATAAAAAATCATCTCAATAATTTATAAAACATTCTCAAAACGTTTGATGTCACAAATCATCACCTTATCTTACAAAAATCATTTTTAAGAACATACACCCACCAAAAAATTACCGAAACATATTTTTCACCATTTTTGTAACTCAATAAACTATTTAAAATTTTCATAAAATAATTCACGAAGTAAAACATGTCTTTGAAAAATAAATTCATTAAAAACCCTCTTTTAAGGCCAAATGAACCCCAATACCACACAAAAACAAAATTGGAGGCCCTATCAACATTTAATAAACCACTTTCATATGTTATAAAATGACCTCAATTCATACAACATGAGTTACACATGAAAAAAACACAATTTCAAGAAAAATGAAACTTAAAATCAAATGCTTGACCAATTATATCAAAGATAATTTTCACAACACACACAATAAGTAAGAAAAATGCTTGGAAGGTCAGGAAATCAAGCGAACTCATCATAGAATTCTTACACAAGGAATATCCTACCATATATGTCAGAAACCAAAAATCTTCATGGGAAACTTCAACCACACCACCGCCACAACAAAAGGGGATGAAAACAAACCCTAATCCACAATATTGAACCAGGAAACACAAAATTACACCATAGGTACGAAAACCTACTTTATGGACATTTTTAACTTCAAGAAGGAGGAATTAAACCCTAAGGAAAAAAGAAGAAAAAAAAGGAGGAATCCCTTACTTGAAGAATCTTGAAGTTTTCCACCAAAACCCCCTTTAGAAATGGGTTCCAAGGGAGATTGAGGGGGTTTGGGAGCCTTCCATTGATGCTAGGGTAGAATGGGGGAAGAAAGGGGTGAGTTATGTTTAATCCTAGATGAGAAATTTTTAAATAACAAAAAAAATTAATGAGTTGGACACTGTGCATGGTTTGTTTTCATGGTTTGGTAAATTGTATGGTTTGTTCTGGCCACCCAAAACTTTTCCATTTTCTTTAAAATTAAAGGGGGGCTAGGGGAACCTAGGAGGGAAGTTAGGACAATAATAGAATAGAAATAATTCCCCAAAATTTCAAAATTTTCACACCCATCTCCCGAGACAATGACCAAGAACCCAACTAAAACTAGAATGAAGTAAAACTTAAAAACCTGAGTGCGAATATTCTCCCTACCATAGCTCTTTCCACCCTCGAAAAGAAAAAGAAATTCCAGATGCAAAAAACCCAATAAAAAGACAACAAGGATACTACCTATAGGAAAAGAGGGCTATGAGCTAACTCAAGAGGCCAAGATGGACACCTCCCCTGCTAAGGGTCTCCCACCCCCAAAAACCCAAACACATCCCTTTGATCAAATAAAAGAAATGATGCCCTCACTATACTCAAACCTACATCCTGAGAAAATCACCTTATACATACCGAGACATTAAAATAGTCTACCAGAAACAAATATATTCAAACATGGTTACCATAAACATACTTCAACAAAACAATTGGTCATGCTCCAATCCAAATGTTTACCCATGAAATAAGTTGGTGGGTAGATATCAACGAATGGAATTACCTACCACCATCCCAACACTAGGAACAAAATATAATTATTGACATGGGGAGACCTGAATGGTCCCCCCAGCATACAAATAAACTAACACCTAAGACTAAACTAGAGCCCTAACACGGTGAGGTCTGAATTGACTCCTCTCCATAAGAGGTGAATTAATTTCCCTAGAAAAAACTGGGACACCAACAGGGGGAGGCCTGAACGGATTCCCCACCATAAGGGGTAGACTAACATTGGACTTATTCCAAAAGAACTTACATGGGACACATAGTGGGTCTCCCCATAATAAGAACCAACCTCATTAACCAAATAGAATGGGCCAACAAAAAAAGACCACAAAATACCCAATTCCTACTACAAGGGGGTCGATCAATGAAACTGAAAACCAATAGAGAAACTATGTGGCTCCCCACTCACACAAACATTATCATCCTCAGATGAGTCCATCCAAAACAAAGGTTGAAATGGAACTACATGGTAAATTATACATGACCAACCATACTGAGAGTTATACCACAAGGGTTCATGAACTGGGGTTGGGGAGAACAAAATCACCGTGTTTCCCTATAACCAATGAGGGAATCTTCCACCGACATGGATTTAAATCCTAAGGAATAGGGATCTCATGTCTATCACCTATACACAAAACTACTTGAAAAGAAACTTCCACATCATAAACTCAAATTATCTCAACATCCCACATTGGATACAAAAGCTAAACCAAGATCTTTTAAACCTATGTGGTTTTCCTGACCATGCATCAGCTTCACTCCAGGACCTACGGCTGGAGCTCGGATGATTGATGCATCTCCTGCTTCATAGTATGGAAATAAAAACCCTCGAAAATAACTTCTTCCTATGGTTCTACAAGCAACTACATCATGATCAAAAAATATCAATAGAATACAACACATCCCACAAACTACTTCCCTTTTCATGGAACCTTCACGAAGATAGCATCTTAGAAGATGAACATGCATCACCCATTTCAACCATTACAAGAAACAAAAAAATAAAGGACACAAGGAGGATGACTTCATTCAGAATAAGAAATTCAAAAAATCTCAGAAGAGAAAATCACTTTCATTTAATTCAAGCCCTCAAAAGGTTCCACAACATCCACATTTTCCCTTAAAAGAAAACACAACACAACAAGAAATCACCGAACATTCACCTAACAACTGATATAGACACCATAAGGAGTGTTACATTGAATTGGGTCCTAGGAAGCACGAGATTACCGCAATCAGTCATAACATCCTCGAACGAATAGATTTCTACACACTTGTGGCCTAACACGAGCCATTGCTTCGAATAGACTAACAAAAGACCTAGAATCCCTTTAAGACAACATCTTGTGCCAACAACATCATATTTCTTTACCTTTACTCACTAGAATTCCACATCATTTCTTCCAGATAGGACCTTCAAGATCAAATATTCTAGACCTCACCTTTTTTGATTGAGGGAACTTAAGAAACTAAGGTCTTTTTCAACATTCAACAACCACTCTCCTGCTACAATAGGATCCACTTAACTGAAAAATAAGAGAGGTACACTCAATCCTGAAACCCAAGAATATAGTTTGTACTTTGATCAACTAGAGGACCTTCCAATGGTGAATCACATATGGTGACACTTAAATCATTCATTAACTATTTATGATTGAATACCTTAGCCCAAAATAAGACCCAAGGACCCAACCAAAATGGTCCATTGGTCAAAACATACCACAAACCAGAACCGAGCACATGATAGGAACAACTACAAAGTATTTTGAATAAATTTCTCACAAAAGAACACCAAAAAACACTTTTCACCATATTTCTAAAAAAAACAAACCCAAAACATCGCCCAAACAAGAGAGGCTTTCAAACTCAAAACACCCCAATGTAATATTCCCATAAGATAGGAAGACTCACCGTACAACTATTGGTCACCTAGAACTTTATCATTTCTTTAAAATATCTTCTGAAAAAGAACCTGTAGGGTGGAATGCACATTCATCAATGGTATCCCACTAATCCTCTCACAAGCATTATATTCATTCCAAAATGGGCACCCATTCACTTCCAACACATATAATATGCATGTGACCACTAACGGAAATACCAAACATTAAAATGAACTTTATTTCCATTTTTTCAAAGCAATATTCAACCCACACCTCATATTCTCAAAACCACTAATCATAAAGTTAAACCCATTCAAAATTTCACTGAAATATACTTCGGAAAAGCACCTACCCTTAAAATAAAAACCAATTTAAATCTCCCAAACGATTTTGGACAAGAAATAATCATCCAAACAAAATATCATTCTCAAACCTAACACGTCAATTTCAAAACATTTCATTCCACTCAAAACAGAATTTTAAAACCACTTTAAAATCATCCTTATTTTCCAAACCATCGAGTTTTTGAATCAAAAAGTTATGATTATAAAAATTTAATATCATCCAACACAAGGATTGTTTCATGAAAATCCTCCTTTTTGAATCCTCATTAAAAATAGTTCCAAAATCCCATTTTCAATCCCTTTGAAAATTACACAATTCCCACGTTGAAATCCCATTTAAAACAGATTTTTGAAACCCACTTTTACACAACTTATGCTTTCCAAACAATTAATTTCAGTAAACAACATGTTTAAATTATGAAAATACAATCTCAATAAACTAAACCCCATCCACTCAAAACCATTTTCCTTTTAAATTATCATTTAAAAAATTTTCAAACAAGAGTTTTCATAATGATATTACAAGACCTAGAAAGATGAAGAATGAATCAAGGAGAAACTAGAGCCAATGGTTGACTTGAAAATATGGTTGATCGCCATTCAAAAATCACACCACTATCACAGAGAGTGTTCTAGGACAACATCCTCGGCTCCACATGGCTTTCTAGGCCATGTAATCACACTAAGTCCATTGTCCTAACTCCCATTTCATTCACAAATAACAAAAAATCTCAAGGACCAAAAGACTTAGATGGAAATTGAATTCTCCTGATAACTCAAGTCCTACCACTAGGTGTGCTGGCCTGGAACCTTACTCGTAACCAGAACATTGAGTTTAAAAATCCTAGCTCTGGTCTACCCAAACTATTTCCCAAAAGAAAATGACCCAAAAGAGTGAACCACCGTCTGATAAATTTTTTTCACAAACCATATTTTCTCACCAACCAAACTGGCACCCTACCCAGTCCCTGGAAAGACCCGAAGGTAATTCCTTATCACCACGGGCTGGAAAACATTCCTGGGTATCATAAATAAAGGTTTTTTAATGAGTTAGTTGAGTTTAGAAACATTAAAAAACCAACAAAAATAAATAAACTAAATATGAAAAGTCAAACCAAACAAGTCTTAAAAAAAATTCAGAATTGAAATATATAGTTTAAAAAAGACCCAAGGGGTCCACAACTAGAAAGGCATAGCAAGTACAACTCAAGAACCACCACATGGTAAGTGGACATCCCACCCAAACCTCCTACACAACACCACACCATGGAAAGAGTCTAACAACCTGAACCTCCATCTCCAAGACATTGCCCTTACCTGTGTCAAAAATTACCATGTCTACTTATAACCAAAGGTAAAAGTAGGGTTTTAACCTAGGCCCCATAGGATTACAAACAAAAATATTTCATGTGATAAACATTTTAAGACAAAAAAATCTTTCAAATTTTATAAACATGAAATGATAGTAACAATTTCTAAAAGTCGTGACTTTTAAATGATAATAGTTTTTAAGAGGGAAACATTGAATAATGTACACATTTAAATAAAACACACATGCTACTGAATTTTCCAACAAAACACACCATTT
This sequence comes from Viscum album, assembly GCA_963277665.1. Lineage (NCBI taxonomy): Eukaryota > Viridiplantae > Streptophyta > Magnoliopsida > Santalales > Viscaceae > Viscum > Viscum album. The sequence goes on along the minus strand of OY728137.1, from coordinate 686,463,885 downwards.
GACAATGGTAAGTACAATGTATCCAATGAGAAATAGTCATGGGAACACCCCTAGACACTAGCTAGTTGTGGGGCCCTAGGTACATTGTATCTCAGTGTATAAGTAACCATAACCAATATGATTCTCATGAATGAGCCACTAGAAGGGGAAACCCCAATGGCCTAGTGGCCCCCAACATAATCAAAGTTTAGTTAGTGTTGTAATCATCAAAATTTATATGTTAAAGAAGGATGATTACACTACCGGATTACTAGCATACTAGTCCTAGTCACCCACCTAGATACCTAGGTTTCCCTCTTTATGCTCAATCAAGTTACATATGTCATAAAATACCATTATCACATGAAAATTCCATTTCTAAATCATGCACACACCAGAAATTCCATATTCATGTCACCTAATACCCTTTATACATCCCAATTAATCTTAACATCATTCACACACCAAAAAAACTCACAAACATGTCTCACGCGTTTCTCATAATGTAATAAATCATCTCAACAATTTATAAAACATCCTAAAAACATTTGACATCACCAATCATTAAATTCTATTTCAAAACACCATTTTAAGAACATACACCTATCAAAATAGTACCCAAACATATTTTTCACCCTTTGTGTAACTCAATTAACCATTTAAAATTTTTATAAAACAATTTCAAGAAGTAAAAAAAGGTTTATCATACATTCAAAACCCATATTTCAAGGAAAAATTCACCCCAATACCACTCCAAAATTGTACCAGAAACTCAATCAACATTTAATAAACCACATTCATATATTATAAAATTCCCCTAAAATAATACTACTTGAGTTTTACATGAAAAACACAAAATTTTAATAAAAAATGAAAAATAAAAATAAAAAAACTAACAAATTATATAAAAAATAATTTTATCACCACAAAAAATATGTCTGGAACAATATATGAAAGTAAAGTAGTCAAGCTAACTCATTAAAGAATTATTACACATGGAATCTAATACCTTAGATGTCAAAAACCCCAAACATTTGGGTAAAACATCAACCGCACCACCGTTTCACCACAAGGTAATGGAAACAAACACTAATCCACAATATTTAGCCAAGAAACACATTAAAAAACCCTTAGTATGAAAACTTAGTTTCTTGATATTTGGAACTTCAAGGAGGAGGAAAGAAATCCTAAAGAAAAGTAAGAAAACAGAGGAGTAATCACTTACATGATGAATCTTGATGTTTCCCCACAAAAAACCCTTAGAAATGGGTTCTGAGGGAGATTTAGGTGGATTGGGGGCCTTCCAGGGATGCTAGGGTTGAATGAGGAAAGAAAGGTGAGATTTGGGATTAATATTGGATGGGAAAAATTGGAATAACATAAAAAAATATTAATGATATAGAAATTGTGCATGGTTTGTCTGCAGTGTTTATTAAAGCGTGCAACCTATTCTTTCCACCCAAAACATGTTCATTTTATTTAAAATTAAATGGGGAGGCGACCTAGGAGAACCTAGGGGAAACATTAGGCCATGAATATAAGATAAATAATGCCCCAAAATTTAAAACATGTCACAATCATCTCCAAAGAAAATGACTAAGAACCCGAACCGAACTAGAATGAAGTAAAAATTAAAAACCTGGGTGCGACACACTCACTTGACCCTTCCTTCCTCCCACCTAAGAACCACTCACAACTCCACCTCAACTCTCCCTCCTGACCTGATAAGCGTTACTACACTCCCTCCCTTCCTCCACGCTAGCTGTCAAAACCTCTCATCAACAGAAGAAAGATAAAAACCCTCACACCCACCAACATACCCCCACAACTTCTCTCACATCACATCGCAGACATTGGCCAGCATCGCCTTCCCCTTGCCACAATCAAATCCACTTTCTTCCCTCACCCCACCTGATCTTCTATGTTGCTATCGTTGATCATCACTTTCCCCTTGGGTTCGGGTTACCTAGGTTCTTCCAAAGCATATTAACACATTTAATCCCTCCAACTCCCGATATCTATGATGATTTTATTTCTTTATGTTTTTACTCATTTATATCTTATTTACTCATGATGCATCTCTATATTTTATTATAATGTTTTCAGATTTTAATTTGGTTTAATATAATTAATTTTGTATTCATTTCTTTGTTCATTATCACTGAATTTATCTTTTCTGATTTTTTGGGTGTTTTTTCTTGTTATATTTTATATTTTTTATGAAATGTTTGGCTGGGTATAAAAAAACATTACATTTTTTCTGTTTTGATGCTCTTGAATTTAGGGATACTAAATTTCTTATTAAGTCTAGTTTTCTTATATATTCAATGTTTATTATTTTTGAAAATTGATAAATTTTTATTGTTTATTGAGATTACATTAAACATTAGAAATTTCACATAAGATAATGTGCAATGAGAAAATCCAACCCATTACTTCATTTTGGTGTAAGGAAACTACAAAATGAAGTATCAACAATGAAATAAAATCCAACCCATTGACTTCATTTTATACACTATAAAGAATATTCCAAGGATATTTCTGATTTTTTTAATATTAAAATAAATACAAACCATTTATTTTGATGATATAATGTGAAGAAAGTAAGAAAAATCAGACCTACACAAGAAAAATTATATTTAAGATGAATAGAATCAACAAATCCATTGGTATTATTTGATAAAGGTAATTGCACCAGAATTTGAGGTTACCCAAGATGATTTGGGGATCTATGATATCACTGGAATTCATGTCAGTGGAAGAAGAGGAAAAAGTTAAGACACCAAAAGATGAGTTTGTGCCAAGGAAGTGTGAAAGTTGAACTGACCAGAAGAAAGTGTCATTCAGAGATAATTAGATCACATATAGTGATGAAGTGATGAAATGTAGGAATATAGAAGAATGATCCTATGTGATACCATAGGAAGAAGCACCAAAGGCAATCATTTATGAAGATGGATTTAACTGTAGAAAAAGGAAAATTTATAAATTGATAGAATGACGAATCCAAGTGCGGAGAAGATGGAGGATATGAATAAAATCAAAAGTTTCACTATCATTTTTTAAAAGATTCAATTTTGTGCAAGAGGAGGGTTTATTTTGAGGAGACTGACCTGAATGTTCTAAATAATCCATTGGGTTGAAGAAGTACAAAAATTTCAAAGAATATAGAGCTTGGTTGGAGGTGACTATATTTCATAGGTTTTCATGTTGAGGCATCAGAAGTACTGTTTCCAATGATTGAAGTTCCTAACATCATATTTTGGAAGATTCAATCGTGAGAATGGGAAGAGTTCTAATCGAAAGGCTCAAAGTAAGATCAATATTTTCTACGAAAGTTACCAGAAGATACAATGATCTTTATCATATCAGTGGTGTTATCATTGTAACCAGTGGAAACTGATATAATTTGGTCGGGGGAAATCTTGTGTGTGATGAACTATCTATTGAAATTGATGATAATATTAATAGCATAGAATCTATAGTTCAAAATAATAACCGAACGTAACAAGAATGGGGTTTCCCACATTGGGCAGAACCTTGAAAAAAAATCTTGTGTGCATTGCTCTCCCTTTTTATTTCTTTCATACGTGTGAGGGTGAATTTATTTTCTGAGTAGATCATGAACAAGTTGAGGAGGTTAATTATATATAATAAGAAATTTTTAAAAGGGACCATTTATTCAACCCCCCTTGTTAGCATCCCACCCATTCCTAGGAATCTGAAAAAGGAACCTTGTGGACCTCCTCGTAAATTAGTCTAAAAAACGAGTTTATCAATAATTTTCTATAAAAACAAATATTAAAATGATTTAAAATAATAAATTCTTTAATATAATTACTTATATATAGATGATTTTAAAAAATTAACAAAACCAATAAAATAATGAATATTTTACAGATAAATTAACTAAACAAATATTATATTCATTTAAAAAAATTATGCAACAAATTTTTTTACCAGACATCAGTTTGTGTTCCTACATTTGAAGGAATACTCATTCAATACTCTCTTATCATCACTCAACCAAACACCTAAAACCCCAGTATTTTAGGAAATAATATTTTTGAGAATCCAACAAAATGGGGCATAAAAGAACTCAAAAAGAGGAAGCTAAATAGAGATTATAGAAACAATCATTATTATATTACACATTTAGCATAATAATTCAAATGTATAATTTAAATAAAGGAAAGAAAAAATAATTATCAAAACAAAATCACAGTCACATGAAATAAAAAAGAAGAAAACTCAAAAAATATGAAGTAAAAGGGTTTTGGGGATAATTTAAATCCTCATTCAATTTCAACCATAAAAAAGAATATCTCTAAGAATCACCAAAATTTCCCATCCTAGAGACATGAATACCTATTTGGTTACCCAAATGGGTATTAAAGAAATGAAAAAATGAAATCATGTAATTATAAAGAGTAAAATGACGAAAAAGTGTTAAAATTTTTGGTTTACCAACAAAAATTTAAGTGTGGATGTTTTGAAAAATTTTAGTAAATTTTGATGTGATTCATTATCCTATATGAATCATTCTTTAACTACCATGTGGGTGATCTGATTCATTAAATTACAACATTTTTCAATCATAAAATAATCAAAATCATCAGGTCAAACCCAAATCACTAACACAAGTTCATAAACTTCATAATAGATCAACAAATATCATCAAATAAAAATTAACTAACACAAGCACAATAGTTGTATCCAAAATAGAGGTAGTGGTGTTTAAATAAATTTTTTATGTAATTCTACAATTTTTACCTCAAAATAAACTATCACCTAACACAAAAAGGAATGTACAAAAGCATCATGTCAAAAAAATTATTACACGAAATGTCTTCCAATCACTCATGAACCATTTGGAAAAAAATATAGTGTTTGGTTCACAATACGACAATAAAGTAAAAAGTGTTTGTATCTGGTGAAATATAAGATAGTAGTGGAAAATAATTATTAAATAAATAAAATGTATTCATTAAGTTTTTTTTAAAATGTAAGTTGATAAGCCTAGGAAAAACACTTTTACTCTGAGATTTATTTCTGAAACCTTCAGTAGAGGGAATCACTTATTGAAAAATAAGTCATAAGTTCTCACCATGTAGATGTAAATGGATGAAAAGATGGAGATGATGCTCTGGGGTCAGAAAAAATAAACATTAATCCATCATGTGACACACAAATTATATTTTTGGATGTAGTGTCACTGGGTCTATTCCTCAAGGTTTTGGATGACATGTGGGTTGGGTGATAGGTTCTGGGAAATGTTGTTGAAGAGCTATGTGTAATCCTTATAATTGTTGAGATTATTGTGGATCAAAAGCATGTCATGCAACTTCTTCATGTCAGAATCATAGTCGATGATGTTATCCAAGAAAGAGAAGAAGGAGGTGAACCCCAAGGTGAACCCCTTATCGTGGCACATCTCATATACGATCAAGTTTTGGAAAAGAGTCTAGAAGGAGATAACAATTGTGAGACATGAGAGATCCAGCTTTCAAAACATCAACTAGTATTTGGTTAATCTAATTTCAGTGTCAAAGGGCTCCAGATAGATTTCAACCACCCAAAACCCTAATACGTTTTTGAATGAATATCTTCCACCCCATCCCCTATAAATCAACTTCATCCTCATGAGTTGACCTGAAGTGTATTTTGGGGGGTTTTGAAATCTGATGGGTGTGAATGAATCAGACATGTACCCTAGTTTATGAGTGAGATCAATGGTGTTATATTTGTCGATCCAAATCGGACTTCTAGCTTGGAAAAATCTCTCCAAAAACACCATCATCTCATCTGGTTCACCTCCTGAGGAGGGTAACAAGATCACCAGAACTTTATAAGGGATATTTTTCTCCACCATAAATAGGTCTTTCAATACATAAGATCTTTCATCGACTGTCATAGTGTGATATCCATACTTGTTCCAATTCCAACTGGCATAATGAAACATGTAATACTTCATGAAAATTAATACAAATAATTCAACTTCTATCATTCTATTATTGAACCCAAATTCGTCATAACGGTTCAGTTCATATTGGTGTACATATCAGTCCCTCAATCCTGCATTCAGGAGATTCTCGTACGCACTCTCAAACACCTCCCACATATTTTCAAATAAATTATGGACTGAGCATCACTTCAGGTCTATGATTTTCATGAAATCATTCTCATCAAATCGGTGGTGGTACTAGCTAATAGTGACATCTCGAGGCTTGAAATATATATCATAATTATGGAGACATCTTTTCATTTAAGGAATCATATGTTTTTTCAGCACCTCTTTATCATACCAACCCCAAAAATATCATCGCGTAAATTTTCTAGATTTCATATAGAATTAAGGATATTTGTGATAGGATTCTTGGACACCTCCACCACCACCTCATCTAACATCACCAATCTGTCTATAGGAAAATTCACTCATGACTAATTTGTAATAGGTGATTTGGGGGAGATGAAATGAAACAAATGTATGGAAAGTTATTTATAGTGTCTTTTGAGGTGAAAACTTGTTTGGAAGGCGTGATTCTGTGAGAAATTGAACGAAACTAAACAATTGAATGTGATTTTCCTATTAACTTAGAAGAAACTATAGATCATTTCCCAAACATTTGATTCATTTCGTATCCCCCAAATCACCTATTCCAAACAAAGCATGAGTGAATTTTCCCACCTGGAGATTGGAAATGTAAGACGCGATGGTGGTGGAGGTATTCAGAACTCATATCGAAAATCTATGTCATTCTGAATAGAATCCTAAAAATTTACACGATGATATTTCTAAGGGTTGGTATAAATGAGGAGGACTTAAAATACATAGTAATCCTCAAATGGCGAGATGTGACCCGAATTTCGATAAATATTTAATGCCATGGGTGGTCTCTATCAACCTGTACCACCACCACCTTGATGAGAACTAGTTCAATAAAACAATTAACCTGAAGCGACTCTCCCCCAGAATATTATTTGACAATATGAGGGAGATGTTTGAGCCTGTGTATGATAATGTCATTAAAGAGGGATAGAGAGACTGTTTTGTTGATTGGGATGAACTGAACCATTATAATGAAACTGAGTTAAACAATATAATGATATAGGATGGATTATTTGTATTAGTTTTCAAGATGGATTACATGTTTCCATATTCTAACTGGAATTTAAACAAGTATAGATAGCTCTCTCATACTGTCGATGAAATATATCATGCACTAGAAGAACTATTCATTGTGAAGAACTAAATCCTTTTTAAAGTCATTGTGAGCTTGTTAGCCTCCTCAAGAGGTGAACACGATGACATGATAGTGTTCATGGGGGGATTTTTCAAAGTTAGCAGTCTGATGTGGATTAGAAAATATAACACTAGTGAAACCGCTTGATTACTCTGGTATATGTTGGATTCAATCACACCCATCAGATTTCTAAACCCCTCAGACTACAATTCAGAGCAACTTGAGGATATTAAGTTGATTTATAGGTGAGTGGTTGATAATATTCATTCAAAAACATGTCAAAGTTGATGGAATCATGAATCTACCTAGAGACATTCAACACTATAATTGGATTGATCAATCAATGGTTGACGTTTAGGAAGTTAGAACTCCCACATCTCACAATTGGTCTCTCCTACGAGAGTCTGTGCCGAAATGAGAGAACTTATGAGATGTGTCACCATAATGGGCCCATCTTGGAGTTCACCTACTTATTCTACTTCCTGTATAACATCATAAATTGTTCCAATGACATGATGGTGCTTTGTGACGCGTGTGTGATCACAATAATCTTAGCAGTGATGAGGATGTCGTTTAAAATGATAATAATTTAATATTATTAATAATTTGATTTATTGTTTTTATAGAAATTTATCGACAAATAATTTTTTAGAATTAGTTACCAGGAGCTCCACAAGTTATATTTTTGAGATTCCTAGGAATGGATGGACAACTAGTAGGGGAGGTTGAATCAATGATCCCTTTATACAATTTTTGATAATCGAAAATTATCCACCTCAACTTTTTAGAGTCAAGATCTCCTCTGAAAATCAATCCACCCTCACTGCATGCAAGAAATAAAGAGAGGTCAATGCATACCAGATTTTTTTTCAAGGTTATGTCCCAATATAGGAAACCCACTCCTTGTTATGTTCAATTATTATCTTGATATGTTGATTCTCTACTAATAATTTCATCTTAAATTACAAGTGGTGTGAGATCGTTATCATTTAAAACTCATAGTGCATCCTACACAAGATCTCCCCCAAAACAATTATACTAGTTTCCACTGGTTTAAATGATACCACCATCAATATGAGAAAGATCATTGTATCTTTCAATTACTTCAGCAGAAAATGTTGATCTTCCTTAGAGCCTTCTGATTAGTATAACTCTACACTTACTCATGATTTAATATTCCAAAATATGATGTTAGGAATTTCAGTCATTGAAAATTTTACTTACGGTTATTCAACATGAAAACATCTAAAATATAGTCACCTTCTCCTAATATTTGTATTCTTCTTAAATTATGCTCCTTTTCGACCTGATGAATTCTTCATAACTTACATGTTATCCCCCCCATAATAAAGTATTCTTATTCTAATGATTGAATTCTCCAAAATATAACGTCAGGAACTTTAGTCATTGAAAATTTTACTTCTAGTTCTTCATCATACAATCCTATGAAATTTAGTCACATCCTCTCTAGCTCTATACTCTTGAGAAATTATAATATTTTTTGACCCAATGGATTCTTCGGAGCTTACGGGTCAGGATTCTCACAATAAAACTCAACTCTTAATAATTGAGGTAGTACCAACAACTAGTTTTGATTGAACTCACTCCCTCATAAAACCAACCTTCCTTAGATAAAATAGTGACATGAGATCTTCAAACTGTGATTCTTTCACTTCACTCAATATTCGATTGACTTCCTTAAAATCCCCTAGAGACATCGAGGGAATCATATTTCATCAAGTCTTCTAAAAATCTCAGCTAGCATCATGATCTTTCCTTTGTGAATTTTGAACCCTTGAACCTATAAATCATCATTGTCACAATGATTTTGACTTCACATAAATGATATATGAAATCTCTATAGAATCTTATGGTCCCTTACCTTTAGGAATATTGACATCTGGTTATAACTTTTTCTCCTCTCCAATTTTCCACATCCTATATATCTTCAAAAAAACTATGGCATAGCTCCCAAATATCTAGTGTTCACTATCTGTTGCTCTAATATGTGTCCGAACTCTGTATTTTTCACACAGAATGTCAGAATAACTCTTAACCACCTTATCTTCTGATCACCTAGACTTAGGCCATTTTATATTTTTTCCTTTTGTCTACTGAATATATTGTTTGTTCATTTTATCTTCTAGTTGTATTCATTAGATAAATATGGATGATTTGATATAAAAGGTAGGGTTGTTTCTGTCTCGACTAATTAGGAGGAAGTATCAGTTGAAGATGATCCTAGTGATGCCAATTTTTTTAAAAAGAGGATCTAACATCTTGGATCACCAAAGTTAAGAAATATTTTTCTTACAATCCAACATGTGAAGAGCTAAAGATTTGGACCACACGACTACACATGTCATGTACGTTTGGAGAATGGTTTATGTTATTGTAAGCATCAATTCCTAAGCTCTCATGGATTCAAATCAAAGAATAGATCCTCAAGAAATATAGAATATTGGTAAAGGAGATGGTTGAGATTACTTACGTTGTCCAACAAATTTTTTCAGAAAAGTAATAAGAAACAAAAAAATGTGGTTGAAGGCTTCAAGACTATATTAGTATGGAAGTATGGTGTTCTAGAAAGGAAAAGGAATAAAAATAGCAAACTGATTCAGTCCAGAGTGGAAAAAATGAGGAGAACTCCAAAAACAAGACATGGGAATAACATGAACTCTCAGCGCAACTGTTTATGTAGGTAGGGGAATTAATTGCTGGAACCAGTATAGGTTTAAAACAATGTGAAAATGTTGGTATTCCAACATGTGATGGGTCTGAGCGGTTGTCATTATATAATTAGAACATCTCTAGTATGCTTGAGGTGTCCAACTCTGAGTAGTTGTTTGGATGCAGCAAAGTACGTACAAAAGAGGACAACTTCGGTTCTGGTTCGATTCCTAGTGTGGAAACACAGAATAGAGAAAGATAAGTTCTCAAACTATGTTTTTGAGATAACTAGTGTTCTGAAAAAGGGAATTTGCTAGTGAATAATGATGTTGGCTTGGAAATGAAATTTCAGAATATTGTTCAGAATCCTAAGATATTTCTAGATCCATAGGATAAAATCATGACAAAATTTATGTGTGAACTATTAGAATTTATAGATTATAGAAACATAATGTTTGGACCAAAAAGGCATCCTCAACATTGTAGTGTGTGGTTGGGTGTTTCTTATCAATATGAATTTCAAGCTTGGTTATAATGCCTATAGGAACTTAGTAAAATTACTTTTCAACTGTGTTTTATCAGAGGATTTTTCCACCCAGATTATGGAAGACATACCACATAGTTGACCTACCATATAACCACCTTGAAGAAAAGGTGATATTTAAAGATGGAGGAAATGATAGGAAGGTAGGGGTTGTACTTTTTTGAGTGAGTAATAAAGGGTTTTCTGCATGGTTCTGTTGGTGTGGGGCTATTGTTGGAGATTTAATAATCTCTTAGGGGAAGTATTGTAATGTGTAATAGATAGTGTTTGGGGGTGGTTGGTATATTGGGGGTTGGTTGAGGTATTAAACAATATGGGTTTCCAGAGGAAGGAGAGGGAACTCATGTCTGGCACTGTTCATCCACTCAAGTTTGTGAGCTCCTCATTCCGACATCCTTGAAAGAGAAAAGCACCTTACAATTAATCAATCAAAGAATACCTTCACAGATCGATGGTTGTAGGACCTCCAATTAGCACCCAAAATTCAAGGATCAATATTCCCGCAAACTCTTGAAGAATGTATGGATGATCTAGAAAGATTGGACCTTGAATACTTTGAGTCATGGTCACTAGTGAAGAACTCTGATTGATCACACATTCAATCTAAACGAGAAAATATTCATTTAATTTTTATGCTTAAATAAATTCATGCAAGATCATCAGGACATTACCATAGCTTAGATCATCTAAGAAAACAAAGTTACGTCGATCTGGTGATGAATATTTTAAATCCCATGCCCATCTTCTATTGTTGTGACCTCTGATTCCAACGAAACTTACACTGAAACTTCTATTTAAACCTTCACTGGAAAATCATCGTAGAGACTTCAACTTGAAAATTCCAGTTGAGGATTACGTCGTAAAAATTCAGGGAAAACATTTTCTCTAAAACTCAGTGGAAACTTCTCTAGAAATTTGTACTTGAAAATGTTAGTGAAAACATCCCCATAGACTTCCACTAGAATGTTCTAGTGGAAAACTTCTACAAATTGTCACATAAAAATAGATATTTCGACTATCTTCCCAATGAAAAATTTCATGAGAATATTTCATTGGAATATTTAAATGAAAAAATGTACCTTAATATTCCATTGGAATTTCAAAGGAATTTTTCACATAAATTATCCATTAGAATATTACATTTAATTATTTAAATTTAAAATTTCATAGAATTATATTAAAATGGAATTTCCACTTATTTAACTTAAATATTACATTGGAAAATTGTAATATAACGTTTTATTCAATTTTTTAGAGAAGTATTTCAATGAGCATTTGAATTTTACAACGGAATTTTCTACTCAATGATAGGGATTGGATATTTTAATTAAAAATTGTTGTTAATCATTCAAATGAAACCTTAAAATGAAAAATATTAATTAAAAAACAACAAATATATTTCATAAAATTAATAATAATACTTTCCAATATAATATTTTGAATTTTCCAATAGAATTTTTCCATAAATTTATCCTCTAAAACATTGCAGTGAAATTTCTAATAAAATGATATTAAATATTTTTTTAATTATTTTATATCACATTATAAGATCTAATATTTCCTTTGTTATTTGATTTTATATTTTCTTGGGTTTTTAAAATGCTTTTTCCTTGTGTTTTACTGTAGAATAAATTGTTTGGGAGTTTTTAAAAAAACATAGGCAATAAAATTAGTCTAATTAGTTTCTATTTTATTTGTTTAATATTTTATTATTAATTATATCATATATATTTATTATAATTAATAAAATTAGTTGCCATTTTATTTTTATAATATTTGATTATTAATTATATAATTAAGTTTTTTTTTTATATTTTATAATCATGTAATATATGAGTAAATATTATTTTACAATGTTTTATAATTAAATTAATTATTTTATTTTATAGTTTCTCTATTATGATTCTAAGTGTATTGATAAGTATATTTATTAGTGTGAAGGAATTAAATTAATTATAATATAAAATATAATTTTCTTTTCATTTTTATTTTTTTATATTTATAATTTGACTATATATACAAATAATTGTATTACATAAAAAATGACATTAATTATATTCTTTTTTTAAGATTTATTATTATAATTATTACTATTTATTTATTTCATAATAGGTTTTAGTTTATTAATATATTATTATTATATATTTTTTCTATTTCATTATTATCATTATTATTAGTATATTTAATTTAGATTTTATAATTAATTTTTTATTGTAATTTTTATTTATGTAACAAAGAACATTACATGAATGAAAGAAGATGTTGTTTCCGAAGACAATATATAAAAATATTTCCCTTTAATATAATAATATATATAGTTCAATTTAAAATCTAAAATTGAAATACATTTTTATAGTAACAACCCTAGAAAATAGATAACACACAATAATTCTAAAATTACAATGAAACATATAATTCCATAATGAGGAAAGTTACGATGATCCAATCTTTATTATGGTCTTTTATAATCAAATTAAAAAGAATTCACTTCTTTCATTTATTGAGTGAAATTCTTCAATAAAATCATCATAATTAAAACCATCCAAAAAACCATTTTTAATTGAAAAATCATTGTTAATGCACATAATCTCTCATGCAACATGATTGTTAGAAGATAAGTTTTGATGAGATTCAGATTAGAAAATATTCTCATCACTCATACAATAATATAAAGTATGATCTTGAATTGTTACATCAAATTCAACAACAAATTTAACATGATTACAAAATATCTCACCATCTATCTCATAAATCTTCTCATTTCTTACTCAGAATGATAAGTTATTTCGTGAAAGTGGCTTCACAACTACAATGATTTAAAATTTTAATTTCACCCATCTCACAAAATTAAGAAGGTGGTTGTGTAAATCATTAGTTCCTCCTTCGATCAATGTATTTATCATTGATTTGGACTAAAATAATTTACACAAAAAACAAAATACACTGTTCACCCCATTAGAGTACACAAGCCACGTCATTTCATGTTTGACTCCATTAAAAGGGTGGAAAAAATAAATATGAAAATTAAAGTTTCCCTCATGTATAATTTCCTATAGAAATGCAATATATTCTTTTAAGAACTTAATTGGGTCATGCAGAACCAACAAAATTCTCTTCTAAAATTAATATTTTCTTATAATATCAAATCATAATTCACTTCCACATCATTTTTTAAGAAAAACATGCTTTAATCTTTATGACCATGAATCCTAGGAATATTATTTTCATGATAATCTTCTTCTGAATTCACATCCAAGCATTCTTCAATTATCATAATAATTTTTTTTATCACTGCTTCCTTTATACTTTTTTTATCGACTCTAGAAACATTGTCACCCAAAGATTTCACTTTTCATTGTCATGATAAAATATTTTTTCACTTATCACACTAAATAGATTAGAAATTGAATAAACTAGTTATTTTTACATTTTCATTTTTTATTGCTTTGTTTTTTCAATTTTGATATCAAAAATTCTGATTTTTCTTCATTATAGTACCTTCGAGCTATAAACTATAGCTAAAATCATGGTTATCAATGGGGCCCACCATGACACACCGTTATGTCATGACAAATTATAGGGATAATTACGCCACACAATGTCTACAAAATTTCCCATTCAGTATGGTGTGTGACACAGTGTAGTGTGGCATTATGTCCACCATTGTTAAATGTGGAGTTTTATGCGCCATTATGCAATCTTTTTTTTTTGTTTTTACACCTTTTTAAAAAGGTCATACCTTCTTTAATAAAATACTTTATTAACACTATTACAAGTCAAACGTTGTCCCTCCTTCCTACCTCAACTTTGAGTGATGTATCGATCCAATGCCATGACTGAGAAGTTCCAGCACCCTTCCCACCACCTTGATATCTAATTACAATCCAATTATAATGATTTTTTATTTGAATGACTAATGTTTTATTATTACAGGTAAATAAATTTTCAAAATATATTTTCCCAAAATTTATAAATATTTTTTATATTTTTATATTTTTATAGTCACTGATAATTTATTTGTTATTTTTTATTATTTCAATGTGATTATATGCACTTTTTCTTCCACAAATTAATATTTTCAGAGATGTGTTCATACATCTTCAGACACACAATGCGCTAGAGGCCCTTGTCATCATTGTGTATCATTTGCTGTAAATAACTACTATTGAGAATATTTGTCTAACATAATAACGTAAAAAACCTAAATGAATAAAAAAAAATTAAAGCTAAAATTAAAAATATATAAACCCAGTTTAGTATAAAATAAATAAAAAATTGTAAGTGTGACTCTCTAAAATTAAAAATTCTATGATTGAAACAAATGTTGTAAGGTAAATCTATCTTCTGAAAAATTGTGATAATTTTCTTGTTTTCTAGTTATGATGTATTTATAATTAAATTGGTAAGCATATTTTCTAAAAATTTGCAAAATAAAATAAAATAAATAAATAAATATTTTCTAAAACCAAATACTTCCAAAATTTATTTTATTTTTCAAAAATATATCATTTTTATTTTAGTTTCCGAAAAAATATTTTTAGATTTATATAATCTAATACATTTTATGATATGATTATAAGAAATTAGAACAATATATATATTTTTAAAACAAAATGAAATCTATTATTATTATTTTAATAATAATATAAATTTTTTGAATTGCATTTTCAATATTTAATTTGGAAAAATTTAAACCTAAAAACCTATATGAAAGAAATATTATTGTTTGAAATTTTTATAAGTCAATCAACCTATATTATACAAAATAAATTTAATTATAAAATAAATGAAATATAAAAAAAATTAATTACCACTGGATAAATCACATCCTTAATTCAAATAATTTCGAAACAATTATGAGAAATAATTTATAAAACAAAGTAAAATGACAATTTAGGACAAAAATATAGACATAATTATAGTTAAGGATGAGAATTATTTTAGACTAAAGTTAAATCTCCTTTTAATTTAAAATTTATAATGTTTTTTATCCTTCATTGGAGTTCTCCATTTATTTTTTTCTTGACTAAAATTGGCATTTAACTGATTTTCTAGTCCTGAATTGTCATTGTCCCATAAAACATGTTATGAGTGATAATTTATAAAAAACTGATTCGAAAAATAAAAGGGAGAGGGATGGTTGGGGAGGTGAGAGCGAGTGAATCATCAGACAATTGGAATGGTTGGTAAAAGTAAGAATGGAAGGTGAGGTGAGTTAAAATAAAAGATATGAGAGGAGGTAAATAGCCAGAGAGTTGAGGTTGGTGCTGGAGGAGATGGCTGGTGTAGGTGAACTTCCTATATAAATCGATTCTGAATCGCTAAAATGGGGCCATGTGGTTCTAGTTTGTGGGTGGCCTCGAGGTTTTAGGGTGGGAGGAAGATAGATTAGGGGGAGGGGTGTCACTTTGGGGCGCTTACCCTTGGGTTAGTTCAATTAACCATATCCCTGAGATCTATTGTCATTGGATAAAACTAGATAGAACAAAATGGCTGAATAAGGAAACTGGAGGAATGAAATGAAAATGAAGGAAACAGTGATGTAAAATAGAGGAAACCACTCACTTGGAAATACACAGAAAACAAAAACAAAAACAAAACATAAATGTTTTCCATACATGGTTGTTCTATATAATACCATCTCTAACCCCACATTATTTTGGCAGGGAAATGCTATTTAGCACAAAAATAGGCTCCACCGTAACATTATTTTCAACGTTAAAATGATGTTTTTTTACAGTGCAACGCTATATTTTGTGTTGCACTCTTCACGCGCTATCCCATTTTTTACTCTATTCATTTTATGAGAATAATTAATGATTTATTTTTATTTTTATGCTACATATTATAATCATTATATTATATTATTTATTATATTTTATTATCCAATTATTTATTTTTCTCAATAATAATATTAATTTTATTTTTAATATATGAAAACTATTATTTTTGTTCATCTTTTATTGAAATTTTTAATCAAATAAATAAATTATTTATTAATAATTATTATATTTAATTGGTTATTTATATACACACATAATTAATGTTATATAATAATAATCATATAATTAGTTTATAATACTTATATAATATAATAAATTATATATTACATTTAGGTTAGTTTAAACTAAAATAGATATTAATTAACTAAACTAAAAATTGAAATAGATTATTCTATTGGTTTATGAGAAAACATAAATTAAAAATGAACCTATTGATATATATATATATATATATAAGTATATTTTAACAGAAACATGACAAAATACAAAAATTTATGTTTACACGAACAAATATGAGATTAATCAAATTAACATAGTGATATGAAATAATCATAATGTAACACGCCAAACACAATAGACAACCCAAATTTCACATTAAAAAAATAGTGTTTAACTATTATATAAAAAATAAAGAAAAGGTAGAAAAAAAATAATATAATAATCTTCATTTTTAATTGATTGTTGTTTTAAATCGCATGTAATTTTATTTTATTTAATTTTATATTATTTATTCATTAATAATGCTAAGAATGGAGAAAAAAATGTTAAGTAAGGTTATACTAGAGTTAAGTAAATGTAAATGATTGTTAAGGGTAGAAATAAAGTTACGTAATGATAAAAAAAAGTTGAGTAAGGATAAAAAAAGTTAAATAAAGGTCAACAAAAGCAAAGCAATGTTAAACTAATGTTAAGTAAGTGTGGACTAATGTTAATTATTGGTGAACTAAATTTAAGGGTAAAAAAAGTAAAGTAGAGGTAAAACAAAGTTAAACAAAGGAAAAATAGAGTTATGTAAGGGTAAACAAAAGGAAATTAAGGGTAAACTAAAGGCAAGATTAAACTGAAGGAATGTAAGGATAAACTAAAGCTAAGTAAGGGTAAACTAAAGCTAATTAAGGGTAGAGTAATGCTAAGTAAGGGTAGAGTAATGTTAAGAAAAGGTAAACTAAAGTTATGTATGTGTAAAACAAAGTTAAGTAAGGGTAATATAAAGGTTGGTAAGGGAAAACTAAACCTAAGTATGGGGAAAATAAGGTAGGTATGAGTAAAATGATGGTAAGTAGGGGTAAAACAATGTTAAGTAATGGGTAAAACAATGTTAAGGGTAAAATTAAGTTATATAAGGGTAAACTAATGTTGAAGTTTAGTATGGGTAAAAAAAGTTATGTAAGGGTGAACTAAATTTAAGTAAGGGTAAAATGAAAGGTAATTAAGGGTAAAATAAAGCTAAGTAAGGCTAAATTAAAGATAAATTGGGGTAAAATAAAGCTATGTAATAAATAAATTATTATTATAAAACTAATTTTTTTAAAAAAATCAGTTAATTAATAAAATCAAACACATATAATTATTTTTATATAACATATTTTAATCATTATATTTAATTAATTTATATATTTTATTATTCAATTATTAACTTTTTTTCAACAATATTATTAATGTTATTTTTAATATATGAAAAGTATTATAATTATTATTAATCTTTTTTTTATAATGTTTAATCAAATAAATGAATTATTTATTAGTAATTATTCTATTTAATTAGCAATTTAAATATATACATAATGAATGTTATATAATAGTAATCATATAATTAGTTTAGAATACTTATATAATATAATTAATTATATATTTAATTAAGGTTAGTTTAAACTAATAATAGATAGTAATTAAATAAACTAAAAATTGAAATAGATTACGTTATGGGTTTATAAAAAACAGAACTTAATGTTGAACCTATTAATATATATATATATATATATATATAATTATATATAATAAGTATATTTTAATGAAAATAAGACAAAATAAAAACTTTAATGTTTATACAAACAAATACAAGATTTAAAAAAATAACATAATGATATGAAATAATTAGAAATTAACAAGACGAACACAATAGATAATTGAAATTTAACATTATAACAATAGTTCTCAAATTAAATATAAAAAATAAAGAAAGTGTATAAAGATAAAAATCTAATAATATAGTAAATTAGCATCGCTTCCCCAGATGTTGTTAAAATATTCAAAAAAATTGACATTGATGAGGATTGCATAAGCAGCTCTGGTTGTTGTAGAAATTTTCCTCCACTTTTCTATATAATCCTTGCTAGTTCAGATTAAATAAAAAAAGGAACATTATGATCACTGATTTTATTCGGATCTCATGAAAAAAAATTTATTTTCCACTTTACACTCTTTAAAATATATTCTGTTTTATTCAATTCCCATTGTTTGTTTCATTGAATTCTCCAGCAACTCTAAAATCAGTTGATTTTTTTTCTTTCAAAGATTGAAGGATAGATTGAGATTTTTTTATCATTTTTCCTTATGATTTTTTTTGTAACTCCAATGGGTCATGCAGAATAAGAGCCACTGACATCATCATCAGTCATGTTCAACAAAAGTGACGACAAGCTATATGATTTAGGTGGATAAGACATAGGAGTTAGATTGTCTAAATCTGATAAAACATTATTCTATTTCTGAGATATCTATCTTGAAGTATTTGCAACATCTTTGAATTTTTCAAAATTCTTCACTAAACTCTGTACATGATCAAACCTAAATCCTTTCTTTCTTGTTGGATTTTTCATGAGTAATATTTTTTATCTATCTAAATAGAAATATTCATAATTTTATTGATATGTATTTTCATATATAAACATAATAGATAAAAATAATAAATTACTCAAAATATCTTATTTTGATGCACCACTTGGGTTCATATTCTCAATTTTTATGATTCATCCATTTAATTTATTCTTAGCCTTCTCGGTAGCATGTATCCAACACTACAATGGTCTTTTTCTTCGAATCTCCCAACCCTCATTCCTGCCTTTGTTGTATGCATTTTTGATGTGAGAAAAAACCAATTAGATGGCTGGTAAGCACCAATAATATGATCTTGGGAAGTATTTATGCACACCTCGTGTATTAGTATATCATCACCAATGGAGTATCTAGAAGACATGGAAATCATCACTTTCCAAAACAAAATATTTATAGAAAGGTATTGGTGAAATGAAGGGAATGAGAGTTTGTATTGAATGAAAAAAATTATTTATAAGGATTGTGATTGATAATGCATATCCAGAGTATACAAAATAGACAATTGGGTAGATTTTATATTGATCTCAATCGTTGGATGGATTATATCCTCGTCCAAAATTATCATGAATGTACCTCCATCCCAACCATTTGATGGATTTCATTTTGAAATGAACCCTCAGATGGATTTTGTCTTTATGCTGACCTTATCATGATTTTACAATGATCTCATCCATCCTTTGGATTGCATTTTAATCACATCCATCGGATGAGTTTTAAAATTATTTATCCTTATGATGATCATATATCCATTTTTAATATTTTTTAATACATATTTATTGATTAATATTTAATGTTTTTAGTACTGTTTTAATTTTATTAATTAATATTTTTATTCATTTTCATTTTAAGAATTCATTTTTATTTTTTAAAAAATTTATATAATTAATAACTATTATTCATTCTATCAGTATTTTTTATATGTTAATATTTTAATTAAATTTCACTCATTTTTAACATTAATAGTATAAAAAATAGACTATTGGATGGATTTCATATTGATCTCAATCATCGGATATATTTCTTCTTCATCCAACCTTATCATGATTGCACCTCTACCCCAACTGTTGGTTGGATTTAATTTTGAAATGAACCATCGAATGGATTCTATCTTTATCCCGACCTTAAAATGACTTCACTATGTTCTCATCCATCTGTTGGATTTCATTTTGATCGTAGTCATCATATGGGTTTTAACTTTATCTAACCTTATCATAATCGTACATTTATATCAATCATTGGATTGGTTTCATATTGATCTCAATCATTATATAGATTTCATCCCCATCCAACCTTATTAAGATTTTATATTTATTCCATTGGATTTCTCAATATATAAGTATTATTATATAACTTCTGGAGAATAAATACTCGCTAAGAGTACCAAAATGAATTATAATACTGAAGGTCCTTCTAATATTCTTTTTAAAATATCATCATCATCATCTCCATATTCTTATTCATCTTCATCCAATGATGTTGAAAAAAATACATTTGAAGAGATGAAAGATGAAATACATAGAGCAGTGCAGAGGAAAAATATGATGATGGCGCATTATTATAGTGAATAAAAAAATCGTTCCACTTAAATTGGATCCGTCCCGAGGAACATAGTTATAAATCGTGATCATGAGGCTTCAAATCGTAAATTGTAAGAAGATAATTTTTCCAAAAATACAGAATATAATGAGACATTGTTCCATCGATGATATCAAATGTCTTAATGTATTTTTCTTTATATTGATAACGGAGTTAAAACCCATGATCACTACTTTCAAAAAATAAGTGATGGGCTTGGTAGATTTGTATTATCAACTCTTCCAAAATTAACAGTTGTGTTTTGAATGTTGGAATATGGCCTCCGAACTGATGCTACTAATGAATATGTTAAAATTGTCGAGTCTACTTAAATTAAATTATTAAGAAAATATTTTCAAGCTATTGTTGATATTTTTTCAGAGTGATACCTTCATTCACCTAATGAAAATGATATTTCCAGATTTTAATATATTAGTCAAGAACATGGTTTTCCAGGAATGTTAGATAATTTGGATTGTATTCACTGGAAATGAAAAAAATTTCCAATGCCATCGGCTGGACGATATGCAGCACATTTTGGATCCCCAACTATTATTCATGAAGAAGTGGTCAATTATAATATTTGGATATGGCATGCAAAATTTGGTATGCCAGGTACCAATAAAGAAATCAATGTGCTTGAATCATCACATTTTTTTAATATTGTTCTAGATATTGCTCCCCCTTCTCATTATGTCATTATTGGAAAAGAATATGATATGGGATATTATTTGGATGATAATATATATCCAATGTGTTCCACAATATTACAAAGTATCCACGAGTCATATGCTCAGAAGAAGAAATATATTTCATTTAGTCAAGAAGTATGCAGAAAAAATGTGGAACATGCATTTGGAGTTTTAAAATCATGATTTGTAACCATCACATGACCTATGTGTTTTTTGGAGAAAACATGTGTTACATGATATAATGACTACATAAATTGTCATGAAAAATATGAAAATTGAGGATAAATAGGATGTGAATACTCTAATTATTGATGTGATGGAAGTGCTAGCTACAACTGTTTAGATAACGATAGATGAAAATGTTCGATTTCAATACTTACTTAGTCAACATAGATGAGTCAAGGATAAGGATATGCTCATATTGCACTCTGAAATGCAACAATCGAGCATTTATGGTAGTGATATTCGGATTTAGGAAATTAATTGTAATCATGTTTCCATTGTAATTTTCTGCATTTTGAATTGAATATCATCTTAAATATAATAAAATTTTATTTTATTTTATTTTATATTATTCATTCATTAGTAATGTTAAGTAATGGTAAAAAAAGTAAAGTAAGGGTAAACTAAATTTAAGGGTCAACCAAATTAAAGGGTAAAACAAAAGTTAAGTAAGGTTAAAACAAAGTTAAGTAAGGATAAACAAAGTTAAATAATGGTAATCCAAAGGTAAGTAAGCATGATTTAATGTTATGTAAGGGTAAAATAAATATATTTAAGGGTAAAACAAATTTAAGGGTAAAAAATCATAATGTAATTTTAAACAAAAGTGAACTGTGAGTGAAAAAAAGTTAAGAAATGGTAAAACTAAAAGTAAGTAAGGGTAAAAGTAAAGATAACTAAGGGTAAACTAAAGCTAAGTAAGAGTAAATTTTAAAAAATTAATATTAAACTAAATTTATTTAAAGGAAAAAAATTTATGTAAGGGTAAAATAAAGGAAATTATGGTTAAAATAATGTTAAGGTTAAACAAAGGGATGTAAGGGTAAACTAAAGGTAAGTAAGGGTAAATTAATGGAATGTAAGGGTAAAAAAAGTTGGGTAAGTGTAAACTAATGACATGTAAGGATAAAAAAGTCAATTAATGGTAAACTAAAGTTATGTAAGGGTAAGCAACGTTAAGTAAGGCTATAAAGAAGTTATGTAAGGGTAAAACAAAGTTACAGGTAAACTAAAGTTAAGTAAGGATAAACTAAAGTTAAGTAAGGGTAAAATAATGTTAAATAAGGGTGGAACAAAGTTATGTAAGGGTAAAATATAAGGTTAAGGGTAAAAAAAGTTAATTAAGGGTAAAACATAATCTAAGTAATAGAAAAATAAAGTTAATTAATGGTAAGTTGAAGTCGAGTAATAGAAAAACATAGTTAAGAAAGGTAAACTAAAGTTATTTAAGGGTAAACGAACATGATCTGAATACTCCAATTATAGATTCAGTGGAAGTGAAAGATCCTACTATTGACTTAACAATGGATGAAAATGTTTGATTTTTGTAATTACTCAATCAATATAGAATAATAAAGAAAAAGGATGCTCATATCGCACTCTTCATTACATTAATCGAGCATTAATGACAATGATATGTTGAATTTGAAAATTATTTGTAACCGAGTATCCATTGTAATTTTCTACATTTTTAATTGAATATATCTTTAAATATTACACAATTTAATTTTATTTAATTTTATATTATCGAATAATGAGTACAAGTTTAATTTAATTTAATCATTAATTATTTACAAATTATATTTTATAATTGTATTAAACATTATTTTTAATTTATAAAAAAATAATTATTAATTAACTAATTTCAGTAAAAAATTCACTTAATCAATCAAATCACACACATGTATAATTATAACGAAAATACATTATATTCATGTATAATGAAAATAAGGCAGAATTTATAATATTTAAATTGATATTGTTAAATAAATATATCATATTTTATTTTATTTTATTATTCATCAATATTGAATTTAATTTAATTTAATTATTAATTCCATTAAATACCATAATATATCACATCCCTTAATTTTATGAAAAAATTATTAATTTTAATATTATGCGTCGAATAAAAGTTATAAAAAAATATATAAATTAATATATTCAAAGAATATCATTTTTGAAGTGAAAAATGAAGTAACCCACTTGAGTGAATATTACTATTTATACTTCAAAATAGAGTAAACCTATGATAAAATGGAGTTTTTGATTAGAGTTGATAATAAAAAAAATTATTCAACATTATAATAATAATAATAACCATAAATGTTGATCACAGAATCGAATAAATCCAATCACTTACTCTTTTTGTAGGATCGAAATAGTGATGTAGATGCTCAATATACAAGAGGGGGGGTGAATTGTATACTTTAAAAAATTCCTTTGGAACCTTTAAAGTTAGTTACGAATAACTATGTTTTCCTTGAGCAAAGGAAAGGACTAAGTTTAACAAAGTTAAACTAAGAAAATTCACAACACCTCTAACACAGAATGCAACCTTGGAAAGAGATTCCGAAAATTGGTTTCGGAAATATGGTTCTGGAAATTTAAACTTAATAAAAGATTACAATATTAGATTCTACCTTAAAACGTATAGAATCTAAATGAAACAGAGTACAAATAAGGAAGTATAAGAAAATTATACTTTCCTTATAATACAAAATGCAGTGGAAATTAAACAAGTAGTAAAACTACTAGTAACAAGATATAAGTCTTTTAACCCAAAGAGAAGGGTATCCAACAACCTTGGATAAAGGTCCCTTGATTTATACTTTAAAGCAAGTCTGTCTTACCCACACCAGGGTAAGCCCTCGATAAGAAGACCGGAGTGTCTCTATCTTGCTATCCCCGCAAGCCCTCAACTTCAAGGTAGTTGGAAACCTCTGTCTTCCTCAGCAAGGAATCCCTCGAACATCAAGGTAGTCGGCACCTCTGTCTTTTTATCCCCAGAAGTCCTCGAATGTAATCACCAACATTCGGAGTCGCACGAAGCTTTGAGAGTTAATAAGAGCCTATCTCTAGAAATCACTTCAACAACATGTATGCACAATAACCAAATTGTTCATCCATCAGTTGTGAGCTCTTTCAAATGAGCTCCTATTTATAGGTAAGGTAGGCCTCCTTCTCAACGGTCATATCTTCCTTAAAAATCAGAGGGACCTGTACATGTGTCACTTAGCCAATGGTTAGTTTAAAACAGAATGGACGACATCGTTTTATAACAAAACAAGTGTAACAGAATGTACGACACCATTTTAAATCTTAACTAAAAAGATTCGGAGTGAAGGTTCCGAGTTAAAGTTCGGGGTGTAAGGAAAATAATAACGAGTAGACAAAATATAAAGGCATAAGTAAAATGAAAGTTCAGAGTGAAAATTCGGAGTCTGAATAAATTCAGAGTGTATAAAACAAAGATGATCGGATTCTGTTTAACAGATGAATTCGGAATGAGAATTCGGAATGAGAACTCGTCATCAGAATTCATAGTGAGAATTCCTCATCAGAATTCGTAATGGGAATTCATCATCAGAATTCCTAATGAGATTTCATCTTAAGAATTCGTATTGAGAATTCGTATCCAGAATTTGGAATGAGAATTCATCATCAGAATTCGTAATGAGAATTCGTCATCATAAATCTTAATGAAAATTCATTGTCAGAATTCGTAATGAGAATTCGTCATTATAATTCGTAATAAGAAATCAATGTCGAACTTCATAGGGATTCGTATCCTGAATCTGGAATATAACTTAGTCAGAGTTCGTATCCGGAATTCGGAATGATACTTTATTACAGTTCTCATCTGGAATTTGTAGTGAAACTTCCTTATAGTTTTTATCCAGAATTCGAATCCTAAAACAGAATACATTATATCAAAGTTTCAAACAAATCCGAGAAAACAGAAATGAATCCGAATTTTATACTTAGGAAAAATATGAAAGCAAATATGATAAGGATAATTTTTCTTACAAAATCGTTTTCCCTTATAAAAGCGATTTTCCTTATAAAAGCAATTTTCCTTATAAAAGCAATTTTCCTTATAAAAGCAATTTTCCTTATAAAATAAATTTTCCTTATAAAATCAATTTTCCTTATAAAAGCAATTTTCCTTAAAGATAAGGTGTTTGTGATTTTCAAAACAAGAAGGAATGGAAAAGTTATAAGGAAAACCTTATTGACTCAACAATCTCCCCCTTTTTAGAAAGCACAAACATCCTTGAAAAAGAAATTCTAAGAAGAAAGAAAAAACATTAAGGCTTATCTCCCTTTGCTTTAAGGATATTGATGAATATGACTAACTCCCCCTTAGGATTTGAAACTCTAAGGATCGTATTCTAGATTTCCGGAGTGACATTTCATTACGAATAAGAAGTTCTTCTTTAATGAAAAACCCCCCCTTAGATAAAATCTTATTAGAGTTTGTTTTCTTTCTCACCCTTTGTTAGGATTCTTTTTCCCTTTCATTAGAGTTCTTTTCCTTATCCCCCTTTGTGATTTTAAAAAAGAATATAAGGGAATGGAAAATATAACAAAGTACCTGAAAGATTAGTAGTAACAATAAAAAGAAACGAGCAAGCACAAATTTTTCATTAAGTTTGAAAAATTTCAACAACAAAAGAGTTAAAGTACAACAAAAGATCGGATCTATCTACTTGGGAACTTTTTCCTTTGCCATGAGACCCTTTAGAATAGTCTTTATCTTCTTTAAGTCTTTATGATCTTCTTCAGCTTGATTCTCTAAGACCACTATTCTTGCAGATTGAGCTTCAATCTTTTCTTCCTGGGCTTGAAGCTTTTCTTCCTGTGCTTTGATCTTTTCTTCCTGAGCCTTCATCTTTTCTTGAAACTCAATCTGATGATCCCTTTCAAACTTCCAGTTTTGAGAGACAGAATTTAGCTTCCCATTCAGATCTCTGACTTCTTGAATCTGAAAGTTCTTTTCATCTGTCAGCTTCTCTTCAAAGGAAGAAGTCAGCTCATTTATCTTCTTGTCCTCAGTCTCAAAAGCATCTTTAACATTGTCTTGAAATTCATCGAATAGCCTCATATCTTATACAGTCTTCTTTGACCAGTTTTTCATCCTTTTACAATATTTTCTATGAGCTTAGTAGCTAACAAAAAAAGTTTTGAACTGAGACTCAATCTCAACACACTTGTCCATAACCATAGACATGGAGTCTGTTTTCTGATTCAAAGCATGTTGGAGCATCTGGCATCTTGAATCAATACTTGAGAAGGTCGGAATGGTTCCCACCAACTTCTTCAAAGACTGAACAACAAAGTCATGCCCCAACGAGGATGACTCCGAATCCGAAACTTTGCTAGGAGAATTTTCTTCTTCAACAAGGTCAAGAATTCTCTTTGAAGAATTACCAACTTCTTTTCTTTTCACTACTACTGAACTCAGAGTATCAGCAAGAATTTGCTTTCCCTTGTCTTTTTCCGGAATAGAATCCTGTTCCAGAGTTTTCTTTTCACTATCATAGACTTGGACAACATTATCTTCCTCATCAGAAACTTCCTGAACACCAACCTCTATGTTTTCCATCTGAGCAATATCATGTAAAAGTTGTTCTTCTTCTCCATGATAAGCAACTTCTTCTTCTCCTTTCTCTTCTTCCATTGCTGGAGTAACTAGCTTCGAAGATTCAGCTTCTGAAGTTCGGAGCGATAAGTGTTCCGAAGGTGTCCCTTTATAATCATCTACTTGCTTCAACACATCTCCAATTTCACCACTTCCTTCAACAACATCTTCTTCTTCTTCCACTTGCTCAACTTGGTCTACTTTCTTAGTAGTCTTGGCAACCGCTTCTTCCGGAGCAACAAAATTTCTTCCTGGAGTCTCAGGAAGAGATTCCAATGAAAAAGATCTCGGAAAATGAATATTTGCAGAAACCATCTCATTGAATTTCAACAAAGCCTGAGCTACCTCAGCCTCAGACATCTTCTTCTTGAGCTTCTTTTCTTTTGCTTATTTTTCTAGCTCATCCGCAGTTTTCTCCTTCAAGGCCTTAGCCTCTGCAGGGTCCAAGCCAAACTGAGGCTCCCCTTGTACTCTCTTTTCTTTCATCTCCCTCCATTTATCAACAACCTCATCTGGGTAAGATTTATTATTCTTTGGTTTTGGAGGTGCGGAATGAACTTCCTTATACTTGGGATCCTCGGCTTCTACTTCCACTTCTTTCAGCTTTCTCTTCCTTACCGTCTTAGAGGATTCTGGATTAGCAGCTTTCGGAATGGTTTCTTCTTGAGCAGGTAGATCAATAAACTGTCCAGACTCCTTGTCAAAAGCTACATCCATCCTTTTGAGTGTACCATCACTCACCAACATAATCTTGAAAACTCTTGGATTAGACTTCCAAGCCTCCTTGAAAGACTCAAGGCACCGAACTATTAACTTGGAGAGGATTGCTGGATACATAATAATCCGAGCTCTCAGATTTCCTTTCTTCAAATTCTCAAGAGTGATAAGAATGTGCTTCATCAAATTAAACTTCCTCAGATTTATCAGAAAATCTAGGATGTAGATCTCACTCTTCTTCAAGCTATCTTTGTCACCCTTTCTCGGTACGATAATACCATGTACCCATAACTCTAGAATCCGTAAATTTGTAGATAAACTAGCAATCTTCGGAGCCTTGTCATCAGCTAGTCCGAGAGTTTCTAAGGATTTTTCCTTGTCGAAGCTACCCTTAGAATCCGGCAACACATGAGAAACAAAATCAGCTTCACCTTCATTCTTTAGCCCTACCAAGCTGGCTGTCTTGGAATATGAAAGATTATAAGTCTTACCATAAGACTTAAAAGAAAATTTCTCTTTTCCATCTTCATTAAGAAAAGAAACTGTTTCATAGAATTCAAAAGTAAGTCTGAATACACTTCATCTTGGTTCCCAGGTTTTGACACCGCAACATCTTCCCAACCATTAAGCTTTATATTCGTAGAAATAAGAGAATTGTACTTGTTGAAGAAATCCAGATGAACTATCCTCTCTCTATATACTAACCACTTTGAAATTGGTTTAGAAGACGACATGTCTTGAGAAGATGCTTCTACAGATATTCGGATCTGAAGACCTCTGAGAAGTTCGGAACTGAGAAAACTGAAGTTCGGAACGGCCTTAAAACAGAGAGGCAGAGCTTCGAGACGTTGGAGCTTGAAAACTGATGTGGGACAACCATTTGGGGTCCCCTTTATATAGGCAATGAAAAAACGGTTCAACTTACACGAATGATCGAACGGTTGTGATAAGCTGAGATCAGATATGACGATCGAAAACCCATTCTCTTGAATCCGATCTTTTGAGGTTTTTATTAAAACAAAGAATTAAGAAACTATAATCAGAAAACAAAATATAAGAAAATGCCAGCAAGTAAAATATGACTACGAAAACTTGAGTAAGGAAATCATACCTTTCGGATTGGCTTAGGAGGATTATTTGTAATTGGTAACATTTTTATGGAAAAAAAAACTTTACTACGAAATAGTTCACAAAACTCATTACGAAAAAAAACTTAGTACGGAAAACTCAGTACGAAAAACAAACTTAGTAAGGAAAAACTTAGTACGAAAATTTCATTCCAGAATTTAAAAAAAAACATTATGAAGGATTCGGTAGAAAAATCGCGTTATGAAAATACGAGTATGAAATTTTCCACTCCGGATGTTTTCAATACGAACACTTCCATTCCAGAAGTATTCTTGTACGAAATTATCCATTCTGGAAAATTTTAGTTCCGGAAATTCCATTCCGGAATTGTAGTTCCGAAATGTTTTGAAAACAAATTTTGAAAAACTTTGTTAAACTAACAATCAAATGTACTCCCCCTATGAAAAGGATTTTATTGCTGTAAGGGGACTTTTTTTAAACAGAAAGTTAATTAAGAAAGATTACCTTACGGTTATCATTCCTAACTTCTGTTTAATATATTCAAATCTATCAGAAGGCAACGATTTTTTGAAAATATTAACAAGTTGATCTTGCGTTCCGATAAACTGAAGAATAATATCTCCTTTGAGTGTGTGATCCCTAAGAAAGTGATGCCTAATATCTATGTGTTTTGCACGGGAGTGATGTGCAGGGTTCTTACTAAGGGAAATGGAACTTGTGTTATGACACAAAATTTGAGTTTTAGTAAAACTCAAGCTATAGTCTGTGAGTGTGTGTTGCATCCACAACACTTGAGCACAACAACTTCCAGTTGCTACATATTCAGCTTCAGCAGTAGAGAGTGATACAGAATGTTGCTTCTTGCAGGGCCAAGAAACTAATGAATCTCCTAAGAAATGACAAGTTCCGGATGTACTTTTTCTATCCATTCTAAATCCACCAAAGTCAGCATCAGAAAAGCTTTTTAGAACAAAATCATTTCCAGAAGTATAAAATAATCCTAGATCCATGGTTCCCTTAAGGTAGTGAATTTTTTTTTACTACCTTTAAGTGAGATTCCTTAGGATTGGATTGATATCTTGCACATAAGCATACTAAGAACATTAAGTATGGTCGACTAAATATTATGTAAAGTAAACTTCCTATCATACCTTGGAAAGATGTTTGATCTACTGGTTTCCCAGTTTCATCAAGATCTAAAGAGTTTGAGGTACCAATGGGAGTACTTATACTCTTAGTATTGTCATAACCATACTTTTTAAGAAGATCTTTAATATACTTATGATGAGATATGTAGGTTCCTTCTGGTTTTTGAGAAATTTGAAAACCAAGGAAAAAAGTTAACTCACCCATCATACTCATTTCAAACTCAGATTTCATTAGACTTGCAAAAGAGTCGGTCGAAGATTGCTGAGTTGAGCTAAATATGATGTCATCAACATAAATTTGAACAATCAGAAAATTTTTCTTATCTTTCTTTATAAAAAGGGTTGGATCTGCATTTTCCTTAACATAGTTATTTTGAAGCCAAAATCCAGTAATTCTATCATACCATGCTCGTGGGGCTTGTTTAAGACCATACAAAGCTTTGGTAAGTCTAAAAACATGATCAAGATGTTTTGTATCTTCAAAGCCAGAAGGTTGTTCAACAAAAACTTCCTCTTGAACATAACCGTTAAGAAAAGCACATTTCACATCCATTAGAACAAGTTTGAAATTAAAGAAAGCTGCAAAGGCAAGTAGAATACGGATAGATTCAAGTCTAGCTACTGGAGCATAGGTTTATTCATAGTCTATTCCCTCTTGTTGATTATAGCCTTTAGCAACAAGTCTAGCTTTATTTCTTACTATGACTCCATTTTCATCACATTTATTTCTGAAGACCCATTTTACTCCAATAACAGAAGTTTCCTTAGGTCTTTCAACCAAGGTCCAGACTTTATTACTTTTGAATTCATTTAGTTCATCTTGCATTGCTTTGATCCAATCATCATCACCTAAAGCTTCATCAGTGCTTTTTGGTTCTAATTGGGAAAGAAATGCTAGATGTTCTACTTCATTTCTTAAGGAACTTCTAGTCCTTACAGGTTGATTTACATCACCAATGATACTATCACTGGGATGATTATTAAGAAACACCTGATTTGGGTTTTGTAAAACCTGTTCATCAACATAGGGTAGAAAGTCTTCTGGGGTAAATGTTTCAGAAGTATCTTCTAGAACATTATCCTTATCAGAAGGTTCTTCTATCAAAGGTTGTTAATCAGTTTTTGAAAACACATCCGAAGATGTAGGTTGAGGTGGTTTAAAAACAAAAGGATCTGACTCATCAAATTTCACATGTACTGTTTCTTCAACAGTACAAGTATTTTTATTAAAAACTCTATAAGCCTTAGAGGTTGTGGAATATCCTAAGAAAATTCCTTCATCAGATTTTCGTGGGAATTTATGTAGGTTATATTTAGTATTTAAAACAAATACTTTGCAACCAAAAACCTTGAAGTAGGATAGTCTTGGTTTTCTACCATTCCATAACTCATAAGGAGTTTTATTAAGAAAAGGTTTAATCAAAACTCGATTTATAGTATAGCAAGCAGTACTTACAGCTTCAGCCCAGAAATTTCTAGCTATAGAATATTCACTCAACATGGTTCTAGTTATTTCTTGAAGAATTCTATTTCTTCTTTCAACTACACCATTTTGTTGAGGAGTTCTAGGTGCTGAAAAATTGTGAGTAATACCTTTTTTACTACAAAAAGTTTCAAAATCAGAATTTTGAAATTCTCCTCCATGATCACTATGAATAGATTTCAATGGAAGGTTTTTCTCATTTTTAACTTGAGCTCTAAAACTTTTGAAATAGGAAAAATCTTCATACTTCTTTTCTAGAAAATAGACCCAAGTAAACCTAGTGTAATCATCAACTAGAACAAACACATAGTATTTGCCTCCAATACTTCCAGTTTGTGTTGGACCAAAAAGATCCATGTGCACTAACTGTAATGCATCGGTTGTTGAGACTTCACCAATTGATTTAAAACTAGATTTATGTTTCTTTCCATATTGACAAGGATCAAAAACTTTAGAAGAATCAAATCTAAGCTCCGGTAGATCCTTAACTAGTTTCTTCTTAGAGAGTTTACATAGGTTCCTAAGATTACAGTGACCTAGTCTTCTATGCCATAACCAGGAGTGATCTTCCATTGCACTTAGGCAAGGTAAATCTTGGCTTCTGAGGTCTTCTAAGTTCAGAGTGTAAACATTCTCTTGCCTATTGGCTGAGAGAATAAATTCTTCCTTGGAATTGTGAACTAAACACTTATCATTCCTAAAATTCACAAGGTAACCTTCATCACATAACTGACTTATACTAATGAGGTTGTGCTTAAGACCTTTAACAAAAAGAACATTTGAAATCAAAGTTTTACCAAGAAAAACAATATTACCAATATCAACAATCTCACCCCTAGCATTATCTCCGAAAGTTACCTTTCCTCCTTTTTTTTGATAATCTTTTCAAAATAGCTTTTTTTACCAGTCATGTGTCGAGAACATCCACTATCCATGTACCATGTATTGTTTCTGGTACTCTCTTTATTTTCTTGAAATCATGAAGAAAATTAGACTTTCGGAATCCGAACTTGTTTGGATCCATGATTTCCTGATAATAAAATTTTAGGTACCCACATTTTCTTAGAAAAGTAAGCTTTGTGAAATCCTAAAGATTGGGTTTTGTTTAATGAACAATCCTTTTCCCAGTGACACCATATTGACACTTGGTACAAAATGGGGCACTTTCAGGAACAAAATAATTGTTACTGAAAATTGGTTTTGCATGGGTATAACCAAATCCGAATTTATTTCTTAACGGTCGTATTTGGGAATACATCTTATCAAAATTTTCCTTACCATGGGTAAAGTTTGATAAACACTTCTTTAAGGAAAAAATTCCAGACTTGAGTTTTATAACCATGTTTTTATCCTCAAAATTATTAGTTTTAGAACTAGAGCTTGGCTCAAAAACATTTTTCTTAGAAATTACTTTTTCTAATTCATTAGAAAGTTTGTTCTTCTCAGAACTTACTTCCTCAAGATTCTTTGAAATACTTTCAAAATCAACATTTTTCTTATCAAGATCTTTAGAAAGATCAGATATCTCTTTCGTAAGAATAGAATTCATAGAGTTTGCCTTATTAAGTTTCTTATTGAGTTTGGAGTTCTCAATCTCAAGAAGTTCAGCAAACCTAGAGACTTCTTCATAAGTAGGTAAAGTATTTTCCTCATCAGAAGATGATTCTTCATCAGAAGGATTATAATACTTAATATCATTAGAATTTAAGAAACATTGGTCAATGATTCAGCATTTCATACCTTATCCATAAAACAATGATTATCAATAGGTAATCTGGATATAAGACCAAGATTCTTCTGTCCTGAAGATTCATAATCATAAGATTCATCTGAAGAGTCACCACCACTAGCACTCCAGGTTTCATTAGCTTTCAGAACTTTCTTAGCTTTTGATTTATAATACTTCTTCCTGTTCCTGTCTGAATGCCTTTCTTTCCTTTCTTTCTTTTTGAGCATAGGGCAATCTGGTCTTATATGTCCAGCTCTCTTGCATTCATAACAAGTAACTTCTCCATCTTTCTTATCTTTCCTTTCCTTTTTCTTATACTTAGATTTGAAATTCCTCTGGCCATCTATCTTGTTCATCCTTCGAGCAAGATTTTCTAGTTCATTTTCTGAGACTTCACTCTCACTAGATTCGGATTGGAAAATAACTTTCATAGACTTGGATCTGGTTACTCTCTCAGGAGTCTTAGCTTTCATCTGATTTGAGGTTGTTGTAAAAGCAATAGTACCATTTCCATTCTTCTTCTTGATGTTGTCAGCATCTCTCTTCATTCTGGTTTCATGTTGTAGAAGAGTTCCAAAAAGATCATCAAGAGAGATCTGAGTGACCTTCCTGTTTTCATCTATAGCTGTTCTCTTGGATTCCCACTCATTGGGCATAATATCAATTATTTTATCCACAAGAGCTTCATCATCTAAAACTTTCTCTCCCATAGATTGTAGACTGTTGATGATAGTCATAAATCTCTGTTTCACTTTACAGGTTAGTTCACCATAAGGAAAATTGAAGCCATGATATTCAGCTCTAAGCATAGCTCTTCTAGTCTCAATCACTTTAGAAGTCCCAAAGTGTGTAACTTCTAACTTCTTCCAGATACAGGTAGCTGCTTCACAAGAAGAAATTTGGCTATATATATTTCTAGTCATTGAACACAGTAGAGTATTTAATACCTTATAGTTGAGTTGATATTCTAGCTTTTCCTGGTTAGTAAAGGTTCTAACTTCCTTGTCCGGAATTTTATAATCACCAGTAAGAATAACAAAATTGTCTACTCCAGTATTGATAACATAAGTCTTCATGCGATCTCTCCAGTATTCATAATCATTACCATCAAAGATTGGTGGTCTTGTAGGATTTAGATTATCAATCGAACCAACATTAATTCCTGCCATACTAGAAACCTTCGATACACAAACATGTTAGTAGAAAAAGTTTGGAATCACAAAGTTCGGACTGGGAATTTTCGGAATGGGAAAGTTTGGAATAGAAAAGTTCGTAATGGTAAAGTGAGCAAGAAAAACATGTATGTGAGTACAAGTATTTCAGAGACCTACTCTGATACCAATTGTAGGATTGAAATAGTGATGTAGATGCTCAATATACAAGAGGGGTGGGGGGTGAATTGTATACTTTAAAAAATTCCTTTGGAACCTTTAAATTTAGTTACGAATAACTATGTTTTCCATGAGAAAAGTAATGGACTAAGTTTAACAACGTTAAACTAAGAAAATTCACATCACCTCTAACACTGAATGCAACCTTGGAAAGAGATTCCTAAAATAGGTTCCGAAAATATGGTTCCGGAAATTTAAACTTAATAAAAGATTACAATATGAGATTCTACCTTAAAGCGTATAGAATCTAAATGAAACAGAGTAAAAATAAGTAAGTATAAGAAAATTATACTTTCTTTATAATAAAAAATGCATCGGAAATTAAACAAGTAGTAAAACTACTAGTAACAAGATATAAGTCTTTTAACCCAAAGAGAAGGGTATCCAACAACCTTGGATAAAGATCCCTTGATTTATACTTTCAAGAAAGTCTGTCTTACCCACACTAGGGTAACCCCTCGATAAGAAGATCAGAGTGTCTCTGTCTTGCTATCCCCGCAAGCCCTCAACTTCAAGGTAGTTGGCAACCTCTGTCTTCCTCAGCAAGGAAGCCCTCGAACTTCAAGGTAGTCAGCACCTCTGTCTTCCTATCCCTGGAAGTCCTCGAATGTAATCACCAACATTCAGAGTCGCACGAAGCTTTGAGAGTTAATAAGAGCCTCTCTCTCTAGAAATCACTTCAACAGCATGTATTCACAATAACCAAATTGTTCATCCATCAATTGTGATCTCTTTCAAATGATCTCCTATTTATAGGTAAGGTCGGTCTCCTTCCCAACGGTCATATCTTCCTTAAAAATTGGAGGGACCTGTACACGTGTCACTTAGCCAACGGTTAGTTTAAAACAGAATGGACGACATTGTTTTATAACAAAACAAGTGTAACAGAATGTACAACACCGTTTTAAATCTTAACTAAAAAGATTTGGAGTGAAGGTTCGGAGTTAAAGTTCAGAGTGTAAGGAAAATAATAACGAGTAGACAAAATATAAAGGCATAAGTAAAATGAATGTTCGGAGTGAAAATTCGGAGTCTGAATAAATTCAGAGTGTATAAAACAAAGATGATCGGATTCTGTTTAACAGATGAATTCGGAATGAGAATTCGGAATGAGAACTCATCATCAGAATTCGTAGTGAGAATTCCTCATCAGAATTCGTAATGGGAATTCATCATCAGAATTCGTAATGAGATTTCATCTTAAGAATTCGTATTGAGAATTCGTATCCAGAATTCGGAATGAGAATTCCTCATCAGAATTCGTAATGAGAATTCATCATCATAAATCTTAATGAAAATTCATTGTCAGAATTCGTAATGAGAATTCGTCATTATAATTCATAATGAGAATTCAATGTCGAACTTCATAAGGATTCGTATCCTGAATCTAGAATATAACTTAGTCAGAGTTCGTATCCGGAATTCGGAATGATACTTTATTACAGTTCTCATCTGGAATTTAGAGTGAAACTTCCTTATAGTTTTTATCCAGAATTCAGATCCTAAAACAGAATACATTATATCAAAGTTTCAAACAAATCCGAGAAAACAGAAATGAATCCGAATTTTATACTTAGGAAAAATATGAAAGAAAATATGATAAGGATAATTTTTCTTAGAAAAGCGTTTTTCCTTATAAAAGAGATTTTCCTTATAAAAGAAATTTTCCTTATAAAAGAAATTTTTCTTATAAAAGCAATTTTCCTTATAAAATCAATTTTCCTTATAAAAGCAATTTTCCTTATAAAAGCAATTTTCCTTAAAGATAAGGTGTTTGTGATTTTCAAAACAAGAAGGAGTGGAAAAGTTATAAGGAAAACCTTATTGAATCAACACTTTTATTGAATAAAAAGAAAAATAAATTACTAGACGAGGGTCATTTGAAAGAAATATCTAGACATCCTTCAAAAACACAGGCTTCAAATCTTATTCTTGTATATCTTTCACAACAACATCATCACACCCTTTCAAAAAGTAAAAAACACCATCAATCATCATAGTAAAGAAATTCAGTATCATACACTTCATCTTAATAATTGTATAAGGAATCATCTTTGTGAGAACAAAATTAATTGGCACACACCCTTCTCCACACTTGAATAATAAATGATCTAGTGATCACTGTACATTATAAATTTGAGAAATCTATCTATTTTTAAGTCTTTTTAGCTATTGAAAATTCCTCCCCATTAATATTATTCTTCCTCTTATTTGATGTATCTTTATAGGATGTTTCATTGTGTTTCATTCAAATAAATATCAAAAAACAAACAAACATAAGTTTTACTTTTACGTATCCCTTACAATGTTAGATTAAATACACATTTAAATATGCATATATATATATATGCATACACACATATATATATAAATATACATTTATATTTACATAAAAATAAAAATATATACACTTGTGTTTATATATATATATACACACAAATGTGTGTGTGTAACATCCCCAGTCTGTGACAACTCGACAGTTTCTTGACCGGTGATGCTACATGACTTCATACATGCCTCCCCGTATGGTAGATGCAGAATAGTAGTGACTGTATAAGGTGTTATAGTGGGGTGACTATACTCTCCAATCAATGTTAAATAGTAGTAAAAATAACTAAGCCCCATCCATCACAAATAAGCAGAGTATGTGTAAGTTGTAAAGCACTACATGCACATATAATATTCTTCAAAAAATAAACAAATACAGAAGCACAATAATATAATCACAATTGTTCCTTGCATTCTAATAAGACACCTATGGTCGACCATAACTACTTCATTTAGTGTCAAAGTGTCTTCAAGTGTGAAAACCCTCATATAGAACTTCGAGGTGTACACAAACTTCACCATGAAACATAATTTACCTCATTCGGAACTGGGAGGCATAACTGCTCCCCACTAGGAAATGAGTAACAAGTCATCCCAAATCTAGCGGGAGACTTGTTGGGATGTGAAGCCTAGTTTCAATTAACTATAAGTTCATCCATCATAAGTTTATTCACCAGTTTCAGGTATTTGGAATATTGATCACTGGATGATTACTTGGCTCAGTGTGAATGTAGCGACAATTCAACCAACAACAAATCGACAATAATTAGTTTAGTCTATCAGTGACATCAAAGGAAATCTAGAATGTTTGGAGATTTCTCTAGTAAGAAGTATCATGAATGAAAACTCTAGAATTTTAACATTAGAATTATTCGAGGATAATGACTTCACTAGAGATCAATAGTGTTATTCCATATTGAGGATTTCTATGAAAGTGGGAAGGTGGTGTGATTGGAATGGATGACTAATGATCCAATAAAAGGAAGAAGGGTCTGATGAGAATAGTGAATTTTTACATGTATTGTACACCCATATTACATAAAATACATTATATTTTTATAGATATTCAATCCCCTATAATGAAATATTATTGGTGGTTTTTTCATTTGAATGTATCTTTTATACTTTTGATAATATAAGAAAGTTGCAGTGTTCTTCATGTGCATACAGATCAACTTGTCTAAAGCACGTTAATCACTTGTGTTCATTTCTTATTTTATATACTACTTTTAAATGTTTTATCATTCCTTGTAATTCCTATTGTTTTTCATGTGTTTTATTCTATGCTAAAGTGTTTTTGAGTTCAACGTTTTGTTGTGGGTAGGGTGTAGTGTCGTCCTATGTGATGTGAGACGCACGGGGTGTCCAGATATTTGTAGCATAGGGTGGCTTATAGATGATTTAGATCTAGGATATGTGGTAGATAATGGGTATGATTAGTATATGCAGGTATTCATTCAACTCTATGAGGAGTACAAACTACTACTTAGACAACACACTCAAGGTAGGTAGCTGATAGCCAATTCACACTACAATGCATTGTAGCATTCAACCTCTTTAATCTCCCTAACCTCGACGGGACATGAACATCCAACTCCTCCACCCGGTCAATTGATTTGATTCCTTCAACATGGTTCTTATCATACCCATCTTAAAAATGAGTCATCGATGACTCTTCATCATCTACACCCAAAAAAATAGAATGATCAGAAACATTGAAAGTGACACTTTCACCATACTCACATGGGAGAGCTATTTTGTAAGCATTGTTGTTAATATTCTCGAGCACTTAGAAAGGATTGTCTTCTAATGGAATGAGTTTTGATATCTATTTTCTAGGAAATATTTCTTTCCGCATATGAACCCAGACTAAGTTATCAGGCTCGAACAACACTTTATTTTGACCCTTGTTTACATGATCAATGTATTTTTGGGTCATCCACTCGATATTTTTTCTTGCATTTTCATGGAGTTTCTTGATGAATTCTATTTTCCCTTTCGCATACATATTAGTTTCTTACAGTAATGGTAAAAGAACTAGATCAATAGGGGAAAGGGTCTTAAAGACAAAGACAATTTCAAGTGGAGAATAATGAGTAGTGGAATGATTGGCCCTTTTATATGTGAATTTCATATATGGAAGACACTCCTATAAATTCATGAGATTCTTATTGATAATTGTATATAGAAGGGATGATAGTGTCTGATTGACCACCTTTATTTACCCATCGGTTTTCGGTTGACAATTAGTGGAAAATAGTAAATTCATAACCTATTTTCTCCACAATGTCTTCCAAAAGTAACTATTGAATTTTGTGTCTTGGTTCAACACAATCATCCTTGTAATTACATAGAGTTTGACTACTTCAGGAAAGAAAAGTATTGCAATGTTATTGGAATCATTTGTTTTGTGATAAGGAATAAAATGTTCCATTTTATAAAATTGATCCTCCACAGAAAAAATAGAATCTCTTCCCCTCTTGTTCCTTGGTAAACCCATAATAAATTCCATTGATATGTCCACTCAAGGGTTGTTGGGGATTGGGAGAGTAAGATATAGTCCATTCGGGTTAAGTTTAGATTCAGATTTATGGCATATAATTCACTTTACCACAAATGTTTCAACATCTCTAGACATCCTAGGCTAATAAGAACAATCACTATGAATGGTTATAGTTTTTTTAAACACAAAAATTTACCATTAAACCACTAAAATGTGACTCCTTTAGTAAAATTAAATATATAGACCAACTGGGAATTCAAATCTTATCAATATGGAATAAAAATCATTCATGTAAATAGAACATTTCCCAACTAAATCCTGGTTTACAATGACTATAAGTTTCACTAAAATCACCATCAATGTTATATAAATCCTTAATGCATTGAAAATTAAGGATTATTTAACCTAAAAATGATAAAAGAGAATATCTTTGTGAAGGTGCATCAGCCACAATATTTTATTTTCCCTTTTTATTCATGATTAAATATGAAAATGACTTAATGAATTCACTCCATATAGCATGTACCCTATTTAGTTTATGTTTGATCCCAAGGTATTTAAGAGCCTCATGATCATAATGGATCACAAATTAATTAGGCCAAATATAATGTTTCGATGTTTCTAGAACTCTAAAAAATACATGAAACTCTTTATCAAATGTATAATAGTTTAGATTTGGACCATTTAACTTCTAAATAAATAAATAAACAGGCTTACCTTCTTGCATGAGTACTCTTCCTATGCCAATTATGCTTGCATCACATTCAATTTCAAAGGTCTTACCTAAGTCTAGATGTGAAATAATAGGGGCGTGGGTGAGTCTCTACTTAAGATCATGGAATTTATTATCTTGATATGTTCCCCATTTGAAAGGAACATTACTTTTTATCGACTCATTCAATGGTGATACTAGTCTGTTGAAGTACCTACAAAATATCCTATAAAACTAGCATGATCATGAAAAATTATCACCTTTCCAATGAACGTTGGAGTTCTCTAATCATGAATCACTTTGATCTTCTCACCGTAGACATAAAATCCATTTACACTCACAAAAAATCAAAGAAAAATAGTCTTATGGGGGGGGGGGAATCACACTAATTTATGTTTCCAAACAAGTTTCCCATATTTAACACCTATAGGAATTTTCTTAAGTGATCTACATGTTCATTCAAAGTCTTACTATACACCAAAATGTCACCAAAGTAAACTACCAAAACTTTTCAAATATATTCATTTGAAACATGATTCATTAACCTCATAAATGTTCTATGTGAATTAGGGAGACCAAAGGGAATGAATAACCATTCATAAATTCCATGTTTTGGCTTAAATTTACTTTTCCTCTCATCTCTTTCTTTCATCCAAATTTGATGGAAGCCACTTATTAAATCAAAATTTGAGAAAATAGTAAAACTATTTAATTCATATACCTTATAATATAACATAGGGAATAATGATGATACATGACCGTGATGTTACTGATGGATCTATAGTCAATGAACATTCTCCATGTTCGATCCTTAT
The DNA here is from genome assembly GCA_963277665.1 of Viscum album. Taxonomy (NCBI): domain Eukaryota; kingdom Viridiplantae; phylum Streptophyta; class Magnoliopsida; order Santalales; family Viscaceae; genus Viscum; species Viscum album. Next base: position 686,423,001 of record OY728137.1, on the reverse strand, counting down.
TTGTTACTAGAATCACCGTTAAACACAAGTGCTAAGGCTTTATCTGATATATCCCAGATCCAACAGCTCTTAAACATTCCTTTTAATTTCATTTATGTCCTTTGGGTTGGTGTGATATGTAGGGAGGTTAGATAGTGACGCTCTAGGTATGAGGTCAATTTGATTCTAAATACCTCTAATGGGTGCAAAACCTGGTGGCACCTCTTCAAGAAATACATTTTCATACTTCTGCAACAAAGACTCAATGATATTTTTCGAAGGGGGTAATTTGTTAGTATTTAGAAAAACAACTTTGTACATGAGTACTAAGAGGGTTTTCTATGAGAACAAAGCTTCCTTAACATCACTATTTTTTTTCCAACATCACACTTTTATCTTCTATCAAATTATTTGTTCCTCTTTATTTTTTGGTCTCCATTTATTTTCTTCTCTCATTCTCTCTTTTTCCCTCATTATATCTTTTTCCATTTTCACTATTTTTCATCACTTATTTTTTTCTCTCTCTCAAAATTTGATCTTCCAAAATTTGTTTGTGGGACATGTTTTTGAGGGTTATAGCTTCCCCACAAGGGATAAAAGAGTGATTATTCAAGAACTCATCATGAGTAACATGATGATAGTACTATCTTATTCATCCCAAAAAAATATGTAAAGCCTTCATAGGAACAAAATCACGAAAAACTCATCTTTGTACCTACCGATGGGGAAAAATACCTTCAATTGATTATTTACCTAATGCTCCCTAGAATCATTCAACCACTGAAGTCAGTAAAATTTTAGTGTATCAAGTCAAGAGTCCCAACTTCTCCACCAACTCAGTGCTCAGATCATTGCTACAACTTCCCCCATTAATAATAATGCTACATACCTTCTCATTGATCTTGAATCATGTATGAAAAAGGTTATCTCACTAATACTTGTCTCCAAAGGTCATTTGTGCACTTAAAAATCTCCTAGTGACAAGAATATCACTATCTTACACAAATTCTCTGTTATCAATTTCTAGAGATTCATCCTCCTCCTCTTTCTATATCTCTCATTTTTTCACTCATTATCGATACTTATTGATGGATTTGGTGTGATATTTTGTGTATTCACTAGAAATGTGAACCCTTCCTTGAAATTTTTAACAGCGAATACCCCAATTACATATTTGGTTAGCCTAAAAATTAGGTTTCTTAGGTGGAAGAATTGCCTTGTAACTTTTTCGATCAACCACCTATTTCAGCTTTAATGATTCTTCAGTCACCTTCTTTGGATTTCTCAATGGAATGAATGGGGTAGTGAGATTATTCTTATTTATACTCCTTTTTATTTTTTTGACTCAACCTTGGGGGAATAGTGGATCATGTATTATATTTCCATATAGTGGCACATCTCTACTTGATCGACAATCTCCCAATTACGCCCATGTAAGAAGTGCGGTATAGTTTCCACCAGATCTTCCTCAATATTTTCTAAAATCATGAAAAATTTCATCTAATTATAGTAATATTCAAAACTATTACTACCTTTTTTTACACATTGATGCTTGTTGTGGTGATATAAATGGTTGTGTGAGGGAACAAATCGCTTCCTCATGGGAAACTTAATGACTTTACAAGTATGGACAAGAGTTCTTTTATAATGGTATCTCTCCTTTTGAACTTTATCCCACCATATTAATGAATAATCAATGAATTAAAGGGTATCGAGTTTTTATTTTTTCTTCTCAAAATAGGTATGACATGAAAATATATACTTGATTGGAATCTTCCACTACATGTATGCTTCTAGATCACTTTTACATTGAAACGATGGGACCTTTACCTTGATCCCACCAAGTAGGTGATCATCACGTGGTTTTTTTTGGCCTCCTCTAGAATGTTGGTAAAACCTCATCCTTTGTGGGACATCCTTGAAATCACCATCAATGTATTCCATTTCCACCTTCATGGCGTAGGGGTTACATGGTTCCAGAGCACTCCACGGGTTATCATAGAGCATCCCCAGGCTTGGATGATTCTCCAGGTTGTCAATCCTCTCATGTATCACCAAAAAAATCCTATCAAGACTCTTCTTAAAATGACTCACCAAGTATTTCATTTCGAGTGGTGTAGCTTTGGTTGTGGGAGATCTACTTTGACTTCCTTCATCACTAGATTGAAAAATTCTCTTCCCACAATATTCTGCCATGATATGTTACATAGACACAAACACACATGAGGAGAAATACACATAGTGATACAAACACACTCACACACATAAAGATACACACACACATGAAAGATATATACACTCACATATACAATCTATACACACTCACACATATAGGGACACCCACTCACGCATGCAAGATATACACAATCACACACATAATGATACACACTCACATATGCAACACACACACACACAAGAATGTTTCTTTATTATTTCTCTCCACTCTCAACACTCAATTCGAATACCAAGATATTATGAAATATAATATCTTGTTTAATGTTATCACATGCCACCAATCCTTCCCCAATCATGATTTTGTTAGGGGATGGTTTAACACAAACCGTTTGAGTGGTATCGGTTTTAAAAATGGTAAAGGGTGTTAAAGGAGGTAGAAAATATGGGTAATAGGTTGAAAAAGGGTATAAAGGTGAAGTATGGGGGTTTTTCCTAATTTTTCATGATTAGAAAAATTAATAACAATAGTATCCAATATGATTTGGTGAGGATGTAAAATGACGGAGAAAGTTATGTATGGAAATGAAAAGTTACAATAACATAAAGAAGGAAGAATAAGTAATAGTATCTACCATTTTATTTATTTAATTTTTCAAATCTCCTAAAAAAGTGTTGTAATTAGAGTTTTAAAGAACAAAATGATGAATAAAGGTTAATATATTTTTGGAAATCTCTTAAGGAATGGATGTTGATAATTTTGAAAATAAAAAAATGATTATTTGAGAGTTTTATTTTTATTTTTTAAGATATAATTCACATATAGAGATTTATATCAAAAAATAATATAGATGAATAATTGAATCAATATAAAAATATTTCATTTTTTCACAACATAGGCCAATCCTAGAGGTTTTCAAAGATTTTTTTTATTGTATTGTTTTTTTAATGGGTGGATAATTAGGAAAGATGAGAAGGGTAATGGGCATATGGGATAGAAAAAGGGTGATATATGCCTATAGTGTCTACTGGAGCTCTAATACCAACAAATGTGAGATGCAAGGGGTGTCCCAATATTCATGGAATAGGTTGGATGATAAATGATTCAGATCCAGGCTAAGTGGTGGATGATGTGTATATTTTGTGAGTTCAATTATCCAATCAACAATATATGGAGTGTAACCTAGTTCTTAGAGAACACACTCAAGGGAGGTAGGTGATAGCCAATCCACAAACAACACACTTGGATTAAGGAATTAAATTTGGGGGTTTGTGATCTTGGATCACTAATCTAGTTATAGATTAACAAGGAAGTAATTCACAAGAGAAAGGGGGGAAATGAAAACAATCCTCACATAATGGAGATAAACAATGCATAATCTTGCTATTATAATCAAGAATTCCATAAATGTTCCAGGAGGGTGGATATTTATAGCTAAGGGGTGATATAATAGTCAAGGGTTTAATACCATAAATTTATAAAGGATAAACCTACTTAATTACATTAAATTAAAAAAGATAAAGTCTACCAAATAATTTTTGGAAAATTAGTAGACAACTTTCTAACTATAGCCTTCCAGATTTGACTTCGAGTGCATAGCCCATCAGATTTGACTTTGGTGTCCAAAGATGTCATTATAGAATCCTATATGTGAGAAAGGCTTCCAAGATTCATGCAACCATTTGGGTAAATCCTTACACATCATGTTTGGGATTGGATAAATGTAATTATAGGCCTATTTTCTCAATCCACGGAAGGCAAGATCTGTTGTTTATTTATTGAAGTGATATTAATGCCCATTGAAGCTTTCAACCTCTTTAATCTCACTCACATCATTGGGCCTTGAATATCCAACTCCTCCACCTAGATAATCGACTCAATGAATTCAAAATGTTTTTAATCACTATGTCTTTTACACTTAGTTAAGGGGAAGTGATGTTCTAGGGGATTCATTTTACGCTGTTCTAATCCACATAAGAACTTTCAATGGATTGATGATTGTGCTACCCATGGTTTTATCAATGGCCTATGCAATCAGCTTTTCATGTAGGCACATTAGTGTTGTAATGTTCCATTTACATGTGGTATCATAGTGAATTTTAGTTTTTATATGACACACCAATAGCAGCTCCGACATGGCATTAGATAATGAAAAAATATGGATCGATAAATTTAGTGGAGTGAATTTTGGATTTTGGTGAATGAAGTTTGAGGACCATATAATTCAAAAGGACTTGGATCTTTCGTTAACAATAAATTTTCTTGAGAATATGGAAAAGGATTAATTGGAACATATGGATAGAATAGTTTTGGTGTTGGTAATAAGGAATTTATATCAAAATGTTGCTTTCAAAATTTGGGAGAAAATGACTTCAAAAGATGTTATGAAGGCCCTGGAGGATATGTATGAAAATACAATGACATTTAATTTTTTTTTCATCTTATGAAAGTTGTTTTACTTAATTTTTATGGAAGGAATACCAATGAAAGATCATGTGAATGACATCAAGCTAATCTCTGGTCAGATAAAATCTATGAAGGTAACATTTGTAGATAATATATGAGAGTTTCTTATTTTATATTCACTTTTAGAGAGATGGAATGTTATAGTTATTATGGTAAACAACTCCAAATTAAAAATAGATTTTTTATTTTATTGATAACTAAAACCTGATCATGAATTGTGAGATCATAATGAGGGAAGTTTAGGCACTATATGGTATTTTTCATAATATTGATAGAAGGGGAAGGTCACCCCATCAAAAATCAATGAAAGAAAAGTGTAATGATCGAGAATTATATTAATGAATTTTCACTTCTTAAAATTATTTCATATAGTATAATTCACATAAAATCAATTAAAGAACACCATACAAATTTTTTTAATGAATAATGAATAAAATTTGAGGAATTTATAGAAATTAAGGAACATATACCAAAGGAATATTAACTATTCTTTTGTAATAGTAATGTAACCCTTAGGAATAGTAAATTGGCCAATAGAATGGAAACCTAAACATTAAATGTATAAATAAAATTTATAAATCTTATAAATGAAAATATGATATATTTATATCATAGTAGAAGTAAATAAATGTTTTGAAAATCATAAATTAAGTGTTTCTATTTTTATAAAACATAAATGATTATTTAAAATTTTATAATAAATATAACGATTTAAGAGATAATTTATTTTTTTAAAATAGATGCATAATTTAATATTATTTTTTATCATGATTATAAGATAATTTTGTGAAACTATAATTAAATTTTCGAAGTGTTATAAAATAAGTTATAATTTTAAACATGGTATTTTTCAAATAAATAATGATTTTAATCAAAAAAATAAAATTATCATATTTAGAAATTTATTTTCAAAAAATTTTGTCCATTTTTTAATTTTATATGTCAAAAAACGATTACGGTAAATTTTTTGTGTTTTTCTAAAAAAGTTGAATTTTTTGTGAATAGTGAAATATGATAATTTACGATATAGCTATATACTTGAATTACTGAGTCATGGATGATATATGGATGATGTAAGTCGCTTTGATTCTAAGTCACATTCATTAGTTACTATATTTAGTCATAATAATCCACACTATTCTTATTCTTTAGCAAAAATAATAAACTAATGTGTAAAAAATTAAAAAAACACTCCTCTCCTCCACTATAAATATCACCCTCACCACCTTTTCTCCTCACACATCTTAAACCTTGATTCTTTTCCAATTTCAACCCAATCCTCTTTCAATGTCTCTTCCCCATGTTTAGAAGTTTCTGGTTTCAATAAAATACAAAAACCAATTTCCCTAAGGTGGTTCTCAAGGAGAAGAATTCAAGAGGGAAAATCCTCTTTTGCTTTCATTATTTTTTTTCACTTCCTTTCCTTTTCTTATACTCTCCTCACCTCCTCTATCCAAACTATTATAATAATGGGTTCCCTATTCCCAAAATGAATAGTATTTTGGATTACCATATCATGCATACAGTTAGATATACATGATGTATACTTACCATTATAGTGTAGAATATTCGTCATCCACTACTAAAATGGTGATGTCTGTAGATTAATTGTCATATCAAAAAGTTATAGTAGATCCCATGCTATGATGAAAACCACGAGATACTATGACATTAGACTTAAAAAATCATATTGTCTAGTTTCATATTTTTAATTGGACACAATATATGTTTTACTATCAGGTTCTAGGGGATCAAAATAATTCAGACTTCTTCTTAGGAAGTTCACACTTGGTGATCTCTAGTATTGAGATCATGTGGAAAAACCCACAAATATGAACACCACATGTTTTAGGTTTCATTGGGTGTTCCTATCTATAGACATGAGTAATGTTCTCTTGACTTGAGATCATTATCAATGCGTTTCATTTGATTATTTAATTCAATGCAAAGTAAAAACCATGTTAATAAAGTCATGGCGAGATAGTTTGTGTTGGGTGCGTCATTGGTGGCATGATATTGGTTGAAAGATCAAGATATAATTTTTCAATGCCATTTTAAGGATATCTTGGGCCTTGTTGACCAGGATGGTAGTACCTTTATAAATCCATGGCCATGGTTGTTGAAGGTTATTCTGTCTAGTCAGATCAAAAAAATAATAAATCCAGAAATGGACGATGACATATGTGCACATTATTCATTATGAGATATCATTTGAAAAATAGATTATATTACACAATGCTTGTTCGTAGGTTGGTTGTTGTTTCTATGAATTTTGTTTATCTATTTAGGGGCCTTGATGGGTTTCAAGACTGTACTCTAGGTCTGTGAATATTATTCCCTACTATTGAGTTAAATACCTAGAGGGTCACACACAATAGTGCTTTCGAGAATCTCCCATATTCAGTTGAATATGAATATTGGACGTGGTGGGGCCCACCATAGGGTTCGAGTGTTGTCCATTTCTATCGATCACCAATAAATAATTAAATTAATTATTATTGAAGTAAATAATAATTGGACTAATTTTTTTTCAAGTATTTACAAGTGATTAAGTAAATACATGGATTAATATTTTACGAGAGAATATTATTTTAATATTCTTCGTTTGTTTAATATTATCAGGAGTTACGATTCGTTGTCTTTGGTTTATCCTGTAATATATTTATCGTATATTACAATTATGTGATAAAAATAAAAATAATATTATGGTGTATTTAGTTCATTATAAGTAATTATTTATATCAATTATTTAGTGGACGTTCAATACATGGGGGTTGGGGAACCATAAGTGGGTACTATGAATATCCACTATATAAGTGGAGAGAATCTCACCCCAATGATGGAATTCACTTTTTTAGAATTGACAACCTCTATTTCCCCTTGATTCCTAGAGAGATAATCGCTCAATCTAAGCATACGATCCATGTTCATCTTCTCGCATTGAAGGTGTAGGATTGTAGTGATCATTCCGGCATCAAACTGATCATCAGAGCTCCACACTAGCACCTGGAATCCAATTAATGACATACATGAATATTCAAGAAGTGTGTGTGGATGATATATATGTGTTTGATGTTGGATCCTTTGAGAAATGAATGCCGAAAACTTACGATGGATGTGCGCACATCAAATCAAAATGAGGTAACCGTTTGTTTTATTTTTTGTGGTCTAATTGAATCACATGGGATCCTCAAACCAAACCATGGATAGATAATTGGAGACGATGAAGTTTCATCACTCTAGAAAAGGAAAATTTTAAATCTCTGGCCCATTAGCATTGACTGCATTCCCCAGTACCTTTGATTGGTATCAGAGTGATCAAGTAATTTTTCCGAGGCACGTAAATTATTTTTCATTAAATTTTAATCATATGGTATTAAAATAGTTCCAATGAATATGACCACTCATCAATCCAATTTCATATTACCATGTTATGGCTATCTGAAAAAATATTATAGATCAAAATTCTATTTTTCAAATTTATTTTTTTGAATAAAATTTTAAAAAATTCAAATGTGTTCTAGTTTTTTTCCCGCATGTTTTTTGGATATTATAAAATATTAACCATAATTATTATTTTATTTTAATTATAATTTTTATTATTATATTAATGGATATTTAATGATCCTATTCAAATTTAATGGTTCTTTAAATAACTTGTTGAAATATTGTCTTGACATCTTTACTAAATTAACAATGGAACTAATTGAAAATATTCATTTGGAAGATTATGCTCTTTGCGGGCCGTGGGGATTTATTTTTATAGAAAAAAACAAACAAAAATGGATTCACCCTAGTACTTGGTAGATTTAAATCATCTCAAGATCACTTTTGAACCTGAGGGTCACGTTGGGCAATGGATTACTATCACATCGGAGGAAATTTCCATTGGAAATTTTCACTAGAAATTCCCATTTGAAATTTGACGGGAATTTCCAATGGTGGGAAGCATAAAAAAAACCCAAAAAATGCATAATGGTGGAATTTTCATCTAAAACCCAACCTGAGGGTCAGGTTCAGGTGCCCAACCTAAGAAGATTTAAATCTTTACTTGGCAGCCCCAACCTCTCTCTCTCCCTCATGGTTCCTGTCCTACTCGGTTGAAGCCTGTTGTAGGTGGTCCTTCCCTCCTCCTTGAAAGAAATCTGGTTCACCCCTCTCGGATCCCCCACCATCATTTTTTCTATGTCCTCGATCAGTAGCCGATATCCAAACCAATCACCAAACACCTCTACCGCACATGTCTCCCTCGCCACCCAGGTCCGGGCAGCTCAGGCTGCATCTTCCACTCGGCTCCTCGTTGCCAACCTACGTGCTCACCCAATCGACTGGATTGAGAAACCTTCTATCATCGTCACCCATATCTGGGTATTGCGGCCCTCCCTCACCTAAACAAGAGCCAAATCCCACTTTTCAGCCTCCCCCATGGAACACCACTAGCCACCTCATGATCTGGGCGTGCTCCACCCTGCATAGGGCCACCCAGAGTCCCGGTTTCCATCTAGCCTGAACGTGACCTATACCTTTCCACCATGAATCCCCATAGCCAACCCCTTTTTCTACTCCTACTATCATTCCCATTCCCACCGTCATCCGCAGTCCAGTCAGACGACTCCCACATGCAGGTTAATTCCTACCGCTGGCTACACGTGTCCTACTGGACCCGATTTACCTCGCCAAAGGGTTGGGGCGGATATTCTCAACCTAGAATGAGTTTAGATAGGCCTTTATAGGATAGAACCACCATGAATGGGGTTTTCTTACCCCAAATGGGCCAGAGGGACTATGAACCCATTCACAAAGGGTCGAGGTAGGGTTTTTGGGACACTATTGAAATTAATAATAAAAAAAACAAATTTGATTAATTTAATTTTTGTTTTAAATTAAATTAATTAAAATTAATTTTGGTTTTAAAATTTTAATAATATGGAATATTAAATTAATTTTTTATTTAAAATTTAATTAACTATTTTAATTTCATTTTTTTGTTTTAAAATTAAATTTAACAAAGAACCAAATAGAATAAATTACTTTAATTTATTTAAATTCATTTAATTTATCTCAATACCCTCATACTTTTAAATTTATCATAATTTAATTTTTATTGTGTTTTTATACATTTATACACATTGTTCTAGAGTTAGTGACTGAACTATGTATGTCTGTATTTTAAATTATTTAATTAATTATTAATTGTTTGTGATGATTATAATAAACAGGTAATTGAATGATGGTCTAAAAATCACCTTACTTTTATTAAAATATATATAAGTACATGCGCATCCAATGCACCTGTTGTATATTATACCCCTAGACCCCCTCGGTTGTGCAAGAGTATATTTGTACATAGACGATGAAATTTTAAGATGCGGACCCCATTATGTCAAGGAGGTACTCTAGATGAGAAGTGAATACATTGTTCTGGGGGTGAGCTATGATATGATTCATAACTCGAATCAGGTATGAAACCCCCTAGGTCAAGATTGATCAGTTATGAATCAATCTGATTTATATGCACAAGACTAGTCAGGTTGATTTATTTCCTTTATGCATTGTTTGTTATTTTATGAAAGTTCATGATTATTACATGATCACATAAAATAAAAAATAAGATAAAATGTATTAAAGTGTGATGTATGTTTTTCTATTCCATGTTAAGATGTGAGTACGATTACATAGTGCATGATTATTATATAAAAAATTATTTCTTTCATCACATTTAAAAATAATAAAATACCTCCATGAAATATTAAGTCGCAACTACCATCCATCATTCAAATTTAAACCAAATCGGGTGTTCGAAGTGTTCATCAAACCATAACTGAGGGTGACTCTTACTATTGTGGTGTTCCTATAAAAGTGGTGGGTCAACATCACTAAAGTGGTACTGATGATTATTCATAGACAACTTTCTGTAATTTTAGATGCAATAATTTAGTAAATCAAGTTATGATTTTATAAGTTGAGACTTCACTTAACAGATCAAGGAACTACGAGTTAATACGGTCGTCCAGTAACACACCTACCTTGAGACCCTTTGAGTAGAGGCATAACTATATATTGTAGACTATGAGGGAGGTTTAAAGGATCATTACCACTAGAATACTCAAGCAACTAAGTATTCATATTTTAGTACAAAGGGTTCCCAAAATTTGATAAAATATTGGGATACATTAAATGATTTAATTAATTAATCAAAATGTCTAAGCCAGAAATCAAGATAAAAAGTACTAATATTCTATAATATTATTTTTATAGAAAATATAAAGGAATACGACATTTAATATTATGATAAATAATGGAAAAAGTAAATGTCCACACTGACATAAGTTTCCAAGTGTAGTACAGGCAATTGCGCACAATAGTACAATATAGGAAATTCAAGGTTCTTGTGTCCCCAATACGTGTTAATCTATCTTAAGAAGTGAGGTTGTAAAACATTATTATAGTAGAGTAATGTTCATTGCATATTATGGTTATTTAATTATGAAAACATTAACTTATGATTTTATTTTCGGTCACTACATCAAGACATTGTTGATATAACATGTAGTCTCATCTCTGAGAAGTTTTCAAGGAGAAAGAGAAATAAAAATATGAATATGAAATGATTGCACTGGATCTGTGTAAATTAAAGGTAGATTATGATCTTTCAATAAATCCTATTCTAATTCACCCATTTACTCCAGTCTCATTTTAGGTTAAAAATGATCATTATTGAGTAAACACTTCATTACCCTTTAGGTAAGGTTTTCCAAGTAAACAAGAATATAAAAGACAATTTAATATTTAATTCTTATGGTGAAAAATTTGAGAGACAAGGTGAGAAGTCCAATGAAAAGTAACGCCAATTGGACTTTCACAATGTCATTAAATAAAAGAGGTATTTACAAGAGGTTATTTACTTTTCACATCATGAAATAAAACTGTAGAAGTTTGAATGAAATATACTAAATTGAATAAGAAATTACCCACTTAATTTTCAGTGAATATTCATCATGAAAGTAATTTTTCAGTTTTACTTCTTGGGTATTACCATCCAAATTTATTTTTTTTTCATTTCCAAAAAATCCGCTTTAAGGATAAGTGGGAAACCATACATTCAAAACACAATTGAATTCAATTAAAATTACAACTTTCAAAAAAACCACCTCATCATCTCAATTCTCGTGAATCTCGAGTCAAGTGCATGCCTTGGGTCACACACCTTTACCATGCTGGAGAGACCCACCAGAATCCTCATCATCATTAACTTCAACTTAACCATTGTCTCACAGAGTTACTTGTTATCATCGTTGCAGTCCTTCACCCTGATCTAGTTCCACTGTCGTTGTCATAGTCCAAACACTACACTAGTCCACTGAAGAACGTCGTAGTTTATCAAGATTTCATAAGCCAGATCAATCCACAGGTTCACCACCATCATCACATCTCCAGCAAGACCCCATCACTGTTTTCGTGTTAATAAATCGTCGAAGTCTTCATCCTCTACACCTCATGACCATCAACCACTACAAAAATGATGTCTGGACTTCGATGACAAAACAATCCACCATTACCCTGAACTGGCAGCTCAATCTCATGTCCCAAAGAACCATGACAACCACCTCACTTCTCCACCTCAGAGAGATTGGGGGATCCCCAATACTATAGTTGAGAAAAAAACTAATCGGGATAGGATGGAATACTAGTGAAAATAATCTTGATATCATCACGTCGTCAACATCATCACCATCAACACAACATCAGCCTCTACAAAAACGACATCCACCTTCAAAACTGATGACACATGGACCATCAATTATGAAACATGCCACCACCATTGATTACCTTGAACTGGACGCTCGATCTCAAGACCCAAAGAACCATGATGACCACCTCACTTCTCCACCACAGAGAGGTTGGGGGATCCCCAGAACCAGAGTAGAGATCCTAATGAACCAGGACATGATGAAATGCTAGCGAAAATCATCTCAACATTGTCATGTCATTATCGCCGTCAACAAAACATCTTAAGAAACACAAACATAAAGCAAACCAGAATCAAATCACTTCGAATCAAATATATAGAAATGAAAACCCTAAAAACCTGGAAAACGAAATCGATGAAGGGTTGCGCGTGGAATTCCGAAGACTACCACACTACACATCCCAAAGTATCACTATTAACACCTCTCTTGATCTAATTTGAAGGGGCACAGAAGAATGAGAGACTAGAGCAGGGATGGGAAGTCAAGGGCTTAGAGCGTCAACACCGTCAGCGAGATAGATGAACAGAACTAGATGAAGGAAAAGATCAGAAGACCATCACTCGAGTGGGCGCAGAGGCCTCCACCGAAGACTAAATAAGAAGAAGGAGAATCAAGAATAGAGGGGGAGGGGGAGACAATGTCGTAGATCCGCACAAACACCTACCCCACTCTGGTCCTCCGACGAGGGAAAACCCTAGCTTGAGAGAGGAATCATGAATACTTCATGGGTATTGCATACAATATTCCTATCACATATGTGTTTCTAAATATAATAACCATGTAAATATATAAATATTAAAATAAATATGGTGTATTCTCCAAGAAACTGAGAAATAGTGATTCCTTAGTCAGTGGTGAGAAGTAGACAACTTCTATATTGCTGAGTGAATGATTCTTATAAAACTATCATTGAGTATTACTAAAACATTTATCTCACCTGTCATTTTTTAGAAGGATATATTATTCTAGGTTCAAAAATGAATGTTGTTTTTGGTGTTTCATACTCAACCAATAGTTCAGTGATACCCGACTCATAGAAAATAAGGGATGAATATAAAATATAAGACTCATATACCTAGTTTTGGAAACATAATATTTGTCAAGAAAAACTACAATTATAGGTATAGGATATACCTAGTTTGGTATTTAGTCTTGGAAAAGTTAAACACATTTGGTATTATTAATGTACTTTGTTTGGAAAAAAAACATTTAGTAATAAAGATATGCCACAAATCGTTCAGAATTAGTTTAGCAAGAAAGATTGAACTATTCTCAAGGTAAGTTAGAGGTATATAGTTCATAATATTTATTTTAAGTAATAATGGAATGGTAAAGTGAAGTATATGCACGGTCAGAAGATATGAGTTGATTAAGGCCGGCTTGCCGAATGATATCTGGACCAAGCATTCATCAATCAATCTAATGTAGTGTGGAGTAATTCCAAAACGCACATTACTTCATTTGCATCACGTTATTGATATTAATGAGGAGCACTAATGATGAAGTATTACATGTTAATATTTATCAATAAAATTTACCCTGGAGAAATTCCTAAACACAAATTTTACACATCAAAGTTATGATGTAATGAATATAAATTTTTCTCCTTGTAGTAACATCCATTATATTTCAAGATATTCCATCAAAATTTCGGCATATACCATAACCATATTCCAACTCTAATGACTAATGGATATCATAACAGCAGTATTATGATGGAAATCAATTATTTCATAAGGACTTGTGATTAGATGTAAACAAAATTTAGGTCATAGACAAACTTGCATCATGTATAAACACATTTTGCCTATAAGTAATTATCCTAATAGTTTCTTAAGATATTACATAAATCCATAAGATATAAGAGTGATAGTTTTGTGATAGGCGATATTTCTATATAGGGGTTCACATATCTATTAGTGAAGTGGGAGAAAGATTGACTTGGTTTAGTCAATGTTAAATATGAACATGTAGTTGGCATAGGAATAAGTTCCACAAGTGCATGCGGAACATGAATTTTCCAGATACACGTACTGTGTAGGAATGTTAAAACCATAGTGATGGTTTTGAATTCATCATGACCGATGATACACTATTCATTGGGAAGAAATTTCCTACAAGTAAGCAGTATATAGAAATTAGCTAAGATTGACAAGACCAACTACAATTCAATAATGGATTCCATGTATCAAAGAGAACATGGATTTCATATTTTGAATTTTATGGTTGGTAATCAAATGATATTATACATAGATGGTATAATAGTAGTACTAATAAGGATATATTGGTTATACAAAGTCATTATGCCTAAATCTATTAGAAATTTACTTATCATAACTAATTTTTATGATCTTTTTAATAAGAATTGGATATGACCACCTCTCTTGGAAGGTGTATATACAATGAAACTTGAAAGGCATGGTCCTGTCACAAAATTCTAGTAAAGGTTGTAAGTTACCACAATCCAGTTTAGGATTGAAGTAAGCAACGAGATCATAGAATATTCATTTGGAATGAATGTTTTCAATGTGTTTAGAAGAGCGTAGTGGGCTCACTATTTTTTCAAGGTAAAATATGTTTGACAACATATGGAAAATAGATATATGTATTATAATTTTCTACAAAAATATTGAAAGTAATTTTATAGTCATAGAATTTAAGTAGAAACGTATGTTATATGGAATAGGATATACTGACGTAGATCTAAAGATTGCTTGGACCTAATCGATCATACAAATAGTGACATGGTATTGAAAAATATAAGTTGGAACAATTCAAATTAGAATTGTTTCCAGTATCACATGACATATATCTCTCTAGGTTGACATGTATGGGACATGGGAGGAGATTAACATCGTAAGTTGACATCCATACGCTTAAGTGACGGATCAATCACATCTTCCATGATATGTAAAAAAACTGATATTTCTAAAATATAATTTATAGTTGGCAATTATTATTTATATCTAGGATAACTACAAGGGAAGCAGTCAGAACTATCCATTTGTACTTGAGAAGGTCTACAAGATATGCTCCTAGTAATAGGAGAAGGAAATATACAAGTTATAGTTAGACACAAACTAGTATTACATATATCAATGTGAATATTTTCCAAAATCATGTAGGTAGATTAGTTCTCCCTTCTTTTTTGATAAAAATACACGTTTTAAAAAGTTCCCTTCTCAATTATTCTTTATAAGCAAGATCGATTAAAGAAAACAACCAGATTTCTTACCTGTTTTCTAGTGCAATCCATAATCTATTTTAAGAAAACATTATATTTATAAAATCACTAATTTTATCATGAAAAACTATCTTTCTTAAATTCTAGTATTATACAAACAATTATTCCCTTTCCATTTTAAAGAGCAATTAAAATTTTCTCCTAAACCACATTAACGTTTCTGATTGCTAAAGTTTCTTAAACACTCTTTTTAAATGTTTTCCCTTTATTTTAACATTACTTATCATGTTTAATACCAAAATTACCTTATGAAAGTCCATGTATGATTTTAATCCATTCGTTCATGGACACCTTTATGATATACCCATTTGTTATACCTTATGACATGGTTATGATACCCATTTCTTTACATGGGTAAACCTTATGTTTATACCTCATGTTTTATTCTTCTTCTGGAACATATATGAATGAACATGTTATGATGGTTGTTCCCAGATAGAAGTCTAATGCATTGGGTAATGTTTAGTCCCATGAGACATCATGTTGGGAAATGGAGGGAACCCGATTCCTTTATGGAACATTGTTCGCCTTGTGAAATGGTCTTAGTAGTTAACCTTAATTAATGATTATTCCATGATGTGTGTTGTTGATACATTCCTATAATTCCTTGATTAAATTTCTCCATGATCTACATGTTATCATTCCTTATGTTTATTCATGTTCTATGCCTTTTTATGTAATCATGGTATGCCTTCTAACCCATGTGCTTTGCTTTATTCCAATGTTTATACCCTTACTGGTATTTTTAGTTTATCCATTTTGTTCATGTGTTCCCTCGGTTATCCTATTATGATATAAGAGCTCAAAAGAATTGAAGAGCTCATTATTGAACTTAAATAATTTTTTTGTTCCATGTTTTCCGTTTTATGTACATAATCTTCCAAATATGCTAGACTTTACGATCCTTGTCAGGTAATTTGTTAGAATAATGGTAAGCACCCCTTAATTATATGTGTAAAATGGGGGTTCAAAACCCATTGGGTATATGTACTATAGCAGTCCTGTAGTGTACTATAGCAGGGGTGGCACTATAGCAATGGCGAGCACTATAGTAGCGGCATAGTACTATAGCAGCGGTAGGTACTGTGCAGTACTGTAGAAGCGTGGTTACTATAGAAGTACTATTCACAAAATGGGATTTGGGCCAAAAATGGGTCTACAGGCCATGTTATGGGATAAATGCCCACTGGGCCATCGGGCTATGTAATGGGTCTCCCTCTACCTAGTTAAAGAGGTCTTTGCTGTTCTTTAATAATAAACTAGTACTCCGCCCGTGCGATGCACGACACTATAAAATATTTATTATTATTAACTACAGATTGCTATACATGAAAGATAATATTTTATATTGATATTTAATATATTTGAAAAGAAAATGACATACATAATGAGGAATAAAAGTTATAGAAATTGTGGAACAAAATTTACATACTGAGTAGCCTTCTATATAAAATAAATAATGAAGGAACCAAAGTTACAGAAAGACTTAATGCCTAAGAGTAGGAATTACAAAAACTGAGGAATAAATAGTGCTATCTATAGAGAGAAGGGATTCTAAATTCTCAAGAAAATGAGCTTCTGAATCCTCCGTGGAGTATAAGGACATCATAGCTTGGCATAGACGACAGGAGACTGGGCATTGACGTTGGGATTTCTCTATTGCAGGGTGATAGAAGGAATTAATCTCTAACCTATTCTGCACACATATCACTTTATTTCAGCATTTAATTTTTTCTTTCTCATCTCTTCAAAAAAAATTTAAAACAATTGCTCCTGAAAGTGAAGAACATTTGTATTGTTTTCTATGGGAAACACTAAAAGAAATATTATACCCTCACTCCTAAATATGATATATCTGCTCCTAGTTCTTCAAATTTAAATCCTTAGGTCCCTTAAATGGTTCTAGTCATTAATTTTATTACATGGGATATGAGAGTAATTCCCATCCCCCAAACATCTCAAATAACATATTAAAACTCAATAGGTTTTCTCTTTTTAAGTTGTATAACATATTAGTGCATGATTAATGACCATATACCTATTATAAAATGTTTGTTATTTGATATATGGATATAAATTTGAGAAAAATTTAAATCCAAACTATATGACCATAAATCATGGTAAAAGAGTTCCAAATTTTATCAGTTCAGAAATGAATTATATAATCGATGATGGGTTATAGAAACATAACAATAGACAAAAACATAATAAAAATTGAAATTTATCTGCAAAACATATATAATATATTAAAGAAATCATAAAAATAGAATAATATCTGTAATATATTGTTTGAAAATAATCGAAAATGTTGGAAAAAATATTATCAACATTTTATGATGTACAAACATTGTTGCATGGAAATTTAACTTGTTATGGTTTCTAAATAAAACTGTTCAAATAAAACATTAATCTGGATATTAAAAAATCACATACAAATGGATGAAAAATGAATGGTTTTTTTATATTTAAGTTCAATACAATTTAACTCAAAAAATTATAATATGCAAGAGATGTACTATTCCAAGCATTTCATTAATACTTTGTAAATGCCTAATGAGACTATACATAAAATATATTAAAATATGTATGAATCTTTTAAATATAAACATAAATATGTTTGTAAGAAAAACATAATTATTGTCAAGTAAAATTAAATAAGAACAAGTTAATATTGTATCACTAACCCATTGAGTTCTACTCAAAATTATATTATTGATTACTTAACCATAAATCTAATCTAGATGAAGAATTAGGTGTAAAAAAAACCATGATCAAACCATCTCGAGCCATTGATGATATGTGTCTCTTATGTTTATTTTTCGCTATGGAAGGATGTGAAAAATATATGTTTGTACATAATATCTTAAAGCATTTCCCACTGAATCACAATTATCATCATATAAAAATACTACCTTGTCAATGATGGGAAATTTTTGTTCTAATGATATTTGTGATTAAAATTAAAAACTCTAAAAGAAACTAACATTAAAGTCAATTTTACAGAGAGTTAGTGATTTTTACAGTGCCAGTCATCTAATGGAATGCAAGTTAAAACAATTTTCAGATGATTGTTAAAGGCCTTTGTAGACTGGGAGTCATACAAAAAAATCCATGTGAGGTGGTAATTTCTAAAAAAATATAATGGAAGCTTCTGAAATTTGGATTAATTAAACATATTCATAATTATTCTTTATGTATTCACAATTATTAGGAAAAATTACCTTCTTTCATTTCGAATTCCATTTTCTGTATTCACATACACTAAGAAAAACTTTAGAAAATAGTATAATAAAACTTCAAATAATTATTCATGAATATAATGATTATTTTTTCAAAAAATTATAGAACACCTTATTCACAGTTCTTGATTTGTATAGGTTGAAACTAACACATTGACATTGAAAATGGAAAATCGAAACCTTGCTTACTGAAAAAAAAACAGGAAATGAACATTATTGCACAAGCAAAAAAAAAACCAAAACCACTCATACATGCCCATTAAATCTAGATGATTCTGTTCCAAAACCACATCCAGATAGAGCATTAAAAAATTAGGGAAAAGATAGCTGAAAACTACAAACATCATATGAAACATCTAAATCAGTTAGTCAACTCCCAATATTCATATGACGTTCAGATCACATACCAAATATTTCAAGAAGAATTATATCCTTACTGTGATCTAAATAATATTGAAGGGAATGTTGGCCACTTTGTTTCTTCAGCATGTTCTTATCCGAGAACCTCTATTTTTCAGCATCTCGACCTTCTCAATAGTCAAGTAAAATGGCATATTTAGAGAAATTTTTTAAAAAAAACACATGAAATAAAATACACAAACATATATTGAAATTTCATACAACAGTTGATATATATATACAAAGTATCCACCATAAATAGAACATGTTATCAAAGATATGAAATTTCATTAAAATGGTTAAAAACTGGAAAATCTATGTATAAAAAACATGTTCACCTAGTTTAATTTTAGCTAGCATTAAATAAAAAAAGACTAATGGATATCAGGGAAATCATTTCTCTATACAAAATTTGAAAACACATTGAGAACATCATATAATAAGAGCATGAACTTTTAGAACACATATAATGCTGTAAACACATTTGTAATAGAAACACGCCATATTATCAATGAAGAAACTAATAGTGATTAAAATATTCCAATATTTAGTAGAAACACATACCTTTTTTGGGTAGAGATACACGTCATTTGAATCTCGATTGAGCAGAAAGAGTAGATAGTTATAGATGTGGATGGAAATCATGAGCAGAAAGTTGATATATACTGTGATTTATCCACTAATCCAAAAAAATGTCATGTCATATTTATTTGAACTAATATAACTATCTGCTGTCCAAAAATACATGATACATTTCTCTAACTTATAGGATCTGTTGCTCTAAAAAATGATCCGTTAATGAAAAAAATCACATGATCCAATTCTCTAACAAATCAGATGTTCTAGTACCTAAAAAAAATGTACGACTACTACTCAAATTAAAAACATATTCCACTACTCCAAAAAATGATATAGTATTGAAATAAAATACAAGAAACAAATGATTAACTACTCTAAAACTTGTCATTTCATATTTAGTAGAATTAAATATACCTACTAACATTTGTATGTTAACTAACTGATTGAAGTCTAATAAGAAAACATTTGAAGGGAAAAAAGTTTTTGTCATACCTAGTTCTTTATTTGTCATAAGGAGTTATGGTGGTAAAATAAGATGTAATAAGCAAGGAGCCGAGCACCTATACATTCATCCAAAATGTTTAGCTGAAGATACAATACTGTTTAAAAATATGAATACTTACTAATAAATATTTCATTGGCCCTATTAAGTAGTAAAAATGCATATCTGATTGGGATTCATTTAGAATATACTAATGTCGAATAGTAAACTATCCATATCAAACTACTATGGTGATCATATACAATCTAGAAACACTTACATAATAAATATAAAAATAGAAAATGTAGGTGAGAAAAAAATACTATGAAATGAGTTATACATAATAATAGAATAGTTAAATCCCTTGATAATTGCATCATCATCTGAATCAAATTATCTACCGTGAAAATAATCATCATCTAAAGGAGTGTATCATTCAAAAATAGAAATTGAACTGATATATGTGCATAAATGGACTGTGATATTGTTAGATTATGAGGGATGATGGGTGGGAGGGAGAGATAATATTATCCATTAGAGTTTAAAGCTCCTTCATTAGGAATTCCATATATACACCCCTCTCATGAATTGATATCTAGAGGAATAGAAAAGAAAATAAATCAAAACCCAAACCTAGCCTACAAAGAAACATCACAGGAACATATCAAAATCATATATATCAAATAGACGGTCATGTGAGTGCTTGAATTTGTAATGGGTCTCCCATTACCTAGTTAAAGAGGTCTTTTATATGATTTAATAATAAATGAGGCTTCGGCCCCAACCTTTACAAAAAATGAAAGGTGGAGAAAAAAATTTATGATTGGTAATATGTTGGTGAAAGCTTGGGTGATTGAATCCAGAGACTCTTTTAATTAAACAAGTGACCAATCATGCATGTTAAACCATAACTACTACAAAACTGGTCTTTAACAGTGAAAAAATTGTCAACTGTTAGTGTTAAAAAAGTATTTACTACCAGAGCATGAATAAAAGTCCTATGATTTTTTTCAGTGCTTCATATTCATTGATAAAGGGCCCCCTTTATCAGAACTTTTAATAGTATTGATAAAGA
Source organism: Viscum album (assembly GCA_963277665.1). NCBI lineage: Eukaryota > Viridiplantae > Streptophyta > Magnoliopsida > Santalales > Viscaceae > Viscum > Viscum album. Next base: position 686,401,615 of record OY728137.1, on the reverse strand, counting down.
GATATTTTATCGGCACTACTCAAAGTACTAATAAGGGGGTTCCTTTAGCAGTGTTAGAAAAATCGCTCATAAATGGACCTTTATCTGAACTTTCAATAGAATTGATAATGACCCCTTTATCGGTGTTTTTAATAGCACTGATAAAGAGTACCTTTATTAACTGTATAATTTGGACTAGTAAAGGAGAGACCTGCTATAGTGTGCTGTTAAAATTAGAGTACACTGCATCAACAACACAGTAGAAAAAACTGTTGTCAAAAGTAACAAATACATTTTGAAAATACAAAATTTAAATGAAATAAAATTTCAAACACAAATACAAGAAAAAATATATATTATAGAAATTCTATACATTGGTTTTTACTACTACTTGAGTAAGTACAAATTATCACAAATATTCATAAACATTAATGTTTCTTTGTCTTTGGCTCCCAACCCCAGTCATGATATTTCTGAACAAACCACCCTAGCTTGAGAAAAATAATTCACCTATATAATAAAAAAAATATTATGTTAGTAATACTATAAATAAATAAGTTAAACATAAATTTTCCATTTTAAACTAAAAATATATACTTTGAGTCATACTAGGCACATTGTGTATCAAATTGAGTTGCAACTGATTCTGAAACATCACACCATTTATTGTTGTTCTCCAAAGTAGTTCCTCTTGAATTAAATCTCATATGTGGTGATAAAAAACTCACTAAATATGTGATTTAGTTCAAGAGGACTTTATTTTTGAGAACAAGTCTTCAATTGTCACACAATTTTTTGTTTGTCTTAAAGCATTATCTATGTGAAAATTATATAAGTATAAGATAAAAATGATGAGGAAATTAATTACATAATAGGAGATAAAATAACAGGAATGTAATATGAGCTCGTTTGCTTAGTTTGGATGATATGATGCACGTTTTAATCTAAAATGACACTTATATATTGAAAACACACACTTTAATTCATACTGACCATATCACTTGTCAAACTGACATGCGGTCAATTTCTATATAACACAAATGGATTATAGATCATCGTAAATTATGAAGACAAATTTAGTGTGTTTTCTCTGATTTTGGTGAGTAACACACATTTTTAACTAAATTGTCAAATTTAAACTGATAACAGACACTTTGAGTCATACCGGGAACACCACATATCATATCGAGGTGTGAATGATTCCTATACATCACAAATGACTTATGGATTATAATTCAAAAGCATGACATTAATCAGAAATCCTCTTCTTAGTTTGGAGTATGTAATGGTCCTTTTCAAATAAAGTGTCAATTTTAATTTAAAAACATGCAATTTGAGTACTATTGGTCACACAGTGCATTAGATTGAGGTGTGATTAATTAATATAAGTCACAAGTGACTTATGGATCATTATCCAAATGCATCAAAACAATCTGAATATGTTTTCTGGTTTTGAGTATGTCACATGTTTTTTTACTAAAATTTCATTTTAAACTAAAAGTAGGAACTTTGAGTCATAATGATCACATTGTGTGTTGGTTTTATGGGAGACTAATTCTTACACATCATATATGACTTGTGAATCATTTTCCTAAATTATCAAGACAATATGACCATATTTTCCAGGTTTTTAGTGAGTAACACATTTTGAACTATAATGTCAATTTTAAACTGATAATGAACAATTTGAGTCATATTTGGGATACCGTGTATCATATTGTGGTGTGGATGATTCCTACACATAGATAATGACTTAAGTATCATTTTCCTAAATAATTAAAATAATATGAATGTATGTTATTGGTTTTGAGTATATAACTTTTCTTTTGTAATAAAATGTCAATTTCAAATAAAGGGACACACGTGGAGCCATACTGATCACACCATAAATCAGATTGAGGTACGACTAATTCCCAAACATGAAAACTGACTTATGGGTAATTTTTATAATGTATCAAAAAAATTGGAATGCATTTTATTGGTTTCGAGTTTATCTCTTGTGGTTCTTACTAAAATGTCATTTTAAACTGAAAACACACACATTGAGTCATACCGGTCACCCCGTGCATTGGATTGATGTGAGGATGATTCCAAAACATTAAAAATGACCTATGGATCTTTTTCTTAAATTATAAAATATTACAAATTCATTTTATCTATTTTCAGTATGTAACTTTCTTTTTTACCAATATTTCATTTTATACTAAAAACACACATTTAGAGTCATACCTATCACATCGTGTTTGATTTTATATGAGACAGATTGTTACATGTTAAAAATGACTTATTAATCATTTTACTAAATTATATTGGCAATATGAGCACATTTTATCCGGTTTTAGTTAGTGACACATGTTTTGAACAAAATTGTCAATATTAAATAGATAACAGACACTTTGAGTCATATCGGGAACACCATGTATCATATAGAGGTGTGGATAATTTATACACATCACAAATTACTTATGGATAATTTTTGTAAAGTATTGAAACAATTGGAATGTGTTTATCTATTTTGAGTATGTGACATGCATTTTCAATTAAAATTTAAGTTTTAAATTAATAACACACAATTTTAGTAATACAAGTCAAGTTATGTGTCCAATTGAGGTATGGATGATTCCTACACATCAAAAATGAATTATGGATTGTTATGATAAAGTATCAAAATTATCTGAATGTATTTTCTTTGTTTTGATCATGTCACTTATTTATTTACTAAAATGTCATTTTAAACTGAAAAATTCACTTTCAGTCATATCGGTCACATTGTGTGTCAGTTTGATGGGATATTTACTCCTAAACATAATAAACAACTTAGGAATCATTTTTATAAAGTATAAAAACAATTCGAATCTGTTTTCTTAGATTAGAGTATTTAACCTATGGTTTTTACAAAAAATATCATTTTAAACTAATAACATGCACTTTGAGTCATAACGATCACACCAAGCATTTGATTTTTGTGAAGATGATTTATACATATCAAGAATGAATTAGGTATAAATTTACTAAAGTATCAAAAGTAATCTAAATGTGTTTTCTCAATATTGAGTATGTGACTTGTTTTTTTACTAAAATTTAATTTTAATTATAAAATACACACTTTGAGCCATATAGTTCACATCATGTGTCATATTGATGTGAGACTAATTCCCACACATAAAAAACGAATCATGAATCATTTTAATAAATTATCAAGACAATACGAATTCATTTTCTAAGTTTTCAGTGAGTGACGCACGTTTTGAACTAAATTGTCAATTTTAAACTGATAATAGATACTTTGAGTCATACTGGGCACACTGTGTATTAGATTGAGGTGTGACTGAATCCTACACTTTAAAAATGAACTATGTATCATTTTAAAAAATTATCCAAACAGTTAGATTGGGTTTTATCATTTTTGAGCATGTGATTTGTGTTTTCAACTAAAATGTCAGCTTTAAATTAAAACTACAGAATTTGAGTAATATCGGTTTCAATGATCATAAAATTAAGGTTTAGATGATTCCTACATATCACAAATGTCTTATTGATAATTTTTATAATGTATCTAATGAATATGAATTAATTTTCTTAGATTTGAGTATGTCACCAAACTTTTTTTACTTAAATGTCATTTTGAACTGAAAACAAACACTTTGAGTCATACAAGTCACATCATGTGCCTGTTTAATGTGAGACTAATTCCTATATGTCAAAAATTATTTATAAATCATTTTCATAACTTATTAGGAAAATATGAGCATGTTTTCTAAAATTTTAGTGAGTGGCATATGTTTTTAACTAAAATGTGAATTTTATACTGATAACATGCACTATGAGTCATATTGGTAACATAATGTATTACATTGAGTTGTGGATGATTCCTACCCATCTTAATTGACTAAATAATAATTTTCCTAAATTATTAAAATAATATGAATTCATTTTCTTTTTTTTGAGTATGTCAATTTTATTTTTAAATAAAATATCAATTTTAAATAAAAAGACACACTTAGAGTCATACCAGTCACACCATGAATCATATTTAGGTGAAACTAATTATGACATGCCAAAAATAAAATATATATCATTTTTTATAAAGTATTAAAACAATCCAAATGTATTTTCTCAGTTTTGAGTATGTCACTTGTGGTTTTTACTGAAATGTCATTTTAAACTGAAAACAGGCACATTGAGTCATGCAGGTCACACCATATATCAGATAGACATGTGGTTAATTCCTTTACATAAAATATAGCTCATGGATCATTTTCCTATATCATAAAAATAATCCAAATTTGTTTTTTCGGTTTTAGTATATAACGTTTTTTTACTAAAATATCATTTAAAAATCAAAACACAAACTTTGAGTCATATCGGTCACATCGTCTGTCAGTTTGATGTGATATGGATTCTTACACTTCATAAATGACTTATGAATCATTTTACTAATTTATCAAGACAATTTGAGAATGTTTTCTTAGTTTTTAGTGAGTGATGACGTTTTTATCTAAATCATCAATTTTAAAATCATAACACACTTTGAGTCATACAGAGCACATATTATGTCAAATTAGCATACTTTAAATTCTTACACGTGAAAAATGAATTATAGATTTTTTTCTAAATGTTTTTTAAAAAAATTTGATCTCATTTTCTCAGTTTTGAGCATGTGATGTGTGTTTAGAACTAATGTGTAAATTTAAAAAAATAAGTATCAGATAAAGAAGAAAAAATATTTAACTAAAAAAATAAATAAAATTATGAGATAATTAAATAAATAATTAGTAAGAATTCACATATTCATGATGTCTGTATACAATCTAATACCACATATTTTGGTCATTCATTTCTAAAAAAATTGATCTCCTCCATTATACTTATCTTTGAGAAACAAATCAAAAATAAAATATAATCATTATGATACTAATGCTTCAGATACCCAATTTATTTCTTTGATTATAAACCATTCTAGATCACAATTATATCACGTAACCACCTAAATTTTATGTTTTAAAACATTCCAACACTAAGTAGAATATCCACTGATCTATAAACAAATTTAGTTCTACTTTCGAGAATGAAATTTTTTGTCCATCTTGGTAGTACTAAGAAAACATAGTTACACAAATGATCAAGAATTATTTCTAATAAAATTATAATTACATTTGAAAATTACCTATTCAAGGATGTTGTCCTTTTTGATGGTCTATGATATCTTTTATAAATTTGAAAACAGAATATCCACAGTCGTTGCTATGATCATGCTTTAAAAACTAGAGAAACATAGAAAAAATAACTAAATTGTTTTAAAATATGTTTTGATAGTTAAATATTTTTATTCATACCTGAATCTATTTCCATTTTCATTAATCCATTAACTTTTTATATTCAGTCACAGACTTCATAGCATGATTTAGCCTATATTTAGCGATCAACTTATCATAACAAAATTCTTGTAAAAATAGATATTGAAAAATATTATTTGATATTTATATATAAAATATTGATTTTATTGCATTAAAAATTCACAATACACCTAATGTGTGGTCTGTTTATTGGATATCAATGCATTGGATACGAAAAATAAATATTTGGGCTATGCAGATTTATTGTGATCATGATCTAGTGATTCCGAAAAAATAGCAATGAAAATAATAATAATATATTTTTTTATTTGATTGAAAAGTTTTACCCCTATATTGTAGGCATCAAAAATATCTTATCTTCTATTATTTTTTTCTCAAACACCTCTTTTATCAAATATTTTTTTCTTATCAATTTCCTTCGCATCGAATTTAATTTCATTCATAGAATTAATAAATGGATTAATGAATCCAAACCATGATTTAAAGGGTTTTACATTTATGTAATAGTAATACAAACATTAGTAAAATATATGAATAGTTACTAGCATTAATGAAAATATTAGATCATTTTTTGGATAGATGTATTATGATAATGTAAGTTATGTATATATTCAAAACTGAGACTCTCATCCATTCAAACCCGAGAATATCATTTACACTCTTGAGACCAATCATGTCTGTAATGATAGTTCAAAATAATTTTTCTTCATATAGAATGTAGGAAAAATATCCATCTTTGAATATGGAATATACATACAGTTTTAATAATAATATATGTTGCAGTGGAACTAGTAGCGATAATTTACTCTTAGAAGGCCTTTTTGTTTTCTTGGTCAATTCACTAGATTTTATTGATTCAACCTTCTATTTCCCCTTCATTTTATCCATTTTTAATACCATAACTCACTTCATAACATTTTTCATCAACTTTTATTTTCTTTAATTTGAAAAAATTTGTTAAGGACAAACCTAATGTATCTTTATAAGATTAAACGACGATGTTAAGAAAGTTACAATAGCATCATTGACCGTTGTAATATTTGGATCATCAAGTGGAATAGGCAACTAAATTCTTGACTCTCAAGCTACCTCAATCCCCACTATCATGTGATATTTGGGAGTTATTTGTTGTGTATCATCTCTCCTAGTATATTATACACCCTACCCCTCATAACAAGGTGGTGCATGGGTGTTGATAAATAAAAATCACAAGCAACTTCACCCTACATAATTTTAGTAACATAATTTTATCTAATGTTGTTTGATTCAAATTTAAGTGAAAGAGTAATGAAAAAATTAATTACCTCAGGTAAACTATGTGGTTGAGGGGAATGACTAGACTCAAAGCTAGTTGGGTCATTTGGTATTTCAAGTGATGATCTTTGTTCCACCACCAGTTTACTTTGATCCTTTCACATATATTGGTCTTCCAAACTAGACTGGACAATAATAACTTGTAAAGAATATATTAGAACCTACAATAATTTCATCATCTGATATCTATCTTCTTTTGGTTTTTTCTTCTCAAAATCTGTTCAAGGAGACACTCCATGACCTACACCTCTAATTATGAGCATGTTGATGGTTTCCCTCATGAATTGAAGTATTATGCCACTTCATCCAACAATCAAGCCAAACTCAGGATAGTGATGTGAATCATCAATCAAAGACACCATACAAAGAAATCTCTAGTCAGAGATGAGATGAAGTCCAAACCACATGGAAGATGAACCAAATGTTTAAGGTATGTTTTTCATAGGTTTGATGCTATTTTTCTAATGCCACGTACCATGATCTTAGTTATTGTGTGTAGGTGGAATGAGGTGGTGAAGTATGTTGGTGCACCTCATATATAAATATCGACGATCATAAAAATTTTAATATCTCTAGTATTTTATTCTTTATCTAAGTATCTTAAAATATAACTCTAAACCTTAAAAACATATAAAAAATATCATTATGATTCTATAATAATGATATTATTCTAAAAAAATCACTTTATTGACCATACTCACCAACCAATTATAGCATGTTCTTATTTAACACCTACATGAATAATGATTTAAATTTTTATGATGGAGGACTATTTAACCTAAATACTAGTATGATTAAAATTAGTGATCAATTTTTTTTGTTTTATGTTTCAGGAAAGGTTATATTAATATTTAACTTATTATTAGTATACCACCATTTTTAAACACAATTACCTGAAATAAGTTCATCATGGGACTTGTATGGATCTTTTTATATTGAACCATTCCCATAGTTACCATCAAATAAAATCATAGATGTATAAATAATTGATACAAAATAATTTAAATATATTTTATATTATTTTAATGATTAAAAATGTAACAAATAATAGTGTTCAATTTCACTGTTACGAAACATGTGTAAAACAATTGAAATTACAGTATCTGATAATATAAATAAATGATAACTAACTCATAAATGTATAATAAATGAGTATATGGTTACGAATATAAATAATATTGTGAAATGAGTTATTAATATAGTTATTTTTATTAAAAAAGAAGCTAAATAACTTTCATCGAAGCAAAGAATTAAGGTAAGGGGTTTTCTTAACTCAACTACTTTTCTAGAGTCATAATGATTCCTATTTGAATATGGTTTTACAAGTATATTTTCATAAATCCTATGATTATATTATATTTCCATTAATCATATTTATACTTCATGAGATATATAGTGAGTGTGAACTCGATTTGGTTAGATATGTTCACAATATTGAGCATGAACTTGATGCAGTTAGCTATGTTCTCAATATTGATAGTGAACTCAATATAGTTATATGTGTTTACAAGATTGAGAGTGAACTAGATTTAGTTATATATTTTATAGATTGGGCATCAAATTGATGTGGTTAACTATGTTCAAAAGGTTGAGTGTGAAATCAATGTAGTTATGTATGTTTACAAATTCATGATTTACTATGGTTATGATCATGTCATAATTCAATGTTTTATGATTATGTTATGATTCAAGAATCATGTTTATTATATCAGGATTATTTGTTCTTTTAGAGTGGTATATGTTTAGTCATTTGGTATTACATGTGTTTCTATTATTCCTTCTAAACATCTCTTATAATTCTTTTTTTAATTAGACATTTTTCCATGAGCACGTTTTATCAGTTTCTTATGATCTGACCCTTGATGACATGTTGAATTTTTTTCTCCTCACTATGAATTTAAGCTCACCCCTTTCTTATGATTCAATTACCTAGGTTATGTACATGAGTATATCCTAGGAGGTGTCTTGAGGGGGTCTAGTGTGGTTAAATTATGGATAAATCTTCAAAATTATTGGAAAATATGTTGGTAATTTAGGTAGTCATCAAAGACAAAAAAATCTTTTGGTTTTGGTATTGTGAGATGAAATGAATATTCCTGTAAAATAATTAATTAAGTATGTTTTTTATCTTGTCACCTTATTTTCCACATGTTGTAGTTCACCCTATTGTAGTACATCGTGATGTGACTTAAGGGTCATGGAACAACCAGATGTTAGTATCCAAAACAAGATTTAGAGTCACCCCATTAAAAATAGATGTAGAGTGACCCCCATCCAACCTCAGTACAATAGATAGACGATGATTCCCATACCTCAACTTCTACATCATTCAGATCTGAATTTTCTTCAACTGATAAGATCTTCTTAGTGAGTATAGTATTTCAAAAATTTCTCATCTTGAAGACATTAATACTAGGGAATTTTTTTAGGAGAGTTTGATCGAGAAAAAGTGTCCTGATAATACCGATTGTTTATTGATTGAAATTATTAGATCCAAGGATGAGAAAAGTTTTATGTAGAAAAGGTATATTCTGATCTTCATTATCCTGATACGGTAAAAGAATTCTACTCTTGAGCTGAATTTTGTGTGGAAGAAGATTTTCATGTGATAAATTTTAACCTTTTTGATGAATTCTACAATATGAATATTATAGAAGTATGAGATCTTGTAGAAGTTCCATTGGATATAGTGGCATATCTTGTAACCCATAATATTCTTGAAAATCTTGGTTCATTTGAAAAAACTACAGTAAAAACATCATTATTTCCTATATATGAGAATGTAAAGAATGTTTATCATCTCAGACCCAATGAGATAGTTGTTACGCTATTGATGCATTGTTTACTTATTATAAGGAAAGGAGACAGAGATACCTTGAAGGTATAGGATATATTTTTTTTGGACATCTTAATGAATATGAGTAAAATAAATTAAGTGAATAATGTTTTACTTTCAATTAGAGCTACAAATAAAAGTTTGATGAAGTTGATAATTATGTAGTTTCCATGTTTTATCAACAATATGTTTATAAATTTTAGGTTTTTAATGAAGATAAAAAATCAGGTAGTGGTGATGAGAGGAAAAATTTCATTGATAATCAATGAAATAATTTCAAGAATGAAATTAGTTTTTGGGTCAAAGATGAAGAAGTTTGTAGATAAATTTGAAATAGGAGTATCCAATGCCAAAGTTCAACAATTAAAGTACAAAATTAGAGAAATGAGGAATGCTTGCTCATCACCCACAGATCAAAAAAGAAATTAAAAGCTATATCGACAAGATATAATTTTATGATGTCTATTTATAAGGAACATTTATTATACTAAACTTATCTATACTCCAATATACTGGACAAACCATGAGTTCGATATAGTACTCTAATCATTAGACACAATATGACTCCGATAAATAAAATTAATAAGTTCAGTTTTTTAATTATTAAAAGTTTTTTTTACTGAAATTAACCCTATATATTAACTATTATAAAATCTTTTGATCCAATAATGGTCTATAAAATGACCAAAAGTTCATCATTTTAATTTCTTTGTTAGTTTGTCATATGTATAAATAAATGCTAATGAAAGACATAAACATGATGAAAATATGATTTTTTTCATTAGATATGGTGATTACAATTTTGGGTATTGGATTTGGGATAATGAAAAATAAAAATTGATTGGAAGTAGAGTTGGAGGATTTAATGAGAAAATTATATGGAAAAATTATTTTTTATAGTTATAGAATTTGAAAAAAAATAAAATTTTGAAGCCTAGGTTTTTCAGATTAATGTTATAAGAAGTTATAAACAACTGAATCTTGACTGAGAGTACCATAATATCATTCATAAGAAATTTTAGCTCTTGAATTCAAAGTATTAGTTGTTCATTTACTAATAGGTGAATTTGAGCTGAGTAGTACATGTCGAGCTAGTTGCGGCAAAATTTTCTACCCAACCACCTGACCACTACTTTAGTTCTCACCAAAGAACCCAGAAGACCTCTCGGGCATCAATCCTCATCCAAAAACATCTACTAGAGATGTTTGAACCCTCAAATTCATAATTTGTGTCCCAATTCCTGAAATAACAGTGACTCCAGGAAAATAATTTAAACTTCCTCTAAATTTTTCAACCCGTAATGATGTGAGTAATTAGTGTGTGTTTGTGTACATATTTATATATATATATTTTTTTTATATTTATGAAACCTAAACCCTATTTAAGATTAAAAACTCTCCCCTCACAATAATAATAAGAATCAATAACATAAGTTTGTATACATTTATATAAATTGATTTGTTAACTAGAAAAATAAATAAAAAAATTAATCCCATGTATCTTTTCTATATATGATTAATTACCCCTCTTTATAAAAATAACATCAACAACAACAATATTATAATAATAATAATATACTGGTGTGGGGTGGGGGGAAACAATGAAAATCAACCCCAAATGCGCATGAGGAGGCTTAAAACAAAGACCTCCAAATACCACCATAGAGACACAATAACAATATCCAAGAAACACACATATAATGGGAAAATAATAATAGTAATAAAAAAACATGAAATGTGAGGAGTCAGAGGCCCCTACAACATTTTATTAAACAAAATATATGATAGATATTGAGTTATACAATACCTAACTACCACCAATCTATAAAAAACTATAAATCATAAAATAATTATAGAAGAAACATCAACAATCTTAAAAAAATAGTTCATTACCATAATAAAAATCTTTATTTGAATCTGAACAGTAAAATAAATATCATTACAAATTTCCTAGGATCAACTCCTTGAAATCCCTCTTTGCTATTTTCTTACTTTTTTCAAAGTATATTTATATGTTATACCATTTTTAATTACATAAACATATTTTAGGTCTACCCAACCACCCTCTACCATGTTGAACATCACAAGATGTTTGATCCACTATTGTAATTGAGAGGGATGAAAATAATAACAATGTTAAAAAACAAGTATATTGCTGAGTCTAGGATTCTTTGGTAGCACAATCAATATTCATCTCAATCTAGTTGCATATATCCATCTTCCAATCAACTTCAATAGAGCCTTTATGTTGTATAAAATTACCTACAATGCCCAATTTATTTTATATAGATAAATAATGTATTGAATTTATTATAATCCCCTTCTGTAACTTTCCATTTTCCTTGAAAGTAGTCAAATATTGAGAAAATTCCACCTGCAAGGAGACGTACAAACTACCATTCACACTAACATATTTTTGGGTATTCTGGCTCCACTAAATAGTGTGTAACAAATCAGATACAATAGTGAATACATTCTAATGATAGACTATGGTATTCATATCTAACCAATTAAAAATAAATTCTCAAATATAAGTAGAATGTTGTAAGGGGAGTTTGAAAATTTCAAACAATTCTCTCTATAAGGTTCTTGAATATGAACAATACAAGATGATATAATCTATAATTTTTTCATTATAATTACAAAAAAGTCAGATATAATCTAGGGAAAAATATTTTATTTTTCTAGATTGAATCATCATCAAGGTTCCCATAATTTTTAGAAAAAAAATTCAATTTCCAGCATTCAAATCATATGATGATTCAATGGTTTGGGTGAAAAATATGTCACTCCCTCTTGGTAGCATTATTATGAATAAAATACCAAATTAAAATTTATGTGTTTATTTTTCTAAATTTATAATTATGCATGATCATTGTATACAATGTAAAGTATATATATTGAGATAAGGAATCATCTAGTATAAATACTAAGATGAAAAAAATCCCATTAGAATTGGATGGAAAATATTCCAATATGTGTGATGTTTTGATGTTACACGTGATATGTGATCAACAAAACCATGTACCATCAATAAAAATTAAGGGTAGTCTATATGTAATGTGATATCCTGATATTGAAAATCATTTGGTTGGAAATTTTTCAATAAATAATACTAAACCATGTGATATTTTATCAATAACAAATGAGAAAAATGAGAATAACACATATTTACTCAAAAAAGTAAACAATGCAGGTTTGAAATAACAAATGTCTGAAAATACTTGTAAAACTAAAAGATATTTTTTTTATGAAAAAGGTAAAATTTAACAATAATTCATATTTCTAGTTCCCGTTCAACAAATTTGACATTTTTAACTGTATTTATCTTCATATATAAAGAAAATAAGACTAACTATTCCTAAGAATTAACTTGTTTAGAGTTGATAAAACACGAATCTCTTCATCTTCATGTTATATTAATTGATAAATACTTGGAAGTAATTAATTAATAAGAAAATTTATTTTTGAATGCGCATTAATTCCATTATAAATAACACAACTCACCATCGTATTGCATATTTGGATTTTGTGATCACACCAAATCATTAGACACACGATTTAAAAATTAAATTAAATGGTTTAGCCACCTTAGAAATTTCATGGAACTCCCTTGTATTTAGAAAATCAGGTTTGTTTGGGTAGACCCATGTAGAAACTGTTAAAGAGGTAACTTTTTCATTGTTCCTTGATTTTGGGTGAACTAATTGTGTACTTAAGGATTCTTGTAGTGATATTATGATTTAATATAGAAAGTGGGATGCTTGGGATGACCCCTAGGAACCCTTAGTGATTACTAGCACATAATTACTAAATGGAAATGTTAATTTATTACAAATGGTAATCTTGGATCAGATTAGAGAATTGTTTATTATTTGAATTGTGGAATAATGATATGTTTGGAATCTTTGGTAATGATTACGAGTATAAAATTTCTTAGAAGAACTCCTTGGATTCCTCATGATTTATATTGCTGTGGAATTATATGGATGAGGATATAATTCCATTACAAGATTCTTGTGAATGTTGGGGTGTGTTTACACCTTGGGGTTCATTGAATTCCAATGATATGGAATGCATCAATCAAGCCAATAGATTCTACACAAATTAATTACTGCAAATGTCATGGGGGGGATCCACCTTGGATTTGGGTAATGGATGCACTTAATTAACACCACATATTAATTTCATAGATTCACGAGGGGTATCCACGTTGAATGCTACATGAAGAGTTCCCCGTATTTTTCTCAATTTCTATTTCTATTGAATGCCACATGTGTGAGACTTGGATTCCAATTGAGTTGTGCCACAAAACTTCAAGGGAATCCACTTGAGTTCAGACCCAACTATATGATTTTTTGGGGTTTTTTGAGAAGGGAATGACTCATTGAGCCACATGGATTCCTCTAGGTTATGTGATCATGGTTTCCTCAGTGATGTTTTTTGGAACTAGATTAGGCCATGATAGCTCCTCCAAATTCAGAGACCGATGTTTTTTGATGTAGGGTCGACCCGAGATTTCTTCTTAAGACCAGAGTCTTGACATGGTCACTTTTATTTTTTTCAAATTATTATTATTCTTACTGCTTCACTTATTAATTCCAAATAATTATTCATTAGACATACATACTGGATTTTCATTATACACTGTTGGTGGTGGCCAAAGGAGTTGTACTTAGACACTATTCTGGTCATTGTTTGGTACACGAACATACTCTATTAATGTATATCAGGTCAAGGGAATATTACCTATAGTAGATGATTGATTTCATGGAATGGATTGGAGTTAGGATCCTGGATAGAGATCAGGATTTCTAGGTTTTTTCTATAATTTGGGGGTTTACCTTTTATTTACTTTTGTGTCTTGTTTTACCTGACCGAACTTATATTTATACTATCTTATTCTATATTTGAAATAAATATTGTAATGGCCCAGACCTCTTCGGTCCATTATTTTGTAAAAATTTGATGTGGTCAAACGTGATGTGTGTTATAATAATAATTTTTGATAATAATAATTGTTAAGGGTGGTGTGAAAATATCTGGTGTTAATTAGATTAAATGGTTTTAATTTTATCATTGTGAAATAAAACAAATAAAATCGAATGTATTTAATTAAATGATGGGAGGTGCATGGTTTGTTTTTTATTTATTTAAATTTTAATAGATAAAAAATTATGTGTGTAATGGGAATATAATGGGAGGCGCATGGAGAGGGGGGGACCACTTATTGGTAAATCCAACTTTTTTTTATAATATTAAAATAATTAAAATAAAATTCATTTAATAGATTATAAAATAATAATAAAATGATAATGAATAATAGAAGGGGTTCCCAACCCGTACGTGAATATCATGTGATTGGAGAGAGGGAGTAATTCTAAGATAAGAATTGCTGGTTAATAATAATAATAATTTTTAATGATAATGATGGTGAACTGTTGATGAAATTGAAAGAGGATTCATTACTATTATAAATGGTAATGGTGGATTTTAGTGTGTGATTAATTAAATGGAATGGTTTTAATTTAATATGAGAATAACCATGGTAAACTAATTTAATGTGACTAAATTAGAACATTGATTATGGGTGTTATTAATATTAATTTTATTAATAATAAAATTGAAGCGATAATGGAGTAAAGGCAAGGGGTGACACCACTTTTGGTGAAAAAAATTGTAAATGGAAGAGATATTGGTGAGAGAAAGATTTTAAAGGAAATAAAGATTTAAAATTTAAAACAATAAAATAAATAAGGAAATCAATCAAGGTGGAATGGGGTGATGTGCACCAAATTGGAGAGGATTTTGTGCGTGAATATTAAATGAGACTGGAGAGAGAAATTTTCAATGAAATAAAACAATAATAATAATATAATAATATTATTATTATTATTTATGATTGTTAAAACTATAATTCATCTATAACTTCTTCAGATGATATCAGATTGACGAACAGTCAGCGGCAGTATAACCCTAAAATTATGATGGTAATTTGAGGACAAATGATGAATACCTTTTTATGACTCATGTCTTGGGTAAATAAAAAACCTATTATTAATTGAAGTTATTATTATCATTAAACGCATGGAAACTGCGGGATGTGTCGTGTGTTGACCAGTCAAACAACGTAACAGTTGTACGGTCACGTCGTGTATTCATTAATACATGATGTGTATCGTTTTACCTTTCCATTTCCTATATAAAATAGGGTCACGTGTTATTTACAAACCCTTATTCTTCCCCACATGGCGATGCTCCCGGATGACCTAGAATCCTTCCTCTTATCTTCTTCATCTGGACACTGATCGCCGATCTGTCGGTGGCTGTAGGAACATGTCGACGAGGTGAACATCATGCAACTCGTTGCTTTCCCTCTTCTTCGACATCCTCCTCACCGTTTTTACTGAGGAGATTTCTGATATTTTACAGGAGTAACACTCTTTGACAAACATCATCTTAATGATAAATTCTACCCCATTCTTATTCCTTCCTTGATATCATCTTTATATTCCTCTTTTCCATGCTATGACAAGTGAAACCTTAAACCTTAATAGAGTCTCTCTTGGTTGTTAGTGCGGTTGTACCGCAGCGTCTACAGGAGGACGTATTCATCGGGAGGAGTGATCAAAATCCTTGTGGTGGTTGTTCTCATAGAAGGACATCAAAACATGTTCAGTTAGAGATATTACCTTCGTGTCTCTCTCTTTTGAGCATCATGTAGGGTGGGTATCCTCTTGTTCTCGTGAGATAAAGTTGAACTAGTAAATAAAGATAATAACTGGTTAAAGAACTGGTTTGGGTAAATTTTGTTGATACTGTTGTTTTATTTCGATAAATTCTTAAACTTTGATTAAGTTTTGAATTGAATAGGATAATTCCTACTGAAAATCATGGTCGTTGGGGGCCTTTTCTTGTGCAATTAAATGTTGCCCTATTTTCTGGATTGTTTTGTGAATGGAATTTCATAGAATGTGGAGATTGGTTAATTATGTAAAGTTGGATGATTAACTGAATACCTTTAACCCTTGTATGATCACCCCGATTAAACTAAATGAAAGAATATATTTTTGTGGGGCATGGTAGTTGATTAAATAAGGTAAATCAATGGAATTTGATTGGCTGAAAAAATGGTATTGTGTTGCTTGTGTTTTCCCTAACTTTATTTGTGGTTGGAATGGATATTTTTTTACGAACGATTGATCTAGTTTGGTTGTTGTTAGTCTCTCGGTAGTTAATAAACTGATAAACTAAAACTGTTGAAACAGGAAAAGCGTAATGAGGTTTGGGGTTGTTTATTGTGTGCATACATTCGAGGTAGCAGTGTCGAGGCATGTGCTCAGATCTTTTTTTATAGAAACATTAGGATGCGCTGAGTGGTTGATATAATTATATAAATCTGTACGTTTTATGTTTTTATATGCACCCCACCCATGTTGAGCACTATGTGCAGAACACCCATGGGATAGGGGGGTGAGATTCCCAAACATCTAAAGGATGGCTGCTTACTATTCTTACCTGTGCTCCCTCTTCCAGGTTCTATTTCCCAAGATCCTTCGGGAAAATTATGATAGATGTTTCCCAAGAGTCTTCAGGATGAGGATGTGATATGTTCCCAGGTGTCTTCGGGATGAGATGTGATGTTGTTCCCAGGTGTCTTCAGGATGAGATGTGGTTATGGCCAATGATTGAGTGGCGATGGGATACTATGAGCTTCGTATGGCCAGGTTGCAGCACTAGCTCAAGAAGAGGGGGAAGCATCAGAGTGTTAGGCATGAGGGATTGAGAATTATTCAATTGGAAGGTGGTTCGGGGTACCCATAATTTGATAATATTACTATACTACTCTATTGACATGCTATATTTGGTGAGTGTGGCTTATAAGGTTGGGTGGACAGATTCTGTGCTACGTTTTGGTTCCTTCTGTTTTCTCACGGGGCAATAGGATGTCTCCCCACCTGTGCACGAGAGATTTAGGTTTTCCTTTTGAGTATACGTGTATGCTCACCCTAAGTTTACTTTAAGGTTTTCCGGAGGACTTTAGGGACCATGTGGGACCTTTCTAGTTCGGCGTTTGCATTTTGCTGGTTGCAGTTTTTGCTTTCTTTTTTTTGGTATCGTACTTGGGACCTTTTCTTGTACTTTTACTTTTGTTTAAGTATTGTATAAAACATGCATATGGGTTTGGTTTTGGGTTTATTCTCATTTACTTTTTCCTTTTTCTTTTGGTGTTTGACTCATCTTATTTCACAATCTTAAATAATTAAAGGGTAATCCATCCCATATTTGTGAAAACTCATACCCTTAGTGCTAGTCACCACTCTAGGGCCTATTGGAGGTGGGACTCGGAGGTCATTATCTCCCTTTCACCATTTCCAGCTCAGGAGGGGCATCTTTGGTGGGAGGGGGTCATGACAGAATAGTATCATAGGCTGATGGTTGAGAGATAGGATGGAGTTTGGAGTCAGGCACAGTGAGGATTGCATGGGATGGTAGGGAAACAGTGTTGGATGATCTTGGTTCATGACATAGGATAGGGAAGACCGGCCAGGACATGGGATTTTAGGGCCCCCAGTGATCTGTTGCAAGGACACTAAGCTTACCGAATGACCAAGTAAGAATACATTTATTGTAGGGTAGATACCTTAGAAAAGGTACATGCATCATCATGATTTATGTTTTACTTTATTTGGGTGTTCTGGGAAAGAAATCGAAATAAAATGAAAAAATGAAACTTTGAAAAAATTTCCTTGATACTTAGGCTTAGGCGTTCTTTGTTTACCGTACAGCTATGGCACCTATACTTCGTTCCTGAGTGACTCGGGAAGTCGAGGCCTAGCAGATTTAGATGGTCGATCAGCTGAGGATTGACTGAGAGAAGGAATACTACTTGTGGCAGTGCACGTTTCATGCTTTCCAGCAACAGAGCTTGAAGAATTATGAAGGTAGCACTTCGGATATGGAATCAGAGAGTTGGTTGGATGAACTCGAGATATCCTTTGGGGTGATCAAGGCTCCATCAGAGTACTGGGTTCCTCTATCTATAAGCCAACTGCGAGGAGCGGCGCGTCAGTGGTGGATTCTTTACCTTGTGGAGGTTAAGGAGACAAAAGTTTTATGGGACATCTTCGAGAAGGAGTTCCGCGAGGAATTTCTTTCCTCGATGAGGAAGGCTGAGAAGAGGTAGTAGATTTTGTTCCTCCAACAAGGAAGCATGTCAGTGTAGGAACTATGGGTCTAGTTCAAGGATCTCCCCCTTTTCCCCCAGAATATCTTTACAAATGAGGATTCTCGAGCCAGACATTTAGAGGAGGCACTTCACGCCTCTATTCGGTGCGCGGTGACCCCTTTCACCTTTCCAACGTACCTGGAAGTATAGAAGAAGGCAGAGATAATCAAGAGGATTCACTCGAAATTAGGTCCGCTATGAGAGAGGAGTCACACATGTTTGTTCAAGAAGGAGGCGGTCAGCAGTAGATCAACATCAATAGGACCTTCCAAGTTTCGATCGGCAGGGAGCAGACTTTAGCAGGTCCCATAATAATCTCACGATTTCTGCCTATTTTCTTTGGGCCAGGGACCAAGGTGCATTGCATGTGGGAATCATGGGCATCTTGGCAGACATTTCCCTTTTCAGATTTAGTATGGAGGGACTGGGCAGGTTCAGCCCCAGCCCCAACAGTAGTTCCTAGCTCGACCCTTCTAGCAGCAACATGCTCCATTCCTTCCAAGGGGAGCTGGAGCAGGTGGTGGCCAACCACAAGGAATTACTTAAGGTCCCCAACCGGGACGTGGTTGAGGAGGTGGACTTCAACAGAGAGGTAGAGGATTGGGATGCCAACAGTTTCACGCAACAGAAGTGACAACCCTAGCAAGGCCAGATATTGAGAGAGATGTTTTCGGTTTTACTTAAATTCTCTCATTTATGTTTTGTTTAAATTCAATAGCGTCACACTTCATTGTTGAAACTCATTTTCTCCCATGCTTTGGTCCTAGATCATATTTTTCATGAGTCTATAATGCTAAGTTATTTCCCTATTTCCTTTAAATGTGTGTGAAGAGTCCTAAAATGTGGGGAGAGGAGGACCTGATCCCTAATCAAGACACATTAATGTGGATGCGATTAAACCTGTGCGGGTGAGTCAGTTCCACCCAAAGAGAATAGTATCTTAACATAGGAGAAGGAATTCCCCAATCCGTGTGTTGGGGAAGCATGTTTCTTGTTTTGTTCGGTGTTGGGGGTAGTGTGTGTATGGAAAATCCTAAATTATAGGGGTTGGAGGACCTAATCCCTATATCAAGACATGTTAATGTGGATGCGATTAAACCTGTGCAGGTGAGTCAGTGCCGCCTAAAGAGGATAATATATCGACATGGGGGATGGAATTCCCCGACTCATATAATTAGGATAGTGGTTGGATTCTCCTTATGATGAGAGCCCTGAGAGGTATCTTGCATGGTGGTTGTTTGGACCTTTCCCCTTTTTATGGCTTGGTTTTTAAATCACAAGGACGAGAATGTTTTGAGAGGTATCTGATGTAATGGCTCGGACCTCTCTGGTCCATTACTTTGTAAATATTTGATGTGGTCAAACACGAAGCGTGTTATAATAATTATTTTTGATAATATTAATTGATAAGGGTGGCGGGAAAATATTTGGTGTTAATTAGATTAAATGGTTTTAATTTAATCATTGTGAAATAAAAGAAATAAAATTGAATATATATAACAAAATGAGGGGAGGGCAATGGTTTCATTTTTATTTATTTAAATTTTAATAGATAATAAATTATGTGTGTAATGGTCATATAATTGGAGGCGCATGGAGGGGGGGAACCCCTTATTGGTAAATCCAACTTTTTTGTTTAGAATATTAGAATAATTATAATAATATTCATTTAATAGATTATAAAAAATAATAAAATGATATTGAAGAATGGAAGGGGTTCCCAACCCGTGCGTGAATATCATGAGATGGGAGAGAGGGAGTAATTATAAGATAATAATTGGGTGTCAATATTAATAATAATTGTTAATGATAATGATAGAGACCCATTGATGAAATCAAAAGAGGATTTATTACTATTATAAATAATAATCGTGGATTTTAGTGCGTGATTAATTAAATGGAATGGTTTTAATTTAATATGAGAATAACCATGGTAAACTAATTTAATGGGATTAAATTAGAACATTAATGATGACTGTTATTAATATTAATTTTATTAATAATAATATTGAAGTGATAATGGAGTAAAGGCGAGGAGAGGCACCACTTTTGGTGGAATAAATCGTGAATGGAAGAGATATTGGAGAGAAAAATAGTTAAAAGGAAATAAAGATTTAAAATTTAAAACAATAGAATAAATAAGGAAATAAATCAAGGTGGAATGGGGTGATGCGCACCCAATTGGAGAGGATTTTGTGCGTGAATATTAAATGATCTTTGAGAGATAAATTTTCAATGAAATGTAATAATAATAATAATATAATAATAATATTATTTATGGTTTTCAAAACTATAATTCATCCGTAACTTCATCAGATGATATCGAATTGATGAACCGTCAGTGGCAGTGTAACCCTGAAATTATGACGGTCATTTTAAGACCAATGATGAATACCTTTTTATGACTCATGTCTTGGTTCAATAAAACACTGATTATTAATTGAAGTTATTATAATCATTAAACACATGGAAACCGCATGACGTGTCATGTGTTGACCAGTCCAACAACGTAACAGTTGTACGATCATGTCGTGTATTCATTAATACATGTTTCATACTATTTTACCTTTTCGTTGCCTATATTAGAGAGGGTCATTTTTTATTTACTGACCCCTCTTTTTCCCCATATGGAGATACTCCCGGATGACCCAGAAGCCTTCCTCCTATCTTCTTCATCCAGAATCCGATCGTCGATCTTTCAGTGGCTGCAGTATCATGTCGACAAGGTGAACATCATGCACCTCGTCCTGTTCCATCTTATTCGACTTCCACTTTGCAGTTTTCTACCGAGGAGATTGCTGATATTTGATGAGAGCGAAACTCTTCAACGAACGACATCTTAATGGTACATTCAACCCCATTATTATTCTTTCCTCTATCTCCTCTTTCTGTTCCTCCTTGTCATGATATGACAAGTGACACCTTAAACCTTAATGAATTATCTCTTGGTTGTTAGTGAGGTTATGCCGCAACATCCACGGGAGGACGTAGTCGTCAGGAGGAGTGATCAAAATCCTCATGGTGGTTGTTCTCACAGAAGGACATCAAAACCGATTCAGGTAGGGATCTTACCTTCGTCTCCCTCTCTTTTGTGCATCATCTAGGGTGGGTATCCTCTTGTTTTTGTGAGATACAGTTGAACTAGTAAATAAAGATAATAACTGGTTAATGAATGGGTTTGGGGAAATTTTGTTGATATTGTTGTTTTATTTACATCAATGCTTAATCTTTGATTATGTTCTGAATTTAATAGGCTTATGCCTCCTGAAAATCACGGTCATTGGGGGCCTTTGCTTGTGCAATTAAATGTTTCCCAGTTTTCAGGATTGTTTTGTGGATGGAATTTCAAAGAATGTGAAGATTGGTTAATCATGTAAAGTTGGATGATTAAATGAATACCTGAAACCCTTGTATGATCACCCAGATTAAACTAAATGAAAGAATAAATTTCTATGGGGCATAGTAGTTGATTAAATATGGGAAGTTAATGGAATTTTATTGGTTGATAAAAGAAAATGGTATTGTGTTGCTTGTGTTTTCCATAACTTTATTTGTGGTTTGCATGGATATATTTTACAAACGATTGACCTAGTTTGGTTGTTGTTAGTTTCTCGGTAGTTAAGTAACTGATAAAGTAAAATAGTTGAAACATAAAAAGCGTAATGGGGTTTGGAGGATGTTTATTGTGTGCATAATTTCGAGGTCGAAGTGCGGAGGCATGTGCTCAGATCTTATGTGCAGAAGCTTTAGGATGGGTTGAGTGGTTGATATAATTGTATAAATCTATACGTTTTATGTTTCTTTACGCACCCCACCCTTATTCATCACTATGTGATGAACACCCGTGGGACGGGGGGGGGGGGGGGTGATATTCTCAAACATCTAAAGGATGGCTGGTTACTGTTCTTCCCTGGGCTCCCTCTTCCAGGTTCTATAGCCCAAGATCCTTCAGGCAGGTTACAACAGATGTCTCCCAAGAGTCTTCGGGATGAGGATGTGATATGTTCCCAGGTGTCTTTAGGATGAGATGTGATGTGGTTCCTAGGTGTCTTCGAAATGCTATGTGGTTATGGCTAAGGATTGAGTGCCGGAGGGATACAATGAGCTTTGTATGGCCAGGTTGCGACACTATCTCAGGAAGAGGGGGAAGCATCAGAGCGTTATGCCTGAGGGATTGAGCAGTATTCAGTGGGAAGGTGGTGCGGGGTACCCATACTTTGATAATATTACAATACTACTCTATTGACTTGCGGTATTTGGTGAGTGTGGCTTGTAAAGTCGGGTGGATAGATTCCTTTCTAGGATTTGGTTCCTTCTATTTTCTGACGGGGCATTAGGATGTCTCTCCACCTGAGCACGAGAGATTTAGGTTTTCCTACTGAGTATACTTTTATGCTCACCCTACGTTTACTTTCTGGTTTTCGGGAGGACATCAGGGACAGTGAGAGACCTTTCTAGTTGGGCTTTGAAGTTTTAATGGTTGTAGTTTTTTCTTTCTTTTTTTTGGTATCGTACTTGGGAAATTTTCTTGTACATTTACTTTTGTTTTAGTATTGTATAAAACATGCATATGGGTTTAGTTTTGGGTTTATTCTGATTTACTTGTTCCTTTTTCTTTTGGTGTTTTAATCATCCTATTTCCAAATCTTAAATAATAAAAATGGTAATGCCTCCCATATTTGTGAAAACTCATACACTTGGTGGTAGTCTCCACCCCAAGGCCTACTGGAGGCAGGACTCGGGGTTCATTATCTCCCTTTCACCATTGCCAGCTCAGGAGGGTCATCTTTGGTGGGAGGGGGTCGTGATAAATATGATATTGAATAAGTCATGATTTGGAATTTAAAAAACTTTTAATTTTATATGGATGTGGTCTATATAATGTTTCCTTTCTTTTTGTTTTTTCAGAATCTAAAAAAGGGTTTACTATCCCCACCATACCTCCAATATAACCCCAATTATTTTTGGCGGCCTCTAGTGTATGGGGAGGTTTGCTTGAAGGCATGTGGTGCACCAGCTAAGGGAACCAGTTTAGTGGATTCTGAGTAGGATATTTAAAAAGGTATTTTCACTATTTTACTATTTTGGACTTATATATAGGAGTTAGGATGTATCAGGACTTGCTAATATGCCTTTTATAGGGAATTTTTAACCTAGATACAAAGAAAAATCCATGTTTCTAGGGAATGGAATTTTTGTTCATGGGAGCCATTGTTATAGTTTATCTATTTTCTCCTTGAGTGATGCTTCTATTTTTTGATGTTATGGTTTATGAGATTTTCAATCTTATCCTTTTTTAGTAAGAGTTAATGAATACAAAATTCATATTTTTCCTGTAGGGAATTGTAGTTATTGGGATCCATTATTATAGTTGATATACTTTTACATTGAGTGATGCATTTATTTTCTGTTAATATAGTATATGATATTTTCACTCTTATCTTGATATAGTAAGAGGGAATGAATACATTCATTATATTTGGAATGTAGGTACATACATTCTATTTCCATTCTTCTTTGATTGCCTTCTTTTGTTGTTTTCTTATAACATCAAGTAGTTATTTAAAGTTTCAAAAGTAACATAAATAGTGTTTATATAGCATAATGATCACAGTCTATCTAACTAATATTTATGTGACTAAGGATTTTTAATTATGAAATATTGTTTTTAATTTGAATTGGTATCATTTAAATAGGGTTTCAATCACAAATTAAAGGGTTTTTTCTTCTATAACATGTGTTTTGAACTTTATATAATGACATTGGGGCGATAGGATTGAAAAATTTACGGTAATTATAAAATGATAAGAATCTAAATTGGAATGATATATAAGATCTAGATTAAAGTAAATTATGGTTTTAGTTATATAAAGTTCCAATAAGTAACTTGTCAAGTCTCTCCCCTCATAACTTTTTAATGAAATCCTTTTTAAATAATCTTAAGGACATGAGGATCTCTTGTATGTGTGACTTGACCCTAGAGTGGGTAGATGGTGCTAGTGAGAGTGCTCAAGTTATTTAGTTAAAGTGGTTCTCCCTATTTATGGATATTGAAGAGTTTTATAGGAAGAGAATTCTTTGAGGATAGTCTTATATAAGAGATGAAGGCATAAGTCAATGTATTCCAATTGACCACAACCACTGAGATGGTGAATATGTCCTTGATTTATGAGAGGAATTTGAGAAATGCCCGCAATTCCGGTAATGAAACACCAATTAACAATGGATCATTTGGTAGAAGGAAATAATATTTATATGGACCCTGAATGAGTATTGGGGGATAGATCATCCATTACATCTCCCTAGGGATCTCCTATCCTCTTTTTTATGAAGTCTAATTGTACGTTATGATTATGTGTGGATTATCAAAGGCTAAATCAGATAACTATTAAAAAATGATATCCCCTAACACATATCATTGTTCCTCTTCACCAACTTAGGAGTTCTTATATATTCTCTATGATATAATTGAGTTTAGTTTATCAACAGGTTAGGGCCAGACCCTCTGATATACCATAAACAACTTTCCGAATTAGGTATGACCTCTATGAGTACTTGGTGATGTTCAACCTGATGAATGCAACTGGCAATGCTTATGGTGTTGATGAAGAGTTTTACAACTGTACAAAGATTCATTCATGGTGATTTTTCTGAATGATATACTCCTATTTCCCTAGACGAGGGAGGATAATTCACAATACCTAGAAATTATTTTGGGTATACCATAGGAGCATTAGTTGCATGCCATGATTTGAAAGTATCATTTTTTGGATCGACTAGGTACAATTATTGGGGAATACCACATGATAAGTGAGGTTTCTATCATCCCTAAGAATGTGAGTGTTTTGGTTTATTGAGAGTATCCCAAGAATATTTTTGATGTTTGGGGGTCTATAGGCTTAGAAGGCCATTATCAATGTTTTATACAAGTTTTTCCCATTTGGAAGCACCTTTGGTAGATCTAACCAAAAGGGGGTAAATTTCATTTAGTCAGAATCTTATGATAATGTATTGTAGGAGTTAAATGGGAGATTAAACTTATCACTAATTATGATCTTTCCAAATACATGTAGGGATTATATTGTATATTATGATGCATCATGTAATAGGTTGGGTATAGTTCTGAGGTAGGGGGTCGAGTTGTGGTGTATGGGTCTGGGTAATTGAGGGATCATGAACATAATTACCTTGTACATGATCTCAAGATGGAAGTGATTCCACACTCCTTGAAGTGTTGGAAGCACTATCTGTTAGGATAAAGGTTCATTTTCTATATGGACCAATATAGTTTGAGGTATATCTTCACTCAGTGGGACCTCTACCTTCAGTAGTGAAAGTGGGTTGAGTGTCTCCAGTATTTCAACATAGATCTATCCTATACACCTATAAAGGGATATATAGTGGCCGATGTTATTATTTTGGTGCTTCTGATAATCTCACAGGTGATAGGTATTCATACAACATATGATCCTTATACTGGTACCACTCAAATTACTATTATGCATGGATCTATAATCCCTATTACGAGATTTGGACATGCTCCATGACTCCTACTATTTTCATGGATTCTGTGGCTCATGTTCCTCACAGTCCTTTTAATATTCTCTCCATTAGTAAACCCATAAAGTACTTCAATTTTTTTCATTTTTACATCATATGGTGTTTTCATTTCAAGAGGGGTCAACAAAACGGGATCTTAGTTGAGGTCATCGTGGTGATAGGGTGTACATGTTTGATACCCCACCATCCCTTTCTTTCTCATACACCTATACTCTTGCCCTTGAAATTAATTTTTACCAAGTTCATCCACCAGATTTTGTCTCACATAATATTTGTCCCCATTTTAGTCTACACCATTCCTTCCATTCTGAATCCTATAAGTTTACTAAACATCATCGAGTGACGTATGTTCCAAATTTAGTGACATGTGAAACTAACCCTTTCATCTTATTTAATTATGATGTATAGGATCCATAAATGGTTACTAGTTAGTTAGTGTACCATTATTATGTATCCATTCTTGATGAATTATGTCAAATTTCATGGCTATATCTCATACATGATGATTCAGAAGTGTGTGATGTTTTCTAAATCTATTACCATGAAATTCACACTCAATTCTCCAAGCCTATTAAATGCCTTTTCATGGACAATTTCCAGTAATATTTATCTTTTTAACTTTATTAATTTCTCAAAGATCATAGTTTCCTCCATCAAACATGATGCCTCAATACCCCTCAACATAATTGTATAACCAAACGTAAACATCATCATATTCTAGAAACTACATGGGCCTTATTATTTCACATGTAAGTGCCAATTATTTTTTGGAGGGATTCTATTATTACTACCAACTATCTTATCAATCATCTTCAATATTATATCCTTCAAAGGGAGTGTCTATTTTTTTCTATGTTTCCCTCTCTTCATCCTTACCCTCTTACACTTTTCATATTTGGGTGTCTCTGTTATGTTTGTGATGCTTGACCCTGTACCAATAAATTTTCCCCAAAGGCCCTCTGTTTCATCTATCTGGGCTAATCATAGTGCAACTACAATTTTTATCTCTTGACATAGGACCTTATATCATCTCTCATGATGTATTATTCATTGATAACTCTCCATTGTTATCCTTTCGACCCTCTCTCCATCCTGATACCACAATCAATGACTATATCCTTCTCACCATAAATTTTATTTATACATGCATGTGGTATGGTTTTGGAATTATTTAATATTATGTCATATAGTTAATTGTGGATGATTCATCATATCTCCCAATCCTGTTTTTTTATTATAGAGGGTAATTCTTCCCATTTCATGAGATTTTTTATACCTTTAGTGCTAGTCGACAACCCATGGCCTACTAAAGATGGGACTTAGGGGTCATTATCTATCTCCCCTCATTGTGGTACATTTGGAGGGGTGTTTTCCCAACATTGGGTGAGGAGGATAGATGGTTGGGTACCCTATATATCCAGATCTCTCTTCTAGGAAAGGTAGGAATTTCAAATGCTATGAGGGGGTGTGTGTTCAGTCTTTGTGTGTTTCCTCTCTTTTTTTTTGTGGGAATATTCTTCCAAGATAAACCTGTTCTAGCTTGAGGGGGAGTGTTGGAGAAAATTATGTGTATTTTAGAGTCCCATATTGGTTTTATCTTCATTATATTAATTTTACTCTATTTACAAAGGATTTACCTAACATTGTAGTAAATAATATGGATATACACACATACATATATGGAAGGTCAATATTCTCCACATGTACAGACTGGATTTCAATTAGAAACCATTGGTGGTGGACTATTGATTTGTATTCACACATTGTTTGGGCCGCTATTTGGTACCCAAATGGACTTCATGGATTTAGGTCAGGACAAGGGAAATTTCCTTATTGCTGAAGATTGATGTCATGACTAGGATTGGAGTTGAGAGCTGGGAGCCGGGATAAAGCTTGAGATTTCTGGTTTTTTTCTATCTTTGGGTTTTTACCTTTGGTTTACTTTTGATGATTATTTTACATTACCTAACTTATATTCATACCATCCAATTCTGTATGTGTAATAAATATGATATTTCATGGTTTGTGACTTGGAATTTGAGTACTTGTTTATTTTATATGGATGTGATGTATATGATGTTTCATTTACTTCTACTCTATTGGACTCTAACCAGAGGTTATAGTCTCTAGACCATACCATATATGGAAATTTTCAACTTTTAATCAGCCTTTAGCATATGGGGTGGTAGGCTTTAGGCCATGTGGTGCATTGTCTTGGAGCACTGGTTCAGTGGCTCCTGGGCTAAGGCGTTACATGTCTGATCACCAAGGATATTTTATTCACTAATTAGAGACCTATCACTTTCCTTAATTTTAGATTATAAACCTACTTTAATTTCATCATCATCAGTGTCTTCATTTTAATATAATTAATCCACTTGTTATCCCCCTAGGGTGATCACTTCATCACCACTTTCCCTATAATTTCATCACTATTTTTCTATAAAAATTTGTCACTGGTTTTATAATTCAACAAATTTACCATGATAATAATTTATAGAATTTTAATGATTTTTATAGGAATTTTTATATAATTTTAATTAATTTTTTATTAGTATCTAATAAAAATATCATTATGTGCATGAGCTTCAAACTTGCAGTTCCTCTCCTTATTGAGAATAAATCATTTATTTATGAAAATATGGATATATTTAAATTTTATCTTATTCATATACCAGATCTTGTAGGATGAATTATCTTCACTCATACATAAAAAAATATCATTATAGATATAGAGTTTTTAATCATTTTTTCCTTCCAATAAATTTATGATTGATATTTCTCAATCAGCATTGTTATAATGACCTAAAATTTTTGAATGATAATTTTTTCTTGAAAATTTGTGTTATATTATTTTATTCTCAACAAAACTATATACATTTAGTAATTAATTGAGTATAATTGAAATGTAACCGTTGGGTTTTGACCATAATATAACTGTTGTTCAATATGATCATTGGAAACAACACTATAAATAATAATAGTTAATTAATTCAGAAAGAAGAGTTGATGGCCTCATCCCTTAGAGTCGTGCCTTACAAATTCCATTTTTCAGAACCTGGGAGGGAGGTAATGTCTTTTTTCTTCACTCTTGACCAATCCAAAATTGAGATTCAACATGTTAAGCTTGAATGAAATTGCTTATGGGAGAAGTTCATGTTAGTGGATTTAGCACTCCGACAATGTTATCCGAGACACCCGAAGAATATATCACCATCACATACCCTTAGGTCATATGCAGTTTTTATAAGGGGTTTTGTGTCAATTTATTAGTTACATAACGTATAATACCTTTGTATAAATAAAATTTTCATTTCACCCATTTCGTTTTAATAATTTTTTTCTTAGAAATTGAGATGGAATTTGATAAATTGATTTTTTGGGTAAAAATTGAAATTTTCAAAGAGATATAAACTATTATATTATACTATTGTTTTATTCATAATTTATATTATAATTATTTAGTATTATCAAAAAAAATCTTATTAAATTACAAATGATAAAATAAGTTTTCTTTCAAGTGTCAGAAATTTTACTATGCATTTTATGTTCACTATTATTTTTTAATAAATAAGTATTTTTTCAGTTAAAATTAAAATTTATTATATCTAGAGAATTATTTTGATAAAATAAATTTCATTTTTGAATTTATAACTTAGATATTAGGTTAGGGTGAATTTATGAGAATTTTATAAAATACTTTATTTTCTTCATGAATAGTAAAAATACAATTTGAGTTTTTTGGTATGTTCAATGGAATAATAATGATGTAATAATTAATATAATATTTTTGTTGAAACATTTGGATTAAAGTATGATAATAGATTTTACAATTTTCAAATACCATGGGCAAGCCCATGGTTTTTCAAATACCACTATTAAGGTGTCTAAGGAAATCAATAAAAAACTCCCTCACTTTTGATATAAATACCCACCCATTTATTAATTTCCTTTCATTAAAAATTCATCCTACATTAACATATTGTAGTTTTTTATACCATGGATTCCTCTCAGGGTGTCCTTAATCCCCCAATGTCTTGATCCTTGAGTTTTAGGAGTCACTCTTCATGGTAAGGGAAATCACAACTTCTCTTTTCCTTTCAAGTTCACTATTTATGTGTAATGTGTTTCAAATTTTCATACTATGTTATTATGTACATTTTATTATATCCCATTACTATATTAATATTATTATTTTAAGTGGGATACCCTTTTCCCCTCTCTTTTTATTGTTTTTTAATAATACATTTTATACCATTATGCTGCCAATTTTACTTCTCAAAATTTATCTCATTTTCACAAGAAATTATTTTAGTGTATTTTATGAATACCCAAAAATCATTATTATATAAGGGTATTCACATATATGTAAAAATTATATATTTAATTATTGTATTAACATATATGAAACTGCCCTACCTTTTACGTGGGTTTCAAATGACAAAAGTATCATGCTTTTATGCATTGTCTAAAACACTATGATTTTGATATGAAAGAAATTTATTTTATTATACATGGGTTATTTATGAAATGTCTATTATTGTAACGCCCCGACCCCAGTTGCCCAGAGTCGGTGCATTAATTACATAACATTGGCATGATCACAAGAAAGATCAAATCTCGAAAGACCGATTGGTTTAGTAGCCTTGGAAACACTAGATATAATCATAAAGTTTTACATTACATTTCAAAGTGAAAAACTACTACAACAACAAAGTCTTCATATCCACACTATTAACCCCTCATAATATCCATGCAAGTCATTCATAATTTACTTCTTCACTACCTGGGAAAAATAAAACATAGAAAAGGGGTGAGCTCAAATGCCCAGTAAGGATAACAATATAGCAGAACATTTATAATAAGCATAAACATTTAAGGCAATGAATTACTAAAACAAAAGCCTTTTAAAATTGAACTTCAACATAGTATGGCAAAAATAAAAATGAAATAATGCCATTTACTTATTCACATGGATATTCTACTAATCGAATAATCACATGCAATATCAATAACCACTTTCATAATGTTGGAATGCATAATGCCAGACTATCATAACCACATAGCCAAGGCCTCGTGCCAAGACTACAAATAAGATTTTGTCAAGGCCTTGTGCCAAGACACTAGTTTGTCTCATGAGACCTACCGATGCATCGAGGAGCTATAGCGGGCTCCACCCGTCACTTATTAAGTCCAATGCATTCCCATATGAAAAGGTTTAAACATAACATAAACATTCGTATTAAAACTAGCATACGAAATGTCAATAATTTCACCATAAACTATGAATGGTATAAAAATAGCACATCCATAGTCAAACATATCACAAAACCTTCAATACAATATAGAAGTTTTGTATCATAATAAATCAACTTCAAATAATCTTAAAATCCATCAAAGGATGTTGACGTAGATGAAATCAAAATTCTTTTTAAAGAAATATCTCCTTTTATTTTGAAATCATTTAAGATCCATATAAAATAAAACATTTTCTTTGAAAATATTCTTATAATCTTGTAAGTAAAGCTTTGAAGATTTTATAACGGCGTAAAATAACCGCACCCGCCGTATAAGTTAAAAAAAACATTCTTACCTCAATTCCGTCGAAAAGGTTAAAAAGGACCTTGTTTTGAAAACGACGGAAAGATTCCTTTATAAACCTCTTATAAAAAGTCAAACAAGGGTATAAATTACTTTAACCCATATTCTTGTAAATAGTAAAAATGTTTTGAAATACATTTCAAAGAAACATGGATGTGGATGATAAAGAGATCCCAGTAGATTATTACGTATAATACAACCTCGGATAATGAAGAGATTGTGAAATAACCCTTACCTTGTATTTTTCCTTGGTTGGGGTAGGTTAACCTCCTGTATAATGTTTAAATAATTGTTATTAAATTATACAAGAATCATATATATTAATATGATATCATATATGATCTTTTAACATTGATTTATTAATAATATCTTAGAATTATCATCGTTTCGGGTGTTAACTTACTCATTTTCTTTTATATGTTTTGTTACATAAGCCATGTTTGTTGTATCTTATTCATATCCAGAATGATATCAAGTCCTTAAACATCATTTTTAAATCATAGAATGATAATTATACTTGAATGGATACGATGGAGAATGAATCTCATCGCGTTCGTGGAGACGGTAGTCCGTACGTACGCACGAGCGACAATATCATTCTTTTGATATTAAAATAATATATAAATGAATGGTATATCATATATACAGAATCATTAACATGTTATATTTATTATTTACATGAGTTACACATCATTATTATACCCATCCAAATAATATTATATTGAATAACAATTACACCACGACGTGGAGACGGTAAGCCGTACGTACGCACGTATGGTGACATGTTATTCAAAGGGTGGATAGAATACTGAATATGGTTGTACCATACTTATAATAACATCACAGTATATGTGAGATATTGGAGTTATTATTTTAGAATGGTAAGAACAAAGGAAGAAGAAGTGGAAGAAGAAATGAACTTAGAAAAGGGTGGTGAAATCATTACCTCTTCTTCGGGTTCTTCCTTTTGATTTGATCAAAAGGGCTCCTTAGGTTGGCTTTCTGATCAAACTAAGCCCTCTAGGTTGTAGTGAGGGATGTTGGGAGATTATTTGGGCAGAGTTTGGCCGAACCAAAAGGCTTTGAAGGTGTGAAGAAATGAGAAGGAGGAGTGCCCTTTTATAAGAGGGGTGAGGGGCACCTTTGGAAAAGCTAGAAATATTAATTTATAATAAATTCATATTCGGTTTCTAATGGCTCCAAAGCTTATTATTCAAAGGTTAAGGTGGGGATAGGTCGAAAACCACTCAACCAATAGAATTTAGACAGGTTTGGGTACTTATATTAACCTTATCTTTAAGTATTAACTCTAAGTTAATTAGTTTCACTTTTACAATGTCTCTTTGTATTTTTATATAATATGGTTAATAAACTTACTATATACATCCAAGCGACCCCCAAGTGGTCCATTAATGATTAACCTATCATAATATAAGTCTCTTGGCCGAACCTTAGATTTTTAGGAATTTAATATCAATTAATAATATAATATTTGTTTTAATAACTCTTTTTTGTCAATTTTGACACTATTCAATAGTTGATTTTTTTGAAACTCCTAACAGATTGATTACTTCG
Organism: Viscum album; assembly: GCA_963277665.1. Classification (NCBI taxonomy): domain Eukaryota; kingdom Viridiplantae; phylum Streptophyta; class Magnoliopsida; order Santalales; family Viscaceae; genus Viscum; species Viscum album. The sequence goes on along the minus strand of OY728137.1, from coordinate 686,368,164 downwards.
AACAAAGTCAATTAAATCAATCCTAATATATCATATTATCATATAAAATTAGTTTAATTCATTAAAAGTTTCATATTATAATTATTTGGGTATTTATAATATCAATTATTTTAATTTTTCACTATTATAGTAATTACTGCATCATCATTTTGTCATAAATAAAATAAATTATTTAATGTCTAAAAATTATAAATAAAATATCATTATGTAGGAAATCGTTTTATCTTTATAATGAATATTTATAATCTAAAATCCAACATATATAACCCTATGTAAAAATTGTTGTTCTAAAAGATATATGCTTGTGTCATTTTTGTATTCATTTTAACTAAATTAAAATAAAGTGGCATTATCACTTACAAGTGGATCCATGGGGTCCCAAAATTAACACAAAGATGTCCATGGTCGACCCTCTATCAACCAATAGGGTTAAGACACGTTTTAGGGTAATTTTGTATTATTATAATATTATTTTTTTAACCCTTATTTACCGGATTTACCCTTTAACCATGGTAAATAAAATATTTACCACAGTAACTATTCAAAATGTCTAAAAATAAAAGTTACCTATTTACACAATTTGAACATCCTGATTCCAAATATGGAATCCATTTTCCTAAATTCAAAACACAGAAGTGGCAGAAATTAATTTAAAATTAATTCCCGCTGTCAAAACAAAAAGCGTGTTTTTAAGAGGTAATAACTATCAAAAGATTGACACTTGTTTATATTCGGTTTAATTGTAAAATTATGTCCAATGACCAACATTATATTAAATGGTAAAAATATATTCTAAATATACTTTAAAACCACTCAAAATCAAAATTTATCACTATTAATTATTTTGATTAAAAAAGTTGTTTTTAATTAAAATTTAGAAATTTTCACTATTCATCAAAATATGAAAGTTATCCGAAATGTACCAAAATTTCACCCTAGGCTAATTTTGATATTCCGAATCTAAAAATGAAGTCCATTTTGAAATATTGAATATATATGATTTCAAAAAGTAGGTATTACTATTCACAACGGCTAGTTTAATTAGTTGTGGTGTGTGTTTGAACTCGAGGTTGCGTACAACACACGCTATCACATTATTCGAAGGGAAACGTACCATAGAAGCTTGGGGTGTTACATTCTCCCCTCCTTCAAATAATTGCGTCCTCGCAATTTCTAGGGTATTACTGCATAAAAAGACTCGGGTGGTTCTTCATTATAAGTTCCTCGGGTTCCCACGTTGCCTCTTCCATCTTATGATTCCTCCACAAAACTTTTACCAGACGCGTCGTCCGGTTTCTCAGCACTTGTTCTCTCGTATCAAGAATCTTGATGGGCTCTTCGCAATAAGACAGATCGGGTTCCAGTTCTAATTCTTCATAGGTGAGTACATGCGTCGGATCAGGCATGTATTTCCTCAATAGAGATACGTGGAACACATCGTGAACTTTGGAGAGACTTGGCGGCATTGCCAATCGGTAAGCTACAACCCCAATTCGTTCTAGAATTTCGAAAGGTCCGATGTACCTGGGACTCAATTTACCTTTCTTACCAAAACGTATGACTCCTTTCCACGGAGATACCTTCAGAAAAACATGATCACGGACTTGAAATTCCAAATCCTTCCTTCGATTATCGGCATAGCTCTTCTGCCTACTTTGAGCTGCTTTGATGTGATTTTGGATTACTTTCACCTTTTCCACCGTTTCCTCCACCAGCTCTGGGCCTACAAGTTTTCTTTCACCAACGTCATCCCAACAGGTTGGTGTACGACATCTCTTTCCGTATAACGCTTCATATGGTGCCATCTGTATACTCGAATGGAAGCTATTGTTATAGGAAAATTCTACCAGTGGTAAATATTGATCCCACATACCCTGAAAATCAAGTGAGCAAGATCTCAACATGTCTTCTAAGGTCTGAATAGTCCGTTCTGATTGTCCGTCTATCTGAGGGTGGTAAGCAGTGCTAAAATGAAGTTCAGTATCCCGGGATTTCTGAAGACTTTTCCAAAATCTTGAAGTAAAACGGGGATCACGATCAGAAACAATCGATAGGGGTACTCCATGAAGTCTCACAACTTCATTAATGTATAGTCTTGCTAGACGTTCCAGGGGTAGATCTTCTCTTATACCAAGAAAATGTGCTGACTTGGTAAGACGATCAACAATAACCCATATTGCATCGTTCCTTCTAGGAGTCTTTGGTAGCCCCATGACAAAGTCCATCGTAACATTGTCCCATTTCCACTCCGGTATGGGAAGAGGTTGCATGACTCCTCCAGGCTGTTGCCTTCCAGCTTTCACTTGTTGACAAACCATACATCTTGACACAAAATCAGCAATCTCCCTCTTCATGTTGTCCCACCAAAAATGTTCCTTCAAATCTCTATACATTTTGGTGCTCCCAGGGTGTATAGAGAAATTGGAACTATGAGCATCGTCCATCAATTCCCTTTTTAGATCAGGTATATTGGGAACACAAAGTCTCTTCCTGAATTTCAAAATTCCACCTTCATACGCAAAGTCTCTCAATCTCCCATCATTCACAACTTTAATCTTCTTTTGGAATTCTTCATCATCAGTCTGAGAACTCTTAATCCTTTCTAGTAAAGATGGTTTGGCAAACATTTGAAAAAGCATTGATGTTTCACCTTCCCTGGTTATTCCCATGTCCATCTTCACTAGCTCCATGAAAATTGGATCCCTTTCAATTCTCATATTGTTCAAAACTCCATGGTCTTTTCTACTCAAAGCATCTGCCACCTTGTTTGCCTTCCCTGGGTGGTAGTGTATCGTACAATCATAATCCTTGAGTAATTCAAGCCATCTCCTTTGCCTCATGTTGAGTTCTTTTTGTGAGAAAATATACTTCAAACTCTTGTGATCAGTATAAATCTCACATTTTTCACCATAGAGGTAGTGCCTCCATATCTTCAAAGCAAAGACCACAGCTGCTAACTCAAGATCATGAGTAGGATAGTTTTGTTCATGAATTTTCAACTGTCGTGATGCATAGGCAATAACTCTATCATTCTGCATAAGGACACAGCCAAGTCCTTTCTTTGATGCATCACTATAAATAACGAACCCATCATTCCCCGATGGTAGAGTCAATATAGGAGCATTGAATAATCTTCTCTTCAGTTCTTCGAAACATTCTTCACACTCTTTTGTCCAAACAAATTTAACCCCTTTACGTGTGAGCTTCGTTAATGGGTTAGCCAATCGGGCAAAATTCTGGACGAAACGTCGATAATAACCTGCCAAACCAATAAAACTACGTACCTCAGTTATACTCGTAGGTGCTGGCCATTCTTGGATTGCCTTGGTCTTAGAAGGATCAACAGAGATTCCATCTTTAGAGACAATATGGCCAAGAAAAGAAATCTCCTGAAGCCAGAATTCACACTTGCTAAACTTCCCATATAATTCATGCCTCCTCAGAGTCTTCAAGATAATGCACAAGTGATTTTCATGATCTTCGTAGGTTTTGGAGTATACCAAGATATCATCAATAAATACCACCACAAATTCATCGAGATACTCCTTGAAGACTCTATTCATCAGATCCATGAATACAGAGGGTTCATTAGTCAATCCAAACGGCATTACAGTAAACTCGTAATGCCCGTACCTGGTTCGAAATGCTGTTTTCAGAATGTCTTCCTTCTTCACACACAACTGATGGTATCCAGATCGAAGGTCAATCTTTGAAAAGTATTGAGCTCCATGCAGTTGGTCAAATAAATCATCAATACGAGGTAGGGGATACTTGTTCTTTATCGTTATAGCATTGATCTCCCTGTAGTCGATACATAACCTCATAGATCCATCTTTCTTTTTAACAAAAAGAACAGGGGCTCCCCATGGAGAAACACTAGGGCGAATAAATCCCTTATTACTCAATTCCTCTAGTTGTTTCTTTAGTTCGACTAATTCTACCGTGGCCATTCTATACGGGGTCTTTGATATAGGCCTTGATCCAGGAATTAAATCAATGGAAAACTCTACTTCTCGTTCTGGAGGATGTCCAGGTAAATCTTCCGGAAATACATCTACAAACTCTTTCACAACAGGTACATCCTCTATTTGAACATTCCTTTCCTCACCCGTAGTTATTTCATTCTCTTCCTCCCCAATAATTGAATTAAGTTGAGCTACTGGGGGTGGATCTAAATAAGAATTAGGTGGTGACGATTCTGCTCTAAAAATAAGGTGCTCCTTATCATTATCATCAAGAATCGTAACCTCTTTCTTCTTACAATAAATCTTCGCATCATAGTCCGAAAGCCAGTCCATACCGAGGATTATATCAAACTCAATCATAGGTATGACGATGAGATCAGCAGATAAAGAAAATTTATGTGCTCTAATGGGGACTGATTCACAAAACTTTGTTGCAACGATACTTCCCTTAGGAGTTTTAACCGACAACTCCCTTATTAAATCAAATTGGAAATATCTAATTTTCTTAGAAAACTGGGAAGATATGAAACAATGCGATGATCCAGAATCAAATAATGCATTTGCTAAACTTGAGGAAACCATTAAATTACCTGCCACCACGTCTTTCGGAGTTTCTACCTCAGCAGTAGTGATAGCATAAGCCTGGCCTTGATCCCTTGGCCTTTTCTGAGGTAAGTTCTCCTGACGCTTAGGACATGCATTTGCATAATGCCCCATCTCCCTGCAATTGTAGCACTGAACGTTGGTAGCTTCCTTCTTCCCCTTGCAATCATGAGCTTGGTGGCATTTTTCACCACACTTGTAACAGACTCCCATTCCCTTCAAGCAAGTACCAGGATGTTTCTTCCCGCATTTACCACAAGATGGATATTCAACCTTTCCCTTCTTCCCCTTATTTCCATTCCCAGATTGATCAGCAGGTCTCTTCTTCTCTTGCTTAACTTTAAAGTCATAAGACTTAGAGAATTCTTTTTCGGTCTTGATAGCACATGAGACAATGTCTTCGTACGACGAAAAGGATTGTGAGACTAATGCTCTACGGAGAAATGGTTTTAACCCATCAAAGAAACGATCAATCTTACTTCTTGGGTTGCGAATATAATCTCCAGCATACCTCGCTAACCTTGTAAAGTTAGCCTCATACTTTGTGACATTCTCATCCTCCTTTTGTCTCAGACTCAGAAATTGCCTTTCCATATCTGCTCGATGGTCGCGAGGAAAGTATTTTTCTAAAAATAGATCTTTGAACTCCCTCCATTCCATGTTTGATACTTCATCATCTTCCTTCATGTTTTGAATCAATGACCACCATTGATCAGCATCTCCAGTGAGGCGGTAAACTGCCATGGTAACTTTTTCCCTTTCACTACTCCCCAAAGCCTGAAATATTTTCTCTAGGGAAAATATCCATTGCTCAGCTACTAAGGGATTTGTACTCCCATTGAACATTGGTGGTTGTTGTCTCATGAATCGATCTAACATTGATCCTCCACGCTGCGGATCAGGGTGCTCCATACGGGTAAGGTTATTATTCATAACCTGAGTAAGTTGTCCCAGTACGGTGATTAGCTGATCAGCACCAGTTGCATCACCAGCCCCACTATAATTATCTTGAGCAGGAGGGCAATCCCTACATGGAGTGCGTGCATTGATATGGTTTCCATTTCTTCCACTAGGCGCCATTTCTAAACAATGGCATAAACTAGATCAGTTTATGAATCAAAATACATAATCCCATACTTATAAAACACTTAACATAAATTGAACTATTTATGGATATAATCCATAATCATAAAAATGTTTTCTTTGAGGAAGTATATACTCATAATCCCTTCAAAATGATTTGTAAAGAAAATGAGAGTTATCCTAAGCATATCCCCCGGGAGTGTCGTAACCAAGAGTGCAGCAAGGCCCGTTGTCGTGCACCAGTTCCCGTTCGAGTCTAGCTCAAAGCGGTGTTTTCGGGTTTTACCCCTAGGTACATCTGTGCCAGAGCCGCCTCTACCTGCTCGTATCCAGACAGGGATGTATTGCTCGGAAAACTCACAAAGTCTCTACAATACCAAAATTCTAGGAAGTTCTTCTATACTAATCCTCAAAGTTCATCTTAGGTCTATGTGCTCTAATCAGAGTTTATCTAAATCTAGCTTCCAAGGTTTGTACTAAACTTCCTCTGATACCAACTGTAACGCCCCGACCCCAGTTGCCCAGAGTCGGTGCATTAATTACATAACATTGGTATGATCACAAGAAAGATCAAATCTCGAAAGACCGATTGGTTTAGTAGCCTTGGAAACACTAGATATAATCATAAAGTTTTACATTACATTTCAAAGTGAAAAACTACTACAACAACAAAGTCTTCATATCCACACTATTAACCCCTCATAATATCCATGCAAGTCATTCATAATTTACTTCTTCACTACCTGGGAAAAACAAAACATAGAAAAGGGGTGAGCTCAAATGCCCAGTAAGGATAAAAATATAGGGGAACATTCATAATAAGCATAAACATTTAAGGCAATGAATTACTAAAACAAAAGCCTTTTAAAATTGAACTTCAACATAGTATGGCAAAAATAAAAATGAAATAATGCCATTTACTTATTCACATGGATATTCTACTAATCGAATAATCACATGCAATATCAATAACCACTTTCATAATGTTGGAATGCATAATGCCAGACTATCATAACCACATAGCCAAGGCCTCGTGCCAAGACTACAAATAAGATTTTGTAAAGGCCTTGTGCCAAGACACTAGTTTGTCTCATGAGACCTACCGATGCATCGAGGAGCTATAGCGGGCTCCACCCGTCACTTATTAAGTCCAATGCATTCCCATATGAAAAGGTTTAAACATAACATAAACATTCGTATTAAAACTAGCATACGAAATGTCAATAATTTCACCATAAAATATGAATGGTATAAAAATAGCACATCCATAGTCAAACATATCACAAAACCTTCAATACAATATAGAAGTTTTGTATCATAATAAATCAACTTCAAATAATCTTAAAATCCATCAAAGGATGTTGACGTAGATGAAATCAAAATTCTTTTTAAAGAAATATCTCCTTTTATTTTGAAATCATTTAAGATCCATATAAAATAAAACATTTTCTTTGAAAATATTCTTATAAGCTTGTAAGTAAAGCTTTGAAGATTTTATAACGGCGTAAAATAACCGCACCCGCCGTATAAGTTAAAAAAAACATTCTTACCTCAATTCTGTCGAAAAGGTTAAAAAGGACCTTGTTTTGAAAACGACGGAAAGATTCCTTTATAAACCTCTTATAAAAAGTAAAACAAGGGTATAAATGACTTTAACCCATATTCTTGTAAATAGTAAAAATGTTTTGAAATACATTTCAAAGAAACATGGATGTGGATGATAAAGAGATCCCAGTAGATTATTACGTATAATACAACCTCGGATAATGAAGAGATTGTGAAATAACCCTTACCTTGTATTTTTCCTTGGTTGGGGTAGGTTAACCTCCTGTATAATGGTGAAATAATTGTTATTAAATTATACAAGAATCATATATATTAATATGATATCATATATGATCTTTTAACATTGATTTATTAATAATATCTTAGAATTATCATCGTTTCGGGTGTTAACTTACTCATTTTCTTTTATATGTTTTGTTACATAAGCCATGTTTGTTGTATCTTATTCATATCCAGAATGATATCAAGTCCTTAAACATCATTTTTAAATCATAAAATGATAATTATACTTGAATGGATACGATGGAGAATGAATCTCATCGCGTTCGTGGAGACGGTAGTCCGTACGTACGCACGAGCGACAATATCATTCTTTTGATATTAAAATAATATATAAATGAATGGTATATCATACATACAGAATCATTAACATGTTATATTTATTATTTACATGAGTTACACATCATTATTATACCCATCCAAATAATATTATATTGAATAACAATTACACCACGACGTGGAGACGGTAAGCCGTACGTACGCACGTATGGTGACATGTTATTCAAAGGGTGGATAGAATACTGAATATGGTTGTACCATACTTATAATAACATCACAGTATATGTGAGATATTGGAGTTATTATTTTAGAATGGTAAGAACAAAGGAAGAAGAAGTGGAAGAAGAAATGAACTTAGAAAAGGGTGGTGAAATCATTACCTCTTCTTCGGGTTCTTCCTTTTGATTTGATCAAAAGGGCTCCTTAGGTTGGCTTTCTGATCAAACTAAGGCCTCTAGGTTGTAGTGAGGGATGTTGGGAGATTATTTGGGCAGATTTTGGCCGAACCAAAAGGCTTTGAAGGTGTGAAGAAATGAGAAGGAGGAGTGCCCTTTTATAAGAGGGGTGAGGGGCACCTTTGGAAAAGCTAGAAATATTAATTTATAATAAATTCATATTCGGTTTCTAATGGCTCCAAAGCTTATTATTCAACGGTTAAGGTGGGGATAGGTCGAAAACTACTCAACCAATAGAATTTAGACAGGTTTGGGTACTTATATTAACCTTATCTTTAAGTATTAACTCTAAGTTAATTAGTTTCACTTTTACAATGTCTCTTTGTATTTTTATATAATATGGTTAATAAACTTACTATATACATCCAAGAGACCCCCAAGTGGTCCATTAATGATTAACCTATCATAATATAAGTCTCTTGGCCGAACCTTAGATTTTTAGGAATTTAATATCAATTAATAATATAATATTTGTTTTAAGAACTCTTTTATGTCAATTTTGACACTATTCAATAGTTGATTTTTTTGAAACTCCTAACAGATTGATTACTTCTAACAAAGTAAATTATATCAATCCTAATATATCATATTATCATATAAAATTAGTTTAATTCATTAAAAGTTTCATATTATAATTATTTGGGTATTTATAATATCAATTATTTTAATTTTTCACTATTATAGTAATTACTGCATCATCATTGTGTCATAAATAAAATAAATTATTTAATGTCTAAAAATTATAAATAAAATATCATTATGTAGGAAATATTTTTATCTTTCTAATGAATATTTATAATCTAAAATCCAACATATATAACCCTATGTAAAAATTGTTGTTCTAAAAGATATATGCTTGTGTCATTTTTGTATTCATTTTAACTAAATTAAAATAAAGTGTCATTATCACTTACAAGTGGATCCATGGGGTCCCAAAATTGACACAAAGATGTCCATGGTCGACCCTCTATCAACCAATAGGGTTAAGACATGTTTTAGGGTAATTTTGTATTATTATAATATTATTTGTTTAACCCTTATTTACCGGATTTACCCTTTAACCATGGTAAATAAAATATTTACCACAGTAACTATTCAAAATGTCTAAAAATAAAAGTTACCTATTTACACAATTTGAACATCCTGATTCAAAATATGGAATCCATTTTCCTAAATTCAAAACACAGAAGTGGCAGAAATTAATTTAAAATTAATTCCCGCTGTCAAAACAAAAAGCGTGTTTTTAAGAGGTAATAACTATCAAAAGATTGACACTTGTTTATATTCGGTTTAATTGTAAAATTATGTCCAATGACCAACATTATATTAAATGTTAAAAATATATTCTAAATATACTTTAAAACCACTCAAAATAAAAATTTATCACTATTAATTATTTTGATTAAAAAAGTTGTTTTTAATTAAAATTTAGAAATTTTCACTATTCATCAAAATATGAAAGTTATCCGAAATGTACCAAAATTTCACCCTAGGCTAATTTTGATATTCCGAATCTAAAAATGAAGTCCATTTTGAAATATTGAATATATATGATTTCAAAAAGTAGGTATTACTATTCACAACGGCTAGTTTAATTAGTTGTGGTGTGTGTTAGAACTCGAGGTTGCGTACAACACACGCTTTCGCATTATTCGAAGGGAAACGTACCATAGAAGCTTGGGGTGTTACAATTATGATATATTTGGTTAAAATTAATTAAGATATATTAAGGGTGAACCCTTATATCACTCTAATGCATTGGGTGAATAATTTAATCTCTAGAGATGATAAATTTTATGATACCTTGGTGAATAACATTGTTAATTTTTATGACACCTCAGTGACAAACATTAATGATATGCTTATGAATGGACATAATTAAATGATGCAGACACATTAGCATGTTGTGATTAATTTTATTTTTACTATGATATGTATCTTTCTCCTTTACTCATCTCTTGATGATATTCTTCATGTTCTTATCAATAATTCTCATGATCACTTTTAATTGTTTCCTTTTCTTTCCCTTATCAAACCTTACACTCACTATTTCTTTTGATTTATATCCCCAGGTTATGATATGTGGTAATTTTACTTTTAAATAACCTATCAATAATACTGTTAAGTGTATTAGAATAATATTTTCATGTTTTCATGTATTATGTACCTTATTTCCAAGACATAAACATTAAAAGATCCTGTATTTGTAAAATGATATATAAATTTATGTAATAAAAGGAGGTAAGATAAAGTTGGTATCAAAGGATGGTTTAGTTATTTGGGGAAATTAGTATTCGAAAATTTTATGAAGAACCATAGGGACAAGTTAAAACATAGGAAAAAATCCTGGTATTTTTGTGAAATATTAAGTATGTGGTTTCAATGAACAGAAATCCATGTCTCGATACGAATAAGTCGATGTGGCTCTAGGAAAAATGTATCTAGGGTTAAAACCCAAAAACACTTCTTTGATCTAGAATTTATGGGGAACTAGTGGATGATAGTGGGTCTTGCTGCACTCCTGGTTTGACACTCTTGGTGATATGTTTGGTAAATCAAAAGCTTTTTATGAACCATTTTGAAGGATTTATAGAAAATATAACTGTTTTTAAAGAATTAAATATTTTTGAATGATGTTTTAAGACATGAAATTCCTTTACAATTATAATATTATTAATTAAAACACATTTTCAATAATATTTTATTCTTTTAGAAAATGATTGGAAATAAGAGAAATCATGTAAATGGTGAGTGCAATGGACCAGGTGCTGATGACCTTTCGATGGAATCCGGAATAGAAAACATCATGGGAATGTTGAATCAAATTACTCAAGTTATGAGTAATAAATTGAATGAAACTAAGAGACTAGATTCCCCTCAAAGGGAACAACTTTCTGTCGAGTCCTTTATAGATCAACAACCACCTTAATCTAGTCGATCTAACAACCCATTGATTACTGAATAATGGATAATCTCTATAGAAAAGATCTTTTCTGTACTCTGCTGTTCAGAACAAGAGAAAGTAACCCTGTCTATGTGCCGCTTAGAGGTAAAAACTGATCAGTGGTGGACACTAGTTAAAAACACAGATCTGAGAGGGGATATTGAATCTATGGAGTGGTAAGAGATCAAGGGAAACTTTTTCAAAAAATATTTCCCCCATTCAATGCAAATGATAATGAAGAGAGAATTCCTAGAATTTAAGTAGAAGGACAATTAATCTATTTGAATCTATGACATGAAATTCACAAGCATTTACCATAAAACTTGTATATTTGTTCATGGATACTAATGGGAAGGTTGATATATTATTCTATGGACTATGACCTCATGTATAGAATAATATTTCCAACTGTGATTATGAAAACTATGAGGAGATCATGATGAGTTCTATGAAAGGTGAACCAGAGATCGGAAAGATGTAGTGGTCCAAAATATTGAATAAAAAGAATAGATATTTTGAGCTAAGAACGGGGAGGAGCTTTGATCAAGGAATAAGAGGAAAGAATGTGTAATTTTCCACATGCAAAAAATGTGGGAAGAAGCATTCACAGAACTGACTGCTTGGGAGAGGGAACTATTATAAGTGTGGAATATAAGGCCATATTTCATTGAACTATTATAGTGAGGTGAAGACTCAACTTCTCAATACAAATGAAGAAGGGATGATGGTGCAAGCCCTAATTAAAGTCCAACGCATCAAGTGTGGATAGCTTGGGAACTTTTCCAATCACTGTCCCAATCCAAGGGAAGTGGAGGGTAATCACCATCAACCTCAACATAGGCCCATGGGTCAAGGTTGTGATTTTTCTATCATGATGGTTGAAGTCAAAGATCCAAATGACATGGTGGTAGGTACTCTAGTCGCTCTCTCAATGATAGAAAGTACTTTGTTTGATTATGATTCTATGAATTCCTTTGTTTTCTCCAAGTTTTCAATTAATATAGAATCAATCCAAAAACTTAGAGAAGTAAAGTTATTATTCAAGACTCCTAGATAGATTATCTAAGAATCAACAATGCATATAAACTATAGTATTTTAATTGGTGAGAACAACCTCATCGAAAATCTTGTAGTCATTCCGATGCTATAATTTGACATTATACTAGGGATAAACTGGATCTAAAAGTATAATGTTAAAATCAAATGGAAAAGAAAGTAAATCTGAATAGTCTTGAATAGGAAATATAATGTTTTTTAAAAGAGATATATCTCGTCCTGATCTTTGTCTTGAAGCACCACCTGTATCCTTCTTTATGAATATGACCAATGAGGAGGAAGGGTAAAATGAAAGTATATGAATAGGGATTGTCCCCATAATTCAAGAATTCATTGATGTATTTCTATAGGGGTTTCATGGACCTCCCTCAGAAAGATAATAGATTTATCCATTGAGAAAATGGCTGGTTCCAAGGTGATTTCAAAGACCTCATATAGAATGGAAAATGTGGAGCTGGAGGAATTAAATAAAAAACTCCAAGATCTTTTGGAGAAGGGGTTTATCCGGTCAAGTGTCTCTCTTTGGGGAGCACCAGCTCCCTTTTTTAAGAATAAGGAGGGATCAATGCAGTTATGCATTGATTATAGAGAACATAATGGGGTCATAGTGAAGAAAAAATACCCTCTTCCAAGAATCGATTATTTATTTGACCAGATTCAGGGGGCTTAATTATTCTCTAAGTTTAATCTTTGATCTGATTATCATCAATTGAGGGTGAAGAAATAAGATATTCCAAAGGCCTCCTTTCGATCAATTTATGGGCATCATGAGTTTGTAGTTATGCCTTTTGGCTTGACTGATTCTTCTGATATTTTTATGTATTTTTTAAATAGAGTCTTTAAGGACCCTCATGATAACTTTTTGGTAGTTTTTATTTAAGATATGATGATATATTCTAAAAGTGTGTAGGAGAATGAGGATAATCTAAGTGCTAAATTGAAAATATTAATGAAGTAGAGGCTATTTGGAAAGTTCAAAAAATGTGTATTTTTGGTTGCAACAAGTTGCTTTCCTGGGTCACATTGTAACTAAAGATAGAATCTCAGTTGACCCTGCAAAGGAAAAAGTTGTGGAAGAGTGGCCTCATCCTAAAAAAGTAATTGAGATTCATAGTTTACCTAGTTTAGAGGAATATTATAGGTGGTTTGTGAAAAAAAATCATGACATTATAATCCAATAACCAAGTTAACTCGAAAATGGGACAATTTTATTTTGACAAAGGAGCATGAAGAAAGTTTCCAAGATCTTAAGAAGAGATTGGTTACTCCACCCATGTTAATTGTACCCCCTATCAGAGAATTATTTTTTATTTCTAGTGATTCATATCTGAAAGGTCATGGGTCTATCCTCATGTAAAATGAAAAGATGATTGATTATGCATCACAATAGTTGATGTCTAATGAGTAGAAATACCCTCACCTTTTCTCAACCCAAGGAACTAGTTGAAATTTTTGTGATGAAATTTATTAAGGGGGTAAGAATGTAATGACCTGAACTTTTTGAATGACAATTTTTTCCTGAAAATGAGTGTAATATTATTTTATACTCAACAAGACTATATCCCATTACTAATGAAGTTAGCATAATTAAAATTTAACCATGAGGTTTTGACCATTATATAACCATTGGTCAATTATGAACATTGGTCAATATTACCCTTGGTCAATATGATCGTTTGATACAATACTCTTAATAATAATATTAACATTATAAATAGAAATGATAATGGTTAATTAATATAAAATAAGAGTCAATAACCTCATCCAGTAGAGTCGCGCCTTATAATTTTTTTTTTCAGAACATGGGAGGGAGGTAAAAAAAATTTATTTTCTCTTGACCAAGCCCATGCCAAGATTTAACATGTTAATCTTGAGCAAAATATCTTATATGAGAAGTTCAATTTAGTGGATTTACCACTCGTGTGATGTTATCTAATTTTCCCTAAGAATATATTACCATCACACACCTTACCCTTAGATCATATGATGGTGTTATAAGGAGTTATGCGTTAAGGCCTTATTTACTTAATGTATAATCCCTTTGTATAAATAAAATTTTTATTTCATCTTTTCCGTTTTAAGATTAGTTTTTCTTAAAAACAACGATGGAACTTGATAAATTGATTTTTCAGGTAAAAATGTACTTTTCAAAGAGATATAAATTATTATATTAAAATAAGGTTTTATTAATAATTTTTTTTATAATGAAATATTGTTATCCAAATAGTCTTATTTAAATACAAATGAAGAAATAATTTTATTTTTTTCAAGTGTGATAAATTTTACTATGCATTTTACATTGCATTTTCTGTCTTCTATTATTTTTAATAAATAAGTATTTTTATAGTTAAAAGTTAAATTTATCATATTTAGAGAATTATTATTATAAAATGAATTTATATTTTGAAATCAATATATTTATATTAGGTTACGGTAAATTTATGAGAATTTTATAAAATACTTCATTTTTCATGAATAGTAAAAATATAGTTGGAGTTTTCACTATGTTTAATGAAATCAAAATGATGTAATAATTAATATAAAATTTTGGTAAAATATTATGGATTAAAATATGATAATAGGTTTCCCAAGTGGAAAATACCCTGGAAAAATACCATGGGAAATACCATGGTTTTTCAAATACCAATACTGAGGTGTTTTAGGATATCAATAAAAAACATTCCTCATTTTTTCTATAAATACCCACCAATTTATTTTTTTACTTTCATTAAAATTTTATCCTCAATGAAAATATTGATTTTTTACCTTCCAAGGAGTCCTCTCATGGGGTCCTCAATCGACTAATGTCCCAATCATCAAGTTTTAGGAGTCACTCTTCAGGGTAAGGGAAATCTAAACTTCTCTTTTCCTTTCAAGTTCTCTTTTTTATGTGGCATGTCTGTAAAATTTCCACACATTGTAATTTTGACTATTTTATTCTATCCATTTACTGTATATATTATCTTTTATGATTTGGAGACTCTTTCCCCCTCTTTTTTAATACTTTCTAAAACCGCATTTTATACGCGTTATATTGCCGATTTTAATTTTAAAATTTTATCTATTTTCATAAGATATTATTTTATTTTATTTTTTGAATTGAAAAATATATTTATTATATAGGGGTATTTATATAGATTTAATAATTATCTATTTAATTACAGGAATGAAATACATGAATCCTAACTTCCTTTTTCGTGGGTTTAAAATGACAAAAGGATCTTGTTTTTAAGCATTGTCTAAAACACCATGATTTTGTTATGAAATCCATTTGTTTTATTTTCCTTGGGTTATTTATGAAATTTTATTATTATATATGTTCCACACATTCATTAATACATATTAATGGTGTTCCCTAATATCTCTCCAATGCATTGGGTAAAGAGTTTAATGTCTATATATGACAAATTTTATGATACCTTGGTGAATAACCATGGTAATTTTTATTACACCACGATGAAAAAACATGGTGATATGATTATGAATGAATCAATTAAATTCTGTTTCCACATTGCCATGTTATGAATCATATTATTTTTACTTTGATATTTGTCTTTCTCATTTTCTCATTCCTTTATGATATTCTTCGAGTTCTTCTCAATAATTATCATGATCACTCGTAAACTGTTTCCCTTTTATTCCTTTATAGGGCCTTATGTTCACCCTTTACTTTGATGTATGTCCCTATATTATGAGATGAAGTGATTTTACATATTATGGGAATATTACGAATCCTTTCAAGTGTATTAGAATATTTTTTTCATCTTTTTATGTGTTATGTACCTTATTTCCAAGACACTAAAATTTAAAAGATCCTCTGTTTGTAAAATGATCTATGAAGTTATGTAATAAAAATGTGGGATGCGATAATTATCTGGGTCATGTTGTTAATGTTCTGGTTCCACATCTCAATGAAACTATTTTCTAAAGGTTTCAACTCTACTAAAACATGGTTCCTTACCCATAGCTACTCGTGATATTATTCCACCTAATTATTGTTGAATTAAATTTTATTATCAGTCCAAACATTCATAATTTTCATCCCATTCATGATCTCTAGAAATATTTTGAAATTTGTAATACACCGATTGAAATTTTTGAGATACCACCATCATACATTTCATCTTACTCTACTCATGGATGAATAGAATATTACACTATTTACATCCACGGATTTGGGTGATTAGATCACACACATTAATGCACACTAACTCAACAAATCTCATTGATTTATTTTCCTTAAGCTTGTAAGTATATAATGATTTTTCTTGTTTTGAAAAGTATCACATATGTGAGCATGATAACATGATATTTTAGGGATATCATGACCTCATTCATTATTCACCAAATATACAAAGGTATTTCAACCCAAGTGACCAAACCTTTTATGCCACAATTTTTTCTCTGATTACTTGATAAGGGAACACATGACTTCTTCATTAATGTGATATAGATTACCCCTTATACACATGAATCATCATCATACCTCCTCTTCCATTGATAATAAAATCCTTCTTTATGAAATTTATATCATGTTCCAAGTCATATAATTTAATTTTACATAAGAAAATATTATCATGCTGTTTAAAAACCAAGTCATCCACACACCTCAAGTATTTTTTTTTTCCAATTTTGGACTTTTCCTAGAGAATAAGTTTTGAAACCTTCATTATTGAATAAACTAACAACACATTATTTATTGTACTTGATTACCATGAAAATATTTTAGTTTCTTATCATTTGGTAAGTGCATACTATATCAATAATCCATACCCCATACTAATCCCTTGATTTCAAAACAATTTCCTTGAAATTTTATTTCTTGATCCATGATCACTTCTTTACTACCTTTGGGTGTGAAGGTGATTGTTCCACCTTCAGATCCATTATATCATCCTAATATTTTACGGATACAAGTTAATTATGATTTTTAGCACTCTTGATGATACTTCTTTCTACCTATTTTTCCTTTTTTGAATCTCCTTGTTCATGTAAATTTTTACCCTTTATAAGAAATTCAAGGCTTTGTGTCCATAACCTTTAAAAAAAAGAAATATCCTCTAAAAACATACCATGTGTAGTAATTTTTTATCATCTATTTTTACTGATCATATTCCTTGAAATTATTCTTTATCTATGAAACCCATATACTATATATTCCCATTATTTCCATAATAATAACATTTAATTCATTGAGTATTATTGAATACATTTTATGCTCCACCTATTACCTTTCATGTCTTATTTGGTTCATCCAAAACAACCTTATACCAGGGTGTGGATATTTGTGGTTTTTCATTAACTTCTACAAATTCTTTTTCTTATAATCATTCACCACAATATATTTTCTTTTATTATTTAATTCTTAAACTTATAGAAGAATTTATAACTTTTTTGTTGACTCCCCATGTACCTAATTATTTTTTTTGGAATCCCGTATAATATAAATTTTCAATTTCATTCTTGTAGTGAAAATTCTCTCTTGATAACTTATCTTCCATCTCATCCTCATGACTTTTCAATTGAGTTCTTTAATCCTTCAAAAAATATCCTTCATAGAATCAGGCAAACCGTTAATAATCCAGGTCTTCTCTTCAATTTTGAGCTTGATATCAATTTAATTATTTGAGTTTTTTGTATTCCATTATTTGAGTAGTTCAATTTCAGATTCCAAATCCTATTTTTCAATTTTTTAGTTCTTTTACCTATTTTTGTTATATATAAATTTTGGAATCGTGTACTTCTCCATTGGATTTCATTATTTTATCCCTCTAAAAATAACTCTCCTCAATAGAATCTTCTATTTCAACCATGAGATCAACTATACCCTCAAATTCAACACTTTAATCATTATTTTCCCCTAATTATTGTTTGTCTATGATAACCACAAGGACTTCCTCATTGAGTCCATTAATAACCTCAATTTCTTTCACTTATATTTATTCTATACATGTATATTATAGTAAAATAAAGTTATTCTTTTTGAATAATTTATACAATGAACTTATATTTCATTTCACAGCCATATATGATTTCATAACTGGTTTTCCATACATATCATTATCTTAGAATTTATTTGGACACCTTACTCTGAGATACACAACTTTTTACACAAAAAGAAACAAATGTAAGAATAATTTGATTTTTTATTTTCCCCCATTAGATTTGATGAAAGGAATGAAATAAACTTATAAACATTCATATCATTAGGAACATCCACCATTGTGAGATTCTTCACTATTTTAAAGACCAATTTATGAGAATTTACCTCTTTCAAGGACTCTTTATCATTGTATCTCATCTCATTCCCAATAAGAGTGCTATGATGACTATCCAACATCAATGTATTTGGATATTTTTCATTGGGAACTGAGACCATCACATTGAAACATAATGGTAATCATCTTAGGATCCTATTCCTTATTTTGATACTATCAATGGTTTCTTTGAGTTTGTACATTCCCTTCATAATGATATTCAACTGATCAAATAACACATATGAAGAACCCAAATGGATTGAATTAATTATGTTTTATTTTTTTAAATGTGTTTGTATGATGGAAAATCAATGTGATGGGGATTTAAGTATCTAGTTACTGTCATTCAATTATTCTAGAGAATTATTCATAAGTCAACAAGGATGTTTTGATTTAAAGAGTTGTTTGAAATAAAGAAACATAAATTGTGATTATTGTAGTGACAATTGTAATATCCAATACATGTGTGGATTATAATTTGAAGATAGACCATTATTATTCAATAAGGATAATGTGATGTGTCTTTGAGTTATTTAGAATAACGTTTGCATAATTTTATGAAGATTTTTAATTGATTGATTGAATTTGATATTTTAGAAATTTATAAGTTGTGAATTATGGAATGAAAATTTCTTTATAGAATTATTTGGCTTGAATTTTATTTTGGATAACACTTTTTTTATCCTTTATTAAAAAAAATATCCAACTAAGGGTCACCCATAGGATTTTTGTGCCACTGCTTAGGTGGGAAAAAAGATCAACCATGTACAACACCATGGTGGAAAGGGAGCAGAGCTCTGACATGGTATGCACAGAAAAGGACCACACAAATGGGAGTAGGTAGAGATCACTCTGTGGGTCAATAATGAAAGTGGGCGTGGAGGATACATGAATGCGTTAGTTATAGTAGGAATTTGGAGCGAACCGCGGTATTGACATCTTCAGATTTGTTGGTTTGTCTTGTATTATTAAGTGTCGCTCAGGAGAACAATCTTTCAATGTGGGATGTGGATTTCACAACATTGTAGCTCCATTTAAAATGTTACATAAATAACTATGTCCATTTTATCCAATCTCTATGTGTAGTTTGATCACACCGAGAAATAAACTTTTTCATTGAGGACATTGAGTGTTTCATGTATGTGTTAAAGTATCATGTCACTTCATCCAGTGATCAAGACGATCTCTTGATAGTGATGTGAATCAATTTTCAAATACAATTTATATTTAAAGATGATGTCTGAGTTGATATGAATGTCGAATCACATTGAAGAAGAACTGATTATTTGAGATACTTTTTTTTTGCTGTTTTGATGGTGTTTTTTTGATGTCATGTACCAAGATATAAGTCTGTGCACATAGGTTGAGTGAGTAAGTAGAGTATGTCGGTGTGCCTCATATATAAATACCACTAATCATCTCATTTATTGTGGCACTAATTGGAAAAACTATGAGAGAGTGGTCATTGAGAGAAAAAGAGTCTTAAAAAGATTTGTATCCATGAAGAGGGTTCAATGTAATTATGTTGTACTTTATAATTCATGACCTCATGATGTTTGATATGTTATCCACACTTGTTCTTATGTAGAAAAAAACCATCATGTTCCACGAGAAGATATTGAGAAGATATGTAAAATGAAAAAATTTATGAGTTATTTTCACATGAATAAAAGAGGTTTACACTCTTAGACTTAAGTGATGAACAATGTTATACACACTCTAGTTTAAATTAAAAAAATATTGTATATAGTATAAGTGTTTTGTGAGATTAAACTCATAAAGAAGTAGTGAAACCAAGTTTGTGAAGACATGAGTATTGTATAAATTTGTGCATTGAGTTCAATATTTGTTATTACATGAGAAAAATGTAAAAATTAGTGTAAATAATTCTATGCATTAAGTATTTTCATGTGAACAATTTTGTAAATAGAAAATTGAACTAAACTTGACTCAGTTGTGAAATTTTTTCACCATAATCTATTTTTTCTTCTTGATAGTAAACTTTTATCTATTTATATTAATGATTCCATTTTAATAACAGTTGTTTCAAAAAACATATTTTACTAGAAATATCAGTAGATCTATAGGATGTTCAACTATGGTCTAGAATTGGTTCTGTTTAAAGATATTGAGAACTTCTTGGATAACCCTTATCAAACATTCATCACCTAAAGATTCATATGTTGTTTTAGATTAAAATTTGTGATAGGAATTCTTGATTCTGACAATTATTTCTCAAGGAACTTCTATTTTTAACTGTTTCAGTTACATCTCCAATAATCTAATCACAAGTATAATTCCATAAGATCATCTGTTTTTTTAGTAAACTAGTTATATGATATTCATTTATTATAGGTACATCTTCTGTTAGAGTAGAATCTTTATATTCAAAAATAAATATACATAATTCTAGAGGATTTATAATCAGTATTTTTATATTTTCCTCTAGTAAAGAAACCAAAGAACTTTTAAAAAAATTCAACTGTATTTTGAAATCCTAATTGTTTTATAAAAATAAAAGAATCAGTTTCGAAAAATTTTACATGAAACTTTTCAAAAATAATATTAGTTATTTCATTAAAAAATATATAATTCTTACATGATATTATAAAACCCATACAAATTCTTTAATACGTTTTGTAGTCAAATTTAAGTAACCGGTCTTTTGTATTCAGGATGAATACATTACATCAAAAAACATTAAAGTAAGAGAGCTTTCGATTTTTTCCATTCCAAAACTCATAGAGGATTTTCTTAAGGAAAATTTATGAGTAAAACTAACTTTATATTATAACAATAAGAAACAAAAACATCAGTTTGAAAATTTCTTTCAACATAATAGTCACTTATATTGGTGCACCTAATTTATATATACTACTTATCATTTAATTTACCATAGTACTGGTCTGATAAACACTGATACATAGGTCTTTGAGAGTTAAAATGGAGTCTTCAAAAGCGTTATATTCATAAAAATGGTTCCATGCCATTGTGTTTTGTGTTATCATTCATAACCAAATTATGTTTGATATGTTATGAAAACTGTTTCTCTTGTAGAAATAAATTCATCATTTTTTAAGGAGATAATGGGGAGATTCATGAACTTAAGAACTTTGTGAGTTCTGTGTGTGTGAAGAAAATATGTTCACATTCCTAGACTTATGTGGAGATAAAATTTACACACCCTTTGGTTTTAAAAATAAAATATAGTATACAGTTAATGTGTTTTACAAGATTAAACTCATATAGAATTTGTGACACCATGTTTGTGAAGAACCTGAGTATTGCATGAATTTGTGCAGTGGGTTGTGAAATATTTATAGAATGGATAAAACATAAAAATAAGTGTTGATATTTACATGAATTATGTATTTACATGAGACTTGTTTTGTGTAATATAAAGTATGCTCCAATTGTTTGAGTTGTTCTATGTAGAATGTATATTCCTGTGACATGCATGAGATATGAGTTGGGTAGTTGAAAATAACCATAATCTATAGTGTAGTTCTGTGTGAACCAAATTGTAAAGTCAATTGTGAAAATCACATCAGAGAATACATATTTAATTGTTTCAAGACATTCGTTGGAAAGATCATTGAAAAACTAGTGGGATGGCAGTATAAACAAACAAATTTTTTTATGAGATCGCACAACTAATGAGATTCCAGTATAAATAACCCACTGAGAAACGAACCACTATAATCATTAGTGATCTAGAATGATGGGAATTTTTATGTTATTAATTTCAAGATATTGTCTATATTTTTAATCACTTTTCTTTAATAGTATATAATATGTGTCTTGGATCATCCCAAATGTATAAAGGTGTCACACATTGTGTGTATAAAAATATTTTTTCAGGAAAAAATTCTATTACATTCAATTTATTTTTATTTTCATTCCCATTCAATTGATAACAAATTATTTATTTTATACATTTATAAATCATATACATTTTATAATGTAGTCAATGTTATTCATACCATCCAATTTATGGCTAGGTTATGATATTCATATTTAAAAAATAATATTTCATCGTTTATTTCGGCCTGGTGTTGCATGTTGTATATGCTATCGAATATAGTTTTCTTCAATTTTTTAAATAAATATAAAGGTGTTAAATTCTTACATATTTAATAAATTATGTCTTCAAAATTTGAACTTGGTCTTCTTAAATAATTTTTTGACATATAAAAATTCATTTATTGAAACCCCCCATCACCAAAAAAGGTTAATAAGTCTACCTCTTGAAAATATAGAAAATTAAATCGAAGGTCATCACATAACTTGTTTTCCAAATAGATGAACATTAATGGGAAGTGAAAATATGGATGTGAATAAGAAATATTATGACCAAAAAATATGGGGTGTGATAGATATCATTGATTAATATAAAGATAATGATCAAAAAAATTTATGGACCATAAATCCATAAACCGATGAGGTGTGAAAATAACCATAGATTCAACATAAATGAATGTAATGGGATAACATTTTTATTTCATGATATTTTTTATTGATTTTATTTTACCTTAAAAAGTAAAAAAATTAGTAAATATACTTAATTTATAATTATAATTTCATCCATTAATCAATTTCAATAACAATCTCATTTTTTATCCTAATGATGAGTATTCAAGATGCTTTTTTATATAGGAAATACTAAAATAAACTTCTAATGGATCTAATAATATACAAAAAAATAAAAAGATCTTCCTCCATCCTATATACATCATCCAAAACCAAAATGGTTACTGTAATATAATTATAAAAATGAATAAACCATGATATGGTGAAATTAAGTATTAACTACCAAATCTTTTACAATAACACCAAAAATTCAACTTAGATTATTCGATAAATAACTAACCTTAAAATTATTAAAAAAATTCGAGACTAAGATTGAAAATCAATGATTAGAATGATTTTATAACATATTATTTCTAGAAAAATATATCTTTTATCTCCAAATAACAACAATCACACTTAATATCTCACATAAAAAATTCATATGCCTTAATCTTATAATTTCCCTGATATGCTAATAATTTCCATAAATATCTTGAATCATCATAAAGACAGATTAAAATCATATAAGATTCTAAAATATAATTTAAAATTTATTCCTCAGATGAAATTTTTTCACTTAAAACCTCAAAGGGGGTTTTCTATGCCTTTGAACCTATGATCAACCTCTTTTAAACCCACTATGGTAGCTATAACACTTAATTTTGGCTCACAAAAAACATTCTAATCTCCAAATTTATCTAGAACATCCTTGGATATCAACTATAATGAATCATACTTAAAAATTACATAATCTTGAGTTTTAAGTGAATAAATTATTTTCTTACATTTTAGGATCGTTATGGTTTAGATTTTTAAAGAATTAAGTCATCACCCTATATTACATCACAAAGTGGACACTTCCACATAGAATCCTTTTTTCCACCAAACAAAACATCTATGTTGTATCCATTTTTCTCTTCATGGAACAACATCAAAATTTTCATCTTGACCTCATGTTTTTCCCCAACCATCTTTAAATATTTGTAGAAAAAAATTTAAAACATGGGATGAGTATAGAGGTCTTAGTAAGGGACATAAATATAATGAAAAAAAAACATGTTAGTTCATGCATTGTTTTAAAAAACTATATTAAAGGAATAAACATGTTAATGAAGCATAACGTGTGAGGCAAGGGATAACATGATATCATAAAATAGAATTATCTTGAGTAATCACATGGTAGAATAACATAATGAACCTGGAATCATAAGATCATAACAACATAGGAAGATTTGCAGTAATATATAACATTACATTAACACAAGTTAAGTCCATCGGATAAGACAACACCACATGCTGGATAAAGTCTCATAATGTATTTGGTTTACTTCATAATATTATATTTAACATCTCATGAGATAAAAAATTTACCCAATGAATTAGAGTGTTATCTGGGAACACTGATCATAAAAAACTCATGATTTTGTGTTTCCCAAAAAGTAATTCAATCATAAGAAATAAAAATAAGAAATTTTTATGTAAATAAATGAGTTATGTAATCTTGCCTCATATCGTAATTAGAGAATATTTTAAAAAAATCATTTTATATGAAATAAAGGCATGTATCACCCCATCGGAGGAAGGAAGAATGAGTTTAGTATATATGTAATCGATATATATATATAATTTCAATCAATCCTTATCATCAATGTTTTTATTCGTTGATGAAAATTTATTTAAAAGATCTCATGAAATATTTTTGGAAAAAAATACCTTTTTTACTTTGAATCAACTTCTTTAAATTCTAAAAAATTCAAAAATATTATAGAATTTTTTTAAAAAAAGAAACATAGAAATATGTAAAAGAAGTTTCAAAGAATTTATCAGTCATGATGGCGGGTAATTTTATCTATACCATATTAGTTAAAAGAAAAAATATATTCACCCTTTTGTAATGAAAGTTAAAATGTATCTCATTCATAAAATGATAGAAATATTACTTATAAACAATTTGGTAAAAAGTCAAAAATGAGTAAAAATTACTTCAATAAATCCTTGATAAATAATCAAAGATTTACTTAAAACATTTGAATTAAAATATAGATATGTAAGATAAAGAATTAGAAATTAAAATTTTGAATCCTTTATAACAAAATTTTTGAAGTAAAGTGTCCCTCAAGTAAAACCTTCAAAATATTCCCTTTTAAAATCATTTTAAAGAATGTAAATTATTTTTAAAAAGGAACATTACCTTCAATTGAAGCATAAATAAAATTTTCTTGAAAAATTAATAATAACATGGATATGGAATAAAAAGAGTTAGAAGAGAAGCATTCAAAGATGATTTTATAAAAGAAATAATCTTACCTTGAGTAGAACTCATCATGTACAACCTTTATCATCCTGGATAATAAACATATGTTAAAAATATAATTTCTTAAGAACCTTTTTCAGTTTTTTTATCCAACATTATTTTATTTATTATCATGTTATATTTAATTACTTAATCATTTAATTTCACACTGGGAGTTTTGATGATATTGAACTCATAGGTCCAAAATAGATTTGGTAGGTTTAATATGGTCAATGATGTCCTTATTTCTTCAAATATAAAATAATTATCATGAAATAATTATTATTTTTATACATAAATTATAATTTTAAAATCAACCATGAAATATGGTTATAAAAAATAAACTACATTGCAATTAGAGAGATGGTAGGTCGTACATACACATGAGTAACGTTTTAATTTTTCAACGATCATGATGGAAATAAGGTAAGTGTTATATTATCTTTATATAATGATAATTCTATAAAAAATATCATATTATTTATTTAAATACACTTATACATTTTGTAATAGTGGGTTCCCTAAACCGAATTATACAGTACTTTTGATTACCATATCATGTGTATAGTTTGATATACATGATATATACTTACCATTATAATGTAGATATTTTTGTATATACTATTTAATTTTAATATCCATAGATTAATTATCACATAAAAAGGTTATAGATGATCCTATGATATAATTAGAACATTGAGATACCATGACATTAATCTTAAATATATGTCATTTGGTCTAGATACATCATACTGACTGGACAAAGTAGATGTTTGACTATCAGGTACTGGGGGATTATAAGCATTGAGACTTATTTTCCTAAAGTTCACACTTTGAGATCTCTTGTAGTGAGATCATGAGGATGGACTCTCCTATAAGAACACCACTTGTTTTAGGTGTCATTGGTTGTTCATATCCATGGACATGTTTAATGGTCTCCTGACATGATATCAATACCAATGTGTGTCATTTGATCATGTACATCGATGAAAGGAAAAAACATGATAATAAAATCACGGTGAGACATCCCTTGTTGGGTGCATCATTGGTGGTATGGAATTGGTTGAATGGTCAAGAAATTATTTGTTTCTTCCAGGTTAAGGAAGTAATATATCTTGGGTATGGTTGATCACGATGGAAGTACTTTGATAAATCTATGGCCATGTCAGTCAAAGGTAAATCCATCCAGTTTGATCAAAAAATATTAAAGCAATAAAAAGATGAAAACAAAGGTGTGTGTCCTACTTTATGAGATACTTAAAGATAAAGAGATTATATTACATAGTGTGTTTTCATAGGTTGTTTGTCATTTTCATGATTGTCCTTATCTCTTTAGGGTTATTGATGGGTTTCTAGATCCCACTCTTGGTCTTTGAATAGTATTCACTTCCATCAAGATAATGGTCTAGATGGTAACACATAATAGTGTGTTTAAAGTATCTTCCCTATTCAGTTGAATAGGTATATGGTGGGACCAACCACCAGGGTTCGGGTTTTGTCCAAGGAAATATGATCACTGAAGAAATAAATAAATTCACACTATTAAAGGTAAGAATAATTGGCATTGAATTTATTTATTGAATGTACTTACAATTTTAAAGTAAATACATGGATAACATTATTTGAATAAGTATTAGTTTAAAATATTCAAGGTACGTTTAACATTTGTGAGAACAATGAGTCGGGTTTATGGATAGGGTATTATCACATAATATATATGATAATAATATAATTTATATTTATGAATCAGTAAAATAGTTATGATATCATTTATATAGTATGTTAATTATTTGGGGGTCGAATAATCATTCTGGGTAAATCCGAAACACAATATATATAGAGGAGGAGAGGTATTCAATAATTACTTTTCATTTCTCTATGGTGAGAGATTTTATCTCTTCTTCACTCTCCTGTATCCTTGAGAGATAATCCCTAGATCCAAATAATCATATCAATATCTTTCTCATGCATCACAAGCACAGCGATGGAGTGATCATCATAGCATCAAAGTCATAATCAGATCTTCGCGCTAGCACCCAGATTTCAATAATTAGTGTCTTGTAGTTTCTGAAAGCATGTGTTGATGATATAGAGGAATTCATCTTCGGGTTCTTCCAGTAACGATTAATGGAAATGAGATGACGTTGAACAGGACATCAACTGTAACCAAGTATTTTATGGTTTTAATTTTATTATATAAAATATTCATGTAGGATCCTCAACTTATACAAGGTAGCATTTCACCGACAACAACAAATTTATGTTGATCATCGGTGGAAAAATTTTAAAATCCCAAGTTTTGGGGCTTCCTGTGCAATCTCAGTAACTTCAGTTGGTATCAGTGAAATACGTGAAGATTTTAATCCAAAAAACAATTAAATTTTCATTAAATATAGTAGAGGACGTTGTTCTAGTTGCAACACTATAGATGAAGGTTCAATCTGAGGTTGGATGACCACGTTGCGGTCATCCAAAGTTTTGAATATAGATTTAATTCTCTAGTTTATGGGATTATTTTGAAGAACAAATATATATTTTTTAATATATATGTATTTTTAACCCAAAGAATGTTTTTGGAAGAGGAGATTTCTGATAAACTGTTTCAACTAACAGGATATCCGACGACCAAAATAGTATTTTTTGGGGAACCTTTTTACACCGGGTTATGGAATTGAAATAATATACTTATAATATGTAATTATTAATTATGTTTTATTAATGCCTAATTTTTTAGGCTTTTGATAATATTTCGAATGAAAACAAAAAAGGAAAATTGGGGTGAACCTCAGATCAATCTTTTGTCAAAAGTATCGGCCATATCTACAAAAAAGGGTATCAATGTGTGGAACCTTTCCCTTGTCACCTACGCCCTGATCCACCAATCTCCCACTAGCATGACCAAGAAGAAATAGTTGGCCCTGCCTACCCACAATTCAGGTCAGACGGTCAGTGAACCCCACATGTGGCTTTCCTCCATAGTTCATCCTCCTCACTATGTCTATGGCTCTCCCCCCTCTACTAGAACTAATCACCGCTCACCTGACTGAGATCCACCCGAGGCATCACCATTGTCTTGCTTGTACAAGTCTTCCGACACCCCTAGCATTAGACCACAAGTCTTCCGAACTGTCTCCTTCCCCTTTGGAAGCTCCACAAAAATATAGTGTCATGACCAGATCCACATACAAACTTAGTCAGGGACCTTCCACCCAACTCAGGCACTTCCAGTGACCACTTTATAAGGTAACTCCCTACATTGGGTTCTGACCGACCCAATTTTGCTCGAAACTGGTTGGGGTAGGTCGGTTTGACCGAGAACATGTCTGGTCTAGGCAGACCTGCCTGACCAAAAACACACCTACATGGGGTCTACACAACCCTAAATGGGTCTTTATGGGTTTAGTCCAATATGCACAAGCCCTTCCTTGTTTTTTTGTGATCCACAAATTTTTAAATAATAAAAAATTAATTAATTTAATTTTTATTTAAAATTAAATTATTTAAGTATTTATTTTTGATGTAAATATTAATTTTAATATTGTAAATTAAATTAATTTAATTTTGTTGTTAAATTAAATTAATTAATTAATTTAATTTTTTGTTTGAAAATTAAATTAATTAATTAGTTTGAACGATGAAATTAATAGATATAAAATAATATTGAATTTTAATTCAACTCCCTCAATTAAAAATAAATTAATGAAAGTTGAATTTTTATTTCTACATTTATTTTTAATAAATCAGTTTAATGTTTATTTACTGATCGTGATCCATAGACCAAACAATGCATGTCTGTTTTTTTTCATTTACTTAATTCATTTATTTAACTATTTCTATGGTTTTATCTAATAATTAGTTTTATAAATGACAATCTATGAGTTGTTTAAGCGTCATTATATGTATAAAGGTTTGTGTGTCCATTTTCAAAGTTGTATTTTATACTCCTGAGACCCCCTCACCTCTGAGTGAGCTTTATTGTGTTATGATGTGATAATAATCTAGTGCACTTTGTGCAAAGTTATGGAGACACACTAGAAAAGATTTTGATGCATCGGATGGGTAAGCACTGCAACTTTAGACGCAAGTGATGTGACCTAAGGTATTACCCCTAGGGTCTAGGTTGATAATTTATTCACTCAATGGATCCACAATTTATATTAGTTCATAACCATGTCATAATTTTATTTCTTCATGGTTTATTATGATGTTTATGTGTAGTTTATGCACATTCACATAGAATAACAAACAAGAATGCTTAGATAAAATAAACATCTGACGTGTTGAATTTTTCTATTGCATGGTCAGTTGTGAGTGTGATCACATAGCAGGTGCTTAAATAATAGAAAATTACTTCTTTAATTTCTTAAAATAATAAAAATCTTTAAAGAAATATTATGTTGTAACCACCTTCAATCATTCAAATTCGGAAAAAATTGGGTGTTCAGAGTGCTCATCAACAAAAGTTGAGGGTGCCTCTTGCTACTGAGGAGTTCTTATGAGAGTTGTGGGTTGAATTAATTAAAGTGGCAGTAAAGATTATCCAAAGATAACTTTTTATCATTTTATAGACATAAATTTAGTAAATCAAGTTACGATTTTAGAATTTGGGTAATTCACTCAACCGATCCAGGAACCATGAGTTAATGCGGTTGGCCAGTCAAATGCCTACCTTGACCCCTCTATGTAGTGGTGTATCCAAAACTTATATACAATGAAAGGAGTCACGTGGATCTTTTCCACTAGAATAATCGAGTAATATAGTATTCAAATTATAGCATAGAGGGTTCCTAAAATTCTATAAAATAGTGGGAGATATTTAATGATTTATTTAATTAATCAAATTGTATAAAATGGTAATCAATATAAAAAGTAATAATCTATTTTTTTTTGTTTTTATAGAAAATGGCATGTAATAACATAATAAATACTATGATAAATAATTGATAAAGTAAATTTACACACCAAGATGATCTTCCAAGTATAGTTCTGACACTTGTGCACAGTACTATGGTATGAGAAATTCATGGTGCCAGTGTCCCTAATACCTGTTAAGACACCTCATGAAAAAGGGTGAGAAATATGATTATATGAGACCCATGTGTAGAACATATAATGGTTGTGTCATATTCCTATCATCAACGTTCAATTCTAGTTGTGGTGACTACATCTAGACATGGGTGATATAACATGTAGTCGCATCTTTAAGATATTTTTAGGGAAAAAAGACAAGTGAGATATTAATGGGTTATAATTACCTTGGTTATGTATAAATAAGAAAGAAAAATAACAATACTTCATGGAATCCAATTCTTATATCATTTTCACCCATTTACTCCAGTTTCATTTTAGGTTTCAAAACAAAATTTATTGAAAAAATGCATCAATACCTATTTAGTTATGGTTTACCAAGTAAAAAAATATATAAAATAAAGATTAATCTTTAGTTTTTAAGGAACAAAAATTGAAATTCATGGTAAAAAAAGCCAATGGAAAGGGTAAGGAAAAATACAGATTCTAAAAGTCCATAAATTTAATGAAGATGGATTTTAATAGTTGTTTATTGGTATTGTATGTCATGAAATTAAATAATGGAAGTTTAAATGAAATAAAATAAATCCATGAAGAAAGTAATAACTTCTTATTCAGGTATATTCATTAATATAAAATGTAATGTTTCGATTATAAATATTGTTTATTAAATACAATATTCTTTTCACATATGTGTATTATAATACAATAACCATGTAAGTAATATAAACCTTACAAGAAGTAAGGTGTATTCTCCAGGAAACTGAGAAAGGGTCAGTCCTAAGTCAGTGGTAAGTAGCACAAAACTTGTACGTTCCAAGAGAATGATTCTTGTAAATATATTATTGAGTATAACAAAATAATTTATCTCACATGTCCATTGAACCCAAGGAGATATTATTTCAGGTTTAAGAATGATTTTTTTTGAAGTGTAAAATACTCAAGTAATATTTCAGTGATACTAAGATCATAGGCAATACTTGATGAATATAAATTGGAAGACTTGTTTTCTGAGTTGTGGAAAGATAATATTTTTAAAGAAAATATAAAATTACACATCCAATATATACTCAATATAATATTTAGACTCCTCTAAGATAAAAACATTAGGTATTACCTATTTATATGCTTAGTTTTGGAAAAAGGAACCTTTATAAATAAGGGTAATCCAAAAGGATTTTGGAATTAGTTCAACAAGTGAGCAAGTACTATTCCAAGGGGAAGTAGTGGTAAACATAATTCTCTAGATTACTTTAATTCATTAAGGAATGGTAAAGTTAATTATGATATAATCATTGTTATAATATATGAGTTTATTCTGGCTGGCATGCCAAAGAATATCTTGAGAAAGAAATCATCGATCAATATAATGTAGTGTGGAGAAATTCATAAATTCACTTTACTTTATCTAGATAATGGTATTGAAGTTAATTAGGAGGATCAATGATGAAGTTATACAAGTTAACATCGAATAATAAAATGTAGCATGGATCAATTCATAAATGCACATTTTATACATCAGATTTATGATGTTAAGAGTATTAATGTTGCAAATTATAGAAACCTCCATTATATTTCAAGATGTTCTTAGAAAATATCTACCTTATCCCATAATAATATTCCAACTATCATGAAAAATGGATATAATATTAGTTATAATATGATGAAAATACATTATGTCATAAGAAATATGTGTTTATATGAAAATATTTTGTTTAGGATATAAAAAAACTTGCATTAAGAACAAACACAAAGTGAACATAAAGTAATTATCTTAACAGTTGCTAAGATTATTACATAATTTCACAAGGTATAAAAGTATTAGTCAAGTGATAGACTAAATTTCTATATAAGGGTGAAAATATCTACTTCATATTGAATTGGGTTTATTAAATGGTAGAGATACACATTTAGTTGGCATAGGAACTAGTTCCACAAGTGCATGGGGAACAAGAATGTTCGAGAGACACATAGTGCGTAAGAAGGTTAAAACCATGGTGATTGTTTTGTATTCACTGCAATCGATGAAAAATTATTCATTGAGAATAATAATTCCCAAAATTAAGTAGTATATTACAATTACCTAAGATTAATAATATCTATTAAAATTAAATAATGGATTCCATGTCTCAAATTGAAAAGGAGATTAATATTTTGAATACTAAGGTGGGTATTCAAATGAGATTATACATGGATGGTACAAGCGTGTTACCAATAAGGCTTGATTGGATATACTATGTCATTATGAATAAATCAATTAGAATTTTACTTGTCGTAGGAAATTTGTATGATCATTTTATTTATCATTAGATTTCAAGACCACATTTTGTGGAAGGTGTCTATACGACGCAACCAGAAAGGTAAGGTGAAATCATAAAATTCTAATAAAGATTTCAAGTTATATAAATGCAGTTACGGATAGGGTATGTGAAAAGATATCATAGAATTCACTTGGAATGAATCATTAACATGTTCCTACCAAAGTTTAGTGGGATTACCATTTTTTTCTAGGTAAAATATGTTTAACATCTTATAGATTATATATATTGGTCTAACAACTATCTAAGACTAGGTTGAAAGAAATTCTCTAGTGATTGACTTAAATTATAAATGTAAGTTATAAGGGAAAAGATCAACTAAGGTAGATCTAACAGTTTCTTGGACATAGTCAATCGTATATATAGTGACATGGTATTGAACAATACATGTTGGAAGAATTCATGTTACCATTGTTACCAATTTCAGATGGGCTAATCTCTCTAGGTTGACATGTCTAGGACATAGGAGGAGATTAAAGTGGCGAGTTGAGTATTATACACTTTAGTGATGGATCAATAACGTATTCCAAGATATGTTCTAAAAAGTGATATTTCCAAGATATACATTATAGTAAGAAAATATCAGTTATATCCAAGAGTACTGCAAGGGAAGTAGTCAAAACTATCCATTTTTTACTTCAGAAAGTACAAAGGATATGCACCTATTATGTGGAGAAGAAAGGATAGTAGTTTTTAGGGTACACAAAATAGTCTTAAATAGATACATGTTATCTAATATCATAGTTGAGATAAGGTGATGAAAAAGAAAATCTCAAAAAAGCTAGTGGTAGCTATATCTATAAATACCGAGTACGTTTTAGCATCATAGGTAGCTAAGAACCAGTTAAACATAACGATTTGTTTTAGTCATTACAATCACACCAAGTAAGTAAATTATTATCATAATATAAATTATGATATTCTTACTAGAGATGATGTCATGTTTTGATAGTGGAAAAAATAGATATACTCGGACATACAATCTCTTAAGAAGTTTTACACAAGGAGGTGAGGTTATATATAGCATAATTTATATTTGGTGGAAACATGGAAGACCGGGCAACTAAATCCAAGACTAATCAAATACATGATTTTGATCATATGAGAGCTAACAAGGTTGGTTAGAAATTTTTCTCTAGTCCAAGTTGGAGTGTTGTAATAGTGGGTGCCCCAGACCCAACTATACAACATTTTTTATTACAATATCATGTGTATAGTTAGATATACATGATGAATATTCCCATTATAGTATAGATATTTTTACATCCACTATTTATTGTTAATGTCCATAGATTAATTGTCAAATAAAAAGGTTATAGAAGATCCCAATATATAATGAGAACCTATAAATACCATGAAATTAATCTTAAACATATGTCCTATAATACAGATACATCATACTGAGTAAACATAGTATATGTTTGACTATCAGGTGTTGGGGCGTTAAAAGAATTGATACTTCTTCTCATGAAGTTTGAACATGGTTACTCTAGTAGTGAGATAATGAGGACATACCCACCAATAGGAACACCACATGTTTTAGGTTTTATTAGTTGTTCCTATATATACAAATGTGTAATGGTGTCATGACTTGAGATCATTACCAATGTGTTCTATTTGATCACGTACTATGATGCAAGTCAAAAACCATGATAATGAAATCATGGGGATGTATCTTGTGTTGGGTTCATCATTGGTGGTATGAAATTGGTTGAATATTCAAGAAAGATTTTGTTGCTTCCAAGTTAAGAATGTAATATATATAAGGATTGGTTAATTAGGATGGTTGTACTTTGATAAATCCATGGTCATTGTTGTCCATGGTAGATCCATCCAGTTATATCAACAAATAATAATGAATGAAAAGGAAGATGACATAGGTGTTCATCCTACATTATGAGATATTTAAAGACAAAGAGATGATATTACACAATTCCTGTTCATAGTTTGGATTTCATTGTTATGAATTTCCTTATCTATTTAAGGAACATGATGAGTTTCTTGATCCTCCTCTTGGTCTATGAATAATATTCACTAATATGATGATAAGGTTATAGAGGGTCATACACAATAGTGTATTCAAGAATCCACCATATTAAGATGAATAGGTATATATGAAATGGTGGGCCCCACCACTGAGGTCTGGGGTTTGTGAAAGAAAATATAGTCACAAAAGAAATAAATAAATTCATATTATTCAAGTTAGGAATAATTGACATTGAATTTATTTATTGAATTTATTTACATGTTTTAAATTAAATACATGGAAAATATTATTTGAAAGAATACTACTTTAAAATATTCGAGGTACATTTAACATTTGCGGGAATGATTAGTTGAGTTTATGGATCAGGTATTATCATGTAATATATGTGATATTAATATAATTGATATTTATGACTTAGTATAGTAGTCATAATATCATTTATATAGAGTGATAATTATTCGGGGGCCAAAGAGTCATTCAGGATATTTTCTTAACACACTATATATAGAGGAGGAGAGGCATTCACAAATTACTAACCACTACTCTAATTTGAGATATTTCTTCTCCTACATCCAAGATATAGAAGATATTGATCCAATTAATCATATCAAGATCTCTCTCACACACCATAAGCATGGTGATGCAATGATTGTCAGAGCGTCGAAGACATCGTTGGATCTCCGTGCTAGCACTCAGATTTTGATGATCGATGCTCCCACTGTTTCTTGAAGTGTGTGTGGATTATGTGGAGGAATTTTGATTTTGATTTTATGAGCAGTGGTTGCTGATGACAAACAGACGTCCAACATGACTTTGGGTCTAACTGAGTACTTTATGGTTTTAATTTTGTGACTAAAACTCTCCACACGAGATCCTCAGCTTATACTGGGTAGAATTTCACCAAAGAAAACAATTTCTCATCGATCTTTAGTGGAAAGATTTTAAAATACATTGTTTTGGGTCATTCGAAACATGGTCCGTACCTTTAATACATACTATTCTTGTGATGCAGTAATGAAAAATGAATCACATCGCTTCATGGAGGTGATAATCTAGATGTACGCATGAACGTCGTTATCATTATTCAATGAATGTAAATGTAAAAAATATATGATAAATTAATTTCACATAATGATAAAAATTTCATGAATATGATATATATACATTAAATATTTCATTATAAACATCCATGAGAGGCAATAATGGAAAATGAATTACATAGGTTTATGATACAGTAATCTATCATACACAAAAATGACAGTTTCATTTCTCATTCGATGAAAGAGGATATGGATATAGGTTATGTCATTAACATAATAACATATCAATATATGGAAGAAATTGATTTTATTATACCATAATTGTTGAATATGATTTGAATGAGGTGTAAGAAAAAATAAATTAAAAATTCTCAATTAATAGTGATACCTTTTCTTGGGACATCTTATTCAGGCTCACACCAAAAATCTTCCTCAAAGTGTTTTTGAACTAATACCTCTAGAATGTGAGAAGGGAAGGAAATGATTTTCAAAGGTATTGGATTAAACAAAAGGCATTTTAATTATGATGAATATATGAGAGGAGGTCTCATTTATATGTGAGGAGATCCATTTCATAATTTGTTAAAATATCACATTAATATAAATTATTTTTTATATTCTAATGGGTCTAAAATGAAAGCTTAAATAGAATTTTTAGGGTAAGTTTAAATTATAATTTTTAGGTGGAATTCTAGGATATACTTTTCTAATTTAATTTAACCTTCCTTTTTAAATTTGTAAAAGAATTTTGTCAGTGGAATCAATGAAATTTCCAGTGAAAATTTTATTTTTAGTCATTATCTAAATTTTCTAGTGAATGTCCCTAATGGAATTTTCCAATGAAATTTTACAGAAAAGCGTTCAAGTGAAAATTCTCCATATAATTTTCTATTAATTTTCAATTAAAATTTATCATTAAAAAATTATATTGCAATTTTGTAGTTGATTTTTAGGATTCTTTTCAATTTCATCATTTTAACGACTTCCATTTCTAAAAATTTTAATTTAATTTTATATTTAAATTTTCTAGTAAAAATTTTCATTGACATTTAATGTCAATTTTACCAGTTGATTTTTTAGTGGATTATTTCATAGATATTTGACATTGGGAATTCCAATGATTTTTTCCACTAAAAAGATTAAGAGAAAAATTCTATTGAAAACTTGTAGTGGGAAGTACATAATTAAAATATATGTTTTATGAATTAACATAGAAAATATAATTTTTTAAAATATATAAAAAATTATTATACTTTTAAAACTGTTAATAATTAAAAATTAATTATTAAAAGGAATAGTAAATTTATTAATGATTTAAAAGATCTAAATTCATTTTCTTTTTGGAAATACATTTTAATTATTTTTATGATTTTTTTTAAAACTAAATTTTTTAAATATAAATTCAATTATATTTATTATTGTCTTCAAAAAGAAACACTTGATTATAAACAATAAAAATAATTTTTACTAGGATAATAAATAAATAAATAAATTAATCTATTTAAAATTTGTTATTTTTTTTAAATAATATTTTCTCTATTTGAATGAATTGAGTGAGAATTATTTTTAAATACAAATATAAAATATTTTTAATTCTTCAAAAAATAATAACTAATTTAAAATATAATTTTCTATATATTTAAGAAAATTATTAAATTTTTACTAGATTTAAAATGTATAATATTTTCAAAAATAAATTATTAACATGTTTTTATGAAACAAGTTTTAAATTTTAATTTTTTGATATATAACTATGAAATATGTTTTTTTTGTGAAATATAAAAATATATTATTATTTTTTAAAACTCTTTAAAATTTACTAATTGACTATATAATGTAACATTTATTCAAAATAAATTCAATTATTTTTATGAATAAAGTTTAAAATTATGATTTCATGAAATAAAATTTTAAATTATAATTTCCTAAAATGTAACAAAAAATAATTTTTCTTAAACTCTTCAAAAATTAGCGGTTAAATATAAACTTGGATTTTTTTATAATTATTATGAATTTATTATTTTTTTAAATAAATTTTAAATTTCCATTTTTCAAGTGTTTTTTCGTATGCTTTTTTGTGTAAAATATAACATCATTTGAAAAGTATCGTTACTGACTTTATCAATTCAATGGATTTCAATATTTTTTTGATATTTTTATTTATATAACGAGTCACGATTACTATGTGATCTTGGAATTGGAATCTCTATAAATATTATATACACCTCCAGAATTGTCACCATCCTTCAGCATCAATACTTCTATGGAGAATTACTGGGAGCTCGATTTTATTAAGACGGTGCATTAACTCACTTATCATAATCACATGGGTTCAAAACTAGATTGAACATCAACATCCTCATCAATACCCTTAGTAATATATTCTATCTGCATTTGTTGATATTTTTTAATAGATCATGATTTCTCTTGTGCAACTAGATTCTGTTAGGTTAATGTAATATGTTCTGTTTTTAGTGGTGTTTTTTGTTAAATTATTTCAATTTATAATTAAATATTTTAAGCATCAAGTTGGTGTATCAGAGAATGAAAAAGATATCTAAGGGTCTTAGATGCCATGTTATGGGAAATCAGATCCAATAGGTTTGGATTTTTGTTTTTTATTTATTTTTCATGGTTTTCCCCATTACTTGATCCCAAATATGATGTCTAGTTTGAATTTATACCATTTTCCATATAAGTTATCACTGATATCTTAAAATATTGTTCCACTGCAACATTATTGATGATTTTTTGCTTTTTTTGTTTAAAAAATTGGTATTAAAAGTCATTTATTCAAGAATCATTTTTTACATGTATTCCGTCCCTTCCCAAATTAAAAATTGTCATTATCAGGTCATTTAAGTTTATTTGTTTACAAGTCACCTTCTCTTTCACAAGTTGAAAACTATCTAATATTGGTTCATATTAGTTCCTTCATTTGAATTCCTAAAATGAACATCCATTTTTTCCTGTTAGACCCAGAAATAGAAGAAAGTGGACCTTCATCTAAAAATTCAATGTGAAATGAAAAATACATATAATTATTTACCTGTTTGATGTTTCTCAATATTTTTTAACTTATTTATTGGAATAATTATATTTATATAGATGAAATTTTATTAATCTTACTAGTTCAATCTATAATACTTGTATAAATTACAACTAAATACAACCATCCTAATGTTTTTTTGACCCACAAATTATGACCTACTGAATATAAGAGATATAGATTATCCAAGAATTGTAGAACCATCAATCACCTATATGGGGGTGTCTTGTGTGGAGGCGCTAAGGGAGAGATATGTTGTTCCTCCTTATGTGACATTATTTAGATTACTATATCTGAATAATTAAGGGGAATGCATTTCATTTTTATTAATAGTATCTTATGAGCCTTTTTAGTGGAGTATAAATTTGTGAAGAGAATCTTTAAGATCTAGAAGGAAAAGGAAAAGTTTACTTATAAGAGTTAAAATGTAGATCTTGATTCCTGAAAAAAAAATTTGAAGTGGAACTAATGATAATGAAATCTGAAAATTTCTTTAGGAATTTATTGAATCTAAAATAATGTATAATTATTTTTTTATTGAGAAAAATTATTGGTTTTAAAATAATTTATGTTCATGACATTGAATTTAAACAGTTGCTGATCTTTTCCCCCTTATATTTTTAAATTATGATTTAATAGGAAAAAATTATTATTTCAGATTTTATGACCTCTTATACAATTTTTAAAGGAAAATATAAATAATGTTCTTAAATGATTTGATTAATCTTAGAATATGTTTGTAATCCTAAATTTTTTAATATTATTTATTTAGCGATATTGTGTGTGTTTTTTTATTTAGTTATGTGGTAAAAACATTCAAAACCCTAGTCAAGTTGTTGGAAACATTTATAGGAGTCGACTAGATGAAACACTGTTATTTCACTCCCTCACATTGGATAGTACATTATAGGATTCTTAGGTTCCCACTATTCAATATTTATTTTCCATTTAAGTTTAGTTTCTCATGATTTTTCATATTCTTTTTACTAATATCTTCGATGATTGCTATGAATTATAAGTATTAACTATAAATGATAATTGGGTGAGGTAAAAAGGAAATTAAAAAAAACATAACTAGAGTGGAAAATTACTCTTTATACAATTCAATCATTAATTTTTTGTAGTTGCTACATCGAACCTTATATCATTTATTTTAAGTTTCACAGTAATAATTACCAAACATTACTGATTTAATAGTGTAAAGAGTAATTTAATACTACATTTAAGTTTTTTTACTTTGTTTTTGACATCAAACTCAAATGGGGAATCTGGGTTGAACATGATTTCCCTAAGAAGTATTTGATGTATTGTCCAATGTGAGGGGGAAAATACTTGTTTTTCAGCTAGTCGATTCCTATCAAAGGTGTTGATAGCTCGACTAATATTTTGAATGGTCAAATGATATAAAAAAAGCATAAAATCACACACTCAATATCACTAAGGAAAAAATAAACAAGGCATGAGGAATACTAATATATTAGATAAGATTAATAAATCCATCTAAGAAGATTAGATAGATAATTCTTTTCATACTGAAGAAGATATTGTAGCTTTAGAGTGTGTAATTTTTTCCAATGAAATAAAAATTTAAATGTAGAAGGGGGAAAGTATGAAAAAACACTAAAATTCATTGTCATAAAAAAAATTATTTTAAAACTAATAAATTATCTCAAGAAAAAAATAATAATAATGTATTATTATATATCTAAGGAATTACCAAATTTTTTTTCACATTTCATCATTATCAAATCCACTCAAAATTTATATTATGCATCGGGATCCACAATTTAACTCTCATAAACAAGATTTTTGTTTTTCCCTTCTGGATCTTCGAGTCCCTTTTCATGATTTTCTGGTTATCAACCAAAAAGTCTCAAATGATCCTATTAAGAAAAAAGGAATGCATTACTCTCAAATAATTATTTTCCAATAATATATAAAATGTCAGATAAGGAGGAACAAAATAAATCCCTCTCACAACACTCTCAGACAAGACACTCCCATATGGGGGATTTCTAGTCCTACAAATCCAAGATAATCTAAAACCTTTTGCATTCAGAAGGTCATAATTTGAGGATTTAAAAATTATACCGAGAGGGTTGGATTAAGTTTTAATTTATTCAATAATTCTATATTTAATTAGTGATAAAAAGATAATTTAATCTATATAGGTAGTCTTATCCAACAAATAAGATTAAAAAAAATCTAGGAACTGTAACTATGTAAATAATTATATGCCATTTCCCTTGAACACTGGATTCTTAGTCAATAAATCTGCTTTCATCTACCATTTTTTGTTCTAAAAGTAAAAAATAAATATTTTTATTATGAATTCAATCAATGGAACTAAAACGAACCAATATTAAAAC
Source organism: Viscum album (assembly GCA_963277665.1). Classification (NCBI taxonomy): domain Eukaryota; kingdom Viridiplantae; phylum Streptophyta; class Magnoliopsida; order Santalales; family Viscaceae; genus Viscum; species Viscum album. Next base: position 686,327,024 of record OY728137.1, on the reverse strand, counting down.
TTTTCAACTTTTGAATGGGAAGAACACTTATAAACAAAGGAAATAAAATGTCTCTATAAGGGAATTTTTCAACATGTGAATGGGCAGAAGACTTGTAAAAAACGATTTTTAAATAAATGAGTTTTATTACCAAAATATTAAATCAATGATCCAAAAATCATCAATAATGTCGTAGTGGAACCACGTTTTTTCATATTATCTATAAGTAGTATGAAAAATGGTACAATTGAAACTAGATGTAATATTTTGGATCAAGTAATAGGGAAAACCATAAAAATAAATAAAAAAAATGATACTCCTTGAATCTTCTTGCCCATAACAAGGAATTTTCGACCCTTGTCATTCCTTTTCACACTCTGATACACTAGGTTACCATCTAAAAGATTTAAAAGTAACTTGTAAGAAAAATTGAGTAATCATTATAAATAAAAAACCGAAAAAATTTCATCACAGTTCCTAATAGAAGTATTCACACAATAATAATCATTATCCTTTAAAAAACATCAAAAGATGTAGATATAATAGATTATAGGGCGTCTTTACAAATTTATGGATGTTTGAACTAGTTGTGAACTCATGTCGCCTATAATAAAAGAGATTAATTGCCCCGTATTCCTTAATAAGAGCTCCCAACGATTTTCATAGAAGGATTGACGATGAAGGAAAATGATAGTTTAGATGATGAAGGTTTGGGAGAAGGTGTATATAATCAATAAAAATCTCAAAATCCATGATTGGATAATTGTTCTGACTCCCATTACATGAATTCCATGATCAAAAAATTATTGGAATATGTTGAATTGAGAAATGTAGAATGGAAATTTTTTTCTGAAATGAAACTTTTATCTGTGTAGTTTTATTTTTTGAAATTATAATTTATATTTAAATTTCAAAAAACAATAATTTTAATATTTTTTCATAAAAAAAGTGAAAATTAATTTTTAATAAATGACAAGTAAGTTTTTAAAAAGCTCAAAATAATAATAATTTGTAGTACGAACCCGTTTTGTGTAAACTCATCTTCATCAGACTACTTTGGTTAACTATTATATTATACCGGTAATAAATTTTTTCGTCACACCCCATGACATGCATGTGCCAAAACTGGCATCATTTCCAGGGAATCAGTGCCTCAAAAAATCAAAAACCCCAAAGAAAAAAATAATTTAAATGAATTATAGTTCAAATTACCATTTAATTGAATTCAATACTAAAATTGAATGAACATAAAACCAATTGAGTAAATAAAAAGTTTCAAAATATTTTGAGGAAAAAATCTCACATATTCAAGTGATACTTTTATTTACCACTCCAAACCAATAAAAATTACTGGAAATCCCAACCAAATTCTGCATGATCTCTATACACCTCAGTTTTCTAACCAAAAAAATTAACTAGTTATCCCTGAATTAGAAAATGATTTTGAAATGCGTATTTACATGATTCAAATTCTTCATAATTTCCTTGATCTTGTAACATAAGATGAGAATATATATATTCAAGAATTCAAAAATATATCCTCTAGTTGCAAACCCTGATGAGTTGTGAAAGTTGGTTCATGAAAAGATCTTTTCTTATATCCAAGAGAACAAAAATAATATAGGAGATATATGTTATTCATCAATAAACTAGAGAGACATTATGAGTACTAGGAGGGATTCATGAATCTATGTTCCAGTTTCCCGCATCAGACCATGAAGGAACACTATTTCCTTAAGTTCTTCAATTAAGGTCTTCTCAATAATGATCGAAACATGATCAATGATTCATTTGGTGCATCATTGATTGAAAAGTCTCCAGAATATTCCATAGGTATGATTGATAAGATTCTCAAAACTCACAGAAATTTGAAAGTAGAGGTACAAGCATGAGGGGAATCCTTGAGGTGAGAAAATAAATTTCAACAGATTTAATTATAAATGAAATTATCTTACACATCAAGTTACTAAGAGAAATGGTTCTGAACCAAGTGCAAGAATAACATGGCCAGAATCAGCTTATTCCCTTCTACTTATCATTACACTAATCAGTGTAAAGAAGTGTAGTGGAATAAAATTTGTGTTGTAACCAATTCTCCAAGGAGATTCTAACTGAATTGGCCATGTCAACCCAATACCTAATCAGGATAAGGAATCTAAAAGGATAACGATAGGCGTCATTTTAAAGAACAACACCAAAATCAACCATTATTACAGAAGTAGAAATATCAAAAACCAATTCCCTTTCAACTACCCTTTCAACCACCACCTTTCCAGAAAATGATATTTGAGCAGCCATCAATCAGTGCACCATAAACTAAGAACCGACAACTAAAATCCAATGTTGAGGGGTTGAGATTTTTTTTTAAAATTTTATCCAGCTAGTTATTAACATTTATGTACTTTATTACCAATAATATAAGAAATCTACCATCCATGAAAATTATAAATCCTAAGGAAAATGATATATTTATCACAACATGAAGAATAAAATTTATTTTTCCTCCTAAAAAAGTGTGGATAATAAATCTGAGAGGAATGATGAAGATCCACCCATATAAATAATAAAGAGTATAAGAAGAATGAATATGTAAAGGCTGAGTTTAGAAAGGAAAGACTAGGAACATATTTATAGAAAAAACAAAGGGAAAAAGGATATATAAGCACCATTCCTTTCTACAATAGTTTAGTTGGGTAAGGGTGAAGAGGAGAGAATTTAATGGGAAATTTAAGAATCTTTCAGAAAGTAGAGATCAATATACCACTGCCAGAGGACAATCGAAAAACTCAAAATATGCTAAATTTCATAAGGATTTATGTGCAAAAATAAGTATAATGGATGGAAAAGAATTAATTATCTTGGAAAAAATAATCTCAGAATTGATCACACAACCAATACCATAAAATTTTATGAACCTATGAAATTCTCTATTCCATGCACTATTCTCCCTTTAAATTTTAATGATGTGTTATTGGATCTAGGTGCTTTAATAAATGTTATTTCTCACTTGGTATTTTCATTCTTCCAGATCATAGTATTGAAGCCTACATGAGTGGTGGTATAGTTAGAAAATAGATCCATAGTCTTCTCAGATGTAGTTGTATAAGATGTACTTGTAGGAGCAAGAAGACTGATCATTCTAGAGGACTTTAATGTCCTTACCATAGAAGAAGACAGATCATTGGAGAACCCTCCCATCACCATGTGAAGAAATTTCTGAAAAATAGTAAATACCATCATCAATGTCCATGAAGGAATAATCACAATAGAACTTGGAGATAGTAAAATACCATTTAACATTCTTGATGTGATGAAACATCCTTCCAATAGTCACTAACTTCATGTGATATCCCACCAAGAAGGTAAAGATCCAATTTATGATTCAAGTATGATTCATGAATTCTTAGTTTTATGAGAAACATTTTTCTTTCAAAGATCCAGTACCTGAAAATATGAACATTCTATTAATCATCTATAATAATTGCTTACTTATAATAGTTTTAATGATTTATTAAGAGAAGATGACAAGATACAACAGACCCAAGAGTCGGTAGTAGGAATCCTAAACTCAAAATCTTCCCTAAAAAAACCCCCAGTAGTGGAGTTAAATATATTTCCAAGTGATTTGAATTATTATTACCTTATGGAAGGAGAGAAATTACAAATGATTATTTCTAATATCCTAAGAAAGAACACTGATTGAACTTATCAACAGAAATATCCAAGCCATATGATGGAGTTTAGGTGATATACCCGAAATCAACCTCAAAATGTGCTCTCATAGAATATTTTAGAAAGTTATTCACTACTTTTTAGAAAACCTAATTGAAGACTTAATACCACCATCATGGAGGATTTTAATAAAAAGATTGATAAATTTCTAAAAGATGACATCATTTTACCCGATCTATGATTCTTAGTGGGTAAACACCATTAATTTAGTGCCAAAGAAAATTATTATCACCACTATTAAAAATTAACATAATGAATTAACCCCCATGAGAGTTAAAAACAACTAGAGAGTGTATAGATTACAGAAAGTGGAATCAAGTTAATCAGAAATATTTGGTAAAAACATCAGTAATTTTACCCTTTTTGGATATATTCTCCAACTTTAGTTCCCTTTTAATAACTTTTTATTTTATAAAATGATATCTAATATCAAGATATTTTGATCTAGAATGTTGCACTAGGTTCTTCGAAAGATCATCTTCACTGTGAATATCAAAATAAAATTTCAATGGATTTTCAACACTCCCATTTAAATATTCCAGTTGAACCTTCATCCACATTATTTGAATGCATGCATGTGTGACAATAATATATTCTGATTCATCTATACTCAAAGTTACCAAATATATTCCATACTATTCTAGATTACACAAGTTTCCCTTAAAAATAATGTTCCTATAGATATTGATTTTTAGTCATCTAAATCTATAATCTAATTAATGTTTGTGGAAATTAGAAAATTCAACTCCTTACCTCTATTTAGGTTACACTATATATATGTTATTATGCACTTTTTCTATAGAAAATTTTAACTTTCTTAGGTATCTATCACGTTTAAAACAATAGGATCAAGGGGACTATTTTAACATATATAAAGCTTTATTCAATTTATATACTCCGCTTTCATCTTCATAAATCATGAAACCATTGGGTTTCTCAGTATAAACTTTCTCCTCAACTTCATCACTTAAGAATGAAGAATTTATGTTCATTTGATAAACTGTATAAGTCCAGTGAGAAGTAAATATCAAAAACATTTTGATAGTTTTTATTCTTGAAATATTTGTAAAATTTTCATTGAAATAATGTCCCTGAACCTGCATATTTACTACGACTTTCTTTCATATTTTGTTTTGTAGTGGCAGATGTAATCAACTTATTTATTCCTATAAATCCCATATTATTCATTAAAATTATTTAAAAACACTTACTTAGTTCCAATAATATTCTTATCTACCGGGTTGGAAAACATTTCCCATGTATCAATATTATCAATTTGACCTAACTCCTCCTTCATTACATTTAGCCATTTCTTATGTGAGTCAGCTTATAGAATAGATCAGGTCTCAATCTGAGATGTGAGTGTCATTTGATTTTCAATACCCAGTTTCCTCCTTGTTTGAACTAAGGATTCCTTTATTCAAATGATATTTTCTAGTTCAACCAACTTTTTCCAATTTTAGATCGTTAATATTTTGTTTTCATCATATTTATCTTCATCACTAGACTAATCTAAAGAAACTTAATTAGGATGAGTTTTACAGTTTCTTTATTTTTCATCAGCCCTTCCAAAAGTCATTAGAGTATCTTTCATTCAAATGAATATATGACCTTTTGAATTCATTTTTTTTCAAGATCTATTACTTCTTCCATTTTATTAATATCTTATGAATATTTCAACCTCACCCTTTTCATCAAATCTTATGAAGGCTGGATTTTTTATCTTTATTAAATTGGGACTCCAAAAAAATTTAAAGTACCTCACTATAGATTTATTTTCATACCACATCTTATAGAGTCAAATTTGATTCCAGTATCATTAAATACATTTTTTTAACATATACCAATGTAGATACCACTTCCCTTAAAGTTTTTTTTTATATTTTATACTCAATAATCAAAAATTATGTTTTTACTTTATGCAGTCAATATTTATTAAATAGGGACTACCAAAAAAATTAATGTACTTTAATGTGGATATATTTTTATATGAAATGTCATTGAGTCGAACTTTATTCTAGTCTTAGTAAACACTTAATATGAACATCTACTGCTATATATAACACTTCTCTCTAAAATATTTTTGCGATTTTATATTATGTCAGAAAAAATACTTTTTTTCCTTTTCAGAATACTATTTTTTGAGGGGATACATGGCGCTAATCTGATTCATGATTTCATGTTTTGAAATATATTCTTCAAAATAGTTACATATATACTCCATATTAGTATTTGTTTTTATCTTCTAGATGGTGTTTTTTTGATGTCATGTACCATGATATAAGTCTGTGCACATAGGTTGAGTGAGTAAGTAGAGTATGTCGGCGTGCCTCATATATAAATACCACTAATCATCTCATTTATTGTGGAACTAATTGGAAAAACTATGAGAGAGTGGTCATTGAGAGAAAAAGAGTCTTAAAAAGATTTGTATCCATGAAGAGGGTTCAATGTCATTATGTTGTACTTTATAATTCATGACCTCATGATGTTTGATATGTTATTCACACTCGTTCTTATGTAGAAAAAAACCATCATGTTCCACGAGAAGATATTGGGAAGATATGTAAAATGAAAAAATTTATGAGTTATTTTCACATGAAGAAAAGAGGTTTACACTCTTAGACATAAGTGATGAACAATTTTATACACACTCTAGTTTAAATTAAAAAAATATCGTATATAGTATAGGTGTTTTGTGAGATTAAACTCATAAAGAAGCAGTGAAACCAAGTTTGTGAAGACATGAGTATTGTATAAATTTGTGCATTGAGCTCAATATTTGTTATTACATGAGGAAAATGTAAAAATTAGTGTAAATAATTCTATGCATTAAGTATTTTCATGTGAACAATTTTGTAAATAGAAAATTGAACTAAACTTGATTCAGTTGTGAAAATTTTTCACCATAATCTATTTTTTCTTCTTGATAGTAAACTTTTAACTATTTATATTAATGATTCCATTTTAATAGCAGTTGTTTCAAAAAACATATTTTACTAGAAATATCAGTAGATCTATAGGATGTTCAACTATGGTCTAGAATTGGTTCTGTTTAAAGATATTGACAAATTCTTGGATAACCCTTATCAAACATTCATCACCTAAAGATTCATATGTTGTTTTAGATTAAAATTTGTGATAGGAATTCTTGATTCTGACAATTATTTCTCAAGGAACTTCTATTTTTAACTGTTTCAGTTACATCTCCAATAATCTAATCACAAGTATAATTCCATAAGATCATCTGTTTTTTTAGTAAACTAGTTATATGATATTCATTTATTATAGGTACATATTCTGTTAGAGTAGAATCTTGATATTAAAAATTAAATATACATAATTCTAAAGGATTTATAATCAGTATTTTTATATTATCCTCTAGTAAGGAAACCAAAGAACTTTTAAAAAAATTCATCGTATTTTGAAATCCTAATTGTTTTATAAAAATAAAAGAATCAGTTTCGAAAAATTTTACATGAAACTTTTCAAAAATAATATTAGTTATTTCATTAAAAAATATATAATTCTTACATTATATTATAAAACCCATACAAATTCTTTAATACGTTTTGTAGTCAAATTTAAGTAACCAGTCTTTTGTATTCAGGATGAATACATTACATCAAAAAACATTAAAGTAAGACAACTTTCGATTTTTTCCATTCCAAAACTCATAGAGGATTTTCTTAAGGAAAATTTATGAGTAAAACTAACTTTATATTATAACAATAAGAAACAAAAAAATCAGTTTGAAAATTTCTTTCAACATAATAGTCACTTATATTGGTGCACCTAATTTATATATACTACTTATCATTTAATTTACCATAGTACTGGTCTGATAAACACTGATACATAGGTCTTTGAGAGTTAAAATGGAGTCTTCAAAAGCGTTATATTCATAAAAATGGTTCCATGCCATTGTGTTTTGTTTTATCATTCATAACCAAATTATGTTTGATATGTTCTGAAAACTGTTTCTCTTGTAGAAATAAATTCATCATTTTTAAGGAGATAATGGGGAGATTCATGAACTTAAGAACTTTGTGAGTTCTATGTGTGTGAAGAAAATATGTTCACATTCTTAGACTTATGTGGAGATAAAATTTACACACCCTTTGGTTTTCAAAATAAAATATAGTATAAAGTGAATGTGTTTTACAAGATTAAACTCATAAAGAATTTGTGACACCATGTTTGTGAAGAACCTGAGTATTGCATGAATTTGTGCAGTGGGTTGTGAAATATTTATAGAATGGATAAAACATAAAAATCAGTGTTGATATTTACATGAATTATGTATTTACATGAGACTTGTTTTGTGTAATATAAAGTGTGCTCCAATTGTTTGAGTTGTTCTATATAGAATTTATATTCCTGTGACATGTATGAGATATGAGTTGGGTAGTTGAAAATAACCATAATCTATAGTGTAGTTCTGTGTGAACTAAATTGTAAAGTCAATTGTGAAAATCACATCAGAGAATACATATTTAATTGTTTCAAGACATTCATTGGAAAGATCATTGAAAAACTAGTGGGATGGCAGTATAAACAAACAAATTTTTTTATGAGATCGCACAACTGATGAGATTCCAGTATAAAGAACCCACTGGGAAACGAACCACTATAATCATTAGTGATCTAGAATGATGGGAATTTTTATGTTATTAATTTGAAGATATTTTCTATATTTGTAATCACTTTTCTTTAATAGTATATAATATGTGTCTTGGATCATCCCAAATGTATAAAGGTGTCACACATTGTGTGTATAAAAATATTTTTTCAGGAAAAATTCTTATTACTTTCAATTTATTTTTATTTTCATTACCATTCAACTGATAACAAATTATTTATTTTATACATTTATAAATCATATACAATTTAAAATGTAGTCAATGTTATTCATACCATCCAATTTATGGCTAGGTTATGATATTCATATTTAAAAAATAATATTTCATCGTTCATTTCGGCCTGGTGTTGCATGTTGTATATGATATCGAATATAGTTTTCTTCGATTTTTTAAATAAATATAAAGGTGTTAAATTCTTACATATTTAATAAATTATGTCTTTAAATTTGAACTTGGTCTTCTTAAATAATTTTTTGACATATAAAAATTCATTTATTGAAACCCCCCATCACCAAAAAAGGTTAATAAGACTACCTCTTGAAAATATAGAAAATGAAATCGAAGGTCATCACATAACTAGTTTTCCAAATAGATGAACATTAATGGGAAGTGAAAATATGGATGTGAATAAGAAATATTATGACCAAAAAATATGGGGAGTGATAGATATCATTGATTAATATAAAGATAATTATCAAAAAAATTTATGGACCATAAATCCATAAACCGATGAGGTGTGAAAATAACCATCGATTCATCATAAATGAATGTAATGGGATAACATTTTTATTTCATGATATTTTTTATTGATTTTATTTTACCTTAAAAAGTAAAAAAATTAGTAAATATACTTAATTTATAATTATAATTTCATCCATTAATCAATTTCAATAACAATCTCATTTTTTATCCTAATGATGAGTATTCAAGATGCTTTTTTATGTAGGAAATACTAAAATAAACTTCTAATGGATATAATAATATACAAAAGGATAAAACGATCTTCCTCCATCCTATATACATCATCCAAAACCAAATTGGTTACTGTAATATAATTATAAAAATGAATAAACCATGATATGGTGAAATTAAGTATTAACTACCAAATCTTTTACAATAACACCAAAAATTCAACTTATATTATTCGATAAATAACTAACCTTAAAATTATTAAAACAGTTCGAGACTAAGATTGAAAATCAATGATTAGAATGATTTATAACATATTATTTCTAGAAAAATATATCTTTTATCTCCAAATAACAACAATCACACTTAATATCTCACACAAAAAATTCATATGCCTTAATCTTATAATTTCCCTGATATGATAATAATTTCCATAAATATCTTGAATCATCATAAAGACAGATTAAAATCATATAAGATTCTAAAATATAATTTAAAATTTATTCCTCAGATGAAATTTTTTCACTTAAAACCTCAATGGGGGTTTTCTATGCCTTTGAACCTATGATCAACCTCTTTTAAACCCACTATGGTAGCTATAACACTTAATTTTGGCTCACAAAAAACATTCTAATCTCCAAATTTATCTAGAACATCCTTGGATATCAACTATAATTAATCATACTTAAAAATTACATAATCTTGAGTTTTAAGTGAATAAATTATTTCCTTACATTTTAGGATCTTTATGGTTTAGATTTTTAAAGAATTAAGTCATCACCCTATATTACATCACAAAGTGGACACTTCCACATAGAATCCTTTTTTCCACCAAACAAAACATCTATGTTGTATCCAGTTTTCTCTTCATGGAACAACATCAAAATTTTCATCTTGACCTCATGTTTTTCCCCAACCATCTTTAAATATTTGTAGAAAAAAATTTAAAACATGGGATGAGTATAGAGGTCTTAGTAAGGGACATAAATATAATGAAAAAAACATGTTAGTTCATGCATTGTTTTAAAAATCTATATTAAAGGAATAAACATGTTAATGAAGCATAATGTGTGAGGCAAGGGATAACATGATATCATAAAATAGAATTATCTTGAGTAATCACATGGTAGAATAACATAATGAACCTGGAATCATAAGATCATAACAACATAAGAAGATTTGCAGTAATATATAACATTACATTAACACAAGTTAAGGCCATCAGATAAGACAACACCACATGATGGATAAAGTCTCATAATGTATTTGGTTTACTTCATAGTATTATATTTAACATCTCATGAGATGAAAAATTTACCCAATGAATTAGAGTGTTATCTAGGAACACTGATCATAAAAAACTCATGATTTTGTGTTTCAAAAAAAGTAATTCAATCATAAGAAATAAAAATAAGAAATTTTTATGTAAATAAATGAGTTATGTAATCTTTCCTCATATCGTAATTAGAGAATATTTTTAAAAAATAATTTTTATATGAAATAAAGGCATGTATTACCCCATAAGAGGAAGGAAGAATGAGTTTAGTATATATGTAATCGATATATATATATAATTTCAATCAATCCCTATCATCAATGTTTTTATTCGTTGATGAAAATTTATTTAAAAGATCTCATGAAATATTTTTGGAAAAAAATACCGTTTTTACTCTGAATCAACTTCTTTAAATTCTAAAAAATTCAAAAATATTATAGAATTTTTTAAAAAAAAGAAACATGGAAATATGTAAAAGAAGTTTCAAAGAATTTATCAGTCATGATGGTGGGTAATTTTATCTATACCATATTAGTTAAAAGAAAAAATATATTCACCCTTTTGTAATGAAAGTTAAAATGTATCTCATTCATAAAATGATTGAAATATTCCTTATAAACAATTTGGTAAAAAGTCAAACATGAGTAAAAATTCCTTCAATAAATCCTTGAAGAATAATCAAAGGTTTACTTAAAACATTTGAATTAAAATATAGATATGGAAGATAAAGAATTAGAAATTAAAATTTTTAATCCTTTATAACAAATTTTTTGAAGTAAAGTGTCCCTCAAGTAAAACCTTCAAAATATTCCCTTTTAAAATCATTTTAAAGAATGTAAATTATTTTTAAAAAGGAACATTACCTTCAATTGAAGCATAAATAAATTTTTTTTGAAAAATTAATAATAACATGGATATGGAATAAAAAGAGTTAGAAGAGAAGCATTCAAAGATGATTTTATAAAATAAATAATCTTACCTTGAGTAGAAATCATCATGTAAAACCTTTATCATCCTGGATAATAAACATATGTTAAAAATATAATTTCTTAAGAACCTTTTTCAGTTTTTTTATCCAACATTATTTTATTTATTATCATGTTATATTTAATTACTTAATCATTTAATTTCACACTGGGAGTTTTGATGATATTGAACTCATAGGTCCAAAATAGATTTGGTAGGTTTAATATGGTCAATGATGTCCTTATTTCTTCAAATATAAAATAATTATCATGAAATAATTATTATTTTTATACATAAATTATAATTTTAAAATCAACCATGAAATATGGTTATAAAAAATAAACTACATTGCAATTAGAGAGATGGTAGGTCGTACATACACATGAGTAACGTTTTAATTTTTCAACGATCATGATGGAAATAAGGTAAGTGTTATATTATCTTAATATCATGATAATTCTATCATAAATATCATATTATTTATTTTAATACACTTATACATTTTGTAATAGTGGGTTCCCTAAACCGAATTATACAGTACTTTTGATTACCATATCATGTGTATAGTTTGATATACATGATATGTACTTACCATTATAATGTAGATATTTTTGTATATACTATTTAATTTTAATATCCATAGATTAATTGTCACATAAAAAGGTTATAGATGATCCTATGATATAATTAGAACCTTGAGATACCATGACATTAATCTTAAATATATTTTATTTGGTCTAGATACATCATACTGACTGGACAAAGTAGATGTTTGACTATCAGGTACTGGGGGATTATAAGCATTGAGACTTATTTTCCTGAAGTTCACACTTTGAGATATCTTGTAGTGAGATCATGAGGATGGACTCTCCTATAAGAACACCACTTGTTTTAGGTGTCATTGGTTGTTCATATCCATGGACATGTTTAATGGTCTCCTGACATGATATCAATACCAATGTGTGTCATTTGATCATGTACATCGATGAAAGGAAAAAACATGATAATAAAATCACGGTGAGACATCCCTTGTTGGGTGCATCATTGGTGGTATGTAATTGGTTGAATGGTCAAGAAATTATTTGTTTCTTCCAGGTTAAGGAAGTAATATATCTTGGGTCTGGTTGATCACGATGGAAGTACTTTGATAAATCTATGGCCATGTCAGTCAAAGGTAAATCCATCCATTTTGATCAAAAAATATTAAAGCAATTAAAGGATGATAACAAAGGTGTGTGTCCTACTTTATGAGATACTTAAAGATAAAGAGATTATATTACATAGTGTGTGTTCATAGGTTGTTTGTCATTGTCATGACTGTCCTTATCTCATTAGGGGTATTGATGGGTTTCCAGATCCCACTCTTGGTCTTTGAATAGTATTCACTTGCATCAAGATAATGGTCAAGATGGTAACACATAATAGTGTGTTTAAAGTATCTTCCCTATTCAGTTGAATAGGTATATGGTGGGACCAACCACCAGGGTTCGGGTTTTGTCCAAGGAAATATGATCACTGAAGAAATAAATAAATTCATACTATTAAAGGTAAGAATAATTGGCATTGAATTTATTTATTGAATGTACTTACAATTTTAAAGTAAATACATGGATAACATTATTTGAATAAGTATTAGTTTAAAATATTCAAGGTACGTTTAACATTTGTGAGAACAATGAGTCGGGTTTATGGATAGGGTATTATCACATAATATATATGATAATAATATAATTTATATTTATGACTCAGTATAATAGTTATGATATCATTTATATAGTATATTAATTATTTTGGGGTCGAATAATCATTCTGGGTAAATTCGAAACACAATATATATAGAGGAGGAGAGGTATTCAATAATTACTTTTCATTTCTCTATGGTGAGAGATTTTATCTCTTCTTCACTCTCCTGTATCCTTGAGAAATAATCCCTAGATCCAAATAATCATATCAATATCTTTCTCGTGCATCACAAGCACGACGATGGAGTGATCATCATAGCATCAAAGTCATAATCAGATCTTCGCGCTAGCACCCAGATTTCAATAATTAGTGTCTTGTAGTTTCTGAAAGCATGTGTGGATGATATAGAGGAATTCATCTTCGGGTTCTTCCAGTAACGATTAATGGCAATGAGAGGACGTTGAACATGACATCAACTGTAACCAAGTATTTTATGATTTTAATAATATTATATAAACTATTCATGTAGGATCCTCAACTTATACAAGGTAGCATTTCACCGACAACAACAAATTTATGTTGATCATCGGTGGAAAAATTTTAAAATCCCAAGTTTTGAGGCTTCCTGTGCAAGCTCAGTAACTTCAGTTGGTATCAGTGAAATACGTGAAGATTTTAAGCCAAAAAACAATTAAATTTTCATTAAATATAGTAGAGGACGTTTTTCTAGTTGCAACACTATAGATGAAGGTTCAATCTGAGGTTGGATGACCACGTTGCGGTCATCCGAAGTTTTGAATATAGATTTAATTCTCTAGTTTATGGGATTATTTTGAAGAAAAAAAATATATTTTTTAATATATATGTATTTTTAACCCAAAGAATGTTTTTGGAAGAGGAGATTTCTGATAAACTGTTTTATCTAACAAGATATGTGACGACCAAAATAGTATTTTTTGGGGAACCTTTTTACACCGGGTTATGGAATTGAAATAATATCCTTATAATATGTAATTATTAATTATGTTTTATTAATGCCTAATTTTTTAGGCTTTTGATAATATTTCGAATGAAAACAAAAAAGGAAAATTGGGGTGAACCTCAGATCAATCTTTTGTCAAAAGTATCGTCCATATCTACAAAAAAGGGTATCAATGTGTGGAACCTTTCCCTTGTCACCTACGCCCTGATCCACCAATCTCCCACTAGCATGATCAAGAAGAAATAGTTGGCCCTGCCTACCCACAATTCAGGTCAGACGGTCAGTGAACCCCACATGTGGCTTTCCTCCAGAGTTCATCCTCCTCACTATGTCTGTGGCTCTCCCCCATCTACTATCACTAAGCACCGCTCACCTGACTGAGATCCACCCGAGGCATCACCATTGTCTTGCTTGTCCAAGTCTTCCGACACCCATAGCATTAGACCACAAGTCTGCCGAACTGTCTCCTTCCCCTTTGGAAGCTCCACAAAAATATAGTGTCATGACCAGATCCACATACAAACTTAGTCAGGGACCTTCCACCCAACTCGGGCACTTCCAGTGACCACTTTATAAGGTAACTCCCTACATTGGGTTTTGACCGACCCAATTTTGCTCGAAACTGGTCGGGGTAGGTCGGTTTGACCAAGAACATGTCTGGTCTAGGAAGACCTGCCTGACCAAAAACACACCTACATGGGGTCTACACAACCCTAAATGGATCTTTATGGGTTTAGTCCAATATGAACAAGCCCTTCCTTGTTTTTTTGTGATCCACAAATTTTTAAATAATAAAAAATTAATTAATTTAATTTTTATTTAAAATTAAATTATTTAAATATTTATTTTTGATTTAAATATTAATTTTAATATTGTAAGTTAAATTAATTTAATTTTGTTGTTAAATTAAATTAATTAATTATTTTAATTTTTTGTTTGAAAATTAAATTAATTAATTAGTTTGAACGATGAAATTAATAGATATAAAATAATATTGAATTTTAATTCAACTCCCTCAATTAAAAATAAATTAATGAAAGTTGAATTTTTATTTCTACATTTATTTTTAATAAATCAGTTTAATGTTTATTTACTGATCGTGATCCATAGACCAAACAATGCATGTCTGGTTTTTTTTCATTTACTTAATTCATTTATTTAACTATTTCTATGGTTTTATCTAATAATTAGTTTTATAAATGACAATCTATGAGTTGTTTAAGCGTCATTATATGTATAAAGGTTTGTGTGTCCATTTTCAAAGTTGTATTTTATACTCCTGAGACCCCATCACCTCTGAGTGAGCTTTATTGTGTTATGATGTGATAATAATCTAGTGAACTTCGTGCAAAGTTATGGAGACACACTAGAAAAGAGTTTGATGCATCGGATGGGTAAGCACTGCAACTTTAGACGCAAGTGACGTGACCTAAGGTATTACCCCTAGGGTCTAGGTTGATCTTTTATTCACTCAATGGATCCAAAATTTATATTAGTTCATAGCCATGTCATAATTTTATTTCTTCATGGTTTATTATGATGTTTATGTGTAGTTTATGCACATTCACATAGAATAACAAACAAGAATGCTTAGATAAAATAAACATTTGACGTGATGAATTTTTCTATTGCATGGTCAGTTGTGAGTGTGATCACATAGCAGGTGCTTAGAAAATAGAAAATTACTTCTTTCATTTCTTAAAATAATAAAAATCTTCAAAGAAATATTATGTTGTAACCACCTTCAATCATTCAAATTCGGAAAAAATTGGGTGTTCAGAGTGCTCATCAACAAAAGTTGAGGGTGCCTCTTGCTACTGAGGAGTTCTTATGAGAGATGTGGGTTGAATTAATTAAAGTGGCAGTAAAGATTATCCTAAGATAACTTTTTATCATTTTATAGACATACATTTAGTAAATCAAGTTACAATTTTAGAATTTGGGTAATTCACTCAACCGATCCAGGAACCACGAGTTAATGCGGTTGGCCAGTCAAATGCCTACCTTGACCCCTCTATGTAGTGGTGTATCCAAAACTTATATACAATGAAAGGAGTCACGTGGATCGTTTCCACTAGAATAATCGAGTAATATAGTATTCAAATTATAACATAGATGGTTCCTAAAATTCTATAAAATAGTGGGAGATATTTAATGATTTATTTAATTAATCAAATTGTATAAAATGGTAATCAATATAAAAAGTAATAATCTATTTTTTTTTGTTTTTATAGAAAATGGCATGTTATAACATAATAAATACTATGATATATAATTGATAAAGTAAATTTACACACCAATATGAGCTTCCAAGTATAGTTCTGACACTTGTGCACAATACTATGGTATGAGAAATTCATGGTGCCAGTGTCCCTAATACCTGTTAAGACACCTCAAGAAAAAGGGTGAGAAATATGATTATAGGAGACCCATGTGTAGAACATATAATGGATGTGTCATATTCCTATCATCAACGTTCAATTCTAGTTGTGGTGACTACATCTAGACATGTGTGATATAACATGTAGTCGCATCTTTAAGATATTTTTAGGGAAAAAAGACAAGTGAGATATTAATGGGTTATAATTACCTTGGTTATGTATAAATAAGAAAGAAAAATAACAATACTTCATGGAATCCAATTCTTATATCATTTTCACCCATTTACTCCAGTTTCATTCTAGGTTTCAAAACAAAATTTATTGAACAAATGCATCAATACCTATTTTGTTATGGTTTACCAAGTAAATAAATATATAAAATAAAGATTAATCTTTAGTTTTTAAGGAACAAAAATTGAAATTCATGGTAAAAAAAGCCAATGGAAAGGGTAAGGAAAAATACAGATTCTAAAAGTCCCTAAATTTAATGAAGATGGATTTTAATAGTTTTTCATTGGTATTGTATGTCATGAAATTAAATAATGGAAGTTTAAATGAAATAAAATAAATCCATGAAGAAAGTAATAACTTCTTATTCAAGTATATTCATTAATATAAAATGTAATGTTTTGATTATAAATATTGTTTATTAAATACAATATTCTTTTCACATATGTGTATTATACTACAATAACCATGTAAGTAATATAAACCTTACAAGAAGTAAGGTGTATTCTCCAGGAAACTGAGAAAGGGTCAGTCCAAAGTCAGTGGTAAGAAGCACAAAACTTGTACGTTCCAAGAGAATGATTCTTGTAAATATATTATTGAGTATAACAAAATAATTTATCTCACATGTCCATTGAACTCAAGGAGATATTATTTCAGGTTTAAGAATGAATTTTTTTTGAAGTGTAAAATACTCAAGTAATATTTCAGTGATACTAAGATCATAGGCAATACTTGATGAATATAAATTGGAAGACTTGTTTTCTGAGTTGTGGAAAGATAATATTTTTAAAGAAAATATAAAATTACACATCCAATATATACTCAATATAATATTTAGACTCCTCTAAGATAAAAACATTAGGTATTACCTATTTATATGCTTAGTTTTGGAAAAAGGAACCTTTATAAATAAGGGTAATCCAAAAGGATTTTGGAATTAGTTCAACAAGTGAGCAAGTACTATTCCAAGGGGAAGTAGTGGTAAACATAATTCTCTAGATTCCTTTAATTCATTAAGGAATGGTAATGTTAATTATGATATAATCATTGTTATAATATATGAGTTTATTCTGGCTGGCATGCCAAAGAATATCTTGTGCAAGAAATCATCGATCAATATAATGTAGTGTGGAAAAATTCATAAATTCACTTTACTTTATCTAGAAAATGGTATTGAAGTTAATGAGTATGATCAATGATGAAGTCATACATGTTAACATCGAATAATAAAATTTAGCATGGATCAATTCATAAATGCACATTTTATACATCAGAGTTATGATGTTAAGAGTATTAATGTTGCAAATTATAGAAACCTCCATTATATTTCAAGATGTTCTTAGAAAATATCTACGTTATCCCATAATAATATTCCAACTATCATGAAAAATGGATATAATATTAGTTATAATATGATGAAAATCCATTATGTCATAAGAAATTTGTGTTTATATGAAAATATTTTGTTTAGGATATAAAAAAACTTGCATTAAGAACAAACACAAAGTGAACATAAAGTAATTATCTTAACAGTTGCTAGGATTATTACATAATTTCACAAGGTATAAAAGTAGTAGTCAAGTGATAGACTAAATTTCTATATAAGGGTGCACATATCTACTTGATATTGAATTGGGTTTAGTAAATGGTAGAGATACACATTTAGTTGGCATAGGAACTAGTTCCACAAGTGCATGGGGAACAAGAATGTTCAAGAGACACATAGTGCGTAAGAAGGTTAAAACCATGGTGATTGTTTTGTATTCACTGCAATCGATGAAAAATTATTCATTGAGAATAATAATTCCCAAAATTAAGCAGTATATTACAATTACCTAAGATTAATAATATCTATTAAAATTAAATAATGGATTCCATGTCTCAAAGTGAAAAGGAGATTAATATTTTGAATACCAAGGTGGGTATTCAAATGAGATTATACATGGATGGTACAAGCGTGTTACCAATAAGACTTGATTGGTTATACTATGTCATTATGAATAAATCAATTAGAAATTTACTTGTCGTAGGAAATTCGTATGATCATTTTATTTATCATTAGATTTCAAGACCACATTTTGTGGAAGGTGTCTATACGACGCAACCAGAAAGGTAAGGTGAAATCATAAAATGCTAATAAAGATTTCAAGTTATATAAATACAGTTACAGATATGGTATGTGAAAAGATCTCACAGAATTCACTTGGAATGAATCATTAACATTTTCCTACCAAAGGTTAGTGGGATTACCATTTTTTTCTAGGTAAGATATGTTTAACATCTTATAGATTGTATATATTGGTCTAACAACTATCTAAGACTAGGTTGAAAGAAATTCTCTAGTGATTGACTTAAATTATAAATGTAAGTTATAAGGGAAAAGATCTACTAAGGTAGATCTAACGGTTTCTTGGACATAGTCAATCGTATATATAGTGACATGGTATTGAACAATACATGTTGGAAGAATTCATGTTACAATTGTTACCAATTTCAGATGGGCTAATCTCTCTAGGTTGACATGTCTAGGACATAGGAGGAGATTAAAGTGGCGAGTTGAGTATTATACACTTTAGTGATGGATCAATAACGTATGCCAAGATATGTTCTAAAAAGTGATATTTCCAAGATATACATTATAGTAAGAAAATATCAGTTATATCCAAGAGTACTGCAAGGGAAGTAGTCAAAACTATCCATTTTTTACTTCAGAAAGTACAAAGGATATGCACCTATTATGTGGAGAAGAAAGGATAGTAGTTTTTAGGGTACACAAAATAGTCTTAAATAGATACATGTTATCTAATATCATAGCTGAGATAAGGTGATGAAAAAGAAAAGCTCAAAAAAGCTAGTGGTAGCTATATCTATAAATACCGAGTACGTTTTAGCATCATAGGTAGCTAAAAACCAGTTAAACAGAACGATTTGTTTTAGTCATTAAAATCACACCAAGTAAGTAAATTATTATCATAATATAAATTATGATATTCTCACTAGAGATGATGTCATGTTTTGATAGTGGAAAAAAATAGATATACTCAGAAATACAATCTCTTAAGAAGTTTTACACAAGGAGGTGAGGTTATATATAGCATAATTTATATTTGGTGGAAACATGGAAGACCGAGCAACTAAATCCAAGACTAATCAAATACATGATTTTGATCATATGAGAGCTAACAAGGTTGGTTAGAAATTTTTCTCTAGTCCAAGTTTTATTTTTGTAATAGTGGGTGCCCCAGACCCAACTATACAACATTTTTTATTACAATATCATGTGTATAGTTAGATATACATGATGAATATTCCCATTATAGTATAGATATTTTTACATCCAATATTTATTGTTAATGTCCATAGATTAATTGTCATATCATAAGGTTATATAATATCCCAATATATAATGAGAACCTAGAAATACCATGAAATTAATCTTAAACATATGTCCTATAATACAGATACATCATACTGAGTAAACATAGTATATGTTTGACTATCAGGTGTTGGGGCATTAAAAGAATTGATACTTCTTCTCATGAAGTTTGAACATGGTTACTCTAGTAGTGAGATAATGAGGACATACCCACCAATAGGAACACCACATGTTTTAGGTTTTATTAGTTGTTCCTATATATGCAAATGTGTAATGGTGTCATGACTTGAGATCATTACCAATGTGTTCCATTTGATCACGTCCTGTGATGCAAGTCAAAAACCATGATAATGAAATCATGGGGATGTATCTTGTGTTGGGTTCATTATTGGTGGTATGAAATTGGTTGAATATTCAAGAAAGATTTTGTTGCTTCCAAGTTAAGAATGTAATATATATAAGGATTGGTTAATCAGGATGGTAGTACTTTGATAAATCCATGGTCATTGTTGTCCATGGTAGATCCATCCAGTTATATCAACAAATAATAATGAATGAAAAGGAATATGACATAGGTGTGCATCCTACATTATGAGATATTTAAAGACAAAGAGATGATATTACACAGTTCCTGTTCATAGTTTGGATTTCATTGTTATGAATTTCCTTATCTATTTAGGGAACATGATGAGTTTCTTGATCCTCCTCTTGGTCTATGAATAATATTCACTAATATGATGATAAGGTTATAGAGGGTCATACACAATAGTGTATTCAAGAATCCACCATATTAAGATGAATAGGTATATATGAAATGGTGGGCCCCACCACTGAGGTCTAGGGTTTGTGAAAGAAAATATAGTCACAAAAGAAATAAATAAATTCATATTATTCAAGTTAGGAATAATTGACATTGAATTTATTTATTGAATTTATTTACATGTTTTAAATTAAATACATGGAAAATATTATTTGAAAGAATACTACTTTAAAATATTCAAGGTACATTTAACATTTGCGGGAATGATTAGTTGAGTTTATGGATCAGGTATTATCATGTAATATATGTGATATTAATATAATTGATATTTATGACTTAGTATAGTAGTCATAATATCATTTATATAGAGTGCTAATTATTCAGGGGCCAAAGAGTCATTTAGGATATTTTCTTAACACACTATATATAGAGGAGGAGAGGCATTCACAAATTACTAACCACTAATCTAATTTGAGATATTTATTCTCCTACATCCAAGATATAGAAGCTCTTGATCCAATTAATCATATCAAGATCTCTCTCACACACCATAAGCATGGTGATGCAATGATTGTCAGAGCGTCGAAGACATCGTTGGATCTCCGTGCTAGCACTCAGATTTTGATGATCGATGCTCCCACTGTTTCTTGAAGTGTGTGTGGATTATGTGGAGGAATTTTGATTTTGATTTTATGAGCAGTGGTTGCTGATGACAAACAGAAGTCCAACATGACTTTGGGTCTAACTGAGTACTTTATGGTTTTAATTTTGTGACTAAAACTCTCCACACGAGATCCTCAGCTTATACTGGGTAGAATTTCACCAAAGAAAACAATTTCTCATCGATCTTCAGTGGAAAGATTTTAAAATACATTGTTTTGGGTCATTTGCAACATGGTCTGTACCTTTAATACATACTATTCTTGTGATGCAGTAATGAAAAATGAATCACATCGCTTCATGGAGGTGATAATCTAGATGTACGCATGAACGTCGTTATCATTATTCAATGAGTGTAAATGTAAAAAATATATGATAAATTAATTTCACATAATGATAAAAATTTCATGAATATGATATATATACATTAAATATTTCATTATAAACATCCATGAGAGGCAATAATGGAAAATGAATTACATCGGTTTATGATACAGTAATCTATCATACACAAAAATGACAGTTTCATTTCTCATTCGATGAAAGAGGATATGGATATAGGTTATGTCATTAACATAATAACATATCAATATATGGAAGAAATTGATTTTATTATACCATAATTATTGAATATGATTTGAATGAGGTGTAAGAAAAAATAAATTAAAAATTCTCAATTAATAGTGATACCTTTTCTTGGGACATCTTATTCAGGCTCACACCAAAAATCTTCCTCAAAGTGTTTTTGAACTAATACCTCTAGAATGTGAGAAGGGAAGGAAATGATTTTCAAAGGTATTGGATTAAACAAAAGGCATTTTAATTATGATGAATATATGAGAGGAGGTCCCATTTATATGTGATGAGATCCATTTCATAATTTGTTAAAATATCACATTAATATAAATTATTTTTTATATTCTAATGGGTCTAAAACGAAAGCTTAAATAGAATTTTTAGGGTAAGTTTAAATTATAATTTTTAGGTGGAATTCTAGGATATACTTTTCTAATTTAATTTAACCTTCCTTTTTAAATTTGTAAAAGAATTTTGTCAGTGTAATCAATGAAATTTCCAGTGAAAATTTTATTTTTAGTCATTATCTAAATTTTCTAGTGAATGTCCCTAATAGAATTTTCCAATGAAATTTTACAGAAAAAAGTTCAAGTGAAAATTCTCCATATAATTTTCTATTAATTTTGAATTAAAATTTATCATTAAAAAATTATATTGCAATTTTGTAGTTGATTTTTAGGATTCTTTTCAATTTCATCATTTTAACGACTTCCATTTCTAAAAATTTTAGTTTAATTTTATATTTAAATTTTCTATTAAAAATTTTCATTGATATTTAATGTCAATTTTACCAGTTGATTTTTTAGTGGATTATTTCATAGATATTTGACATTCGGAATTCCAATGATTTTTTCCACTAAAAAGATTAACAGAAAAATTCTATTGAAAACTTGTAGTGGGAAGTACATAATTAAAATATATGTTTTATGAATTAACATAGAAAATATAATTTTTTAAAATATAAAAAAAATTATTATACTTTTAAAGCTGTTAATAATTAAAAATTAATTATTAAAAGGAATAGTAAATTTATTAATGATTTAAAAGATCTAAATTCATTTTCTTTTTGGAAATACATTTTAATTATTTTTATGAGTTTTTTTTAAAAATAAATTTTTTAAATATAAATTCAATTATATTTATTATTGTCTTCAAAAAGAAACACTTGATTGTAAACAATAAAAATAATTTTTACTGGGATAATAAATAAATAAATAAATTAATCTATTTAAAATTTGTTATTTTTTTGTAAATAATATTTTCTCTATTTGAATGAATTGAGTGAGAATTCTTTTTAAATACAAATATAAAATATTTTTAATTCTTAAAAAAATAATAACTAATTTCAAATATAATTTTCTATATATTTAAGAAAATTATTAAATTTTTACTAGATTTCAAATGTATAATATTTTAAAAAATAAATTATTAACATGTTTTTATGAAACAAGTTTTAAATTTTAAATTTTTGATATATAACTATGAAATATATTTTTTTTTGTGAAATATAAAAATATATTATTATTTTTTAAAACTCTTTAAAATTTACTAATTGACTATATAACGTAACATTTATTCAAAATAAATTCAATTATTTTTATGAATAAAGTTTTAAATTAAGATTTCATGAAATAAAATTTTAAATTATAATTTCCTAAAATGTAACAAAAAATAATTTTTTTTTTAAAATCTTCAAAAATTAGCGGTTAAATATAAACTTGGATTTTTTTATAATTATTATGAATTTATTATTTTTTTAAATAAATTTTAAATTTCCATTTTTCAAGTGTTTTTTCGTATGCTTTTTTGTGTAAAATATAACATCATTTGAAAAGTATCGTTACTAACTTTATCAATTCAATGGATTTCAATATTTTTTGGTATTTTTATTTATATAAAGAGTCACGATTTCTATTTGATCTTGGAATTAGAATCTCTATAAATATTATATAGACCTCCAGAATTGTCACCATCCTTCAGCTTCAATACTTCTATGGAGAATTACTGGGAGCTCGATTTTATTAAGACGGTGCATTAACTCACTTATCATAATCACATGGGTTCAAAACTAGATTGAACATCAAAATCCTCATCAATACCCTTAGTAATCTATTCTATCTGCATTTGTTGATATTTTTTAATAGATCATGATTTCTCTTGTGCAACTAGATTCTGTTAGGTTAATGTAATATGTTCTGTTTTTTAGTGGTTTTTTTGTAAAATTATTTCAATTTATAATTAAATATTTTAAGCATCAAGTTGGTGTATCAGAGAATGAAAAAGATATCTAAGGGTCTTAGATGCCATGTTATGGGAAATCAGATCCAATAGGTTTGGATTTTTGTTATTTATTTATTTTTCATGGTTTTCCCCATTACTTGATCCAAAATATGATGTCTAGTTTGAATTTATACCATTTTCCATATAAGTTATCACTGATATCTTAAAATATTGTTCCACTGCAACATTATTGATGATTTTTTTTTTGTTTAAAAAATTGGTATTAAAAGTCATTTATTCAAGAATCATTTTTTACATGTATTCCGTCCCTTCCCAAATTAAAAATTGTCATTATCGGGTCATTTAAATTTAATTTTTTACAAGTCACCTTCTCTTTCACAAGTTGAAAACTATCTAATATTGGTTCATATTAGTTACTTCATTTGAATTCCTAAAATGAACATCCATTTTTTCCTGTTAGACCCAGAATTAGAAGAAAGTGGGCCTTCATCTAAAAATTCAATGTGAAATACGAAGGACATATAATTATTTACCTGTTTGATGTTTCTCAATATTTTTTAACTTATTTATTGGAATAATTATATTTATATAGATGAAATTTTATTAATATTCCTAGTTCAATCTATAATACTTGTATAAATTACAACTAAATACAACCATCCTAATGTTTTTTTGACCCACAAATTATGACCTACTGAATATAAGAGATATAGATTATCCAAGAATTGTAGAACCATCAATCCCCTATATGGGGGTGTCTTGTGTGGAGGCGCTAAGGGAGAGATATGTTGTTCCTCCTTATGTGACATTATTTAGATTACTATATCTGAATAATTAAGGGGAATGAATTTCATTTTTATTAATAGTATCTTATGAGCCTTTTTTAGTGGAGTATAAAATTGTGAAGAGAATCTTTAAGATCTAGAAGGAAAAGGAAAAGTTTACTCACAAGAGTTAAAATGTAGATCTTGATGCCTGAAAAAAAAATTTGAAGTGGAACTAATGATAATGAAATCTGAAAATTTCTTTAGGAATTTATTGAATCTAAAATAATGTATAATTATTTTTTTATTGAGAAAAATTATTGGTTTTAAAATAATTTATGTTCATGACATTGAATTTAAGCACTTGCTGATCTTTTCCCCCTTCTATTTTTAAATATTGATTTAATAGGAAAAAAATTATTATTTCAGATTTTATGACCTCTTATACAATTTTTAAAGGAAAATATAAATAATGTTCTTAAATGATTTGATTAATCTTAGCATATATTTGTAATCCTAAAATTTTTAATATTATTTATTTAGCGATATTTTGTGTGTTTTTTTATTTAGTTATGTGGTAAAAACATTCAAAACCCTAGTCAAGTTGTTGGAAACATTGATAGGAGTCGACTAGATGAAACACTGTTATTTCACTCCCTCACATTGGATAGTACATTATAGGATTCTTAGGTTCCCACTATTCAATATTTATTTTCCATTTAAGTTTAGTTTCTCATGATTTTTCATATTCTTTTTACTAATATCTTCGATGATTGCTATGAATTATAAGTATGAACTATAAATGATAATTGGGTGAGGTAAAAAGGAAATTAAAAAAAACATAACTAGAGTGGAAAATTACTCTTTATACAATTCAATCATTAATTTTTTGTAGTTGCTACATCGAACCTTATATCATTTATTTTAAGTTTCACAGTAATAATTACCAAACATTACTTATTTAATAGTGTAAAGAGTAATTTAATACTACATTTAAGTTTTTTTACATTGTTTTTGACATCAAAGTCAAATGGGGAATCTGGGTTGAACATGATTTCCCTAAGAATTATTTGATGTATTGTCCAATGTGAGGGGGAAAATACTTGTTTTTCAGCTAGTCGATTCCTATCAAAGGTGTTGATAGATCGACTAATATTTTGAATGGTCAAATGATATAAAAAAAGCATAAAATCACACACTCAATATCACTAAGGAAAAAATAAACAAGGCATGAGGAATACTAATATATTAGATAAGATTAATAAATCCATCTAAGAAGATTAGTTAGATAATTCTTTTCATACTGAAGAATATATTGTAGCTTTAGAGTGTGTAATTTTTTCCAATGAAATAAAAATTTAAATGTAGAAGGGGGAAAGTATGAAAAAACAGTAAAATTCATTGTCATGAAAAAAATTATTTTAAAACTAATAAATTATCTCAAGAAAAAAATAATAATAATGTATTATTATATATCTAAGGAATTACCAAAGAAATTTTCACATTTCATCATTATCAAATCCACTCAAAATTTATATTATGCATCGGGATCCACAATTTAACTCTCATAAACAAGATTTTTGTTTTTCCCTTCTGGATCTTCGAGTCCCTTTTCATGATTTTCTGGTTATCAACCAAAAAGTATCAAATGATCCTATTAAGAAAAAAGGAATGCATTACTCTCAAATAATTATTTTCCAATAATATATAAAATGTCAGATAAGGAGGAACAAAATAAATCCCTCTCACAACACTCTCAGACAAGACACTCCCATATGGGGGATTTCTAGTCCTACAAATCCAAGATAATCTAAAACCTTTTGCATTCAGAAGGTCATAATTTGAGGATTTAAAAATTATACCGAGAGGGTTGGATTGAGTTTTAATTTATTCAATAATTCTATATTTAATTAGTGATAAAAAGATAATTTCATCTATATAGGTAGTCTTATCCAACAAATAAGATTAAAAAAAATCTAGGAACTGTAACTATGTAAATAATTATATTCCATTCCTTTTGAACACTGGATTCTTAGTCAATAAATCTGCTTTCATCTACCATTTTTTGTTCTAAAAGTAAAAAATAAATATTTTTATTATGAATTCAATCAACGGAACTAAAACGAACCAATATTAAAACTTTTAAACTTTTGAATGGGAAGAACACTTATAAACAAAGGAAATAAAAAGTCTCTATAAGGGAATTTTTCAACATGTGAATGGGCAGAAGACTTGTAAAAAACGATTTTTAAATAAATGAGTTTTATTACCAAAATATTAAATCAATGATCCAAAAATCATCAATAATGTCATAGTGGAACCACGTTTTTTCATATTATCTATAAGTAGTATGAAAAATGGTACAATTGAAACTAGATGTAATATTTTGGATCAAGTTATAGGGAAAACCATAAAAAGAAATAAAAAAAATGATACTCCTTGAATCTTCTTGCCCATAACAAGGCATTTTCGACCCTTGTCATTCCTTTTCACACTCTGATACACTAGGTTACCATCTAAAAGATTTAAAAGTAACCTGTAAGAAAAATTGAGTAATCATTATAATTAAAAAACCGAAAAAATTTCATCACAGTTCTTAATAGAAGTAGTCACACAATAATAATCATTATCCTTTAAAAAACATCAAAAGATGTAGATATAATAGATTATAGGGCATCTTTACAAATTTATGGATGTTTGAACTAGTTGTGAACTCATGTCGCCTATAATAAAAGAGATTAATTGCCCCGTATTCCTTAACAAGAGCTCCCAACGATTTTCATAGAAGGATTGACGATGAAGGAAAATGATAGTTTAGATGATGAAGGTTTGGGAGAAGGTGTATATACTCAATAAAAATCTCAAAATCCATGATTGGATAATTGTTCTGACTCCCATTACATGAATTCCATGATCAAAAAATTATTGGAATATGTTGAATTGAGAAATGTAGAATGGAAATTTTTTTCTGAAATGAAACTTTTATCTGTGTAGTTTTATTTTTTGAAATTATAATTTATATTTAAATTTCAAAAAACAATAATTTTAATATTTTTTCATAAAAAAAGTGAAAATTAATTTTGAATAAATGACAAGTAAGTTTTTAAAAAGCTCAAAATAATAATAATTTGTAGTACAAACCCGTTTTGTGTAAACTCATCTTCATCAGACTACTTTGGTTAACTATTATATTATACCGGTAATAAATTTTTTCGTCACACCCCATGACATGCAAGTGCCAAAACTGGCATCGTTTCCAGGGAATCAGTGCCTTAAAAAATAAAAAACCCCAAAGAAAATAATAATTTAAATGAATTATAGTTCAAATTACCATTTAATTGAATTCAATACTAAAATTGAATGAACATAAAACCAAATGAGTAAAAAAAAGTTTCAAAATATTTTGAGGAAAAAATCTCAAATATTCAAGTGATACTTTTATTTACCACTCCAAACCAATTAAAATTACTGGAAATCCCAACCAAATTCTGCATCATCTCTATACACCTCAGTTTTCTAACCAAAAAAATTAACTAGTTATCCCTGAATTAGAAAATTATTTTGAAATGCGTATTTACATGATTCAAATTATTCATAATTTCCTTGATCTTGTAACAGAAGATGAGAATATATATATTCAAGAATTCAAAAATGTATCCTCTAGTTTCAAACCCTAATGAGTTGTGAAAGTTGGTTCATGAAAAGATCTTTTCTTGTATCCAAGAGAACAAAAATACTATAGGAGATATATGTTATTCATCAATAAACTAGAGAAACATTATGAGTACTAGGAGGGATTCATGAATCTATGTTCCAGTTTCCCGCATCAGACCATGAAGGAACACTATTTCCTTAAGTTCTTCAATTAAGGTCTTCTCAATAATGATCGAAACATGATCAATGATTCATTTGGTGCATCATTGATTGAAAAGTCTCCAGAATATTCCATAGGTATGATTGATAAGATTCTCAAAACTCACAGAAATTTGAAAGTAGGGGTACTAGCATGAGGGGAATCCTTGAGGTGAGAAAATAAATTTCAACAGATTTAATTATAAATGAAATTATCTTACACATCAAGTTACTGAGAGAAATGGTTCTGAACCAAGTGCAAGACTAACATGGATAGAATCAGCTTATTCCCTTCTACTTATCATTACACTAATCAGTGTAAAGAAGTGCAGTGGAATAAAATTTGTGTTGTAACCAATTCTCCAAGGAGATTCTAACTGAATTGGCCATGTCAACCCAATACCTAATCAGGATAAGGAATCTAAAAGGATAACAATAAGCATCATTTTAAAAAACAACACCAAAATCAACCATTATTACAGAAGTAGAAATATCAAAAACCAATTCCCTTTCAACTGCCCTTTCAACCACCACCTTTCCAGAAACTGATATTTGAGAAGCCATCAATCAGTGCAACATAAACTAAGAACCGACAACTAAAATCCAATGTTGAGTGGTTGTGATTTGTTTTAAAATTTTATCCAGCTAGTTATTAACATTTATGTACTTTATTACCAATAATATAAGAAATCTACCATCCATGAAAATTAGAAATCCTAAGGAAAATGATATATTTATCACAACATGAAGAATAAAATTTATTTTTCCTCCTAAAAAAGTGTGGATAATAAATCTGAGAGGAATGATGAAGATCCACCCATATAAATAATAAAGAGTATAAGAAGAATGAATATGTAAAGGCTGAGTACAGAAAGGAAAGACTAGGAACATATTTATAGAAAAAACAAAGGGAAAAAGGATATATAAGAACCATTCCTTTCTACAATAGTTTAGTTGGGTAAGGGTGAAGAGGAGAGAATTTAATGGGAAATTTAAGAATCTTTTAGAAAGTAGAGATCAATATACCACTGCCCGAGGAAAATCGAAAAAACTCAAAATATGCTAAATTTCATAAGGATTTATGTGCAAAAAGAAGTATAATGGATGGAAAAGAATTAATTATCTTGGAAAAAATAATCTCAGAATTGATCAAAAAACCAATACCACAAAATTTCATGAACCTATGAAATTCTCTATTCCCTGCACTATTCTCTCTTTAAATTTTAATGATGTGTTATTGGATCTAGGTTCTTTAATAAATGTTATTTCTCACTTGGTATTTTCATTCTTCCAGATCATAGTATTGAAGCCTACATGAGTGGTGGTATAGTTATAAAATAGATCCATAGTCTTCTCAGATGTAGTTGTATAATATGTACTTGTAGGAGCAAGAAGACTGATCATTCTAGAGGACTTTAATGTCCTTACCATAGAAGAAGACAAATCATTGGAGAATTCTCCCATCACCATGTGAAGAAATTTCTGAAAAATAGTAAATACCATCATCAATGTCCATGAAGGAATAATCACAATAGAACATGGAGATAGTAAAATACCATTTAACATTCTTGATGTGATGAAACATCCTTCCAACAGTCACTAACTTCATGTTATATCCCACCAAGAAGGTAAAGATCCAATTTATGATTCAAGTATGATTCATGAATTCTTAGTTTTATGAGAAACATTTTTCTTTCAAAGATCCAGTACCTGAAAATATGAACATTCTATTAATCATCTATAAGAATTGGTTACTTATAATAGTTTTAATGATTTATTAAGAGAAGATGACAAGATACAACAGACCCAAGAGTCGGTAGTAGGAATCCTAAACTCAACATCTTCCCTAAAAAAACCCCCAGTATTGGAGTTAAATATATTTCCAAGTGATTTGAATTATTCTTACCTTATGGAAGGAGAGAAATTACAGATGTTTATTTCTAATATCCTAAGAAAGAACACTGATTGAACTTATCAACAGAAATATCCAAGCCATATGATGGATTTTAGGTGATATACCCGAAATCAACCTCAAAATGTGCTCTCATAGAATATTTTAGAAAGTTATTCACTACTTTTTAGAAAACCTAATTGAAGACTTAATACCACCATCATGGAGGATGTTAATAAAAAGATTGATAAATTTCTAAAAGATGACATCATTTTACCCGATCTATGATTCTTAGTGGGTAAACACCATTAATTTAGTGCCAAAGAAAATTATTATCACCACTATTAAAAATTAACATAATGAATTAACCCCCATGAGAGTTAAAAACAACTAGAGAGTGTATAGATTACAGAAAGTGGAATCAAGTTAATCAGAAATATTTGGTAAAAACATCAGTAATTTTACCCTTTTTGGATATATTCTCCAACTTTAGTTCCCTTTTAATAACTTTTTATTTTATAAGATGATATCTAATATCAAGATATTTTGATCTAGAATGTTGCACTAGGTTCTTCGAAAGATCATCTTCACTGTGAATATCAAAATAAAATTTCAATGGATTTTCAACACTCCCATTTAAATATTCCAGTTGAACCTTCATCCACATTATTTGAATGCATGCATGTGTGACAATAATATATTCTGATTCATCTATACTCAAAGTTACCAAATATATTCCATACTATTCTAGATTACACAAGTTTCCCTTAAAAATAATTTTCCTATAGATATTGATTTTTAGTCATCTAAATCTATAATCTAATTAATGTTTGTGGAAATTAGAAAATTCAACTCCTTACCTCTATTTAGGTTACATTATATATATGTTATTATGCACTTTTTCTATAGAAAATTTTAACTTTCTTAGGTATCTATCACGTTTAAAACAATAGGATCAAGGGGACTATTTTAACATATATAAGGCTTTATTCAATTTATATACTCCTCTTTCATCTTCATAAATCATGAAACCATTGGGTTTCTCAGTATAAACTTTCTCCTCAACTTCATCACTTAAGAATGAAGAATTTATGTTCATTTGATAAACTGTATAAGTCCAGTGAGAAGTAAATATCAAAAACATTTTGATAGTTTTTATTCTTGAAATATTTGTAAAATTTTCATTGAAATCATGTCCCTGAACCTGCATATTTACTACGACTTTCTTTCATATTTTGTTTTGTAGTGGCAGATGTAATCGACTTATTTATTCCTATAAATCCCATATTATTCATTAAAATTATTTAAAAACACTTACTTAGTTCCAATAATATTCTTATCTACCGGGTTGGAAACAATTTCCCATGTATCAATATTATCAATTTGACCTAACTCCTCCTTCATTACATTTAGCCATTTCTTTTGTGAGTCAGCTTATAGAATAGATCAGGGCTCAATCTGAGATGTGAGTGTCATTTGATTTTCAATACCCAGTTTCCTCCTTGTTTGAACTATGGATTCCTTTATTCCAATGATATTTTCTAGTTTAACCAACTTTTGACAATTTTAGATCGTTAATATTTTGTTTTCATCGTATTTATCTTCATCACTAGACTAATCTGAAGAAACTTAATTAGGGTGAGTTTTACAGTTTCTTTATTTTTCATCAGCCCTTCCAGAAGTCATTAGAGTATCTTTCATTCAAAAGAATATATGACCTTTTGAATTCATTTTTTTTCAATATCTATAACTTCTTCCATTTTATTAATATCTTATGAATATTTCAACCTCACCCTTTTCATCAAATCTTATGAAGGCTGGATTTTTTATCTTTATTAAATTGGGACTCCAAAAAAATTTAAAGTACCTCACTGTAGATTTATTTTCATACCACATCTTATAGAGTCAAATTTGATTCCAGTATCTTTAAATACATGTTTTTAACATATAACAATGTAGATACCACTTCCCTTAATTTTTTTTATATTTTATACTCAATCATCAAAAATTATGTTTTTACTTTATGCAATCAATATTTATTAAATAGGGACTACCAAAAAAATTAATGTACTTTAATGTGGATATCTTTTTATATGAAATCTCATTGAGTCGAACTTTATTCTAGTCTTAGTAAACACTTAATATGAACATCTACTTCTATATATAACACTTCTCTCTAAAATATTTTTGAGATTTTATATTATGTCGGAAAAAATACTTTTTTTCCTTTTCAGAATACTATTTTTTGAGGGGATACATGGCGCTAATCTGATTCACAATTTCATGTTTTGAAATATATTCTTCAAAAGAGTTACATATATACTCCATATTAGTATTTGTTTTTATCTTCTAGATATATAAACCATGTTCTTTCTCAAAACCCCTTCTGAATAATTTCAACATCTCGACAGTTTCATATTTATGATTCTTGAACATAACACTTGTTATCCGTGTGATGTTATTAATAAAAGTGATAAGTTATAGAACATTAATTATGGAATGATGTTTCACCATTCCAGAAGCAAAATAATGTATGAGTTCATGTGGTTGGGTGGACTAAATATATACTTTCTTATGACTTCCCTAGGTCATCTTTCATTTCCATTAAGTTTCAAAAACATTGCTTATTTCTACTTTTAACTGACGTAAATATCTCACAAAATATTTTGAAATGTTATCATATTCTTTTATCCAAGATAGCCAAGTATTATATGATATAAGTCATTTTCATCTTATGATCATAGGTAAAATGAGTTTTTAAGATCACCCATTTGAAATAAGCTAGTGCTTGTTCTTACTCTTATGATTATCTTCCCAATCGTTAATCACCAAAAGATAAAATCATCATTCTAGAAAATATCTCCATTTATATAATCATAAAGTTCACTAACACTTAGTAAATTGTTTTTAAATACATCGACAAACATGACTTCATCATATTTTTAATTTTGATCATCAATAACATCCACAGTAACTATTATAATTTTTAGGGAACCATCATTCTTAATGGTTATGACTCCATTATGATCTTCCAAAATTCACAAAACATTCACATCGCCTATCATACATGATGAAAAACCACTATAAAGTATCAAAAAATTTATTTTTCAGTTAGCTTTCAGGGAGACTCTGATTATCATTTATTTTACCTATATCTTATGTTTTAATTATTCCATTTTTCTTCTGGAATATGGAGTCTTTATAGAAGGTTTGTAATGAAATATTCCACATAATTACCAGTTGGGTCACATATTCTATAGGTTTATTTCAGGTAGTAATTTTTTTTAAAGTTCTTAACTTCTGATTTTCCATTTTTTGAGACATTATCTCTCAATTTATAATTGTTATTTCCTTCTTCCTTGAGTGTTACCCCCTCAACTCGTGCCTTCTCACCGAAGGTGACATGTTGTGAAAACAATTGTAAGCTATTTTTCCATTAATTCTACAGCACCAGTAATAATCTTTGAACATCCACATTTCTAATGGATAGATGTTCTAGTCATAGAATTGTCGATTATGTCCATTGGAAGATATGACCACATACTTTTAATTGTAGAATGAGGGAAATTGATTCTAGAAGTTATTCATAACTTCTATTTGTTTAATGGATGAAACCCATATTTTCTTATAAATCCAAACATTCCCACCTTTAGTTGAGGAGGATACACAATTAGTAAAATAGATTTATTGACATTCTTAGTAGAATATGATTTCAGCTAACATTTCAAGTAAACTTTTTCAACCTCATGAGATGAATCAGTCTTAACTATCGTTTCCCTATGAAACTTTTCTTTAAACTTCTTCAAAGCACTCTCATCCTCAAGACACCATGAATATGTCTTTCTAAACTATTCTTCCTTAAAAATAGGTTTTTATCCTAGATCATTCACAATTTTCTTTCTTACATCATCACCTTAAACTTGAGGATTTTATATTCATCATGATGATAATATTATCCTTTGAGAAACACCTCTATATTTTCACGATTTCTCCATCCTTTCATAATAAATTGAGTTCTATATTGAGCTTAGTATTTTCCTCAAGACAAGCCTAAATTTATAATATAAAAAAATGTTCCATGTATTTTATTCACTATATTATTCTTAACCAATAAGGTTAACTCATGATTAACATAATCCATGTAGTTCACATGTTTTTCCATAAATTATCCTAAGATGATACCCCTTCCCATGATATATTTTCTTATTCCATGCTCAGTAGACTACAATTCTTTTTCTTGTGAATTTCCTTTTACTTTAGGCCAAATTCTTAGATTCTTTATTACTTTTATCCCAGTTCTTTTTTCATGTTATTTCTTTTGGATCCCCATAATCATGACCACTCTTTATCTTATGTAGGAAATTTCCATATTCCACCACCCTTAAAACATTTCGATGGATGTTTTCCTTTATAATTATATTTACATTTTTTGATGTTTCTTGTAATGAGAGACATTATTCTTATATAATATCCATCTATGTCATAATAATATTCCAAATAATTAGAAGACCTTTTAAATGAATTTTGTAATATTTTTCTTTATTATTCTTTTAAAATGATGTTGTTTTCTACATTTTATATGGAATAAGGATATTTCCCACATCATTTAGAGATAGATCATATTTATATTTTAATTATAACTTTTTACCATAAAATATGTCTAGAAAATTTCTCATCAACTTCTTGATAATAGTTGAATCCATCAAGGTATCACCATAACCTACGATGATGTTGGTGATTTATTTTACCCTTGGAAAATAATCATTTAGTGTTTTCATTAGATATTTTCATGTCCTCAAACAAACTTTATCAGATTTTCTATTTATGTCCCTTTACTTCAAAATTACCTTTTTAGATTATCTCAAGTTTATCCCAAGTCTCCTTAGCAGTTTGGCGACCCATTACCTTCTATTAGAATTTATCTAACAATGACATGAGAATAGTATTCCAATATTTTCCATAAAATTTTATATTGATTTTGTTGACAAATTTCATAGCATTATCTTTTTCTCTAGGTATAAATTATATGGAAACTCTAAAAAATTCAAGGAAAAGTGAAAAGAGATGGGGTATCATCCTATTCTAACATCCGTGAAAATTCTTTCCATAAAAATTAGGAATTCCTCTTCTATTAATTGAATATAAATTATTTTTTTTCAATAAATTAATCTTACATAGGGATCCTGATTTGATACCACTTGATATTCCTATGAATGGGTGGATCATTGGGATGGGGGATTGATATAATTACTGACCCCTTTTAATATTTTTTGATAACCTAAAATTAGACTATAAAATTTGTTTGATTTATGATCTTCTCAGAAAATAAACTCATCCTCACCCATATGTATGAAATAAAGAGAGTGAAATACAGAAAAGATATTTTACAAGGTTTAGTCGAAATATGAGAAATCCATTCCTTTATATGTTCAGTTATTTTCTAGATCCATATATTCTCCACTAATAATATTATTATCAATTAAAAGTGGGGTGATATCATTATCATCCAGAGCCTATAGTTTATCCCGCACAAGATGTCTCCTGGAAGAATTGTACTAGCTACCACCTATTATAATGATACTGCCTCCAATATGACAATGATTTCCCTATGTTCTAGTTACTTTAGAAAAAAATGTAGATATTTCTATGAGACATATAATAAGTAGAACTATGATCTATCTCATGATTGAATCATTTGGAATATGATGTCCGTAACACCAATCACTGGAAGTTGTACATCTGGCGCCTCAACATGTAAACCTCCTAAATTTAGTCACCTCCCCATCTCATCTATATTCTTTGAAAATTATTATCTTCTTCAACCCAATATATTATTCTGAATTTATAGGTTAGGATCCTCATGATAATCATTGATCTAAATAATTCTAGCATAAGCAGTAACAACAAAAAGTCATGAATGAACTCAGTCCCCCTTATATAAAAAAATTTGCTTTGATAAAACATCACCATGAGATCTTAAAACTATGAGTCCTTCACTTCTCTCAATATTTTATTTACATCCTTAAAATACCCTAAATACATCGAGGTCAATAGTCTTCTCTAAGTCTCCCATAAATCTCAACTTACATTGTGGTATTTCCTTCATGAATTTTTAACCTTTGAACATCTATCTTTGTACCATCATAATGATTTTAAATTCACATAAATGATATAATAAGAATCTATAGCATCTTATGGCCCCTTATCTTATGAATCTTTATCATGAAGTTTTTTATTTTTCTCTATAAAATCATACAGTGCATTTGGATCTTTTAACATGCTTTGACATAGATCCTAGGCATCCTATGTTCTCTATCCATTACTCGAACATATATTTTATATTTTCCATTGACATGTAGTATCTCAACATAACATTCGACCACCTTATCTTTCGATAATCTGGACATGGGTCATTTTCTTTCCTTTCATCCAATGATGATATCTTCCAATCAGTTTATACTCCAGTTTCATTCATCATTCAAACTGTTGGACTTAAGAAGTTATTAATTTTGAATATCTTTTGCTGAATATCCACTTTGATGGTTCTTCTCTCATGATAGAAGAGCTCCTGATTTTATTCTGTTCCTCCATCCTGATAGGCACTTTGATCAGTCATTCAAGCTTTTGATAGTTTTTCCTTTTCACAAGTTTAGGCCATCCACATAACTGACTACTTTTAGTGATTTGATATTTGGTCTCTCTCTTTACTGTATTAAATATTTTTACTTGTCAACACTTCATCAATACATGTGATCAAAGTATATTCACATCATAGTCTTTAATTAAGTGAATATTTCATGCTTATCTAACACCAAATCATCTTTCGGTGTCTAAATTTCTGCCTCTTATTCCAATAACCTAGCTTCTGATGATATCACTGATCACCAAATCATCTCAGGCACCCTCAAATTCTGATGAAACCTCCTTTAGGAACTCATCCCTTTAGATTTATTGATTCCATTCCTCATTAATCACATCTTTCTGGAGTAGTTGTGATTCATATTACTTTGAACATGTAGTTCACACATCATCTTACTTGATTCCTGAACAACTTAGATGGTTCAGTCTTTATACTCCTCATAAAATATGCCTTATTGTTCGATAAAATAACAACATAGTGTCTTCTGCTCATCATTTGGTAGTATAAATTTCAAATCCTTTAACTCCAATGTAATTGGATCATGCATATCTTAACTAATAAAGTTGATGGAACATGAGTATCTTCTGGTAAAATGATCAGATGTCACGACTCATAACATACGAACAAACCACTAAATCCATTGGATTTAGTCCTCTAGAAAATAAATCTTCATCTTCCACTAAAATTTAAAAACATTCTTTCAACCGAAGAAAACAATTATTCCTTATAAATTTTTCACAAAAAATACAGCACCTTCATAACCCTATGAGAACCTCAAATTTTTTGTGATATGCTCCATTTTTTTTCTTGTTTAATCATTTTTCATGCTATTCAGTAGTGGAAACATCAACTGGGAAAAGAATTTAATGTGAAATATTTGAAACACTAGTAATCCTAGTCACAATGAGGGTGGTGTGAGGTGATAAAGTACATGTTTTTTATATGCACATCATCTATTTATGTATGTTTATTTGTTCATCTCAAATGTTGTCATTCCTACCATATCATGATATTAATAAGTATGATTTGTTAATTGTGTGAAATAGGAGGGTGAAGTGGGGGATATAAAGAACATCGGGAAAAAGAACTAGAGGAAATTGAACACCGAATTCAAGAATCTATGGTGGTGATAACAACTAGAAAATGATTTCCAAAACAAAACAAAACCTAAAACATTGAGTTTTTATGAAGGAATATGATGATTTGTATGATGAGTTTAGAAACCCAAAGAAGAAATCTCTTGAAAAATCCCATCATGAAGAGGTTAGAAAATGGATTTCTTGGCGTAGGGGCATGCAGGATAGGAGGTTGAGCAAGTGGGTAATAGAGGAGAGAGGGGTAGTAGAGAGAGGGGATGTGGAGATACGGAGATGGATCAGAACTGAGAATAGGATAACTGAGATAGACCCAAAAGTATAAGCAGGGAGAGAGATTAAAAAAGGAACAAGGAAGAGATTATGGGAATGACCATGATCATGATCATGACCAACATAAGAATCACTATTATGTTCTAGTTTTTAAATCTCTTAAAACTGTTTTAGAGTATTCTGGCTCGAAAAGTAGTTTGTTTCATGGATCTGGGATCTATATTATTTTTTTATGATGGTTTAGGGGGGAGTTTCATATTTGTGTCGGTTCTTACATTGTGATGTATGTTCTATTTTTATGTATTTCTCATACTAAATAATATATTCCACTTGCAATGAAAACGATGTTTTACTGGTTAATCAACCATGTTTGGTAGTGTAAAATATTGTTTGTACCTAGTGAACCCCTGAGAGACCATTTACAACTGCAAAAAATATTTTTCCCCTTCAGTTGAAATTTTTTATTTAATATATGTATGTATGAATAAAATTTAAAGGGTTATTTTAATTTAAATAATTATTTTATTTAAATAATTTTATAATAATTATATTAAATTCATCTTTATTTTAAATAAAATAAAATAAATATATTTCTAAACATATTTTTTAATTTAAATAATTATTTATTTAAACTTAGTAATTGAAAAGAAGTTTTAAAAATTATTTTTTTATATTATTAAATTTAAGAAATATTTAGCAATAAATACAAATTTATTCTAATTAATCTAGAGATTCAATTAACATTTAAAAAAAATTGTAGACCCACTTATATTTTGAGATGACCATGTGTACATATCGATTGAACCCAACCTGGATTAAATCGGGATTGAGTACCATAAAATTTTATTTTAACTGGGTTAGGGTGTAATGATTAGTGACATTATGGGTTTGTGGAATTCATGTTTTAAATGTGACGTCTTGGAAGGGATTTGTTGAGTTTTGGGATGCCTTGTAAAGATATCTCATGTAATAAGCTGTAATAAATCCCATCGAAATCCTAGTGGAATCTCACTGAGAGTCCCGTGGGAAGTCGAGGCTATCAGGAACACAATGGGTCATCAGAAGCTCGGTGGAGGTTCATTGGGAGTCCAATCGACTATGGATTGTTTTTATTGTTTTAAAAAAATAATTATTTTTTGAAAATACAATGTTGGGGGGGGGGGGGGGGGGTTCCACTACACTAGCCACATGATATGAGGGTCACTCCCTCTTTATATTTTTTTTCCTCCTTGCCATCTCATCATACGATTTATGAACCATTTGTAGTAATGGATTTACTCGATGCATCCTAGTATTTATATTTTCTCTCACTCATTGTCAATAAATCACCATAAATCCTTAATAACTTCTATTTTGGGGAATTTATTATATTCTTCAATTTTCGATGGATGAGGGAAAACCAAACAACCATACTAAAGGGGATACCTCCTATAATTAAGTGGCAAGTGGTCCCTAACATATAAAAAGATATGTTTTGTGATTGTGTGTGTCATGTGCTTGTGTTCTTGGGTGTTCAGG
Organism: Viscum album; assembly: GCA_963277665.1. NCBI lineage: Eukaryota > Viridiplantae > Streptophyta > Magnoliopsida > Santalales > Viscaceae > Viscum > Viscum album. Next base: position 686,286,597 of record OY728137.1, on the reverse strand, counting down.
TCAAGGAAACCCCAATAGGGAACAAGAGCCTTGGGAATATTAGGCTCATACATAAATTATAAATAATAAAACTTAAATATTATTAAAATATTTATTATTTATCCACATTAAATCTCTTACATTCTCTTTAGTATATGCAGTCACATAAGGATATATATCAAAGATAGGGGTGAGCTAATATACCAATAAGGGGAGGGATAACATAAAAGGAAATAGAGACATTACTAAATAGTACATGGGTAAAAATAACCATCCTAATCATGTCATAAGCATGAGATCATCTTCATAAGAATGAGGGAAACATTTTTTAATGAAATTGAATATGGTATATACATAATAATGAAACATCATAACATAGTGGTCAAATACCGTAGACATTTTTAAACAAAGATAACATAATTTTCACACATAAAACACATTGTATCATGAGATATATCACATTAACCAATGAATTAGAGTGCTATATAATTCCAGTCCCACCCATCACATCATAAAATACTCATAATTGTTCATGAAAAAATGGATGGATAACAATCGTAATCATGAAATAACTCATGGAAATGAATGAATTTCTTAAAGGATTTTATATATAATACTTCATGAAATAAACATTAGGATACCCAAATGAATAAAGTATATCATACTTTTTCTTATAAGATCATTTTATTTTTGAAAGTGAAAACAAATCAAGTGGACTCAATAGATGTTTTGTAAATTAAATTATTTTTGAAAAGGCATTGTAAATGACATAGAAAGAATGTCCTTAGAATAAGTGGAAGAATATTTAAAGGAAATATTTTGGATATTAGAGGAACATTGATAATTCTATATCGAGAATATATTTTTGAGTGTTTAATGTGTAGATTTTTGTATTTAATTGATTAATCTATTCAATTTGTGAGTTTATTGACTTGATTAATGTACTATAAAAGGAAACATCTAATATGTAAAAAAGGATTGAAAATTTGTGTAAATTAGATTAAAGACATTTTGCGCTATGAGAGAAGTGAAGTGGCGTGAGACTAGAATTTTGAAGTCGAAGTAAATCTAAAAATTCTGGAGCAGTGCACCTACACGACCTGTACCTTCAGTACATGACATGTAGTTTCAGATCCTGACATGCCATAGACCATGTAGAACAAGTTAGGATGAGCATACGTGTTGTGAATGACCAGTACACATCATGTACCTTTAGTACATGATGTAAAAGAAGTCAATGTTTCAAAATAATGAATGAGATTTGCGCAAGATTCTTGTGGATTTGGAGGCAACATGGATAAGGAGTACACAATGTGTAACCCAAGTACACATTGTATATGTGTTCAAATTTAAAAAATCTCAACTGAGATCTATGCATGCATCATACCGATTCAAAAAAAGTGGATCACCATTACACGTCGTGTACTCACAGTACATGTCATGATAGATGTTGGGAAGAACCCAATTGATTCCTATAAATAGAGTAACTAGATTGTGGTTCAAGGCATTGGGATTTGGCTAAAGACCAATGCCTAGAGTGAAGCTGATACTCTATTTTTTTGTTTTCCCTTTTTGATTTCTTTTCTCCTTCCCTCTAATCCTCCCATTTCTAGGATGATGGGGTAATCCCACCATGTGCTAGGGTGATGTAACCAAAGGGAGAAGATGCATTGGATGTTGTCATTTTTCTTATTCATGTATTTGGTTTGTGTGATTTCATCCGTCAATTTCAAATCCTTTTCTTTTTCTCTTATTGTGACCATATATATTTGAATCATAAAGGAACATACAAATTGTGAAACTCATAACCCTAAAGAAGCATGAACTTTGTCAACTTTAGGAGAAATATGGTTCAAATATGGTATTAATACAAGCTTTATTCGGTAACATGCTAAACTAGCAGACAAAGAGAAATAGGATATTTCCATGTTAAGTAGGAGATACCACTGTCATTGAATCTACCTTGTCTTGATTCCAACACAGATAATGAATCAATCAATCTATTTTCCAACATCAAATTGCACCCGAACCCTGATATTAAATTACCCCGACACACTTTCCAAATCTATTTTCAACAGAAAAAATCAATTTTACTTTCTTTCTTATTATGATTTCATCAAATAAAATCAAACCCATATACTCTCAACTGTTTCTTAAATTACATATTTAAAAATTCTAATCAAACTAATCTCACTGTCTCTGTGGGTTCGACCTCGAACATTCACTTTAATACATTCATAATTAATCGAGTAAGATAGTTTGAGGTTATAATTTTTTTTAATAGTACTGCAGGGAAGTGAAAATTCCCCATGGGGCTATCAAACATTTATTCTGAAATCATTGTGGAATAAAAGATAACCCAAAATAAAGAGTTTGGGTTTGAGAATCCCCTTACCTTAAATCTCATTTTATTTTGACATTTTTCTACCTCCTAAATAATAAAAATATGTTTATTAAAACAATGAAATGGAAGTAATTTTTGTTAATTTATGTCACTATTTATCAACTACAATAATTAGATTATATTTCTTAATTTATATTATTGAAGTTAAATCATTTTGATATCATTTTTTCCTTAAAAATTGCCCATTTGGCTTCGATTTCTGTAGTTTATTAAAGGAAATTTATAAATAAGTATAATTAATCATATAATCATAGAATAAATATATTTAAAAATTTATATATCATAAATAATTTATTATTAAAATCTATAAGGTTGGTGATAAGAAAATAATTGGCAACGTCCTCGTTGGCGGTTAACTAACAGTTAATGGGACATTGTCTAAGGAGGAGGTACGTGGATTATGAAATGTAATTACATATTAGATATGATTATTTAAATTGTATAAAATCATTAATATAATGTAAAAATAATAATTTTAGAAGATTTGAGTTTGTAAGGGATAGATAAAAGAGGAAGATAAGAGAAACATGAAAAGGAGAGTTGATGAAAATATATCCTCTTCTCGATGTTTCTTCTCTTATACAACACTAATCTCCCTTGAAAATTATATATGGTTACTACAGAACGTCTATAAGGATTATAAGGGGTTTTTGAGAGAGTATTTGGTCGTATATTTGTCTTTTTCTAGTGTATGTGAAGTTGTTTTCCAAGGAGAGGGAGATGAGTTATTTATTCTTGATGAGATGAATATTTTTAGAATAAAATACTATATATAAGGTAAACCTTGTAACAGTGATATTAATGGGAGTATGGATCATATATATAAAAATACAATGGTTTTATAAATTTAAATCATTTTATAATTTGAATTCAATAGTTCATTAAAAAGGAAAGTGGGAAAAAAGAAAAGTTGTTATTTTAATGGAATACTTTAAAATTTAGACTTTAGAAAAAATATTGTTTGGTTTGAAAAAGATGTTTATCATATTTAAATGAATTATTTATAAAATTTCATATATTATTGGTTTAAAGACGTTTTCTATAATAGATTAGGTCATTATTACAAGATGGATTATTTCATTTATAGTACATTAGTTACGAAAAAACTATATTTCTTACTATTCACCTGAAAATTAAAGTATTTCAGAAAATTACCAAAAAAATAAGCCTCAGAAAATTTTGAAATTATGATTTCAAAAATAATATTCAATTTATAATTTTTTTCAAACATGGGTTATTTTAATCTTTAATATAAAAATTATGATTTTTTACTAAATACCTTAAAATACGATTTGATAAATACGCGCTTATATTTTATTTGAGTTTTTAATATTGATATTTATTTTATGGAATAATAATATTTTTAATTTCTTAAATTACTCAAGATAAATTTTATTTAAATTATTTTTTATGATTTCTAGGTCAAATTACTATTCCAACTATCAAGTTACTATTCCCAAACGGTCAGGTTACTATTCTCAATGGCCATATTACTATTACAATGGCCACATTACTATTCCAACTATCATATTATATCATATAAATACCAATCCATTAATTTATTTAAACTTAACTAATTTATTTTTGGGGTTCTATATTTTTATTTTCTAAGATGTTAATAGGTTTAATATTATTTTGTTTCATTTCTATTGTGTTGGCCTTGGGGGCGATGATTATAGTAGATTGGGAGGACCCAAATTTTCCCATTCAACATTTCTTAATTTAAATTTTTTTGGTCCCATAGTAATGTTTGTAATTTTTAGAGGTATAGTTGTTGATTAATGTAATGATTTACATTAATGAAATAATTTTTTATCGATTTATTTATGTGTTTCATGTGTCTGACACTATATAACACACATTTATTTCTAGAAAAAAATATCATCTACAAACTCTTGGTTGTTACATTATTCCCCCATTTAGAAAATTTTCACTTGAAATTTCAACTCATATTCTCGGTTGTGAATAGGTGAGGGTACTTCTGTTTCATTGTTTCTTCTGGTTCCCATGTTACATATTCATATTTATGGTTCTACCATAACAATTTAACAAGGATAGTTGTATTATTATATACAACTTTACCTCTACGGTCCAAGTTTTCACTATCTTCTCCTTGTATGAGACGAAACTCTCCATTAGTACTACCTAAGAATTCATTACATGTGAGGGGTCGGATATGTATTTCCTTAAGAGAGATATGTGGAACACATCATGAAATTGAGCCATATTTGGTGTAAGTTCTATATGATAGGCCACTGATCCTATACAATCAAGGATCTAAAATGGTCTAATATACCTAGGTATAAGCTTTCCTTTCTTTCCAATCCGAATTCTTCTCTTCCATGGTGATATTAGAAGGAAAACATTTTCTCAAACTTCAAAATGAAAGCGCCTTCAATGATTTTCTGCATAGATCTTCCTCCGACTCTGAGTAGATTTTATATGTTATTGGATGGATTGAACCTTCTCTGTGATCTCTTCCACAAGATCGGGTACAAGTAGCTTTCATTCCACAACTTCATCTTAATTGGTACGAGTTCTACAACGCTTTCCATACAGAGATTCATATGGAACCATTTGAATACTTGAGTGGAAGCTGTTGTTGTATGAGAACACATCTAATGATATATATTGATCCCATACTCCTTCAAATTATATTAAATAGGATCTAAACATTCCCTCAAGTGTATGAATGGTCATTTCAAATTGGCCATATGTTTGGGGGTGATAGGACATACTAAAATTAAATTTAGTGTTCATAGCATATTGAAGACTTTTAAAAAGTTTATAAGTGAACATTGGATCATAATCAAAGATGATGAAAAGTGGTACCTCGTGCAACCTCACCACTTTACGTACACCTTAGCAAGTTGTTCAAGAGAGGATTTTTCCCAAATATCAATGAAGTCAAAAATTTGGTGAGTTGATCTATAACAACCCAGATCACATTGTTTCCTTTAGATGTATTTGGGATAGCAATGAAAAAGTAAATAGTGATGTTCTACAATTTCAATATTGGATTGGGTAATTTTTGAAACATCCCCTTAGACTTCTATAACTATGACTTAACTTACCGACATACCATGCACTTTGGGGACTACTAAAATATTTATTTATTCACAGTTATCAATGGTGTGCTCTATGGTGCACCAATGTGCCATGGATAACAACAAAGACCGTTACACTAAGAAACACTTGCACAATATCATAGTTGGGATGGCGTGTTGTGGCATGTGTGATGGTGCACCATTTCACAATGTGTAATTTTTTGTTCCATTGCACCATCTTATTTTTTTTTTTTTTTGTTTTTTCTTCACTTTTTCCACCACCCAACCGAAAAGTTATTTCAATATTTGTTAAAGAACCCTGTTGCAAGGCAAACGACACCCCTTCTCCCCACTAGTTTGTGTGACACAATGATTTGGTTTCATGATCGAGTAAAACCAGTGACCCTTACACCTCCTCAACATCCATCCAGTGATTGAATTGAAATGATTTGTTATTTGAATGACTTAAGGATATTTACTAACAATAGATTATTTTTCAAAATTAAAATTTCACAAAAAAGTATAAATATTTTTTATTTTTATAATTGCGGCTATTTTTGTTATCTATACCATTATTATTATTATTAATATTTGAATACATGCCATTTGTAAATCGCAATTTGATATTTCCATGCACCATGCACCATGAAATATGATTTTGTGACATAGTCCCTTGTCACCATTATGTGCTATGCGCCATAAATAACTATGGATAGAGTGGAATGAATTTTTCTAATGAATGGTTATTTTAAATATTTCATGTGATAATATTTGATTTCTGATATTATGTGATGTATTTTCTGTAATTACCTCCATTAGTCCATGGACATTAAATGATTTCTGAATTGGAGGAGTCACTAATTGATCTCATACATTCCTCCCTATATTTCAGAGTAAACTAATTAACAATGATGTTCTAGAGTAGTGCCATGGGGAGACTATAACCTCATATCATAGTACACACAAATATGTTAGGAGCTACACTGATGAGATAATCCCTATGCAACATCCATGAATCCACTAATCTTAGTATTGGGTTCACAAATTGTCTAAGGAATTTGAAACCTAATAAAATAGAATGGGGAAGTTAGATTCAAGATGAATATGGTGCACAAAAAGTTAAAAAAAAAATATAACATGTTTCGATCCACCATGAACATACTTGCATGATGAGAACCCCACTAGAAGAATTTATTTCTAATGAATGAATACAATTATATTACAAGATATGAAAATATTAAAGGATTTGAGAATTTATCCAAGGATCAGATCTAACTAAACTGAATGATAGTGGTGAAATCTGTCATGTGGAGCAAGTAATTCAAGTTCCTTGACAGACTCACCATAGACAGATGAATTTAAGGACACAAAATCATACATGAAACCAATAACTAAAATAAGAAAATAATAATAAACTTACTACAACACCATGTTCTAATTCCATATGTTAGAAGAAGCACAAATGGTGCTCAAGATTCCAATGTTTTCTTTAATGTAAGCTCATACCACAAAAAAGGCTGAATATCCTTCAATTATCTCTACCAAAATCCTAGATTAGGTTCAGTAACTTCAAGGATAAAATTTATTTAGTGTCCATCAAGAATCTGGGAAATTAACTCCTTCACACTCGGATCATGATATTTCTTTCCAATGGGAATCAAAAACATCCCATTTCTTGACCGAAACCCTCACAACACATCGAATTTTCTATGATAATACCTAAGGTGAAATTATGATGGATGTTGAGGTTTCAGTGAGTCAAGAAATGAACGTGGGATACGAACCATATGGACAACCCATATGGAAGAGATGGTTTAACTGATAGCCGAGACACAACTAGGATGACCCCGTGACGTCACATGATTCACCACCAAAATGTAACACAGGTATGGTAACATTAATGAAATCATGGATTTACCTATACATGACCTAAGAATTACCCTTATGTAAGCCATAAATTTCCCTTACATAACAGATCAGCTTACCATTATGAAACATTGGACTAACCTCAAGCATCATACGAGTTAGCTTTACTTGAGATCTAGCTATAGGGTTAGAAAAACCCTGGAATTAAACATTTCAAAACAATTAATTTTGAATTGAATTTTTCATAAAAAATTGAGGCACATAAATCATGCAATAAAATTAAGAGATCAAAAACCAAAAAATAATACATATTTATTAGATTTTATTTCCAAAAAAATGAATACTATAAAATTTACAAATATTCACCATTGAAATAAGAGTAAAATAGAAATATGTTCTTGAAAACTAGGTCATTGAAATGATACTACATTAAAAATTCCAAAAAAATGCATAAAATTCAACAATTGAACATGATTAGTCAAACAATTGACTAGATTTTTTAAATTATGTATCACAATGACACATAGCATCCCAGTTTCAATGACATCCCGGGAAAAATGCAATCTAATATCTACGTGTTTTGATCTTCCATGGAAAACATGATTTTTAGAAATATGTAATTTATACTGACCATCAAAAGAGACATCTATATTACAAAATGATAAAGATAGTTAATTAACTAAATCTTTTACCCAAATTTCTTCTTCAAGTGCTTCATTTAATGCTATGTATTCATCCTTGGTGGTATAAAGGGAAATAATGGATTTAATATGACATTTCAATGAAATAAGACCACTACTAGAAAATAATACATAACCAGTAATGGATTTTCTAATATCTATATTTGTAGCATAATCAGTGTCAAAAAAACCAAAAAACATCTTGTCTATATAAATCATTTTTTCTAAAAAAAATATAAAAATAAGAATAAACCGACACATAGTTGAGTAACCATTTTAATGCATGCCAATGGGGCTTTTTGGGACTTCCTGTAAACCTGATCAAGGTAAAAATGAAGATGGTTGTATATGGACAAGAGAATATCATGGAATACATGAGGCCACCTACTTTTTTTGAACATGGTATTTTTCCCATTAAATCAATGTAAATATCTATTTTAGGGGATTATGGCAATGAAAAATTTAAGTGTTGACTTAAATTCACACAAACAAGATTCAAATTATCTATAAAATACCTTGTTAACACCTTATGAAGATAAGATGATTGAGAAAAATACAAAACCCTTCCATCTTTTTCCCCAATGACTTAAATACCAATAATTTTTTTATTGCACAAAATATTCCATTTAAAAGGTACTATGCAATTTATTTTTTTCATTTGAATCATTACCACGATATATTTAACAATTACAAGTATATTATTAACATAGATGAGTAAACAAAAAAAGAAATGTTTTAAATATTTAATGTAAAACCAAACATCATATTTAATTCTTATAACGTGTTTAGTCATAAAAGAATAAAATTCCTTATACCATTTTCTATATGATTGTTTAAGGTAAAAAAACAATTTTCATAAAAGGAACACTTTATTTCATTTAAAATATATTGAAAAGACATCAGGTGGTATCATATAAATCTTTTCATCTAACATACCATATAAGAAGTTAGTTTTAACATCAAATTATTCAACATGAAAATAATTTTGGGTAGAAAAGTATAACAACAATTTGATGGAGGAATGCTTGGAAACAGGTGAAAAAATACCACTGCAATAATTTTATTCACATTGGGAGAATATCTTTACGATAAGTCCAACTTTTTATTTAATTTTATATTCACTGGTCTTGTCTTATTTATTCTTAAAAATCCATTTACAACTTATAATTTTCTCATTATCATGTTTATTAACAATTTTTTATGATTGGATTTCATGAAGATAATCCATTTCATCTCTCATGAAAGAAATTCACTACCAACTTCATCAGACTTAATATCTTGTTTATTTTTTTTTTGGTTTATCAATGCCTATGTAAAATCCTATATTAAAGGAAAAATGTAGTGATATCAGCCTATTTAATCTTGGTTGGATGAATAATGGTTCTTTGAGTCATATCACATGTCAACTAGTAGTCTCTCAAGTCACCACCTCTCTCAAGATTAGACTCAGATTCAGATACAAAAAAATGTTATTGATCAATGTGAGTTGGTTGGGGTGGATAGTGAAGATAGATTCAGGTTCAAGTTGTATTTATTTTTCTAATTTAACCTCAACACCTACAAGTTCAGATGAATCAGACTTGACAGGATCAGAATCCTTCTGTTTAGAAGCACAAACCTCATAGAAAAAAATATCATAGATGATTATACATTTCTAAAAACCATTCTAATCTACCCAAATCCTATAACCTTTTACACTATGTGGGAATCCCACAAAGTCACATTTCACAGCCCTGGGTTTGAGTTTATCAATCCTTATGTGACCATAGGTAGTACAACCAAAAAACCTAAGATGTACTAAACTAGGGGGTGAACTAATTCACATCTCTTCAAGGGGTCTAAAACCATGGAATATGAATACAATTAAATAATCATTTTTCAACAAGTATTTTCATCAGACCATATTAACCAAAATAAAGACTATATTCCTCTAGTTCAAACAAAAATAAAATAAACTGATGGGGAATTATGTGATGAACCTTACAAGGCTTACATGATACACTTCAAGATTTGTCATCGATTCTGATGGGGTGATAAATCATTTCTTTGGAAGACTAAGACCCCACCTATGAAAATCAATGTAAATATGAGACTTTGGCAGTTATGAAGAGATATTATGATGTGATCTAAAATTTTAAATGTAGTTGGGATATTCCCAATGGTCCCATGGGAAGAATTATAAAAAGAGAAGGATGGATCAAAACTTTGGGAAGGACCCTAACAATGAAAAGGGAGTGAAGAATATATAACCACCTTATACTATAAATATGGGAAAAGTTAATTAGTTAATTTTATTCAAGGAAATGGGATGTTTTGTAAATGTGGGAAGGTTGGCCACATTTCTCTAAACTTCCATGGAAATGAAAATGCACAACCCCTTAGTGCTGATAATAATGGAAAGATGGTGAAAGAACATCCTACAATGAATGGAATAAAGTGTGGAGAGCATTTTCACCTTTTTAACTAGTTCCAAAATCCAAAATTGATATAGGAAAATTGATTCCATGATAAATTGGAAAAGTTTATGTTGGAAAAAATAAGAGGATGTAATTTCTTTTAAGGAGGAAAGAATGTAACGACCTGAAAAAAATATCTTCATTTATTAATGTTAATATTACCTCTTAATAGCCTTTTTCATGTTATATAATATAATATCATAAAAATAATTTTAAATTTAATAATAACCTTTTTACATCATGTATTGAGATGAACTTTTAAAACTGTGAATAGTATTTAACAGAAAAAAATAACTAGAAACCAATAATACATTATTTATTGTTACATCCAGTCACCAACAATACACAATATAATATATAATATTACAATGGGAAGAATAATAGAGAATAAATAAATTAAAATATATAAAATTGTGTCACCTCGATCTTCTAAAATCATCCCACCCATGAACAACACTATAAAAAATAAATGGAGAGTTGGTAATACATTATTCATTTTGGAAGTGATATTAAACATTCGTTTAAATCAAAGTGAATGATAATGTGTAAGAATGATGGTGTATTTATAGGGGAGTATGATCATATACATTTATTTTTTTCTTCTAATACAATTTATCAACATTATGACCATTAGTCAATAAAATAGTTGTTCATTGTTTTTTTATAAAGACACATGTAATTGATCATTGAGATTTTTTGATAATCCAAAATGTATTATTTTTATAGAATATAAAAATATTCTATTAAAAATATGTTTAATTTTTATGTTTAAAATAAAATTTATTTCATGAAATAATCTTATAAAATTATTTTGAAATGATAATATATTTTAATGAAACCCTAGGTTATTTTTTTAATGTTCAGAATGTTTGTTTTTTCTATTAAATTGTTAATTTTCAATAAAAATTTTATATCTAAAATTTAAAATTATCATACTTAAATAATTATTGTTATTAAATACAATTTATTTTTTGAATGAGTGAGTCAAAATTAGTATAGAGTGATTTTTGGGAATTTTCTGGTGAAATGGTGAATATTACTGCTTTACAAGCACTGCGATTCTATGACATAATTATTATAACAACATGATTTAAAATATTTTATTTAATTTTATTTAATAAAAATTTCATTTTATAAGAATAAAAATGAATTTATAAATATTAATTTTAGTTTATAAATTTATTCTTTACGTTTTTTGATCAAAAAATTGGATTTTTTGAAATAAAATTTATTTTTGGATTCTGCGCATTAATTAGGTTGGATTGAAGGAATGGTTCAGTTTTGGAAGGCCTTGAACGTCCAAAAACACTCTTATTTTATAGTCCATAAAAATGGTTTCAATTTATTCCACTCACAATTTTTTACCTTATAAAATTAAATAAGCATTATTTAACCCTTAAAAAACTACCCATCCTCAAGTATAAATACTACCATTTCCCCTTTACTGTCTACTCATAATCCATAATCTATTAACTTATATTCATTTTAAATCTTACATACTCCCACCCAAATTCCCTCAAGGTTTCAAGGTTCCTCCCTCATGTTTTTGGAAGAAAATCATTAAAGTAGGTGAATTCTCCTCTTCTCTCATTTTCATTCATGTACCTTCCTTTTGTGAGTCTTCTAAATGTCAATGATTATTTATTTTCATGAACTTTTGATCTAAAAATTACTTTCAAAATGGGTTTTTAACAATGGTATACCTCTATTATCTCTCATTATTCCTTTTCTATAATCCATATTGAATATCATTATAATATTGAAATCATTTCATCATTTTTTTAAAATTTTCGTGAAATATTCTTATATTGTGAATAACCAAACCTATTATTTACCCAATGGAATTCACGTAAATGTTAATATCATATATTTATCTGTGTATTTACATGTATTAAACCCACATTCCATTTTCATGGGTTAAAAACTATTCAAGTCTTTAAGAACTTATATAGTCATTGTTTTCATATGAAACTAGTTCATTATTCTCCTTGGGTTATTGATAAAATGATTTATTATAATCAATATGGATAAAATGAATTAATAAATATGAAGGGTGAACCACGATATTTCTCTAATTAATTGGTTAAATAAATTAGCTCTATACAAGACATGTTTTACAATACCATGGTAAATAATCTTGGTAATTATGATTTATGACACCCTGGAGATAAACCTCGATGATATGCTTATGAATGTATCATTTTTATATTGTAGCCACATTTTCATGTTATGATTAATGTTATTTATATTTTGATATTCCTCATGTTTATATGATCATTTCATATTGATATCCATCTTAATCACATGCTATATATCTTCTTTGTTTATTCCCCCATTAGGATTTACCTTCACCCTTATCTTTTATGCATGTCCTCAGGATATGAGATGTAGTAAAAGTTACATAGGATAAACCTATGAAAAAGTATTTCAAGTGGATTATAATAATTTTTTATGATTTTTTGTATTATTCTCTCATTTCCAAGACCCTAAACCTCAAAAGACCCTCTGTATTTATAAATGTTCTATCATTCAATGAAAGGTTTATGAAAAAAAGGTGGCTCTCCATAAAAATGATCTCTTTCCATACTGATAATGTAGTTATTTGTGCATGTGATATTATTTGAATAAATAAATAACTATGGAAATATAAATAAAATAACAACCAATGTTACCTACCTCATCTCGATGCTAGAATATCTCTAATCACATCATGTGGACTATTCCAACCCACAAATGAGGTACCATACCGTTGTTGATCTGTAGGTCTGTGAACCCAATCGACCATACCTGCTTTGACCAACATTGGTTGTCTCTAAGCATGTCTCAATTATTGTACTTTCCAATATCATCAGGCACCAAATCCATGGAAGCCCTCAAAATTTCCCTCACAACTATACGGACATAACCCACGACAGTCCTAACCAAGCTTCAAATCCATGGAAACCCTAAATAGTACCCTGATGACTCTTGGGACATAACCCACAACATCAAAAATAGTATAATTTAGGTTCCAAATACTTTTAATCCCATAAAATGACCTTTAGACTATGAGGATGTAACCCATATCAGCCCAAAATAAGCTACAAATCCATGGAATCCCCAAAGAGTAGTATCACATACTTCCCCTACAGGAGTTTTCCCAGCAATGTACCACAGAACACCCCTAAAGGTTATTTTTCGATACTCAAAAAAAACCCTTCCCTTACTGGCATTTTCCGCATCAATATATAGGAATCCATGAGGGTGTATTCCAATTCAAATAAAATAAACACCATCCCAACATGCATCTTCCAAAAACCCATATAAAATAAAATGATACAAGGGTTGGACGAATGCCTAAACCAATCATAGATACCAATATCCCATCAGCTCACAAGTATGGTATGGGTTCTAAGGTGACACCTATAATTATCTCTAATATTCTCTGGATGTAACCATAGTGGGTCAGCCAGTCATCGGTTCACATACCATATCCTTCAAGGACACGTCAGAAGGTATGCACCCAACATGGGGTCCTCAGTCTCCACCTAGTCTAATAGGACATCATGGTTGTTCTACACACTCAAACCTCTCATCCATCCCATGGCCAAACCACCTAAGAAAAATATCTCAAGAGGAACACATATCACTTCAATGATCCCATGGGATCCAAGGTGTCACTACGATCATATACAACCCACGAGGCTAGAACTCTCTCTCCAAGTAATTACACATTTGTGGAGAGGTATTAAGGGTGTTCTTTATAATGGATTCAAGGTTAATATTACTCTATCCACACCACATAGTGGTTTTGTACATCCAAAGGAAACACAACAATAGTTCTCACCTTGACGATCGATGGTCGAGGAAAGTAAGATAGAACAAGGCCACATGGAATTAGAATTTCATCACTTCTGAGTTAAGGCCCGCTTATTTGATTAAACATTTTAATTTTTTATAAAACAATTTAATTAATTAATTAAAATGGTACAAAAACATTATTGAAATGATGTTACATCACATGGATTATGAATAGGTGTTAAGCCACAATGAAAATACTAGGGAACACCTAGCAATTTTGATAAGATCTTCATTTTATTTTAGAAACATCTACTGGTGATTCCAAGGCATGTCCATGCCTATCAACGTCCACTCTGACCTTGAATTGATGTAAGCAGATCAAACTCAAGGAAAAAACCAAACATTAATTAATTATAACATTTATTATTTATTGAATATTTTTTTTCTAAAATAAACACAATCATTTTTTGGTCATCGGTTCCCCATTATGTCAGAACCACGATTAACAACCCGTGGGAGGTTTGCAGCAGTCTCCCAGACTCATCATGGATGGAATACCTATTATGAGACATCAGTTCATAGCTCAAATTAAATTAATTTTTATGTGATAAGATAAGAAAAATCTTTTCGGTGACATACCACATCAACATATTGAGATATTACATGTAAACAACGTCCTAAGACGTCCCTTCACCAGGAAGAGTAGAAGCACTATGAGGATCGATTGATTCCACCATTGTTGGTGGAATATACATCAGATACATAAATCTAGAACCAAATTAAATTTGGAATTATGAATAAGGAGTGAATATATCAATGAATTTGGAAACACGTCTTAATGTAACATGTTTCTCCCTTTAAAACAATCCCCATGACGCTGATTGAAGGGGAGAAGAAGGGGAAGGAACCCCTATCCACATAAGAGAAATTAGGGGGAGGATTGGGGTTTCCACCATAAAAAACATGGGGGGGTGGGGGAGATTCATTTTCCCCATTTAAGGGAGACCGGCTATCCAATGTTCCCATTGTGGAATAATGTTCCCCAGCTAGCCACTGACATGCTATTGACTAAAGAATACAACCATAATACACCCTAGCCACTCTAGGTTTCATCTATTGAATTACCAAAACATATAACTCTATTTAGAGATTCAAACCATGTCTAAAGACACTAATTAAATGTACTTAAACTCTCATAATTTCATTCTAAACCCCAGTTCAAAATTTGGACCATCCACTAATTGGAATTTCAAACTTCTCTTGAAATTAATGACATGTCTATACACAGTGGTATTAAAACATTCCTACCATAACACTTATCATCCCTGAGAAGTTACAATGGTCACCCAACCACATCACTCAACCTTCATTGGTAATATTTATCATTAAAACAATCATGATCTACCTTAGAATTCTAAACTCACTCCCATCACATAATATTAAAAAAGGGCACTTAAATCACTGAAGCACCAGTCATTACTCAAATTAATTATCAAAACAAAATGACGGTGAAAACTTGATCCCTTATACCCTAATATACCACCATTTATTCATTCAATTGATCACATATCCTATGGTTCTACCACCATAGGACCTATCTCACATGCCAAATTCAAAATATGGTGCCTTTCGCCAATAGAATTGCTTATCATAACATAGTTCACGAGTTCTAAAAATGTTCCTAGAATGGTTCCCAACATTCCACACCCAACATACATAAGAATACAATTAAAATTATGACCCACATTCTAGTTCCCAAATTAAAAGTCATAATATAAATTCCTTCACCATCCACACACAATACATGCTCACTGACTTTTCCTGGAAAGGCATAGGCCAATGCCTGAAACATGCTCATCACATTCAAAACAATGGGGACAATGTGTTTTTTATCTCATAGTGTCTACTAAAACACAGAAAAACTGGTTTTACTTCCTTATCATTAACTTTCAATGCATTACAGAATACCAAACCCTGATGCCCCTTCTCCCAGAGGCACCCCATGATCGGTCGAATACTTCGTCCTAAGTTCGTACCCGACTTCTAGTAAAATTTCACAGTTGAATCCACCATTGGAAAAAACATGTAATCATGCTCCATTAATCCATGGGCATAAATATAACCCATATCTAACCCATATAGATCATATTAAACCATCCGAAGCCTTAAATCCCTGATCAAACTCAAGTCGATACCATATCTACATTTTTACATGGTATTCACTATGAAATCCAAGTGTATTTAGCTCCCTTGGATCACAACCATAAAAATTACATTACGAAAACCCAATGACTACACTTTTCATTCCCAGAACCCTATGAACTTGAGGTAATTACATTATGTCTCATGCTCCATAAACTACTACACACAATGGTTTTATGTGTTCATATCACTCATACCTGAGCGCCAACATGAAATACTAATTAGAACATGTTCCTAGCTCATGAGAATATCATATTTGGAATCCTTAAAAACTATAATGATAATATAGGGAACACCATCCAAATACAAATAGTTAGCACCATTCCATAAGGCTTTACTTATACCTCTCCTTGATCTCTATATCAACATGTTCCATTATTACATGTTTGTCGCTCCTCCTGACCCACACCATTCCATCCTAGGAAACACCTATCTCGGTTTTACTCCTAGATTGGTTATGGAACCACATCTAATCCATTTTTGATTCTATACTCTACCACATATGGCCATTTAAAATCTCATTCCAAACCTTGGGACACAATGCCCATATGAAATTTGTCAAATTATATCACCCCCGACTCACACACAGTTTCAACAATTTCAATTCCAATAGGTCCCATGTGTAAACAAAAATATTACCTCAATCTGACCTAAAAACTATTGGCATGTGTTTCAGTACAACCAAACTATGAAACTAAACTCACACTCCCTTGATCAACACATCATTTACCCATTTCAAAATAATAGAACCACAAGTTATTCCAGTTATCCCATTTTACAAAACTTACCCACACACACCTTCTGCCACTGTACACCATATTATCTTACTCAAACTATACAAAGTAATATATCATATATTCTAGCCTCACATTCCTAGAACACTAATAATGCTTCATAAAATCAATCATTTACAAATGTTTCCTAGTCACTCATCTTCAAAATTGGTTACTTCACATGTTCCATGGTCTATCTCACAATCACCTTCTACACGAGTTTCTTTCCTAAACCAAAGGAATCCATCCATGCTAAGAGGTGTTCCAATCTCACTAACACACTTTTCTTATAACCAATTCCATAATAAAAATAAAAGTTCCAACCCACACTTGCATGGTCACCCTCAAGGCATCTCAATTCCTAGAACACATTTGGAGGCACCTATAATGTAATATTCCTAACCAAAAGCACCATTGTGTGCATATAATATTTAATTAAAGCACAAATAGAGATAACTCCTCTCACAGGATACCCTACAATAGTGTATAACCTTACCCACTAAGGTCTAAGTCAAGTTTAATGGTCTCTAGATCTCCCACATATCCCAAAATCAAGAACCTATATAAGGCCATAGCTCACGATGAGTCATCAATGCTCCTGTCTCAGAATACCATGATATCCAACATGCTCAACCACCTAATCTGGGGTCTCATAAAACACATACACCATAGGAATGACATTCCAATAGTATCTTATAATAAACTAATTCTCACAATCAAATGTATATTTGATTTCACAGCTCATTGTCCAATACTTCCATAAGCAAACGATGTCAGCCTAGACGATCCATACTAAAGGAACCTGCAACCCCTATCTCATATAAGAAGAATTTGATTCCAAGATATATGAGAAATATGAAATATAGGTTTTTATTGACACTTGGAATAACTGAAACTAATAAATAACAAACCGCATTGGGATCATCATTAGTAATCCCTTTCCATGTTGATCCACTTGGGTAAGTGCATGTCCCATGCACCTAGAACTGTTTCATCGTCATGATAATATAGTGTATCATCAAAGATCCACATGGCCTTCCATCAAAAGAAATAATATAAACATGGTAGTCTAATTGAGTATAATTATACCAATTATTTATACTATAAAACATCGTATGATAATTTGTTAACACATTAAACAATTGTACCCCTACTTTCAATTATAAGATAACTTGATAGAATACATATAAGTTATGTGAATCCAAAATGAAAAATAATGATGTATGTGATGACTTTTTTTCTATGGGTTAAGATTAAAATCTAGAACTAGTTTCTTTACAATGGGATAATATCCAGAAATAAATAATAAATCATCAATCCAAACATCATGTGTGCTGCAAAAGGTGAAAATCACATTAATCATAACATCACATACTGAGAAAATAAACCCCATCCCTGGTAACATGGACTTCCTACAAGAATAGGTGTTCATGAAACATTATCCCAGAATCCATCATACAATCTGAAACATTCTTATATACTAGCTACCATATCCCAAATAGTATAAATAATAATAATAGCTCTTATTTCCCTTTTTAACTTCTTGGATTGGCTCACTATGAATAGTAATCGAACTAGTTCACCATAAGACCTCATGCACACCTCCCCAAATGGATGAGCTTACCAACTAGTATTTAAGAATAAAGAGGTAGCACGAGGAG
The DNA here is from genome assembly GCA_963277665.1 of Viscum album. Classification (NCBI taxonomy): domain Eukaryota; kingdom Viridiplantae; phylum Streptophyta; class Magnoliopsida; order Santalales; family Viscaceae; genus Viscum; species Viscum album. Next base: position 686,267,749 of record OY728137.1, on the reverse strand, counting down.
GCTATACCCCCTATATCAGAGTGTGAAATCATAAATAAATAACCATACATCATGCATCTCATAGTATATAGAAAAAATAAATTTAAAGATAATTCCATAATAAATAAAATAATAACATATTGGAATATAAGGAATACAACAATGATCTCCCACTGGACCGATCACAAACAAAAAATAAACAAGAGATTATAAATAAATGAAATACTAAAATGAAAATATTGGTGTCTCAACTATAATCCTCTCACCTCACCTCATATTAATCTCTAATGTTATATGATTTTTATTGCTTGATCATGCGATCTTAGGCCCCATCCCAACCTAAACCTACAAAAAATGTGGTTTTATTGGGTACCCAAGTGCAGTGGAGGATATAAAAAGGTTTTATTTTAGTAGGGATCCACCAATGAGGGCTCATACTATATCAACAATACAGTGATATTTTTATTTTAAATTCTCTAAATAAATAAATAATTTTATGAACCATAAATAAAATAATGACCAAAAATATTTTCTTAATCCTAATTTTGGAATGCCTTTAAACACATCATGTGAATTATCATAAACTAAGTATCATGTACCATGACCTTTTCTATCCTTATATTTGTGACCCTAATCGACTATACCTACTTTGACTAGTGTTGGGGTGTCTCTGAGCATGCCGCGATGACAATGAATCCAAATATCACTAGGCTCCAAATCCATGGTAGCCCTAAATAGTATCCTCACAAATATAAGGATATAACCCATAGTAGTCCTATACAAGAACCAAATCCATGACAACCTCAAACATTATAATCACTACTCTAGTGATATATCACACGATAACCCAAACAAAATAATCTAGGATACAAATCCATGTAATCCCCAATTATAACCTCATAAATCTTGGGATGTAACCCATGACAACCCAAACTGAGATCCAAATCCATAAAAGCCTAAAACATGAGTACATAGACCTCCCTTATGGTATTTTTCTTATTTAGTTATCATAGACCACCACTTATGGGTGTTTTCCTATGATAAAAAGATTGTCCATTATGATTTTCTTCCCCATCCACATCAAGACCCCCCTAAGGGAATATTACAAGTAAAATAATATAAACACCACACCCATGGGAATATAATGAAAACAACATAAAAGAAAATGAGATAAGAGTTAGTTGAACACCCAAACCTGGAACACATAGAGACTATTGTTAGTTTTTAGGAAACATGATATACCTAAAAAATTTAGAGAACTCCCTAAATACTGGTCAAAGCAAGAAAGAACATAAAACTCCCCTTATTCTTGGACGCCACTCAAAAAATTCTAGGAAATACATTACAAAGGATCCTTGAAGAAAAAAATACAAGAGAAAATAGAAACCAGGATGAAATAAATAGGGGGTCCCCGCCAAACATAGATACAAATAAACATATTATTCTAGAACTATAAATTAGTTGAAAATATTGAAACATCCACATCTCGTCACAAATTCATTCATGTTAATAAACCCAAATTATCGGGCAATGCTAAACCAAAAAAATGATACAATCCTGGACTTTACAGCCTATAAAATAGAGGATACAAAATACCTGGCAATAATAGTGATTTTGGAAATATTGAAACCTTATGGGTACTTGCTCATAACTCCATCACTGGTGGTTCATTCTGTAATATAGATAAAGAAATGATCACCTTTGAATCTGAGACTTCTAACATTCAATTATACCACTCCTTTTTTTATGCTAATAAAAATTACGAGGATATAAGAAAACTATAGCAGAACCTTGAGCATACTAAAAATGTAATTGAAGACTCTTGGATTATTCTTGGTGATTTAAATGACATCTTTTTTCGTAGGTAAAGTATGAGAGAAGATATTACCACTCTCTCTTCATGTGAATTTAATGATATCGTTGAAGGAAGTTATCGTGACCCGTCCCTCGGGGCCCATGTTATGACTACCCTAAGCCCGCCTTCCATAAGCCTGGGGCTGGCAATTAGCATCGAAGGCGTATTCCCTAAAACCGGGAAGGCATTGCCTTTATAACTGGTAAGCACGTGCAACCAAGCACAAAACAAGATACAAAGTCAAGTAAACTAAACAGTAAATATAGTGAGTGCAGTAGGTAAAAGGGCCAGAATACAAGCCCAACTGGAAATTACAAGTACAACTGGAAAACAATACAACTGAAGAAAGAGAAAGACAGCTACTAGGTTGTCATCCGAGGATCCTACCTAAAGGGTAGGTACATATCGCCTCCTCAGCACTCTATGTCCACCCGTATCCTCTGCGTACCAACACCCTGTATGGTCCACCTCTGAGAACCATCTAGTCATGGTACTCCCAGCCTCGATCATCATTGTCCTTCGTCTGCACCAAACACAACGAGGTGCAGACACAGCCCGTGCATGGGTGAGTATAATGATACTCAGTAGGGACCCCAAGACCCTCAAGTTCTCACAAATTACTCAAAGTATTAACCGCCAAGAGAGGAAACAACGGATAACCCTACATAGGTATATGCCCATACATATACCTAAGTTATCAAGTAAACCCATCTCAATCATGTGGAAAAGACAGAGTCCAATTCAAAGCCCAAATCTCAACAATTACACAAAGGAAGGAATACCATGAAGGAAAGTACCACAAAGGTATGACACAAAGAATAATACCACCATGGTATTACCATGATGGAAAATACCAAAGGTACAGACATAGCTCACACTAGGTATAACTTAGGTACAGTAGTATATATGATTATACGTAACTACTGAATCATCTTACTCTGTTAAAAGGTAAAACCATAAAGGATCTCTAATCATCATTAGATCCACTTAGGATCTCTAGGTAGTGACCCACACAGGATCACTCGGTGCTGACCCACACAGGATCGCTCGGTGCTGACCCACACAGGATCGCTCGGTGCTGACCCACACCTGATCGCTAGGTAGTGACCCACAAAGGATCGTTACATGCAGAACCACTCAGGATCTCTATGTGCTGACCCACACAATATCTCTTGGATAGTCCCGTATGGAATCATAGAGTGGTTCCATGTGGTACCCTCAATCACATTCCCATGAAGGATCTCTTTCCCATGTCATAGCCAGCTATTGGGTTCCCACACTAATCTTGCTCGTCTCTTGGAGGGTCCACTCCTCAAGACACTGTTCGATAATCCCACTACCAAGAAGTCTCATGAAGAAGTATCTCAAAGGAACACCATGTTATAGGGGTCTCAATGCAATAGACGATGCATCAATTGGACGCCCGGTATGTGAGTTATTAGCCTTTTAGTCCCGAGGGCCCGGTCGGATTCGTACTCAATACAACCCGACCGTATTCCAACATTATCCAAATCTCAAGTGGGTTATACTCAAAGGGACCATATCACTCCAAGGTTTCTAGCACCGCTGACGGTTCATGAAACGGTCGCTCGGTGCCAGAGTTATGTCCAAAAGAGCGTAAATGGGTAGATGTGGGTCTCGGACTGGTCCGACCCAGTCAGGCCGACCTGATCCGACCCGGCCTAGGCCAACCAGATCAGGGTTGACCTAGCTCGACCTGCTGGGTCCAGCCCGGACAGCTGGGCGGCCCTGCCCGTTGGGTTCGGCCTGGCCCGCTGGGTGGCCTGGCCCGTTCATGGTGGTCCGGCAGGCGATAAGGGCCGCAGAGCGGTTTGGGTCGGATCTGCTGCGAGGCTACATGGGTGCCATGAGGGCGTGAGGTGGCTCATCTGTGGTCGTCGCGAGGCCACAGGGTGGCTTGGCAGCGGGCAGGGGGTGAGTGCACGGGACGAAGTGGACAGACGCGGGGTGGCGCAGCGAGGCCGCGGGGAGGCTTGGCCAGGGAGGGAGCCACGAGGCGGCCACAACATGAGGGCGCATTGGACGCGGGGCGGTGCAGACAGCCGCGGAGCGGCGCCGTTTCGTCGTCGCCTTCATCGCGGCCGGCGGCGGTGATGGCCGCTGTTCTCATGCCCCTTTGTGGTTGGTCACTGACCTCCTCCATTGCGAAGAACACCACAAATCATCACAAGAATGGAAGAGATGCCGGGCCATGTTTTCTTGGCCGACACTCTCCGCATTAGAGCGGTAGAAAGTAGCTATAATCTCTCTTGAATTACAAAGATTCGTCACAAACAAAAAAGGGAATAATTTTGAACAACCACCCAACCTCATTCGTTTGTTATCATCGATGAGGAGAGAAAGACAATCATCGATTGAAGACATCCCATGTTGGAGGATGTCTCAAGGAAGAATTCAAAGTCGTGTGTCAGCATTCTTTATTGGAGGAGTGTTCTTCATTGAAGAAGTTCTTCATGGAATAAGTTCTTCGTTGGAGAAAGCAATCCTCCCAGAGCACTCCCCTTTGCCAATACATTCCCCCAAAATCAAAAATATCCAACTCTTATGTTTCCCCAATTTTAAATGTTGGAACAATTTCAATTTGGATTAATTAATTACATAGTGGTTGGAATAATAAATTAAAGGGGGTGGCAACATTAAAGTGGGGGAAGTCTAAGAGGATTCCCCACTCATAAGAGGGAGTTCAGGGGGTTTTAGCCGTGGGTAGTCCCCACAAAAAACCTCTCATGGGAGGTTAGTTCAGGTTGTCCCCACCACCATAACCTCTCATGGTAGGTTTAGTTCAGGTGGTCCCCACCTATGAAACATCCACAAGGAGTTTAAAATAATAATAAAAATAAAAGATACACAATTTTATATTTATTTTATTCTTTCACGAATATATGAAAAGCTCACTTCTACCCTCTACCTACTGTGATCTAGGTGAAGGTCTCTATAAGTGAATACCGGCGCTGCGAGTTCAACGATGCCCTCAGATTTCAATTCCAAGAACCGGTTAAAAAGTTAGAAACTACTGCTCACACTTTTACTGAACGTACCTGAAATAAAGTTCAAGAATTCATTTTGGTCACTTCGGGCCTCGGTATCACGTGCCGTCAATTTTTGAGGACTCAAAAAATACCATATATTTTAAAAAAATTACATGGAAATTTCGAGTCTTTATATTCTCCCCACCTTAGAGATTTACGTCCCCGTATGCTAAAACTCAAAACTAGGAAAAACAAATGGGGGCACTGAGCATTAATCCAAGCCTCCCACTTCTATGTGCTTTCTTTAAGTTTACCATGCTTCTAGAGAATGTGCACTAGAGGTATCGACCTCCCATGAAGGACCCGCTCCTGTCAATCCTCAATATCCACTAGACCCTCTGTAAAATTCACCCCATCGTCGATGTCCAGCTCTCCGTGGTCGATGACGTAGAATTGGTCATGCACATATCTCCTCAGCTGGTATATGTGGAAGACGTCGTGTACCCTGTGCAATCGAGGTGGAAGAGCTAAGTGGTATGCCACCTCTCCAACTCTGCTGAGGACCAGAAAAGTTATGATGAACCTTGGAGATAACTTGTCTCCTCTGCCAAATTTCCGCAAACCTCGTCGAGGTGAGACTCGTAGAAAGATGTGGTTTCCATCCTCTACCTCCAGAGGTATCCGTCTCCTGTCATCATAATACTTATTCCAGATCTGTGTAGTCTTGATCTACTCTTGGATGATCTGCACCTTCATTGTGGTATCCTATACCATCTCTGGTCCCACTAGTGTTGAATCCCCAAGATCAGTCCAGCACAATGGTGATCTGCAAGGTCATCCGTACAATGCCTCAAAAGGTTCCATCCAAATGGTTGAGTGATATCTATTGTTGAATTAAAACTCCACCAAAGGCAAGCGATCCTCCTAGCTACGACCGAAGTCGAGGAATCAAGTTCGCAGCATGTCCTTGAGGGTATGAATGGTCCACTTAGTCTGGCCATCCATATGAGGATGGAAGGCGGTGCTCAAACAGAGCTTCGTCCTAAAAGCCTCATGTAACCCCTTCCATAACCAGGAAGTAAAACGTGCATCCCAATCAAATACAATCTTCGAGGGCACTCTATTTAACCGCACAATGTCTTTCACCTAGAGGTGTCCCAAGCTCTATATTGAACCCTACTCTCTGATCGGTAGTAAATGGGCCAACATTGTGAGTCGGTTGTCGATCATCCAAATCGAGTCATGTCCCCTGGATATACATGGAAGTCATATCACGAAGTCCATGGATTTCCCATCCCATTTCCACTATGAGATATCCAAAGGAAGAATCAAGCTTGCTGGTACCTGATGCTCCTCCTTCACTTGCTGACAATTGAGGCATCGAGAGACAAACTCTGCAACTGCTTTCGTCATTCTCGGCCACCAGTGTTGTCATCGGATATCCAGGTACATATTCACCTCTCCTAGATGTACTGCTAAATGGGATTTGTGGAAATCCCTCAAAACTTCCTCTTGAAGTGACACTGGTATCATGGTACATCCTCTGAATAGGATGACATGCTCCTCACCTTCATAAAATCAATCTAGTGCATGTCCTGTGGATATCTGAGCACGTCGCGTCTCGCAATCACCATCCCCACGCTATACCTCCTCGACTCAGTAAAGAAGTGGTGGAGTGACTATAAGAGACTGAAGAAAAGATGCTGCATCCCGATCCACAAAGGATATCTCAAAAGTGGACAGTTGCTCTGTCGCTTCGCCTAGCAGCTGTATACCAGACCTCCTACTGAGTGCATCTATTACAACATTCCCCTTTCTAGGAGTATAGACTATTTTGAAGACATATTCCTCAAGGAACATAAGCCATCGCCACCTTTTCAGGTTTAGGTCCTTCTGAGAGAAGATATAACTGAGAATCTCATGATCATAGTACACTGTAAAGCGTTCGACCATCAGATAATGTCGCCACATATTCAAGGCGAAGACCACTACTGCTATCTCCAGGTCATGGGTAGCGTAGTTCTGCTCATGCTGTCTTAGCTGTTGAGAACCATATGTGATAACTACTCGCTCCTGCATCAGGACACATCTGATTCTGGTCCCTGATGCATTGTAGTAGACTACGTACCCTATTCCCTCCTTGGATAGCCTCAATATGGAGGCAGTAGTCAGCCTATTCCTCAGCTCTTGAAAACTCACTTGGCATCTCTCTGACCACACGAAGGGTTTACCCTTCTTCTTCAATGCTGAAAGAGGTGCTACAATTCTATATAAATCTGGCATAAATCTCTGGTAATATCAAGCCAAACCCAAAAAACTCCGCACCTCCGTCACACTCTAGGGTGGATCCGAAGAAAGTACCACCTCAATCTTTTCTAGGTCAACTGCAACTCCAGCCTCCAATATGACATGTCCCAGAAAGTGAACCTCTTAGATCAAACACTAGCACATCGAGAGCTTACCATAAATCTGGTTCTCTAGGAGTGATTCCAGTACTACATGCAAATGATAGTCATGCTCTTCCTCAGTAGCGAAGTAGATCAGAATGTCATCAATGAAGACTACTACAAAGTGATCAAGGTATGGCTGAAAGATCCTATTAATGAGTCCCATGAACACTGCTGGAGCGTTGGGTACACCGAACGGGATAACCAAGAACTTGTAATGGCCATACCAACATTTTAAATCCGTCTTCTGCACATCCTCGTCTCGTACTCTGAGCTGGTGATAGCCTGACCTGAGTTCACTCTTTGAGAACCACCATGCTCCCTTCAGCTGATCAAAGAGGTCATCAATACTCATAACTGGGTACATGTTCTTCATGGTCACCTGGTTCACGTGCCGATAGTCGACACAAAGTCTCAAGCTCCCATCTGCCTTCTTGGCCAACAAAATCAGGGCTGTACTAGGTGAAACACTAGGCCGAATGAATCCTTCCCCTATAAGTCCTCTAGCTATACACGCAGCTAACGAAGCTCCATGGGAGCCATCCGATATGCTGGTGTAGATACCAGTTCAACCCTGGTATACAAGTCAATATAAAAGTCCACCTCTCTACAGGGAGGTAGACCGGAAACATCATCAGGGAAAACATCCATGTACTGGTCCACCACTAAAGGATATATCAGACTCTCCACATCAACTACTTCGAGGGTAAGGCTAGCCAACTGATGAGTGATCGGCTACACTCTCCTCAGGGTAAGTCCATCCTATGCTACATTGGCTCACTTTTCACCGGAGAAGGTAAACCTGGTCCCATACATGCGTACACACCTCACTTTGCATCTAATATAGTCAATCTGACCATGGACTATAGATAACCAGTCCATACCCAAGATGACATTATAAGGCCTCGACGCCACAACTAGGAGATCCCAGCCTAAGCTATTTCCTCCAAGAGTAAGCTCACACTACCAGCATCAGTGCGTAATTGCTGAATATGCTCCCGTGGGAGTCTCTAGCCATAAGGATCGAGCCAACGGCTCCATCGGAAAATCTAAATCCGAGCAGGGGCAGTGGAAATAAAATAATAACTGACACATGTGTCTTTAAATACTACAGCAAAGGTGGAGTAGACACAGATCGCACGTCGTATCATCTATGAAGTGCCATGCTCGTAGGCCTTAGGTGCTTGGAGCTGAGCTCTCCCTTGTCCTCTTGATCCCTGTGGTCAGGGTGGACCACCCGGTGGTGGTGGCGTTAACATCTCGAATCGTTACCCACTTCCTGCGACACGACCTACTCATTTTCCATGTCGGTCTGCTCCCTGCGAACCTCCTCAGTCGAACCTCTATCTCTGCCTGGGAAGTCCTTCGACTAGATGCTGATCATCCGTATGGCTGGTCAGACAATCACAAGCCATGTGACCCTGCCCGACACATGCACAACACTGCCTGCTCCTGGCATGATTGGCTCTGCCTCGTGTGTCCCACACGACCGACCCTGAATCCTATGGTCGTCCACCTATAGGTATGGTATTTTTGGACCTCTGTGTCATCTATCTTCTTCTAGCCGTAGAAGACTCTGCTACGTGATGACTGGTAGGGGGTCTCGCTGCTGGTGACTACTCAGCAAAGAAACTCTCCCCTAGGAGGGCTCTCTCTAATACCCCTGCCTGCGTCAGGATTCTAAGTGAGATCATCGATGCCCTGATCTCTTGACTTAGTCTCTGATCGATTGTTCGGGACCTGAAAAAATGGGTCCCACACCATATCTGTGGAGTATCAGGAGAGGTATACTAACCAAACTAAGTACTGAGCTACATTCATGCTTCCCTACTGCAGATGTAGTAGCTCCTGAATGCGCACTACTTGAAGAGTTGCTAGGATGAACACTTCCTGAAACATGCTTTTGAAGTCTTTCCAAAGAAGCATAACAACATCATGATACTGGAGTATCAAGATCCACCATCCATCTGTTGCTACCTGTAGAAGACTGGTGACAAGGATCACCATGAGATTGACTGATGTCCCTACCAGTCGAATGACTCTCACTACAGCCTCCAGCCAATCCTCAGCCGCCTGTGGGTCCATCACTCTCATGAACCTGGGTGCCTCTGGCACTGGAACTCATGAAATGTGCTCAAGCAGCGTGCACTCTCTACTACTGGGGCTGGTGTAATCGGTGGCCCAATGGGTAATGGTACCGCTGGTGCCTCCGCTGGCGCCTCTACTGGAAGAGGGACTTTCACCAAGGACTCACCTCTCGGTGGTTTGTCAGTGCGTACTACATCCGGAACCCTAGATGGATATCTGTGTGGAGGAATCCTGAAAAATAAACAGGTGATCCATGGTAAAAAAGTTATACCTAGTGGGCTGACTCAAGATATCACAAAAAAATCTTGGAAACTCACACACAATTTGTGTTTTCCTGCACTAATTCACAAATCAGATGTCAAGGTCATGGTGTATGGACACGTCGGCCACAACACCAACACTGGATTCCCTAAACTTATAACCACACTCACTAAAATAAACAATATTTATATTTAAGAGATCAGAGACATATGTTTTAAGGTAGAACTGACTCCCCTAATACCAATTTTTCACGACCCATCCCACGGGGCCTGTGCCGTGACTACCCCAAGCCCACCTTCCATAGGCCAGGGGCTGACGACTAGCACCAAAGGTGTATTCCCTAAAACTGGGAAGTAATTTCCTTTATAACCTATAAGCACATGAAACCATGAACACAATATGATACGAACTCATGTAAACTAAATAGTAAACCGAGTGAGTGCAGTACGCAAGAGGGACAGATTACTAGACCAACTGGAAAGTACAAGTACAACTGGAATACAATAAAACTGAAGAAAGAGAATAATATCTACTGGGTTGTCCTCTGAGGTTCCAAATTGAAGGGTAGGTACAGATCGACTCCTCAGCACTCCACGTCCACCCATCTCCTCTACGTACCGACATGCCGTATGGTCATCCTCTGAGCACCGTCCAGTCCTGGTACTCTCAGCCTCAATCAGCGTTGTCTGACGTCTACACCAAACACAACGAGGTGCGGGCATAGACCATACAGAGTTTAGTATAATGATACTCAGTAGGGACCCCAATAATTTCAAGGCCTCTCAAATTCTACAAAGGATAAACCGACAAGAAAGGAAACAACTGATAACCCTACTTAGGTATATGCCCATATATATACCTAAGTTATCAAGTAAACCCATATCAATCCTGAGAAAAACACAGAGTCAAACTCAAAGCCCAGAGCTTAACTATTCCACAAAGGAAGGAACACCATGAATGTAAGTACCACATAGGTACGCCGCACAGAAGAATACCACAAAGGTATTACCATGAAGGAAAATTTCATATGGTACAGACATAGATCACACTAGGTATAACATAGGTACAGTAGTAGAGATGATTATATGCAACTACTGAATCATATTACTCTGTTTAAAACAGACCCACGAAGGATTTCTAATCATCATTAGATCTACATTGGATCTCTAGGTGCTGACCAACACAAGATCGCTCGGTGCTGACCCACACAGGATCGCTCGGTGCTGACCTACATAGGATCACTCGGTGCTGACCCACACTGGATCGCTCGATGCTGACCCACACTGGATTGCTCGGTGCTGACCCACAAAAGATCTCTAGGTGATGACCCACAAAGAATCGCTAAGTGATGACCCACACAGGATCTATCTAGTAGTTCTGTATGGAATCCTAGGGCGGTTCCTTGTGGGACCCTCAATTACAGTCTGATGAAGGATCTGTTCCTCAAGTCACAGCCAGCTACTGGGTTCCCGCACCGGGCTTGCTCGTCTCCAGGAGGGTCCGCTCCTCAAGCCACTAGTCGATACTCCAACTTCCATGATGTCTCATGAAGAATTATCTCAATGGACCGCCATGTAATAGGGGTGTCAACGCAATAGATGGTGCGTCAATAGGATGCCCGGTCTATGAGTTATAAGCTTTTTAGTCCCGAGGGCCCGGTTGGATTCGTGCTCGATCCAACCCGACTGTATTCCAAAATTATCCAAATCATTAGTGGGGTATACTCAAATGGTCTGTGTCACTCCAAGGTTTCCAGCGCCATTGACGGTTCATCAAATTATCGCCCAGTGCCAGAGTTATGGGAAAAAGAGCATAAATAGGTCGATTTGAGTCTGGGTCTGGTCCGACCGAGTCGGACCGACCCGACCCGACTTGGCTCAACCCGCTGGGTCCAGCCCGGCCTGCTGGGAGGTCCGGTAGGTCGTGAGGGCTATGAGGGCCATGGAGCGGTTGGCCATGGATGTGCCGCGAGGCCGCGGGGTGGGGAAGCTGTGGGGGTGCCGCAAGGGTGCGGGGTAGCGCAGCCGTAGGCGGGGTGAGGCCATGGAGAGGTTCGACCACGGAGGTTTCCACAAGGGCGGCTCGACCACGGGCGTGCCGCGAGGGCGCAGGGTGGTGCAGCAAAGCTATGTGGCGGCTCAGCCGCGTAGGGTTCCACGAGGGCGGCCTGTCCGCGGGGGGGGGGGGGGGGGGGGGGCGTTGGCCCCGAGCCGGCGCAGATAGTCGCTGGCGGTATTGGCCACTGTCGGCGGAGGCCGTGGGGCAGCGGTGGCCGCGGAGTGACACCGTTGCACCGTCGCCTGCGTCACGGCCGGCGGTGGTGCTGACCGCCATTCATGTTCCCCTTCGTGGTTGGTCGTCGACCTCCTCCATCGCGAAGAACACAAATCATTACAAGAATTACGGAGAGGAAGAACCATGTTTTCATGCCCCGCACTCTCTGTATTAGAGAGGTAGCAAGTGACTATAATCTCTTTTGAATTATGAAGAGTCATAAATAATTAAAAAGGGATGAATTTAAAACAACAACACTACCTTGTTCATTTGTTGTCGTCAATGAGGAGGGAAAGATGATCGTTGATTGAAGACATCCCATGTTGGAGGATGTATTAATGAATAAGTCGAAGTCATGTGTCGCCATTCTTCATTGGAAGAGTGTTCTTCTTAAAAAAAATTCTTTTTGGAAGAAGTTCTTTGTTGGAGAAATCAATCCTCCAAGATCTCTCCCCTTTGCCAATACTGTCCACCAAAATCAAAAATATCCTACTGTCGTGTTTCCCCAATTTTAATTGTTTTCACAATTTCAAATTGGTTTAATTAATTACATAGTGGTTGGAATAAGAAATTAAAGGGGGTGGAACCATTAAAGTTGGGGAATTTTAAGTGTCTTCCCCACACTTAAGATGGAGTTCATCGGGATTCAGCCTTGGGTGGTCCCCACCACAATAACCTCTCATGGGAGGTTAGTTCAGGTGGTCCCCACCACCATAAACTCTCATGGGATATTTAGTTCAGGTGGTCCCCACATATGAAACATCCACAAGGAGTTCAAAATAAAAATTAAAATAAAAGATTCACAATTTTATTTTTATTTTTTTCTTTCACGAATATTTGAAAATCTAACTTCCACCCTTGACCTACTGCGATAGAGGTAAAGGTCTCCTTAAGAGAATATTGGCACTGCAAGTTCAACGGTGCCTTGAGATTTCAATTCTGAGCACCAGTTCAAATGTTAGAAAATTCCACTCACATGATTACTGAACGTACCCAAAATAATGTTCAAAAATTCATTCCGGGCACTCTGGGCCTCAGAAGCACATCCCGTCAATTTTTGTGGACTTATAAAAATCCCATATATTTTAAAAAAATTACATGTAAATTATGAGTCTTTAGAGAATTAATCTTATTGAAATTAATCTTTTTTGAGAAAAATAAACCTAGTATAGAAGACACTGTACTCGAATAGTGGCTAGAAAATTTGAACAATCATTCTCTAATGTCCAATCCCTTGAGAAATGGGATACTATTTCAAGAATTACCCTCCCAAAGATTTACTTGAACCATTATCCTCTTTTGGTCAACCTCATAAATAGGACATCCATGCCAAGGTTTTCTTTTAGATTCAACAATTATTGGATCTCTCACCCTGATATTAGCAAGATGTAGACATATTTTTAGAATTATAATCACTATGTTAAGGGCACTTGTTCTTGTAACATGATGACAATGAATTTAATGTGCAATATTAAGAGAATGTGTAAAGAAAACTAAATCTATATATAGAATGATAATGGGTCTTTGGAGGCCCATCACAATGAGATTTAATACAAGAACACCTTCTCTAATTTTTCAGTAAATATAAATCAAAAAATTGACATTAATTCCAAGATTAATGCACTGCTCTCTAGTAAAGACAATATTAAAAAGGATAATTATATGTTAAATGGTTAAAGTATGGTCATATAAATGACAAATTCCACAATTCCATCTAATGAACCAATAAATATTATAGAACTCTCACTATCCTAAAAGATATTTATAGATTTATTTATATTGAGGATCCCCTTACTTATCATATTTCCGCATACATTTAACATCTTTTTAACGATCATAATCTCAACAAGGGCCTTCAGGAAAGAATCATTCCAAGCATGGTCAGGGATGAGGATAATACCAGGCTCACTAGTATTCCACTTGACTTTGATATATAGGAAGCTGTATTGAGCCTTAAACCTGATAGTGCTCCGGGACCTGATGACTTCACTAATTCCTTCTATCAAACATTCTTGAATGTCTTTCACCTAGATTTTTGTATGATGTTTAAATCAATCTTCTCTATAAGCGTGTTACCATATGGACTTAATGAAAAATTCCCCACCATTATTCCCAATGTTGATAATGTCTCTGAGATACTTCTCTTCAAAACCATTCCTCTCATCAACTCATACTATAAAACTATTACCAACTTTCTTACCAACAAAATCACAAAGATTAATAATAAAATTACCTCTTGGAACTAATTTGGTTTTGTGAAAGGAAGGACCAACCAATATTGTATTATTAGAGATTCATAATGTTTCAACCTCCTAAAAAAATCTTGTAGAGGTGAATGTATTTCACATAAGCTAGATATCATAAAAAAATTGACATAATGGGTTGGGGATTTTTATGTGCTTTATAGTTTCAGCTTCAATGGAATTTTGGAAAATTGGGTTAAAGTTCTTTTTAATTATTCAAATATTAATGTTATTGTTAATGGTTCTCGAAAAGGGTATTTTACCTACTCAAAGGGTGTTAGGAACTAAGATCTATCTCTTCCATCCTCTTCTCCACTACCGATGATTATATGAGTAGGATTCTCCCTCGTATGATGGATCAGAAAAAACTCAATCATATTCATGATTCAATGTACTTGGTTTCTCCTACTCATATTCTGTATAATGATGAGATGACCCTTTTTTTAAAGGATGTAAAATAAATTTGAAAAAATTTAAGAGGTCCCTTTTACTCTATGAAGATGTATTAGAAAAAACTATCAATTAGAAAAACCATTCATTTATTTTGGAAAAATAACCCCAAATTCTAGAAGATCTCAAATATTTCTGGAAATAATAATTAAAGAAGGATCTATGACTATTAAAATTCATGGAGTTTCTCTATTCTAGGTGCAACCTCTGGCTATTCAATTTCTCAAAATTTTGGATCAGACTAAGAAATATCTTTCTTCATTGAAATGGAATTCTCTCTCTATGGCTGGAAGAATTTTTCTGGTTAAGGACAATATTGTTTCAAAACATATCCATTCCTTCATTATATATAAATGGATTATTCCTATTATCACTTGTCTCAATGTATGAATGAAGAATGTTTTATGGAGTGGAAGCACTATTTAATGAAAATTAGTCACTTTTTCTTGGAGTAAATGTTAAAAACCCCTTGATAAGGGAGGTATGGGAATCTGAAACATTAAATTATTCAATGAGGCTCTTCATTCTAGGTTCACCTACAACCTTCTTAGTAGTGACTCAATGGATATCATATTTCATATAGATAGATTAATTGAAAAAATAAAAAGGGGAAGCAATTATTATATGGGTTCTTCTATATGTACATCCATCAAATCATATTATGATAATATTATGTCAGATTCATGATAGATTTTTTATAGGATGTCCTCTCTGAATTTCTAAGTCTACAATTGGATGGGATCCACTCTTATATCTTCAGTTTATCCTCAATATATTCTTATGGATACAAATGTTTCTATATAACACTTATTGGCTCATTTCAACATGAATATTTATGGGAACCACATCAACCTCCTTAACAACAATGATTTCCCCTACAAAAGATAATTTATTCTATGAACTTTCTCTGAATGGAATTATTGATTCCAATTTTTTTATAATTCCAATTTTGAAGATGAAAATGATTTTTCTTGGCTCAAATATTAGGACAAGTCTTAGACTAGGAAATCTAAGACGACTTTGATTTGGAGGCTTACCCCAATAATTTACCTACTGATGACAGCTAACAATCTTGTGTAATTTTCTGATTTTCCATATGTAGGTTCTACAATCAATATATGGAGGAAATATTTCACTTATTTTTATTATGTTCCACAACATATGATCTCTAAAATGCATTGAAGGATATTTTTGAAATTCATATTCCTAAAATTTACAATATTGTAGCTCATATTCACTACTGTATAACTGTTTTGGTCAAACATAAACTGAAGCACTTACTCTTGGCCATTGGAGTAGAACTTGTTCACATTTTATGGTCTGGCTATAACACTATCACACACAGAAAACCCCACTTCAACATTCAGGAAGATCTTTCTCGACTTATCTCCATATCCAAGGAGGAAAATATTATTCATTTGTGTCACTGATACAACATATTGCATGATTTAATGATACTCTAGAAAATTAGAGTTCATTGAAAATACAGATAACAACTGGGTCTCTTTGAAGTTTTTGGAAGGTACCCCTACAAGGTTGGATTAAAATCAATTTCTATGGATCCTGAAAAGGTATCTTGGTCCCTACAGGTGTAGATCTATTTATAAAGATCTCAAATGAAAATTCCTTGGTTTTTTTAGAATCACTGATATATCTTCTTCTCTAGAGGCTGAAAAGCTCAAAATTATTCATGTTATCCACTATTCTCATCTTAAAGGCATCGATAACCTCTGGTTTGAAAGAAACTCCACCACTATGATGAAATCTTTACAAAATGGTGTGATACATATATCTTGGAAAAACACATCTATATGGATTCAATGCCTCACATTCCTCTTGATTTGTAATTACATCATCCCTCATGCATACTGAGAAGCTAACTCTGTGTTGGATACGCTTTCTATCAAATGAATCAATTAAAAGATCACTAGGTTAGATGATCTTCCACCAAACCAGAATCCACTTCTTGATAAACATTGTAATAAGATCCCTTATTTTATAATAATTTAATATTCATTTGTTTTAATAAATTTATCATGGATTAATTGTACAAGACACCCCTACTAAAAGAAACTAAATAAAAGTCATTGGTAGAAACTTAATGTTCAATCCAATGATCCAAGACAATGTTCTCCAGCTCGGTCACCAAAATATCCCACAAAATATGAAAAATAGTGTATATATAGGGGTGATAATAACATGTAATCTCAGTAGGATAATACTCAATACATCTTGTATAAATTTGGAAGAAGCATACTAATGATTCAGCAAACAAATAACAAAACTAACAAGTGCTTATTAGGTCATCTATCAAGCAACCTCGCTATGGATAACTCACCAAGTAACTCATTCAAGTATAATAAAGTAATATCAATAATATAATATATAGGGTTGAAGGAAATATATCCCCTAAATCATTGTATATATATTTAAATGATATTTGTTATTTCATGAATTTTTTTTGTTTCATTCATATAGATATATATTAATATATATGACCCGCGTTGGCTATATTGGATAGATACTCAATACTTTTTCCACATAATATATCATTTATTTAGAAATAGTATCATAAGATGAAACACATGTGAGGTTATGCACTTATATCATGAATTCATATATTTTCTATGAAATTTATTCATACATTTCAATATATGAATAAATGAGCCAATAATTATCATGTGTCATTGAATTCATATATAAACAACTTTCATGTGGTGGTAGTGTGGTTGATTTAATCATTCTTGATAAAAACTCCCAGAGATGAAAAGATATCTTCTTTTTCTTCCTTAACATGTCAAGGTTCTAGCACACCATCAGTAAAGGTGAATCCATCTCGTATGATGAGATATTCAGTTGGGCCCATTGATACACTATGAAGGGAAAAAACTTTTTTTTCCACTTTATTGATATGTATCAAACATATCAAATCATGATCAAGGGGAGCATAAGAATATTAGATGGATGGTAATTTTTAACTTATTTTATTATTATAGTTTTATAAAGCATTTTTTTCTCAGATGATATATCTTCAGTAAAGTGTTTAAATTGTTTTTTATTCATATGATAATCATTATTAGACTTATTCAAAAACATAAAATGGTACTAGAGAAATCAAATGATTTAGTATAATAAAATATTTCTTGAAATAAAAAAATCATGAAAAATCAGAGCATAATTCTCATATATTGAAAATTATTTTTCAAAATAAAAAATCAATGATTACATAAATGGGTTATATAAAGGCAACTAACTAATTAACCATACATAGAGTGGTATGTGTATGGGTCAGCTCTCCTTTACCTTACATAGACCGGTCTTCTTAAGGGACATCCCATAATGATAATCCCTTGTCTCATGTAAATGTTATTGGATAAATGTTATACTGTAATTTTAAAGGTTCCATAAGGGTTTCTACAATCTACCTTGACATAGTGTAAGGAATTTTAAGGTTACTATTATGTAGATGATTTCTACATAAGGGACACCCAATATACCTCTATGTTATGTATTTTTAGCTATGATGTGTAAAGGCAGTATCCAACTCACCTTTTCAAAGACAATATTTATGTATAGGTAATTTATTTTTTAAAAAAATTATATATGGGTGGATCAATGCTTACCCTTAGGTGGATAGTTCATGTAAAGGTATAATATAACTTAACTTTACATACTATGTTTCATATATATAGAAAAGATCAAGTGTACATATATGTTGCATGTACTTTGTAATTTTCATGGAATTCTACCTTACATAGATTGTGTATGTAAAGGTAGTGAGAGAGGTTCACCTTACAAATAATGGGTATTCTATTTATGAGATAGAAGAATTGTTTTTATTTTTTTTTTAAATTTGAAATTTTAAATGGTTTAATAATTTTTTTAAATAATTGTTAAAGGTATTTCAAAATATTTTAATTTATAATTTATTTATAAATTTATTAATTAATTATAAATGGTTTATAATTAATTATAAAATTATTTATGAAACATTTTTTTGAAATATCAAATGTTATAATTTGAAATTCCTTTTAAAAAAATTATATAGCATGACTTATCATCTAGAAATAAAAGTAGTTATTTAGAAATAAAAGTGATAATTTATAAAGGTTTATAAATTATGAAATAAGGTCAAAACATAAAGTCTTTATATTAAAATTATGAATTATTAATAATTAATTATTTTGGATTGTCAAAATTAAAGGTTCCTTACGTGGATCATTATTTAAACCACATCATAACAGTTTTCATAATTTATTTAATCAAATATTAAATGCTAATAAAAAATATGATATTAGATTATTTAAAATATTTATATATAAGAAAATTAGATTATAAAATTGTTTAATTTTTTTTAATATCTTGTTTATAAAATAACATCCCACATATTGATTAATATGAAAAAGTTTTTATTGGAATGAAGATTAATTTTTTATACTAAATAATATGGAATATCTCTAATTTTAATGATTAAATTAGAAAAGGACTTATTATTATCTTTTATTTTTGGATTGTACATGAATATATATCTATTTTTAAAAGATTTGAATTTTTATTTTATTCACATGTTCACTCCCTATTATATTCACGTTTAGTAAATTGCTTAAGAAATATGAATATGGTAGCTTTTTTTAAAATGCATAACTGATTATAGGATATATCATTGTATTAATTGTTATATATTCTTAATGATTTTTTTCATATACATTTAAATATGTTTTTATTTAGAGTTATTATCATCAATTTAGTATCTATGAATAGTTTTTTATATTATTTAATAAAATTATAATGAATTGAATTGTCTCTTGGGAAAATTCTCCCTATGTATAGAGACTTTGGGTTGGACAACTAACTTATCTAGAAGCCTATATGTTATATAAAAAATTGAATGGGATTGGATTCTTATCTCCACAGACATAATCTGGTGGATATTTTACATCATATATAATTATAAACCATTACATTAATAATTCATGTAATTTATGCATATGATGAATATGGATATGTATGAATATTTTTGAATTCTAATTTCTGGAGAGTAACACATAAAGGTGGGTTGTGTAAAGAGTTACACATCAATATGTTTTGAACATATGGGTTTAGTGGAGGGAATATTATTCCATAAAAATTACTAGAAGAATCATATATAAAAGGGAATAACATGAGATAAGTTGTTGATATTAAATTCCCCTTCAAATTCCATGTGTAATATTTATTCCAAAGTGACACATTGATGTTTCCAAGGACTTGTTTGGTATCACTAAGATGGGTTGAATTAGTGGTAAATTCTTCTCATGAACTATTACCTAAAATAAAAATTATAGATCCCAGTATGGTTCATGATACAATGAATATAGCCTCATATCCACAACATATATAGGAATAAGAAGAATGGTAAGGACACAAAATTTTACTAAGTTCGACTCCAAATCCTACTCTATTCCACTTTAGTCATTCCACAAACATTGATCATCCATTATCTACAAGAAACGTTTTACAATACATAATCAACTATGTTTCACATCTTAAAGAGTTTACTAGAAGATATAACTCTTACGAAAATGACGATCCAACAAATAAATATATTGATTTTCTCATAGGTTTCTGTTGCGCAATTTAGTAATATATTATTCCTCCATGAGATTATAGATCAGAAGAACCCGCATTAATACACATTCAATATATTTTTATTTAATGAAAATTTTCAACCTATTGTTCATGAAACATTAGTCATATTATGAACGATCTGGATTCAAAATATTCCTAATAATTCCGAAATAGATCTTATTCTTTGATGTTGGATTCCCTAGATTCAGGATAAATTCTCTATTATCAGAAGAAATTTATCCCAAAATTTTATTTTTATTAGGTTTTTTACTTTAATTTCAGTCTCACTCATTAGATATATATAAATTAGATTTCAAAAAAATATTTATGTTTGAATTTGATATTCAAATTACAATTCAAATCATCATCTTACTAAAACTTGTTCTTTAATAGCCCATGGATCTTCACTCAATTTATATTCACCATATAATTCGAAATAGTAGTTGTAATTGTCTGTAATTACAACCAAATCACTTAAATTATGATAAGTCATCATGGCTATTCAAACTACCAAGAATATTCCAAGAAAAAAACTTCTATAATATTTTTAGATATTAAATTTTGTGAGGTGTGGTACTATAGATAGATAAATATTACTAAGGAAAAAAATATAGTTTTTAGTGATTACTTCTCAACTATCACATGACATAGTGATTTGACCTATAGGCTACATCGCAGAAGTCATGGATTCCCCAATGACACCAAAAATCATTTGATTGGACTTTGTGTCATGATCCATTCACTACAGCATGGTCCCCCAAATTTCATCATAAATTAAATGTCAACAAATAGATATGGAATAAATATAATAATTTCTCTATGAGCACTAAAATCATATCATGAGTTTCTTCTCAATGTGAGAATGATTCAATTGAATAAACACTTCCTTTAAATTCTTCTTGAGGAAGAACCAGTTCAACGATAACATGGATACCTATGATCTAATGTGACATATGGAGTGGTTAATTAGCCTATGATATGTGGTCATTTATTCCATTTTCCATTCCACTTACAACTATAGTATCTCTATATCATTTATGTGAGGCTACATCATGATATTTTTTTTCTACTTAATTTACTTGGGGTAGTATGTTGTGGTATCTGCATTCATCTTCCTTCTTGAATCATGATATCCCATTACATAATATATTATCACTAAAAATCAATAAAATCAACATCATATATTCTTATACCAACAATAATTTATTTTTAATCCAATAATAATTGAAACATTATCATCAACATCTAATCATGTATTACACTTTATGTAGTTCTTCCACATATTGACATCAACGACGATTGTCTCTTATTGGAAAAAAATAAAACTCACAAAGTGTACTTAATAATCTCCCAATTTTTATTTTTTGGAAATACCCTTATATATTATATGTCAATATATATTCCTCAAAGATAAATTATTCACCCATTATTGAAAATAAATTCAAAATGATAATGTGGGATAGATTATAACCTAATTTTTCTTCTCCTCCATTTTTATATTTTTAAATTTATGGATGATTTCACATGGTTCCTTAGAAATGAGACTTTAAATAACTTACTTTAATTATACGTTGTGTTTAAATAGTGTATAAAACAACATCCATTTACTAATGATTATCTAGAATGACCATAATGAAAAATCATGTGATAATATTTTCCGAATCTTAACTTTAAGGCCACTCAAAAATTGTTTTATCAATAAAATAAGGATAATGTAAAATCTTGAACAAAAACATAAAAACTAGTCGTGTGTATTTCAAAAACTCCACCCTTTTAACTATAATGAATATATTCAAATTAAAGAAGTTTCTATTTTATATATGAAATTAAATCCTAAAACATCTCCAGTAACTACGTACATATTAGAAGTAATAAAAAAGAGTAACAAGGAATAATTATATGCCTTATTCGTTCGTCATAATAAACATCTTGCATGATTGTTTTATATTAACTTTGTCTTCTTCTTCAGTAAAATCTCTATAATTTTCTTATCAGTAGTTTCAATGGTTTTTTTACTAAAATTATTCACCACAACTGATTCTACATGTAGATTAGTTTCCTCCACTTTATATAACATTTGATGTTCCATGAATTTTTTTTATCCTTTCCATAAATTTTTCCCTATAAAATTTCTTATCTTACCCCAATGTTTTAGCCAATTTTAATTGATTTTTCCATACAAAAAAACAACCATTAATTAATTTTATATTTTCCTTTTATTTCTCACATACATTCATTGTAAACATATCATGTCTTAGAAGATATTACTTTGTCTTATGATTATTTTTCCCAATCACATTATATTTAATTTATACAAGTAACCTAGCCCTACATTCCTAATATTATGACCCAAATTTCCGTATCTTCAATGAATTTAATCTATAAATTTATATCAGTTTTGAGTAGTTATATTTTCTATAGATCTAGTAACTTTATTATTTCCTTGTAATTTTATCCTCTATTTCTCACTAAATCATCCCATTTTTCATAACTCATTCCTAATAATGACATTTGGAATCAATTGATAAGGGATATATATCTCATCCTTCAACAACACAAGAAAAAACATCTGAACTGAGATCTACTTGGTTGATTCCAATTCTATCAAAATTCATATCGATTTTGTTGTGATGAAATATCATTATTATTTTTCTTATAAGAAAACGATATTGTTTGTTTCACTTATTCCTTTTATAGGTAAGATTATATGTGAACAACATTATTTGTTAAATATTTTTTGTGTATTTTTAGATCTATACACTCAGTTATAACATAAATTTCTGTAGAATTAAACATACTAGATACAACCTTATAAATAGAAACATTTATTTCACTACCTTATGAAGATTAATCAATAAAATCCTCTAATTCATGGAAACAATCTCTTGGATGGTTCATAAAATTTTGAATTGTGACCTATATGGATTTTGTTTCAAACAAAAACTCTTCTTTTTAGTTATATTTTATTCATTACCACTCTATATTTTTTCAAGATCATCAAATATAATCTTGGGATTCTTGATCTCTTTATCGTATTCCACATCCTTCTTCAAATACTATTCCTTCTCAAGAGATATGTTTTTCTTTCTTTCTCAATATTCAAATTTTATTTCTTGTGGTATTTTATTTGTCCCATGTAGAATTATAATTTGTCTTTCATATTCCACTAATAGTATGTTCTATATTCTCCATCATTATGATAACATGATAATCCAACACCATTATCAACCTAATAAAATATAGTGACTTATTTTTCAAATTTGTATAACATTTAGATGTGTCATAATTATTTCATAAAAAACATCTTATATTGGTGATGGAATATTTCACAACATTATAATCATGTTTCATCATTTGAGAAATTTCTTCTTTATCATCAAATTTATATTCCATAACCAACATCATTGGAAAAAGAAGTTAAAGTAAGTACATTATTATCATTTTTCATAATTTGAGTACTTTCGTCTTATATTTTGTTTTCAGTTGAAAGACCCATAAAATTTGTGTAAATAATATTTTTAAAGACCTCAAAATAACATTTCTGTATTCTATCAATTTCTAAATGTCTTTGATCATCATGTTTAATTTTATAATTTTCATGAATGGGTTAAAATCCCATTATAGTAGTATCTATGACCTAAAAAAGTAAATGGATATAGGGAAACAACCTATTTCTCTAACTATGATTGATTGTTTCATAAAAGGTCAGAAATTGTTACTTTTTATTGGTATTAAAAGTTTCCATGATTCTTGGATCTAAGAGGTAACCTCACTCTGATACCAATTGATGTTTCCAATAAACTATTTTGGTATCACTAAGAGGGTAGTGAATATGTGGTAAACTCATTTTATGAATTACTCCATTGAAGAAAATTTTTACAAACTATTAAATATACCCATCCACTTAATATAATCTAACAACCTCACCATGTATAGAATGTGAAAAATGGTATAAACATATAAATTTACAACATTCACCTCCAAATATTACTCCCAACCATGTTGGTTATTACCCCTAACATGGACATTCTAATATCTCTAATTTTTATATTAAAATACAAAATCAATTGTGTTTCACCACTTCTACAGTCCAATACTTAAAATAAATCTCTTATAAAAATAATGATCCAAAAAATAAACATATTCTTGTTCTACTTGGATTATCTTGCACCACTTGAGAATATAATATTCTTCCAAAAGAAGATGTATCAGAATACCCTACACATACACTCCTTAAATATCATCAATAATTGATAAAAATGGTCAACCTATAATTTTTTAATCTTCAACCAGATTTTATATGATCTTTATTTTTAATTTTTTGAATATGTCGGAAATAGATCACCGCATTTGATGAGTGATCTCATGGATTCATGATCAAATATCTCATTCCAAAAAGTTTATTTTCTCTAAATTATTTTATTCTCATGTAATTAAATATTCTCTCAATCTCAGACATTAGAAATATGTTGAATAGATTTAAAATATTTCTTAATGTTTTAATTTTAATTTAAAATTGAAATTAAAGTATTTAACATCCATAAAAAATTTAATTAAAATCCCTTGAATAGTATCCCAATTAATATTAAAAATAGAATTTTAAATGGAAGCTAGAATTGGCTAGAATATCCACTAAATATCTTAAATGAATCCATGTGAGCATGGTTGTTTAGATTAAAAATAATAATCCCCAAAAAACACTTCTATAATGCGGCTATGTATTATGCATCATGAGGTGTGGTATTCCAACATGATAAATATAAATTTGGTGTAGCCTTTTGGTTTTCAATTGTTTCTTCTAAAAATTCACATCCCTTTGTGACGTGGTAAATATGTTGTGATGTGGAGGAATAATATTCTCCATTGACTCCAAAAATTATTCTACTGGCCTTTGTAAAATATTCCATGAACTATGATCGAGTCCTCCAAATTTTGACCTTACCACAACATGGAATAAGAGATATGATATAGAGGTCGAAAATTATCCTAGGGCACTAAAATATGATCATGATCTCCCTTGAAATATGATATCAGATCAATTTTAAAGACACCTCGTTTTTATTCTTCTTGCATCGCAACTAGTATCACTTTGACGTGACAACATCTGATTTAGTCTACCCTATGACATGGTCAATTTCCCTGTGACATGATGTTCGGTAGACCATTTTTCATCCCACATCAATATTTTCAACATCTAAATGATGTGGAAATGATGTTGTGGTATCACCTCTCTTTTATCCTTCACATCCATAATGTAGCACTCTAATTGTGTCATGGTATCAATGTACATCTTCCTGCTTTAATCATGGTCTCTCCTTCCATGATATTTTTTCCCTATAAACATGTTCATGAACTATCTAATTCTATTATACCAACAATCATAGATTCTTCCAAAAATAAAAATCACTACATCACGATAAATATCAAAATTTGTTATTTAAATCTAGTAATTCATCAAAATATTAACATAAATGAAAACCCAATCTTATTGATAATAAATATAAATCAAAAATCAGAATCAATAAACATTCCAAAAACTCTCTCATTCAATAAGGTATTCTGAAGCATGTGTACCCATGTATTATATTGTGTAAGGCATCCAAGTTATAAGTAAATTTTTATTACATTGACGGTGTAATCAATAATATCCCAAGTATCCCTTAATTCTCATTTATTGGATTAATCTGGTCGTTTTCTTTGGGTTACACAAGATAATAATCCCTAATAGTTAGGATAAAAGTGAAATAGAGTTTATTATATCCACAAGATAGATTGGATAAATATTTTTCTACTCAAATATCTAGGATTTATATATGATATGATTTAAAATTATTGTCTACCAGATATATTCATGGCTTATTTACGTGATATTTAGCATAAGTATTTATGAAAAATATATTTTTTTCCTACCAAAATATATGATTTATATTAGAAAGCTTTCAACATTTTTTACAACATCCCATTTAATAAAATTCCCTATTTAATGGTTTTAAAACATGATACACATATGATAAAAGAATCTATCATAGAAAATATCATCATCATCATTCTTGATCTTAAGACCATTCCATGAAAATGAAAAACATAATGGTATATACTTCTTTGGCTGATATATAAATTTTAGAATCATTATAAAATAAGAAATAAAATACTATATTTTGGAACAACTTAATCCTGATAATCTAGATTCTAAAGATATTAAAAAATTGATTTTAGATTTATGTTAAAAATCAAAATTATTCATAAGATGTCTCGACACTCAAGATGGTTACTATGGATTCAATAATTTTTATGTTATATAATACCCTCAATGTCGTTCGTATAATAGATAACCTGAAAAGGTTATATCTTGATAAAGATAGTCATGAATGGTATGAAGCTTCTAAAGAACATCTACATTGAATGATTATAGATGGTGCATTAATATCCAATAATGTACTCAATAATATTGGATACATCAATTAATTATAGATTCTAGGTTCACCTGTAATGATTGAGTTGGAAATGAATTTCATTCAACAGTCACTGTCAAAAAGATTATGATAATTTTTTTGAATTAAAATATGAATGAACAATAAAATCATTTACATAATCTCCACTATATGTTGTGTACTATAGAACAATTCATAGGTATTCATAGAGAAAGTACTATGTTGATGTTATATTAGGATATGGGAAAATGTTTTTTATTAAATAAGGAGGAAAATTGGTCATGGAAAGTCAAAAATGCCTATCATATTGATAAATAAAAATGAAGTATGATGTTTTCATTATAAAATAGTTTTCCATTCAAGAAGTAATTGTCCAGGTTTCATAAAGGGGTATAAGATTCTATGTGGAGTGTCCATTTTAAGTATGAATGTTATTAAATTAATTTCATTAATCTGAATAGTATGTGATTCCAATTGTATATTTTACGATTGTTTTAAATATACCAAATAATAGATGAATAATAAAATGGAAGAAATAAATGATCAATCTTGAATTTCCTGTCCAAGTAATAGGCCATATAGGTTGTTGTATTAGATACCTGGATACTACAGTCTCAGATGAATATTACATAATATGTGTATTTTCTCACTTTACTCTTGATAATAGGTTGTAAATAATGTTTTTTTGAATTAAATGAGTTGTATCTTGTTACACATAGCTATGATTTTTTTAAAATTCTATAACATACATTACCGAGTATAATAATGGCATATTTTGGTTTTTGAATTCATCATTTTTTCCATTTATAGTAATGTTCTCACAAGTTGAATGAATTAAATAAATTTTTATATGATATTCTCAATGTTTTAAAAATATGTAAACTGAATTTATGATGTGTAGGTTCTAATATCCCTTATAAACTATTCCAGGGGGTACAAATTCAAACTGGGAAAGAAAAGTTGGTTTAATTTTTCAATGATGATTCTTCAAAAATTCAATTCATTTTCATAGAAGTATAGGGTTGTATAAAAGAGGAGTAATCATACAATATGAATAGATTATTTATGATATAACAGAATGAGTTTTTAAACTCTAAGAAATGTATGTTATATAAATTAATTCTTTAATTGACAATGGTATGTGATACCGATTATATATTTTACAAAGTTTAGAAAATATAAATGAGATCAAAATAATTGGATGAATTTATGGAGATTTTAGTTTTTATTCACTTGATGATGTATATAGTTACTACATTAGGTATTTAAATGTACATTATTTTCAAATATTAGATGAATTTTAGTAAAATATTTGTATCTTCATCTCATTTTTCTTATATGATAAGACAATTTTGTCAATAAAAATGTGTTTTTTTTAAAAAGTATAAGATAATTTAATGTGTAAATATATTTTTTATTCATCAGTTTATTTAACATGTTTTCATAAGAATATATGGATAAATGTTATTTATCCATGATAAATTGATTATCTAAATGTTTGTTATAATATCAGGGGATGTTTTCTTTCCTCTAAGTGATTATATATTTTCATAAAGTATTTTCCTAAAAAGTAAATGTTTCAAATACCTATAATACCATATATTGTATAGATACAATTGTTAATTTATTTGAATTCCTATTTATTGGGAATAAATGTCATTTCCTAACAAAAATGTTTTGTTTTGTTTCATATAAATATATTCTAAATTGAATATATTATCTAATATGCTTATAAGAGTATTTTTTAACTCATGGAAGCATAAAATTAACAAATAAAGGATAACACTAGTCTTATGTTTAATTGATATCCTAAAGATTTTAGGATATGTGATGATAATAAAAAAAGTAATAAGTTACATTTGGTTATAGAGAAACTATAAAGACATTATTTCTTGTAGGATTATACTAGAAACAATGAAATTTGAATTACACAAGATTTACTAAAATATTTTAGGTTAGGAAAAGATAAATTTAAGAGTTTCATTTAGTTATCATGTTAATGTAATGTTCAATTTATCCAAAAAGGTTTCAGATGAATGATAATCAATAATGTATGTAATTATATTATTTTGAGGAGAAAACTTGATGGAATACAGTTCCAAGGATATTTATGTAGAACATAGAAAGTGTTATAAGTAGACAGTAGAAGATGACATCGTATCTTTTGATATTGTGATGTTAAGAAGTTGTAATATGTTCAAGATGTTTAATATTTGGGAATTTGATTCCTAAATCCCACCATTATTCAAAATTTATTACTCTATATATGTTTCTCACTAAAGAGTTTATGGGGGTGTTTTTTTAATGGACACTTAGGGATATGACATGAATTACATATGATGTAATTACTTAATGAAAACATGAATATGTAGTGAAAATATGTTGGATTTGGTAGTGTATCATATATGATATCAAAAAATCGTTCTTATGTTAGTTTTGTTAAATAGAATTAAACATTGTATTAATATTAAAATATATTATATTAAATGAAACCATTTTCAATCATTTTTCCACCTTATTTATATAAATTTATATATAGTTATACATTTCCTAAAGTGTGAAAATAAAAGACCTCAAAATTTAGGACTTTGAATTTATTCTTAATTGATGGTAATCAAAAAGTATTATAGGTTATGAAGAGATATTAAGGTTAGTGTGAGTATTATTCTTGTATAGACATACATATTAGGGTCATTAGGTATAAAAAAATATTATTCTTTTTTCACTAGATAGAATACTAAGTATATAATATGGATATGGAGTTTCATATAGATTTCATTAGTATACTATGGGTGAATGGGTCATATTTTGGAACCCATTACCTACTGTTGTATAGACACGTATCTTGAGTAGCTTCATAAATTGATAGCCTACTAATAAAATTAAACATATAGAATAATCTAATGAGTGTATTTTTGGATATTTTATTAATCATCTCATTGGATAAAGCTTTATAAAAAGGGTATTTTCCCCTATAGTCATGATTATGAAACATGGACCCTTTCTTGAGATAGACTATGGGAGTGTGCGACCGCACCTTGATAATTTATATTCATCTAGATAAGGGATATGTGAAATGTATAATTAGTAGGATTAATTACTTGTTATGTATTTGTATATTAGACCATTCTATTCTCTGATAATTTATAAAATATCAGTTTTATATATGGGATTGAAATGATCTATATCCCATTCCCAATCAATGTATTAGACTAATAAAAAACATAAGAATTCATTTTTATATATGAAAATGAAGATCCTAAATTGTTTTTTGTGTTGTATTTTTTTCAATGAGTATGTCAATATGTCTTGAAGAATAAGAACAACTATGTAGATCATTGGTGTTCCCAAGCATGCATGATTGATTGTGATTTATGAAGTATAAAGGATGTATCATATGTTTGATGAACTGGTGATTCATGATGAATTTTAATTGATTGCTTTAACTGAATACAATTTCATTATTGAACAATTCTCCATGTAAATGTTTTGATAGATTGGTATAATCTTCAATGTTAGAGATATGTTCTATGGAGTTTGCACGATCTTTATAATATGTTGAAGAAGACCTTGTAATATTTATTATTTCATAATAATTTTAAGTAAAGGATATGTAAAATGTATTTACATTTTACATGAATAATGGTTAAAGGGGAATTTTGAGGATGATTGGGAATTGTATATTGAATAATTATCCTATGTATTTATTAGGTCCCTGTAAAAAAATATGGACTAACCATATAGGACACATGGCCTAACTCGATCCCAAACCATTGATGAATGGTGAATTTTTATGGATTGATTTAATGGAATTTTATGGCATTCTTGAAAATTTATATATTTAAATGTTAATATTTATTGGAAAAATCACCAATGCCAAATCCATGTGCTATGGAGTTTTCTCCATGTTTACAAAAACCTGACGAATAACATGTAATATTTTTTATTTCACGTGGAATTAATGTTATGGACGAATAAAATATATTTATATTTTACACAAAGAATGTTTGAATATTAATTTAGAGGAATAATTGGAATTATATACTGAATAGTTATTCTCTTTCTTTTTTGGGGTCTTATATAAAAATAGGGGCTAACAATGAAGGCGAAACGGCCCAACTCGATCACATACATGAGTTTCTTGGAGATTTTTTTTGGATTCCATTAATGGAACTAGATGTCATGCTTGACCAATTTTCAATGTAAATGTGAAAATTTATTGGACTAATCATCAATATCAAAGACATGCACAATGGAGTTTGCATAATGTTTTCAACAAGTTGAAGAAAACCATGTAATATTTATTATTTCATATGGAATTAAAGTAAAGGACTTGTAAAATGTATTTAAATTTTACATAAATAATGGTTTAAGAGGAATTATTATGAAATCTTGTAATTTTCTACTGAGGAATTATTAAAATTCAATATTGGGGCCCTATATAGAAAATAATGCCCATCCATGAAGGCCACATAGCCCAAAATGATCACATACATGTGGGATTTGTACCTTAACCATGTTGTAGATAGGTTTCACATCACATGAGTTATATTAGGTGTGTGAGTCATGTATAGGGCCATAAGATTAGTACATGAAGTTCAAGAACACGTAGATTGGGTAGGGTGATTGTCGGAAACAAGGATTTGTACAACATGTGAGGTGTGTAGTTTAGTGTGTGTGGGTGCTGATCCTCTACTTCCATATCAAGCAGTAAGCATCCCGATTTTAATTATTAACTAGTTGAGGAATATAGATAGAATAAATGTTGTATAGTAGTCGGCACATACACTGTTAATGTGTTAAAAGCAAACATAAATATGATGGGACATCTGATCTTTTCTGATCCAATGATACACCAAGCTCTTGATCTTTATCATCATCCTCACAAAGAACTTGATATTTTCCTTTGGAATCAACTATATTTGGTAGATTTATTAACCTCATCAAATTCAATCTCTTATCATATTGAGTCTTTGATCATAATAAGTATCAACACACATGTGTATTTTGATATGTTTCAAATAGGTTATTTGAGGAAAATATCACTGCTGAATGTCGATGAAAATATTCACATTGTTATATTAGTATGGGTGCATGAAATGATTCACGTTATCACATGAATATGAGAATTTTTTCATGAAGGAATAATATATGTGATGAAACCATGATTCCTTGAATCATAAAATGATGTGGAGACCATGTGATGTTTTTTTATACCAAATTCTTTAGTAATGTTTATATTTTCCACATCTTCAAATATTCTGAAGGATATAATAATGGGACTTCATGGTGACCTAAAAATTAGATATTAGGTTGTTAATCATGACTATAAAAGAAGATCTCCAGAGGTCATGAGTGTGTTTCTAATATTTAGAGAGAGTTATATAAAATAGAGACTATGTATATATTTTTTCTTCATGAAAAAATTCTTTTGAAGAATTATGTGAGATATTAGGATATGTGAAGAGAATATTACTCACACTCATCAATTGAATGAATGAAAAACAGAGCCCCATGAGTCTCTCTATGTTTGTGAGGGAGAGCATGGCACATATTCTTTGTGCAAAGAGAAACAACGAGCCATTGTGATTAACATGGAAGGAAATAAACTTGCACATATCCTATGAGAATATGATCCAAATGACTAATATTGTACTTTAAGAAGAGATGAAGCTTTTTGAACCTCTATGGATTCTTATGAAAGATAATTGATCTCATGTAGATGTTTTTTCATGCATAGTAGAAACTCTCCCATGTTCATAGTTCACATGAAGGGTAAGAAGGATTTATGTTTTCTTAAGATGATGTGATGGTATTGAGATACCACATGTTAATTTACATTAAGATAATAGAAAGTTAACAACATACAAGTATGAAAGGGAAAAAATACACCAAGTACACAATGTATTCATGTGCATGCATGTAGTTCGTACAAATACAAACATTATGGATAAATATTTTTTGTATGGCAAGTTTCCAAGTACACATGAATGAACCAAAATCATGATAAATGAAATTTTGGACTCAATATAATCATTCATTTTCACATAAAATAAGTTTCACTAAACAAAAACTCATAATATGATCATTGATTAAATTTGTGTGTGACATTGAGAACTTGACACTACAATTCAATATCTCATATAATCTGTCAAAGACAAAAAGAAGTAGAATAATCATTGACCTAGTTGTTACTTTCTGATTATCATTTGGTTCATTGTAGAGAATATTGGTAATATAAATCTTTATCATATTGATACTATTATTTTTGTAGAATAAGAATAAGATGCAACCTACTTGATAGATGCCTAACTAAGATAGCCTAGTGAATTATATGTATTCATGGAGGCTATTTGATTTCATTAATATGAGTATGTTTATTATATTAATTAGAGTATTGAGAATATAAATTGTTCTACATAGGTGATCACTTAAGAAGGGGATGGATGATGTCCTACATATTGTACAAAAATTATAAATCTAGAAATGAACCGATTTGGTACTAGGATAATGAGTTCAAGGACATCCCATTTCTCAGGATGTATTTGATAATAAAAAGGATGTCATGTGTGTTGGATAATAATAAAAGTGCACTAGGGAGTAGTCCTCAAGGAAAAGAACCTCATGATGTCCATATTTCATTACAATTTTATGTGCATGCATTCTAATAATGGGTGAAAAAGAGAATAAAATCACTCAGTGAACAAGAGATAGATGAAAATAATGGGATAAAATTTAAAGTGGCGAAAATTCATACGATGTCGATTCACTGCCTATCTTTGCATGATTATCCCAGGTGGACATAGATATAATTATACATGTGTTTGATATAGATCACAAAAAATTGATTTATATATTGAGTATCACTGACACTTTTCTAGAGGCTACTCTTTTCTTACATATTTGAATCCATATATTAATATTTTTCATCGGTTCTATAAAAGGCCGATGGGATCACACATTGTGTTTGACTGAAGGGGGATTAATTTTGATTCACACAGATAGTCTAAAAGTGTTAAATAGTTAATATAAATGTTTTTAGGGTGAGTATTCATGAGTAATTACATATTATGTAATTAAATGTGATGTTAATCACTACTTTCCATAAGTGTTTTTGATGATATTCAAAAGCAGTTTTTATATTGTTTCACAAGATATTAAATATGATATAATATATAGTTAAATGAAACAAATCCTATTTATCCTCATTGAATGTGGATATATGTTCCCCAAATACTTATATATATAAATATATCATATTAGGGAATACATGAAATTTTTTATTAGTATACATATTGATGTATATTATTCTATAATGCTTAAATTAGAAATATTGGATGGAGTCCCAAAACTTCTTCTACCTAATCTAGCATTAATTCAGAAAAAAATTATAAGAAAAAACTTGTATGAGGTTATGAGTTCAGATATTTAATGAACATATTCTACATGATTTTTTTATACATTGTAACATATTAATAAATGAGACAATAATTATTAAAAATTCTTCATTTCCTATATAACACCTTCCAAAAGATAAATGTGTGGGTGATGACGTCATGCTTGGTCAAAACATGATGAGACCCAAAGATCTATTCTTCTTTATCCTTAGTATGTTTTTGTGAAAGAAAACCTTGGGTGAAGTAGAATCCGTCTCTTATGACAATATATTTGGTTGGTACCATTGATACACTATATAGGTAGGAATATTTTGAATTACACTTTAGTGATTTACGTCAAACAAATCAAACCAATATCAAGGGGAGTAGAGGTATCATCAGTGCATGTTATGTGTTGTATTACTTCATCATTTTAGTTTTATAAATAGTTTATTATATATTTCATGGGATATCCTTGATAAAGGGTTTAAATAACTTCCCCTTTATCTGATAATCATTATTAGACTCAATAAAAGTTCATAAAGGTTACCAATACCCTCTATATCCCAACCTCCCTTGTCTGATTTCCCTTAAAGACACATCATTTATCATATTTATTTTATTACCATTAACAACCATATTATATTCATGTACTATTTCAATTCCATATTTAACGAGCAACTTCTTGTTATCTCCCATATTTTTTTTTCTGTGAGTGTAAATTCATTCATGTATCATTATTTCACTTACAATCATGGTTTAATTCAATTATACTAATACCTAATTTTGTGTTCATCATTACTAGTTATATTACACTACTAATAGAAATTCAATAAAATACAACCACATTATCCAATCATTACATTATCCCATGATAACCTATACATTTACACATTCTAATCATGGAAATATAGCCACATAATTATTGAACAATCCACACAAATAAACTAACAACCACACCATGGCAACCATCACTACTCAAGCCAACCAAAATGCATCCCTATAGCCCATTTCATCCCAAAAAAACCAAAAAGAACAAATGTGAAATGAATGCAACACAACTATAGCATTAAAAAATTACATGGAATCATGTATCAACCCCTTTTATCATCCACCACTACCAAAAATACCAATTTAGGGAATTATTCTACATTAATTAACCTTATATTGCATGAATGTTGACACCCTTATTTCCTAATTTCTCATAGCTGATTTATTATTTTCTTCACATTATTATGATTTAATTAATGGTAGTTGTGACCATAAAATCACATTAACAACACTCAATTCATAGTAGTAACAATTATTATATTTAACAACAGAAATCACGCATTATTCACATGAAAAATGTCATGGAAATATGTAAAAATTTGAAAAATACCTCTTTACCATCTAATTCTATAACTTAGGATAATTATTTCCAATTGGAAAATCAATACCATCTGCCTAAAGAAATAAAAAACATGTTAATTTTAAATTCTATTCATAATAAAAAGGAGTTCCAAAATACCCTAGCTCAATTCATTCTTCTATTATTACTCGACACATAGAATGTAGATAAGGATAATCTAAAGGACCATATCATTTAAGGGAACCATAAAAACCTAAAACATATCAATACCCGTCAAAATAATGAAACAAGTCCAACAAAAACATCACATAGACACTACTATAATCATCTCTAGATAATGGACATAGAGGGGAATGAAACGAAATGAGAAATTACTCACCACAAAAACAAAAATTATATATCCTATGAATGTAGGTATTAAAAACTATTTAGTGATGTTCTAAAGAAACTAAAGAAGTACCTACTATCATAGGTAGATCAAGATAAATTGAAGGTATATGAAATAAATTGAGGGAAGTCACCAATTTATACCATTTTAGAAAACACCTGATCATGATGTCACAAGGAATCTCCACATTGTTACCATCCCAAAAAAATATGAGTAGCATCGTAAAAAATCATGGTCACACCAAAACTGGTCAATTGCAACTGATGATATGAAATTCAGGTTGTGAATCCCCCAAATCAATAACCACATAAACATCGTAAAAACATTATTTTTATTGAACTGATGAATGGATGCATAACTACTAATACCACTACGATTCAACATCATCTGAGGCAGAAGAACCTAAAAACTAGCCTCCTATTGTTTCCTCAATGATAGGTAGATTCATATCATGAATCTTAGACTCGCAAAAATCCATAGATTATTCCCCCTATATTTACTCTATGAAATCTATAACCACGATCAATAATGTTGAAATAGATCTTCCCAGAGGACCTACACACAAATAATCACCATTTATCAACATGGCCTATAATAATACAACACCTAACATTTACTAATAACTATCACCCATTCTATAACAATGAGTACCATTCCATAACCTACCCCCTTTAATGAAAATGAGCTACCACACTCCTCATTCCTTCCTCAAATCCCCTCACAGCAACTATAATACCCAAAACACAAAATATAATGGAAATAAAGATTTGAGTCATTATATATAATAAATATTAAATTATTCTCCTCCTCAAGTATATAAAACCCACCCTATAAGAAAATAAAAACCACTAACCTAAAAATCCCTAGGTGATTCGTCTCAAACAAGATGACACTCTAAACCAAACATAAATCAACAGTAGGGAAAAAAACTCAGAAAAACATCCATATCAACCATCTCACACAATTAAATGATTTATTATAAATCTAATAAATCAAGAAAAATAGATATCAAAATAGGTAAAGATACATAGAATGCATCAACAACTCACATTCCCATATACTCTTCTATATTCCTCCGTGATTCTAAGAAAATCATACCGAAGGGATTATTCACCTAACAAACAACATCTACCGATAATACTTGATCTAAAACAACTACATCATGAGCATTGTTTCATACCCAAACAAAATCCCTCTCTAATTAATTACATTGGATTCATCATTAAGATACCAATGAAGTTATGATACATGGAACTGATTTTGAACCTGTTCCAACTGTAGTGGGAGAACTAATTGATGCTTCTCATTATGAACAAGATGTAATACCTATAAAGATTTAAAAATTTGGGAAAGAGATATTACTCCCTCATCCAAATATAAACTTCTCCTGAAAAGTATATATCCTCAATATTACATGATCTCCAACCAAGAACTCTTGAGGTCTTCTCCTCTGATCCAAAAGAGATTTATAAAGGTATGACACCACCTTCACCTACTCCCATACTATCTGAATCTTCTTGTCCAAACTCTACACCCTATCTAGACTAAGTTATTCAAACTCCCCAACCTATGCCTATCATATAAAATATTTACAAGCCTCCCATATAATTTATCAAATAGGTTTATGACAATGAAATATTAGAAGTGGTTGTTATAAGAAAACTGAAACAAGGGTAATCGGCTCACACAAGATCTTAAAAATTCTATGAAATAATAAAAAAACATATCCTATATATTTTGGATGGTTTTGTTATTATACCCTTAAATTTTAGGATTTAAATCAATTCTAACGAGAAATAAGGATCCAAAATCATATTAAAATCCTCTCTAGACCCATGAGGTAAAACATGGATTATAATTAGAAATGATGGTCCTAGGTACCTAGTGGATTTTCACCTTTTTATACACATACTTACATACTAAATAATTCATAGAACACGAATCTCAGATTGGAAATAAGTGAAATGACTTCATCAATAGATTTATGGTCACCCAAAGATCATAAATTCCCCCATATAGTGATCAGTAAAACAATGAAAAATATATATCGAGGTTTCCTCTAATTTTCAATAAATTACATTCAATGGATATATCAAAATACCTAATAAAATGATGTTATACCATCACCATTTAGCAGTGTAATCACCATGACCTGAACTCCACTACTATCCACTTCATCTCAAGACACTAAAGATGACACCTTATAGAAAGGTATATATTATATAAACCACGATGCATCCCAAAAAATTAGCTACTAAACTCAAGGGAAACCTCCTCATATACCACCGATGGAAAAAACAAAATCCTTCAAATAGCATCTTTTGTTGGTCATCCTCTGACCACCCCTCTAAACCATCATTGTAAATAACATATTCTTGCACCACCTCTACCTTTGAGTCACCCCACTCCGAATATTTCATCTACTATATTATGGATTATTTAACTTCCTTCTAATATAGGAAACCTCTATTACTAACCTCATCTACCTTAATATGTTTTAATATCTATTATCCATCTTCCAGAATATCTAGATTCTTGAATAATATATCCCATTGAATTTCT
The DNA here is from genome assembly GCA_963277665.1 of Viscum album. NCBI lineage: Eukaryota > Viridiplantae > Streptophyta > Magnoliopsida > Santalales > Viscaceae > Viscum > Viscum album. Next base: position 686,229,447 of record OY728137.1, on the reverse strand, counting down.
ATATAGTGCATTAATAAAAACATTCCCTCTCCCATGAGAGTAAAATAACTTTAATAAATATTTCTACAAGAACTTCATCCACCACACTTCACCAATTTCATATCCCACTTGAAGAAAATATACCATGGGATCTTGTGATTTGAGTAGACAAATATGTGATCAGTGATGAGGTAATGTCCCCACAACTTCAAAGAAAAACCTACCACTAGTAGCTCAAGATCATGGGTTTCATAGTTATATTCATGAGTACATATCTTATTAGAAAAATATGATATAAATTTTCTCCATTTTATAAAGAAACAACCCAAAATAATATGTGAATCAGCACAAAACATCTCAAACATCACTCCCTCATTTTGAAACTGAAGAATGATTAGATTAATCAACCTCGCTTTTGGGTAGTAAAAAGCTACCTAGAATTGATAAATCTATATAAATGCTTCATCTTTCTTAGTTTTGTGTTTAAACGGATCTACGAATTTATATAATTCATGTAAAAACCTAAAACCGTTTCTTGAGAGGCCAAGGTGATGCAGGCCTTCAATATATTATTGTCTACTGCCAAAAAAATGACAATCACAATCATTGATGGATCCACTACCACTCCATGATGATACAAAAAATATCTAGGGAAGTTCACATCCCACATCCAAAACACACTTTTACATCTTACCATAAATATTATTGTGTCAAATGACTTGTAAAATATCCCAAAGGTACTTCACACAATTTTATTCTACCTCTGAGTATATAAGGATGTAATCAATGAACACGACAAAAAAATGTTCCATTAACTCATGGAACAAGGAGTTCATGAGTATCATGATTATAACTATGGTTTTCATGACACCAAAAAAATGAACATGAACTAAACCTATCCATCATAACAGCTAAAGATAGTGTTCATAATATCCTCCTCCCTATCCCTCATATAGTGATATTCATTCTGAAAATCAATGATAAAAAATGAGCTATCTTCATTCAACTGGTTGAATAGATTATCAATCCAAGGAAGGGAATAATGGTTTGTGACCATCACCTAATTCAACCATAAGTATTCTATACAAAACATCAAATCACTATCCACCTTTATGGGAAGAAAAACTAGAGTACCCCACAACAATGCATCAGGTCACTTGAAACCCGTATACATAAAATCAGTAATTAGAATCCTTAACTCTAGTAGATACAAAGGTGTCCTCCAATAAGATCTATCAATATTATAGAATTTCCAAAATACAACTCCATACTAAACATAATATCATGTTGAGGTGGTAAGGATACTACCTACTCATAAATGACATCTAAAAACACTCCATAACTCAAGGGTACTCCACTACATGCACATCTACTAAATCCAACGATAGCACTGCCAGCTGAGATGATAATGGATCTGAGCACTTGTTACCCATTTGGTAATCTATCTTAACAATTAACACCACACATTTTCCTACACCTTTTAGAACAAACAACTCACCTTAGGGAGAAATAAATAACCATATTCATAAAATAAAACCTTTTGATGTTATGAATGGAATCATATAACTATTTATAAATTAGAAAAAGATCTATAGAGAATTAATGTTGACCTATAAATAGATCACAACTCTATTTCATATCAAGTATAATTTTTTGGCCTCCAACTAGTGTATTCATAACTAGGGTAACTAAAAACCTTTCCACCTCGAGTCACATGACACATACTAAGATGGATACAATAATGTAGGCATATTATCCTGAATCAAATAAAACATGATCCAAAATTAAAGATAAACATAATGTTCCTCATATAATATCTAGATAATTGAGTTTTGGAACCACCATAATATGAAACTAACCAATTTTAGCTGCTCTACCTCATAGTTGATGTAATCCCCCACTTCCAAACATAGACTTGGGTCCTTAATGATGGTGGATGGAATAAGGATTACCACTATCGGCTTCATCTCCAATAAGTGGATTATAGGACTTCTATCCTTACTGGCTATATGACCTTTTATATAACTTTTTTTGTTGGGGATGATAAAAATATGATTTCATGCACCATAATATGCCCCAATAATGGTCTGGAACTATGATCCCTGATGACCATGTCCTCTGATAGAAAATCACCTCAGAAAAAATCTCTTAGTGGTAGACCAGTAACTGCTTTCAATAGGGAAATGATAGGAATTAAACTATTGAGGCTGAACCACCATTAGTCGGAGCATAAAATTACCTAAACCTAATTATCCACCCACAATATCCCTTATCATTAGGTATCTATGTTTAATACTTTCCTTAGATGACCTAAAATTTTCATACATTCACTCGACCACCTGGACTTTCATTTTCACCACTAAAGATATAAGATATGTAAATCGGGTTACTACAAATCTGATAAAAAGGAATGAAACCACCTCAAAACAACATGTTCTCAACCACTAATTAGGGATAAATCATGGCAGAAGAAAAGTAGGTCCTTCAACTTGATCACAAGATCTGACACACTCATGATCTCCTTCTAGAGAGAGATAAATGTTTTTACTACTTTGTCACCCTCATTATAAAATACATGAAATTTTCCCCTAAATAACACTAGAAATTATCCCAAGAAACATATTCCTCATTATACACCCTAATAAATAAGATCAACCATTGTTATGTTCCACCATACATCATACATACAGTCAGGGGTACCTAATACTCCTCTCTCATATGAATCAACCTAAAATAAATATTAAAAACATTTATCCAGTTATTTATTTAAATATCATAAATGATGTCCTCGCACTTATAAAATCCTAGATACTAGTACACACATGGTATCATCCTTTAAATATCATCCTCCTCAACTGGGTCTACCATACCATTGTCAACCATTCCAACCTACTTACCCTCTCTGACAATAACCATACATTGATGATGACCATCAAACATATTTGTAAATAAGGATCCAAACTCTTGAGCCCAGTAGCATAGAATATATGTTATCAAATTCATTTAATTAGATAAATTTTAATTTCACCCAGAATTATCCAAATTCAAATATAAGCACAATCAATCATGATTCATGTACCTCTTATAAGTATCTACATTATATGAAATGAAACTTCACCAAGCACATTTGGTGAGGTTTATGTACTTGTTTCAGTTGATAAGGGGACCTAAAATATATTATCCTTTTCAATCTACCTTATCTATGTCACAAAATATGTTTGGTTATCATTATTTACCTACCAAACCCATAAAATACTCCCTAGTTCCTAAATCATGTATCCATCATAATTCTCAAAAAAATATGTAACACTAGTTTTTCATGACCCACCCCAACCGGGAATCCACCATTGGCTTGCAATGAAAATGAGAGTGAACCTTGAAACCCACCTTCAATAAGACATAGGTATAAGTCTATATTTGAGGGTATAAAACATTAAAATAGATGCATTGACCTATTATATCGAAGACAAATTATGGTATATCTGGAAATCAAAACAATAATACAAATTCAACCAAGCCCAAAATAATCCAATAGTTATGATATGTCAAAAAATATATGTCCCCATATGATAATACCAAATATATGTCCTGGGTAACAAATCCATAGCCAATCCCATGATCCCACATAGTAATACCTTGTTCAGTCACCATACTCACCATATAATCTTAAATATATATATATATATATATATAAGGTAATAATAATAGGTATGCTCAATAGGATCATACTTGAGTCCTCTTTTGAAAATGTTTAATAATAATACTAATGCTTCAGTGAATAAATAGAAGAACCAAAAAGAACCTATCAGGTCATCTATAAAAAAACCTTCACAAAGCTCACTCACCATGTATCACAACAAATTATAATAATATAATATCAAGAACATAACAAAAAGTGTACCCAACAACCACTTCCAACTATTTTTTCTCTCACTACCCAATATCAAAAATCATGTTCTGTCCAACTTTTATGTAGACATTTCATAGGACAGCATACAAATTACATGACAACTAATGTGGGTAAAATCATATACCTACTTATAAAAACATTTTAAAAGGTCCAAAATCTCATGCTAGAAACTGTCCAACAATGCCATAACCACATATGTCACTATAGATCAATATCCACATCTCTGATTAACATCAAAATATCACCACATGTCCTTATCAATGGGGGTATCTTGAACATGGAGTACATCAACCTCATACCCCAAAAAAACCGTGAAATATTTCAAATAATCCATGAAGTTTAGCACATTTTTATCTTTACCATATTACATTAAATGTTTCATTCCAATTCAATATTTATTGAAATTAAATTCAATCCATCTCTAAATTTTTTTTCATCCAGTATATATTCATTCATACATCATTATTTCATTTACATACATGGATTAATTCAACTACAACTTTACCCATTTCTATATTCATCATTACGTACTATATTAATCTACTTTTAAGGAACTACAAACAAAACCAACATCAACCAACCAGTCCATATCCCCACAACATCCTATTGAATTTACTCATGCTAACCATCACAAGGAAGCCCCACCCATGTTATAAAATATACAAAAACGTCCCACCCCCCCACACACACAACCAACCATCGCCACTCAATCCAACCAAATCGTAGCCCCACTTCCCATCACGTACTATAAAAAACCATCCATAAAAAATTCCCATATAAGGAAACAAAACCAAAATCTCACTGGAAGTACATAACATCACATATCAACCATTGAAAACATAACCCCCTTATAGAAATTCTATTTTAAGACCTTTTTCCATATTAATTCAGCTTAAATTTCCAGAAGATTAACATGTTAATTGTTAGATTTCACATAGTCAGTTCATTACCATCATTAAGTTATTTTCCCTTTATGAAAGTTATTTCCAATCGTAAGTTCATAGAAACAACACTCAATTCACAATATTAATAATTATTTTAAAAAAATACTAAACAATAATTGATCTCTTTAACAATATCATGGAAATGTTTAAAAATATGTTAAACAAACCTTTCCCATAAAATTTATTATGATTGATTACTTATATTTATTATGATAATCTATACCATCAATCAAAAAAAATAAAAATCATAGTATTTTTACATTATCAAAAAATTGAAGAAAATTATTAAATCCCCTACCTCAGCTGATGCTCTGACATTCATTGTGAAATAAAAATAGATAAATGAGATGATCTTAAGGGAAAAGTCACAAAAGGTTACACTCGAAACCCAAAACATATCAATAACCATCATAATAATGACCTAAGGCCATTAAAATCACAATTATGACTCCACAAAACATTATTTGTACGAAGGATGGAGAGGGAAAAAATAAAATAGAATAAACTCAATAAAGATAGAATAATACTCGATCTCATGAAGCTAAGGATCAATATTAGTTTAATGGGTATCAAAATACTTCAAGAATAAACCTCTAATCATTAGTTTATCTTGTGAAAATGAATTTATATAAAAGAAATTTTTGAGACTACCATATTTATACCTAGAAATTAATAACATGGTTGTGGAACAAAAAATAACCCCACACCAATACCTTCTTAGAAACATTGAATATCAACAAAAAAATTTGGTCACACCAGGAGGGGTCAATCTCCGCCAATAATCTAAAATTCATGTATTGAATCCCTTTAATCTCACACACTCAAAATTGGTTAAATCCTTTGGTCTAATTCAATTGAGGAAAGTTCTATGAACAACACCACCATGGAGAGACATAACCTGAAGAAATAGAAACCAGCCTCTATGTGTTCATGTTGTGATAGGTAAAGTCAAACCTTGAATCATACCATCACAAAAAATACCGATATTTATCCCCCAAGCTTCATTAAATGATTTACAGGGCCACAATGTGAAACCAATCCACTAAAAATAATGGATATCGACACAGATCTACATTGTGTCATGAATCATACTTATACATCAGAACCTACTAAACTGTAACACCTCTCAATTATTACTAGCTGACCCTCATGTCAAGACACCAGGGGTCACACCACTACCTATAAATTTCAACTAATACCATTAAGACCAATCATCATTCCTAACTCATATCTTTTAATTGAACTTTCAAAACCTCGAACACATAAAGTAATAAGTCTAAAAAAATTGAAATTTACTTTCTAGGATCTATCTATAATGTTTTTAGATAAACCCATATTTTCCAACTATCTTATCATGATTAGGTTCATCATTAACCCTAGTATGTGCCATAGTCCTTGAAACTCCTGAAAGCTTTTGTTATTTATCAAGATGGAAACATCATCATTTACCATGATCTCAAGAGCATCAAATTACAAAATATACAACTTTACAATTCTTCTAGAAGTATAATTTTTTATACTCTCTCCCTTAGATGTAGAGTGAAAAGAATATCCACAGTCAAAAATCTAAAATTCATGAAAACATGAAACACTCAAAAAAGATCTCTCATGTCTTCTATGATGGGATTTACGGATGCACATCTAGTATAATATATTTTTGAATTTCCTATTCAGTCACTGTAATATGTTTTCAAAAGACCTCTCTTTCCAAAATGACAATACAATGGACCAAATTCAAAAGATCAACTATGGATCCTATTTCATCTTCCATTTACATTATTATAACTGTTCCCTAAAACATAAATCCTATAATTTCCGCACTATAGTAATTCTTGAAATATTAATGAGTCTCTTACTAATGAATATACTAAATTATTATCTGATCCCTAACATTCTCTAACACTATGTTAGTCTTACAACTTGAATTACTCACATTGTTAACAAATGCATACCATGATACAAGGAGTGATGAATGTAAAAAGAACCCCCACTATAGATCCCTAATGTCCACCTTAATGGATTATAACTCATATTTAATGGTGTCTAAGTCATTCACTTGATCAAACAACAACTTTACATATGACATTACCATTTCATATAACCACAACAATAAGAACACTTCATTCAATTATGGTCGATTATCATAAATATTGGTAAGATACTTCATAATATTTGAAGTATTTTTAACCTCATGGATGTTATATGAAAGGTTTTTGGATAATGAAATCCATATCAAACCTAATTATTTATTATACCATATTTCACATTCTTCAATCTTCATATCATATGGCTTGGTTCCAATTAATTGAAGATAATGACAATTATATAGTAGACAATCCTATATCTACATCTTATAGGATCCGAAATCCATCACATAAAACTTCTGCATCCAAATTATACCCTCATCCAACTCCATTACATATAGAATTAAATAAATTACAGTAAGTTATGAAAAATTTAAATTGGATCAATAACTGATTACTAGAATTATCATAAATGGTCAAGGATAGAATGGTGCTATTAAAATAAGATCTAAAACATCTTATAGAAGGTTTGGTCACCCAAAAAACATAAAAAATATATTATACAACTTTTTTTCAAACAAATCACAAAGATAGTTCAACCATGAGAACACACAGAGTAAAAGCCAAGAATCTGAAAAAAAATGAACTCGTGTACTTGATGAACTAAAACATATATGAAATCTAAATATCTATAATTAAATTAAAATGAAGATAAAATATCTATAAATGAACTTGAAAATTAAAAACTTCAAGAAAAAAGGAAAAAACCACATGTTTTAATATATTTGGACTCAGTATTATCCATGGGTGGTATTCTATAATAATTTTGACAAGGAAAGGAAGATGACTTTAATGTTCAACTCATAGTCATCAATGAAAAAATGAATACAGTATATAAATATTTTCTAGCCAACCTTGTGAAACCAGTTTCACAAGATTCTAATCATAAGAGAGAGTTTTTATAGTAATTATAGCCTTTATATATAACATTACATGATTTTAAGCATAATTATACCTTATTGTACAAGCTAATGATCGTAAAGTCAAGTGTCTTGGAAGACTATGTACATAAAATTTAAAACAAGGAACTAAATAAAAAATTTCATCATTTAATATTAAAATGGAGATCATAACAACCATTATGCTCAAATATCTATATTGGGTACCCTGGGTAACACATGAACAAAGGGATGAGCTAAATATCCCAGTAAGGGAATAACCATAAGAACAAATCATTAGAACATGAGATAGAAGTTATGACATTATGATATAAAAAGGCTTGTAACATGTGTAATCATAACATATAAATAAGGAATCATATAAACATGGAGTCATAGAAATGTGTAAGAAACATAAAACATGACTTTTTCAAGATTCAAGGCTAACCACGAAGACCATTTCACATGTTAGCACAATCCAAGGCTAACCGCCAAGACCGTCGCACACGATAGCACTAGCCAAGGCTAACCGCCAAGACCGTCTCACATAACGTCTCATGAGACTCAAAATTACCCAATTCATTGGAGTGCTATTGGGGATCACCCATATTAACTTTTCATGAATATGTTTTCCACATGAAAAATAATACATAATAAATCATATATAAACATAAGGGTTTCCCATGGAATGAATTGGGTACCATAATCATGTCATAAAGCATAACAAATGGGTGTTTCAAAAAAGAGTCTATGAAAGAAAGGAACAAAAATATACATAGAAATTAATAAGGGGAAATAGTCTTGTATCATTTTATGTTATGTCAAGTATAAGTGACAACATGTATGAAAAGTATTTAAGAAATTTTATCATTAAAACATTTTTGTGTGGTTTTAAGGAAAATACTATAAAGCCTTTAAAATAGAAAAGATAACAATACATTATATAAATATAGAAGTGTAACAATAGGGTTTTCATAATAAAAACATTTATTTTATAATGATAATGGTTTCATAAAAAACAATATAGAGTGCACTTGAAATCAGGTAATAATTCGGGAAGTTCCCTCAAAACAGGTTTTCTTATCAGGAAGTATTGAGGATGAAATCACTTAAAAACATGTATATCCCAAGAAGAGAATGGTGAAAGGGTATTGATAAATAAATTCGATACATGTACCAAGAATTCAGAATATGCACATAAAAAGATAAGATAACTTAATTTTGGTAATAGGAAGATAACGCAACCTGAAGAAACAAAGGAGGTTCAACTAGAATCCCTTACGGATTATCGGCATGGTATCGGGTGTACTTAAGAGGGATTAATGAGAGAGAAATGGGTTTCTCGATACTTATAAATCAAAAGGGCTATATGGTGGAGTTATAAATCATACCCCATAATTAGGTATTACACATAAAAGGTAATAACATATAGAACATTCTTGAATAAAAGTGAAATAGAGAGGATCCCTTACCTTAAGTCCGATGGTGTTCTCCACTTGATATTAATGACATGAATAATAAAATTAGGCTCATTAATTAATAATTCCAGAACCAATAATCTAATTAAACTATTAATGATAACATTTTTAATTTCATTCATGACCTTTTTGAGGGGTTAAGTGGTTCAATTTCATTGTTCGAGATAGTTTTGTTTCTTGGTTTTTATGATCGGTTTAATTAATTTCATGAATGGTGAATCATCTAAAATGGGGATGTTTTTCCATAATTGGAGTTATATTTTATTATTGAAAATATATATTTTTTCATTTTTGTAAATTTAATATGGTTACTTGGAGCTACGTTGAATCATTTTATAAAATATTAGTGATAACCTTTTGGGTTTATTGGCCGTTTTTTATCACTACGAACCAAATTTTCATTATAATTTAATATCATTGGTAAAAAAAGATTATATATATTTTTTTAAGTGTGGGGCTGAAGCCTCAATTTATTATTTGAAATCAAAGATCTATTTAGACTGGGTAGAGGGAGACCCATTACAAAGCCCGATGGCCCAAGGCCAAGTGGCCTTAATACAAGGCTTGAAAGCCAATTTCAATGGCCCAAAGGACCCCTCGGTGAACAGTACTGCTACAGTACCTGTGTTTCTATAGTACCTTCTACAGTACCACCACCGCTATAGTATCTGCTACAGTACCTCCACAGCTATAGTGATGCCACTGCTACGGTGTCGCCGTTGCAATAGTACCTGCTACAGTACCTGGGAAATTCGCCTCTGCCCGGATTTGATCCTGGGTCTTTTGGATGCCAAGCAGGAGCCTGTACCACTAGGGTACATGCTCGTTGGAAAAAAAGATTATATAAGCATACATAGCATATATTATATATTAACTTGGTTAAAACATAAAAAAATGGTTTCATGACAAGAATTGAGGATGTTAATAGAAATCGATAACTTGTCATCCTTGAATTTGATAAATTTACACATATTGGATGGTGTTTTCATATCTTTTTTATTAAAGGAGGGGAAGGGAGATATAATAATGAATTATCCCATTAGATTAATAAAATTATAGTACATTTGTGGTACTATAGGTTTCATACCATTTTGATTAGTATAGGTTAGGAAAGAAAAGAGAACAAAGGAACATGAAAATAAAATGAAAGAAAAGAAAAGAGGAATTTACCTCTTGATTTAATCTTCCATGAGAGCCTATTATGGGAAAGGGATTTGGTATATTGTGTTGGGAGCACATTGTGTATGAAGATTGTATTTGTTTTCAACATTTTTCAACACCAGTCAAAATAAATAAGGAGATGAATATGTAATCCAATGTCATTAGATATTGGCTAAAGTGATGATGCTTGGAGAATTGTTATGAAATCATAACATTAAATGTCATTCTTGGCCAATTCTCTATGAAGTTAATTCCGATGATTGATGAGCTGATCCTAAGTTCAAAGAAAATGTTTCAAAGGTGACACATTGTTTACAACAATGAAGAATGGAGTAGTATCATCCATTTAAGGATGATTGGATCATAATGCAGAAGTATCATCCATCTGATGATGATTGAAGAAGAATGAGGATTTGAAGAAGACCATGAAATTATTCATGATAGAAATCCATGCAAGATATTACATGATGAATAAAATCATATTATTTTCATGAAGTCTAGAATGATGGTTGAAGAAGAAGAGAGAATGTGGAAGGGCTTGGCATTCTGAGGTAGCAATACATTTCGCATTATATCCAAATCAGACGATGCTTTACTGATTTGTATTTTACAAATATCATAATTTAGGAGAACTTGTGATGCAATCCTTATAAATTAAAGGGGGAGAAATGATGATTCCAATCATACACAGTTTTGATTGGAAGGAATGATGCTACTGGAAGATGGGATGTTTCAGTACTTCCCATAGTAATTCTAACGATGTTAGATCTGGTCTTTCTAAAGATAAATATCACGATAGTGGAATTCATGATAAAAGAAAAAGATTGGTTATGGGAAGCAGTGAAGGGAGATAATGAAAAAGAAATGGACAATCTGGGGGTGGTAGAAAAGAACAGTTTGAAGATGGTTTATATTTTCACGTGCAAGGCCTGATTTAAGGTCAGAACATTGAAAAATGGAAAAGGTATAGAGTGCGCGGAAATTTAGGCATGTTGTGAAAAAAATAATGCGGTGCGCGAAATAGTAGCGGGATACATGAAGTAATAGAGGGTTTCGCAAAATAGGATATGGATGCATGGAATATCAGCGTGATGCGCACAAAATAGAAATCTACGCGAAATATATGCGGGATGCGTGAAATAGAGGAATGAAGTTTTTCGCGCAAAATGTGTTTCGAGATCAGAAGCTCGAAAATTGGCAAATGCATGAAATATGCGAAAGATTGGAGTAGTTCGCGAAATATGATGTCACGGGAAATATTGGGTTTGCGCGCAATATGGAACACGATGTGGAGTTTTGTGCACAATTGGTGCATTGTGATTGGAAAGTTGCAAAATGACAAAGGCAAGAGGTGCGCGAAAAAACGGTGGTGTTTGCGCAATGTGCGCGGAACATCAAACTTGTGCACATAAAAATTGGATGTGCACAAAATGAGGGTTTGATGTTTTACATGCAAGAGATGATTCATGAATAGAATGATGAAAAATGGAAAAGTGATGTGGTGCATGAAAAATCCAAGAAGGTGCGCGTAATCTAAATAAGTGAGAGACAGTTTTACGCGCAGGATTAGGGTTTTACATGCGGGGTCAAAAATGCCTATAAATATGAGGTGAGACCCTCTCATTTGTAGAGACTTGACACTTATTCAAATCCAAATATCCGAATCGCGGAAAAATTGAAGTATAGATTATTGCGCAAAAATAAGAAGTGCAGCGCGAAAAAGGAAGTGCTACGTGAAAAAGCGATGTTCTGCGTGAAAAAGAAGAGTTGCGCAAAAAGGTTTTTTCACGCCAAAAGTTGTTTTTATGCGCAAGGATTAAATTTTACGTGCAAGACACCTAGAAGGGTGAAAAAAAATTTGGGGGTCCCAAGAGCCTTCGATATGTGCATAACACTCATGAAGAAGCTTTGCAATGAAGAAAAAACTTTGAACCATTCGGTTTCACAAAGAGAAGTTGAACTGCACTCACACGACTGGGATTTATCACCCTCGTTGTACTTTGTGAAGTAAAGAAGAACTAGAAGTGCAATCAAACTCACATCTACACAAAAAATTAAGGTAGTATACAGACACACTTAAGTGTTGGTATTGAGAACTGAAGAAAGAAATTAAGACATTGCAGTACCATTCCACATTCTACTGTGTCAAAGAAAAGGGAGAGAAGAAGAAGAATAAAAGATAATGCCCAATTTAATGCTGGAAATTGTCCTGGGAAGTAAGATTCAGATGATGCCAAGTGAACCGATCTTCACTGCCCAATTAATCAGATTGGTATATGTGATTCTTACTAATAAAGAAGAATAAGTGTATGTGCATTCTATTATTTCACTAAATAAGAAGTAGAAGTCCTAGTGAAGCTAGTTTTTCACTAGTGAAGATGAAAATAAGAAGACAAGAAGAATTTATTCCCTACATCTTTGCAAGTAATCAAGTGAAGAGCACTAAAGAAGATCAAGAGTAGAACCTACCTTACTAAAGGAGAAAGAAGACTGTCTCCATCGGCAGTATAATGAACCTTCTTGAGGCTACATGTTGGACAAGGCTATCACCAGCCCAGGGAAGAGAATTGTTTCCAACCCCCTCTAAAATATAGGGACTCACACTGGCTAGAGTATTGGTTTCCTAGCCACTCCACTGTAATTTCATATCACATCATAGTGGATAATCCATGCACAAGTCATATCCAGTCATGGAAATGACGTAACGACTCTTATTGAGTGGTGAACCTTTTAAAAATATTGTGTGCATATTTTTAATGCTTTCTATTACTGCATGCGACAAGGAAAAGAGAATAAGAGAATCGAGATCCTAACAGGTCAAGAGGTACAGGGATAAAAGTTGGAATTGGTTTAAAAAGTCCTCAACACTGATTCACCCCCCCACTCAGTGTTAGGTATATCCCAAACTGGTCCTCTCATTTTGAGGAGACCAAAGGATTTTGGATGTTGGGTAAGAGATTGGGGAGAGATTTGGGCAGAATTTAGGCAAGGCACAAGGATTTAGAGGAGTGAATAGAAGTGGTAAGGAGGGGTGGTATTTATAGTGGAAGGGAGAGGGGTTTTCTCAGTAATATATTCATTAATTTATTATTTCTACACAAGAAAATAAATATTGAAGATTTCATTACCAGGAATAGTAATAATTTCAAGTTAGTTCTAGATTTGGGTTCTAAAATTACTTATGATATCAGGAATATTGGATTTAAATTATAATATATTCATACGGTAAATTAATGTATTTTACTATTCACCAAAAATTCAAGCATTTCATAAAATCCCTAAAAAACACCCTATCCATTTTTCGATGTGTAGAATCCAAAAATGAACTCCAGTTTTTAAAAATAATTTTCTAAAAATCCTTAATTTATTCTTTTATTAAAATCATCATCTACATGAAAAATATATATTTTAAAACTATAATTGATATTATAATGCTTTCAAAAATTACATAAGGTCTTATAAAATGATCTCTAAACCAGAAGACACAAAATTAATAATTTATGAACACATTTTAGGAAAATACATTTTCTTTTAAATAAATAAATAAATTTTAAATAATTATTTATGACATACAAAAATACTAATACTTTTACTACGGTCATATTATCACATATAAGATGCCTGCATTTTATTTATATATCATGGATGAGGTTGCAATTCTTATGAATAATTTACTATTCATAAGAGTCATATTACTATTCATAAGGGTAGGTTACAGTTCACCAAAAATTATTTTTTCCTTTTCGGACTCCAAACATATTACCGATCGCAACCGTGTCGGTCAAATTTTTGAAATTCCAATCACAGAAGTGACAATGTTATGTTTAAAGGTCATATAGTAATTTGTATTTCATTGTGTTGTGATTTCATGTGATTCTATGACAACATTATAATATGGTAACTTCCATTGATAAAACATTGGGTTGTTACATTATTCCCCCCTTATGAAATTTGACCCTCGAATTTTTTTTAAATTCTCCTCCATAAACTAGTGTGGGTACTTTTCCTTCATTTCCTCCTCTAGTTCCCATGTTGCCTCTTCACACTTATGGTTCTACCATAGTACATTGACCAGGTGAGTAGTCTTGTTAAGTAGAAACTTTTCTCTACGATCCAAGATCTTCACTGGCTAATCCTCGTAAAAAATGATCATCCTAAATTTATACCACCTCTGAAGAGAGTACATGTGAAGGATATGGTATGTACTTACTTAAGAGGGATACATGGAAGACATCATGTACGTTGTCCATGGTAGTTGTAAGTGCTAGTCGATAGGCCACAACTCCAACTCGATCATGGATCTCAAAGGGGATGATGTACCTGGGACTTAACATCCCTTTATTCCCAAACCTCAAACCTTCTTCCTAGGAGATATAAGTAGAAATTCCATGTCTCCAACTTTGAACTCAAGGTATCATCACTGATTGTATCCATAAAATGTTTCTCGACTTTGGGCTACCTAGTTGTGCTGCTGAATGGTTTTCACCTTATCCACTATATCTTTGACTATTTTAGGTCCTTTCAGTTTACCCTCACCGACTTCATCGCAACACAACAGTGTGCTGCACCTTTTCCCATAATGGTATTTTATGGTTCTATTAGGATGCTTTAGTGGAAACTATTGTAGTAGGAGAATTCATCTAGTAGAAGATATTGGTCTGATCCTCCTTTGAATTCCATAGAACATGATCTCAACATATCTTTCAGTGTCTGAATAGTTCACTCATATTGGCAATTAATTTTAGGATGATAGGTCATACTATAGTTTAATTAAGTGCTTAAATCATGTTGAAGACTTTTCCAGAACATGAAAGTGAATCTTGGATCTCAATCAGATATAATATATAGTGGTACTCCATGCAAACATACTACATCATTGATATATATCTGTAAAAGTTTATCTAATGATTAGTCCTCAGGAATTGAAATAAATTGAGCTATCTTTGTAAGACGTCCACAATAACCTATATAAAATTATTTCCTCTGGATGTCCTTGTAAGTCAAGTTAAAAAGTCCATGGTGATGTTCTACAACTTCTATGTTGTTATGGGTATTGGATTCATCATATCCTTAGACTTATTCCTTTCAACATTCACTTGATGATATACTAGCCACTTTGACGTATATTCAATGATCTCCTTCTTCATATTGTCCCCCAAAAAGTTCTCTCAGATATCTCGATATATCTTTGTTCTCCCTAAGTGAATAGAGAAGGTTGAGTTATATAAATCATTCAGAATCTTCTTCTTTATCTCTGGATCAGATGGTATCCATAATCATGACCCGAATTATAAAACTCCTTCCTCATAAATCATAATCTCAGAGTATTTCCAATTACTAATGGCTTCCAACCTTTTCTGAATTTCCACATCTTTTCTTTGAGAATAATTTATTTTCTCTACGAGGGATGGTTGAGAAATCATTTGAGAATGTATTGATAATGTTCCCCCCTTAATGATTCCCTTGTACATCCTCAAAAAATCTATAAATATTGGATCCTTTTAAAATATTATCATTGATAAAGATGGATGATCTTTTCTGCTCAAAGCATCTGCCACCTTGTTTACCTTACTAGGATGGTAGTGGATTGAGCAGTTCTAATCATTGATGATATCTATCTATCATTACTAGCATGTGTTAATCTCTTTTTTGTGTGAATATATATTTTATACTCCTGTGATCAGTATATATCTCACACTTCTCCCCATAGAGACAATTGCACCAGATTTTTAACGCAAAGATCTTAGCCAATAACTCCAGATCTTGCATAGGATAGTTTTGCTTATGTATTTTAAAATACCTTGAGGAGTAGGATATAACTTTATCATTTTTCATTAGCACACATCCTATGACCTTCTTGGAATCATCACTGTACACCACAAAGATTTCTCCACTTATTGGGAGTGTGAGTATGGGCATGGTGAATGGCCTCTTTTTCAAATCCTTAAAATAGTCTTCACATTCCTAATTCAAGAAAAACTTTACTTCCTTCCATTTCAACTAGGTCATTGGTTTTTAAAATTATGAAATGTTCTTCACAAATTGTCGATAATACCTGCCTAGACCCAGAAATCTTCAAATCATCGTTACAGAGGTTTTCCAAGGCCACTCTTCAATCACATTTGTCTTCGAAGGGTCCTAAAATATCCCTTTTCTATTGATAACATGCCCCAATAATGATACGTCCTCCATCTAGAACTAACATTTATGGTAATTTTCATACATCTTATCCATTCTCAAGGTGTTTAGTATAGTATTAAAATGCTCCTCGTGTTCCTCCTTTCTCTTAGAGTATATCAGAATATCAACAATAAAGACTACTAGAATTTTTTTGAGGTAATCTCTAAAGACTTTATTAATCAAGTCCATGAATATTACTGGAGAATTAGTGAGTCCAAAGGGAATCACTATGAATTCATAGTGTTCATACCTCGTTTGAAAGGTAGTTTTAGGAATATCTTCCTTCCTTACCTTCAATTGGTGATATCCCAACCATGGGTCTACCATAGAGAATGAACTTTCCCCATGAAGTTGATTAAACAATTCATCTATCCATAGTAGGAGACATTTGTTCTTTGTCATTATTTTATTTATCTCATGATAATCAATTTATAGGTGCAATGAACCATCCTTATTAAAAAAAATTACTAGCGTACCCCGTAGTGAAGTACTCAGGTGTATAAAACCCTTCTCCAGATTCTCCTGTAACTACTTCTTCTACTCTTCCAACTCTACGGAGGCCATTCCATAATGTGTCTTTGATATAGGTAGAGATATAGGAATATTAACAATTGAGAAATCAACATGTCAGTCAGAAAGAAGACCAGTCAACTCTTCGGAAAATACATCAATGTAATCCCTCATGATGGGCATGTATTCAACCATGTTTCTCTCTTTTGTCTCAATCATTTGAGCTATATATGATTGTTCATAAAGAAAAGGTATCCACACTTGAGACGTTGATGCTATAAGAAATTCATCTTCCTCCTTACACTTGTAAAGAATTTGAGGATTATTTGTGATGTGAAGAGTGATCTCCCATTCCAAATAGTTGATTTTGGTTTTGTATAAAAATATCCAATCAATGCCTAATATAATATCAAACTACACTAAAGGAAGTATGAAGAGATTTTCTGGGAGTTTTAGTCCACAAAAATTTATCAAGGTGGAGTTACAAAACTTGGATGAAATAATTTCCCCATTCTCTTTTCTCATAGATAACATATCCTCAAAATTTTGAGGTGGTGTTTGTATAGTGCATCTAAACTTGAAAGATATAAAATAATGCACTGAACCATAATCAAATAATATGTTATCTATTCTTGAATGAATAACTATCATACCTATCACCACATCATTTTGTGGATCCACCTCAATAGTAGTGATATTATAAGACCTTTCTTGATTACTTGGAGGATGTTGTTGATTTCCTCCAATGACCCATGGCTTAGTAAAATTATTCACATAATGCCCATGATCCTTGAAACTGTAACACATCACTATAGGATAAGTGTTGATATGAACCTTCCTTTATTATTCTACATTAGTGGGATTTTTTACATCTATTCTATAGTTTTTAGAGAGTTATCCCAACATTCCACATTTTAAGCAATTCATGGTTCCCATTAGATATTTCCCAAGATGCTTTTCCCCACATTTTTTATGCATGGGATGATCACGCTTCTTTCAATCCTGCAATTTATTTGCAGGACAAGCAACATTAGATTCCATTTTCAACTTCTTTTCACCGGTACCATGATACCACTAAGAGTCTCTGATCTCCATTTCAACCTTAAGGGCACAACGGACAATCTCCTCACAACTATTAAGTTCTTGAATCACCAATGCTTTTCGAAGACTCCACATTAGTCTATTAAGGAAGTGATCTACATTGCTTTTGGTGTTCATGAAAAATCCAGAGGCGTACCTTACAAGCCTTAAAATTTTTTCTTCATATGCCCCAATTGAATCATCTTCTTTCTGTTTGAGTCCAAGGAATTCTCTTTCCATCATGAGATAAAGGGTTTGGGGAAAATATTTATTGAAAAACATTCTCCAAAATTACTTCCAATCCATGGAAATAATTTCCTCCTGGGGATTTATATTCTTGATCAATGTCCACCACTGATCAGCTTCCCCATCAAAACAATAGACTTCTATCATGACTTTATCTTCCTCTAAGCACTGGAAGACATAGAATATCTTTTTAATGGAGTTAATCTATTGTTCCGTGAGGAGGGGATTGGATGATCCACTAATCATGGTATGCCTTCACTGCCTGAAAGATTCTATGGAAACATGATCTTTCTTTGGAGGGGGAGGGTGTTCCTCATTATTCAAGTTATTGTTCATAACTTCATCCAGCTGATAAAGTACTGTCATAATGTTCTGAGCACCCATTCCCATTATATCAAGCATATAATGAAGGCAATATCCACATTACCTATCACATTGATTATTTTCATGTGTAATTTTATTTCACTCCATTGACTATAAAAATAACGTATAATTAGAGGGCTTGAATACATAGCTATTGAGCATAAAAAAAATTTGAATAGAAAAGGATAAACTCGTAAAGGGGAAGTATATCCTAAATTTTGGTTTCCTATGTTTCTATCTAGGTTATCCTTGATCTATTTATTAACTTATATGATTATATAATTTTTTTTATTCCCTTAATAATGGTTTGTACCATGCTCATGAATTTACTAAAACATGTCCCCTAGGAGTGTCAAACCAAGGGTGACCCAAGGCCCATTGTCATGCACCAGTTCCCATTTGTGTCTAGTTCAAAGTGGTGTTTTTGTGTTTTATCCCTAGATACATCTATTCCAGAGCCACCTCTACCGATTTGTATCTAGATAGGGATGTATTTTCTTGTTGAAGCCTCCAACGGTCGAGGCGCTGGACAGGGAGATCATGTGTCATCTTAGCTCTCCTGGACAGCATGAAATCTCCTCGGACTTGGTGTTAAGCTCGGAGGATGTGGTGTCAGAACAGGTGTTATATCTTAACGCATCGGAAGAGGATGCAACCAAAATGATGGTCCGGAACCTTGAAGCGGAGCTGAATGAAGAGCAGTATGTTTGGGTTGATAAGCAGGATTCGATCCTAGTTGGAGGCTTCAACAAGGGGTTGATCAGTCTCGTGGAGTACATGCAGGTTTGTAATAGATTGACCACTGCCTTTGAGGCCTTGATAAGGGGGGAACACCTGTTGCAGGTCTGTGACTTATCCTGGAAGTTGTTTAGGGACACGGCCTCTGGTGGATTTCGACTTGTTTTCAATGAATCTGTTTATATTCTCTCTTCCTAATGCGTTTTCAAGTTGTTGTTCTTGTTGTGTGTGGAAGGTCGGAGGAACAGATCGGCTCGGATGGGTTAGAACACGCTGCTCCTTCCTTGGTAGGTCACTTGGGAGGTGGCTGGTCGGAGGGATGGCTTGCCATCGGGAGGGACCATGCTTGCATGGGGTCGCTGAGTGGATCTCCCTTAGAGTGAGCGGCTCTGTTTTTGCTTGGATGAGGTGATTCCTGCTTTTTGTTTGTTGCTGTTTGGGTCTGCTGTACTTTTGGTTTCCCACTTCCTTCCTTAAAGTGTCCTTATTAATAAAAAAAATAATTTTCAGTCTATACTGAACAAAATTTAGGGGTGTTTTCTTATACTTTTTCTCATCCTTAAGGTTCTTCCTAAAGTGCTATAATCCTAATATACAAAAATAAATAGACCAACCTAGCTCTGATACTAACTCTAGAAATCCTAGCCTTTTATATATAACATTACATGATTCTAATCATAATTATACATTAGAGTACAATCCAAGGATATAAAGTTAAGGGTTGTGGAAGACTAGGTACGTAAAAATAAAAACATGGAACTCAATAAAACATTTTTTTATTTAATATTCAAATTGAGATCCTAAATTTATTTGTGCTCAAAAATATAGATAGGTTATCTTGGGGAACACATGATCAAAATAATGAGAAAAATTGCCCCGTAAGGTAATAACCATAACAACAAATCCTTATCACATGGGATAGAATACATTAAATGATGATATAAAAAGGCATGTAACATATGGAATCATAAAATATAAACATGGGGTTATAGAAATGTGGAGGCAAAAAAACATGACTTTAGAATTATTCAAGGCTAACCGCCAAGATCGTTCCACATGATAGAACAAGCAAAGGCTAATAGCCAACACTGTTGCATATGGTAGCACTAACAATGGATAACTGATAAGACCATCACACATAATGTCTCATGATAGTCAACATTACCCAATGAATTGGAGAACTATCTGGGAAAACCCATCATAACTTTTCATGAATATTTTTCCCACATAAAGAATCAAACAAAATAAATCATATATAAACATAAGTGTTATCCATGGAAGGCATTGAGTACCATGATCAAGTCATAGATCAAAACAAATGGGCGTATCATGAAAGTATCTACGAATGAAAGGAACTAAAATATACATGGAAATTGATAAGGTGAAATAGTAATGTATCATGGTTAGTGATTTTAATTATAAGTTGCAACATATAAGAAAAGTACTTAAGAAATTTTAGATTTAATTTTTTTTTGTGTGGTTTTATGGAAAATAATATAGAGCTTTTAAAATTGAAAATGGAACAATCATTTATATAGAAACAGAAGTGAACCAAGAAGGTTTTCATAATACAAAATAATAATTTTATAAATACAATGGTCGCTTAAAAATAATATTGAGTGCACTTTAAATCAGGTAAGATTTCGGGAAGTTCCCCCAAAACAAGTTCTCTTATCAGGATGTATTGTTGAGGGAATCACATAAAAATAACTATATCCCCTAAAGATAACGATGAAAGGGTCTGGATAAATGAATTTGGTACATATAAAAACCATTTATAATATGAACTTAAAAATATAAGATAACCTCATTTTGGTAAAAGGAAGATAAATCAAATCGAAGGAACAAAGGAGGTTCGTGTAGAATCCATTACAGATTATCGACATGGTATCAGGTGTAATTAAGATGGCATAATGAGAGATAAATGGGCTTCTAATTAATTATAAATCATGAGGTAAGTATTTGGAAGGTGTGAAATCATACCCCATCATTAGGGACTACACATAAAAGGGCATAACATATAAGACATTCTTGAATAAAATAAAATTGAGAGGTTCCCTTACCTTAAGTCCGATGGTGTTCTCTAATTGATATTAATGAACTGAAAAATTGAAATTAGGATCATTTATTTATAATTATAGAACCTCTTATATATGTAAAATATTTATTATAACATTTTTAAGTTCATTCATGAACTTTTTTATGGGTTAAGTGGTTTAATTTCATTGTTCGAGTCTGTTTGTTTTCTTGGTTTTTACGATCGGTTTACTTATTTTCTTGAATAGAAAATCATGTAAAATGGGGATGGTTGTCCATAATTGGAGTTATATATTATTATTTATTTTATATAACGTTACATGTTTGTAAATTTAATTTGGTCACTTAGGGTGAATTTTAATCATTATATAAAACTTTTGTGATAACCTTTTGGGTTTACTGGTGGATTTTTATCACTACGAACTCATTTTTTCATTATAATTTCATATAATGTGTATAGAAATATTATAGAAACATATATATGATATATTAAATAATAATCAGGTTCATCCATAAAAAATGGTTTCATGACCAGAATTGAAGATGGTAAAAGAAATTGATAACCCGTTGTCCTTGTATGTGATAAATTAACACATATCAGATGGTGTTTTCATTTATTTTGTATAAAAGGAGGGGTAAAGAGATAATATAAATAATTATCACATTATCATAATAAAATTAAATTAAATTTATGGTAATGGAGGTTTCATTCTACTTCTATGAGGGGAGTTTAGAAAAAAAAATAGAACAAAGGAACATGAAAATAAAATGAAAAAAGAAAAGAGGAATTTACCTCTTGATTTAATCTTCCTTGAGAGCCTCTTAAGGGGAGAAAATTTTGTATTTTGAGGAAACCAAGGGATTATGGATGTGGGGGATGATATTAGGGATAGATTTGGGTAAAATATAGGCAAGGAACAAGGCTTGAGAGGGGTGAATATAAGAGGTAAGGAGGGGTGATATTTATATTGAGGGTAGAGGGGTTTTCTCAATAATATATTAATTAATTTATTATTTCTCCACAGGACAAGAAATAGTTATGATTCCATTAAAATTAAGAGTAATAAGTTCATATGAGTTCTAGATTTTTGTGCTTACATCACTTATGATGTCAGTAATAGTGTATTTATATTATAATATGTTTATACGGTAAATTAATGTATTTTACTATTCACAAAAATTTCAAGTATTTCAGAAAATCCCAAAAATTCACCCTGACCATTTTTTTGTGTAGAATAAAAAAACAAAAACCATTTTTTTAAATTAATTTAAAAATTTGATTAATTTAATTTTTAATTAAAATCATTATTTAATTTAAAAATATGGATTTTATAACTATAATTGATTTTATAATGCATTAAAAAATTACATAACGTCTTATAAAATTATCTTAAAACCAAAAGACATAAAAATGATAATTTAGGAACACATTTTAAGAAAATAAATTTTATTTTAATTAAATTAATTAATTTTAATTATTTATTTATGACTTACAAAAATACCAACACTTTTACTATGGTCATATTATCACTTATAAGATGCCTGAATTTTATTTATGCAGTGAAGGGTGTGGTTACTATTCTTTTGGAAAATTTACTATTCATAAGGGTTATATTAATATTCATAAGGGTAGGTTACTAATCACCAAAAATTAATTTTTTCTTATCAGACTCCATACATCTTACTAATCGCAACCGTGTATGTTTGATTTTTGAAATTCAAATCACAGAAGTGTCAATATTATGTTTAAAGGTCACATAGGACTTTGAAGTTCATTGTGTTGTGATTTCATGTGATTATATGACGTAATTATAAGAGGCTAATTTTCATTAATTAAACATTGAGTCATTATAGTATTCCCACTCAAATTTGATCTCTATGGGAATTCGTTCACACGGTAAATGGAATCCACCACCATATATCCCCTTTCTTCTGAAAAATGGATTAATTTTGAAACTCTATGAGTTTACTCATACATAACATTATAAAAAAAATTATGTGTCACTCATTAATGATAATAATCCTTATGTAATAATAAAATAAAATCTTATACATCAATAGAGATAACCCTTGTGAAAAATAATTTGTGTCTCTAAACTTCCCTTTCCCACTTGTCATGGAAAATACTGGTTTCCTTCTTTTGGTATCACACATATGGTGTTCATAATTCATTACACCCAAATTATGGAGGAATTTCTCCACCAACTTCACCAAGGAAATTTAAATTCTATTTCATAATCAATACTTATATAAGTTCCACTCACTTATCCATAAAAGTTTTTCCACATGGATTGACTAAATAGATAGTTTATCTAAACTAGTTTTCAATGGTTAGATTTTACAGAACCAAAGTTGATAATTTTTTGTTGTCTACTGCACGGTTTTTATTGAGTTGATAGATTAATGGGTTTTCATTTAGTATCCCTAGAATATTAATTTTAAATAAGATATCATTGGAAAGGGAATTGTTGTTTCACATCAAAAAAGTGACTTTGATACTTATTGAATTATTTTTTTGGAGTAATAATAAAGAGAGAAAATAGTGGAGTGGATTGATTGATTAAAAGTGAGTAATTCCATTTTCTAGGGGATTCATTTTATATACAAGGAGTATTGCATCCAGATAATTCATCCCCACATAAATATTTTTAAAAAATAAACCATTAAATACATTAAAAATAATAAAATCCATCAACACCCACAATTTTAAATTATTTATAACATAATTTTGAAAATAAATTCTCATGATATCTTGGACATAACATTCAGAAATAAAGTTATATTTGTATTTGAAACTTTATATATTATAGACAAATTAATATTTAATATAGAAATAGGTGTATACTTTCTTTGTAATGCCTCGATCCCAGATTCCCGGAGTCAGTGCATTATTTTATTACATTTCCATGATTATAAGGAATCAAATAATGAATGATTGATCATTTTAGTATTATTAGAAATACATATTACATAAATTATTCCCATAATATATTTGGGAATATAAAATAAAATCATGATACTTGATAAAATGAAATAAACTACATCCTTGAACGCTTATTTAAAGATTTCTTCTTAGTAACCTGGGGAAAGAAAACCTAATAAGGGTGAGATTAAATGATAAATAAGGATATATAAAGTGGAATAAATAATGAATCAATGATAATAAACCAACAAGTAAAGAAAAATAACTGATAACAGATTCCATCAAATAACTATATAAGTCAAATTCAATATGGTAAGGTAATAAACTAAAACACATGAAATTTTATCAATGAACTGAAAATTAAATGTATCCACAGATATGTCGATACAAAATCTCATTGATGAATAATAAATTAAACTAAATAATATAAATTTTTAATTTTTTTATTCCATGTTTCATATGTATATGGAACCATTACTGTTAAGACCATTCATAGGATGGTTTAACTATCAGGTAAAAACCCATCTATTTTAGCCAACTATTTCATCTCCTGAGACTATGGATGCATCCAGGGACTATTTATTCCCAATACCCACCCATTTAGTAACTATAAAATGAATTCCTATTATCTAATAATGGATTTAATCATCAACTAATATGCCTTATCGACTATCTATACTGAATAAAATACATAGATTTATCAATAATTCCGCTGTTAATCATATAATTGTATATGTGAACACCGTATGTAAAAATTGTATAAGGTTTAGTAAATAATAATATTGATAACAAAATAATGTGGATACTTAAATAATGTTATTGTTTCAAGATAAATTTAATTATCAAAAGAAGTTGAGATTATAAATAAGATCATTAAACACGTTCTTGAGGAAAATACTCAAACACTCCTATGTGTACCATACCAAATTGAAACCTCTAAATCATAATATCCATGATCATATAACATTAAATAAACCTATGATATCAGGAAAATAATATTAATCATGATATAACATGGAGAAGGTAGTATCTACACCATATAAATGTTATGTGGTGCGTAGAAAAAAATAAGCCTTAATAGAATTTGAATTGAGACAAAATCCCTTACCTAAATCTTCCTTTGGTTGTGTGGTATTTATTCTCCTATATATTGGTTTAAAAAATGTTATTAACTTATACTAGACTGAGAATAATGTTTAAAATATTA
Source organism: Viscum album (assembly GCA_963277665.1). Lineage (NCBI taxonomy): Eukaryota > Viridiplantae > Streptophyta > Magnoliopsida > Santalales > Viscaceae > Viscum > Viscum album. The sequence goes on along the minus strand of OY728137.1, from coordinate 686,203,729 downwards.
TATATCATACTATTATAACATATTATTACCATTTGTTAACAATCATTCATTATTTTCACTATTATAGGTGTTAATTTCCTAGTTTTCGGAATTATGTTTTGGTTTGTTATTTGCTTCTACTAGTACTTAGATCATGATTTTATCATCTTTAAAATGTAAACCATGAATTAATTAACTTATATATTCATTAAATATGTATTTAGAAAAATCAATACTATTTTGTGGTAATAAGTGAAATGCACCTTTCAAGGAGATGTTAGGTCGTACGTACGCATGAACACTACTTTCATTTCTTTATTGTATGAAAAGAATTAAATGTAAATGATATAAATATATAATAATTACAGTATCATATATATGTTATATATGTTTCATAGGTTTATTAATACCTTTTTTATACATTCCATGTATGGCATGAACGAGTCACATCGCTTTGAGGGGCGGTATCCACACTTCCTCAAAACTAAATTATCATATTTACACAAGACAGAAATCGTAAAGGTATGTTCTTAATAAAAGTTAGAGACGCATAATGAAATTATAAAGATAAAATATATCACAAATAAATATATTTTATTTTGTAATGACCACCATTATAATTCCAGTGTCATATCTAGGTTATATGTTTTTCAAAGGTTTATTAATACCATCCTTTATACATTCCTTGTATAGAATGAATGAGCCACATTGCATTGAGGGGTAAAAATCCACACTTCCTGAAACGAAATTATCATATTTACACAAGATGGAAAGCATAAAGGTATATTCTAAATACAAATTAATGAATCACAATGTCATTATAAATATCATATATATCATATATAATCATATTTTCCATCATAATAACCATAATGAGTGGTGGCAACAGAAAAATGAACAATCACCATTTCTGTTCATCGTACACATAAACAGTATGTTCATTACTATTAGATGTTTGTGTGTGTAATTTTATTTAAAAAATAATATCATAAAAAAATCAGAGTATATTGATTATATAGGAATTGTTATGTAATAATGTAATAAGAAGAGTATAGGGAGTGGAGAATCAAATTAATGAAAAGAGATCATTGAAAAATGTTACCTTAAAATCGGGTAACTCCTTTTGGTTTATACCAGTTGGATTCCGTGGGAGAATAATACCAAAAGTGATGATAAAATGCCTTGGGTATGGATGTTGGAATGTTAATTGGGTAGATCTTGTCTGAACCTAAGTGGTTTGAGAGTTGTGATGAATTGGGATAAGTGGTGAACTTTTATAGTATAGGAGTGGCACTCTTGTAATATTTTGATAGCTGAATTCATACAATGATTTTATTGTTGAAAATGGATGTAATAATGGACCCAATTTGAAAAAATAGAATATAGGGTGGAAATATGTCCATACAAATTCTCAAGGGAAAATATATATGCTTTTTTGGGTCTTATGGTTAAGGTTTATTCCCTTATTAAGCTTAATTTAACATTAATCATTATAATCAATTATAATCAATTTCACTAATAATTTTTCTCATAAACAAACTTTGTATTACTATACATTATATATTATTTTTATTCCAAATATGGAATCCATTTTTCTGAATTAAAATCATAGAAGTGGTAAAATATAATTTAAAATTGACCCCATAAGCGGGACCAAAATGCAGGTTTTTAAAGTAAAAAACTTCAAAAGTTTGATAAGTTTTTTACATTAAATTTCAAAGTGAAATTAAAACCAATGAAATAAATTGGTTTAAGTTATATATAGTTATCATAATTTTACTTTTAAAAAAATTCAAAATTAAAAAATTATTTGAAAAATCAGTTTTGAATTAAAATTTAGTATTTGAAAATATTCACTAAAAAATAAAACTTCATAGAAAACTACAAAAAATTGACCCTAACCTAATTTGATGTTTATATTTAAACAATTATGTTTATTTTTATATATTAAATCAATAAAATCCTCAAAATAAATATTTAAAATAGGTCCACCAGTAAAAGGTAGTAAAAATAAAAATATAGTATTTTACGAATAAAATTGGGTTTGTTATTATATTATGATTATAAAATATATTTGATTAATGTTAAAGATATTTTATTGAATATAATATATATATATATATATATCTCAATAATATTACTCAATAATTTTAATTAATTTAATTTATTAGGGTAAAATAGCTTTGTGATCATAAAAATAATAATATTTTCTTTTATATTTGATCAGTTTGCATATTAATTTATAATTAATTTGAAACAAATTAAATAATTTTATATTTGTTTAAAGAATATATTTTCATTTGTTAATTTACCATTTTCATAACTATTAATTTAACTACTATGTTATATCTTATTATATTAAATAATATTTAAATAATATATCATTATTCGGTAAAACTCAGTCCTTCATGTAACACAATCCGTTTGAAGAAACTCATTGTTGTTTGCGACATATGATAACTCAGTATCACATTTATTCAAAGATATATCATAGATTTAATTTATTTAAAATAGTAAATATGTTTTAAAGTCTCAGCGTATTTTATTCCCTTACGTGCATGGTGATGCGTTTGACACGTGATATGAAATATAGTGTTTTTACTTTAAAATTTTGGGGTGTTATATTCAACCCACCTTAATTTAATTGAATCATCACAATTTATACTTGAACTAAGTAATCAAGGGGAAAATATTTTAAAATAAAATATTGTTAGAAGACCCACATCGTAAAAAGGTTGAATATCACATCTTCTTAATAAGAGAGAAAGGAATGTACAATGATCAAGAAACTAGGTTATATAGTAGGAAAATAGAGGTGGGAAATGGAAACATGGATATAGAAGGAAAATATAAAAATCAAGTTCAAATGGATAGTTTTGGATAACACTGTTAGGATTGAGTTGAAAATCATAAGGCCATCCATGATGATCTAAGAGGGCCATTTGATTCATTGAAAATGAAGGAACTAGGAGACAATTCTTGTTTCAAAACCATTTTTTCTATAGTTGAGGAATTTATTAACTCTATAAGAAAATATTCATTTATATAATATAAAATTTTCCCTTTATTATGAGTTAATGTATTTATCATTTATCTCTTAGCACAGGATGCATCATATGGTTAAGTAATACACAATCCTCTAAAATATTATACAATGATCAACCATTTCATAAATAGGTAACCTTTCCAAAATTTTGTGATCCAACCCTTTAGAAATATAGCAACTAAATTTTTAAAATTGAATATATAATTATCCTTAAATCTATATGAAGTATCTATTTAATCATCACACACCAAATATGTAAACACCTTTTTTATCCCCTCTCTGGTTTTAATGGTTTTAATAATCACAAATAATGTAAAATATTGTCCAATTATTTTAATCGTGTTTATTTATACCAAAATCAATTTTTATTTATGTTTCATTGTGATTATATATGTGATATTATATGTTTAACACATTCTGTTTACATCAATGTTGTAAGATAGTTAAAATATAAAATTTTCTATGTACGAGTCACTGACACCGATAAACAGAATGACTCAGCAACAGTTAAATCTGACTCAATGATAGACGACTCACCGACAGTACAAATGAGACAACAATAGAAGAAATTACTCACCAACAGAACAAAATAAGTCCTCAATTAATTGAGTGACTGATGCATGGATACACTTATTGAATGACCTACAGATATAATGAGTCACTAATAATAATAGAAGGACTCAGTGATAGAAGGAGTCACTGACAGAATGAATCACCTATAGAGGAGTCCCTAAAAGACGGTATAAATTTTCTTTTATTCAAAATTATCTCTAACAGTCATATTTGAGTGTTTTAAATGCCACTGAATAAAATAATGCTTTTTTCAGACAATGTTATTAAGGATGTTCGATGTATGAGGTACACAACCTACCCCAAATCATGCTTATTTTTGTGCTATGGAATATAAAAGAAGAAAACATGTGAGGAAAAGAAGAGAGAGATACATAGAAATACATTAGAAGAGTTGCATGAGAACCCATAATGAACCTATGAAAAAAGGAAGAAGAATACACACGGAATTCTTAATTCATTATAAATGAACAAAAAGGAGAACTTATTTTTCGCCAAAGTTCCAACACCCCTTCCGAAAACAAAACAGTATAAAAGGAATAGAACTACATCTTCTTGGAAAACCCGAACAGAAAGGTCAAAAACACTCTCATTAAGTGTTTATTTCTAGAATATGACTCAATATTCACATTTTATATATCCAAATAATGTATAAATTTATTTCATAACTCTTAGAGCCTTCTAAACACGATCCCTTTATTTCATGCTCTGTTGTGTGCATTTTTTCTACATTTTGAGAAGTGTGGGCATCTGTTTGTTAAACACACTCTATCTCTTACACTAAACTAGTAGATAAAAGATATCCTCATACAAACATCTTTTTACACCTGTTATATCCCACAAAGAACTATAAAAAGGTCATGTGTGAACTAGTATTTTTAGTTACCACATAGAACTATGGTAAGGGTATTATGACCTTGAAAGTTTGTATATTGTTGTGTAAACCCAAATCTAGGGTGTGGATCAATGAATTATATATATTTTATTGTTTAATGTGATCAAAAAGAGGAGAGGACTATGTATTACCTTGAGACTGAACCTCTTATTTTAATTCTCAGTGTTTTTAAATTTCGTTTACTATGTTTTGACTCTTATTTCCGAAATCTAAGTTTCACTTTGATTGTTAGTATTGGATAGTATTGATCACTATTTTGTCTTATTAAATTAGTTTCAAAATTAATATTAATAACTCATATTGTTATAACTTATAATTAATCAATGTTCTAAGAAATTAATTAAACAGTCTTACTATTATAAATCTACTACTTTGATTAACTAGCCTGTCTTGTTTTTAAATTGGTGGATTATTTTAAATAATGTTTTTAACAATTTTTTATAGTAACTCAATTCACCCCCTCTTTATTGTATAACTTTTACCAACATTTTGTATCAAATTATTTTTTAAACATCTATTTTCATATATTTCAACTGTGATTTTAGTTGTATTTTAAAGATCTCTAAATTTATTTTAGTTATAAATTTTTTTCTCTTTAAACTCTATTCTTTATCCTTTATTATGGATAATATATTGGAAGGTTATTCTTCCAAAATAACTCCAATTTTCAATGGAACTAATTATTCCCATTGGTAAATAAAGATGAAAAATCTTTTAGAGAGTACGAGTTTTGAAATTTTTTCTTCCATTGTAGATGAATATAAGATTCCTACTAATTCCCAAAATACATGGTATGACCCAACCAAGAATACATATGATAATAATTACAAATCTATGAATTTGATATATATCTACTTAGGAGATGAAGAATACAATAGTATTTCCTCATGTAAAAGAGCCCATGAAATTTGGGACACTCAAGTTGTTTCACATGAAGGAACCACTAATGTCAAATAAATGACACTTAGACCAGATACTATTAAACATGATAACATTATGATGAAGCATGATGAATATATTTCTAATATGTATCATAGTTTTATTGAAATTGTAAATACTATTATTTTTCTAGGAAAGGAAGCTATTGTTAAGGAGAAATTCATGAGAATTCTTAGATGTCTACCAGACAGATGGAGAGGAACCTTAGTATCAATTAGAGAATCCTTTGATATCAGTATGTTTCTAGTTAAGGATCTGATAGGTAATTTGAAAATTTATAAGGAATAATTATAAGTCAACAAAGAAGAGGATGATTAAAAAAAGATAAAGTCAGTGGCTTTCAAAACCACTACTTCCACAAATAAAGAAAAGGAAAGGATTCAAACTCATTTTGACAGTACAAGTGATGAATATTCACCATCAGACATTGATGAAGAAATTTCTCAGTTATCCAGCAGGAATCATAGCTACAAAGGTAAATATGATAGTAAGGAAAAATGGAAAAAGATAAAATAAGTTAATGAAATCCACCGGGAGTTCTTCTGAGGATAGCTCTAGTGAGTCAGAATCATCACATGATGAGAAAGGTGACAAGGCAGACATGTGTTTCATGACAAACACATCTGAGGAAACCCTTGAGTCTCCTGTAAAAATTCTTATTATTCCTGAGATAATAGTGATTCTAAAAGTATGACTAATGAGGAAATTTTTGAATATTTCCAAATTCTTGAAGATACATGAATTTAATTAAACCATAAATATACATCATTATAGAAACAACATGATCTTACCTCTACTGTCAAATCTGAGATTACCATGGAAAATGAGAATAATGCTCAATTACTTAAAGAAAACAAGCAGTTTAAATTTTCCAATGAACAATTGAAAAAGGAGTTAGGAAATTTTACCAATGGAAAAGTTATATTGGTTTATATTCTTGGTAAAATGTTTGAACCCAAATACACTAGTGGTATTGGCTATCAACCAGGTAAAATAAATTTTTTCAAAACCAATTTTGTATCTAAATATGTAAAATCCAAATTTTTTCTTATTTTTGGGAAATTTTCTACAAGATTAAGCTAATACACATCTTCTAATATTTCATGTTTTTTATCCCTAACAAAGTATATTTTTTCAATAATTTACATACTTCTTATAGGAACCCCATGAAACAAATTTGGGTTCCTAATGATTTTATTACTAATGTTACTGGACCCAAAAAAACTGGGTACTAAAATATTTTCTGCTCTAATCTGGTTTTTGTAGGAAAGATTCTTGAAGAGCTCCTGTATAATTCTATGGTACTATGATAGTGTATTTTTAAGAAACATGAAATAAGATTATTCATGCTTCATGAATCTTATAAAGATTAATGGTGGGCATGTCCTCTTTTGTGACAATGATAAAGGGAAAATAATTGGCCTTGACCAAATAGGTAACTATAATTCAACTTCAATTTCCAAAGTAGTTTTTGTTGATGGATTAAAGTATAATTTTCTTAGTATCTCTCAGTTTTGTAATGATGGATTTAATGTTAAATTTTAAAATTATTCATGAAATGTTTTTATTCTAAAAACGATTTAGTGTTTATTTCTCTTAAAAATGAAAATGTTTATGTTGTAAAATTAGATTCCTTATTTTCTAAAAATGTTTCAAAATGAAGTGAATTTCAAAAAGAGTATTGGCTCGTGAATAAGAGATTGAGAAATTTTAATTCTGATTCTCTTATAGTGCTTACTAGAAAAGGTTTAGTCAAGGATCAACCCCGACTTGATTTTCTAATTGAAAAAGTCTGTAATCCTTGTCAAAAAGGATAAAAACATAAAATATATTTCAAACTAAATAAAGAAGTTTCATCTTTTTACCCTCTTGAGTTGATTCATAGGGTTTGTTTGGACCATCTAGGGTTTCTATTCTAAAATGGAATCATTTTTTCTATGTTCTAGTAAATGACTATTCTATATATACCTAGACCTTTTTCTTAGTTCAAAAAAGTGAATATTTTTCTCAATTCATCATGTATACAAAAATATTAGAGAACTAAAGTGGACATAGAATTAAATATTTAAGAAGTGACCATGGATTTGAGTTTTAAGACCAAGAGTTTAAATAATTTTTCTCAAAAAATTGCTATAGTCATAACTTCTATGCTCCTAAGACACGCTTGCAAAATGGTGTTATAGAAAGAAGAAATAAAACCTTATAATATATCGCCCAGAATATGATCAATGAATATGAAATAATTATCTATTTTTTGGGAAAAAACTATCAATACTTCTTTCTATATATTTAATAGAGGCTTAATCAAACCATTTTTTAAGAGAAACCCCTATCTGCTATGTAAAAACAGAAAAATCAATGTTAGTTACTTAAACGTTTTTGGATGAAAGTCTATATCCTTTATATAAAGTAAAATCATGACAAATTTTCTCCAAAAATGATGATGGAATATTTTTAGGTTATTCAGTCTGTAGTAAAGCATATAATATGTTTAATAAAAGAACTAAGTGTGTGGAAGAATATATACATGTCAAATTTGATGAAACAGACACACATGAACCTAATGAATCCCTAAAAATATTGAGGATGATTTTTCAAATTTGTAAATAAATGAAAAATCATTTGAACATACGGTTAAGAAACTTGTTGAATCATCCAGTTCGAGAAATTCTTCAGAATCTAGTCATGATAAACCTAAACCTAATGATGAACCTGAAATAACTAGAGCTTATTTTTCTAGAACCAAAAGAATGCTTAAGAACCATTATTTAGATGTTGTAGTTGGAAACCTAGATAATGGGACACAAAGTAGTGATTCTCATAGAAATAAAGTTAAACATAAATATATCTTGTAACAGCTTGAACCTAAAATAATTAATGATGTAATCAATGAAGAATTTTGGGTAACGGTTATGCAAGAATAATTAAATTACTTGGACAAAAATAAAGTCTGGAAACTTGTATATATACCTAAAGACACCTTGACCATAGGTACTAATTGGGTGATTATAAATAAGGTATATTAATCAGGTAATATTTTACAAAATAGAGCAATATTGGTTGCACAAGGTTATAGTCAAGATGAAGGGATTGACTATGTGAAAACATTTTCACCAGTGTCTAGACTTGAGGCCATTAGAATCTGAATTTCAAATATAGAACATCAAAATTTTAAGCTATATCAAATGGATAATAATAGTGAATTTCTAAATGGGTATATAGTTGAGGATATTTTTTATGAACAACCCCAAGGTTTTACAAACCTACATTTTCCAAATCATGTTTTCAAATTAAAAAAATGATTTATATGGTTTAATGTAAGATCTAAGAACTTGGTATGATAAAATAAGTAGTATTCTTATTTCTAAAGGTTTTACAAAAGGTATAGGTGATATTAATCTCTTTATAAAAAAATATAAATTTGTTTTAGTTGTTCAAATTTTCGTAGATGATATTATTTTTGGAACTTCTAAAAATTCATTATGTATTAATTTTTCAAAAATGATGTAGAATAAATTTGAAATGAGTTTAATGGGGGAACTCAAATTCTTTCTTGGATTTCAAATACTTCAAAATAAAAAAGGTATTATTTTAAATCAAAGAAAATATTCTAAAGATTTTCTAAAAATGATTGGATTTGATGGTACAACAATTAGTGATACTCTAATGAGTACCACTTATAAGTTGGGTCTTGATGTAAATATTAAATCTATTGATCAAACCACTTATAGTGGAATGATTGGGAGTTCAATATACTTAACTGCATGTAAGTCTAACATTATGTTTATTTTGTGTGTGTGTTTGTGCTCATTCTCAAGCTAACCCTAAATAATCTCATCTAAGTTCTGTTGAAAAAACTTTTAAATACATCAAAAATACTACCAACATAGAATTTTTCTGTCATAGAGGAAAACGTTTTGATTTAGTGAGTTATTCTGATGCTGATTTTGGTGGTTGTAAGTTAGATAAAAATAGAACCTTGTAAACATGTCACTTTTTTGGGAATTCATTATTTTCATGGTGTAGTATGAAGAAAAATTATGTTGCATTATTTACTATTGAAGCTGAATACATAGATTTTGGTTGTTTTTGTACTCAAATTTGTTTGATGAAACACACTTTACTATACTATGGATATCAATTCAGACATGTCCCTATAAACTATGATAATAAAAGTGATATTAAAATCTCTAAGAATCATGTTTCTCATTCTAGAACAAATTATATTGATGTAAGACATTAATTTTTCGAAGATAATTATAAAAAAGGTGATATGACACTAGAGTTTATTGGCATTGAACATTAGCTTGCTGACATATTCAAAAATACATTGTACTCTGAATGAATGAATTACATCAAACATGAATTTGAGATGATTAATTTATAAGGACCTTATTTTGATAACTCTATGAAAAATAAGTGTAGATTTCATGCCGAAACTGACAATGTCATGTAAATAATGTCATTCTGACACCGACACATTTGACATGCTGACACTTGGTCATGATGACACCAAAACTCTGTTATGCTGACACTAGTAGTGTCATGCTGATACTGTCATGCCGACACATACACATTTGACATGCCGATAGTTGTTCATGTTGACACCAACACTCTATTATGCTGAAACCAGTAGTGTCATGCTAATACTGTCATGCCGACACTGATAATGTCATGCTAATACTATCATGTCAACACCGATAGTTTTATGTTGATATTGTCATGCCCACACTGATACAACCTGATGTGTGCATCTGTTTTATTTTTTTTATAAAAATGATAATGTTTCATTTATTTCTTTGAACTCTGTTCACGAATTTACAATCTCAAATGTCCTAAATGATAAATTTGAGTTGATCTACTCTATTTCTTACCCTCTCACTTTAACACTTACACTCTTCTGCCATTTAACTTTACCCTTAACCTTTCGCCTTGCAAACTTCAACCAAACCATCAAGAATGGAAAGGATGAATCACACGTTCAAAGAAGGATCTACATACAAGTCGCAACCTACAAAAAAGAATAAGTGAGTATCTAGTAAGTCTCAGCCTGTCAATCCAACTATTGAGAACTGTGTGGAAACTTTTGAGAAGGATGTTCTTACTGAATGGATGCTAGAGAGTAAGTCTCTACTGTTAAAGGCATTGTAGACTCAATTTTGTCTAGACTGGTTATCAGATAATGAGAGGCCTTACTACCAAAATCTTTTCCATGAGTTTATATGAATGATGAATTTCTTTCGAAAGGTTGTGAAGTATGTTGGATTGAACCAATAGTTAAAGGAAGGAGAATTTAGATTTCATCTAGGCATTGGGATGAATTCCTTAATGTTTCACACGAAGGTTTGTATGATGATTACCTAGTAACTTCTACACCTACAAGTGACATCTTTTTCTATGAGATAGTTCTGAAGAAGCTAACTATAAATGTGGAGCACATGAGGCCTATTTCTACTAATCTAGTTGGGGAGATTAGAATTTTGTTCAAGTTTATTCAGCACCAAATCTATCCCATAAAAGGGGATTTTTCATCCTTGAAGATCCAAGATGTGTACCTCGTGTACCTTATAAAGAAAAGAATCAAACTGAATCTACGTATATAACTTATAGTTTATATCATTAAAATTATTAATCCCTACTATAAGACCAATTCCCTATTCTACTGATGGATGATCTCAGCCATGCAGCAAGTCAAAGGATGTGTGGTTGAAGGTGAAGAAATTGTTTCAGTTTGTAGAGGAATTTTCTTGAGTAAGGACATATGAAAGAGGATGAAAATCCATTAGAACCCATGGAAAAAGAAATGTGTTGGTGATGAGAATAAGATTTTAAAAAATTTAAATCCTATTGACCATCCTATTAGGTTAAGAGATTTAGTAGATCCTAGTCTAGGACCATAAGATGTTGAACTTGTTTATTATAATGAGGAAGACACTACTACTTCTGATTGAGATCAAGGGTCTCCTATTGATGATAGAAGTTACTATGACACTACTGAAGCTTAAAAAGGTTTATCATATTGACCACCTAGTCCACCTCTGGCCTTACCTTCTGATGAACCAACTCTTGGTTTTAATGGTGATGAGTGGAATTAACAGTTATGAAATGTGGAGTAAGAAAGCACGTCTAGTGATTTTGAATAGATTTCATAAAAAGAATAAGTAGAAAATGATGAAGAAGAAGAAGCAATAGAGAGTGGCTAAGGTAGGGAAGAATAAACAAAAGTAGTGGCTCTGGAAGTGAGGAATATGAGGGTGATAGAAATGATGGAGGCAATGGATATAATGAAAGACATGAAGAATGTGGAAGTGACAATGGATATGATCATACTTGTGATGATAAATATGTAACCATAGAACTAAATGTTCCTATAGAACAAGGAAAGAATGATGAACCTTATCATCAGGAAGAAATTATTGCTGGAAAATAAGAACAAACATTTCAATTTAATGATGTAGTGGATTCTTAGTTAGTCTCTACACTACTGTTAGTGTATGATTGAATAAGATCTCAAGTTGAGGGGGAGCAATAAATAATAAGATATCCAGTTGAGGGGGATCTTCAAGATAAAAGAGATCAAGAAGAGGGGGAGTATTAAGCTGGAAGGATGAAACTTGACACTCTCACCCCTTTAGATGATAATGTTATGACTGAATGGTCAAGGAATCCTGGATATGTAGATCTTGGTTTGGAATATGAGGATTCAGATGATGAGGTGTTTGTGCATGTTCTAAGAGAATCAGTGTCACATATCCCTTCAAGTTACTAGGTCACTAAGGTAATTTTTTAGATTTTTAATGTAGATTTATGATCAGCTATTTGGGAATTTGTTCACACTCAATTTGTTTCCATTCATACTTCATGTGATGAGATAAAATATTTAATGTTTTTTATTTAAGATATGAGACAGTCTGTGCACACTAGTCCTACTCTAGTTCGGACAATTGGTGTAAGTGAGACTAATGTAGCCAAAGTTTTAGAGAAGGTTATAGCTGAGATTCAACCAAACATAATTGCAACAGCCAAAAGGATTGTTGATAACAACACCAAGCTTGGGAATGATAGGAGAACTAGTTTAGTCCATAAACGGTTTAGCCTCTCAGTATAAAAGATGTTTGGATATAGTTCTTAAATCTCATAAAGGAAACACCTCAGCCCCTGTTGTTCCTTATTCCTATGCTCAGTCTTTCTTAATCTTTTTATAGTAAAATGGTTAGATGTGTAGTTCAAGAAGAGATTCAATCATTATTTCGTTCTTCTGGTGTAGAATGCCTTCAAACAATTGAGAAAAACACTGATTGTGTTCCTGACATGGTCATGATCTACTCCAAAAGTTCTAAAACAACAAATTCACATATCAAAGAGAATATAGAGTATTAATTCAAGGTGATTTATACAAAAAATCAGCTAATGAGTCATTTTAAATATTTGGTAGAGAATATGAAGTTTCATCCATTTACTTTAGATTTAAAGGGTCAAGTTCTAAAATTAAAGGACATAAACCTCTTCTTGGAAATTTTATGGATAACAAGGATGCTTTTGAAAAGGAAATGTATTATGGTGGGGAGATAATAATAGATTTCATCAATCTGTTGAAGCTATATCTCCATGTTCAAAGTGAATCCATAGTTGTTCTAGTTTCCAAACCTCTTAGACTACCTATGACCTCTTCATCCTCTCCTAGTACCTATTTTCCACCCCAACCTCAGTCTATGTCATTTCCTCAAGACTTGAGCATGATCTAGCCTACCATCATAGAGAAGATCCAACCTCATGATTCAACCAAACATACCCTTGTTCATTATGTTCCTGAAGATATTATACTTCATCCCTTGATAATTCATTAAGATCCTCTAGTCTCTCAGCTTCCATCTACTGAACCTAATATTGATACTTTTGACAATCTAAAGGACAAACAAGATCCAAAGGATTAGTTTAGATCACTTTTTTTGATAAGGATTCTTAATTTTACATTTATTGAATTCGACTGAATTGTACTTTATATTTTTTTATGAAATTCTCTTATCATACAATTAAATCTGTTTGTTATGTATTTTCCTTTCTTGATTTATATTCTTTCTTCTCTTTAAGTTTTTTGATATTCCCAAAAGGGGGAGAAAACGACATTTTTATTGTCCTTATTATTATTTTTTTAAGAAAATAAAGGGGCAAAAAAGATAACGAGGGAGAAAATAAGGCATTATTTATTTTACCTCTGATCTTACCTCTTTTCAATCCATTACATTTATTTTAAGAAAATTCATAATGGTATTAAGTATAATGACTATGTTATTAATCAATTGATTTTACTTTACAATTCCATGATTTGTGATCATCAAAAGAAGGATATTGTTGGACCATCTCTGGTTTTAATGGTTTTAATAATCACAAATCATGTCAAATCTTGGCCAATTATTTAAATCATGTTTATTTATACTAAATAATGTTTAGTTATGTTTAATTATGATGATCTATGTTCCCTTATGTGTTTAACACATTCTTTTGACATTCATGTAGTAAGATAGTTAAAACAGAAAAGTGGATAAGTATGAGTCACTAACACCAACAGACAAAATAAATCACCGACACTTAAGTCTGACTCACTAATATATGACTCACCGGCATTAAAAATGATACAACAATAGAAGAGATGACTAACCGGTAGAAAAAAATGAGTCACCAATGCATTGAGTCACCGAAATTTGGAGACACCGATAGAATGAATCATATATAGAATGATTTACTGATACCAATAGAAGGACTCGTCGTTAGAAGGAGTCACTAACAGAATGACTCACCGACAGATGAGTCACCGACAGACTGTATATATTTTATTTTATTAAAAAATATCTCTAATGGTCTTATTTTAGTGTTTTAAATGCTGCTGATTAAAATAATTCATTTTACAGACAATATTAATTGGTATATCTGAAGTACGAGGTACAAAACCTACCCCAAATCATTCTTATTATCGGGATACAAAATATTAAATAGGAAATCATGAGAACTAATGAAGAGAAATATAGATATAAACATATAGTGGTTGAATCACACAAGAAACCATACAAAAACTGTGAAAAAAAAGAATAAGAACACACAAGGCATTCTCAATTCATGCTAACTGAATACAAAGGAGAACATAGTGTGCACCAAAGTTCCAAAACACCTACAACAAAAAAAATATAGTAAAATTAATAGAACTTCAGAATAATATAAAACGAGAACACAAAGATACACGACACTCTATTTTAGCATCAGTTTCTAGGAGAGGACTCAATATTCACATTTGCAACATCCAAATATTCTAGAGATGCATTTCACAACACTTAGATCCTTCTAAACTCTATCTATTTATTTCATACTCTATTATTTTTATTTTTATTACATTTTGAGATGTGTGTGCATCTTTTTGTTGAACACACAATTTATCATGTACTAAACTATAAAATAAAAGATATCCTCACACAGATATCTTTTTTCACCTATTATATTCCATGAAGAACTGTGGAAGTGGTCCTGTGTAACTTAGATTTTTTAGTTCCTACATAGAACTTTGGTAGAGGTCTTGTGACCTAGAGAGTTTGTATATTGTTGTGTAAACTATGATCAAGGGTATGGATAAAAGCTTCATATATATTTCATGGCAGGAGGTGATCACCAAGTAGAGAGGACTATGTCTCTGCTTGAGACTGAACCCTTTGTTTTAATCCAATGTGTATTCAAATTTAGTTTACACTATTTTGACTCTTATTTTAGAAAAGTAAGTTTCACTTTGTTAGTTAGTCTTGGATAGTATTTATAACTATTTGGACTTAGTAAACTAGTTTCAAAAGTTATATAAATATCTCATATTGTTATAACTAAGAATTAATTTCAGGGTGTTACATTCTAATCACCTTAATTAAATTTCTTCCTCACAATTTAAACTTCATATCAGTAATTTAGGGGCTAATATTTGAAAATAAACTATTATTTAAAACCCCTCATTGTAAAAAGGTTGAATATCACATCTTCTTAATAAGAGAAAAATTAATGTACAATGGTCATGAAACTAGGTTCCCTAATAAGAGAAAAATGATGGTAATTGGAAACATAGATACAAAAGAAAAAATATAACATTCATGATGTGATGGATAGTTCTAGATGACAAATTTATGTTAAAGTTAACAATTATAAGGCCCTAAAATTAAGATGATCTAAGTTTAATTTTGATTGGTACTTGGACAAAATTCTTATTTCAAAACCATTTTTTCTTATAGTTAAGGAATTAATTAACTCTATAAGAAAATATAACTTTCTATAATAGAAAATATTTGTTTTATTATATGTTTATATATTTCCACATAATCTCTTAGAATGGGAGGCATAATATGGTGATGTAATACACTAACCTCTAAAATCTTATCCAATGATCAACCATTACATAAACAGGAAACTTTTCTAAAATTTTATGATCCAACACTTTAGAAATAAGGCCACTGATCATCCAAGAATGAACATATCAATGTCCTAAAATGTATATGATGTATCTATTTAATCATTTCACGCCAAATATGTGAACAAATTTATCATGAATTCTCTTTAAATATAATAATAACTTGAATTACCATAATAATTTATTGGTAACATGCATTTTTCTTTATTCCTAAATTAAAACACATGTTATTGGATATATTACATAAATGCAGAATTATTGTAAAATCCATAAATTATAGAATATAGAACTTGTACAAAATTTATTAATCAATTACAATGTATTCAAAACTTATCCAAATCAATAATTTCTTCATCATTATCTCAATATCAAGAACATTTTAATGGTTTTATTTCCCTCAATCATGTGTTTTCCAAAACATTTAACTTTATACTAAATAAATTTTCTTGGTACCATTCAATATATGTTCTAAAATATTTATTGAAAACGTTTCTTAGTAAAATACTTATATATTTCATTAATCATATGATGATAACATCATAAATTTAATACTCCTACAATATATTCCATAGATCCAAATACAGAAGTACATTAATCATTCCACTTTGGTCATGTCAATAACATATGCCTAACTTTTTTTACCTTAGATTTTTCGGAGGTATATTCCCTTAATACTTGGGTCATTCATTTTCGTAGTTCTTTATAACCTTATTAGATTTGTTACTCCTAGGTAAATTTATGTCAGAACCACATCTAGTTGTAGTATCCAGACAGGGATGTATCGTTAAGAATACCAACATAACTTGTACCTTACCAAAATTTTAGTATGTTCTTGTATACTTATCATCAATGTCTATCTTAATTATTCTACCTAATCAAGGGTTTCTAAATCTAGATTTGATGTTTGTTTCAACACTTCCTCTGATACCAACCATAATGCACCGACCTAGAAGCCTTAAGTCGGTGCATTATTTTATTACAATGGCATTATTATAGGGAATCAAATCCTAATGAACTGATAAATTTAGTATACTTAGAAAGACCAATTAAATAAATTAATCTAATAATATAGTGATAAATATAAAATTAAAACATGATACACAATAAAATTAAATAATCTACATCCTTGAATGTTTTTTCAAAGATTTATTCTTCATAGCCTGGGGAAAGGAAACATAATAAGGGTGATCTCAAATTCTCAGTATGTGTATGTAAATTGGAAGAAATAATGAATCAATGAGAATAAATTAATATTTCAATGTAAATAAATAATAACCTATTCAATTAAAATAAATAGATAAGTAAAATTCAATATTAGAAGGTAAAAAATTGAAACACATTCTATTTAATTATTGAACTTAAAATTATATATATATATATATATATATTTATGTCGTTGAAAAATATCAGGGATGGATAATAATTAAAAATATATGAGATAAATGACTAATATTTGGACTCCATGTTTCCTAGTTACATGGAACAATTACCGTCAAGACCTTTAACAAGACAGTTTTGTTATCAGGTAAAAACCCATCTATTTTGGCCAACTATTTATTCTCATGAGACTATTGATGCATAGAAGGGCTATCTATAACCATAACACACCCATTTAATACCTATAAAAATAATTTCCCATATATAATAATGAATTTAAACAATAACCAATATCCCTTATAAACTATCTGAACTGAATAAAAGACACATATTTATCATTAATAACCCAGTCAATCAAATAACTGTAAAAGTGAACACTGTATGTAAAAATGGTATATGATTTAGGAAATAATAATATCAATCACTAAAGTATGTGGATACTTAAATAAAGTTATTATTTTATTATAAATTTAACAATCTACAGAAGGTTTTATTTCAAAGAAGATAATTAAATACATTCTTGTGAAAAATAATCCTTAAACATTCCAAAGTGTCTCATACCACTATGAAATAATTAAATCATAATATCAATGAAAGAATAGAAATATATTAAACATATAATGTCATGAAAATAATGGTATTTATTATAAAACATGAAAAACATTAGTATATACACCATATAAAAGTGATGTGGTTCATAACAACAAATAAGTGTACATGGAATATAAATTGGGATGAATTCTCTTACCTTAACCTTCCATTTGTTGTGTGGTATTTATCTTACTTTATATTGGTTCAAAACATGTTACTAACTTATACCATAACCATAATAATGTTTATAATATTATATATCATCTTCTTATAATTACTTGTTACCCGTTTGTTAAAAATAATTCATTATTTTCACTATTTAGGGTGTTAATTGCCTAGTTTTCTCAAGTATGTTTTGGATTTTATTTTGATTATCCTATTAATTAGATAATGATTTCATAATCAAAATAATGTAAAAAAATAATTAATTATCTTATATATTCATTACATATGTATTTAGAATAATTTATAATGTATGGTTATAAGAAATGAAATGCACCGTTAATGGGGACGGTAGGACGTATGTATGCATGAATGGTATATTCATTACATTATTGTATTAATGGAATTAAAATTAAATTATATAATTATATTATAATTCCAGTATCATGTCTTTTTTATATATTTTACATAGGTTTATTAATACCATCCTCTATATATTCCATGTATGGAATGAATGATTCACATTGCTTTGAGTGGGCGGTAGTCCACACTTCTTCAAAAAACATCTTCATATTTACAAAAAATGGAAAGCATAAAGGTATGTTCTAAATAAAAATTAAATAATCATAAAGACATTATAAATATCATATATATACATATATACATTTATTTTCCATCATAATGGCCACCATGAGAGGTGGTAAAAGAAAAATAAACAATCATTATTTTTTGAGACAATAGTTCTCCATACACAAAAATAATATGTTAGTTACCCATTAGATGGAGGTGTTTGTAATTGTTGGTAAAAATCATAAAATAACTACATCCTAGAATATTTATGATAATTTTTTTTATGTAATCATAGAATAATAAGAGTATAGGGAGTTGATACACAAATGAAAGAAAATAGATCGTTGGAGAACGTTACCTTAAAATCCGGTAACTCATTTTGGTTTATAACAAAGATATTATTCGAAGTATTTATAATCAAATCGAGGATAAAATAATTATGGTGTTTATATTTTGAAGTTAATTTGGTATTTATTGGATGATACTAAGTTTTTTGAGATGTGTGAGGAATGGGGAGAAGTAGTGGCCTTTTATAGTGGACAAGGAGTATCACTCTTGTAATATTTTGACAGAGGAATTCCTACCACATTTTTCTTACTGAAAATGGATCAAATAATGAACCCAATCTGATAAAAGTTATGATACAGTTAAAATATTTTCATCCAATATCTCTTGGAAATGTTTATAGGTTTTTTTGGGACTTATGGTTAAAGTTTAGTCACTTATTAATCTTAATTTAACCTTAATCATTGTAATTAATTTTAATTATTTTCACTAATATTTTTGGTAAAAAAAGGTATTATTTGACATTATAAATTATTATGATTCATAATATGGAATCCATTTTTTTAAATCTAATTATTTAATTGGAAGAAATTTGTTTAAAATTGACCCTGCAAGTGGGACCAAAATTGGGGGTTTTAAAAGTTTAAACATCCAAAAGTTTGATAAGTTTTAACATTCAATTTAAAATTGAAATTGATCCTAATGACCTAAATTGGGTTAATTTATTTATATTTTATGTAAAATTAATTTTCAAAAAATCAATTTTTTTTAATCCTATAAAAAAATTAAATGAGAAATAAGTTTTGAATTAAAATTCAGTATTTTTAACTATTGAATAAAAAATGAAACTTCACAAAAAATTACAAAAAAAATCACCTTAAATTAATTTTGATGTTTCTATTTAAAAAATGAAGTTTATTTTGAAATATTAAATCAATAATAGTCTCAAAAATAATAATTAAAATAGTTTCTCCAGAAGAATGTGGTAAAAATAAAAAAAAATTATTTTATGAATAAAATTTGGTTTGTTCTTATCTTATTCTTATCAAATATATTGGATTAATATAAATTATATTTGAATGAATAATATATATATATATATATATATATCAAATTTATATCACACACTAATTGTAATTAATTTAATTTATTAGGGTAAAGAAGCTTTTTGGGCATAGAAATAAAAATATTTTCCAGTATATTTAATCAGTTTGCATATTCATTTCTAATTAATTTTTAACTAATGAATCAATTTTATATATTTTTAAAGAATATATTTTTATAAGTTAGTTTAATATTTTTATAACTACTAATTTAACAACTTGATTTGATCTTATTATATTAAATAATACTTTAATAATATATTGTTATTCTGTAAAACTTGGTCTTCCATTAACGCAAACCATTTCAAAAAAGTCATTGTTTCATGCGACCTGCGGTAATTAAATATCACGTTAATTGCAAGATATAAAGTAGATCTAATTTATTTTAAATTTTAAATATATTTTAGTGTCTTATAGTATTATATTCCCTTATGTTCTTGGTGGTGCATCTAATAAACTGTATCAAATAAAATATTTTTAATTTAGAATTTCAGGGTGTTACAATCTACCAACATTAATTAAATATCTTCCTCAAAATTTAAAATTGACCTCAATAATCGAGGGTATAATATTTGAAAATAAACTACTGTTTAAAAACCCACATCATAAAATGGTTTAATATCACATATTATTAATATGAGATAAAATAATATATAATGGTTAGGAAACTAGGTTCCCTATTAGGAGAACAGTGGTGGGAATTGGAAACCCGAATAAAGAGGAAAAATCTAATAATAAAGTTCTAATGGATGGTTCTAGATGACATGTTTTGGATAAATTGAAAAATCACAAGGCCATAAATCTATGATCATCTAAGGGTCCATTTTATTCATTTGAAAAGAATGTAGTAGGAAAAAATTATTATTTGAAAATCTTTTTTTCCTATAGGTGATAAATTCCTTAACTATGTAAGAAAATATATCTTTCTATGATATAAAATTTTCCTTTGATTATTCCTTGAAGTATTTATACATCATCTCTTTTCAGAGGATGCATCATATGGTGAATCAATACATTAACCTCTAAAATCATATATGATGATCAACCATTTAATAAATGGGTAACTTTTCCAAATGATTATGATCCAACACTTTTGAAATAAGGTCATAGAATTTACAAAAAATGAATATATAATTATCCTTAAATCTATATGAAGTATCCATTTAATCATCAAACACCAAATATATGAACAAATTCATCATGTATTCTCTTTAAATATGGTAATAACTTGAATTACCATAATACTTTATTAGGAACATTCATTCTTCCTTATTCCTTAAGTAAAACGCATGTTATTGGATATATTCTATAAATCCAAAATTGTTGTAACCTCCATTAATTATAGAATAGACCACTTGTCGAAAATTCATTTATCAATTTCAAGGTAGTCAACAATTATCAAAATAAATCATTTATTTATCATTTTATCTAAATTAGTAACATATTAAGGGGTTTCATTTCTTCAATCTTGTGTTTTCTGAAAAGTTCAACTTTCTACTGAATAAATGTTCTTTTTACTATTCAATATATGATCTGAATATTTATTGAAAAAGTGTTATAGTACAATATTTTTATATTTAATAAAACATATGATGAGAAAATCATAAATAAAATACTCTTACAACATATTTCATAGATCCAAATATAGAACTGCATTAATCATGACACCCTGGTTGTTTCAATAACACATGGTTGACTTTGGTCCCTTAGCTTATTTAGAGGTATATTACATTAAAACTTGGGGAATTTGTTTTCATAGTTTCCAATCTCCTTACCGTAGTTGTTACATTAGGTACATATATTCCAAAACCACATCCACTTGTAGTATCTAGATAGGGATGTATTGCTAAGAATACCCACACAACCTCTACCTTACCAAAATATTTTGATGTTATTTCATACTTATCCTCAATATATATCTTAGGTATGTTCTCCCGAATATATGTTTTATAAATCTAGTTTCCATGTTTGTTGCTAAAATTTCATTGATACCAAGTGTAATGCCCCGACTCCAGAATCCTA
Organism: Viscum album; assembly: GCA_963277665.1. NCBI lineage: Eukaryota > Viridiplantae > Streptophyta > Magnoliopsida > Santalales > Viscaceae > Viscum > Viscum album. The sequence goes on along the minus strand of OY728137.1, from coordinate 686,181,755 downwards.
GAGCTGGTGCATGATTTTATTGCATTGACATGATTATATGGAATCAAATATCAAAGGACTTATCAACTTAGAAGTATTATAATGCCATATTACATACATTATTCACATAATAAATCAGGAAATAAAATATTCAACCGTGATTGATAATAAAATGAAATAAATTGCATCCTTCAACGCTTATTCAAAGATTTCTTCTTCATAACCTCTGGAAAGGAAAAATAATAAGGGTGATATAAAATGATCATAATGGTTATGTAAGGTATAATAAAAAAATATTAAATGAGAATAAACCAACATGGAAAGGTAAATAAATTATATCACATTCCATTCAAATAACTAGATGATGAAAATTCAATATGGCAATGTAAGAAACTAAAACAGACGCCATTTAATCAATAAACTGAAAATAAATGAATCCAAAGATATGTTGATCAAAAATTGCATGTATGAATAATAACTAAAAATTAAAATTAGAGATGATTATTTTTGGATTCCATGTTTTCTAGGTATATGAAACCATTACCATCAAGACCTTTAAGAAGACAGTTTAGCTATCAGCTAAAAACCCATCTATTTTGGAAAACTATTTAATCTCATGAGACTACCAATGCATCAAAGGGAAATCTATAATCAGGACCCAACAATGTATTATATATAAAAATAATTCCTCATATCTAATAATTTATTTATACAATAACTAATATCCCTTATCAATTATCTATATTGAATAAAAGACGCATATGTATTAATAATTCACTAGTTAATAAAATAACTATTAAAATGAACATTGTATGTAAAAATGTTATATGGGTTAGTAAATAATAATATATATCACCAAAGTATGTTGATACATAAATAATGATCTTATTTAAATATAAATTTTATAGTCAAAAGAAGGTGACATTACAAAGAAGATCATTAAACACATTTTTGAGGAAGATAATCCTTAAACATTCTAAAGTGTCCCATACCACTTTGAAACATTTAAATCATAATATAAATGAAGTAATAACATTAAATAAAAATTATAATATCATTAAAATTTGTTTATTTATTATATAACATGAAAAAGTGTATTATATACATGATATAAATGTGAAGTGGTGTATAACAACAAATAAGTCTCAATGGAATTTAAATTAAGACAAATTCCCTTACCCTGAACATCCTTTTGTTGTGTGGTATTTATCCTCATGAATAGTGGATTAAAATATCTTAATAACTTATAACAAAACCATATTAATGGTAATAATATTATATATTAACTTCTTTAAATGACTTATTACCTGTTTGTTAAAAATCGTTCATAATTTTCACCATTTCGGGTGTTAAATTACATGTTTCTTCAAAAAACAATTGGATTAATTTTAACTTATACTATTACATAGAATATTATTTAATCATATAAATAATGTAAAAAATGACTTAATTGTATTATATATTCAGTATATTTGTATTTATAATAATCTATAATGTTTGGAGATAAAAAGTGAAATGCACTATTCATAGAGATGGTATGTCATATGTATGCATGAAGGCTACTTTAATTTCATTATTGTGTTAAATGAATTAAAATTATTTTAAATAAGTATATTATAATAATAGTATCATATATATTTTATATATGTTACATAGGTTTATTTATACCTTCCAATATATATTCCATGTATTGAATGAATGAGTCACATCGCTTTGAGGGGGTGGTTGTCCACACTTTCTCGAATGAAATTTTCATATTTACACAAGATGGAAAGAATAAAGGTATGTTATAAATAAAAATTAATGAAGTATAAATACAATATAAATATCAAATATATCATATATAAATATTGATTCCATCATACTGGGCCCCATGAATGTTGGGAAAGGAAAAAATGAACAATCATTGTTTCGTGAGACAATAGTTTGTCGTACATAGAAATAATATGTTTGTTACCCATTAGATGGAGGTGTGTGTATGTATAGGTAGACATAATAACATAAAAAATCCAAGAATATTTATGATACTTTTTTTATTTAATTATGGAATGATAATATTATAGATAGTATAGAATCAAATGAAAGAATATAGATCGGTGGAAATGTTACCTTAAAATCGGGTAACTACTTTTTGTTTATACCAGAAGGATTCTTGGAAGTATTTCATACCAAATTTAGGATTCAAGGATTATTGATGTGATTTTATGAATTTAATTTTTTAGAAATTATCTGATACAAAGTTGTTTTAGAGGTGTGAGAAATGGGGAGAAGTTGTGGTATTTTATAGTGGAGGAGTAACACTTGTATTTTTTTGAAAAATAAATCTATACCACGTTTTTAGTGTTTAAAGTGGATTAAATAATGTACCAAATTATATAAAATGTTGTATATGGTATAAATATGTCCATAATATATCTATTGGGAAATTATATAGGTTTTTTAGGCATTATGTTTAAGGTTTAGCCCCTTATTAAGCTTAATTTAACCTTAATCATTATAATTAATGTTAATCACTTTCACTAATGTTACTGATAAAAAACAATTCATAGTAGACATTATAAATTATTAAGATTCAAAATATGGAATCCATTTTTCCAAATTCATATCACGTAAGTGGAAGAAAATAATTTAAAATTCATCTCGTAGGCGTGACGATAATGCAGGGTTTTAAATTATAAATATCCAAAAGCTTGATAAGTTTTTACATTAAATTCCAAAGTGAAATTGATATGAATTAAATGAATTGGGTTAATTAATATATTTTTTATAATTTTACTTGAAAATTAATTCCAAATGTAATTTAAAAATATATATGAATGAGGGAAAAAAGATGTTTTAAATTAAATTTCACTATTTGTAACTATTCACTAAAATATTAAACATCACGTAAAATTATCTAAAATTCACAATAACCTAATTTTTATTTATAAAATTAAACAAGGATGGTTATTTTGACATATTTAATCATTAATTGTCTAAAAATAACGATTTAAAATAGTTTTTCAAGTAAAAGGCGGTAAAAATAAAAATATAGAATTTTATTAATAAAATTGGGGTTGTTCTCAACATATGCTTATCAAATATATTGGATTAATATAAAATATAATTGATGGAATATATAATATATTTATCACATTAATATTACTCACTAATTGTAATTAATTTAATTTATTAGGGTAAAACATCTTTGTGGGCATAAAAATTATAATATGTTTTTATATTTAATAAGTTTTCATATTCATTTCTAATTTATTTTCAACCAACGAAATCATTTTATATTTGTGTAAACCATATATTTTCATCAGTTATTTTACCCTTTTAATGTAAAATAATTTAATGGATAATTTTTATCTTATTATATTAAATAATATTTTAATAATATATTGTTATTCGGTTAACCTCGGTCTTTCGTGTAACGCATTCCATTTGAAGAAACTAATTGTTGTGTTAAATGTTACCTAACTCAGTATCATGTACATTTAAAGAGATATCATATATTTAATTTATTTTATATAGTAAATATATTTTAAATTCACATTATATTATATTCCCATTTCTGCTTGGTGATGCCTGTGATACACAATGTCAAAGAAAATGTCCCCACCTTAGAATTTCGAGGTTTTGTATTCTTGAACATGTAACAAAAGTTTTAAACTAGATTCATCCTTCCAAATTACATTAAAATTACTTATTTATTCATTTACTCTTATACACCATTATTTCCATGGGTCACTTATCCATTTATGAATGTTTGGAAGCTAAATTCATAAGCTTTTTGGAGTGGCCCCACTCATACATTCACATATGTGATCCAAAAAGTGTTCCCATATTTCAACATATGTTTTGAAATACTTGGTTCATTAATATTTTTAAACTCACCATCATTTTATAATGGGAACTATAAAAACTCAGGCATAACATACATTGATCTTAGATCCTTTTTTATGAATATCAGCAAATTAAAAAAGTACATGCCCGAGGATCGTAATAGTTTAGTGTCTTTCGAATCTTGGAATCATAATATTCCATCCCAGTGAAAGATATTCAACATATCCCTTAAATATCCACCCCATTATTTCTAATACATTAAGACATTATTTATAAACTGGTTAAATTAAACATAATAAAGGCTCGAACTCTAATGCTCAGTAAGTGTAATTAAGGGAGATATGTAAGCATAACATGAGAATAAGTGTATGATAACATGATAATAACATTAAATAATCAAAACCTATATTTCAAAGATCATAAACATGAATTATGTCGTAAATATTGGATGTTAATAAGACATGAATCATAAGGGTTTCTAGAGAATGATCTATGAAATAATAAATTATTAAAAAGACATATGATTTTTTGTAGACACATAAAAATATAAAAATGATTTCCCTTTTAGTCCCTGATTATTGCTAAGGCCATATTAGTTTTATGGGTTTACTGACCACACAATCTTGGTATTCTTATCTCACTCCCATGACCATATTTGTAGTCAAGGTTCACTTCCAAGACCATCTTAGTGGACAAAGTCCTTTATTTAACCATGTTCAGTTCCCATTCCATCCATGTCTATCTAATGAGCTAAAAATCATTACCAAATGAATTGGAGGGAGATATTGGTCCACCCATATCATGATGAAATAATACAGATGTATTCCAAAAGATAGTAAACAATCATATCATAACCCATGAAATGAAATGGGTATCATAAACATGTCATCATATCATAACCTATGGAAAAGGGAAAGGTTTCATAATCATTTCATCAAAAAATAACCCGTGAAAAGAATACAGTTTCATAAAAATATAACCCATGAAGGAGAAATGTGTTTCATAAATATATAAAACATGAAAGAGAAACGATTTTCATAAATATATAAATGGTGAAAGATAAATGAGATTCATAAACCTAAAACATGTGATAGGGGAATGGGTTTTATAAACATATAACCCATGAGAGAGAAACAAGATTCATATACAATAACCCATTAAAGAGATATGGGTTTTCTAAACATCATTCCATCAAAACGAAAACTATATAGTGACAATATATGAAGGGAAACATTGGATCATATCCCCAATAAGGCATGAGTAACACCAACAGAAATAATCTTAGACAGAGCATAATTTTTTAGAAATATTTTAAATTCATTTCCTAAGGAAAAAAATCACTTATTCTTTAGAAAAATTATTTTTTAAAACATTATTAATTTTGATTTTTTTTAAAATAAACTTTCAAACATATAATGCAAGCATGAAAACATTTTTATAACATTTTCCCTTTAAAATGTATAAATAAAGTATAAAAATATTGTGAAAACATTTTTATTCAAAAACATATAAATGAATATTTAAAGCATTTCTAAAATATTTTAAATGAAAACATATAAAAGTTTCCTGAAAATATTTTTAAAACCTTTTTCCTTGATAGCTTATAGAATAAGCTTGAAATTTCTTTAAAACCTTTTCCCTTGAATACTTTTAAATGAAGATTGAAAACGTTTTCAAAAACTATTTATTTGAAAATAACTTTGAAAACATATAAATAATTCTTTTAAAAACATTGGAATACATTTTCCATGAAAATAAAATTTAATAATTACAAATTAATCTTTAAAAAAAATTGAAACCAATTTCATTGAAAATAACTTTGAAACATTATAATATAAGCTTGAAAATGTATTGAAGACCTTTTCGTTGAAAATGATATTCAAAACTTATAATGGAATATTTGAAAACCATAAATTATTTTTAAAATATTTTTCCCTTCATAATGAGCTTAATATAACATTTTAAAAACATTTTTAAAAAATATTCTTAGAAAACATGGTTTTTGAATGAAACTGATTTTCGATTGAAGAGAGAAATGAGGTCATATTTTCATAAATATATTTTATCAATTATCTTAAGTACCAAAGATTGAAAAATTGGTAATTATAAATGATGATATCATGACTAAACAGAGTACAATAAATTTAATTATTATTCTTGAAATATAGATTATATTATTTCATCAATGAAAGAATAGTTATAAACAATCCAAGTAAAGGATGAGATTTTTATTATAAACTCTTACCATTTTGTAACTTGGAATCATACTCCCCATGTAAGAAAATAGAATTTCATGATGCTTAAAATATCATGAAAAAAGTGACATTAAATATATTACATGTCAAAGGGTAGTGTATAAACCTCGTAGATGAATATAGGTGCCTAACATGACATGTGTCTCAAAGAAGGACACTTGAGACAAAATTACTTTACAAATTTTGTAACTTTTGAACCATAAAGATCATGAAAGAGTGATCATAAAATGGGAATATAAATAACCATATATTTATTTATAATAATAATATAATATATTAATGATCAATATATAAACCACATAAAATTAATGAGTAGTAAATAAGGAAAAAATCTCACAGAAATAAAACTGATACGAGAAGACCCTTACTTTAAGAACTGACTCTCTTTGTAAACGTTAAAACCTCTAGTACAATAAATATAATTTTATTAAAAAACTAACATATAAAAATATTATTATATCTAATACCATTTATTATTTTATTTTGAATTTATATTGCCCATTTATTAACAATTAAATATTAATGTAACGTTTCGAGTAATATCCAATTTGTTTTTCAGATATGTTTTGACTTATTGTTCATGATCCTTTTAATTAGATAATGATTTAAGTATTTAAAGAATTTAAAATATGATATTAATAGAATAAATAATCATTAAATAAATTTTTATCATAATCTATAAAATGTATAAAAATAAAATTAAATACATTTTTCATAGAGATGGTAGGTCATACAAACCCATGAACGTTGTTTCCATTTTGCTGTCATTTTGAAAAAAATTATATAAATGAAATATTTGAGTATATATATATATAATATAATTATAGTAGAATTATTATGTCATATATATCATATACGTTCACTAATCTCATCCTTAATTCATTCCATTCAAAGTGTGAACGAATCACATCGCTTTAAGGATGCAGTAGTCCACACGTCTACAAATGAAGTAATCACATTTTGAAAAAAATGAAAATCATGATGGTATATAATATTTGATAATTATATAAGAATAAATAAATAATAAATATAATATATAACATATATAAACATAACTTCCATTATTATTTCCAACCATTAAATGTGTCAATTGAGGAATGAGAAACATAAGTTCGCGAGGTGATAGTCCGACATACACATGAACAATGATTACATATAAAATTTGACGAAAGTGTGCGTGAGTGTACGTAAAAACCATTAAAATAAATAATACTATAATAATTGTTATACTGAGGTTATTATATAATCATTTAATATGAATAATTTTGTGTGTAGATAATGAAAATAAAACAAAATAGATTGTAGAAGGATGATACCTATTATATGTGTTTCTCCTTTTGGTTTGCACCAAATGGGTATCTTGATTGTATTTATGCCCAAATAAAGGAATATATTTTGGATTGAGGTAAGTTGGGAGCTCATTTTTTCTAGTTTAGGGTGATATAAAATTTCATTTGATGTGTGAAGATGCGAGGGGCCGAGTTCCCTTTTATAGTAGAGGAGGAGTGGGATTCTTATAAATATAAAAAGGTAAACAGTATTGAGAGGTCTCCCTAACATCATGTTCCTCCAATAATTTTCAAATTTAGACCCAAGAGGGTAATTGGTAAAAATATTTCTAGTTAAATTTATTTCTTAAATGTGAATTGGTTATTTTCACACTTAAGTTATTTTTTAACCACTAAGTGATCTAGTTTTTACCTTAATCGCAATAATTAATTTTAATTACATTCATTGTTTTTTGATAATTTTTTTTATTAAATTATTATAAATTATAAATTATGTTTATTCCAAATATTGAATCCATTTTTCTAAATTATAATAAAATAAGTGACATAAATAAATTTAAATTAGTCCCACAGACTTGTCCTAAGAGAGGGTTTTTTAAGCGATGATATTTAAATGTTTGAAATGTTTTTATATCCAATTTCCTTGTGAAATTGGTTCTAAAAAACTAAATTTAATTAATTTATGTAAAATTTATGTAATTAAACTATAAAATAAAATAAAAATATAATTTAACAACAATAATAAATTTGATAAAAAAGTAGTTTTGAATTAAAAATCAATATTTTTCACTATTCATTGAAAAAATGAAACCTTCCGAAAAAGACCATAAAATCTACCAAAGTAAATTTTTTATTTTCATATTTCAAAAAAGATTTTTGTTAGAAAGTTAAATTTATAATTGTATCTAAAATTAATTTTTTTATTGATCATAGAAGGGAAAAAAGAAGTTCATTTGAGAAATTAGTATTTTCAAAAAAATATAGACTTTAGAAAAAATATAGGTTTTATTTGAATACTTTTAAAATAATTAAAAATAATATATTAGTTTTTATTATTCATATTAAAAAATTTAACAACAATTTTATAAATATCTTATTTAATTAACAACGACAACAATAATAACATTCCATTTCCTAGAGACTCAGTGTTTCTCTGTAACATAAGCCAAGTCAGTGTTGTGTTTAGTATAACCTAATCTTAGTGTAGCGTAGAAGGATAGGTTAACTTGTTGTATCCTATAATGCACTCAAAAAATAGTTATTTCATATAAAAAAATTTATACTCGGTTTTGTGTGAAAATAAAAATATCATAAAATTAAATTAATTTGAAAAAAAATTATTTCAAAACATCCTAGTGGGTTACACCCACCCCCAAAGGAATTTCACCCTCAAAATTTATATGCGGTATCATTGTTTTGATACTAGAATGTACCCTTCTTAGAAACCCACATCATAAAAATGAATACTAATATTTCATTTAAAAGGCAATGTTAGAAACATAATTGTTACCAAAATATACTTATAACGTGGTTTCCACATAGAAGAACATATCTGGAAAGTGAAAAAAAGGACATGGAATAAAATTGTAAATAATAATAGATAGAGATAAAGATCATTGATCATAATAAATTGGGTGATCTAGGGAAATTTAACAATAAAAAACGGTAAACTGAATAACAGTGAAAGATTTTATTGATATCATAAAAAATGATGATAATAGGACAAAATGTTATTTCATGACCATTTTTCATAAAGTTGAAGAATTATCGTGAAAATATATACTTACATCATTTCAGGAAAACACCGCCATTTGTTATGCCTTGATCAATTTCCACATCATCTCTTATTCTAAGAAATGATGTTGAATTATCCATTCTTAAAGCATTAACAGATCATGATATCCATCAATAGAATTATAAGTGATTGCATATTTCATTATATGTCACATAAAATGGTTAACACATGTTATCTAATATGAATAAATCCACATATTGAAAGATAACACTTGAATCTACAAAACTGCATATGGCGTTTCAGATAAACCATTATAATTTTTTTTAACATTATATACCTTTCTTAAGAAGCAATTCCAAAACCTAGGGTCACTAAATTTATCATAAATATCCTATCATTGACCACCCATATATCATAAAGTATCTCTTGTTTTTCACATACCAAATAATTGAATACATTTATCATCTATTTTCTTAAATCATGGAAATAACCAAAATTACCAAAAAACCTTACTGAAAACAAGTTTGTTTCCTTATTACAATTTTTCTAGGATATACTCCATAAATCCGAAAATGTTATAAACTCCATCCAGGATAGAATAAATTACTTTGTCAAAAATTATTTATTCAGTTATAAGGTAATCAGTACCATCCAATTTACTTATTCATATCCCACATATCATTATCCAAACATAATTATCTCAACATCAGGAACATATTAAGGGGTATCTTTCCATAGTCAAAATTTCACCTTACCATTAAATCAGTTTTCTAGTCAATCAGAACCATTCAACATATTCTTGTAAATCCACAGCAAAAAAACCTAAATTGGATAATCCTTATATATTTCAACATTTATATAACATAATTCTTAAATCCAAATAAATAAAAACTTCTATTATAACACTTAATCCTTAATAAATTAACAAGGATACCTCGTACTATTGATTAATACCACATTCCATTCACTTTCACCCATTTTTCTCATCATCAGTAGCAATATAATCATTACTCTTAGCACCATTCTGATTCTCTTCATGAGATTTCCACATGGGACATCAATTTTCATATTTACCATTTATTACACATTTAAATCATTCAACCTTCGATTATTTCTTAGGGAGTCCATTATTCAAACTCACTATGTTATACAAAATTTTCATTTTTCTTTTGTAGTTACTTTATTTGTGACCTTCTATCACACAGTCAAAACATCTTCTTGTTGCTCTAAGACATTCACTTGGGAGATTATGTCCTCATTCTTTACACCTAATAAACTGAATATTCTTTCCTCCATGATCTTCTTTACCTAAACTCCCAGTGAACTATTTCTTTATCTTCTTGAGTGAGTTTGAGAGTGGGTTATGGTAAACACTGTAAGTCATGATATATGAAAACTGATTCGGAATGATCACAATATCCTTCACTGCAGTGACCATCCCATTTGATTTCTCACTATAAAATAATCCAGCACATTCAATATTAAACTAGTTCCTTTTGTTTCCCACAATTTTCTAAAACTAGGAAGCATAGTGTGAGCAGTAATTATTACAGTATAAAAACATATAATCATGAAAAATAACTTAAAGTATTCCGAAATTATGAAACCTATTTTAATCTATGTGTTGGACTCATCATGTGTTACTCATGTTTTAATGCTCAAAAATCTTATTACTGTTAATTAATCTCGATCTTCATTGCACATCTTGTTATTTCTCTTCAATCTCTATAATAACTACTCATCATGTTTTAATGATAACAAATCTTATGGATGTTAATTACTCTCTTTATTATTTACAAGTCTCATGAATGATCACAAATCTCACATATATTATCAAGCCTCTATGTTTATGATTCAAGTTCTCTTACTCTATAATGGTTAAACTTAATCCATATTCTGAATATTACTGTTTAAGTCCAAATACAGATATTTGTCAAAGTATGGACTCACCGTGAAGGACTCACCGTGACCCAGACACCATGAAGGACTCACCGTGACCCAGACACTGTGAAGGACTCACCATGACCCAGACACCGTGAAGGACTCACCATGACCCAGACACCATGAAGCTCACACCGTGAAGCTCATACTGTGAATCTCATACCGTGATGCTCATACTGTGAACCTCATACCGTGAAGAAGACACCATTTACTTAATCACTGTGACACCATTTCTTGACCTTTTTTCAATATTATTTAAATAACACTAACGGTCATATTTGATGTTTTTAATTCAATTAATGTTATTTAATAATAGTTGTTGGCATGTCAGGAAACCGTATCTCCTACCTATGAAAAGGGAATCAGTCCTACCTCCAGAACTAGTGGAATATAAGGAAGATTAAGATGCAGTAAATATATATAGAATAGAAGTGAGGTGGGAAAGTGTGAATATACAACGATAAGAACTTACATACACCCGAGAGAACTATGCTGAACAAGAAGAAAAATATTGAGCAAGAAAGTGATTGCCAGACTTTCAAAGAATTCTCTTGAATGTAATCCAACACCACTGAAGAACACACGACGAATCAAGAGATCTTTTTCATTCCTGAAGAAGACAAGATGACTATGACACTCAGTTTTTCAACAGAAAAACCAGAGAAGGACTCAGAAGCATTCCTGCTGAATCCAACAAGTCTAGAGTTCCATTGATAATCACTAGAGCTTTCTAAACTCTTATCTTCTCTCTCTAAGTGATTTATTTATTAACATTCGAGCAGTGTGGTGTACTTTGTATTTCCTATACATAGACTGTCTCCTGCACTGAACTGGAGGATATCAAAATCCTCACTCCAAATCTCTTATCTCTTGTTTACCCACATCAACTGTGGAAGAGGTCTTTGTGTGACCTGGTCTTTGTTTTGTTTCCCACGAAGAACAGTGTTAGAGGTCCCTGTGTGGCTTGGACAGTTTTGTAAACTATTTTTATCCTCGATCCTGGGTGTGGATCAAATTTTATATAAATTTGAGAGGTCTAATTCTCGGCCTGAGACTGAACCTCTTGTTATATATGTTGTGCACCTTTAGTTTAAGTTCAATTTTTACTACTTATATCTTACTTACTCCACTGTTGTTACTTTGAAATACAAAACTATATTAAAACTACATTGATAGTTAAATTATAAAGTGTTTACACTTATTGTAAATCAGTAGGTTAGTTTCAAAAGTTATTTCAATCTTGTGGTTAAATTAACTTATATCTAATAAATCTTTGAGAAGCTAAGTGAACATTTACAATATGTATAAATTCACTACAGTTTAACTTGTTTTATAAATTGGGATATTTTAAATAGACAAGGTTTTAATAGAAATTTTTATTGGAACTCAATTCACCCCCCTCTTGAGTATCCACTCCGACCAACATTTGGTATCAGAGGATTTGTTTTTGTTTAAGGATTTTTGAAATACTCTGTTTTTCAACTGTGATTTTAGTTGCATCTTCAATGATCTTAAATTTATGTTAGTTATAAATTTTATCTCTTTAAATTATATTTCTAAAATCTTGTTATGGATAATAGACTTGAGGGTGATGCTACTAACATGCCACCTTTCTTCAATGGTACAAACTATGCTCAGTGGAAACTCAAAATGAAAATTCATTTATAAAGTATGGTTTTTGATATTTGGAATGCTATAGAATATAAATATAAACTTCCAGAAACAGAAAGAATAACTTGGGATGAACCTAAAAAGACCACCTACAATAATAATTGAAAAGATATGAATGCCTTGTACTGTGATATAGGAGATGAATAGTTTAATAAAATTTCTGCTTGCAAAACTGCTTTTGAATTTTGGGATACTTTGGGTGTTTCTCATGAAGGAACAACCAAAGCTAAAGAAATGCGATTGAATACTTATACTATTAAATATGATAAATTTAAAATGAATACTGATGAAACTATTTCTGATATGTATCTCAGGTTTAATGAGATAGTCAATACAATGAATTCACTCGGAAAGGTCATTCCAGTAAAGGAACAAATTATGAGAATATTGAGATGTTTTCCAGAATGATGGAGAGGAACATCTGTTTCAATAAAATAGTCATGTGAAATTGCTTCTCTTCCTATCAAAGAACTCATTGGTAAGCTCATGATGTATGAGGAAGAACTCAAGGTGAATAAGAAGGAAGATGATGAACCTAAGAGAAAATATGTGGGTTTCAAGACTACTGCTTCAAAGAGTAAGGAAAAAGATAAAGCTCAAATACAAACTGACAGTTCAACCAGTAAAAATTCAGACTCTGATAGTGATGATGAAATGGATCAAATAGCCATAAGGTTTATGAAATTTTATAGGAAGAAGAAATTTTTTAGAAAATATAACTACACATGAATGTATGACAACAAGGGACACTAGAAAAAGGACTGGAAGAAATATGATAAAAGGGATAAAGTTGTTTTCTATGACTGAAAAAGAAAAGGACATGTAAAAGCAGACTGTCAAAAGCTGAAATACAAGAAGAAGTATGAGTACAAGGAAAGTAAGTACAAAAAGGCTATGAAGGCTACCAGGAGTGATTCTGAAGACAACACAACTGAATCTGAAATGTGTGATTCTGAAAGAAAACATTCCAACATGTGTTTCATGACAAACACATCTGAGGTAACCTTAGATACTCCTGTTTTAAATCCTTACTATTCTGGAAATGATGCAGAATCGGATTCTGATTTTGAAAACATGACTGGTGAGGAATTATTTGAATATTGTAATATGCTGGAAGAGACATGCAATGAACTTAAGGATAAATACAAATCATTAAAGAAACAACATGTTCTCACTACTACATTTAAAACCGAACATACTATTGAAAAAGAGAAAAATGCTCAACTGTTAAAGGAGAACACTGAACTGAAAATGTCTAATGAGCAACATATAAAGGACTTAGAGAAATTCACAAATGTAAAAGATACACTAACTCCAATGCTAGGAAAGCAAGTTGCACCAAAATACACTACTGGAATAGGCCACAAACCTGGACTGAGACAGATTACCAAGAATATATTTAATCCTAAATCTGGACAGAATACTGGTAGTTCTAGTTCTGGACATTTATATGCTTCAACTAGTTATTCACTTAGGTATAAATCAAATAGAGTTTATCTTTAAAAATATTTTGATTCTATAAATTATATGAGACCCATATGACAAATGTGGGTACCTAAATCTTTTATTTCTAACATGTCTCGACCCAAGAAGATTTGGGTACCAAAATCATTTCCTATTTAAATCTGTTTTGTAAGGAAACATACTTGAAGAGTTCACACAAGAAGACATGGTATCTGGACAGTGGATGTTCAGGACATATGTATGGGGATTACTCGTGTGTCAAAAGTTTAATAAAGGATGATGGAGGTCATGTCACCTTTGGTGATAATTCTAAAGGAAAGATCATCGGCCTATGTCAAATTGGTAACACTGATTCAGTTTTAATTTCAAAAGTTATATTTGTTGATGGACTTAAATATAATCTGTTAAGTATTTCTAAATTATGTGATGATGGTTTTAATTTCAAATTTTTAAATGATTCTTGTAATTTTTTTAATTCTAAAAATATTTTAGTCTTTTCTGCTCTAAGAAATGAAAATGTTTATGCTGTTGATTTAAATTCCTTAGATAAGAAAAATGTTACCTATTTAAATGCTTCTCATAAAGAGTCCTGGTTATGTCATAGAAGATTAGGACACTGCAAATTACACTCACTTAGAAAACTAACTAGGAATAACTTAATTAGAGACCGACCTAAACTTGAGTTTCCAAATAACAAAGTTTGCAATCCCTTTCAAAAGGGAAAGCAACATAAGGTTTCTTTTAAATCAAAGAAAGAAGATTCAACTTTTCAACCTCTCGAGTTGGTTCACATGGATTTGTTTGGACCATCTAGAGTATCTAGCTTAAATGGGAAGCATTATGTCTATATCCTAGTAGATGACTTTTCTAGACATACTTGGGTACACTTCTTAGCTCACAAAAGTGAAGTATGTTCTTACATTGTTAAATACTCCAAATCTGTAGAAAATATTAGTGGACTTAAGCTTAAAACGCTATGAAGTGATCATGGCTGTGAGTTTGACAATCATGTGTTTGAATCCTAATGATCACACAATGGATATAATCATAATTTCTCTGCCCCTAGGACACCTCATCAAAATGGTGTAGTAGAAAGGAGAAATAGAACCCTGCAAAAATTGTTAGAACTAGGCTTAAAGAATATGACCTGCCTATTTAATTTTGGGCTGAAGCTGTCAATACATCTTGTTATATCATTAATAGAGTCTTAATTAGACCAGTTCTTAAGAAAACCCCATATGAGTTGTGGAACAATAGAAAAACTAATGTTAGTTACTTTAGAGTCTTTAGCTGCAAAGTCTTTGTTCTCAATACAAAAGATAATCTTGATAAGTTTTCTTCTAAGAGTGATGAAGGAATCTTTTTAGGATATTCTTTAACCAGAAAAGCCTATAGAGTCTTTAATAATAGAACCATGTGTGTGGAAGAATCTTTTCACATCAAGATTGATGAAATTGATCCACATGAGCCTAAAACCACTCTTGAAAATCTTGAAGAAGATTTATCTATTATGGACCTTAATGAAAAATCTAATGAACCTATTATAAAGACAACAAGTTATGGACTTATTCCAGAATCTATTCCTAATGAACCTGAACCTAGAAAAGAACCTGAAATTTCTAGTCCTACCTTTACTAGATCAACTAGAATTCTAATGAATCATCCTTTAGATGCTGTTGTAGGAAATCTTGATAGAGGGACACAGACTAGAGCTTCTCTTAGAAATGAAGTTAAACATCAAGCCTTCTTGTCACAGCTTGAACCTAAAAACATTGATGATTCTATTAATGATGAATTTTGGGTAATTGCTATGCAATAAGAACTCAATCAATTTGAAATAAATAAAGTTTGGAATCTTGTTGAAAGACCTAAGGACACTTTCACAATAGGCACTAAATGGGAGTTTAGAAATAAAGTAGATGAATCTGGAAACATAGTTAGAAATAAATCTAGGCTAGTTGCACAAGGCTATAGTCAAAAAGAAGGTATTGACTATGAGGAGACTTTTTCTTCAGTATCTAGATTAGAAGCTATTAAGATTTTACTTGCTTATACTGCTTATCTAAATTTCAAACTATATCAAATGGATGTCAAGAGTGCATTCTTTAATGGATATATTGCCGAGGATGTTTTTGTTGAAAAACCACCTGGATTTTCAAACCCTCATTTTCCAAATCATATTTTCAAATTATGAAAATCTTTATATGGTTTAAAGCAAGCTCCAAGAGCTTGGAATGATAGATTAAGTACTTTTCTAATTTCTAAAAGTGTTACAAAAGGAATAGCTGATCCTACTTTATTTATAAAATGAGTTTCTAAAGATGTTTTAGTTGTAAAAATTTATGTAGATGATATTATTTTAGGATATTCAAAAACTACATTATGTACTGATTTTTCCAAAATGATGCAAAATGAATTTGAAATGAGTTTAATGGGTGAACTTAAATTCTTTATTGGATTTCAAATCATTCAAAATAATGATGGAATTATTTTAACTGAAAGAAAATATACTAGAGATCTTTTAAAACGTTTTGGATTGGATAGCACAAGAAGTAGTGACACTCCCATGAGTACCACCTGTAAGATGGATCTTGATGAAAATGGTAAGTCTGTTGATCAAACCACTTATAGAGGAATGATTGGAAGTGTACTCTACCTGACTGCTAGTCGTCCTGACATTATGTTTAGTGTGTGTATGTGTGATCATTTTCAAGCAAACCCTAAAGAGTCACATTTACATGTTGTAAAGAGAATTTTCAAATACCTCAATAATACTCCCAATTTATGACTGTTCTATCCTGAAGGAAAATCATTTTAATTAGTTAGTTATTCTGATGCTGATTTTTCTGGATGTATGTTAGATAGAAAAATCACCTCTGGAACGTGTCACCTTTTAGGAAAGTCACTAGTATCATGGTGTAGTAAGAAAAAAAATTCGGTTGCATTACCTACTTCAGAAGCTGAATATATAGCTGCTGGCAGTTTTTGTGCACAAATTTGGTGGATGAAACACACATTACAAGACTATGGATATCAATTCAGACAAGTCCCAATAAATTGTGACAACACAAGTGCTATTAACATTTCTAAGAATCCTGTTTCACATTCTTGGACAAAACATATTGATGTAAGACATCACTTTTTGAGGGATCATTATCATAAAGGTGATATCACTTTGGAATTAATTGTTACTGAATATCAACTTGCTGATATATTCACTAAACCATTAAATTCTGAAAGATTATACTACATCATACTTGATCTTGGTATGATTAATCATAAGTAAAAATCATACTGATCATAATGTTTAATACTTTACTATATTTTACTTTATGGTTTCATGGCCACTGTTTCTAAGTTACTGTTTTATGTTCACGGTCTCACCGTCAAGACATTATGCTCATGGTCTGTCAACTTACTGTCTCACCGTGACTACATAGAATGCTCACTGTCTCACTGTGATGACTACCAACTGTCTCACCATAATGACTAGTTTTCATCACACCGTAACGCCTACTCACAGTCTCACCGTGAAGATTATTTATATTCTTATTTTAACCCATATCGTGTAATTTTTATTTTACCGCTATTTGATTTCCCGCGTTTTTGTTTTTATGACGTTTGACATTCCAAAATGATAAAACTTAATGGTTTAATTCGATTCCTTACCTGAACTCTCTCCTGAACCTTCTTTTCCCTCTCACCCGAACCTTCAGTGGATGCCAAGGATGAAGCGTCCATCTTCACCCTCGTCTAAGAAGCGCCGCTCTAAGAAACAGAAGATGATGCCAAGGATAGATCCCGAAGGTCCTCTAAACCCAAACGTAGTAAGTCGTACAGTTATACGTGAAAAATAGGTTTGTACAGAGTGGTTTCTGTCTATAAAATCTTTAGTTTTGAAAGTTTTACAAGAACAAGGATGGCTTGGATGGTTCACTGGACAGAATAGACAGATTTACCCTAGATTGGTATCTCAATTCTATCAGTATGTGAAGTTTTCTTTTGAGTTTGGAGAAAGATTTATGGTAACAAGCTGAATAAATGGTCAAAAGTGCTCTTTCTCTTAAAGGTTGTGGGCTGTATGCCTAGGGTTTCCCCATGAAAGAGTTTGTGAGGATTACTAGAGAGACCCTCCTCTAAAAACTGACATCTTTTACCTGGAGACTGATTTGGAAAACCTGACTGGAAATGGAACCAAGCGAAGGGCCATAGCTGCTGAATTAGATGGGGAGAATAGACTTCTGTTCAAGTTTGTTCAAAATTTGATTAGCCCAAGAAAAAGTGATTTTGTTGTAATGAAGTATCAGGATGTGTTCTTGATTCATATGTTGAAGAATGTCCATAAGATCAACCTATGCAAGTATTTTATCAACCATATTTGTGACCTGATCAAAGTCACTTCCAAATCCACCTCCTTGTTTTACTCAAGGATTATTTCAGCTATGTTAGTTTCCAAAGGGATGGTTGGACCGAGTGAAGAAAAGTTAGAGGGCCTTTATTTCTGCCTGTCCATGGCTATCATAAGAAGTATGGAGATTAGCTGGAACCCCTGGAAGAAGCAATGGGTTGAGGATAATGATCAAGTGTATAAAAGGTTTAATCCTGTTGACTATCCAAGAAGGTCTAAGAATCTATCTGATCCTGGTTTGGAACCAGATGAAGTGGCTGAGTTTTCAGAAGAAGAAGAAGAGGAAGTAACTGTTGAAGTATCTCCAAGAGAAGAAGCTGGAATACCTCAAATGGAAATAGCCCCTTCTGAAAAAGAAAAGACTATTGTCCCTGCTGTTGTCCCTGCTGAAATAACTCAAAGAGAGGAAGTTGGTGTTAATTTGAGAGAAGAGGAAGCTCATGTTTCTAGTGCAGATGTAAATCCAAAAGTTCATCCTAATGTTGCAATGAAGTTTGTTTTTCCTGATTCAGAACAGAAAGTAACCTTAGAGGTAGATACTGTTGAAGAGGATCTTTCTGTGGAAAAAGAAGAAAGTCTAGAAGTTCAACCAGTGGAACATTCGGTTCCTGAGATTATTCCCTCTACTGAAGATAGGATGGAAACTTCCTTTTAGCTAGCAAGGAAAGAGTTTGCTAAAGAGATCAGTGATGATCCTGTGGATCTTTTTCATGTTCATGAGACTCAAGAATCTGAAAGGGAAGCACAATTTGAGGGGGAGGAACCTCAAAACCTTGAGATTACAGAAGCTGGATCTGCTGAAGCTTCTCAACCTTATCTCTCATACTCTGTGCACACCCAATTATTTTCCCAAGATTTTATGATTTGGATGAGTCAGAGCAAGTATCTACAACTGGAATGGATCTTTCTTCTCTATTTCAACTGAAGTTTGTAGCTCATCCAGAACCAAAACCATAGCCCCAACCTCAATCCAAATTAGAATCTGAGTCTGAATATTACTCTGAACCTCAACTAGAATCTGAACCACTAACTTTACCTATACCCTTACCTGAGCATCACTCCTTTGTGACTAAAGAGGATCTGAATGTTTTTGGAGAAACTTTGTTAGCTGGAGTTGAGAAAATTGTCTCCACTCAACCTCGTCGAGTAACTTAGTTAAGTCAAGAAGATGAATCAATTCTATTGGAAAATATTATCTTGCATATTTAACCAAGGATGATCCGAGAAATTCAAGAAGTCAGATTTGAGAATAAGCTTCTGAGTGATGATGTTGAAAATCTGAAAAATATGATAGCAAATTTGGAGAATGAGTTATCTTTGAGATCAGATCCTGCTCCTGTTTCTGCTCGTGCACCTGTTTCTGCTTCTCCTAAGACATCTGATTCCATCTTTTTTAGGGAGACTGTGTCTCAAGTTCATCCATACCTGCTTTATTTTAATGAAAAGATTGAAAAAAGACACACCAAGATGAGGGAATGCATGAGAGAGCTTGTGGAAAATCTGAATAAGCTTACAGATGAATACACTGGATGCCTGCAAAAAGTGTTGAAACAGTTCAAAGTTCAAACCGAAGCTGTCAAGTCTTTACCTGCTTCTGGTCAGACCTCCACATCTTCTTTGGATGATCCTATTCTGAGATCCATAATCAAGGAAGAACTTCAGAGTGCCTTCAGTGTCTTGGATCTATATTTTTTGTC
Organism: Viscum album; assembly: GCA_963277665.1. Lineage (NCBI taxonomy): Eukaryota > Viridiplantae > Streptophyta > Magnoliopsida > Santalales > Viscaceae > Viscum > Viscum album. The sequence continues at coordinate 686,161,488 of OY728137.1, read as the reverse complement.
AGAAGTGGTTAATAACAGTGATAGAGCATTGGACTTGGTTAGGATTCATTATAAGATATCCAATGATGATCAACAAGTGATCACCAAGAAAATAGATCCTTATATCTCCCGTATTTTCTCTAAAAGTGATATTACATATCACTTTAGATATCTTGTTGAAAATTTGAGAATCCCTCAGGTTACTCAATCTTTTAAAGCCTAAGTTCAGATACTTACAGAGTTCACCAGATTGTTGGACAAGTTTATGGAGAATAAGGATGATTTTGAAAAGGCTATGCAATGTGGTGGTGAAATAATTACTGATTTCATCAATCTTTTGAAGATGTATCTTCATGTGTAGAGTACTACTATAGTTGCTCCAGCTGCAGCACCCCTTAGACCTGGTCTACCTTCCCTAGCCTCAACTGCCATGACAGTCAGCCAAGCTCTTTCTCAGATCCGGCCAGTCATTCTTGACCAACATAAGCCTATATCTTCTACTACTCCCACGTTGGCTCCATCCGTTTTTGAAGGTCTAACCTTACCCTATTTATCTACTGCATCTATCCCTTCTTCTACTTCAGCACCAACTCCTGCTGCTGATAAAGGCAAGGAAAAGATGAATCCTTGAAGAGTCTAGCGACTATTTTCTTTTTTATGGGATATCATTTCTTGTTTAATGTTTGTACTTCTCCTGTATGTTCTAGTTTGAACCCTTTGTTTAATAAATACTGTCGAGTTTCATTTAATTTTCTCTAATTTTTGATAATCCCAAAAGGGGAAGAAAAATCTACAAGTATAAATGGGGGAGAAAAACTACAAGTGTCAGTTCTATAATGTTTTTTTCTATGCTAGTATCTTTAATGTTACATTCATTTATATTCTGACTTTATCTGATTTGTGATCATCAAAAGGGGGAGATTGTTGGACTCCTCATGTGTTACTCATGTTTTAATGCAAAAAAATCTTATTACTGTTAATTAATCTCGATCTCTATTTCACATCTTGCTAATGCTCTTCAATATCTATAATAACTACTCATCATGTTTCAACTATAACAAATATTATGGATGTTAATTACTCTCTTTATTAATTACAAGTCTCATGCATGATCACAAATCTCACATATATTATCAAGACTTTATGTTTATGAGTCAAGTTATCTTACTCTATGATGGTTAAACTTAATCCATATTCTGTATATTACTATTTAAGTTCAAATAAAAATACTTGTCTAAGTATGGACTCATCGTGAAGGACTCACCGTGACCCAGACACCGTGAAGAACTCACCGTGACCGAGACACCGTGAAGGACTCACCGTGACCCAGACACCGTGAAGGACTCACCGTGACCCAGACACCGTGAATCTCACACTGTGAAGCTCACATCGTGAAGCTCATACCATGAAGCTCATACCATGAAGCTCATACCGTGAAGCTCATACCGTGAACCTCATACCGTGAAGAAGAAAAAGTTTACTTAATCAATGTGACACTGTTTCTTAACTTTTTTTCAATATTATTTAAATAATACTAAAGGTAATATTTGATGTTTTTAATGCAAATAATGTTATTTAATGATAGTTGTTGGCATGTCAGGAAACCATATCTTGTACCTATGAAAAGGGAATCAGTCCTACCGCCAGAACTAGTGGAATATAAGGAAGATTAAGATGCAGCACATATATATAGAATAGATGTGAGGTGTGCAAGTGTGAATACACAACGAGAAGAACTTACATACACCCGAGAGCACTGTGATGAACAAGAAGAAAAATCTTGAGCAAGAAAGAGATTTACAGACTTTCAAATAATTCTCTTGAATGCAATCCAACACCACTGAATAACACACGACAAATCAAGAGATCTCTTTCTTTCTTGAAGAAGACAAGCTGACTAAGACACTCTGTTTTTCAACAGAAAAACCAGAGAAGGACTCAGAAGCATTCCTGCTGAATCCAACGAGTCCAGAGTTGCATTGATAATCACTAGAGCTTTCTAAACTCTTATCTGCTCTCTCTAAGTGATTTATTTATTAACTTTCGAGCAGTGTGTTGTACTCTATATTTCTTATTCACACACTATCTCCTACACTAAACTGGAGGATATCCAAATCCTCACTCCAAATCTCTTATCCCTTGTTTACCCATGTCAACTGTGGAAGAGGTGCTTGTGTGGCCTGGTCTTTGTTTTGTTTCCCATGAAGAACAGTGGTAGAGTTCCCTGCGTGGCCTGGACAGTTTTGTAAACTGTTGTTAACACCGATCTAGGTTGTGGATAAAATTTTATATAAATTATATTGAGACTGAACCTCTTGTTATATCTGTTGTGCACCTTTAGTTTAAGTTCAAAGTTTACTACATATATCTTATTTATTCCGTTGTTGTTACTTTGAAAAACAAAACTATTTTAAGGCTACTTTGATAGTTAAATTAGCAAGTGTTTACACTTATTGTAAATCAGTAGGTTACTTTCAAAAGTTAGTTTAATCTTGGGGTTAAATTAATTGAGACCTAATCAATCTTTGAGTAGCTAAGTGAACATTTACAATCTGTATAAATTTACTACATTTTAACTTGTTTTATAAATTGGGGGATTTTAAATAGACAAGGTTTTAACAGAAATTTTTATTGGAACTCAATTCACCCCCCTCTTGAGTATCCACTCTGACCAACACTATGAAACCTTATATTTATCAAAAGATAAATCCCAATATATATCCTTAGAAATATTCTTATAGGATCTCCTAAAATTTTTCTTAACATAGTTTCAAAATGTTGACTAAAAAATTCCTTTGATACCATGTATAGTGACCCAGGCTTAACATACATGGATATTACATAATTCTTTATTAATATTAAAAATATTACAAAAGTACATTCCCATGGACCATAATATTTTATTGTCATTGTAAACATTGAAAAATAATCTTTTATCCTGGTTAATGATCATCAACATCTACCTTAAAGATATTCAAAATTATTACTCCTAAATAAAACCATTATTTATGACATGTGGAAAGGAAACATAAAAAATAGGTGAGGTTAAATTCTCTATAATGATAAATAAGGGAGATATATAATCATAACTTGAGAATAAGTGTATAAAAAGATTATTATAATATTAGTATATCATAAATTTCATATCAAAGATCATAAACGTAAATAATTTCATAAATATTATAAGTACATAAAACAATAATCATAAGAGAATCAATAGTATAATACATGAAAATAATTACATTGGAATATGTAATAGAATTTGTGGTGGATACATAAGCATTTAAAAATGATTTCCATATAATTCAATACTTATTCTCAAGTCCATATTAGTATTATGGGTTCACTATCCATTATATATTTTAATGTCATGGTTCACTCTCATGAAAATTTTATTAGTCAAGGTTCACTCCAAAGACCATATTAGTGGACAAATTCCATTCCTACATCAATTTAACTCCACATTCCAAACATGTCTATCTCAGGAGTTATAAATCGTTACCAAATGTTTTATAGAGAGATATATGCCCCAAAAATCCTAGAATGAAATCATACATATGTGTTCCAAAAGATCATAAACAATAATATCATAACCCATGGAATGTAATGGGTATCATAAACAAGTCATCATATGGAAAAGAGATTGGTTTCATAATCACTTTATCATAGCATAACCCATGAACAAAAGTGGGTTTCAGAATCATATAACCCATGAAGGGGAAATGGGTATTATAAAAATATAACTCATGAAAGAGAAATGGGTTTCCTAAACATATAACCTATAAATGGTAAATGGGATACAAAAACATATAACACATTAAATTGAATGGTATTTTATAAAAATCATTCCATAAAAACATAAACCATTTAGAGAAATAATATGAATGGCACCCTCAGATCATAATTCCAGCATGACATGTGTAATACCAACATAATTCATATTATATGGAACATAATTTTTTAGAAATATTTTAAAATGTTTTCATGAAGAAAATATCATTTCGTTGTCGAAAAAAAATTAAATCATAAAACATTTTGAAAACCAGTTTCTATGAAAATAAACATGAAAATCTATAAATAATCCAAATTTTTGAATCATTTTTCTTTGAAACTATATAAAATATTCCTGAAAAAAAATTTAAAAAAAATTCCTTGAAAAATTTTAGTTGAAGTTTGAAAACATTTTTAAAACCTTTTTCCGTGAATACTTATAAATCAAGCATGAAAACCTTTTGAAAAGCTTTTTCATTAAAAAATTATATGGGAGGATTGAAAAATATTATAAAACCATTTATATGAAATTAACTTTTATAAGAAATAAAGGATGATTTAAAGACCTTTTGAAAACATTTTCTTTGAAAATATATTTTAATACATAGAAGCTATTCCTGAAAACATTTTGAAAACAATTTCATTTAATATATTTTTTAAACCATATTAAGTATGGTTGAAATCATTTTCAAAACCATTCAATTGAAAACAAAATTGAAATGATAGATTATGTTAAAACCATAAAATATTTTTAAAATTATTTTTCATTGAAAAGGACCGAAAGAGATCATATTAAGAACATTTTTTAAATAATTTTCATAAAACATGGTTTTAGAATAAACTTATTTCTGAACGAAGAGATAAATGAGGTAATATTTTCATAAAAACATTTTATTAATTATCCACAGTAAAAAAGAGTGTAAAACTGGTAATAGTATTTGAATATATAATTACTAACCAGATTTGAATATAAATTCATGAGTTTTCTTGAAATATGTATCATGATATTTCATCAATAATAGCTTAATCATAAGTAATCTCGATAAACGATGAGATTGTTGCAAAAAAATCTTACTACATGGTAAATTTTAATTATACTCCAATGTAATAAAATAACATTACATGAATCCTAAAACAAAATGAAATTAATTATATTCATTATATTAAATATATATAATGTTAAATTGTAGTGTATGCACCTTTTAGAATAATATAGGTGCATGACATGGCATGTGTCTCAATGAAGGGAAAATGAGACAAAATTACTTAAATGATTTGTAATTTTTGAACATTAAAACCCATGAAATATAGATCATAAAATGAATTTTTAAATAAACATAAATTTAAATATAATAATAATATATTATATTATTGGGTATTGTATTCATCACACAAAAGAAACAAGTTTTGAATAAGGTATACATCTCATAGAAATAATAGTGGGATGAGAAAAACCTTACCTAAACTCTCTATTTTATTAGTACATGTTAAAAACAACATTATGATAAATATACGTTTATTATAAATATAAAATAGAACTATGTTATTAAATCTAATACCATATATAATTTGATTATGAATTTATATTACCTATTTATTAAAAATTCTATGTTAATGTTATGTTTCGTGTAATATCTGTTTTATTTTTCAGATTTGTTTTGACATGTTATTCCTGATCCTAATAGTTATATCATGATATAATTATTTAAATACTATAAAAATGATATAAATATAAATAATATTCAGTAAATAAAAATCTATAAAAATCTATAAAATGATGAAATATAAAATGAAATACACCATTCATGAAGACTGTAGACTGTACGTACACCTGAACGTTTTTTCCATTTTATTATCATTTTGTAAGAATGAATGTAAATGGTATATATATATATATAATATAATTATATTACAATTAATATTTCATATATATCAAATTATTTCTCTAAACACATCCTTAATACATTCCATCTAAAGTGTGAATGAATCACATCACTTTGAGGAGGCGGTAGTTGACACGTCCACAAATGAAGTTATCATATTTATAAAAAATGAAAATAATGAAGGTATATGTTATATAATAATTCTAGAGAAATAAATACATCATAAGTATAATTTATATAATATATAAATTTTAAAAAATCATTATTTCAAACCTTGAAAGGTGGAAATGGAAGAATGAGTGATATCAGTTCGCGAGGCGATAGTCTGCTGTACAAATGAATGATGATTGTGTATCCCATTGAATTGAAGTTTGTGTGAGTAAAGTTAAAAACAATAACATAAAAATATATCATTATTTGGATGATAATGATGTTATTATATAATCATGTAATAATAAAAATCTACCCAGTGGAGAATGAAAATAAAACAGAGGATCATGCAGAATGATTTTACCTCTAATTCAGGTAACACCTTTTGGTTTTCACGAAAGGGGTTACTTGAAAGGATTTCATCCCAAAGGGTGGATTTCAGGATGGTGTTATTAATGTTAGGAAATTATATTTTAATTGGTTTTATGAGACAAAAGTCTTGTGAGTTTTTAAGTAGTTAGGGGGTTGAGATTCTTTTTATAGTGGAGGAGGAGTGAAGTTCTTAGAAATATAAAAAGCTAAACACTTTTGAGAAGTCTCTCATACATTATGTGCCTCCAATAATTGTTACTTTTAGATAAAACACAGTAAATGGTAGGAATATGTTGAAGAATTAGATTTTTGACATGTTTCTAGGTTATTTGGCCACTTATGTTAATGTTTAACCACAAAGTAATATTATTTTTACCTTAATCGCTACAATTAAATTTAATTACATTCACTAATATTTTTTATGAAGAAATAAGTGGAAAATATTATAAATTATAAATTACTCTAAATCCAAATATGGAATTAATTTTCCACATTCTATTCTCATAAGTTACAGAAATTTATTTAAATGTAATTTCACTGATGGGTCGTGACAACATGTTTTTTTAAGTGAAAATTATTAAAAGTATGAAATTATTTTATATCCAATTTCAATGTGAAAGTTGATCCAATTAACTAAATTGTATTAATTGGTGTAAAATTTATCAAATTACTCTTAAAAACCAAATTAAAATATAATTTATTAATAAAAATATATTAGGAGAAAAAATCTTTTAATTATAATTCATCATTTTTACAATTCATCCAATGAAAATTGTTATATTTCACTTTCATAAATTAATTTTATATTATCAAATTAAATTTCTAAAATTTTCAAAAATTAATTTAATTATTTTTCATAGATGGACATAAAAAGAATTTCATCTGAGAAAATAGTATTTTTAAACATAATAAGACTTTTCCAGAAATAATATGTTTTATTATCAATATGCTTAATTTTTATAAAAAACATTAAAAATAGTATTTATTAATTATTAATTAACATTAGTATTAATATATTTCTTGTATATGTTATAAATATCTTCTTTAAATAACAATAATAATAATAATTGTTTCGTAGAAGCTCAGTGTTTTGTATAACACAACCTAAGTCAGTGTTGCGTGTAGCGTAAGATTATATTTCTATAGCATATAATGAAAGAGTTACATTTTTATCATATAATTAAATAAAAAACTAGTGCATTTATATACCTAAATATATATTTTAGTGTCATGTGAAATTAAAAATATCCAAAAGATTAAATTAATTTGAAAAAAAACTATTTCTAAAATCTCTGGGTGTTATAGGAACCAAACATCATTTTTTAAGAATGTAATATACATTTTTATATTTCCTTCACATATATAATAGAATTCCATACATTTAACATATACATGTGAATTCAGCACATGTCATGTTTAAGTCCCAACAATGGTGAACTTTGCACAGAGACTTTAAACCCATCACTAAGGATATTTGGCATACTAACTCCCCTGAAAATCCACTTGTTAGCGAGATAACTAAATTTTTGATTTATCTACCAAATTATATAGTTATAATATCGTCATATATCTAACTCCTCACATAGAAATGTCTGATACCTTTATATCTTTATTTTTCATTATATGTATTATTATAGGTCCTAGACAATATTGATTGAGTATCAAAATGTTTAAAAACTAGATATATTTGGATAGAACAAAATGGTAAATCATATAAAATTTATCAAATACTTTTGGATTCCATTATATTATTATAAATAAAATAACATAGATTCTAATATGTAGACTTCTATACAAGTTTGTTTCTTTTAACCCCAAGAGATCACGCCACCTCCGAGGGTAAAAACCAAACCACTCACAGAAGAGTGGTCCTTAGGATTAGTTTTCCAGCTCACATTGGAAAAATATTTTAATATCCTTGGACTCCAACTATATAATATAATGTAATCCATAGTAATGTTTTTATATTTGAATAATCTTTTAACTATATACAAATGTGAAAAACCTAGATTATTGAATACCTACCCAACATTCCAACAACATTTGAAATTTTATGTCATGTAAATGTTATGACATACATGAGATGCCAAATAACCATTTCATATTAAAATTAAAAAAAATTACATACTAGGATTTGGTATAATCATACTCCTAGAATAATATGTAGTAAAAATAACTGAAAATCATATTGTTCAAATCAATTTATGAATTTTTTGTTACAATGTGATTGAGAAAGAAGAATAAAATTATTATTTCGAATAATTTTGATTACCAATATAACATTATATTCAACTATGAATTTCAAGTCAATGTTTCTATATAAAATAGAATTACTATAATTTATTTGATTCATGTTAGTTATAAAATATAATCATATCACCATCATATAAATAATTAAAAATAGGATTATTGTGGAACCTACTATATAAACATTTTTCATCTTGGTTCACTAAAAATAAATTTGATAATATTATTTCATTAAATTTCTTATTCCACTATTTTGAATATTATTATTAACCATATATGAACAATAAAAATTTGAAAACCATCATTTCATTACCTCGTACTATGAATTATTATGGTTTTTTCATATATATCTCATAATAAAATTCACTATTTTAGAATGGTTTCATATCATTGATTTGGTGGATTTGTGGATTATATATGGAAGCTACAATAAGAATAATTATAACAAATCTATCTCTATCCACATAAGGATAGTTACCAAAATAATTGATTCCTTTCTTTTGAGTAAAACCAAATTCTACCAATTTTTCTTTATATTTTTCATCTATAATGACAACCTTTTGTTTTTATTTAAATACCCACTTACTAAATATAGGTTTTTATCCTTGAGGGGGTTAAATTAATATCAAAGTATTATTCCTGATTATAGAGTCCAGTTCATCATTTATTTATTCAATCCAAAGAGATAAATTACAATATGACATAGATTTTTTTAATGTTTTGTGCCAACCAATATATTGAGGAAAAAAGTATTTGTTACACTATTATCATTAGATAATTTCAACAAGTAAAAATTGAAATTTTATCCAAATCTATTGTGTATCTAAGTTCATTTAATTTTACAAACCTCCATGGCCATATGTTTATAATATACTCTTTTATTTGATCTAGATTCATTTATTTATTATATCTTAAATAAATAGGTAATTGTAGATTATTTAAGGATAGCATCTCTTGATTAATTTACCATATTAATAGCTAGTAATAATTTTATTCTATAACTATAGATCTATAATCCTTTTAATGCACTACATATCCATGAAATTTGCAATTAATTTCTCTTGTATACAACTCTTACATTTTATGTTTAGGTACTATAATAATTGTGTGACAACCCCAAACCATTAAATAATCTTGTTTTTATTTCTTATTCGTCAATAATTAATATAGAATCACATCCTTCCCTATTGTGGTAACCCTATATAGGATATGAAATTATGTTAATAATTCTTATTCTCAAAAAATTGAGGGACCTGAGATTGACATCATGGAGTTAACCATTTCAATTAATTATTTATTATTTATCTAAGCCTCACCATTTTTTTGGTGTCTAAGGATATTTAACTTCATGTATGATCCATATGGATTCAAAAAATGAAGTACTGCAGAATAATACTCCCCTGTTAGATCCAATAAATTTAATTTTAACCCCGCATCAATTTTTAATCACTCTTTTATAGATAATAATTATATCTATAACATCATTGTTATCATGGATAACATAGAAATAGAAACATCTTGAATAATCATCAATAAATATACCAAAGTATATGTTATTATGTATGGTAGGATTTTCATTTAAATAACATACATCACAATATATTAATTTTAATAATTTAATTTCACCTTATATAGTTGAAAATATTTTCCAAACAATTTATGTTTTTATGTAAGTTACATATCTATTATCATTTTTATCCATCCTAAGTAATAATTTTAGTTTTTACATATCTTTAATTTTAATAAAATTAATGGTTCCTAAACAATTATTTCATAAATAAAAAGACTCAAAAAATTGTGTGTAAACAATATATGTATGAAATGTATATAATCCTTCACAGAAGAGACGCATTCCAAAAAAGTTCCCACCCTTGAAAAAAACAATGTTGTCTAACTAAAATAAATTTTTAAACCAATGAATGTTCAACAGGATCATTGATACTATGATCCTACGAACTTTAGGCACATACAAGACATCATTTAATGTGATGATCCTTAACAGGGTAAGCACAACATTAGCCATTCTCTGTAATTGTACGTTAATGATTACAAAGCTCCCCATGTATAGAGATCTCCCATATTGATTGATTCCATCCTCTTGAAGAGAGATTGTTTTCACATGTGTCATGTAGAATCAGAATCGATCCACTAAGAAGTGGTATCCATGAGAATATACTCTTCAAATATGAAAACCACAAAGAGAACACATCTAGCTTTATTATTTTATTTATTCTAAAAAAAAATTCCCATTTGTAATATCCTAGATTGCCACTAATGTATAATAATAATTTATTCTTCTTAAATTACATATTTCCTTTTGAAGAATTTTTAGAACAAATTTTACCCTTTAAGTACATGAATGAACCCAATCCCTCTTCTAAGGGACATAACAATCCAACCTAATGAGGACTGCCTAGTTGGAAATGATCTAAGTGTGACACTACAAGCCCGTATCTTATAGGCTAGGGGTTGGTGACAAAAAATGAGTATGAATGTCATAGACATGGGGAAAATAACCTAAAGTACCAATACACATGAAACTCCTAAAACTATGCCAACGTATGGAAAATAAAAAGGTCCTGATACAATCCCACCTAAATAATAAAAGAATTCAAATTTATTGAATTTTATGGATTACTATCAGATGCAACTCTTGGAATCAATTATGGAACATCTGGTACTAATGTTCTCCACTTACTCTTGGTCCTCCTAGGACTCTATCAAAATAGTTATCATCTATAAAAGTCATGAAACATGTAGATATAGACCATACAAGGTTTTTTATAAACACACCCATTATGACACTTTGAAATCAATAAATAAAAATAAATATAGTGAGAATATCATCAATATCACATTGGAGATTCAATAAAATAGTGAGACTATAAAAATAATAATGATAACCCCGATATTCTCAGTATGAAATAAAATCTCAAATTAAGGTCACATACATACTACTATCATATGATTCTACTTGGGGTTACAAGGTAATGAGTTTCCAAGATAACTAACTCTTCATGTCTTGTTTATACTAATGATGGTAATCTTAGTGGTTATTCTCATTGATCCTCTCTATGATAAGGCATTCACTTGAAATTAAAAGTTATTTATATGCAGGTTAGGAATCACATCCTAGGATTATGGGGGATAAGAAACCCTATTCAGAATAACCTATGAGGATGGGGATCACATTCCATGAAAGTTAATAATGGGATACTCAAGCCAATAGTGGGATGAATGATAAAGTATCACACCTTATGAAATTGAGAGTAATTCAAGAATATATCTAGGAGTAACTCATAGAGGGGATCACTCCTCCTTTTCTAAGGATGGGATACCACATTATACCCTCATAAGAAACACTAAGGGAACATTCCCTAGTGATACTCAAATAAAATTAAGCGGGAAGGGGCTCCAACATTCCCATAGTGGGGAAATAACATGTATATGTGATACAAAACATATTCCACTAATTCTAAACATACCTGAGTCCATTACCATTTCCTCTAGACTATGCCCACATACTTTGTCCATGCCCATTTACACTAACCATTCCCATATATGCCAGTTTCTCTAAGCTACCCCCGTTATACCTGTATACCCTTGTCCTGCCTATGTACATATATCATGTATGAGCCCATGTACCTAGGGTTACACTCCAGGTCACCATATTTGTGTCACATATCATGTGGAATATATCACATGATGTGAGATACTTATCTCTACATGTTCACTCTAGGCATCGTAGAAGGGGGTCCACATGGTTTTTGTTCCTTCGAACTACACGCCATGTCGATCTACAATTTCTATCACCCAATGGTCTTAATATAGATCCTATTACACCACCTCATCATTTACTCCATCCATAAATCATTCCCATTAAACCTGGATATGATCTTCACCATGAATTTCCATGAAATCACATTGTTAAAACACCAAATCCTATGAACCACCCTCCAATGATCCCACATTGGATCACCTATCTTCATCAATGTACCACGATTTCACAATCGATCCCAAAGATGAACCCATGGTAACAATCTACTGTGCCAAAAATCAATTTCACAACAATAATTTTTAGCATATAATCGAATATTTAGTCAAATGAAATACCAATGGTGATTTTTCAAATAATTATTTGAGAAAATAATTATATAAAAAATTATAAATCAATAATAGCCAATGTTTTTGTTGGCCTTTATTCATTTATGGAGAAAAAAATAAATTTAAAAGAATAATATAGGATCTATAATCAGCTACAAATTATTAATTATAAAAAGATAAATCATCAATTTTAAATCAAAAATGGATTCATGGATTAATTTTTTAAAAGAACCATTTTTCATTCGATATAGGAGAAAAAATGGGGAATAATCCCTCAAAACAAAAGTTCTATGTTGAGATTCGATCGATCATTAATGATGAAAGATTCATGCACCATTTTAATTGGCAAGATTCCAAAGCTTCATTGAGAAGAAAACTCCTTGTTAGACCAATCAATGATCCATGATTAAATTATCTTCTACCAAAGAATTCCCCTACAGTCCTAAAAAATACCTAGGGTGTTGGGTAACCCTAGTTTTTTCCCATAGCTATTTTTAAATAATGGAGGATTTGGTCGAAACCAATAGTTAAATACTAAATTATTTAACTAAATTGTATTTTTTACTCTTCTTGAGAATAATTTTATACAAAACACCCAACACACACAAATTTTACACTACTTCTTAGGTAAAATATGAATTAGAGTTTAATGGGGGTCACAAATTTCTCAATAAGGACACGATTCAAAATATATTCCATTATTTTAGAAAAATTGTTCCCATATGAAATAATATAATTAAATTTTTTAATATATATATATTGACTCTCCAAGGGTGATAGAATTCTATGATGACAATATTTCTAAATGTAAAAATATTCTATAATATATTTCCAAACATTACATCAAAAAGAATAGTTACATTTTCCCCACCTCAGGTATTTATATCCTGAAAAGCACAAAGATAACAAACCAGTATAGTGTTCTATGCTAACATCTAATTCTCCTGCTCTTATGATATGTCATAGAGGATTTCATACTACAAACAAACATTCACTAAGGTAATTTATCACCCATTAAGGATCTTATCCTAATGATCCTTGATCTCGACCGTATACTCTATAATGGGTTTTTCATCCTTTATCTTCATCTCACCCCAGTCGCTAATGTGTGGCAATGTGGTTCACATACCTCCTCAGTGGTGACACATGGAATACATCATCTACCCGATCTAATAGAGGTAGTAAGGATAAGTAGTATGAAACCTCACCAACCCAAACCAATGTAATAAAAGGTCCAATAATTATTAGAGATAACTTATAAATATTTCCAAACCAATGAACCCCTAACAAAGATGATACCATCATGAACACATGGTATCTGCCATTAAACTCCAATGGATTTCATCATATGTTTATATAAGACTTATTAAGTCTCTGGTAGTCCTTTTCTGATCATAGATTATCAACACCTTCTCTATCATCACCCACACCAACTATTAGCCCATGATTTGTGACTCCACTAGATCAATATAGAACATCATTGACAAATAAAATCTATTATATAAGTCCCCTAGTGGTTCCATAACATTGTTGGATTAGTAGTTTTTGTTGTATGCAATCTCCACCAAGTGTAGTTCATCATCCCAAATGCATCTAAAGTCAAACATGCTAGCTTGAAGCATGTCCTATAAAACCTGAATAGCCCTCTTAGTAGGGTCATCAGTCTTGGGGTCGAACACCATGCACAATACAAAATAATTCCAAAATACCTCCTTTAAACCTCTTAATAATCATGAAGTTGAGATATCATAATTATCTAAAATGATCTACAATGGAACTCCATAAATTAGTTCCATATCTGGCACATAAGGGTGTCCAAATATCTCACATGAACTTTTTTATCGAATGGATAGGAATTGGTATATCTTATTGAGTTAGTATATAATCCCCTAGATAGTTTCATGACATGTATTTTATTATGGAAGTCACATAATAATACAACTGGACATACCGTCACACTTTCACTCTGACATATCAAGGGGATGGGTGAAACCCATTGGAACCTGGTGCTCAGCCTTCACCTATTGAAGAGTGAGTCAAGCGAGATAAATTAATGTACACATCCCTTCATCCCTAGACACCATAACTAATGCCAATTGTCTTGGTACATCTTTTACATACTTTTTTGTTCCGCTAAGTGGGATGTATGAAACTCTCCTGAAACCTCTTGTCATAGTGTGATGGGTACCATCATCTTCCCATATAATTGGATGACATGCTCTTAACTATCATAAAATACATCATTATCATTTCAAGTGGATATCTAGACATAAAATTCCCTATATAATTGAATATATAACATGATCCTCCCTGTCATGCTGAAAAATATGACGGGTACAAACTATTGACTAAAGGAACAATGAACCATCCCTATCTCTAATGATAACTACAATGAGGGAAACTTCTCTAAGGCCACGGTAAACAACAATAAATAATATCTCTTTCTAAGACCATCTACCACCACATTACACAATATACTAGTATAGAATATCTCGAAGTCATAATATGGCTGGAAATCCATCCTTTATCACCTACTCAAGTTATGATCATTCTATGATAAGATATAACTGAGGATATTGTTGTAGGAATTGATGATAAATCTACCACACATAATGTAGTATGAAAACATCCTTTGGGTTAAAACCACTAATTCTAGATCTATATCATGTTTTGTGTAGTTCTTCTTATAGGGTCTCAACTACCGGGTTCCATAAGTAGTCACTACCTACCTCTACATCAGAACCCATCCAAACCATGTATTAGAGGCTATGAAAAACACCACATACTCAACACCAACCTATGGAAGTATCATTAAGGGGGATCCCATAAAAACATAAACAACTATAGAAAATCCTACTACAACCTCTCTATCCACACGAAAGGATACCCCTTTCAGGTCAAAACAATTAGAGGATTCCTAATCCAAGAAAAAATTAGAATGAATATATGATATTAGTTTACCATCCTAAGGAAACTCCACACCTAATATATGATCTTTGGTGGTTCCTAATTAAGAACCATCTCAACCATTGTTGGGTCTACTACCAGACCCTCCATCGAGATGACATGTCATAGGAAGTGGAACAATTGATTCTATAAGTGGCACATTGAGAGCTTCATATGAAGTGGGTGACCTATAGAAGTCCATGAAAATCCTCAAATGTCTCACATTATCCACCAATAAAATAAAGTAATTTAGAATATCATTGATGAATAATACTATGAATCAACCCAGGTGGGGATAAAATATATGGTTCATGACTCTCAAGAATACTGCTGGTGCGTTCATCATACTGAAGGGAATCACCAAACACTTATTGACCTAGGGTTAAACTTTGATTACCATCTCACTATTTTTATCTAATATAATAAATCATTGATTATGAAAATTTGATAATTATTCATGACTTTCACTTGATTCGAATGATGGTAATTCCTGAAAAAACATAATATCCCATCAACCTTCATGGATAAAAATTTAAGGATTCCTAGTAATGAAAAATACATTCCTATATAAATCCACCAAATATGAATTTAGGTCCTAAATATTTGCAATATCCATCTGATATACTCACATAGCTATTAGGGTATCCATTTGGTCCATGTCTATATAGAAATAAATATCTCAATGGGGAGGTAATATTGAAATGTCCTTAAGGAATACATCCCCATACACTGCCACTACTAAAGGAAATTGGAAGCCCATAACATCTGATTCTCCAAAGGTAATACTAGTAAACTGATGAGTAATCAGTTGTATAATCCATTATATGAGCACATCCTTCCCTAATATGACTTCCTTCTCTAAGAAGATGGAAAATATCATCCCATTAATATGGATTCACCATATCCACATAAAATAGTAAATATGTGTGTGGACTATGGAGATCAAATCCATTACTAGAATTAAATAATAATGCCTCATTTTTTCAATAGATATATCCCACATGAATCTCTATCCCCTAAGTGTCAGGTCACATTGTTGGAATTAGTGTTTGGTAAATTAATCTCTCCTAGCATGAGTCACCAAATGCAAGGGTCAATAAAAAATCTTCCACAGAATCCCCAAATCTATAATAAGGTATATAGAAAGGGAAGGGTGTCTCATTACTATTTATATTAATACCATACATAAGTATAGAAGACATAGATTATAAATTGAATCATCATAATAGAATATAGGTAATAAGTTTCCACTTCTTGCATCTTTCCACATCCCTAACCACCATATTCGTGATCATGGTGTGGACTATAATGGGTGGTCTTGGTAAAAAATAAAAACATCAACCACCACCATATTCTATAATATCTCCCCTTCCACATCCTCCTCTTAAAATACCTCCTTGATAAAATAGCTATCTCAGTCTAGGTAGTCCTTCAACTATATTCTTATCTACTACGCAGATGGTTGGGTAATCCCATATGAGATAATGTCACCCATAAGAGGAGTAGAATCACCAATCCCTCGACTAACTAGAACCATCTCGATATTCCTAGGTTGTAAAACATTATTATGGATATGATCCATATAAATTCCTCACATTCCTAGATCAATGATTCATTCATCGATTTCTGGTTTCTATAGTCTCAACTCCCTGGTTCCCACTACTGGTACTAGTTGTCAACAAATACTTTACAATAATTCTATCTATAGCCAAGGCATAGACTAATACTCCCAAATAAAATGTTATATAGAGATATTCCACACCATCCTAGATACCTCAGTGTAAGTCACACTCAAAGGTCCATGATCATATGTACGCATCACAAAATTTTTCTATGGTGTCCCATGAATGTTCAGTGAACCTCTATGAATACTCTATGTCTGACATGCTACCCTTATAGAGTTATAGATGCTTCAAGATATGAAATTCCTACAACCTCATTGTGTAAAACACTTATCAAAGTAGTCTCTCAAACTCTATCCATGTGATGGTCGTCTCATAATGAAATCACATCACCAATCACCACCATCACTATATGGAGCCCTGGAGAAATTTCACAGATAGGACCTCCATATAATTGGGAGGGGTTATAAAAAGGTAAAAGATCACCTAATTGAATCAAGACAATCATATAATTCAGGTAGGTCTAGCAAACCCTAAAACCTGAGGGTTCTGTGTCTTTGGAAATTAGGAAGTGCACTCACCCCAGGAACATTATCTTCTAGTAATACTGGGATAAATATATTCTTAATGAGTGAAGTAAATATTAACAAGACACTTAGAGGCATCACCTCTTTCACAGGTCCATAGGATGAAGCCTCATCACTAGGTGGTCCATCATCACGATCCTAATATGGAATCCTAGATGGTTTTCATCATGGAGGCATCTAGAAGAAGTCAATACATACCAAAATCATAGTGAATTTATGGGAATCTGACTCAAAAAGGACATGTATACCACAACCAATTCCTATATGATGCATGCAATTATGTTTTACCTCTAACCACTATCGATATGTACTATCTCAATAAGAATTTTATTATAGTATTAGTGAATAGATACGTCATACTCCACATCCTCACTGGGATCCAATGCCCGAGAGCCACACTCATGAAACTTTAACATTGTCTCTCTATTTCCCTTACAAATTCTCATAGCTAGACTATCTCCAAAATCTAGTCCCAAGACATCATAATCTTTAAAACCACACTATCATGAACTTACCTACAGAAGAATTCTGAACCAACAATGATCTGAGTGTGACACCCCAACCCCACCTCTATTTTGTCTAGGGTTAAATAACCAGCATCGAATTGGAATTTCACAAATATATGAGGCCATAACCTGAGGTACCGGTAAAAATGAACACATCTCTAAACTTCAATATAATGAAGAATTGAACGATACAACTATTTCAATAAATCAATGAATACAACTAATCCCACATCAGAGTATAGAACATGTACTTGAATGAAAATGGTAAAATAAAATCCCACTAAACTATAAATGAGTCAAACCTACAAGAAAAAGGGGACTACTATCAGATAAAATCTTATAACCATCAATGGTCTATCAAGTAACAATATGATCAATCTAATATTGTACCTCCTTGAAATCAACTGAAATATCTATATTCTATAAAACACATGACTTGTGTGAGAATATCTAATGAAAGGGTTTGTATAAACAAACCTAGTCGGAGTGCTTGAAATAACCAAACACAAATCATCATTTAGAAAATAATCATAATAAAAACAAAGGTGAGTCAACAAAATAGTGAGACTGTAATAATAATAATATCCTAGATATTCCAAATGTCAACACAAATTCTTGAGTTTATTTCAGATACATAGTTCCATCGTATGATTCTCCTCGAGGCTTTAAGGAAACACTCATTTGATAGAACTCAATGTTTGGGTCTTAATAACATTGGTGGTGCTCATATGAGAGGTCACCTCAGTCAGGACTCTCTATAAGGAAGAACAGACTGAAACACCTAAGATATTGATACATAAGTAGGGGATCATAGTAAGGTAAAATGGGAGATACCATAACCACTTCAGAATAACCCTTTTGGATGAGGATTACACTCCCTGATAGTTGGTAGTGGGATACCTGACCCAAACTAGGGATGAATGTTGGATTATCACACTTCCTCCAATATGAGGGGATTTGATACTCTATCTATGATTAAACTGTACAAGGGATCACTCATCCTATGATTGGGATAGGATTACATAATTTACCCTCATAGGGAATTACCAAGGGAGTGTACCTTAATGATACTCCACTAGAATAAAGATGTTGGGTTTCTCAAACCTTACAAAATATGGGTAAATGACATGTATAAGGGAAAAAAAATGTGTCTCTCCAACCCCATACAATCCTTAGTCCATTATCAGGACCTTTCACACATTCCCGTGTACTCTGGATATTCTTGTGTACAGTGGCTATGTATGTGTACATTGGCCATGCCTGGGTACTCTAATCATGCCCATGTACACTTTCCATTTCTGTGCCCATAAACCTAGGGGTATATGTTGGGTTCCTATATTTGGGTCACATGCTGTGTGGAATGTTTCAGATGAAATGTGGTAATCATATATGTTGATAAACCCTAGATTCCATTTAATGGGAGTCCTTATGGAATGTGTTGTCCCAAAATACATGTAGGGTAGATAAGAAATTTTCAGAACCCCCTAGTCTTTAAATAGATTTACTACACTGCCTCCTCCTTTTCTCCAGCCACATATCATTTGAAAAAAAATTATATATAATATAGTTTGACCTTTTCCATCACTGATGTCAACATTCTTGCAACCCATCCACTTAGAAACCACTTCTCATTGCATCACATCACTAAAACACCAAATCCCACAAATTCACCTCCTTTGACCTGAAAAAAAAATATCATATTGTCAATATCATACAATGGTATCACCTTTTATGTTGATCTTTGTCTCATAGTGTTGATTCATTATACCAAAGATCAATTTCAAAATGATCATGTTCTTAATATAGTCAAATTTCTGGTCAAAAAAATAAGGATGATGACTGCTTGAAGAACAATGGGAGAAATGAATAAAATAAAAAACTAGGAAATAAATATTGGCCATTTTTTAGTTTGTCCTTCAATCATTGATAGAGGAAAAATGATCATAAAAGAGTAATGAAGTATCAATAATAATCCATCAAATCATAATTCTGGGATGATAAATCATTAACTGTAAATCAATGATCTATCATAGAATTAATATGTCAGAGGAATTAATTCACATTTAATATGCGAGAATAAAAAAGGTGATTAATCCAATTAAAAAAAAGGAATATTGTGATATTGGATCAATCACTAATTTATATTGATTCCTATATATTTTTCTTTGGTGAGAACTAAGGGCTTCATTGGTGAAGATAACTCCTTGGAAAATCAATCCTTAATCCATGATCATGTTGTCACCTACCAAATATCGCTGCCACAACCTCTCTAATATTTATGGTTATGTACCTAACCCTTTTATTTTTTTCATATTAATTTTTAAATAACATAGTATTATGTCACAACCAATAATTAGAAAATAAATTATTTAATTTATTTATTTTACTAATATTCCACTGACTGCTTCTCTTATACAAAACACCAAATGCACAGAATGGTTATGGTGAATCTAGGGTAAAACCTATATTTTGGGTTTTATGGGGGACTCATATTTCTAAATTGATACAGTGTTTGAATGATATTAAATTATTTTATAAAAATTTCATGAATGTGAAACAATATTTTTAAAATTTTTAATATATCCATATCAAAATTCCATGGGTATCGGAATCCCACACCGACTTCATGCCTAACTCTAAAAATATTCAATAAAATACATCAAAGTATTATGTAGAAAAAAAAGTCATTACATGAAATACTTGGATTTATCATCCTTGGTATCACTTTTATCCACAATATCTTTATATTCCACCTCAATTTATAGGCATGTTCTTAACTCATTAATTGAAATATATTCATACCTGTGATTTAAATAATGTTTAATATTATTATATGAATGTGGGATATTATCAATGAAAAATGAGATAATTATAACATCATTCATGATCATTTGGTTCTTCTTATAATTTTATATGGTACACTGTATTTCATAGGATTTTTTCTATGATCAATCTACTATCTATAATTTTTAGTGAAATAAATTTTCATATTATGAAATTCTTACTTTATGCATCCTCAATGTCAGGATTCTTGGTCCATAAACCAATATCTCATTTTTGGTTTCATGATGTTGATATGTGTCAAAGAGGTCATATTCTAAATTTTTGAGTATGTTTTATTAACACATTAGATAATCTTTCTCCCATTTTTTCTTTTGTGGGAAACATGAAGCATATCATCTTAGGATGTGGGAAAATTTAATTATTGAGATCACATATGCTACATTTTGATTTTATAGTTTAAAATACATCTTATTTTTTCACCTCTTGAAATTGTTTCCATTGAATTACTCCACCTTCATCGCATTATTGAGCATCACCATATCAATGTTAATGTAATATACTCTTAATATTGTTGGGGATATACAAGTTGGTTATAGATATGTAATTTATATGGATTTTAGTATATTGAAACCATTTAAGGGCATTACATTTCAACTCTCTTTACGAGTAAATTCAACCCCACCATAGCAAAAATACAATGGGTTTCTGATGAATCCCCATTAGGATATAGTGGTCAGTCGATACTTTAAAAAGTACATTTTCAATAGTTTCCATTCAAGAGGATTCATAAATAAGACAGATTTGGAAATATATTTTGGGTTACACACTAACAAAGTGATTGTTATTCTTGTTGAAATCATTTTGAGAAATCTTGGTAAACATAGTAAGTGTAGGAGTAGATTGATTGCATGGAAGTGAGTTTTTCTATCCACTGGAGGATCCATTTTAAAGACATGGAGGCACCAATTCATACAAGGAGTGCTACTCATTTGAGTGGGTATGCTACTTCTTTTAGGAATGGTAAAATAGTTCTAGATTTAATCATGTCAGATAGATCACACCAAATCAATTCATTAGAACAGATAGAACTTTCTAGGGAATTTTTACATCTATTAGATCACACTCGATCAGATCGATGGTCCAGATCATACCCATTCAAGAAACATTGATGACCCACAAGATATACTCATTTAGGCATGGAACCAATCCAATATTACCCACTAATATTTCATAAAAAATTATGGAACCTCCAAGAATCTCACGCTCATATGGATTGAAATTAGAAAAGTGCATCATCAAAGGGGCACATTTGGCTATTTTATAGACACATTCATGCAAACATGGATGATTATATACACAATACAACATAAGATTATTCTATATTTCTTTTATTACTTTAATATATTAATAAAAATTCATCTATTAATAAGGAATACCACACTCCAAAAACTTTCCAATGTTGTATTCTGAAACAAACCTCCCTTTATAAACAATAAAAAACATGAAAATATTTTAAACCAATAAAATACAAAAGGAATGATGTAGTATGGTGATACGAAGGCCACTAGTTTTGGGGATATTATGGATGAGGAAAATATATTTGATAGTTCAAAACTGCTAATTGAGGATACACTATTCTATGGATATAATGTTTGTATATTATGATGGAGATCATTCAGGATCAAGTCTCCATGTTTTTTAATAGGTTTTTTAAATGTCAATTTGGGGGAACATGTTGCATGAAATTGAAGAGAGAAAGATGGGATAGATCTACTATAATGTCAATCAAATATCCCCCACCTAGATTTATTTTTTAGAAAGGTATTCCTAACATTTTATTTCCTTTTATTCTTCTAGTTTTTCTATAAATTATTTAAACTTGGATTAGTTTTATCCATTCCCACTAATGGGGGAGAGCCCAAGGATTGAAGATTCTATTATTTAATTTTTTATTTTCTATGAACAATTTGTTTTAAAAAAATTAGTGTATTAGGGATGTTTCTTCACATGTTCAATTCTATTTATTTTTTATGTATGAGTTATTTTCTATTGAATGTGTTTCTTTCTTTCATATTCTCTTATTTTTTGTGACCTCTTATACTCCCCATCAATGGTGTAGTAAACCTGAATGGACGATCCTAAGGGTGGCAGTCCAACTCTAGATCATCTTCATTCATTTACTTGAATTTTCATTCTATCGCACAGTTTATAGTGTGTTTATGTGAGCTTGGGTTTGAGTTTATAGCCCTTTTTTCCCACACCAGCGGTATCACATCCTTCACCTTTGAATCCACCCTCCATTCCCTTAATATAACCAACTTACAGAAGAGTTTGATGAATTGGGAGTTGAAATAGAATATAACCACTACAACAAACATAGTAAATTGTTTTGGTTTTATAAACCACTGCTAAATGAAAAAATAATATATCATTCTCATTTAAAAAATTATTTTTGAAGAATCAGTAATTATCCATGCATTTGTTTAAAGCCACTTTGGAATAATTTTAAAAACTACTTCACGTTGATTTTCTTTAAAACCAAAGTTATATTTTTAAAAATAGGTTATCACTGCCCAACCCCCTCCCCCACACCCATGCACTAGAAACTATCTCGACCTTCCTCAAAACTACTTGACAATGGTTAAAGACTCTCAGAACCTACCCATCACTAATGCATTAAATGATTCTGAGGTACATGGACTTGTCTTGGACTCCACCTCTCTACTACTCATCATCGATCCCTTATCAACCTTCCCCTCAGTGTGGCTCAACGAAAAAAACCCTCTCGCAGCCTCCTCGATGAAATCACTCAACATCAGACTGACTGCCCCTTCAATGCAACACCCTGATATTTTATGAGATGTATTTTTTTAACTTATTTGATGTATTCTATTATACAATACACCAAGATTATTGTGTACTATACGTAAAACCATATTAGCCTGCAGTATACACAACACTATTCCTGGCTCATATTACACACAATTTCAAGTTCGTTTTGTGGAAATTATTCTACAGAACATTAAGTATAGATTTTGTTTAATGTATAAATGAAATAATTTTTGATTATGTTATATGCAACACCAAAGGGATCTTTCACTACACTCATCCCTGACATGGATTACATTACACACAATCGAAACCTTCCTCGATAGCGTGTGTATTACGCAATACTGGGTTTCACTAAACAACAATATATTATAATAATATTATTATGAACTATCCTTTATGAATAGTATTCACCAAATTTTGAAATTTATAACATTATTATTCATTGTACACATTTTATAGAACATGGTATGAGAACAAAATAAATCTTTCAGGTAAAATAAGTATTTTTCAAAAAATGTAGTTCTGCCGCCTTTTGATTGTGCACCAACTTTAAATCTAGTTTTTGACCTGTTTATAAGTTCAATCTGGAAAAATAAAATTCATATTAGGAATCAGGATATAAAAATTTACTTTGGATTAATTTTTCATATTATTCTGATAGCTTTCATATTTTAATGAATAGTAAAAACACGCTATATTTTAATTAAAAAAAACTTTTTTCATCATAATAATTTATATGGATAAATTAAAATATTAAAGGTTTTTAAATTATAAATAGAATATATTTTTACCATTTAATATAATTTATTCCATTATAATTTATTTAACATTGAATTCATAGGTAAAATCATTTCAATCTTTTGCAATGTTTTAACTTTTAAGAGTCATTTTCTTAACAACAAGATTAGTTTTAAATTAATTTTTACAACTTCCGTGATTTGAATTTGGAAAAATGGATTCCATATTTGGAATCATTAGGTCCATATTATGTTAATAGGATACTTTTTATTTATGGGCACTATGAATAGTAGCTACGGTAAATTTTATTTACCATAGTTAAAGGTAAATCGGGTAATTAAGGGTAAATATAATATTATAAAATTACCCTAACACTTGTCTTAATATAATTGGATGATTATATTTCGTCTTAAAACATACTTGGGTCGAAATGGAATCTATTTGAACCCACTTGTATGCGATTAAGACATTTAATTTGTTTTATTTAAAAGAAAGTGAAATATATCTCACTCAAACTTTAATAATTAAAGTATTTTTAGTACAAGGTTATAAAGAATATAAATTCAATTATATATTCTCATTTGAAATATAATTTTTTTTCTTTGTTATGGTTATTTATTTGTAATTTTTAAGATATATTTAATTACTTTAATAGCTTATACATTAATAATACAGAAATTATTTATGTAGTGAAAAATCAATAATATAGTTTTTTTAAAGTAATAATACCAATAAAAGGCCCAAAAACTTGAAATAAACATATTGGTCAAGTATATCTATACCATAATCATCCCAGGGTCAACATGGGGACCATTTGGAGCCATATAAAAGAGATTAGGACATTTAATTTATTTTATTTCAAATGATGTCAAAGTTTTCACCTTCAAAATTTAATAAATATAGAAATTTATATGTTGTTATTTTAAGATGATAAATTAGAGTAAAAGTATTATTATATAATATATTATATTTATATTCATCATAGTATTTTATTTTTAATTTTTTCCCAAAAAATAAGTATATTAAATAATTATATAAAAATGTTGTAGTAATTATTTCATTAAGAGAAATATCAAAGAAATGGTTTTAAAATTTTTAAAATAAATACTATATTATCTAATTAATGTTTTCCATAAATATTATAGATTGATATAAAATTTTATGAGTCTATTAAATATTTTGGTTTGATTATATCCTCAGTTTGGATTTTATTTAAATTCAAATAATTGAATAGTGTCAAAATTGACACTATTGTTATTTTATAAAAATAACATATTATAAAATTGATTAAAAATAACAAAAATATTTAAAAATTATAGACTTAAATTTAAATGGTCTAAAATTATATAAAGTATCCAACTATGAATAATTCAAAATACACATCTAATTATTTATAACAATTTGAAATTTAGAATATTATTACCACAAATAAAATTAAATAGATTAAATAAGGATAAATCATGTTGATAATGTTTAAAATAAATTCCCAAAATGTATAAATTTTATCGTATGATGATATTACAACCATATCTCATCTAATATTTGTATTTGAGTCATTTTCTAAGTTTTTATGTGGGGTTTGAATTTATTATAAATTAATATTTTTTAGGTTTCCAAAGGTACCCCTCTCCTCCATTATAAAAGGGCACCTCCTCCCTCTCCTTTGTACACATTTTTGAGCCTTCAAGCATGGACATCCCCTGACAATTTCTCTTCTCAACCACTCTAGTTATATCATAGAGGTTCTAGTCTTCTCAAAATACCAACTCTAGTTCCCTAAGGGGAAGTTTAAAAGAGGCACGTCGAAGAAGAGGTAATCTATTCTACCGATTCTTTCAAGTTTCTTTCTTCTTCCACTTCATCTTCTTTAGTTGTTTCATTATAAATTAATAACATCCGTATTACTTATATACTGATATGTTATTATAAATATCAAACAACCCAATTTCACCTTCTATCAATCCTGTGAAAAATGAAATCACCGCACAAGCGTACGTACGGAATACCGTCTCCACGCCGTGGTGTAATATGTTTTTCTACCACCACCTTACTTGGATGGGTATAATGGTGTAAATAATAAATACATATGATTATTATAAAATGATACTAATTCTGAGATATTATATCATCCACTCCAATTTTGTTCAAAAAATTATGGGAATGATATCATCGCTCGTGCATACGCACAGATTACCGTCTCCACGACACGATGATATTCATTATCCATGTTAACCATTCATGAATTATTATAAAGTATATATAATGAATAATAATGAAATATATGACTTAATAAATTTACCGGATTTATGTATATATATATATATGTCATCTACTTACTTCCATTCAAGTCAATAAGAAAACGAAAACAGCGTTCATGCGTACGTACGACCTACCATCTCCATGAACGGTTTATTTCATTCCATTTATCGATCTATCATATATATTTATATTCTGAATATATATTATAAATAAATCATGTTTTACATTATGTAATTAACTAAATCAGGATATAAGTAAGAACAACAAGTCGAAACACATACGATAAATGAAACGATTTTACCCAAAATGCTGCTTTAACATGGAATTTACAAAAGAATGGGTAATATAAAGTCATAAGTGAACCATGTATGATATAATAACAATTAATATGATTCTATAATAAGTCAATGAAATTATTTAAATCATTATACAAGAGGTTTAGATATGTATGAAGCATATCAGATCTAAGGTAAGGGATAATTTTGCAATCTCATTTTTATCCGAGATTGCTTATACGTAAGTATTTACTGGGGTTATATTTTTCATCCATGAAAATAAAAATGTTTTAATAAAGTGATTTATATTCTTCCATGTATGTTTAAAGTCATGTTTATCCCTTTTTGACTTTTACTTTGTGTTATGGAAGGAATCTTTTTTTTACCATACGTGGTACCTTTTGACTTTTCCGTTTAAAGTACGAGGAGAATGTTTTATTTCTTATACGGAATGAACAGATTTTTATGGTTTCATAATGCCTTATTTTTATGAAGCTTTCTCTACAATATTTCATGAATAATTTCAACAAAATACTTTTCTTATAAAATTTTATGGCATTTTTTGAAAAGAAAATGATTTTGAATAAGAATGAATATTTTCCTCAAGAATTCATTTCAAGTGTTTTATCAAAACTATTTTCCATATAAGAATACATTATTTTGCATGTTTATGATTCTAGTATAATATCTCTATTATTTATAGGGTTTGATTTTTATTATGATGAAATTATATCCATTTGATTTATATGGATTATGTCACGATGGGATGAGGTTTATGAAACCCATTTTATTCTTTGGGTTGTGATGAATGATTTATGATTGTTTTGTGGCACACGTAAGAATGATTTCAATATGAGATGGGTGGGAATTATATCTCCCTCCAATGAATTGGGTAAAGATTTATATCTCATTAGATAGACATGGCTGGAATGGCTGGTTAATATGGTCCAGTGATACAGAACTGGAATGAGGATTAAACTCGATTCAGTAAGGGACTTTGTCCACCATGATGGTCTTGGCAGCAATGCCTTGGCTAATATGGAAATAATATCATGTGATTAATGGTTTTCCACAATTGCATGTTTTGTTCCAATGTTACTTATCATGATTAATGTTCCTTTATGATCTATGCCTTATGAATTGTCAGGATTTATGTCATTACTCATGATTTTTTATGTTCTATGTCCATGTTCTTACGTTCAAATGTTTAGCGATTGCTTTATCATACCATGTTTACCCTTACTGATCATTTTAGCTCCTCCTTTATATATTTTCTTTTCCCCAAGATATAAAGAAAGGTTTTAGGTAAGAAAATAAAAGTGGAAGATCTTTATGGGAGATGATGAAGATCTTTCACCATGATTAGAATATTATGTTATGAGTTTCCAAAGACACTAAAATATTACAGTCCTTGGATGTCAGAGGAATGGTTCAGTCAACCTTTGGAAACTAGGATGCGGAAACATTAGTGAGATCCCTAGGGATATTGCTAAGGTGTGTATAGGGATGTCCCTAAGGTTATGTATAAGTATAGGTTATAGTCCTAGAAATTAGGTAACGATCATAGAATTAAACATAAGATGTTGAATATTTAATGTACTCCCCCTTTATTATGTTGTTTTCCTAGAATTGTTTTTGCCACTTACACTATTATTTTTGGGTTTTAGACGATGGGTGGAACCCGAAGGAACCGTATTAATCAATTTAATGGGCAATGCAATGATTTTCCTCTTGAACAAACCAATGTTATTGGAGATTCAGTGAAAAATATTATTGCAATATTTACACAAGCTATGAATCATTCTGGAATTCCGAATGAGCAGAGAAGGGAAAAATATTCTTTTGGGTCCTTCATGAGGCAACGTCCACCTTCTTTCAGTTGGTCTTCTGATCCAAATGTTTCTAAAAAATGGATTAGTACCATTGAAAATATATTTTCCATACTTCGATGTTCAGAACATGAAAAAGTCATTCTGGATGTTTACCCTTTACAAGGTGAAGCAGACTGGTGGTGGACTCTAATTCAGAATACAAGGCCCCATGGTGAAATTGAATCCACAGAATTAGAAGAGTACAAGAACTTATTTTTCAACAAGTACTTCCCTATTATTCTTTGAACAAAAATGGAAAAGGAGTTCCTTGATCTTATAGAAAAGGATGATGAATCTGTTGGTATATACAAGGTGAATTTTACAAGGCTTGCAAGGCATGCTTCTAGCTTTATCATCCAACATGAAAGTAAAGTTGATCGATTATTCAGTGGCTTAAAACCAAGTCTTCAAAGGGAATTAGCTATAAGAGACTTCAGTAGCTATGAAGAAATTGTGTGTTGTGATATCAAGGTAGAACTAGAAGTTGGTGTTACATATCCATCTCATGTTTTTGACATGAAATGAAAGACGGAGTTCAAGGAAAAATCGAAAAACAATGGTGAATAGAAGAAGAATGTTTCTTTATGCTCAAAGTGTGGAAAGAAGCATGTTGGAGATTGTCTTAAAGGGACTACAAAATGTTGTAACTGTGGAAAATAATGTCATCGAGCATTTGAGTGTCAAAGTAATGGGAAATGGGTAGCTAATAATTTTTAATTTAAAAAAGACTACAGAGAACGCACCACCAAAACATCAATGCTTCAAGTGCAAGGAAATGGGTCATTATGCTAATCAATGCCCTTATACAAGGGTTAATGATGATCGACATGAGAAACCTCTTAAGGAAAAGGACAAAGGGATGTCACATGCGATCACTATTGGAGAAGTTGAATATGAAAATGATGTGGTGGAATGATTAAGTGTTTATGTAATGGGATTCAAAATTAATGTTATATATAGTATCATGGAATTTTGGAATATTTATTTATTGGTCTATTATGGTTTTCAATAATTTTATGGTACCGGCAACCATGAAAAGTGATTGAAATATTTTTAGAGAGCAGATGAAATTCCCATAATGAAGGGATAAGGAGAAAATGAAATTTTTGATAGTATTCATGATCTCATGACTGATATAAGGACAAAGTGATATCATGGTTTGAGTATATAGAAATTTTGGGATTTTGGTATGTGGAATGAATTAACTTTTGACAGAATTCATGTTTTCATAAAGGTTCAATGGGTATTCAATTTTCAAGAGAATACATGATTAAGGTATTCACATGTTTGGAATGTGAAGAACAAGATATATCGTATGATAAATGATGGTATTCACATGCTCGGTAGATGAAATTTCCAGTAATTGTTTTCTTTATATTATGAGATTGGACAAATGTATTTTGGATAAGTCTAAAGATTGGAATGGATTATGTTGGACATCAGATAATATTGTTTAATGCTTTAAATTTTTTTTGATATAATTTCTGTAATGTTATAATAATGTAGTTTTAGAAAAAGGAACAACCTGAAGGACGAGAGACAACCCATCACGTCGGACAAGTTTGCAGTAATCGAACCCACAACCGAAGTACGACAGGCCTTTATCGCCTACCGCTGGCCTACAAGAAGTCCCTAGTTAGTAGAAAATAGTTTTATTTTATTAATCAGGATGATATATGAAATTAAGTCCATTTTTGGAACCATATATAATTAATCTCACCATAAGATGGACTTATAACTTTTTCTAACCTTATATTTGAGACAGATGGAATGACCTATCATTCTATCGCATGATCTGCTAACACATCATGAAAGACAAATTCAACTTCATTTCTTTAATAGATGAAGTCGAAATTGTTCAAGGCCTGAGCAATGGTGAGATTGTACCAAAATCAAGTAAGTATTTCTTTTAATTCAAAAATTCTTCAACATTTGGGAAATGATCTTGAAAACCAAAAATGTTTTCCTAGTATCCTCATATCTGATGAATCAGATGGTACCTTAGATCATCACAAATTTATGGCTTTGTAATTGTTGGATTTTTCATAGCCACGTCCTCTACCACTCTTCATCAGATGTATATGGTTATATTTCTCTTCCATATCCATATTTTCACTGGTGTTCTCCTTTGTGGAAACCCAATGATGAGTTAATTTGGGTAACCATTATGTTTCATACTTCACTTTTTAAAATTATTTTTTAGTATTTCTTTTTATGATGTGGGTTTCAATGAATGAAACTTTCAAGTAGTAAACAATTTATAAACCGACGAATTTCAAGGGCGAAATTCATTTTAAGGGGGGTAGAATGTAACGCCCTAAGATTTTATGAGATATATTATTTTTAATTTCATTGATGTATTCTATCATACACTACACTAAGATTAGAGTTTATTATACGCAACACTGTATTAGCTTGCAGTATATGCAACACTATTCTTGGCTCATGTTACACACAATTTCATGTTCTTTTTGTGTAAATTATTCAACGCAACATTAAGTATAGATTTTTATTAATGTGTAAATGAAATAAGTTTTGATTATGTTATATGAAACACCAAAGGGAGCTTGCACTACACACAACCCTGACTTGGCTTGCATTACATGCAATCACGACCTTCCTCGATAGCATGTGTAGTACGCAATACCGGGTTTCACTAAACAACGATATATTGTTATAATATTATTATGAACTATCCATTATGAATAGTATTAACGACATTTTAAAATTTATAACATTATTATTCATCATACACATTTTATAGAACATGGTATGAGAACAAAATAAATTTTTCAGGTAAAATAATTATTTTTTAAAAAATGAAGTTTTTCCGCTTTTTGATGGTGTACCAACTTTAAATCTAGTTTTTGACATGTTTATAAGTTTAATTATAAAAAATAAAATTCTTCATTGGAATCAAGATATAAAAATTTACTTTTGATAAATTTTTCATATTATTCTGATAACTTTCATATTTTAATGAATAGTAAAAGCACGCTATATTTTAATCAAAAACAACTTTTTTCTTCGTAATAATTTATATGGTTAAATTAAAATATTTAATGGTTTTAATTTATAAATAGAATATATTTTTACAAATTAATATAATTTATTCCATTATCATTGATTTTAAATTTAATTCATAGGTAAAATCATTTCAATCTTTTTCAATGTTTTAACTTTTAAAACTCATTTTCTTAACAACGAGATTAATTTTAAATTAATTTTTGAATCTTCTGTGATTTGAATTTGGAAGAATTGATTCCATATTTGGAATCATTATGTTCAAATTATTTTAATAGGCTACTTTTTATTTTTGTGCCTTATGAATAGTAACTACGGTAAATTTTATTCACCATAGTTAAAGGTAAATCTGGTAATTAAGGGTATATATAATATTATAAAATTACTCTAAAAGTTGTCTTAATATAATTGTATGATTATATTTCGTCCTAAAATATACTTGGGTCGAAATAATATCTATTTGAACCCACTTGGATGCGATTAAGACCTTTAATTTATTTTATTTAAAAGAAACTGAAATATGTCTCACTCAAACTTTAATAATTAAAGTATTTTTAGTATAAGGTTATACAGAATTTAAATTTGATTATAAAAACTAATTTGAAAGTTACTATTTTTTATTTATAATGGTAATTTATTTATAATTTTTAAGAAATATTTAATTACGTTAATAGCTTATACATTAATGATGCAGAAATTATTTACTTAGTGAAAAATCAATAATATAGTTTTTATTAAAGTAATAATACCCATCAAAAGGCACAAAAACTAGACAAAAACTTATTGTTCAAGTATATATATACCATAATCATCCAAGGGTCTACTTGGGGACCATTTGGATCCTTATAAAAGAGATTAGGACATTTATATTATTTTATTTCAAATGATGTCAAAGTTGTCACCTTCATAATTTAATAAATATAAAAATTTATTTGTTGTTATTTTATGATGATAAATTCGAGTAAGAGTATTATTATAAAATATATTATATTTATATTCATCATAGTATTTTATTTTCAATTTTTATGCAACAAATAAGTATATTGAATAATTATAGAAATTTTTTTTAGTAATTATTTCATTAAGAGAAATATCAATGAAATGGTTTTAAAAATATAAAAATAAATATTATATTATCTAATTAATGTTTTCCAAAGATTTTATAGATTAATATAACATGTTAGGAGTCTATTAAATATTTTGGTTCGAGTATATCTTCTTCGTGGATTTTATTTAAATTCAAATAAATGAATAGTGTCAAAATTGACACTTGTTATATTATAAAAATAACATATTATAAAATTGATTAAAAATCACAAAAATATTTAAAAATTATAAATTAAAATTTATATGTTCTATAATTTTATAAAGTATCCAATTATTAACAATTCACAACAAATAAGTAATTATTTCTAATAATTTAAAATTTAGAATATTATTACCACAAATAAAATTAAATAGATTAAATAAGGATAAATCAAGTTGATAACGTGTAAATAAAATTCTCAACAAGTATAAATTTTATTGGTTGATGAGATTACAACCCTATATATTCTAATATTTGGAATTTTTTCATTTTGGTTGTTTTTATGTGGGTTTTGAATTTATTATAAATTAATATTTTTGAGGTTTCCAAAGGTGCCCCTCTCCTTCCTTATGAAAGGGCACCTCCTCCCTCTCCCCTTTAAAAATTTTGAGCCTTAAAGTTCAGAAAACGACGGCCAATTTCTCTTATCAACCCATCAAGTTATATCATAGAGGTTCTGGTCTTCTCAAAAGAACAACTCTAGTTCCCTAAGAGGATGTTAAAAAGAGGCACGTCGAAGAAGAGGAAATATCTTCTACCGATTTGTTCAAGTTTCATTCTTCTTACATTCCCTCTTCTTTAGTTGTTTCATTATAAATTAATAACATCAGTATTAATTATATAATGATATGTTATTATAAATATGAAACAAATCTATTTCACCTTCTATCCATCCTACGAAAAATGAAATCAGCGCCCGTGCGTATGTACAGAATGCCATCTCCACACCATGGTGTAATATGTTTTTCTACCACCAACTTACTTGGATGGGTATAATGGTGTAAATAATAACTATATATGATTATTGTAAAATGATACTAATTCTGAGATATTATATCATCCACTCCAATTCCATTCAAAAAATTAGGGGAACGATATCATCGCTCGTGTGTACACACAGATTACCGTCTCCACGACGCGATGAGATTCATTCTCCATGTTAACCATTCAAGAATTATTATAAAGTATATATAAAGAATAATAATGAAATATATGATTTAATAAAGCTACTTTATTTATGGATATATATATTTTTCATCTACTTACTTTCATTCAAGTCAATAAGGAAAAGAAAAAAGTGTTCATGCGTACGTACGTCCTACCATCTCAATGAATAGTGTATTTAATTCCATTTATCGAAATATCATATATATTTATATTCTGAATATATATTATAAATAAATAATTTTTTACATTCTATAATTAAGTAAATCAGGATATAAGTAAGAACAACAAGTTGAAACACGTACGATAAATGAAACGATTTTACCCAAAATGCCGCATTAACATGGAATTTAAAATATAACGGGAAATATAAAGTCATAAGTGAACCATATATGATATCATAACAATTAATATGGTTCTGTAATGAGTCAATAAAATTATTTAAATAATTATACAGCAGGTTCTGATACGTACGAAGCATATCAGATCTAAGGTAAGGGATAATTTTTCAATCTCATTTTTATCTTATATTGCTTAAAAGTAAGTATTTAATGTTGTTATATTTTTCATCCATATCCATAAAAATGTATTCATAAAGTGTTTGATATTCTTCCATGTATGTTTAAAGTAATTTTTACCCCTTTTTGTAATTTACTTTGTGTTATGGAAGGAATCATTCTTTTGTTTACCATACGTGGTACTTTTTGACTTTTCTGTTAAAAGTACGAGGAGAATGTTTTTTATCTTATACGGGATGAACCGATTTTTATGATTTCATAATGCCTTATTTTCATGAAGATTACTCCAAAATATTTTATGAATATTTTCAACAAAATCCTTTTCTTTTAAAATTTCATGGCATTTTGTGAAATGAAAAGGATAATGAAGAAGAGAGGATATTTTCCTCAAGAATTCATTTCAAGTGTTTTATCGATACTATTTTCTATCTAAGATGAAATTATTTGGCATGTTTATGATTCAAGTATAACGTCTCTATTATTTATGTGGTTTGATTTTTATTATGATGAAATGATATCCATTTTTTTATATGGATTATGTCATGATGGGATGATGTTTATGAACCCCATTTTATTCAATGGGTTGTGATGAATGATTTATGATTGTTTTGTGGAACACGTAAGAATGATTCCAATATGAGATGGATGGGACCTGTATCTACCTCCAATGCATTGGGTAAAGATTTATATTTCATGAGATAGACATGGCTGGAAGGGAAAGTTAATTTGGTCCAGTGATATAGGACTGGAACGAGGAGTGAACTCGATTCAGTAAGGGAATTTGTCCACTATGATGGTCTTGGAAGCAATGCCTTGGCTACTTTGGAAATCATATCATGTGATTAATAGTTTTCCACAATTCCATGTTTTGTTCCCATGTTATTTATCATGATTAATGTTCCCTTATGATCTATGCCTTATGCATTTTCAGGATTTATGTCATTACTCATGATTTTTATGTTTTATGGTCATGTTCTTACGTTCAAATGTTTAGAGATTGTTTTATGTTTCCATGTTTACCCTTAATGAGAATTTGAGATCACCCTTTATATGTTTTATTTTTCCTAGGATATAAATAAAGGTTTTAGGTAAGAAAAAAAAGTGGAAGATCTTTATGGGAGATGTTGAAGATCTTTCACCATGATTGGAAGATTATATTTCGAGTTTCCAAAAACACTAAACTATTACGGTACTTGGATGTCAGTTTTTGTTATGTATTAAGTATTTTGCAAAAGTAATGTAAAAGTAATGTAATGTCCATGGACATCATGTTTGGGTCTCTACACTCAGCCTCTATTCTGGATCCCCTATCTAGTTTCCTCTCCACCTCTACACCACTAGACCCATAATGTAATTGGGGGTAATATTTCTCATATTAGTTTCAATTTGATCATAAGTAGTTAATTTTATGTTGTTTTTTTAGTGATGAATTTTGTATTAGATTTAGTTTTAGTAACTTACTTATTCTAATTCACCTTCAATGTTGTTGTTTAGTTGATTTATTAATTTTTTGGTATTATTTTATTATCACATCCAAAAAAATTGATTTCATTTCCTATTGGATATATAATATTTTATAATGAATTTATAAATAAATTTTCATGTTAATGACTAAATAATATATATTAATATGTTTATAATAATTTTAAAAATTTAAATTGTCTTTATATATGAAATTAAATATATTATATTTTAATATAGAGTAATATAATTATATTTTATATTTTTCAGTGTAGGAAGTAAACCACATGTGGAATTATTTTTCCCAGGTATTCTGCACTAGAAAAGGTTTAATGGAAGAACCCGCTCTACGTCATTGGGTTCTCTTTCTCCCAGTATGACAAAAGTCACAATTTATCACATTACATGAAATATTTTTCGATATGATGTCATCTTATCGTGATATGACTTTATCTGTAGGTATGACTACTAATGATGATGTAGAGGAATCAGACAAGACACCTATTTTGGTTTCATCTTGTGATCTGGATGACAATTAGTTTCCATTGAGAGGTTATTAGTGGGTCACAATTATTGATGTGTAATTATATGGGATAATATTACATTCTTAAATATTGATTATAATTTTATAATTTATATATTAAGCATATGAAAATAATAATAAAATATAGATGAACATAAATATTCAAGTTGTTTTGAATTCTACCTGTCATGACCTGTCCCCCGAGGCCTGTGTCGTGATTACCCCATGGCCGCCTACCATAGGCTAGGGGCTAGTGAAAACTGTCGAGTAGGAATATCCCAAAAGTGGGAGGTATTTCCCCAACTACCTGTATGCATGCACCCATTCCAAGAAAAATCTGAAACCGAAAACACAAAGTAAACATGGTTGCAAACCACTAAGAAAACCCACTCATAGTAAGGTACAAAACTGAAAGAAAAAGGGGCCAGAATACATTCCAAAATGAAATAGAAAAGTACAAGCTCCTGGGTATCATATGCAGAAACTATACGAGAATGGTAGGTACTATAATCATTCTGAATGTCGCAGAAGTATACCACGTCTGTTGGGTCACCCTTAAGCACCACCTATCTCCGGCCCACCAAGGACACTTTCAAAGATGATGATCATCTGCACAAGACATGACACATGTTGGTGAATCCCATGTAGGGGTGAGTAAATCAATACTCAGTTGGGACACCAAACCAAAAATGAAAACCACAAAGAAAGACACAAGTCATACTACCAAATAGGTACACATAGTTTAGCCTCTAAGAAGTATAGTCAAGAGAGTCAATAGAGTCATCTCACACCAAGTATAGGTATATGGTATGTAAATAGGATTTTTGTAAGAATCCATAGTACCCTCAAGTAGTAACATGTGGAGTGTCGGTAACATACATAGTGTAGGTAACACACAGAGTGTCGGTAACATACAGAGTGTAGGTAACACACTGAGTGTAGGTAACAAAAAGTGTGTAGATAACACACGGAGTGTTGGTAACACGTGGAGTGTAGGTGACAGAAAGAGTGTCATCAAATACTAGAGGACCAGCACCCTAGTGGGATAAAGGAGTACCAAATCAGACGCAGTAAGAAACAATGTCTAGATAAGACACTTAGTCTAGGAAAGACACATAGTATAGGCAATCAAATAGCTTTTAGGTCGTTGCCAGCTTCCAGATTCCATACTTAGCACACTTGTTCCGGGAGAAACTCCTCCTAAATCCAATAGTCGATAATATTATTTCCACGGAAACTTACATAGAGTGTCTCAAAAGGACCGCCTTGGCAAAAGGGTCCCAACATTGCAAACATCTCATCAAACTGAGACATTGTTTGAGAGTTATGGGATTTTTAGTAACAAGGGGTTGGATGGGGTTGGGTCTGGTCCGACCCGATCGGACCGACCTAACATGGGTCTCGCTTGTCCTGCCCCACTAGGTCTGACCGGACGCGCCAGGTTGACTGGGCCCATTGGGTTTAGCCTGCCCCACTATCGGCCTGGCCCACTCGCGTGGGCCGATTTGTCCACCCAAATGCAGCGGCTGCTGCGTCCACTCCACATCAATGTGACGTAGCCACCGCGTTTGACACTGTGGTGCACTGCGTGACCATACCACGACTGTTTCAATAGGGTCTCTCCACCATGGTCTACCTGGGCCATGGCCCCTCGGCTGTGGGACACGAACTCCTTCTCTGACCGCCAAGGCCCATCGTCGTCCACTCACCGGGTAGTCGCCCCACCACCATTGACTCCCTCTTTTACAGGCCTCCACCGATGCTTTTGTGGTCCATTCTTCGAACCAAAAGGTTCCTCATGATCCTCGGGTTGTAAAATCGGCTTCTATGGGCTTCAAAACATCTTATTGTTGATTCAGGGGTCTGTCATTATTTGGAACCTCATTAAAATTTAACGGCGTGACCATAGGGGTCCACCATTGAAGAATGAATGAACGGTGGAAATAAAATCACATGAACACCCCTTAGAATGGATATTGTCCTTGTTAATTGTTCTTGGTCCATTCGTGTCAGTAGAATAAAAAATAACTAGAGAATAAGTAATCACCAAGCTCTATTCCCTTTAATCCCACAGTTTTAACCATCCTGCAAGAACTATCAAACTACGGATCAACCTATTAGTGGTCTGGTCCGCATTCATCATTCAACGTAAGAATGAAGAAATAATTCACTATGACAATAAACCACCTACCCGGAAGTCTAGATCAATCATTGAAGAAGAACGAAGTTGCATTGCCTTCATTCTTCAATCCTCGATCCGAAATTCGGGATCCCCGGTCCGTCGACGTTCATCTTTTGCAAACAAGAGGAAATTACTAAAATCTCTTCTAATGTTCATAGGGAAGGGTCAATAATCCTAATCATGAATCCCTACAAATGGTTAAAGAAGCATTCCAATAATATTTTTTCACTTTGAAATAGTGTTTCCCTGCTATGTCATTTATGAAAGGAAGCAGCTACTTTGTCATTATGTCTCTCCATTGCTGATTTGTCACAAAATGTTAAAGAAAAATAAAATACACTTTTTAAGGTTATTCTAATTCTTATTTAAATTGTCTGAAAATGATTTTCCACAGTCGACCCATGCTGCTAAAAGATAAGTCATGCCTAAGCAAAACCCACTTCACTGAACACAATGGTTCCCTCAGATTTCAAATCCGAACACTCATTGAAAAGTTACTAAAACTAATCAGTCACACAATTTTTAATAAATATAAAAACTGTTCAAAAATTTATTCTAGAAACCCCGAGCCTCAAAATTACATGTCTTCTCAGTTCCTAGTCTCTAAATAAAATCATATAATTTTCAAAAAAATTAGATGGAAAATCAATGAAATAACATTCTCCCCACCTTAGGGATTTACATCCCCGAAAGTCAAAATAATGGCTAAAAAAATTACAAAAGATAATAAGCATGAATCTATGTCTCTATCATAATTGACCTTCACCACGATTAGTAAATGGATAAAAAACTACCATAACCTTCCTTATTCATGTTTAAGGAGAGATAATGACCCTTGAGTCCCTCATTCAGTAGGCCCTAGAGTGGCTACTAGAAC
The DNA here is from genome assembly GCA_963277665.1 of Viscum album. Classification (NCBI taxonomy): domain Eukaryota; kingdom Viridiplantae; phylum Streptophyta; class Magnoliopsida; order Santalales; family Viscaceae; genus Viscum; species Viscum album. The sequence goes on along the minus strand of OY728137.1, from coordinate 686,121,726 downwards.
CAAGGGTATATAATCCCATGTAAAATGGAAGAAATTACCCTTTTTATTTAATAATATTGGGTGATAAGATGGTAAATCCAAAAAAACTCCATAAAATGAATGTAAATGTAATACTAAAAATCCATTCCCTTATGCATGTTCAAAATAAAATCATACAAGGTACAAGAAAACTCTGATGAAAAGTACCAAAATAACAAAAACCAGCAATGGAAACTCTTGAAGCACGATATAGTAAGGCCAGACTTGGTGTTCACAGTCCACTTGGAAACATGAAAGTAGTTTTATATGCGTAGGGTGAGTATATAGGTACACTCAGTAGGGAAAACCAAAATCTCTCATTCATAAGTGGGGAGACATTCTAATGCCATGTGAGAAAAGAGGTAACCAAAACACCTTGAAAAAAAATTGTCCACCCAGCCTCAGTAAGGAACACTCCCCAAATAACGCATGTCAAATAAACTAATAGTAATAACACATTGATATTTGGGTACACTGCACCTCTTTCCCACTGGTTATTTAGTACATCGGATGCGTCATACCTCCCCCACAAATCCCACTATTGTCCCACTACCGCCCCCACCAACAACCATATGGGCCATCCCAACTGCACATCTCGTCGGCAGACACCTGGGCCCCCACAACCACACATAACCACACCCACAGATACCCGAGCCACAATAACCACCCCCATGCCTAAAGACATTTGGTCCACACCAACTATAGCCTTTCTCGAAGACACCTGGGCCAGAACAACCACTTCCATTCCCCAAGCCACCTAGGCCTCATCTCAAAGACTCTTGGGAAACATACCTACCTGAACACACCTGGGAGAACCACCAAAACAAACCCTTTCCCAAAGATTCTTGGGCCATAATAAACCATATGCCATCACTTCCTACTCAATGGATCTTGGGATACCTTGGAGAGGTATCATAAATGAGCTAATAACCATCCAATCATCATAATGTTGGAAAAAACACCTTCCCTCCATGAAATGGGGGTGTTCGGCACAAAGTGATCAATATGGGTGGGGTGAATATAAGAAACACAAGAAGTAATCATTATAAATATTGAAAACACTCATCCCAACCTAAGGGTTTCAAAACAGACAACCAGGTCATACACAACCACTCTCGTTGTTATACCTAGATGCACAAATAGACAAATACCACTACCAGAGAACAACCCATTTCTGGAAAACAATCCCCCATTGTACACATTATCATTATGATGTTCAAGTGATTCCATTTAAATATTGCCTTACTAACGGGCAACTAATAGGCATAGCTACAAGACCAAACAGAAACTGAAAGAAAAACATCCAAGTAGACATTTAAGCATTCACACCCGGTTCTCTTGTAAAGTCACAACAAAAAATGGGATCTGTGAGATCCCTCAATGTACTGGAACCAAACCGAGCCCCGAAATACATGCTCCCCATGGCCTAAGATTTAATGGACAACAACTTCTCAACCAGAACATTTTATCCCCTTTTTGGGTCACCCCACAAACATTAAATAGAACAACCATGCGTATTACCATTACAGAGCAAGGGAGTTTTAGATTTATCCACACCATTCGTTAAGTTCCTTATGTTTGGTTAACTAGAGTGATCACGAATGGGATCTTATTCATTAAGAATCCATTTAATCAACCAAGTTTACATGATTAACAAGTTTACAAGTTACAGCCATTGAATCACAGGACTATCTAGAAAAACATAACTTCATTAGTGCAGAAGAAGGGACCACCAATGACCATGATTTTTAGTGGAAATGAATCCACACAATTCCCAACATAAAATGAAGGTAAAATATAGCAATATAAACATTATCATTCCCACCCCTTCCTTATTTATGAGTTTTTTAATTGTATTCTTTATAGTTGGTTTCATCTACGCCACGAGGGAACCTCATTTTACCCACACTACATGATGCAAAATAAAGAGAGACAAAGGAAGAACCCCTACTTTGATGATCAAGGATCGGTTTTTTCTCATGGTGCCAAGAACTGGGGATGCATGACATGTAGAGGAAGAACTATAGGGACTCTAAGGATGAGTGGGAAGGGATCCAGCATGAGTGCATGATTATTATCCAAAATATGGACTCCAAACGCACCATGGATGAGAAAGGGACTGAGGAATAATAAGATCTCAGTGTGTTAAAAGTATTGATCCTTGAGTTACGGGATGTTCAATCTCAAAGTTCTTAAAAAGAGGATCGTGGTTTGACCATGTGGCTAGGATGATTCAAATATTAAAATTTATTGAGATTTAATAATTATCCTTAGAAATGGTGGATATAATGGCTTTCAGTTAATAGATTTCCTTTAATTAGAGAAAACACATGACAATGGAGAAACTAGAAAACATAAGAACCTGGAAAATGCATTAAAAAGGGGGGAAAGGCCACAATATTTGGTATCTCAAGGGTCACCCCACTCTTAGGTGATTTAAAATATCATTTATCGATTTAGAAATGCCTTAAGCTACTTAAAAAAGTATCAATACTTAAATGAGACGTTATCGGAACACTAGAGAAAGAAACCAGAAACCCCTATGTTGCTGATTGGTGGAACCTATTTGTGAGACTGATCGGTAGAGCTGATCAGTAAAGATGATTGGTGCAGCTGATAAGTGGAGCCGATCAGTGAGAGTGATCAGTGGAGCTGATCAGTGCAGCGGATCAGTGAAACCGATCGATGGACTTGATCAGTGAAGCTGATCGGTGGAGCTGATCGGTGATAGTGATCAGTGGAGCTGATCACGGAAGCCGATTGGTGGAGTTGAACCATGAGACTGATCAGTGGAGGTGATCAGTGAAGCCGATCGGTGTAGCAGATCCGTGACACCGATCGGTGGAGCTAATCAGTGAAGCGGATCGGTGGAGTGGATCAGTGAGAGCAATGCGTGAAGTTGATCAGTGGAGCTGATATGTGAGAGTGATCAATGGAGCTGATCTGTGAGACCAATGAGTGGAGCTGATTAGTGGAGTAGATAAGTGAAACTGATCAGTGGAGTGGATCAGTGAAGCCGATCGGTGGAGTGGATCAGTGATCCTGATCGGTGAAACTAATCGGTGGAGCTGATCGATGAAGAGGATCCGTAGAGATGATCAATAAGACTACTCAGTGGAGATGATCAGTGAGGCTGATTGGTGGAGGTTATTAGTGAGACTGATCGGTGGAGCTAATCAGTGAAGACTGATCAGTGGAGCTGATCAGTGAGACCGATCGGTGGAGCAGATCAGTGAAGCTGATCAGTGCAGCTAACAAGTGAGATCGATCGGTGAAACTGATTAGTGGAGTTGATCAGTGAAGGTGATCAGTTTAGCTGATCAGTGAAACTGATTAGTGAAGCCGATCAGTATGATTGATCGATGGAGCTGATTAGTAAATCCAATTATTGGAGCGGATCAGCAAAAATGACCGGTCCATTGATCAGTGAGACAGATTAGTGAAACAGATCGGTGGAGCAGATCGGTGAAGCCGATCGGTGGAGCGAATCAGTGAAGCCGATCGATGGAGCGGATCAGTGAGACTGATGGGTGGAACTGATAGGTGAGACCGATCTGTGGCACTGATAGGTGACACCATAGTGACACATTCCCACTGACACCGACAGACTCCTGACTCAGTGATGGTGTCCAGAACACCCCAACAATTAGAATTTGTCAAATTAATGGACCAAGAGGGTACACGCCAATACATTAGATACCTCTCAAACTATTATCGTCCTTGAAAATTCAAGACCAACCCAAATAAAAGTGAGGGGTCCGAACACCCACCTCATAAGATACCTCTTGGGAAAAAACCACCCCAAATAGCCATATGAATCTCAAGGATCACATAGTCCCAACAAAGGGATCATGGATTTTGTTCCTCCATATCAATATACTATCTGCTTTGGGTGGCATTAACTCATCCGTATGGGTTTAATTGCATATGCACTAATTAATCTTGGTTAGGAACCAGGTTCTCCCTTCCCCATACATTGTGACTTTTCATACAAATTCACAAAGTAAAGGAAAATCTCATATCATTACCAAAAAAGGTCAACATAACATCATTGAAAGTAACTAAAACAATAACATCAAGGAAGGCTCAGAATAGAAACTCAAAATTTCTCTGGGTTTTGGGTGCATATCTATTCTTCTCGCTCTAGAATACTCTCCTCAAGACCAATGTGCCTCTACAACACATGAATTAAAGGATGTTCTATCCATGAAGCACCTTCTCCTTTCGATCCTTGATCCATACTGGTCGTTCCATGAACATAGCGTCATCCCCTATATCCAACTCTACTCATTCAATTACATTGGATTCATTGTGTAGATATCAACGAAGTTGGGAGGCATGGAAAATATCGTGGATCCCTTCCAACTAAGGTGGAAACGCCAACTGATATTCCACCTCACCAACTTTCCCCAAAACATAAAAAGGCATGATGAATTTGGGAGAAATATTACTCTCCTTTCCAAACCTTCACTACCCACATCGTGGGGAAACCTTCAACAACAGATGGTATCTGCCCTCAAACTATAAGGACCACCTTCTATGATGAGCATACGACTTCTTCCGGTCCTGGGCTTCCTTCATCCTCTGATGAAAAAGTTGAACCTTCTCTGTTGGACTCTGCACTACATCGGGGACAACAACACCTACCTCCCCAACCTCAGTTCAGCACACGAACGAATGGAACGACCTCCCATACAAGGCTACAAATAGTCCCATGCCAATAGTAGTGTGATATATATTACTATAAGAAAACTCTATTAAGGGAAAATTCCATACACATGATCCCCCGAAGTCCGGAACACACGCTCGTAGCATTTCTTACAACCATTCGATGGTCCTCTCTATCTGCTCATCTATCTGAGGGTGGAAAGCGGTACTGATGCAAAACTAGGTGGTAAAAAAATGTTGTGATCCCTTCCAGACTCATGAAGTAAAGATTGTATCCTAATCTAAAACAATGGACCCTGTAACTCCATGAAACCACACCACATCATCCAAATATCTCTATACTAAGGCATCCACCGAACTCGACTCCTTAATCGCCAGAAAGTGAGATGATTTTGTCTTCCGGTCTACCACTACCCCGATAGAATCACAACCTCCTTGAACCCTAGGTAATCCTATTAAGGAATCCATTGATATTTCAACCCATTTCCAATTAGGGGAATCTAATGGCAACAACAACCCTCATGGGACATGGTGTTCATCCTTCACTTTCCACTACTAGGAAATTGAGCTTTATCCACACCTATAAAGCCTTCGATGAGAAAACATGGGGATATTCCCCAAAAATTGGCCATGGATCCATGGCTGAATACCCCAACCCATTCATTTCTTATTTCTTCCACTCGATCCATCCTCCACAAAACCCCTCAACAGCCCAACACCCTCCCCGACGCCTCCTCGCCGTAACCCTCCTTATCCAGAGAAGTGTCTATGAGCGGCCTCCCCACCTCCTCTTTTCCTTCTCGAAACCTCCCCGACACCACATCCTAGAAGACTCCTATCCAATATCCCTCAATACCCACGACGCCTCCTCACCCCAACCATCCTCCCCAAGATCCTCCTCCTCTAGCGAAGCTGCTCCGAGCAACCTCCCCACCTCCTCCCTTCATTCCCGAAGGATCTCCACCAGAACCCTCAACACCCCAGACGTTGAGGTGGGCACCCCCCACACCCTATCCTCATGGTGTTTAATGATTCCTTTGATTTATTCTATTCATTCTTGAATCTGAAACTAATACTGAATGTGGAGTGAACTACGAATCTATGGTAGATGGATTTGTTCTTTTTCAATTAATGACTTGATTTTATACTATTTGTTGTCATTATAAACACCATAATTTCTATGTGACGCAACCAAAATTTCATAATAATCAAATGAATTTGTATCACCTTGCTAAAGGTAGTCCTGGAAACCTAAATTTGTCATCCTAGACCGTTTAACTCGATTTGAGCCACCCCTTAGGGTGAATCACATTTAATTTACCATAAGACATATAATTTAATTTAAATTTAACCTCCAATTGAGGTCTATTAAGTTGGAACCTATTATTTAATTGTAGTGTGAATCTAAAAAAGGTAAAATTGTAAGCCTATATTCATAGTCTCTTGTTCATATTTTTTATAGACTGAGTTTTCATTATAAATTAAATGCCCAAATAGAATCAAGTGAATTTTAAAATGGTATGGGTTCCACTATCCATGACCATCCAACATGACATGGAAAGGTTGATAATAGTGTTCTGACATGAAACACCTTGTACATGATCCCCGATGTTTTGAAATAAAATGAATTAGAAATGGAATTTCATTACATTGTAGGATACATATGGATTCATAGGTAGAATGAATTAGATGATATCACATGGAGAGTGGTCTTAAATTATGCCACACGTGACACTTGGGTTCCCTATATAAAATATCGAGAATGGTCCCCGAGGGAATTGTGTTACCTTATGTGTTGAGTGACACTTAGGTTCCCTATATGGACTACCAAAGATAGGCTTAGGATGCGATGAAATTATACCATGCATATAAGATACTTTAATTTCTATGAGGATTAAAATAGATGGACTTGTAGTGGGATGGGTTTACAGTGCACTAAATAAATATTTCGGTTACCTAAGTTAAATGCCTTGGATTGGACAAAATTTAAAATTAAATTAATTTGACGACGTGTATTCTATTTTAATGAACATACTTGAATTTTGTAAATGATTCACATTCATGGAGAAATTTCTTATATCCTTCATTCAGTTCTAAATTCCATGGGTTTTATTAATCTCTTATGTAATTATTACAATATATGATCCTAGTTTCCGAGACAATATTAAAATTTTATAATAAATAATAAATGTTCATACATATTCCGGTATAGGCTAAAGCGGGTTTTTTTAGATAGATGTTCTATGGGGAACCATGAATGACATAGGTTTTTTTCTTTATCTCCTTTATCATTTTAATTGTACACCGCTCATTGTATATTCACAGATATATTTTCCTAGACACCATGATGGTGGGCTAGTGAGTTTATCTCACACCCTGTTCGAGCCGCTGATTAGTTTCTGAACAGACTCCATGGATATAGGCATGGAAAAAGTGAAACATCAAGCAATGGATGTTTGATTTTATATACTATGATGATGTATGGGAGAAGAGGACTAAACAAATACTCACAATGCTATTTGAGATAACTTTTGATCTTTTTTACATTCTTATATAACAAGTTTCATTTCCCATAATGCTCTAGTTCCATTATATTCCCTAATTTTTCATATCATACAATCATGATTTATTTTTATATGATATTAGATATTGTATTTTTATTGTTTATGATGTTATTCCATGATTTAGTATTATCATTATGGATATTATGCTTCATCAGTAGTATGGGCATCTGATCTTCTATTTTATCAGTTATTTCCACCATTTGGGGGGTGTAGTGGGAGAGAGGATGGGGGGAGTGTGGGTGGGTGCCGAGGGGTGTGAAGGGAGAAGTGGGGGGGTTCAGTGGGGTGCAGGTGAGGGAGGGGACTGGGGTGCAGGAGGGGTTGGGGATGAGGGCTGGTGCAAGATGGGCTGGGGATGGGGGATGGTGTAGGAGGGGGAGGGGGGTTGGGGTGCAAAAGGGGATGGAGACAAGGGCTAGGAGATGGTGGAGGCGAGGGAGGGGGGATTAGGGTGGCTGGTACAGGTTGGGGAGGGGGATAGGGTGCAAGAGGGGTTGGGGGCTAGTGTAGGATGGGATGGGGGTGGGGGCTGGTGCAGGTGGGGGAGGGGGGATGGGTTGTAGGAGGGGCTGGTAGATGGGGGCTTGTGTAGGAGGTGTTGGGGTTGGGGCTGGTGCAGGTGGGGGTTTGGGCTTTGTAATAGTGTAATTAACCTAATGAAGATAAGATCATGGGAATTTGAAGGAATAATGAAGTTGTTGCTTGGGCCTGTAATCACTTTTGGTTTTATACCTGTTAATGCCTTTTGTTTTTCTATGAAAGTGTGTTATCTATTTGTTATAGCATTTGTTGTGTTAGGCTATTTGTCTTTCTATAAATTTGATAATAAATGTAAGTATGGAAATGATAATGACTTTATTAAATAAAGAGGCATGTAATATGATATCTTCCCTTCCTTATTTCTCAAAAAATATGAAATTCATGAAAAAAACTAGTTTAAGTTATTTCAAATATATTAATAGATAATAAGTTATATGTTACCTATTTCTGAAATTCCATGCATAATAAAATTTCTAATTCAATAATGGAATTAAAATATTTTCTTGCAAGATATAAATACATTGGGGAGGATCAGTCCCATTCTTATATATAAGAAGTTGTTATATCTCATTTCTTTTCTCACTATTTTCTTATAGGTGGTTTCTTATGATGGGGTCGGTTCTATCCACCACCATCGAAGATAGTGAGCTCAACATCGGATTTGGGTAAAGTTTATTCCGTTTTTATTCTTTTCCCAATTTTAATTATGTATTTTTGAATTTTTTCGTTCCTTATATTTTTGTAGTGCGTTTTGGATTTCGTTGCAGTGGATTCAAGTAGTCGTTGATGAAGGCTTACATGTGTATCCATAGGTAGGAATATACATATATATGATCCCCTTTATATATATTCACTCATGGCAGTATGAATATATATATTGGGGATAGGTGTTCTTATATATATATATATATGAAAAATTCATACATGTGTAAGTGTAAATGGGTACATGCAAGTATAAACATATATCTAAGGACCCCCTTGTGCATATTTGGCCATGAAAATATGTACATAGAGGATAGGTGTCCTTATATATATGTGTGAATTTTCATATGCGTGCAAGCGGAAAAAGGAATATTTTAGTTGTCGTCATCAAAAGAAACGCGTCTTGAGGTTGAGGTAGGTTCCCACTATCTAAACCATTAATTTTAATTCTATAATTGACTGATTGTTTTATAAACTTGTTTCTATAATTTATTTATTGTCTTAAAAAATGGGTTTCTAATAACCACTGGCTTTGTCAATGAAGAACATGAATATAGCCACTAATCATGTTCACATATATGCTGTAGGGAACCTAAAAATAATTATTAATAAATTTATTATACATATATTAATGATTCGTGGGATTATAATGATATATATTTGAGAACCAAGGAGAACTCCCCCTCATTATTAGATCCATTCAAGATGAAAATATTTTAATATTGAATAGAATATTTATTGAGTATGAATATGGATTAACGAAGAGTGAGTACCCATGTTTTAGGAATCTGAATCTTTGGTTAAAACATGGGAAATAATTCTCTTGAAGTCATGGGCATCCATTTTACTAGTGATGTGATCTTATACATATCGAGATGTCGGCACATGCATTATTGAAAAGTATAAGATTGATAATGTGATAAGAATAGGATGATTCACTTTTCCTAATGCATCATAATCCCATCCTTCCTCATGCGATGAGCATGGAATTCCTTGGGTGATGAGCCTCGAGTTCATTAGGTGATGAGCCTAAAATACCTCAGGTGACTAGCCTATAGAGGATGAGTATCATTAGGCATCTACTTTAGGGATTGGTGAACCCGTTAAGAATTTTGACTCCTTAAAAAATTATATAATGAGTAACATAGGGCATATTAGTCATCATAATCATTAAAAAATACCCAAATTTTGATTTAAATTATCTTATGGAATTCCAGGAAATAGATTTGATAGGTGAGGTTCCACAACCATTGCTAATAGGTGTAGGGGTAGAATAATTTCCCATGATTCTACTAAAACCCATGATCACCCAAATAGGGAAATTTCACACTTCTATTCTGATGAAATGACTACTATCACCCTCACCTACTTTCCCTTATAGAGATCATGCAGTGGAGGTTTATCAATACACTGGTCAACCACAATGAGTAGAAAGAAATCACACCCACCAGGAAAATGTCCAAGGATGATCTAGAATCCATGGTTCCACATTAACACCACCAATAGAAAAGACTCTACATGGGGGGACTGGAAGGGGAGGGGGTGTCCAGGAGGGTTTGCAGGGGGGAAAGGGGGTCTGCAGGTTGGGGTGGTTGCGCAGGGGGGAGGGGAAGGGGGTCTGAGTAGGATTAAACCTCATTTGGTTATTTATCCTTTTTCATCTTCTTCCTACAAATCAATTCCACAGCCTCCCTAGACTTGGAAAAATATATTTTCACCATATAACGGAGATTAGAGTCCCCTGCAAGTGCCAAAACTGATATCCCCTCGATAAAAACATGCCTATTGAATTAATAGATTCACTTATGGTACAACCATCCACCCATTTGTTTATGCTTATTGAATTCACAACTTGTACACTGATTACTTTTAGTCATTTTTTGTACATGTTATTTTAAGGTATTTGAGGATGCATATAAGTTAGAATTAACCATAATAATCCTTGATAACATTGAGAGGTAATTACAATAAATTTCAACACAATACTACTATTGGTCCTTTCGTTCGATAACCACTGTGCTGTTCTTTTTAGTACAGGATTTGGGAGTACATTTCCATTAGACCTCATTTTTCCAATATTATTTCTCAAACGCTGATGGTCCTTTTGAAACGGCTTCCTCCCCAGGCACTCTTCTCATCCCTTTAATTAGTATAACTCATTAAAAATACATCTTTATGAGGTTTTATTTGTCTCAATGTCTTCAGAAGAACTGGATTTCTTGTGTGCATGCTTTCGCATGATAGGCTTTGTCTGTGGATAGGGATGCATTCTATGTAGGGAACCGGCACCAATAAATATCCCATGCTTATGCATGTGAGAATATATATAAGGATCCACTTGTGCATGTCTTGACACCATTGAGGTTGAGTCCCTCTCTCAGCCTACTAAATTCAAGAATTTTTTAAATTCATTTAGTTGCCTTCTTGATTCCTGCTTGTTTATATTAAATTGTAATTCTTGATCAAGTGTTAGTTAAAATAACTGTTTCGTTTTATAAATCAGTCATGGTTTTGTAATGAAACCCCTACAATGGAGGAGTGCAATCTGCGAAAACTCATAGTGGTAGTTTATGCTTATACATCTTATTTGACATTATTGCATTTATGTTTTCCATTTTAATCCTTACTCCTCTCATTTGAGACACCACATGCATCTCCAAAGATTTTTTTGACTCACAGGTGGGTGCGTAGGCTAGGGGCTGGTGCAGGCTAGAGGGTGGTGTATGGGGGACTGGGGTAGGCTGGGGGGATGGGGGTGCAGTGGGTCTTTGTAGGCTAGGGGTTGGGTGGAGGGGGGAAGGGGGCAGGAGGCAGGGGAAGGGGGCAGGGGGCAGGGGCAGGGGGCAGGGGGCAGGGTGGAGGGGGGCACATGGCAGGGGGCAGGGGCAGGGTGGAGGTGGGTAGGGGAAGGGGGTCGGGAGGCAGGGGTAGGGGGCAGGGGGCATGGGACAGGGACAGGGGGCAGGTCTACAGGGAAGAGGGGGAGGTGGCAAGGGGGAGGTCTACAGGGCAGGGGCAGAGGGGAGGGTGGAGGGGGAAGGGGGCAGGGGGCAAGGGGCATGGTGTGGGCGGAGGGGGAAGGGGGCAGAGTGGATGGGGGAAAGGAGATGTAGTTAGTCACTATAGGTTTTTTAAATCTTAGATAAAGTTTAATAACCATTACCATCCATCACTAACTCCCCCATTTCTTCATGACTATGTTTCTCTAAATATGCCCTTCTATTTACAACACATTTCTTTCACTAAATCATGGCTTGATATTAGTTGCAACAAACCATATTTTGTATGATACCACTAGTTTTTATTGGTACGGATTTAACACCTTTTCTTTTAAAAATCCAGGCCATTATGTCCAATTTTTTTAATTATAGCTTATAATGATAGATTTGGATCTGAAAATCTGTCCTCCTTTTTGTGGGTTGATTCCACTACCTCATTGCATGAATTTACCTGTACATAGATAGATTTAATATGATATTTTAAATTCCATTAGATATATCCAAATACACCACATTTCATCAATACTATGTAAATAGATATTTATTTCTTCTACATTTAGGTAAACCCTGAACAATAAACAACCTCTTATGTGATTCTTATTTTAATAAAAATAACACAATGTCATGTTTTCAATGTAGGAAAAACTTCCAAGAGAGCATATTGATCAATAAAAGCATGTCACATATTACGGTATCTTGAAAAATTCAATTTTCTTAATTTATTTTGTTATACAATAACTTTAATTTATTTCCAGATTTATGTTTCAATTGTACTATACGGTTGTTGATGTATCAACCAAGTCTTTTTGTGCTAGGCATGTATAACAGGGGGGTGTCTAGTAGGGGTGGTTTGCAAGGGGGTGTCTGCAGGGGGAGGGGAGGCACCAGGGGGGGGGTGCAAGGGGTGCAAGGGGGTCCATTAGGGGTGGTGCAAGGGGGTGTCCAGTAGGGGTGGTGCAAGGGGGGTCTAGCAGGGGGGAAAGGGGTGTGCAAGGGATGTGTATGGGGGGCTGCTGTCTAGTAGGGGGGGATATCTAGGGAGGTCCAATAGGGGGGATTCTATCCAATGGGGGGTCCAGCAGGGGGGCTGCTCTTCTGGGGGGTCCAGCTGGGGGGGGGGGCTTCTCTCATGGGGGTCTACCAGGGGGGCTACCCGGGGGGGGGGGGGTCTTGTAGGGGGCTTTCGAGGGGGGGGGGGAGGGGTCTAGGGGGGATCCTATCCAGGGGGATGGGGCTGCAGCCAATGGGGTCCAGTAGGGGGGAAAGGGGTGTGCAAGGGGGTGTGTGAAAGGGGTGCAAGGGATGTGGGGGGGGGGGGGGTGTCCAGCAGGTGAGGGGGGGGGGGGGGGGGTACACCAGGGGTGGTGGAAGGGGGTCCAATAGGGGGGCTATTGTCTAGAGGGGGTTTAAGGGGGGTTGATTTCTAGGGGGTCCAGCAGTGGGGGGGGGGGGGCTTCTCTCCAGGGCGGCCCAGCAGGGGGGGGGGATGCTGGTGTCCAGAGGGGTCCAGTAGGGGGCTGCTGGTGTCCAGTAGGGGGGGGCTGTTGTCTAGGGGGGTCAAGTGGGGGGGGGGGGATGCTGACCAAGGGGCATGGGGCTGCGGTCCAGGGGGTCCAGGAGGGGGGTGGGGGGCTACTGTCCAGGGGGGTCCAGAAGGGGTGGGGGGATACTATCTAGGGGGTCCAGTAGGGGGTGCGAGGTTGCTATCTAAGGGGGTCCAGAAGGGGGTGGGGTGGATTTTGTACAAGGGGGTCTACCAGGGGGCAAGGTGTGTGCAAGGGGGTGTGTAAGGGGGGTACAAGGGGGTGTGTACAAGGGGTGCCAGGGATGTGGGGGGGGGGTGTGGCTGCTGTCCAGGGGAGATTTGTTTATGAAATGGGAAGTGTTTTAGCCACATTTTCAAAATGTGGCTATAGGTTTGTCCCTATTTCCATGGAAATACCAGCCACGGTTCAATGAACCTTGTCTATAACCTATATCCATGGTTTTTGAATTTATATCCACAGTTCCAAACTATGGCTATAACCTAATTTTCTAGTAGTGTGCTAACACACTAGGTACCTTTCCACAAACTCCGCCACTTCCCGTTTCACCCTAGACCACCAAAACTACTCTCTCAGTCCTCGATACATCTTCGAAACTCTTGGGTGTACCGCTAGGGTGAGTAATGGAACTCATGGAGAACTCCCTCATGCATCATCTCTGGGACAAACAACTTCTTTGCGGAAAAACATCTGATTCTAACCATCCTCTGACCACCGTTCCAAAACATTGCCCTGGTCAACCTGATCGCACATCACTTCACTATCTGAGACTCCCCACTAAGACTCCTCCACCTCCCACAACAGAGAGCACGATACTGTCATCTAAAATAGAAGTCCTCTACTACCATCCACCCTAGAATCTAGGTTTAAGTCAACCAACTCCTCCATCGCCTTCCAAGAATCCACATATTCTCAAACGGCTTCCCTCTACGACTTAATGCTCATGGAATTTTCCATAATGTTCCCCTTACCTTCAGTGTAATTGATCTCAAAGTCATCTTCCTAAAAAACTCGACACATGTTTGTTGTCACAAGTTTAAGTCCCACTAGGTAAGGATATTCCTCAAAATATTATGATATTTGAAGACCACAAAGTGCTCCCCGATGAGGTAATGCTGCCTCAAATTCAACATTAACACCACTACTACAAGATCTAGGTCATGGATGGCATAGTTACACTCATGAAGTCATAACTTCATAGACCCATAAGATATCACTCCCCGCTGCTTCATCATCAAAAACCCCAAGACAAGACTAGCTGCATCATAAACACCTCAAACAACACCCCTCCCTCTGGAAACCTGAGCACTAGAGCACTAACCAACCTTTCTTTTAGATATATTAAAGATCCTTGACACTACTTACTCCATACAAAAGCCTGATCTTTTATGGTCAAATATTTCAAAGGTTTCACAACTCGAGGGAAGTTGGGAATGAACCTCCAATAGTAACCTGCTCAACCAAGGAAACTATGAACCTCTTCCACATTCTTGTGTGCTGCCTAATAAAAATAGATTTAATGTTCAACAGGTCCACTATTATTCCCTTCTGGGACACCACGTGTCTATGGAATTGTATCTCTCATGTCCAAAACATTCAATTTTAAAACATCCCGTAGATATGGTGTTGTCGGAGGACCTCCAAAACTGTACTTAGATGCTCATTGTGATCCTCCACCAATCTTGAGTAGACGAGGATGTCGTTGATGAACACGACTAGTAGACGGTCCAGATACTCATGGAAAACAACGTTCATGAGACCCACGAACACAGATTGTGCATTCCTAATGCTGAACGACATGACCACGAACTCAAAGTGCCCGTATATATACTTGAAATCATTTTCAAGATTTCACCCTACTTTACCCTCAACTGGTCATATCTGGAACACAGGTTGATATTATTGAACCATCCTACTCCCTTCAACTAGTCAAAAAGTCCATCGATCCTCAAGAGTGGGTACCTGATTCAGCCTTCGGTAGTCTATGCACAGTATGAGACCACCATCTTTCTTTTCACGAACAATACTAGAGCACCCCATGGTAATGAAATTGGTCAAATAAAACCCTTCTTCATCAGGTGATCAACCTAAATCTGCAACTCCCACATCCCATAAGGTTCCATATGATAGAGAGCCATCGAAATCAGATGGTTATCAGTTTTTAAGTCTATCTCGAACTCAACATCACGTCATGGGTGTAGAGTTACAAACTCTTCAGGGTAGATGTCCAATAACTCACTTACAATCCCCATAACTTCTACAATCTCTAAGTCTGCTGATTCAACTAACAACTCAGATAAGAGGGAAATAAGGAGATCCACATGCCTCTTGCCCTCCCGACAACCTCATACGCCCTCAAAATCTACACACTGGCTACCTATATCTAGGAATAAGACCCTTCTTCATAAGTAGTGGATAAAAGTGTGTTCTAAAAATAGGCAATCGATTCCAAGGATGACATCGTATGGCAACATCTTCTGCAAAAAAATGATCCCCACTAGAAAGATACAGCCCCAACATCAGCCAATATCCTCGAAAAACCTCAACCAACCTAGTCTGACTTCCAACTGGTGTGATCAACACCACGGTAATGGAAATTAATTCTATGTCTACACTCAAGGAATGGGCTAGACTGGGTGAAACAAAGGAGTGTGAGGCTCTAGAATCAAACAATTCACTGGTAAGAGTACTAAACAAACTGATTGTACCTCTAACGACCTCCACCTCTACTGGGAATACTGCCTCTGTGGAGTGAAATTTCCCATTCCCAGCTTCTCTAACCCTCAAATATCAAATGACTCACTAACCAAACCCTAGTCAAGGTCCCTAAGGAACGCCTAGAGGTCAGCCTCCTCCGACACCATCTTCCCTTGGGGGTGGGGGAGCTCGCTATCCTGGCTACTGCTATTGAAAAGGTCTGGTCGACAATTGGTGCTACTGAGGTGAGAACTGAACCTTCCCACCCCCACAGTAATGAACTCTATCTAGGAACTGAGTCCGAAGGTGCCCATAGATGCCACAAATAAAGAAACTTGTTCATAGGATATTAGAGAATGGGCGAGGACTGGGAGATCGAAACTTGTACCGTTGAGGCATGCTCTTCATCACCTGAAGCCTGGAAGGTCAGGATGATGGAGGCCTACTATTAAAGTCCTTCCCCTTTGAGGAGCTCAACTGTATACCCTCTCATAGCACACCTTATAGAATGTGTATCTTCTCAACCAATTCATCCTTCTTATGAACCTCCATTTACAACGATAGAGTGAAGGGAGTAACAACATACTAAAGAGAGGGTTAGAGGACTTCTTTTAAGCACCATGCCCACAATTCCTCATCCAAGAAGAGGTCTAGAGAGAAAATAAAGAGATTATTGAACTTGATCCCCAACTCCCTTATCGTCATACTCCCTTTCTGAAGGGAGAACATATCCTGCCTCTTTTCGGCCATCATTGTGGAACAAAGGAATTCCAACCAAAAATCCTTCTCGAAGTCACTCCACAAAACCTCAGTTTCCATCCTCTCTCTAAGGAATAGAATCCACCACTGAAGCGTTGATCCCATCATCTGACTGAATTCCAATGGGACCCATTACTCTATAGAAGCATATATCAAGGTAAAGGTGATTCCCAGCTCCTTGTGCCAACCCTATGTCTCCAAGTCTGAAACACAACCCTCATACTTCCCGAGGATCTTCCACTGAAAGGCACAAAGCATCTTTTTCCACCAATCATCCACCTCCTCTTGATCATCCCTCCACTGATCTTCCAAATCAGTCTGCTAGGCCTCAATTTCCCACACTACTTGTGGACGTCATCAAGGATCCATATTTGTAAGGTAAACAAAGAATGCCTAAGCCATAGTAGTGTAAAAGATTCCTTTTAAATTATTCGTAAACTCCTTATTTATTTTAAATTACTAAAACACACAATACACACAATAAAACAAGTCGTTGTGATGCGTGTACCATTCCTAGGGTCTCTACCCTACAATCAATGTATCCTCACCTTGTCATTCAGTAGGTCTAGAGTCCTTGCATCAGATCATACAGGGCTCTAAAATCACATGTACTAGCTGGTCTTTCCTGGCCAATTTTATGCACCATGATTTCCTAACACTTTTGACCTATCATACCATATAATCCTCACTATGACAAACTCCAAAATCTATCCAATTTCTCATCTGTCACCTATGATACCATTCTGTCATGACCTGCCTTCACCAAGATGAGGAAAGGGACAGAAAACTACCAGACCCTTCCATCTTCATGTTTAAGGGGATATAATGACCCATGAGTCCCACATTCAATAGTCACAAGAGTGGTGAATATAACCAAGCGTATAGAATCTTAGGTAAAATGGAAGGAATTACACTTTTTATTTAATAAGATCCAGAGATAAGACGGTAAATCCCAAACAACTCCAAAAATTGAAAGTAAAAGTAAATCCAAAAATCCATTCCAATATGCATGTTCAAAATAAAATGATACATGGTACAAGAAAACTCTAATGAAAAGTACCAAAAGAAAGAAAATTAGCAACCAAAACTCCTGAATCTAGAGCTAGTAAGGACCAGAATGGTCCACAAAGTCCTCCTGGATACTGAAAAGTAGTTTTATATACATATGGTGAGTATGCAGGTATACTCAGTAGGGAAAACCAAAATATCTCATGCACAAGTGAGGAGACATTATAATGTCCTGTGAGAAAAGAGGTAACCAAAACACATATTAAGAAAACTATCCACCCATCCTAATCCTGGAACACTCCCCAAATAAATCATGTTATATAAAGTAACAGTAATAACATGTCAATATTTGTGTACCTTGTACCACTTTCCCAATCATTATTTAGGATATACTAAAAGTCAAAACTCCCCCAAAAATCTCAATGCGGCACCACTACCACCCCCAAAAACAACCATATGGTCCATCCCAACTACACATCCCACACAAAGACACCTAGAGCACAACAACAACACATAAGAACACCACACATGCACCTGATCCATCATAACCACTGCCACGCCCGAAGACATCGGGGCCCCAACAACTACTTCCATGCGCAAAGACACCAGTGCCTCATCCCAAAGACACTTGGTAAAGAAACACATATGAAAACACCTAGTAAAACCATCAAAACACACCCTTTTAAAGAGTCTTCAGCCAAAATAAACCTTAGTCCATCATAGCCTTCCTGAAGGATCTTGGGCTACCTAGGAGAGGGATCAGAAAGGAGAAAATAACCATCCACTCTTAAAAATGCTGGGAAAAACACCCTCCCCCATGAAATGGGGGTGTTTGGCATGATGTTCCCAACATGGGTGGGGTGAGAATAAGAAACACATGAACTAATAATAATAAATATAGGTAATCGAACACTCGTCCCAACCTAAGGGTTTTGAAATGGACAAGAAAGTCCTACACAACCACTCTCGTTGTTATCCCTACATGCACAAATACACAACAACCACAACCAGAGCACAAAGAATTTCTAGAAAAAATCCCCCATTTTACCCGTTATCATTATCATTTTCATGTGATTCCATTTAAATATTCATTCACTATTAGGAAACTAAAAAGCATATCTATAAATCAAAACAACAACTGAAGGAAAAATAGAGAGGAATACATTTAAGCATTCACATCCAGTTATCTTCTAAAGTCACAACAACAAAAGGGATCTGTGAGATCCCTCAAAGTACTATAACCAAACCAAGCCCCAACATACCGATTCCACATGGCCTCAGATTCATAGTCCAATAACTTCTCAACTAGAACATTACATCCCCCTTTTTGAGTCACCCCACAAACATTAAATAAAAAAACCATGCATGTTACCAAAACAGAGATAGGGAGTTTCAGTTTTATCCACACCATTCATTATGTTCCATCAGTTTGGTTAACTGGGGTGATCACATAGGGGATCTTATTCATTAGGAATTCATTTAATGAACCATGTTTATGTGACTAGCCAGTTTCAAAGTTAAAAACATTGAATCATAACACTATCCAGAAAAACATAGCATCGTTAGGGAGCAAGAATGGACCACCAAAGACCATGTTTTTTAGTGTACCTAAGTCCATTCAATTCACAATATAAAACAAAGGTAAAACATAGAAACATCAACATCATCATTCCCACCCCTTCGTTATTTAAGAGCCTATTAATTATATTTGTTAAAGTTGTTTTCATCTACATCCTAAGGGAAAATCATCATACCCACCCCGCATAATGCACAATAAATAGAGACAAAGGAAGAACCCCTACATGGATGATCAATGATCAAAGATTTATTTTGGTCCTAAGAATTAGGGATGTGCGACTTACAGAGGAAGAACTCTAAGGACACAAAGGCTGAGCGATAAGGGATCCATCATGGGAGCATTATTTGCCTCCAAAAGAGGGACTCCATGTGCACCAATGAAAAGAAAGAGGCCAAGGATGAAGAATATCTTGGTGTTTTAAAAGGCCCGATCCTAGGGTTATGAGATGTGCAATCTCGAACTTCTTAAAAAGCGGATCTTGGTTTGACCACATGGCTAGGAGGTTACACACATTAGAATTTATTGATATTTAATAATTATTCTCAAATATTCTGGAGATAAAGGCTGTGATCTAATATATTTCCATAAATGGAGAAAACACGTAACATGGGTGAAACTGGAGAACACAAGAACCTGGAAAACATGGTAGGGGGGGGGGTGACATGCCGCACGTTTTGGTAACCCAAGTGTCAACCAACTCTTAGGGTATTAAAAATATAATTTATGGGCTTTAAAATGGCCTTAAGATACATTAAAGATGTATTAAAACTTAAAGGAGACATTATGGGGAAACTAGGGAAAGAAACCCCAATGCCCCCCGGTGGCCAATCAGTGGAAATGATAGGTGAGACTGATCGATGAAATTAATTGGTGGATCTGATTAGTGAATGTGATCAGTGGAGATGATCGGTGAAGCTGATCGGTGGAGCATATCAGTGAGACTGATCGGTGGATCAGAGCCATGAAGCTGATCAGTGGAGAGGATTATTGAGACTGATTGGTGGATCTGATGAGTGAAGCAAATTTGTGGAGCTAATTAGTATGACTGATTGTTGAAACTGATCGACAAAGCTAATTCATGAACCCAATCGGTGGAGATGATCAATGAGTCTAATTTGTGAAACTGATTGGTGGATATGATTGGTGAAGATGATCAGTGGAGCTTATCAGTGAGACTGGTCGGTGGAGATAATTAGTGAAGTTGATCAGTGAAATTTAATGGTGGAGCTGATTGGTTGAGCTGATCAGTGTGATAGACTAGTGGAGCTGATCAGGGAAGCTGGTCAGTGGAGCGGACTAGTGAGACTCATCGGTGGAGCTGATCATTGAAGCAGATCGGTGGAGCTAATTAGGGAGACTGATCGGTGAAAGTGATCAGTGAAACCGATCACTGTAGAGGATCAGTGACGCTGATTGGTGGAGAGTATTAGTGTGACCTATCAGTGAAACTAATTGATGAAGTAGATCATTGAATCTGATCAGTGGAGCAAATCGAAGGAGTGGATCAGTGAAGAAGATTGGTGAAAACGATCAGCGAGACTGATCAGTGGAGCTGGTCAGTGAGAATGGTCAGTGAAACTGATCAGTGGAGATGATTAGTGTAGCTAATCGGTAGAGAACATTAGTGAGATTAATCAATGACACCAATTGGTGGATCTGATCAGTGAAGCGGATTGGTGGAGCAGATCAGTGAAGATGATTTGTGGAATAGATCGGTGAAGATGGTCTGTGGAACAGATCCGTGAGACCGATCAGTGGCACCGGTCGGTGTCACCAATAGGTGACACCACGACGACACATTTCCACCAACACCAACATCCACCAAACTCACTGATAGTGTCCAGGACAACCCAACACATAGAATTTGGAAATGGACCTGGGGGGTCTGAGATGTTATAGTCTCCCAATCCCAAATTCTGTCCCGGTGATTCTCGTGCTACCAGAGAACGTGCAATAGAGGAATAGACCATCCACAAAGGATCTTCTCCAATTGATCCTCGATTTATACTGGGTACTCTATGAAGGATAACCTATCATCAACATCCACCTGACCCATGTCAATGACGTGTTAAGTGTTATGTACATATTTCCTCAGTTGGGATACGTGAAAGAAATCATGCACCTGCTCTAAATGTAGAGGTAGAGCCAAGCAGTATGCCACCTTTCCCACTCTACAAAGTTTCAAAAAAGGTTTGATTAAACTTGGACATAACATACATCCCCAACGAAATATCGATATCCCATGTCAAGGAGATACATCAAAAAACACATGGTCTCCCTCATAGAACTCCAAGGGTCTCCATCACCTATCATCATAGGACTTATGATGGCTCTGTACAGTATTCATCTGCTCCTTGATGACCTTAACCTTCTCCATAGAAGCTGGTACCAACTCCGGGTCCATGAGTGTTGACTCTCTAGGGTCAGTCCATCAAAGTAGTGAGCTACAGGGTTGCCCGTACTGGGCCTCTAATTGTTCCATACTGATGGAGGATTGGTAGCAGTTGTTCAATGAAAACACCACAAGGGGTTGGTGATCCTCCCAATTGCGGCAAAAATCTTGGATGAAAGTATGTAACATGTCCTCTAGGACCTGAATGGTCCACTCTGTCTGGTCGTCTATCTATGGGTGGAATGTTGTGTTCAATCACTACTGAGTCCCAAACACCTCCTGCAATCCCTTCTACAACCGCAATGCAAATCATGCATCTCAATCCAAGACTATCATCGATGGGACTTCATGGAGTTGAACTATCTCCTACACGTAGAGGCTTCATGAACTCTCTATGAGACTCTACTCCCAAATCTCTAGGAAGTGGTCCAACATGGTGAGGCGGTCAATGATCGCCCAAATGGTATCATTCCCTTTGGACATACATGGTAAACCCATCGTGAAGTCCATCAATATTCCATCCCATTTCCAGTCTGACACCTCAAGGTATTGAGTCAAACCCACGGGAACCTGATGCACAGCCTTCACTTGTTGGTATGTGAGGCATCTCAAAACAAACTCCTCCACTACCTTCTTTATTCTCTATCACTAGAAATGGCACCAGAGGTCTTCGTACATATTTTCTATACCTGGATGTACCACCAAAGGGGATGTATGGGCCTCCCTTAACAAATCCTCCCACAACACCATTGGTACAACATTGTGCCCTCTAAAAAGATTGACATTCTCCCCAACTTTTAAATATTCATTATGAGTATTCCCTATGGACATATGAACACGTACGGACTCACAGTAGGTATCTCCGAGCTATGCCTCCCTGACTCACTGAAAGAGTGGAGGGTTTACAACCATCTACTGGAGATAAGTTGCTCCATCTCCATCCACAAAGGATATTTTCAATAAGGCTATATGTTATAATGCCTCATTTAGTAGTTGTGAACTCTATTTCCTGTTGATCCCATTCGCCACCACGTTTTCCTTCCCATGAGTATAGACTATTTCAAAGTCATTGTCCTGAAGAAACTCCATCCATCATCTCTATCTCAAGTTCAAATCCTTCTGAGAAAATATATACTTGAGACTCTTATGGAAAGAGTGTATGAAAAACCATTCAACCATAAGGAACTGTATCCACATATTCAATGTGAATACTCTTACATCCAACTCAAGGTCATGGGTTGCATAGTTCTAAACATGTGTTCTCATCTACCGAGAACCATAGGAAATCACTTATTTACCTTGCATTAGGACAAAACCAAATCTGGTTCCTGAGGCATCACAGAAAACCTTTTACTCAGCACACTCCTCTAGGAACCTCAAGATAGGCGTGCTTGTCATGCTGTATCTCAACAGCTGAAAACTCTACTGGCACCCTTTTATCCTAACGAAGGGTTTCCCATTATTTATCAAAGTGGTCAGGGGAGTTTCTACTATAGTGAATTCATGTACAAACCTCTGATAATAACCAACCAATCAAAGGACAATCCATACCTTGGTAATGCTCTTGGGTGGCTCCCAAGAAATAACTTCCTCAATCTTCTATTGATCGACTCAAACTCCATCCTCTAAGATGAAATGTCCCAGAAAGTGGATCTCTTGAATCTAGAACTAACACATCGAGAGTTTCCTGAAAATATGGTGCTCTCGGAGTAAGTCCAGAACCGTCCTCTAGTGTGTCGCGGTCTCCTCCTCAGAAGCTAAATTCTCTAGAATGTCATCAATGAAGACCACTAAAAACCATTCCAAGTACGATTGGAAGATCCTGGTCATGAGTTCCATGAACATCGTTGGTGCGTTTTTTATGCCAAATGGAATCAATAAGTACTCATTGTGACTGTATCGACATCTAAAATCTATATTTGGGATGTCCGTATCCCATACTCGAATTTGGTGATAGCCTCGTCTAATTTCCATCTTTGAGAACCATCTTTCTCTCTTTAGTTGATCAAAGAGATCATTGATCCTTAGTAGTGGATACTTGGTCTTTATGGTCACGTAGTTTAGGTGCCAAAATTCTACACGTAACCTCAAGATCCTATCATCCTTCATGGAAAACAAAACAGGGGATTCCCATGGTGAAACACTGGGTCTCACAAATCCCTTTCTTTACAAGTCCTCCAACTATACCCTCAGATCCCAGAGCTCTACGGGAGCCATCCAATATGAAGGTGTAGATATCGGTGTCATCCTAGGGTACAGATTAACGTAGAAATCAACCTTTCTATGAGGAGGTAATCCTGGGACATCATTGGGAAGACATCCTCATACCCATGCACCACCATAGGAAACTAAGGACTCAGATCCCCCATTACACCAACGGTTATGCTAGCCAAATAGTGTGTGATCAGCTACACCCTCCTATGTGTGAGTCCATCTTATACTACATGTATTTCATTTCTTCCAGTAAAGGAAAACACAGTCCCATATCTATGGATACACAACACTTTATGCCAAAAATAGTCATTCGGAGCATGGATTGTGGATAACTAGTTCATACCCAGAATGACATTGTAGTTCCTCGATGTGGGTACTAAGAGATCACAGTAAAAGCTATCACCCCAAGAGTAATCTAACAATACTGACACAAGTGTTTGATCATCGAATCCCCTCCTGTAGGAGTATCTAAACTTAAGGATTGGGCTAATGGATCCATTGGAATCTCTGAGATCTGAACAAGGTTTGTGGTAAGGAGAGAGTTACTGGAACCTATGTCTATAAGAAACAAAACTAGGGTGGAGAGGACACATATCTTACCTTAAATAATCTCGAGAACATTTGGAACGTAAGCCTATATCTCCTGAAGCTCAGCCCGCCACTGTCCACCAGCTCCCAGAGCCCGTGGTGGACCACTTGGTGGTGGTGGTTGTAGTAACTCAAACCTCTTCCCATCGCATATTGGTCGACCTAATCTCGGACCACATCCACCACCCTATGAACCACCCTGCTTGAACCTCTTCCACTACCACAATGGTCCCTCATCCGTCTCCTTGTCGGTCGTACAACGAGTTGGGAAATCTCTATAAAAAATCCCTGAACACCGCTTGAGTAGAACAATATGTCCTTTAATTGACTCACTCTATCATGTGAGGATCTCACCACTAATATCATATCCTGGGGTCATCCCCTGGAGTGCTTGACCGACTTGGGTCCATGTGTCGTCTGTTGGCTACCCGCTGCCAAAGACTACACTACCTATCACCAGGTGGTATCTTCCACTACCAGTGCCTGATCCCCAAGACAGTTCTCAATGAGTAGAGCTATCTCCAGGACCCTATCATGCGTAGGAATACTAAGGGATATCATTGAAATCCTGATCTCCGGGCGTAGTCCCTGGTCGAAGGTATGGGACATAAAGAATGGGTCTTGTACCATGTCTATAAAGTGGCATGAAAAATCCATGAATATTTCTGAGTACTCTTACGTAGTCTAGATTCCCTACTATAGATGCATGAGCTCATGTATATGCACAATGTGTAACATTGTTGTAATAGACTCCTCCCTAAATATATATTCAAAGTCTATCCAGAAGAGGGTCACCTTTTAATTCGTCTGGATCATCGGGCTCCACCATCTCCATGCTGATCCCTATAGATTACTCGTGTCTTGGATATCTATCTGGTCATGAGGCTTCCTCAGTTGGTGTAAAACTCACGTCACCACTTCCCACCTGTCCTTAGCTACTTGAGGATCCATCTCACCTCAGAACCTAGGAGGTTTCGGTCTCTGGAACTCATGCAATGCACTAAGCCTATGTTCATCCTCTATCGGTAACACTGGTAGGAACGAATACTCTTTGGGTGGTGGTATCAACAGTACACCACCGAGAGGTTCTATCTCTGGCAACAATCCCTAAACTGATGCCTCATCACTCGATAGACCATATTCATGGTCATTCCCCAAAATCCTTGTTTTCTACATCTGTGGAAGCATCCTGAAATAGAACAAGATGTACCACGGTCAATAGAGTATACCTGGTGAGCGGAATCTAACTCAATAATGACACAAGAACACTCAATTCCGATATGATGCATGAACCGTTAATTCCCATGCAACTATTGTTTTTCCTGTATCTAGTTAGAAAGGAAATATCAAGGTCTTAGTATATGGATACGCCATTCGCTGCACCAACAGTAGGTTCCCTAGCTTGAAATACAAACTCAAAACACTTAACATTGTTTCCCAAAAAAACAAGAGTAAAATTGATCTTCCTTTAATACCATTGTATCTTGTTCCGTCCCCCGGGGCCCATCCCATTACTACCCCAAGCCCACATCCCATTGGCTAGGGGATGGAGTCTAGGGCCAAGTAGAAATATCCAACAAGTGGGAGGAATTTTACCATGTACTCGCACTCATGCACCCATCTCTATGAAAAAGCAGAAACTAAAAACTTAAGTAAACATGGATGCAAACCACTAAGAAAACCTAGTCAGAGTAAGGTACAAAACTAAAAGAAAAAGGGGCCATAATATAATCCCAATAGAAATAGAAAAGTACATGCTCCTGGATGTCATATACAGAAAAACCTACCTAAAGGGTAGGTACTGTAAGCTGTCTGAATTTTGTTGAAGCGTACCACACCCGCCAGGTCACCCTAAAGCCCAACCTGTCTCCGGCACACCAAGGACTTCTTCAAAGATACCGATCATCTGCACAACACATGAAACATGTGGGAAAATCCCATATATTTTGAGTAAAAAAATAATTATTAGGGACCCCAAACCAAAAAGGTAAACCACAAATAAAGACACAAGGCATAATACCAAAGCAGTACATAGAGTGTAGCCTCTAAGAAGTAAAATCAAGAGAGCCACAAGAGTCAGATCACACCAGGTATATGTATATGGTATGTAAACATAATTTTATTATGAATCCAATGTACCCTCAAGTTGTAACACACAGATACTTGGTAACACATAGAGAGTAGGTAACACACATAGTGTCGGTAACACATGGAGTGTAGGTAACACTTGGAGTGTAAATAACACATGGAGTGTTGGTAACACACAAAGTGTAGGTGACACATGGAATGTCATCAAGTACTAGAGGAACCGCACCCTGGTGGGACAAGTGAGTATTAAATCATTCTTGAAAAGACACAATGTCTAGATAATACACATATTCTAGGTAATACACATAGTCTAGGTAATCACATAGCTTCAAGGTCACAACTAACCACATGATTTCATATTTAGCATGCTCATTTTGAGAGCACCTCCTACTTGAGCCAATAGGTCATATTGTAACTTCCTCAGAAACTCAATTAGAGTATTTAAAAAGGACCACCTCATCATAAGGGTCTCAAATCCACAAATGGATCAACATATGAACACATGGTTTGAATGTTATGGGCATTTTAGTAAAAAGGGGTCAATTGGTCCTGGTTCGGTCTGACCTAGTCTGACCGACCTGACTCATGTCCTGTCTGACCCAACCCGTTGGGTCCAACCCAACCCAAAGGGTATAACATGACCAACTTGGTCTACCCTTTCCACTTAGTCTAGCCCGCCCTAGCTGGTCCCGACCCACGACCCACCCAGTCCACTCGAGCGGGACGGTTTGTCCACCCGGACGTAGATACTGCTACGTCCGCTGCCCGTCAATGTGGGGAGGCCACGACGTTTGACGCGGTTTTCCACTATGTGACTATCTCATGGTATAGTTGGATGGACGCCCCTTTATTGCATGATGCGGCCTCCGACCACGTCTGTCGAGGCCCACTTCCAATCACTTACCACCAGCCCTTTTCCGCTCCCCGTGGCAGCCGTGCCACGGGTTTTCCCCGTCAGGTCGTTGCGCCACCACCGTCTCCCTATTCTATGGGCCTCCACAAATTCTGTGGTGGTCATTTCAAAAATTTAAAAGTTACTACATGATTCTCAGGTCATAAACTCATCTACTATGGGATTCAAAACGTCTTATCGTCGCTCCAAGGGTCTGACTATGTTCAGAACCTCCCTAAAAATGAATGGTGTGACCATGAGGTTCCTCCAGTGAAGAACATATGAATGAGAGAAAAGAAGAAGCACATGAACAGCCCTTAGAATGGACCTTGGAATTTTTCATTGGATTTGGTCCATCTAAGTTAGTAGAATCACAAAAGAAGAAGGGAAGAAATAAACAACAAGATCTATTCCCTTTAATCCCATAGTTTTAACCATCCCACAGGAACAGTCAAATCGTGGATCAACCTCTTCATGGGTTGGTCTGTGTTCGTCATAAAACATAAGAGGAAAGAAATAATTAACTCATATACTAATTCCCCTACCATGATGTTTGGATCTATCAATGGAGAATAACAGAGTTGCACCACCATCATTCATTGATCCTCGATTCTCAGTTCGTGATCCACAATCCATTGATGTTCATCATTTTCCAACAGGAGGAAATTTCCAAGATCTCCTCCATCATTCAAAGTGAAGGATCAATAATCCTAATACTGAATCCCTAGCAAAGGTTAAAGACGTGTTTCAACATTACTTTTTTCCCTTAAAATTGAGTCGCCACATTGTTACATTTTTTAAAGGCAACAACTACTTCGTCATTGCGTCCCAACATTGTTGTGCCATCATGAAATGTTAAGGAAGAATAAAATATACATTTTAAGATTATTTATATTCATATTTAAAACATATTTAAAGTGTTTTCCTTAGTCTACCCATATCGATTGAAGTTAGGTCCTGCCTAAGAAAAACCTGTTGCTCAGAACACAATGGTGCCCTTGGATTTCAAATCTGAGCACTCGTTTAAAAATTACTAAAATTGAGCATAATATCTATTTTTGATAAACATAAAAATAGTTTAATCATTTATTTGGGTCACCCCTAGCCTCGAATCACATTCCATCTCAACACCTAGTCTCGAAATAACCCGATATAATTTTCAGAAAAATAATATGGAAAATCCAGGACATTACATTACTAATATAATGTTTGTTATTAAATTTGATGAATATGGGTTACCCACTCATGATATAAAATTTTTGGTCCTTTTCAAGGGTCCTTAACATATGAATTGATATACCCCCTTCATTACATAGATTGGTGAAAAATTCCATTATCCTAGATTATCGAGTTTTTTGATTCTCTAATAGAGGTTCTATCATTATTATGTATTCATATATGATTAAATTAAAGATTATAACATAATGAGTAAATAACGTATTGAATTGTTTTATTTCTTTGTGTACGATGATCCAATTTGATAAGCATAATGTAATTTAATGTCCCTATAACTTATCAAATTTATGAAAAAATTAAAGGATTTCAAGTGGATATTATATCATGAATTAAATGACATTTGTCTATCATTATCAAGAATGTATAAGAAGGTTATTGAAGGGGTTCCATGGGTCCAATGGAAAAATTTCATTTAAAATCATCTTATCGAATCTCATATTTTTTTTAAAATTTAAGTATACTAATATAAATGTTTTAAAAACATTTCAAGTATTATGGATATATAATTTCATCCACTAATATTTATGATAATTTCTATCAATCGAGATAAGCAATTGATCCCCACACTATTGTCTTAATGATATTCATGGGGAAACAACATGGAAAGGTGTCATTTAATTTATTACATTGAAATCAATAACACTTCAACTAATTTTTTTAAATATTCGTTATGTAAATTTTTCAAATATGCAAGGGAGGTATGTCATTCTGTTCGAAGGAAACAATTTTTGTTAAATGTTTACAGGAAAAAAATATGGATGTATAATCAACGACAGTCAAAAAATCATAAGGGTGAAAACATTTAGTAATTAGTTTTTGTTACTGAATTACATTATAATATAATAGTATTCAATTTACAATGTAAACTCACTGAATAATGGGATGTGAACCCATTTGTGTTGGCTTCAGTATCCTTAGAGGTTGTCATTGCTCAACTTCTTAGAATGTAACATTCTATTCATGTTATGGGGATGGGTTTTGGGACATCATCATCAATGGTTTTTGGTAGGGTATGTATATATTCATTGACGATGTCAGTTGGAAGGTGGATTATAGGTTTTGGTGATCTTGATGCCCAAAAGAAAATTGATTCAATGAATAATACCATTAAAGATGTGGAATCACTTATTAATACATAGAATGATCAGGTCATAGAATATGAGAATGTGGTGGCTATTGTATTTTAAAATATTATCAGAAGTATTCCTGAAGTAATATAAACACTCATCGGTGGTTCTAGAGTGGTAAATTTCATAAATTTAAAATTATATTCTTCATTCTAGTATTTATTATTTATTAAAAAAATATTTTATTTCAAATGAATTTAAATATTTCTTTAGAATTTCAAATAAAAATAGGTTTTCATTTCATCAAATAGTCCACATAAAAATCTCATGATAATTATAAAAACACACAGTATTGTGTCAGCTTACAAAATTTCATTTCCATTATCATAAATAATGTAAGGATGTTTTGAGAAAAGGTACCCAGAAAGATTATGAAAAAGTTATGTTTTGTGATGGTATTTTGTTGTTTGGGTTTTATAAGATGATCAATGATTACAACTTTCAAGAAGTGGTGAGTCTTTATTAAGGCTTGTAACTCTAAAAATTTACATTGAGGGACTATATCTATTATAGATTAAGTTTCTTATTTTGTAGATCACATTCACTTTAAAAAAGATTTTTTAACTAATAAATTTCTCAAGGATCATAGGCATGATATGTGACTTTAATTAGTGATTTGGTCCAGGATTATACACATTAATTTACAATCCTTTATAGAGGTTGTTATGATAGATAAAATATGGGAGATGTATATCAATGGAGTTTACAAAATTACTATTATCCATCTATATAATGGTGGTGGAAAAGGTTCATGGATTTTCTATAAGTTGAAATTTAATGTATTCAAAAATAAATATATAGAGTTGCTCTTAATTTTTTATCATGGAAATTACTCACAACAATGTTATTGATGTGGTGGAATACACCATGTAAAGACCAATCACAAAATTTCACCCATGACCTACTATTTACCAAAACTAAAGGGTCACCTAATAAGGATGTGTGAAATATTATCCTAATGGGATACTATGTAAGACTAATATTTGATGTTGGGATCCAACATTATAGTGGATGAACTGAAGTAGTTTTGGTTAGAAATACAAGGTCGAATGCTTTGACCTAAAAAAGTGAAAAAACATGATTCTTTTATATCTTCATGGGTGGTAAATCAGTTAGGATTATGAATTTAATTGGTTATTTATTGAATAATAATTGATTACCTATTGGTTGAGATGATTAATAATGGTTTTACATGAACTTAATTCTCTATTATTCTAAGAGATATTAAAATCTCATTGGATTTTAAAACGTGTGACCATATCATCATAATGGATTTGTTTTTTAGATAAAATGATCATATAAACTAGTGTAGTTAATGGTTTATTTTTATCTCTCTATAAAGCTATATATATATATATATATATTAAATTTTTAGTATGATTATAGTTAAAGTTGAATTTATCCAATTATTTAAGATATTGGTTCTAACTATTTAATGTTTGTGAGACCAGTCTAGGAATCATCAGATGTAATCAATAAGGATTTTCCATTTACCTTTTACCTTTAACAAAGAATTTTCAATTGACATTTTACCTTCATATATCTAATTTTTTTAACCTCATATAGAATGAAATTGATGTAGTAATGAAAATAGAGTTACATTTGGATGATCTTGAGAGAAATAGATTTATTTTAATGTCTATTTGACAACGAAAAATATTGCCTTTATTTCCCAAGAGTCATGATGGAATTTTATATTTATATATTATCTATTTAAAGTTTAATAATGTGATAGAAATCAATAAATATAATTTCACTATAAACCAATGATTTTTTTTCATTATAAGTGAGCAAAGATGTTTTTAAATATTAAAATTAAATGAGGATATTTTCATTCAATTGTGAATAAGCATGGAAACATAATATGGTATTTTTTTTATTTTTTATATACATTATGAATTTATAATAATAAAATTTGTGCTTACTAATGAGGTACTTCCATATTTAATTAATTAATTTATTTACATATAAACATGATTATTTATTAATGTACTATTACAATAATTGAATTTAAAGATAATAATATATTTTTTAAATTATATTTTCTTTATTATTCATTGATTATATACATTATGTATTTCTGATTAACTACTTTAATACCAGGTATGTAACATCCCAAGTAAATGAATAATAAGTCATATTTCATATTTATTAATATTTGTGAATTAAATATTAATTTTACTTTAAATGGGTTGCTATGTTTGATAGTGTACCCGATATGCAACAACGAGTTTCTTTGGAATCTTACGTTGCACACTAATAATATAAAATTGTTATTTTAAATGGTAGTCAACTCATAGACGTTGTATTGGAAGGAATGAAATTAACTAACTACAATATGATTATACATGTTTTTAAAATGTATTTACATATATCCAATAAAATTTTAGAGGCTTAAAATGTGAATGAATCTAATTTTATGCTTAATTTACATTAAAAGGTCTATTTACAGCCTTTTAATGTAGAACCCTCCTTAAATATATCTTTGGTCATATTTATATGTTCTATTTGACCAAATAAAATTCTTATTTATATTTGGGACATCAAATTTTACTTTGGGTAAATTTTTGGTATTTTTCTGATAAAGTTCATTTTTAATGAATAGTGAAAAATATTATATTTTAAATCAAAAGTTCCTTTTAATATAATTTATTTATATGGTTATATTAACTTTCTAATTGGTTTTAAAGTATACTTAGAATACATTTTTACCATTTAATAAAATTTGGTCATTGAAATTAATTTCACTTTGAAATCGGACATAAACAAGTGTCAATCTTTTGATAGTTATTATTTCACAAAAACACGCTAATTATTTTAACAATGGGAATTAATTTTAAATTAATTAATTCCACTTCTATGTTTTTAATTTGAAAAAATAGACATCATTTTTGAATTCGGAATATCAAATAATTCTTAGTCTAAATTTTCGGTATTTATCTGAAAAACTTCAATTTTTGATGAATAGTGAAACCACTTAGTAGTTGTTAAAAAACGGACTTTTTCATTTAAATGAAACTTTACCAATTATGTGAATTGAATTTTGAAAATCTGAAATACATGGTTGTTATTATGTAGTAAAATGTGGTTCAATAAGATGAAAATAATTTTTGTTGAATAGTAACATTTGACATTTATTTACCGTGGTTAAAGGTAAATAAGGTAATTTAAGGTAAAAAGAATATTGTAATAATTCAAAATTACCTTAACACATGTCCTATCGTTATTGGATGAGTAATGGCCGACCATGGGCATATTTGGGTCTATTTTGGGACCCCATGCAACCACTTATGAAAGAAAATGACACTTTAGATTGATTAATTTTATGTAAAGGCAAAAATGACATAAAAGATTATGTTTTAGTAAATTAATTTTTTTATGTTGTTATATAAATTATATTTTAGACTATAAATATACATTGGAAATAAAAAAATATTTCTTAAGTCATGGTATTTTTTATAATATGTAGACATCAAATAAATTAAATTATTTAGACACAATAACGATGCAGTATTTACCTAATTAATAAATGATTTAAATAAAGAAGATTATAGTGATTAAAATATTTTCCAAAACATGTACAATTATGATTGGATGATTTAATTTCAAATATGAGTCATCTTACCTTTGAATGTAATTATTTTTGGACCTTTTGAAACAGAATATATGTTTATAATAAAATAATGTTTTCACACTTTCTTAAAGATCCCCTCCTCTCCCTTATAAAAGGAGACCACTTCTAACCAATTATACGCACCTCTCAAGCCTTTTGGATCATCCAAACACTACCCAATTAAGCTCCCTACATCCCTCTCCACCACCTAGAGGCCTTACCTTAGGTAGAAGGCACTTCAAGAAGTCTTTTGGTTCAAACCAAAGGGAGTTACCCAAATTAAAGGTAACATTTTCTCTTAAATTGTTTTCTTTTATTTTATTTCTCCAACCCATAAAATCATTTTATTACTTTATTTTGTAACAAAACCAGTATCCTAAATATACTAGGATGTTTTTATGATAAGTATTCGAACTACCCTCACACACACCTCTATCTAATGGATGAATAACATAATGTTTCCATGGATGGCAAACTAACACCTCATGAAATGATGATTATTCGATTATCTCCTACCGCCTCTCATGGTGGCCATTTTGAGGGCAATATATTTATATATGATATATCTTATGTTTATGTTTTCTTTATTCTTATGTAATTTCCATTTATAGCATGCCTTTATGGATTCCATTATGGGTAAACGCGATAATCTCATTAGACGAAGTACGGACTACCGCCCCCTCAAAGTGATATGACTCATTAATGCCATATTTGGGACGTATAAAGGATGGAGTTTATGATATTACATATTTTATTATATATAAAATTATTCTGAAATTTTAATATACCTATGTATCATTATGTTTCAATTTCATTAAAATAATAAATAGAAATGAAATTAGCGTTCATGCGTACGTACGGTTTGCCGTCTCGATGAACGGTGCATTTTATTTCATACCTCCAAATGTTATGTACTATTATAAATACATGTATATACTGGATATATATGATATATATGATATTTAAATCACTAATATCATTCTAGATATAATGGATTATTAACCACATGGACAACTTGTAAATATAAGGTGTTCGTTTTTTACTCAAGTTCCAAATATCGACAAAAAGACCATTATTAAATTGAATGATTACATAATGTTTATAACATGGTAATAAAATATATAAAAATAATAATAAAATTTAAAAAGGTTCTTAAGCAAGTATAAATTAACTTTAGTTTATTATTAAAGAGATTAAAGAATGGTCGAGTCATGTCAGACACGAGGTAGGGGACTTCATCTCAATCTCCTTTCATTGAGGCATATTTAGTTTTATACACGACTTTATTTTATACGGTGTATAAAACCCTTTGACTTTTCATTTAATTCAAAGGGAAACTTTTTATATGAAGTGTTTTACGAAACAAAAAAAAGTAATGATTTTTTAACGTAAGCGGTGACAAAGACCTTTCTGCCACCACATGTATTATTTGATCATTGGATTCCTTAAAAAACCGTAATGTTTTTTTAAATGGAAAAATAAATACAATATACTCTTTTTTACGTATTTTGGTATTGACAATTATTTTAAGAATTGATTTTTTATTTCAATATCTTGAAATGATATTTTTGTTTTTTCCAATGTGGAAATGTTATCTTTTCTTTATGCTTATGTTATGTGTTATGGTCATGTTGTGGTTCTTGGGAATTATTTACGTATACGGGTGGTTCCCTGGTAAACCTAGGGTGGGTGAGACCGAGATAGCTCTCCAAAGCATTGGGTAAGGTGATGGACGTAAACATGGATGTTTCTCATAAGAGATTTAGGGAATATACTGTGATGGGTATTCCAAAGTAACTCCCTATGTAGCTGTGATAGCTACAATGTAAGTATGTTATGGATGCCACAAGTTACCTTTATGATATATTATTTCTCCGTGTTTTTAATAAATCTTATGATTTCATGATGTAAGTAAAAGATTTCATGTTTTGTATGTATTTATGAACAAATGTTTTCATTCGTTTTTTTATAACCCTTACTGAGATTTTTATACTCATCCCATGTTTTGAAATATTTTCCCAGGACTTAAAGCTGAATAGGTTCAAGGATGGGTTCAAAGAAAAGTCATGATATCTAAAACCTAGAACTAGACATGACTCTTTTTTCAAGAGTTTTTATTTTATGAAAAAATGGAAACTATGTCGAAGTGTTTACATTGTAATCTTTTGAGATGTAATAGTTATATCCTAATTATCTAAAATTTTAAAGGTAAAATGATCCTCATTGTGAATTACTCATTTAATTCAATATTATTTAAGGATTAAGACCGGGTCCTTATAGTTGGTATCAGAGGTCGGTTTAGATAACTTTAGGAGTTAGGGTATTGTTAAATAAATGTCCACAAATTAATTTACGGTAAAATTTAAATGATATAGCATTTACTGATTACCATGATGCTTCGCTAAAGATATTTCTGTGTTCAGAATGGTTTTCTGCAGAGGAAACAGGGCATCTATGCTTGGACGACATCAGGAGAAAGACAACCTTCCAAATTAACAACCTGAGATGGTTGGAATCAGAAATGAACAATTTTTTGCAGTGATGGCACAGTTGAATCAGACTATAAATGGTGGTGGTATCCATGTACGGGATCATACATATCAACCACAGAGGAAAATGTCAGCATTGGAGAATTTCATGAGGCAACATCCCCCATCATTCATAGGATCATCTGATCTGGTGCTAGTAGAAGGGCGGATTAAAGCACTGGATAAGATTTTCAATGTCATGGGTTGTTCCGAACATCAAAAGGTTAGTCTTGTTGTTTACCGTTTTGAAGGTGAAGCTGATCAGTGGTGGTTGATGGTAAAAAATATCAGGGATAGTGAGGAGATTGATGCTCTGGATTGGGATGAATTCAGAGGTATGTTTCTTGAGGAATATTTTCCTAAGGTGTTTCATCTTAAGATGGAAAAACAATTCCTGGAATTGAGGCAGGAGGATGACTCATGTGGCTGTTTATGAAGAAAAAATCACTCGACTGGAAAGGTATGCTCCAAATTTCATATGAGATATTCATAGTAAAATAAACCATTTTTACTTAGGATTGAAGCCAAATTATCGAAGTTATTTAGCTTCTCGTGAGTTAAAAAGTTATGAAAAACTTGTTCATTGTGCAGAGATGGTGGAAATAGAGTTTTCCAACGATCAGGTATTCTTTGACAAACAACAGAATAAGAGGTCAAGGAGGAAGGCGAAAGGGAATAACTCTTCAAAAAAGTCTGATGGTAAGAAGATTATGATTACAATTTGTGAAAATTGTGGTAAAAAGAATGATGGGGAATGTCTTTTGAATTCTATATGTTTTACCGATGCGGTAAAATGGGAAAAAAGGCTCGTAATCGCACTGAAAAAGATCAGGGTAATGGTAAGGCAAAAAATTATTTACAATCAGTAAAATGTTTTAAGTGCAATGAAATGGGTCATTATAAAAATGAGTGTCTAACAAAGAACTCAACCGAAGGAATGCATCTAGACTAAATGCAGAAAGGGTGGTGAAATCCTTTTCAACTACTTCAGGGGATGCTGGCCCATCAAATGACGTTGTATCGGGTACACTGTTTGTTTGTTCAGATTATGCCAATGTGTTGTTTGATTCAGGGTCTACACACTCTTTCATTTCTGAGATGTTTTTTCTAGTAAATTGGGAATTCTATCACAAGATATGAATACTGAACTTATGGTAAAAGCGCCTAGAAGAAATGTTGAGACAAAAAGAAATTATAAGAACCTTCATGTTCTTGTGTGTGGAAATAACCTACCAACAAACCTTATTGTTTTGACTCTAGTAGAGTTTGATGTTATTTTGGGCATGGATTGGCTTTCTGTTTATCAGGCTAAGATTGACTATAGATCTAAATAGGTTTATTTTCATAATGATTTAGAGTTTTTGTATAGGAATGAACCCTTTATTTTGATAACATATTAGGAAGATGAGAAATTAGTAAAACATGTAAATGAATATTACCTTGCACATATTGTTGAAAATAAAGGAAGTGTTTTGATTAATGATGTTCCAGTGGTAAATGAGTACCTTGATATTTTTCCTGATGAGTTTCCTGGTATTATACCTGATTGGGAAGTTGAATTTACTGTTGACATAGGTCCTAATGGTAAGCCAATTTCAAAACCCCCTTATCAAATGGCTCAAATTGAACTTTTAGAGTTAAAGAAGCAAATGCAAGATTTATTAGATAAAGTTTTCATTCGGCCTAGCACATCACTATGGGGTTCTCCTGTATTGTTTGTTAAAAAGAAAGATGGTTCCATGAGACTCTACATTGATTATAGATCATTGAATAACATCACTGTTAAGAATAAGATCCTTTGCCTCTTATCTATTATTTGTTTGATCAGCTTGAGGGAACTTAGTATTTTTCAAAGAGTGACATGAGGTCAGGGTACCATCAGTTGAAATTAAAGGATGCAGACATTCTGAAGACCACATTTCATACTAGATATGAACATTATGAATTTTTAGTTATTCCTTTTGGTTTAAACAATGCTCCTATTGTATTCATGGATCTTATGAATAGAATTTTCCGTGAGATCTTGGATAATTTTGTGGTTGTGTTCATTGATGATATTCTGTTTTATTCTAAAATTGAGGAGGAACATGAAAATCATTTATGGGTTGTCTTGAAAACCTTAAACGAAAAGAAACTGTTTGAAAAAATTAAGCATGTGTGAGTTTTGGTTACAACAAATTTCTTTCCTTCGTCACATTTTTTCAAAAAATTACATAACTATTGATCCTGCAAAAACAAAAATTGTTTAAGATTGGTCAAGACCCAGAAATATAATAGAGATTCGTAGTTTTATTGGTTTGGCAGGTTATTAACAGAGGTTTGTTGAAAAGTTTTCACTGTTATCTAGTCTAATGACTAAGTTAACTCGAAAAGGTTTTAAGTTCATCTGAAAAAAGAATGTGAGGATTGTTTTCAAGAATTGAAAAGGAGATTGGTGAATGCTCCATTTTTGGCACTGCCATCCAAAAATGGTGAGTTTGTTATCTACAGTGAGGTTTCGTTGAAATGAATGGGTTGTTCTCTAATGCAGAATGATCTGGTAATTGTTTATGCTTCACGTCAGCTGAAACCTAAGGAGTTAAATCACCCATCATATGATTTGGGATTAACTGCTGTTGTTTTTGCTTTAAAAATATGGAGTCATCATTTGTATTGAGTAAAATGTGACATATATACTGATCACAAAATTTTAAAGTATATATTCACTCAGAAAGAATTGAACATGAGACAGAGGAGATGGCTAGAATTAATCAAGAATTATGATTGCACCATCCATTGCCATCCGAGAAAAGAAAATAATATGGCTGATTCTTTGTGTCGAAAAAGTAATGTTTCATTAACCATGTTACGTTTAGAATAAGATCCTTTGGTTTTTGAGTTGATAAACGTTCATATAGAAGTTTTTGGTGCAAAAAAATTATTCTATTTTGTATTAGGAGTCAGTGAGATCATCTCTATCAGAAAGAATAAAGAATGTGCAGAAACAAGGCAGTGAGTTGCAGAAAAAGGTAGTGTTGGTTCATAAGGGTAAGTTTCTTGATTTTAACATTGATAATGATTATGTTTTGAGATTTGGAATAATATTATGTGTGCCTTGCGATTCACAGTTGAAGAATGAGTAGTTATGTGAAACTCATAGATCCCTCTTTTCAGTTCATCATGGTAGTACTAAGATGTACAGAGATCTTCGGGGGTATTACTGGTGGGATGGAATGAAAAGAGATATTTCTGATTTTACTGTGAAGTGTTTGACTTGTCAGAAGGATAAAGCAGAGAGGCACTTACCAAATGAAATGCTTCATCCTTTACTAGTGCAAGAGTGGAAATTAGAAAATATATCATGGAATTTGTTGTGGGATTACCAAATACATCTCGAGGTAATAATACAATCTGGGTTATTGTTGATCGATTGACTAAATATGCTTAGTTTCTTCCAATTCGGGATACATTGTCTCTAGATCAACTTTCTCAATTGTATGTTAAAGAGATAGTCAGGTTGCATGGATTTCCCCTTTCCATTGTATCTGATCATGATCCTAGTTTTACTTTTAACTTTTGCAAAAGGCCTTCATAAGTCATTGGGTACTAAATTAAATTTTAGTACAAATTTTCATCCTCAATCAGATGGGTAGTCAGAACGAAAAATTCAGACCTTGGAGGATATGCTACCTAATTGTTCACTGGATTATCAGGGAAGTTGGGACCAACCTCTTTCTTTGGTTGAATTTTCATATAATAGCAGTTTTCATTCCAGTATATAGATAGCTCCATTTGAGCCATTATATGGAAAGCGTTGTCAAAATCTAGATTTTTTGGATGAAGTAGGTGAAAGGAAGCTGATGGGACCAGAATTGGTAGAAGATATGGCAGAGAAAGTTCAGTTGATTCAAAAGAACATGAGAAAATCTCAGAGCAGGCCGAAATGATATAAAGATTACCAGAGGAAGAATATTTCTTTTAAGTTAGGTGATCATGTATTTCTCAATGTTTCTCCATGGAAAAGTGTGACACATTTTGGTAAGAAGGGAAAGTTGAGTCCGAGGTTCATTGGACCTTATGAAATTCTGGAGAAAGTTGGATCAGTTGCATATAGAGTGGCTTTACCTCAATGTTTATCCCAGGTACACAATGTTTTTCATGTTTCGTTGTTGAGAATGTATATGCCAGATCCATCTCATGTTTCGAGCCCAGAGGTAGTTCAGTTGGAATAGAATCTCTCTTATGAAGAACAACCAGTTTAGATTATTGACCGTAGAGAGAAAGTGTTGCTAAATAAGGTTATTCACTAGGTAAAGGTTTTGTGAAAAACCCATATGATTGAAGAGGCAATGTTGGAATCTGAAAATGCTATGAGAGATAAATACCCCCATTTTTTTTGAAAAGTGAATAAAATTGTGAGGACACACTTTCCAAAAGGGCGAAGGATGTAACAGCCCAAGTAAATGAAGAATAGTACATATTTAATATTTATTAATATTTGGGAATTAAATATTAATTTTACTTTAATGGGGTTTCTATGTTTTATAGCGTACCCGATACGAAATAACGAGTTTCTTTGGAATCTTACGTTGCAAACTAATAATATATTATTATTATTTTTATTGGTAGTTAACTCATAGCCATTGTATTGGAGGGAATTAACTAAACTAACTAAAATATGATTATACAGGTTTGTTAAATGTATTTACACTTATCCAATAAAACATTAGAGGCTTAAAATGTGAATGAATCAAATTTTAAGCATAATTTACATTAAAAGGTCGATTTACCCCCTTTAAATGGAGAACCCTATTTAAATATAGTTTTGTTCATATTTATATGTTCAATTTGACCAAATAAAATTTTTCTTTAGATTTGGGACATCAAATTTTACTTTGGTTAATTTATTGGTATTTTTTGATAAAGTTAATTTTTTAATGTATAGTGAAAATAATGTATTTTAATTCAAAAGTGCCTTTTAATATAATTTATTTATATGGTTAGATTATATTTTTATTTGTTTTTAAAGTGTAATTAGAATATATTTTTACCATTTAATTCAATTTTGGTCATTGGAAATAATTTCACTTTGATATTGGACATAAACAAGTGTCAATCTTTTGATAGTTATTGTTTCATAGAAACACCCAAATTGTTTTAACAACATGAATTAATGTTAAATTAATTAATTCCACTTATATGTTTTGAATTTGAAAAAATCAACATCATTTTTGAATTTGGAATATCAAATAATGCATAGGCTGAAGTTTTGGTATTTTTCTGAAAAACATCAGTTTTTGATGAATAGTGAAACCGCTTAGTAGTTGTTAAAAAACTGACTTTTTTCATTTAAATAAAAATTTACCACTTCTTTGAATTGAATTTATGAAATACAACATACATTTTTGTTATTATTCAGTAAAATTTTGTTCAATAAGATGAAAATAATTTTTGGCGAATAGCAACTTTTAACTTTTATTTACCACGGTTAAAGGTAAATAAGGTACTTCAAGTTAAAAGGAATATTGTAATAATTAAAAATTACCTTAACACATGTTCTAACCCTATTGTATGAGTAATTTCTGACCATGGGAATCATTGGGAATTTTTTGGGACCCCATGGAGCCACTTATAAATGAAAATGACACTTTAGATTAATTAATTTAATGTAAGGGAAAAAATGACATAAGCAAATATATTTTAGTAAATTAATTTTTATATGGTGTTATATAAATTATATTTTAGACTATAAATATTAATTGGAAATCTAAAAATATTTCCTACATCATGGTATTTTTTTATAATTTTTATATATCAAATAAATTAAATTATTTATGACACAATAATGATGCAGTATTTACCTCATTAATAAATGATTTAAATAAATAAGATTATAATGATTATAATATTATACAAAACATGTCCAATTATTATTGGATGATTTTATTTCGAATATGAGTCATCTTTTCTTTGACTTTAATTATTTTTTGACCTTTTTAAACCGAAGATACGTTTATAATAAAATAATGTTTTCATGCTTTCCTAAAGAGCCCCTCCTCTCACATATAAAAGGAGACCACTTCTAACCGATTCTACACACCTCTCAAGACTTTTGGTTAATCCAAAATCAGTCCAATTAATCTCCATAAATCTCTCACCTCCTCCTATAAGACTTACCTTAAGAAGAAGGAACTTCAAGAAGTCCTTTGGTTCAAACCAAAGGGAGTTACCCAAATTAAAGGTAACGGTTTCTATTAAATTGTTTGCATTTATTTTTTTTCTCAAACCCCTAAACTCTTTTTATTACATTATTTTGTAAAAAACCCATTATCCTCAATAAAATAGAATGTTATTATGAGAATATTTTGAACTACACTTACTCAGACCTCTATCTAATGGATGAGGAAAATAAAGTTTTTGTGGATGGAAAACCAACGCCTCCCGAAACGATGATTGTTCGATTATCTCCTACCGCCTCTCTAGTGGCCATTATGATGGAACTATATTTATATATGATATATATTTTGTTTATTTTTTCTTTATGCTTCTTTAATTTCCAATTATAGGATGCCTTTATGGTTTCCATTATGGGTAAACGCGGTAATCTCATTAGAGGAGGTGCGGACTACCGCCCCCTCAAAGTGATATGACTTGTTAATGCCATATGTGGGATGTATAAAGGATGAAGTTAATGATATTATATATGATATTATATATGAAATTATACTGTAATTATAATATACCTATGTATCATTATTATTTAATTCCATAAAAATAAGAAATAAAAATGAATGTAGCGTTCATGTGTACGTACGACTTACCGTCTCCATGAATGGTGCATTTAATTTCTTACCTTTAAATGTTATGTACTACTATAAATACATGTATATAATTAATATATATGATATATATGATATCTAAATCATGAATATCATTCTGGATATAATTTACTATTAACCACATGGACAACTTGAAAATATAAGGTGTTCATTTTTGACTCAAATACCAAATATCGACAAAATGACCATTATTAAATTGAATGATTACCTAATGTTTATAACTTTGTAATAAGTGATATAAAAGGAATAATAAAATTGAAAAATGTTCTTAAGCAAGTATAAATTAAATTTATATTATTATTCATGTGATTAAAGAATGATCGAGTCATGTCAGACACGATGTAAGGGACATCATCTCAATCTCCTTTCATCGAGGCATATTTAGTTTTATACACGATTAATTTTATACAGTGTATAAACCACTTTGAATTTTCATTTCATTCAATGGGAATATTTTTATATGAAGAGTTTTACTAAATGACAAAAAGGAATGTTTTTTTAACATAAGCGATGACAATGACTTTTTTTCCACTGCGAGTATTATTTGATATTTGGCTTCCTTAACAAGGCGTAATGTTTTTTTAAAAGGAAAAATAAATACCATATACTCTTTTTTACGTATTTTGGTATTGAAAATGATATTGAGAATGGATTTTTTATTTCAATATCTTGAAATGATATTTTGTTATTGCAATGTGGAAATGTTATCTTTCCTTTATTCTATTGTTATGTGTTATGAACATGTTATGGTTCTTGGGAATTATTTACGTATACGGGTGGTTCCATGGTAAACCTAAGGCGGGTGAGCATGAGATAGCTCTCCAATTCATTGGGTAATGTGATGGAGCTAAACATGGATGTTTCTCCTAATAGATTTAGGGAATATACTGTGATGGGTATTCCAAAGTAAATCCCTATATTGCTTTGATAGCTACAATGTAAGTATGTTATGGATTCCACAAGTGACCTTTATGATATATGATTTCTATGTGTATTTCATAAATCTTATGATTTAATTAGATAAGTAACAGAGTTCATGTTTTGAATGTATTTATGAACAAATGTTTTCATTCGTTGTTTTATAACCCTTACTAAGGTTTTTATGCTCATCCCAAATTTTGAAATGTTTTCATAGGACTTAAAGATGAATAAGGTCAAGGATGGGATCAAGGAAAAGTCATGATGTCTAAAACCTGGAACTAGACATGACTCTTTTTTTCAAGAGTTTTTATTTTATGAAAAAAGTGGAAACTGTGTAGAAGTGTCTACTTTGTAATCTTTTGAGATGTAATAGTTATGTCCTAATTCTCTAAAACTCTAAACCTAAGAAGATCCTCAATGTGAATTATTCATTTAATTCAGAATTATGTA
The DNA here is from genome assembly GCA_963277665.1 of Viscum album. Classification (NCBI taxonomy): domain Eukaryota; kingdom Viridiplantae; phylum Streptophyta; class Magnoliopsida; order Santalales; family Viscaceae; genus Viscum; species Viscum album. The sequence continues at coordinate 686,077,781 of OY728137.1, read as the reverse complement.
AGGTTTAAGGTCGGGTCCTTATAAGGTACCCGAAGAAAAATGTGGGGAAGGATTTGATAATAAACAATATGATTTACTGTTATAGGATGAGGGTCATATATCTTACTAGATCACCTATGACTGATGTTTATATTTTCATTTTTTAAACAATGATATAATTTAATGTTCTATTATATGTAATTTAATGGTGTTGTATTATATGTAATTAAATTTTATAATCTTTGAAATTTTTCATATTTTTTACTTATATTTTGTGTGTAGTGGTTTCTGGTAGATGTGGAGGAAGTAGGATACCCTATTTCTAAAACTATATATATAGAGGTAGTTTTAACTTCTATGAAGAATTTATTGGTTGATTAAACCACCTAACATTTAATCATGTTTCCTTATCTAGTGGTGGTTCAAACATTAATCAAATATTTTTACATTTGAAAAGCTGATGGTAATAAAAAACCTCCACTAAAGTAATTCTCATAATAATAACCGTCAATAATTAAAAATACCGATACAAAATTTTCGACTATGAAAAACATATACAGATTAATCCAAAATTGTTCATAATTATAGATTTCATAAGCTAAAAATAAATGTATCCTGAAAGAAACAAAACCATCATAAAATTTATAATGATATACCATTTCATAAAGGTTCAAAAAATTACTACCGAACCTCAAAATAACTTCCCCTATATGCTATTTTCATATAATGAGAATATTTGGTTTCATATGTTTGCATACACTCATATGATAAATGATTATTATTATTTTCTAGGAATATGTTAGGGGTTTGCTAAATTTTGGAAGGTCTTTCAGATGCATTAAATTCTTGTAATTTAAATGATGGAAAATGGTCGAAAAAATGGTACTGAGAAAAAAATGAGTTGGATTATAGATAAAAAATGAAAACAAAACGATGGTATAAACATATCATCCCATATGGTTCAATTCCTTACTAATAATATTTTAATTTTTATCTATTATCTATTTTATTTTTCTATATTTTCAAACATAATTGTAGTCTTAATAATTATCACAATTTTTAAATAGTTTCATTGTTAAATACACAAAAACAAAAACAAGTAATATAGAGAAAAATGTATAATGTGGGAGTATTGGAGAGACAAACCATGGTTTTTTACATGGATACACCCTCTAGGGATATAGAATACTATTTGATATAGGTTTTCGATAACCCTTTATTATATTAGAATCATGGTTTACCTAAATTTTTAAATGTTTTTATGACAATAATATATACTCATTACTTATTTAAATATGAATCTCAATTTTCAATGGTTAAAATGTAATTTAAATGGGTTTTATAATTTTAGTGGGAGTATATTTAAAAAAATCATAATAATTAAACATAAAACATGATACTCATATGATATACACTTCAATTTTATATAAAATTAAATTATTATAATCCATATTGACTTAGAGGTTGATACTAGAGGAATAAAAACATATTGGTTGTCTCTTCTTAGACTGGTATTGAAAAACAATTCTTAAGAAATACATGAAAATTATTTGATAGAAACACTATCTAGAGAAGAAAAATGTTTTCAAAAAGAAAATATAGATTCTTAAAAGAAGTATAAAATGTATCATTTTACGGTTTTAATGGAATTAGATTTAAAATTTGTGATGAAACAATAGTTTTTGGTCATATATTTATTATCATTGGGTATATAAATTATTTAGCGACACTAAATGTTTTTATTAAGGATTTGGATATGGAATTCATGAAGTTTGAAATGCTATAAAAATAAGAATAACTTTAATTAATTATTTCCATATTTCCTTAACTTGTTAGTGATTAATGACCAAGAAATGAAATGCAGATGCTCTAGTACCATGTTAACAGTATAGTTGTAGAGAATATTGATAAAAAAGAATATTAGATAGTCCAATTGATATCATGGTCCATTGAATTCTAAAGTAATTATCAGGAAGGAGTGGAAGTATTTATATTAGATATAATTTTCTATAACACCAGAGAGGGTTTTTCAAACTTGATAGAGATTGTATGTAAGGTATTAGTGTTTTAGAAATTATTTATTTAGTTTTTAAGGGTATATGAAACCAAATGAATATTTTACACATGTTATAAATATAATGTAGTTCAAAATAATAGAAATTATTTGTAAATATTCAATTTTTCATTTAATGTTGATGTAATGAGTTTCAACATCTAATGGGTGGATGCCAAGGAATAATTATTGATTAAATGCATCTATATACTTGATTTTTATTTTTATCTCATATTCTATTATATAAAAATAGTTGTTGTTTGTAAACAAAGAGTTGATATGAATAATATGAGATTATGGATTCAATCCACATGTTTATAATTTATTAAATTTTATAACTTAGTTTAAAATAATATAAGGATATATGATGTTTTATTCACGATACAATATTTTATCATAGATATTTGTTAAAATTTGTGTGAGAGTGTTCCCAGAACCCTACATTGGCTTATTTTAAATAAAACATTATTCTTTCTAGAACATTGTTCTAGATAAATAGTATTCTATATAATATATTATTGCTAATAATTTATTTTTTATGTATCCCAACTAAAGGAAATATATATATTTTTTTAATGAAAATTATTTTTTGTATGTTAACATTATATCTTAGAGAAAATGTGGTTTCTAAGTTCCATAGATAATCATGTTTTCATTGGATATTTTTCTTATCATTTCATTTATTGATTCATAACCAAGATGTGATTTTTTAATATTTTTATAAGTATGAAACATAGTCCCTAAATTTAGATAAACTAAGGACATGTATGAAAATAATTAGATAATGTACATGTGATGTGTCTATCAATTTAGATGATGGGATTGTAACGTTCTCCTTCTCTTATGTCAATGAAATGGGATGTGTTCAACTGTTAGATCTGTTTATACATAAGAATGAATAATATAAGAGTTGGATATATGAGATTCATAAACTCAATTTCATGTGGTCACTTTATGCCTTGGAAAAAAGGATTATATTCTATTTTATACTTGTATATGATGTTTCAAGTGGATACATGTATAGGTATACATATGTTTTCTAGAGATCATACTAGAACCATTTTTAGCATGATTAATATTTAAATTTCACTATAAGATACACTTTTCTTACAATTATTGATTGAATTATTCATAATTTCTATCATTGATACAGATTATTTTGAGTTTAATCTTATTGGTTGGGTGAATTAGGATTATATTTATGTTATAATGTGTTTTTATATGACATTGAGAGAAATCATAAATTCATTTTGAGAATATTTAGATGATTTTTGATGTATTTTCAAGACATGTTACAAACGATGTATCATGTGTTTTAAATGAATGATATAATTTCTAATTAGAATATCAGAAGATATTCAAAAAGTTTCTTGGATTTGGTTTTACATGTTATTACATATAATGGTATATAAGGTGAATTATTCCTAGGTCTATGAGGAATCAATTAAAGTGAGAGGCTGATAAAAATATATATAATGGTCTCAAAAAAAACATTATGGTTTTTACAATATATTTAGTGTTTACTGATATGAAGCAAGATGTAGTGAGGGTTACTATGTCATGGTGTGGTGCATGTTGATTCTTGGGTTATATAAAAACAAATGGGAATCATTATTTCTACAACATTATTATATAATTCAATGTTTTATTATAATATTATGTTACTTTTTTTTAATTTTTAACATTAAGATAGATAATTTAAATACTAACCAATTATTATGAGAATTGAATAATATGTTTCAAAGAGTAGAAAATTTTTATTATTTGAGAATAAATTCATGGATGAGGCCTATCATTTTAGTACCAAGGGGGGTCATTAGAAGAATATATAAATAGTTATAATTCATGGATGGTGTGTGTCTATTTTTTCCTAGAAACTTCTCATGATGTTTATCAATTTATATTTCTCTTTTTATTTATGCCTATAATAAAATGGTTCTAAAAAACAGTGGCTTAAAAAAGTTCCTTTCTAATAATTCAGAGATTTACACAACTTGATGATACCTTAGGAGTAAGAAATATATTCACTATTTATCAATGATCATTATAAAACTCGTGTGGAATATTATGTATAGACGAGATCTATGGAGAACATCATACCACATTCATTATATATTTATAGTATATAAGTTTAATAAAAGATCATGAGGCATTATAGATTTTATTTTTATGATTTTCATTGATTTTGGAATAGTTTTATCCCCTGAAAAACACTTTATAATGAATATGATTTGTAATATGTGATGTTTTGGATAAATTATGTGTGATATATTGAATAAAAAGGTTAGAATATATGTGTTTCCATGAAATTTTAATGGATATATGTTTATTTGAAATTAAATGTTGATGATATTAATGAATAAATTGGGGCCTAATTAATTTTTAGTTAATCAATACAAAGTGGTTGATAAATTAATAAATTTAATTGAAAATGATATATGTAAATAATGGTTGTATAGATTACGTGTGGTAGTTATATGTTGATAATGATATTGGTTCTTGTTATGGCCAGAGTTGGAAATTTTATTGATGTATAATAGATATAGTTGTGACTTAAGGACATGTATTAGAAATTTTACATTAGATAGTTTTTGTTTGAAACTATATATATTTAGTGTTTTCATGTTATTTATTACACAGCACTAACCTATCGGGGTGAAATAATTGAAATCCATTTGATATCTTGTCACCTACATGTATATCATGGATTTTTATTTGGATTCTTTTTTTTGTTATAATTCCAATAACTTATGTAAACTTTTTTTCATGTTTAATGTGAGTAATTAATTATTTTCTGTCTCATTAACTCTAATCTTATTCTTTTCCTTATGATTGTATTTATTTCTAGATTTATGAATATTAACATCATTCTCAATGATTTCAAATACACCTAGGCCAAGTGATAGAATATATAAAACCATCTGCTCTATCCGTAGATTAAATCATTTTCCATCAAACATTGGAACTATTTTATTGTTTAATATATTCATATAATCCATTGATCTAATAAATAAATGTTATATGAAATTTAATGTAAACTCATATATATGGGAATCATACTTGAAATTGTTTCATGAACACTTTTTTAGCAATTGATAGGCCCGATAGAGACTATACCACCACTGGGGGTGAATATATTCTTATTGAAAACATCAAAAATAAGATATGAACAATGATAGTCCCATTGTTGGTTAAGATTAAATAGATCTCATTGGTAATAATTTTATGATGAGATAATAATTGAGATAGAATACACATTTACACAAGAGCTTTTTCAATGATTACTTACCATTATTATCATGTTGTATAACAACCCTTCTATTTATTTATCATTTAAACAAGATTTAATACATAAAATTACACTTAATACAACTCAAAATATCAACAGGTATAATGTCATTCAGAAATTAGGTACATAACATAACATCTTAAAAAATGAAATAAAAACATCTTTATTTAAAACATCTTTACCATGACTAAAATGTTTCTTTGTACTTAACACTAAATAGGACAACCTGAGGGCATACATAAGAAAGGGGTGAGATATAAATCCTAGTAAGGTAATATATAAGGAATGACACAAATAAGAAAATACATGTTATAAAATCGGAAATTCAATGGTGGATAAAAAGAATATGAATAATAAGGCATGATATAACATGATAATCATAACATGGGATATGTTGAAACAACTTAAACACTACATCATAAACATAGTTCAAGGGTAAATCTACCCATACATAATGGTGGTAAAAAGTCTCAAAAAGGAATTAGGAACACCACTTTCCTAACACGACATATAATGATACGAAACATTACCTAATTAATTGGAGCGCTATCAGGGAGAACCCTTTATAATCATTTTATTCTCATGATTAAGGTTTTCATATAGATCATATAACATGGATTCATTAAAAATCATAATTTATTCAATGATATAGGAATGTGGAATACATACATGAAATTACCTAATGAATAAGTATATGTTCATAAAGGTTAATACCCTTGATAGACAAATTTCTATGGTATTCACTACACAATTATTTTGGTATGGAAATCATAGTTTAATTTCAATAGCATAATGACATTATACATAAGTTCATAAAAAATGTGTTGATGAGAGAGAAACAGGGATATTATAATTTATACATTAAAATTACATTAAAATGTATATTTAATAAAATATCCCATCAAAGGTAAAATGATATTATAATACATAACATAAAAAAGAATTCTTGAAAAAAGAGGAGGGTGCAAGATTCCTTACGGAATTTCGGCACAGTAAGAACTTAGGAATGGGTAAAATGAGAGATTATAAATGGTATCTATTTAAAATATAATAAACTAGATAGTAAGGGAGTTATAAAAATTAAATGACAACATAACTAGTTGCAATTTTATAGGCTAATTTAGAAAGAAGTTCATTGAATTTAAGAAAACAGAGGATGGTGGGGATCCCTTATGAAATTTGAACATAGTAATAGGTGTAAATAATAGTTCATAAGAGGAATAAATGAGATTCAAAAGGTCAAAAAATTTAAAAATAAAATTCACATTAAGGGGGATATTTAATAATGTATTCCAATATAAGAAAATGGAAATCAAAAGGGAATATCATAAATGAAGTGCTTCATAAAAATAGGGGAGAGTGAATCCCGTACATGAATGTGTAACTCTTATGTATTGGGAGGGGATTATTTAGAGCTTGGGTCACCTTGGGAGGAATCTAGGGATTAGGGGTAAGAGTTCGGTCATGATCCAAAGAGTTTTAATGAAGATAAATGGGAAATGGGGTCGGTTTATATCATAAAATAAGGGGATTTCTTTATTATTTTGGTTTTGGACACTACATAATAAAATATTAAAAACTGAAAACCATAGAATGGGTTTTGACTGAGGTTTATGAAAAATAATAGTGGATTAAATTATTTTATAAGGCCAAGGTAATATGGTAATAAAAAATTTCCCTTGCTTATGTGGGGGTGAGTCACACTTTCAATGAACTTCTTTTCAAATCATAAAATATATTTTATGTCTTAGAGGATTCACTATAGCATTCTAAAATAAATAAAATAAACCAAAAATTAAATTATTTTGAATTAAAAACATCTATTTGTCCTAAGATACCTTTTATATTATTTATTACGTCACTATTGGGTCACTATGATGTAATAAAACACCCATATATTTATACCGTATTTAATTTTTACACAAAAATTCAACTGTCTCTGAAAATTATAAACAATTAAATATTGGATAATTTGGACATCGGGAATCCAAAATAACAGTAATTTTATTTAAATAATTTTCTAAATATGTGAATTTTTACTTTTAAAATAAAAAACAACATTTATTGAAAATTGATGGGGTTTTTACTATAAGAGTTTCTAAACACTAATAAGATTACATTTGACTTCATAAAAATTATATGAAAATTTATATTTAATAAATTTAATTTAATAAAAATATTTTATAAAAATATTATTAATTTAAAAAATCCATTAATTCATCAAAATATATTTCTTAATTGATTTTGAATATTATCAAAAATATTATCTGTGCATTAAAAATCATTTACAAAGTAACAATAATAGGATGAAAATATATTCATAATTTTATAAAAATGTAATTTACATGTTTCTATTGATAGGGTCTTGATACATATCCCTTTATTATACCAGTATATTCACTAAGAGTATGTTATGTGATGGTGGGGATTTCATGGGGTCGTTCGGTGAACATGGTTTGGTTAGTGATATCAATGAGATTGAACATCTCCCGTAATGGTTTTGCTCATGCTTGAGTTATGGATGTCAGCATTTTTTTTCTCTAGGTAAAAGCCCAGAAATGTTATCTCCCTTAAAAGCTCTGATAAATGGACTTCATATAGTATGATCCTACTAGTTGAGGCCATCACTTCCTTTGTCTTTGCAAAATGGATTTTTTAAAACCACATATTTATTCTAGTTATGTGAACATTTTTCAATGGATATATCATAAATTGTAAATATACTTTACCTTAATTTAAATATATTTAGATATAATTAAGTAGAATAATTGAATTTTCTTTCTATATCTATAGGACATTTAATTAAATAAAAAAAGGATTTTATTCATAAAAGTTTGGGTCATTACAATATTCCCCCCTTTAAAAATATCTCCCTATAAATTTAATTTAAAAGAACTTAAAACACATGAGGGTAACTCTAAATCATCACCTCATCTATTTACCAGGTCTCTTCTTCAAACTTGTGGTTTCACCACAACACTTTGATGAGGGGAATTTACTTATTTCATAGAACTTTTTCTCATCAATCAAATATCTTCACCGGCTGCTCCTCAGAGAAAATTTCATTCTCCAATGGTACCACCGCTGGATTGAGTACATGTCATGGTTATGGTATTTAATTTCATAATATGTATACATGGAATACATCATGTACTTGAGACAGGTTTAGTGGGAGTGATAGTCGATAAGACACTTCTCTGACGGGATTAAGGATCTTAAAAGGGATGATGTACCTTGGAATAATCTTTCCCTTATTACAAATTCTCATCACTTGTTTTCATCAAGATATGCAGAGGAATACGATGTCCCCAACATCAAAATCATGATCACATTGAAAATTTTCATCATAGCTATTTTGTTGAATCTAAGAAGCCTTGATGTGCTCATAGAGGGTCTTAACCTTCTCCACAATTTCTTCATCCATTTCAAGACATAGATGTTATTTTCCCTAACTTTATCTCAACATGACAGTGCTCTACACATATTTTTATAAAGGGATTCATAGAGAGCCATTTGAATACTTGAGTGGAATCTATTGTTGTAAGAGAACTCCACTATGGGAATATAGTGGTCACATCCTCCTTTGAAGTCCATTAAGAAAGACATCAAAATATCATTAAGTGTTTGGATAATCTTCTCATATTTACCATCATTTTGAGGGTGATAAGCTGTATTTAAGTTCACCATAGTGTTTAGAGAATGTTGGAGACCTTTCCAACACCTAGGGGTGAATCGTAGATCTCAATCGTACACAAGAGATATTGGTACTCCATGCAACCTTACCACTTCAATGATGTATATCCATGTTAGTTGATCCAATGATAAATACTCTCAAATTTTAGTGAAGTGTGCAGTCTTTTTAAGATGATCTACAACAATCCAGATAAAATTACTTCCCTTGGATTTCTTTAGAAGTTCTGTGACAAAGTATGTGGTGATGTTTTCCAACTTCCATGTTGGTATGGGTAATGGTTGCATCATCCCCTTAGACTTATGCCTTTCATCCTTCCTTGCTGACATACCGCGCACTTTGATGTATAATAAACAATCTCTTTTTTTATGTTATCTCACCAACAATTCTCTTAGATATCTTGATACATCTTTATGATTCTTGGGTGAAAATAGAAAGATAGACATTGTGCATCATCCAATTATTACCTCTTTATCTCAGGATTTTATAGAACAAATAGTCTTGACCCAAATCTAAGAATTCCTTCTTCACTAAAATTTAACTCTATGTATTTTCCTTTTCTTACAGTTTCCACATTCTTCTGAATTCCCATATCATCTTTTTGAGATACTTTTGACATTTCAAGAAGATATGGTTCAGAAATAATTTGTAAATGATTAATGATGTTCCTTAATTTATGATTATCATGTCCATACTCTTAAAATCTAAGATGATTGGATATTTTTCAGTTATACTTAATGAAAAAATTGTTGGATCCTTTTTACTTAGAGCATCTGGCACCTTGTTTACTTTCCCAAAATGGTAGTGGATTCCGCAGTCATAATCCTTGATGAGTGCCAACAATCTTTGTTGGAAAGTATTAATATCTTTATATGTGAATATATATTTGAGACTCTAATGATCTGTATATATCTCACACTTTTGCCGATAGAGATAATTCCACCATAATTTTCAATGCAAAGATCATAGCTTCCAACTCCAGATCATGAGTGAGATTGTTTTCGTCATGAATTTTCAACTCCCTTTTTGTGTACACAATGAATTTGACATTTTTCATTAACACACATCCCAACACCTTCTTTGAAGCATCGCTGAAATTTAAAAATATTTTCCCACTTATGGGTAATATGAGTACAAGAGAAATTGTATGCCATCTCTTCAACTTTGTGAAGCTTTCATCGCATTAATCACTCTATGAAAACTTGACTCCCATCTGAGTTGTCTTGGTAGGAGGGGTTGAAAATCCGGAGATATTTCTCACAAATTAGTAATAATATCCATCTAATGTAAGGAATCTATTGAAATATGTCACATATGTTGGATTAAACCGTCCATAAATTTCTTTTTTCTTTGAAGGATCTGTATATATACCATTTCTTGTTATGATATACCCAAAGAATTAGACTTCCTTCAACCAAAACTCACACTTATTATACTTTGCATAGATATTCTCCTATCACAAGGTATTTAGCAAAGTGCTCAGATTCTACTCATGATCCTCCTTGGTATTAGAGTATATTAGAATATCATATATAAATACTACCAAAAATTTGTTGAGGTAATATCTAAAGACTATATTCATAATGTACATGAATATTTCTGGGGAATTAGTGTGTCTGAATAGAGTCACTATGAACTCATTATGCTCATACCTTAAACAAAAAGTAGTTGATTAGTCACTAAATGGGGATAATATTCATTATTAATATACATAATATTGATGTTATTTTTTATTCATAATCACCATTTTAATGCATTTTACACTTTGAACATCATTTCACATTATGATTGTAATTACTTCTTAAAATGCACTATTATGTGGTACATTTTTTAACATCATTTAAAGTACCCAAAGATTAATCTGATTTTAAAGAATATAATTATACATATTTTAATTTGATATTTTTGGAAATTGTCCTAAACTTCTATATGGACATGTTTCATTCAGGGATCAATGGAGAATTCATGGAAAAGACGGGGATATTTTGTGATGAAAGGAAACAATTCTGGAGAATACAGATTGGACACCATCCCACTGATGAGAATGTGGGACCCACATTACAGGCCCAATAATTCCCAATTTAGTGGTATGATAGAAGACATGTATAGGAACAAATAACTCTTTAGTATCCAATGCTAATTCGGCCTCCATGGTGTCCATTAAGGCGGCCCAATTTAGAGATAAAATTCTAGGCCAGATTCTGCGGCACAGAAAAACATCCCACTAATATGATCATATCTCAGAATATACAACTCCACATGGGCCCAAATTGTACAGGAGGTTATGAAACATATGGGAATCCATTTTATTCTCCTATGGCCTACTCTTATTAGGCCATCTCGAAGGTCATAAAAGCACGTCTGTTCAGTGGATGAAAGCTGGCTGCCACCTCGGGTCAAATGTGGAAAAGTCTAAGTTCAACAAACTTTCCACCTCCCTAGGCATACCATAATCAAGTGGGATGATTTTAACGGTTATAGGCTCGACCCAAGGCTTCCAAAATTCCTATTTAAGGCAGTGGTGGTGGAGGAGTTGAGAATCTTGGATGCTTTGTTCAATTGTAATGTTGTGCTGTAATTTTGTTGTCTCAAATTTTTCTTTCGCATGTAAGTTGTTCAATTCACTTTCGTTTCTTAATAAAAGTTCTTCCTCTAATCTTATTATTTTTTTATTCATATCACTTTGATACCATTGGATCAATGTGTGAATTTATTCAAACCAAACCTTGTGAAATTATTCACACAACAGTGGAGTGGTCATTTTATTTTTGTTGTTTTCTTTACTTCTCCATTTCCTCCCTCATGTGTCTACTTTCTACTTCCATTGAAACCATGGGATCAACGGAGGGATAACCCACTTATGGGTTGATCCAAGGTAGTAGAATGGGGCTGTAGTGGATGTTATTTATCACCTCATTATTGTATAATCACTTCTTTAATTGAGATTTTTATTTGATGATTTTTAAACTCCATCGTCCTTGTTGAATTTAAGGACACACACTTCAAGTGCTAATACGAACCTTTACCTTGAAGTGCTCAAAAATTTGATCCTTAAAGTGTATAGGTGATTAGTATTAAAGGTTTTTGGAATTAAACTAGTAAGTGATGATGTTGTTTTATCTGCTTAAATAAACCCATCTCAAATATAAGAAATTGAAATCATTAAAAAGGAAATACGCCCAATCCACCCCGAGCGATAACCTAGGATCAACTAATTATTTTAAATTGAATTCACTTAAGTATCTTAGAGTTCCTTTAAACCCATATAAAACCAACCCATGTTGTCCACTTCATAGCCAAAATAGTCTATAGAATGTACGTGTCTATAGGTTACTTCTTAGGTCTCTGAGGATTCGACAACCCAAGCTAAACTACAAGGACCATCTTACCTTCTTCTCTTGGGTAAATTTGAGAGAGAATCAAATTTTGGCGCCGTTTCTGGGGACCTAAGTAAGTTATTATAGACACTTTCATACTTTTTTTCATCCCTCTTCTCTGTTGTCACCCCATCACTCCTATGGAATTCAATTTTGAACAAGTCCAAACATGGGACACTTATCCCTACATTGATCACCCAACCTCATCTGTGATGTACAATGACCATCCTTATTTCTACTTGTGGGATAATCAAAAACCTAATGAACCACATTGTTTTTACCCCTATGATCCAAAAAACATCTCATCATAAATGAGTTTCAATCCCCGCAAATCCAGTCTGAACACCCTCCTGTGGAATTCCAACTACTTAATTATCCACCTAGAATAGACCATTCGGCTCCACCCCTTATCCATACTAATCCACATACATTACATGAAAAACTATGTCAACAGATGGAGATAAGGAATTTTGAGGTTTCATCATTGATGTTAGAACTAAAAAGCATTAAAAATTTTGAGGAACCCATCCCTACACAAACTGTCTCTTCTATAACCTTATCTGAAGTATCTAGTTTCCCACAAACCTCTCATGAATTTAATGAAGCGAAAACCTTTGTATTTGGGGAAGATAAAGAGGATCAAGTAATTATTGATGGGTTTTAAACCAAGAGGAAATTGATTTTTTGGATTCAAAAGAGGAGATTTTGACATCATGTATTGAGTCTCTTAAGGATAACTCCATTGGCGATTTTCAAAAACACTAATCATTGAACCATTGAGAGAAATCACAAACATTGAGTCTATACCCTTTCCTAACACCGATATTTCCAATTTTATTGTTGAATCTTATTTTAAAAAGGAACTGATTCTATTGATAAATTTGGAAAATGAAGCTGAGTTAGATTCAAAATCTCAACCTGTGTCTAAATGTCCTATCCAACCCGAGCTCAACATTATTATTCGTCCTTACCCAATCAAGTATCCATTCATAGGGTATAACCATGACCTTTCAGTTGTAATTCATTCTTCTATTGAAAAAGAAAATTTAGGAATGATTATTGATGCCTTCGGAAAGACTAGAGAAGCAACTAGATCCACAATTTCTGATATTCCTTGTATTTACCCACTCATTTTAGGATATAGGATTGTGAATGAAACAAATTCTAAACATAGAGTCAAACTAAAACTAGTTTAATTGGTGAAACATGTGGTCTAAAAAATGTTTAAAGTTGGTATTAGATAATTTGGGGGGGTTCAAGTTGAGCTAGAGATGTTAAACAAAGCGATGCATGGGAGGAAACCCTTGGTTTTCAAGTTTCCAATAATTTTGTTGTTTTAATGAACTTTATATTTTAAATAGGATTAATTATTCATTTTGATATTTAATAAAAATATAGACTGTTTACCTATTCTTCTATTTTGAATATGGATGAGTACGAAAGGGGAGCACCATATTCATCTGTGTCACGTGGTGTGATCCTCGAGTAATACCTTACCCAGAAATTTAAAAAGAAGACAATGTATCATCAGTTCATATTATTTTTATGTGTTTATAGGTTAAAATAAAAATACAAACAAAAATTAAATAAAAATATAATAATAATAAAAAGGGGGCATTTTGTAGGTCGTGGGGCAAACCCCGTCACAACCGGCGAAGCCGCGGGGATTTGAACCCGTGACAGAAGGGAGACACGGGTTCACACTTACCACTGACTTACGACCTTTTGTGCTTCCTTATTCTATAATTTTTATATATATACTTATATTTTACTTTCTTTATTATATAAATATATATATATATATACTGTTTTGTTTTGTTTGTTTGTTTTCATATTTCCACTAGGGAACTCTGCAAGTGACATGGATATCAAAGGACTAAATTGGAGCGGCAAGAATTTCAACATCAACCACTAGGTGACTTCATTCCATGATCCTTATTTTCAATTTCCTTTTTGAACATTCATTCTCAACCTCTACCCACTTCTAAATTTTCTTTTATTTAAACACTAAGCACAGTGTTGTTTTAATTTTCGGGGGAGACAAAATAAAAAAGGCTTTTGTGTCAAAAAAAAATGAATGATTTGAAAAGAAATTGTGTAAATGGAAGGAAAAATTCCTTTAACATTGAACGTGGTAATACACATTGCACACTTTGAAACTGAATATCAAATAATTTAGCATCCCCGGATTCTGATTTTAATCCTTGTAAAATTTCATGAGCATAGATTTTCGAAAGTGTGGCTCTCCAATGTGATATTTCATTGTTTATATTTTCATCCGAATTAAAAAAGATTACAATGCACGCCCTTTGGATAGTGGGATATTAGTTTGAGTTAATGGGGTCCCCTATATAAATAGCATAGGTTTGGTGATCATTTTAGTTTAATATGAGTATTCAAAAAAAAATAAAAAAAATTGTGCGTAGAGCAATGAAATGACCTAATGCGTGGCTTCCGGCACTTGGGGATCATGACTCCATAGTTTTCTGGCCCAAAGTTAGTAATTTTATCTCAATTTTTGTAATTTGAATTTGTTTTTGACTGAGTTAACTCGAGATGATGCACGAGTATGTGGGCTTCACTTGCTGCCCTAAGGTCTTTCAGCCTGGGAGTCATCGGCAAAGTCTCGCTACAGGGGTTGACTCTTTTGAGGGCAATTTCAATTACCATGGAAAAATTTCAAAAACAAAACAAAAAAAAACAAAAAAAATTAATACAAAAAAATTTTGAATACTCATCTTAATATTGAAATGTTATTCTACCTAGCGCTTCCTTAATTTTCCCCTTGAATAAAGATAAACCCCCATGTCTATTGTGATGCAAAACACATCCTCATACTTAATTGATATTGGATAAAATATGGCAATGAATTTGAACAAAGGAATGAGATTGGGATTGGGATCTGCTTATGAAACTATCTTGTATTAAAATATTTTTATGGGTTTCATTATTTTTTGGATTAAGGGTTTCTGGTGATCATAGTTTATTAAAATGCTTTTGGAAAAGGGAATTCAAATTTCATATTGTTGAGATATATTTTGCTTGGGACTAGAAAAACTCATGTTGGGGGTGTGATTAGTCACTAAATGAGGCTAATTTTCATTGTTAATATACATAATATTGATGTTATTTTTTATTCATTATCACCATTTTAGTGCATTTTACACTTTGAACATCATTTCACATTATGATTGTAATTACTTCTTAAAATGCATTTTTATGGGGTACATTTTTGAACATCATTTAATGTACCCAATGATTCATCTGATTTTAAAGAATATAATTATACATATTTTAATATTATATTTTTGGAAATTTACCTACACTTCGATATGAACATGTTTCATTCAGGGATCAATGGAGAATTTCAGGAAAAGATGGGGATATTTTGTGATGAAAGGAAACAATTCTGGAGAAGGCATATTGGACACCATCCCACTGATGAGCATGTGGGACCCAAATTACAGGCCCAATAAATCCCAAACTTCGTGGGATGCTATAATACATATATAGTAACAAATAACTCTTCATTATCCAATTCTAATTCGGCCTCCATGGTGTCCATTTAGGCGGACCAAGTTAGAGATAAAATTCTGGGCCAGATTCTGCGGCCCAGATAAACTACCCACTAATATGATCATATCTCCAAATATACAACTCCACATGGGCCCAAACCTTACAGGTGGTTACGAGACATCCGGGGATGCATTTTATTCTTCTATGGAACACTCTGATTCGTCCATATAGAAGGTCATAAAAGCGCGTCTGTTTGGTGGATGAAAGCTGGCTGCCACCTCCGGTCAAATGTGGGAAAGTCTAAGTTCCACATGCTTTCCACCACCCTATGCCTACCATAATCAATTGGGATGCGTTGTACTATTGGAGGCTCGACCCAAGGCTTCCAAAATGCCTATGTAAGGTATTTGTGGAGGAGGATTTGAAAATATTGGATGCTTTGTTCAATTGTAATGTTATGCTGTAATTTTGTTGTCTCAAATTTGTCTTTCACATGTAAGTTGTTCAAATCAATTTAGTTTCATAATAAAAGTTCTTCCTCTACTCTTATTATATTTTTCTTCATATAACCTTGATACCCTTGGATCATGTTGTGAATTTATTCACACCAAACCTTATGAAATTATTCACACAACGGTGGAGTGATTATTTTATTTTTGTTGTTTTCTTTACTTCTCCATTTCCTCCCTCATGAGTCTACTTTCCACTTCCATTGAAACCATGGGATCAATGTAGGGATAACCCACGTATGGTTTGATCTAAGGGAGTATCATGGGGATGGATTGGATGTTATTTATCACCCCATTAATTTATAATCACTTCTTCAATTGATATTTTTATTTGATGATTTTTAAACTCCATCGTCCTTGTTGAATTTAAGGCCACACACTTCAAGTGCTAATACAAACCTTTACCTTGAAGTGCTCAAAACCTTGATCCTTAAAGTGTATAGGTGATTAGTATTAAAGGGTGTATGCATTAATCCAGTAAGTGATGATGTTGTTTTATCTCATTAAATGAACCCATCTCAAATATAAGAAATTGAAATCATTAAAATGGAAATACGTCCAATCCACCCCGAGCGATAACCTAGGATCAACTCATTATTTTTAATTGAATTCACTTATAGATCTTAGTGTTCCTTTAAAACCATCTAAAATCGGCCCAAGTTGGCCACTTCATTGCCAAAAACAGTCCATATAATGTACGTGTCTATAGGTTACTTCTTAGGTCTCTGAGGATTCGACAACCCAAGCTAAACTACAAGGACCATCTTACCTTCTTCTCTTGGGTAAATTTGAGCGAGAATCAGTAGTGTTGGGTATATCCTCCTTCTTCACCCTAACTTGGTAGTATCCCAAAGGCAGATCCAACATGGAGAATTATTTTTCTTCACATATATAATCAAACAAGTCATCCATTTCTGGGAAAATATATTTATTATTTATCTTGATCTTGTTGATCTCATGATAATCAATGAAAAGGCATGTTGATATATTATTTTTCTTGATGAACATGACTGGTCGACCCCATGGTGAAGCACTTGGGTGTATAAACAATTTATCTAGATTCTCCTATAGTTTTTTCTTCAGTTCCTCATCCTCTAGAACATCCATCCTATCTTGAGTCATGGATATTGGGAAATCCCAACGTATAAGCTCGACTGAGAATTCAACCTCTCAGTTTGGAGGAAGACCAGAAAATTAATCAGGAAACACACTACCTTATTAACTCAAAATAGACATGTATTTGACGATGATCCTTTTCTTTGACTAAATAATTTGAGATTTATATGATTTATTATAGGTTAATAATATCTATTCTTAACATGATGGCCCTAAATAAGATTCATCCTCCTCCTTGAACATGTATATAATTGGGGATCGATTCACCATATGGTGAGTGATTTCCCTCTAATGTAAATTTATGTCTGATCTATATAGGGAAAGAAAATACATGACCATAATTGCGTCAAATTCTAAAAAGGTAAGTATGAAAAGGTTCTCCGATAAGTTCATCACACAAAAATTGAAATGGGAGAGTTATATATAAGGGATGCAATAATTTCCCCATTTTCTATTTTCACTAACATATCCACTTCCATTATTTTTGGTCATTTTTGGATTGTTCAACAAAAATTTCATGATATAATGGAATACGTAGATATAGAATCAAAAATTATATTCACTGTTATGGAATGAATAAATTGCGTACCTTTCACCACTTCATTTTTTGGATTCACCATAGAGGTAGTGATGAAAAAAGCTCTCCCTTTCTACCTTAGAGGTTATTGGTTTCCTTCCAAAACCATTGGCTTAGTTCATCGATTAGAAAAGTACCATGGTTCCTTAAAATTGATGAAGTGACCAATGTGTTTAGGGTTTACCAGAGCATTCCTTTCCTCTATCACGTTGGCGGGTTTCTTCTATCAAAAATCACTGGGTAGGTTTCCCTCTATTCCAAACATAAATCATTTACTTGTTCCTTTTTGAAATTTATAGGGTACTTCTTTCCACACCATTGACAAGTGGGGTGCTGAAAATTCTTAACCGCATTGGATTTACCCATATGACCACCAGAATTAGACTCCACTTTATGATTCTTATCCAATTGATACCACTAAGATTCATCGCTCTCCATTTCAACTTTAAGGGTACATCAGAAAATTTCCTAATAGCTATCAAAGTCACGGATTTCAAAGGATTTTCATAGACTAGGATTTAGCACACCAAAGAAGAATTCAACAGTGCATTCAAGGGTAACGAATAAACTGGAGGCATATCATACAAGTATTTGATGTTTTTATCATACACCCCAACATATTTTTTTCCTTTTTCTTGAGTGAAAGGAAATCCATTTATATTTTAAGACGGAGGGCGTGGGTAAAATATTTATTAAAAAACAGTTTCTGGAATTCCTTCCACTCTGATACATTAATATCTTCTTCAGGATTCATATTATTTATCAATGACCACAAATAATAAGCTTCCCCATATATATGACAAATAGTGATAAGAGCATTCACTTTCTCATAACTTTGATGGATGGAGAATATATTTTCAATGTAGTTGATCCATTGTTATAAGATTAAGGGATTAGACGATCCATTTAAAGTTAGAGTCCTTTGTCGCATGAAGCTGTCAACTGCATGTTTCTCTCTCTTAGGGGGTTTTAAGCGTTCCTCTTGATCTAGGATTCAATTTAGAACTTGAGTTAACTGACATATTATAATGAAAAAGTTTGTGATTACCTCTCCCATCGGGTAGGTCATCTCATTGGGGAAATCATCACACTGCCCTTCACATAGGTTGTTAGAATGATTCCCTTTATTTAAAGCCATTGAATAGAATAAAGGGAAAATTAGGGATGAGTATCTTAAACAATTAAACACGTAAAGGTAAATCCAATGATAGTACCAGGATAACTTATAAATAACATTTATCTTCTTAACTTATCTATTTGTAGGCATTAGTCTATGATATATTTGATCAACTCCCTAATATATATTCTTATGGGAATTATTTTTATTTTCTAATAAATGGTCTATAAAGATCATATGAATTTACCAAATCATACCCCCTAGGAGTGTCAAATAAAGTGTGTAGTAAGGCCCATTTTCATTTACCAGGTTACTAAGATTCAGGATCATAACACCTTGTCAATGTTGTTACTCGTAGTTACATTTGTGCCAGAACCACATCCACTTATAGTATCTATATAGTGATGAATTTTCATGATAAAACACTTACTATATGCAAACCAAAATATTGGGATTTTTTCCGACACTTATTCTTATCCTTAAATGTTTTCACATGGTTTTTCCAATATTAATCCCAAAAATAAATAAACCTATCCTCTGATACTAACTATAAAAACCCTGCTCTTTATTTAGAATTTAAACATGATTTATTAAATATAACTACACTTAATAAACCTCATAATATCAAGAGGTATAGTGTCTTTGAAAAATTAGGTACATCACATAACAACACAAAACATGAAAGACTAGCATCTTTATTGAAAACTTCTTTAACATGAACAAAATGTTCCTTCGTACTTAACATTACATGGGGTAACTTGAGGACATACATAAGAAATAGGGGAGATATAAATCCAAATAAGGGAATAAACAAGAAATAATATGAGGAAGAAAATACATGTTAGACAATATGAATATCAATGGATCGTAAAAGTAACATGAATAATAAGGCATGATATAGAATGATAATCATAACATGGGATCTATAGCACCAACTCAAAACACTACATCATAAACATAGGTCAATTCAAAATCTTCCAAGACATAATGATGGAAAAATGTCACATAAAGGAATTAGGTACACCCCTATCTCAATATGATATATCATGATACTAAAAATTACTTAATTCATTAAAGTGTTATCAGGGTGTACCCTTCACAATCATTTCATTCTCATTCTTATGTGTGCCACATAGATCATATAACATGGATTCATTCAACATCATAATTTATTCCACGATATAGAAATGTCGAGTAAATATATGTATGTCCCTAATAAACAAGTGTATGTTTATAAAGGTGAATACCCTTGATATAGAACTTGGTATGGTATTCACTACATGATTATTTTGACATGGAAAATCATTGTGCAATTTCGGTAGCATAACGACATTATAAAGAAGTTCATAAAAATGGGTTGATGAGAGTAAAAGGGGGATCTCATAATTTATAAAAGAAATGGACAGTAATGAGAACATATCCCAATATAGTAAAATGGAAATTAGACTACATAACATAAAGTGAATACTTGATAAAAGAGAAGGGTGGAAGATTCCTTACAGAATTTTGGCATAGTAAGGACCTTGGTTAGGGTCAAAATGAGAGATTATAAATGGAATATCACTAAAATAAAATTAACTAGAAAATAAGGGAATGATAATATTTGGATGAAAACATAACCAGTTGAAATTATATAGTCAAATTTCAAAATAAGGATTTTGAATTGAAGAAATGAGAGGAATGTTAGGATCCCTTACGAAGGTTTAGTATAGTAACAGGTGTACATAAGGGTTCATAAGAGGGATAAATGAGATTTATAGGGGATCCCATAAATAAAAAATAAAATGTATAGTAATAGGGATAGTTAATAATGAATCCCAAATTAATCAAATGGAAATCCAAAAGGGAATATCATAAATGAATTACTTGATAAAAAGAGGAGAGAGAGAGAGTCCCTTACATGAATATGTGACTCCAAAGTCTTGGGAGGGGATTCTTGAGAGCTTGGGGGAACCTTGGGAGGACTATAGGGAGTAGGGTTCAGATTTTGTTCATGATCCAAAGAGGTTGAGTTAATTGAAACGATATATTCGATGGGTTTATATGGGAAAAGAAGCGAATTTACTTGTTGTTTTGATTTTGGACACTACATAATAAAATATTTTATACCAAAAACCATCTGATGGATTTTGACAATGGTTTATAACAAATGGGAGTGTATTAAATTATTTTACAAGTCCATGGTAAGAATATAATAAAATGTTTCCATTTATTATGTGGGGGTGAGTCACACTTTCTAAGAAATGATTTTAGAATCTTAAAATATATTATAAGTCTTGGAGGATTCACTAGGACATTATAAAATTACTAAAATATACCTAAAATTACATTATTTTAAATTAAAAACATAAATCTATCTAAGTATATATTTTATTGTATTTATTATATCACCATTGGGTCATTATTATGTCAAAAAACACACCGTATATTTATATGGTATTTAATTTTTACCCAAATATTCCACAATCTTAGAAAATTATGAAAAATCACCAATGGATAATTTTGAAGTCCTGATTCCAAAAATAATATTAATTTAATCTAAATAAGTATATAAGTATGTGAATTTCTACTTTTAAAATAATAAATGACATTTGTTGATAATTGATGAGATTTTGACAATAAGAGTTTCCAAAACATAATAAAAATTACATTTGACATTTTAAAAATTATATGATATTTTATATTTAATAAAATTAATTTAATAATAATATTTTATTAAAATATTATATATTTCAAAAATCCATTAATTCATCCAAATATAATTCTTAAATGAATTTAAACATAAAAAAACTTTTTGTGCTTTAAAAATCATTTACGAAGTAACAATAATATGATGAAAATATATTACTTATTTTATACAAAAAATAATGTACATATTTCTATTTCTAATTTATTGATAAATATCCCTTTATTACACCAGCGTATGTCCTAATAGTAAGGTTCATGGTGGTGGGGCCATCATTGTGTAATTGGGTGAACAAGGTTTGGTATGAGATCTTGATGAGCTTGAAATTATCCCATAAACTGTTTCACTAATGCTTAAGTTGTTGGATCTCAGCTTGGGATTGGTCTAGGGAAAATCTCAAAAATTATATATCCCTCGAAGGCTCCGATAAATGAGCTTCATAGGGTACGATCCTACTAGTTGAGGCCAATACTTCATTTTCCTCTGTCAAATGGTTTTGTTAAAACCCCATATTTAAACTAGTTAGGTGAACATTGTTCAATGTCTCTATCATCAATAGTAAAGATACTTAACAAAAATATAAATACAATTGGATATAATAAAAAAAATAATAATCCCACGTGATTTATATATCCATAACACATTTAATTAAATATAAAGGGGAATTTTATTCATAAAAGTTGGGGTTGTTACATGTTGATAATCCTTATTTTGCATCACTTTCAAGCCCACTAACAAAAGATAAAATTTATTATAAAAGTGGTATGAAATGGAGAAATATGTTAATCTTAAAATAAAATTACATTTATGATTGAAAAACATAAACAATTTGAATAATATCCCCTTCCCATACATTATGTGACTTTCGAGTTTATAAATGTGGTGCACCATTTTTCTCTTACTCAAACTCTACCAAATCATCCCTGGAATATTCATAGGATGGAAAAATATCGCTTTTTTTCTTGAAAAATTAATTTTACATTCCTGTTTACAATATATATAAATACATAAAATTCATTTCATCATGACACCTCTAGTTACAACATGATCCTTAAGTCTAAAAGTTATATATGAATAAATACCACTAATCTCAGAGTATCTCATTATACCATTTTCTATATTTAAGATGAATCCAATGGATTATAGTGTGGTGAATTTTATATATCTATAATAAAAAATCCATTGGTCTACTCTATTTAGATTTATTGCAGTGCATAACATTCATAATGACATGACATACCACGATTTTCCAAAACATGTAATTTCTCTATCCTTTTTCTCTTAGGTGGTAGAAACATGGTTTATCTTACATTATCATAGTACTATTCACCCAAAAATGCATTTAGAAATGAATCACTATATCACAATATAATTACCACTTTAGACTGTTAACAAATGCTTCACTTAAGTTATGTGGATTTGGTTTCACAGTGCAGTCATTGCAAAAAAAAACATCCTCAGACTCCCCATTGTGACACAATAAGCTAAGATACAATGTGAGGATTATTTTATCAGATTCATTATTTCCACATGATAGATAATCCTCATGTATCAATCATTCACAAAGGATAAATTCATTCTCATTTTGGAATCATCACATTGTGACATAATATGTTTTGAATTTTATTCTTCTCATGAGTGATTAAATAAATTATACGAAATATTAACTCAATATTATTCCATCTTATAATATATTAAATCACTCCCCACATGTTATTAACTTAGTTATGTTTTTTCAGGACCCAAACAATCAAATCTTGGTTCTAAATTATGTAAAAAAACATCATTCCTTTCATTTAACTCATCTTTATAGAGATTCCAACACAACCCTGACCATTATTGAAATAAATATTACAGAAAGGTATTATAAATTTATGAATGAATATATCCTTAGAAACAATTCATATAATTACTCCATTATGAAAGTTATATATATTCTATTATATAGGATAAAATTTCAATTTTGATATAATTACATCCCATAGTGTAATACCAATTCCATATTTACCATATATTAATTGAGATCAACTCATGTTTCGCCACCCACCTTCAGTTCAACTTTAGGAGGATTCATTAAACTTAAAACTCTCAATAGTATCTTCTTGTAAGACATGAATAATTGTGTTTTTGGTCCCCATTATGGTGAAACATGTGATTAATTCTCTAATGGGATTCAAGAAACTAAAAATTTGAATCATAAACCACTGAAAACTCAAAAGGGGACATAAATATTAGACCCATGATCCCACAATTCAACCCCAAAATATTTTCATATTTTAATAGTCATTTGTATTTTTTATCCTTATAAATAACTGTCCATTGGTATAATATATGATCATACCCCCAAAATATCTTCTTGAATTGGTACAAACTACCAAACAACTCTCACATGATAAACTCTCTTTCATCTCAAGATCTTGTCCAACCAATGACAAATCCACTCTAATTATTCCATAAGTGTAATATTTGATTCTACATACACCACATAATTGATAATAATGTGAGAAAGGTTTGGTTTCTTCTTAAATTACTAGGAAACATGGAATATTTCTTACACTATAGTATGATTTAATTAAAATTCTATATGGAAAACCACATATCTCGTTCGATCAGGGATCTTAAATGGACCCATTGTTGAACTAATTATATGTAGTTGTTTCATTTGTAATAAATAAATATGGATGAGTCTTGATAAATTTTAATTTCGTTAATATAGGTGTAAATTACCTAATAAGGGTTCTGATAAAGGATTAATATGTTTTTAGTGAATTTGATAAAATTATGGAATTATGAGGTGGGCTTAGAATTTTGAATATAGAGTACATGTGATATTAAAAGTGCGTAATAGACAAAGGATAAGAATTAACTGAGATATGAAACAAATTTTGGATGATATAAAAGTTATTTCAGTGATTTAGAAGATTGTTACAATTAAATAATATCTTTTATAAGTTTGATATACATGGTAGGAATATTTTATAAAGATAGATAACGTATTATAAATAATACATATGATGTTACAAGCGATGAGTAATATTTTTCAAAGCATACGTACGATAATTTTGTGCTTATAGAAGATTTTTGTTGAGGATCAGACTGAAATGTGACAAAGTCTTGACTACATTGTAATACGTACAATATTATTATTGATTCATAAGATTATTTAGGGTGGTATATAATATTCTTTCAGAATGAAATTTGTAAATTTTTCATGAGTTCACTTGTGTGATATGTAAAATAAATATTTTCTTATAGAAGAATAAGATATTTGAAAAAATTTGAGAATTTTGGAATCCTTAATGAGATGGTGCTACTATTTTCATTAAATCATAAATATCATGAAGCTATTATAGATTCAAAAGTGAATCAAAATGATAATAATAGATAATGAAAGAGGAATTATTTGCGTATCTTTCAATATTCAGCTATGATTATTTGGTGATAATTTATAAACCTCAAATGATGGATGATTTTTTATGAATATTTATAAATAATTTCATTATGAGGGGATCATGGGTAATTATTGAAAATTTGTGTATGGTCTTGGGAGGTAGTTCCACATGATATGTTGAGAGTTTTTTATGAATTGAGTGTTATAGGGAAAAATTCTACATGGTTCTATTGGGTGATGAAAAAAATTAGTATCTTAATTATTGCACTTTAATTTGGATTTTCATAATCTAATTATGATAATTTTTTATCATTCTACGGATGAGAAGTTAAAAAGTATAATAATTAGAAGATGCAAATAAGATATTGGTGGAACCATTTTATGGAAAAATTTGAGAATAGAATATTCATCTATGATTACTAGAAAAGCTGAGGATGAGTAATATTTGATTAGATTGTCCATTGGTGGATCATGAACTATGGATCATTCATTAAAAATGCCTTTACTATTTTATTATATAATGAGCTGACTCATTTTTTTGAAATAGTTTGTTAAATAGATTGTATCAAGTTCAAGGATATACATAGGTACATTACCATCCACATTGGAGGTGAACCTTGTTAAAAAAACATTTTGTTCAATCTGTTATTTTTCTTTACCTTTGTAAGTTAGAGAGACTACTAATGAATAAGAAGGGAATTTTTTATTAAAAAATTCATAAACACTTATTTAGAATCGTTGCAATGTTGATTAAATTTCCACACAATCCTTATAATTAGTATCATAGCCTACATTAGAACTCAAAGTATCCCTTAGACTTTAGATAGACCATAATATCCCATTCAACAATAAAGGATTTCCAATATTTAATAGAAATGGATTTCATATTTGAATGGAGTGTATGTAACCCCATGTTATATATTTTGGAATTTATGTCCTTGATTTAGTTTAGCCAGGTTTTATAGTAACAAGTGATAAGAGTGATTGTTTTTTTATATATAAATAATATGTAGAGTCATGGAAAAAAAAGAAATGAATTTCTTTCTTGTTAGCATATGAAGGAACATTAAAAATTTATATTTCCACCTCTATTTCACTATTTATTTATTTACTATCTACATTTTATTTTATGTTTTTTTCCAAATTTCCTATAGTTTGTAGAGGGGGCATGCCACGATGGGGGTGTTATAGTGTGGTGATGGGAGTGGGAATGATATTATGGCACAACAAAGGATGTCGAAAAATAATGATCATGATAGGGGGAAGGGATACAACACAATTGTGAAGAGATAAATATGGAGAGTTCCCAAGAAAAAGGAATCCCCATCCATTTTTGGAATAGATATATTGTGGATCAAAGGTTACACCACAGAGCCCAAGGGGCAGAGTATCAATCCCCCTTTCATCTTGAGTATCCATGCATCATTTTCTATGGACCACATTGTAGCAGTGCATGCTAGGTCACCCCATGGAATTGAGCTCCATGTTGTTTCGTAGAGGGGGCATAGTGAGATGGTGCTGCATCTTGGTGGGTAGGTCTATGTCACAACCCAGATTTTTTTATATGATTTTACACTATTTCCCAACTTACAATTAAGAGTTTATACCCATTTTCCACTAATATTCCATTAAGATGCATGGGGTGTGTGTCATAGGGATTTCTCCCTCCATTTTCCTTTAATTATAATTCTTCCCTCTTCAATTTAAAGTTGATCCTTTTTGTAAAATTAATCCCTTTTCCATGTTATTCCATGATTCTTCTTCCTTTATTTATGTCTCATTGATTTCCTTTCCCAAAGGAACCATAACTGATGTTTCATTGATAATTAAGGATTATGATTAATATAATCATAGGTATTTTCTTTTTTTGGTATTATGAAGGATTATCCTTGATCGGTTTGATGTTCATCAAAAATGATGATTTGATTAATTTTGTTATGAGGGGTTTCTTCTTGGTCTGAGGTTGGTGTTTTTGTTAATTTTCATTATTTATCATATCAATTAAGGTTTGTTGTTTTATTATTCATTGGTTATTAAATTAAATCTATATGTTATATATGTGTAGAATTTGAAAATTTATTTATATAGTTTCCACACATATAGTAAAAATGGATTTATATTATTTTCCAATATCCAAAGTGACCTTTGAAGGCTAAGGTTATTTTTAAAACCCCTAAGAGTTCGTTTCAAATGAATTTTTCTGATTAAATTTACTTGAATTTATTTGGGTTGTAGAATTTGTAAATATTTGGATTTCAAATATTACATTGAAAATAAATTATTTATGTATACTTTCAAATGATTTCATTAAGGTGGGAGAGTCAATTTTTTATTTTATTTTTTGTTTTGTAACATATTTTGTTTTTAAAATGGAATTTTTTGATAGTGGATTGAAAAAGGAGGAAATTACTTGGCATTCTGAGTCAATTTTTATAATGTACAATTTGGCACAACATAAATTAAATTTTTTCAATGAGTTTGAGATTCATTGTTATTCCCCTATTTTTTTGTTATTCTTGATATTTTATGTGGCCCCATGAGAGTTGTTTTATATTTTTGGCCTTATTTAATGATTTTATTTGAATGTAAAAGGGATTTTTTCATGTGAGGGTGTAGGAGGTTTTATGAGTTTTATTTATTATTACTTCATATAAATTATTGTACTGATTATTTTGGATTGATTTTTTCTCACCTTCTCTTATATTATTTCATGGGTAACCCTGGTTAACTCATTATATAATATGAATGTGTGATAAACTATCATGGAATGTAAACACTCCCTTGTTCTATATGAGGGTTGGGAAATCCAAGGGGATTTTATCATACTCTTCAGGACCCATATGTGTATTTTTAATGAGTATAGAAGGGAAAACATGATCCTATATATATGGTCTTTAAACTATTCCCAATATAGTTTCATATTAGAGACTAGCATGTTTATCATGATTCTGAGTTTTTAAGATTATTAGGGGAACATATTCTACCCATTATTTGTATCCCCTAACAATATTAATTTATCTAGAACCATGTATTGGTTACATTGTGTTGTTTATTTTTATTTTTGTAGTGATATGTTTCATGTTTATTGTATTGTATTTCTCTTGATTTAGTATTTATTTCTGATCTATTTTTCAAAAGTGGATCTGGTAGGGTGTTTTTAATAGGAATGTAATGGTTTCATCCTGTATTCGGGCTTGAATGCGATGGTGATACATGGTAAATTAATTTCATTGAATAATTTTAAATGATTCATTATAAAATATTTTGAAATTTATATTTATAACTATAGGGTTCCACCCTTATTTCATTTAAAAATGGAAAATTTTTATAAAAAGGGGTTTATAATGATATTTTTTCCTAAATTTTACTATGAGAAAAACATATTTTGAATTTATATTTCATAATTGAACTAATGAAATTTCATTTGAAATTAATTTTATAAACTCATTGTTGAAATAATCTTAGGATTATTTTTTCCCAACTTTTATACATTGATGGATGTTTGTTGTTCTCAAGTTTAATTTTAGGTTCCTTTACCGAGATCATGGATAAATCTGAAGTTCAAGGTTGGTCCGTGTTGGGAGGTTTGGGATGTGGTTGTGGAGTATATGGTTGGTGATGGTTTGAGTTTAGTTTCATATTTAGGATTGTTTATATCATCCTTGTTGGTGTGGAACATTATTGTAGTTTATATAGTACTTGAATAATAAATTATTGTTTTATGTTTATATAATATGATTGTCTGGATATTTTATTATTGAGTTGCATTACACCCTTTTTATGATATTTTATCTTTATTTAGTGGATGGGTTTCTAATAAAATGATGTTTCATTAAATTTTAATTGGTTTAATCTATGAGGTGATTAACAAGATTCCTTAGTTGAAATTATTCCTAATAGTTAAAATTTGATAGCTAGGTGATTTTCTCTAGTCCATAGAAATTGGGAACATATATCAATCCTTAAGGTAGAAAGGGTTGTGTGACTTGTCAAGTAAACCTAGGATGGTTTCTTACAATCAGGTATCATAACCCCTCTTGCTATTTGGGGTGAATCTTGGTTATATTGGTAGAAAATGATTGTTATTATAACTAAGGAGGTATATTACGTGATGGTTTTTTATCAACACATTCCATGATGAAACATGAGTTTCCATGAGTCTTTATGGTTTCATATTGAATTTTGATTCTAGTTTTGATTTTTTTTTATATTATTGGGATAACAATTAAGTTATATAAAATAAAATGAAATTCTATTGAGTTTTGAGATGAATGTAAAAGGGTACCAAAGTTTCATCATTGTCTCAAGATGTTTTAAAAACCATATGCAGCTCATCCAGATAGTCCTAAAAACTTCTCAAAGGTTGTTGTAAGATTGAAACATAGTCAGAAAAACCATGTGGATAAGTCCATCACTGCTCCGAATCCCTCTTGTATTGATTGTTCAAGCCTATTTTGATTTCCAATAGTACCAATAGTGATTTATAATTACTAATGATGGATCCAAAATGTGTTGTGATGATTTTTTGGTGATGGTTATAGTGGCCTTGGCTACAATACTTGTACTAGGACATTGCTTATTTTATGTGTTGTGTGTTATTTATACTTTTATTTTAAAATCTAGTTTATTTGGTGGAAGTTATTTTATGAATTGGTACGGTTTTTAGAAAAAAAATTGCGTGTTTTATTTGTAAAGTATATTTCCTCACTAAGATGATACGTTAAAGAGTGGTTATTTTTTAAATGAAAATATAGGAACAATAATAAAATGAAAATGAATTTAATGAAGTTTTTCAAATTTAACAACATTTTTTGGATTATTTGAAATAAGAATGACATGGAATTTATTTATTTTGAAACAATGTTTTGTGGTTCATTTGTAATGGAATTTGACTAAGTGAGATGTTTTGAGAGTGGTGGATATCATTATGAAATTTGGGAAATGTTTTTAAAATGGCAGTGTATTTTTATAGATTTTTTAAAAGAAAATGGTTTCTTGTAAAATTATATTACTATCATGGATCCCATAGAATGTTTTTAAAATAAAAGAACATTTTATGAAATTCAAGAGGTATATTTATTGTATAAAATTGGTTTGTTTTAAAAGCTATTATAAATGTTTAGAAAAATTATTGATTTGGAGGGTGGATATTAAAATTGTATAATAAGAATTTTTTTCTTTCAAAAATAAAGTTAAATGTTTTAATTATTTTTTTATTAAATTAAAAATGTTTTTGGGATTCATTAAAATGATATCGAGGTCCTAGATTAACCTTGTTGTGTGTTTTGACCTGGGTGGGGAACCCATGTTATATTTTCATGAGGCTTGTCTATAGGTTGTTTTCAAAAATATTTATTCTTGGAATTTTTTTAGGTTTTATGAATGGTCCTAGTCTAATAGATAGTTGAATTTTACTAAGGGGATTTATTTTAATTTGGGATATATATATGGTTGTGGTACATTTGTCAGTGGAATGTTTGAGTGTTTTGATTCCCTAGTTATTTTGTAGATATGAAATAATTTTTTTGATGTCTATTTTAGATATGTGTGTCTCTCTTTATCTCCATACTTTAGATGAATAATAATGGTAAAGGGGACCTATGATAATTATTTGTTCTTAATAGCTCAAGTATCTCTCTGTCGTGAATTGGTTATGCTTAGAGACATTTAGTGATGTCGTAGAATTATTCCATTTTCTTTGGGGAGTTATTTTATTTCTTTAGTACTATTCCATTAGACATATCTAGTTGATTTTCCACCCACCCACCTCCAGTCATGAGATATCATGGCTCATTTATCTCTATTATGTTCAACTTTTATAGAGGAATTTCTAGGTGGCTAATGTGGCATGATGGATATAATTGTGAAACACCCATTTAACTAATGATTTATTTTCTATCAGATTTTGAGTTTTAATGAGTTCATCGAGTTTTATGAAATATTTTATAGTTTGTATTGGAAAACACTGCAATGGAGGGGTGTTGTAGTGTTGTGTTGGGAGATAGTTCTATACCACAATGCAGCAAAGGGTGTTGTTTCATGGTGTTCATGAGAGGGAGATGTTCTATGGTACAACATTGATGATTCATGATGTTTAAGGGTATTTAGAATGGTGTATTCCTCTACCAGTTATGGAACTGAAATGTTGTGACTCAAAGGGCATGTTTCAGAGGAAATGGGGTAGGGGATCAGGTCTCATTAGCTTTTTAAGGGGTTATATGATGTGGTAAAAGTACTACTCCACAACACTCCATGTGAGGTCTCTTCACAACATGGGGATTTATTCCTCACAATGTAGGGCACCTAGTGATCTAGTGTTGTGCCCTGGAAATCCGAACCACACCACAACCTATTCATCCATTGTTTTTAATGTGATCTTACCCTTTTCCCCTAATCATGTTTATGAATTTAGACCACTTTTCCTCTCCCTCCCATTCAGTAGAGTGGGGTGTATGACCAAGGGAGAAGTCCCTCCCTTCTCCTTTTATTCCCGGACTTCTCTCATTCACGTCAAGTGGATCCTTCAAGGTAAATCCATCCTTTTCCCATGTTATTGAAATACTATTCTCCCTTCCTCTATCTCCCTTTTATATCTTTTCCCTTGGGAACCCAAACTGATATGTGTCTTAGAAATAAAATTAATGATTAATCTAATCATAAGTATTTTTTAGGGGTTGTAGATGGATTATCCTTTCTCAGTTTGACCTTCCCCAATAGAGGTCACATGTTGTGGCATGTTGTAAAGGTTTTCTTCATGGGTTTAGCTACCTATTTTGTGCATCTATATGTTATAGAATTTCATTGAATCCATGATGTTTTATATTTCCATTGTATTTATATTAAATCCATATGTGATATCCATATGGAATTTGTAATGTTATTTACATGGCTTCTGCACTGAAAATAAATATGGTTTTTAATTTGTTTCCAATTTCCAATGTAGTGTTTTAATGCCATGTGTTTGTGAAATTACCTAAGAGGCTATTTTAATTGAATACTAATGATCAAAGGATTTTTACCACATTTGAGTATTGAAATGGGAAATAGTGTGTCTTTATAATAATAATTTGAAAATTAATTAGTGTTGTGGGCTTTCAAATTATTTAAATGAAAATGGGGTGTCAATTCTTCAAAATATTATAATTATTGTTTCATGGTATGTTTTAAAAATGTATTTTTAATTTTGGATTGATAATGGTGGAAATAAATTGGAATTATGATTCAGGTTTTAGAAAGAAATATTTGGAACTTTATAATAGAAATTTTCAAGATGAGTACCAAATCCTTAGGTTTTCTCCATTTTTATTATAATAAATGACATTGGATGTGTCCCAGTGCGGGATGTTTATATTGTGTTATCCATATGTGATTGTTCTACATTAATAATAATGGGGCTATTTCATGCATCAGTATAGGTTGTGAGGTGATTTTTATTTAAGATGACTTATTATTATTATTTTATTTTGTATTTGTCTTCAATTTGTTTTCTCACATCATCTTTAGTTTTATCATTAAAAACCCTATGTAATTAAGTATAATCTATTTATTAATGTTACAAAAGTATAGTGCTCACAAACTTTATAGTGTTTTATAAGATTTTATCCATCATAGGTGACTGTATCATACCTATAATGACCTCAAAGGGGAAGTTAAATGGGATGAATAGGATACACTATGTCCTATAGAGTGACTCCAACAACTAGGTCCAATAATATTTCATGCGAGATCCTAGTTAGTTGCACAATATCACTAGTTATTTTTTGGATAATTATTTGATCCAATTACACTACTTTTTCACCTACATTAGATGGTTTATAAAGAACCATGGTTTGGTAATATTGGATTGTTTATTTTTATTTCGTTAGTGATGTGGTGAATGTGTATCATATAACTTTTCTACTAATTTAATAAAATTTTCAAAATTATTTTTCAATAGTGTATTTGAAAGGTTATTTTCAAAAGGAAACAAAATGTTTAATCTTTTGTGTGAGTTTGAATGAAAATTTGAGTCTTGTTAATTTTTTTGTTTTTCATTAGGGAATTATGAATGCCTCTTTCTAAAATAATTAGACATGGTTATTTCTAAATAGAGGGTTCTAACTATTTTTTCATTAAAAATATTAAATGTTTATAGAATGTGGGTCTAGTATGTTAATCTATTTATATTTCAATCAATAATTAATGGAATTTATTTTGAATGGAATGTCAAAAAATCACTGATAAAATCATAATAGGCATAATTCTTTTCACACCCTGTATACACCTATGGGTATATACATTCATAAAATCTTTATAAAAACCTTTTTGATGACCTTATTTGTTAACATCCCTTATTAACATCAATAAATTTTCTTCTAAAATATGTACATTTAGATTTGATAGTCATTTGTAAAAATGTTTTCTTTATGGACACCAACTGATACCACAATAAAATTTAATATTATGACATTTATACAAATACATTGCTCTCATGTTTTGTACATTTGATATAATAGAGCATCTTTTCACTGATTCAACAAACGATATAAATTTCCAAAAAACATCATCATATTTATAGTATCATAACTTATTAGTATAAAAAAAATTAAGAAAACTAGTTCCTCCACCTTTCACCTTATGAAAATATCTTATTCTTTTTAACCCACTAATAACACATCGATACTCTACATAATTTGAAATGTTTTTTAATATAGAATTTTCCATAAAAACTATTTTATCCCTCTTTCTACTAAAGAAACTTCATTATATTTTTAACTAAAGATGACGAAAAGATATCTTCAGAACTCATGAAAGTAATAACTTTTGAATAGAAAGGAATTACTATATTTCTTCTAGAACATTATTTCTAATGGAACCATGTAAACTTGTTAAGAAAAAATTTTAGCATAAAACTTATACAAATGAGTTTGATTAGGAAATCATTATTTGATGTAATTGGTTAAAAAAATTATATGATCTTATATTTATCAAATTTTCTTAGTTTTAGAACAATATAAAGTGTTGTTATTTTTGTTAAGACAAAAATAAGACAATCCAACATTTATTTTTATTATAGGCCAATAAATTTTTTAATAAAAATCTCCAACACCATTGAAAAATCATTCTTCCATATTTGTCCCAACAATCTCCCTCTATGTATTTAGTTGTCAAAAAATAAGATAAGTCAATAAAAATTATACCCTAAGAAATGGATTAATTATCCAAAAATTCTATGACAACATGATTAAAATTTATGTAATAAAAAAAGTCTTTGAATAGTTTTACTATACTATCCAAAATATGTTATTTAGGAAAATTTCATCATATCACTTTTCTAAAGATAATTTTTCCATAAAACTCTTGTTTTCTCAACCTTTTGAATTTTTTCATCCTAAAAATATATCTTACTTACTCTTCAACCAACTATTAAAATAATTCATAAAATATGAAATTAAAACTTCCCACTTTTAAAAACTCTTCCTAAGTATTTGTCTGCTGTAAATGGTTAATCACATAATAATGGATATATTTATGTAACATATTTTTAATCCCTATTGAAGAAGCTTTCCAAAGACAAGATGATTTAGTGAAAAGAACTTATTCATAATCATATATTGAGGGAGATGGATTCCAATTTTCAACCTCCACTTATGAAATGTTTCCTTCAGAAATGGTTTAGTGAATATATTCACAACATTCTCCATTTTAGGAACATAATCCTGAATTAGTATATTGTTCTACACAAGATCATTGATGAAGTGATATTTGATATAAATATTCTTTGAATGTGATTTTTGCATTGGATTTTTAGTGAAATTTAGATTGATTTTACTATTAAAACCTTAGAGTTGGGGTAACATCACTTCTACCAAAAATCATCTAAATAATTATTAATCGATATAAGTTGTCTTGCAGATTGAGTTATAGTCACATAATCAGCTTCATCCACATTGAGAGTTACTAAATTTTTTTTCTTTATATGACAACTAAGAATAGTATATCCAAGAAAGAA
Organism: Viscum album; assembly: GCA_963277665.1. Taxonomy (NCBI): domain Eukaryota; kingdom Viridiplantae; phylum Streptophyta; class Magnoliopsida; order Santalales; family Viscaceae; genus Viscum; species Viscum album. Next base: position 686,042,489 of record OY728137.1, on the reverse strand, counting down.
AACTCCACTTGATGTGGATATTATATCATCAATACTTCTTTAAAAATCAACATATGTATAACCCAATAAATCAATATTTCGCGAGTTTTCAAATTTTGTACCAAAATTAGTTGTGCCATTGATATATCTCATAATTCTTTTTTCTGCCATGAGATGATATTATTTTGGATAACATTGAAATATTTCACTTAATGTAACCACATATTCAATATATACCCATGAAGATATCACATATAAAAAACTTTTAACCATTTTTCTAAACTTCTTATGGTCAATTTACTTACCTCCCCTATCATTTATGGGATTGGTTCCCATTGAAATTAATGTGGAAAATATATTTAAATCTTCCAATAAAAACACCCTTAAATTTTCAATAGAATAATTATATTGAGATAAGAAAATACATTTTTTTGTGATATTTTTAAACCAAGTAAATATTTCATTTCTCCCAGTATATAAAATTAAAATATCTTATTAATCGCTTTTGAATCTGTTTAAAGTGTTTCTTCATTATTCTCAGAATAGACAATATCATTAATATAACAAATCACAATATGGGAATTCTCTTTATTTTCTTTGATTTAATGATAAATAGAAACTTTTCCTTTCATAATTTCAATATTCATTATTATACCATCCAATTTTGAGTAACAAAAGCTCAGAGCTTGCTTCAACCCATATAAATGTTTATTCAATATACACCCATATATTTCATCTTTCTGAAACATGAATACACATAGTGTTTAAATATATATTTTTTTCAATCTCTATATTAATAAACATAACATACCATCGATCTTAAAAGTTTTATATCTTTGTTATTAAGTTATAGAAAGAAAGATTCTTGTAGTTTCCAATTGTTCTAATGGAGAAAAAGACTCATTCAAATCAAGGCATTTAATTTTTGAGTAACCATTATAAATCTGTAACTCCTTGCTTCATATCACATCACTATATCCATTTAAATTGTTTTGAAACACCCACATTGTACCAATCACACATTTATTATTTGGTTAGATTATAAATTGCAAATATTCGTTCTTCTCAATTTTAGAAAGTTCTTAAATCATAACATCAGTCTATTCCTTATTCTCTAAATCTTCATCAACATCTTTTGAATTGAATTGTGAATAAAAAGAAGTATGTGAAACTAGCCTTGATGTTATTTTGGACCGAACATGTTATTGTTAATCATCGAAGACTCATTAAACATATAATTTATTTCCCATCCTAGGAAGAGATTTATGAGGCTCTTCTTTGTCACTTGAGATAGATGATTTAGAATCTTCATGTTATACAGCTTCAAAATTTTTACATTCATTAAGAAATTTTTATCATTTATCAATTATAACCATTTCATATTCACTTTCATCAATATACACATCTGTATGTAAAATTTTAATATCTGATTTTTCAAGAACATTCACATCATTGGAATCAACTATATTTCATGTTACATTATTATTAAATTTTCATCCTCAACAATTGTGAGGTAATCCAAGGAAGATTCCATCAACACCTCTCTTATCAAAATTCCAATATTTTCAACCATGAATTTTATAATGAAAGGACATCCAAAAACCCATATCAGTTTCAAAAATGTAGTTTTTTTATTTACATTTCGTAAGGTGTCATATCTGAATTTAGAGATTTTGAACATCAATTTTGAACGTGATTTTCTACAATGATTTCATACATCCAAAAATAATGATAATAAATATGTTTGGTCAAAATTATTTGTACCATCTTAAAAAACTTATGTTTCTTAATTAAACAACACAATTTTGTTTTAGTGAATATTGTGCACTAAATTAATGAATAATTACATATTTTTCAAGATTATATCCACAATTTTGATTTTTATATTCATTTTCATTTTCAGTTCTTCACTTCTTCACAGAATATTCACATTCCTTTTTCGCACATCTCTTGAAACTATTATAAATATTTAGATGCTTTTATTTATGATTCAAAAAGACAATACATGTAATGTGAGTAAAATAATCAAATAAATAAATAAATTACTTATCTATATGTGTTAATTGTTTACCCATTTTACCATAAATACCAGAGTGTATCATCTCCAAAGAATTATTTTAATGTTCACAACATCCTTTTGAACTGAGTTTACAATATTATATTTTTTGGAGATAGAACAACAGCAGTTGCTACTTCTTATTATATCTAGAATATCATTGAAACTATCTATCTTTGTAAACATTCTCTTATTTCTTTGACACATATATCGCATCATTATATTCTATAGCTTCTTTTCTTCCATCATTGATATATATAATGATCCTTGAACATAACCAACTTTAAATAAGTTTACTTTCGTTCATTGGGATAAAAAAATTCCTATCATCTACTCATTTCACAAAAAAACATCTTATCTAAAAACAACTTTATTACATTTATAAAATAGTTGTGAAACACTTAATAAGTTTTGTTTTATCTCAATGACAAACAAGGAACTTTTATATTTTAATTCAACATCTCCAAATATTACTTCTCCAATCCATTTGATTCCAAGTGACTCATCATTGCAAAATTTCATAGTACCTTTTTTAAAATCATTCAATTCTTGAATAGTCAAATCTCGTTTCATATGTTAAGAAAAAATATATCCAAAATATATGGAATTTATACATTATTATATTAGGTAAATATTTTAAAAATAATGGCTTTTTTCATTACCTTTATCATTTTACATTTTTATATTTTGATAATTATTATATAAATATTTTTGTACCAGTAACATGACATGCCATTATTTAGTAAGATGTTCGTGATTTTCACTAATTTCACAAATTGTTTTCTAGGGTTGAAATCTATTTTCAATATTCGCACAAAAAATATTAGGATTCCTTATTTTAGTGGGTTGACTCCTCCATCAAACTCTCCTTCCATTTCATCTTGGGATTATTGTATTTTTCTTGATTAAACCAACACATATTCAACCAATGGGAAAACCCAAAAAAACCAATAGTTACCATAAAAATAATATATTCCACTAAAACGGCCCTATTATTTGATGTTTCATACCTTATTTCCATAACTATTACTATTTTTTACATCAAAACTTTATCACGCTTCATAGATTTCTTTATCTTTTTAAATTCTAGTCTCCAGTCTAACTTTCTTCTCAATATCAAAAGAAACAGTGGTATTAGTTCATTTTAGTTTAGAATTTGATATTTTAGAATCTTCAGATTTTCCAACATTGTATGTATTGGATACATACATGGTTTTATAAATTTTTTTAAATAAAATCATCATTATTATCAACCGTTGAGGATAACTTTTATTGATCCTCTAGATGATTAAATTTTTCAAAACATTTACCAGCATTTATAAAAGAGGTTTGGAAGTTTGTAACTATTTTCAATTTAGAAATCCTTTTTTGAAAAAGATCTATTTATTATTTCTTAACATTTATCTTCTTTTCAAGATAAACATTTATATTCCTATATTTATAATGATAAATCTTAAAAATTATTAATCTCTTTCAACAAGTTGAATTTTTCTCTATGAAATTATTCTTGATTATTTCTTGAAATTTTTATTTCCTCAATTTAATTATATCTCTTTCATGAATTAAAATATATTGAAGAAATTCATTCAAATATATTTTAAGAAAAATTTGGTCATAATTATTATTCTTTAAAACTACTTATCTTATCTTTAGTGAAATTTTCATCATTCACTTTAGTGATAAGAGTTTTTTAAGCCAGATTATCCCTGATGTTTTTATCTTCTTCTTCACTATTATTATCTTCAACAACATTAGATAGTAAGTGGCTCGTTTTTGGTTTTAGGGAAATGTTATATTTTTCTTAAAATAATACTTTTATTTGTATACATTATTCTAAAAAGAACTTCTTTACTTTTTATCATTTGTATCACTTTCATCATCTTTATTTTTCTAAGGTGAATTTGTAACAAAATTACTGATAACAATGCTAATAAATCATTTCAGTTGTAACTTCCCGCTGTAAATTCATTTTACATTTTCTAATTTTTAAAAAACAGGGATATAAATTCATCAAACATTTCACTAACCTCATCCTTTGTGTTAGATTCCCTAAATTCATCATCTTTAATAAATTTATTATATTTTTTTTGTTGGCAGTTTTGATGTAAATTTCTCGATCAATATTTTCTTCTATTTGTATAACATTATCTCTTATTATTTCAAACATGATGAGACTTCTTTTTAGATCATATAAATAAAGAATTTTAGGATATCTATCTTCCAATAATGAAACTATGGCATGAAAACTTTCAGGAATAATTCATAATAACTTTTACAAAATATTATAATCTTCTAGATTCTCATGAAGTCATATTATGGTATATATAATTTCATTCACCCCTATATGAAATTAGATAATAGATTCATAATTACCCATATTAATGTCATTATACTTCATCCTCGAAATTTGAAACATTTTTTTCTTAACTTTTTTTCCATCATATGCGTTCTTCATCATTTCCAAAATTTATTTATCTATTTCAACTCCATTAACTCCATAAAAATAACTTTCAGAGACTGATGAATGTAAAGAATTTTTGTCTCACTAATCATTCTCTAAATTTTTCATATCAGCATATGTATGGCGAAAATTCTAAAAATTATGTGGGAATCCATATGTCGCAGCTTCAAAAACATCATAAATAAGGGAAATATGATATGGAAACCTTACATATTTCAAAATAGGATTATTCATTCCATAAATAAGTAGAATCCCCATATTATTCACACAGTTCATAACATCCATATAATATTCTATTTTCTTTAAACTTTAGCAAATAAACCACAAAGGCAACTTCCCTCTTATATCAATTTAATAGAAAAAGGTGATATATGATAGTGTGTGGGAAATAATTAGTGATATTTTTTTTAAAAAAAAATCTTCTTCTTAATGAAACAAACTTCACCTTCTATTAAGAATTTACAACTTTCTTGAAAACTAGTATACACACACAACCATAAGGATCACAAGGATTTATATGGTTCAATTCTTTGTAAGAGCAGCTTGTCCATGACATGGTATATATATAATCCAATAGCACACAATACTTTAGTAAATAATCCTTCTCAAAATGTTATAGAAAGCACATAATATCCATACACTTGAATTTTTTTAATGAAAAAAATTTGCATGATATTTGTTATCAAAAAATGTGTATCATTGCTTTTCATAACAAATTTTAGAAACCATCACTAACATGATAAGAATATTTTTACTATTCTTATTTTATTTATTCACCTTTTTCCATCAATAAAAGACATATTCTTTAATTTCATTCCATACATCATGTGTGAACATATTTTGGGACTTCAATAAAAAACCTATATCTGATGGTTTTGTTCATAAATTTTATTCAGAAAGCTTATTAAGATTCAACTTGTTATACATAATCCTTCTAACCCACTAAATTCTTCTAATCAACACTTCAATAATACTATCTCTAAGTTCACCTGATGTAAAACCTTGTCTGGTTATTTCATCTGGTTCCTCTAGTCATAACCCTTCTGGTTGACTTAAACTTATTCCCCAACCAATAGATTCCTTGATTGGAAACTTCATACTCAAACATTGTCTTTTAGATCACCATCTAGTAAGTTCTTATATTAATTTTTACCAGTACTATCTCTAAATCACTTCTACATTTTTCACATGTGAATAATCACAAATTCTATGCCCATAATTTTTTTTATTTTTATAAAAACATTACATAGATTATATAAGATAATTCCATTTTTATTTCCTAGTCAAATGAAAACATGAATTTCAAAACTCCCACTCAAAACAATTCACTCAGATTCTTCTCAATGATTCTATAAAATTCTTGAAGCTTCAAACAAATTCAAACATCCACAACCTCCTTTAACATTTTTAACACCTGGAAATAACCCTGATTATACATTATGATTTTATGAATGTTGAATGATTAGCTCGATATCATCACTTTTAATATATTTATCAAACCATCATAGATAACATTACAATAGTATTTCTTCACAAAACATTTCTAGATAATTATTTTTCAAAAATTATATTTATTTTCTCAATTCAATGAGAATATATTTGATATTCCATAAAAGTATCAAAGAAATTTTTTTGATGTTATATCTCAAAAAAACATCAACTAGTGTACAAAATAATGAATTAAATATCTAATACACTTAATACAAAAAAATTGATAGATTTCCTAAATAAATTCGTATCTGCACTCCATCAAGTCTTCTTCTCATGTTTTTATATTTCCATTTGATAAGAATTTATAATAATTTTTTTATGATGGACTCTGATTGATACCATGAAAAATAACTATTTAAGATCTTTATACGAAAAAATACATATAAATTTTTGTACATCTGATATAATTTAGAAGATTAATTCTGATTCAGAAAAATTTAAAAAACATCATTTGATCTCTTCCCCAAAGAATTAGAGTGTAAATAATTTAAAACAATACATTTTCTACCCCATATACCTTAATAAAATATTTTCTTCATTTTAACTCACTGATAACAACTCAATACACCTTATCTTTCAAATGTTCTTGAATATGTCCTTGTAAACACTAAATTGTTATTCTCATATCTAGATAAGGAACATTCTTTTATTATAAAATCAAGATTATTACATGATATTTTTAAAACTCACAAAATTTAGAACATGTGAATAGTAATGAATCCCCATATTTCATATCCAACATTCAATCTTTTGATTCTATGTAAACTTAATATGATAAAAATTAATCATAAAACATCAACTGTTGGACTTGATTAGAAAATCACCATCTGATGGACTTGGTTATGAAATAATCATCTGATCCTATGTTCATCCAATGTCATTTTTTATTAAACATTATAAAGTGATAGTATTTTATATTAAGATGGAAAAAGATATTCCTACCTTCCTTTTTTATAAGACAACAAAAAAAATTCTTATCAACTTCCATCATTATCAAAAACCCCTTCAGTAATTTTGCTCCCAAAAAATAAGTAATCCTGATGGACGAGATGTGGGAGATGAATAATGGAAGCTTACTAATTTTATATGTTATAATAATATGACTTTCCCAAGAATATCCAATGAAAAATAATAGTATTGATTAATTGGTAATTTTAATGAAAAATCAAAACATAATCATATATAAATGGTAAAAATTCTATAAATATGTTCATACTTGAAATAATTTTATAAATAAAATATCTCAAAAAAGGTATATTGGAATCTTCTCATTATAGTTCCAACAAATTTATTATTTAGCAACCAATGTAGTAGTAATATTTCAATAAAGGATTATTAAGGGATATTTTTAGTGTTCTAGTATATTTGGAAATAAATCACATAGTTTATAGCACAACATGTCTCTAATATGTCTAATATTGGGGTATGAACTAAGGGGAGAGAATGAAAATATATTAAAATTCACCATGTGTAATAGTTTATGGATAAAATTGAAGTTAAGAACAATTTTTAGAGATTAATATAATTTTTTGGAATGATTCATCAATGAAATAGCTCAATTAAGTGTTTTTAGACCTTATAACTATATCAAATCCATAATTAATGAATTATTATTAATAGAAAAGGAAAATTCAATCAATAGGTTAATGAGGGTTATGTTTCGTTAAATTCCTGTTAATGTGATAATCCATTGATTATGAGTAGTGTTAATTACTCTAACTTGAAAGGTGATATGAATGGATTAATGAATGTTAAAAAAATGAATAAGTAGATACAACATTTATAAATATAAGTTCATTGAAAATAAATGTGTTGGAGTAGGTAATATTATGAATAATCAAATAAACCCTAGTAATTTTTAATTTATTTATGGGAGGAAGCATAATTGGTGGAGTGTATCTAAAATTTGTGACGATATAAAGGTTATGATTTTTAAAGGGAATTTTTTTTATGAAGAGACTAAATTATGTAGTTTTGTTAACCTGAGGATTGAGAACCCAAATTAACTTGTTTTAGAATAGAAAGGCAAAAATTGATTTCTATATGAGTATAAAATCTGAAAAAAAATCAGGAACTAATTACTAGGAAATCATGTTTGTGAAAACATGAAATATTTTAATAGTGAATTAGTTGTGATAAATATTGTAGTATTAAAATAATATTCCATAACTATATAAAAGTAATGTAAAAAGGAGAATATTGTGAGTAAAATTCACAAGGTATGTGAGATATAGACTAGAAAGTCTTTATAATTAATTCACTCCAATTTTTGTGGACCTATGTTCTTGAATTTACTTTTTAAAGATATTAAATCATCACATTAATTAATTAATTTAATTGGATGTCGTGAATTATGTATATGACTAAAAAATATCATGATTTGATAATGTTTAAAATTTTTAGGGAATAACATTAAAATAATTGTTGTTTTTATTGAATGTTTATGGCCTTAGATAATGGAAATGAGTGTGAAAAAAATAATTTTTAGAGTATCTTGTAAAATATGTCATAATACCAGATTTCAATTCACTTTATAATCCACAATAAATGCAGAAACTAAAAATAAAAACAAAAGAATTTTTTATATAGCTAAAATCATTCTAATTGAGCCTCAACCAAAAAGATATTTCATCATAAAATTTATCACTACTACTTTAATTTTATATTAGAAGCTCATATTAAAGAATAATTAAAATATAAAACCCCATAAAATTTGGTTCAAGAAAAAAAAAATCTAGAACACTTTATAGTATTTTTAATTCCATGAGTAATTATTTTGGTGGGTTTAAATAATGAAATGTTTCTTGAGAAAAATATAGATGAAATATTTCTTGGTAATAAACCAAATATAATATTCTATATATTCTACAACAAAAAAACCAAGGATAATTGATTGTGATTAAGTGATAGTCATTAAAAATGAAAAAAAAACTCAAAATACCATTAATGTTTGATGATGAGGATGGTGTTTTCATGTCTAAAACTGTTACACAACATGTATCTAATGGTAGAATTGTGAATGATGATGTATATTTCAATACGTAAGTGATAAAGAACTGAATATGATTATTTAAAAGAAATACTCGAGGATAAGAAAATATTTTCATTCTAAAATCATCTTTGGAGATCATGACGAAAACATGTGAACAAAAAAGGTAAGTTAAAAGAACAAGTCACAGAAGTCTGTTTTCAAATGTTGATCCCCGAATGATTGATGAGGATTTTGGATAGAAAAATGATTTATTTTTATGAATAGATAGCTAGATAAAATTGAGAATAATATAACATTGGAGATTTTTCCCACACCTAAGGATTAAAACATAGTTGATACAAAATATGTTTTTAGGGATATTATAAATGAAAAAAAAGTAATCTTATAAGAAATAAGAAAACAATTGTTTTAAAGGGGGACTATCAAATTGAATGTATTTATTTTGATGATATATTTTTCCCCTATTATTCATCTTAAGGACACCAAATATTTTCTTTAAATTTCAATAGCAAGAAAAATCAATGATTTTCAAATTGGAATTATGTCTACATTTCTGAATGGTGATAAAAACAAAGAAGTGTATATATATATAATTAACAGTTTTATACATGATTAAGATAGTAGTAAAGTATTAAAATTATATAAGGCTATATATGGGATGATGCAACAACCAATAACTTGGTATTTCATTCTAGATGAGTACTTGAGAAGCATGGTATTAAAAAACTAATTGGTGGAAAGAAACTATTATATAAAGAATCCCAATAAAAAATAAATCATTTCATTTTTTATGTCAATGAAATTTTATTTTCTAAAAATGAAGAGATTTTTTCTGAATATTTTTCCATGAAAATGATTACGATTTTTAAAATATATTTTCTTATGGGTATGAAAACATTATAGGGATTTCAAGTTACCCAAAATATTGGTCACATTTTCAATTCTCACCAAGTATTACATGGATCTATTGAAGTGGGTTTGAATGGAATAATTAATAATTGTGTCTACAAAATCCATTTAAACAACCTATTTAGTTAGGTTAATGTTGAAAAAATGTGAACCTGAATGAAATAAAAAAAACTATTGGAACCCATTTTCATTTGACTACCTCAAGGCCAGATATTGTTTATGTTTTTGCTCATTGTGATAGGTATTATTAAAACCCTAAGGATTCACATATCTTGGAAGAAATAATAATTTTTTGATAAATTATAATAATATATGAATATGATATACTATATAAGAAGAATTGAGTTCTATACTTACATGTATTCACTGATGTTGATTGAGTTTGTAATATTTTCGATACAATTTTATAATAAAAGGATCATTCTTCATTGGTGGTAGAGGCATATCATTTCTTTCAAAAACAAATAATATATTACATTATATTCAATTGAGGCTAATTATGTTGTTTATCACTAGCTATCTATACATACGATTTAGATAAAAACTCAATGCGGGAACATGAATTTTATAGTTAAGTATCTTGGTTTTATTGAATGTGTCCATTAATGTTCGATAACTTTTTTCAATAATCCAACTCAATATTCAATATTAGACTACATTGATACTAAATATAATTTTCTAAATGGGATTGTTTCTAGAGGTAACATAATTTTGAAATTTTTACGATCCATGGAGAAAAATTATAACATCCATACAAAACCACATTCAATTGAGGACTTTGAGAATTTGAGATAGAAAATGTTATTCAAAACACTCCCTAAAAATATTGAGGAATGTTATCTTAGTTTCACTAACCATTTTTATATGTTTTTCATTGGAAATAAGTGGAAGATTCTATCTATAAGGGGGACATTATTATATTTGAATTCCTTGAAATAGTTCATCCAATGTGTGTAAGAAGATGGTTAAAAATATATATTATATTTCATGATATAATATTTTGAGTTTTAATAACATATTGAATTTTTTTATAGAAATAATTAATTTCTAAATTAATCAATATTTTTTTTCTACATTTAGTTATCCCACATATACTTAGTGTTGATTGATTCATGTCTCACTACTTTTATGAAGTTGACAAAACCCCATTAAAAATATATCTTTATCATTATTAAGGGGGAAAATATTTTTAAAATTTAAAATTACATTCATAGATTGAGGGGTGGTTAAAATTATGTTTTCAAAAAGATTTATTGAGATTTAATGTGAAATGAAATATATAGTATTGAAAAGAAAACCAAAGGGGGATTATTAAATCTATTTAAGGATGATGTTTTATTTTTTTCAATACATTTGAGTTTGGTTTGATATATTTAATTTAATATTAATTAAGATGAAATTACCTAAGAAGTATTGAGATAAATGTTAAATATATTTTTTTGTTCTGTTGAAGATGTTTTATAATTGCGAGGTGGAGTTGGAATTTTGGAGAAGGAATACGTATAATAATAAATGTTTTAAAATATCAAAGGGAATGAAATCACTAAGATACATAATATATTTTTTATATGCATAATATATTTAAAATGATATGCAATATTATCTCTAATATGTAATATCAATCAAAATTATCAGATATAGAAAAAAAAATATCCCTAGTATATGTAGCATATTTTAAATGAAATGTATGATATTCAATGTGATGCATAAGATATTATAAATCATAATAATATATTTCTTAGAATAAAATATTTATTCCATGAGGGTTATATTGTAGTGAATAAAATTAATGACTCCACTATAATATATAGAATATTATAGTTGATAAAAAATATCCTTTAGGGTGATATGAAACATTACACCAGATTGAAAATTGTACAAGTACATGATCTCATTGTTGTTATACATAATAAAATTATTTCTTATGAAAGATCATGCTATTTGGAAAAAATGTGAGAATTTAAGAGATATAAATGTGATAATGCAGATCTATTGTTCAATTAATACATATCAATATGATGATGAATATTAAATAGTGATTCAATCGATCAATTGTGGATATTTAAAATTGGAAGAATATGATAATATTAAAAAAATAAATCTTGATTATTATGAGATCATTTTTAAAGATCAAAAGCTGGAGGAGTTCTCAATAATATTCATGATCATTTTATTAGAGGGTCTTGAGTAATTATTGAAAATTAGTTGTGAATTTTTGGAGGAAGACCTATGAGGCTGATTGAGTGTTTTTTTGGATATAGAATTATGGGGATGAAATCAAGATGGTTTTTCTTAGGAATATAAATTTATAATATCCTAATTTTCATGTGTTAAATTCATATTTACATTTTTTTATTATGTGTATATATTCTGATCTTAAGGCTACAAAGATAAAACGATGAAGAATGAGATGATGTAAATGAGATAATAATGTAATATTTCAAAATGAATATTTTGAGAAGAGAAAAACTCACTGATATTATTGTATAAGTATAGAAGTAAGAAGATTAGATCAGATATTCCATTTGTGGATTATAATTATAAGGGTGACCATTCTTCAAGAATTATTCTATTATCACTTTATGTATCTAGTTGATTCTTTTTTTTAACTTGTTTGATCTCTAAATTTAAGCATGTTCAAGGATATAACCTTTATTGTAAATTTTTCTTGACAAAACAAGAATATCAATTTGTTAGTGGTATGAAATCCACCATACAGTAGGGAAAAAATAATAAAAAATAATGGTAAACACATTAAAAAATATATTTTGTCATATTCAACTTGTATAAACTCTTATGATTTAGAGATATTGTTTCTAAATAATAAGGATAGTATTAATGATTTTTTAAAAAAGTTATAAAAACTAATTAAACATCCTCTTATGATTATTTACATCACCGAGGGATGCTTTCACCCAAATATCAGTGTGCAAATTTCCCATTCTTCATGATTCGTCATTGTCTTATCTATGTATTCACTTGTAAGATAGCTTGATCCGCAAGTACAAACTCCAATATATATCAACATCAATAAGTATAAAATAATATATGCCATATATATCACTAACCCCTTCAATGTTAATCAAAATTGACTTATCATCTCCATTAAAAAGGTAGATCTCAACATGTATCTATCTATCTCACCTCATCCCATCAAAAAGTTTATTACCACAATCATATATACATCACATATAATGGGTCTATAAGAATAACTATAAAATAATATATATTTTTATAAAAACACCATTGAGGAAACATGGCCATTTAATGATCCTTTTAGATTTAGCACACAAGTATGAAGAATATCCTCTAAATTCATTATGAACTATTTTACCTATAAATATGACTATGGGTTATATGGCATACTCATTTTTAGCTGAGTACTAATTAAATTTTGTAACCCTCTCGAAAATATCAAATTAAATCAAAGATCTATATTTGATATGATAAATGAAGGAACTCCATGAATCCAAACAATTTATTTATGTACAACATAACTAGATACTTTACTAATAACATTTAATGAATATAAAATAAGTTTACCATCATTATAAGATGATCCAAAATAACTTATACATTATAAAAGTGGGTTCCCTATACCTAACACAATAAGTAATTTTTGATTATCTTATCATGTATATAGATAGTTATGCATGAGGTATTATTTCCTTAATAGTATTGATAATTATGCTTCCACTATTTACACAATAATTTCCTTATTTTTTTTGATGAACATGTTATAGTAGTTCCTGGCTATAATGATAGCCTCTTGATACTATGAAAGTGATTTTTGATAAATTTAATACAGTTTTGATAAATCTTATTGATGATATATAGATGATGTATGAATACCATTTTCATGGAGATCATAAGCATCCATACAATCCTCATGATGTTCAAAAATTGTGATCTCGAGTACAAAAAATCATGAGGACTGAACTTCCAATAGTAACTGTAACACCCCGAGCTTCCACAGTATGCTTCTCTTTGAATAATACAGTAGCGTGTGTTGTGCGCAACTTCGAGTTCTAACACACACCACGACCAATCAAAGTAGCCGTTATGAACAGTAATACCTACTTTTTAAAATTTTATAAATTTTATCTCCCAAAATGGACTTCATTTTTGGATTCGGAGTATCGAATTTTGCCTAAGGTGAAATTTTTCTACTTTTCGGATAACTTTAATATGTTGATAAACAGTGAAAATTACTAAATTTTAATTAAACCCATCTTTTAAAAAAAAATTAATAGTGATAAACTACTAATTTGAGTTGAATTACAGTATATTTAGAATATATTTTTACCATTTAATAAAATGTTGGTCATTGGACATAATTTCACAATTAAACCAGACATAAACAAGTACCAATCTTTTAATAGTTATTATATTTTAAAAACACGTTTTTTGTTTTGACAGCGGTAATTAATTTTAAATTAATTTCTGCCACTACTATGTTTTGAATTTGGAAAAATTGATTCCATATTTGGAATCAGGATTTCCAAATTGGGTAAATAAATAACTTTTATTTTTAGACATTTTGAATAATTAAATCGGTAAATATTTTATGTACCATGGTTAAAGGGTAAATCTGGTAAATAATGGTTAAAAAATAATATTATAATAGTACTAAATTACCCTAAAACGTGTCCTAACCTTATTGGTGGATACATGTCCGACCATGAGAATCTTTGGGTCGATTTTGGGACCCCATGGAGCCACTTGTAGGTGATAGGGACACTTTATTTTAATTAAGTTAAAATAAATACAAAAATGACGTAAGCATATATATTTTAGAAAAAAAAATTTACATAGGTTTATATATGTTGGATTTTCGACTATAGATATTTATTAGAAAGTTAAAAAGATATACTACATAATTATATTTTAATTATAATTTTTAGACATTAAATATTTTAATTTATTTATGACACAATGATAATGAAGTAATTACCATAATAGTGACAAAATAAAATAATCGATATTATAAATAACCAAATAAATATAATTTGAGACATTTAATGAATTAAACTAATTTTCTAGGATAATATTACATATTAGGATTTATTTAATTAACTTTTTTCGAAGTTATAATTCTGTTATGTTTTCTACAAAAGTCAATTATTGAATAGTGTCAAAATTGACATAAAAGAGTTTTTAAAACAAATATTATATTATTAATTGAGATTAAATTTATAAAAATCTATGGATCGGCCAAGAGACTTATATCATGATATTTGTATCATTAATGGACCACTTGGGAGTCGCTTGGATGTATATCATATGTTTATTAACTATAAAATATAAAAATACAAAGTGACATGGTAAGTGTCAAACTAATTAACTAAGAGTTAAAACTAAAAGATAAGGTTAATATAATGACCCAAACCTGTCTAAATTCTATTTATTGAGTGGTTTTCGACCCATCACCACATTAGAATTTAAATATTCCACTTTGGAGCCATTAGAAACCGAATATAAATTTATTATAAAAAAATATTTCTAGCTTTTCCAAAAGTGCCCCTCACCCCTCTTATAAAAGGACACTCCCCCTTGTCATTAATTCACACCATCAAAGCCTTTTGGTTCGGCCAAACCCTGACCAAATACTCTCTCAATTTACCTCAATTCATCCTAGAGGCCTTTTTTAGTCATAAATCCATCTTAAAGAACCCTTTTGATCAAATCAAAAGGAAGAACCCGAAGACGAGGTAATGATTTCACCACCCTTTTTCATGTTCCTTTCTTCTTCCACTTTTTTTCTTTGTTATTACCATTCTAAAATAATGAATCCAGTATCTCCTATATACTGTAATATTATTATAAATATGTTACAACAATATTCAGTATTCTATCCATCCTTTTAATGAAATTTCACCATACGTGCGTACATACAGCTTACCGTCTCCACGTCGTGGTGTAATTGTTATTCAATACATTATTATTTTGATGGGAATAATAATGATTTTTAATTCATTTAAATAATAAATATAACATGATAACTATTCTGTATATATGATATACCATCGAATTATATATTATTTTAATATCAAAAGAATGATATTTTCGCTCATGCGTACGTACGGATTACCGTCTCCACGACGCGATGAGATTCATTTCCAAGTTCATCATTCATCGACGATTATAAAAATATACATTACTAATAAGTATGTAATATATGAATTAATATTTCTACTGGAGATATATATATATATATATAAGGATTTTTTTAATTACATATATTTTATTCACTTACTTCCGTTCAATACTATATGAAAACAGAAACAACATTTATGCATATGTACGGACTACCGTCCCCATGAACTGTGTTTTCCATTTAATATATATGTCTATTATACATATTTATATTATAAATATATATGATATATTTATCATGTTTTATATTTTGGAAGTATTTAAATCATGATCTATGTGATACAACCAAGAGTGACAAGTTAAAACACGTACGATAAAGAAAGTGATTATTACCCAAAATGTTAACTTAACATGGAAATTACTATTAAATGGGTAATATAAAGTCATAAATGAATCATTTATGATATCATAAATATTAATATGGTTATGGTATAATTTATTAACATACTATGATCTTCGTATAATAGGTTAAACGTACCCTCAACTAAAGGAAAGTGAAAGGTAAGGGGTTTTCATCTCACTCATTATTCCCGTGAGATTCATGTCATATTGCAACTATTTCCTTTTGTGTGGTGTATGTACTGCCCATAATTATATTCTTTGTGTAATAAACTTTAATTTATGTGTATTTACATATTCATTGTATGATACCTCTTTCATGGGTTGTATGTTTCGTAAGTTACCAAATTTGTAAGGGTTAATTCCACAATCTCATCATTATCCGAGATTGTTTATGTGTAAGTATTTACTGGGACATTTTTATCATCCATGTCCATTTTTCATAAAAATGATTTCAAAATGAATATTTTAAGGATTTTGAAAGGTACTCTTTATCAAGATCAAAATTTGAAATGTTTTAACGATCTATCTTTCTAAATCTTTTCAATTAATGTCCATGTTTTCAAAATGATTTTAAGAATTTATTTATATGGACATGAATGTTTTGAAATGATATTTCTTTTCAAAAGTTTCAAAGTGGTATGGGACACTTTGATTCAAAAATCTATTTTAAATTACTTCTATTATAAATGCATGACTTTTCAATGATTTCGATAAAAGAGATATTTCTCTCAAATAGTTTTGATTCCATCTATGTCAACATCCATTGATGGATTTTTAGCTTATTTGAAATTGATTTATTATGATACAAAACTTTTGTATTGTATTGAAGGTTTTGTGATATTTTTTACTGTGGATGTGTTATTTTTATACCATTCATGGTTTATGGAGAAATTATTGACATTTCGTATGCTAGTTTTAATACGAATGTTTATGTTATGTTTAAACCTTTTCATATGGGAATGCATTGGACATATTAAGTGATGGGTGGAGCCCGCTATAGCTCCATGATGCATCGGTAGGTCTCATGAGACAAACTAGTGTCTTGGAACAAGGCCTTGAAAAAATCTTATTTGTAGTCTTGGCACGAGGCCTTGGCTATGTGGTTATGATAGTCCGGAATTATGCATTCCATCATTATGAAAGTGGTTAGTGATATTGCATGTGATAATTCGATTAGTAGAATATCCATGTGAATATGTAAATGGAATTATTTCATTTTATTTCTGCCATATTATTCTAAAGTTCATGTTTAAAGGGCTTTTTTTTAGTTTTATACATTGCCTTAAATGTTTATGCTTATTTTTGAAAGTTTCCGCTCTATTGATTACCCTTACTGAGCATTTGAGCTCACCCCTTTATATGTTTTATTTTTCCCAGGATTCGAAGAAGTGTAATGTGATTGATATACAGTGTTAATACAAGGGAATAATGGCGTTCATAAAGATTATTTATGTTGTTTTGTATGTCTTAAAGTGAAAATTTAACATTCATGTATGTGATCTATTTTTCAAAGACTGGTAAACTGATCAGTCCTTCGAGACTTGATTCCTTGTAATCATGCCAATGTATTAAAATAATTCACTGACTCTGGGTAACTGGGGTCGGGGCATTACAGTTGGTATTAGATTAAGTTTAGCAATAACCTTGGAAACTAGACTTAGATAATCTCTGATTAGAGCACATAGCCCTAAGATAGACTTTGAGGATTAGTATATAAGAACTTCCAAGAATTTTGGTATTGTATAGATTTTGTGAGTTTTCCGAGCAATACATCCTTGTCTGGATACGAGCAGGTAGAGGTGGATCTGGCACAGATGTACCTAGGGGTGAAACCCAAAACACCGCTTTGAGCTAGACTCAAATGGGAACTGGTGCACGATAATGGGCCTTGCTGCACTCTTGGTTACGACACTCCCGGGGAATATTTTTAGGATAATTCTCATTTTCTTTACAAACCATTATGAAGGGATTATGAGTATATAATTATTAAAAGAAATCATTTTTATGATTATGGATTATATCCATAAACTGTTCAATTTGTGTTAGGTATTTTACAAGTTTGGTAATTATTCATTGCAATTCATAAACTAAACTAGTTTATGATATTGTATAGAAATGGTTCCCAGAAGAAGGAATGTGAACTCCTGTAATACGTATGATCCAAAGAGTAAGACGGATCATATCTATCATGGTCCTAAGCCAGAATTTAGAAGGGAAATAGTTTCCCACGTATTATCATCATATGAAGAAATAATATCATGTATTGATAAGATGAGTAAATAATTCTCAGAGTCCCATGGCTTTGAAGGGAAGCAGGAGAAGAATAGTATGAAAGAGAGAACTATGGATAAAGGGAAGAGGGAAAAGAAGAATTTTCCCATATGTGATAACAGTGGGAAGAAACACCCTGGAACTTTCCTGAAAGGAATGGGAGTTTGTTTTAAGTGTGGAGGAAAAGGGCACAAATTACATGACTACAAGGGTAAGAAAATGGTTTCAAATGTACAATTCTTCATTTGCAAGGAGTTTGGACACTACATGAACCAATGTCCAAGTCATCAGACTATGCCACAAATGATGCTATTGGATAATAATCAAGTTATGATACTACCACAAATGAGGAGGAATGACTAGTGTTCCTATGTTGTTATTTTAGAATTGTTTCATTTAAGTGTTGTATCAATGATGTACTGGAAATAAAAAAGGATTGTGCTCCAGTACTATTTAATTAAGGATTTGATATTTTATGGTACTAAAAAAAGTGACGGTACAGTGAGTTAGTTTTTTTTGGAAATTACGTGGTTTAAGAAAAGATAATCCTTAATATGGTCCTAATATTGAGGTAGTGAGTTTGGAATAAGAGATGGTTGATTTTGGTAATTCAGGATGTTGCGGTGTTTTAAAAGAATATATGAGGAAGGCGTTCACATGTTATTACCTGGTAAAAAGGATCCTCATTATGTTTAAATTCCTTGTAAATTTTGGACTACGAGTTTCGATAATAGTATTTTGGGTAAGTCTAATGGTTGGAATGGATTAAGTTTGAAAGGTTATTTTTTTGGATTTTTATAAAAGGAAAACACGCAGACCGTGTGACGACCCGTCGTGTCGGACAAATCTGAAGGAATCAAACCCACAACCATAGTGCAATTGGGACTTATCGCCTACCATTGTGCTACATGAAGTTTCTAGATGGTATAATGTGTTTTCTTTACATAAAGGGTCTGATATGTGAATTATAAATTCATTATATTTGGAACCCTATACGATTAGGATAAATAGAGTATTTTTGAGTTGTATTGTGTTTTGGGGTGAAAGATGAGTTTGTGGTAGAAATTTATTAATGGATAAAAGTCTAATTATAAAGTAAGTATATCTCCTAATGTTCTTAGACAATCTCATAAATAAATTCCTCAACATTAAGAAAAGGAACTTAGAACAAAAATGTTGTCCTAGATGGTACCATAGATCATCACTAATTTATGGCTTTGGGATTGTTGGAATTTTCATAGCCATGTTCTCTACCACTCTCCATCAGATAATTGATGGTTAGATTTCTCTTCCATATCCATATTTTCCTACATGGAACCGTAGTATGTGTTATTTTCAGTAGTCTTCATACATTCCACTCTTTATTTTTAATAGAGGCCTCATTAATTCATTTTTATATGTGGGATTTCAACTAATATATTTTTAAATGTAAAAAATCTGTTATCCTAATACCTTCTATTTTGTTGAACCAATGGTATTTTAAATCATCATAGATTAATGAATTTAAGAACCTCAATTTTAAACTTGTTTGTGATTGATGACCTCAATAACTACCTATAAATATTTACATTTTCCTCTAATTATGTGTCTATAATTTCCACAAAGGTCCTCCTGAACGAGATCAGAATTTTGTGGTGACCCTTTCATTTCTCTTTTCATCTTTTTAAGACGAAATTTTATTAACAAATTTTCCGATGTAGGTTTTTCCACAAACATATTTTCTATTTTCAACCTTTATTTTCAAAGAACAATATCAAATTGCAAGGACACAGCTTATTGAAGTAGGGGAGCATGTAACACCCCAAGCTTCCATGGTACGCTTCTCTTTGAATAATACAGTAGCTTGTGTTGTGCGCAACTTCGAGTTCTAACACACACCACGACCAATCAAAGTATCCGTTATGAATAGTAATAACAAAATTTTAAAATATTAGAAATTTTATCTCTCAAAATGGACTTCATTTTTGGATTCGGAGTATCGAATTTATCATAAGGTGAAATTTTGGAACTTTTCGGATAACTATAATATTTTGATGAATTGTGAAAATTACTAAATCTTAATTAAAAACAACTTTTTTAATCAAAATAATTAATAGTGAAAAATTATAAATTTGAGTGGTTTTAAAGTATATTTAGAATATATTTTTACCATTTAATAAAATGTTGGTCATTGGACATAATTTCACAATTAAACCGGACATAAACAAGTACCAATCTTTTGATAGTTATTATATCTTAAAAACACGCTTTTTGTTTTGACAGCGGGAATTAATTTTAAATTAATTTCTGCCACTTCTGTCTTTTGAATTTGGAAAAATAGATTCCATATTTGGAATCAGGATTTCCAAATTATGTAAATAGGTAACTTCTATTTTTAGTCATTTTGAATAATTATTTCGGTAAATATTTTATTTACCATCGTTAAGGGTAAATCTTGTAAATAAGGGTTAAAAAATAATATTATAATAATACTAAATTACCCTAAAACGTGTCTTAAACATATTGGTTGATACATTTCCGACCATGGGCATCTTTGGGTCGATTTTGGGACCCCATAGAGCCACATGTAGGTGATAGGGACACTTTATTTTAATTATGTTAAAATAAATACAAAAAAGAAATAAGCATATATCTTTTAGAAAAACAAATTTTACATAGAGTTATATATGTTGGATTTTTAAATATAAATATTTATTAGAAAGATAAAAATATTTAATACATAATGATATTTTATTTATAATTTGTAGTCATTAAATAATATAATTTATTTATGACACAATGATGATGCAGTAATTACCATAATAGTGAAAAATTAAAATAATTGATATTATAAATACCCAAATAAATTTAATTTGAGACTTTTATTGAATTAAACTAATTTTCTAGGATAATATGACATATTAGGATTGATTTAATTAACTTTTTTCGAAATAATCATTCTGTTATGATTTTTACAAAAGTCAGTTATTGAATAATGTCAAAATTGACATAAAAGAGTTTAAAAAAATATTATTATATTACTTGATATTAAATTTATAAAAATATAAGGTTTGTCCAAGAGACTTATATCATGATATTTTTATCAGTAATGGACCACTTGTCGGTCTATTGGATGTATTTAGTATGTTTAATAGCTATAAAATATAAAATTACAATGTGACATGGTATGTGTCAAACTAATTAACTAAGAGTTAAAACTAAAATATAAGGTTAATATAATGACCCAAACAAGTCTAAATTCTATTGGTTGAGTGTTTTTGAAACCATCCCCACCTTAAAATTTAAAAAATCCTCTTTGGAGCCATTAGAAACCGAATATAAATTTATTATAAAATAATATTTCTATCTTATCCTAAGGTGCCCCTCACCCTCTTATAAAAGGACACCCCCCCTTCTCATTAATTCACACCATCAAAGCCTTTTTGTTCAGCCGACCCCTACCCAAATAATCTCTTAGCTTCCCTCAATTTATCCTATAGGCCTTACTTTAGTCATAAAGCCATCCTAAGGAACACTTTTGATCAAATCAAAAGGAAGAACCCAAAGAAGAAGTAATGATTTCACCACCCTTTTTCAAGTTCCTTTCTTCTTCCACTTATTCTTTCATTGTTATTACCATACTAATATAATAAATAGAGTATCTCCTATATAATTTAATATTATTATAAATATGGTACAACCATATTCATTATTCTATCCATCCATTGAATGACATGTCACCATACGTGCGTACGTATGACTTACCGTCTCCACGTCGTGGTGTAATTGTTATTCAATATATTATTATTTGGATGGGTATAATAATGATTTTTAATTCATATAAATAATAAATATAACATGATAATGATTCTGTATATATGATATACCATCCAATTATATATTATTTTAATATCAAAAGAATGATATTTTCGCTCGTACGTACGTACGGATTACCGTCTCCAAGACGCGATGAGATTCATTTCCAAGTTCACCATTCATCGATGATTATAAAAATATATATTACTAATAATTATGTAATATATGACATAATAATTCTACTGTAGATATATATATATATATAAGGATTTATGTACTTACATATATCTTATTAACTTACTTCTGTTCAATTCTATATGAAAACCGAAACAGTGTTTATGCGTACGTATGGACTACCGTCTCCATAAACGGTGTTTTCCATTTCATATATATGTCTATTATACACATTTATATTCTAAATATATATGATATATTTATCATGTTTTATATTTTGGATGTATTTTAATCATGATCTAAGTGATACAACCAAGAGTGACTAGTTAAAACACATACGATAAAGAAAGTGATTATTACCTGAAATGTTAACTTAACATGGAAATTATTATTAAATGGGTAATATAAAGTCATAAATGAATCATGTATGATATCATAAATATTAATATGGTTCTGGTATGATTTAATAACATAATAAGATATTCGTACAGGAGGTTAAACGTACCCTCGGCTAAAGGAAAGTGCAAGGTAAGGGGTTTTCATCTCACTCCTTATTCCCGTGAGATTCATGTCATAATGCCACTATTACCTTTTGTGTGGTGTATGTACTGCACATAATTGTATTCTTTGTCTAATAAAATTTAATTTATGTTTATTTACAAATTAATTTTATGATACCTCTTTCATGGGTTGTATGTTTCGTACGTTACCAAATTGGTAGGGGTTAATTCCACAATCTCATCATTATCCGAGATTGATTATGTGTAAGTATTTACTGGGAAATTTTTATCATCCATGTCCATATTTCATAAAAATTATTTCAAAATGAATATTTTAATGATTTTTAAAGGTACACTTTATCAAGATCAAAATTTCAAATGTTTTAAAAATTTATCTTTCTAAATATTTTCAATTAATGTCCATGTTTTCAAAATAATTTTAAGGATTTATTTATATGGACATGAATGTTTTAAAATGATAATTCTTTTCAAAAGATTCAAAGTGTTATGAGACACTTTGATTCAAAAATATATTTTAAATTACTTCCTTTATAAATGAGTTACTTTTCAATGATTTCGAGAAAAGAGATATTTCTCTCAAATAGTTCTAATTTCATCTATGTCAACATCCTTTGATAGATTTTAAACTTATTTGAAGTTGATTTATTATGATACAAAAATTTTGTATTGTATTGAAGGTTTTGTGATATCTTTTACTGTGGATGTGTTATTTTTATACCATTATTGGTTTATGGAGAAAGTATTGACATTTTGTATGCTAGTTTTAATACAAATGTTTATGTTATGTTTAAACCTTTTCATATGGGAATGCATTGCACTTAGTAAGTGACGGGTGGAGCCCGCTATAGCTCCTCGATGCATTGGTAGGTCTAATGAGACAAACTAGTGTCTTGGAAAAAGGCCTTGACAAAATATTATTTGTAGTCTTGGCACGAGGCCGTGGCTATGTGGTTATGATAGTCTGGCATTATGCATTCCATTATTATGAAAGTGGTTAGTGATATTGCATGTGATTATTCTATTAGTAGAATATCCATGTGAAAAAGTAAATGGAATTATTTCATTTTATATCTGCCATATTATGATGAATTTAATGTTTAAAAAGATTTTTTTTAGTTTTATACATTTCCTTAAATGTTTATGCTTATTTTTGAAAGTTTCTGCTGTATTGCCTACCCTTACTGAGCATTTGAGCTCACACCTTTCTATGTTTTATTTTTCCCCGGATTCTAATAAGTGTAATGTGATTGATATGAAGGGTTAATCCAAGGTAATAATGGCGTTCATAAAGATTATTTATGTTGTTTTGTACGTCTTAAAATGCAAATGTAACATTAATTTATGTGATCTATTTTTCCAAGACCTATAAACCGATCGGTCCTTCAGGACTTGATTCCTTGTAATTAGGCCAATGTATTAAAATAATGCACCGACTATGGGTAACTGGGGTCGGGGTGTTACAGTAACCCGACATGTTTTGGTACTCATTGGTTGTTATAATATGGGAACATATGTATTGTCCTATCAACATGATAACATTATTAATATATACCATTTGATCAAATACTTGATTCATGTTGAAAACCATATTATTTATGATGTGTCGAGGTAGCTTCTAATGCATGCATCATTGGTGATATGACATTGATTGAATGGTTAAGATAATATTTGTCACATTGTGTAGGATGTGATATATTTCATTGAGTTATCCTAGGTGTTAGTACATATATTAATTCCATGGTCATTGTAGTAGAAGGTACGCCCATCGTGAATAGTCATTAAAATAAAATATAAATCAGGTAGGACAGTGACATAAGTGATTTATCCTTCTTTGTTGGATACCTTGAAACAAAAAGATTATATTACATATTGTATGTTTGTATTAGGTTTTGATTAATACGACTAAACCTTATCTCCTCAAGGGCCTTGATTTGTTTCAATATAATTCTTAGGGTCTATGAGTATGACTCACTATTATCAATATAAGCACGAAGAGTTTTACACATAAAGTGTATTAAAAATCTTAATAATTTCTTTTTAACTCATGTTTAGTACTTTCTAGGCCCCACTGTAGGAGTTGGGTTGTGTTTGAGTTTTAAATATCACAAGTAAATAAATAAATTCAAAATTATTCATGTTTATAATATTATGTGATTAAATTTATTAACTCGTTGTTCTCTAAAGTTATTCATTGAGTATAAAAAAATATTTTATTTAAGAAATATATAATATTCAAGTTTCATTAAATATTTTCTTGTTCGATTCCAGTCTAGTCAGTGACTTGAAATTTTATCATCTTAATTTTTATTAATTCTACATGTATGTGATAAATTTCTTATATTATTTGTATCATTTTCATTAGTTCATAGGTTTCAAATATGGTTTATTTTAGTAGGTTTAATTTAATAAAGGAAAAATTGTGAATTTTAATAAATTAAGCCAACCTACATAAGTAAAATTAATAAAAATTAAATGGAACTATTCCTCCACTAAAATTAATATAACATCAAATCTCACTCTAATGTTCAACAGAATGAAGAAAGTATTTGGGGAATCCTAGTCCAAGAATGTTGTCTTGGATTAAAGTAAGAGTGTTATCATGATCATGATTTCATAAAAAAACTCTTCATTTATTCACTCTAGCACCTGATGTATGATGATCATTGATTAAGAATGCTTTTGGAGTTTGTTCGGAAGATCAAGAGGGTTCCAACTGCAATTTATTCAATCGAAGATCATTGAAAATGAGTGAAATTTTATTCTAATTTGAATAAATTTTGTATGATTTTAATTTTTTTCATGTTCAATTTAAATCACATGACATCCTTGGGTTGATAACTATTTTTTTCATCAATGGTAATGAAATTATTACATTCTGTATAGGTGGTAAATTTTAATTTTAATATTTTTACACTTTCAGTATATACTAAATTTAAATTAGTTGTATGATAGATATCATGTGTTTAAATAAGTCAAATTAAAATTATTTTTGTAAGAATTTGATTAATGGGAGTTTAGATAGTCCCAAAGAGACTGAATATGATTTGATCAATGGTCTTATAGACATGAAATGGTCACATGAAGATAAATATAAGGTTTTTGGGTGAAAGTAATTAAAGATCTCACATGCAAACACATTGGGTGGTGAGGGGAAGTTCACCAGTGATGTCTATCGGGCTGGTGAATAGTCACTTGGGCAGGGAGATAAATTTCCAGGGAATTTTGGAAAATTAAAAAAAGGTAAATTATACATATCTATACCATAGTAGAAAAAAATTATTAAAATTATGTGGGAAGTAAAACCACCGACTATTTGTTGAAAATGACCCCCAAAGATTGTTGGACATGTAGATAACACTACCTTGTACTATAATATTTATAAAAAAATTTAATTTATGTATATGGTGATGTTGTGTCCCCAAACCTCATCCTATATCACATTCCTTGAACGCCAGGTGCACCACACTATTCAGTTGGCTGCTCTTCTAGTTCACACAAACTCGGATTAGGATTGGACATCCACGCCCAACCCACCATGTCCAATACTGTCTCAATAAGGGGATGAAACCACTATAAAGGGATTTAAAATATCAAGGGATCCCAAAAAAGTAAAAAAAATAGAATTTTTTTTAAATAATATAATTAATTTTAAAAACATAATTATTGAAATGTGAAAATATAATTTAATGAATTATGATTAGTTTGATTTATTTTAATTTCATAATTACTTTCTTCAAGTGGAATTTCTTGAAAATTTAATTTTATTTGGCATGATTACTATATTATGAAAGATCATGGGCATAGACTATCCAATTACTTTATCATATTTAATTTTTATTATTTAATACATATTCTATGTTTATATTAAGTATTTAATAAATGATTATCTATGTGTCATCCATCACCTCGTTATATATATCTAGGATTGCAAATCCATGAGTGATCTTATTCATGTTTATCCAACATTTTAAAGACCCTTTCACCTATGTTAAGTACATATATTTATATATAGATATATATAATGATGATGATAAAATGATTCATAGTTCATGTCCTGATTTGGTGAAATACCTGACAGGAGTCCAATGCATTGGTTAGGGTGGGAACTAAAACTGGAGTCCAATGTGACTCATGGAGTAACCCCCAAGGTCTCGGTTAACCCATAATTCTCTTGATGGATCAACCATTAATAAAATATCATGATCAGGTTTTTTATTCTAATTTTATTCTTGGTTTATTTTTTTTGTATGTGTAATAATTATGCAACATCACAAATATTAATGAATAAATAAGAATATATAAAATAGAATTAATTCACTGTGAATATTTACTATTTAAGAATGGTTTTGTTGTGAGTATAGTAACATAGAACACACATATTAAATATAAAATGCTTTAATTCACCTAGAATAACTATTACTACCTAAAAAATATTAATTCCATAACCTCATTCATAACATGAGTTTTAACAGAATCCCATGTATTTAGTGATCATCAACCCTAATTGATGATGAAACTTACTACCAGGGAGTTCTTAGGAAATTTTTGGATCATATTTAATAAAATTGACATCAAATAAGAATTTATATCTTGATTTGTGCAATTTTTTAGACAATTAATTGAATAAATTAAAAGTATTCTTTATATGAGATGAAACTCCACTCAATAGAAGAAAGCGATGGAGGTTAGTGTGGTTATCGATAAAAAATCCAACATTGAAACTATTCAACTACTATAATATCCATATATTGGAAAATGATGAATGGTTTTAAGGATTATTTCCTCTAGAATACTCATGAAATTGAGTATTCGGATTCTAGTAGTTGAGGGATTCTTGGATTTGATAAGATACTATGAGGCATTTATGATTACTAAATCCATTATTACTAATTATATGTAATCAAAATAAAAGTATTAATTTTAAAGGATTTATTTTTTATAAAATGTACAGTGATACCACAACCAAACTGTAATAAATATTAATAAATGAAAATGATTTTACCAATACTAATTTCCAACAATGGAATAGGAACTTACATATAGTACTATGATATTAAAATAAAGCTCATATTTAGGGGTCACTATTACCTATTGTTTCACCTCAAGAATAATGTGATGGTGAAAAGGATGATTATCGGCGAAATGTGGATAATGAATATGATTTTTACATCATAATTATATCATAAATTTATAATGATTTAAAAAATAAACATAAGGACGTGGTTGGTGATACCATATTTTCTCATCTTTAAAATGTATGTGTGTATAAAGTGAAGTGAGAGATAAAATAGATTATGATGGCACTAGTCACACATACATTGAAATATGGAATTCCGAATGGTTATCATGTACTCAATATGATAGATTACATTGATCCATAATAATAATAGAGATTCAAGATAAATCATGAAATCTCATTGAATTTAATTCTCTCATCCCCACCACCTTGTTTCTCCAGTTTTGTTGACAGTTGCAATAAAACATTATGAATAAACCTCTTCAATATCTTTTGTATAGGGTTTTCCAAAAATAGAATAACACAAATAAATATAATACATTATATATTGTGCTAAAAAACATGTAATTAAAGGAAAAAATACAATTTTATCCATTGGAATGTAATTCTATGAAACCAAAGAAAAAGTGGCAGAGCATTGAATAAGATACTATTTTTTCATTAGATTATAAAGTCCGCTGGAAGTGAAATTATGATTAATTGAAGAAAGAGAAATCATTAGCTTCTATAGGAGGTATATTTATCATTGCATGTAATATTTGTTCATTGATTTTTTGTTATTATATTCAATATATGACTTCCATATTTATATCCAACTACATTAATCATGGAATTTTAGAAACATTTCAAGAAGTAAGGTGAATTATCCAAGTGGATGGGAAAGGTTGATTCACATGTCATTGCTGATAAATCCATGAATTTTTATATCCTAGTGTATTAATAGATAAATATCCCTTTAGTGTTTTTATGAAATAAGAGGATATTATTGCTTTTGGAATTGATGTTTTTTATAGTAATTCATACCTTATAGTACAATAATACATGAATAAAAAATATCCAAATCATTCATCAACCATTAATATAAAATTCAAGATATATTAATACATAGTTGATTATCCCCTTAAATAGGATTGTATTAAATGAATATATTCTAATATCTAATTGTTTTAAATGCCTATAAAACCCATTTTTAGTTCATGTAAAAAATTGAACTTCATTTCTCATCAAATGTGAAATTCATGTTTAAAGAGTTAATTTGGGCCCAATCAATCAACTACTTGTGTAATTTATTATATTGATTATATGAATTTTATATTTTTGAATATGATTTAACACTTTTTTCATAAAATTTTATATTTTATAATCAATTGATTAATCATAAGGGATGACGGATATTTTTTCAATGAATACCGAAATCTATAGAAAAATCATAATGGGCCATCGACCCATCAAGTAAATGGGAATCCCAAAAATCAAGTCCAATTAAGATAAAATTTTATATTTAGATAGATAAAATTATGGGGATAATTTAATTAAACTATTTCCAGAGATAGTTTGGATTTTTCAAGGTGATCCAGGTGGTCAAATATATAGATTAGATTTATGGTGAGATCTGAACGCCCATAAAGTCATCCCACCATTTCGATCATAAAATATTAATTGATGATAAAACTATAAATAAATTTCTATTATTATAGGACACATTTAAGATCATATTTATCTTATATAACCCCTTAAAATTAGGTCATCTTAATTGACATTCCAGAATGAAAGGGGGGTGAATCTTGTCGACTTTCCTGTTCAATGATGAAAATTCATCTATCCCTTTATTTTCTCACACATCAATGATTCTAATAATTAATGGGGAGTGAATATATTGATTTTTAATTAAACCTAGAAACATTTTATGCCTATTTTATCTGGGTTTTGTGAAGGTATTTAGTGATTTTTGTTTTCTTATTTAAATTATAATTTTACACTTTTATTTTGTAATAACATCGTTAATTTTTATCATGTTTGTTTTTTCATATTAGTTTATTAATAAAAGTTCTTATTATTCTATTTTCAAAATTTTATTAATATAAGGTTGATTCAATTTCCTTAGGGATTGAATATATTCACAACATCGTTTGTTTGATTCTTCACATAATTGTGAATTGATATTTATGTCAAAGTTTTTCTTCTTCAATTCTGCCTTTATAAATCGACTTCCACCTTTCATTGAGAGCCTTGAATAAATGGAATGATATACCTTTTTTGGTTTTATTTGGGGGAGTTTCTTAGATTTTAATTGTATTTTATTTTATATTATTAAATGAGTATTATGTTTTTTGATTTTCTTTCTTTTAAATATTTTTTTCTTTGTCTTTTCGACTTTAACAGATACACATTTTGAGTAATAGTACGAACCAATTACTTGGAGTGATCATGAATGTGATCATATAAGTGCATTAGTGATTATCCTTTTATTGTCTATGTATTAAATACGAGTGTTATATTGTGAATTATATCATTGATTTGATAAATCTTGAACTATTTAACGTAAAATTCATAAGAAAACAATTACATCAATTCTATCCCTAACAACATCCTTGGATAAAACTATCTTATTTTATTTATTCCAATATTTTATTTTGGTGTTTTATCATTAGATTAAATCTACTATCTTGGGGACTTTATTATACTATTCTACACATTAAATTCAATATCATAGTATAAAACATCAAATCCCATCATTTATAAAATGTATGTGTCTTTAGGTTTCTTCTTCAGTCCCTATGGATTTTATCCCTACTTGTACATCAATGACTGCGTATACTAGTAGGATAAATTGGGGCACAAAAGTATTTTTGAGCAATTACTGGGGATCCAAGTATGTTATCTTAGGAATTATAATCCTTTTCAAACAAAAAATTATCTTTTATCATCCCCATTTCTACTATTTTTTCCCATTTCTATTTATTCGTGTCCAAGGAATCTCAAACCCTTCATTTCACCTACCACGATGGAGTATTTTAAAAATCACCCAATAATATTACAAATATGGAATAAAATTGGAAACAAATATTTTTATGAAACTAATTTTTGTAATTTCTCTCATCAATCCATGAGTGATTACCCCACAAACAGTGAAATATACAATCAATGGGATGATGAATGCTTAATGGATAAATTTCCCTCCCTCTAAAGTATGTTTTATGATATCAAACATAATTAATTTAATGATGTAAAAACTTCTATCTAGTGTAATACATTAACAATTCATGAAAATTGTTTGAATAAATGGATAAATTGAATTTATAAGTTTCATTATTTAGATTAGAAGTACAATTCATTGAAACTATTATGAAACCCATTCTCACTCATTTTGTCTATTCCACATCACTGATAGAAGAATATTTTCTCCCACAAACCTCTCATGAATTTACTGAAGAACCAACCTTTAGATTTTTTATGTTTGAATAATATCAAATAATTTTTCATGTCTCTTTAAATCATGAGGGAATTTATTTTATGAATTCACAAGAGGGTAATTTGATATCATGGATCTATTTTCCCGAACATTGGTCCATTATTGGTTTTTCATTACCAAAAACCATAGAACCATT
The DNA here is from genome assembly GCA_963277665.1 of Viscum album. NCBI lineage: Eukaryota > Viridiplantae > Streptophyta > Magnoliopsida > Santalales > Viscaceae > Viscum > Viscum album. The sequence continues at coordinate 686,010,717 of OY728137.1, read as the reverse complement.
GGGATAAATCAGAAACATTGAGTCCATACCCACTATAGAAATTTAAATGGAAAATTTTGGGGATGAATCATATTTTAAAAAGGATCCAACCCTTTCTAAATTTTTTTGGAGAAGAAATTGATTTTAATTGAAATTGACAATATTATTTATGAAATTGAAATCAACACAAACTCAAATTTATTTTCCTTACTTCCCCAATAAATTATCCATTAATATTTGAAAACAAATATCTTGTTGTATTCATTAATTATTCCCTTGAAACCAATAATTTAATAATGATCCTTAACATCTTAGGAAATACAACAAAACCAAATGGATCAATCATTTCGGATATTACATGGATCTCCCGAATCATTATAGAACAAAAGATTTTACATGACACAAATTATAAATAAATAATCAGTCTCAAACTTTTATAAGTGTAGAAATATGGGGTCATCAGAATGTGTAATGTTGGTATTGGGTATGTTTTTGGTCAAATTCGAGATAAATACATTAAACTAATCATTCTTTAAGAGGCAACATGGCTTCTAATTTTTTTAATTGTTTTTGTGTGTTTTTGTGTTTTTTTGTGAGAACCTCCTCAGGGTTTCTAATGAGATATAATGTCCCTTTATTGTGAGATGTATCATCTTATGAATTTTATTATTTCCAAATAAAATAAATAATTTCTATATTTCAAACCGATCCATTAATCATCCCCAAAGGTGTCTACATGTGATGTGAAGCTAACGTGAATAATTTATTATTAATGTGTCTTAAATTTCAAACAAGGTGGTCATATTACATGATTTAATTTGAAATAAAATATCCTCATCTATCTTCCCAATATTAATCTATATCTTCTATTCTCTTTTAACACTTAGGGCAGTGCCATTCTAAGTTAGGCGGTATAAAAACCCATATTTTAGGAATTTTTTTGGTTTTCATGGATATTTTAAATTCATAATCATTTTATCCATTAATGTGCATTATAAAACATATAAACTTAATTTAAAATGATTTTAATGCACATTTATGTTCATGAGTATAGTTTTTGGAAAGTGTGGTCTTTCGATGTGATTTTTCAATGTTTTACATTTTCATCATCTTAATAAAATGCCAAAATGAAAATTGATTGGATTTTGGGTGTAGGTTTCATTTTTTGGCCCCTTTTATTATAGTATAGGGTTCATGGCCACATTCAGTTTAATTTTAGTTTCCATCCTAAAAAATTTTAAAAAACATGTAGAGAAATTATTTTTCCAAATGTGTGGCGTTTGGAACATGGGGATCATGACTCCACTGTTTTCTTAACCCGAGTTAGGATTTAAATCTCTATTTTAGTGAATGTAATTGAAAAAATTATTGGTGTTCGGCACTTAGGGATCATCACTTCATAATTATATTGCACAGATTTAGTCATTTCAACTCTATTTTGGTTCAAATAAATCATAATAAAGAAAAAATAAAGAAAACGAAAAAATAAAAAAATCTAATATTCATATTAAGGTTTAATGTTATTCCCATAGAGTGCTTCCATTTTTCCTTGTGAATATGAAAATGGTCCCCATGTCTTTGTGATGCACAACACATCATCATGCTTAATTGAAAATGAATGAAATGTGAAAATGAATTTGACCAAAGGAATAGGTTTCGAATTAAGATATTCTTGTGAACCGAGATTGTGAGAAATTAATTTTATAGGTTTCTTGATTATTTGGAATGATGTATTTTTATGAGAAATTTATGTTAAAATGGTTTTGTAAAAGGGAATTAAATATCATATTTTTAAGTTAATCTTTTCTTAGGAGTATCATAACTCAAGTTAAGGGTCGTTATTAGCCACTAAAATAGTCTAATATTAATTGAATATAATTTAATATTCTTGTGTTTCAAATTCCAATAATCACCATTCTTAGTGAATTTAATAAATTGAACTTCATTGGCCATCACATGTGAAATTCATGTTTAAAGTTTCAATTTAGAACCAATTAATCATCATCTTATGGAATTAATTATTTCTATTATATGAATTTTTTTTCATATTATTTATCACTTTTTATAACATATTATCTTATAGGATCAATAGATGAATCAAAATGTAAGGTTGATATTTTTTGCAATGATTAAATAAATGTTTGGAAAAATCCTAATGGGACTTAGGCCCATCAAGTAAATGTGTCACCAAAAAATGAATCCCAATGAAGCTCAAATTTTAAATATAGAAATAGAAAATTATGGTATAATTTAATTCAACTTCATATGGACCTAATTTTTATGTTTTCATGGTGACCAAGGGGGTCGTATATAAAGATTAAATTTATGTCCAGAATTGAGTTCTCATAATGTCATCCCATAATTTCGATCATAAAATACAAATGGATGATATAACTAGAAAAAATTGATATATCCTAGATGAAACATGGAAGATAATATTTATCTAAAATGACACCTTTAAATTCGGTCATCTTCAATGACATACAGGCACACCAAAAAGGTGGATGAATCTAGTAAATTTTCTTAGTAAAAGATGTGAAGTCCTCTTTCCCTTTATTTTCTCACCCACCTTTGACTCTCCTAATTAATGGGGGAGGAATTTATCGATGAGTTAATTACCATATACTATTTTAATTTCTATTTAAGGTGTCTTTGGTGAATATATTTTGAGATTAGGGTTTTATTCATTCAATTATAATTTTACACTTTCATTTTGTTATCGCATAGTCAATTTTTCCATGTATGTTTTTCATTCACCTTAGTTTATTAATTAAGGTTATTCTTTTTATATTTTTCTATTCATCTTCCTATAAAGTTGATATTTTTCCCTTAGTGAGTGAATCTATTTTCAACATCTTCTATGAGATTATTCACACAATAGTGGAGTGATCTTTATGTATTTGTTTTCCTTTTTCAATTACTCATTTATAAGTCTACTTACACCTTCCATTGAGAGAATTGAATTAATGTAAGGAAAATCCTTTTGTGCTTTGAGATTTTCTTTCATTGACATATTTTTTTCTTTGTCTTCCCGACTATAATGATGACAAATTTTGAGTGCTAGTATAAACCAATTAGTTGGAGTTATCCTGAAAATGATCCCCAAAGTTCATTGATGATTAGACTTGTATTGTTTATGGATTAAATTTTAGAATGGTACTGCAAGATTATCTCTTTTATTGTATACATCTTGAACTGCTAAATGAAAAATTCATAGAAAAAAAATTATATCCATTCTATCCCTAACAACATCCTTTAATCAAACCATTTTCATTAATTGTATTCATTAAAATATTTATGTGTTTTCATTATTTTATTAAATATATTCTCTTAGGTACTTTAGTTTTGAATTTTCAACATTAAAATCAACATCATAATTAGAAATTTCATAGATAATTCTCCATAAAATTTATGTGTCTCTAGGTTTCTTCTTCGGTCCTTATGGATTCAATCCCTACTTGTACTTGAATGAATAAAAAATTGGTTACACCCAAATTTACCCTAATTTTATAAGAGGTAATGAAGTTAAAAAAGTTATCTAATCTATAGGGACCAAAGAAGAAACATAGAGATACATACAGTCTATTGAGGATTGGCTATGAAGTTTCCAAATATGAGGTTGATTTTAATATGGAAAATAGAATACTAAAGTCCTTAATAGAATAGATTGAATAGAATAATTAAACACCTAAATATTTTAATGGAAAAAAATTATATAATATTGTTTGATCCATGTTTTTTGTTAGGGATATATTGGATTAATTTTTTTCTATTAATTTTCTATTCAATATTTTAAGTGGTATCATATCATAGAGGTAAGTCCCAAATATAATTATTTAATTTAATCCATACATAATACCAAGGATAATATCTTATTCCTCAATTTATAGAAAAAATCCTAAATTATTATCAAGACACTTGGTTATAATGTTTTAGACTAAGAGATAGTTTGAAATAATGGTGATTTAAAAATCTTCCAGAGATAGATTGCCTTGACCATGAGAACAATTCTATGACGAAGTTATATGTATGTTTATATACATCATGAGAATCATTTTTGAAATTTATGGAATATAAATGTGATGTAAGGAACATAATTGGTTATAAGATAGTATTTTCTTATGGACCATGTACTAAAGAATATCATAACCAATAATTCATCGATCCAGAAAATATAGAGTGGATTTATTCGTAAACTCATATTTACCAATACACATTAGAGCATTGATTTTTCTAAAAGAAGGATCACCGATGACTCTTATAATAATTTATTTATCATTAATATATAGTGATTATTTATTACAAACCACATATTTCTGTATAAAAACTATATTCATGATGTTCTAATAAGGTGGATCCATGATGAGTCTTATAAGATTTAAGACGAATTTTATTATTCCAATAGAGTAATGATTCTCGAATAGAAGTGTTATCTCATAACCATATACCCACTTAAATGAAAACTGGATATCATATTATTTATAATAGGAATGAAATTTATTATTCCATAATATATATGTTTAGATGTAAATATTTTTTAATGATAAGTTAATAAACAATGTTTTGTCAATAAAAACACAATTTCCATATTAGTTAGTTATCCTACATATACTCATTATATTAACAACCCCAACATAGAAAGGTATTAGTTATAACAACTATATACATATGATGTATGCATGTATCATTTGAGATAGTTGATGAAATATTGAGTTCATGGAAGCCAAGTCCCTGGATGCATATTAGTTTAAATGGGAAGGCCAAGCTCCACAAATATTTGTGGGAGGAATTTTTCATATGGCACATACAATGTGTCAAATTTAAAACCCTCTTGGAGGCTTTATATTAACTATTTTGGGTGATATATTATTCATATATAATAATGGATCATATAAAAAAGTGTAAGTAAACATGTTCTGATTGTAAATTTTACATGAATTCAAATATGGATAATATGTATCAAAATATTTGTATCTATTTTAATAATTTTCTCTTGTTTATTTTAAGTCATTGGTTTCAATTAATGATAAGGTGAGCATAGATGGTGATGATTGGTCTAAAAAAATTGATGATTATCAAATGGTTTACTGTGTTTAGGTATAATCTCTGACAATACCTTCTCAATAATCATAATGAAAGAAAAATTTGAATTATTATTTCAAGGTAAATTATTCAATAGTAATTATATTGGGAGTTTTCTTATCAATACGCGTTTCCTTTTGGAAACACTATGGGAGATGTCTATATAAAAAATGAATTTCTTGGTGACATTATATAGTGCCAATATGATATGAAAGTAGAATAATCCCATTAACGGATATATGAAAGAACAGTGATCGTTGAATATTGAATTAGAATGAAAATATTCCACCTGTATATAAGATGATTGTGGGAGCACCATGGTTTTCCAGTAATTTTTTTTGGAAACATATAGAACAAAGTAGTGTTGTTACAATAAATTATGTCAATATCAAAAGTAACTCTAATAATATTGACTTAAAGTAGTAAAAATTATTCTATGGAATGAGATATATTAAGTTATATTAATGGGTTTCTTAGAAAAATTCAAAATACATATACTGAAAAGGTATTGAAAATAATAGTATGAAGAATTTGAGAAATATTTTTCCCAGTGCCTCAATGAATATATCTATCTAAGGTGACATGTATGAGATATAAGAGAATATTAATATGTTGACTATAAATACATTCTCTTCATTAATGGATTCATCACATGTTTCATGTTATGTAATACATATGATATTTCCAATAACTACACTATGGTAGTAAAATATTAGATAAATCCATGTGAACTACATTGGAAGAAGTCAAAACCATCCAATAGTACTTGTAAGATTATATGGTATTTTTTCTATTGTATGGAATTAATGAAACACTAGTTATAAAGGGGATAAAACTAGTCTTATTTTGGATCAATTGATCTAGTATAATTATTAGGCTAAAGAAATGATCAAAAGTGTATCATTAACGTCTGTGGTAGGAATATCATCAAATATTGAGTATATTGTAGTTTCTAATGTTGAAAAATAAATATTATAAAATATTAAAATATTTGTTCCAAATCATGAAATAAAACCCCAAAACAAAATTATTATCATAATTTAAATTATTAAAATCTTAAAAAATCATATTGGACATGATATAATGGAATAGATAGAGGATAATGGGATATACTTGTGGATATAATTTATTCTAGAGTCTTTCTCGAGGATTTGAAGACATAGATATATAAGTATCCATTTAAGAAAAAATGGTAATCCCAATGAGTAAAGATATATATTAGAAGATATAAGACCTTATCATGTGAGGGCTTACATATTTTTAGTTAGAAAATGTACCCTTATGAATGCTGGAAAGTTATAATAATGGGTTTTATGAAACAAACCTTATTTGTAATTATGATTTCAATATCATGTATACAGATAGTTATGGATGACGTATTCTTTATATAATAGTTATTTTATTATAATACAAATATTTTACTAGTAATTTATATTGGTTATTTTCTATATGAACATGTTATAACATTACCTAGCTATAATGGGAACCATGAGATACTATGACAATAATCGTAGATATATGTCTTAAAGTCTATATACCTAATCTTGAAAGGAAATATATTATGTGTGAATTTTAGGTTTTGGGGGATCATAAGCATTGATACTTCTATGCATAAATTTCACACATTCTGATCTTGAGTGTAGGGGATCATGAATACTGACCCTCCAATAGTAATAACATGTGTTTAATGTGCCGTTGATTTTTTATCCAAATTTTTATTATTATTCTCTAGACCATTTATCATTATCATTATCAATATGTACCATTTGACCATGTAATTTAATGAATGAAAAAAATGGAATTTATATCATGGTGAGGCACATTTCATTGGTTGAGTTAATAGTTGTATGCCATTGATTGAATGATCAAAAAAATATTTTTCACATAAAAAGTTAAAAGATATATCTAGTTGATTTGACCAATATGGTTGAAAATTTTCTAAATCCATGGCCCTGATAGAAGAAGGTTAGTTTAAATCCCAATAATCCAATGTCCTAGATCTGGATCCTTACTTTATAACATTGTCATAAAATACAATCATTACAATACCAATAGACTTAATATTTTAGTATTATTAATTAACTAGACACATATTTTAAATTCAAATAAAATTCTAAACATAAAATACAGAAATTGTTTTCTCTCATATCACCATTATTCTATTAGATTATCCCTGGATATCATTCGTAAAAAAATTCATGGAAGCTAGTAGAAAATAAAATATAATAAAGGGGTGAGATAAAATGATAAGTAAGGGTAATGTAAAGTGAGAGAAAACCTGAATCAATGAGCATAATCAACATAGACATGTAAAAACTGAACACATTTTCCATGTAAACAATAAAATGACCATAAAAATTCATACATAGATATTTTATTAGTGAAAATATTCTATATATTAATAACTAAAATGAATAAGATGATTAATTTAAGGTGTATAATCTATCAATATGTATTTTCCAAATAGTTACTTTCAAGATCAATCCCCTTTTCTGTTTATGTATGTGGAAAGAAATTGTCAGATTTTTCTTCGAAACAAATGAAAAGGGTTTTTTGCAAAATAATTTTGTCTTAAGAGACTACCGATTCATTAGTGGATTTCATTAACCGATCCCAAAAACATGTGTTTCATGTCTAAATCATTCCTCATATATCAAATAATCAATTAAAAAGTTATTTTAAATTCAAAGTGTCACATTAAACTTTTAAATATTTGAAATAAATTTTAAATTTTAAAATTTGAAACATTCATTTCCATATAAATACATTTATAAAAACTATTTTTTAAAACCTGGTCATGAAAGATAATTATCTAGATGAATAAATCATTCAAATATTTAAAACTAGGTTTTTAGTTAAAAATCTCCTGATGAAGATAATATCATAGAAATAAAAATTAATCAATTGAATAAATTATGTGTATCCACTATAAATATATATAAAATAAATGTAAATACATCATAAGATAATCAAAAGTATTTTCACAAATAATAATAAAATGGTGTAATTAATGAAGTATAAATTTAACCCAATGAATAGAATTTGTTTTATGAAATCCCTTACTACTTTGAAATCTATATAATCGTATTCTACATGAATGGGTAACATTAATTAAATGAAACATTTAATACCATGATTATATATATATTCCTAATATTATATAAAAAGGGTATTATGAAACAAAATATAAATAATTGGCGAATAAATAAAATCTCACAGAAATAAAAGTGAGATGGGAAAAACCCATACACTACGATTTCCTTTAGTTTAGCTTGCTTTATCCTCCAATATTATTGTTTAATTCAGGTTATTAATTTATAATAAGACCATATATATATTTATTATTTTATATATGACCCCTTATATCATCTTATCACACATTTGTCAATATTAGTCTATTATTTTCATAGATTCGAGTGTTAATTTCATGGTTTTGGAGTTTGTTTTGACTTATTATATTTGGTTACCCATATGTGGATCATGATTTCATCATCTAAAAAAATTTATAACCTAATTTAAATATCATATATATTAATTATATACATTTAAATAATAATTAATGAATGGTGAACATGAAAAATGAATCACATGGAGTCATAGAGATGATAAATAGTACGTAAGCACGAGCGACGATATCAGTCCCTTAATAATTAAATATTATGGTAGTGTATGATATAATAATTTATCCATAATTAATATAGTATCATATTTATTATATATATTAATTATTTCCACCATTATACATATCCATGTAATGTGGTGAAGAAAAAAATTACATCACGGCATGGATACGGTAAGCTGTACGTATTCACATGTTGTGCTTTCATTTTTCATAGGATGGATAAATGATGAAATATAGTTGTACCATAATCATAATATAATATCATAATTTTGAGTATATAGGTTCATTACTTTATAATTTGAACAACTCATGAAGAGTAAGTAGATGATAACAAATCCTGAAAGGGTTGATAACGACAATTACCACTTCTACAGAGGTCTTCCTTTTTAACTTCTCTTAAGGGAACTAGGGAAGGTGTTTGGAAGAACCAAAACAACAAAAACATATCTAAATAATTTTGAAATATAAATGGGTAGGTTTTTGTTAATATATATGGATCAAATTGGTGTGACAAATTGATGGAGGAGGTACCCTTTTATAATTGAGGTGAGGGGAACTTTTGGAAATCCTCAAAATATTAAAATATAATAAGGATTTTCTAGAGGAAAAGTCATTAAAATTGAATATAAATGAATAGGGTAAGACAATATAGACAATAAATTATAACCTTTTAAAATATTTAAATTTTTATAATTTCTAAATAATGTAATAGAATATATATATCAATAAAATATCATTATTGAAAATTTTGATATTGTTCATTTAATTTGACTTTAATTACATCAAGAAAAAGTGGAAATTATAATATAATTCCTTAAAACATCTATAATATTTCTTATTGATCTATAAAATTCATTAGACACATTAAATAATTAAAATTATCTCAAAATTGATATTTTTAAAATTTATTATTATATTGTTTTATTGATTAAATAAATATTGTTTTAACATTGATGAATCATATAAGGTAATTGTATAATTTAAAAAAATTAAAAATAATTTTATATATTGATAATAATTTTATTAAGATCAAAAAAGACATTTATTTTCATTCAAATATTGATTTTTTCCTTTATGGATACATAAATGATATTAAATACAAGGATATTGATATTTTGTAAGTATCCATAACTTAAATAATATATAAGTTATTTTCATCGAAAAATTTCCATTTAAAAACTCAAATTATATCATATGGTAATAATTTTCAAATACTATTCATCCAAAAAAAAATTACATAATTTTAGGTCACATTATTACTCTTATCGTTTGACATTAACCCTTATTTAATTTCTTTAACTCTTATTGTGACAATGAGTGTTTTTTACTTCTTAAGGGTTAATATAAGTACTATGTAACTCCAAAAGAAACATAGATGGATAAGTTTTTAAATTTTAAACATAATTCCAATAATTTTCCCAATATTTAAATTTTTATTCATTTTATATCATTTAATAAAATAGTATTTATTTTAAAATTTAAATAATGTCAATTTTGACAGTATTCATTAGTTTAGATAAAAAAAATATCAATACACATGTTAACGAAGAAAAAAACCATTAATGAATTAATAATATGTCGAGGTTCTTTTATGTAAATAATTTTGTCAAACTATATTAATTGTTATATTTTTTAATTCATTTATTAGATATTTCCAATAATAAATAATTACTTCTTCATTTTTATGACACCCTATAATTTAATTATTTCATCCCTAAAAATTAAAAATAAATTATCATGATGAAGATAAATTTTTTATATAAAATTAAAATTTATAGTTGAATATATCTTCTAATCAGCCACATATTAAAATTTTAATACTTATTAAAAACATGAGCATGACATATTTTACTTTCCATAAAATAAAATACTTTAAAATGATTAAATTCATACAAGCTACTCCAACAGGATATAAAATAAAGCCAAAGATGTTTTTTGAAAACAATAATTCATAAAATAAAAAAATTACAAGTGTTAGGATAATTTTATAAAACTCCTAATATTATTCTTAACCTAAATTACATGACTTACCCATAACAGTCCGGATTTAAAAAATTATAAACTTACAATTCATATTGTCCAAAATTAAAAAGGAACTATTTACTAAATCCGGACCATTTGATTTAAAATATGGAATTTATTTTTCAAAATTTGAAACACATAATTTTTATAATAAGTTTAAAATTAATCCCATTGATGGAGTGACAAGTTGAGTTTTTAAAATGAAAATGTTGAAAATATTAAAAAAAAAATCTCCAAATTCAATGTGAAATTGAATACAATGACCTAAATTGGATTAAATGGTACAAAATTTGTCTAATTATACTATAAAACAATTAAAATTATAAATTAATGAAATAAATTATTTAGATGAAAAAGCCATTTTTAATTAAAATCCAGCATTTTTTACTACTCATCAAAACATGAAACTAATCCGAAAATACCAAAAATGAAACTAGTGTAAATTTTTATATTAATATTTAAAATAAGAAGTTAATTTTTTCAAATATATTTATAAAATTTTCAAAAATTATATTTAAAACAAGTTCAACATCAAAAGGCGGCAAAACTACATTTTTATAAAAATGCACCTTTTATGCATAAAATTGGATTTTTTCCTATATAATGACTAGAAAACACATCATATGAATATTGAAAATTTTATTAAAAATATAATATATAAATTTCATAATATGGTCAATACTATTCATTCACGTTAATTTGACGACTACGATATAAAAAAAATTTCATTGTCCATTTAAATTGGGTGTTGCATGCAATGTAAGCTTTCGAAAAGATTATAATTGAAATGAGAAAAAAAAACAAAATATTGGAGTGTTACATTCTCCCATACTTTAATAAATTTATTTATCTCAATTTAAAATTTTATTTTTAAAAATATATATACAGGAGAATTACTTTTTGGGAAATCCGAATCAAGAATGTTGTTAATAAAATATCCACATAATAAGTGGGAAGGGGAAATTAGAAGGTCACCACAAAGTTAAGATTTAAAATATGATAAAATTGGTGGTAAGTGAATTAATAGATATGGAAGAGATATATAACCATCAAGGTATGATTAATAGTGATAGATAACATAGTCATTATAAATTTAACCATCCGTAAATTTCTTACGAGTAAATGAGGCCATTGATTTATCTGTAAGAAAATTAAATGAATAACATTTTTTGTTCTAAAATACTTTTCCCATATTTGAGGTATTAATTTACTTCCTAGACTATGAACATAAGGAAACATACTTAATTCACAAGTGTATTATAATATTTTAATAAATTTCTACCAAAACCCATATTTTTTCCCAAATGATGAGTATTTAAGATGAATTTTTAAGGCATGAAGAATACAAATCAGCCTCAACAGATCACAATATCTACAAAAGTATAACTATATATTCCTAAAATATTTATACATTATCCAAAACCAAAATGGTTTAGATAAGACAAGTTAATTCCCTAATGGAAATATACATTTATTTTATGGAAAAGAACTGTAAACTTCAAAAATAAATAGTAATACCTATAGTTCAATATAGATAATTCAACCAATAACTAACCTTCCTCAAAAAAATTCTATAATAAGATTGATATTTACAAATCAGAAGTATTTAATCATATAGTCTTCCAAATAACATAAATCACTATTTATATCTTGTACCAAAAATTAATTACCTAAATCACATAATCTCTAAGATATGGTAATAGTTTCCATAAATAACATGAATCACCATATGTCCACAACAAAATCATATTTACTGAAAAATAAAATTCTACTATTATTCCTCAAAATATTCTATTTACATTAATCATATTTCCACAAAATGTAGGGGAATTATTTTTTAAATAACTTTCTCAGATATACAAAACCAAAGAGTTATGTTACCACAAATTATTCCCCAAATATCCTCAATCATGATTAACTCTGACAACATAAAACCTCAAAATGTTTTTAAATTAAATAAAACTCATAAATCCATGATGGTGTCTATAAATCCTGTATTAGAGATTCAAATTCTTGATTATATTTTATGATTACTCAAACCATAATACCATGGATGAAATACTTAACAAAAAATTATAATTTCAAGTATTGCTGATCTCCTTACTGCAAACATGGTTTCTTTGTTATTTTCTTCTATACTTATTCTCATAAAAATCTTAGGGTTGTGTTTCTTATCACTGATTTCATAAATCTAGTTCCAAAGGTTTCTACTAAACGTTCTCTGATTTTGACTATAACGCCCCAGACCTTAGTAGCCCAGAGATAGTGTCTTAATTTTTTACACTAGCATAATATACAAGATTTCCCATCCCAATGGACCAAATAGTTTAGCAGTCTTGGTAAACTAGATACATATTTAAAATTATAAATATATTTTAAACATGGAATACAAAAATATTTTCTTTTAGAACACCATTATTCCCCTATATTTACTCTCCATATCATTCATAATAAACTTCTAGGAAACCTATGGAAAATAAAACAAAAAAGGATGATCTAGCATGATAATTAAGGGTAATGTATAGTTAAATCTAACGTGAATCAATCATCATAATCAATATAAAAAGATAAATAACTCAACAAAACGTCCATGTAATAAATAAAAAAATAATTATAATGTATCCATATATTTTGTCATAGTAAAAACCCTATGGAGAGTAATAATTGAAATGAAGAAAATGCATAATTTTAGGTGTCATAATTATCAATATATATCCTCAAGATAGATACTATTAGGTTCAATCTTCCTTTTAGTTTACGTTTATGGGTTTAAACCCCTCTTATTATTCTTGGAATAAAATTTTAAGGGGTTTTTCCCAAATTATTTCATCCCAAGAGACTACTGATGCATCTATGGGCTTTCATTTACCGGTCCCCATCATTTGTCTTGGATCTCCAAAGCATTCCTCATATATTGATTAATCAATTAAAAATATATTTTTCAATAGAAGTGTCCAATACCACTTTGAAATATTTTAATTAAATTTTAAAATTAAAATCTAAAAACATTCATTTCCATATAAATAATTTTAGAAAATCCACTTTGAAAACATTATCATGAAAAAGAAATATTTAGAAGAATAATTCATTATAATATTTTAAATGAGGACTTTAGTTAAAAAGTATCTCATGAAGTTCATATCACAGAAGTGAGCATTAATAAAATGAATTAATTATTTGAGTCCAATTTAAATCCCCATAAAATAATGGTAAATACATCATAAGATAATAAGAAGTATTTTCACACATAATATTATCATGACATAATCAATGAAGTATAAGTTTATCCAAATGAATGGAAACTGAGTTATGAAATTCCTTGCTATATTGTAATCAGTAAAATCATATTTCAAATGAATGAGTAAAATTTATCAAATGGAAAATTGAAAACAATAAATATAAATATATACTTGAGATAATATAAAATGGTATGTATGATATATAAATGAAGTAAGTGGTGAACAAGGAATATCTCACAGAAATAAAACTGAGATGAGAAAAACACTTACCTTGTTCTTTCCTTTAGTTGAACATGATTTTACTAACAATATAATTTTTTAAATCAAGTTATCAATTTATACAAAAACAATATCCATATTTATGATATCATAAATTATCCACTTATATCATCTTTTCACCCATTCGTTAATATTCCTTCATTATTTTCACTTATTCAGGTGTTAATTGCCTAGTTTTTTAGTATGTTTTGTCTTTTAATTTTTTGATCATTTTATGTTGATCATGATTTAATTATATACATAATTTAAAAAGTGAATTAAATATCATATATATTCATTATAAAAAATTATAATAATTTTTGAATTTTGAACAAGGAAATTGAATCGCATCGCATCGTGGAGATAGTAGGTCATACATTCGCATGAGAAATGATATCATTCCCTTAATGGTGAAAGGGTAAGGAAGTGGATGGTATAATATTTTATATATAATGATTATAATATCATATTTATTATATATATCCATTATTTTCATCATTATTCTCATACATGTAAAGTGGTGATGAAAATAGTTTACATCACGGCATGGAGACGGTAAGCTCTTTGCGCGTACACGTGGTGATTTCATTTAATGAAGGATTGATAAAAGTTGGAATATGGTTAAACCATAATCATAATAACATATCAGAATATATATATATATATATAATACTTTTTTATTAAATTAAAATTTAAAGAAATCATGAAGAGGAAGTAAAAGAGAAAAACATGAAAGAGTTGAAAAAGACGATTACCTTTTCTTCACTAGAATTCCTTTATAACTTCTCTAAAGAGACCTAGGGTAGGTATTTTGGAAGAACAAAAACCCAAAGAACTTAAAAAATTATGTTTGGAAGTGAAATGGTTAGGTTTTGGTCAATCTGGATGTCTCAAATTGGTGAGAGGAAGTGAGGGAGGGGGTTCCCTTTTATAATTGAGGTGAGAGGGAACATTTTTTAATCCCAACAATATTATAATATAATAAGGGTATTCTAGAAAAAAAGACTTTAAAATTCCATAAAACGAACACGTTAAAAAAATTCTCTAATATATTATCCTCATTGTAATTATTTAATAATTTTATGATTTCAAAATAATTTAATAAAATATTTATTCATCAAAATATCATTAATGTCAAATTTGATACAATTCATTTAATCTAACATTAAATACATCAAGAAAATGTGATAATTAAAATATAATTCTATAAATCATCTATAATATACCTTATAAATCTATAAAAATAATTATACACATTATATCATCCAAAATATATCAAAATTAAAATTTTTCAAATGAATAATTTATTTTGTTTCTTAAATAAATACTATGTTATCATTGAATAATCATTTAAGGTAATTATATAATTTATAAAAATTAAAAATAATGTTCTATAATGAAACTAATTTCATTCAAAACAATATACGAAATTATATTCATTAATATCTTGATTTTGTCCCTATGTGGACACACAAATGCTATTAAATACTAGGAGAGTGACATTTTGTAACTATCTTCGACATAAATAATATAAAAATAATTTTCAAAATTTTTTTTCCATTAAACAACTCCAATTCGATATTAACGTTTCAAGGGTGTAATACTATTAATAAAATAATTATTATACCATTTGAGGTCACATTTGTACCCTTATCTTTTGACATAATCCCTTATTTAATCTCTTCAACTTTTATCGTGACAACATGTGTTTTTACTCCTTAGAGGTTAATATTGTTAGAATAAAATTCTAAAAAAACAATGAATGGATCATTGATGAAATTTTAAATCTTATCCCAATTAGTTGTCGAAATTTTATATTTTTATGAATTTTATATCATTTAATTCAATATTATTTGATATAAAATAACATTAATGTCAATTTTAACTCTATTTGTTAGTTTGAATTTTAAAAAATATTAATAAAAAAGATAAATTTAAACATAAACTTATAATGAATCCACAATATATCATGTTTACCCTTAAAATTCATGTATGACATTAATTATTTTAAATTATATTTATTTCAATATTTTTAATACCCATTATTTTATATTTCCATTAAATAATATATTTATGTATCTTCATTGTAAAAGCCATTAATTTAAGAATCTCCCCATATATTAATCTCCATATAATGTTTTGGAGAGATAATATTGGGTTTTCTAATCCATAATTCTATAAAAACTCTTTGTGTTAAGGTATTGGTGTTTCTATGATCATGATGATGTTTAAGAGCTCTTTTTCTCATGCTAGTACATAGAGTATGAAGGTTAATGATCAACCAATATTTTGGAGCACATGTGGATGATATAGAGGTTTTTGGCTTCAATTACTTCATGAAATGATCAAGAATAATTAAAGAAATATGTTTATGATGTAAATTTAATGAGGTATGGTTTCTATTTTTGTATTTATGTATATCTTAAATAATATATGATAATATTATTGGTATCTAGGATAAGTTTTATTAGTGATTATGTTAATACAATTGGTCTGATTAAATTTTTATTATTTTTATGATTTAATGTTTTCCTTATGTGCTTCATACCAATACCATATTGAATTATTATTTCATAGAAACATAAGAAATTTGTAATGGCCTTGGATCCATTACCCTAGAGACCATTGTTATTTTATTATATCAGTATAAGATATAAAGGATCTCATCTTAAAGGACCAATTACTTTAGTAGTATTAAATAACCTTATAAATACTTGATACCCATTTTACATTTGAATTAAAATAATAAATGTATTAATGGATAAAATTTTTAATCCATGAATTCATTTAATGAATTATTCTATACGTCCTATGGAAAGTAAACAAAATCAGGGTGAGCTCAAATAATCAGTAAGGGTTATGTATAGTGGATGCTATAAAGAATAGATAAGTCACAACCAATATAGAAAGGTAGAAAATAGAAAATAAATTAATTTTTATAAATAATTTGAGAATGAAATGAATCTATGTATAATATCAATATTATAATGTAATGTATAATATTAAAAACTGTAATTTTAAATTATGTTAATGATTAATATTTGACAACATGATACCTCTACCATCAAGAATATTTTACAAGTCATTTTAGAATCTATGGGTAAAAACCCATTCAATTTGGACAACTGTTTTTTCTCATGAGACATATCGATGAATTAAGGGGTTACCTAGAACCAGGAACCACCTTCCATTGCATGTCAAAATCATTCCACTTATATTTAATAATCAATTCAATTTATAAATAATATTTCTTATAAATAAATATCTGTATTGTGTAATGAATAATGATTTATCTATATTTTCCCTAGTAAATCAAATATTGTTAATAGTAAAACATTTAATGTAAAAATGCAATAATATTTAGATAGTAATCATATCTATGATATAATAATATGTATATTTATGATAATTTATAATTATCATAATAAAGTGAATGTTTTAATTTAATTTGGTGACTGTAAAATTAATCAAAAATGTTAATGTCAATACTTTCTATTATCAGACTACTCATAAACCATTGAGAGAAAGAATAGAGATTTAATCATTAAAACATATCATCATTAAGGAATAATATAAAAAAGGGTTATTATTGTTCATGAATTTAAATAAAATAAAATGTTCATTAAAAATGTTATTAAGAAAAAACATTTTTTTTCATTGAAATTCGCATTTATAAAACTAAATGTTTCCTGAATATTTGAAACTCATTTTTTAGTTTAAAATAACATTTTAAAAATATAAAATAATCTTCCATGTAATTAGTGTTATTGATGATGGTAAATTCCTTTGATGTAATACAATTTAAAAAAACAGTCTTTTCACATTTTTGTAAAAAGTAAAAAGGATCATCATTTAGAATGAAACAAGAAGATTCCAATTAAAAAACTTGTGCAAAGTCAAAAAAATTTAAAAAATATATTTTATAAATAATTATAGAATATTAATAATATATTTCAAAACATTTTACATAAAATTTAGAGAAGGAAGAAAAATCATTTTTGAGATAAAAGAGAAATAAATTTTTATTTTCTTAAAAACATTTACTTAATCATTTTAAAAAGGAAAGAGAGGAAAATAGTTTTATTATATGAAAATTTCACAAACAAATAGATTATAAGGAAAAAAATAATTGTTTATTATAAAATTATAAAATAATTAATTTCAATGGAAATTTAATCATGAACAATCTTAATTAAATTGATATTGAATCATAAACCCTCACTATTCGGTAACTTTTGAATCCTAACCAAAACACCAGAAATAACATAAAATAAAATATTAAATACCATTAACATAAATTGATCGATGAAATAACATTTAAATGAAAAAATAGGTAAACATAATAAGAATAAATAGGTACATAATGCCAAATATATCTTAGTGGAGTAGAAATTGAGACTAAACTCTTATAAATATAATAGAATTAATGTGAGGATTAGTTAGTGGATTGGTTATGTGTGTAAATTTTAAATCAAAATTAAATAATATTAGATAAAAAATAATTTAATCAAAATAAATTACAAACATAATTTCAAAATATCAAAGATAATGAAGGAGTAATATGACCCAATAGAGAGAAATTGAGTTATGAAATTCCTTAACACAAAATAACGACCATGTCAACAATCCATTAAATAAAATAATTTGTATTGAAACTAAAAATTCTATTATGTATGAAGTATTCATGATATAAAATGTATATGTGATTTATATTCTCAAAATAAAATAAATTCGGTGTATAAAAATGTGTCACAACAAATGATATCTTGAGATGAAAACCCTTACATCACGCTTCCCTTTAGTTGAGCACTATTTAAGCTCCTGTATAATATTTTCAAAAATATAATTTATTTATAAAATAACTATATTCATATTTATGTTATAATATATTATCCTCTTATAACATATTATCATAAATTCATTAATAATATTTCACTATTTCTCTTGTTTGTAGTGTTAACTACAATGTTTTCTCATGCATGTTTTTTCATGAAAAAATGGTTCTTGGAAATAGGATATACTCACATAATATAAATAGTTTTATTAATGTTATAAATATCAAAGTTTCTATTATATAAATTTTATAATCATTCTTGAATGGTTTATATATAAAATGAATCGCATCGCTTCTTGGATATCGTATGTCATACGTACGCACAATTGACGATATGATATCTAGTTGGGAGAAATGGTAATGAAGTGGATAAAATATTAATTCTAAAGAATAAATTTCATGTAATAATTATTATATATATCAATTATTTCCATCATTTTAAAACTCCATTAGGGGCCCTGATGAAAACTAATTACGTCATGTCGCGAGATTGTAGTCTTGCATACACATGATCAATAGTTTCGTTTCCCATTTTAGGAAAGTGATAGATATGTGTCATTGACATAAAATTAAAACATATAAGTATATTTAATATAAATATTTTATTATGTATTGATTTTTTAACAATATCTTAAGTGGTTTGAAGAATAAATAAAACAAAACACTCAGTTAAGAATCATACCTCTTCTTTAGACCACTCTTGCATGTCTACACCAATTGACATCCTACGTTTACTTTATGATCAAACCATGTCCTCCAAGATGTTAGAGGGGAATAATATAAAGTATTTGGAAAGCTATTTTATAAAAAAAATTAATTGGATATATGAATATTAGAGGACTGGTGGTGGATATTTATAATTGGGGGAGAAGAAACATAAAGAATTTTTTGAAAAGAAATAATATAATAATGTTTTACACACCAAAAATGGTTTAAAAATGAACCCGCATCGATCATATGTGAGATAAATTCTAAATAATTCCATAAAGTATAATTTATAGATGTTTCAGGCTATTTTTAACCCTATTCTTTTAATTTAACCCCTGGGTTAACCCATTTTAACCTTAACCATGATAATTAATTTTTACTATTTTAACGATTCATTATGACAAAAAATTAAGTTGAAAATAGTTTATAATAATTATTATTATGGTTCAAAATATTTAATATATTTTAAAAAATTAAATTCATAAAAGTTTCATAGTTTAATTTAAAATAAACCCTCAAATAATTTTGAAAAATGGGTTTTCAAGAATTAATTTTTTCAAGCATAAGAGAATATTTTTTTAAATATGTGACTAACAATCATAATTAGAAACATTTAAAATCATATATTTAGATATATAATATATAAATTTATCTAAAATTTCCATAATTATTGATTATTTTAATTAATTAGAATTGAAAGAAATAATTTCCTTATAATGAAAACTATTTAATGAGAAATATCTTTTCAGTATGAAAATTATTTTATAAAAAATTCCAAAATAAAATTAATTTAAAGACTATTTTGGTATTATTAATAATTTAATTGAACAATTTTTTTACCATTTTATTAAAAATTGGGCTTTGTAAATTCTTTAATAGAAAAATATAGATTTCAATAAAAATTATTATTTGCTCTATTCATTGAGAAATAAAACATTAAAAAAAATATTTTCCCAAAGATCATTTGGATATATTTGTTTAAAAAATGAATTTAAAATTTTCATATTAAATTTCTAAATATAAATATAATATAATAATGTAATTTTGTCATAAAAATAAGTAAAATCATTTTTGAAAAAAATCTAGAAAATAAAAATAAAAATAATTAAGGGTTTATTTCCAAGTAATTAATTAATATATTTTCATTTAATATGACCATAATATATTTATGATAATATTTTTAATCATGTTAATACTTTCCAATTCAATATCTAGCTTATAATGGTTATATTTAAATAATTAAATTTTAATTGTATGTCATTGTTCTCTTAAAGATTGGCGTTTCATGCTGAGAAAGCTATTGAGAATATTATTACATTAAATTAAATTTTCATGGAATTAAATTCTATATAGATTAATTAAATATCATCCTTATAATTTTATCTATTTTATCAAAAGTTAAACATTTAAAAATACATTTTTATAAACATAATATCATAAGAAGGGTTAATAAAAAAGACTCTTAAAAAGGGGTAATGGGAAATAGAAATATCATCAAAAAACAAGGATTCCAAATAGTAGGAAATTACAATGAAGTGAAAATATAGACATGTAAGGGGAATATAATTACACTACATTAATAGATATTGATAGGTAAAATGGTGATTAGAATGTTAACCACTACAAAATGATAAATCGTGGTGGTTTGACAGACCATTAATTCTTCAAAAATGATGGTAATAGGATAATATTTTTGTTTCAAAATAATTTTCATAGAGTTTAGAAATTCTTTTACCAATTAAAATAACAGAATATGAAAAAAATTACTTGACAAGTATAATTTCATCATTAAATATGTTTCCATCACATTCTCATCAGTTTAAAAAAATGAAGAGTATTCAAGATGAAGTTTTCATTCTTGGAGCACTAAAATTAATTATTAATTTACCACATTATCCTCGAGATTAAAAAAATATATTCCTATTGTCATTGGGTATTTATCAAAATTAAATTATATATTTTAACTCATACTATTCAGATTATATATTCTAAATGTAATAGCATTCATCCCAAAAAAATCCATTACATTAAATCTATGTGATATATATATATATATATATCTCTCTCAACCCAGTAAGATTCTGAAAATAATCAGTAATCACCTCAAAATCCTAACCATGACAACATGTATTCTAGTGGTAGGTGTGGTATCCTTGTAACCACACAATTGTTGGTTTATACCTCAAGACTTTACCAGATGTGATTGGTTTTCACCCAACATGTTGGTTTTCCTTTTTCTAAAATTATTTTTCTATAATTCCTATAACTTTCCCAATAATGTTATAAACACCCTTGATAAAAATATTATCATTAAAAAATGTTACCACTATGGTTTTCTATACATATTTTTTTATCTTTTCCACAAAATCAAATAACCACATATTTTTATTATTACTTTAACATCAATGATCAAATTAAACATTAACGTTATCAATACCATTATACTAAAGTATATAAATTATTAAGAAATAATTTCTCATAATACATTCACATTAAAGCATATACTAAACCAAAGGTTTTTATTCCTATAAATGTCTCCCAAAATATCTTTATTTATGTTAAACTCTTATCAGATAAAACCTCAAAAGGAGTATTTATGCTATAAAACATATGATTATAATTATACATATCATCCCAAGACACTTTAGGTTTATCCAATCATGAAAATCATATTAAGGATAATCTATCATGTAATTATTGGTTTACCCAAATGGCTCAAAGGCATTATTTTTATTTTATTATGGACAATCCCATTTTTAAGGGATGAATGGGAAGCCGTAAACGACCCATTGGCCCATGGCACAAGGCCGAAAATAACCCGCAATACATGACCCGAAGGCCCAGAGGCATTCCATGCCCAAAAAATGACCCGTAGGCCCAACCCACTTAAACTTCCCCTCCCTATATTCTACATCATTGATGACCTATCTCCCCACCTTGCATTGCTGATCGGCTATCATTTCCCTATTCAAAGCTGCAGGGTTCCTGGTCCCGATGGCGGTTTCCATACCCTCTCATTCTTCCAATCCGGTTAGCTCTCCATCTAGTGACTACTACTCTTGTTACTCTAATACTCTTCTGGAGCATGCTCTATATGAACTGGGCAACTCCATGGTCTCTGTGGCCCGAAGGGATTGAGGTTCGAAGGCCTTTGTTTTATTCCATTCCTTTATACACATAAAACATTTTCCCATTCCATTGAGATATTCTCAATGGTGTGTCGTTCCACATTTCTAACATGAACCCAATTGTGCTTTCTTTCCTCCATAGTATCCACCACCTAAGCTCTCAATAAACATTATACATAACATATTTGGTGATTCATAGATTTCATTAATGTGAATGTTATTAATTATATATCACCACAATTATTTTGGAATAATCAAAATATCATTCACTCTATTCATCATCCTTTTTAGTGGATCACAATCACATTTTCTAATACATTCAATGTTAATATATTTCCCTCTAGTTAAATCCATTTTATAAAATGAGAGACCATAGAATAATAAAATATAACCATATTGGGAGATAATGATAAATCATTCTTAGGATTTATATATCATGAAACCTTCATTAAAATCTATAACACCTTAGGTTTAGTACATATCATCCATGATAATTATATATTCAAATCCTTTATAATGGTTCACAAAGAAAAAGTGAATTAACCAATGAGTATCCCATAAGAGTGTTTAAATTCATGGGAAGTGAGGCTCATTTTCATGGAATGAGTTATGTTTGAGCAATCTCGATATTCCTTTTTGGAGTTATTTCTCATAAGTGAAACTATGAGAGAGTCACATCTACTTGTAATATCTAAATAGAGATGCAATTTCTTGGGAAAACAAAATTATCTCTACCTTACCACAACCGTAGTATATTATTATATGTGTAATATTATAATCAAAGTTAGTTTTAGGTATTTTTTATTAATAGGAATTTTCTTATATATAGTTCCCAAGGTTTCTATTAAACTTACCCTCATACAAATGATAAATACACTGACTCTAGTACCCTACATCAGGTCGTCATTTTGTTAAATTAGCATGAGATAGAAATTATATAAGTATAAAGGACTGATCAGTTAACTATTATTGAAAAACAAGATAAATACAATATACAAATTTTAATATGCGAATAAAATACACAACATAATAAATGAAAACATCAGAATCCATTAACTCATTCCCTAAATTCTTATTCATATCTTGGATAATGTAAAAAAATAATGGCGATATCAAATGCTCAATAAGGTTTATGTCCTGAATTATTATTCATAACTTGGGGAAAGTATAAAAAAGGGTGATATCAAATGCTCAGTGAGGGTTATGTATAGTGAAATTTTTCATGATTAGATAAGGTATAATCAATATGGAATGGTAAATAGGAGAAAAATAATTTAATTTCATCAATAACATGAGAATGAAATTCATCTTCATATTATATCAGTGGAATAATCTCATAGATAATATTAATAAGTCTATTGTCATTGAAGGAAAATATTGATATTGGGAATCGTGATCTCAAGAATCATGATACCACTATAATCAAGAGCTTTCACCAAAATGGATTAAAAAATGTTGATAAAAAGTTATTTAATTTAGAAAATTGTTTTGTCTCATGAGTCTTGTCGATGCATCAAGGGGATTTCTATAACTTGGACCCAAATGTCACATAATGTCCAAATCACTCCCAACATATTAAATGATATATTAAATTTATAAATAATATTCCTTATATATAAATATATATATTGATGAAAGAATAAAGATTTAACATTATTTTCTATAGTCAATCAAATACTTTTCATAGTAAAACAACACCTGTAATATGGTATATGGTTTAGGAAACAATCTAATATATGATAATATATTTTTCAAGTTTATGATAATGGACAATGATCACAAGAAAGTTAATGTTTCAGGGGAAATTTAATGACCACAAAATTAATCAGGAAAGTGAATTTCAATGAATTACTTGGTCAAACTGATCATATTCCATCAAGAGAAAAAATTATAATGGAATCATTACAACATATCCCTAGAGTTTTAAAATTAAAATAAAAGTTTTTTGTCATTCAAGAATATTAATACCATAAAATGATGATTAAAAACACTATTGTGGAAAATACCCTTTATACATTGGAATTCATTTTTTTTTAAAAAAATTTCCAGAATAATAAGAAAACCAATTTATTTGAAAAAATGTAATATTATATATGAATATTCAATGAATCAAGTGTTCATGAGGTGGGAAATTCTACACATGGTGTACAAGTCAAAAAAACATTCCTTTAACATTTTAACTAAACTTTAAGAAGTTACTCATTTGGAAAGAGATAAAGAGATTCCATTCAAAAAAATTCATAAGTAAAACATCAGTGAAAATTTCTTTAATAATTCATTTTAAAAAATTGGAAGTATTATTTAAACAGTTTTATGGAAGATACTGATAAGGAAGAAAAAACATGTTTGACCAAAAAGAGAAATTATGTTGGTTTTTCATAAATACATTTTCTCAGTAATTTTAAATACCAAGGATATAAAAAATTTACTATTAATTGTAAATTTCATGAATAAATCTAGTATAATGAAATTTAAGTGTTTTTATTAGACAATGAACAAATATTTTTCTTTAAAGGAAATTCTTGCATGAAAAATCTGGATTAGTGTGAGATTGCAGAATAAACCCTCATCGCTTGGGTAACTGTTGAATCATAAACCCCATGAATGAAACAACATAATATATAACATTAAATACCATTAATATTAATATATTTATGATATACCATAAAAAAATTATGTAGATACACCTCATAAGAATATTTAGGTGCATAAGACCAAATAAGTCCTAGTGGGGTAAAAATTGAGATGGAATATATTACAGATATTATACCGTTGAAGTGAGGATTACTCCATGAATTGATTATTTATATCAAATTTAGATACATATAAAACTTTTGGAAATAATCTATAAAATAATAAAAATAAATTATACACATAATATAAGAATATCAAAGATAATGAAGGAGTAATATGACCCCATGTAAAGTAGTTATGTTATGAAATTACTTACCACTTGCTTATTTTTATGTCAAGTCACTATTAGTTGAAATAATTTATATTGAAACATGAAAACCCTAATTTATGAGAGGTTAATTATATAACTTGTAATGGGGCTGTATATACACCATATAATTGTAAATTGGTTCATAAAAAAACTTGTTTCTCAAAGAAGGATGTGTTAAGATGAGAACCCTAACAACACACTTATATTTAGTTGAGCTCTATTTGACATACTATATAGTGTATTTAAACATGTTATTAATTTTTACCAGAACAATATTAATATTTTTAATATCATATATTATACTCTTATAAAATTTCATCACCAGTTCATTAATAATTTTTATTTATTAACCTTGTTTTGTGTGTCAGCTACTTTTTTCATCTGCATGTTCTATCACAGAAGTCCTGGTTCATGAGTATAATATATAGTTACACAATATAAATAACTATATTAAGGATATAAATATAATATTTTTCATTATATTCCTTTTTATAATCATTTCTTAATGATTTACATGAAAATTGAATCACATCGCTTCATAGAGATGGTAAGTTATATGTACAGATGAGCAATAATGTCATTTATTATTGTTTGAAAAGGTATATATTATAATGATATATTAATATCTAAGAATAATTATAATATACTAATTATTATATATATACATGATTTACATAATTCTAACATATTTTGATAGGTGGTGATGGAAAACGATTTACGTCAGTTCGTGAGGTGGTAATCCATTGTACACATGATCAATTATTGTGTTTCCCTTTTGACAGTGGTAGATATGTATATAGGAAATAAACATAACATAAAAAAATTTCAATATATGGATTATACTAAGGTGATTATATCATAATGGTTTAATAATATTTTAATTAGGTGTAAGAATAAATAAAACCTAATTTTTAGATAAAACGACAACTCTTCATCAGGTAGATTCTATTATGTTTTCAAAAAAATCCTTCCAATCAATACTAAAAATGTCGAATATACCAACAGAATATTCCAATGGGTTTGATAAACCATTGGAGTAGGATTTCCTTACCGAACGGTTTCACTAAACTGTTGGAATAGAGAATTTTAGATGAGTTTTACCCAACAATTTAACAAAACCGTTGGTAAATGTGAGTTTTATGAAGGATTTTTTAATAGTTTCTTAAAATGTTGGTAAATCATAACATTACCATTGGTTTTTTAAAATCGATGGGAATGTTTTCCCCTAAATTATCAGCATACCCAATCTTGCATCCGCGTGATTTCAGGCCTAAAGCAGTGACCTAAAGCAGAGCCCTCTAGCTCGTAAAATTATTCCACCAGATCCATATTCAATCATAAAGTTGTTTTGTTAAACACTTAAAATTTGTAAGTGGAACTTTATGTTTAATGTTTTTCATTTATTTTTTTCTGTTTTGATTTGGCCTAAACCCGAGGATCGTACGGTATGGTATACCCAATAATTGCAATTTGATTTGTTTTCTGTTTTTGTTATACACTTCAACTATCATGATTGTGTGAATAAACTTTATTTGAAGTATTTATAGACAATACTTTGTTGAGTTAGTGAACCATATGAATATATTGGGTACAGTTAGGGTAGTGGTGCAGGTGGTTTTCCATTTTTTAGTGGAGTGATATGGTAGTTTCTATGGACATTAGTTTACATTATCTTAACTATTTATAATTTTATTTTTGTATCTATTTGGTTTACTTTCATCCTATAATTATTATTTAACATATTATTGAGTTTAATAAGGATGTTTACATGTAAACCATCATACTATAACACTCATATGGAGATATTCTTAATAATAATCCATGTAAATTATTGTTGGATATTTTTTTAATCATATAAATGGGTTTTTATAAAGAATTATAATATATGAAGTTTTTAACATTGGGGGGGGTGTGCAGGAGGATGTGAGGTGGGCTGTGCAGGTGGGTGTGTGCAGGTCAGGGGGAGGGGGCTGTGCAGGGGGAGTCTACTAGGGTGAGGTTGGGGGTGTATGGGGGAGGGTGTGCAAGTGTGGGGGGGGGGGGGTAGGTGGTGGGGGGAGGGGTGTATAGTGGGTGTGAGTCAGTTGGGCTTGAGGTGGGGGGTTGTATAGGTTGCGGTGGGTTGTGCAGGTGGGGGGGGGGGGGTTGTGCAACTGGGGATGTAGGTGGGGGGAGGGGGGGCTCTGTAGGTAGGTGGGGGGGAGGGAGTGTGTAGGTTGGGGTGGGCTGGGTAGGTTGGATTCTATTGGGGTGAGGTGGGGGTGGGGGTGGGGTGTGCAGGTGGGGGGGGGGGAGGGGGTTGCAAGTGGGGGGTGCAAGTGGGGGGCAACGTTGTGATGTGGTTGGATGGGAGGGGGTGTGTAGGTGGGGGTGTGTAGGTGGGGGGATGTGCAGTGTGCAGGTGGGGAGGGGGTGTGTAGGGGAGGGGGGATGTGCAGGGGGAGTCTATTTAGGGTGAGGTGGGGAGGGGGGTTGTGCAGGTGGGAAGTCTTCACTTCCATAGTTCGCCAATAAACACAAGGAATAAATCCCTTCTAGAGATATGGATAGGTTTAAAGCCTCTATGGTTTTGGTTCTTGACTATTCATCTTGATGAGTAAGGCATCACATGATCTAAAAGTTACATCAACTATAGAGGATGAATTCCTTCACCCACAACACCTTTTTTCTAGAAAGAATATATCATTGGAAGGTGGTTGGATCCTTTTATAATCTTTTCATACAATGACCAGGGGAGGAAAATCTCCATATATATCCACCTAGTCTAGGGACCTACTACCATATTCATGTCCCATATTCATAAGACTACCTCTCCATGTATTAAATGAATAGTGATTCTATCTAGACATCACCTTTTAATGATATCCTAAATTTAATTCATTTTATGATGAAAAAAATATCGAGGAATCCATACAACTTCATATAGGGAAACACCCTTAATCATCATGCCATGATGTTTCAAATCTTACAAACTCATTACCATACATCATATCATTCCTAATAACGACTTATAGATATTCACTAACCCGTATTCCTTCCACCAGAATCCAATGCCCCAATATTTTCCCAATTTCAAACATGATACCATCTTGTTATCAAGTCACCAATCATATCAAATTCGAATTTCACTAAAAAATACTACTCTAATCCTTAACTCCCAACATTTGTTTTTTATAACATGAATGACAACCCAATTAAATCTCATTGCTCTCAGTCACACCCCTGTGGACAGT
This sequence comes from Viscum album, assembly GCA_963277665.1. Classification (NCBI taxonomy): domain Eukaryota; kingdom Viridiplantae; phylum Streptophyta; class Magnoliopsida; order Santalales; family Viscaceae; genus Viscum; species Viscum album. Next base: position 685,981,668 of record OY728137.1, on the reverse strand, counting down.
CTCCCACCAACGTGGATAGCCCCACCACCCCTATGGATAGCCACCCAATGCCGTGGACATCCCCCACCCCCCGGACCCCCCACCCCCATGGGAACGCCCCCACCCCCACGGATAGCCCCCCACCCCTTGACACCCCTTCCCTCTTAGACATGCCCCACCCCTGTGGAAAGCCTACCCACCCCCCTGAACACACCCTACCCCCTGGATATCCCTGCGACCCCTGTGGATAGCCCGCCCACACCCTGGACACCCTATACCCCTTGGATATCTCCTCCAGCCCCGTGGACATCCCTCCCACCACCTGGACACCCCCTACCACCCTGGACAACCCCACAACCTCGTGAACAGCCCACCCACCCCCTTGAACACTGCCCCCACCCCGGACACCCCCACCCCCCTGGACACCCCCACCACCTGGACACCCCGTACCCCCCATGGAAGCCCCCCCCCCCACCTTAGACAGCTCGCCCACCCCCATGGACCGCCCGCCCACCCCCTTGGACTTCCTATACCCATTGGATACCCCACCACCATAATGGAAAACCCACCAACCCCCCTGGACACCCCGTACCCCCTAGACATCCCTACCCACCCCCTAGACACCCCATGCCCCCTGGACACCCCACCCCCCAACCCCATGGACAACCCAGGCCCCACCCCCCGTGGATATCCCGACCACCACCTTGGACACCCCATACCCCCTGGACATTCCCGCCACCCTCATGGAAATCCCACCCACCCCCTAGACACCTTGTACCCCCTGTATAGCCCCCCCAACACCCCCATGGAAATCACGCCCACCCCCTAGACACCTCGTACCCCCTGGACAACCCCCCCACCCCTGTGGACAGCCCGCCCACCCCGTGGACACCCCTACCCCCTGGACAACCCCCCAACCCCATCGGCAGCCTACCCACCACCCTAGACACCCCCACCCCCCGGACACCCCCAACCCCCCAGACACACCCACCCCCTGGACACCTTGTACCCCCCTAGACATCCCCCACCCCCACCCCTATGGGAAGCATGCCCACCCCCCTTGACACCCCCTACCCCCTAGACAACCCCACCACCCCTATGGACAACCACGCCAACCCGGTGGACAGCCCGCCCACCCCCCTGGATGCCCCCGACCCTCGTTGATAGCCCCCACCCTCGGGACAACCCCCCACCCTATGGACACCCCCACCCCCTTGGGCATTGTATGTGATCACTGAAATGATATAGTAAAATATTAAATTTTTTCGATCTAAAATTTACTCAACTCATGAATAATTCTCTTATACAAGTGTACATGATCTTGTACAATCATGTATAGATCTTCAAAGATATTTTGTTATAAATATTATATTTTGATGTTTTTTATATTATGATTCTCATATAGAGTACTGTGTCAGTTATTATTTCATATAAAGTAAAAAATTCACCTTTACATAAATATATTTTTCATTGAATATTTAATATTAATGAATTGATTTTTACAAAATGACTTATAACAATTTTTTAAAGAATGGATAGATGTTTTATGTATGATACCGATTGGATCTCAAGGAATTTTCAAAACAATTTGGGGAGATTTTTAGATTTTGAATTTAAAAATTCATTAGATAGTAATCACATACACAGCCCCTATTACTATTGTGTTTGATGACCTTGGTTTTCGCCGTGAAGAGGTCATCTACCACATAACCAGATATGGTTTTTAAGCAAACTACTCTGTGCGGTATCACAATGGGGAGAAAATGAAATCACAAATTGATGATGATCCAAATGAGAGGACGGTATTTGATAATTTTTTATATCAGTGGTTTCAGTTTATTTGTTTTCATGAAACATAAAGGATTCCGACCCAAGAATATTTTGATAAGAGAATACATGATGCGTCTAATGAGAATGATGATGTTTTCAATGTAAAAAAATTTAATGATGCTTCCACGACTCCAGTATATCGACAATTCGGTAAAAAAAATTCAAGAATTTTCAATCTAGCTGTTTCATGGGAAAACAATGTATGGAATTTCTAATACTACCTTTGATTACATTCTTACCTTCTTGAAGGAATTACATCCATATGATTAAGATATTCCATAAAACCACTATATGGCATAGAAGTTAGTAGAAGAACTAGGATTTTCATGAAACAAAATTCTTGTTTTCATGAAAGATTTCAGTTTATTCTAGGAGGAAACTGTTGAATGAAATGATTGCATAAAATGTGGAAAAAACCGCTAGAAGCCGAAAGCTAATGAAACACCATCCCGTGTTCCACAGAAAATAATGTGGCACTTTCCATTGATCCCCAGACACCAGAATCCTTTTATTTCTAATGAAATATCAATAATAATGTGATGTCAGGATACTGAGATAAATAAGGCTAATGATGGGTTGGTTCAATCTGCAGATGGATTTTCATGGTAGAAATTTGATACTCGATATCCTGATTTTGCAGCTGACGTGTGTAATGTGAGGTTGTGTATTTAATGTGACGGTTTTATTCTGTTTTGGCATATATTTATGTCACACATCACATTGTAATTTTTTACACATTTATAATCTTCCCCCTGGTTGTGTATGAAAAAACCTTTCACTTTCATTAGTGTACTCATATCTGGCCCATCTATTCCCATAAATGATATAGACATATATATGAAACCTTTAATAAAAGTGTTGAAACTTCATTGGGATGTGGGTGTGCACACATACGATGCATGTTCAAAAGACATATCTGATATGTGTGTTGTACTTATGTGGATGATTAATGATTTTACTTCTTAAGAAATTATATCTGTATAGAGCACGAAAGGAAAAATTTCATGTCCTATTTGTATGGGGAATACATGATCCAGAATATTGAAACCTCGTTATAGTTTCATTTTTATGGGACATCAATGATTCATGCCAATACACCATCTATATAGAAATAATCGTCGAAGATTTAACAATACCATGGAGACCAATGATCCACCTCAGTATATGTCTGGAACTGATGTGCTTAATGAATTGAGAGAATTATGTTTTTCATTCGGGAAGGGTGAAATGAAATCTGGAAATAGAAAGAATGTTTCCACTAAAACCTATTATAATAGGAAGAAGAGAAATATCTTATTTGATTTTCTTTATTGGTCAACAAATTTGTTATGTCACTTCTTAGACATAATGCACATTTAAAAAAAATGTGAAATGATTCTTCTGATTCTTCTTAAATGTTAATAGGAAGAAAAAAAGATGATTTACAGTCTCGGTGTGACTTGGTGGATTGGGGCATCAGACTAGAATTGCATCCTATGAATATCAGTGAAAATAAATGGAAAGTTTCATGTGCTTCTTATGCGATGACACTTAATGAAAAAAGAAATTTCTCGAGGTACTAGAGACTATTAAAATTCCTGGTCGTTATTCAAGCAACATATCTAAACGGGTCAATAGAAGAGATTTGAAGATAAAATCTTTGAAGAATCATGATTATCACATCCATATGCATGTGTTGATTCCAATAGAAATTCTTTGTCTTTTTTCCAATAATGTAAGTGTGGTTGTTATTCAGTTGTGCCATTTTTTAGAGATATTAGAGCTATGAATTTTTCCAAGTCATTCATGCAAAAAAATGTTGGTAGATGTCCCATTAATTTTGTGTGAGTTAGAGAAATACTTCCTCCATTTTTCACATGCATGTTGCATCTGACAATCCATATTCTAACTAAAATACTTATCAGAGGACCTATTTCTTTTCATTGTATGTATCCAACTGAAATAAATATGTACACATTAAAGTCTTATGTCCATAACTAGAATCATACTAAAGGTTTTATCATGAACGGTTACGTGGATCAAGAATGAATGGATCTCTTCTCTATGTATTTTTATAATCTTACTACAATAATGAACATACCAATGAGAAATGAAGAAGAACAGTATGAGAAAATTGAACCCAGTTTTCTTTCACTTCCTCAAACAGGACGAATTCCTAAATCATATACATTGAGGACATTAAGCCTTAATGATCGAGAGAGGTCACATCACCCAGTTTTTTTCAACTATGAATTGTTTGATGACTACATCTTGTAAGTAAAATGAATATGTATATCTTATATATATATATATTTGTTAAACTATTCCTATTTTTATCTCAAGGAACATAAAGCGATGATAAATTGAAAGCATCGTTATTTATCTTTGAGAAAGAGGGAGACTTTGCATAGCAATGAGTTTTCTGCTTGGTTAAAATTGAAGGTAATAGTATTACTATTTAAAATAATTAAAAAATAAATATTTAAGTTTAATGTCGATTTATATATTAGGTATTGAGTTTTCCTGCTGACTCTGTCTCTGAGGAAATACGAGATTTGTCTTTTGGTCCTAATACCGTTGCTCGTGATTGTAAATCAATTTTTATCAACGGGTATAGATTTATTATCACTTAACGTGAAAAGAACATTAGAACATAACGTGATGGTGTTAGGGTTACTACCACAACATACTTTTATGCTAGTTCATCAAATAGTATACCATGATTTGAAAATGTAGGTTATTATGGAGTCGTAGAAAAAATAGTAATATTGGATTATTATTCTCATAGACGAGTCACGATGATGAAATTACAGTGGTTTGATTCAATGAAGAGGTGGGGAACATTTATTGATTATTGTGGATTTCAAGTAATTGATATGACTCGCACTCATGCTACCAATGAACCATATGTGTTCGTATCAATGGAGAAACAAGTTTTTTATGTCAAAGACCATCTTCGACCTGAATTATGTGTCATTATTGAAGTAATTCCAAGACATATATTTGATGATGGTGATGATGTAATTGACACCATCCCTACATTCATTTGAAACTATCCATTTATTACTTTTTATGGATCTAATAGCTCAATTTTCAGAGTTGACAGTGAACCGGAAGTTGTGTTGGGAAATATATAAAATCATCCATTCATGTTCTCAATTATTTTGGTTTACCTTTACATGGGATGTTAAGGTTGGTACTATTCAAATTGATTTAATATTGATTAAAAATATGTTGTATCTAACATGACCATTATTTTAATTTTCAATGTTTATTGGTTGCAATTTTATTTGAATTACATTTTCTAATTTGGAAGTGAACTGTATTCAAACCTACGAAACCAACATTTCTAACATAGTGAACAATTCAATGCTTCAAATGTGATTTGTATAATATTTGTATAACTCTAAGACCTCTCTTTAAAATTTTACCAGGTAATTAACATGATGGTTGATATTCTTCTACAAAACATGTATTGAAATGTTCATCACATACCCGGGCTAAAGAAATAAAAAAATTTCCTTAATTTTGACCACTACTTTACCCCTTGTGAATCCAGCAGAATCAATGTTACATGATTTTAATTATTGGTATCCTATTTTTAATTATGTTTTCCTAAACTCAATGTCATTGTTGATGAAAAAATAGAATATAGAAGGATGTGTGCCTCGAGGAAAACTGTTTAGCTTGAGTAGAAGGAAGAAATATAGAACTATAGTTAATGAACAGACTCAGCAGCAGATTGGAAGTTTTACTTTGTATATTTAAAACTTTAATCTATATTTTAGGACTTAATAATATGTTTATATTTGTAACAGGCTACTTTAGAGGCCCTTGATCCCCAAGAACCTGACATTTTTGGGCCAAACGATCACTTACATCGGTTGTTGGGAGATGAGCACCCTGGTAGAGTACGCTGCCGACCTGGGAAGAGTATAGTTCTGAAGAGGTATTGTACCTCCTCAGAAACGCGTTGCAGTGCTACTGAGTTCAAGAAGATTAAGGCATAGGAAGAAGATGCCAATAAAATTTCCACCGAGATGTTTGAACAGTCTGCTAGGGAAAACACAATATTTATGAAACAGATGGAAGTTTTATGTCTAACACTTCCAACAGAGGCTAACACAACTTGCAATGAATAGATATCATCAATGCCTTCTATATATGGTGCACTAGGTGGAATTTCTAGTGGTGGTCATGATGATGGTGAGGAGGAGGCTGAGGCGGAGGAGGAGGAGGGCGGGGAGGAGGTCAAGGTAGAGGAGGAGGGCGAGGCAGAGGACGAGGGCATTGAGGAGGCCGAGGCTAAGTATGAGGGAAAGGATGAGGGAATTGAGGAGGGCAGGGAAGATGATGGGGGCGAAGATGAAGATGTGGGTGAGGCTGATGATGACAGTGATGATAGTGATGGTGATGAGGGACAGATTGATTCGTTACATTTTTACTGATATTAGTGACCTTTGAGGTTTATATATTTTTTGTGACTGAATATATGTTTCATTGGGTAGGTCACATTATCTTTATTTATATATATACTCATAATAAAACTATACTTAATGATTGTCTTTGACTAATTCACCCCTCCCCTAGATATCCCCACCACCCCCATGGACAAACCACCCACCCCCTGGACACCCCATACCCCCTGGATAGCTCCACCACCCACATGAACAACCCACCCACACCTTAGGACACCCACTACCCCCTGGACATCCCTCAACCCCATGCATAGCCCCCCCCCCCCCCCCCCGTGACATGACCCCACCACCCCCGGATACCCCCATCCCCCCAGACACACCCACCCCCCTAGACACCCCATCCCCCCTTGACAGCCCCCCCACCCCCGTGGACAACCCACCCACCCCCATGGACAGCCTTACCACCCCCTTGGACACCCCTGTACCCCTAGATAGCCTCGCCACCCCCGTTGATAGCCTGCCCACCTCCTAGACAACCCGCACCCCTGGACATCCCTATCCATCCCTTGGACACCTCGTGCCCCCTATTCAGCCCGCTAACCCCTGTGGATAGCCCTCCCACCTCCTTAGACACCCCTTCCCCTCAGGCAACCCTGCCACCCTTGTGTATAGCCCACACACCCCCTGGACACCACATACCCCCTGGACAGCCCCCACCCCCGTGGACAACTTGCCCGCCCCTGTGGACAACCCTCCCACCCCTGTGGACTGCCCGCCCACCCCTTGGACAACCCCTACCGCACTCGATAGCCTTGTCACCCCCATGGAAAGCCCACCCACCCCATGGACACCCCCATGGACCCCCCTAGACACCACGCCCACGCCCTAGACACCCTCGACCCCCATGGATTGCCCCACCACCCCCGTGGATAGCCTACCCACACCCCTGGACACCATGTAACCCCTAGACATCCCCACCCACTCCCGTGGACACCTCGTTCCCCCTGGACATCCCCCACCCATGTGAATAGCCCGACCACCCCCGTGGACAGCCATCCCACCCCCTTGGACACCTCAGAGCCCTGGATAACCCCGCCACTCCCATAGACAATCCGCCCACCCCCTGGACAGCCCGTACCCCCCTGGATAGCCCCTCCCACCCCCTGGACACCCGGTTCGACCCGTGGACAGCCCGACCACCCCCTGGATAGCCCCACCCACCCCCCTGGACACCCCATACCCCCCTGGACGCCCCCGCCCCACAACCCCGTGGATATCCTCGCCCACCCCCATGGGCACCCCTACCCCTTCAAGACAGCCACGCCAAACTGTGGATAACCCCCCTGGATAGCCCCCACCCACATGGATTATAGGGTTTATAACAACTCAAATATTGCATTAATAATAGCTTCCCAATTAGTTGCCTCCTGGGATCCTTGATCACCAATAATAAATATTGGATGCTATTTTAGAAACTCCCATGCATAATCAATGATCTAAGAAGAACATGGCTATTCCACTTCTACAAGAGTTTGAGTAGAGACCAAGACTAGGAAGACAATAGCCAAATCACAAGAATGACTACCTGAGATATCCCCTTATGGAAAATTTGATTCATTTATAGTGGTAATATTCTAATGAATTATCAAAAACAAAACCTCTGGTAAAATAATTTGATGTTCTAAAACAAAGGACACAAAATCTCAAATCCCATAAAGATACATCATAAATATGTCTTCATAAAACCATTTCAAAATCACATAATAGAGACTTATTTATATTTAAAACTTCCCAATGGTTTATTAAAATCTATTTTAAGGTTCCATTTAAAAAATCGTATAGTATTTTTATCCCAAAATAAAAATGTATTCCATTTCATAATTACCAAATCCCTCTTCCTACCATACACACCAAAATCATTAATTTTTTCCAAAAAAAAAACACATACTATTGAAAAAAACACTATTCCAAAACCATTTTAAAAATACTAATGATCTTAAAATCCATGAAATTCATTCCATTAAAAATATTATAGCCCCCACCACTCTTATACACAGCCCCACCACCTATAAACCCCCACCCCTAGACACCCTCACCCCCATGGACCACCCCCCAACCCCCTAGAAAACATCCCACCCCTGGACACCAACCACCCCCCTTGGACAACCCCCCAACCCCCTGGACCTCCACCACCCATGGACACACCACCCCCATGGAAATCCCCTTACCCACTAGACATCACTCAACCCCAGGATGACCCCCACCCCTCCTAGACACCACCCCACCACCTAGACACTCCCCCACCCCACACCCCCTGGACACCCGCACCCCCATGAACAGCCACCCCCACCCCCTAGACACCACACCACCCCCCTTGGACAACCCAAACTCCCTGGACCTCCCCCACCACTGGAAACCACCCCACAACTAGACACCCTACCCCCTAGACATCTCCATGATATCCCCCCCCCACCACCACCCTGAACACCCCCCCCCCCACCCCTCCACTACCCCCTGGACACACCCAACACACTGGACGACCACCCACCCCTCATAGACACCACCCACCACCTGGACACCCCCACCCCCTGGACACCCCCACCCCCCTAGACACCCCCACCCCCTGGACACTCCCACCCCCATGGATAGCCACACCCACCAAGTAGAAACCACCCACCCCCCTTGGAAAGCCCCCCGACCCCCTCGATAGCCCCACCCCCTGGACACCACCCCACCCCCGGGACACCCCCACCCCCTGGACACCCCCACCCACTAGACACCCCATGACCTAGAAAGCCACCCAACCCCCTGGAAACCCACACCCCCTAGAAACCCCCATGGACACACCCTCAAAACCCTGGACACCACTTGGACACCCCCACCCCTAGACACCCCCTACACCCATGGAAAATCCCCCCAAACCCCTGGATTTCCCCCGTTGGAAACCCCCATGCCGTCGGACCCCCCCCCCCCCTCCCCCACCCACCCCCCACACTTGGACATCCCCTTCTCACCTAGACTTCTCCCAACCCCCTAGATAGCCCCCACCCCCTGAACACCCCCACCCCTTGGACATCATCCTACCCCCCTAGACAACCCCTAACCCTTGGACACCCCCACCCCCTAGAAACCACCCCACCCCCTAGACACCCCTGACCCCGTAGAAAACCCCTACACCTTAGACACCCCCCCTGGACAGCCCCCCCCGGACACCCCAAAAGGAGAGCCCCCAGACAAAATATTATTAACATCTAAACCAAATGTTTCTCAGTGTTGTTATTTTTTGATTTTATATCATGCATTATTTTTTTCATGTACATTTTCAACAAATGGAAGAGCTTTGGGAAGAATAATGAGGCGACCAAAATAGAAGAAGTGGTGTATTAGAGTGATGGATGAAGTGCCTGACTACCCATTCTCAAACGCCGAATCATGGTAGTTTTACCGATCGTAATATATAACGTCCATAAATTGATATTCTCCACCTGGGCCCAAAAAGTGGTATCAATTCCTAGTTTGGATGACAAAATAACCAAGACTCTAAATGTGAGATTGGTTGGAAGACTAATGAGAAAACAATCAGCTATTACCAGATTTCAGTATTTAGTAATGTGGAAGGTGAGGGTTTGGAAAGTAACTACTGGGACTAGGAGAACTATTCTAAAAGGTTTACCTTCTGGTGAATATGGAATGTAATTTTCACAATGTATGAAATGTTGGAGTCTGCTGTATGCAATATTGGATTATGTGTGCAAGTGTATTGGCTTTGTGTCTCTTGGTGTATTTGATTTGGTGCAGGTGTATTGGAATATGGTGTATACAATATTGGAGGCTTATGCATAACGGATTCTGTGTGTATGTGATACTGGATTCTAAGTGGTGTATTGTCCTAGGTGCATAGGCTTTCTGTAGCTGTATTGGGTTCTGCATATCTAGGTGTTGGCTTCGGTATGCTGCTATGAAATCTGGGTGAAGGATATACCAACTGTTTATAACCATTGGTATTCTGCTGAAAGTAATTTTAATACTTACAAATGGTTTTGTAACCATTGGTATAGAGGTGAGAGGTATACTGACGGTTAAAAAATCATTTGAATATCAAAGGAATTCTAGATTTTACCAATAGTTTTCTATATCCATTGGGGAAAAAACTATTCCAATGGTTCAAAAATAGTTGGTAAAACACTAAATTCTTAGTAAGACAATGGTTTTAAACCGTTGGTATAACCATTTGGAACCTATGATTTTTTGCAGCATATACCAATAATTATTTAGAAACAGTTGGTATATATCTATCTGTACGTTGGACGTACCAACAGTTTTCCAAACTATTGGTGTATTATATACCAACGCTTTTCCCTTCAATACCAACAGTTTTAAACTATTGTTATAGTTTAACGTTCCTGAAGTATATGATGTTTTTTTAACATAAAAATTCTACTATGATGTTTTTAGGGATTCAATGAAATCATTTGGAAGGTATTTTTGAAACTAAAATCATTTGATGTGTGAAGAAGAGAGGAGAGAGGTGGCATTTTATAAGTTGGGGGAAGATGGATTTTATTTGAAAAGAATAAAATATACCTACGTTTTAAACACACAAAATAGATCCAAAATGGATCATATATGACCTTAAATGACATAATGTTTAAATATGGTCATATAAACGAATTTAGGAATGTTTTATGTCATTTTAACCCTTATATTATTAGTTTAAAACCTCATTAAATATAATTTAACCATGACTATGGTAATTAATTCTATAGTTTTTCACTATTGATCTTAAAAAAAATTAATTTGACTATGTTATATAATATTAGTTATTCTGATTCAAAATGTGGAATCAATTTTATGAAATTTAATTCAAAAAAATATCTGAATTTAATTTAATATAAACACAAAAATAATGGCGATAAAAATTATTTCAAGAAATGCATTTTCAAGTATAAGATGATGTTATATTGACTTTATTTCTAATAATCATAATTATATAGATTTGAAATCATAATTTCAGATATATAATATTTAAATTTAGTTTAATTCATTCATAATTTTATATATTTTTAATTACTTAAAATGGAAATCCATTTTTCCTTTCTAGAGAAAATACTTTTCAGAAAAATGAATTTTAAGTATAAAATTGTTTTTATACCAAATTCAGGTTTAAACTTTATTCCAATAACAATAATTACATTATTAATAATACAATCAAACTATTTTTTTAACCCATTTTAATTCAAAATGCGACTTTATTAATTCTTGAGATTATTATTTAGATTTCAAAAAAATTAGTAGTTTTCACTATTTATAGAGAAATGAATCTTTTTAGAAAAATAACAAAAATTTCCCACAAAATATTTTTTATATTATAATTTAAAAAAAAATTGTATATTTTTTCAAATAAATTCTTTAAAAGTGTCAAAAAATTTATTATATTATTTTTCTCATAAAAATGATTAACAATAATTTTTGAAGAAAATAGAAAACAAATTTATAAATAATTAAGTTTTTATTTCCAATGAATTAATAAATAAAATTGTATTGAATGTTATCTTTATATATATATATATATTTGATAACATGGTTGTTAATATTTATACCATCCAATTCAATGGATATGTTATAATTATCAAATATAAATAATGTTATTTTATTAGTATATCGTTGTTCTCTTAATTCTTTTTTTTCGTTTTGAGAAAGATATTGAAATTAATATTATTTTAAAATAATTTTTCTTGGTTTTATACAAAATTATTTTGAAATATAAAGGAATTTATTCCCACTTATTAGTCAGTATAAGTATATTTTGTAATGTTCATCAAGGTAACTGGTACTCTACCAACACTTTTAGACATGTCAAGCACCAAGAGACATAATCGGTAACATAGCTCTACATCCCTACCCACTAAAATTTCAATTTAATGTTGTCATAAATCATTATCATACCGTGGGGAATAACCGAGCTTGATTTTTTAAGGGATTTCATAACATCCTTTTCATATCTAAATGAACTAATACTCTGACTCAGAAATGTCTTATTGATTTTAATTTTATAAGACACTATTATTGGGTCTCCCACCATTAAAGGCATTACCAAATCTCTTATAATTAACAATAGGTGTTTTTACCTTCCTTACATGCTATTCTAGTGAAAAATTGATTTATATTTCACGTAATGTTGATGGGATGGATTTGACACAAATATGAAATCAATAATTTTTTTAATGAATTCAATATTGTACAATCCTAGTGTCTATCTGACATGGAGTCCACTTACATGAAATAATTTTTTATTCCCATAATTTTCTAATTATAATATACTACTAAATAAACTAGTGATATTGTGAATGATATGAAATTCATGTGATTAAAATAAAAATATCTATTTGAATTTAAAATATAAAGAAGGAAATAAATTACATATTAAGAATAGAGTGACATTCTTAGGATTTCATAGTGAATCTATCATTTTTCCATAAAAATATTTTCATTATCTTACTCAATGCGGTGATAATGACCTATAACACTACACAATCATATTTTATTTAGTATTAATCCAATATGAGGCCTCTTTATATAGGACAATACTCTCCCTAAAGTCATCCTAGAGACCTTATCACTGACCAACACTATCCAAGTCAAACATAACCATATGAATGACTTAAATAAAGTATTAAAGTTATATTGATAAAATTGTATTATGAAAAAAATTGTAGAAAAATAGGGATTCCTCTCAATGTAATAAATTTATCCACTACATAAATTATATGAATAAAATAAATAGAAATGTTTAAGCACAATGAACTCAAACAAAAATTTCTTCCCCCCTTCGAACAATAGAGAAAACTAGAAATACATTTTCATAGATATATGATTCAAATATTGAGAAGATGAAATATGACATGAGAGGGAATAATAATTTAATGAGATAAAACAAATAAAAAATATGTATAGGGATATTACAACAAAAAAACTCCACCTTGTTATTGATATTGACAAACCTTTTGAATGGATGAAGAAGGTTAAAAAAAGTTAAGTATTCGGACTGGGTAATGTTTCATTCCAAATATATCCTCTAAATGATATCATATAATAATAAATTATATAGAAATATATTAGAAAATGGTAATATATAATTTTTTGGATATATTATGTATGTAAGGCTGAAAAGTTTCATATTCATTGGACATGGGATGAAAAATTTAGATTTGTATTAGTAGAGAAATATTTTCTTTCATTACACACTATTTTAATTTCCATGATATATTTTATCTTGTTATTATAGAATTGAATATGGATGAATATAGAGTATATATAGTTAATTAAAATGTTCATTATTTATTGATATATCTTCATGTAAAATTTCATCTCATTTGGACTAACCCTTTTTGATATATATGCCTAGAATTTAAATTATCTAAAACTATACAATGATTTTATGTCCCCACTTATGATCATCATTTGAGATTCATTTATATGGATTTGTAATTTCATTTATTTTAATTAGAAGTATAATAATGAACATTAAATACTATAAATTAGAATTTTGAAATGTGGATAAGTATAAGAAATTTTATAAATACAATACCAAACATATATAAAATTTAAAAATGATTTGAATTTCATAATAAAGTAAAAAATATTCATAAATCCTAAAAATTTCACAATTACATTTAAATTAAAATTTATATGGTATTTAAATCATTTAATTATATAAGAAAATGTAATAAAATATGATCTTCACCAATCTTACACACTTAAACATTTCACTCTCCGAAAATCATCTATACTATGGTCAAAAAGTAATAATGGATCATGGAAAACATTAATCAGTTATCAGAACTATGGAAAAATCATGCCTCCTCTATGGATCATAATTCCCCATCTCGTCACTAATCATAAAAAACAATTCATTCACATGTTAATTCCCATTTAAATGTTGTACCTACCTCCCTTAAAACATAATTATATCCCACTCATGTATTTTAAAAGAATATTATATCATTTTAAAGAAAAATTTTAATCTATAGATAATTATTAATATTATTATCCCTCCACACCATAACAAAAAAATCAATCATAATCTTTTTCAAAGTCATTTGTTGGATAAGGGTTGGTGGGTAAAGAAATTAAAAATTAAAAGGGGGAAGAGAGGAGGCTAACATCTTATATTAAACTATTAAATATTAAAATGAATCTATAGGAATGTACTTACTCAATTACTCTTATATGATGTTCACCAAAAATCCATTCTCTAAGGGAATGAAAAATTAGTCAAATAAATAATATCGTGAATTGTTTCATTATAATAAATATTTTTATGGATTTTTAATATTTTTTAATTAATGTGATTAATGATAAGATGAAAATTAATTGTAGAAATTGAAGGAAAAAATAATAAAGTAATAAAAATGGAGAATTCAATATTAAATCATTTTTTTTTTCAAATTTTTGATTTTTATATTTTATCCATATTTTTCTCTTTTTTATTTGGGGAAACGTATGATATAAATGAATTAAAATGAATAAATTTGAATTATTCCAATTTTTATGTCTCCACTACCCAAAATAATGACACACAACTCACACTATCATGAAATAATCAAATTACCAAAGAAAACACAAGAAAGGCCCTTCCCCCACATCAAACATGAAATATTCATGAGAAATATTAATATTAAAGATTGGTATGGAAAATAATTCCTGTAATATAAATTAAATATATAAGGTAATGTATTTTTCTGTGGTCTAAACATGTATAGACGTAAAGGGTGGGTCTAATGATAAAATATGACCAGCCAAAGAATGAAATAATCATATTAAAAACATTTCATGAATGTAATGACCTGAACTTTTATGAATAAAATCACAATTTTTTAATTAATTAAATGTCTTATGGTTATATAAAACACATGATCTTATTTTTATTTATTATACACAATTTTATTTAAATAACCATTAATTATCTTTAAAGTTTATGATATATCAATTGAACTCATTTCACATTACTAGTATAAATATGGCATTTTAAAAAAACCATTTGGAACAGACAAAGGAAGTGACGACCTCAACCAATAAGATCATACCCTATAAAGACAATTTATCAGAGATTAAAATAGAGATAACATTTCTCAGATTTTTCCTAGACCAAGACAAATCTAATATCCAATAAAATAATCATGAGAAAAACTGGTTATGGGAGAAGTTCAATCTCATCGAGATCATAACAAAAACCATGTTCACCGAATGGCCCCATGAAATCCCAAAAATCTTTCACCTTACTCTTATGGAATATACTAGTGTAATAATTGGATATATATCAAGACCCTATAAATAGTAATATGTATAATAACATTTTAAAAACAAATTAATATATTTTCATCCTATTATTGTTACATTGTAAATAGTTTTTAATGAATAAATATTATTTCCGTTCATATTCAAATTCAATAATGAAATATAATTTGATGAATTAATGGATTTTTAAAATAAATAATATTTTAATAAAATATTATTATTTATTTAATTTTATTAAATATAAATGATTATATGATTTTTATAAAGTAAAATGTAATTTTTATTGAGGTTTAGAAAATTTTATCATAAAAAACACATCAATTTTAAATAAAAGTCAGTTTTTATTTAAAAAGTAAAAATTAAAATATTTAAAAAATTATTTAGATAAAATGGATATCATTTTTTTAATTAGTATGTTGAAATTATCCAACTATGAATTTTTCATATTTTTCTGAGATAGTTTAATTTTATGGTTAAAATTAAATATCATATAAATATATTGTGTTTTATGACATAAAAAAGGCCCAATAGTGATGTAAAAAATACTATAAAATGTATCCTCACACAAATATATGGTTTTCATTCAATATAATGTCATTTTAGGTTCAATATATTTATTTGATAATTCTATAACGAATCTTCTATGATTCATAACATATTTAATGATTTTAAAATCATTTCTTTGAATGTATGGCTCACCTCAACATAAGAAAGGGATATGTTTTATTATATTCATACCATGAACTTAAAAAAAATTTAATGACTCCCCTTTGGCTGAAACCTTGGTAAAATCTATTAAATGGTTTTTGGTTTTGAATATTTTATTATGTAGTGTCCAAAACCAAAATAATAAACATATCCCCATGTTTTTTTATATAAACCCACACAATATCCCATTTATATTCAATAAAAATATTTATATCATGAAAAAACTATTCCCCCAACTCTCTAGAGTCCTCCTAAGGCACCATAATCTTTCAAGAATCCCTCCCCTAGTCTTTGGAGTTACACATTCATATAAGGGATTCTCTCTCCCCTCTTTTTATCAAGCACTTCATTTATGATATTCCCTTTTGATTTCCATTTTCATAAGTTGGTATACATTATTATCAATCACCATAACTTTCCATTTTATTGTTATATTATGTGATCCTATTTCACTCTCATTTATCTCTCTTATGAACCCTTATGTACACCTTTTACTATACTGAAATTCTATAAGGGATCATCACCCTCATCTCTTTACTTCAATTCAAGAAACTTATTTTCAAATTATCCTATATAATTTCAATTTGTTATGTTTTAATTAAATTATTATCATTCATTTACTGTCTAGATAATGTTATTTATATGAGATACCATTTATAATCACTCCTTTTGACTCTTACTAAAGCCAATACTATGCAGAAATTCAGTAAGGAATCTTCCAGACTCTTATTCTATCAAGAATTCCTTTTATGTTATGTATTCTAATTTCCTTTTTACTATGTTTGTATATTTTATTGAATATACCCCTCACATTCCATTTCATTTATACATTATTATAGACCGCTTTATCTCTCATCAACCCATTCTTATCAACTTCTATATGATGTCGTTATGGTGTTGAAATTACACCACTATTTTCCTTGAAAAAATAATTGTTTAGTGAATACCATACCCATTTATCTATCAAGGTTATTCACCATTATGAACATATACTTATTAATTAGGTACATAAATTTATGTATTCCACATTCAGAGATTGTTTAATAAATTATGATGTTAAATTAATCCATGTTATATGATCTATGTGACACACTTAAGCATGAGAATGAAATGATTTTAAAGGGTGTGCCCTGATAGCGCTCCAATGCATTGGGTAATGTTTATTATCATGATAATTCATGTTGGGATAGGGGTTTTCATGATTAGTTTATGGTAATTTTGTTCACTATGATGTCTTTGAAGATTTATCCTTGACCTATGTTTATTATTTAGTGTTTTATGTTTTTTCCCATATCTCATGTTGTTATTATCATGATATATCATGCCTTATTGTTCAATTTCCTTTTTTGATCCATTGATATGCCTACTTTCTAAAATGAATTGTCTTCCTCATGTTATTACTTGTTTATTCCTTTACTGATCTTTATAGATGGCCCCTTTTTTATGTATGTCCTCAGGTTATCCCATGCATTTTTAAGTACTAGAGAACGTTTTTGTCATGTTAAGGATGTTTTCAACAAATATATTGTTCTTTTATGTTTTATGTTGTTATGTAATGTACCTAATTTCCCAAATAAACTAGGCCTATCTATCTTATGAGTTTTATTATGTGTAATTTTATTTAATAAATCATTTTTAAATTCTAAATAAAAATCAGGGTTGTTAAAGTTGGTATCAAAGTCTAGGTTTGGTTATTTTTGTGAATATGATTAGAAAACCATAGTGAAACCCTTAGGAAAAGACTAAGTGTAGGAAAATATACCTAAATTTTTGTGAGTATATATTAAGGGGTTTTCCATGAAAATACATTTATATATGGATACTACTAGTGGACATGGTTCTGGCATAGAATTACCTAGCAGTAACAACTCTCGCAAGGTGTTCTATGCCTAAATCGAGGTAACTTGGTACATGAAAACATGACTTAAGTCATACATGTTTTTAGAATCCTGAGGGATATTATTTGGTAAATTTATAATCTCATTACAAACCATTATTAAGGTAAAAAAATAGTTCCCATAACAATATATATCATGAAGTAGATCGACGATATCATAGATTGAATCCTAGATACTAATAAGTTTAGGAGATAAATTTAATTTATATGTTATCCCTTTAATGATATAGGATTAATATTTAAATATTTAGTTATTTAAGGTAATCATCCATAATTTTCACTTTATTCTAACCAATGGACTAAAATATAAGGAACCATGCTAATAACTCATGTAAAGGGTAGTGTGATGATTTCTCCAATGAGATGCCCAACCCGATGGGAGAGAGAATCAAAAAATTTATCATTATAATATCTTAGTTAACTCATGTTATGAATCAAAACATTGATCAATAAGAGTACACAAACCCCGCTAAGATAGAGAGACCCGTAGTTGAGAGCTTTATGTGACAAATGCCTACTACTTTCAAAGGATCATCTGATCCCTTAATCACGGAAAAATGGATCAAATCTATTGAAAATATCATCTATATACTTCAATTATATGACCAAGAGAATGTTCTTTTGGTTGTTTATTATATGAAGGGTGAATATGATTAGTGGTGGGCATTGATCAAGGATAAAAATCTTGAGTAAGAGATCGAAACAATAGAGTGAAAGAAATATCAGAAAATGTTTTTTCATAAATATTTTCCCCGCACCATCCATCATAAAATGGAAAAATATTTCCTTGTACTCAAGAAAAAGGATGAACAATTTGTTGGTAATATGAGGAAAACTTCACAAGACCTTCAAGATACACCTTAGGTTTTATCATTACCCCCAAATTCATGGTTGAAAGATTCTTTTGTTGGCTAAATTATAGTCCACGAGAAGTCTTAGAAATATGTGACTTTGAAAGCAATAAGGAAACTGTGTGATGTTACCTCAATGTCAAAATGGGGATCTAATAATCTCAGGGATATCATACGGATAATAAAAAAAGCAGAGTTTAATTTTTGTGGTCTGATGGGTAAATCCAACGGTGGAAAGAAATTTTCGCACCACACTTGTAAATGGTGCCGAAAGAAGTACCCTTGAAATTACCTAAGGAGAACAAGGAAATGTTGTCGGTGTAAAAGGGAGGGGAACATGGAAAATGATTTCTGATTAGAGCAACCCAATAATGGGATAAAGGAAACTAATTCTTAGGTAAACCCTCAATTCATTGTTCACTGATTCAATTGCAAGGAATCAGGGCACTTTGTGAACCTGCTCACTAAACCAATGGTTTTGTGAGGCAACCAACAACCTCCAAGGATGAAAGCGAGAGCTTTTCCATCACTACCACCATGTTCAATCCTGGAAATTATGTAGTGATAGGTATGCTAGTTATTCATTCAAGAATAGGAAACATACTTTTGGATTCTGGATCAATGCATTCCTTTATATCATGAATTTTTTGTTTAAAAAATCAAACACCACTATAAATAATGGACGTATACATGTCGGAGAAAATAGAAAATGGGGAAATTATTGCATCCCATGTATATAAATCCTCTCATGTCAATGTTTGTGATATAAACATACCATTGAACATTATAATACTTTCCTTGGTATAATTTGATGCAATTCTGGGCATGGATTGGATTTCTCTATATAGAGCCAACATAAATTTCCAAGAGAGACAAATAACTCTATATATGGAAAATCGAACCCTGATTCTATACAAGTGAAAGAATTAGGATGAATCTTCTTTATCAACATTATCTCAATAATGGATATTATTACCCTAGGAGAAAGCATATATAGCTCAAAAGATTGAGTCTAAGGAAAGGATCATCCTCGAAGGTATACCTATTATGAGGGAATATAATGATTTGTTTCTCACGAAATTCACTAGTCTTCCTCCTAGTTGAGAGGTAAAATTTTCAATCGAGCTTATACTTGGGTATTTTCATATATCCAAGAATTCATATAGGATGGCTGATGTGAAACTTGAGGAACTAAAGAAGCAACTACAAGAGAATCTGGATAATGGTTTTATATTCCCATGTTCTTCACCATGAGGTGCACCAATCCTCTTCATCGAGAAGAGGGATGGGTCATTGTTCATTTACATTGATTATAATGTTCTCAATAAGATCACAATAAAAAACAAGTATCAATTTCCTTGAATTAATGACTTTTTTGATTAGCTATATGGAGCACAATACATATCCATGGTGGATCTACGATATGGATATTACCAATTTAGGGTGAAGAAGGAGGATATCCCCAAAAATAATTTTTGTATGAGGTATGGGCACTATGAGATCATAGTGATTCCATTCAGACTCACTAATGTCCCATAAATATTAATGAACTTAATAAATAGTTTCTTTAGATATTACCTTAAGAAATTTTTTCTTGTCTTTATAGATGATATTCTAACATACTCCAAAACCAAGGAGGACTTTGAAAATCATCTGAACACTATGCTAAAGACCTTGAAAAAGGAGAAGATCTATGTAATGTAAAACAATTTTCAGTTTTGGTTGAAGGAAATCTCATTTTTAGAGAATATCATCACAAGTAATGATTTATATATGGATCCTTTAAATAAAAAATCAATTGAAGGATGGACTATTCCATCATCTATGATAGATATCCATAATTTCCTTGTGTTAGATAGATATTATCGCTGATTTTTGAGAAATTTATCATGATTTTCAAACCCTCTTACCAAGATAACTTGAAAGGGAGTCATGTTTTCATAAAGTGATAAATGTGAAAATAGCTTCATGGAGTTGAAGAGAAGGCTTATAACTACCCCAATGCTCACACTACCCATATTTAGGGAACTATTCGTAATTTCTAGTAATTCTTCAAAGAAGGGATTTGGTTGTGTGTTTATGAAAAATGTCAAAGTCATTACCAACGTCTCAAGGCAGATGAAAAATCATGAGAAAACTATCACATGAATCCTTTGGAGTTGGCAAGTGTGGTATTTACATTAAAAATATGGTGGAATTATATTTATGGGGAAAATTGTGAGATACATATTAATTATAAGAGCCCGAAACATATATTAACATATTAATAGATTAATATGATCCAAAAAAAATGGTTGGAGCTCATCAAGTATTACGACTGCTAAATCCACTACCATCCTAGGAAAGAAATCAAGGTGAAAAATGCTCTAACTATAAAGGACCCAACAATTCTATCATTGATTATAATTGAAAGAGATCCAATCTTATTAGATTTGAAGAGGATGGACATGGGAATTACAAAGGAAGGAACATCATCAATCCTTTAACAAATTTTTTCTCAACCTACAATTCATGAAGTGTTTAAATATTCTCAAAAAGATGATAAAAGAATTAAAAACAAAGTGGAAATTATAAGAAAAGTGAAATCCTCAGAGTAAAATTTTAATGAAGAAGGAATTGTGAGATTTGGGTCAAGACTATGTGATTTAAAAAATCCTAAGTTAAATAGGGAACTATTAGATAATGCACATAGTTCAAATTTCTCCATTCACCCAGGAAACAAAAATATTTATCAAGATCACTGAGAGAAATATTGGTAGGATAACATGAAGAAGGAGATCACTAATTATATATCAAAGTGCCTGGTATGTCATCAAGTGAAGGATGAAAGTAAAAATTATAAGGGGATGATGCAACCATTTCCCATATCAACATGGAAATGGGATTACATCACCATGGACTTTGTCTCCAAACATCCAAAGACATCCAAGATAAATAATGCTATCTAGGTTGATGTGGATCATCTTATAATGATTTCTGAAATTATTGATTTTGAAGAGGATTTCTCACTGCATAAACTAGCACATATATACATCATATAAGTGGTAAGGGTGAATGGAGTACCACTATCTATAGTGTCCAATCAAGATCCAACATTCACTTATATGGTTTGGGAAAGTATCTAGAATGTTCTAAACACTGAGGTGAACATTAATATAGATTATCACCCTTAACCTGATGGCTAATCTAAGTGGACCATCCAAACACATGAGTATATATTGAGATATTTCTCAATGGACGTCAAAGGTTGATGGGACCATCATCTTCCTTTGGTGGAGTTCTCTTAAAATAATAGTTTCCACTCGAGCATCCTAATGGCCCCCTATTAATCCCTTTATGTTATTAGGTGTATAACAATGGAATGTTGGGATGATGTTGGGGAATAAAAACATCTATGTCCTGAAATGGTCAAATAAATGATAAATAATGTTAAGAACATCTAGCAATACATCAAGGATTATCATATATGGAGAAAGATATATGATGATAGTCGTCGATGTGACCTAGAGTTTGATGTTGAATACATGGTATTCCTCAGCATATCTTCATAGAAAAGAGTGATGATATTGGGGAAGAATGGAAAGCTGATTCCTAAGTACATCGTACCTTTTGGGATCCTTAATTACATTAGAGTAGTGTCCTATTGACTACCACTCCAACTGAACATGTCTCAAGTACATGATGTATTCCCTTTATTCCTCCCAATAAAATACATAATAGACAAATCAATTGTTTTCAATCCATAGTTGGTACCATTGGAGAATGACCTTTCCTATTAGGAGTAGCCAGTGATGATCTTAGATCGTAGAGAAAAACTTATAAGAAATAAGACAATGCCCCTCATCAAAGTGTTATGGTGAAACAACAAGTTTGAAGAAGCAATGTGGGAACTAGAAGAGGGGATGAAGAGGGGTTACCCTCATCTATATTAAGTAGGGGAAAATAAAATATCAAGGGATAAATTTCTAAAGAATGTAAGATTGTAAAAATTAAACATTTATGAAAATAATCCCCTTTTTTATTTAATTAAATGTCTTATAGATATAGAAAATACATGAACTTGTTTTGTTTTATTATATCCAACTGTATTTAAATGACTATTTAGTATCTTTACCATTCATGTTATAGACATTGAATAATATTCACATGACTAGTATAAATATGGGGTTTTAACAAATCCATTTGTCACAGACAAAGAAAGTGATGACCTCAACCAGTAAGATCATACCCTATAAAGCCCATCTATAAGAGCTTCTAAGGGAGCTATCATTTTTGGGATTTTCCCTAGACGAATCCCATGATGATATATAAAAACTTAATCATGAGTGAAATTGTTTATAGGAGAAGTTCAAGCTCATCGAGATCATGACCCAAACCATGTTCACTGAACGACCCCATGAAACCCCACCATCACACAACTTACTCTTAAGGATTATTCTAGTGTAATAAAGGAATATGTATCAAGACCCTATCAATAGAAAAATGTGCATTAATTTTGTATAAAATAATGAATAAATTTTCATCCGATTATTATTACTTTGAAAATGATTTTTAAAGAACAAATAGTATCTTTGTTAATATTAAAAATCAATTAAGAAATCTATTTTTGATGAATTATTGGATTTCTGAAATAAATAATATTTTAATAAAATATTATTATTAAATTAATTTTATTAAATATAAATTATCATATAATTTTTCTAAAGTCAAAAGTAATTTTTATTAGGGTTCAGAAACTCTTATTGTCAAAAACGAATCAATTTTCAATAAATATTGGTTTTTTATTTTAAAAGTGAAAATTTAAATATTTAGAAAATTATTTAGATAAAATAAATACTATTATTGGAATCAGTATGTCAAAATTATCCAATGGTCATGTTTTTGTAATTTTCTGAGATAGTTGAATTTGTGCGTAAAAATTAAATAACATATAAAGATATGTTGTGTTTTATGACATCATAATGGCCTAATATTGATGTAATAAATAATATAAGAATTTTACTCATCCCAAAATATGATTTAACTTTAAAATAATATAATTTTTGGTTTATTTTATATATTTTATAATGCCTTAGTAAAATCCTCAATGATATATAATATATTTTAAGATTTTAAAATCATTTCTTTGAAAGTGTGAGTCACCTCCACATAAGAAAAGACAATATTTTATTATACTCATACCTTGGAATTATAAAATAATGTAAATCATGGCCTTTTGGTAGAAACTATGGGAAAAAATCTTGATATGGTGTGTGGTATTTAATATTTTGTTATGTAGTGCCCAAAACGAAAATAATAAATAAATCCCCTTATTTTCCAATATAAAACAACCCAAGATCCCATTTACCATCATTAAAAATCTTCTTATCACAAAAAAATATTAACCCTACTTCATAAAGTCCTCCAAAGTCTCCCCAATCACTTATGAATACCCTACCAAGCCTTTGTAGTCACATATTCGTGTAAGGGATTCTCTCTAACCTCTTTTTATCAAGTAATTAATTAATCATATGCCATTCTAATTTCCATTTTATTGAGTTGGGATATATTCTTAAATATCCCCATTACCCTAAATATTATGTTTAAATCATGGTACCCCTTTAACTCTCATTTATTCCTCTTATGAACCCTTATGTACACCAGTTACTATGCCGAAATTTCATAAGGGGTCATCACCTTCCTCTCTTTTCTTAAATTCAAGAACCTTCTTTTTAAATTAGCCTATATATTTTAAATTGGTTATTTTTTCATTAAATTATTATCATTACACTAATTTATTGTTAATGTTATTTTAGTGAGATACCATTTACACTCTCTCATTTTGACCCTTGCCTTTGGTGATACTATGATGAAATTTAGTAAGTAATCTTCTACCCTCCTCTTTTATCAAGAAGTCATTTTGTGTTATATCTTATAAATTACTTTTACCTATATTGTTATATGATCTTAAATATCCATTTTAAAATACATTTCTTGAATAAATTATGATTTCCCCCTTTCACTCTCATCAAACCATTTTTATTAACTTCTATATGATGATGTTATGATACCAAAATGGCACCATTATTTTCCATGCCAAAATAAATTTCTAGTGAATACCATACCCATTTCTCTTTCAAGAGTATTCAATATTATCAACATATACTTTTTGATTTTGGACTTAAATTTATGTAGTCAAAATTCCTATATTTTTGAATAAATTATGATGTTGAATGAATCCATGTTATAGGATGTGTGGGGCACACTTAAGCATGAGAATGAAATGATTGTGAAGGGTGTGCACTTAAATCACTCCCATTCATTGGGTAATGTTTAGTATCATGATATGTAATGTAGGGATAGGGGTATACCTGATTACTTTATGGTAATTTTATCCACCATGATGTCTTTGTGGATTTATCCTTGACCTATATTTATTGTGCAGTGTTTTAAGTTGTTTCAACACATATCATGTTATGATTATCATGTTATATCTTGCATTTTTATTCATGATCCTTTTTTCTTCATTTATAAGCCAATTTTATAACATGTAATGTATTATTATTTTTATTTATTTTTAATTCCATTAATGGGATTTACAGCTCACCCCGTTCATATGTATGTCCTCTGGTTATCCCAGGCAGTGTTATGTACGAAGGAATGTTTTGGTGATGTTAAATAAGTTTTCAATAAAGTTGTTATTATTTAATATTTTTATGTTTTTATATATTGTACCAAATACTACAAAGACACTAGACCTATCAAGTATCTAAGTTCTATTAAGTGTAATTTAATGTAATAAACCATGTTTAAATGCTAAATAAAGAGAAGATTTATTATAATGAACACAAAATACTTGAAAGCGAAATAATAAGAAGTTATGGGATTGAAAACATGTATCAACACTCTAAAGATAATTTGAAATGCATATAATATTTTAAATAGGTTTAAAAATATATTGGGATGGGAAATATTTTCATTTTGGATAGTACTAGAGCACCTCAGTTTCACATAAAATAAATATTCATTAAATGAAAATAGTGAAAATAAAGAAAGAAAAAATCCATATAAGTAATCGTTTAAATGATTATATATTCAAATAAGGAAGTGTGACAACAATTAGAAGATTGTCTAAATTTTCTAAAGTATTCAATTAATCTCCAAATCTTATTATAGTCCTTAAAAAAATAAAATAAAATCAAGCATTAAAATTATATATTTTAAAACCATGAAAAATAGTAAACAAAAAAACTCATCAAAACATTATTGAAATCCCCCCCACTAACTACTAAGACTGAACTAACCATCATTTAATTTCAATCATTTTTAAAATAAATTACCAAAAAAAAGTAATGACACAACTTATGTTCATTGAGGAAGTGGAAACCATAATTTATTCTCTTACCCATAAGAAATTTAAACCTAAAATAAAGAAATAATAAAATATAATAAATTTATTGAAAAAATAATAATAATAAAAATAAAGTAGAAAATAGAAAGGAAATGAGTAGAACATATAAGTCAGGTTTTGGACCCCCCGTTTGGGTGATAGGTTTCTAATTTCCCTTGGTATGAAATAGAAATTTTCACTCAAAATCAGATGATAGGAGTAGTGTGTGTGATTTGTACCACCATATTTTTTTCTTCTAGTATACACTTACTCACCTTTGTTATAGTGGAATATATGTATAGATTAATATTAGTATACCCCACATAGAAATGTTGGATATCTTTTAATATGGGGAAGGAAAAAATAATGGGTCCTCTAATTCTTATACCACTGCATGGGTTGCCTCATTCTTAATGTTTAGGTAATTACTAGCTTTTGTTGCATTATAAATTTCATAAAAAGAGTAAATTAGTGAAAATATTACTTTTATGATAATTAAAACATTATGATTCAATATATAAATCTTATCTTATACATTTTTTACCTTGAAATTTTTCCCTTCATGAAGGAACACTAGGAACATAATCTCAGTAGGCATATCTCCATATTCATAATTATTATCCAATGAAATCCATCAGTTATTCAAATATAAAAATAAAACAAGTTAGAGTAAATAATTAATTCAGTTTTAATATATTAATAATGAAATTATTTCATGAAAATACTATCTCCCTATAGTGGCTCAGAATTTAATTCTTTTTTCATAGTACCTCTTGAAGTTGGGTTGTTAGAGATGGATGAAGGTAGTTTATATCCTCCAAAATTTATTCAAATTTTATCACTTGGGTAGTGTATTATTCCAAAGAAAAATATATATATAGAGGGATAATTTTAAATTTTCAAATATTATAGAATAACCTAACCTTTCTTGTTCTAAATATTCAAACCACTTTTTTTCCAATACAGGTTACTATCCCACATGTGCATCATCTGACATATCTACTTCAATGACCTATTTTAAAAATGAATGATAAATATGAAATGGTTATTCTATGAGTTACCTCAAGGAATCCATTGGTTCCTAAAATAATAATTTTTGTGGAATAAACCTCACTTATTCATTAGGCTGATTTTTTATTATACTATCCTTAAGGAATTTATTTTTTTAATAGAGGTCTAAAGAATATTTACTTTCTTTATCAATTATTACTAAATTATAAAATTACTATACACTTTAATCTTTAATGAAACATCCCATATGAGTCAATTTCACGATATACATATGATAAATTAGCCAGAAAATATATTTGAACCTAAAAAATAAAATATATTCATTGTTCATATTTTAATTTTTTTAAATTTATGTTTTTTTGTGTTTTTATGAAAAATAATGTATGAGAGTGATTACATATTCCTATAAATGGTGCCAAATTTATGGTAATGTGATTTCAATAATTCCATCACAATATATTATTATTTTTGATAAGAATTATATTTAGTGAAATATCGAGGTTGATGTCATAATGAGGCCACCTACACACAGTATTTTTTAATTATCACTATTTATAAATTAAAATATAATGCTAAATAAAACCATAAATTAATTGTGTTTTTAAATTCATGTGATAAAAATATGAATATAAATAAATAAAAAATATATATACAGACACAAAGAAGTTAGTAAGAATAATGTTTTATTATTATAATTTCATTGTGAAGTTATCATTGTTCATTAAAAATATTCTCAATATTCATCTCAAATCTAGTGATCAAGAACTATCACACCAAACCCTCATATTCAATGTTATATTACCAACACTAATACAACTACAAGAAATATTATACTCCACCTATATTAATCTAGGAGATCTCTGTTCCTACTAACACTTTACATGTAAATCACCATCGAATAAATGACTTAAATAGTGAATGGAGAAAATATTGATTAACAATGAGGAAGAAAACAATATTAGTTAAATTAGTTTAAAAAATAATATTAATAAATTTAAAAATAATTAAATTATAAAAATATAGTATATAGATGTTTTAAAGTATCGAAAAAGGGAATAAAATGGCTCCCTCCATTTAAACATCAAATGAAGTGTGTTCTCCATCTTCGTAGAGATGTGTTCATGAAGATAGAAAAAAAGAGAAAATAAAAGAGATGATGAAGTGGTAGGGGAAAAATAATATATATAATTGAATAAAAATATTATAATAGAAAAAATCCTCATTACTAATGAAAATGGTTAGCCTTTTGACATGATGTGGAGGTATACATTTCTAAAGATAAGGTGAGGTTGATTTTCACACCAAATTTAACCTCATAAATATCATTGGGTTTTCCCCTTAAATTGTTGAATCTTAGAAATTTTTCATATGTGACATAGTTTATCTAATTATTGGTTATTAGAAAGAAATTAATCTTCATTAGATACAAGTATAAAAACATATATTCATGTTAATTTAAAAATATTATATGAATAGACAGACTATTTTAATTCCAATTATATGATTTCCCTTGAATTTATGGCCTCGAAATTGGATGAATCTCAAGAATAAATATTTATTGAAAACATTTCATTGAAATTAGATATATCTTTACATAATTATTCATCTCATTTGGACAGTTCATGTGTGAAAAATAGTCCCAACATTAAAATTCTCCAAAACTGTTCACAAATTTTGATACCCCACCTGTGGGCTTCATTTTGGAATCCTATGGTTATATTATGTATTTGGTCTATTTGAATGAAATATATCTCAATGAAAGTTAGATCACAAAGTGTTTTTTAAAATTTTTATAATTGTAGAAATTTTTGTGACTAAAATAAAAAATAGGTATAAAATAAAAAATTCAACCATTTTCATAATAATGGTCACAATTTTCCTACAAGATAAAAATGTGACTATTATTTTTAAATTAAAATTTTCTTGTTATTTAAAAAATGATGTAACATTATATAAATCATCAAAATATTATGTTCATCAGCAATCATTTTTAAGTACCAACTTAGTTCACACCTAAACTGACCTCCTATGCTAGCCCATAACATAACCAAGGCCAGGTTTTAACCACCACTAGATAGAGAAAAAAACTAATGAAATGAAATATAAAAGATAGAGAATAGTTTCTCATAATTAACATAATAAAACATGTTCTAAATAAAATTATTTATTCTGATACGACTCATCCATTAAATAGGCATCCATAAACACAAAAATAATCAAATCCCAAAATAAAAAAAACGTCCAAGAAGGGAAAAAGAAAAGACAAAAATATAATAAATGACCATAATATCAAGGAAACACAAAATCCATAAGGATATCTCAAAATATAGGAAAGGTAGAAGCGATGATACAGATAAAATATTATGTAAACAAAGAATAAAACTAAACACTAAATTGATAATATCGTTATGACCCAAGGTCACTATCCTACCTCACCACTAAACATTATTTTAATAATCTAGCAGAAATGAGTTTGTAACTTATAACACCTATAATAACTAGTTTGAACCTAAAATTTATATATATGAGTTATAATAAAATATTATAGTAGGAATATTCCCCAGAAAACATTCATACGCTTTAAAAGTAAAACCCATTATTGATAGTTTGAAACACATTTTATAAAAATTTAACTCCTTTTAGAATTTTCATGTGCCAAGACACAATAAAAGATTTTAAACTTATCTTTTTGAAAGTAAAATAATTAATTTCATAATGAAAAAAAAATTATGAATGACTTTCCCAACACCATATTTTAATAAAACACATACATTCCTTTGAAAACCACGAAGGTTAAAAACTTGATTTAAAAACCTCTTCAATTAATTTAATTTCAAAAAATTCCATAATTTGATCGTAAAAAAATATTTAAATAGTGAACTAAATACATAAAATAAAATAAGAAATAATGATAGCTATAATAAATAGAGAAAAACGGCCGAATATAAAATAGTAGAAATAGATAAATAATTATTTCTAAAATTAAACAATAATAGAAAAATTATTGGAGAGTATGAACAATCAATAATAGTAACATATAATACAAAAGGTAAAACTGGATGTATTTGATGGTAGGGGAGTGTCCCTATGGAAACTAAATTTAATACTTCATAGTGAAAAGTCTTCACAAGATAAGGAGATACCATTAATAAGTGGGGATAATATAATAAATTTTATTAGACTAGTGTGTGTAACAAATATATTACTTTACTTATCAGGTTATAAAACTCAAAAAGTGGAAATAAACTCTCCCATTCAGGCTTTTTCTACCCATGTTCCAAGATTCCCATGACCAACCAATCATAGGCTGGTAAATAGATCATATGGATAATCACATGTAATTACAAAATATAGAAATAAACCAATCACATCCCTTTTAAGAAATACCTTTCCAAAAGTTCCAATCAGGACATGATTTCTCTTTGAATGAAATAGATAATGAAAATAATTTTCAAATCCACATAGGATTCAATGATATATAAAAATAATATTAAATTAAAAAATAATGCTTTCCATCACATTCACATTTAACACACTTGATATAATAAAAAAACATTGCTAATAATCCATGTTATAACTCCACATTTATAATAACATCACATAAATACATAGAGTGTCTGAAGTTACTCAATAATAATAAAAATAATCATTAATTAATAAAAACATGCATTTTTTTAAAATTTCTCCTATTATATTATTTTGAATGATAAAATACCAAAAATATGTTAAAAAAATAAGTTTAAATGGTTAGTCAAGATTTTAATCATATTATAATCCTTTAAGAACCTTTGACAAAAAAGTTTGAACCTTCAATCCAAATGGGAAACCAAATTTATTTCCGTGAAATCAAAATTATAATAACATATTTTAATAAAAAACTACTAAAAATACATACTAAATCTTATAAAAAATTAATATCTTATGTTATAAATTCTAATAAATCATGGTACTAACTATAAAGAGTTATGCATGGAGTGAACCAACCATAAAACAAGAGAGGATGATGAGAATCCCACAAATTTAGTAAAATGAGTACCCCAAAGAATGATTTACCCAACCTAACATCAAGTACCTAAATAGTTTTAAAAAATCCTAAACCAGGGTATTTACACACAACTTTCATGATATGAGAGAAATAAGAACAAGCTATTGTAATTGAAGGAGAGGTGAAATGATCTTATATCCCCCAAAACCCCACATAAAATTTAATAAAAATTCATGAAATCCATGGATGAAGTAAGGGTGTGTTTCCTGAATTTTATATCATTTATGTTGTCTGAATGAGGAAGAGAGGGGCTCAATAGTTGGTTTAAAATCAGGGAGCGGTATTTAGGTAAAATAAAAAATAAAAAAACAATGTAAGGTTCATGGTTTGGACACACATTTTACCAAATCATGCAATAAATTTTCACCTCGTACTAAACACATTTTTGAGTCACACAGTTTGGATACATGGTTTGGAAAACCATGTTTTAACTATGAAAATATCAATTGATAATTAATACAGGTCTTTGTACAGTTATCCAGATGGTTTGTACTCATCATGAACCAACCATTCCCGATGATCTATACCTCTATGAAAATCAAAATTTCAAATAAATAAAACCCAATAATAAAGGATGTTCATAAAAAATGATTGATAAAAAAAACCTCAAGGAATGTTATGGTCAGTGTGGGACATTTCACACCACCATATCACTATTTGGCATAAACAATTCATCAGGATGGAGTAGGAAGTGAGTGACCAAACATTAAATGGAATAGAAGACAAGCTCATAACCGAGCCTAAAATGAACCCAAATTAAACAAGACAAATCTCCCAAAACCATGAATGTCAATATGTCACAACTAATAATTAGATCCAAAATAAAACCAGCCTAATTTAAACACATCTTTAAATCCATAAATATCCAAAGGTCCCATATAATAATTTAAAACCCAAAAAAATAATACCAAATATATAAGGGATAATCAAAAAGAAATTTATGATTAATACCAATTCACCCACAATAAGAAATAAACTTTCATAGAAGTTCAACAAGATTAGAGAATACATCAATGAAACCCCTTATACCACTGCTGAAAATCAATTTTTTTCACATTTTCAGAAGCCGATTTAAGGGGTTACCGGTACCCTTTACACAATTTCACCACACCCTTTTAACCACATCTCCACATCCAGATGAAATACACATTTCAAATTTGAAATTCAAATCCACCGCCAGCCGCCTAGAGCTTCGAACCAGCGTCATCTTCATGAGCCCATGATCACTTCAAACCTGCCAACGAATCCCGCGACAGCGCTGACATGCCTCGTGCCACGCACCGCACGTCAATCCCTCACTGCGCAACAGCCCGCACGCAAATCGAAATCCACGCGACTACCCGAACACCGTCACGTGCCACACATTCACCGGAACACCGGCGAGGTACACCGGCTCCCGTCTTCGTCTTCAGTGGTAACCATCGTCGTCGTCCCTGGAGAGCTTCACCGATATCAAAAATATCACCGTCGGAGAAACATCCCGACACCAGAACATCAACGTCATCACCCAAATCACCAAGAGAACAGAGCAAAGGCCTAAAACCTTCACCCCCCGTCTCGCAAAAAGGAATCAATTGTAAAAACTCCGCGATATACAGCAAAACCTCTACTCCAGAGACCATCACGAACAATAGAAATCAAAGAGATCAAAAGAAATTCCACCAAAAACTAAATCAAGCCGCTCCGGAAATGGCACCACAACATCACCTTGACTCGGAAAAACCCGCCGCCACCCGAACAACCGACCACATCAGACACATCAATACCCCAACGAATTCAGTGGAGAAGAGAAGGAACCCAAAAACCGTCAACAAACGAGTGCGACCCCCCAACACTGAAAAAAGCTCACCATAGTGCAATTGCACGAAGCCGAGAACAACACCAGGAGCGCTCTGAAGAGTATGTCGTCGACGCAAACCGGTCTTACACCCGCAGATCTGAACCAGCAACCACTGAAACCCAAAGAGAACATTTACAGCAAAAGGGAAGACCACAAACCTGCCAGACGCAATGACCGCGGAGAGACTCCACAAACCCACCGAACGCGGGGGAAAATGCCGTGTCTTCCGCAGTGAAGGAGCGGCGACGGCGAGAGGAAAAATACCTAGGTCGGGAGCCCTTTACGGGCGCATCCTTCTCAAAACCCTTATACCACATTAACACCCTAGATAAATAAAGGTCACAAAAAATATTCCATCATTGGAAATCCATAATTTCATCAAACCAATAATGTAGTTATATAATATGAATGATGTTATTAAAATAACAATATAAATCCAATAAGTCAAAAAACACAAAATAAAAGTTGAAAGGAAAAAGGGTTTTAGGGGGGAAAGAAAGGGGAATTCCCCAAATGGTCTCTCCTAGATCACCAATCAACCTAGACTACAACATTACAAACCAAAAAGACATAAAAAACATGACTATAATCTATGATAAAGGATTTATAAATATGTAAGTAGGGAGATTTTAATGATCAAGTCAAATCACACTGGATCATATAAGGAATTTATCCCCACCTAAGGGGTGACCTTCACTAAGACCAATCAAAGATGGTTCACCACTCGTCTTAGGTTTTCCCCAAGAAACCAACCCCACTAAAATATCCTCACTGATCATATTATCTAATGGAGTTCACTCATATGGGAACAATCCAAATATTTTGTTTAAATGAAGGGGTATTTTATAAAGTGAATAGACCAACAGTCATTAACCATTGATTTAAGAAAATGAATCCCCTTTAAAAACAAAACCAAAAACCAACTTGGAACTCTCAAATAATAATCAACTACCATGAAGGGTATGGTTCTATTTGTTCATCTATGGTCTAGTAATGTATTTTAACTAAATTTATCACACTTCATAATCCCTAGTAAACCAAAAAATCTAAAACATCCCAAAATAAAAATTTCTCACAACCCACTATTAATTTTTGGGGAGGAAAAATAATTAAGTAATTAATATAAAATTTTAAACAAGGATACTCAAAAAATATGACTCATACAAAACTAATTAAAACATAGTTAAAAAGGTAAAAAATAAAGAAACAAATCATAATCACCCTATGGAGAATCCATGAATGAAAAAAAAATCAAAAAATCATTCCTAAATTAATTCTAAAATGATGATTATTCTATAAAATAATGTTTTAGAACCTCATGTTCATATTTCAAATTATTAACACATCCACCCACATCAAATTCATTTCAATTTACCGTAGTAGATTCAACCATAATTCTAAACAAAAACTTATAAAATTTAACATAATTTATTCTTTCACAATGAATAATGTGTCTAAGTCTTTATTCAAAATCATTCTGTATACATGAAGTAATAAAATAACCATCACCTATTTTGGTAACATAAAATTCTTCCAAAATATTGACTTAAAATTTTGAAATTTCATCTTTAAATTGTTTCTGATGATGAAAATATCATTTTAATTTCAAATTTTTATAAGGTTTCTTTATTAATTTTAAAATAAACATAAAATGGACTTTTAAAATTCATTAATACTTTTTAAATGTATTTTTAAAATCCAAATAATATACCTATTTCAAATAATATTCTAAAAATCAAATTTCTTATTTTTAATACACACACTAATTTTATGAAAAGTATTTTCTATCATAATTCATTAATAATATTCAATAAACATTCATAAAAATATCTCTATACCATCTTTAAATAACCATAAATAAAAACCAATAAATCCCCAAATTGATTTGGAATA
This sequence comes from Viscum album, assembly GCA_963277665.1. Taxonomy (NCBI): domain Eukaryota; kingdom Viridiplantae; phylum Streptophyta; class Magnoliopsida; order Santalales; family Viscaceae; genus Viscum; species Viscum album. The sequence continues at coordinate 685,946,551 of OY728137.1, read as the reverse complement.
ATAATGAATCCAATAAAATATTAAATATTGGTTAGTGGCTATATATTGTTTTTTCACCTATTTTGGATTTCTATGTTAAAACAATGAAACATCCCCAAGGAGACTATAAAATAATTATGTGCCTAGGAATTACATAATTATTTCTTCCTTATGAGATAACCAAGAAATTCCTATTAATCTAACATTTAAAAAAATATGTTAAAAAAACCTATATAACCTAAATATCATCAAAAATAACAACCACCCAAATAAAAATAAATTATGAATAGGAAGAAACAAACTAATAATCTTTGACTATACCTGACCATGCATAGTAACTTGAGGTTTCATGTGAGTAAGAGCTATATAGACTCATCTAGAATCTATAACTAAACTCTCGATGGTCTAATATTAAAAAAACTAGACTCTACCAAATAAATAATTATAGATTAAGAATATATTCCCTTTTAAGAACCATGTCTATAATACCATTGTGTCATGAACCAAACATGACCACCCTTGAATAAATCTCACAAAAAAACCTATGACATGACCTGAGGTACATTCTAGATTACCTTGGACTTGCCTCAGGAACCAAGGAAATAAATATAAACATGTGGGAATGGTTTCACCAAATAAACATAATAAAACAAGTAGTGAAAACTTACCGACAATTTGGCAGCACTCATATATAATTTGGGAATCTATGTAAACTAAATAGGTATATCCCAAAATAATAAAGCAACCAACTAGGGAATAGGAAAAGATAAGTATCCAAGAAATTATCAAACTCTAAAAGATATACAAATTAAAAAAATATATCTCATGATAATAGAAGGGAAAAAGTGCTGATACATACCTGGTATCTAGAAAAAAACTAAACACATAACAAATAATATCCTTGTTTCCCATGGTCACCATCTAAAAATGAAAACAAACATGATTCAGAAGCATCTGCATATAAGGAATCTATAACTCAAAACTTCTATATGACATGATTATAAACTAAAATTTATATATAAGAATGAGCACAAAAACTCCCAATGGTTATCCTACCAAAAACCTTTGAAAACACCTTAAATTTTAAACACATTCATTCAAGATTGATATTCATGTTTTGAAAATGAAATTCCTTTTATCATTTTTTATGATTCAAATCACAATAGTGTGTTTTTAAATTTACCTGTGGAAAACCAATTTATTTATTTTAGAATAAATATATATTTTTATTAATGGTATAATTAATACCCTTTTAAAAAACGCAAATAAATTCTTTTGAAACCCATTTAATTATATAAACATAATTTTAAAACCTATTCTACTATTTTACAATAAAAAAATATCATAAATTGATATTAAAGAATTATTAAAATTAATGAAATGATGATGTGATATATAATAACTTGTAATAACTTCTATAAGATATATATAAAAAGAAAATTATGAAAAATAATAAAAATATAAAAATGATTTTCAGTCATAGTAAAATAATAATATAATCATGTTAGGGGAAAATAATTAGTATCTATAGTATAAAATTCAAATGAAAAAATTGAATGTAGATGATGTCATGGGAGTGGCCTTAGGGATTCAAAAGTAATGATTACCTAGCTAAGTAATTTAAAATTTTAGCTAAATACCTTTATAAATTGGGATATGTATAATGACTTCAATAGGTTGATGGTTGTACCAACTATAATACCTTACTTGTTAGGGTGACACATTGAAATAGTGGAAAAACCCACAACCATTCTAGATTCTCATACCAAATATCCCAGGTCCTAGTGACTAACCAATAAGAGGTGGGTAATAAAACAATATGAAAATCAATTGAAAATACTAATCATATTAACTCCACACTCACCTCTTTTTAAGAAATTCATTACATTAAATTCCATCCATACCTTGATACCTCTTTAAAACAATAATATCATGAAAATAATTTACAAGATAAAACAAGGTTCAATGATTTATAAAAAACTATAAATTAAAAAAGGGAATTTCATTCCATCATAAAAACATTTAATACATGTATGAAACAACCAACCACAATTGAAAATCAATCTTAGAAATCCACTTTTAAAACAAAATAATATAAATACCTAAAGAGTATATAAATTAACTCATGAAACATAAAAATAGTATCCAATTAGTTAAAACACATTCATTTTCTTAAAAATTTCTCCAATATATTATTTTTTAAATCTAAAACAAGTATTGCAATTTTTAAATAAACTTAAATGTAAAATATGTCATTTAATCTAATAGTTGATGTTGAAAAACCATTAAAACATGCTTGAACGTTAAATCCAATTGGGAAACCATTTCTCATTACAAGATATAAAATTAAACTATATTATTTTATAAATAAACAATTAACGTACATGGTAAATGTGATAATATTTTACAAATTCGAGTTAAAAATTCCATGAAATCATTGTTCTATGTGTTAATAATTATACATATAGAAAAACTAGAATAGACCAAGAGTTAATTAAGTGAATCCATAGAATACAGGAAGAAGAGGACTCGATGAATGATCTAAACATGATAAAATCAATGATTATAAGAGTTTTATAATAATACCAAACCTAGGGTTCGATTACTAGGATTTTAAGAAAAGTTATGAAATATCAACAAGAGAATAGAAGGGATTGAGAGAATAAATAAATATCTATCCTCAAGAAATGCACCCAAAATCAAAGAAGAATGAATGATACCCATAAAGGATTAGTGTGTTACATAGGGATCCTTATGTTAAAATTATGGAGGGTTGGATACTTAGAACCAAAAATTATAAAACCTAGTCAATAATCAAGGTTTGGCCGCATTATTTTTCAAATGGTGTGCCAATTATGGGACCCTTAATGTACACACCTAGGATTTAGATACTTTTTCCACATGGTTTGAAAAAATGTGCACTGAATATGAAAACCACCTTTACTAAAATGGTAATTTAAAATATGGATAGTCTTACGATTAGTAATAACCATGTTTCAGCATTATTTTCTACTCTAAAACTCTATAAAATTAAATTTTTAATGAAATTCGATAAAAAAATCATCTAAATTTAAAAAAAATTATAGTTAAATAATATCCCAATGAAAGTTAATTTTGGGTAATAATAATAAAACTTCATTTCTCTTAATGAGCTAAAAATATATTCCCTCCATCAATCCCATCTATTTCCACTAATCCTTTGATTTTATGATGCATTATGTCTTCAAAATCAAGGAATCATCATTTATAATACCCTTAAATGGAATTTAAGAGAACATAAAATAAAATTTCTAAAAATACATTACCCACCTCTATCACCACATGTATAAATTCCACTTTCAGAAAATTTACCACATCCTTTTTTGATCTGAATACACTATAACCTTCTTGGAAAACTTGTAAAGTATATAATTATCTATTTTATGGAAAAACTCTCTAAATTAGGTATCGTGAGTGACATATTTATATTAATTTGTCCTTAGATACCAAAATACATACACAACCACATTATCTCCTTGTATGTGTATATGTCCACGTATAAGTCTATATGTATCGTTGTTAACTAAAAACCATTCATCGGATGCCTGAAAAGTGAACACTGGAATATAATTAGCCTTATCCTAATCTCACAGATAACTCCCTATCACTTCTCATCCCAATAATTGATCATGTTTTATCATGTTAAAGTAGTCATTAATGATATGGCTATTTTAATTTCATAAATGATGTGTCTGTATTAATATTCTTATCTATTGAAACATGGAATATCATATAAATTCTGGTTTTGGTCCCAATATGCCATTACATTAGAATAATCTAGGTATTATGAGAAACACTTCTAAAAAATGTGTGTTTTATGAACATCACCTTTTACATACAAAATTGATATTTGGATAACTTCATATATAAAATATTATCCCTCGTTATCTCTACCGTAGATCCCTAATGGCCTAAATAATACACCTTTGATCAAATCATATACAAACACCATGATAAAAAATTCAATATATATATATGTATTATGTCATTCATTAAGTATATAAAAATCATTATCATTAGTAACCTCAAGTAGAATCACTAATAAATAATAATATGTGTACCTACTCTTGAATATTTTAATCATAATATCTATATACTTTACCCTTTATTGGTGATATACCAATAATGAGATAGTCTTAAAAAGAAACATTTCTCTAACATATGAATAAAACTAATCATTAATTTGAGGTAAAGGGTATTTATTATTTACTATCACCTGATTCAACTTTTTGTAGTTGGGGAACAACTAGAGGCTACCATCAACCTTATTATAAAATACAATTGGTTATTCCCAAGTTGAAATTATTATTTGAATATATTAAATTATATAAAAATCCTAAAACAAAATATATAGATCAATAGGTTTCATGTGATATGAATGAAATAAGATTATACTCATCCTGAAAAAAATTATATGGAGAAATTGATGTATGAATCTGGTGGAAATCTAAAAAAACATTATTTAATACATATATGAAATACAACAACACTAAAAATAAATAATATAAATTATTATACTATAATTATCTTATAACTAACATGTAAAATATCCAAGGTATTTAATGAATGACCCCACCAAACTATATTGAATGTCTCATTCCCCATGTAATGTAAAAAAAGTATTCACTGGGTGGAGGAACGGAACATTTATGATCATGTAATTCAAAATGAAACTATAACTTCATCATCAAATATATCCCTATTAAAAAATTATACATTCCCATCTATTAAACGAAGATGACTAATAATATTTTACTATCACTTTCCACAATGAGACAATATAGACACATGTTTCCTTGTTATACCTTTTCTTCAATAGGTATCAATCTTCTTGTAGTAAGATAAATGATTTTTATTAAAATATTACCAGTCTGTTACTTATGTAGATATAAATGAAATATATTAAACCATATCCAAAATAGAAGATAGCATTGTAAATATAATAATTAGGGTAACTTTTACAACATGGAGTCATACCTTAGAGTCCTTTGGTGTATTGTTATGTTAAATAACTATCATTGATTCTTCTAAACCTACAACTTTCAAGTATTACCCCTAATCTATTCTAATTATTCATCCTCAACATGCTTTTTTCCCTCTATATAAGTCCTTGAACCTTAAATTTGGTTAGATGCTCTAATACTATAGTCCCAAGATAAGAAATTTTATAACTTCCTCATATTTTTGAGATTCCCAAAAATATTTCATGTCTATTAATAATTGGTAAATTCAATCATTTTTTATGTCATGAAACCTTTTGAGTGAAACCCAAGATATATCCTCCCTTGAGATGATCCTGACATCAAATATTTCTTCTATCTACTTCCCAACTAAGAGTTATCCAACTCACACTTTTTAATAAGAAAAATTATTAACTCTTTTGGTTCTATTTAAAAAAAATCACACCTTTTAATCCAAAATATCTAACACATTCATCATTTATGTGTTAAATGCATCTTAAAAGGTTCATATATCAAGAAGAATCACCCTATAAAATATCTCATGTCTAATTTTCATCTTGAACCTTTACACCTTCAGACTGATTTTTGATCAAATCTAGTGAAATACAATCCAACTCTATAAATTGATTATCATACTCTAACTCTATCATATTACCAAACTCTAACTTTGGGAACTATTTATTTTTATATAGATTCAACATTTTGGATAAAAATATTGACTAAATATATTTTATAACTGAAAAATTGTTCAATTATCATATTGATTCACGTACACATATGTCTCATGGATCTTGTGATCTACAACAACAATCATGTAAGAAGATATATCTATATATTGAATCTTAGGGGGATAAAAAACTAGAATATCTTATTAATTATCCCTAAACAATCCTAAGCATACTATATTCAACCATTACCCATAAATACATGAGTATTTTTCTTCTGGAACACTGATGCATTTTCTACTTAATAAACTCTTTAGTAGCTCCCCTCTAAAGTTATTGATTATAATAGACCAATGTGATCAATATTTTAGGAACACTCCCAAAGTTCTTAACTCTTTCATCTGGTATAGGCTCCATACTGATATTCATATATCTTTTCTTATGTACAATATCTATAAAAATAAGCATCAACAAATCATCATAATCATAAATTATTAAATAAATTAATACTAAAAAATCACATATTCCAAGATTATAGGGAAACAAAAAAAATCCTGACACTATGCCTACATGTATTAATATATCCTCAAGTGATTCAGTTCATTATAGATTAATGTTCACATGAGCATTCACAAAAAACACACTTCCAAACCCCATTTGACATCACATTTATGTAAAGAAAACATTTTCGAAAAATGAGTCACAAGTATGTCATATATACACATGCCTTACCTAATGAATGATTGAAAATATTAATGAAACAAATAATAGTTTACATTAATCTATATGGAATAAATGACTAACATCCAATAAGGGTATGTCTAATCATATATTTTATCTTATCTCCCTATTAACATAAATCTCTCTATAAAAAACTTAGTTTTTCCAAATTTTAGGTTCTTATTATGTTTTGGACATCTTAAACCCCATGATTATCGAAATATAATGATTCATTGTTAAAAAGACACTTCAATAAAAAAATGATTGTATCCTAGATTTTAAAAACCATAATGGGATTTATTATATGCCTTATTTGTATTCCATGATTGATAGAGAATTTAAACTAGTTTCAATAGGTAATAATTGCCATTGGGGAATGATTTTCTATTAAAAACCAACCATAAAAAGTATACAAAACTGTGGATTTCATTTAAAATAAAAATAAAAAACACTAAAACAACATTTAATGTAAACTGAAAAATAAATATTGTGTATTACAAATTGAAGTCTAAAATCATGTCAAGATATAAAAAACTAAACAGACAATTCCCATCCAAGGTGGATATTATAACACTTCCATCAATGTATTACTAAAAATATCTATTACTTCTATGATCACATATCCAAGGATCAATCACTAATGAACATTAGAGACTTTCCATTTTTGGTAACATAATATAAATCATACATATGTTCAAAAATTTGTACATGTTGGGGTTAGTATGTGAATATCTAAAATGGTTTCCCTATACATATGTAATGAAATCCCATGTATGATCTATTTCTAAGAAATAAATCGATGAAATTCAAAAAAATTATCACATTCAAAAAAAATATTATCACATGATAAAAAATAATGCATTCTATTATATTCCCCACGGGAAATAAAATATATTTAAACCATATCAAATATATGAGACATGGGTATTAATGAAATATTTATAAAAAATTCACACCTATAATCAAATCATAAACCTACTATGGATTTTCACCCACTCGAGTGTTTCCTTAATTTTATAGTCTACTTACTCCACATGACATATAAAATAAATTTCAATATCCATTATATTTACCTGACCGTTCTTTCTATAACTATAAATTTATACTAATTTATTTTAACCTAATCATTCAATTTAGAAAAATATTTTACTTATTGAAAATAGTTTACCAAAAAAATCCAATCAAATATATAGTATTAAATTCAAAAAATATAAGATCATGATAAATCATGTTTTCCTAAAATGTTATTTTAAAACAAATATATAGTATTATAAAAAAGTTAAAAGATCTCAATATTTCCAAAAATACACCACCTTTGTGAAGTCAATTTTAGAAACAAATTTGGCTAATGCATAACATAAGTATATGGATTAAAAGAATATATATCACAAAAGGCGTAATCATAATCTGTCAAGGATTGAATAAGAAAAACCTACCATATATGATGAATATGCATGGATTCTTGAAATATTAGATCTTATATCAACAACCATGATCCAATCCATCAAACCCTATAAACAATTATATGATATAATGTTTCTTTCATTGATTATTAAAATCTAATTTCCATTTTTCCTATATTTAATCCAAAATGATATATATTTCATTGGGGAGGTAAATATATTTATATTTATATACTAATAAAAGAACTCATGATATCATCTAGATTAAACATTTGATTCAATTCTGATTAGATGTATCCTAGGTAGAATCACAATATTATTCAATGTTTAACACTACTTTTCTCTGAAGAACCCATAGAGTGTTATAAAGTAAGATTATGGAATTAAAGAGAATTATAGAATGATAATAAAAATTTTAAAAATTAAATTCCAAAAAATAATACCAATATTATAGTTGAACTGAATGGTCCCAGAGGACATTAATAATATCATATGGGCCTTCTTTCCATAATACGATGACATGAACGATCGTTTTGAACTTATTTTACGACCAATCACCCAAACATGAATTCTTCACCAAGATTCTAAAAACTAATATTTTAAACTATGAACCACACAAAAATCCCAAATATACTTTCCTATTAAATTAATAAAAACATAAATTAGTAGCTCACTTTTTATAATGATAATAAGAGTTAATCTTGATTAACACAAGTGTTGCCCTATGAGAGGAGGAAAACACTATTTACTTTTCTAATAGTATATAGTTTCAAGAGTGGATAGTGGACATTGATTTGAAGTTGGATTATATAATTTTTATAGTGGGTGTTCCATCAATTTATAGGGGTATCAATGTAATATATAAGGAAAAAAATAGTTTAACATAAAAAATTTGAATCTAAATGTTTCAGAAAAGAGTATTAGAATAATGATATAAATTAAGTAATTAAATATTATATTTCACCTCATATATTTCAAAAAATATTAAAACAAAGAAAGTTATATATTATTATGTTTTTTATATGTTTAATTTTATTCATATAAAAATTATCTATTGAATTGATTATGAGAATCCCTCACCATACCATGATTCTCAATGTGAATTTATCTAAAATAATAAAACATACTTTTGAAGGGAAAATTTTAGTTCATGTGGTGTTTTGAAAATTTATTCCTATATCCATACCTCACAAGCTATATGATAGATGATGTTTCTGGATATCTTTTATTAATTGTGGTTTTCAATTTAGGAGAGTGTTATGTGTTCTATGATCTATAGTTGATACCATATCATATTATCTTCTTGATGAAGAATTAATAAAGAAACATAATTTAGCAATAGTCTCCTTAGAAATAGAAGACTTATTAGTGAAACATACATGCATAGTTTTATTATATGTTTTCATTATAATAAAAAAAATTACACCCTATTTATTTTACTTTCCTTCTTATAGAAGAGGATAACAAATCCCGATTCATTTTATGAAGTCCTTACACAGATAAAAGTAAATATTTAGTTGATGTTTAATAAGGATTGTTAATTTTTAGAGTGTGGGAAGATAATATAAAATTTAAAATCCTAAATCTCATGTAAACAGTGAAATAGATAATTATAATTATATAAATATTATAGAAGAATATGATGAGTTATAGTATGGATTTTTAAATCCATAAGTTTCACATGATAGAGAGGAAAGGTTGATTGAATCAAATGGAGGATGTAAATGTTGTAAAAAATATTGTTTTACCATTATATATAAATTATTTAAATTGATATCTTTATCACTTAAAATCCCACCATCGGTCCTATTAAAACCTCTTATATCATATTTTAGATAAAATTACTTGAGAAACCTAAAACACCTTATCAATTATCATTAATTCTGATATTTTAAGTGAAAATTAAATTAAACTAGGAAGTATATTGATGTATAAATAATATTTAATATATTGAATGATTTTGTATTTATGGGAACAAGTCATATTTTTTGTGAACATATAATATAAATTGAATAAAGTCACAATTCTTTCAGGAATCTGAAAAGAAACATAACACCTACACTAAAATATGTTTCCAATAAATAAGTTAATAAGAACATTAATTATAACATAATAGTTCCCATATATGATAGTTAATGGGTTAGAATATCAAAATTTGAATCCAAAATGGGTTGAACAATAGTGGGTGACATTGTTGATGTAGAATTAATTCCATACAATAAAGTGACTGATTGGAATGTGTGCATGGACTGCCAGAAGTTAATTGAATTAGAGAAAAAGGATAGATTCCCATTACCCTTAAAATATCATATTCTACAATTTTTATGAAGATGGTATTTTTTTATTTTATTAATGGTTACTCCAGTCACAAAAAAATACATAAAACAGTTGAATACCAATAGTAAATCAATATTATTTTTCCTTATAGTAATGTATCTTATCAAAAAATGACTTTTTTAATGTAAAAAATTATAGAAAATATTACATGATTTATAAAATATTTATTATATAGAATGATTTATTTTTTAGTAATATTAAGGTTTGATGTTTCTATTAATGTAAATTCATTTAAACAATATTTAGAACAACTATATAAGGTTTTATAGATATGTGAAGAGAATAATATGATTTTAAACCATTATAATTATCAAATAATGGTAAAAATGGGATAGGGTTAGGCTATAGAATCCAAAATAATGTTATTTTTGTTGATCCATCCATGGTTCGTGCTATTTGAAAACTTTCCATGCCTATATTAGTTCATGCAACCTTTGTTTTCTAGGAAATGTAGAGTTATTTTAGTGATGATTTAATTTTTTTCTATATTTAATACCTTATATAATATTACTAACAAGTGAAATAATATTAAATATTTGGCTTTAATGCTATTATTCCTTCATATTAATATATAAATACATTATCAAATATACTAAAATTATTTCAATACATTATGGTTAACCAGTTGAGTTAGTGTGTGACTCAAGTGACTAGAAAGTACTTAATTTTTTAGGATAAAGAATGGATTTAATTTCTAGACTTGATTATTATGAAAACAATAAATTAAATGGTTCTAATCATTAATAATAAACCATCAATTTTTTTTCTAATGGTAGTTGTTTAATCTAATATATATTGGTTATATATGAAGTTCTTGAAGATTATTGGGTACATAAATCACTAATCTTTATGCTCTTTAATGAGTAAAAAGAATAAAAAATGAATAAATTTTTGTATTTTTATATATTAATAATTAATGATCAAAATATAATATAATAATAGAATTTAAAATTTAATAATTATTCATTTACAATACATTAAATAGGATACAATTAACATTGATAATGAAATCCTTATAGAAAAATATTCTTCTGATCGTATTTATAACACTAAGTCTATAAAACCATGGTACAAATATTTCATGAATTATTTTACTTCATGTATAGTGTATCTAAATATTTCTAAAGAGTGTATATGATGAATCAATTTTAGGTAGTACGTTATTTCAAGGATGATGCATATTTATATAATGTTTATGCATATCAAATAATTAGTTGTCTTATCCATCTGAGAATGATGTTATATTTTTTCCAATAAATTTTGATGAAGTTTATATTATATAATATATGTGGAAATATGATGATAAGGGTTTAATATGATTTAAACTTAGTAGGTTATGTTTTGGGATTCTGAGGTGGTGTTAGAATTTTCACAAAGGAAAATATATGATATTGAAGGAGTATAATTAGAAAAGGAAATTCATTCACTATGATATGTAATATATTTTGTTTGATATATAAGATATTCCAATTAATGTCTAAGATTATTGGTGATACATAATATCTTTCAATATTCTGACATATCTAAAAGGAAATTATTTCACCTGTGTACATAATATATTTTGAATAGTATTAATGATATTCCTTACGATGTATAATTTTTTCAAAAGAATTTGAAAGATAATTTATTGTGCACAAAACATATGTATGGAGGATGAAATTTAAATGTGAAAAAATGAATGAGTACACTAGTATATGTAATATATGTTAGAGAATATATAAGATATTTTTTATTATATATTTGGTATTTTTTATCGCATCTATGATACGTATGATTTTTTGTTTCTTATGTAAGGGTTTTCGGTTGAAATAATACTAATATTGAGAAGATTTAAATGTGATGAAGCTAATTTATTAATCATATATTAAATATCGTGATTATCAGGGAGATTCTATAGTAATTCATTCAGAGTATTATAGTGAAATAAAAGTTGCAGATTTTAATTCTCTTTTAATATTCATGTTTTAATATATGAAGACTATTTATGAAGATCAAAAGAAAAAGGATTTCTTGTGAATATACTAAATTATCTGAAAATTGACGATTATGACTAATGATGGAAAATTAGTCTTGGATCATGGTAATAAGATCCATTAGATCATTTGATAGTTTTTTATGGATTGAAGATCATGGGTAGCACTCTCACATTGTTCTGTAGGGAAATTAAAAACACAAAAAAATTATTATCATACATTAATTGGTATTTTCAAATTTAATTTATTGAATTATTTATGAATCTAGGATGGGGATTTAAAATGAGAAAGATATAAAAGAGTAAAACATAGAGAATGTTGGAATAAATCTAATGGAAAACTTTTAGAAGAGAACAACATGTTGGGGTTACTGAAAAATGAGAGGAGAAATAATATCATGATGAGACAATCCATTCGTGGTTAAGGGTTACACTAGTGATATTTATTTGAAGAATTTTTTTTATGATTTTTTTGATTAAGAATTTATTACATGATTTTAATTGCATGATGCCAACGATTAGAGATGGTTTAGGGTAAACCCATCTTATAGAATTTATCTTGATAATAAATTGGAATTCATGGGGGTGGCATAAAAACAACCATGCACTGGGGATGTATTCATCTATAATGTAGGATGACCTCGATAAAACATCCATCGCCTAATCTATTAATTTTTTTAACTTTTAGGAGTTAGTAAAATTATTTTTGAATTATTAGGATAGAGTTGGGGATTAAAATTTTAATTAGAACAGATTCACTCCATCTTTCAATGTTGATAATTTAGTCCTTTCATCCTAATGATTTCTATCTGATAAGAGGTTCCCATTTAGATATCACATGAATTTTTAATGGATCGACACAACATAATCAATAGAATGGGGTTTCTAATTTTGATGAAAAGGGAATTCATATTTTTAGAGTGTTTATGGAACACTATATTCTCTCTCGTACACTTTATGTCCTTGATGTTGTTCATAAAGGATTCATAATACAATATGAGACAATAATATGTTCTATTATTTTAAGATGAATGTTGAGAGTTATAGAAAAAATAATAAATGCATTATTACCCTCTTTATTTAATAATGAAAATAAAAAACAAATAGCCTAAAATTTTTCTAAGGATATATAGGCATGTAGCATCCCAACATGGGTTCTACCTAATGGCGCCTTGAGATGGTTTCCACAAGTCTTCAAGTGCACCTCCCAATATGCTAGAGGTTTTCCACTAGTAGTGAGGTCCTAGGGTGTGTCCATGGAGAGACTATTACCACATATATCAAAGTGAATAATAGTGGTATATAAGAAATATGTATCAGCAGAATAAGATACTATAATAAACAAACCAGTAAGTCGCCTTGGCAGAAGGAGTAATAAGAATAGAGAATACTAAATTCTAATAATAACCATCCAAGATTAATAAACACCTGGAGGATGGTAAAAAATTATTAGACACAAAATGATGATGATGATCATGTTACTATAAAATATGTGTACATAAGGACTAGGGTAATCATGAATATATCACATGCTATCAAAAATAAAAATAATCCAAATTTAGTTACTACTATAATCATGAGAATAGGCTCAGATTTCTGTTCATGTTCTCTATCCTAGAAAAGTTAATCAACCATTGGGAGTAGGAAAATTTCATTTATCTAAACATGATATTATAATGTCTATTTGGGTACCAAAGGAAGCCAATGAAAGGTGTGAATATACTCAGTAGGCCACCACTGACGGTGTCCAGACTAACCATGTACATGTGTATAAAACAAATAGTGTGGCCATAATTATAAATGCAATGTGATAAATAAATATGATACACCATATTGGGTTCCATATGAGACACATGTCAAACTCTACCTACTTTGGAGTAATCTATATGTATCTTTATAAGTGTAAGTTTAACATGTAATAAAATATGTTAATAGATAACATAAATATAGTTTCTAATGATCTATTGTCCCCAAGTATGATATTTTTTGGTAAGTGTGTTCTTAGAGTATTAGGAACATATTATTAATCTTTGATTTAATTTTTGCCTTTGAAAATTATTAAGAGGCACCATAGTCCCATCCTAGGTGGTCAAAGGGAATCCCAAATATCCCTTGAGGGATATGTAAAATATAACCAATTAAATTTGAGTCTATAAAAGGAATCCCATGAATGAGATCCTAAATATCACTCTTAGAATTGTGAAAAAAACTATTGAGAATTAAACTCTGAGTTTTTCCCTGGTATATCAAATATGGGTCCAAGTCTCTCTCATGGCATGGTACAACCATCTTTCCACCAAGCCCATGTATGGGGTCTCTCATTGGGAAGCAGTGCCTTTCTTCAGTAGGTAAAGAAAAATACATGGTAATCCCAACCCAAACGTAGATAACTTCTTATTTTGTGTATTTAAAATTGATTAAAAAAATCTAACAACGGTTCGATGGGCCTATCCAAGGGGTCCTTAAGTTGGAACCCCATGTATCTCCATCAACACTAGGAATGAATTTTATTTGGTAAACAAGATCATACAATTTAACAAGTATAAACCATTAATAACGTAACTAGTATATTTGGCCAGTTCATGTAATTAAATTAGTTCATATATGGTAAAAGGAATAAGGATTATGGGCCCAAACAATTGGCCATACAATTTCATTATTTTAAATAATATTTTTCATTAGGCCAAGGCACACATAAAGGTTATTTAACAAGTTTGGGGGAATGGAAACTAGGACATCAAGGAAAGTCACACACAAAGGGGTGGTTTAGGTTAATTAAATTCAACCAAAAGTTCATTCAACAATCACTATAGTCAAATTGAGCATGGGGAACAACGAAGTTTAATTTATTAAACAATTTATAAGTGATGTCAGAAGATCCATCATGGGTAACATCGGTGAAAGATTTATAATGTAATAATACTTGGGGAATGAATCTTGAAATCCTACCTTAGGATTGTAGGGGACCACTAGTCTGTTATCGACCATTTAATAAATATTGAATAGAAAATATCAATGAAACATTAAAATGAGATGAAAGTGGGAAAGGAAGTCTCAAGAAAATAGTGAAATAGAGGAGAAAAAAAACTAAGTAAATATGGAAGAAGATTGTATATTTTACCTAAATATTTACAATAAACCCAATTATGAAGTATTTGTAGTTCAGATGTAGGAGATAAAAAACATACTAAGGATATGAGAAGGATAATAGGGTGGTAATGACCATAGAAAAATCATGGAGGATAAGGAATTATAGGATTAAGAATTGTTTAGTGTAAAAATATCATGTACCCATTGTTTACTTGGATCCATGGTTTGACCGCATGGTTGGCCATACTATGCACTAATTGCGAATCCTATTTTTCTTAAGGAGTCCCCTCATACAGTTTATGCACTTGGTTTTCCTAACTGTGTTTAAGCCACTTGAAATTATTATATCATGGATGTATGAAACATTGTAGGGGTATTATCTTGGGCTCACATGGTTGCAGAAAATATGGGTGGTCCCATTCACCCCACTATCAATCCCCAAACTGTTAGGGAAACCATGCATGTTAGGTGGCAACATTTCTCTTAATTGTGTGGCATAGTCTGATTCTCTAATTTCTAGGCTCTAGGCTAAAAATAATCCCTAGATAATACTATTTTATACAAGGTTCTATTATCCAACATTAATAGGTCCAAAAAATGGAATTAAAGATGAAACCATTAGTCCATAACTTTGACAAAATTAGGGATGTTACATCCTCCCCATCATAAGACAACGTGCCCCCTAGTTTCTCATTCAATGGTGTTAAGACATCATCTGAGAAATGTTTCAACCATGACACATGTATATTAGCCTCCCATTCATAAGTCTCATCTTGAACATGGACATGCTACTATAGAACCCAAACTAGTGGGACTAGCATGCCTAAGAGATCCTTCATTCGTCAATCAATAATACAAATCAGATTCTTCTCAATGGATACATTCAACCCCATTTCAATATTCTCAAGGTCAAAAAAATTATATGAGTCAGTATAGTACCCATTAAGTTGTGGAATATGGAAGACACCATGCATGCCACATTTTATATGAGGTAAATACTACCAATAGGCTACCAGCATAAAACTATCCATTATCCCGAAAGGCCTAAAATAATGAGTTGATAAATTTCCATCTCACATAATTTTTCAATGACCCAATCTTGGTGATACACATAGAAGGACACGATGTCCCACCTAAAACTCTAGATCTCAACAATGAAAATCGATTGAATAATTCTTCTTAGACTACCATATACATCTGTATCATGTGGAATTTATTTGATGTCTTCTAAATGAGATGAGGACCTAGTAGTGGTAACTCACCAACCTCTAACCATAATAGAGGTGAATGAAACAACCTACCATAAAGGGCCACATATGGGTCCTTCTATATCATTCCATGAAATATGTTGATGTATAAAAACTCAACAATATGTATATTTTTATTTCAATAACCTCAAAAATCTAGGACACATTCCGGGAGTAGGTCCTCATGCACCGGTATCATCCCCTTAGACTGTCTGTCAGTATGAAGATGATATGTTGTACTCTAGAGAACCGTTGAACCCAGTACCTTCTGAATCCCATAGCAGAACAATGATGTGAACTAGGAGTCCTTCAATGTTCTTACAAGGATCTCATAGTGATTGGAATGGTCGTGTCTGGTGTGAGAATACACTAATATTTCATTAATGAAGATCTCCACAAATGAATCCATGTACGAGTGGAAATACCAATTAATCAATTCCATAAATACTTCTAGAATGTTCATAAGGCCAATAGAATAACTAGGTACTCATATAGGACATACCTACTCTATAACACTTTATATCATACGTCTGAATTATTCACATTCCTTTTATGGTAGCATGACCTCAAATTGATCTTGGTGAAAACTGTTATTCTTTAGAGTTGGTCAAAGAGGTCACCTTTAAAAGGTAATGGATACTGGTTATTCAAAATAATCTTGTCTAACATCTTTAATCCACTCAATGTCTAAGGTTGTTTTCTTACTTATTGGTAAAAAGGATAGGTGAACCCAATGACAATGTAGTGGGAAATATAAAACCTTTTCCCTATTATTCATAAATCTATTTTTTTAGTTCATGGATCACTATAGGTTCCATCCTATAGGTAGGAATGGACACTAATGTTTCACCTAGAACTAGATCGATGGTGAACACAACATCTCTTTTATGATGTAATCCATTGAAATAATCAAGGATTATGTCCCCAAAATGGTACAAAATCATAGGGAATTGCACAAGATGCATTCTTTGATCACTCATGAAGAGACTATTGATATGTGTACTCACCTTACCTAGCCCAGTACCCTCGGATCCAACACAACATTCCATGATATTACATTCTACCTTATGAATATACTTTCTTTAATTAGGTGATGTGAAACAAACTCGATGATGTTATTAATAAACATGGGCATTATAAAGAACTAGCCAGTACATACTTAGAACCAAATTAAAGTCAGTCATCTTGAGGATGATGAATCATCATATGTAATGGTACCCACATATCTTAGTGGGAAATCCTTGAAAATTTTTATTCCCTATGATCTGACCCAAATGGTAAATCAAGAGTAATCACAGTACTGGAAAACTTTATTACTTGTCCTAGACATTCCACTATTTCATTTGATAGAAAATAGTGTGATTCAAGTATATCAAAAAAGGAAAAAATAGAATAGAGGATACCAAAATAAAACCTCTTATAATATATGGACCAAAAATATGTTCCTATGGTGTATGTTCCACTTCATAGATATGACCCAAACCGTGTCCCTAAGAAGCTTTATGATCAGCCTGGGCGGGTCTGCATTACTGATGTTGAACCTCTTAGGCCTAACTACCTCATCCATGACCAACTCCACATCCTGATCAGCACGTAGAAGACATACAACTAGAATAACACGGGGTGTCTAATCTTATACCTAAAAACTGTATTGGTACAAATCCTCTTTCATGTGGCACTAGAGAAATGGATCAGAAAAAATGTTGAAGGTGACCCATCCTATAGAAACATGTCACTCGTTCCGGATCCTTGTACACTAGGGATTTTTTTTATGGATTGACCTACTATATTGTGGACACACCACATAGTTTTTAGTGCATGCCACCTAGATAGTACTTCCCCTAAATTTAGCCGCTAAGAGGTTCTTCTTCCTGCTAGATAAACCACCACTCTTCTTGGAAGATGAAGCACCCTATATCACATGGCTACTCCCTCTTAGGTTTTTCTCTATGATAATGGTAGGGTTCATTATCTCTAAAATGGTAGTCAACCAAAAAAAATTCTCTTATAATTGGATAGTGTAGGAATGCCCATACTCAAACTGTCTCATAGTGTTTATCTCATCATTAGTCAAGGTCAGTGTGAAACAATGTAATTAATGGAATAGGCTATGTTCTCCATCACCAACATGTCACCTAAATAAGGATACATGAACTCATGGACACAATATTCTCACAATGTTTGTGGAATGAAAACATTGTAGAAGGATATCTGGAAGTCCACCCAAACCATACCCTGATGTTGAGTAGCTTGAGTGAGGATGTATATCCAATTCGTGGTAGATCCCTGAAGAATGTAGGTTTCTAAATTAGACCTCTTATCTAGAGGAAGTTTTATATTCTAAAAGATAGAAAACATGGTTTTTATCCATTAATCATCAGCCAAATGTTATCCATACCCTGAAAAGGTGAGAGGATGACGATTCTGGATCTTCTGAGTCAACTCTTCCATGGTGGGGGTAGGTCAAGAAGCACCCTGTACAGTATGAAGGAAGAGAAAAAAACTATCTCGTAACAGAGAATTGGTTCTCAGTGGATGATCAATGGTAGGTTCCACATGTGTCATTATAGGAGGTATCATTAGCGGATCAGGGCCCACCACCTCTAAAGTGTGGTTTTCAAAACCCTATTACTGTATGACACAAGGGTGTTAGGGCGGCATGGGTCTAATTTTTCCAATTTCATTCTTTATATAAGATTAATAGTAGATAATAAAATAAATAAAAGAAGGAACCGACACATGTATTTTATATAAATAATTCAAACATCTCTGAATACTATAAAATAAAGGACTAGGGGATGGAAAAAATCAGAAAAGGTCACTGGGGACAGAGTCTACTACCCACTACCAAGTTTGGATCAAGGTCCATGTCTCAAAAAATAGTAAAAGTTTTGGTATATTGAGTTTCAAATTCATGGTATATAGGAAAGAACTCTTTATATTCCATTAGGAATTTTCAAATATTGGTACCTTTTTTATTTTAAAATGTAATTTTTTTTGATTTTAGTCTTATTTATTTGGTTTATATATCTTAATCTGGTAAACTGTGTATCCAATTACAAATTTATAATGGACCACACACATTATAAATTGAAAATGGAATGTCAAGTAACTGTGATCTAACCTCTAAAACTCGTATCTGGGTATAACAAGAAATCTAGATTGATTTCATAGAATGAAATTCCACTTACAATTTATAGAAGTACCTACCTATTAAATTTCCCTTGGAATTCATCACCAAAATAATTTAATATGTAATAATTAGTTAATTAATGTGTAAACATGAATTTATAAAGGAGAAAACAATTTTTATTTATGTTGGACCTTTAATTGAACCGATTGTGTCATCCCACAAAACTCTAGCACATGGAAACACATAACACATAAGGAACCTAACAAGATATTTAAATACATGAAAAGCATGCTGAAATTTATATATATTATTTCACAATGCATGAAATTTATGTCAGATGGTTCCTTGTACGATGAATAATATAGTATCCCCTCATTTAATTGGGAATAATTAAGAATCGATCATAATAATAAAAATAAAAATAACAGCACATAACAATTGTGTCACCCAATGGTGTAATCTATAAAACTGTAACAGTGCAAACAATAACTGTATTAACCCACCCTAGTAATTGGGTTCCCCTATTCATGGGTCAGCTACTCCCTAGAATAGACTCATTACCAAATCCCATACTCCTAATTCCCTTTATGATATCCAAATAGTAAGAAAAAATGGAAAAACGAATATAATACCACATTATTGAATCCAGCCTTGGGTTACACCTAACGGTTCCTCGAGACGGAGTCCACAAGACCTCAAGCATGCCTCCTCATACAGTAGAGGCTACTGACTAGAAGTGAGGGCATATGGTGTGTCTGTGGGGAGACTATTATTTCATATATTACAGTTGATCACAATGTTATATAATATATAATAATCAAAAAAAAGAAGAAACTATAATGAATAAACTAGTAACCTACCCTAACAGATGTAGTAATAATAATAGAGAACAGTGGAATATAATAACAAACATTCAATATGAATAAACAACTGATTGAATCTAAATAAAAAGTAGATACAAAATATTGATGATGATCATGTGAGTATAAAAAATTAGTACATGTGGATCAGGGGAAATATTCATATATCACATGATATCATAAATACAAAAAAAATCCGAAATTAGATATTATAAGAATCAAAATCATAATATATCACTCTTCTCCTATTCTCCATCCTAGAAAAGTCAATCAATCATTAATAGAAGGCTTCTTACCTTTATCTAAAACTAATATTATAATGTCTTCATGGCTACCAAAGGAATCCCAAGAATTCTATGAGATATAATCATTAGGACAAAACCAACAATGTCATGATTAATCTAGTATGTGCATATAAAATAAACAGTATTCCTACAATAGTAAATTAAAGGTGATAAATAAATAATATTTTCTAGTATAGGTTCCACATGTTACACCATTAAAACTCTACCCTCTTCAGAAAAACCCAAAAGACTCTGGATAATGAAAAGAATCACATGTAAGGAAATGGGGTAATATATGTCATAGATATAGTTTCAAATGATAAATTATCCCCAATCATGTGAATTTTTGTAGCAGGCATGTCCTAGGTGACTCATCAACAATTTTTTTACTCTGTAATTTATTTAACGTAATTGAAAATTATTAGGAGGAACCATGAGCCAGTCTAAGGAGATCCCAATATAATCCAATGTTTTACTCTTGGGTATCTGTAAAATGATCCAATGCATTGGTATTCTTTCTAAGGAGAACTATTAATGGGATTCAAATTAACATTCTGGGAATGGTGTAAAAACTAATGAGAACAAGCCTCTAAGTTAATCTCTGGTATCTCACGTAGGGGTATAATTCTCTCTCTTGGCATGGAACAATTATCTCTCCAATGACCAAACTATGGGGTCTCTCCTAGGGAATTAGTTTCACTCATCTATAAGTAAATAAAAATTTAGGGTAAGCCTCTCCCAAATATTGAAAGAATTTCCCCCATTGGTTTTCATATTCATTGAAAAATTGAAAATATGGAACGATGCACCCATCCTTGTGGTCCTTATGTCGGAACCCCTTGTATCTCTTGTGGCACAATGTAAGAAGATGATTTGGATACCATGAGGATACCATTTAACCAAGAAAATCAATTTATAACATAACTAGTAAGATGGTCAATTCTTGTAATTTAAGTAGTTCATTAATAGAATTAGGAATAAGTATTAGGTTTCTAAACACTTGGCCTACCACTTTCTATAGGTAAAATAACATTTATCATTAGACCAAGGCACACTTCAAGGAGATTTAACTATCTATGAAGAAACATGAATAGGCCATCCGGGTAAGTCACACCCATGCAGTGTCTTATGGGAAATAAACTCAACCAAAGGTTTCTTTACCACCCACTAGAGTCATATCGAGCATGGAAAACAACTCAATATCATTTATTTAAAACAATTAGAGGAAATGATGATAGGTCCAGCCTATGGAACATCGGTGTATGATTTATAATGAAATGATTCATGGTGAAAGAATATATACCACCTATATTATGTTTGTAATGATCCACTGATCTGTTCTCAGAATTTTAATCAAGATAGATTGTATGATATCAAAGAAATTATGAAATTCCCTAAAAATTGTGGAAAATATTTCACACAAAAATAGTGAAAAATATGAGAATAAAATCGTGAAAATGATGGAAGTGGTTCATATATCTTACCTACAGATTTCCAATGCATCTGGAAGTGAAGGATTTGGAGTTGGAGAGGATGAGATTGAAACAAACCTAGAAAAAAGTAGAGAGGGTGCTTCGGGCAGCCATGATTAGAAAAATGTGAAGAAAGAAAATGAATTAGGGGATTAATTTTTTTAAGGAAATAATGTCATTTCCCCCTCATTTATTTGGGTGTATGGTTTGGCCACACAGTTGGTTAAAACATGAACAAATCATGTTCTCTATTCTGGTTATGCAGTCCCCTGACATGGTTTATCATAATAGTTTCCCTAACCATGAGCTACCCATAGGAAATGACTATGTCAAAGAAATCTACAACCATGCACAGTAGTGTTCTACAACTCACACAGTTTTATAATGGTCGTGTGAGTCACTGCACCCCACTTTCATTCCCTACACGGTTTGGGAAACCCTGTGTGATAGGCATCACAGTTTCTCATAACCATGAAACCCAGTATGATTCTCCAATTTCTGAGGTTCTAGGCTCTGAACAATACTCAGACACCCTTGTTACCTCCAATACTCTATTAAGAAACATTACTAGGGCCATACAAAGGAATTATGACAAAATATTTTCCATACCGTTGATAAAATTTGGGAAATTATAAGGAATATATTTATTTCATCAATGAAGGTGATAAAATGGTAAATGAAAAAAGGATACAATTATGTAAAATATAGTTTGAAAATTTGATAAAACAGGAAGATGAATCCATGAGTTACATTCCATGGTTGATATGATTGTTACAATTATCATAGTATATGGATAAACTCTTTTAGACTATCCAGTTGAGAGGAAACTCTTGATAATACATTTATAAAAATTTGATACAAAAATATCACCTCTTGAATATTGATATTATAATGATTTTATAAATGATTAATTAAAAATTATATTAATAAATTATGAGATAAGATGGGGAACTACTCTCCATAAAAAATTTATTAAGGAAAAATATATAGCTTATAAAGTCTTAAATAATCCAAACATTGAATATGAGAATAATACCTCTCATGATGAAGAGAATATAGATGTATTTGATGGATTCTCACCCCGATGTCATGGAATAGAAAAATGGAAAAGGTAAATTTCAAGGTAAACTTCACTTCGAAAGTTTTTACTATGTGTAAATTGATAACCTTTATTCCAAATGTATTTTGAGAATTATAAATTAAGGTGAAGGATATGAGGAAACTAAAAGACACTTCATGAAAAGATGATCCTTCATAAAAATTAGTCTCAACCAAAAGGTAGTGATAAATTTTCATTCAAATCCTTTGTAAGTACTTTTTTATCGTAGGGGATGTTTCATTTGATATTGAAGAAAGATATGGTTTATGGTTACCCAAAAATAAGATTTACATAAAGTATTTATGTCTTATGAAAATGATTAGAGATTATCCTCCAAGGAAATGATTATTTATGTTGATTATTTCATTCCTTTTCAAAAAAAATATGTTGAGTATTTCATAAAAAATAGGGAATGAATAAAGGAATATACCATGATAATTGAGATAAAGATGTACCTAAAGTATAGTGGAAGTTTGAGAGATAAATATTCAAATCTAAAAAATGAACTTGATAATAATAATAACAAATAAAATAAAAATTTGGGTAATGATGTTGAGAGGTTAAAACATGATAACAATGGAAAAATGAATATCATTGATGATCTGACTTTCATGATCAATGATATACTTAATACAGATGAGAATATGGGACATGCCTTCCGTGCTATTTCTATGATGGAATTCAGATCCTATGTTGAGGAGTCCAACCCGCTTGAATTCAATCTTATTAGTGCCAAATTCAACTTGTATATGAGGAATATAAGGGGAATAAGAGAAAGAAGAATAGATCGTGATTTTTGTAATGATTTTATTCTTGGAATTTGGAAAACCATCTCATGTGTCACTCTTGCAGAACTTAATTTAGACCATCGCCCAATTATTACAACCATTATTTCCAAGGGAGACAATCAGCCCATTACCTTTTTGTTTAACAATGCGTGGACCACTATTCCAGAATTATATCAAATGGTGAAGGACACTTGGAACATGATGGATCCCAATGACAACTCTATTTCTTGCATTTTCATGTTAAGGGCCCTTAACGTTAAAATGAAGTGGTGGAGTAAGCAGAAATTTACTCTCCTTGATTAATAAATTGACTCTCCCTGATTAATAAATTGACTCTCTAGAGAGATCCCTTCAGGGTATTCAAGATGATATCACCAAAGGAAACTTTTCTGGTGATCTTACCCAAGAGGGTAACATGGGATCTGAACTTAATGACCTCATCAGGCTTAAAGACAACATCTAAAAGGAACTCTTTAATGTTAAGTTTCTTATAGAGAGAGATCATAACACTAAATTTTTAAATGCCCTTAAAAGATCCAGGAAATTCAATAGGCCCTTATCAGTATTAAAGGATCGAGACACAATTCTTGATGATAGAAAAAGTCTCTCAAATCAAATTGTATCTTAATACATAAACCTCTTCAAAGGTCTTGGAATAAATGAATAGATTATGGAAGGTATCATCCCCAATATTGTCACTAAAGCAGATAATATTCTTCTTAATTCTATCCAACTAGACATTGAGATCAAAGATGTTATATTTGGGATCAATAAAGGATGTTCACCAGGTTCGGATGGCTTCACCAATCACTTCTTTCATTTCTATTGGTATGTCATCAACAATGATGTTTGTAGACTGGTTAGACACTTATTTACAGGTGGTTCCTTCTTTCAATTCCCCAATTATCAGTTTATTTACCTAATCCCTAAGGTGGAAAATGCTAGTGATATTGATCAATTCACACCAGTCTCCCTTTTTAATACCATTTACAAGATCATCAAAAAAATTATCACTACACTTCTGGCTTACATTTCTGGGAAAATTATTTCTTAGAATCAATGTGGTATTTTCAAGGAGTGGAAAGGTCAAAATTACCTTCTCATTGCCTTAGAGTGTGTGAATCTTATTCATAAACCTGCTAGAGGAGGAAATATTGGACTCAAGTTAGACATCTGAAAACCCTTTGACACTATTTATTGGTAATTCATTTGCTGCATTCTCCACGAGTTTGGATTTCACATGAGGTTAATCCAATGGGTCAAGACACTTACTAGCTCTTCTCGTATTTCCATTCTTATTAATGTCTCCGCAAAGGTTTACTTCAAGTGTTCCAGAAAAGTGAGGTAATAAAACCCCCTCTTTGCCATTATTTTTGTGATCGCTGAAGAATACCTTAGAAGACTCCTTATTCATAGGGCATACATAGGGGAACTCATAAAAATTAGAGCAACAATATGTATCTCTACCCCTATCACCTATTGTTTTCTGATTGTATTATTATTTTCACTCAGGTTGATAGGAAAAACATTCAAAATTTCAATAAGTCCATTCTCTATTATGTACGTGTCTCAGGACATGAGGTGAACTGGAGAAAGACCTTTATTTATGTTGGGAAAAATATCTCTGCCTTAATTAAATAATGCATGATGAATGATTTGGGTATTCGGGAATGGAATCTCCA
The DNA here is from genome assembly GCA_963277665.1 of Viscum album. Taxonomy (NCBI): domain Eukaryota; kingdom Viridiplantae; phylum Streptophyta; class Magnoliopsida; order Santalales; family Viscaceae; genus Viscum; species Viscum album. The sequence goes on along the minus strand of OY728137.1, from coordinate 685,920,820 downwards.
CTTCACATACCTTGGAGTCCCCATGTTTTTTGGAAGACCTCTCCCTATTCATTTTGTGAATGTTGGGAGTCAAGTCCAAAGAACCCTCTCCTGCTAGAAGGGAAAACACCTCTCAATGGTAGACAGTCTTTGCATAGTTAAACACATGGCCATCTCAAAACTGGTATATTTTTTAATGTTTTACTAATAGACTAACTCAATGATCAAGAATTTAAAAACTATTATGAGAGGCTTTGGGTTGATTGGAAGTATCTTGTAACACAAATCTATTACTTCTTGGAAGAGACGTTGTATGCCTCATACTAAAGGAGGTCTTGGAGTCACGAACCTTGAGATCAGTAATCAATCCTTATAGGCCCAATTTATTTGGAGGTGCATTAATGATAAGACACAATATTTCTACTTCCTCAGATCCAAACCCCTCAAATTACAAAATGTAGGGAATATTTCCTATCTTCAATCTTCAATCTTTCCTGGTCTCAAAATAATTTTCCAGAATATCAATTGTCACTCTCACAGGATGGTTAGTGCTCAATCCTCTCCAAAATTCTGGAAGCACCACTGGACTTTGGTTCCAATCATTGACATTTTTAGTGCTACTGACCTGGACAATAATTATTATTCCTCCATTAAGAATAATATTGATAATGGTAATGATAATTCTTCTTACATTGAGCACATAGTTGATAATTATGACTTTATGGACAGTCATGAATTAATATTGGGGGAACCTAGCTCAAATGGAATACTAGATTCTAAAGGTTACTATAATCATCTTATCCATGGTGAGAGTATAGGGATGGAAGCTTTCAAAAAAAAGGCTGATGTCATCCAGATTTGTAATTCTCTCACACCTTCAACTCAACAAGCTCCTTGCTAAAATAAACCAACAACGGGTGGGAATCACCTTTTTTTCTAGATGTGTTATGTTACAGAAACTCTGAGAAGATGTGAATCACTTGTTTCTCTCTTGTAATACATCTGCATCCCTATAAAATTAATTGTTGGAACTCTTAGAACTTCACTGCCCTCCAACCAACGTTATCTCAATGTTCCTAGTGAACCTTCTTGTATTCCAGCTTTAGAAGTGGGTTTTTATTCTTTTTCTGGTCTCCTGTGAAGAGTTAATCCAACTATATGGAATAGAAGTAATAAATTCCTTCATGGTGAACCTGTCATCAACCATAAATCCTCTCTTTATGCCATCTTATTTGTGGTTCATCATTCCAATACTCTTCATGATGAATATTGTGATAAATAGTTTAGGGGCCTTGATATCTTGAGAAATCTCCGACTTCAATGTATCTACCATAAACGTATTGGCACCATTGAAGTTTTCTGGTTTCCTCCATTTGTAGGATGGATAAAATGCAATACAGATGGATCACTGAGGGAAACCCCCAGACCTGTTTATTAGGTAATTTCATTTAGAGATCACAATGGTTATTTTTTAGAGGAGGAGCATGGTACATGTGGTCATGCTATGGATCTGGAAGTAGAAATATAGGGTCTCATTACAGTAGAGGATATTTATCGGCAATGAAACTGGAATTCAGTATGGTTTGAGAGTGACCAACCATAATTTTCTAAGCGGTTAGGCTGGGTCAAGTTCACATTCCTTTTAAGATCACTACCAAATGGAATAGTTGTCTGAGTACTCTTTCTTTAATAAACTATATCATCACACACATATATCATGAAGCAAATCAACATTCAGGCTATCTAGAAAACAAAGGATCCTCGGAAAGGAATTGTTAACACTACTCTTGCATACTGGGAGAGTTGATGACTATCTTTCAACATGATAGATGTAAATCTCCCCGCTTCTGACTCTTGTAACATTTTTAATGATATTAAGCCTTGTTGTTTACTTTTTTTAAAAAAAATTGCCATCAAGACAAGGCATTGTGCAACTCTGTACATGGAAATGCTACTCGGTCATCCTTCCATGGTGGATTATCCAAAAAAAGGACTTCATGCTATTTGGGGTAATAAGGGAGGTTAGTCGGTATAATTTCCCATAATAAGAGCATGTTTTTAGAAAATCTAGTGCAAAATAATAGTCTGAATGAACTAATGTGTAAACGAAAAATTTAAACATGCTAATATTTGGAAGAATAAAATTTTCAAAAAAATTTCACACTAGTCCAAAATTTTCAAGGAATATATTCACAAAAATTTTCATTGAAATCAGCACACAGGGGGTATGAATATTATAATAGAAAACATACCATATAATAATAATTGGTTTCTAATGAATGATAGTTCCTTTCTTCTTATGGTGTTATAGTGTGATTTTCTATAAATATTAAATTTTATTGAAAAGCATGTATCTACCATGATAAATAAGTTTCATAATCTTGGGAGCATATAAAAACAACTTATAACAAGTCATTAGTTGCAGTAGTTTGAGCATAAAATTGAAGTTGAAAACATTTATGAAATCATCGAGGATGTTTGTGAAATGTGTGATCAAGAAGGAAACATCATAAAGGAGTGTCTTATAGACATACCAAATCAATTAAATCCATGTTTTAGAACATATCATGTTCAAAAAGAGAATAATTTTAAACAAAAATAAAATATTGTTTCTATTTACTTCAAAGTTATCTAATATAATAAGTCATGGATTATAGAAAATATATGCTTCCCCCCATGATAAATGATCTAAAAAACCAAAAAATGTTGAAATATATGAAACATTAATTTTAAAATTTGGGAATAGTTCATTTAAAATCCACGGTTTTGGAATGATTATTTTTGGAAGTTTCATATCAAACCCAACAATGTTCCATTGTTCTATGGGTCGAAGAAAACTATGTTCGGTGTTTAAAAATGTTTTCATAATGGAAATGAGTATATTTTTAGAATTAAGGATTGGAGTGAAGATATTGAAGGACAATTTTAATTTAACATGTGGTTTATGAACCCAAGGTAACTTTCCTTAGGATGGGGAAGAAAATCATTACTATATTAGTAAGCAAGTTGAATACAATTTGTGACATTAAACACACGACCAATTTACTAAAATAAAAAAAAGTAATTTCTTATAGAATAATATATTATAAAAATTCTATTTTTATGCAACTCACCATGAATAAATGCAAGAAATGATAATAGGGTATGATGTTTAGTAACTATTAAAATGGACATGAGATCCTGACTAGAAATCCATTTGTAAAAGTGCACTCTGATGTTTGATTATTGATGATAAAGAATAAAATAAGTGGATATAATTAATTAATCACATTAATTAATGAATTAAACAACATTATATTTTTCATGTTATGTCTTATGATTTTCATGCTTTGAGCATGTTTAACTATTTTTAGTGACTGGATGAAAATGAAACAATTTTATCATTAAATACCCCTAGATCAAATAATCAATGTGCACCAATAAATATTTTTTAGATATTATTAACAAAACGTACATAGAACATGACTTTAGTATACCTTATAATCTATAAAAAGGGTTTTTTAATGAAAAAATTTGAGTACTTTTGATATGTATATATTCATGCTAAATTAGAATAACACATCATGATTTTTCTTATTGTAATCACTCACTATTGTTGGAATTATCTAATAAAAGCTTCTTATTCAAGATGAATTTGGGAACAACTCCTTATGAAATGTGGTTCAAGAATAAACCATATATGAATAACTTTAAATTTTTTGTTATTCAATTCAAAATTGGGAAGAAGGTTAAAATTAGTTAAAATATTGATGAGAAGGAAAATAATAAAATATTCCTTGGTTATATAAAATATATAATCTTGTATAGATGATAAAGAATAAATCTAAAAATATAATTGATTATAATTTTTTGAAGCTCTATGAGAATTAAAAATTCAAAAAAATAGTAATGTATAATGGTAAGGATGATGTTGTCACCTCTAAAACCACTATGCATCTTGAAGATAATGCTGAAATTCCAGATGATTATATTGATTTAGCTTAATCTTGTGATAAAGATTTTAATTTATGAAATATATGGAGAAATTAATGTCTTATGAAAAAATTAATTCAAAAAAATAATTAGAGATTAAACTCAAGGGTTGTAAATAAGAAAATATGTTATAATAGCAATTCAAACCAACATATTCTGAAAATTTGTGCCCTAAACGATTGATGAGTTTATTGAGAACATGAAATGAATTTAATAAATTAATGAAGATATAATTACAAATTAATAGAATAAAACATGGTTTCATGTTCATGGTCATAAGTAGAATAACTTTATTGGCACAAAATGCATTTTCAAGAACACACTAAGTGAGAAAAGTGAAGTATCAAGTAAAAAATCTTGAGTTGTATGCAAGCGGTACTCAAAAATTGAAGGCATTGATTTTGATGAAACATTTTATATTTTTTCAATGAATAAAACCTTCATTATTTTTCTTGAAATTATAGCTACATGAAACATCAATGTTTTTCAAATGGATATAAAGTGTACATTTCTGAATGTTGATATTAATGAATAGATATATAAACATGAGGGTTTAATTCTTTTTGATGATGGTACATTGGTATTAAAATTGAAAAGGGTTATATATGGGTTGAATTAAGCCCCAACATATTGGTTTTTCAAGATGGATGAGTACTTGAGAATCATGGAATTCGGAAAGGGATAGTTTGAATGAAACCTAAAACAACATCACTCATTATCATTGTGTGTATTGATGTAATTATTTTGTATAGTTATGAGTAGAATCTCGTTTAAGAATAAATGAAAAGGAAATTTGGGATTTATTTTAATTGGGATATGAAATCATTCGTAGGTTTTCAAGTTAACCAAACTGCTAGTCTCATTTTCATTACTCAAGATAAAATTACCAATGAGTTAATGAAGGGGTTTTTTGTGGAGGAATCAAGAGGTTTTTATACACTAATTTAAGTAGGAAAAAAGTTGAGAAATTATTATTAAGGGAAGGATATTAATGAGTGAAAAATTTATAAACATAAACAGAATCATTTTATATTTTTCTACCTGAAGGCTAAACATTATTTTTTTCACAAAACTTTATGATAGGTATATTTCGAATCCAAAAGAATTAAATTTAAGGATACCTAAATAGATTTTGTCATATGTATAAAATACATCTGATTATTTCCTTTTGAATAAGAAGAAACTATAATTGGAAAAATAGGGATTCATAGATATAGATTCGACTGGCTATGTAGAAGATATAAATTTCACATCATGTGGATTATTCTTCATTAGAGGATGATATGTGTTATTTAATTACAAAGATATATCATTATTCACTTTTATATCCATTAAATTATTGTATATGGATTCAACATAAGATCCTATATAAATTATATGGATGAGAAATGAAATTATAGATATGTATATTGTATTCGAATATCCGATGATCATTGGATAAGACAGCCAAAGTATTATAAAACTATCTAGGAATCCTATGTAACTTTCAAGATCAAATAAAATTGAAATAAAGTATCATTTTTTGAAGGATAAGGTGGATGAAGGTGTATTAAAGTTAATGTTTTTCTATAAAAGCATCAAATTGATTATATTTCTCACAAAACCACATCCTACATCGTGTGTTTAGAATCTAAGTATACAAATTAGTGTCTATCCCCTTACCTAACAACATTGAGGTATGTTTTTCAGTTTCCTCCAATATTTTAAATATGTTTTCTTTTTCGAATAACTGGTTATATAATCTAAAAGAAGAGGAAACTTATTATATTTTAATGTTTTTAATGTTTTTGTTGAGATTTTTTAATAAATTTAATGAATTTTTTTTAAAGTATAATTGTGTCATTATAATTTGATGGATTGAATTATGGGAAAAAATTATGTGTGAATTAATCTTAATAATTCTATATACTTATATAAACTAATTATACTCTCATATTATTTATTTATGACTCATTTTTTTCAAAGATATAAACTATTTTAAGTGAATTATTTTAATTTTTTCAAATAAAAGTTAAAGAGAAGATTTTAGGCTACTTGTATAAGAGGAAGAAAAAAAGGCTTCCAAATTCATCAGGTTGAAATAGTCAACTAGAATGTAAGGTATTAAAAAAAATACAATGGGGTTGGATTATTGAACCCATTATAAGATGATTTTATATTCATTTTTAATTAACTCAGATGGGGTTTAGTTTTTCCTAAAGAATGAATAGATTCTCTAAAAAGGGTTAAAGATGATTTAATCCAAGTTAAATATTTTTTAAGTTGATTTGGATTTTTTATAAAGGAATACATATGACATTTAAGGTGTATAATCAACCAAGGTATTGAATTTTCAAGGATTCATGGTATATTTTTGTTGATAAATAAGATATCCCAATTAATTTATTATATTCTTACTAATACAAAAAATCTTTAAGAATTTTTAGATGAGGAAAATAAAACACTTTTAGTAAGATATTTAATATATTTTTAATTATATATATGATATTCCAAGTAATGAATAATAATATTCAACTAATATATAAGATAATTTAGTGTGTGTTGAAGATATATCATGGGTATCGGAATAAAATGATGAAAAGGAATGACTAAATCATGATATGTAATATATTTCTAATCATATGGAATATATTTTTGAGGATATATAAGATATTTATTCTCACTAAATTCATAAATTTAATGTTTTATTTCATGTATAAGTTTTTTATAGTTTGAAAAATATGATAATTTAATATATTTAAATGTGAAAATGTTAAGATGTTCTTCAAATCCTATGAATCATGATGCTAATTGAGATTTAGCTGTATTTCAAGATGAGAATTATAGTGAATTTAAAAGTGAATAATGTGATGATATTTGAATATTCATATTTGAATATATGAATACTATTTATGAAGATAAAAATATAGAGGGTTTGAGTGGAATATTTTTAACCAATTTAAATGAGAATATCATGGGTAATTATGGAAAATTAGATGATGACCATGCGAGGTAGACTCACAGGATTAGTTGAGAGTTTGATATAGATTAAAGACTATATGGATCCCACCCACATTATTTTCTATAGAAATATAAAATTCAATAATTTTATTTATTATTCAGAAATTAGTATTTCAATAATTTAATTGAAGTAATTAAATCTTATAATGGGATGAGTATATAAAAATGATGATTAAGAATATAAATATTTATAATATTCTATAAAAATTATTAAGGATTAGTATGAGATGATAATATCCAGCTAGGAATGTTGGATAAGGATTAAGGGATTAAGATCAAGATTGGATTGTACATTGGCCACTTCATCTTAAACTAGTTATCTTTCTTCAAAGTATGTTTCTATTGTTTCTTAAATATATTGTTTATTTTTAGATTTGAATTAGATTGGTTATTCAATTTTAGTATCTCATGGAAATACCCCTTAATATGGCTTGAATTTGATGATAAAATGGATTTTATTGTGCTAGGGATGTTGTTCTTAAAATAAGCTTCTTTTTTATCCTTGGCTTTGAAAAATCACATTACACTTCATTAATGTTTTTATTTAACATTGTGTTGGATGATAATGTTTTTCTATGTAAGGATTTAATATCTAATTTATGATCTAATTAAATAAGATGATTCATACTTCTAGCATAAAATTCAATAATTTGGATGTCATAAAAGTTGAGTGAATCATAAGAATGATTATTTTTTACAATGTAATTGAAACCATACCATAAGTTTAAAAAATTAAAACATATGATTATATTTCAATTGAGGCTATAAATTTGAATGAGGAATTCAAGTATTAAATGTTTACAACCAATGTGGAACTAAACAGATCTTGAATATAGTCATTTGTATGTTTTTATTATCACAATTAATTGAGATCTTTTGATTGTATCTTTTCTATTATGTATTTTTTGGATAAGATCTACAGTTGTGTTAGGAATTCATTTAATGATACCTATCTTTTCCCTTGTAATTATTCATTGTCTAATCCTATGTGATTGAGGCGGAATTTTTCTTTGAACCTGTTCTAGTTTTTTATTTATGTTATAAATGATCTATTAGGGTATAAAATATGTATCTTATTATCTTTTTTTAGAAAAGTCTCTATGATTTGACTTATTATCGATCATTAGATCAATGGGGAGATCACAGAAAGTGCATTCTACTACCATATATAGTGTTAAAGAAGTAATTGAATAAATTAATTTTCTTCCAAATTTTATTATTTAGGATGTTTCAAGTGGGGTAGTAGGATACATGGGTTCAATACTAAATATCTTCCAAACAAATTTGGTAAAATTTAAGGTCTCCTTTTTTAGGAATTTGGCTATTAATAATATTTATTATGGGTATTAAATTTTTTATTCAGTATTATGTGCATTATATTGCACTAATATTTTATATTCAACTACTTTATTATTATTATTTTATAGTGGTTATATTCTAATAGGTTAATTTTACAGTATTTAGGTTATGATTACTCTAATTTATCAGAACATATAACTTCAAATAAACTAAATAACATGATCTGGGGGAAATTAGAAGTTTAATTTCGGTTAAAATTCACTCCTCATCATATAGATAACATATTTTTACCTTCTATGACAACATGTGATGTCATTGTTAACTCTTATTTAATTCAATTTTATTGGAAATTACTCATGATTTCTGTTTAAGAGTTATTACCCATTTCTCATACACAAATGGTGTAAAAGAGATTTGTTTTTTTCGTTGTTTTTGAAATGGAAAGACATCCAATAGAAAAAATTGATAATATGAATTGAATTGAAACATTGATCTTTGATGGTGATGTCTATAATTATTGGCTTGCGAAAATGAAATCCATCATTATTAACACTAGTGTGAATCATTTCATAATGATGGAAAAAATATATAGAATTCTAGAGTAAGATGTTTTTTCATTAACTCGAGAAGAAAAGTTCGAATATTAGGCTAATTAAAAATTTCAAAACACTTTCATATGCTAAATTAATCAGAATATTGATAGTAAAATTTCATTGTGTGTGGAATATAACATAATATATAATGAACTATATATAACCCACATTGTAACATCCAATGTTATTAAGACCAGAAGATCTATGTTGAGTGATGATTATAAACACATTTATTTTCTTCTATTATAGCCACTTTCAAAAATACATATGATATTTTCTATGAATGTTAATAGTCTTATATCACATGGTTATAAGGAGTCATTGTATGAATTTTTTTTTGAGAATGTGATTTATATTTTTAATAATGAGTGGGATTCCAACAAAAACTGGTAGGAAATACTAAATATATTATAAAGATAAATCTTTATGACTCAATTGGAAATTTCTTGTAGTATTAATTTCATTTAGATAGAGATATTTAGAATTATAAAATGAAGAATAATGTTATGTTTGGTTCAAGTTCTAGGGATCTAACTTACGATGCTCAAACATCAAAACCAAATATACTGAGGAATATATCAAAAAATCAATTAGATGTTTTTAATTAGTAATATAGTTTTGGATATATTACTCAACATAAAAGATGAATGAATGAGATTATCAGAAATAGAAACATTTGGTATGACTATCAAAAGAATATAATATATAAACACGATAGAAAGGAATTCTTAGAAACAATATATTATGATTTAGAAAAACAAGGGAATATAATAATTTTTTCCTAGGTTGAAGAAGATGAATAACAATAATTATAAATATTTTTAGAGAAAATAAAGAAAATATTTCAAAGAAAACAATGATACATAGAGTGTTAGTGAGGATCCATCATAAAAAAGAATTAGTTTTTTAGATTATGATGATTATGATAGATTGAAGATAATAAATTTCTATAAAAATGTTACATGAAATGATATATTATTTATGGGTACGGAACATATGTTGAAAACGAGTATCTGAAAGATATTGTACTTAGACATTGGTTGTAATCCACACATGATTGGAGAGAAGTCTTATTTTTATAATTATAAAAAGTGAATGGTGGATGAGTTACATTTGGAGACAATGTGAAAGATAAAATTATTGATATTGGTGATGTTGTATTTTTTAGTAATTATTTAATTGATAATGCATGTTATTTTAATATACATAAAAACAACTTGATTAAAATTAGTCAATTATGTGATGAAGGTTGCTATTGGAACATTTGGAATGATAAATGTACCATTAAAATTTCGAAAGGATCTTATTTATTATACAATTATAGGAATTATATGGTTTAATTTAATTACTTATAAGAAATTGTAAATAATAACTTACCTTTTCTTATTTTGGTATAACATTATCTTTGATTTGGCATGGAACATTTGGAAAATACAATTTATGAACCTTAACTAATATTTATATGAATTAACTAGTGATAGAACTTTCAAAAATTATGATTAACACCAGTAAAATTTTGATTAATTCCTATATGGTATAATGCCTCTAATAACCACTATATATTATTAAATTTTTTCACTCATGTTCAAATGTAAAAAAACTATTTATTACCACTATATGTAGTGATCATGATAGTGATTTTATAAATCATGATTTTAAAACCATTTGTAGTAAAAAATTCATTACTCATAATTTTTCAGAACTAAGTACACCATAGTAGAATAAAATATTTGAATAATAGAATATAAACCGATAGTAAATTACCTATCCAATGTTACATTAATGATTGATATATGGATGTATGTTCATTGAGTTTTTTTGGATGAAACAAACTCTCATACATTTTGGTTTGAGTTTCATTCAAAATATGATTCTTTCTGATAGCACAAGCCCTATATCTTTATCTAAAACCTATAATATCACTCTTGTGTGAAGAACATAGACATAATACACCACTTCATTTTCAATCACTTACAAAATGGAAATTTTCTTAAAAACATTATCAAAATTGAAAATAAAGTTTCTAACAATTTCACTAAAACCTTTAAATTTTGATAGATTTAAATATATTATGCATAATTATGGACTGTTCAATTATATGTGTTCATAAAGTATATTTCATATTTATTTATCTCCTAAAATTGAAATAAAATTCAATATAATAGAAAGATATATTGTTTTGAAATGTGATAACTTTTCATTTAGCTATATAAATTATCCAAAAGTTCATAGAATAGAACATATACAATGAAATTTAAAATTTCTTTGTAACTATGACTAAAGTATGTTTCCTTTTATAGTTAAATGTAATGGTAAAAAACATAGGAAGTGTGTTAATTTTTATTTCACTAGAAGATAAAAGAATTCATTTTGAACTTTCCCTGGAACCATTTTTATTAAAAGAATATAATTTGTAGTGGAAAATATCATTATGAAGGTTTAATCTTTTTGTTCTTAAATTCCATTGATATTTATCCCAAAATTCTTCTAACAGTCAATAAGTCCAAAGAAAATGAATATATTTCTCTTTAATTTTATTATTCGGTAATGAGGTGAAATGAAACTCAATGGTAGAAAATATAAATTATGATATAAAGTATGGTTTATTTTTTATTGGATTTGGTTCCTTAGAACAAACATATTAAGTACTTTATTAAATGTTTTATTATGAAATAATATTTCTTAAAAAACTTATTATAATTCTACATGTTATTTTAATGTGATGATTTCCATATAATATATGTCATGTGGGAAGGTCATAGTAGTTCCCCATTGTGATGAGAACCTAGAGGTTCCAAGATATTATTCATGAACCGTGTTCTATGGAAAGATGAAATTTCTTAAAGAGACATATAAAATACATTATAGAAGGTTTAAAAGGATCATAAGATATTTAGAAAACTTTTTTTGGTGTTATCCCTTGGTAATATTTATGATATGTTGTTATGAGGAAAGAGTTGTTGATGGGAAATACAAATTTCCATGTGCCATTGGATTCTCTGTATAAGGATGTTTGATTAATCATTAGACATATATTATCATATATGGATACCATACCTTGTATAAATTAATTTATTGATTAAATCCATGAGGATATATCTTCACAAAAAAGTAGGTTACATTGGGTATGTCATGAATGATATAGCATTAATGGATAATGTGAGATTGGATTTAACCCCCTTTTCTCTTAAAAAATAGAATACCACATACCCTTTGATGGGAATAGAAATAACTAAATAAATCAATTTCCATTGAATTTTATGGGAATTTTCATTTCAATAAATTCATAGATTTTAACATCGACAATATTTTTTGATGAAACCAGCATGAAACCTACTTGAATTGAGATATTGGGATAGAGGATTATATTACATGGTATGAGTTCAGAGTAGGTTGGACACTGTTGTGATATTAACTACTTTTTATATAGATTCCCTAGTGTACTTCTAGATGCTAACCACATACATTATGTGGTCATTCCTAATTCCAGTAATAAATATTTATCGAGTGTCACAAAGTAGGTGTATCAACAATCTTTGTTAAGTTCATGTATGAAATTAAAAAGTAGAAATAAATAATATTTATTTCAAGTATTGGTTTATCTCCATAATATAATGACAAGTTATATGAATGAATAAAGTGAGTAAAATAAAAATAATTAATATTATTTTGAATGGTTGGCCATTAAAATATTAATAATATTTATTGTATAATAATGTAGTAACATTTATTAAATTAAATAATCAATATTCAAGAATTAGAAAATGTCAATTATGGAAATATTATTGATTTTAATGGGATAATGAGAAATAATTAATATTTATTTATACTATAATTGTGTTTCACAAGTCAAAAGATTATTATTATTATTATTATTATTGGGCCTTGGGTCAATTAAGTATATTAGAAATTGTAATGGTATTGGGTGAAATTTTCCAACCCTAATCTTGACATTATACGTATCAAAATAAATTTAATTATAACTAAAAATATCACTATCCTACTATGAATTTTTTGGTGTTAAAAATTGATAATAGAGATATCTACAGATATTTGTAGAGATATATATCTATAATGATATCTAGAGATATATCTGAAGAGACATATCTAGAACGATGCCTAGACATATGTCTAGAGATATATCTAGATAGATATATCTAGAGAAATATCTTATGATATATATAGATAAATATCTAGATATATATCTTTGGAATACTATCTAGAGATACATATCGAGTTATATAAATCTCTCTCTCTTCCTCCTCTTTCATGAGTTTATGAGAGAACCAAAAGGTCTCCCTCTCCAAGAAGAAAATTTTTGTGGTCAACAATGAAAAATTAAAGTGGTCATGATCGCCCAATCTACCACACAATGATTCGGCAACATTGATCTGAGACTGTAGTGCATGATTGGATCACCACTAAATAGGTTCTAAATTTGAATCATGTAGTTTAATTAAGGTGTTATAAAATCTATTCCACCCGATTATTAGTGAAAGTGAAATTAAACATTGATTAAATTATATAAATTCCAATAAATTAATTTTAAATTAAATGTAAACATCCTCTATCTATAGTCCTAGTGTATTAATGTAATCTATTAATATTTTTTTTGTTGGAAATTATTATTTGATTATTTTATTAAATTATTACACATGATTTAAGACTATAAGATGAGTTGGTCATACAATCAATCGATGTTTCTATTGTGCTTTGATGCTACATGTGGCATCAGAGTTGTCACATGTTTAATTTAAAATTAGTTATTAATCAATTATTTGTTACCTAAATTTAGGTTATATTTCACATAAAATGATTCATTTTAACAATCAAACATTATAATCTATTCTTTTCCTTCACTATCAATATCATAATCAGTAATCAGTTAATGCTTAGAAATAAAGATTTACAAGATAGTACATGGGAAATAACATGCATGTAGTGTATCAGATACACGCCATGGGGACATACATGTTGTGGACATGGGTTGAATATAAGTACACACCATGTACTTTTGTACATGCCACATAATTTTGTACATGTTGTGTTCTTTTGTACATTTTTTGTATTCTACTTCCGATAGTGTTATCAAAATTTCATAGTAAAGAAATTTAATTTATAATTAAATCTATTGATTATTTATTCTAGGTTTCATTCATTAAATAGACATTCCATGTTATAGGATTGAAAATTATATATTAAATTAATTTTCAGGATAAAATTTTAATGAGAACATGATGTTGCCTCCAAGTCTAAATTAATTTTATATAAAGATAAATTTGTCTAAAATTATATATGATTGTGATTTAACGATGGTTGAATATATTTAAGATAAATTTATTGGATTTGATTAATTCGTGGGCCATTATATTAATTATAAAAATCAATGTAATCGATAACAATATTGAAAATATATGCTCATTTCTTGATCAGTGGATGATTATGAGATTAGGCCAACCCTGATGTTTGATTGGTTTATTCTAATTTATTATGGTTTAATTTTTCTTGATTTCATATGAGTCGTTCCCTCCTCCATATTATGTAAGGGCCTAAATGCCCATGTTTTATTTTATATAAATCCCCTTTTATCCATTCCATTGGTACCCCTTAGCTCTGTGTCAATAAATTAATATGCAAGGATAGTGTTCCTAAGAAAGTGGACGATGTCCAAGTCAAGGATAGGATGTTAGGATAATAAATTTTAATAATATTAGGCCTGGTGGAATACTAAAACACAAACCAAGAAATAGATCAAGGTGTTTCCCCAAGTTCAGGGGGTAGTTTATCATCCTCTAGTTAAACTAACCCCTAGAAAAATATCTTGATCAGGAAACTTATATTTTATTTTTGTGAGTTTCATAGTAATTATTTATGTTATTTAATGTCACTTGATCAACTAATTAATTAATTTAAAATTATTCAAGATGATATAAAATATAATCAGATTATGTGAATTTATTTTATCACAAGTGCTTATTCACTTATGATAAATCCACTAAATATTAACAAGTAATGTAAAATTATAGAATAAGATTTATTCATAAGGATAAAAATACCCCAATTTTATTATTAAGACATCTTATGCTTCCACTACTTAATTTAGAATCATGTTCATAGTTCAAATTACATGACCAACCCATGATGGGGTGATATTAATTATCAAGGAAAGTTTATCATGATGTTTTGTGTTGACATAACATAGATTGCATCAACGGTTGACTGCCCAAGTTTGATTTTGTGTAACTAAGAGTAAATGGTTGTGTAAACATTAAAATTAGAATTCAAGATAGGGGATTATATTCAACACATATAGGAAGTTTGATTTGATGTATTTGGAATGTTATTCTTATCAAAACCCTATAAAAGGGCATCAAGGGACAATTTTTGCATCATGAGATATGGAATATGTATCTTTTACACCATAATGTATAAAAAACTATATTTAGAAATGAATTGTGAGGGATATTTGGTTTCAAATATTATAGGGATATTCATATGTATTAAATTAAATTCAAAATTATTAACCTATTTTTTTAATGAAAACAAGTACAGTTTATCGTCATTTAATTTGTAAAAATGGAATATCAAATGAATTCAATAATATCAATTTGATACATAATATAGAATGATAAGCTTCTCACTATAATGAAATTAGATGAATGGTATATGTGCTTGATCATTATGCTATGCCTTTAAAGGAAATTGTACATGATGGAAACCCTACTTCCTGAGTAGCTTTTAAAATTGGATAGTGAGGAAGTGGTAAGTATTTATAAGAATCATCATTACATCCTAATGGATGTCTAATTTTTTTATGTTTCCTTCATATCCAATGATATTTTACAGAAATTTGAGGATATGTATTCATATAATATAGAATCTCACTTTATATACCTCTATCAAGAGAAAGCGAGATCAGAGAGATATGAGATCTTCAATAAACTTTTTATGAGAAATATTTGAGAGTCAGTGCAAGTTGTGGAACATATAATAAAGATGATTTGATACATTAAGTTCCTTAACATATTTGATTTTTATATCCCTAATGAGAAATGAATATATCAAATTCTAACCTCACTACCCAAAAATAGACTAGTTAATTATGAAATATAATATGATCAAAAGTGATAAAACATTATCAAAATATCTTAATCATATCTTCCATGTTGATAAATACATGTTTCATGAAAAACCCATTGTACAAATGGTGAATAAAATGAAGAGGAAGAAGTTGAAGGATTCAAATACTCATTCCAAATCTATGGCTTGGGAGCATCATCCATATATGAAGTAGAAGACTCATATACAAGGAAATGAATAGTATGTCTTATGTTTTATATGTGGAAAGCAGGAAATCTGGATAAATAATTTCAACCATCCAAAAAAATTGGAAGCTTTGGGTGTGTTTGTTATCGATTATAATATTTATATGTCACTAATTTGGTTATTATATACTAAATGTGGTGCTAACATTTGTATCCAAATATTGGAGTTAATTAAAATTTTGATGATTATAAGGGGTGAAGTGGATATATATACTTCCAATGGAGTGATGCTAACTGCCCTTGCCATTTTCGTTTACTATATCACATTGATGATAGAATTAATTTTTGTTCTTAATGATATGTTGTTACATGACAAGTGTTACCAAGAACATCATTTTAATTTTTTATTAGATATTGATGGATTTAATTTCATCTCTTTAAATAAAGGTTTCTAATTTTATAAAGATAGAATTTATTATTGTATGGAATAACTAAATAATAATATTTTTTTGTATTAGATAATGATAATGAAATATTGTAAATTTATAACAATACTAACAAACATGACTCATATAAAACCCTATTATGGAATCACTATATTCGTCATTTATACAAGACATATTTGAAAATTATCTTTCAAGATGGGTTTTAAGACTCTTTTGAGCTAAATACAGATGAAATATATCATGTTTTTTAAAACAAAATATAACCAATCCACTATTCAGTGGTCAAGTTGGATGGGCCATAGATCATAAATAATTATTACCCACTGATATTTTTTGGACAATAAAAGTATATTCTAGAGGTGTATTCTCATGCACCACAACTTTTAATGAAAACATGTAATGGTGTGGTTATATATACTTGAGGATTTATAAGTCAAAATCCTTAGATAAATTCAAAGAAGGAAAGAATGATGTTGAGAATAATCTTAGTAATAATATAAAGAAAATATTATTGAATTGAGGTGGTGAATATTATAACTAAAACATTATCAAAATTCTATAAGAGTAGCAGGTTTATCTAAACTCACTTCAGATTATACACTATAGTGGAACCGTGTTAGGGAAAGGAGGAATTGTAACATGCTAAACATGTAAAATTAGATGTTGATTTGTGCATGTATTATATTATCCTTATGGTTGTATTAATTATGTTTAAAAATATAAATACTAAACCATGTTCCAATAAAAGAGTAAAATGGTATTCCCTTTGAGTTATAGAGTATAAAGAAACCTATTTTGTCACGTGTTCATTCATGGTGTTATGAGGTGTTTGTTAAATCTAGCTCAAGAAATAAACCAGTACCCCTAGGGAATTTTTTATCATTAGATGGTTTCCGAAGGAAACCATGTGATACTACCTATAAAATACATCATACATTAATGTTAATGTTGTGATAAAGATAATATTTATTGAGAGGGACCACATCCTCAATGTTTATAGTGGGAGAAATATTGAATTTGAGGAAGTTGATCCTCATGATACATAAGAGTTGGTACTGGAACATATTTCATAGGTCCATATAGAGGAATATGTTCTTGAAACATAAGTGTTTAGTATGAGTTATATAGAGGTAAGAGAACCAAATAGATACCGTTTTCTAGTCACTGATGATAATGGCTCAATATTGGTTGAAAATAATTATACTATTTCATATAAGTAGGATGTAGATATCTCAAAATCTATAATATGGAATTAATCAATAAAATCATAGATGTATTACATGTATCATATCCATTTTTTGGTTTTTATTGATCCTCCAATTGATGTAAAATAGTTATTGTTTAAATGGGTATTAAAAATAAAACTGAACATGGAAGGTAAAGAGAATACCTATAAAGTATGACTAGTGGCTAAAGGGTTTAGGAAATATCATTTCGTTGAATAATAAGAAATTCTTTCCCTATTTGCAATATTTATACACTTAAAAATTTTGTTTTCCATATAAACTTACCATGTATATGAGATTCGGAAAATGGATTTCAAAACTACATTTGATAACTTGATCGTTCAAGATCTTTTGTATATGAAAAAACCTGAAGGGTTTGTGACTCTAGGAAATTCCAAAAATTATGTATTTTGTAGAGATATTCCAATGTATTAAACCAAGAATCCAGGCCATGGAACATTCAAATTAGTGAATCCATATAGGACATTGGTTTCATTAAGAATGTACGTGATCCAGGTGTGTTCAACCGGTTTAGTGGGATTATATTTTTTTTTCATAGTAGTATATATTAATGATGTATTACTAATTGGAAATAATATACCAGCCTTATAAGAGTTTAATCCATAGTTTAGTAACTGTTTATCAATAAAGGAGTTACGTGAAACATCCTATATTCTAGGGATCAAAATCATGCAAGATAGATCCAAGAGGCTGTTTGGACAATGTTAAGGTACATACATTGACAAGATACTTAAGTGGTTCAATATAGATAATCCAAATAGATAATTGGTTCCAATTTCAAAAGTTTTATATCATTCCAATAAAATTTATCCTCATTCACAAGAGGAACAATTGAAAATGATTAATATCTCATACACTTTAGAAATAAGATCTATCAAGTATTCCTTGTTATGTATGAGGCATGATGTTCCTTATAAATTCATCAGGGTATGTATATATCAATAATATCCTAGTGAACAATATTGGATGAATTTTAAGAGCATCCTTTTTTATTTATAGTGAAAAAGGGATATTTTCCCAATTTTTGTAGGATATGAAGATATAGTAATTATCGGTTATATAGATTTCAAAATTCTGGTCGTTAATTAAGATTAGAAGTCACCGTCTTGATATATATTTTGTCTCAACAAAGGAACTATGCGTTTTAATAGTTCAAAGAAGCATGTTTCCACCAATTATTAAGTGTATTATCAATATATTTGAGCTTATGATGTATCCATAGAAGAATTATGTACTCATTACTTTGTCCAATATCAAAATGTGTTTCCTAGTACTAAACACCCTATAAATGTTTATTGCGATAACACTGTAGTGATGTCTCTCTTTGAGGAGCCAGTTTCACACCATAGGAAAAATAACACACATCATAATTTTTATCTCTTTAGGGATTTTTATCAATTAGGTGATGTTAATGTGAGATGAATATACCAAGAAAAAAATGTTTTTAATCCCTTAATGATGTCTTTATCTCAATAGAATCTTGAGTATCAAGTGAGAACTAGTGTACTCAAAGATGTTTTCTACTGGATTTAGTGAATGTGGGAGTATATTGGAGTTGGTTTCCTAGAAAAATCCTTTTTAGTACTTAGTTACTTTTTTCTTTTTAAATAATTTTTCTTATCACATCTTGCTTATTATTCTACCTGATATTTATATGTGACAATTTCTTTGAATTATATTTCACACTGGAAGGTCTTATAATTTCCCCACTATCATCAGAACAAAGAGGTTCACTGACATTATTCTAGAACCATGTTCTATACAATGATGATTTTTCAGGAAAATAAACAAAAAATATATGCTATCAAGGGTACTGTTCTCATAAAACATGAATACACCAATAAATTTTTTTCACCCTTGGTAATCTCAATATATAATGTTATGACAAAAGGCTTGTTAATATGAATTAAATATTTCCATGTGTTATTAGATGTTATTATATCCAGATTTTTTATTGATCCTTAAACTATAATATTATCATTGATGGATATCATGAATCCAAATACTTAATGTATTGGTGAAAACTATGATGAAATGTTTTTGTGGTGGAGTATGATACATTGGGTGTGTCATGAATGATATAGCATTAATGGATAATGCAATAAATGATTTATCCCTATTATCTCTTGATGAAAGTTAATATCTCAAGCCCTTTGATGGAAATGGAACTTCTTAATTAAATCTATGTCCATGATATTTTATGGGGGGTTTGTTTCTATATAGTCAAATATATAGATATCGAGCATATAGGTTTATGACACTGACATGAAACACACTTGATTTTAAATATTATTATACATTATAATATTACACCGTATGCATTCATTAGAGGTTAAACTTCATTGTGATGTCAACATATTTCTATATGGATACCTTGTCATGTTTTTAGATTCTATCATTTCACATTAGATAGTTACTCTTAATGCCACTAAAAAAGAGGCCTAGAGGGTCACATACTATGTGTATCCACAATCTCAGTTAAATTAAAGTATTTAATTTAACCTATTGAAATAGTTAATATTAATTTCAGGTATTGGTTTATAACCATAATATGATCATAATTTATTGGAAAGAATACAATGAGTTAAATAATAATAATTGAAATTAGTATTCATTTTTAGAGAATATAATATATACTATATTTATCAGAGAATAATGTAATGACATTTATATAATTTAATAGTTATTATTCATTATTCAATAAATATTGATGAGCGAATGAAGCCTTAGTTAAATGGTCTAATTATAAATAATTAATATGTATTTACATTATTAATGTCTTTTCGAAATCAACAGGTTAATAAAAATATTATTATTATTAATGGAAAAGGGGTCAACAAATATTATTAGAAATGGTAAAGGGATTGGGTTCAATTTTTCAATCCTAAAACATCCAAAATAAATATATAATTATACTTAATTATATCGAAATATATCACTTTTATAAAATCTATTTATGGGTCTTCCCAATGGATCAGAGAGATATTTGGATATATGTATATACATATATACATATATATATATATATATATGTCTATAGATATATCTAGATATATATATATATATCTATAAATATATCTAGTGTTATATCTTTAGATATATCTAGATTGATATATCTAGAGAAATATCTATATATATGAGGGATGTCAAAATTTACATAAAATGATTTCTCTTCCTCACCTCTCATGTCTTCTAGAGAGAAGCAAGATTTATCACTCTTTGAGAAAAAAATTATTGCAGTCAACAGGGAATAACTCAATTGATCAGGATCATCCATGCTAGAACTTGAGGGTTCAGTGGTGTTGATCAGAGATTATGGTGTATGTGTGGACCACCTCTAGATTGATTCTTCATAAGAATCATACAACACAATGATGGTGTGATGAAATATATTCCATCAGATCATCAATGAAAGGGGAATTAAATGTTAAGGTAATTATATATCTTATAATAAATTTATTATAAATTACATGTGAAGATCCTCTCCATATGGTTCCATTGTATTAATTTACACAATTAATGTACTTTTTTATTTAACATTATCTCATGATAATTAAATGAAATGATTACACATGATTTATGAATATAATACAAATTGGTCATACCTTCAATGTATTATTCTACTATGCTTGGAACATATAATTATAAATCCAAAAGGGAAATTATATTTAATATAAATTTCCTGAAGTTTCTTTTCAAGATTGTTTTTAATATCCTCTATTATTTTTCCTCAATGAATTTTTTTTATTTTGTTCTTTTTTACCATCATAAAGGGGAGACGATTAATATAATTTAGATATGTTTGTTAAATTTTCATAATTTTTAAATTTATGATAGAGTTTAATGATGACCATATTAATGGAGGAAAAATCATTGGGGGTATTATTCAAATGAGGATATTTTTTATTAATCCAAGATATTAGAGTTTGTTTTAGATAATTGTTGGGAAGTAGTATTTATATTATTATGAATGATTTTTTATATAAATTTTAGTTTTTAGGATATTATATCCATAGGTGATTCATTAAAAATTACAAGGAGTTTTGATTATAAAATTCATGAAAAACAAAACTTTTCATTTTTTTTCTAGTGATTGTAAAAGTGGGGAAATTTTTAAGAATATTTTTGGAAAATATAATTCTTTATAATAATTGGTTTTGAAATGTTACAATAAGATTATTCAAAGTTTTTATTTTTATTTTTATTGACTTTTTTATTTTTTGGGTTAATATTTATTTCATGTTAGTATTTTCTGATGAACTATGCAGATTTAAACATCTGCCAAAACATGGAATCACTGTGATGGAATGTATATTTGAACTCATTAGAAGATATAAAATTCATATAACGAATGAATTTTTAATATGATATTGTTATAAATATACCCTATGTTCACAGAATTTTATCATTGGAGTTTATTATAGTTCATGATACAAATTGTACTGAAGACATAAAGGAGTATAAGTTAACATGTTACATGGAAAAATGCTGAGCATTATTATTTTCATTTGGTTGTTTTTATCATCTAAAAGTTTGGAGTTATTTTTATTGTTTCATATTATTTTAGATGTTTTTTAGAGAAACCATTGTGTGGGGAAATATTATAAAACTCGTAGTTTTTTTCCTAGTAGATTTTCATTTCATAATCATATATGGTTGTGGATGTTCTTATATTGAAACCTATGTGTTTTATAATCAATGAGATCAAGGAAATTATAGGGTTTGGATATTTTATCTTAAAAAAAATTCATGTATTATGAATACCATGGTATGGAACAATCTATCGATTATCCAATTGAAGAGGATCTTGGGGATAGAGTTCCAGCCTTCAACGGTGTTGTCAAACATGTTTTTACAGACACTTGTTATCATCTAATTGAGATTATAGAGAATATTCCTAATGTGTAATTGGGATACCTAAGATGATGTTTACAGATCCCCAATCCACATTGGGTAAATTTAAAGGGTTCCTATTATTGGAATTATATTGGAAATAACATGCATAGGGATATTTGAATTATTATTCAATATTCCAGATGTTGTTTATAACAACTTTGTTTTATTTTGTGCTACTTTAATTATTTTATAAGATAATTGTTATATTTAGATAAGTCTATTTTATAACGATTATGATATCCTTACTATTATTTAATCAGAATATTAACCTCTGATTACATGAATAACTTGAGTGGGATAAAAATTATATGCCCATTTTTGGCTACGATACACATCCCCTCTTATAGCTGCCATATTTTTTAACTTATGGGACATAAATATTTTGAGGTATAAAAAAATTCCAATGAGGATGTTCTCATACATATTGTAGGTGAACCAAATTAACAAATATGATATGTAGTAATCCCCCAATATTTTATAATCCATTTCCCTTTAAACAATTTTAATTTCATTGATAACTTGTTTTACATGAGACATTGAGTTTAAAAGAAATATAAAAAGATATTGATATATTATTATGTGAAAATAATATCAATTTCTAAATCATAATTTCATTATTATTATAGGTTCAATATTTTTTATATTCAAAAAAAATTATTTTTTATTGAATAGTGAAAATTCTGATCTATGTAACACTATCATTTATTTTCATTAAATCAAGGAATTTGAAAGTATAATTATATTTTTTATTAGTTATTAACGTTATATAAGATAATTTTTTTTATTTTATTCTAATTAATTCTATTTGGATCATCATTTTACATGATTTTGATATAATTCAATTTTGAGGCTTAAAAATTCATTTTTCTAGAAAACCTTTTTTCATCTCATTTTGTGGGTTAATTTTTAAATTATTTTATGAATATTATATGATTTTTGTTTTATAAAATGTATCACATATAAAATATTGGGTTTCATATTTGGTAATTAGTTCCATTTTATTATTAGGATTTATAAATAGTAATAGTAGTAAAATTTATCAATGTAGAAATGGGTATATCAAGTATGTAAGGTAAATATAATGTGATATGGCCTTAAAAAACATCCCAACAATTTCCTTTACTTAATTGGATGATATTAATTAGACCTTATTCATCATAAATTTTAATATATTGACTTTTTTGTTCAATTTTCCTTTGATAATGATGTCACGACCCATCCCCTGGGGCTCGTGCCATGACTACCCCAAGCTCACCTTCCATAGGCCAGGGGCTGGCGACTAGCACTAAAGGAGTAATTCCCTAATTCTGTGAAGGAATTGTCTTTATAAATATAAACGCACACAACAGAACACTCAGCTGGATACAAAACACTAATTAAAACTGTATAACAAGAGAGTGTCGAAATGTAAAGGGGCCGGAAATACAATCCCAACAATAAAGTATTAGTACTACAGAAAAGAAAAAAACAGCTAAAAGGTGAAAAGCAGCTCTTTGATCATCCACCAAGGATCCTAATTGAAGGGTAGGTACAACTATCCTCCTCAGCACTCTACGTTTTTCATTCTCCTCCGTGTACCGATACTTCGTATGGTCCACCTCCGGGTATCGTCCAGTCCTTGTACTCTCAGCCTCAAGTAGCGTTGTCTCTCATCTGCATCCAACACAACGAGGTGTGGGCATAACCCGTGTAGGTGTGAGTATAATGATACTTAGTAGGGACCCAAAGACCCTCAAGGTCTCTAAAAATCCACCAAGGATAAAACATAGAGTATGTAATCAACAGATAACCCCACTTATGTATAAGCTCATACATATACCTAAGTTATCAAGTAATCCATCTCAATCAAGAGGTAAACACAAAAGTTATTAACTCATTTCACATAGGTATACAAATCACGTAGAGTGTTAGATATTTTTAGATGTAGCCACTAAATCATATATTCTGTTAAACCCACATAGGATCCAGGAACACTCATCAGTGCTATCGAACCCACAAAGGATCCAGGAATAGTAGTTGGAGCTATTCAACCCACACAGGATCCAGGAACAGTCATCAGTGCTATCAAACCCACACCACATCTAGGAACATTTTTCAGAGCGTAGCCAGCCATAGGGTTCCGCAAAAAGCATTCTTGATTCCGAGAGGGTCTCCTCCTCAAGCCAAGTGTCGAAAGATAAACTTTTATGATGTCCCAATAATATGTATCCCAAAGTTCCACCACGTCATAGGGGGATAACCCAAACAAAACATGTCTAAGATACTGAGGACAAGATGACAAAGCCATTTCCCAAAAATTACACGACAACTAGGAATGAGGCACACGTCGTGTCTTCAGACCATGGGTACAACCCTTATATAATGGTCCATGTCGTAAAGCCAATCATGCAGAAAATAAATTACACGGAGTGTGGTATGGTTACACGTTATGTCCAAGCAACTGGGGTTGGCTCCATGTACGCTGGCCATGTGCTCGTACACTGCCTCAACTCGTGTTCGCTAACCTGTGTAACTGGTACACGGGGTAGCCTGTGCCACTGGCCATGCCTGTTTGTGTGATGGAGTGAATGCTCATGTAATCCTCCCTCTCTCCATGTATCCCCGGGATACACGTTGAGTCTCTTGAAGTCGCTTCTTCCATTATATGTAGACAGTACACGTCGTGCCTCTTGGATGTGGTATTCTGCCCGTGTCCATGTATTTCCAAGAATACATGCCACGTCTCACGAATCCGCTTCTACAATTCTGCGCAGAGAATACACATCATGTGACCGGGGTAACACGCTGTGTGTTACTAGTCTAACGTCCAAAACTCAAGCTGCAGAATGCTCGTACTACATGATGTGTTTTCCAGATGTACACGCCGTCTATTCTAAAATTTTCCAGAAACGGCGCCTCTAGCCAGTGCGCCTCTTGTGAAGTCCGTTCATCATTCTGACGGTCAGTTCGTCACGAAACGTTAAACACTAGGTCTCCTCAATGTCCTGTAGTCATCTCTGGTGTTTTCAGGCCTCTGACCAGCTCTGAAAACACGATTTGATTCACCCGATCGATGAATGGTTGAGGAACGGTCCTTCCCTTTCCAGTCCAATTTGTCACCCTCTATCATCGCCGTACCTCTACTAGGTCATTGTAATGTTGGGTCTTCAATTTGGAATCATTTCATCGCACAATGGACTCGCAATGATCCTTTTTTCATCACCCATGAAGAACAAGTAGAACACACCAAACATTCACAAGATCGGCGGAGGGATCGGGTCGTGTTCGTTTGGCCCAGTCCTTCCACATTAGTTTGGTAGCAAGAGGGTCAAGAGAAACAATCATGGAAGGAAGAATCAACATTTCCTAAATCAAAGCACACCCCTACCTTATTCTTTGTTCATTGATGGAGTCACGGGGGAAAAAATAGGATTGTTGTAGTCAAAGACCTCCTACGTCGATGGAGGTTCCAAGGAAGGGAGTTGTAGACGCTCCTTACCGGTGTTCTTCATTGGAAGAACGCGTTCATCATTTTTCATTGGCGATAGATTTACTACCCATGATCTCTCCCCTCTAAAGTTCCACCATGTTGAAAAATGAAAAGCCAAAAATAAAAGATTATGATATCCTATTAAATTTTTGGCATTATATTCAAAGGTATTAATTAATTAATTGGATGTCTTGGCTCAATTAATTAACTAGGAGGTTAAGGCACTTTAAGTGTCAGGGGATTTGAAGATTATCCTCTACACTTAATGCAAGTTTGAGGGTTTCTCCATTAATGGGGTGTTTCAAGGGGGTTTAAATCCCAGGTGGTCCCAACCACAATAAACATGAAGAGGAGGTTAGGTTCGGGTGGACCCCACCACCATAACCTCTCATGAGAGGTTAAGGTGTGGTGGTCCCCACGTCTAACTTCCACATGGTGGTTATAAAAAATAACATAAAATAATACATGAATTAATTTTATTTAATTATTCCCACATAAAATCGAAAAATTATCTTTTATTCTCGACCATCTCTTGTCAAGTTCAAAGTCTTATTAAGAGAATACCGATGCTGCGAGTTCAACAGTGCCCTAAGATTTCAATTCTGAGCACCAGTTCAGAAGTTATAAAATCCATCTCATATGTTTACTGAACGTACCTGAACAAAACATCAGAAAATAATTCTGGGCACACCATACCTCAGAATCATGCGCTGTCAATTTTCACAGGCTCGTAAAATTCCAATGTATTTAAGAAAAAGAAAATTTCCACAGAAATTTTGGGTCTTTAAATTCTCCCCACCTTAGGGCTTTACATCCCCGTAAGCTATATATCGAACTAAGGGAACCAAAGGGGGTACTGAGCACACATCTGATCCTCCCGCTCCCATGTGCTCTCCTAGAGGTTCTCGTGCTTCCAACGAATTCACACTAGAGGTATTGACCGTCCACGAAGGACTCGTTCCTATCGATACTCAATCTCCACTGGAACTTCCATTAAATTTTCCTCATCGTCAACATCCAACTATATATGGTTGATGATGTGAGAAGGGTCATGCAAATATCTCCTCAGCTGGGATACGTGGAAGACGTCATGCACCCGGTGCAACTGAGGTGGAAGAGCTAAGTGGTATGCCACCTCTCCAACTCTGCTGAGGACCTAAAAAGGTCTAATGAACCTCAGAGATAACTTTCTGCCTCTGCCAAATCTCTATAATCCGCATCGAGGTGAGACCCATATAAAGACGTGGTAGCCATCCTTGAACTATAGAGGTCTCCGTAACTTGTCGGCATACGACTTCTTCCTGCTCTGTGCAGTCTTCATCCACTCATGGATGATCTACACCTTCTCCGTTGTAACCTGTACCATCTCTGGTTCCATGAGTGCTGCCTCCCCTAGGCCGATTCAACACAAAGGTGATATGCAAGGTCACTGGTATAATGCCTCAAAAGGTGTCATCCCTATGGTGCATCGATAGATATTGTTGTATGCCAAATATACAGAAGGTTAGTGATCCTCCCAACTATGACCGAAGTTGAGGACACAAGCGCGCATCATGTCCTTGAGGGTATGTATGGTCCGCTCAGTCTGGCCATCCGTCTGAGGGTGGAAGGCGGTGCTCAGACGAAGATGCATCCCAAAAGCCACCTAAACCCCCTTCTATAGATGGGAAGTAATCCTTACATCATGTTCAGAGACAATAGAAGAAGGTAATCCATGTAGCCTCACAATCTCCAACACGTAGAGGAATCCCAATCTCTCTATTGAACCCTAATCTCTGATCGGTAGGAAGTGGGATGACTTGGTGAGTCGGTTGACGATCACCCAAATCGAGTCGTGGCCCCTGGATGTACCTGGAATTTCTATCATGGATTCCATGTATATCTCATCCCACTTCCACTCTAGGACCTCTAAAGGCTAAACCAATCCTACAGGTACCTGATGTTCCACCTTCACTTGCTGAAAAGTGAGGCACCAAGAGAAAAACTCTACAACTGCCTTCTTCATACCCGGCCACCAGTGCTGTCGTCGGAGATCCTAGTACATCTTCCCCACTCCTGGATGTACCGCAAGAGGGGATGTGTAAAACTCCTTCAACACTTCATCCTGAAGTGAAAATGGTACCATGGTATGTCATCTGAAGAGGAGGACGTGCTCCCCACCTTCAGAAAATCCATCAGGTGCCTGCCCTATGGATATCTGAGCACGTCGTGCCTCACAGTCAGGGTCCCCACACTAGGTTTCCCTGACTCACTGAAGAAGTGGGGGAGTGACTGTAAGAAACAGAAGGAATACTTCTCCATCTCTATTCACAAAGGATATCTGTAAATTATCCAGTTCCACTATCGCCTCGACTAGATGTTGTATACCATACCTCCTACTGAGTGCATCTACAAAAACGTTCCCCTTACCAAGAGTATAGACTATATCGAAGTCATAGTACTGGAGTAACTCAAGCCAACGTTGTTGTCTCGGGTTCAGTTCCTTCTGGGAGAAGATATACTAGAGAATCTTGTGATCAGAGTACACGGTACAACGTTCACCCATCAGATAGTGTCGCCACATCTTCAGGGCGAAGACCACTGCTGCTAATTCTAGGTCATGATTAGTGTAGTTCTTCTCATACTATCTCATCTTTAGAGAACCATATGTGATCACTACTCTCTCCATAATTAGGACACTCCTGATTCCGGTCCTTGATGTGTCACAGTAGACTACGTACCCTATGCCTTCCTCTGGAAGCCTCAAGATGGGGGCACTAGTCAGCCTCTACCTCAGCCCCTGAAAGCTCTACTGGCATCTCTTTGACCACATTAATGGTTTTCCCTTCATAGTCAAGGCTAATAGTGTTGCTGTAACTCTAGAGAAATTTGGTACGAACCTCCGGTAATAACCAGCTAAACCCAGTAAACTATGTACTTCCGTCACACTCATGGGTGGATCCCAAGCAAGTATGGCCTCAATATTTGTTGGATCCACTTCAACTCTAGCCTCCAAGATGACATTTCCTAGAATGTGAACCTCTTGGATTCAGAACTGGATCTTCGAGAGCTTACCATAAAGCTGGTGCTCTCAGAGTATTCATGAGTCCCATGAACACTACTGGAGTGTTGGTTATATCGAATGGAATAACCAAGAACTCATAGTGGCTGTACCGATATTTGAAGGTCATCTTCTGCACATCCTCGTCTTGGACACTGTATTGGTGATCAACTGATACAAGTTCTATCTTCAAGAACCACTGTGCTCCCTTCAGCTGACCAAAGTGGTCATCAATCCTCTAGAGTGGGTACTTGTTCGTCATGGTCATCTGGTTCAGGTGATGGTAGTCGACACAAAGGCTCAAGCTCCCAGCCACCTTCTTGGCAAACAGAATCGGGGATGCCCAGGTAGAAACACTAGGCCGGATGAATCCCTTCCCCTACAAGTCCTTTAGCTATACCCACAGCTTTCAAAACTCTGTGGGAGCCACCCGATACGCTGGTGTATATATCGGTGTCGTATAGGGGTATAGGTCAATGTAAATGTCCACATATCTACGAGGAGGTAGAACTGAGACATCATCAGGGAAAACATCTTTGTATTGGTCCACCACTACAGGATAAGTCAGACTCTCCACATCAACTACTCTGAGGGTAAGGCAATAAACTGATGAGTGATCGGATGAACCCTCCACCGAGTAAGTTCATCATGTACTACAAAGGATCCCTTTTCACTAGTGAGGGTAAGCCTGGTCCAATCTGTGCAGAAAAACCACACTCTACGCCTAATATAGTCGATCTAAGCATGGAATATAGATATATAGTCCATACAAACGATGACGTCATAAGGCCTCGACGCCACTACTAGGAGATCCCAGTTAAAGCTCTCACCTCCTAGATTAAGCTCACACTATCAGCACCAGTGTGTAATTGTCAAATATGCTCTTGTAGGAATCTCTAGCCGTAAGGATCAATTCAATTGC
Source organism: Viscum album (assembly GCA_963277665.1). NCBI lineage: Eukaryota > Viridiplantae > Streptophyta > Magnoliopsida > Santalales > Viscaceae > Viscum > Viscum album. The sequence continues at coordinate 685,890,692 of OY728137.1, read as the reverse complement.
TTCGTCGGAATCTCTGAGATCAGAACGAGGACGGTGGCAATGAAAAAGTTATTCGCACATGTGTCTATAATAATTTCAGCTAAGGTGGAGTAGACACATATTGTACCTCGAATCATATCCGGAGTGCCATGATAGTAAGCCTCGGATGCCTGGAGATGAGCTCTTGCCTATCCACCTACTCCCTACGGTCGGGGTGGACATCCTAGTGGTGGTGGTGTGGTAACACCTCGTAACATTGTACACCACCATCTGCACAACCAGCTCCTCTTCGACGTCTGCATGCGCCCGGCAGATCGCCTCGATCAATACATTACCTCTGCTTGGGAGGTCCCTAAACTGTCTGCTGATCAAGCATACAGTGGGTCGGACAGTCATGATCCATGTCACCCTGCCCGCCGCATGTGAAACACTGCCTCTTCGTCGAATGACTAGCTCTGTCTCGAATTCCTGGAACAACCAAACCTGTGTCCTGAGGTCATCCACCGGATGGTCTAGTCCACTTGGTCCTCTATGAAATTTGTCTGCTACCAGCTATAGAAGACTCTGTTCCGTGATGCTCGCTAGTGGGTCACATTGATGTTGACTGTTCAGCAAGGAAACTCTCTACTAAGAGGGCTTGCTTTAACACCCTCGCCTTCGTCGATATGCTGAGGGAGATCATTGTAGCCCGGATCTCTCTCCTGAGTCCCTATTTAAAGGTTCGGGCCTTGAATAACGGGTCCCGCACCATATATGTGGAGTAGTGAGAGAGGTCGGTGAACCTCGTACTGTACTGTGCCACCATCATGCTGCCCTACTGTAGATGAAGTAGCTCTTGTATCCACACTACATGTAGGGTGGCTAGGACAAACATTGCCTAAAATAGGCCCTCGAAGTCTGCCCAGATTAGTGTCACCTCATCAACACCTGGAGCATCAGGATCCACCATCTTCTTGCTGCTTCCGGAAGGAGACTTGTGGCAAGGATAACCATATGGTTAGCTGGTGTCCCTACTAGTCTGAAGACTCTCACCATAGCCTCCAGCAAATCCTCACCTGCCTGTGGGTCCGTCTCACCCCTGAACTTGGGAAAACTATGTTACTAGAACTTCTGTCATGCGCTCAAGCGGCGTGCATCATCTTCTGCTAGAGATGGTGGCATCGGTGGCCCAATAGGTAGTGGTAACTCTGGTGCCTCCAGTGTAATAAATCCCTACATTGAGGCCTCATCCTTCGGTGGGCTGCCATCTCGTACAAAGCCTGGAACCCTGGCTGGCTATATATGTGGGGACATCTTGAAAAATAACTGGTGTGCCATGGTCAATAAGTTATACCAGGGGAGATGACTCAAAGAGATCACTAAGAAATCTCTTGAAAACACACATGCAATCAGTGTTTTTGTGCACTGAGTCAGAAATCAGAAGTCAGGGTCCTGGTGTATGGATACATCGGCCGATGCACCAACACTGGACTCCCTGAACTGAAAACCACACTCACTACACTTAACATTATTGCTTCACAGAAAAGATCAGAGTCTTATGTTCTACGGTAGAACCGAATCCTCTGATTCTGATTTGTCATGACTCGTCCCCCAGGGCACATGTCGTGACTACCCCAAGCCCGCCTTCCATAGGCCAGGGGCTGGATACTAGCACCAAAGGTGTAATTCCCTAAATCTGGGAAGGCATTGCCTTTATAAATGCAAACACACACAACAAAACAAACAGATGGATACAAAACACCATGTAAAACTGTATAACAAGAGAGTTCTAAAAAGTATTGGGGCCGGAAATAAAAGCCCAACTGTAAAGTACATGTACAACTGAAAAGGAAAAAACAACTGAATGGTTAAAAGAAGCTCTTGGATCATCCACCACAGATCTTACATGAAGGGTAGGTACAAATAGAATCCTCAGCACTCCACATCTGTCAGTCTCCTCCATGTTCCGACATGTCGTATGGTCCACCTATAGGTACCGTCCAGTCCTAGTACTCTCAGCCTCAGTCAACGTTGTATGTCATCTCCATCCAATACAACGAGTTACGGGCATAGCCCGTGCATGGGTGAGTATAACGATACTCAGTAGGGACCCTGAGACCCTCACGGTATCTCAAAATCCACCAAGGATAAACCATGGAGTAAGTAATCTAGAGATAACCCCGCTTAAGTATATCTCAATACATATACCTAAGATACCATGTAATCCATCTCAATCATGAGGTAAACAAAAACGTTACTGACTCGGCTCACATAGGTATAGAACTCATGTAGTGTGTTAGAGATGATTAGATGTAGCCCGTAAATCATCTATTATGTCGAACCCACACAGGATCCAGGAATAGTCGTCAGTGTTGTCGAACCCACTCAGGATCCAGGAATAATAATCGGAGCTATTAAACCCACACATGATCTAGGAATAGTAATCAGTTCTGTCAAACCCACATAGGATCTATGAACAGTCCTCACAGCGTAGTAAACCACAGGGTTCCACAAAAAGCATGCATGATTCTGGGAGGATCCGCTCATCAAGACGAGAGTCGATACATCAACATCCCCTAAGTCCAAAGAAGAAGTATCCCAAAGTTCCGCCACGTTATTGGGGGCTAACCAAAATGTGTCCAAGATAATGAGGACTAGATGACCAAGACATTTCCCAAAAAGTACACGACGTGTAGGAATGAGGTACATGCCGTGTCTTCAGACCTTGGGTACTGCCCGTGTAAAACAACCCATGTCGTATGGCTGGTCATGTATAAATGAATGTACATGCCGTGTGGTATGGTTACACGCAGTGTCCAAGAAACATAGGTCGGCTCCGTGTACGCTGGCCATATGCATGTACACTACCTCAACCCGTCTTTGCCATCTCGTGTAACTGGTACACGGGGTAGCCCGTGCCACTAGCCATGGATGGTCATGTGGTGGAGTACATGCCTGTGTACTCCACACCATGTTCGAGTATGGCCAGGATACACACTGAGTCTCACGAATCCGCTTCTGCCATTCTGTATAGACAGTACACGTCATGCCTCTTGGCCCTGTAATTCTGCTCGTGTCTGTGTATTTCCCAGAATACATGCCATGTCTCGTGAAACCACTTATTCCATTCTTCACAGAGAATACCCACCATGTGACTGGGGTCACACATCGTATGTTACCTATCTAATGTCTGAAACTCAACCCGTAGAATGCCCGTACTGCATGGCATGTTCGTCAGAAGTACACGTCGTTTATTCTGAAATTTTCCAAAAACGGTGCCTCCGACCAGCCTGCCTACCGTGAAGTGTGTTATTTGTTTTGATGGTCCGTTCGTCACAAAACATCAGACACTAGGTCGCCTCGATGTCCCGTAGTTGTCTCCAGCGTTTTTGGGCCTTTGATCGGCTATGAAAACAAGATTTCATTCACTCGCTCGAAGAACGGTCAAGGAACGGTCCTTCCCGTTCTAGTCCAATCTGTCACCCACTATCATCACCGCACCTCCAATAGGTCATTGTGATGTTGGGTCCTCAATTTGGGACTATTGCATCGCACAATGGACTATGAATGATTTGTTGGTCATCACCCATGAAGAACGCGAAGAACACACAAAACATTCACACGATTGGTGGAGGGATCGGGCCGTTTTTGTTTGGACCGGTCCTTCCTTGTTTGTTTGGTAGCAAGAAGGTCCTGAGGAACAATCATAGAAGTAAGAATCAACGTTTTCCAAATCAAAACACACCCCTACCTTGTTCTTTGTACGTTGACAGAGTCGCGGGAAAATAACGGATTGTCGTAGTCGAAGACGTCCTATGTCAATGGAGGTTCCGAAGAAGGGAGTCATATACACTCCTCACCAGCATTATTCGTTGGAATAATGTGTTCTTCGTTCTTCATTCGAAAGAGATTTCCACCCAATATCTCTCCTCTCCAATGTTCCACCATGTTGAAAAATCCCAATCCAAAAATAATAGGTTATGATATCCTATTAAATTGTTGGCATAATATTTAAATGGTTTAATTAATTAATTCAAAGTCTTGGATCAATTAATTAACAAGGAGGATAAGTCACATTAAGTGTTAGGGGAGTTTAAGAGGATCCCCTACACTTAATGGAAGTTTGAGGGTTTTCCATTAATGGGGTGTTTCAGGGGGATTTAAATCTCGGGTGGTCCCCACCACAATAAACATGAAGATGAGGTTAGGTTCAATCGGGCCCCACCACCATAACCTCTCATGGGATTTTAAGGTGTGGTGGTCCCTAGAACCAACATCTACATGGTGGTTATATAAATAAAATAAAATAAGACATGAACTTATTTTATTTTATTATTTCCATGTAAAACCCAAAAAACTATCTTTTATTCCCGACGATCTGTCGTCGAGGTGAATGGCGTCTGATGTGAATACCAGCATTGAGAGTTCATAGGGGCCCTCATATTTCAATTCCAAACAACAGTTCAGAAGTTACAAAAACGCACTCATGTGTTTACTGAATGTACCCGAACAAAACATTAGAAATTGATTCTGGGAACACCGGGCCTCAGAATCACGGGCCGCCAATTTTCGCAGACTTGTAAAATTCCCATGTATTTAATAAAAAAAATTCAATTGGAATTGTGGGTCATTACATTCTCCCCACCTCAGGAATTTACATCCTCGTAAGCTACATCTCGAACTAAGGGATGAAATGGGGGTACTGAGCACACATATGAGCCTCCCTATCCCATGTGCTCTCCTAGAGGTTCCCGTGATGCCAATGAATTGACACCATAGGTTTCAACCGTCCATGAAGGAATCACTCCTATCGATTCTCGATCTCCACTAGAAAATCCGTAAAATATTCCCCATCTTCGACGTCTAGATCTCCATGGTCGATGATGTGGGAAGGGTCGTGCACGTATCTCCTCAGTTGGGATACATGGAAGAAATCATGCACCCGATGCAACTGAGGTGGAAGAGCTATGTGGTATGCCACCTCGCCAACTCTGTTGAGGACCTAAAAAGGGCTGATGAACCTCGGAGATAAATTACCGCCTCGTCCAGGTCTCTATAAACCTCGTCGAGGTGAGACCCGTAGAAATATGTGGTCGCCATCCTCAAACTCCAGAGGTCTCCGTCTCCTATCGGCATATGACTTCTGCCTTCTCTATATAGTCTAAATCCGCTCTTGTATGATCTGAACCTTCTCCATGGTAGCCCATACCATCTCCGGTCCCACGAGTGTTGACTCCCCTGGGTGGGTCCATCACAAAGGTGATCTACAAAGTCACCCTTATAATGCCTCAAAAGGATCAATCCCTATGGTGGAGTGATATCTTTTGTTGTACGAAATATCCATCAAAGGTAAGTGATCCTCCCAGCTGGGACTGAAGTCGAGGACAAAAGCATGCAACATGTCCTCGAGGGTCTGAATGGTCCGCTCGGTCTGGCCATCGGTCTGAGGTTGGAAGGCGGAGCTCAGACAAAGCTGCGGCCCGAAAGCCTCCTACAACCCCTTCCATAGTCGGGAAGTAAACCGTGTGTCATCATCAGAGATAATAAAAGAAGGTAATTCATGTAACCACACAATCTCTGGCACATAGAGGCGTCCCAATCTCTCTACTGAACCATGTTTCTTGATCGGTAGGAAGTGGGATGACTTGGTGAGTCAGAAGATGATCACCCAAATCGAGTCGTGACCCTTGGATGTACATGAATGTCTGATCACAAAGTCCACGGATATCCTATCCCACATCCACTCTGGGATCTCTAAAGGCTAAACCAAGCCAGATGGTACCTGATGCTCTGCCTTCACTTGCTGAAAAGTGAGGCACCAAGAGACAAACTCTTCAACTGCCTTCTTCATACCCAACCACCAGTGCTATCGTCGGAGATCCTAGTACATCTTCACAAATCCTAGATGTACCATTAGAGGGGTCATGTGAAACTCCCTCAACACATCCTCCTGAAGAGAAACTGGTACCATGGTATGTCCATTTAAGAGGATGACATGCTCCTCACCTTTAAAAAATTAAATCAGGTTCTTGCCATGTGGATATCTGAGCACATTGTGTCTCGCAGTCAGCATCCCCACGCTGTGCCTACCTGACTCGCTGAAGAAGTGGGGGAGTGACTGTAAGAGACTGAAGGAAGACTACTGTAACACCCAGAGATTTTATGAGAATTATTCTTTTTAATTTCATTGATGTTTATTGTAGTACGCTTCACCAAGATTAGCTTTCCTTATACGCAACATTGTATTATCTTGTAGTATACACAACACTATGATTGGCTTGTGATGCAGACAATTTCAAGTTCATTAGAATAAAATCCATTTTACACAACACCATGTATAGATTTTTATCAATGTATAAGTAGACTAAATTTTGAGTATGTTATACACAACACCAAAGGAAGCTTTTCCTACATGCAACCCTGACTTGGCTTGCATTACACGCAAGAGCGACCTTCTTCAATAGCGTATGTTGTACGCAATACCGAGTTTCAGTAAACAACGATATATTGCTATTATGAACTAGCTGTTATGAATAGTATTAACTTCATTTTTAATTTTATAACATTATAATTCATCTTACACATTTTCTGGAATGGGGTATCAGAACAAAATCATTTTTCGGATAAAAGAAATATTTTTCAAAAAATGAAGTTCTGCCGCCTTTTGATGGCACACCCATCTTAAATCTAATTTTTTACAAGTTTATAAGTTCAATTTTCGAAAAATAAACTTTTTATTTTGAATCATGATATAAAAATTTATGTTTTATAATGTTTTGATATTTTTTTGACAACGTTCTTATTTTGATGAATAGAAAAAACACTCTAAATTTTACATAAAAACAACTTTTTTAATCAACATAATTAATATGGTTAAATTAAAATAATAAATTGTTTTTGAGTATAAATAGAATATATTTTTACCATTTAATATAATTTAAGTCATTAGCATTAATTTTACATTGAATTCATAGGTAAAAACATTTCAATCTTTGACAATGTTTTAACTTTTAAAACATGTTTTTTAAAAACGGGATTAATTTTAAATTAATTACTGCAACATCTGTGTTTTGAATTTTAAAAAATAGATTCCATATTTGGAATCAGTAGATACCAATTATATTAATAGGATAAATTTTATTTTTAGACATTATGAATAGTAACTACGGTAAATTTTATTTACTATAGTTAAAGGTAAATGAGGTAATTAAGGGTAAAAATAAGATTATAAAATTACCCTAAAACCTTCCAAAATTCTAATGGATGTATTAAAGTATACCTATATCACCTAAGGGTCGAAATAGATTCATTTCATGGACTTTTGACTAGGAAAATAATGTAATTATTATTAAAACCAATGAAAGTGACAACATGTCACTCTCTTATATCTTATAAGTGTAATAATTTTAATTTAGTGATAAAATTCACAAAACCTCAAATATAAATAGTATCAAGAAATATAATACAATTATATACATCATGAGAATTTATTTATAATATTTAGGGATTAAATAATTATCATTAATTGTGACACAATAGTGATGTAGAAATTGTTTATTTAGTGAAAAATCAATAATACAGATATTATTAAACTAATAGTGACCATTAAAGGCACAAAAACCAGGACAAAACATATTTTTCATGTACATGTAAACCATAAGCATCAAATGGTAGAATATTTGACCATTTATATCCTTATAAAATTGATTATGACACTTATTTTATTTTATTTTAAATGATGTCAAAGTTTTCACCTTCAGGATTTAATAAATATAACAATTTAAATGTTGTGATTTTAAGATGATAAATTCGATTAAAAGTATTATTATGGAATATATTATATTTATCTTCATCAAAGTATTCTATTTTTAATTTTTATGCAACAAATTAGTATATTAAATAATTATACAAAAATGTTGTAGTGATTATTTTATTAATGGAAATATCAAATAAATGATTTTAAAAATATTAAAATAAATGTTATATGAACGAACTAATGTGCCCCATGAATTTTTCTTGATGAATATTACAAGTTATGAATCTTTTAAATATTTTCTTTAGAATATATCCCTTGTGTAGATTTTATTTAAATTCAAATAAATGAATAGTGTCCAAATTTACCCTATTGTTATTTTATAAAAATAACATATCATAAAATCGTTTTAAAATTACAAAAATATTTAAAAATTAAAAATTGGAATTTATATGGTCTAAAATATCATTAAGTATCCAATTATGGAAAATTCACAACACATAAGTAATTATTTATAACAATTTAAAATTTAGAATATTATTACCACAAATAAAACTAAATAGATTAAATAAGGATAAATCAAGTTGTTAAGGATTAAAATAAATTACCAACCTATCTAAATCTTATTGGTTGATGATATTACAACCCTATAGCATCTAATATTCTGATTTGAGTCATTTTTTGAGGTTTTTAAGTGGAGTTTGAGTTTATTATGAATTAATATTTTAGAGGTTTCCAAAAGTGCCCCTCTCCTCTCTTATAAAAGGGCACATCCTCCCTCTCCTATTCACACCACATTGATTCTTAAATATTGGTAAAACCCTGACTATTTATCTTCTAAACTACCCTAGAAACATACTATAGGTCCTGGTTATCATCAAATACCATCTTTAGTGCCCTACGAGGAGGTTTAGAAGAGGCGTGTTGAAGGAGAGGTAATATCCTTTACCGTTTTTTTCAAGTTCATTTCTTCTTATAATTCCTCTTATTTTCTTGTTTCATAATAAAGTAACAACATAAGTATCACACATATACTTATATGTTATTATATATATTAACCAATCCTATTTTACCTTCTATCAATCCTACAGAAAATGAAATCACCACGTGTGCGTACGTATGGAATACCGTCTCCACGCCGTGGTGTAATTTGTTTTTCCACCACCACCATACATGGAGGGGTATAATGGTGTAAAGAATAACTATATATGGTTATTATAACATGATAATAATTCTGATATATTATATCATCCACTCTAATTCCATTCAATAATTATGGGAATGATAGCATCGCTCGTGCGTATGTACGGATTACCGTCTCCAAGACGCGATGAGATTCATTCTCCAAGTTAACCATTCCACAATGATTATGAAGTATATATAATAAATAATCATGAAATATAAGACATATTAATGATATTGTATTTATGTATATGTTATTTACATACTTCCATTCTATTTAATAAGGAAACGAAAACAACTTTCATGCATACGTACGACCTACTGTCTCCATGAACGGTGTGTTGATTTCCATTTATTGATCTATTAAATATATGTATATTCTGAATATATATTATATATAAATCATGTTTTACATTCTAAAAATAATTAATCATGATCTAAGTATTCATATGAATAATTAAAGTTCAAAATACGGACGATAAATGAAATGATTTTACCCAAAACGCTGCTTTAACATGGAATTGATGAATGAATGGGTAATATAATGTCGTATGTGAATAATATATGATATGATAATTATTATTATGGTTCTGTTAAAAGTTAATAATATTTTTAAACCCACTATATAGGAGTCTCAGACACATACGGAAAAAATCGGACATAAGTTAAGGGATAATTTTTCAATCTCATTTTTATCCAGGATTGCTTATACGTAAGTATTTACTGTGGTTATATTTTTCATCCATGTCAATACAAATGTTTTTCATAAAGTGTTTAATATTATTCCATGTTTTTTTAAAGTCATTATTACCCCTATTTGACTTGTACTTTGAGTTATGGAATGAATCTTTCTTTTGTTTACCATACATGGTACTTTTTGACTTTTCTGTTAAAAGTACGAGGAGAATGTTTTCTTGACTTATACAACAAGGAAGGATTTTTAAAGTTTCATAAAGCCTTATTTTCATGAAGCTTACTCTACAATATTTCATGATTATTTTCAACAAAATCCTTTTATTTTATAATTTCATGGCATTTTGTGAAAATAAAAACGATTTTGAAGAAGAAATGATATTTTCCCCAAGAATTCATTTCAAGTGTTTTATCAAAACTATTTTCTATCTAAGATGAAATTATTTAGTATGTTTATGTTTCAAGTATAATGTCTCTATTATTTACATGGTTTGATTTTTCTTATGATGAAATGATGTCCATTTGTTTTATATGGATTATGTTTTGATGGGATGATGTTTATGAAACCCATTTTATTCTTTGGGTTATGATGAATGATTTATGTTTATTTTGTGGAACACGTATGAATGATTAAATTATGAGATGGGTGGGACCTATATCTCCCTCTAATGCATTGGGTAAAGATTTATATCTCATTAGATACACATGGCTGGAATGGCAAGTAAATCTGGTTCAGTAATACAGGGTTAGAACGGAAAGTAAAGCTTGTTCAGTAATGGACATTGTCCACTATGATGGTCTTGACAGCAATGCCTTGGATACTATGGAAATAATATCATGTGCTGAATGGATTCCGCAATTACATGTTTTATTCCCATGATAATTTATCATGATTAATATTCCTTTATGATCTATGCCTTGTGTACTCCCATGTTTTATGTCATTGCTCATGATTTTGATGTTAATATTTTATGTTCATGTTTTTGCATTCAAATGATTATGGATTGTTTTATGTTCTGCATGTTTACCCTTTCTGAGCATTAGATGTCACCCTTTTATGTTTTCCTTTCCCCAGGATATAAATAAAGTTTTTAGGTAAGAAAACAAAAGGGGAATATCGTTATGGGAGATGTTGAAGATCTTTCAACATGATTAGAAGATTATGTTCCAAGTTTCCAAAGACACTAAAATAATATGGCATTTGGGTGTCTATTTTTGTCATGTATTAAGTATTCCACAAAATTAATGTTTTGTCTATGTACATCAAGCTTTGGTTCTCTACAGTTGGTATCAGAGTGAAGGATTAATTAACCTTTGGAAACTAGGATGTGAAAAAACTTTAGTGAAATCCCTAGAAATATTTCTAAGGATTGTCTATGGATGTCTCTATGGTTAAGTATAAGTATAGGTTATAGTCCAAGAATTATGGTAACAATATTAGAAATAAACCTAAGATGTTATATATTGAAGGTACTCCCCCTTTATTATGTTTTTTTCCTTGCATGATTTTTTCCTCTCACAGTATTTTTTGGGTTTTAGAAAAATGGCTGGAAACATGAAGATTCAGGATAATGTAGAATATAATGGACAGTTGAATGATATTATTAATGAGAAACCAAATGAAATTGGATCTGGAAGTCCACATATCGTTATTATTCCGAATCAGCTATCTCATAATATGATTAGTAATCTCAGCTTTGGTATGTTTCCTAACTCTTCTCATAAGAGAAAGATAGAGTTTCATGATGATCCTAGAGGAAAGAAAGTTCAATTTCCCTCATGTAAATCATGTGGGAAGATGCATCAGAGAGAATGCTTCAAAGGAACTTGAAGATTATTGGGGTATGGAAAAGAAGGAAACAAAGCTGATAAATGAAAAGGAAAAGGTTCAGTTAACACATTTTATAAGGATAATGGTATTTCTAAGACATAAAAAACGGTTAAATGTTTTAAATGTGGAACATATGGGCATTATGAAAACCAGTGCCCTAAGGTAAAATCTCTTAAAGATAATCAGCATGGTCATATGGGTTGTATTTATGTTGATGATTATGAAGAGACAACAAATGATATATTAGATAAAAGATGTGTTTAGGAATAAAATGATTAAGCTTAGTCAGTGGTTTAAGAAGGTAGTGGAATGATTGAATGTTTATCAAGAGTAATGTTGTATAAGTAATTTAATAGTACTTTACAATAAAGAATCATCTAAGGATTGTTACACTATTTTGTTTACATATGTTTTTTTGAAAGTATATGTTGAATGGTACTGGTAACCATGAAAGGTTATTCAAATATTTTTGGAAAACAGATGATATGCACATAATGAAGGGATAAAGAGATAATGAAATGTTTGATAGTATTAATGAGCTCGTATAATGAAAAAGTTATATCATGTTTTGAGTATATAGAAATTTTGGTATTTTGGAATGTGGAAATAGTTAACTTTTGACAGCATTTGGGTTTTCACTAATGTTCAATGGGTATTCATTTTTCAGGATAATAGATGATTAAGGTATTCACATGATGGGAATGTGACCAACAAGATATATATTATGATTTATGGGGGATAAATGATGGTATTCACATGCTTGGTTGATGAAATTTCTAGTAATAATATTATTTACACTATGAGCTTGGATAGAAGTATTTTGGATAAGACTAAAGGTTTTAAATGGATTATGTTAGACATAAGATAATATTTTTTAAGGATAGAACATTTTTTTGATATTATTTCTGGAATGTTATAATAGTGTAGTTTTAGATAAAGGAAAACCTGTAGGATGAGCGACAACCCATTGCATCAAACAAGGTTGTGGGAATCTAACCCACAACTGAAGTGAGACCGCCCTTTATCGCCTACCACTGGCCTACATGAAGTCATTGGTTATTAAAAACTAATTTTATTTTATTAAGAGGTATTATAGATAAAGTATAAGTCCATTTTTGGAACCATATATGATTAAACTCACTATAAGATGGACATATGTCTATAAAGTTTTCTATCCTTATGTTTGAGAAAAATGGAATGACCTATCATTCTATCACATGATCTGATATCACTTCATAGAAGATAAATTCAACTTCATTTCTTTAAGAGATGATGAGGAAATTGTTCGAGGCATAAACAACAGTGAGATTGTACCAAACTTAAATAAGTACTTTTTTTAATTCAAGAATTCTTCAACATTAGGGAAATTATCTTAAAAACCAAAAATGTTTTCCTAGTGCCCTTATATCTGATGAATCAGATGGTACCTTAGATCATCACAAATTTATGGCTTTGTGATTGTTGGCTTTTTCATAGCCATGTTCTCTACCACTCTTCATCCTAACATGATGGTTAGATCTCTCTTCCATATCTATATTTTCACCTATATTATCCAATGTGGAAACCCAGTGTTGAGTTACTTTGGGTATCTATTGTGTTTCTAACATTCCTTTTTAAAATGATGATTTAGTATTCCCTTTTACGATGTGGGTTTCTATAAAAGAAACTTTCAAGTAGAAATAAATTTATAACTCCAACGAATTTCGCGGGTGAAATTAATTTTAAGGGGGGTAGAATGTAACACCCCGAGATTTTATGAAAATTAATCTTCTTAATTTCTTTGATGTATTTTTGTGTACACATCACCAATATTAGCTTGCACAATTTTCAACACCGTATTAACTTATAGTATACGCAACACTATTCATGGCATGTGATGCACACAATTTCATGTTCTTTCGAATAAAATCCACTTTACACAACACAAAGTATAGATTTTTATCAATGTAGAATTGAACTATATTTTGAGAATGTTATACGCAATACCAAAGGAAGCTTCCCCACATGAAACCTTGACTTGGCTTGCATTACACGCAAGAGCGACTTCCCCAATAGCGTGTGTTGTACGCAATACCGAGTTTCACAAAAAATAATATATTGTTATTATGAACTAGCCGTTATCAATAGTATTAACCTAATTTTAAATATTATACCATTATAATTCATCTTACACATTTTCTGGAATGAGGTATGAGAACAAAATCAATTTTTCTGATAAAAAAAGTATTTTTCAAAAACTGCAGTTTTGCCGCCATTTGATGGCGCACCCATTTTAAATCTAATTTTTGACTATTTTATAAGTTAAATTATACAAAATAAACATCTTCTTATGAATCAGGACATAAAAATTTACATTTTATAGGGGTTTGATATTTTTCTAACAACGTTCTTATTTTGATGAATAGTAAAAACAAGCTAAATTTTACTTAAAAACATCTTTTTTCATCGAGATAATTTATTTGGTTAAATTATAATATTAAATTGTTTCAATGTATAAATAGAATATATTTTTACCCTTTAATATAATTTATTTCATTATCATAAATTTTACATTGAATTCATAGGTAAAAATATTTCAATCTTTGACAATGTTTTATTTTTTAAAACCCGTTTTCTTAACAACGAGATTAATTTTAAATTAAATACCACAACTTATTTGTTTTTAATTTTAAAAACTGGATTCCATATTTGGAATCAGTAGGTCCAAAGTATTTTAATAGCTTTATTTTTATTTTTAGACATTATGAATAGTAACTACGGTAAATTTTATTTACTACTGTTAAATGTAAATCAGGTAATTAAGGGTAAAAATAAGATTATAAAATTACCATAACACTTGAAAAAATTCAATTGGATGAATGAAAGTCGAACCATATCACCTAATGGTCTAAATAGATTCATTTCATGGACTTTTGACCATGAAAATGGTGAAATTATTATTAAAACCAAAGAAAGTGACAACATGTCACTCTATTATATGTTATAAGTGCAATAATATTAATTTAGTGATAAACATCCTAAAACCTAGAATATAGTCTCCAGAATTCTAATAAAAGTATCTACATCATGAGAATTAATTTGAAATTTTTAGGGAATAAATAATTATCATTAATGGTGACATAATAGTGATGCAGAAATTATTTATTTAGTGAAAAATAAATAATACAGATTTTATTAAACTAATAGTAACCATAAATAGCACAAAAAAATGAAAAAAACATATTGGTCATGTACATGTAAACCATAATAATCCAATGGTCTAATATTTTACCATCTGGAGACTTATAAAAGTGATTATGACATTTATATTATTTTAATTTAAATGATGTCCAAGCTGTCACCTTCATGATTTAATAAATATAAAAATTTAAATGTTGTGATTTTAAGATGATAAATTCTAGTAAAAGCATTATTATGTATGATATGAGATTTATCTACATCATAGTATTTTATTTTTAATTTTTATGAAAAAAATAAGTATATTAAATAATTATACAAAAATGTTATAGTGATTATTTTATTAATGGTAAATATCAAATAAATGGTTTTAAAAATATTAAAATAAATTTTATATGAACGAATTAATGTGATACATTAATTTCTTGATGAATATGTCAAGTTAGGAATCTATTAAATTTTTTTTCGAACATATCCTCTGTGTGGATTTTATTTAAATTCAAATAAATGAATACTGTCAAGTTTGACACTATTGTTATTTTATAAAATAACATTTTATAAATTTTTTTAAAAATCAAAAAAATATTTACAAATTTTATATTGGAATTTATATGGTCTAAAATGTCATAAAGTATCCAATTATTGACAATTAACAACCCATAAGTAATTATTTATAACAATTTAATATTTATAATATTATGACCACAAATAAAATTAAATAGATTAAATAAGAATAAATCAAGTTGATAAGGTTAAAAATAAATTACCAACATGTCTAAATCTTATTGGTAGATGATATTACAACCCTATCTCATCTAATATTCGGATTTGAGTCATTTTTTGTGGTTTAAAAGTGGGGATTGAGTTTATTATAAATTTATATTAAGAGGTTTCCAAAAGTGCCCCTCTCCTCTTTTATAAAATGGAACCTCCTCCCTCTCCTCCTCACAAGACATTAAGCCTTCATGATTGGCCAATCCCTACCAATTTTTCTTCTCCACTTCCCTATAAACATACTAGAGGTTCTGGTCTTCTTCAAAGACCAACTTTAGTGCCCTAAGAGGAGGTTTAGAAGAGGCGTGTCGAAGAAGAGGTAATATCCTTTAACGATTATTTCAAGTTCATTTCTTCTTATAGTTCTCTTAATTTTTTGTTTCATAATAAAGTAATAACATCAGTATCACTAATATACTGATATATTATTATAAATATGAACCAACCCTATTTTAACTTCTATCCATCCTATAGAAAATGGAATCACCGTGCGTGCGTGCATACGGAATAATGTCTCCACGCCGTGGTGTAATCTATTTTTCAACCACCACCTTACATGGATGGGTATAATGGTGTAAATAATCAATATATGTGGTTATTATAACATGATACTAATTCTAAGATATTATATCATCCACTCTAATTCCATTCAATTAATATGGGAACGATATCATCGCTCGTGCGTACGTACAGATTACCGTATCCACGACGCGATGAGATTCATTATCCAAGTTAACCATTGAAGAATGATTATAATGTATATATAATACATAATAATGAAATATATGACATATTAATGATATTGGATTTATTTTTATGTTATTTACTTACTTACATTCAATTTAATAAGGAAACAAAAACAACGTTCATGCGTACATACGGCCTACCGTCTCCATGAACGGTGTATTTATTTCCATTTATCAATATATTATATATATATATATATATTCTGAATATATATTATATATATATCATTTTTTACATTCTGGAAGTAATTAATCATGATCTAAGTAAACATATGAATAATTACAAGTCAAAACACGGACGATAAATGAAACGATTTTACCCAAAACGCTGCTTTAACATGGAATTGACAAAAGAATGGGTAATATAAAGTCGTAAGTGAATCATATATGACATCATAAATATTATTATGGTTCTATTACAAGTTAATAATATGTTTAAACGCACTATACATGAGTCTCGGACACATACTAAAGAAATTGGACATGAGGTAAGGGATAATTTTTCAATCTCTTTTTTATCCGAGATTGCCTATACGTAAGTATTTACTGGGGTTATATTTTTCATCCATGTCCATAAAAATGTTTTTCAATTTTTTTTTAATATTATTCCATTTTTTTTAAAGTCATTTTTACCTCTCTTTGACTTTTACTTTGAGTTACGAATGGAATCATTCTTTTATTTTTCATACATGTTACATTTTGACTTTCATGTTAAAAGTATGAGAAAAATATTTTTTTTTAACTTATACGGAATGAACAGATTTTTAAAGTTTTATAACACATTATTTTCATGAAGCTTACTCTACAATATTTCATGATTATTTTCAACAAAATCGTTTTATTTTAAAATTTCATGAAATTTTGTGAAAAGAAAATGATTTTTACGAAGAAAGGATATTTTCCTCAAGAAATCATTTCAAGTGTTTTATCAAAACTATTTTCCTTCTAAGATGAAATTATTTATTATGTTTATGTTTAAAGTATAATTTCTCTGTTATTTACATGTTATGATTTTTCTTATGATGAAATGATGTCCATTTGTTTTATATGGATTATGTTATGATGGGATGATGTTTATGAAACCCATTTTATTCTTTGGGTTATGATGAATGATTTATGGTTATTTTGTGGAACATGTAAGAATGATTTAATAATGAGATGTGTGGGACCTATATCTCCCTCCAATTCATTGGTTAAAGATTTATATCTCATGAGATAGACTTGGCTGGAATGGAAAATAAATCTGATTCAATAATACAGTGCTGGAATGGCAAGTAAACCTGGTTCAGTAAGAGACATTGTCCACTATGATGGTCTTGGAAGAAATGTCTTGGCTACTATGGAAATCATATCATGTGCTTAATGGATGATACAATTACATGTTTTATTCCCATACTAGTTTATCATGATTAATGTTCCTTTATTATTTATGCCTTCTGTATTAGCATGTTTTATGTCATTACTCAAGATTTTGATGTTAAGATATTATGTTTATGTTTTTGCATTAAAATGTTTATGGATGGTTTATGTTCTCCATGTTTACCTTTAATGATCATTATAGCTTACCTTTTTTATGTTTTCTTTTCCCCAATACATAAAGAATGGTTTTAGGTAAGAAAACCAAAGGGGAAGATCTTTATGAGAGATGTTTAAGATCTTTCAACAGGATTAGATGATTAAGTTTCAAGTTTCCAAAGACACTAAACTAATACGATCTTTGGGAGTCTATTTTTTCATGTATTAAGTATTCCGCAAAAGAAATTTATTTTATATGTGTGTTAAGCTTCGGTCTCTACAACTGTTCTATCTCTATCCACAAAGGATATCTGTAAATAATCTAGCTGCTCTGTCGGCTCGCCTAAGAGCTGTATACCATATCTCATGCTGAGTTTATCTACAACAATGTTCCCCTTCCTAGGATTATAGACTATCCCAAATTTATAGTCCGGGAGGAACTCAAACCAACGTCATTGTCTCAGGTTTAGGTCCTTCTGGGAGAAGATATACCAGAGACTCTTATGATCAGAGTACACATTAAAACATTCACCAATCAGATTGTGTTTCCACATCTTCAAGGAGAAGACCACTTCTATTAAGTCCAGTTCATGGGTAGCATAGTTCTACTAATGCTTTCTCAGCTATCAAGAACCATATCTGATCACTACTCGCTCCTGCATTAGGACACACCCGAGTCAGATCCCTGATGCGTCACAGTAAACTACGTACACTATTCCTTCCTCTAGAAGCCTCAAGATGGGGGGCACTAGTCAGCCTAAGCCTTAGATCCTAAAAGATCTGTTGAAATTTATCTGACCACACAATGGGTTTTCCCTTCTTCGTCAAGGATGATAGTGGTGTTGCAACTCTGGTGAAGTCTGGTACGAACCTTCGGTAATAACCAGCCAAACCTAGGAAACTCTATACTTCCATCACACTTATGGGTAGCTCCCAAGAAAGTACCACCTCAATCTTCACTGGATCCACTACAACTCCATCCTCTGAGATGACTTGTCCTAGAAAGTGAACCTCTCGGATCTAGAAATGGCACTTCAAGAGCTTACCATAATGCTGGTGCTCTCGGAGTGTGTCCAGTACTACCTGCAAATGGTAGTCATGCTCGCTCCTCCCCAGTTTCTGAGTTGATCAGAATTTCATCGATGAAGACTATGACAAAGCGAATGAGGTATGGCTGGAAGATCCTGTTCATAGTCCCATGAACACTACTGGAGCATTGGTTATGCCAAATGGAATAAACAAGAACTTGTAGAGTCTGGACCAACATATAAAGGCCTTCTTCTACACATTCTCGTCTCGAACTATGAGCTGGTGATAGCCTGATCTGACGTCTATCTTCGAGAACCCGCATGCTTCATTAAACTAATCAAAGAGGTCGTCAATCCTCGAAAGTGGGTACTAATTCTTCATGATCACTTGTTTCAGGCAACGGTAGTCGACACAATGCCTCAAGCTCCCATCCACCTTCTTGGCGAACAGAATTAGGTCTACCCAGGGAGAAACACTGGTCCAGATGAATCTCTTCCCCTATAAGTCCTCTAGTTGTACCTGCAGGTTTTCAATCTCTGTGGGAGCCATCTGATACGCCGGTGTAGATATCGGTACCGTCCCGGGGTACATGTCAATGTAAAAGTACACCTATCTGTGTGGAGGTAGACCTGGGACATCATCAGTTAAAACATCTGTGTACCTGTCCACCATTACAGGATAAGTCAGACTCTTCACATTAATTTCTCCAAGGTTAAGGCAAGACAACTGATGAGTGATCAGATGAACCCTCCTCCAAGTAAGTCTGTCATGTTCTAAAAAGGCTCCCTTCTCATCGGTGAAGGTAAACCTGGTCCCATCCATGCAGACACACCACATTTTGCGCCTAATACAGTTGATCTAAGCATGGACTATAGATAACCAGTCCATAACCAAGATGAAATCGTAAGGCCTCGATGCCACTACTATAATATCACAGCCGAATATCTCACCTACTAGAGTATGATCACACAGCTGGAACCAGTGCGTATTCGTCACATATTCTCCGATAGGAATCTCTAGCTGTAAGGATCGAGACAACAGCTCTATCAGAATCTCCAATCTCTGAACGAGGGCAGTGGAAATGAAAGAGTGACTAGAACCTGTGTCTATAAAACCTGCAGCTAAGGTGGAGTCGACACAAATTGTACCTCGAATCATCTCCAGAATTCCATGATCGAAATCCTCTACTATCTGAAGATGAGCTCTCACCTATCCACCTACTCCATGTGGTCGGGGTTGACTTCCTAGTAGTGGTGGTGGTAACACCTCGTAACACCGTCCACCACCAGCTGCACAACCATCTCCACTACCATGTTCACTTGCACCCTACGGATCACCTCGATCGAACCTATGCCTCTACTTGGGAAGTCTCTCAACTTTCTACTGATCATCTGTATGGTGGGTCGGACAGTCATGAGCCATGTGACCCTGCCCGGCACATGTGAAACACTGCTTGTTCCTCGAATGACTTGCTCTGTCTCGCGTGCCTCGCACAACCGAACCTGTGCCTTGAGGTTGTCCACCGAATGGTCTGGTCCGCTTGGATCTCTACAAAATATATTTGTTGACAACTACGGAAGACTCCGCTACGTGATGCCCGGTGGCGGTTCTCGCTGCTGGTGACTGCTCAGCAAAGAAACTCTCCACTAAGAGGGCTCGGTCCAACACCCCTACCTGTGTCGAGGTGCTGATGGTGATCATTGAAGCCCTGCTCTTTCACCTGAGCCCTTGCTTGAAGGTCTGGGCCCTAAAGAATGGATAAGGCACCATATATATGGAGTAGCGCGAGAGGTCGGTGATCCTCATAGAGTACTGTTCCACCGGTAGGTTTCCCTGCTATAGATGAAGTAGCTCTTGTATCTGCATTGCACGTAGGGTGGATGAGAGAAACTCTGCCCGAAACAGGCTCTCAAAGTCTACACAGAGTAGTGTTTCCTCATCATGAACCTGGAGCATTAGGCTCCACTATATGCCTTCTGCTTCCGGAAGGAGACTCACAGCAAGGATCACCATAAGTTCGGCTAGTGTCCCTACCAGTCTGAAGACTCTCACCACAGCCTCCAGCCAATCCACAGATTCATGCGGGTCCATCTCACTCTACAACATGGGAAGCCTATGGTGCTCGAACTCGTGCAATGCGATCAAGCAGCGTGCATCATCTGCAGTTGGGGATGGTGGCATCGGTGGCCCAACGGGTAGCGGTACCACTGGTGCCTCCACTGTAATAGGGCCCTGTAATGTGGCCTCATCGCTCGATGGGATACCAACTCGTACAAAGCCTGGAACATTGGCTGGCTGTCTGCGTGGGGCCATCCTGAAAAGGAACAGGTGCACCAAAATCAATAATTTATACCTGGTGAGCTGACTCAAAGACATCCATAAGAAAACTCTTGAAAACACACATGCAATCAGTGTTTTCGTGCACTGAGTCTGAAATCAGAAGTCATGGTCCTTGTGTATGGATACGTCGGCCACCGCACTAACACTGGACTCCCGAAACTAAAAACCACACTCACTAAAATTAACACTATTGCTTCACTGAAAATATCAGAGTCCGATGTTCTGTAGTTGAACCGACTCCTCTGATACCAATTTGTCACGACTCATCCCCCGGGGCCCGTGCCGTGACTACACCAAGCCCACCTTCTATAGGCCAAGGGCTAGGAACTAGTACCAAATCTATAATTCCCTAAATTTGGGAAGGCATTGCCTTTATAACTGTAAACACACACAACAGAACACACAATTGGATACAAAACAATTAGTAAAATTGTATAACAAGAGAGTGCTGAAAAGTAATGGGCCAGAAATATAAGCCCAACTATAAAGTACAAGTACAAATAAAAAGGAAAAAACAACTGAAAGGTAAAAAGAAGCTCCTGGATTGTCCACCACAGATCCTACCAGAAGGGTAGGTACAGATAGCCTCCTCAGCACTCCACGTCTGTTAGTCTCCTCAATGTATCGACACGTCATATGGTCCACCTCCAGGTATCGTCTAGTCCTGGTACTCTCAACATCAGTCAGTGTTGTCTGTCGTCTGCATCCATCACAATGAGGTACGGGCATAGCCCGTGTAGGGGTGAGTATAACAATACACAGTAGGGACCCTGAGACCTTCAAGGTATCACAAAATCCACCAAGGATAAATCAAAAAGTAAGTAATCAATAGATAACCCCACTTAGGTATATGCCCATACATATACCCAAGTAATAAAGTAATACATCTCAATAATGAGGTAAACACAAAAGTTACTGACTCAACTCACATAGGTATACAACTCACATAGTTTGTTAGAGATGATTAGATATATCTTCTAAATCATCTATTCTGTCGAACCCACACAAGATCCAAGAATAGAAATCAAAACCGTCGAACCAACACATGATCCAGGAATAGTAAAACGAGTTGCCGAACCCACACAGGATCATGGAATAGTCATCACTGCTGTTGAACAAACACATAATACAGGAACATTAGTCTGAGCTGTCGAACCCACATAGGATCCAGGAACCATCGTCAGTTCTATCAAACCCACATAGGATCCCGTAATAGTTGTTAGAGCACAGCCAGCCACATGGTTCCACACAAAGCATGATTGATTCTAGGAGGGTCTGCTGCTCAAGCCAAGTGTTGATACAACAATTTCTATGAAGACCCAAGAATATGTATACCAATTTTTTTCATTTTCATAGGGGGATACCCAAACAACACGTGTCCATGATACTGAGGACAAGATGACCAAGCCATATCCCAAAAATTACACGGCGTGTAAGAATGAGGCAGACGTCGTGTCTTCAGACCTTGAGTACTACCCATGTACAATGGCCCGTGTCGTAGAAATGGTCATGTAGAAAAGAAATTACACAGTGTGTGGTATGGTTACACGCAGTGTCCGAGCAACTGGGCTCGGATGCACGGCCTCAACCTGTGTTCGCCAACCCGTGTAACTGGTACACGGGGTAGCCCATGCCACTGGCCATGCCTGGCCATGTGGTGGAGTACATTCCAGTGTACTCCACCCTATGTATGTGTATCCCCAAGATACATGCCAAGTCTCGCGAAGCCGATTCTTCTTTTCTATGTAGATAGTACACGCCGGGCCTCTTTGCCGTGTAATTTTACTTGTTATAGTGTATTTCCCAGAATATACGCCATGTCTCACGAATCCTCTTCTGTCATTTTGCGCAG
Organism: Viscum album; assembly: GCA_963277665.1. Lineage (NCBI taxonomy): Eukaryota > Viridiplantae > Streptophyta > Magnoliopsida > Santalales > Viscaceae > Viscum > Viscum album. The sequence goes on along the minus strand of OY728137.1, from coordinate 685,867,842 downwards.
AGAAGACACGCTGTGTGACCAGGGTCACATACTGTTTTTTACTTGTCTAAAGTCTGAAACTCTAGCCATAAAACAACCGTAATACACATCGTGTTTATTATAAGTACACGTCGTGTATTATGAAATTTTCTAGAAACAGAGCCTCCGGCCAGCGCGCCTCCCGTGAAGTCTTTTCTTCGTTCTGACAGTCTGTTTGTCATGAAAATTCAGACACTAGGTCACCCTGATGTCCTATAGTTATCTCTGGTGTTTTCAGGCATCTGATCGGCTCCAAAAACAATATTTGATTCACCCACTCGAAGAACGGTCATGGAAAGGTCCTTCCCATTCCGGTCTGATTTGTCACCCACTATCGTCGTCGCACCTCTGCTAGGTCATTGTGATGTTTGGTCTTCAATTTGAGATCGTTACGTCACACAACAGACTCACAACGATCCATTGCTTATCACTCATGAAGAACGCGAAGAACACACGAAACATTCACTAGATCGGCGGAGGGATCGGGTCGTGTTCGTTTGGCCAGGTCCTTCCACATTTGTTTTGTAGCAAGCGTGTAAACGTAAACAATCATGTAAGTAAGAATCCATGTTTTCCAAATCAAATCACACCCCTAACTTGTTCATTGTTCGTTGACGAAGTCACGAGGAAAAAACGGATCGTCCTAGTCGATGAAGTCCTACGTCATTGGAGGTTCCAGGGAAGGGAGTCGTATACCCTCCTCGCCGGAGTTCTTTGTTGGAAGAATGCATTATTCATTCTTCTTTAGTGAGGTCTTCTCTCCCTAAGCGCTCTCCACTCAAAATTTCCACCAAGTTGAAAAATTCCAAGCCAAAAATAATAGACTATGATATCCAATTAAATTGTTGGAATAATATTTAAATGGTTTAATTCATTAATTGGAAGTGTTGGCTCAATTAATTAACTAAGAGGATAAGGTACATTAAGTGTTAGTGGAGTTGAAGAGGCTTCCCTACACTTAATGGATGTTTGAGGGTTTCTCCGTTAATGGGGTGTTTCAAGGGGGTTTAAATCTCAGGTAGTCCTCGCCACAATAAACATGAAGAAGAGGTTACGATCGGGTGGGCCCCACCACCATAACCTCTCATGGGAGGTTAAGTTGTGGTGGTCCCCACCTCTATCATCCACATTGTGTTTATTACAAATAAAATAAAATAAGACATGCACTTATTTTATTTTATTATTCCCACGTAAACCCCAAAAACTATCATTTATTCCCGACCATCTGTCATCGAGGTGAAAGTATTCTTAAGCAAATACCGTCGTAGCGAGTTCAATGGTGCCCTCAGATTTTAGTTCCAAGTTCCGGTTCGGAAGCTATAAAAACGCGCTCGTACGTTTACTGAACGTACCTGAACAAATCTTCAGAAATTGATTCTGACCACACTGGGCCTCAGAATCATGCACCGTCAATTTTTACAGACTCGTAAAATTCCTATGTATTTAAGAAAAAAAATTCCATGGAAATTTATAGTCATTACAAATGACAAATATATTATTTCAAATAATGGAAAATATAAAATGTCACTCTATTTACGTTAAATTTCACTTATATGTTCATAAAGGGATAAAAATATGTTTTGAAATATAATTAAAATTATTTTTAGAGTAACTAAATTATTTTTATTATGTTAATTTATTTATAATTTTTGGTGAATATATAATTAGATTTAAAGAGTGTACAATGATAACACCATGTTTCTGCATTCAATGGAAAATTCAATGTAATTAATTATAAAAACATAAAAAGTTATGTATTTATAGTGAATGATGGTGTTGTAAGAATTTTATAGTTAATTATAACGTATTATTTATGGTTAAAATTATTAGATTCAAATTCGATGTTCGTATCGATGTCTTCAAATTCAAATTAAATGAATACTGTCTAAATTGTAAATAATGATATATTATAAAAGAAAATATTTTAATAAATTATATAAAAATTATAAAAATCATGAAAAAAGGAAAATTAGGATAATATATGGTCGAATTTAAATATATTGATCATTTTTCAAAAACAAATATACCGTAGAAGTAAATTTTTAGCACTTTAAGACTAAAAAATAAATTAGCATATTTAATGTTAATATTGGTCATCAAAGGGGTTAAACCAAATGATAAGTTTTGAGATGATATATATTCATGTATGTATATTATTATATGAATATATTAATACCATATAACTCATTTATTCTAATAAATGTCAGTTTAGTACCATTTTACCATATTTAGACACAAATTATAATATAATATTTCATGAAATTCGGAAATATCCCCTTCCCTCCCTTATAAAAGGGCACCCCTCCATTATCTCCATTTACAACACTTTGATTTATATATATTAGTATAACCCTACCAATTTACCTTCTAAAAATATCTATCCATGAAATAGATATTCTGGAAATATTAACATTCCTTTCCAAGTGTCTTTAAGAGGAGACCTAAATGAACTCTTTCAAAGAAGAAGTAATCATCTTCACCAAGCACCTTCAATCTTCTCCTTGTTTTACCACATTTAATTATGTACTAACCAATTAATAATCATAACAAGAATATATACCATATACATATATGTAATTATTTTTAGGTAATAATATTTATCCATCTCCTCCTCTATCAAAAGGATAAAAAACTTTCGCTTGTGTGTGTGATGGGCTACCACATCACAAATAGACATAATTTGTTTTCCATCACCTCCATGCATAGCTTATAATAACGATGGAACTAATTAATATATATTATAACTATGAAATAATTTTATTTTTTTATAATTACATATTATTTACATCCTTACCCTTCCTATCGATAAAAATATGATAGTGTCGCTCTTGCATACATATGGCCTACCGTCTCCATGAAGTAATGTGATTATTTTTTTCGTGGTCATTTATCATTTATGATAATAAATTTGTATAAAATGATTATTTATTATGTTTATGTAATTATAATGACTCTAGATATGATATAAATATGATCAATATAAAAGTACCATAACTATCGAATCTAAAAATATAAGAAGAACGGGGCAATTAACACCAGTAAAATGATAATAACAAAATATTGTTATCAAATGGGAGGTAGGACTTTATAAATGGATCATATATGATATTATATATATATATATATATATATATATGTGAGTGTGTGTGTGTGGTTATGGTATGTAAGTATAATAAATATAAATTTACTATACCGATGTTAGAAACATATACGAGGAAAATCAAACATGAGGTAAGAGAATTCATCTCAATTTCTAGTCCATTAAGACATATTTGTATTGTACTGATATTTATTTTTACATGGCATATATAATTTTCCATATTTGTACATAGAATGAATATATATTTATTCATTTTTATTAATGTTTCAATTCATGTTTACTCTTTCATAGGTTTAAAATTAAAAAGTTACCAATATTGTAAGAATTTATTTTACGATCTCATTTTATTGGAATTAATCTTAATTTTTTAGAAGAAATATTATAATATATTCTTCATAAAATACATATAATTTCATTTCAATTTATTATTTATGGATTTTGCATGTTTTATTTCAAATATTCTTCTCTTTTTCAAAATAAAAGATGATCTTATTTCACATTGGATGAGTTCTATTTTTTTTATATGTCTATATTTTTCAAAATTGATTTATAAAGTACTTTTTAATGATTTTATATGGTCATTTTATTCTATCCTAGAAATTTTTAAAAGTTTTAAATGAAATTTAAAAATATTTTATGAATAAGACATTTTCATGTTTTGTTACAAAATTTAAAAAGGAATTATTAATTTTAGCATATAAAACGCTAATGTATTTACCTGACACCATAATAGTTTCACACTATTTAGATTACTCTATAGGATTTCAATGATTTAAAAAATAAAAATATTTAACAAAATATTTTTTATTTATCTTGGTTTAATTTTATTTATTTTAAAAAAGGATCATATTTTATTACAAAACCTATATTTCTTATGAATTTATAGTTATCTGTTAACTCTTAATAATATATTTTTAAAAACATTATTTTGAAAAATTCACTTTCATGTGATCATTTTTAAATACACATTACATTTCTCGTAAATATCAATATTCATCATATAATGTATATTATTATTTCCTAAACCGTAGAGCATTTACGAATATGGTTTTTTACATTAATTTTATTTTCATGAATGGGGAAATATTAATATTCTGTATTCTTCACTCAATGAAAATATTTTATGATAAGTAATTTTGTTTATGAATTAAATTTATTATTAAATATATAAGTAATGTATTGGAAAAGAAGTAATGTTTGGTGACTAGTTATAGATGTCCCCTCAATGCATCAATAAGTCTCATGAGACAAATCAGTTGGGTAGGCTTATTAAATGGGTTTTTTGGTTCATACTTACCCATTGAATAAAATTTCTGGCACAATTTCATGATTGTAAAGATATCATTATATCTAAGATCATTAAGTCCAACATTAAGAATTTTATTCATTGAGAATTTAGTCATTGTTATCCATGAGATTATAAAATTGATATTATTAATTGATGGATTTTTTGATCAATTTATTGATAAAATGGAATGCGTTTTTAACTATTTAAATTTCCATTTTATTATGCCTTATTTACTCTTGATAGTAACAGTTGTACATAATCCTTACTGAGCATATACGCTCACCCTAATTTGTTTTCCATTTCATAAGATATGAATAAGGATATTAATAATAATATCAATAACTAATTGATACTTCATATGATATTTTTTATATTTATAACATAATATGGGATTCATATTTGTATTTGGTTCTTCAATACTACTAAAATGATTAGTCCTTTGGGATGAGAACCTCTTTATCTTATGCTAATGAAATAAAGATGACACTAACTCTAGGATACTGGGGTTTTGGTTGATATATTTTTCATTAGAAAATGTTTTGTAGAAACCAAGAGAACCATATTTTCAATGAACATTGATGAAATGAGATTTATGATAATCCCATATAGTATTAGAATAATTTTATCATCAGCGGGATTTTAATTTCATGGATTGATATTCATGATGATTATGAGATAAATATGTGTGTTCTATTATTTAGTGATGAATCATAATAGACGAAATGGGATTTGTTTTCATAGTCAATGTAGGGATTACCCTACCGATCAAGTCTGAATAGATAGTGTTGGAACTAAGTTGATTATGGTCATATAATAAAAGGTTACTAAGGTTATAATGAATAATGTATCAAGTATGGAGAAACATTTTGTTCAATGGTGAGATTATAAAATCTTGGATCACTTCATGTGACAGAATCCCCCTTCTTTTAACAGAAAAACTAATCCATTCATCGATGAGATATGTATTATATTCCTAGAAAATATATTCCTATATTTGGTATGTAATGAATGAGAAATGTTAATTATTGTAGTGTTTTTATAGGAGATACAGATCAATGGTGGATATTGATCCAAGACAGTAAAGATGTTAAATAAATATAAATCATAGAATTGGAAACATTTATAGTTATATTATTCAAGGAATACTTACCTAAAGAATAGTAATATTTAATGAAGTGTATTTTACTCTCTTTAAAGAATAAGAAAAAAGAATTTTTGTAAGATCATGAGGATTACATTACAATATTATCAATTAACGTTCTAGAATACATATATAATCTAGAATGAATGTTTGACACTTGGATGGAATTTTGACGAGTCTCTGAAGAAAACTATTTTCTAAATTCTTATCATCATATGATGATATAGTATCAACTTCAATTAGTATAGAGAAATATTTATCTAAATTATATACCATCAATTTAACTAAAGAGAAGAAGAGTTATAATGAGATCCAAGATAATGTGAACACATAAATTAATGGTAAGGTAACAATGAAAGTTTTATTATATATAAATTTTGGAATGAATCAAAGTTTAAAAGTCTTGAAGGGAATGAGAGTTTGTTACAATTTTGGGGATAATATATCTCATGATAAGAAATATAATTAAAAGAAATAACCCAATTATATATATTTCTTCAACTATAAATAGTTTGGAAATTATTAAAACTAGTGACACAATCATCAAGGAAATTTAAAAAAAATGAATCTATGTGGAGAATCCTGTGTATATGGAATTACTATGACAGAATTGGATGTACTTAGTGATGTTCTAAAAGGAACACTTATCATCCACTATATAAGTGTAAATGTTTTATTTGATTTAGGTTCTACCCACTCTTTCATATGTGATAAATTTTCATAGTGTATCACATAACCTCCTCAATGATTAGATATTGTGTTGGAAGTAAAATATCATAATGTAATGATGATAGTATCTCAAGTCTATTATGCCTCTGTGATAGAGGTTTGTGGGAATTCAATTCTTGAAAATATTATTATTCTACCTCTAGTTTATTTTTATGTACTTTTAAGAATGTAATTTCCTTCAAGGTATAAATCACATATCAATTCTCAAGGAAGGGTAATTTATTTTTATATTTTGAATTAACCTACGATAGTCTATCGTTGTGAGGATGAACCTCAACTCCAAATGTAAATTTAGTCCATCACATGGGTTTACTACTCATTAATGAAGGATATTTATCTCTAATGATTGGGTATAAACTCAAGATTGATGGTTTTCCTATTGTATGAGAGTTTTTTCATGTCATAATATAATATTTTCATAGTTTTTTTCACAAACCATGAAGTTTATTTTTCAATAGAACTCGTAATAGTGCAACACCCATTTCAAATAATCCATATAGAATGGAGGGCACATGTTATTTTTGTTAAGACAAAATATCCATCAATTTTAACTTTCATTGATTATCAGAACCATAAAAAATCACTATTAAGAACAAGTATCCTATACCGCATATTAAGGAACTATTTGATTAATTATGAGGAGATAAATATTTTTCAAATATATTTTTTTTGATCTAAATATCATTAATTAAGGGTCAAGAAGGAGGATTTACCTTAGAATTACTTCAATAAACGGTATAGTCATTAGTAATTTATTGTATTTCATTTTGACTTAGCAATTCTCTTATTATCTTGATGGATATAATTAATATAGTCTTTAAAGATTACATTTATCAATTTGAGATTTTAATTATATATGATATTCTAATATATTTAAAGAGAAAATAAGTGCATGAAGAACAATTGTGGATTGTGTAAATAATTATGGGAAAGGATTATCTATATTCTTAATTAACCAAGTATAAATTTTTTCTATAAAAATAACATTATTAATTCATATAATTTCATGTGAGAGGATATTCATGGATCCATAAAATAAGGATGTTATTGAGAAATTGATACACCAACCATAGTAACCGAGATCCATATTTTTCTTGGGATGGATTTATACTACCATCTCTTTGAGAGTGATTTCTTGAGGAAATGTAATATAATCAACAAGTATACTCATAAAAGATACATGTTCATGTAGATATGTGAATGTGAGGTGAATTTCAAAAAAATTAAGAGATGGTTGGTCAAAAATCCTAGGCTATATAAGCCTTTAGTGGAGAAGGGTTTTTGATATATAGAGATGTATAAAATAAGGGAAATGGATTTTTCCTAATACAAAATAATATGGTGATATATAATCCCTCTCATGAATTATAAATTCCAAAGTAAAAATTTCTCAAACCCTGATTTTGAGTTGGAGGATGAAATTTTTTCTCTGAAGATATCAAAGAATTACCTATATGGTTAAATGTGTGACATATATACTGATAAAAAATATTAATGTTTATATTTACATTGAAAGATTTTAATATGATCCAGAAAATATCTTTGGAGTTGATTAATGATTATGAAAATGTGATACATTACCACATGAGGAAGGTGAACAATGTGGCTGATGTGTCCAGTGAAAAAGAAAATGGTATTTTATTCATGATAAATATTGAATGTGATCATATATATATAGTTTTTCAAAAGTTGTGTTTTCAAATCATAAATAAAGTGGACATATCTTACATTTAATAGATAAATATTCATCCATCCATCCATCCATTCATCCATGGGAGGATTAAGAAGTTATATAAGTAAGATGTTTAATTGTAGAATAATATGGGGAATGTTCTCAAGTTCAACCATGATCATGCCAGAATGGTAAGGTTTATAAACCATGTATGTGTTCCATAAATAACCAACTTGATGAAAGAGTTTTTTTTGATAAAGCTCATAATTGTTCATTCTATATTCATCCTAGCTATACGATGATATATAGAGATATAAAAGATAATTTATGGTGGGATAACACGAAAAGGGATATCACAGAATAAACATCCTACTTCCTAGTGTGTTAGTAAGTTAAGTATGGGAGATATAATTCTATATTGATGATTCAATGATTAACCATACCATAATGGAAATGGTAAAACATTAACATTTATTTTATGATTTGCGTCCTTTATAGACTACATTTCTTCCTTTGGGTTTATAATTTAGTTTCTATTCTTTAGGGTCATTGGAATCATTTTTAAAAGCGGGATTTCATGTTTCAAGTGGGTGGTCATGATTTTTTCTGTAGAACTATAAAATTATCACTGATGGGTATGTTATCTTCATTGTGAGGAAATAGTGAATTTGATGAGGGCATTGACTAGTGATGATTATGATGGTGAATATAATAAGGTCTGGTTAAAGGTCTCTTCATCAATTTTTTTGGATCACTGGTACATGTTTACAGTGGATCACGGTCTCGGTAATGAGGGTGAGTGGGTGGTTTTTTGTCAGTGAAAAGACCTTTCACTATGGGGCTCTATAGTGGTGATTGAGGTGCCTATCATAGTAACTGTCTACCAGCCTTCATATTCCTCTTAAAAATTATTAAATTTAAATTCAGTTTTTTGGTTTATGGTTTTTTACTTGGGTTTGTTTTTAATCAGTTGAATGTGTTGTTACAAAAAAACCTCAAAGTGGATCACCTTAAAATTAAAAATGATTTGTGAAGATTAGAAAAGATTTCTCTATTGACTAGCAGACTTAGTTGTGAATTAATAAATGTGTGAGATTTCTTGAAGTACCACTCTCAATTGTATTTGATCAAGATCTGAGGATTACCATGAAGATATAAAAAATCCTCAACTAGTCTATGGAAATATATTTTATTTGTATTACTATATATCATCCACGAATAGATAATCATTCCGAGAGGACCATTCAAAATCTAAAATATATATTGAGATCTTTCTCTATGAATTTCAAGGGTGGTTAGGATAAAAACTTTACATTGGAAAAACATTCAAACAATAATTGCTTCCCCTCAAGAATTTAGATGCATAATTATGAATCCCTATATAGAATGGAGTGTTTAACTACAACATGTTGGGATGGAGTTGGATAATTAAATCTATTAGGACTTTATTTAACTGATAAATTGATAAAAAATTTACATCTATTCAACATCACATAAGGGTATCTGAAGTCTAGCATAGAATGTATGATGATAATCATTGGTGATATCTAAATATAAGAGTTGGTGAAAATTTATTCCTATGAGTATCTCCATAGAATATTATTTTGATATTTGTAAGTAAGTGAAATCTAATCCATAAATATATTGGTCCCTTAGAAATTCATGATCATGCCCGACCGGTAGCTTATTGATTGGCACTTACACAGAATCTATGCCATGTTCAAGATGTGTTCTATATATCTCTGTTGAGAAATTAAATACATGATCCTCCACATATTCTAAACTAAACATTATTACCTCTACAGAAATATCTATCTTATGAGGAACAACCGATATTGATTCCAGATCGTAGAGAGAATGTTCTGTGGAACAAGACCACTCATCTAATTAGTGTTTTTTGGGTGGTACAATAATTTTGAGGATGATATATGGGAAACTGAGGATGTGATGAAGAAATATTATCCTAATTTATTTTTATTGGAGTGATAAAATTTTTAGGGTGAAATTATTATAAAGGGATAGAATGTAACACTCCAATATTTTATGATATGTTTATGTTTAAATTAATTTTATTTATTTTATATCTTACTTTAAAAAAACACAGATTTTAAATGAATAGTGAAAAATATTAAATTATTATGTGAGAATTATATAATTTTTAATTTATCAAGCCATTATTTTATTAGGTTTAATTCTTGTTGACTTTTCTAAATATATTTATTTTTCAGTGAATTATGAAAAAAAATATTTTTTTAAAAAATATCGTCTATTTTCATTAAATTAGGTAATTTAAAATATTCATTATATTTTTTATTTATTATTAAAGTGATAGGAGATTTGTTTTCTATAATGTTATTTAATTAATTTCATTCGGATTTCTATTTTACATGATTACTATGTAAGGAAATTTCTAGGACTAAAGATGTTTTTTTTTCAAATCCTTTTTTCGTCGTTTTCTGAGGTTATTTTTAAATTAGATTATTTAGCCTATATAATTTGGAATATATATCTTAAAATTTTGTATGTTGGTCCCTTTTTTAGTCATTATAAATGGTAATAGTGGTGAAATTTATCACATCGGTAAAGGGTAAATCATGTGTGTATGGTCAAGAATAATTTGATAAGGCATTAAAAATATAAAAAAATTAACTTCATTTCATTGGATGAAATTAATTTGAATATATCCATCCTGACTTTGAATATATGGGATATTGATTATATTTTCCTATGATAATGACATTTATATTATTTTAAGTTAAGATAATTACAAAATGTCACTATCTTGCCTCTAAATTTATCTTATACGTTCATATAGGCATAAAAATATTTATTTAATGAATTTTAAAGGTTTTGTGGAAAATAAATTTAATATTTCAATAATATTTATTTATTTATATTTTTTAGTGATTATATAATTACATTAAAATATTATACAACACTGACACGATGCTTGTGCAAGTAGTTGAAAAATCAATGTAAATATTTAAAAAAAAATAAAAGTAATGTATTTATGGTGATAAAGTAGATTTATAGTAAATTAAAATATATTATTTTTATTGAATGAGATTATATTTTAATTACATCTTTTTTTGTCTTTAATGTAAAATTAAATGAATAGTGTCAAAAATGAAAATAATGATGTTTTAAGAAAAATAATACGTTTTTTAAAATATTTAAAAATAAAAAAAATATTGGAAAAAAAGATGGTGATAATATATGATAAAAATGTCATATATTTATCATTTTTCAAAAAATATGTTACCTTAAATGTAAATTTATATCCCTTTAAGGTTGAAAAATTCATTTCCACAGTTATTGTTAAAAATCGTCAACCAATGTGGTAAACCAAAAGATGGAGTTTAAAATGACATATAAACCTATATATATTTAATTGGATGATTATATTAAGACCATGTCCTCCTTATATTCTAATAAATTTTATTTTTTATCCATTTTACATGATTTATAGATATATTATATTATAATATATCATTAATTTCCAAAAGTTCCACATCCATCCATTATTAAAGGACACACCTATTTTCTCTTATTTAAACAAATTTTTTGCATCGATACAAATAAACCTAGAAAATTTAAATTATATACTTCCCAATACATTAATTATTGGTTTTTTAAATACCATTATAAGGGTTATTAATATGAGATCCAAAAGAACAATTTCAAAGAGGAGGTAATCATCTTCATCAACCACTTTCATTTGTCTTATTTTTTTATCACCATCAATTATGTCCTAAACATTTCCAAAATAATAACACCATTATCATAAATATACATATATGGTAATATTTTTATAATATCATATTTATCCATCTCCTTCTCTATCAAATGGAAAACAAATCATTACTCATTTGTACGATGGACTACCCCATTGGAAACCAATGTTGTTTTTTTTCCATCACTGCCACACAAAGATTATCATAATGATAGACTTAATTGAAATATATGATACTAATAAAATAATTATAATTCTCTAATTAAAATTTAACATCAAATTCTTCACCATTACACCTGTTAAATGAAGATAATGTCTCTTGTGCATACGTAGGACCAATCGTCTCCACGAAGCGATTTGATTGATTATTCAAATATATTTCTCATATATGATTCTAATTATGTATATAATGAATGTTTTATATTATTATATCATGATAAAAAAATTGTTTATGATATAATAATAATCAATATACAAGGATAAAACCACCGAATGAAAAAAACTTGAAAAAAGAAGCTTTTAACATCTGAAACAATGAAAATAATAAAAGATTATTAACAAAAAAGTTATAAGATGTTATAAATGGATCATATGTGTTAATATAATTATTTATTATAGTATGGTATATAATTATAGTAAATCAAAATTTATTATATAGGCCTTTACAAGAACTTATGAAGAAACTCGAACTTGATGTCAGGGATTTCATGAAAATGTCCAGTCTGTTAATACATATTTGGTATTATACTCCTATTTATTTTTATGTGTTGTATATAATATATTAATGATGTATCCAAAAAGAATATATATTTTTTAATGATTATTAATTTTTAAATTCATGTTTACAATTTCAAGGGGTTGAAATTTAATGGTTACTAATATGGTATGAATTTTTTTCACAATATAATTTTTTTGTATGCACTTATTTTCATTGAAGGGATTATTTAATATATCATAAATAACCTCCTTTTATTTTATTATACTAAAGATATATATTTAGATTGTATTTTTTTCTTCTAATTTTTCCTCTCTTTGTAACTTAAATCATCTAAAAAATTGCTTCAAAGAAAATGATGTGGCCTTTAATAAACATGTTTTCACATATTTTAATTATGTTTTTTAAATATGTAATTCATCCTTTTTTTATGAAATATTTTAACATTTTCAATTTCATAGTTAATTTTTTGAACTAATTATTCTCTATATTTAATTTTTTATATTTTTCCTCTAAATTTATTATTATTTTTTACTTATTTTTCTTAATTTTTTATTCTTTTAAACACATTTTATGTTTTAATTCTTAGTAAAATATTAATCTATTTTTGTTTTTAATAATTAAGTAATAATTCATTATTTATTTATTTAACAAATTGAATCTTTAGTTTATTTTTTTATATTTTTATTTTTATTCTTCATTTAATACAGCTTAAATTTAATATTTATTTATTTAATTTAATTTTAATTCTTAATTTAACAATTTTGAATTATTATATTTTAATTTAATTTAATTTTTGAATATTGAATTATTTTATTGCTCTTCATTTTAATTTTAGTCAGTTTTTAATTTATGTTTACTTTTAAAACTATTGTAATATATTTTTGTTTTTAATTAATTTAATTAATTTAATTTATTATTAATTCAATTCCTGATTAAAATAACATTTAAATAACTTACGGTATATATTTTTATTATAATATTTTGTTTTTTTGTTTTAATAAATGTTTAATTATAATATTTAATTTTGTTTATCTTTATGTTTTAATTTTTCAATTTACCCATCGTGAGACAGTCATTATTGGCAGTTGCCAACGGTGACTCATTTTACCTACCTCCAACCTCCTTTTTTGGGAAACTCTTATTTTACCCACCATTGGATGAATTTACAATGGTTTCTCCCTCTTTTCCTTTCCATAACATCAATCCACTATTGGAACCTTGTTAATTCTGACTCAATTTCCTCCTTTTCCAAAAATCCCACAACCCGCCATTTGGAAAAAACCAACGGTGTCTCGCATGCCTCACAATTAGGTACAACCCACTGGTGAGTCCCTCTACTCACTGCCAACACATCTTTTTCCATTATCACCACCACTATGAGACCCACCAATAAAACTTCGCACCGCCATCAGAAAACTAGTACTAAATAGTGAGCAAATCTCATACCTTTTGCTAGAAATCACTTTCCGCTGATGATTGAACCATCGCCAGAAACAATAACCCGTCATTGGCTTCCACTACACCCTACACCTACCATTGTCAAAACCACTCCCCACCAGGATGATTCCATATGTTTCTGGTACCCAGGGATCCTCATCTCCTATTCCCCAATCATTCATACTCTACCCACTGATGATCTACAAAAGTATTGATCTAGAGATTCGGCCCTAAGACCGAGCTCCCATCACTCACCAGATTTGAAGCAACCTGACCCCAAAATTCCATGAATCTGAGGAATACCATTGAAGAAGCTGGATGAAGCCTGATTTTTCGCTACAAAGATATAGAGTAGCCATTACCGAAGTCTTTTGTTTCCAATTTTAAGGTTGAGGTCCGCCATTTTGAACCCCATTATGCCGGCAGGTCCTGACCGACACTTATGAACAAAAGAACTCATGACGCCGGCTCCACTATATAGGGAATCAACATATGAAATGCCACTACTTGAACCTATGGTTTCACAGAGATTCTACTATAGATAGCTTCCTCCAAAATCCCAAGAAAAATAGGAACACCTCCCCCCAAACAAATTGAGTAAATCAAAGAGAAAAAAAATAATAAATAAAAAAAATATTTTTTAATAATAATTTTTAATATAATATTATAATAATGAAAATTCAATTGAAATAATCATAATTTAATAAACATAATTATGTAATATTTTAATTTAAATCTTAAAATAATTTATTTAATGAAATTATTTGAATTTATAAAAAATAAATTAAAAAAATAATAAAATTCAACAAAATAAAACACATTGAAAAATTGAAAAAAAAATAATCTGTTTAAAAAGATATAATAATATTATTAATGACATTAGTAATAATAGTAAATAAATAAATAATTGAATAATTATTATAAATAATTTAATTTAATATTAGATAAATTAAATAATATTCAAATATAATAACGATGATGATGGCTATTATTGAATTTATTAACACATTCGTTTATTTGTTAGAACCTAGTCAGAATTGCATCCATATTCATGTTCTTTCAATGAGCTGGTATTCAGTTATAGAGGTATTTATTATGACATATGGACTGTAATAAAGGAATCCATGTGTTTGGTGACTTGGAGGAAGATATAGTTGAGTCAGTGTGTAGTTGGTGAGAAACCCCAATATAATAAGGGATTTAGAAAGATGATGGGGGAGACATTCATTTGATCATTCATCTTAAATTCTGGATAATAGAAAGTGGGATACATGAAGACCACTAGAGGAGGGAGACCCAAGAGGAGTAGTATCATGAAAATTGAAAGGAGTTATCTCTTGTCTCTTGATTATATTCTTATCATTACTTTTTCAATTATAATTTCTTTCTCATGAACTGAATATGAACTTTTTATAAAAAAAATATGTTCATTGTATTTTTAATATACTGGTCAGTTCCTCCATTCAATCACATCATTTTTTATAATGAATTCAAATTTTTAGGGCTAAATAAATTTATAATTAATTATTATTATTTCACAATGATTTTTTCGAATTTCAAAACATCAAGATAAATTGGTAAAATTGACCTTGAACTCATTTCTTAACATTTTAATTTCAAAAACATCAAAAAAAATTGGAGTGATTTTTTTCATTACATTTCCTTTAAATTCAATTTCATATTGTTGTTTCTTGGATCAGTGAACTCTAAGATTCATTTATAAGAATTATTTTTCTCTTGGCGAGAGAGATTGATCGAATATTATCTCAAGGGTTTGTTTTCAATCAAAATTTCTATAAAGAATTTATCCTTTTAAGGGTAGTATAGTTGAAATTCCTCAAGAAAATTACAGGATCATTTACTTTTTTAGTTCTGAAATTTCATAAACTATTTTAAACCTAATTCATTAAAAAAATAGCTACCATAATTACTTATTCAATAGAAAATTTAAAAAAAATTTAAAATATATATTTTCACAAATTTTTTTAATAGTGGGTCTTTTTTGGAAGAACAAAATTCACCAAACTTCCCTTGCATTTGATAACCTAATACCTTGTATACAATAGTTAATAGAATTTATAAATATTTAAAAATCGGAGATTATTTAATGAATAATGTTTCATTTTTTTCACTGTTGCTAGGGAAGGCTTTGAGTGACCAAATTATTCAGAACTAAAAAAATAGTTTCAAAAAAAGCATATATAAAAACTATTCTCAAACTAATTAAAAATCAAAAACTGTTATAAAAAAATTTCTTCCAATATGTTGTGATTTTCTACTATTTAATCCTTTACATATGTTTTACTATTTTTTATGAACTACTGTTGTTACTACATGATACTTTTTGTACTTATTTTAACCTTTAATGGTTAATATATGAGCACAGGAACATCCAATGATATATTAGATCCCTTAAAACATGAATTATAAAAACACTTATTTGCTCTTAAAAATAAAATTTAAATTTAAATTTGAAACATTGGTGATAGAGTTCATGATATTAATAACCTCAAAATCAGTCACCCTAATCATAATGATGAAATGTAGAGGCCTAGGATGAGGGAGTTTCAACTCAATCAAGGTTTTCAAGAAACACATCATCCACAAGACAATATCCTAGAGCCATGAATTATGAGCTAGAATAATACAATTTTTCACTCTTTCCTTCTTTTAATGGTCTCTCTAATGATGAATCACTATCCTTCATTAGAGACTTCTACAACATAGTGAAAAACGTCTTCTAACAAGACTCATAGAAAATATTCTATGAATGAGTGTATATCCCATTTCCCTTAATGAGACTCCTATAAATTCATTTCTGAGTTTAGATGAGAACATTTTATAAAACATTTACCAACTATAAACTCATTTGTAATGAAATTCCACCCCAAAAGTCTTA
Source organism: Viscum album (assembly GCA_963277665.1). NCBI lineage: Eukaryota > Viridiplantae > Streptophyta > Magnoliopsida > Santalales > Viscaceae > Viscum > Viscum album. Next base: position 685,851,107 of record OY728137.1, on the reverse strand, counting down.
AGGGTAAACTGAAAACTAAAATCAAAAGTTTCTATCAAGAGGACGGTCAGCCTTCAAGAGGATTGGAACAGATTCCAAGACTTTATTAGGAAGTTTCCCCATTAACAACTATGATCCTAGGTTCTCATGCACACCTTATATGAATTATTGTCTTCTTCTGGTCAAAATATGGTTGACCAATTTATTGGGGTCATTACAACGATAAAAAATATGAATAGTAGAGAAATTTTTTTAACAACCTTACTTTGAACTCTAAAAAAATTAAGAAGGAAAATAGGGAATATATATGAAAAACTGGTTCAGGAATTAAAGTGAATAATCAATATACTAAAATATCAAACCAACTCCAAACTTTAATGAACCAAAATTCCAAAAAAATAAATAAACCAAATGGGATTCCAAAACCATAACTAATCACTTAGGGAGCAGTGTGATGAAAGTGGAATGTTTAGGAACACTAAAAATATTTGTTCTAATTTTGACATGCCATCCCAAAAATAATATTATTCTAACATTTCCAATTATGTAGCTTGGATGAAAAACAAGGAATATCCCTTTTTATACAATTTTAAACAAATCTATAGGAACCTTATTAATCATTCATCGAATGAACAAGGCATTATCAGACACCCCGCTACCCCTACCTACCATAATCAATCTACACAATAATATAAAAACAATTAGAGGGGTGACTTAACCAATTCCCAAGAGAATTTTTAGGGGAATATTATAAACAAAATGGATCTAATGTTAAAAAATTTGACTCATAAGAAAAGATATTTGATTCTAAAAAACCCCAAAATGAATATGATAATGCAGAATCTCATGCAATTATACACAATTTGGAATTACAAATGGGCCAACTAGATATAGCCATGAATTTTTTTGATTGGGGTAACCTTCCTAGCACAACTGAAATCAACCATATGGATAATTTCCTGGTTGATGTCACATGAAGTGGGATTAAAAATAATACATTATCTAAAATGACATTTGGAATTCCCAAACTGAAATATTATATGAATCTTGAAATCAAAATATGATGAAAACAATATCTGGAAATCAAGAAAAAAATTCTAGAAAAAAAAAATCAAAATAAATTCAGTGACTTTTTAAAAAAAAATATAAATGAATGTAAAGACATGTTAAAGAGTTAATGGAAATTCCTTTTTTCATGGGAACTATGACCCACACATCCATTTTCTAGGAAAGATTAAACCAAAATGTAACATCAAGGATGAACTACTTGTGTTCCTTAGGTTTTTGACCAAGCTATAAGGGAATATTCATTTTATCTGAACCATGATTAAAATTCTATAATATCTTAAATCTATTTAAAAAAATTTCAAAAAAAAGGAAGCTTGATGAATTTTCTACCCACAACCTCACTAAAGAGTGTAGTGATGTTATTAAAATGAAAATTCTTTTAATGCATAAAGACCCTCCTAGATTTTTCATTTCTTATACTTTATCTAATAGTGTCTAGATGAATTGTCTCTATAGATTAGGTTCTAGTATCAAACCACTCCATTTCTCACTATTTAAACAGTTGATATTAGGTTATATTTATCCCACTAATTTCATACTATATTTTTATTACATCTTATTCACACATATTGTAGAAATGGTAAATGTCCTACTGGTAGGTGATGGAAAATTGAATCTACTAGCTATCTTCTCAGTGATAGACATGGAGTTTTTTTATCCACTTTGTGTGTGAAGATTGTATTTGTTGTTAAAAATTATCAATACTTGTCAAAATTAAGAAGGATATGAAGAAGGACTTCATGGTTGATAGAGAATGCAATTCAGACGATTTTTGAACTGATCCTAAGATCAAAGAACATGTGTCAAAGGTGGCACATTGTTTACAACAAAGAATAATAGTGAAGTATAATTCATTTAAGGATGATTGGAGTAGAATAGGTAAGTTTCTTCTATATGATGATGATTGAAGAATAATGAGGATTTAAATAAGACCATGAAATGATTCATGATTTCATGAGAACCATGCAAGAGCTTACTTGAAGAAAAGAATCATATGATTTGCATGAAGTAGACAATGATGGTTGAAGAAGAAGAGAGAGTGTGGAAGGGATTGAAATTATATGATGGACATGACTATCATAATGAATTGAAATCAGACGATGATTTTTAGTTTTTTATGTCTCAAATATCATATGTTTGGAGAACCTATGATTCAAGAATTATGATGGAAAGGGGAAGTAGATATGATTCTAGTAAAAATCTGTGATGATTGGAAAGATTGATGTTTTAGGAATTTAGGGAAGTCACAACACATTCCATGGATACTATAATGATGTTTTTTTATTTTAAAATTTTCATAAGTTTGGAGAACTTTTAATGGAAGCCTTATGAAGGACAGGGGGAGTAAATAAGTGTTTTGAAAAAGGAAAGAAAGTGGCGTGAAAGTTAAAGAGTGGCGCGCAAGTTGGAAGTGGTGTGCAAGTAAATGTTGAGCATAAGTAATATTTCAAAATCATCACATTAAAATATTAAAAAGGAAAGAAAGTGGTGTGAATGTTAAGTAACATTGCACAAGTTCACATGGTGTGCAAGTCATGGAGTGGCAAGTAAGTTATGGAATGGTGTGCAAGGTGAGTTGCATACCTCACGTGTATGGTAACCAAAATTCCAATAAATATATAACTGTCCTCCTCATTTTATGTATCTCAACACTTCTAGAAAATTTGAGTTCTAGTCATGCAAGTGGTGAGGTTGTGCAAGTTTGGATTTTTTTTATTAGGCACGTAAGAAAAGTGGTGTGCAAGTAGGGATGCACACAAGTAGGGAGATGTGCATGAAGGGAGTGGTATGTAAGGAGGAAGTGACACACAAGTTTTGAGTTGCACACAATTGTGGCGGACAAGCATTGACTGGACTGCAAGCAGTGAGTTCCATGTAAGTTGAAAGTGGTTCACAAGCAGATAGTTGAGCTCAAGTAGAGAGTTGCAATCAGTGAGTTGCGCACAAACTAGAAGTGGCACCCTATTACTAAGTGGCGTGAAAGAAGGGAGTGGCATGAAAGTTGCGAGTTGTTCCAGATGTTCTTTCCAGCTTCTGGATAGAAATGTGAATAATAAAGTGTGATCAAGAAACTACAACACTATTCCACATTATTGTGTGTAAAAGAAAAAATAGAGAGTGTTCAATCTATTTTCAGTTATTCAGGACATATAAATTGTGATGATGCTAAGATGATATGGTCCTAATTTTTTTACAATCACATAGAGAGTTTATGATTCTATCAATAAGAAGTAAAATATTTAGTGAAGCTGGTTTGTACTGAAGAAGGAGAAGATAATTTTACAGCTTTCAGGTTTGTTACTGGGAAGTATAAGAGTGTTACTTGAATACTGCTAAGCAGGTAACAACTAAATAGTGTAAGATCAAGCAGCAGTGTGACATCCAATAGGTCTCAACAAGTGGAAGGCTCTATTGGTGTTGCAAAACCTTTTCTATAAGGAAGAAGACTGTCTTCAGTGGCAGTATAAAAACCATCAAGGAAGCTGCAAGTTGCACTATGTCATCACTAGTTCTGTAAGAGGATTTTTCCCTTCCCCCACAAAAGTATAGGGACTCACACTGGCTAGTGGATTGTTTACCTAGCCATCCCACTATAACAGTTACTATATTATAGTGGACAATTCATGCACCGGTCATTCTCATGCATGGAAAGGATATAGCTACTTTTATTGAGTATTAAACCTTGTAAATATATCATGTGCATATTTTGTAGATTTCTATTAATTTCTGTGATAGGGAAAATATAATATGATAATAAAGATCTTAATAGGTCAAGAGTTATAGGGATAAGAAATTATAATTGGTTTAAAAATTCCCCAACATTGATTCACCCCCACCCCTCAGTGTCAGGTATATCCCAAACTAATCCTCTCAAGTTTGAATAAGAGGTGCCCTTCATTCTAGGTAGGCCCTTCTTGGACACTGGGGGAGCTATCATATATGTCTCTAAGGGTAAACTTATCTTTAAATTTATTGAGAAACAAGAAGAGTTCAATGTCATTACAAATGATAAAGAACAAACTTTCTCTAAAAATTATTCTAGGTTGGAGTCCTTAGATAATAAAATCATTCATGAACTTCTAGAAGAATATGAAAATTAACCCTTTGGTGAATAAATATATTTGGAATATGAAATTGATTTCTCAAATGATGTTAATTTATTTCTTATTGAAAATATAGAAAATTTTCTATATTTTGATAATAATACTTTTCCTATAGTAGCTGGAGATGTATCATGTGTTTCTAAACATAAGGAATTTTTTATGGAATTTCCAAGTGATTCTCCTATTAAAAAACATTGGAAAATTTAGACATGATTGGGGGAGATTTGATAAAACAACTTAATGATTATAATTTCATTACTATCTTTAATTCTAGTCTAGAGAATTTTGAGAGTGATATTTTAACTTTGGATAGCAGTGAAGAGAATCATAAAAATGGTCATTAAATTTAAAATCATTCAACATTTCAAACTCCATAAAATTGGCATGTTAAAGACCATTTACCTCCCATCGCCCATAACCTTCCTTCATATTAAAGAGAATCCACATTAGAGATAAAACAACTCCCATCAAACTTGAAATATTCATTTTTTTGAAAATTCAACTCTTCATATTATTATTTATACTAAACTGGAATCAAACCAAGATTAAAACATGTTTGGTGATATTTAAATATTCAAATGTGGAATATGATAGTATATAGTTGATATTAAGGGGATTATCCCTTATTTATTTGTACACAATATGCCTATGGAAGTAGACCACAAAACTAGAGTAAAGTTTCAAAGGAGACTGAACCCCAATATAAAAGATTTCATGAGAGAGGAATTAATCAAAATACTGGATAGTAGAATTATATTTCCCATAATTGACAGTGATTTCATTAGTACAGCCCAAGAGGTCCCTAAAAAATAGGTTCCATAATAGTAATCAAGGAAAAAATGAAAAAAATCAAGTGAGATGGGAAACCAAAAGGAATGTTTGTATTTATTATAGGAATAAAAATTCATCCACTATAGGGGATCATTTTCTAATTCCCTTAGTAGATAAAATTATTGAAAGGATGCCTGGAAATGAGTTCTTTTGTTATCAGGTTTGCTATTCTAGTTACAACTAGATTACCATATCCCTATCAGATTAAGATAAAACTACATTCACATGCCCCATTAATAAATTTTCCTATTGAAGGATGCCCTTTGGATTATGTCGTGTGATATATACCATTCAAATAAATATTATTAATATTTTTCTAAAATGGTCAAGTGGTTCATTGAGGTTTTCATCGATGATTTCTCCATTGTGGGTGGCACATTTGAGACTAGTTTGAAAAAATTATAATTAGTGTTAGAAAGATGCATAAAGACCAACCTAGTTTAAAATTGTAAAAAATGACAGTTCATGGTCACTTAAGGGATAGTTATAGGTCATATAGTGTTAATGATGTTTTTAGAGGTATACATTTCAATGGTTTTAGTTATTAAAAATTTAACACTACTGAAAATGTTAAGGGTGTGAGATGTTTCATAGGGAATGCCAGTTATTACTAGAGGTTTACAAAGGACATTGAAAAAATAATAATTCCCTTGTTTTCTCTTCATTTCAAGGACCCACCATTCATTTTTTATCAATAATTCATTGAATAATTTAATTTTCCAAAAAAACTAACTTCGTCACTTCTCATTATAGAACCTATTGGAAACCTCATTTTGAAATAATGTGTGATTCAAGTGACATGGATGTTGGTGATATCATATGGAAGAGGATAGATAAGTAATTACATGTAGTTTATTATGCCAAAAACTACTAGATGAAGCACAATGTAATCACACCACTACTGAGAAGGAATTTTTAGCTGTTTTGTTTTATTTAGAAAAAATTAGACACTTTCTTCTAGGAACTAAAGTCATTATTTTTAAAAACGATTTATCCTTAAAGTATCTGATTTCAAAGGATAAGGCCAATCAAAAACTCATTAAGTGTATTATCTTGTAACAAGAGGTTGATATAGAGATTATTGAAAGGAATGGAGACGATAATGTAGTTACAGGATACCATTATAGGTTATATAATACCCAAAGTCCAGATCCATGGGAGATAAATTATACGTTTTTTGATGAGAAGTTGTTCAGTGTCTCCATTAGGCAGTCTTCCTAGTTTGCATACTTTTCCAATTTTCTGGTAGCAAGTATCATTCCAAAAGAGTTATCATAAAAAGAAATCCATTTCAGAGCTTATGTAATATATTTGGGTTGACCCTTTTATTTTTAGGTTATATGTTGATTGGATCTTAAGAAGTGTTACAGAAGAGGATATGCTTCCAATACTGGAAAATTTTCACTCTTTAACTTGGGGTGGACATCATGGTGGAGAGATGACAGCCCAAAAAGTACTTCAAGATGGATTTTAATGGTCTAATTTATTCAAGGAGCCTAGGATATATGTATTGGGTTGTGATAGATTCAAATTGTTAGGATATGTTGGAAGGAAGTAGAAGCTACCTCATAAAGGTATTTTGGAAATATAAAATTTTTATGTTAGGGGAATATATTTTATCGGACCATTTTAATTATCTTATAGAGATGATTATATAATAGTTGTTGTTTATTATATTTCTAAGGTGTTTGAGGTAGTTTAAATTACCAACAATCAAGGCAACAGTGTGATTAAATTTATCAAAAAGAACATTTTTCAGGGTTTGGGGTGCCAAGAGATTTCATCATAGATAATGTAACCCACTATAAGAATTATAAAGGTAAGTAATTATTTGAAAAATATGGATTCACTCATAGGACTATAACATCCTACTATCCACAATCTATTGGAAAAGTAGAAATCTCAAATAGGGAGCTAAAACAGATTAATGGAGTTAATTTTTCTTACTCAAGGAAAGATATATCTCTCATTTAATAATATTCTTTGTGGGTATATATAACAAATTTCAAAACCCCAATTTGTATATCTCTATATGGGATGTTATTTGGGTAATTAATTCATTTTCCTATATAGTTTCTGCATAATTAATAATTCATAGTTAAGGATATAAATTTTTATTTTAAGATTTATAGAGAGGGGATACTTCTTGATATTTGTGATTTAGAAGAAATTAGTAGGGTGTTCTATGATAACTGTAGGATTTATAAAGATAGGTAAAAATATGTTAATGATTACTTCAACCAAAATAGACAATTCAAACCTAAAAAAAATCCTTCTCCTTACTTCCATAATTGGAGAGGAAAACAAGATATTTTTGTCAATAGTCAAAGAGTCAAACAATATTTTGAAGGATATCTTAAGGGATTTCCTTCCCTATCTGTTCTTGAGAACTTATTCTCACTATAGTCTAACTGAAGACCTAAAACTCAATGCTTCATGGGAGGAATCCCATGGTCCATCACTATTTTTACAATTTTTTAATAAAGTTTTCATTTACTTTGTTTTTGTCTTCTATTTCCTTATTGGATCCAATATCTTGTTCATCGTGGTATGTGTATTAAAATAATGTGATTCTTAGGATTAACATATGAGCCGTGTTCAAATTTCTATTCAATTCAAAAGTATATTATGGGTGGATCCTCAATGGATAATATTTCATTAGGGGAGTTCCTTATTTTAATCCCTACATTTTTACACTACTTATTATTTTAGTTGATGTTACTTGCTTCTATAGAAAATTTCCCTGCATATTAGAGTGTTTCTGGAAAAATTTTATGCTTTTTTAAATTCAATCACTTTTTGATATTAAGTGTGTGGGAATTGAACCCCTTTATTTTTTTCCTTTTAATTTAATTTTTTCTATTTCTTGGGTGCTTATTAAATTAATTTATATTATATTGAAAATCTAATTGAATCAATTATTCAAAAGTTTTTATAACTAATTCATCATATACTCGATTTTCACATGCCAATTTTTGAACATAATTGAAAAATTTTATATTAGTGACATTAACAATAATGCCTATTGATATGTTGTAAAATATTTATTGTCAAAATCGATAATTTTTTGAGTTTCACTCTGACTATTTGAATTATTTTTTAATCAGTTAAAATTACAAATATGTTTGGACATTTTAAAGTCGATTTATTTTCTCTACCATTGAATTTAACTTTGCGGACAATGTTGGGGTTTAAGTGTGGGGGAGATGGTTTTAAAATTTCTAGAAAATATTCATATTAAAGTAATCCCATAAAATTACTATTAATTTTTTTTAATTTTTTTTCACAATCTAAGGTTCTTTTGGATTAATTCACCACATTAAATCAGTCTTTCCAAATTGATAATAAATCACTAGTTGTTGAGGGTTTCATTGAGTATGAAATTTTTGAGGATGAAGGATTTATGAGTGAAGTTGAATAATTATTTTATGAATATTATTTTGAGTAACTAAATAAGATTGTGATATAAGATATATTATTTTGGAATTATAATCATAAATTTTGGTAACTGGAAGTTTGATCTTGTACTTAGGGGACCCATTTTTTTTAAATTTAAAATTTAATCACCTTAGAGATCCAACATAAATGGTAGTCATATAAGCCATTTGAAATCATATTAAAATGGGTAAATGGGAATCCATGGTGAAAATATGAGACAGTAGGCACTGGGTGTGTGTGTGTGTGTAATCCCTCTATAATTTTCTAATAAGTGCACTTTCGCAATCCATTCCACGAGTTAAATGGCTAGAAAAAATTAAAAGAAATTATAATAAGTGCCTATTTTTTACAAAAAAGTCCATTAAGGTGAGGATATTTTTTAATTGTAGTTGAATAAGGAGATAAATGACTTGTATGAAAATCATTTATGTTGTATCAATAAATTGATTCACAAAAATAATTTAAAAACTTGATTTTTGGAACCTAGGAGAAAGTAAAATTTGGAGGTTCATGTTTTTAGGATTTATTCCCACTTTTATATAACCTATAATCACTATTAGAATAAGAACAGTGACTTGAATTGAAGTAAGTAAATATGTTGCTACATATATGAGGCATAACATTTTCAGATGTATTGGATTTTCTTCTCTTTATCTTATATTAGGTATTTGAATTTAGGAAAAGAATCATTTTGGAAATTTCTTTTTAAAATCATTACCCATTGTTTTTTTCCTATATTTTTTTTTACCATGGAATGCATCATTTTGAGATATATGTAATAAAGATGTTTCTCTATACAAAATGAAAAAAAGCATGGAATTTATTGAGGACAATCAATGATTAAGTGTGGGGTAATTTAATTTGGCCTTTAATGGACATGTTTTTTTACATATTTTAACTATGTTTTAGTATTTTTAATTAATTAATTTATAAATGTATGTTAAATATTTTCATCTTTTCAATTTCATAGATAAATTTTTTAATTAATCTTTTTTTATATTTTATTTTTTTATATTTTAATTTTTTTCCCTGAATTTTTTTTCTTCATTTTAATTTTTATAATTACTTTTTATATTTTAAATATGATTAAAAAAAAAATATTATTTTTTAAATAATTAATAAATTATTAATAAATTATTTATTTAATTTACTCTAAATTTGGATTAATTTTTTATATTTTGTTTTTTATTCTTAGTGTAATTTTACTTTAATCTATAGTTTTGTTTTTAAATTGATTTCAATTATTAATTTAACTCTTTGAAAATTTAATGTTTTATCTCTAATTATTTTTTAAGAATCAAAATATTTAATTGCTCTGCTTTGAAATTTCAGTCATTTTTTAATTTAGGATTAGTTTTAAAATTATTCTATTATGTTTTTTATTCATTATTATTTTAGTTGTTTTAGGATTTTAATAATTAAATTAATAATTAAAATAACATTTAAATGGGTGACTATATTTTTTAAAATTATAATATTTTGTTTTTTTTTGTAATTAATTTTTAATTACTATATATAATTTTTATTAACTTCATGTTTTAAATTTTAACTTACCCACCACCGGACACTCAATGTCGGTGGTTTCCAATGGTGACTCACTTTACCTACTACCAGCCTCTTTTTGAAAACTCTTATTTTTCCCACCGTTGTAAAAATTCCCAAAGATGGCTCCCTATTTGATTTTCTATAAAGTCCATCAACCATTAGCCCCATACCAATATTGAATCCATTTACATATTTACAAGAAATAACATAACCAAGTGTTGGGAAGAACCCAACAATGACTTGCACAACTCACCATTTGGTAGAACCCAATAGTGAGACCCTATACTCATCGACAACACCACCTTTTTTGTTATCACTACCATTGTGCTATCCACCACCAAAACATCTCACTACCTATAGAAAACTAGTACTCACCAGGGGACCCAGCTCTAACCATTCACTAAAAATAACTTTTTACTGAAGATACAACCACTGCTAGCAATAGTAACACACTATTGGATTCCATTGCACCCTACACCTGTTGTTGTCAAAACCAGTCATTGTGAGGAAGATTAATTTTGATACTGGAATCCATGACTCCCTATTGCATGTGCCACCACAATCTATACTCAACCCACCATCGATTTACAAAAAAGAACCAGTGGTTCAAACCCAAGTTTGAGCTTTCCCTACTCACCATATTAGAAGCAGCTCGACTCCACACCTCCTTGAATCTAAGGATTTCCGTTGAAGAAATTGATTAATCTCAAGCAGTCACCACTTAGATACGAAGATACCATAACCAAAGTATGTTCTTTCTAATTTTGATTCCATTTTTTACCATTTTGAAACCCTCAATGCCTACAGACCATTACCAACACTTATGAATTGAAGAACTAATGTCACTGCTTACATCGTCCGGGGAGTCTTCATACGAACCATTGTCACCTGAACTAACTGTCACAGTAAGGTCATGTTGGAGATGGATTCTTATAGAAGACCAAGAATAAGAGGACCCCCCCACATGGATTGATTAAATCATAGAAAAAAATTATATAAACAAAATAATATATAAAATAATAATAGTAGAAATTATAATAATTAATAGTAATATTAAATACAATTTTACAATAAAAAAATTAAATTTAAATCTTTATAAATGAACAAAGTTAATTTTTTAATATTGAAATCTAAAAATAATAATAATTTATTTAAATAAAATATTTGAAATTATAAATAAGAATTTTAAAAAATTATGTAAATAATAAAACTTAAAAAAATAATAACACTTAAAATTGTAATAATAATAATACTATTATATTTATAAAGATATAATAATATTATTAATAAAAATAATAAAATTAGTAAATAAGTAATTAATAAAATAAATAATTTAATAATAATTCTAAATAATTTAATTCTAAATTAAATAAATTAAATAATATTCAAGGAATTATAATAATGATGAATATTATTGAATTTATTAACTGATTTTTTCTTTTGTAGAACCCAACTAAAATTAAATCCAGATTCAATTTCTTTCCAAGGAGATGGTATTCAGTAAGAGAGGTATTTCTTAAGATGCATGGACTGTAGTAAAGGAAGCCACAAGTTTGGTAACTTGTAGGAATAAATTGTTGAGTTAGTGTAGAGTTGGTGGGAAACCCAAATATAATTTGGGATTTAAAAATATGAGGGGGGAGAAATTTATTCGAACATTCATCTTTGAATTTAGAGAACATTGAGCAGTAGACGAGAAGACCACTAGACGAGTGAGTCCCAAGAAGAAAAGTAACAAGAAAATTGATTAGGGATATCTCTTCTCTCCTGATTTTCTTTTTTATCATTACTTTTTTAATTATAATTTATTTATCTTTATCATAATATGATCTCTGGATAAATTCATTTTGTTTGAGGGATTTTAATCTTCTGATCAATTATTTATTTTCATCACATCTTTATTTTTAAAATGAATTTAAATTTGATCGGTGAGATAAATTTTAAATTCATTAATATTTTTTTATCCTCTCTCTTCAAAAGTTAAAACAGAAATATCAATTGAAGAAATTGATCTTACACACATTTCACAAAATTTTAAATTCAAAAACATCAAAAATAATTAGTGAGATTTTTCCTCCTAACTTGTTCTTTATATTCAATAATATTTTGTTGTTTTATAGAGTGGATAAATGTAACATTCATTTTTGTACATGATTTATCTCATGGTGAGTTATATTGATCAAATATTATCTTAAGGTTGCATTTTTAATAAAAAATTCTACGAAAAATTTATCCTATTATGACCAAGAGAGTTGAAATACCATGAGAATTTTATTGATAATATAATTTTCTTAGTGCCCAACTATCATATAATTTTTACAATCTAATTTATTAAAAAACAACTCTCATCATTACATCTTCCATCAAAATATAAAAAATGTAAAAAAGATAAAAATTATTTTTCCCTACTATTTTCAATAGCGGGTCTTCTTTTAAAAAGTTTGGTCACTAAACATCCCATAGGTTCGATACCCTATAAGATATTATAATTAAGTTAATAAGGATTATATATAATTATACATTTCCATGTTTTCAATAAAGAATGTGTTATAAAACTTGATCTTATTTAACTTTTTATCGGATATATTTTTCTTATGAGCCTATATTTTTCAAAAAAAAATTACAATAACACTTTTAGTTAACTAAAATGATTTATTAATGATAATTTATATTACCTTGATTTTTTACACGGTTTTAATGAAATATTTCTATTTTTCTTAAAAACTCATTTTTTACATTCATTACAAATTGTCCAAAGTAAAGTTTATTTTTAATATGTATGTTTCTAACAAATTTTTTCACCACGATAGATTTTTATGCTATTTACCTTAATCAAAAGTATTTCAAGGGTTTTACAAAAGAAAAATATTCAAAGAAAGAATATTTTAATGTGTTAATTACATTTTTATTATTTCTCTAAAATAAATTATTTTATTTTAAAAACTATATTTCAGATGATTTGATGGTCTTATTTCATCACTTATTTATTTTCATTTCATTAACTTTCCCTTGAAAAAATCACTTTCTTATTATCGCTTTTCATTGGAAAATACATTCCTCTTAAATATATATATTCTTTGTATAGTGGATATGATAATTTCCTAAACTATATTCCATTTCTATATATGTTTTTTTACTATAAAGGTTGTTTGATTAAATGGGAAAATCTTAATCTTTTAGATTCATGAGATAAAATGGATATTTGTGGATATGGAATTTTGTTTATTAATTAAATTGGTCATTAAGTATTTGATGAATTTATTGTATATGTAGTGATAGGTGGGGCTCAGTAAAAGAGAGTCTCATGATGCATCAACTGGTCTCATGAGACAAACTAGTTTCCTAGCATTACTAAATGGGTCTTTGGTGTATACTTACCCATCGATTAAATTTTCTTGGCATAAGCGCATAATGGTAAAGATATCAGGATGTCTAATATCAAGACGTCTAACATTAAGAAATTCCATTATTTAGAACTATGTTAGTATTATTATTGAGATTAATGCGTTGATATAATTAATGGATGAATTTAATTCTCATGTTATAGATTAAATGGAATCTGTTTTTATTTATTTACCTTTCCATATTGATTGTAAATTATTTACTAATGGTAGCTTCTACTATAAGTAGCCCTTACTAAGAATATGAGCTTGTAATGTATTTTTTTCTCATCCTCAGGATATGAAGAATGATATTTTGAATAATATCAAGGATTAATGAATATTTCACATGCTATTTATTTATATTTCGATTGTAAATTGAAAATATGTATGTATCTGGTTCTTCAAGACAACTAAAATGATCATCCCTTTAAGATTAGATCCTTTGTATCATATGATAAATTAATAAATAAGAAACAACTCTGGGTTACAAGAGAAATTATTTTTACATTTTTCACCTATAATATTATACACCACTAAAAGTTTAACAGATTTATAATGAATAATGATTGAATTAGTGGTTATAAAAAGGGTATCAATATTGTTTCACCCTCATTCAGTGTTAATCACTTTGTTTTGTGAACCTAACATGATCACATTCGTTCAAGAGAGAAAATTAATTTTTGTTTTGAATATTTAGAATTCCGTTAAGGAAATTGGACATTATAATTATTAATCACTCCAAGATAAATGTGTAAAATAGTGGATTATTTTTGTAAACGTTACATGAGTTTATTAATGATTTCCTATTGAATTGATATAAATTAAAAAGAACATGATGTGTAACCCAGAAACATGATATTCCTTAATAACCAATTATTTTTAATGAAATATTTAATTTTTTACAGAGTTTCATACATGAGTCCCCTTACTAAATAATAAATAAAATCGTACATTATTTTTCATTTCAGATATGTATCAAATTGGTTGGATTATGATATTTGTGTCATAAATATAGGTTTAGTTGTATTTAAAATATTTAAGCATCATATGTTTAACCTGTTATGTATTCCTAGAATTATCAATGGTGGAAATTATACTCACCTTAATAAAATTATATTTTGTTAGTTGGTTAACCATTTTAGATATATCCACTACATGAGAACTCATTGAAATCAATAAATTTATGTACAACTAGGAGATTCAAGTTGAGTAATAAAGAGTACTGATTAAAAAACTATAAATATTTCTCAAAAATATTGGACACTTAGGTAAGATTAAGCAATATATTCATACGTGACAATGTATATTTTTTTTCAACATTACATATATCACTTTGTCCTGGTCATAAACTATAATTTACTTGTAGTTCTATTTACTTAATCTTATTAGATCATAAAAATATTGAATATGAATATTAAATCTACCCAATAAAATGGGTTTCTATAAATAAGTAAAATATATAATATTTGAAGATAAGTTAATGAACATATAATTATGTTTAATGAGGAAACCATAACATTGGATTATAATACAATTCTTTAAATGGTTTTATCACATTGTAAAAAAAATTCTCAAAAATTCTCAACTCAAAATACATATAGATAAAATATATTATATTTGGTCGAGACTATATATGGTTACTAATATATATCCACATAGTGTTTTGGAATTATATGATTTTTAAAAATGTTCATTTAAAAATAATTACAAATTCCTTAAACATTATCCAACAAAAAATGCAGTTATTTATATTGAAGAAGTGAACATGAAGTATAAAATTTTATATCTTATTAAAGACGATAACCCTTGAGATGATCTAAAGGAAACTCAATAGATTTTTTATTACTCAATTTTTGTTTATCAATCTCAATTTTTACATAGTTAAAAAATTTGATTACTCAAAGTAGCCAAGAGATATAGATTAATCTCCCACATGAGATGTTCACTATGGAGAAGGGTAAGATATTCATGATAAATATTCTCCATGAATGGTTTCTTATAAATAATTTTAAGAAGTTAAATCAATAATTAGCCTTTAAATGTAGCTGAATTTGGAATAGTAAAGTAAAATTAGTTTATAATGATCGATCATATTGAAAAATATATGGTCTGGATGAATGATTATATCTATTCATATAGTAGAATATGTAAATCATTGTGTTTAATGAGATTCAACCATTCATTAGTTAGTTTTTATTTTTTACGAATTGAATTGATTTTTTTTTAAATTTTTAGATAATGACACTTAATGTATTATTATCTTTCATTTTATCTTAGAACTATTATAGATTTTAACATAGTATATATATTTATTCATATATATGGTTCTCTATTTATGGTGCTATTTTTATGATATAAAGTGGTTTTATTCATTATATTATTATATTTTATAAGTGATTTTATTTATTTAGTTTCAAATAAGGTGAAAAATATCAACACATCAATATATAGTTATCAAGGATGAATCATATTTATTTTCATATTTTATCTATACTTCTAAACTCTATCAAAATTTTCAAAAAAATATTTTCACTTAGGAAATTTCATAAAAAAGATTATATTTTTATAGAAATATAATAAGGTATATACAACTATTATCGTTGGTCTTGGAATGAGGACATGACCATGTGGTTTCAAATTTATGATCCTTTATACACATACTTTAGATGATAGATGATTTTATTCAATGTTTCTAAAATAAATTTTCAAAACATTTATATTTTTGGGTATTTTGCATACTTTCATTCTCATATGTGTTTTAGAACATTAAAACTTCAAAAAATATGAATCTAACATATTTTTCTCATTATAAAATTTTCCTTTTTCTTTATTAAGTCTAAAAAGGTGAAATTAATTTTATAATCTTCCATTTTTTTCCATCAAAATAGTACAAATTTTAAAAGATGTATTAAAATAGCTCAAGAATACATTTTTCTATTTAACCCATACTTTAACAACCAAGATTTCCAAATCTTTTCACTACAATACATCCTATAGAAAATATGAATAAGCCATATTAGAATGAAGTAGTATCCTATATCTATTTCAAGCCATATTTTAGATATATTCATGATTATTTTTCTATATATGTGTGGTCCAAATTTTTTTTCAAGGGATGTATTATATAATGGATAGTGAGGTATTTTATGTACCAATAGTGGTATTATTTCATTGATAAACTATATCCCATAATTATATCTAATTGTTCATTATCATTTCTATCTAGATATATGAATAAATGTTTTGGTAAATTTAAATTAGTTTATATTCAAAAAATGAGTACATCTGGTATTTTTTATGTTGTAAGACTAATAATTAGGGATATCTATAAACTTTTAGATCTACTGCATAGGGATGTGAAGCCTTTCCTATAAATAATTTTCATTAATATTTGAGTTATTGACTTATTTATCTCTTATCATTCGTTTTTATAATTAATGAGAAAAATAATAGGAGATTGGGACATTACAGAGTATTAGTTTTACCGATATTTTTATCAAGTATTGATTTATATTCCTTATTTGGGTTTGAAATTAAATCCTCATGAGAATTACATATTATTTTATTTGAATTGATATTTTTTCCACTTTGTATCTCATGAGTACTATTATCCTGGAAATTTATTTGTTATGAATATTATATTTAATTTCATATAATTCATATCTATACATTACTCCTGAGGTGAAATTTATTATTATCACGAATTTGAGAGATATTTTCTATCACCATGATTTGTAAGGTGTTATTCATTTTTTTATAAATGAGGTTGTTTTGATTATTTTACTTAGTAATATAAAAAAATGAAGTACGGAAGAGTGTGTTTATGCTGGTGATAACATATATCTGTTATTTTACTAACAAAAACTATAATAGAAGGACAAAATATAAAATCATATAATTTTAAACAATTTAATAAATAATGCATAAACCCAAGTAAATTACTAACAAATATCTGGGAGATTTATCACTCTACAAAATATCATAACCTATATGACTGACTTCCTAATGAATGATAAGGAGTTTTTAGAGGTTTTACTTTCCATACATGTATGAATAATTACATCATTTGAATGAATCTGTCATCAGACTTCCTACATTATGTACATTATGGTTCAGGAGTGTGAGCATGAATGGTTGAGGATATAAAAATATTGGAGAAATTTGAAAAAGGAATAATAATGTGGAACTGACCAAAGAGACTCTCAAAATGGTATATTCTAAACCAATAGTTAATAAAGTTGTCAATTTTTTTAGGATGAAACTTTAATCTAGCATATTTATAAATCAATTTCATAGGAATTTCACCCATATTCTTTGAATATATATATTGGTCTTATATTTATCCATTGGTTTAATACTATATGTGTATTTAGATTCATGTGAGAATCATATATGATGGATAGCATAATTAGTAGGAATTCTATAACATTATTTTCTATATAATGAGATTACCATTTTTTAAAATCGTATTTTCCCATAAATAATATCCATAATTGTCCTGAACCTGACTATAATGAATTTTATGCAAAAATGTTGTTGTGAGAAAAACCATGATGCTCTAGTTGTGTAAACAAACCAGTCTGCTTCATGAGATGGATATATTTATTCTATATATGATGTGTCACATGATGAATAATTAAATCTAATAGGATATTTTTCCTACATTCCTCCATAAACATCATATCAGGGGTGGTGCAATTTGGAATGAATTATTATCTTTTTGAAAAAAAATTCGTCCAAAAAATATCATATCACTTATAATAACATATCTCAGATGTGGTAAAATATGAATCATAAATACATTAATAATTATTAATATATGAGATTAACTTAAGAATAAAAATTAAATTTAATAAAATTAAGAATGTTTTTTAACATTCTAATAGTCTTAAATAAGATGAAGAAGTAAATTAATATACATTCGTCCATTGTAGTCAAATTGCAACAGAAAATTTATGTATGGGTTACTTTTCCACTATTTATTGAGGAGGATAGAGGGTTGTGTATCCTTATTATCAATCAAATGAAAGGAACTTATTGATATAGAGTGTTATTCCATTAAAAATTCTACCTCAAATCCCATTCAATAAATAATGAGGGTTGAGGCGGCAGGTGGTTGAGCAGTAGGAATATAATATTTTTATTACTTTATCCTACATAGTCTATACTAATTAAAGAGAATATATAAACTCAACATTCCTATAAATCAATAAGAATAATACATAAATCATAGTGGTATGTCCAGTGAATAAATAAGTATTATCTTCCATGTTTCACATCGAAGATTTTACAATATATTACTATTTTAATAAACTATTAAACTCATCGCTAATTTTGTATCCTCAAAATATTTATTATGTAATGAGTTTTTACACATAAACAGAACAATAATATATATTTACCTATAGATTTTAATATAAAATATGTTTATAAAAAAAGATTTTGATTCTGAATCACATTCCCATAAAGATTACGTGATCCTTGAATTTAAATAGCTTCATGCCTTTACTAAAAGGATCTACGATCATCAATTAAATGTTGATGTATTTAATAAACACCTTTTTATCTTTACTATATTACCTTATGAATATGTAGTTAATGATTATGTTTTTACATCGAAGAAAACATTTTCTATTCATTTCTATGAAGAAAACAGATAAATTATCACAACATATAACCAATGGCCTAAAATAGAATCCATAATTTTATGCCAAAAAATGAATCTCTGTAGATTTATAGTAAGATAATTATCCTCAAAACGTGACACAAAATCAATATATATAATGTTTATTCCTACCACTATATGTCTAAAACTTCTCCATGATAAAACTTCCACTACAAAATATATAACTAAGTATATGAGATCCAAAAAGCTACAAGTCTGTCTATATATAATCATGTAGTATTTAGTCCCCTGATGGAGCCTCAATACCTTCTTCATATCATTATTGTGGTCTATATCTAAATTAATTTAACATTTTTCAAAAATTCCTACATAAAATGCAATTTTTGGAATTTTGAATACATTAGAATACATTAAATTTATAAAAACATAATCATATGAGATTTATTTAATTAATTAATTTTCCAAATCATTTTTTGGGTATTTATTCAAATTGAATTAATAACCCTTAACGATCAATAATATACTACTTGTATATTCTCTCATCCTAAATATATCCACAAACATATTAATATAGGTTTCATGAGAAAACCCTCGAATTTCACTTAACCCATCTATTAGAATTTTTATACCAATGAAACAAGATTCATCACCCATACCTTTCATGGAAATGAATTTAGAGGGAAATTGATTCGTCTCATATATAAATCCCCAGTTATTATCAACATCTAAATTGTCAGATATGGATTAAATAGATAAACCGATTTTACTCCCACCAATATATACATTGATGTTTACAAATTTTTTTGAAACGAAATAAATAAATTACATTATGAAATCATAAATACCATTTTATGGGTTCTTATTTTTAACTATAGATTGTTCTTTTAATCTTTCATAATGAATTCTCACCGCAAGTAGAGATGAATCCTTCTCGTTGTATCATCGAAACATCGTCATCTATAATTACATTTATAAATCTTGTTTTATCATCCATTTTTTATAATTATAATTCAAAATAATCATTAAAATCTAATAAAATTCATCAAAATTTTTTAGATACCATGGAGAATTTATTGATTAAATATATTCCTTCCTTTTGAGTGAACACCTTAGAAATTAATCCTTCATATTATCTCTCAATAATTCAAAATAAATTTTTCATGGTTAACAATTCCATTTACATTCAATTGGTTTTTCACCAAGAAGACACACAAAAATATAAAAAACATCATTTATATTCATGGAATACTACTCCTTAATCATGGAATCATATTATAATTTTGACTTATTACAACTCGTTTCTTGAAAAAAAGTTTCTAGATCATTTTTCACCCTAATATTTCATGGAAATTAATATATATGAACTATACAATCACTATTTTCATAACACGACTAGATAAATGACGAGTGTTATGAAAAATCATGAATTTATCAGTATTAATATATGGTATAGATTCAGAATTATCTTTATTAAATGATAATATAATCAATTAACTTCTGGTAATCAGGTTTTTTTAGTAAAATGTAAATTTATTGATTCCATAATTAATGTTATCAATGATTGAAAATAAAAAATACATACTTTAGACCTTTTATAATATCAAATGAAGTAATCAATAATGATCCATGGATCCAACTTACTTTCTTATGGGTTTTGAACTCTTACTTTTGAAATACATCCCTAAACACACACATGTCGCAAACACAAATTAAATCTCTTAAATAGAAAAAATTATATTTTTGGAATTTCTTTCATTGAAAACTGATTTAAAATATATTATTTTTTAATTTCTTACTTATAATATTATTTATTTAAATTAGAGTTATTAAGAATACTATGTATTACATTCATTAGATTCCAATTTATTTATTCAGCTACACCATTTTGTTTCAAGGAACCAGACATAATTTATTTGAAAAATAATCTATTTTCAAAAATAATCCTCACAAATAGAATAATTAATTATCTAACCTTAGTAAATATTCCATAACATTCTCCACCTTGATCTATCTTCATTATCTTAATCCTTCGCCGCATTTTCTATTACATCGACCATAGAAACTATAAAGGCATAATGAGGTTCATTTTAACTATAAGGAAACCATAGATATGTATATAAAGAATTATTATCTATGAATGAAATAAAGACTTTATTTCCATGTAATTATATATCTGAACTACCTATATCTATATATATGACTTCCAATATAGTAGAACTTTTATTTTCACCTTTATTTGATTTATTGGTTTTCTTTACTTTAATATAATTCATAAAAAATTTAATGTCTATAAAATCAAGAGTATGAAGAACCCAGTTATGTTATATTAGATGAATTATATCCTTGTATATATCACCAAATATATGGTAATAAAATATAGAAATTATTTTAATTACAACACTTCTTTTAATATAAGGGTGAACATGTTTGGCATTATTACATTGAGAAATTGTAATGTCCCAACCAAAATCATATTGAATAATAACTATAATGTATTGCCACATCACTTTATACATGCCTCCCTAAATTCTAGAGTCTTCAATGTAGAAGTGGGTATCTGAGGAGGTGTTGTGGGGAGACAATACACCCTATAACAGAGTTTAAAACTAATAATAAATGACTAATAATAATCCAAAAATAAAAAGTACTTCACTTGTAGATGGAATAAGACATGCTGTTGAAAAATAAATTCAGCATGCAACTTTAATGGTCATTCTTGGAAATTTAGATACATACACATTTCTCCATGGATCAATTACATATATAGAATAATAAAATAAAATAATAAGCCCATCACATATTTGAGTTGTACCACCCAAATATAGAACAATGAGGCATATTTTTTGATCTGAAATACGAGACCCATCCTAAACAATTCCTAAAATAGTAAGTTCATGTGATATTATCGAAATAAATAACATGAAATAAATAAACAAAATAACCAAAAATACCTTATTCAGCGTGATATCGGAATTTCTATAAGCATGTCGAGTGGACCATGCCAACCCATGTACCATATACCATACCAACGTCGATTCTTAAGTTCATAGACTCAATCTACTATAATAACTCATCCTATTTTGGGGTGTCATTGAGCACATTCCAATGATATCACATCCTATTATAACAAGCTCTAGTCTCCCCGATATGAAAAATAGTATCACGAACCACCCTTACGGGAGTTATCTCATCTCGGTCATATTCCTATTTGTATCACGTACTTAGGGAATTATTTTGTAAATATTCATCCCATTATACCATATCAACCCTGACATTATATCCATTTAAACCCCATTAATAGTGTCACATACCTCCTCTACTATAGTTTTCTCAGCCGGGTTTCACAGACCTACCCTACGGGAATTTTCGCGACCAATGGAATAACCCATATGTAACACAACCCTCCCTTACATGAGTTTTCTCATCCAGGTAACATAGAATAAATCACCACCCTTAGGGTGTTTCCCAGAAGTTTAACCAAAAACATATATTTGTACCACATCACACCATAAATAAATTAAGAACAAGGTTTGATCAAATTCAAGAACCCACCACCACTGTCCATAGCCTACCCACCCACACAGGGTTGGTTTGTCATTGGGGTACCTATTATCGTCCCCTAGGATACGTCACAAGGACAGCACCGAACATGGGTTCTCTAGTCATACATACTATCCAAAGGAAAATTCTCTTCATGCGGGTGTTTCATGTTCAAGAAATTATCTGTCCTGTATTGTCCTTATAATCCTCATAGGATAATCCATATAGGAAACCAATGAGAGAGATGGCTCATAACGCATCTCTATGTATTCAAGTTTAACAAGGTCAGTCTACACATCCAACCAAACTCCATCTTACCTATGTTTCATATACCAACTCTAAAAACACCATGGAAGGTGTCCAAATTCTAGTGTGGATCTCCACATTCATCACAAATTTGGCCATCAGTGGCCAAGGTAAGAAAGCCAGTACCCAAGGGTAAGTTGTGACCCTTGACACTTCACTCGGTCCATGGTATACATTTAGAAATTAAATAGTTCATTACATTATTAATTAGAAACCTATTTAATTTTAATAATACGACTCCCCTGTGTATAGAGACAACACATTACATATACCATAAAAATCATAAAACCATAGTTAAAGTACCAAAGACTACAAATATCATTTGATGATTTTTCCATTTTATCACCACCTAAGAAATCGTTGCTTGAGTCCTCCAAGGCTCATGCTAGACCTTCTCAACTCAACTAGTTACTAATTAACTCACTAATAGCCTCGTCATTTCATAACCAGAACCAAAAATCCATGGGATGTCCACATTGGACCCTCGATCTCATCCCAGGTGAAATCCCTATCACACATCAACAATTCTATAATAATTTAATTTTAATTTTTATGGGAAAAAAGTATAAAAAATAAATTCTTGGAGTTACTAAACCAAAATTATGATCTTTCATCTGATGGCAGTGATATGGGTCACCCTCTTCCTAGGAAAAGTAAAATAGCCATAATATTTGTCATATTTCACCATGATTTGGTGGAATTAGAACTAAAACTCTATCAATAGGTTAAGAAAAAAATATAATGACATGTGAGAAGGATTATAAATGTTAAACAAAGTTGAAGACTCATCTTAAAATAATAAAATACACCATCAATGGGAACCTAAAAACAGTGGTAAGATAGGGGAGAAGAGGAGGTTTCAACCCCTTCTCATGCTATATAAAATGATTTGGATAATAGGTCTACCTATGGAATCCCTTCTTTTTATGAGATAAAATTTTCATTACATTGTATAAAATAGAGGGTCTTTTAATATTTAGCTTCATGAAAATATAGTATATAATACATGAAAATATAAAATATATGTCTAAACAACGTGAAATGATTCTTCATTGGTTCATCTTGTTTGATTTTACTACACCTCATAAATTCGGGAAATACATCAAATCAAAGGGTGAGCATAAGGCCTAGTAAGGGAAAATAAGGGAAATAGTTTACTTGTGATCTTGAAGAATATCCATAAGAACTTGAGGAAATGAATAATGGAATAATAAAAAATAATATTATAATAATAATAACATGAATAATAACTTGGAACATTGGATAAATCATTTAATTAATTCATTCGTAAGTATATCACTAGGTTTTATCATCGAGGAGTCATAAAAATCACAAAGCTTATTCACCGAGGTATCATAAAACATGTCGTCTCTAGAGATTAAATTATTTTCCTAATGAATTGGGGATATATTATTGTACACCCATCATATTAATGGGTTAATTTAATTCACATATATAATAATAAATCATTTTAATAACCCATGGAGAATGAAATAAACGTCTTTCAAATCAAAATCAAGGTTTTTAAAAGAAAAGAGCTTAAAAGAAATATTTTTGTCAAAATAAAAAATTGAAAAATGAAAGTGGATTTCATGTATGTTAATCCCAAAATAAAATAGAAAATTTTTAAAACTAGTTTAATACCTTTTGAAATGAAATAGTTTTGGGATATTCCCCAAATAAAATAAGAATGATTCTTTAGAAAATGAGAGAAATTTTGAGAAGAAAATTCGACAGTATAACGGGTATAAAACATGGTTTTGGAAAACATTATAAAGAGATTGTAAAAGGGTATCCGATTAATAAAAGAATATTAATACAATAAAGGGGTAGAATAAAATTTTTAGAAGAATATAGTATGTGAATTTGAATGATATACCACATCAAAGGGAACTCGAAAGGAAAGAGATGATGAGATTTCCCTGACCTCGATGAGTAACTCCTAAAACTCAAGGATCGGGACCTTGTGGTCCTAAGGAACCCTTTGGAGGACTACATGGGTGTTAAAACTATCATATATGCATATATCATGAATTGGGAAAGAAACATAATGGCTAAATGGGTGGGTATTTATATCAAAAGTGGGGGATTTGTTTATTAGTTTCCTTGGAATCCTAGGTAATGGTAAATTCAAAACCGTGGTATTTACCATGGTATTTTATCATGGTATTGGTCGCTTCAGACACTTATTTTGTTATTATAATCCACAAGATTCTAAGAGAATTTTATATTATAGAATACACCATTATAATTTCATTAAACATAATAAAAACTCAAAACTGTAATTATACTATTCACCGAAAAACTAAATATTTTAGATAATTATCATAAATTCATGCTAAACTAATTTAGACCTTATAATTTCAGAATTAATGTTAATTTTACCATAATAATTCTATAAGTATGAAAAATACATCTTTTAAATATAAAAATCCTTATTTATTAAGAATACAAGAAGATATAAAATGTATAATAAAATGCATTGTAAATATTCTAACACTTGAAAAAATATATTTTTGTATTTAAATTTAAATAAGATATTTTTTATAATACTATTTAATTATAATAAAAATTACTAATAGAAAATTATTTTATTATAATAATTATACCTTTTCTAAAAATTACCATTTCTTTCCAAAAAAACCAATTTATCAAATTCGTCATATTTTTAAGAAAAACTCACCTCAAAAAATAATTAATGGAACAAAAAAACTATTTATAAAATGGGATTATAAATTAAATAACTATTTATATGACACATAACCACCCATAACACCTGAATACTAGATAATTTTATGTTGTGTGGGGGATATTGACTTATGGAGTGGCTCTCCTAACATCCTCCATGTGATAATCTCTACTAAATTGAACTTTTCTTATAGGTGATTTCATTCATGCCTCACTTGTTGAATCTTGTACTGGGCTTGGTCAAGAGAGAATATAAAGGATGCTACCTCCATCCAATGTTCTAACAAATGGGCTTTGTATGATACGACTCTACTGAATTAGTCCATAGACTCTTCTTTCTTCATTAATTCTACCTTTTCATTTCTACTTATAAACAGTAATTATAATGTTAAAATGATTATTAAGAGTATTTCATTCAACGTTAACATTGAAAAATGGTCATCATTGAACATTAGTGATATAATGGTCAAAAACCATTTGTCACATTTCAAAATATACTCACTTAATTAATAGATAGATATAGTTTTGTTGTGAATAAAATAATATAACACACATTTTTAGGAAATAATTATCATTATAAAAATTTCAGGTCATTACATTTTTCCCCCATTAATAAATTTCATCATCAAAATTTCAACTCACTCTCCCAGTTGAGGAATTGTCTGGGTACTTCTACCTCATTGTTTCATCTAGTTCTCATGTAGATTCTTCATAATTTTGGTTCCTCCACAACACTTTAACAATGTGGGTAGTCTTGTTGCATCAAACCTTATCTCTACAGTCAAAGATCTCCCCTAGATTCTCCCCATAAGAGATTTCATCTTCTAGTTGTACCACATATAGATTTAGTACATGTTAAGGGTTCGGTATGTATTTCCTCAAGATAGATATATGGAAAACATCATGAACTTGAGCGATATTTAGATGAAGTGAAACCCTATGGGCCACAATATCCAAGCCATCAATGATTTAATAGGGGACAATGTATCTTGGACTGAGCTTCCCATTCTTCCCAAACCCCATGAATCTCTTCCAAGTGAAATTAAAAGGAATAATTTTTCCCCAATATCAAACTCCAAGTCCCTTTGACAGTTGTAAGCATAGATCTTCTGCAAACTCTAAGCATCTTTTATGAGTTATTTGATGGCATGAACATTTTCTATCATCTCTTGTATAAGATCAGACCCAAGAATATTTCTCTCACTATATTTATCCCAACAATTAGGAGTTCTAAATCACTTCCCATATAGAGCATCATAGGGATCCATTTGAATACTCGAATAGAAGATGTTGTTGTATGAGAACAAAACTAATGGAAGATGTTGATCCCATATACATTTAAATTCCATTGATCATGTTCTCAGAATTTATTCAAGTGTATAAATACTGATTTTATATTTTCCATTAGTTTGAGGGTGATAGGACATACTAAAATTTAATTCTGTATTCATAGCATGTGAATTACTTCTCTAGAATTTTGATGTAAATCGTGGATCCTGATCCGAAACGATAGAATGTGGCACTCCATAAATCCTTATCAATTATTTTACATATATCATAGTGAGTTGGTAAGATCAAAATCTTCCATAATAGAGATAAAAAGGGAAATATTGGTGATATGGTCCACTAAACCGATATCACATTGTTTCCTTTGGATGTTTAATGGAAACCAGTGAAAAAATACATAGAGATATTTTACCACTTCCATGCCAGTATGGGTAGTTGTTGTGATACCCATTTAAGAAGCCACATATTTTTATTTACTTATTGACACACCAAGAACCTTTTAGTGTAGTCATCAATCTCAATTTTCTTGTTATCCCACCAAAAATGATCACAAATGTCCCCATACTTTTTAGTGCTTCCAAGATGTATAGAGAAAGTTGTTCTATGAGATTTGTCCATCATACCCATATTTATTTCTATAATAGATAAAATACATATCCTTATATGAAATTTTTGTACACCTTATTGATCAAAAGTGAACTCATGAAAACATCCCATTCTTCACAGTATTTATATTCTTCTGTAACTAAGGATCTTCTCATTAATATTTATTGATATTCAAATGTAATGATGGTTGCAAAATCATTTGGGATAGGGTTGTTGATGTCCATTACCGTGGAATTACCATGTCCATTTTAATTATGAATTTGATCAAATGATCTCCTTGAATACAAGTCATATCAACAACAATATGGTATTTCTTACATAATGCATATGCGACTTTTTTTTTCACTTCTACGATGATAATGAATTGAATAATCATAGTCTTTAAGAAGTTACAAATATCTCCTATATCTCATGTTCAATTCCATTTGTGTGAAAATATACTTCAAACTTTGGGGGTCTATTTATATATCACATTTCTCTCCATAAAGATAGTGCCACCATATCTTCAGAATAAAAACATTTTAAGCCATTCCAAGTCATGCATAGGATAGTTATTCTCTTGAGTCTTCAACAATCGAGATGCATAAGAAATCACCATTTCATTTTTCATGAGGATGAACCCAAGCCATTTTATACATGAATCACTAAAAATAAAGAATAAATTTATGACAGAGGGGAGATTTAACACAGTTGCAATAACCAATCTCTTCTATAGCTCTTTGAAACTTTCTTCACACGCCTTTATCTAAAAAAAATTTCTACTTTTTCAAGTTAACATGGTTAGCAGATTAGAGAGTCATGGAAATTATTTCACAAACCTCTGATAATATATCATTAATCTAAAGAAACAATGAATCTCAATAATAATTATTGGATGAGGCCATTACTCCACAAGTTTTGTCTCTTCAGGGTCAACTAAGTTTCCTTCATTGGTTACAATGTGCCAAAATAATGCAACGTACTATAGCAGAAATTCACATTTTATAAACTTTCCAAATAACATATCCTTCCTATGAGTTTGAAATATAACCCTTAGATGATACTCATAGTCCCCATGAATTTTTTAATATATCATAATATAATAAATAAAAACTACCACAATGTAATCAAGGTATTCCTTAAAGACTCTAATAATCAAATCTATAAAAATTGTAAGAGAATTAGTCAATCTAAAGGAATAAAGAGAAACTTGTAATTCTCATCTCTGGATCGTAAGGCAGACTTTGGAATATCCTTTTTCTTTACCATCCATTTATGATAACGAGATCAAAGAAAAATCTTTGATAATAATTGAGCCACATGAAGTTGTTCAAATAAATCATCAATTCTTGGAAGAGTGTACATGTTCTTCACTATGATCCAGTTAAGTTCTCTATAATCCATGTATAGACACATTGATCCATCCTTCTTCTTCATAAAGTGAATATGTGATCCGCATGCAGACACACTTGGTCAAATAAACCCCTTCTCCAAAAGATCATGTAGTTGCTTCTTTAATTCCTCCCGCTCTACATTTTCCATTCTATACGAGGTATTTGATATCAGCTTTGTTCTAAGAATGATATCAATGGATAATTCTACCTAAATTTATGATGGATTTTCATGTAACCCCTTATAAAATACAACAATGTATTCCTGAATGATGTAGATATACTCTATTTGTATACTTTCATTTGCTTATTCATCATCACCGACCATTTCGAGAAAGAAGGCTATGAGAGTTGTTTTTAGACAATGATCAGGTCAAGATACCTCTCCTTTTAAACAACTTATAGGTTATCCATTCAAAACTAATAATATTTCCTTGCTTATGTATTTGACATTATTATTATACTTTGACATCCATTCCATCACTAGTAGAGTGTCGAATTCCAACATGAGAATGAATACTATATTTGTGATAATATTTTTCTCATCAAAGTGAACAATAGAGTTTCTATGCACTATTGAATCATTGATAATTCATTCAAGAGTCTTGACGTATAACTCTACTTTTAGATATTCAGGGATTGATTATATATTCTATGAAAAAATGGAGGAAATAAAAGAAATTCATAGAACTAGAATGAAAAAATATAATTTCTAGATTTGTGAAAAAAATTAGAGTACCTTCTACACCATAATTTAGAGCATCAAATTTAGATTTCACGATAACAAACCCCTGACCATGCTCCCTAGGCCTATGATGATGTTGATGGTGAATCCCTTTCATTTACATTAGATTTTACAATGATTGGAAATGTTCCCAAGTTGTCCACACTTGAAGCATTGGACTTCAGGAAGGGCTTACACTATATTCCATTTATCAATAGTGTTGAGAATTTTCAACTTCACATCACTATGATAGTTCTAAGAAATATGTCCTTCTCTTACACAGTTCTAAAATTTCCTACTCCTAGGAAAGTGGTTACCTGAATGCTTCTTCCCACATTTGTTTCATCCGGAAATATGGGCTTGATTTCCTCCTCTTCCTTGATCAAATATCCTCCCCATGTTTAATTCTAATTATATCTCATTTTCATTCAATTAATGGGACCAATGCATCTATTTAAACTCCATTTCAACATTCATATCACTCCTTATGATCTCCTCATAGTTATCATAGCCTCAAGTTTTTAGATTCCTCCATAAATGAGGTCCTCGTCCACCGAAAAATATATCAAACTTACTATTAGGATCCATGATAAATCTAGAGGTGTAACAAGAAAGTCTTGTGAAATTTATCTCATAGATTCTCACAGATTAATTTTCCTTATAATTTAGCTATAGGAATTCCTTCTCCATTTTCATTGGCATTGAATGAGAGAAATATTTTTTTAAAAGGGTTCCCCTGAACTCTTCCCACTCTATATCCAAAATCTACCATCTTGGATTTTTGTTTTTAACCAGTGTCCACCACTGATCAGCTTCTCCCTCTATGAGGTACAATGCCAGGGTGACTTTACCTTGTCCTGAATAGTGGAGTATAGAAAAGATATTTTCTATAGAGACTATTCATTGTTCAATAATCAATGGGTAGGTAGATCCGTTGAAAGAAGGTGTTCAATGATAGATAAAGGACTGAGTGGAAATTTGTTCCCTTCGAGTTAAATCTGGTCTCTCAGCTTGATTCAAGTTATTTCTTATAACTTGAGTTAGTTGATTCATAATTCTTATGTTGTTTTCCATTCTGACTTACCTAGAAAGGACATCATCACCTGGACCATTTCACCTACCATTTACATTGTTCTTCTATTTCCCACCATTTTCTAAAAGAAGAAAACCATATTGAGAATCATGTTTCGTTTAATAATTTTATAATCTAAAAGTAATTTCATGTCTTAAAACATCATGATTAAATATATAATTCTGTAAAAACAATTACATTTTCTATAAATCCTTCATAATGGTTCATAAAAATATTGTGATTAACAAAAAATATCTCATGAGAGTGTCAAATTGGGTCTGTATTAAGGCACGTTTTCATGTACCTAGTTACACTGAGTCAGGCATAACAGACCTTGTTTGAGTTGTTACCCCAAGGTACATCTATCCCAGAACCATGTCCACTTTTTTATATTTATAAATAGATTTCTTTGCTTGGAAACCACTTATATAATACTTCATTAGAATAAGAGGATGTTTTACTATATTTCCTAAGATTCATTCTAACATTTTCAAATCCTTATATCCACAAATAAATAAACTTCCCTTTGATACAAACAATGGAATCTTTCCTATTATTACATAAAATTTTTATTACATTATACAAAATAGATGATCTTTTAAAGTTTAATTTAATATAAATAAGGTACATAATAAATCAAATCATAGAAAATTCTACTAAAAAACTTTAAACACTTATTATTTGGTTCATATTAAGTACATTTACTACATATCATAACCTAGAGACATACATTGAAGGAAAGGGTGAGTGTAAATCCTAGTAAGGGAAAACATGGGAAATAATATACTTGTGATATTGAGGAATATTAATAATAACATGAATAAATACATAATGGAATGATAAAAAAGAATTTAATAATAATAATAACATGAATAATAACATACAAATGTGGATAAAACATTTAATGGAGTCATTCATAAGCATATCACCACGGTTTATCACTATGGTGTCAAAAAAATTACCAAGGTGTCGTAAAACATGTTATCTATTAGGATTAAATTAATTACATAATACATTAGAGAGATATCATGGAGAACTTTTTATATGTATTTATTAATTTGAGGAACATATATCATAAAAAATATTTTATAAATTACACATGGAGAATAAAATAAATGGGTCTTATATCCAAATCATTGATTTCAAAAGAAAATTTCTTAAAGACAAGGTCTTTTTTTAATTATTATTAGATGAAAAAGAAAAGAGATTTTCATTTATTTTAATCCCTATATAAAATATATAGTTTTTAAAACATGGTGAATACCCATATAAATGGAAGAGGTTTGGGTATTCAAAAATGAAAATAAAAAACAATTCTTCAGAAAAAGAGATAAGTTTTGAGAAGAAAATTCGGAAGAAAAACATGTATGAACCATTGTTTTAAAAAAACACAAAAAAGAGAGGGGTAAAGGGTATCCCATTAATAAAAGACTCTTAATAAATTAATTTTATAGAATAAAATGTACATTAAAACATATTACATAAATTTTAATGACATACATCATAGAAAGGGAACTTGAAAGGAAAAGGGAAGTTGAGATTTCCCTTACCTTGTAGAGTAACTCATAAAACAAGATAATTGGGACCCTAGGGGCTTGAGGAAACCTTGGGAGGAATCCATGGGTGAAAAAACTATAATATGTTCATGTAGGATAATTTGGGAATTAATTATAATGGAGAAATGGGTTGGTATTTATAGAAAAAGTGTGGGATTTTTTTTATTAATTTCCTTGGACACCTAGGTAGTGGTAAATTCAAAACCATGAACTTTCTCATGATATTTTTCAATGATATTGGATAAATGATAATCCTATTATGATATTATAATCCACAATAGTCTACCTAATTTTTATATCACATAATAAATCATCTGATGTAATTAAAAATACTAAAAATTGAAACTATAATTTTATTATTTAGGGAAAAAATATTTTTTAAAATTATCATAAATTCACCGTAACATAATTTTGATGTGATGATTTAAAAAATTATGTTTATTTTACAATAAAAATTTTATTTTTATGATAAATGTATCTTTTAAATATAAAAGTTCTTATTCATTAAAAAAATAAGGGATAGAAAATTCATAGTAAAATGCATATAAATCATTCTGACACTTGAAAAAAATAAAATTATTTTATAATTTAAATTTAAATAAGAGTGTTTTAATTATAATATTTAATTAAAATAAATATTATTAATAAAAACATAGTTTATTATAATAATTATATCTTTTATGAAAAGTATACTTTCTCTCAGAAAATTCAATTTATCAATTTCATTATATTTTAAATAATAACTAAAATAAAAATAGAATTGATGGAATAATAATTTTTTTTATACAAAGGAATTATTCATTAATTAACTAATTCATTGACACATAAACACTTATAACACCTGCATACGACCTATGGGTAAGGTTTGTGATACTGATAGACTCATGGGGTAGCATAGCTAACATCGCTTGAGTGGTAATTTCTACTAACATTAACTTATCCCATAGGTGATTTCAATCAAGCCTCACTTGTTGAATCTCATATTAAGATTGGTCAAGAGTGAAATCCTAGGATGCTACCTCCCACCAAAATTCTGAAAAATGGGCTACGTATGGAATGACTCTACTGGATTAGGCAATTGAAACTTCTTTCAATATTAATTTTCCTTTGTCATTTCTACTTATAAAAAATAATTATAATGTTAAAATTATTATGAAGAGTACAGTTTCCAACAATAATTTTGATAAAAAGTCATAATTGACCATCAGTCATATATAAATTGAAACTCAATGGCCACATTTCCAAATATAATAACATCATTAATAGAGAGACATAAATTTGTTATGTATAAAATAATATAACACACATTTTTAGGAAATAATTATCATTCCAAAATACAGGTTCGTTACACTACCACTTCTAAATAGTTGATGGGAAAATGACATTTTTTCTCTTTTAAAGGAATCCAAATAGCTTATAGACACACAAAACTTATGGGTGTCTCCAGTCAGCACACCAGCTAGCCGGTGGCAACACCACCCAACTGGGCTAATATCTCTAATAGCCACTCAGTCCCCTCTCTGAGCCCCCCTGAGCCCCTAAGAACCCACTTGAACATTATTCATCATCAAGAATAAATGTTTTTAGGTATTCCCACCATCATAATTCCAATATGAATCTTTTTTAGTTTACAACCCTCTCATAAAACACTAAAATTTAAATTCCCTATGAATGTTTTACACATTTACAGATATAGGGAATTTCAAAATTATTAGAAAAAAATCATCCAAAAAATTTCCATATCCATAAATTTTATATTTATATATTAAATGGAAATTAGTTTTAATAAAACTTAAATTAATACCCAACAGTACAAGTCTAGAAACTAAAATCATGTTTCTATAGAATATTATAATAAAAAATTTCATTTCAAAATACAATGTAATGAAATTTATTAACATTAGGACACAAGTTTCAATAACTTTTACATATGAATACATATGTTTTCCTGAATATATGGAAATCTCACTTCATATTAATTCTCTAATGTTTCTCATAACATAATATTAATTTTTATTATAGATTTTAGAACCATAATTAACCAACCTTTTGTTATAAATTGAACCAACCATCTTTTATTCACCATAAATCGAATAGAACTCCATGATTCATTTAATTAATGATTAATTTTCTAAATAGGTGAACTAGTTATCTATAAACTTTTGTTAAAATAGGAAGGCATATTAAGAAGAAATAAACAAATTTCAATCTTATAGCATGAACAAATTCACTATCCAAGATGGTTTGATCCATCACCTAATTATTGGTGAATGGTTCTTAGTGGGAATATCGTGGAGGATTTCAGCAATATTATTGGGATATCCAAACACTAAAATTATACAATCCTATAGTGTTTATGTTTAAATGATAAATATGTAGAATTTAATATTTAATAGAGATAGGTAAAACACGATCTCACCATCCTTTTATTAATAGATTAAAATTATTGTCAGCCAAACCAATTTTATCTCACCATTTCAATAAAATGATACAATTATTTGGTCAATGTTAGACAACTCTTTGTGTGGGGAACCTGTTCATATTTCAAAAATTCAAAATCTGAATGTTATGACTAATCTTATCATTTTATTTTTTATAAAATATATTATTATTATATATTTTATTATATATATAATATACATATATATATAAACATTTAACTAATAATTATATTTTAAAAAATAATTTAAAATAATTTTATCATATATATATTTTTATGAAAATAATCATTTCCCAAGGGCCTTTTTTGTATGTGATTATTTTTTCGAATAATATCTCTATTTTCAATGTGGTATTCCCAAATGGTTTTCAACCTAGTAAATACAAACCATAAAATGGTTGGGTACCATTAAAACCACATTATTTATTTATTTTATGAATAAAAATATAACAATTCTCCACTTTTATTCATAAATATTAACTATACATTTCACATGTGAATCATTACTCACAAAGAGGTACTTATCTATTTAAACCATTAAATAGTATCGATTTCTTAATGTATTATTAGATTTGCGTGTTTTCAAATCATTAAATAGGTTAGTCATAATGAATAACCATAGATATAATATATACAATGATATTTCCACCCAACATATTATTTTTTATCACATTTATATCTATGTGATTATATCCTCTTAATTAACTATCTATGGATTAATATTATTAACTCCTATAAGAAGAAGCACCACTTCTTAGTTCACATAGGAAAAATATTACAATGTGTTTCCCATATTAGAACACATAACTCATTGGATATTAAAATTTTTAGGGTTAATAACGCAACCTCTAGTTATAACAGACAATATAAACACCAATTTTGTGGGGTTAAAATTATAAAAATAAACAATCATCTGCATAAGTTATTTTACCCTTTAAACACTTTGATTAGGATCAAACTAATGAAAATTTTGGGTTTCTAGTCCAAAAATTATTTATGCTATGGTTTTTAATATCATCTCTTTTTTGGTTGTATGAATGATATTTCTCAGTAGAGATTTTGTAAAATGGCCTAAAGTTTATTTACATGATCTCACATAGACAATTATTATGGTAACAAATTGTGAAAATTGTCTCAGATAATTATGTCTCAAACTTATATGTCTATAAATTCCATTGTACATGAAACTATATCCCATGATAATGTTTCTTCACTATCAAAACTGATAAATATAGGATTTATCTGACATGGATATAATCTAATATCCAAAAATATATTATTAATCCCTTATACTTCATTTCCACTTGTCGTCATAGTGATAAACATTATCTCCAAGTTATAATGAGAAAAACATGTTTGTTTCTTTCTATCCCATGAAACAACACAACCTCCCAGATTAAATAACCATCTATATATGGATTGATTATCACCAACACAAGTAATCCAAATTACATCGGTGTATCATTCTAGTACATCCAGATAATCAGTGTACTGTAAAATTAAATATATAGTCATTCTAATGCATCCAAATATTCGTTGTATACGTTTCTAATGATCCACACTATGATTTATTTTATATATACACATTTAACATATTTTCAAATAAAAATTAGGTCATGTTCAATGAAATGTATACATAAAAGTTCTAATTTCACAAGCATACTCAAGTTGTAATTTGGATCTTACAATATTCATAAATAGTATTATAGTAGAATAAAATAGATTATTAGAATCCATGAAACGAATATGATCAAATTTATTTAAAATTTTTCATATGTAAATATACATTCTTAAAAAATAACCCCTACTATTATTTTAGACATTAACAACTACAACATAAAAAACTATTCCACAATATTTCTTTTTAAACCTCGAGGATAAATAATTTCTCAGCAAATTTACACTAATTATATTTGATCCAAAAAATAAAAAATCAAATACATATAGACACACAATAACTCCATATTCTTTTGTAATATTTAAAGAAACACATTTTCCCCATTTTTATGTGAAAATACATTTTATAAAATAATAAAATAAATCATTTCATGCCATTTAATTTATGATTATATAATTCCATAAAAGGGTTTAAATTGATTTCATAATTCCTTTTCATTACCATGTTAAGAAAAAACATACGATAGTTCCATATAAATAACTTCATTTATATCTCCATTCAAAAAATCTTTTTGACATAAATTTTATGGATATACAAATGATTAATTAATTCCAATGAAAATAAAATCCTTATTGAAGTAATTCAAGCTACGGGTGCATAATTATTAAAATAATAAATCCCTTATTTTTTTGAAACCATCGGAAAAAAATCATGCATTAAAAGCTTCAATGTTACCACTGGAATCATACTTCTTTTTGAAAAATTATTTACAAAAAATATTTTTGTATTCCTCTTTGTATATCCATAATGACCATGTATTATTCCTTGTAATAAAATATATTTCATCATAATTTTATTGTCTTTATAATGCAAGAAAACTAGAATTCATAGTTTCTTTATAAGTATTTGGGTCATATTCTATATTTATTACCATATGATACATATTTTGAAGATTATTAATTTTATCTTCTTCGATAAGGAACACTTTGGAATTGGGAGAAATGAAATCTAGATGTAAATCACTCTCTATCTTAAGTATTACACTTAATCTAGGTTCAACTAAATCATTATCATTATTCATTAATTTTTAAATTTATATAGATTCAATAGAAGATATAGGGGTATAAGGAATAACCTCCTCCACATCATCTTTATATAATTTCCTCATAAAAAACTCTATATCCCCTGATTCCTCAAAGGAATATCCCCCCAAATCATTAATTTTATATGATTTTATATTTTCGTTATATCCAAATAAACTCCATTGATCACTTAAGGAAAAATTTTTGTTTTATTATGATCAAGAATTTTATAGTATTCTAAATGCACCAACACATTAAAATATGAATGATTATACATTCTAACTTTCTAGATTTCATATTGGGGTAACTAGGTTTTCCTAAAAAACCTGTTATGAATATGACATGCAAACAATAATGTTTCTCCACATAAATTTAATTAACACATAGATTTATTAATCACTAAATTAACTATTTCTACAAAATAGTGGTTTTTCCTTTTAGATAAGAAAATTTTTATGAGGTGTGTAAGGGGAAATACTTTTATTAATAACATTTTTTTCTTTAATGAACTCAATAAATTCATTCATAAAAAATTCCCCAAATTTATTTGAGCAAAATAAATTAATCCTTATGGTTACTTGGTTTTAAACTTCATATTTATATTTTTTTAATCATGTTAAATTATAAATATTTATTCAATGAATATATATATATATAAATATATATACTATAATCATTAAAAATAATAATAAAATACCTTCCTCCTCTGTGAGGTAATATGCCATTTAATTCAAATATATTACAATGTACAATTATAATATATTTTAATCTAAATCAACACTATGAAATGGGTTTTTAACTATTTTAGATTATACACATGTTTTGCATATATTAAATCATTTAAAAATATAATTATTATTAAAATCATCATTGTTTTAAATAAATTATAATTAAAATTTTATAAATGATATTGCTATAAATTAGAGGACTTGATTATGTAAACAACATATTCAATCATATTTTCTATATACAGTTGATATATTACATTAATTGAGTACCCCTTCATGATAAACACTTCACTCATCGAAAAGAAAAAAATGTATGATAAAAATGAAAATCGAAATCCCTTCCTATATAGAAGGTCAATGGAGAATTATTTTTTAATATTGGGTACATAAAACACATTAATAAGAGTAAAAATCTTCCCAAAATTTTTTTTCCATGATTATTTCTCTACTGATATTGATGCATTAGTTATTCCTAAGTTGCAATTACTTTTTGATAGAATATCCATTCAATTTTTTTTAACATTTAATGATCATTTCACACATGCAAAATTTCTCAATAATCAAGGCACCATAACTTATTCATCAAAGTGATATTTATTTCAAATATCATGGAAACTATATTCTCTTTAGCTGGCATATTTGTCACAGGTTTTTCAACATTCATTCGATTATGAAATTCCGTTTCAAAATCCCTTGTTTTTCCTCAAACAGTGTATTTCTTATTATTCTTGGATGGATTGTATTTCTTCTTGAATTTATTATTTTTCCTCTAGACATGTACAAAAGAGTTTCATAGTTTCTTTTACACAATGATATTAACCTTGGTATCAAATTTCAAAGTCATACTCACATCTCTCAAAATTGATTTTTCTTCAATGAAAATGTGATTTTTAAATTTTTGCAAGGAAATATCCTCACTATTTTTAATGAGTGATTTTCCAATGAATTTCTACATAGGTAGAAATTTATTATAAATATCACCATCATAGAAGTTTTATGGTATATTTATTTTATTGAAATAAATCCAGTTTTCTATAACAATGATCTCATGAACATTCACCGACACTGGATTATTATAAAACCATATTTAAATTTAGATACCTTTCATTAAGATATTTATTAATAAAATATTCCTCTACCCTATAATTTCTTTTATTTCAAACCATATCTCCATAGAATACATCATCTAGTGTAATTAGTCATAAAAATAATTTGACAATGTGTTGAGGATATTTCCTCAACACAATACATCATCATCTTCATGATTTTTTACACATCGCATGAATGTGCATGACTTGAGTTATGTCAACGAGTGTTCCATAATGATTTGGGGAAGGCCTATCAAGAATAATAGTAATGTTTGGTTCCAGGATCTAATATATTTTCAACACCATTTTAAGAAACATCATCTTGTCCAACGACCAGGACATGTTTTTGTCATCAAAGAGGTCAAGAATTAACATGTCATTATTTAACACTATAATGGATTCTAAATCCATATTCTTCGTTATGCCTTGGACAATAAATTTTTATTATTGTAAAAATATAAATTCGTATATAGAAGAAATAATGAATCTTGAATCTAGATTCTTGAATAAATTCACTATCCAAAAGGGAATACCCCCACTTGTTAGTGTAGTGTTCTCAATAGAAATATCCCTCAAGAAAATAACAATTTGTCTGAAAAATATGAACATAAAATTGAGATATATACATAGTATTTATGTTGGGATAATAAATATAGATAATTTATGATTAAAGAGAGAATGGAAATAACTGATCCAATATCTATTAATTTATAGATAAAAATAGGTGTGAATCAAATCAATTTGATCCCACCATTTTGATCAAAATATATATTGATTTGATTTAAGTGAGACATCTCTTAGTGGGGGCACTAGTTTGGATTTTGAAAATTTTAAATCCAAAGCTTAAGACTAATCCCATTATTAGATTTTTTATAATATATAAATTTTTAATTTTTTTATATAAAACATAAAAATTACTAATATATATATATATATTTAAAATACATTAAAATAATTAGTAATATATATACATATAATGGAAATAATAAATTTCCAATTCCCATTTTTATATGGTAGGTTTTTTTAGGATTCAACCCACATTTATAATTTTGGATTCCCAACGATTTGTCGACCTCATCAATCATAACCTCCAAATAATTGGGTTCCGTAAATCAATTTTTATCTATCTATTTTATGAATAAAAATATAACATAAACATCAAAAATTTATAAATATGATTATTCTCATAAACTAGAACATTAATTCAAGCACACAATTTAGTTTTTATATAAATAAAATTCAATCAATTTGACCACTTCCACTATTCATTTTATGTAACCACGTCCACTATCAAAAAATAATTAATTGTTGGTGGCTTCTCTTTTTGAATGGAATTATTAGGGTCCATCCATCTCAAAATAAGAATAAATATCTCCATTGAAGTTTTATAATTATTTCCCATAAATTTAGGAATACCATAATGAATGTCAAGATAATTGAGTTATACCACTATAAATAAAATATAATCTTATAGGTCAATAATTTACATTGGTAAATAATGATAACCTGAATATAAAAATATAAATTTTTATATGGGTGAAATTTTATTATTAATATATAAAAACAATTAGTGGAGACTATCTGTTACAAATGAAATTAACGAAATTATGTATTTTAATTTAATAATTCAATAAAAATTATGATAAAAATTAAATATTTTATTCATAATAATTTTGTTCAATTATGGAAATTGAATTTAAAATTTCAACTAATTAAAAAAATGATAAAAATTATTATGGGATAAAATTTATTATATTTTGTAAATATTTCATATTTTCTAATTACATTTTAATGAATATATAAATATTGTTTTAATTATAGATTCAAGGTAAAATTCAAAAATAAATAAAATTAACATGAATTACAATTAAATAGTTGTTTCACTGAATTAATATATATATATATAATATTATTGAAAACCATAATCAATTCAATCCTTAAAGAATTTATTTAAATTCTAAATATCAGTTTTGAAAAATAAAATTGAATATAAAAATTTAAATTTTCATTAAACTTAGGTAATGACATTTATAAACAAATGTAGTTTATCAATGCTGAAACCTAATATGGAATATTAAAAATCCATCATAACTTAAATGTGGCATGTGGATTTAGTCACTTGTACTTCATTATATATATTTTCATTTTCCAACTTCAAAATATATACATGTAAACTATAGATATCTTAATAATAAAATGAGTAATTATTATAGGTTCAAGACCCCCAATTTAACAATTGTAAAATATAATATATTTTTTAAAATTAAGATATTTAAATAAAATAAAACTAGAACCCATTAATAATGTGATGTGGCGGGTTGTCTATCTCAATTCAAACATAAATTATAATGATAATTTGAAAAAATACCACCCTTTTCTCTTAAAATAAAAAATTAAACTATAATAAATGATAATAATTTCACATAAATTTCAACACTATACATTAATTCATATTAAATGAAATTTATAATGGAATTGTGGGAAAATATGATATCTATATCTCCATCATTATTTATTTGATAAAAATCGGTAAAATAAATCCTATGGAAACTTATTTACACCTATAATATTGTATCACAAATTATATATTCAATGTAAGACATTTTTTAGGAAAATAAATATAAAACATGTGGGATTATCCTTCTAAATGTAATATGGGATAATCAATCATTATGTATTTATATATTAGATGAAAACAAAAAAATTACCCAACATGCAATGATTAACTTTTGGAAAACCCTCACATGAGAAGAAAAGTAAACAACAAATTTAATTTAACATATGAATAATATGACACAAGAAAAAATGACACAAGAAATATGTTCCCTTGAAAAATAAAATATTTATAATCCTAAATTATATTATCTATGAAACATTGTAGATTAAGATAAAATATAATGACAATAATTAAATTAAAATACCATTTATTTTTTAACAGAAAAATAATTATCATCTTCAATCGTGTTCCACAAAATAAGATACTGAGTGATATATTAAAATAAATCTAATAAATTCACAGATTAATGAATAGATGAAATTTATAGAAATCAAATAGGTATATTACCTTATCCGTGTTTCCTTGGGAGGAAATGGTATAAGGTAATGATTCCAAATATAAGAAAAATCCATAATCCATAATAAATGATGAATGATTTTTAGTATTATATAAATATCTAGTATGAAAATGTAAATTAATATACATTTTTTCATTGAAGGGAAATTAAAATATATAACTGTATGTATGGATGCATTATATAATATGTGTAAAGGAGCTCATAATGGTGTATATGATTTTTACCATGGAATACGTGGGACTTTTTGATAAAGAGTGTTTAATATTAAACACACATGTCTGAACCATTTTTTTACAATGATATTTGTGGGAAGGAGTAGTTAGTATTCATTATCCTGTCAGTACAGAATGCATATGAATTCAAAACCCCTTAGAAGACTGACATGGATTTTTTTTGAAACATTGATAAATATCATATGGTTAGTAAAAAATATAAGATATATTCCATGAAACTCATTCATTTATCCTCTATGATATATTAGGGTTTATCTAGTGTTAGCCTTTATCAGTATTTGAAAAAAGAACTAATGAAGGTGGTATTTTATCAATGCTAAAAAAGAAATGATAAAAGAACCCTTTATCCATGCATTACGTCATTGATATAAGGTACCCTCTATTAGCACTTTTTTCTACAACTAATAAAGGCCACAGTTATTGGTGAATTGTTTGTGATGATGAAATTAAAAAAGAGGGTAGGACATATCAGCATTATTTTTTCAATACTTGACGTTTTGAGACTCATTTATATGGGTTTTCAAGGGTTAGAAAAAACATTACTATATGTCATGGTCAGAAATAATTTAGTGGTGCTTCT
The DNA here is from genome assembly GCA_963277665.1 of Viscum album. Lineage (NCBI taxonomy): Eukaryota > Viridiplantae > Streptophyta > Magnoliopsida > Santalales > Viscaceae > Viscum > Viscum album. The sequence continues at coordinate 685,808,141 of OY728137.1, read as the reverse complement.
TCCTATCTAGAGGTCATTTTTTATATGTTTCATATTTTGAGAATTTAGCAGTGGATCCCTAAAAATTTATTAGAGGTTTATTTTTTTAATAATATAAAAATATAATCGATGAAATGAACATAAACATTGCTAAAATATATAGTGGAGGGTATGTTCAGTTGCGTTTAATGACAGTGGATGATGAATAAAAAAATTATAAATATATTTAATAAAAAATTTAATTATTAAACTCTAATATTATGTAAAATATATCATAAAACACACAAATCTGATATATACATCATCATACATTCATATTAATATATATACAAACTCATTCAATCCATACCTCATTCAACCCATGCCTCGATCAACTCATACCTCAATTAACCCATAGGTCAATCATCAATATATTGATACAAAATATGTCTACCAATAACAAACCATGCCCAATAAACATCCATCCCATAACCTCTGTTGTATCCACCCACCTCCACATCATCTTATCAACTGGAACTGAACACATCATCTCATTAACTAGAATAGAAAAGAAGACAGAAATAAGAATTGAACATAATAAATTAGGATTACAATAAAATCATTTAAAATACGTAAACATACCATAGAAACTAATAAACCTCATTAAATAATTATAAGTAATTTATTGAATATTAATTGTCAATCTCATTCCTACTATCGACAGTTATCACCTACAATAAAGACAAAAACAATTATGAAAATAAATGTGAAATATAACATACATAGAATATATTCATAATTTTAAGCAAAATATTTGTTAGTTTTTAAATCAAACCGATGACATTTTAACATAAAAGAAAAAATATATCAAGAAAAATGCTATGAAAACATAAAATAATATATTTTATCTATGATTTAACACTCAAATCTAAAAAGGGAGAAGTGTATAAAAATCTAATCAATTTTTAAATCAACATGTGATGCGCGTGAAAATCACTTAATATTTTTTTTAAAAAAATAAATTCATATGTCATAATTTATTTTATTTAAAAAATAATTCAATGGAAGGTTTCCCATAATTTCACATCAATCTATGGTTTTTTGCTATTTTTACCATTACACGTAAATATTAATGTTTTAAAACACTAAAAACTCTTTTATGATCATCCCAGGAAAACTATTACGTAAAATGATGTGATGTAGCTTCATATATTTATAAAATATATCTAAGGCAATTTTCGTATGATTTCACTATAATATGATGTTGTATTCATTATTTTGGCCCCCTGACACATGGTTTTAAGAACTTTGGTGTCTTGAAAAACTGCTTTTTGAGTCATTTTGAGCACATTTCGTGTCATATGGATGTGTTTTCTATGAATAAATGACAAAAATAATTAAATGGTGGTTATACCTTGATTTTATGGAAATTTGAAATATTTTTCTATGGTTTTGGAAGTTACATTCATGTTTTAGTGTTTTAAAACACTAATAAAATGTTTATGGTTATCATGAGAAAATTGTAGCTCGGAATGACAATATGTAATTTATTTTATTTCAAAAATAAATATATGGTCATTTCCCTTTTATTTCATGGATATATGATGTAATTTTCCTAGTTTTAACACCCTAACATATTTTCAAAGGATTTGTACCTTTAATAACTATTTACCAAGTCAATCTGACCATGTCGCACATCAGATTGATGTGTTCTTTGCACGTACATGTCCAAATAACTCAAATATGGTTTCCTCGGGATTTACCTAAATATGAGGTCTTTTCTGTAGTTTTGACCATTAAACCGATGTTTTAGTTTTTAAAAACCGAAAAACACATTTATGGGCATCCCAGAAAAATCATAACATAGAATGATGTGTATTTACTTCCTCCATTTAAAAAATAAATTTTAAATTGTTTTCCAATGATTTATTTTCCATCCAATTCAATTTTCCATGTTTTTATCCCCCAAAACATGGTTTTAATATCTTTTATAAGATTAACAACTTTTTATCGAGACATTTCAACCAGACCGCACATCACATTGATGTTTTATTTATCTGTACACACCAAAAATAATTCAATAGTGTTTTCAAATGATGTTAAGTCAATATGAGTTGGTTTAAAATGTTTTCACTATTACACACACGTTTTAGTGTTTTAAAACACTAAAAACTCATTTATCTGAATTTTTGGAATACCATATCTTAGAATGATATTCCATCAAGTAAAATATTTTAAAATTTAATATACATTTCTTGTTCTAAAATTTCATAACAATCTATTGTCTTCTGACTATTTTTGACCCCATGAAACTTATATTAAAATTCTTTAGTATCTAGAAAACTTTATTATTGAGTCATTATAACCACGCATGCACAATGAATTAACATTTTGTACTTTTTAAAACATTATAAATAAATAAATAGTTATTTTCCATTGATTTTATGTTAATTTGATAGCATTTTCTTTGGTTTTTACTGTAACATGCATGTTTTATATTTAAAAAAAATGTGTTTACAGGATCATCAAGAAAACCATATATTTTAATGGTGTCATGTCTGTTTCTATATTTCAAAAATCAATCTATAGTCGTTTCTCTATGATTTCATGGCAATCCTATATCATTTCCCTAGTCCCCCCAACAATTGATTCTAAAGGATTTAGTAACTTCAAAAACTTTTTACTGATTCATTGTATAAAAAAAGTTGGATTGACATGTTTTATGGGTATAGAAATCAAGAATAACTCAATGTTGTTTTTCCCCTAATTTTATATCAATATGAGGATGTTCTCTATGGTTTTGACCATTACACGCATATTTTATTTTTTTATACCCCTAAAATTTATTTTATGTGAATCCTAGGAAAATCTTAACTTAGAATGAACTTATTTTATTTCCTGAATATCAAAAATTAATATACAACTACTTTACAAATATTTCATTTCCATATGACATTGTCTGTTTTTTTACCCCTGAATCATATTCTTAAAGGCATTTGTACCATTAAAAACTATTTATCATGTCATTCTAACCACACTACATGTTTTATTGATGTTTTTCCTAGGTTTTCACATCAAAAATAATTAATCAATGGTTGTCACATAATTTCATGTTAATATGAGGTTTTTTCTAGGTTATTTTTACAGCAACGCCAACATTTTAGTGTTTCAATTCACTAAAAACGTGTTGACATGCATCCTGGGAAAACCAAAACTCGGAATAATGTGTCCTATATTCAGAAATTTCACATATCAATCTATAATGATTTTCCTTTGATTTTATGGAAATTTGATATTATTTCCTTATTTTGACCAGCCGACACAATTTTCTAATGGCATTGGTACCATTAAAATATCTTTCCATAGTCATTATAATGACATCGCATATCAAATTGACATGTTTCCTAGGCATACGCATAGAAAATAACTCAACTTTGGTTGTACCAATATTTCACATAATTCTATATTTTTTTATAGATGATTACTATTACATTCGTGTTTTTGTGTTTTAAAGCTTTAAAAATGCATTTATAGTCGTCTTGGGAAAACCATAACTTGGAATGATGTTCCATTCATTCAAAATTTTCAAAAATAAACCTATGGTCAATTTATTATGATTCTATATCCATCAAACATGTTTTTCGTAGTTTTAACCCCCAATCACACATTTTTTATGGCTTTGATACCATTAAAAACTGTTTAATAAGTCATTTAAAATACACCACACATCAGATTGATGAATTTTCTATATTTACAGATCAAAAATAACACAAAAGATCTTGTGCCATGAATTCATGCCAATTTGATGTTGTCATATATGGTTTTACTATTACACACACGTTTTAGTGTTTTAAAATAATAAAAATCCATTGTTTGGAGTCCCAAGAATTCTCTAACTCATAATGACGTGTTACAAGTTCCTAAATTTCAAAAAATAAATAATGGTCATTTTCCTAATATTTCAAGTCCATCTAATGTTTTCCCATAGTTTTGACCCCCCAAAACATGTTTTTAAAGGCTTTGGTAACATTAAAAACTGTTTACTGAGTCATTTATATCACAATACACATCGAATTGATTGGGTGTTTTTGCATACATTCCAAAAAATAATTCCATAGTGGTTTCCCCTTGATTTAAACACTATTTGAGGGATGTTTCATTTTTTATACCATGAAATGAATTTTTTATTGTATTAAAATAATAAAAACATGTTTATAGGAATATCAAGAACATTGTAACTCGAAATGATGTTTAATTGGTTCTGACATTCCAAATATCAATATATGGAATTTTTCCATTGATTTCATGGCCATTTAACATTTTACTCTTAGTTTTGAATATTAGAATGATGTTATAAGTAATTCATCAATTGTTTATTCATTATTTCACACCAATATGATGTCATTTTCTATGGTTTTGATTAGTACATGGACGTTTTAGTGTTTTTAAACACTAAAAAACATTTATAGGTATCCTAGTAAATCCATAACTCAGAATGTTTTTTTTCTTTTCCTATATTTCACAAAACAATATACATTAATTTTCTTCTGATTTCATGGTAATCTGAAGTCATTTTCAATCTTATGACCCCTTGACACATGTTTTTAACGCCATTGGTTCCATTAAAAACATTTTTCCTGAGTCAAAACAAAGAAAACATGCTCAGATCCATTTCATAATTTAGAAAATAGATTTATAATTAATTATTATAATGAAATAATCAACTCATGATATTCTAGTACATGATGTCGATGGTATTACTTGAAGTGAATTTATTCTATATAAAAGTGTCATTTTTGTTTTATTTATGGATGTTGTATATGTTCTTTTCAAATTTTTGAATGAACTATGGTATTTAAAATTTATCTCATAAGGATGACCTATATGGATGGAAATTCACTTGGGGATTCTATAACTAAGCCATTGAAATAAAAAACGATTGCATTTTCTATTCCCACCTGCCATTGATCTTGTGTTTTCTTATAGAAGTGTTTTTCATGCATGTTTTATTTAATCCTTCAAATTTCTATTCATAATTACTAATAAAAAACAATACTTGAACTCATACACGATGTATCAGTAACTTATGACTCCTTAATAAAGACAACTGATGGAGTAGGCCCAGATTCCATCCCACATACATGTCTGAGATTCTCCTTCCCTAAAATGATTTCAACTACATCATTTTTAAGAACCATTTATTCTTGTGAACAGTTGGCATCCTAGACTTCTAAAATTTTATCATGTTAATACGAAAATGTTTACAATTATATTTTAAATTATCTTAACAAAAAATATTATCTAATTAATAATTTTTTTATTATTATTTATTTGCAGTTTAATACTATAAAAATATGATATTGAAAAACAAATTATAAGAACATTTAAATTTAAACCCAATTAAATGGGGCCAGCTACATGGATCAAATGATGCCATATTGTCATCGTTTAATCCATGTATCAAGACCCATTTTATTCAGTTTATGGTTTTGTTAAAATATATTAATTATTATTATGTTTTTATAGTAATGAAATAACATTGAATAGTAATGAAATGTACTTACTCCAACAACTTTCATAGGCTCATTTGCAATAATACCATTAGTTTTCCTGTGAATATTAAACCAAATCATAGTTCGACCAACATAATTACCCAATTCATTATCCATTATAAAAAATATAAACATGTGTGAAAAATCATTGATTAGTTATAAAATGATAAAAATAATAATGAATAAAATACAAACCAAAATTGTTTATTTTCTCAAAAAACTCTGAGACCCAGAAAATATAATGAATGAACTGTTTCTCAGGATTCATATTAATTATTTAGATAATTCCATAAAAATGGGTCATTATGAAATTTTTTTAATTGATTGTGTTTATCTTATTTAGATACTGTAAAATACTTAATTACATTGTGAGATGAATCTCTGTTAATATCGACAAAGAACTTCTATATCTCATGAGAAATTCCTTCATAAACGTCCTTATACATCTATAAATAGCTCATATATTTTTTATTAATCTCTCTCTATAATATACATTTAAATATATATATTTATGTACAAATTTTCCAGAGTCCATAGTCATAAAGCAAAGTGAGGGGAATCTAATTGAGAAAAAACTAGGAGAAAACATAACACGTTATATGTATATTGAAAAATTATATCTTTTAAATTAGTTATAAATTAATATTAAATTAATAATAAATTTTCATTATTATCAAGGAAATTATATTTCCATGTTGTGGGAATATTTTTATAATCTTTCTCATTTATGTGAAGTATCACCATCTCGCAAGAAATATGCCAATGAATCTGTCCGTAGATTCTGGTAGCATCACTACATGGAACCCAAAAAATCTAATAGGATGATAATCTTGATATCTTTTATGTCCCATACATCTATTGTGTTCATATTTATATCCATATATTACAATATTTATATTTTTGAAAAATGCATTAAACAATTAATAAAATATATAGTATTTCCATACAATTACATATATACTATTAATGTAAAGTCACCAATAACCCCTTGATGAAGGAGTGAATAAATAATCCATCATTAGAGGTCAAACAGTTGGTTGGACAACAACTACTCCTTGGGAAATGGATGACTCTCTAGAAGTCTTATCTATAGAATAATCTCTCGGATCCCCTAAAGTTGATGGTAGTGGTGGTGTGCTCTGAGATACTGATTAGGTAAGATCTTGATATTTTTATGTACTAATATAAACTATAATTAAATGGAATTATATATATTAAATGTTTTTAAAAAATATTATATGATTTTTACAAAATAACAAATTAAAAATAGAAAAATTTATATATGTATGTAACACTTATAAATGAGAAATTTCATGTAGTTTTATTGCCAATTAATACATTCGACTATTTTCATTGGTATTATCGTCATTGTTATCAACCTTAATTATGATGAATGATTCATTTTTAACCTCTCTTTAATGTTCTATTATTTCAATAATTTTAGGAATAAAGAATCCAATATGTTAGAGTCGATGTGGCTCACATTCACAAATTACCAATTGATCTTCATCACACATATCATATAATCCTTTTTTCATTAATTATAAAACAACACTCCAACAATCATGCATTTCATCATCAATGGAATAAGCCATATTTACTTGTAAAGATAAAATAAATGGATGTAGTTGGGGTTTGGATTAGTGGTAAGCACCCCATAATCCTACATGAAAAATAGGGGTTCAGAACCCATTGGGCGCAGGTCACTGTAGCAGTACTGTAGCAGCATCGACACTATTCATCGGCGGGTACTGTAGCGGCGGCAGGGCACTGTAGTGGCAGCGGTACTGTGCTGTACTGTAGCAGACGGGTAACTATTCACAGAATGTGAATTGGGCCAAAAGTTTTGGCCTACGGGCTGTGTAATGGGCTATAAGCCCACTGGGACTTCGGGCTATGTAATGGGTTTCCCTCTACCCAGTTAAAAGGGACTTTTCTTGATTTAATAATAAAAATGAGGCTTCGGCCCCAAACTTTAACAAAATAATATAAATGGATCATACTATGCATGATCATCGATATAGACCAAGAGATATGAGTTCATATAAGTAAAATGTAAAAAATCATGCATTATACCCCTAGCAATGTTCACCCACCTGTATTTGAATAATAAAATAGTAAATTGACCATAACAGTTTAATGAAATTTTACCAATTATATTTCCATAGTATCTGATCTATAAATGTTTCAATACACAACTATATTGAGTATTCAAGTATTTATCATGAATAATTATATGAAACCATGATCCATGAATATTGTTGGCCTTAGATATCTTAGCCTACCATAGAGTAAATCAATCGAAAAAAATAAAATCATTTCAAATATCACCTTGATGATCTATATTAATTATCTAGAGAATAAGAGATAAGGTTTTACTTTTATCATTTTTAAAATAACTACATGACAATAATATGAAAAAGAGTATATAATTACATGATAGGTGAACCATTCAATAATCTATATTTTAATTTTTTTTAATTACAACTCATTTATAGCTCATCCCCTTAGTCACCAATTTGTTTGAAATCACAATTCATTGATAAATGGATCAAAAATAAGTCTATTGAGTATCACATATTTATATAATTGTAGAAAATCCAATTTACATAGTGTAAAATTTAACCAATTTCCAATTAGTCCTCCAATAGTTGGAAATAATGATGGATGGTTTTTAGAATGAGAATTAGTGGAGATTTAATCAACACATCAAACCTGATTGAATGTATTATGAATCCCATATAAATACCTAGAATATAATATCAAACATTATTTCACTTAGAAACCATTGTATAGAGAATTATGGTTGAACCTTATTCCTCACATAAGATTTCAAGTAACCTAAGTATCGAATGATAAAAAATAAGAAACATATTATAAAATTTTATGCAATGATTTGAAAAAATTAAATACACCAATGGAAGTAAAAATAATATCAACATACCTCCCAATTGGATACATTCATCAATAGTGTATCGGTCCACCATGTTTATCTTCTCCAACCAAATTAAATGTCAAATGAATCGTGAATGTGAATAATGAATATGGAAAGAACATCTCCAAATGAATGATTTTCAAAAAAACATTCATTATGTTTAACAATATCAATAGGATTTAGATTTTTTCTGAAAGGCCCTCTAAAAAAGATACAAGACTAAACTACAATAATAGATACATTTTAGTTAATGTATTATGATATTCCAGTGGTAATAACTAATCCATTTGAATATTGAAGTCATGAATTTTCAATCCATTAAATTTTCATTTTTTATGTCAATACACAAATATAAGATACTTGAATATATATTCATAACTTTTACATTATCTATCGTTAGAATGAATTTTTCTTTATCATGATTATAAATTGTAAAATTATCCAAATGACACATTCCATTCATATTTTCCCAGAATCCATGATTTATATTTATTAATTAAAAATCTGTATGTTCACCGATAATATCCTTCGATTTACCCTACTAATTGAGAAATGTAAAAATTACATTATCAAAAACATTCCTGTCAATATGAATTACATCAAGAAAATGATGAATAAAAATAAATTCCCAATAAGTTTGTTTAAAAAATATACTCAATTTCATCCATTTTTGTGTTCTAGCTACATTAGATATTGTAACTCATACCATTTCCCCTTTCTTTAAACAGATATCATTTTCCAAATACTATAGTGACATTCATTATTTGTCCTAATATTTAGAAACCAGATAATACCTTCATTGGATTTATCAATTCAACATCTCCATTGAATTGTTTCTTTTTAAACCAGTATTTATGATAAGCCTCAAGAAAAAAAATGAAAGATAAAACATCATTTTATGCTATGAGGTAATCATTGAGGTTCAAAATCAAAATCAAAATATATACAAGAAAAACTATTATGAGTTTTCCAACCAGATAATTTTCATTTTCCAAGATAGTCACTAATTTTCCACATTAAAGAATCATGTATTTTAAATAGTTTTTTCACTTATTCATGATATGTTTCCACACCAACATCCCATAATTCTCAAATTTATTTTATTAGAGGTTGATGGTATATGTCAACTTATTTTCCAAGAATATGTTTTCTATGAATAATCATTGATATAATGAAAGAATTATTCTTTATATAAATCCATGGTGGTAGATTATAGTGGATCAAAAAAACTAACCAAATTCTATAATTAGTACTTAAGGTACCAAAATGGTTAAAACAGTTATATACCAATGCAAAAACATACATTCCTTGGATTCAAAGAAAAAAATAGATATAATGAATCAAAAAACATATGTGCTGTTGAATCTTTCGAACGTATCATCAAAAAATTGTTACTATCATGAGCCTGAAACTTCATGTAGTATGTAGTTTTAGATGACATGAATAATCTTTGCGTGAATGTTTTTAGAGGAATGTAATGCAATACATTTGCATGAGTTTTCTTCTTCTATTTCTTCCTTGGATTGTATTAGTTTATATTAACATTTTTTTCATTAAATTCCATCTACATGTATGACATCTTATGTATTCTTATTTATCAGACTCATCTCACCTGTAAATCATTTAATAAATATTGAATGAATGTATATTAATATAATCAAGCCCATGTTTGTATATCACTTTTTTCATCTCAATTAATGATATATAGATCTTATCATTAATATATACATCATGAAGTTACTCTAAAATCATGTACATATATTTTTTAGAAATTCCACATAGACACTTGATATGAAACAACTTATGTAGATAAGATAAATTAGAGTACTTTGAACAGCCTTTATAGATTTATTATGTTCATCTTCAACTAATTCATAAAACTGATTTTTTTTGTAACTGGAGTCATGAGAAAGATTAACCTACCCTGGATCAACTGAATGTTTTTTTCATCCATTAAAATTTTGTACATTTTATTCTACAAATAAAAAATATTTCATTTATCAAATTTCAAAATGAATTCTCCTATGGAAAATCACATTGGGTTTTTCTGACATGATTTTCATTGTTTAGAAGTTCCATAAAATTTGATTCACCATGCCTGATATATCATACATATTGAGGAGGAAAATATCTCAATATCATATTCTCAAATACTTCATTTATATTCATCTATTTCTTGAGATTAAAATTAAGAAACTTAAATTTTACCCTACCATCCACCAATCTATCTTAAATTGCATATTTTTAAAATGATCTTTAACCCTTGGGATACCGAGGGGTGGTTTGAGCTAAATTAATCCAACTTTTTTCCACATGTATTGTATTTTCACTCTTCACTTTGTACATTCTTATATAAAGATATAAATGTTTAATCAAATAAGAATAATCGAAATTAAATATCACCCAGCTTTATTTTTTTACTTGGGTAGGGTCTTGATTTGACATAACACAAATTCATCATAAAAATGATTCAACCCAAAATTAAAAACATTATCAACATAAATGAATAACTAGTACCCCTCGTGATAATATAGTTTTATGTCAAGGAATAAGTTCACTGATCCTATGAGAGAGAAAATTGCGATGTCGAGCATAGTATTATCAATCCACAATAACAGTTAAACATAATTATTCTATTAAAATATCTATAAATTTATGATTTTCATATAATTAATTTTTATTTTATATTTTATAAACATGATGGTCTTAATATATTTTTTTTCTTTTGTAATTATGAAAATCAATATTTTTTTATCATAATATATAAACATGGCAATGTGATATCTCGTGGACGTGTTTCTATATTCTTCATAGAATTTCATTTAATTACGGTTTAATAGAATTTCATAATATATTTGAAAACCCATATATGAAACATTGAAATCCAATTTTCTCCCCAAGATAACCCATAATGTCTCGTAAGGTGGACCTAAAAATGGGAAATTATCGTTTTAGAAACAGTTAAATGCATATTAAATGGGGAAGCGACTCAAAAATAAATGATTGAAATACCTACTGATGAAAATGTAAAACTTAAAGGCTTACATGACATAACAAAAACACCAAAGATGACTAAATCCTGCCACATTTGATAAATAGTAATTTATTTAAAATGATTAATAATTAATGAAAATTAAAAAAATTGAGAATAATCACCAAAAAGAACATTCATTGGTATCCACTATCCCAACCCATGTCCAACTATCGATGGATGGACTATAATATAAAATCAATATGATCCAATGATAGAGACCCAAAAAACAACACTCAATGAAACATATATTAATATAATTTAATTAAAACTCTTATAAAGATTCAACAACTAATCATACCTTCAATTATGTCGAGGGTCGTAGTCACAAAAAAGGATGACAATCCTTTGGGGGAGCTACAGAGGATTATGTGGTATTTATGAATTCCTTTTCTGGGAGAAGGTGGCCATGGACATGGATATCATAGGGAATGGGGGTCATTAGAAGTAGGGGTAAAGGTTACAAGGATCATCGAGGAGGAGGGATGGTCATCGTTGGGGTAGGGGTCAGGGTAAGGGGGTTTCCTTCAAGAGAATGTATGGTTGGGGTTGGGGGGTAACCATCAAGAGTGGGAGGGGTGGTTTGAGTTTGGTCCCAGGGAATTAGGGGGTTAGAGGGAATAATATTTTTAAGCTTTGGTGGTGGTTAAATTATACTGCAGCTATATTAATTTTTTAATAAGTTTTATTTCATGGAAGTTATTTGAAAGTCCACTAATAAAATAACTCTAATAAATATTTTATTTAGTGTAAATGTCAATATTAGTAGTGCTAGTAAAAAAAACTGATAAAGGGTACTGTTTATCAGTAATAGAAAAAATTTCCCATAAAAGACACACCTTTCAGCGCTGATAAAGGGGGACTATATCAGGACTCAAAAATCACTAATAATGGGGGACATTATCGGTGCTATAATACAATGAAAAAGGTTTCCTTTAAACATCATATAAAAAAGGTTGATAAAGGCTGTATTTTATATGTGCTTTTATTTTAGTTTTGAAAAAAGAAACCCGTTATCAACACTTTTTATATTGATGATAAAATGTATATCTTATAAAAATAATATTTCATTCAAACACATATATTTATATATACAAATATTTGTTTTTTTATTAATAAAATATATTCTATTATGTATGATTTATATAAAAATAAATATTCAATTACACAAAATATATAAGATATTTAGTGAAAAAATAACTATAAAATAATTAAAACATACTAATGAGTAATGATTTTTTAATTATTATCATTTAAAAATAATTTAATAAAAATTGGATGATATAGAAATTAAATAAATGAATCAACGAGTTAAGATACATTGAAAACGTGAATTCAAAAGCATTGAATAAAACTAATTCTCCATAAAAAATGGGTGGGGCAATAACTATCAACGGGTGTGCCTGTGGGAAACAATTTGGGATTCATGGGTCTGTGAGAGTTCCAATTCTACTAAAAAAGTATTAATTTTTTTCTGTACTATAAAACAACATAGATAATGGTGGATTTTATCGCTGTAAGAAAAAAGTGCAAATAAATGTTGGATTTATCAATTCTAGAAAAATAACTGATAAAGGGGTATTTTATCAGTTCTTTTTTGAGTGATGATAAAACCTCCCTTTATTATTGAGAAAAACAAACTGATGAAATCCACATTTATCATCATTAAAATGAGTATTGATAAATTCGCCATTTATTAGTTGTTTTCTAGTACTATTAATGGAACCCTTTTTAATCTCTTTTTTCTAGTGCTAAAAATGACTAGTTAGTAACATCTCTTAGATCAACGACACTTTTTGAGCTATGATAATTCCCACCTATATCGATTTTAAAAATTTCCTATATTATTGTGGATAGAACCATTCAAAAATATTTTTTATATAAGAGAATTAATCCTCCTATGAATATTATCCTTGGATATATTATAGAAACTTAGAGAAAGAGTCTATCCTGGGTGAAAGCCTTGCAATGATTTGAAAAATATAAATAGATTAACCATAAGTGATATGGTGAACCAAGTTAATAACATGAACATAAGAAAGTGTCACATGATTCAGTGAAAAATGATAAACAATATCAAAACTAGTAATTTGATTAGGTAATAAACATTATAATGTATATGAATATTAACCATTGAAATGAAAACTAGTATAGTAGCCCCAACTACACATGTGGGGTTTCCATTTAAATAATTCCTAAAAAAATACATAAGATCATGTTTAATAATATCCCATGAAATGAGGTATAAATACCCAAGAAAAACACTAGGAAATGATGTGTTGTGCAGTCCAAGCCTCTTTACAACCATTAAAATGAATTCTTCTATTTGGAAATGTGAAAAAAATTAGTAGGCAATTATAGAGGTTGATTTGACACTGAAGATATCCTACTAAGCTATGGATCATGTGTGTTGACCACATAGTTGAGGGATACCTATTTACTATTGGGTTATCCCACATACAAATATGGAAGAGGAAAAGGTCTTAGATATATGTGTGTGGGAAAACCACACTAATTTAACATTATTATGTGGTAAAATGGACCATTACCACTTAAAATTAGTATTGATCCCAGGTTATGACTACTATACCATGAAAATAGACACAGTAGTGGCCCAACATAGTTATCAATGTGTTGTGTGGGGGGAGAGGCATTTGAGTTATCCATCAATAGATATATTGAAAATTAATTGTGATAAATTTATGTCTGATGGAAACTCTTACCACAAGAGCTAGCTCATGTGGTGAGAAGTTCTAAGTGCACCCAAAAAGTGGTATCATATCTTATATTATGAAAACTCTAATTAAAAATTCACTCCGTAGTGACTTGTCATAGGGCCCAATGTGTGAAAGGTACAATGTTGTGTTATCCCACATTGAAATATATAATTTTAAAGGTGATAAATATAAATTTTTGGGAAACCCTAAACATTTGAGATAGATTTTAGGGGGGAGGACTAATAATAACCATATTTGGCATCAGATCCTAGGTTATAACAACCCCCACAAAAAAATATTGATGTAAATGACCCAACATAGAGAATGGTGCGTAAGGGGAAGGATGTTAGGTTGTCCCACATTAAAATGTTGAAGGGGATTTGTATTAAATATAAATTGGGGTGGAAACATCAACACAAAAGCTAGATTTTGGGGTGAGTGGGCCTAATAACACCAACATTTATGATCTCAAAAAAAGAATTTTTTACTAAAAGTGTCACTAATCCATTAATATTACTTACATAAGAGACATAAACGCCTTTTATATTTAGTTTTCCATATAATAAAATATCTCTAAATTAGACATAAAAGAAGGATGTATTAAAATCTCCATTCCAAATCCAAAATTCCATGTACCACTCAAAAATTGACAATCGCCTTTAAAAAATCCCAGACAAGTGTTTTTAATGATTTTATATTGATAAATGATTGTCCCATCTCCCTTGAGAAACCTATTTAGTATTTCAAATTTCTTAATTAAGGATTTTTTCAGTTTTCTTTTGGGTAAACCACTAAAAAATAATTTTAACATTAGACTAATCATAACCCATGGTGGATATGAAATTGGTTCACTCTATGAAATTTGAATTATGATCCCACTATGATTAAAATAAAATGCCTATGTCTGTTTATAAATACTCTCCCAATTTTATCAGGTATGGGTAATGATCTTATAAGGAGTGTAAAAGATAGTTCCCATTCATGTTTTTCAATAGGTTAATACCATTATGATTTGAGAAGATGTGATTAAATATTATTTAATTTTATTTATCACTATTTTTCTTATTGCACCAGGTGAATATGTCTCTTTTTTACCTCAAATAATATATTTATTACTCTGGCATAAATTTCTTGAAGTTGTTCATATATTTTTGAGGGAATGTGTTACAACTATTATTCTTTGATGGATCCTCTATCGATTTAATGTAACCTTCTAGAGGCCATAGATGTTACCCTCAATTAAAGGTAGATAATAAATTCCACAATTCTAATCTAAAAGAGGTACCCCATTTGGAATACACTTCAATGAAAAAAAGGATAGTTAGAGAGACTATAACTTTGGTAGTAGTTTTTGATCAGAATCAACAATGAAATACCCATCCGTATAATAGTTTTATAGAATTCATATATGGATATTTTATATAATTTCATGCATATACCAAGGAAAAAATTATTTTATATGAAATTTTGTATAACATCGGGATTATACCTAGGTTTGAGAAGAGAAATTCGGTGGATTATATCGATATAAATATCCTTGGAATGATATTCATATGTTAAGATGGTGACAACCGCCTCCTCCTAATATTTCAACTGAAGAATGAAACTATGTCAAATGAATGTCTCTAACATTCTAGATAACCTTGTCTCCTTCAACATTTGTTAACCCTTACTTATATTCCTTGAGTTTATGAGTAGTCTAATGAGTACTGATAATATCTAGGATAAAACTTAACCAACCTTCACACTAAATGAGTGGGAAGTATTTGCATTGAACCACATTTTCTTCTTATTTTACCCTTTAAATGATTTTAAAGGGAGGTGAAAAGATTTTCCACTATGTTCATAATTCTAAAAGAGATAGCCAATGTTGTTGTAGAATATAGAACAATAAATTCATATTAATCTTTCTAACTACCTTTTGAAATATGAGGGATGAAAGTTTATATATGTGGGTTTAAGGGAAAAGGATACCTTTATAAGATGAGGAATCTTATCCTTTTAATCGATTCAATTGTCCAACTCAGAATATATAAGAATACATGAAAATGATTTATCTTAGAAAATATTCATGACATGGGAGTATAGACCACTAGGATCTAGTGAATAAAAATTTATTACACAATACCTCCTTGAATCATTGAGTTTAAAACCCCAAAATGACAAGATATTCAATGATTTTTATGTATGTGGGTAACTTGATAGTAGGATCAAAAATAGAAATTTTTCATGAAACAACCCTCTGGTTCTACTAGTAAACCTAGACCAGTTCTATGGGTGATAATAATTATATCCCAATCGCATAGTTTGTGTACAAAACATAAGAAAAATTTTACATCCATCATGCTTGATACACATTCTATATATGTTACATATGTTCTTTTTGAATCCATGGAACATTTCACTTTAAATGTTGGTTTAATTGGTATTTATATCAAACATGAACACCTCACCCTCACTAATTATATAATGAGACATTAGGGATCCTTCAAGTAGTCTCATTTTAACTAAAGAGTTCATTGAATATGGGATAGTGCCTTCAGTTCTCTTTGGGAGAGATAAAGGGTGGTTTTAATGGAGTTATTATAAAAATAATTGTTCTTGAAAAATAAATCCTACTTTATTACTCCATACTCTTTCATAGTGACCATAGGATCACAATAAGGGGTATCAAAACCATTGTAAGCAATATTATAGTGATTAGAGGATGTTTTCAAATGTCTAAAAATTTAAAGAAGACCAGATTCATTTTTTAAAGGTTAATTAAATATGATATCATAAAAATAATTCCTATAATTTATAACATATTTAAAACATATATGAAATTTTTTCTATAAATGTGGTCAGGATTCCGGTTGACTTGGGGTGCTATAATACACCCTGTCTATGTAGGTTGACAATACTCATGTTGGTAGAAACATTTCAGTAAGATGATATAAAATGACTCTAGAAGGACCTACCAAAACTATATAATCAGTAACGATCGATAATTGATAGTGATTTATTAGATATTGGATATATTTAGTAAATTTCAATCAATCTAGGAGTCAATTCCTACATTTTTTATCATTCATAAGGAAACAATGTTCCCTATCATTCAAAATTATATACAAATTTTTTCTAATTTAAATTCATGATGAATTCCTTGAACTACTCCACTTGTAAGTATTAAATAGAAGATACTATTAATGATAAGTATCTCTTTCACCTCACTATTAAAAAAGGAATAAATCTTGAAGCCACCAAGGAAGCATAGTGGGAAAATCTAAATAATAAATTGATTGGTTAAATGAAAAATTGGATGGATCACGGTGTCTACTAAAATGCTTATCAGTAGACTATTGTGTAAATAATTTGGTTATATTTAAGGAATACATAATATTTAAAGACTTATCAATACAAAATCCTTTTATTAAAGTGATTGATTAATTTTTGAATATATAGTAGAAACTCTATAGCCAAACTCACCACTATGTTTTAAATCATTGTAAATTAATTAATGGTGTCTAAGAAAACTCTAATTGTGGAAGATAAAATGAATCACTGACTATTAAAACTTCATGATATTTGGGATAAAATGGTGTAACCTCATATAAATTCATTTTTTTGAGGAAAACATACCATGGTAGTGATAAATAATTAACTTTTCAATTAGGTGACCTGGAATAAGGATCATATTTATAACCCAACATAAGATCTCTTCACGGGGAAGCGAGGATGAAAATAATGAGCTGGTTAAGGAGGATAAAGTAGTTAATAAAAAAGTAAGAGTAGAATGTAAAAAAATGGTGGGAGGATAGAATATAAATCCTACCATTTATCATGAATGAATACATGAATAAAAAAAGAGGAAGATATATTAATATAAGGTCTAAAATAGTAACTAATAAAAAAGAAATGGAGATCTAAATGAAACAATCATTTTAGAATTTGTTCATTTCTCAATAGATAAAGAAAATCCATGATATCATTCATCAGGACAAGTAAAAAATGAGTGTTTGATACTCTATCATCGTATCACATCATTCCACATCAAGTGAGTTTCTGGATTTATCATGATGGAGAATTTGGTATAGTCAAAATGGGGAATAATAGTTCATTTGTGATTGTTGGAATGAGTGATATCCAAGTGAAGATAATGTTGGATATAAAATCACTCAAAAGGATACATGACATGTTCCAAGTCATCAGAACTTTTTTTAATCATGTATGTACTTTAACCGAAAGCTAAATAATAATATTTTTGAAATTTTTATTAGAAAATTATGAATGAATCCCTCATCATCACCCCAACACACATGTGTATTTCATTTTAAAAAAATTGATGTAAATATTTGTGTAAAAATCCATAAAATTATGGATATATATGAATCATAATATATTTGGAATAAAATACTAAACCACATGAGAAAAATATTGTTTCCCACATAAATAATGAATATATACATAATTTTTGACAAGGATGAATCAATGGAAATATGAAACTACATATTGTATTAGAAGCAAAAAATATTTTCATTCATTAATTCTCCTCCATGAATATCATAATATAAATATATTTTATTATTTGATGTATGTAATCTATTGAACCTACCAGGTTATGTACCCTAAGAGGGGGGATTTGGTTATGAAGGATTAAAATGTAACCCCTATATGGATCATGTTTTTTTGTCAAAAAAATATATCTTCTATACCATTTTCATATTAATGAAAAAATGGAAATTAAAACATGCACATCAAAAATAAATATTACATGTTTCACCCTAACTGGGATACATCCATTGTGAATAAAATATAATTTTGATGATTTACTAAATACACTATAGTGCACTGCTGCTACAAAGTTATCAACATGCTCGTTATCCCCTGGTGTAAAACCATTCACTCTATGAAATATCACTGATCACTCTACTTAATTTATCACACTAATCATATATAAAAAAATTCTATTGATCTTTATCATCTCTATGTAGATTCAAACTTAAATGGGTATGACTTTATGGTCCTTTTTCATCTATTAGATGAAAGTATCCTTCCCACATAACTTATGGATCACAAAAATTCCATCTATATAATCATCCTTCATCGATATGATATATTATTTTAGATTTTAATGTTCAACATGTGATTCATTAATTTTTACATGCCTCACTTTTCACCATGTTACTTCTTAGTTTTTACATTCCACACAGTTCACTATGTGAATCCTTAATATTTATGCATCACACTATTCACTTCTTGACTACATAAGGTTTATGTGTTCCACTTTTCAAAATTTTAGTCCAAGATGTTTACAAATACCACATACATTCATGAATTTTTCATATATCCTTAACTACACACTTATTTCTAAATTAATAGAATTACCATCACTAATATCCTTGTGATATTTTTTTGATCCCTTAATGAAGTGAATGAGAATATTTTTATATGAATATATCCTTGATAAAGTAGAAAATATGAAATTAATTTCCACCCATTTGGTTAATCTCATAATTATTAATCATTCCTGGTTACATGGTCCTCTTGACTTCAGTTACAAATTTCAAATTATGTTTATGTTGGGATAAGATGGGTTTTTTATTCTATGGACAAGTAGTTGACTATTTTTGGGACCTATGTGAAATAATTTCCATTTTTTCTTCTTTTGTGATGCCATAAATATGGTAAAGAGTCTATAATTATCTAATAAATTTCTTCATAGTCCAAAAATTTCCTCCTCATGTTCATTGATACATTTGACTCGGTCTTTCATTGTGTTAGTTAAACCATCGATTAACCTGGCTAGTTCATTAACCATGAGTCTGTACTCAATGACCTATTCTGAGTTCATTGGAATTAATGAATTATGCTTTTCAATTTATACAATCATTATCTGAATTAACATACTCTTATTATTAAATATAATTTTTGATATCATGAAAAACTATTTTAGATTCATTTTATTTGGATCGCCAAACTTCTATCTCTTTAAAAGATGCTTCTAATTCAACATAGAGATCAACACTTCTTTCTAATTCTGATTCATAATTTTCACTATATTCCATTAATTGGGAATTTTTTAAAAATTCCACCATAAGATTTTCTCCATGGAAATTTTAGTCTGTAGTTTTTCTACCTCAATCTATATTAAACATTCATTAACTTTTAAAATCATGTTGTTCTTCTTGAATAAATTTCACTTAGTGATTTTCCTACCAATCACTTTGGTTATATTATTCCATAATGTAATTTTATAACCATCCCCATCATTATCTTTATTCTTATTAGGACCCTTTTATATAAGTTTCCATATATTCCACATCAAAATCATTAGACTGGAATATTCCCCTTAAAATTTCATTTAACTCATTATATATATAAGGGAAGGATTGATAATAAATTATCTAATTAAATATGTTCTTATCCATCCTCTATAGGGAGATTTTTTATGGCCTTGGATTCCACCTCTTAAGACTTAAACTTTTCCAAATCCTTTTTATCATCATTTCCCAGCTCATATCACACAAGAGTACTATGTATACTATCTAATGTTTTCTCTTTTATATAATTTTCCTCAAGCTTAGATACATCCAAATGGAATCGAGGTGGTAGTCTTCTCATGTTGTTCTTTATGATCTTTACATCATTGATTATTTCTATGTAATAGTAAATATCCTCTAAAACAAAAATCACCCATCAAATAACGCATTAAGAGACTCATTAGGGTTTATCCAATGTTCCTCATAAATGTTTTGTAGAACCTTGTATTTAGATTTTATACATCTGAATCACTATTGATGATATCTAAAATCTTTTCCTACATATCATTTGATAACATAAATGATATCGCCTTGGTGTAGATTATGGTGGACAAGGATCCCCCTAAAACATTGATCCCTATGGAATTAGTATCCAATTATCATCGGTATGATTTTGAAAAAAGAACAATTTTCCCAGCTAGCTATAATAACATGAATCACATCAATAAAATATAAATTCTTAATGATCAAATTAATTACTACATATGAATCCTCTATAGTTGATATTTTTTATCGAAGATATAATATATTTATGATTAAAAACATCCATTTCATATAAAAAGTGTGAAACACTAACTTAAACCATTCAATTTGATACCAATAATTAATGGAAAACTATGAATAACTTCACAACCACTATTCTAATCAATTTCTTAAACAACAACCAACCATGTCAACAAACACTACAACCAAATAAATCATCCCTGAGGTATTAATGTAAAAAAGGATCCTATTGAGGTGGAATCAATGTGAGTTTTAAATTTTTTCCAAACCAGTATTGATGATGCATCTCAAAATGTGTAAGTGTTATTCTTACTAACAATGTAACAAGAACAATATCACTTCAATATTTTTCATTCCATGGTAGAGCATGAAACTTACATATAGAGAGTTTAAATCCTTTTGTAGGAGTCATGTAATTAAAAATAATAGGATAGTCTCATACACCTCATAACATAATGAAGTTAAATAAAGGATCAACATATTCATCATAGAGATGGTCATAAACATAATGAGTTTGTATAAGATTACAAATCCATTTTCCGAGAATTTGTTCAAGTTTTATGATACATCGTCAATAGTTCATCATCAGTACCTCTTAATTTATAGATTCTGAAGAAGTGATGGTATGATAAACTTCTCTTATAATCTCATTTACAAGTATTTGGAATTTTTAAATTTCATATGTATCCATATAACTCAGGAAGAATCTAAATAGAATATATACTCCAGGAATAATAATTTACTTTGAAGATGAGGAATTAAGATAATATTTTTGGGACTTCAAATATAATAAGGTGATCATAAGTAGGGATTTTTTGTTCTATTGAAACTGAATGACAAGGAATATTAAAAATTGTAGAATGTATATAATAGAGTGATTTGAGATAGAAATTCTTGATACATCACTTAAACCAACACAACCTATTAAAAAATATGAGTAGGTGTTGAATGACCCCTTAGTAGGAGACAAGGTTGTAGTGGAGGAGGATATTGAGTTGGGGGGAATTGATCCACCCCATAAAAAGATAAAAATCCCATCATAGATTCTAGATGATGGTGTTCCTATTAAACATAACATTTCACTGGTTGGATGATTTACACGATGAAGGATTGCATTAATAAGATATAAAAAATTAGAGTATCCATTATTGATTGATGAAGGGGATCCAAAGGATATAATGAATTAGTAACTCATCCATAAAAACTCATTTTTCTATATGCAATGGAGGATGAGATTAAGTCATTGATAAATAAACAAACATGGGATTTGGTTGAACTACCCACATATAATAAGGCACTAAAAAAAGAAATGGGCATTAAAATAGAAGAAATATTTATGTGGAAAAGAGTTCAAGGAAAAATATAGGTTAGTGGTTAAAAGATTATATTAGAAAGAAATATTTTCCATTTATGAGATCTTTTGACCTATGGTGAAGATGGTGAATATAGATTCAATCCATTTTTAAGATTAGTGGATATCTTAAACCTAGGGCTTGGGAAGATGGACATAATGATTTATTTTCATCAAGGATACCTCATCAAGGAGATCAACATGAACGAGCCTGATATTTTTACAGTTTCTAGATTATAATAACATTTGGGTCAATTGAATAAGAGCATGTATAGAATGAAACAGGTCCCATAATAGTGGGGCATGAATTTTTAATAATTTAAAGATATTCATTCCTAAAAGGAGACACATACAAAAAAATATTTATACTTCTATATATGTTAGGATATAAAGATAATACAGATGAAGAAGGAGTAATAAACGTCATTTTATAAAAATGTCTTAGGATTTTATCATCAAATTTTGGGAATAAAAATCATTCATGGAAATAATAGGAGGATGCTATTATTCGATGTGTGAGATTCATTTTCTAGAAGAGGATATTGTGACAATAAGAATGAATGAAAATCTAATGGCCTTACCTATGATGATTTTATGGGGTGATAGAGCAGTAGTGACTTACATCAATTCACTAGATGTTTAGGTATATGTTAGATTGTAATCTGTAGTATATATAAAATAGGATGTCTATATCATCATTAGATTTGTAGGAATTAAAATTTGGTATTATCATCAAATAGAGAGAAATTCACTGGAAAATATAGCTTAGGTTTCTAGAGTCCTTCACCACATGGAGGATAATTTACGGAGAAAATATGTGGTGGATAATATTATGGTATGATCAAATGATGGTGGTGATACAAATCACCAGCTTGGTCACATTATTTAAGGAGGGTGTGATCGCTTTATAATGATCATCATCCTTTGAAATTTAAATCATTATCTTTGAAACCAATATGTAATAGTAGAGAAGTAATACCCAATGGATTATGGAAGAATACAAAACTAAATTATCATTTTTCTTCATGTGCCTTTGGTTTCATTCAATAATTTAACATTATATCCATTATTATATCTATATGTTCTGTTTATATTGTGATGTGGTGTCTTAGGCGAGGTTCTCTTCTGTCATCCAAAAATAAAATCATTGGTTTTTTTCTAAATATTTTTCTTCCATGCATGATGTTATGGTGAAGTATCATCTGGTGGGTTTTCCAAAAGCTAGAGATAGACCCAAAAAGTGGAACTAGTGTTCATGGTTAGAGTGATTCTAAAGGATTATACATTGAAGAAGGTGTTTTAGAGCTCAGTTCAAATGTTTCATTAGTCCTTTTTCCTTATTAGAGAATATTTTTTTGTAGTTCCTAAAATCTCATCATATATATTTTGGAAGTAATAGGATTTCACAAGTTTCAAAGGGATGTTTTTTTATGATAGTATTTTTTTTGGGTGGATAAGTTTGATGAAACAAATTTCGAGTTATAGGAGATAAAAATGGTGAATTTTCTTATGTAGATGAACCATGATTCTCCATTTATTTGATCCAAGTTAGAAGGGATGAATGTGGAATCACGGATGAGGCTAGATACGAAATAACATGGGTTTATGAAGATAATACTTTCTTGGAATGTGACATATAATATCTCGGATGTGAAGAAATCATAAAAAACCCATGAATTACCTCGATGATATGTAGGAAAAGATTATAAAAATGAATAATGTGTTCATTAAATACATGTTATTATGAATTAGTATATTAGAATTACTATTTTAAATTGATCATATAAATTAATTCAATGTCAATAAAATTCAGAATGATTTAATGAAGGTAACCTTCATTGACATGATTTGGGAACTGTTATTACTTTATTTGATCTCATAGTCATGGGATGTGATTGTAACTGCTATGAGTAACTCTAAAAGAAATGATGGATTAAAGCTCATATAATTTTGTGACTTGGACTTGAATGAATGAAATATTTAGAAGTATATTTTCGTATCTTTCTAAAATGCATAAAATCTGGAAGGAAGAGGATTTATCAATGTATAGAAATGCCACTATAAGGAGAATGGAATGATAATTCGACCAGGAATTGCTTGATAGATGTTGCTTCCATGTGCTATCATTGTGGGATGAAAGGCCACATTATTAAATATTCTATTGAATAGAGGTATAACTATGAAATATATTCCTATGGAAGGGTATATGTGAATAACACAATAGAAGATATGAGTGGCATGCTCTTCTATGCCACTAGAACATCGGAGTAAAGGGTGATAGGATTCAGATATTTATTCCATGTTATATATGATAAAGGATGAATGGATAACTATATATTTAGGGAATGTATGGGAATGATCACATTATGAAAAAATGTTTTCATATAGTGTGGAAAATAGATATTTCAATCTAGATAAGGAATATAAGAATGTTGAAGTTGAAATATTTGTGTTATATTCTAGGTCATTGGATGAGTCTATTTACCATTGAAAAATTTTATATTGTAGGTTTCTATAAAACATTTGATTATTGTACATGGAGTATATATTATGGATCTATGTCCATTTTATTATTTGTAATGGATGGGATGTTATACCTTAACGGTCTAATAGAAGGAGCATTACATAAATGGGAATAATCATTTTTGAAATTATGGTAATACTGCCTGTAACATCCCAGGTAAATAAAGGATATGAAATTTTCATATTTATTAATATTTTTGAATAAAATATCAATATTGCTTTAAAGTGGATGATATGTTCGATGGCATAACCAACACGCAACAATGAGTTTCTTTAAAATATTACGTTGCACACTAATAATATAATAATATTATTTTAAATGGTAGTCAACACCTAGCCATTGTAATGGAGGGAATGAACAGAACTAACTAAAAAATTATTATATATGTTATTCAAATATTTTTACTTTTATCCAATAAATGTTAGAGACTTAAAATGCAAATGAATCCAATTTTAAGCATAAATCTTCTAAATTTCTTTAAAAGGTCGATTAACCGCCTTTTTATGGAAAAACGTTTTTAAATATACTTTTGACAATTTTATATGTTTTATATGACAAAATAAAATCCTTATTTATAATCTGGACATCAAAATTTACTTTGTGTAAATTTTTGTTATTCGTTCCGATAAAGTTCATTTTTAGTGAAAATATTTTATTTTAATTCAAAACCTTCTTTTAATCTAATTTATTTATATGGATATATTACCTTTTTAATTGGGTTTAAACTGTAGTAAAAATATATTTTTACCATTTAATCCAATGGTGGTAATTGGAATTAATTTCACTCTGAAATTTGACATAAATGAGTGTCAATCTTTTGATAGATATTGTTTCTTAAAAACACATTATTTGATTGGATAACGGGAATTAATTATAAAAATAATTAATGAAACCATTATGTTTTGAATTTGGTAAAATGGGAAAATTTTTTGAATTTGGAATATCAAATATAGCTTAGGGTTAATTTTTGGTATTTTTCTGAAAAACATCGATTTTGATGAATAGTGAAACCACTAAGTGGTAGTTAAAAAACTGATTTTTCATTTAAATGAAATTTTACAACCTCTGTGATTTGAAGTTCAAAACTCTGACATACATGGTTGTCATTAGGAATTAAAATGTGATTCAATGGGATTTAAATAATTTTTTTAGTGAATAGTAACTTTTAAGTTTTATTAATCGTAATTAATGGTAATTAGTGTAATTGAAGGTAAATATATTGATATAATAATATGAAATTACATTGAAACATTTCCTACCCTTATTGGATGAGTCATGGCCGACCAAGAAAATTCATGGGTAAACATGGGGACCCCATGGAGCCACTTGGGTATGAAAATGACATTAATAACTTTTTATTTAATGTTAAAATAAAAATGTCACAAACATGTATCATTTTACTAAAACAAATTTTACATGTGGTTATACAAGTCACATGATTGACTTAAAGTAGTCATTTTAAATTTAAAATAATTCCTACATCATAGTATTTTTTCTATAATTTTTAGACAGTAAATAAATTAATTTATTTATGACACCATGATGATGCAGTGATTACCTCCTTAATGAACGATTTAAATAAAATTAGTAGATAAGGTAAAATCTAAATCTTACCCTTATAAAAAACATATTGTATGGGTGGATCTAAAACCCTTATCACCTTATCCTCGAAATATATAATTGTGGGACCATAAATATCTGAAAATTGTTTTATAATAATGTAACTTTTCAAGACTTTCCATGAGTGACCCTCCTCCCTCTTATAAAAGGCCCCCACCTCTACCTCCTTAATCACACCTCTAAATAAATTGTATAGGACAAACTCTAATCATTTTATCTCTCCACATCCCTCTATTCATCCTAGAAGCCTTCCCTTATGCATAATGCTCTTCAAGAAACCCTTTTGGTTTAAACCAAGGGGAGTTACCCGATTTAATGGTAAAGTCTTCTCTAATGTTCTTTTGTATTATTTTGCTTCTACAACACCCTAAACTCTTTTTATTAATTTATTTTTTAACAAAACCAGTATCTTTAATATACTAGGATGTTTTTATGAGAAGTATTCGAGATACACTTACACACACCTCTGTCTAATGGTTAAAGAACATACTGTTTCCATGGATGGCGAATTACTGCCTCACGAAACGATGATTGTTCTATCTTCTCCTACCACCTCTCATGGTTTCCATTATGATGGAACTATATTAATTTATGATATATATTATATTTATTTCCTCTATATTCTTCTTTATTTTATATTTAATACATACCTTTATGCTTTGCATGTTGTGCAAATGCGATAATTTCATTAGAGGAAGTGTGGACTACCGCCCCCTCAAGTGATGTGACTCGTTCATGCAATACATTGAATGTATAAAGAATTAATTTTATGAACATATGTGAACCAGTTTTAATTCCATTAATGTGTCAAATAAATGAAAGTAGCGTTCATGCGTACGTACGACCTACCGTCACCATGAACGGTGAATTTCATTAATTTTATCTCCAAATGTTATGGGATAGTATAAAACGAATATATACTAGATATATATGATATTTAAGTCATTAATACTATTCTGGAGATGATATACATATAACTACATGGACAATTCTTTTCAAACAAGTTCATTTTTGACTCATGTACCGAACATCGACAAAAATTTCTGAAATGAACTCACATAATTAACTAATTATTATAACATTATAACTTCTGATATGAATTGAATAATAAACATTAAAATAGATCCTTAAGAAATTATAAATAGACCAAAGTTTATTATTCAGGAATATAATGAAACGAACAAGATAAGGCAGACTTGATGTAAGGGATCCAACCTCTCTCTTTCTTTTCAAGTACTCTCTTTTATGTCATTTATTTTATGCTCCATGTTATTATGTTGGATGATTTTATTTTATATTCACCATATTGATTTTTTTCATATTATGAGAGACCCCCTCTTACTCTCCTAAATTCAATTTCATAATTTTTTAGTGGCGTCGTTAGGCTGTCGAGTTTTTGTAAGAGATTTTTCATCTCAGTTTAATTCCCGTGAGATTTATGCAATATTTCCCACTATTTCCTTTTTGTGGTGTGTTTAATTACCATGATTTTATTCTTTTTGTAACATAAATTATGTTATGGGTATTTACATCTTCATTGTATGTCCCTTATTTCATGGGGTGTACGTTTCGAAAGTTACCCAAATCGGTAAGGGAACCTCTCACCCTCCTATTTTTAAAAGACTTATTTGTACTAGGTCTTTTAATTTAAAACTTATTATGTTAGGATATGTTTTTCTATATCCTTATTGATGTAAATTTTATGTCTAAGTGATGAGATACCATTTTCTCTCTCATCAACTCATTTTCTGAATTTTAAAGTGACGTCGTTAGGCTGTCAAAATTTTTTAAGGGAACTTCATTACCCAATTTCAATTATTTGGGTTAAACCTCTACTTCTTGATTTTATTATTCCATGATTATGCATGGAATCTATATGTTTTAATTTCCACAAACCATTATGTGGATATACTATTTTTACACATAATCATCTCATTGATAAATTCTTACGTCATTTATACGAACTTGTATGGGAAATCACAACTCAATCTTATTTCATTGAGCTAAATATCTATGTCATTGGTTTTGTTTTTCCAAGAGTATGTGTGAATGACCTCTGATTGTTTTACACTTTATATCCACTTATATTCGGTGTATTTATACTTGTCACACATAATTATTTCATTGATTTATCCTTGCACTAATGACATGATCTTTGAATGGGATTACGACTCAATTTCTCTTCCTTGAGAAACATCTTGATGATATGCACTTTTATTCTTTTTAAAGTGTATATACAGACCCTTTGACATTCCATATCCATATTCTGTCTATACTAAAGTCATTTAAATGTTTTGAAAATAGTCTACTTTCATGTGGCTTATAATTTAAATGTTCAAAATGGAAAAGGAATCTTTTATTAAAACATTGTTTTAAATGGTTTGAAAGATTTATTCTTATAAAAATTTATCATCCATTTCCATTTTTTAAAAATGTTTTTAACGATTTATTTATATGGAAATGAATGTTTTAAAACCCTTTCAAAAGTTTCGATGTGGTATGGGACACTTTGATTCTAAAATCTCATTTAAATGTCTTATTTTAATATTTTCAAAGTATAATGGGATATTTCTCTCATAGAGTTTTAATGACTTTATTAGATGTTTTTATTTATGATAATATCATGATGTGATCTCTTGTGATTGAAATGTGGAAATTTTATGTTTCTTTTATGCATGTTTTAAGTGTTATGATTATGTTATGGTTCTTGGGAAATGTCTTTGAAATCGGGTGGTTCCATGATAAACTAAGGGTGGGTGAGCCCGAGATAGCTCTCTAATGCATTGGGTAATGTGATGGGGTTAAACGCTAAGGTTTCTCTGAAAAGATTTAGGTAATATACTGTGGTGGGTATTCCAAATGTAACCATGAGGGTTACTCCCTACGTAAGAATGTTTTGAATGCCTCGAGTTACCTTTACGTCTTATGATTTCTAGGAGTTATTCATAAATCTTATGATTTAATGAGGTATGTTAAAGTGAATATGTTTTATTAGTAAAGTATTATTTCATTGATTCTTATGTATACATGGACTAGTGTTTTATTTCCGTATTGTTATAACCCTTACTGAGCTTCTTATGCTCATCCTAAGTTTTTTAAATTTTTTCCACAGGACATAAAGATGAATTGGGTCAAGGATGAGATCAAGGAAAGACATGCTATCTAAAACATGGAACTATACATGTTTCTTTTAAGAGTTTTTATTTTGTTAAAAAATAACTGAAATTGAGTAGAAGTGTCTACTTTTTAATCTTGTGAGATGTAATAGTTATGTCCTAATTCTCTAAAAATATAAACCTGAAAAGATCCTCAATGTGAATTATTCATTTAATTCAAGATTATGTATTGTTTTAAGTCTGGGTCCTTATAGTTGGTATCAATTTTCGGTTTAGATAACTTTAGAGGTTAGGGTATTCTTTAAACATAAGTGACTGTAAGAACCTGGTTCTTAGTTTTGCGGTACGGGCTTCTTCCTTTTCCTTTTCCTTAAGTGTTTTTGAGAAAATATGGAAAATGGTGAAAAATCCTAAATTTTGGAACTACATGGATTGTACATTTCCACACTCTGTGTACTTTTGGCTGTGTTGGGATGAGTAGATAGGGCATGTAGCCATGTCGGCGACGAGGGGTGTAGGAACCGACTACACGCTGTGTATTGGTACCTTACACGCCGTGTAGTCAGTCAGCAGGATTAAATAGTAAGGTGGTGGAGTCGCCGCCAGTTGGGTGACAGTATACACCGTGTACTCAAGAGTACATGTCGTGTACTCATGTTGACTGATGAACAGTGTGGCAGTGCCGCCAGAGGAACCGTTAAATGAAATAAGTACACGACGTGTACTCAATAGTAGACGCCGGGTACATTGTTTTTTCGGCTTAAAATAGGTAGTAGCCTACTCATTTGGAAGAGGAGGCATTTGATCCATTCTAGAGCCAAAGGAGGAGGTCAGACCTTTGAAGATCCATCGGGTGTTCGTCTGGAATCGGTTTCTTCCTTCGACGATCCCATTGGAACCGCACAGGTAAGGGCTTCCACCTCCTTGGCCTCTTCTTACCAATTCGTCTCCTAACAGGGGTTATTTGAGTTTGAACAGTTTGTATTCTTCATCAGATCTACGTCGTTTATGGGCGTTTTGGGAACCGACGTTTGTGTATAATGCTCGTTGGCGTATAACGTAGGTGTATTGGTGTAAATTTCCAACTGTCGTGCGATTTTGTGCATTTTCGTGCCATAAACCCATGTTGGGGTGTCGTGTGGCTGAGGTTGTTGCTATAATAAACCCCTAGAATTGAATTGGTGATTAATTTTGATATTAAAATGCTGTTTGGGATCAGTTCTTGGATCCAGGACCACCTCAGGGGTGCGTTCCTCTGTTTAGCCATTTGGCCAGGATACCCGAGGGTATGTATAAGGCCCCAGCCTTAAACCTTACTTAATCTTGAGTTATTACAAGATTACACATTGAGGATCTTTTCGGGTTTAGAGTTTTAGAGAATTAGATCATAAAACTTGCATTACATTCCACATATAAACAAAGTGGTTACATAAAGATAGTATTCTTCATTTCCATCAATGGAAACACATTTAAAATAAAACATGGATTATTTCTTGACACATCCTTGACTCTATCATCTTATCATGTACCTTTCCCTTGACCTGTGAAAAACATTTCAAAAACTTGGGATGAGCATAAAAACTCAGTATGGGTTATAAAAAAAACATGGAAAGGAAACATGAGTTCATATATACATAAGAATGAAATCATACTTTACCCATAAAACATAGGCACTTTAACATACCTCATAAAATCATGAATAAATCATAGAAATCATAAGACATAAAGGTAACTTGAGGCATTCATAACATTCTTACGTAGGGAGTAACCCTCTTGGTTACGTTTGGAATACCCATCACAGTATATTCCCTAAAATCTTCTCGGAGAAACCTTAACGTTTCACTCCTTCGCATTACCCAATGCATTGGAGAGCTATAACGGGCTCACCCGCCCTTAGTCTATCACGGAACCACCCGTCTTCATAATAATGCCCAAGAACCTCAACATAAACGTATCACATAAAACATGCATAAAGGAAACATAACATTTCCACCATTCAATCACGAGATATCAATACAACACATTGATATAAAAACATTATGAAAACCATTTTCAATACTAAAATAAAAGAAAAGTAAAACATGGTATTTATTTTTCTTTTAAAAAGAAGGTATGGCTTGTAGAGGAAGCCGAAACTCAAATAACGGTCACGACGGCAGAGAAGTCATTGTCGCCGCATACGTACGACAAAAACATTCCCTTTTGTCGTTTAGTAAACGCTTCGTATAAAAAATATTCCTTTTGAATAAATGTAAAAGTCAAAGGGGTTTATACACCGTATAAAAGAAAGTTCTGTATAAAATAAAATATGCCTCAACGAAAGGAGATTGAGACGAAGTCCCATACCTCGTATCCAACTTGACCCGACCGTTCTTTAATCTCCTGAATAATAAACTTGAGTTAATCTCTACTTTCTTATGAATCTTTTTTAAGTTCATTATTCCTTTTATACCATGTTATGAACATCATGTAATCAGTTAAGTTAATAATGTTCATTTTGTCGGTATTTGGTTCTTAAGTCAAAAATAGACTTCTTACACATACATGTTGTTAATTTTTTCAAAGGTTCATTATATCCAGAATGTTATTCATGATTTAGATATCATATATGTCATATATATCTAGTACATACATGAATTTATAATATTACATCACATTTAGAGGTAAGAAATGAAATGCACCGTTCATGGAGACGGTAAGCCGTACGTACGCATGAACGCTACTTCCATTTCTATTTCATATTTTCTGGAATGGAATAATAATGATATAAGAGTATATTATAATTCCAGTATAATAACATATATAATATCATTAACTTTATCCTTTACACATCCCACATATGGTATTAACGAATAAAATCACTTTTAGGGGGCGGTAGTCCGCACTTCCTAAAATGAAGATATCGTGTTTTACCCATAATGGAAACCATAAAGGTATGCCCAAAATGAAAAAAACAGAAGCTTAAGGAAAACATAAACATATTATATATCATATATAAAAATAGTGACATCATAATGGCCACCTTTGAAGGTGTTAAATGAGTGTTGAACAATCATCATTTCGGGAGGCAGAATTTTGCCATCCACGGAAACCGTATGTTCTTTAACCATTTGATGTAGTTGTGTGAGAGTTTAGCTCAAATAAATCTTATAAAAACATCCTAGTATATTGATGATACTGTTTTTGTTACAAAAGAAGTAAATAAAAAGAGTTTAGGGGGTTGGAGAAGAAAAATAAAACAAATGAACATTAGAGAATGAATTACCTTAAAAAGTGTAACTCCTTTTGATTTGAGCCTAAAGGCTTCCTTTGAAAGACTTCTGCCCAAAGGTAATCCTCTAGGATGAGGAGAGGGATGTGGAGAGAGCAAATGGGCAGGGGTTGTCCGAGCCAAAGGCTTGAAGAGTGTGTGAAATGAGGTAGAGGTGGGGGCCTTTTATAAGAGGAGAGGAGGGGCACTTTTGGAAAGTAAAGAAACATTACTTTATTTGAAAATGTGTTTCGGTTTTAAAAGGTCCCACATTGATGGAATTCGTGGATAAGGTGATAAGGGTTCGAAATCCACTCATCCAATTGGGTTTGGACATGTGTAGTTCATATATTTTACATTATCTTTCCATTTTATTTAAATCGTCAAATAATGATGTCATCACTGCATCATTATTATGTCGTAAATAATTTAATTTATTTAATGTCTAAAAATTATGAAACAAATACTATGATATAGGAAATCTTTTTAGCTTTCCAATGACTATTTATAATCAAAATTTGGACTTGTATAACCCCAATTAATAATTGTTTTCGCAAAACATATTATGTTTGTGTCATTTTCACTTTAACATTTAATAAAAAGTAATTTATGTCATTTCCCAACAAAAGTGGATCCATGGGGTCCCCAAGTTGACCCATGGCTTGTCTTGGTCGGCCATGACACAACCAATAAGGTTGGGACATGTGTCTAGGTCATTTTATACTATTAAAGTATTATTTATACCTTAAACTACACTAATTACCACTAATCGCGATTAAAAACATAATAAGTTACTATTCACCAAAAAAATTATTTTAATCTCATTGAACCACATTTTACTTCTTAATGACAACCATGTATGTCGGATTTTCAAAATTCAATACACATTAGTGGTAAACTTTCATTTAACTGAAAAATCAGTTTGCTTGATTACCACTTAGTGTTCTCACTATTCATCAAAAATTGAAGTTTTTCAGAAAATTACCAAAAATTCACTCTAAGCTATATTTGATATTCCGAATTCAAAAATGAAGTCCATTTTACAAAATTCAAATCATATGAGTCACATTAATTAATTTAATAATTAATTCCCGCTGCCAGGGCAAATAGCGTGTTTTTACAAAAAATTAAGTATCAAAAGATTGACACCAGTTTAAGTCTAATTTCAAAGTGAAATTGATTCCAATGACCACCATTGGATAAAATGGTAAAAATATTTTCTAATTTCACTTTAAAACCAATTCAAAATATAATCTAATCATATAAATAAATTAGATCAAAAATAGGTTTTGA
The DNA here is from genome assembly GCA_963277665.1 of Viscum album. Taxonomy (NCBI): domain Eukaryota; kingdom Viridiplantae; phylum Streptophyta; class Magnoliopsida; order Santalales; family Viscaceae; genus Viscum; species Viscum album. The sequence goes on along the minus strand of OY728137.1, from coordinate 685,773,769 downwards.
ATTAAAATGCAACATTTTACACTATTCATAAAAAAATGAACTTTATCAGAAAGGTACCAAAAATTTCCACAAAGTAAATTTTGATGTCCCGATTCTAAAGAAGAGTTATATTTGATCCAATAGAAAGTATAAGAGTGATCAAAACTATATTTAATGACGGTTCACCGTCAAAAGGTGATAAGTGAACCCTTAATGAAAATTAGGGTATAAATTCCTAAAATTGAATTCTTTCCATATTTTAAGCCTTTATCTTTTATTGGATAAATATAAAAACACTTAAAAACATATATAATCATATTTTAGTTATTTCTATCCATTCCCGCCAATACAACGGCTACATGTTAACTAATATTTAAAATAATATTATTTTATTACTAGTGTGCAACGTAAGTTTTCAAAGGAACTCATCGTTGCGTATCGGGTACGCTATCGAACATAGCAACCCCTTTAAAATAGAATTTAATATTTAATTCATAAATATTAATAAATATTAAAATTATTTATTCTTCATTTACCTGGGATGTTACATCCTTCCCCCCTTTAGAAAATTGCGTCCCCGCAATTTATTTACTTATCAAATAAATTGGGGTACTTATCCCTCATTGCATTTTCGGATTCCCATGTTGCCTCTTCAATCATGTGGTTTTTCCACAAAACCTTTACCTGCTTAATCACCTTATTCCGTAACACTTGCTCCCTGTGGTCAAGAATCTGGACCGGTTGTTCCTCATAAGATAGGTTCTCTTCCAGCTGAACTACCTCTTGACTCAAAACATGAGATGGATCTGGCATATACTTTCTCAACATCGAAACGTGAAAAACATTGTGTACCTGAGATAAACTCGGAGGTAAAGCCACTCGGTATGCAACTGATCCAACTCTTTCCAGAATTTCATATGGTCCAATGAACCTTGGACTCAACTTTCCTTTCTTACCAAATCTCATCACACTTTTCCAAGGAGAAACCTTGAGAAAAACATGATCACCTCCCTCGAAAGATAGATCCTTCCTCCGGTTATCCGCATAACTCTTCTGCCTGCTCTGAGCTGTTCTCATGTGCTTCTGAATCAGCTGAACTTTTCTTCATAGGCAGCCACTGAGTCTTCCTCTTGCCTCAATTCCAAGAATTGCTTTTCCATCCTAAGTCGAACAGCCATAGGAAAATACTTCTCAAGAAACATACCTTTGAATTCATCCCAGTCAAGAGCATCAATCTCATCGGCGTCCCTGATATTTTTAACCATAGACCACCACTGATCTGCTTCACCCTCCAAACGGTAAATAGAAAGACTAACCTTTTGACTGTCTGAACACCCCATGACATCAAAAATCTTCTCCAGTGCCTTAATCCACCCTTCAGCTAGCACAGGGTCAGATGATCCTCTGAATGATGGTGGATGTTGCCTCATGAAATGTTCCACCACTGACATGTTCCTCTGCGGTTGATCTGGCTGATCTCGTGCATGGATACCACCACCATTTATAGCCTGAGTCAACTGTGCCATCACTGCAACAAACTGTTCAGTTCCGATTCCGACCATCTCAGGTTGCTGATTTGGAAGGTTATCTTCCTCCTGATGTCGTCCCAACATAGCTGCTTTGTTTCCTCTGCGGAAAACCATTCTGAACATGGAAATATCTTAGGCGAAGCAACATGGTAATCCGTAAATGCTATATCATTTAAATCATATTATAATTTAACACTTTTCTAACGCCTAAAGTTGTCTAAACCGACCTTTGATACCAACTATAAGGCCCCAGCCTTAAACCTTACTTAATCTTGAGTTATTACAAGATTACACATTGAGGATCTTTTCGGGTTTAGAGTTTTAGAGAATTAGATCATAAAACTTGCATTACATTCCACATATAAACAAAGTGGTTACATAAAGATAGTATTCTTCATTTCCATCAATGGAAACACATTTAAAATAAAACATGGATTATTTCTTGACACATCCTTGACTCTATCATCTTATCATGTACCTTTCCCTTGACCTGTGAAAAACATTTCAAAAACTTGGGATGAGCATAAAAACTCAGTATGGGTTATAAAAAAAACATAGAAAGGAAACATGAGTTCATATATACATAAGAATGAAATCATACTTTACCCATAAAACATAGGCACTTTAACATACCTCATAAAATCATGAATAAATCATAGAAATCATAAGACATAAAGGTAACTTGAGGCATTCATAACATTCTTACGTAGGGAGTAACCCTCTTGGTTACGTTTGGAATACCCATCACAGTATATTCCCTAAAATCTCTTCGGAGAAACCTTAACGTTTCACTCCTTCGCGTTACCCAATGCATTGGAGAGCTATAACGGGCTCACCCGCCCTTAGTCTATCACGGAACCACCCGTCTTCATAATAATGCCCAAGAACCTCAACATAAACGTATCACATAAAACATGCATAAAGGAAACATAACATTTCCACCATTCAATCACGAGATATCAATACAACACATTGATATAAAAACATTATGAAAACCATTTTCAATACTAAAATAAAAGAAAAGTAAAACATGGTATTTATTTTTCTTTTAAAAAGAAGGTATGGCTTGTAGAGGAAGCCGAAACTCAAATAACGGTCACGACGGCGGAGAAGTCATTGTCGCCGCATACGTACGACAAAAACATTCCCTTTTGTCGTTTAGTAAATGCTTCGTATAAAAAAGATTCCTTTTGAATAAATGTAAAAGTCAAGGGGTTTTATACACCGTATAAAAGAAAGTTCTGTATAAAATAAAATATGCCTCAACGAAAGGAGATTGAGACGAAGTCCCATACCTCGTATCCGACTTGACCCGACCGTTCTTTAATCTCCTGAATAATAAACTTGAGTTAATCTCTACTTTCTTATGAATCTTTTTTAAGTTCATTATTCCTTTTATACCATGTTATGAACATCATGTAATCAGTTAAGTTAATAATGTTCATTTTGTCGGTATTTGGTTCTTAAGTCAAAAATAGACTTCTTACACATACATGTTGTTAATTTGTTCAAAGGTTCATTATATCCAGAATGGTATTCATGATTTAGATATCATATATGTCATATATATCTAGTACATACATGAATTTATAATATTACATCACATTTAGAGGTAAGAAATGAAATGCACCGTTCATGGAGACGGTAAGCCGTACGTACGCATGAACGCTACTTCCATTTCTATTTCATATTTTCTGGAATGGAATAATAATGATATAAGAGTATATTATAATTCCAGTATAATAACATATATAATATCATTAACTTTATCCTTTACACATCCCACATATGGTATTAACGAATCAAATCACGTTTAGGGGGCGGTAGTCCGCACTTCCTAAAATGAAGATATCGTGTTTTACCCATAATGGAAACCATACAGGTATGCCCAAAATGAAAAAAACAGAAGCTTAAGGAAAACATAAACATATTATATATCATATATAAAAATAGTGACATCATAATGGCCACCTTTGAAGGTGTTAAATGAGTGTTGAACAATCATCGTTTCGGGAGGCAGAATGTCGCCATCCACGGAAACCATATGTTCTTTAACCATTTGATGTAGTTGTGTGAGAGTTTAGCTCAAATAAATCTTATAACAACATCCTAGTATATTGATGATACTGGTGTTGTTACAAAAGAAGTAAATAAAAAGAGTTTAGGGGGTTGGAGAAGCAAAATAAAACAAATGAACATTAGAGAATGAATTACCTTAAAAAGTGTAACTCCTTTTGATTTGAGCCTAAAGGATTCCTTTGAAAGAATTCTGCCCAAAGGTAATCCTCTAGGATGAGGAGAGGGATGTGGAGAGAGCAAATGGGTAGGGGTTGGCCGAGCCAAAGGCTTGAAGAGTGTGTGAAATGAGGTAGAGGTGGGGGCCTCTTATAAGAGGAGAGGAGAGGCACTTTTGGAAAGTAAAGAAACATTACTTTATTTGAAAATGTGTTTCTGTTTTAAAAGGTCCCACATTGATGGAATTCGTGGATAAGGTGATAAGGGTTCTAAATCCACTCATCCAATTGGGTTTGGACATGTGTAGTTCATAGATTTTACATTATCTTTCCATTTTATTTAAATCGTCAAATAATGATGTCATCACTGCATCATTATTATGTCGTAAATAATTTAATTTCTTTAATGTCTAAAAATTATAAAACAAATACTATGATATAGTAAATCTTTTTAGCTTTCCAATGACTATTTATAATCAAAATTTGGACTTGTATAACCCCAATTAAAAATTGTTTTCGCAAAACATATTATGTTTGTGTCATTTTCACTTTAACATTTAATAAAAAGTAATTTATGTCATTTCCCAACAAAAGTGGATCCATGGGGTCCCCAAGTTGACCCATGGCTTGTCTGGGTCGGCCATGACACAACAAATAAGGTTGGGACATGTGTCTAGGTCATTTTATATTATTAAAGTATTATTTATACCTTAAACTACACTAATTACCACTAATCGCGATTAAAAACTTAATAAGTTACTATTCACCAAAAAATTATTTTAATCTCATTGAACCACATTTTAATTCTTAATGACAACCATGTATTTCGGATTTTCAAAATTCAATACACATTAGTGGTAAACTTTCATTTAACTGAAAAATCAGTTTGCTTGATTACCACTTAGTGGTTTCACTATTCATCAAAAATTGAAGTTTTTCAGAAAATTACCAAAAATTCACTCTAAGCTATATTTGATATTCCGAATTCAAAAATGAAGTCCATTTTAAAAAATTCAAATCATATGAGTCACATTAATTAATTTAATAATTAATTCCCGCTGCCAGGGCAAATAGCATGTTTTTACAAAAAATTAAGTATCAAAAGATTGACACCAGTTTAAGTCTAATTTCAAAGTGAAATTGATTCCAATGACCACCATTGGATAAAATGGTAAAAATATTTTCTAATTTCACTTTAAAACCAATTCAAAATATAATCTAATCATATAAATAAATTAGATCAAAAATAGGTTTTGAATTAAAATGCAACATTTTACACTATTCATAAAAAAATGAACTTTATCAGAAAGGTACCAAAAATTTCCACAAAGTAAATTTTGATGTCCCGATTCTAAATAAGAGTTATATTTGATCCAATAGAAAGTATAAGAGTGATCAAAACTATATTTAATGACGGTTCGCCGTCAAAAGGTGATAAGTGAACCCTTAATGAAAATTAGGGTATAAATTCCTAAAATTGAATTCTTTCCATATTTTAAGCCTTTATCTTTTATTGGATAAATATAAAAACACTTAAAAACATATATAATCATATTTTAGTTATTTCTATCCATTCCCGCCAATACAACGGCTACATGTTAACTAATATTTAAAATAATATTATTTTATTACTAGTGTGCAACGTAAGTTTTCAAAGGAACTCATCGTTGCGTATCGGGTACGCTATCGAACATAACAACCCCTTTAAAATAGAATTTAATATTTAATTCATAAATATTAATAAATATTAAAATTATTTATTCTTCATTTACCTGGGATGTTACAGTATGCCGTGTTTAAATTATGTATTAATTTTTCCTTTAGTGGAATTGTATGTAAAGTTCATGTTTATATGTAGGGCATGGCATGGTTACTTATGCATGAGGGTGGTGTTCTACTATATCCTGAGGGTGTGACTGTATTAGCCTGAGGGCGACGTTCTATTTCACCTGAGGGAAACCTTTCGTGCCTGAGGACTTGACTTATGTGCCTGCGGGTGATATTTCCTACGCCTGAGGGAAATTTCTGTTACACCTGAGGGAAATACCTACTTGTTGGATTCTGTATAGCCTACGAGAAATCCTGAGGGCGTGGTTTACTATTTTAGCCTGGGGGCATGGTACTGGTTTCCCTGAGGGCTTGGTGCTGTTGAGCACAAAAATGTTACTAAATTAAAGGAATTAAATGAATAATAAAATGGAAATTTTCCTGTTAAGTTAGTTACTTTTGAGTACTGCTTACATTATTGCATTTTACTACTGCAGACTATTGTTGCATGTTTGCACGCATTTGGGCATGATCCTTTGGTGGGTGCCTACTAAGATATATTTATCACACCCTGTTTGGGTCATGCTTTTCGGCCCAAACAGATTATGTTTATGCAGGTGTAGATAGGGGCAAGTGTCCCCATACAGGTACTTGACTGTTGCTGAGGAGTTGGAGGGAATGGGACCAAGACTAGCCTTGCGATACCACTGCCAGCTGTTTTTCTTGTTTTGTAGTACTCAGTATTTTGTTGTACTGTATCGATGTATAACATGTTATGGATATTTTTTTAGAACTTGAAACATGTAGCATCATCATTTATCTACTATTGGTTATATCCACTCCTGTAGTTTATTTCAGTTGTGTATGGTTTACTGCTTCTGCTGTTGTTTTATGTTTTAATTAAATTCTGATGCACTACAGTTTGACAAATGAGGGAATAGTTTCACCACTATCAGACTTGGGCCCTCGCTGCTAGTCGGCAACCACTATCATTTGGGGAAATGCGCTTGAGGTCATGTGGCGAACCAGGTTTGGGGCACCCGTTGAGTGGCACCCGGGTCCGGGATGTTACAAAGTGGTATCAAAGGAGTTCTTTTTGTTGACTTACTATTTTAAGACGTAGTCAGGGATAGGATGAATGGTAGTTGGTAATAAGCTGTGCCGAGGCGTAGCTAACCCGTGTATAGGGAAAATCCAGTCTACCTCATGTTTCAATTTTATTGCTTTTTCAATTTACAGTTGATTTTATTTCACCGTTGGGAGAGGCACTTGAGATTGTGCTGTTTATAATTTATCTATGGGTTATATTTTTTTGCAACCCAATGAGATGAGTTTATGTCGTCTCATGCATAATATAGGCACATGCTAGATATCACATGCAATGCATAGTTTCCATGCCATGTAGGTGCATTAGAAATTCGCATGTTTGTTTGTGATAGTTGTTGTGCTAGAAAAGCATGATGTTGTGATAGATGCTTGATAAATACCTATTTGTGATATGGTATTTTTGTTTGAGCCTGTATATAAAATAGACGCCAAACTTCAGTTTTTGGGGAGTATGGGTCCCCATTGACCGGAAATTGGTGGATCATTAGCTTTTTATTGTTTATAACACAGATAAGATGTCAAAAGTTTATTCGTGGGGAGTATGGGCCCCCACGGATCGGAATTTGACACATAGGTGTTGGTTTCAGTATTTTCTGGGTTCTGGGGAAGTTTATGAGGCATACTGTCTGGACACCCAGTATACACGCCTTGTAGTATTTTTATACACGTTGTGTATGTTCTTCTGTTCGGGAAGAGAAATAAAACTTTTGAGTACATGCTGTGTACCCTAAGTAAATGCCATGTAGTCTCTTCCCATGTCACAAACCGTATGGGCGGCGACACGAGGTAGGGAAATTCTTGGGTAAAACACGCCATGTACCGAATGGACATGCCGTGTAGTGCTGACCCGGAGTCCGGCCGTGTAACTAACAACACGGGTCGGTGAACTCTTGTACAGAACACGTTGTGTCAATGATGAACACGCCGTGTAGTGTGGCCTGGGGACGTGGCCATGTAACGAACAACACGGGTCAGTGTCACCTATCCCTGAACATGTCGTGTACCTATGGGACACGCCGTGTAGTCTTTTCTGAGGAAACACTGTGTGGAGTTAGCCGTGTGGCTGGGAAATGGGGTGTTTTACACGCCGTGTACGGGTGTAACACGGAGTGTAGTGTCAAGCCGAATAGTCAGCCGTGGCACAGACGACACGGGCAGTTGGAAAATAACACCGTACATGCCGTGTATATATTATAAACGTCGTGTAGTTTTTTTTCAACGGAAGCTGTGTGGCTTAGCTGTGTGTAAGGACCCGGGCAGGGAAAGGGAAATCAAGTACACGCCGTGTAGTCCGTGTACAAGCGGTGTAGTCTTGTTTTCCAATTTTATTTGAAATTCCTTCTTCCTCTTGTTACTTTGTGGTTCCTTCGCTTTCAGCCTTAATAATATTGAATATGAGGCGTGCTTCTGACCCTGTACTGTCATGCTGCCTAGATGACCGTGAGTTGTTCTCCAGGAGAGCGGCGACGATTATACTTCAGAGATGGTGAGCCATGGGCTACCAGTTGATCCTCCAGCAGAGCCAGATGCGGCGCCAGCTGCTATACCGAACAGAGGCGTAGAGGCACAGTTCTATGAAGACTTTATGCGGTTCATGCAGACCATTCAGGGAGAACCGCATGCTGCCATATCTATGGCCGAGGTAACACGTATCTTTCAGCAGCAACATCCACCTACATTTTCAGGGGATGGCGGATCATAGGCTGTGGAGTCTTGGTTGAGGTCGATGTATACTATTTTCGAGCATCTTGAGATGCTTCCAGGGAGGAGGGTCAACCTTGTCACTTACATGCTGCGTGATTCCATCAAGAGGTGGTGGGATGTTACCACCCAGTTAGAGAATCACAGAGACATGGCGTGGGAAGATTTTCATGCAGTCTTCTATGACTTCTTCATTCCTGAGATGCTGAGGGTAGATAGAGCTCGAGAGTTCATGAATCTGTTGTAGGGCGCTATGTCGGTGATGGAATATTCTGCACACTTCACTGAGCTTCAGTGTTTTGCACTCGTGCTAGTGGGTGATGAGACATTGAGAGCCATACGTTTTGAGGATGGTCTTCGGTATGACATCCGAGCGCTGGTAAATGTTTTCAGGTTGCCTATTGTACACGCTATTGTGAACCAGGCTCTGATTACAGAGAGGAACCTACGGGAATCTAGTGGTGTGGGACAGGGCAGTTCAGCACCAGTTACTGGTACTATTACAACTGGAAAGAGGATGAGACATATGGACTTCTCTCAAGGTGGCAGTACCATCCAGGCAGCATCTTCAGGTGGCCCGATCAGGTGCTACCAGTGTGGTAGAGAGGGGCACAAGAGGCCGCAGTGTCCACGAGACCCAGTGGAGTGCCGAGATTGCTGCAAGATGGGTCATCTGCAGCGCTTTTGTAGGGCGTTTCCACCAGTGGCTAGTGAGAGGGGTTATGTGCAGACTGCGCATGCGGGAGCAGGACCAGTGGCTTCTTACCAGTCGTGGAACTTGAATACATCAGGGCGTACAGGCCGAGATGGTGGTCGTGGCCATGGTATCCAGACACTAGGATCTAAGAGGCAGTAGGACGGGACAGCTCAGGGTAGCCAGGCTATGTCGCAGGGCCGCGACACTGGGCAGGCATATGTAGTGCAACAGACCCAGCGGAAGCAGGATCCCGGACCTTCTACAGTCATAGGTACTATTTTAGTATCTTCTATCTTATCTTCATTTTTTTTGATACGGGTGGTACACATTGTTTTGTATCTGTACCTGTTGTGGAGATCCTTGGACTTGATGTTTCTTTTTCTTCGGATATCATGCCGCTAGACACTCTGTTGGGGACTAGGACGGCAGGTGTGAGTCAGTGTGAGGAGTGACCCTTGAGGTTTTAGGGTGTCACTCTCTTTGGGACCTCTATGTCTTAGAGATGACGATCTATGACGTCATTCTCGGGATGGACCGGTTGGTTCCCTTTCAAGCCATTGTAGACTGCTCTCGTCGCAGGGTGCGTTTCACGTCACCAGAGGACGGAGAGTTTCTATACAAGGGAGAATGGGATGTTCAGGCGAGTTGAGATGGACCAGAGCATCATGGGTGAGGTGGAGTCATAGCCCAGATTGTGTGTTTATATCTGGATGACCATGGGAATTGTGAGATGGATTTACCTCCAGTGGTTGATCGTTTTAGGGATGACTTCTCGGACGACTTTTCAGGTCTACCTCTGGTGTGTTAGGTGTATTTCTCTATCAAGCTTGTTCCAGGATCAACATCGGTGTCCATTCCTCCTTATAGGATGGCCACGCCTGAGTTTCAGGAGCTCAAGAGGCAGTTAGAGGAGTTACAGTCAAAGGGCTTTATCCGACCCAGTACTTCTCCTTGGGGTTCTCCAATCCTTTTTGTGAAGAAGGAGGATGGTACCCTTAGACTTTGTGTGGATTATCGGAAGCTGAACAAGTTGATGGTTAAGAATCGATATCCCTTGCTGATGATAGATGATCTGTTTGATCAGCTTCGTGGAGCATGAGTGTTCTCCAAGATTGACTTGAGATCTGGATATCATCAGCTGCGCATGAGACCATCAGATATACCGCTTACAGCTTTTCGGAGCAGATATGGTCTGTACGAGTACTTGGTTATATCGTTCGGACTGATGAACACGCCATTAGTTTTCATGGCTCTGATGAATCGTGTGTTCCATCCGTATCTTGATTCTTTTGTGGTAGTATTCATGGAAGACATCTTGGGGTATTCTCACACTAGACACGACCATGCCACCCATCTTGAGATCGTATTGAGTACACTGAGAGATCATCGGTTATATGCTAAGCTCTCAATGTGACACTTTTGGATGGACCAGATTCACTTCCTCGGTCACATCATCTCAGAGGCAAGAGTTGTAGTAGACCCAGAAAAGGTGAGGGCAGTAGTTTCCCGGGAGTATCCTAAGAACGTGTTTGAGATACGGAGTTTCATAGGGCTACCTAGTTACTAAATATGCTTCATACGGGACTTCTCCTGCTTAGCAGCACCATTTACAGGACTTACTAAGAAGGGTGTGAAGTTTGTTTGGTCAGAAGCTTGCGAGTTAGCTTTTCAGGACCTGAAAGGAAGGTTGACATCAGCACCGATCCTGATACTCCCAGAATAGGGGAAGAGCTATACGGTTTATTGTGACACATCATGTATTATGCTGGGAGGAGTGCTGATGCAGGTTGATCGAGTCGTTGCGTATGGGTCTCGGCAATTGAGGCCACCTGAGAGGAATTACCCGACACATGATCTCGAGTTGGCTACAGTTTTGCATGCGTTGCTCTGTTGGAAAGATTATCTATTTAGAGAGAATTTTTTGGTTTTCACCAACCAAAAAACCCTCAAGTATATCTTTACTCAGCGTGACCTAAATCTAAGGCAGAGAAGGTGGGTTGAGTACCTACAGTCCTTCGATTTTGAGCTTGCCTATACACCCGGTAAAGGTAATACATTACCTGATACACTGAGCAGTTAGACTCTGATACAGGTAGTGTAGGAGGCTAGTAGTGAGTGGAAACTCATTGCTTTGTTCTCTGAGATGCATCTAGAGGTGCATGACAGTCATGGGGAGACTTACCTTTCATCTTTAGCTGTGAATTCTTTTCTCCTGGACAAAGTGAGGATGAAACAGCTATATGGTTTAGAAGGCCTAGTTCTACCAGAGTCGGTGGAAAGTGAGGACCCTCCTCCCGGTTGGACGATAGGCGATGATGAGGTTTTGTGTTTGCATGGACGAGTGTGGGTTCCAGAGGATATACGCGAGGACCTGATGCTGATGTTTCATGCTTCATCTTGGGCAGTTCATCCTAGGGTTACCAAGATGTAACGTGACTTGAGGCGTCAGTACTGGTGGCCGGGTATGAAGAGAGATGTAGCTGGTTTTGTTACGAGGTGTTCCACCTATCAGCAGGTGAAGGCAGAGCACCAGAGGCCAGCTGGGCTATTACAACAGTTGCCCATTCCCGAGTGGAAATGGGATGATTTCGCGATGGATTTCGTGACAGGATTACCGAGGTCACCTCGAGGAAATGACGTCATGTGGGTTGTTGTGGATAGACTCATGAAGGTAGCACACTTCTTACCGATCAAGGAGACCTTCAGTGTGAACGAGCTCGGAAGGATATATATCTGAGAGACTGTACGTCTTCATGGGGTCCTTATTTCTATAGTTTCTGATAGGGACGCCCGCTTTACGTCTCGTTTATGGTAGAGTTTTTAGAGGGCTCTGGGTACACAGGTGCTTCTGAGCACATCATACCACCCTTAGACCGATGGCCAGTCAGAGCGTACGATATAGGTGCTAGAGGACATGCTACGCGCATGCGTCCGAGACTTTGGGTGCTCTTGGGAGAAGCATATACCCTTAGTCGAGTTTGACTATAACAATAGTTTTCAGGCGACTATTGACTTGGAACCATATGAGGCTTTATATGGTAGGCCATGCCGATCACCTTTGTGCTGGTTAGAGGCAGGTGAGGCAGCTTTACTGGGCCCACAGCTCGTGCAGGAGACATCTGACCAGGTCCTGTTGATTCGGAAGCGGATGGCTACCGCACAGTCTCATCATAAGTCTTATGCTGATCGCCGTAGATGACTTTTGGAGTTCATGGTTAGGGATCAGGTTTTCTTGTGTGTTTCGCCGAGGTTGGGACACAAGCGGATCATGAGACATGGTAAGCTTTCACCGAGGTATGTGGGGCCATTTGAGATTCTGCAGAGAGTCGGGTTGGTTGCCTATCGGTTGTAGTTACCGCAGCGGTACCGATCCATGCACAACGCCATCCACGTGTCTCAGTTGCATCACTATCATTCAGACCCATCTCACATCTTTCAGCCTGAGGAGGATGAGCTAGAGGCTGATGTTCCCTTGGAGGAGCATCCAATTCGTACCATTGACAAGAGCACAAAGGTTCTCTAAGGCTGGTCATTTCCTCTCGTACGGGTACTATGGCAGCATGGCCGAGTCTAGGACGAGACCTTGGAGCGGGAGGCCGACGTACGTGCTCAGTGGCCAGAGTTGTTCTGAGATTTATCTTCTCCACCCTTGGAAGGGAAATTCGGGGATGAATTTCTATAAGGGGGGAAGTTTGTAAGAACCTGGTTCTTAGTTTTTAGGTACGGTCTTCTTCCTTTTCCTTTTCCTTAAGTGTTTATGAGAAAATATGGAAAATGGGGGAAATCCTAAATTTTGGAACTACACGCCATGTACTTTTCCACACGCCGTGAAATTTTGGCCGTGTTGGGATGAGTACACAGGGCATGTAGCCATGTTGGCGACGAGGGGTGTAGGAACCGACTACACATCGTGTAGTGGTACCTTATACGTCGTGTAGTCATTCAGTGGGGTTAAACAATAAGGTGGTGGAGTTGCCGCCAACTGGGCGACAGTACACACCGTGTACTCGGGAGTACATGTCGTGTACTCATGTCGACGGATGAACAATGTGGCTGTGCCGCCAGAGGAATAGTTCAATGAAAGAAGTACAGGTCGTGTACTCATAAGTACACACTGTGTACCTTGTTTTTTCAACTTAAAATAGTCAGTAGCCACCCCATTTGGAAGAGGAGGCATATTAGCCATTTTGGAGCCAAAGGAGGAAGCCAGACATTTGAAGATCCTCCGGGTGTTCGTCTGGAATCGATTTCTGCCTCAGATGATCCTGTTAGAACTACACGGGTAAGGGCCTCCACCTCCTTGGCCGCTTCTTAGCCATTCTTCTCCTTACAGGAGTTATTTGAGTTTGAACAGTTTGTCTTCTTCATCATATCTACGCCGTTCTTGGGCATTTCGGGAACTGACGTTCGTGTATAACGCTCATTGGCGTATAAGGTAAGTGTCTTTGTGTAAATTTCCAACTATCGTGCGTTTTGTGCGTTTTCATGCCACAAACCCATGTTGGGGTGTCGTGTGGCTGACGCCATTGCTATACTAAACACCTAGAATTGAATAGGTGATTAATTGTGATATTAAATGCTATTTGGGATCAATGCTTGGATCCAGGACCACCCCGGGGGTGCGTTCCTCTGTTTAGCCGTTTGGCCAGGATACCCGAGGTTATGCCATGTTTAAATTATGCATTACTTTTTCCTTGAGAGGAATTGTACGTAAAGTGCATGTTTATATGTTAGGAATGGCCCGGTTACGTATTCCTGAGGGTGGTGTTTTACTATAGCCTGAGGGCGTGACAGTATTAGCATGAGGACGATGTTCTATTTCGCCTGAGGGAAACCTTTCGTGCCTGAGGGCGACACTACTTACGCTTGAGGGCAATTTCTATTACGCCTGAGGGAAATACCTGTTGGTTTAATTCTTTATATCCTGAGGGAAATCTTGTGGTTTACTATTTTAGCCTGAGGGTGCGGTACTAGTTGGCATGAGGGGTTGGGGCTGTTGAGCACAAAAAATTTACTAAATCAAAAGAATTAAATGAATAATAAAATGGAAATTTGACTGTTAAGTTAGTTACTTTTGAGTACTGCTTACTTTATTGCATTTTACTACTACACACTATTGTTGCATGTTTGCACGCAGTTGGACATAGGCCTTTGGTGGGTGCCTACTGAGATATATTTCTCAAACCCTGTTTGGGTCACGCTTTTTGGCCCAAACAGATTACATTTCTGCAGGTGTAGATAGGGGAAAGAGTCCCTATAAAGGTACTTGACTATTGCTGAGGAGTAGGAGGGCATGGGACCGAGCCTAGGCTCGCGATGCCGTTGCCAGATGTTTTTCTTGTTTTGCTGTAATCAGTATTTTGTTGTACTGTATCGACATATAACATGTTCTGGCTGTTTTCTTAGAACTAGAAACATGTAGCATCATCATTTATCTACTATTGGTTATATCCACTGTTGTAGTTTATTTCAGTTGTGTATGGTTTACTACTTTCACTGTTGTTGTATGTTTTTATTAAATTATGTCATGCTAATCTTTGACAAATGAGGGAATAGTTTCCCCACTATCATACCTGCGCCCTCGCTGCTAGTCGGCAGCCTCTGGTGTTTAAGGAAATGCGCTTGCGGTCATGTGGAGAATCGGGTTCGGGGCACCCATTGGGTGGAACCCGGGTCCGGGACATTACAGTGACATTACCATAATGTCTAGGATTTCAGAAAGATTCATAGTTTTTAGATAAAGTGAATGAGTAAGTATATCATAGTGTTTATCTTCCTCATTAGTACATGATAAATTTTTTGATATACTCACACTGACATTTTTGGTTTTAGTAAATGGATGGATCAAGAAGGAACCAAAGTGACAATGGGTTTGAAGGAAACTGTGGTGGTTCTCTGATTAAGAGACTAGAAGAAATGGTGGATTCAATGAGGAATCTCATTGTTATACTAAAACAACTATCAAGGAGTCTTTATTATCCACTTGAACCTTGGGGATTTCTTTGATGCATCATGTACAAGAGAACCAACTCGATGTGTAATTTCAGGTAATAATTATAATGGTAACCATTAGGGTTTATATGATCCATAATTTTGAGGTAATTATGGGTTACTATATGTTATGATGGAAAATGAAAGGAATGAGATAAAATTGAGGTTAAATTATGTTATGGTAATTTCTAAAGATTTTATCTCTTTTTGGAGAATGTTTTAAGAATTATATAGTTTTGTAAAAAGGACAACACATAGATCATGTGAAAACTCGTCATATCGGACAATGCTGTGAGAATTGAACCCACAACCAAAGTGCGACTGGTATTTAGTGCCTACCACTGGACTACATGAAGTCCCTGGTTAGTATGAAAAATTCTTTTTAGTTAGATGATTTTTTGAATCAAGAGTAAGTTGATTTTGGGTTATCTATGGAAATGATTAACCTATCCTGGAGGATATGTTATTAGGAAACTTACTTTTCAATACGAGACTTTAAGAGAAGCTGATGTTATTTGGAGATAAATGTTAAGATTTATCATGGAAGACTATTTGATTAAATCCTTCAGAGATTTGAGTTTTCTATTAGTTTTCGTTACTTTAAAGAATTTTATGGATAGATTTTTATTTAATGTTCTTTGTTGAACTTTGGGTATTTTATGACAAATTTTGGAGATTAAGAATGGATTTTTGTTATAAAGGATTATCTGTTTCGGGGATTATCTGATCTCATACAAATAATTTTTTGGTTTTGGTTTTGATCTAAAGACATAGGAAATATATAGTTCTCTTTTTTGGATTAAGTGATTCTCTAGAAGTTGATTATAGTTCTCTTAATGTGAACAAGTCATCCTAAATACTCGTCTTTTGGAGAAAGAAATGAGTTTGTGTAAGAAATCCAATAAGAGAAGAAAGTCTACATGACAAGTAAGTATGTTTCCATAGGATTTAGTAAAGCTCATAAATAAATTTCTCAATGAAAAGTAACTTAAATAAAAAATGTTGTCTCTTAACTTTTCTAATTGAGGAATCAAATACCATTTAACCCATCAAAATTTTGTTATTTTCTTGGGGTTAACTGTCTCCTAATCATGTTATTTATCACTCTCCATCAGAACATGACCCTTTGTTTTCTCTTCCATGTCCATGTTTTCCAACATGGAATCCTATTATGGGTTAAATCAGGTGACCTTTGTACTTCCCTATCTTTCTATTAAAGTGACAGTTTTACGGTCTCTTGTTCCGATGTGGGACTTTCAATGAAGTTTCTGAGCCCAATTTTAAAATTTCAAGGATGCAATTCCTAAAAGGGAGGAAGGATGTAACATCCTAGGTAAGTAAAGGATACCTAATTTTCATATTTATTAATATTTGTGAATAAAATATCAATATTACTTTAAAGGGGATGCTATGTTTGATGGCGTACCCAACACGCAACAACGAGTTTCTTTGAAATCTTACGTTGCACACTAATAATATAATAATATTATTTTAAATGGTAGTCAACACCTAGCCATTGTAATGGCTGGAATGAACAGAACTAACTAAAAATTTATTATATATGTTTGTCAAATATTTTTACTTTTATCCAAAAAAATGTTTGAGGCTTAAAATGAAAATGAATCCAATTTTAAGCATAAATCTTCTAATATTCATTAAAAGATCGATTAACCACCTTTTGATGGAGAACGCCTTTTAAATATACTTTTGAAAATTTTATATGTTTTATTTGACATAATTAAATCCTTCTTTAGAATCTGAACATCAAAATTTACTTTGTGTAAATTTATGTTATTTTTCCCGATAATGTTCATTTTTAGTGAAAATGTTGTATTTTAATTCAAAACCTCCTTTTAATATAATTTATTTATATGGATAGATTAACTTTTTAATTAGGTTAAAATTTTAGTTAAATTATATTTTTACAATTTAATCCAATGGCGGTAATTAGAATTAATTTCATTTTGAAATCGGACATAAACGAGTGTCAATATTTTGATAGATATTGTTTCTTAAAAACACGTTATTTGTTTTGACTGCAGGAATTAATTATAAAAATAATTAATGCAACCTTTATGTTTTGAATCTGGTAAAATTTACTTCATTTTTTAATTTGAAATATCAAATATAGCATAGGGTAAATTTTTTGTATTTTTCTGAAAAACATCGATTTTTCATTAATAGTGAAACCACTAAGTGGTAGTTAAAAAATAGATTTTTCATTAAAATAAAATTTGACCACCTCTGTGATTTTAATTTTTAAAATCCGATATACATGGTTGTCATTAGGAAGTAAAATGTTGTTCAATGGGATTAAAATAATTTTTTTGGTGAATAGTAACTTTTAAGTTTTATTAATCGCGATTAAAGGTAATTAGCACAATTTAAGGTAAATATAATGATATAATAATATGAAATTACCTTTACACATGTCCTACCCTTATTTTATTAGTCATGCCCGACCAAGACAATCCATGGGTCAACTTGGGGACTCCATGGAGCCACTTGGGTAAGAAAATGACATTAATAAATTTTTATTTAAAGTTAAAATCAAAATGTCACAAACATGTATCGTTTTACTAAAAGAATTTTTACATGGGGTTATACAAGTCATAATTTTGTTTGTAAATAGTATTTGGAAATATAAGAAGATTATTTACATCATAGTATTTTTTTATAATTTTTATATATTAAATAAATTAATTTATTTATGACACCATGATGATCTAGTGATTACTTCATTAATGAACTATATAAATAAAATGAGATGATAAGGTATAATATGAGACATAAACTTTTTAAAAACATATTGTATGGGTGGATTTAGAACCCTTATCACCTTATCCTAGAAATATATAATTTTGGGACTTTTAATATCTGAAAATCATTTTACAATAATGTAACTTTTTAAGACATTCCAAGAGTGCCCCTCCTCCCTCTTATAAAAGGCCCCCACCTCTACCTCCATACCCACACCAATCAAGACATTGTCTTGGCCAATCTCTGCTCATTTTATCTCTCCACATCCCTATATTCATCCTATCTTCCTTACATTAGGCAAAAAGCTCTTCAAGAATCCATTTTGGTTCAAACCAATGGGAGTTACCCAATTTAAAGGTAAAGTCTTCTCTAATGTTCTTTTGTATTATTTTGCTTCTCCAACCCCCTAAACTATTTTTATTCCTTTCTGTTGTAACAAAACCAGTATATTAAATATATTATAATGTTTTTATGAGAATTATTCGATCTATACTTACACACACCTCCATCTAATGGTTAAAGAACATACTATTTCTGTGGATGGAGAATTACTACCTCACGAAACGATGATAGTTCTATCTTCTCCTACCACTTCTCATGGTGGCCATTATGATGGAAATATATTTATTTATGATATATAATATATTTATTTCCCCTCTATTATCCTGTATTTTATATTTAATACATACCTTTATGCTTTGCATGTGGTGAAAATGCGATAATTTAATTTGAGGAAGTGTGGACTACCGCCCCCTCAAGTGCTGTGACTCGTTCATGAAATACATGGAATGTATAAAGAATTAAATTTATGAACTAATGTGACCTATAAAACATATATATTATACTGTAATTATAATATATATATATATATCTCTATCATTATTTTTAATTCGATTAATGTTCCAATGAAATGAAAGTAGAGTTCATGCGTACGTACGGCCTACTATCTCCAAGAATGGTGCATTTCATTTATTTTTTATCTCCAACTGTAATGTAATAGTATAAAATTAATATATACTGGATATATATGATATTTAAATCATTAATACTATTCTAGAGACTATGTACTTATAACTACATGGCCAATTCTTTTCAAACAAGTTCATTTTTGACTCATGTACCAAACATCGACAAAAATGTCTGATATGAACTCGCATAATTAACTAATTATTATAACATTATAACATGTGATATTATTTGAATAATAAAATTTAATGGATTTCCTTAAGAAATTATAAATTGACATAAGTTTATTATTCAGGAATATAAAGAAACAAACAAGACAAGCCAGACTTGATTTAAGGGATCGAACCTCTCTCTTTCTTTTCAAGTACTCTCTTTTATGTCATTTATTTTATGCTCCATGTTATTATGTTGGAGGATTTTATTTTATATTCACCATACTATAATTTGTATTTTCATATTATGAGAGAACCCTTTTACTCTCATCAATTCATTTTATTTATTTTTAAGTGGCGATGTTAGGCTTCCGTGTTTTTGTAAGGGATTTTTCATCTCACTTTTATTCCCGTGAGATTTATGCAACATTTTCCACTATTTCCATTTTTGTGGTGTGTGTACTGCCCATGATTGTATTATTTGTGTAATATAATTTATGTTATGTGTATTTACATCTTTATTTTATGACCTTTCATTCATGGGGTGTACGTTTCAAAAGTTACCCAAATCGGTAAGGGAACCTTTCACCGTCCTATTTTTAAAAGACTTATTTGTACTTGGTCTTTTAATTTACATCTTATTATGTTGGGAAATGTTCTTATATATCCTTATTGATGTAAATTATATGTCGGAGTTATGATATACCATTTTCTCTCTCATCAACTCATTTTCTGATTTTTAAAGTGACGTCGTTAGGCTGTCGAATTTTTGTGAGGGAACTTTATTACCCAATTTAAATTATTTTGGTTAAACCTCTACTTCTTGATTTTATTATTCCAAGATTATGTGTGTATTTTCTAAGATTTAATTTCCACAAACCATTTTGTGGATATCCTTTTTTTACACATAATCATCTCATTGATAAATTCTTACGTCATTTATACGAACTTGTATGGGAAATTACAACTCAATATCATTTCATTGAGTTAAATATCTATGTCATTGGTTTTGTTTTTCCAAGAGTATGTGTGGATGACTTCTGATTTTTTTACACTTGATATCCACTTATATTGGGTGTATTTATAGTTTTCACACATTATTATTTCACTGATTTATCCTTGCACTAATGACATGATCTTTGAATGGGATTACGTCTTAATTTCTCTTACTTGAGACACATCTTGATGATATGCACTTTTATTATTTTTAAACTGTATATACATACCCTTTTACATTCCATATTCATATTATGTCTATACTAAAGTCATTTAAATGTTTTGAAAATGGTCTACTTTCATGTGGCTTATAATTTAAATCTTTAAAATGGAAAAGGACTCTTTTATTAAAACATTGTTTTAAATGGGTTTAAAGATTTATTCTTTTAAAAATTTATCATCCATGTGCATGATTTAAAAATGGTTTAAATGATTTTTTTATATGGACATGAATTTTTTAAAACCATTTCAAAAGTTTCGATGTGGTATGGGACACTTTGATTCTAAAATCACTTTTAAATGTCTTCTTTTAATATTTTCAAATTATAAACGGGTATTTCTCTCATAAAGTTCTAATGATTTTATTAGATGTTTTTATTTATAATAATATCATGATGTGATATCTTTTGATTGAAATGTGGAAATTTTTTGTTTCTTTTATGCATGTTTTAAGTGTTATGATTATGTTATTGTTCTTGGGAAATTTCTATGAAATCGGGTGGTTCCATTATAAAAAAAGGGCGGGTGAGCCCGAGATAGCTCTCCAATGAATTGGGTAACGCAAAGGGGTTAAACGCTAAGGTTTATCCGAAGATATTTAGGGAATATACTGTGATGGGTATTCCAAACACAACCATTAGGGTTACTCCATACGTAAGAATGTTATTAATGCCTCAAGTTACCTTTATGTCTTATGATTTCTATGAGTTATTCATAGATATTATGATTTAATGAGGTATGTTAAAGTGATTATGTTTTATGAGTAAAGTATGATTTCATTGATTCATATGTATACATGGAATAGTGTTTTATTTCCGTATTGTTATAACCCTTAATGATCTTTTTATGCTCATCCCATGTTTTTGAAATGTTTTCCACAGGACTTAAAGATGAATTGGGTGAAGGATGGGATCAATGTTAGACATGCTATCTAAAACGTGGAACTAGACATGTTTCTTTTAAGAGTTTTTATTTTATGAAAAAAATGGAAACTGAGTAGAAGTGTCTACTTTGTAATATTGCGAGATGTAATAGTTATGTCCTAATTCTCTAAAACCCTAAACCTGAAAAGATCCTCAATGTGGATTATTCATTTAATTCAAGATTATGTTATGTTTTATGTCTGGGTCCTTATGCTGCCTTAGCCATCTCACTAAGAAGATGATGAATACACTTGCTAACAAAAAATTATTGAAAGATAAAATTCTAAATTATATAACATTAAAGGATGAAATCATTAAAAACTAATGGGAGATGTCTTTCCAGTAGGAAAGAATGATCCAAATAATTATATGTTGAAGTTGGTCCACATGGATGTTTGGGGATCAACACTAGTGCATTCTCATAGAGGGTCACTCTTCTATTTGACATTCATCAAGGATTTAACTTGAATATTTTTGGCGTACATTATAATGAATATTTCAATGTTTTTGAGAATTTAATAACTTTTAGGTATATGGTGGAGAAATACATGATACATGTTTAAGTGCCTATGGAAAGAGAATTGTGTAGAGTATGATAGTAAGAAGATCCAATGAATTTACTAGAAGAAGGCAAATTTATTCGAAGATTATTCTAGGGAATATATAGAATAACACAGTTTCATAAAATATGAACAATAATTTTGTGGATACTTCAAGAATTATACAAATTCATGTCGGTTTCCCCAATGTGTTTTGTGAATAATGTAACCCTCATGCTTTAATTATAGCAATCACTTCGTTCTAGAGAAACAATATCATAATAAACATATTATTATTCAAGAATGTGATTAAAAAATAAATTCCCAACTTTTATTAATTATATTTGAAAATTTTAATTTCACTTTTTAATTCAAAATTTCAAAATTACTATAGCGTAATTATTTTAAATTTTTCAAAACTACACGATTTTTTCATTAATAGTAGAAATATCGATTTTACAAAAACTATCACTTTTATGAAATTATAATTATATATGAATGACATGAAATATCTTGAAACCTTTTTTATAAAACACTTATTTTTATTAAGTAATTTAATATAAATAAAAATATGATGTTGACCATATAAATATATGTTGAAAATTTTATAAATCTACGTAATGTTTGTATCTATATAAAAAAAATTTCATTTTTAATCAAGTATTTACATGGTCTTATTGGCATCTGGTTTTTATTAATGACAAATAAGTATATTCTCATTCAATATAACCCAATTAATTCCTTCTAAACCAAAATTACACTTTATTTTTGTATAAAATCAATTTTTATGCGTAATATTTTTTTCTAAAAATAGTTTTTTTTCATTTTCAACATTTATATAAGAATTAATTTATTCCTTTTAAAAATATTAATCTTGTAAAATGGATTAAATATTTTAAATCATAAGAATTAATATTATCTAATATCTTCATGTTAATTTTTTCACAATGAATAGTAAAAATTTCTTACCACAGTTAGGGTTAAAATGGGATTACATGGGGGTGTCGAACAATGAAATAAGGGTATAAATGACACTTACACTTGTATAAACCACATTATTTGGTCATATTTAGACAATAACCTTATCATAATAAAATATTTGAATATTTTGATCCACTTTGACAAGAATGACTTTGTATTATTAATATATTTTAAATAATTATAATTGTGTCACTTCCTACACTTATAAAAGGGAACCACGTATACTATATTATTCAAAAATATTAATCCATTTTGCTTGAAAAATACCTACCCAAAACTTTTTCGAAACCTTCTTCCCATGAACAAGAGTACTTGGTCTCAAAAAAAGGCTAATCAAGAAGGTTTAATGTGTAATCCAATGGTGTTTTTTGAAGAATAGGTATAACTTTTTACCAAGTGTTTTCATTTTATTTCCTCTTATACCTCTATCAACTATTCCATAAAAATATCATATAATAAAATAATTTTAATAAATATACTTATATATTATTATTATAGTGTCACAACCCATATTTATCTCTTTCTCATCATGTATGAAAGGAAAACATTGCTCGTGCGTACATACAGATTATCGTCTCCACATAAAGGTGTAATTTGTTTTCATCACCACATTGCATGGATGGTTATAACAAAGGAATTAATAAAAATATATGATATTTATAATATAATTAAGATTTTTGAAATATATTAAATCATTTACCTACTTACCCTTACACTTTTTAAAAAATTATTACATCACTCATGCTTAGATGTAGATTACCTCCTCCATGATGAGATGCAATTCATTTTTATAATATTCATTTCAAGGATAATTATAAATACATATATAATAAATATATATTAAATATATATCATGACTAAAATTATTTATATGATGTAACAAGGAGAAAGATACACATTCCTAAACTACTGAGCCTAAAATTTTATAACAAACAAAATAGTATACACTCAAAATTGTGGATTTTAATAAATAATTATTAATAAATACGTGTTTAAATGTTTTAAGAGGATCATATGTGACATTGTAAACATTTATACTATTATTTTATGGAATTATAATAAACTTAATTTATTATGAAGGATGATAAAATCAGATTCCAAGAATGCAAGATATATGGATTTTTTTTCACAATCTCATCCTTATTCATGATTATTTGGGTTTATGTTTTAATTGGGGGATATAGATGAAATTTATATATTAAATCAGATAAATGTTATTCTCCTATTTTAATTTATGTGTTTTTATATTTTTTTTTTCAATTTTTACATTCTTGGTAACATAAAAATACCAATAGAATGTTTTAAATGAAAATAAACTCTGTTTTTCAATTCACTAAAGAATTATTTTCTCCCATGTCAATATTTTATTCAACATTTTTTCCAAAATATTTCTTTATATCCATAAATTATTAATTAGTTTAATATACCATTATTTTAATATTTATAAAATGTTTAAAATTAATCTTCAAATTTTTTTCTAAACAAAGACCTTTTTACTAATGGTTTGAATAAAATATTTATTTTAACATACAACACATGAATGGAACTTCTTGTGGTCATGACTGATTTTTTCTTAGGATAATTCCATATAAATTTATATGGTTCAATGAAATAATATTTCCCTTTAGAATTTTTTTGGATGTTTTTATATTTTAAATAAGTTATTTCAAAACAAAAATGGCATTTTAATAAAGAAATATTCTAGTGATTTTTAAATTATTTTCATCAATTTCAGTATCCATTGATTAATAATATTATATAATAAAGATATTCTCTTATTATAAAATAAATAATATTAATTTATAAGGATTACGATTATTTTGAATGGGGAATGTACAGGAATTGTGTATGGTATTTCTTCCAATATAGAGAGTTATTGATTATTAAGGCATAATGATTATGTATTATTATTTATTCATATGATGAATGCATTGGAATTATTAATTGAAATGGATGGATCATAATTACCTAGCCTATAGATATATTGGTAGGACTAATGAGAAAAATATTTAGGGTATTTGGAAAAGGCCTTAACCATTTATGTAAGATTTCATAGTATGAGGAGTTGATAGTAAGATTAATATATCCAATATTATGAATTCCAAATTTATGAAATAATTATTTAAAATAAATGTGATTATTAGGATATTTATGATATCCATGGATATTATTCAAGATCATGTGATTATTTTTTTGGAATTATTTTATCATTATTTAATATTTCTTTATTATTAATGCCTTGTTTATTCTATAACTAGTTCATTTTTATGCATTTCATAATTGAGCATATGTGATATTACTTTTATTTTATTTTCTTTCCCTAAGTTTCTTATAATTTTACTATGATTTATATTCAAGAACACGATATATTGAATAATGATGTTCTCAAAGAAAATACTTTGTTTTATTTTATGTTTTCAAATTTAATGTTATATTTTGAGCACATATCTGGTTTTCCAAGACTATAAAACTATTAAATCCATCAAGATGTGATCACTTTATTCTAGTGACAATTTGATACTTTAACCACAAACTTTATTATTATATATTTTTGGTTGTAATATTTGGTTTTAGATAAATTTTAGTAGAAAAATTAAGAACTATATTTATAAGGGACTGGGTTTTCCAAAACCCTTCAATTACGATTATAGGGATCCTATTGGTTTAGGATTTATTTCAAATATTCCAGAAGATGTTATGAAATTACTTTGTACTTTATAATGTATTTTTTTTTAAAAACAAATTATAGAAGTGATTTCAATGTAATAATTTTTTTAAGAAACTAATTAGTAGTTTTTAAATTGATAAAATTTTTCTTAAAGTGTTTTTGAAAGTATAATAATGATTCCAATTCATATAAATGTGTTTTATAATATTATAAGTAATAATAAAACCATTTCTTTAAATTTTTATATGTTAAATTAATTGAAATTTTATTATTTCCAAATAAATATTTAACATTACGCATGAAATTGAACTTTTGAAAGGGAAATAGATTCTTTTAAATAAGGCTATAAGCGTAAATATTTAATTCCATATGTTTTGAATGGGTAAAATTCCTTTTATCCTTATTTTGTTTGAGTAATAAGCTATTTTTTAAATGTATACCTTCATTTCCACTAGTTTTTTAAGCGTAAGTAAGGGTTTCCAAGGCTCATGTAATGGTATATCCTCCTTTTTATACACTACATAATGGTATTACCATTACTACATAAGGGTACTGAGGCTATGTTAGGATAAAAATAACCTTGAATAAGGGTGTATATTTTCTGTTTAAGGATTATTTTATCTCATATAAGGGTAAGGTCTTCTCATATAATGGTAAGTTTGTCTCACGTAAATGTGTGATTGTCTCACGTAAGGGTACTTATATAACAACCCTTATATTTATTAAACATTAATAGATAATTTAATTACCTAAAATTACACTTAAGGTAAATATAAATATTGATATGTCTAGTGTATTTGGTAATTAGGTACATTTCATTACAACTTTAAACAAGAATTAAAACATTGTTATTGAAAACTTCTTTAACATGCTTGAGGTTGAACTGCTTTGGATAACCTGGGGATATACATAAGAAAGGGGTGATCCATAAATTATAGTAAGGTACTAAACATTTCATAACATGAAGATAATAATACATGTTACACAAGTTAAATCAATTAGGAATAGATAAACATAAATTATAAGGCATGATATAGAAAGATGATCATAACATGGGAATTGTTTAAATAACTTAAAACACAACATAATAAAAATAAGTCAAGGATAAAACTCCAACACTTCATGGTGGAAAAAAGTTATACAAATTAATTAGGTACACCCCAATCCTAACATGATGTATCATGATACTAAAAATTACCCAATGCATTGGAGCTCTATATAATTCAAATCTCACCTGTCACTTTCATTTCAATCTCATGCTTAATTGTGCCACATAGAACATACAACATGGATTCATACATCATAATATTTTATTCCAAGATCATGGAGTTTTAAATAAATAAATTTAAGTCCCAAATAAAATATGTATAAGTTAATAAATGTTAATACCCATTATAGTAAATGGGTATAGTATTCACTACACTATTTCTTTAGAATGGAAATTCGTAGTAAAATTTCTGCATCATAACAGCATCACATAAAAATTCATAAAATGGGTTGCTGAGAGATACATTTTTATATCATCATTTTTACATTAATTTTACATTAATATGGACATGTAATTAAATTTCCACATAAATATAAATAGAAAAATAAGTCATACGATAATAATTAATCTTGAATAATGATAGAAAGGAAAGCATGCTTATGAAATTTCGGCATGGTAACAGGTGTACATGTGAGAAATTAATGAGAGATAAAGGTGTATATCATAATTTATAAATAATAAGGGATATATGGGGTAGGTTATAAAACATAACCCATCATTATTAATTGAAAAAATGGAATAACAAGATAATGAAACATGGATAAAGATGAGAAAGGAAAGAACCCTTACTTGATTGTGGTGCACCAAAAGCTTGAAAAAGAGATTATTGAGAGCTTGGGGATCCTTGAGAGTATTATAGAGAGGAGAGGTAATATTAAGGATGTGTTATAAGGATTTTTATTTAAGATAAGTGTGATATTGGGTGGGTTTATATAGTAAATGAGAGGGAAATTTTTTAATATTTCACATACTTATGTTTCAGACTCTATATAATAAAATATTCAAAACCAAAAACCATCCAATGGTTTTTGCACATGTTTTTTGGAAAATTGGGAATTTTTTCATTATTTTATTAAGAAAATGTATGAAAATATTAAAATATTACGTTCCTTATTTGGATGTGAGTCACTCTATTAAAGAAATGAATTTAAAATCATTAAATATATTATATATTTTGGAGGATTCATAAAGGAAATATAAAATTAATTAAATAAACATAAGATAAAATTATTTCCATGGGAATACATATATTTGGAATAATATACCCATTATAGTATTTATTAAATCTTTTTTTGTTCATCATGATGTTATAAAACACATCGTATAATTATACGGTATTTAATTTTTACGTGAAAATTTGACTGTCTCAAAAATTATAAAACAAACCATATAATTCAGGCCGTTATAATCTTCCCCCCTTGAGAAATTTCACCCTTGAAATTTTTATTTAACCCTTTAAAATATATGAGGGTAATTTTGTCTCATCACTTCCTCATGTTCCCAATTTCCTTCTTCAAACTTTTTGTTTCTCCACAACACTTTGACACGGTTCGTTGTCTTATTTCATAGAACATTGTATCTATGATCTACGATCTTCATCGGCTTCTCCTCAAAGGAATGATCATTCTACAATGGTACCACATCTGTATTGAGTACATGTGAGGGGTCAAGTATGTAATTTCTCAAGTTTGATACATGGAATACATCATGAACATGTGATAGGTTAAGTGGCAGTGCATGTTGATAGGCCACTACTCCGATGCGGTCAAGGATCTCAAAGGGATTGTCGTATCTTAGACTAAAATTTTCCTTCTTCCCAAATCTCATCACATTATTCCATGGGGATATGTGGAGGAATAACAAGTCTCCAAAATCAAATTATAGGTGTCATTAATGATTGTCATGATTGCTTTTTTTGACTCTTTGCAGCCTTGATGTGTTGCTGAATAGTCTTAACCTTTTCCATCATTTCCTGGACCATTTTAGGACCTAGAAGTTTTTGTTCCCCAACATTACCCAAGAATGAAGTTGTTCTACTCATATTCCCATAGAGAGATTTATAAAGATTCATTTGTTTTTTGGAGTATAAACTGTTGTTGTAAGAGAAACCAACCAGAGGAAGATGTTGATCCCATCCTCCTTTGAAGTCCATTGAGCATGCTCTCAATATATCTTAAATTTCGTGAATAGTATTCTTAGATTGGCCATTATTTTGAGGGTGATAGGTTGTGCCAAAGTTCAACTCAATATTCAGAGTTTGCTAGAGACTCTTCCAAAACATTGAGGTGAATCTTGGATCTCGATCGGATATAATCGAAAGTGGTACTCCATTCAACCTGACCACTTCCCTGATGTATATCCATGCAAGTGGATCTAGTGATAATTCCTCTCGTATCACAATGAGGTGTGTAGTCATTGTTAGATTATTCATCACACGCCATAGATCATTATTCCCCTATGATGTCTTAGGAATATCAGTTACAAAATCCATGGTGATGTTTTCTCATTTCCATGTAGGTATGGGTAATGGTTGCATCATCCCCTTGGATTTTTTATTTTCCACATTCACATACTGACATACAAGACATGTTTATGTATATTATGTGATATCATTCTTCATATTGTCCCATCAATAGTGTTCTTGAAGATCTTGATACATATTTGTGATTCCTGGGTTGATGTAGAAGGTTGATCTATGTGCATCATCCAAAAGCTCCTTCTTTAGCTCAAGATTTGATGGTACACATAGTCTTGACCCAAATATCACATCACCTGCATCATTAACATTGAACTCCAAGGATTTAAAATTCATTATAGTTTCCACTTTCTTATGAATTCCCACATTATCTATTTGAGCATCCTTTATCCTCTCCCAAAGAGATGGTTGAGAAATAATTTGTGAAAGGATTGATGATGTTCCTTCATTTATGATTCCCATTTCCATCCTTTATAAGTATAAGAATATCATATCCCACTCAATTATAATCAATGATATATTTAGAAAATAATTTTTACATATTTCATTTTTCACTTTATTTTATTTCCTAGTATGGTAGTGGATTGAGTAGTCATAGTCTTTGATTAGCTCTAACCATATTCTTTGGCACATATTCATCTCTTTCTGTGTAAATATATACTTCAGAATTTTGTGATCCATATATATTTCACACTTCTCCCCCAATAGATAATGCCACAATATTTTTAAAGAAAAAAAAATGCTACCACCAACTCTAAATCATGTGTTAGGAAGTCATGTTCCTGATCATTTAACAGCCTTGAAGAATAGAAAATGGCTTTATCATTTTTCATCAACACACGACCCAAGACCTTCATTGAGGCATCAATTAATACCATGAAAATCGCCCCACTTGTGTGTATTGTGAGAATAGGTGTAGTGATAAGCCTCCTTGCAACACCTTCAATCTCTCTTCACACTCATCATTCCATGAAAACCTTACACTCTTCCGAGTTAGCTTGGTAGGAGGGTTTGACAATCATGATAAGTTTCTCACAAATTGGGGATAATAACTAGATAAACCAAGGAAACTATGGATATCTATCACATTTGTTTTCCTTTAATATCCTTAAATTGATTTATTTTTTGAAGGGTCTACATATATATCATTTATTGTGATGATATTCCCCAAGAATGAGAGTTACTTCAACCCGAACTCAGAATTTCAATACCTTTCATAAAACTTATCCTTTCATAAGGTCTTTAGAATAGTATTCAAATTCTCCTCATTCTCCTCCTTAATTTTGGAGTATATTTGAATATATTTTATAAATACTACCGGAACATTATTTAGGTAACCTATAAAGACTCTATTCAATAAGTCCATGAAGATTTATTGAGAATTAATAGGTCCAAAAAGCATCACTATGAACTCATAGTGATCATACCTTATAAAAAAGGTAGTCATGCAGATATTCTCTTACTACACCCTAACTTGGTAATACCCTGATAGTAGATCCACCTTGGATAAGTATTGTTCTCCATGCAGCTGATCAAACAAGTCACCAATCCAAGGCTAATGATACTTTGCCTTTATTGTGATCTTATTGAGCTCATGATAATCAGTGAAAAGGTGTATTGACCCATCCTTATTCTTGATTAATTAGACCAGTGCACCCAATGTTGAAGCACATGTGAATATGAAACCATTCTCTAGATTCTCCTATAGTTGTTTCTTTATCACCTCATGTTATACAATAGTGATTATGTCTTGGATAATGGTAACACCCTAGGTATAATCTAGATTGAAAATTCAACATCTCGACTAGGAGGAAGACCTGGAAATTTCTAAGGAAACTCATTAGTGTATTCCATCACAATGGGAATGTCTACCAGGATGATTCTTTCCTTATAAACAATAATTGGATATAGATACGCTTTCTCATAGGTCAATAATATCAATTCTTGAGATGATGGGGATAAAGATGATTCATCCTCCTCCTTTCACTTGTACAAAATCGAGGGTCAATTTACAATACGGTGAGTAATTTCCTTCTCATGGAAATTTATTTTGGGTTTATATAGGGATATCCAATACATTCGTAGAATTGAGAAACATTATACCAAAGGGAGTATGACCTGGGTTTTCAAGAAGTTCAGCCCACAAATATTAACAGGGGTGGAGTTATATACTTGGGATGCAATAATTGCCCCATTTTCCATTTTCACTGATGTCTCTAATTAAAATTATTTTGGTGGTGTTTGGATAGTTCTATTAAAAGAATTTATATGAAGGAATCCATGGAACTAGAATAAAAAATGTATGGTTGTTATTCATGAATTAATAACTATCATACATGTCACTACTTCATTGTCAGGATTCACTTCAGAGGTAGTGATGGAAAATGATCACATTTGTTTCCGTGTAGGTTGTTCTTTGTCTCCAAAAACTATTGTATCAGTACGTTTCTTTGAAAATTATTCTGGTTCCTTATAGTTTTAGTAATGAACAATACACTGAGGGTTGACAGAAGCATTCCTTTCCTCTATTACAGTAGCAGGTTTCTCCTACCAGCAATCACTGGCTAGGTTTTCTTCCTTCCTTCACCTAAAGCATTTCCTCATCCCATTCCGGAAATTTACAGGGTAATTGTTTCTATATATTTGGAAAGTGGGATGTTGAAATTTGATGGCATCATTAGATATCTCTATCGGACCTCCATAATCGATCTCTTCCTTCAACTTATTTCCCCCTTGATATCCTTGAGATTCACTTATCTCTATTTCGACATTGAGGTCACATCGTACAATATCTTCATAGATATCAAGGTCATGGATTTCCAGGAATTTCCAAATTCTAGGTTTTATCCCACCAAAGAAGCGTTAAACCATTAACTTAGGGGTAACGACCTAGCCAGAGGCGTATCGTGTATGCCTTTTGAAGTTTTCCTCATATTCCCGATATATTCATTGTCTTTTTTTGTTAAGGGAAATTAAATCCCATTCTATTTTAAGATAGATAGTGTGAGGAAAATATTTATTGAAAAACATTTTCTTGAAATCCTTCCACACCATTGCTTGGATATCTTCCTTGGGCTTCATATTTTTTATCAATGTACACCAATGATCAGCTTCACCTTCCATATCATAAACAGCAAGTATAACCTTCTCTTTTTTAGAACATTTAAGGATTGATAAGATATTATCAATGGAGTTGATCCACTGTTCCGCAATTAAGGGATTAGGTGACCCATTGAAAGTAGGATTCATTTGATGCATGAAGATCTTGAATGTATCATGTTCTCTATTAGGGGGTTTGGATGATCCTATTGATCAATAGTTCTATTCAGAACCTGTTTTGGCTAAGAGAGTTTCATCGGGAAGTGTGTTATTCCTACTTCCCTCCAGCTAGGCATCTCATTGGGTAAATCATCACACTGCTCTTCACATTGATTTTTTACCTAATTCCTCATATTTCTGGCCATTAGATAGAATAAAATAAAACAAATGGATGAGTATATTTAAATTTTAAACAGATAAATGGTAATTTAATGACAATAAAGGGATAACTTATAACATACATGTATTTTCATTACATATAGATTTATAGGCTTCAGTATTTGTTATCCATGATCTATTTCCTAACATATAAATGTTTGGGAATTTTTTTTCTTAACCTCGTAATAATGTTCTATAATACGCTTATGAATTACAAATGAATATACCTTAGGATTGTCAATAAAGGTTCTCATTAGTGTATGTTTTTGTGTACCATGTTACCCCGAGTCAAGCTCAGAACACCATGTCGGATTTGTTACTCCTAGGTACAACTATGCCAGAACCACCTCCTCCTGTAGTATTCCGACAGAGATGGATTTTCACAACAAACCACTTACTCTATACTAAATAAAATTTAGGGATTTTTCATATACTTAGTGTTTTCCATAAAGATTTTTCTATATTTTTCTAGTCTTAATTCCAAAAATAACTAAACTTTTCATCTGATACCAACTATAACAACCCTTATCTTTATTAAACATTAATACATGATTTAATTACATAAAATTAATCTTTACACAACTCAAATTATCAGTAAATTTAGTGTCTCAATGAATTAGGTACATTACATTACAACATTAAACATGAATTACAACATCTTTAATGAAAACTTCCTTAACATTCTAGAGCTTATAAGTACATTGGATAACAAGGGGAAATACATAAGAAATGGGTGATTCATAAACCCCATTAAGGGAATAAACATGGCCTAACATGAAGATAATATTACATATTAGACAAGGAACATCAATTATGCATAGAGTAACATGAATAATAAGGAATGATGTAGCATGATGATAATAACATGGGAAATGTGGAAACAACACAAATCATTGCATCATAAACATAGGTCAAGGATAAATTGCCAAGACTTCATAGTGGAAAAAGTCCCATAAAGGAATAAAGTAGACCCTAGTCCCAACATGATGTATCTTTATACTTTATATTACCTAATTCATTGGAGTGCTATATAATTTTTGGTGCACCCGTCAGTTTCATTTCAATCTCATTCTTAAGTGTGACACTTAGAACATACAACATGGATTCATATATCATCATATTTTATTACACTATCTTGGAGTGTTGAATAAATAAATTTAATTCCCAAATAAATGAGGTGTAATTTTATAAATTTTAATACCCTTGATAGGAAATGGGAATTTTATTCACTACACAATTGCTTTTTAATTGAAATACATGGAGAAATTTTGGGAATATAATGATATCACTTAAAAGTTAATAAAATGGGTCGATGAGAGAGAAATGAATATATCATCATTTTTACATGATGTGGGATGTTTTAGATACAATTAAGTGTATGTACACACAAATATAATTAGAAAAAGAAGCCAAAAATAATAATAAATATTGAATAATGAGATAAAGGAAAGGATACTTATGATATTTTGGCATTGTAACAGGTGTACATGGGTGGGATTAATGAGAGATAAAGGGGTATCTTATAATTTATACATAATAAGGGATGTATTTATGAGGTTTGAGAACATATCCCATTATTATAAATATAAAATAAAATGGCATAAAAGATAAATAAACTTGGATAAAGATGAGAAAAGAAAAGAACCCATACTTTAGGGTGTGGCTCCCAATGCCTGAAAAGGGGATTTTTGAGAGTTGGGTGCACCGTGGGAGGATTATTTAGAGGATGTAATAGTAATAATATGATACAAGGATTTTATGTGAAGATTATTGGGATATTTAGAGTATTTATATAGAAAATGATATGGTAATTCTTTTATATTTCACAAACTTAGGTTTTTGACTCTATATAATAAAATATGAAAAACCAAAAACCATCCCATTTTTTTATCCAATAGATTTTAAAAAGGTGGGGAGGTTTTCAATATTTTATTAAGAAAATTACGGAACATATTAAAATATTACCCTTTATTTTGTGAAGGTGATTCACTCTTTTAATGAAACTAATTTAAAAATGTAAAATATATCATATATTTTGGAGGTTTCATAAAGGAATTATAAAAATAATCAAATAAAGTAAAAATCGAATTATATGAAGGGGAAAACATAAATTTGGAATATTATAGCCATTATCGTAGTTATTGAATTATTGTTTGGTGATTATGATGTCATAAAACACATCGTATAATTCTGTGGTATTTAATTTTTACCCAAAAAATCGACTATCATAGAAAATTATAAAAAAAATCACCATTGGATAATATTGAAATTATGATTCCCAAAATAATATTTATTTTATCAAAATAATTATCTAATTTTT
Source organism: Viscum album (assembly GCA_963277665.1). Classification (NCBI taxonomy): domain Eukaryota; kingdom Viridiplantae; phylum Streptophyta; class Magnoliopsida; order Santalales; family Viscaceae; genus Viscum; species Viscum album. Next base: position 685,739,239 of record OY728137.1, on the reverse strand, counting down.
TTAATTTTCACTTTTAAATTAATATGCAACATTTATTGAAAAATGTTGGGTTTTTTTACTATAACAGTTTTTGAACCCTTATAAAAAGTACATTTCAATTCCTAAAATTTACATAACCATTTATAATTAATAAAAATTATTTAATAATTTTTTTATTAAAATACTATTTATTTCAAAAAATCCATTAATTAATCAAAATAAATCTATTAATTGAATTTTAATATTACCCAAAAATAAAATTTGTGTTTAATTGAATTAAAATAAAAATCATTTATAAAGTAACAATAAAAAAATGAAAATAAATTCATTATTCTATAAAATTTATATATTTAAATTATTAATGTATTTATACATATGCATTTATTACATTGGTTTATTCCCTAATAGTATGGTGTGTGATAGTGATACATTCATGGGGTCGTTCGACGAACATGGTTTGGGCCTTAATCTCGATGAGCTAGAGCTTCTCCTGTAAAATGTTTCACTCATGCTTAAGTTGTTAGATATCAGCTTGGTATTGGTCAATGGAAAATCCCATTGATGTTATCTACCTTGTAATCTCTAAAAAATGGGCTTCATAGGGTACAATCCTACTAGATTAGGTCATCACATCATTTGACTAGGTCAATTGGATTTGTTAAAAGCCCTATATTTTTACTAATCATGTGATCATTGTTCAATGTCTATATTAACAAAGGTAAAGATTCAAAATGTTATTTTGAATCCAATCATATATAATAATAAAATAAGTGCATGTTTTTCCTATAAAACCATAAAACATTAAATCATAATGTAATTTTATTTATAACAGTTCGGTTCATTACAACTTCCCTATTCTTGTAAGGTAACATCCCTGCTCATGGAAGGCTAAAAGTGATTTTCTAGGATCACATAAGGGTCATCTAGAAGCAATGTAAAGGTGATCCCTAATATTCAATACCTTTATAAGTGTAATATATTATTATTATAAGGTTAATCATGAGATCTAACAACTCACATAATGGTAACCGGTAGTGTAAGGGTAAAACCACCAAACCCTTATATAACACAGCTTTTTGTGTATGGATAATGCAAATTACTAGTTTTTGTAATTTCATCATCTTGAAATTATAAATAACTTTTTTCACACTTTAAACATTATAAAATCATGGGTTATGATTTATTTTGAATCTTTTAAATTACATTGAATGTTTTAAAGGGTTTTAAATGGATCTTAATTTTGATTTAAATTAAATGAAAATAATATTGGTGATTTTTTTTTAATTTTTGTATGTCTCTATATTAATGAAACATGTTTCTAATATTATTTTAAATATAACCAAACCTATACCCTCTCAATTTTTCTCAATATCCCTAAATTCTGGAAGATTAAACCCCTTACATTATGTTTTGTGAGTCTTCTGAAAATTAACTGAAGCCTCTCCTGCTTCCAACCCTACGATTTATAGTATTAAGAAACCTCTATATCCACTCTATTTTTCAATAGCATAAAAATATATATATTTTCTAGGTATGGGATCATTCAACTTTTTTCTAGTTGTAACATGCGGGATAGATCATACTTTTTTATCCTTTTCAATTTAATTTTCATTACTTTTAAGAAATAATAAAATGTCTAATTAAATTTTAAGGGGATGAGGAGATTCACTTTAATTTTACAAGATTTATTCTTATTGAAGAAGATTATATTCCTATTATTAGAAGTGTAAATATTTATTATTCTTATTATCACATGATGTTAATAAATTGAATAAAATATAAAATCGAAGGGGTAAGAGAGATATCACATGTTCCTTACTGATTTTCATTATATTAATTATATATGTTTGTGTGATATAAATTATTGATTATGAAATATTTTAGTTTCATTGAATTTGTTATTTATTTATAATATATATATATATAATCACCTCACATAAAAATGGTAATTCAGTTAAAGATGGCATATTGAACCCACTATATATATATAGGAATAAATCATTGTGTTAATTTAGATAATAAAAATATTATCATGGAAATATAAAGTGATTATAAAATTTATTTAATTATGTGTTTAATTTAAATTTAAGGGGTATGGAAAATAAATTCATGTTTTACTACGTGATGTTTTTATTCTTTGGGATTATACTCATTGATAACATTATTGAAAATCATTGATATTGGGGGGGTTATTATTAATGAGATTATGAAACCCTAATTTTGTTGATTTTTAAAATCAACTTGATCAAAATTGGTTAAAAATTCATATATGGATAATATAATATTTTTACATAAAAATTTTGGACTGTGTGAGGATTCCAATGAAATGTAAAGAACTAAATATATTGGAAATTCCTTTGTTTAAATCAAAAATACTATATATAAAATGTTTATTAAATGGATGATATGTGTGGTCATGGTGTATGGTGTAGATGTGAGGATATTTTGGTTTTATATGGGGAATTTATGATGAGCAAGTTGTTGTGGCATGTTGATGTGATATTTTTGAGCTTGTTGACAAGATAAAGACATATTTTTTATATTGGTGATGAGTTTTTCTAGTTGTTTTATAGTAGTAAAATAATTTATTAATGATGAAACTAGAAATGTTAATGGTTTTAATTGGACAATTAGTTCGAATGACTGATGAACGCTTAAATTTACATGGGTAGTGTGGTTAAATTGGTTTTTGATTAATTTGAAATCGATTATGGCTAAAAATATATGAAATGTAAAAAGAATAATGTTTTATAATTAGAATATGGAATGATGATTAATGAATTTGAAAATGGATGGTAATTTATGTTTTTAAATGAGAACTATTAAGTTTATGTGTGGTTATATTCTAAATAAATTGATCGATAAACAAACTGGTCATGTTAATATGAAATTCAGCATCTCAGTGAGGTGGAGTTAATGGAAACTCAATAAATCTTGAAATGTGACTAAATCAAAAGAAATGTATAATTTGTATCATGGTTAGTGGATTTATTTTGTGGTTTTTTCATTTAGAATTTTTATTGAATGTGATGGAGGTTGTGATTCCTTTATGGAAATTCTATGAGTGGGGTGGTATTTTTATTAAACTCCCATAGGTTGGGAATATTTTTGTGATTATTATCTGTTGTATTAACATTTTAATTTCTGTACACACCCCACCCATTTTGAGAACCATATATCATAACACAAATGGTTTGGGGGATATTTTTCCCGATATCCAGATGGTGAGGATGGATGTTTGACAATCCCCTCTTCCCACTCTCTCTTCATGGTGAGGTTCTTATGCACTGGTTTTGATGGTTTACAGACATTGAGAATTTACTATTGGGTTGATGAGATTGATGTGGTGGATTATTTTCAAGATCATGAATAGTAAGAGGAGGGAATGAGTTCGATGTTATTCATGTAAACAATACCTCACTATTCTAGATATACAGGCATTATTGAGATATGAAGTGATAAATGAGGTGTCTTCAGAAAATATGATATTTGATATCCCATGATTCTTTATGTGAGATGTGATGTGATGAACTAGGTTTCTTTGGGAGGGTTTTGATATATATTAATGTGGGGTACTTGAAATGATATAGTATGCTAGGTGTTTTTTGTTAGGATTAGTTTACATATGAGATCAGGGCACTGTGATGTATGATGTAGGGATGTTAGAGCATTAAATCAGTCTAAAAGTGGTGGACGATACCCTATTATTGATATTATTCTAATTATGTTATTATACATGGATTTTTTATTTGGTGAGTGTGCCTTGGTGAGGTTGAGATTGGATATTTGGACTATTTAGGTGATTTTGGTTCTAATGTTGGATCATTGGTTCATTAATATACTATTTTAACATGTTCAAGTGAGACTTTAGTTGTGATATTACTGATTATACATGTATTCTCACCAAAAATATATACAACCCATTTTTTAGGTTTTGATGAAGAACATTTAGGAATATGTTGGGCATTAATAGAATATGAATTGGTGTTGTTGATGATTTGTTTTCACAGGATTTCCTTTGATCTATTAGTGAGAGACATTCATTGTATTCATATGGAATTCATGCATCTTAGGATATTGTGGGTTTTTCCTTTTATTAATACTTGTTCTTTCTTAGTGGTTGTTTGTCCAATCTCCAAATCCTATAATATTATATAGGGTAACCCCTTCAATATGTGAAAGTTTTACACCCTTAGAGAAAATGGAAGGGGGTACTCTGGGGGACACTATCTCTCTTCCTTCATTATTGGAATAAGTGGGGTACCATTGGATGGAGGGGGTCTTGAAAGAGTGGTATCAAAGGTATTTCTTGGGAGAAAGGATGAATTTTAAAGTTCAAAACATCGACGATTGCATGAGTTCCTAGGGAAACTCTTTTAGTAGATCTTGGTATATGAAAAAGGCTCATAATTCCATCTAGTACAAGGGATTTTAGGGCATATATGATATGATGCAACGACTCTAAGCCTATTTAATGACCATTTTTTGTTTTGTTTATTTTAGGGTAGATACCTATATGAGCCTCATACATAGTGATTGATTATTATTGTGATTGAACAAGGTTATTTTGAAAGGTTAATTAATTTATTTAAATAAATCATGAAATTTTATGCTTCTTTATCTTACTATTCCCATGTTGTGGTCACTAATTAACTATAATTATTTATTTCATTAATTGAATAATTCGAAAGGAAAGAGTAAAATGGAGATAAATTGGGACAAGTTGGTTTGTTGAATCCTTATGGAGACATAAATGTGTCTACCCCTTTCCTATTATGACATGATTCGTCATGAATTATGTTTAGCTTTTTTCAATAAAATGTATAATATGTTATCTTGTTTACATAATGTCTGAAATCAGTAGAAAATCATGCTTACTGTTTTTTTTCATAAATAACTCCTAAATATTCAAAACCTCTATGAATCATTTTAGTTTGAGTAGATTTCATACTATCATACTAAAATGATTATTTTAAATAACTAGGCATAATATTATTTTGGTTTCCATGTGAGATATTATTCCATGCGTCTCTTTCCATTTGTAATTTATACAGAGTATGTGATGGGAATTTATTGTAAGGTTGTATTTTGACTGTGGTTTTAAAATTCATCAAAAGTGATACACTTTATTAGTGGAATCCTATTGTGACTCAAAAACATTTAAATGATTTAAATTATTCCATTAAATACTGATAATGAAATTTTAGTACTAAAAAAACTTTTCCTAGCATGTTAGATCATTACTAGTTTATATGGATCTTGTCTATCATTGAATATATTCATGTGGAAAATATGAAATTTCAGGTATGTGTGGTATGAGCATATAGAAGTCTTAATATGTTGTATTTAAATATGTAAGTATTATTGTGTTTCACTTATTATATTATATAGAAATGTTTTCATGATAAATTAAATGAGTATTTAATTTTTATCTTGAGCATGATAAAGCATGGCACATGGAAATTTTTTGGAGTTTTATATATTTATATAAAATCGTGATTTATTTTTAGGATTCTATAATCATATAATGGGGAGTTTGAATTCATAATAAGAACATAAAATTTATATTCTTTTGAAAAAATAAATTTAGAAGTGAGTTTCCTTGGTAACAGGATGATCCTAGAACGTCTTATGTAATCATGTTAAACATAATGCATGAGATGATGTATGATTAATTTTTTAATCGTTAGATTGGAAAAATGTTAGAGATATGTAAATTCAAGTACTGATTTTTCTCTTGAAATGATAGATAAATTTTTAGTGTTATTTGTTGTTATATTAATTTTATTGCATTGATCTTTATATATGCATTACTGGGAAAGAAATGGTAAAAACGTTTTTGCACTATGATTCTTGTGGTTTATGAGGCCCTTTATATGATTGTTAAATTATACGCATAATGTATTAAAAGGATAATAACTTAAATCATATACAGTTGGTTGTATAAATAAGACGAGGCTATAAATCCTTGTTTTTGAAAATAATGAAGAGGAATGTTATTGATAATGTTCTTCTACAATGTTTGTTGAAACTGGAGGTTATGATTGACATAATTTCTAATAATATTTTTCTTTAAATAGTCAATAACTTAGGTTAACTGTTGCGATAACCTGTGATAAAAAAAATAATTAATCAAAAATGAGGATGAAAACTGGTTGTTTGATATAGTTAAATGTTTGGGGCCAAGTGAGCCTATTTTTTTATATGAACGCTGGATTCTAGGTTTTAGGGGTTAGATGTGTAACGACCTGAAATTTTGAATAAATCATGTTTCCTAATTTTGTGTGTTATTTTATTTTATACTCAACAAAACTATTTCATTTGATTACATGAGTATAATTAAAATGAGGCCATTGGGTTTTTACTGTTATATGACCATTGGTCAATATGACCGCTATAAACTAAACCTTTAGATTATTGTCTCTAAATACAAGTGATCTTGGTTAATTAAAATAGAAAAAAGATTTGATGGCCTCATCCAGTAGTCTCGGGCCAATCGAAGCCCTTCTAACAGAATTTGGGAAGCAGGTATCACCACTGGGCTTTACTCTGGACCAAACCCAAGCCGATCATCATCGTGTGAGGATAGAATGAAATCTCCTTCGCAAGAAGTTCAAAATGATATAAATTACTATTCCTTAAATATTGGTCAGACCGCCCTTGGATTCTCTCACCTTAGCACACCTTACACATAGGTCCTATGCTGGGGTTATAAGGGGCTATGTAAGGAGACCGTAACTGCTTTGTGTAATCCTTTGAGATTAATAAAATTGTGTTTTCTTCTTATGGTGAATTTTGTAAATTCTCAGATGTTCAGATAAATGTTGAATGTATATTAGGGATGAATTTTAGAAAAAGAATATTTTAAAAATGTTTATGTGATTCTTAAATAATAAAAAATGTGTAATGATTTTCAAAAAATGGTATTTTACAATTATGTTCAGTACGAAATTTAGAGTCAAATAAGTTCAACATAATTTTTGATGAATAGTAACTTCTGAATAGTGATTTTATGCTTAGGATTAGTAATGTGACGAAATGGATTAGTAATCTCACATAAAGAATGTATTAATATAATCAAGGAACCTTGATTAAGTAACGGGATTCAATAAAATAGGTAAATAATTGTTTTAGAAAATATTAGTCAAGTATAAGTTATTTTTTGGCTGAATAGTGTTTTTAAAATAAAAATAAAAATAAAAATATTTAGAAAATTATTTTTATAAAATGGACTTTATTTTTTAATTCAGAACATCGATATTATGCTAAGGTAATGTTTGGGGATATTTCTGAAAAAATTGAATTTTCGGTGAATATTGTATTTATTTAAAAATTAAATTAAAAATATTTAGAAAATAATTTTTATAAAATGTAGTTCATTTTTGAAATCAGAGCATTGAAATTTGGTTAAGGTGTAGTTTTGGGATTTTTCTGAGAAAGTTGAATTTTCGATGAACAGTGATAATACAGTTTTTTATGTTACGGGTGTTTAATGACATAATTAAATGATGTATTAAGTATGTAATAAATATGGTCGACTTATGAATAGTAATTTAAGGTATTAGGTGTCCCAAGTGGCCAATACCATGGGAAAATAACATGGGAAAGCCCATGGTTTTCCAATACCACCAATGAGGTGTCCCTTGGCCATTAATGCATTGTCCCCTCACTTTCCCTATAAATACCCACCCTTTCCTCCTTTATTTTTCACTCCCAACTCTCCCCCAATGAATATCTGGTCTTATTACCTCCCAAGGTGCCCCCACACCCACAAGGTCCCAACCATTGAGTTTTAAGAGTTACGTTTTAAGGTAAGGGATCAAACCTCTCTCTTTCTTTTTAAATACTCTCTTTTATGTCATTTCTTTTATGCACCTTTTTATTATGTTGTAGGATGTTATTTTATATTCCCCTTACTGCCACTTTCATGTTCATATGATGAGAGACCCCTCTTACTCTCATCATTTCGTTTTTTTGGTGTTTAAGTGACGTCGTTAGGCTGCTGAGTTTTTAAGGGATTCGTTCACCCTTCTAATTTTCATGATCTATTTTCTTGTCAAGTCTTTAAAGTTCGTTTTTATTATGTTGTTGTGTGATCTCTATATCTATCATACTGATATTTTATGTTCATATGACGAGAGACCCTATTTGATCTCTTCAATTCATTTTTTTGACGTTTAAGTGACGTTGTTAGCCTGCCGAATTTTTAAGGGATTTTTTCACCCTTCTCATTTTCAAGTTCAATTTTCATGTCAAGTCTTTCAAGTTCCTTTTATTATGATGGGGTATGATATCTATATCTATCATAATGATCTTTTATGTTCATATGATGAGAGACTCTATTTGATATTGTCAATTCATTTTTTTGTTGTTTTAAGTGACGTCATTAGGCTGCCGAATTTTCATTAGAGAAATCTTATTTTTTTTGTCTTCCTTCCATGTTCTTCAGTTCATATGGTATTTCATTCAAATTTCATTACCATGTTCGAATATCCTTTATATTCTGTCCCCCTACTATTTTATGGATCATTTATGATGGGTGACCCGTGTCCCCTCTCTTTTCAATGTTTTCTAAAACCCTACAACATAGCCGTTATGCTGTAGAATTTCTGTCCCAAAATGTCTCTCTTTTTCTCAAATTCTATTATTTTATTACATGAATACTCAAAACTATTTCTTCTAAAGGGTTATTCACATATAACCAAAATGTTCTATTTTAAGTTCTTGGATTTACATACATGATACCCGCTTTCCTTTTCAGTGGGTTTAAAGGGACATAAAGATCATGTGTTTAAAGTAGTTTTTAAAATGTTATGATTATGACATGAAACCCATTTCTTTTATGATATATGGTTTATTAATGAAATGTTTGATGCTGATATATGTGGCTCACATGATAACAATGGAAATATTATGGGTGCACTCGGATAGCGCTCCAATGCATTGGGTAATGATATAACCCTTAGAGATTACAATTTTAATGATACCTTGGTGAATAACCTTGGTAATTTTATAATGAATCCTTGGGGATGGACCTTGGTGATATGTTCATGATTGTCTAAGTTAAATGTTGTAGCCACATCTTCAAGTTATGAAATAATTTAGTTTTATTATGATATGCCTCATGATTCCTTTCTCATTCCTTAATGTTCTTTTTCAAGACTTTGTTGATATATCTCAAGTTCACATGTTAAATGTTTCCCCTTGTTTCCCTTACTGGGCCTTCTGCTCACCCCTTTATTTTGATGTATGTCCCCAGGTTATGAGATGTAGTAATGAACCTAGGATGAACATAAGGAGAATCCTTTCAGGTGTTTAAGAATAATGTTTTATGTTTTCTTGTTTTATGTTCCTGGTTTTATAGACACTAAACCTTAAAGATCCTCGGTTTTGTATAATGTAATTAAAGTTTATGTGATAAAAAGGCGGGATGTTATAGTTGTTATCAAAGTATTGTATAGTTAATTGCGGAAATTATGATATGAAAACTTTAGGGAGAACCCTATAGAAAAGTTTAAATATAAGAAATATTCCTGGTATTTTGGTAAGTATTAAGTAAGGGGTTGCCATGAAAATACACCCTGTATGGATATGAGTAGGTAGACGTGGCTCTGGCACAGATGTACATAGGGGTAAAACCCGAAAACACCACTTTTAGCTAGACTCGAATAGGAACTGGTACACGACAACGGGCCTTGCTACACTCTTGGTTACAACACTCCTGGGGGATATGCTTCGGTAAATTCATAAGCTTAGTATGAACCATTATTAAAAAAACAAAGATAAAATAAAATAAAGATTCACATGAGAATATATGATCATTGATAACCAATATTGGAACCTAGGGGATCACAATTTATGGTATAACTTCCTTCTACAAGTTTATCCTTCTATGCATGAAGTATCCTTTTAATGATTATTGGCTAAGTATTTAAGCCCCTAAATATACTTTCTTTTCTTAGTTAATGGAGGGAAATGGAAGAACATGTCCCAACAACCAATGTGATAGGAAATGTGATGATTTACCTATTAATTTGACAGAGATGAAGAGAGATCAAGTTGAAAATATTGTGATTATTCCAAACCAACTATCAAAAATCACAATCAATTATTGGTACCTAGTTGAATGCCCAAATTCATCAAGGAAGAAGAAGAAGAAGTCTCAGGGATGTTCATATGAAAAAGATGATAAGGAAAAGAAGACACAATTTCCCTTGAGAAAAAAGTGTGGAAAGAGGCACCAAGTATAATTTCACAAAGGAACTGAGAGATGTTTTAAGTGTGGGGTGATAGGGCATAAAGTAACAAATTGCTTTAAAAACATAGATAATGTGATGAATAGAGAAAATGTTTGATCTAATGTACCTTATACTTTTCAATATTGTAAATGTGGATAAGTTGGAAATTATCCAAGGAAATGCTCTCTTGGAAGGGATGAGAAGCATGATGAGCCTCAACAATCTTCAAGAACAAGGGAACAATGACTGTCCTTTGCTGAGATGGATCATGATGACTGGAGTACTTGTAAATTATTCTAAATAATTGTCTATGTCATGTTGTATTTTAGTTCGTGCACAATGAAAATAACTTTTATGTTATCTAAAATCATCGAGTGACTACCTAAAATGATTTTATATCATTATGAAAAACATCTATCATTATGTACCACATGTTGATGTTGTGAATCTGTTCTTCTAAAAAAAGTGTGATTAAGGGATTAAAATATGATTATTATTTTCGAAGACGTTCACTATTTTGGGAACCTTATATGATCAAGTTAAATAGATTACTATGGTATTTTCTTTGAGGAGTAAATGTTGACTTATATTTTGAAGAATCAATGAATTTAAGGTAAACTTATAGTAATTTAGGTCACTTATGGAGATGATTAACCTATCTTGGGGAAAATGTTATATGGTTAGTTAATTTTGTTGTAAGACATTAAGAGTGGTTGATGTTGTTTGGAGATGAATGATAAAGTTTATCTTGGAAGACTATGTTATCAAATACTTCTTGTATTTGGGCTTCAATCATAGTTTGGTTTATTTTGAAGAATTTTAAGGATAGTTATTTATGGAATGGTCTATGATGAACTTTGGGTAGTACTGTGGAATTTTAAAGATTTAAAGAAGTTTACCTTCCTATGGGATTCTTTATTTTTGAATAATTGTTTTATCTTACCCTTTCTATTTTTGGGTTAATGTTTAAATATAGAATAAATATATAGTTAATATTTTGTGGATTATGTGATTCCCCAAAAAATGATTCTTGTGCTTTGATGAGACCAAGTAGTTTTGAATGGTCATCATTTGGAGAAAATATTATTTTTGGTAGAAACTTATTAAAGGATGAAACTCTATTTGAAGGTAGGTATATTTCCTTATGATTTTATTCTATTTAGTAAATTAATTGCTCAAAATTATGAAAAGGAACGTAAAACAAAAATGTTGTTGGTTTACGTTTTCTACTGGGTAATCAAAGACCATTTACACGCATCATAATTTTGTGATTTTCTTGTGTTTAACTTTCTCTTAATAATGTTTTCTATCACTCTCCCTCAAAACGTAACCCTTTGTTTTCTCTTCCATGTCCATGTTATCCTACATGGAATACTAGTATGGTTTAACTTGGGTGACCTTTTTAATTCCCTTTCTTTCTTTTAATGTAATAGTTTTACTGACTATTTTTCCAATATATGACTTTCAATGATATTTCCAATCCCAATTTCAAAAAAATTATGAGGATGCAATTTCTTAAGGGGGGAAGAATGTAACGACCCGAAATTTTGAATAAATCTTGTTTCTTAATTTTGTGTGTTAATTTATTTTATACTCAACAAAACTATTTCATTTGATAACATTAGTATAATTAAAATGAGACCATTGGGTTTTGACTGTTATATGACCGTTGGTCAATATGACCGATGTAAATTAAACCTTTCAATTATTGTCTCTAAATACAAGTGATCTTGGTTAATTAATATAGAAATAATATTTGATGGCCTCATCCAGTAGTCTCGGGCCAATCAAATCCCATCTAATAGAACATGGGAAGGAGGTAGCACCAGTGGGCTTTTCTCTGGACCAAACCCAAGCCTAACTTCATCGTGTGAGGATAGAATGAAATCTCCTTCACGAGAAGTTAAAACTATAGAAAATACTACTCCTAAAATGTTGGCCGAGCCGCCCTCGGATTATCTCACCTTAGCACACCTTACACTTAGGTCATATGCTGGGGTTATAAGGGGATATTTAAGGAGACCGTAACTACTTTGTGTAATACTTTGAGAAAAATAAAATTGTGTTTTCTTCTTATGGTTAATTTTGTTAATTCTTTAATGTTCGGATAAATTTTGGATGTATATTATTGATGAATTTTAGAAAAATGATATTTTAAAAATTTTTATGTAAATCTTAAATAATTAAAAATGTGTAATGATTTTCAAAAAATGGTATTTTACAATTATTTTCAGTACGAAATTTAGAGTCTAATAAGATCAACTTAATTATTGATGAATAGTAAATTATGAATAGTGATTTTATGCTTAGGATTAGTAATGTGATGAAATGGATTAGTAATCTCACTTAAATAAAGTAATAATATAATCAAGGCACCTTGATTAAGTAATGGGATTCAATAAAATAGGTAAATAATTGTTTTAGGAATTATTATTCAAGTATTAGTTATTTTGGGTAAATATTTTTTTAATTAAAAATTATATTAAAAATATTTATAATTTTTTTTTATAAAATGGACATTATTTTTGAATTCAGAACATTGATATTATGCTAAGGTAATTTTTGGGGATTTTTCTGAAAAAAATGAATTTTCGGTGAATAGTGTATTTATTTAAAAATTAAATTTAAAATATTTAGAAAATAATTTTTATAAAATGGAGTAAATTTTTGAAATCAGATCATTGAAATTTGGTTAAGGGGAAATTTTGGGATTTTTCTGAGAAAGTTGAATTTTCGATGAATAGTGATAATACAGTTTTTTATGTTACGGGTATTTAATGACATCATTAAATGATGTATTAAGTATTTAATCAATATGGTATACATATGAATAGTAAGGTATGGTATGAGGTGTCCCTAGTGGCCAATACCATGGGCAAATAACATGGTAAAGCCCATGGTTTTGCCGATACCACCAATGAGGTTTCCCTTGGCCATTATTGCCTTGTCCCCTCACTTTCCCTATAAATACCCACCCTTTACTCCTTTATTTTTCACTCCCAACACTCCCCCAAAGAATATATGGTCTTATTACCTCCCAAAAAGTCCTCCCAAGGTGCCCCCACGCCCACAAGGTCCCAACCATTGAGTGTTAAGTGTTACGTTTTAAGGTAAGGGATCCAACCTCTCTCTTTCTTTTCAAATATGCTATTTTAAGTCATTTCTTTTATGCTCCATTTTCTTATGTTGGAGGATGTTATTTTATATTCCTATTACTTCCATTTTCATGTTCATATGATGATAGAACCCCTCTAACTCTCATCATTTCGTTTTTTTGGTGTTTAAGTGACGTTGTTTGACTGCTAAGTTTTTAAGGGATTCTTTCACCCTTCTAATTTTCATGTTCTATTATCTTGTCAAGTCTTTCAAGTTCCTTTTTATTATGGTGGTGTATGATCTCTATATCTATAATACTGATATTTTATGATTATATGATAAGAGACCCTATTTTATATCTTCAATTAATTTTTTTGAAGTTTATGTGACGTCGTTAGGCTGCCGAATTTTTAAGGGATTCTTTCACCTTTCTCATTTTCAAGTTATATTTTCATGTCAAGTCTTTCAAGTTTCTTTTATTGTGATGTGGTATGATATCTATATCTATCATACTGATATTTTATGTTCATATGATGAGAGACCCTATTTTATCTCATCAATTCATTTTTTTGATGTTTTAAGTGACGTCATTAGGCTGTCGAATTTTCAAAAGAGAAATCTTATTTTTTTTCTTCCATCCATGTTTTTCATTTCATATGGTATGTCATTAAAATTTCATTACCATGTTCTTATATCCATTATATTCTGTCCCCCTACTATTTTATGGGTCATTTATGAGTGGTTGACCCATGTCCCCTCTTTTTTCAATGTTTTCTAAAAATCTACAACATAGCCGTTATGCTGCCGAATTTCCGTCTAAAAATGTTTCCCTCTTTTTCTCAAATTATTTTATTTTATTAAGTAAATACTCAAAGCTATTTCTTCTAAAGGTTTAATAATATATGTACCAAAATTTTCTATTTTAAATTCTAGTATTTACATACATGAGACCCGCTTTCCTTTTCTGTGCGTTTAAAGTGACATAAAGATCATGTCTTTAAAGCAGTTTTAAAAATGTTATGATTATGAAATGAAACCCATTTCTATTATTATATATGGGTTATTTATGAAATTTTTGATGATGATATATGTGGATCACATTATAACAATGGAAAATTTAAGGGTGCACCCTGATAGCGCTCCAATGCATTGGGTAATAATGTAACCACTAGAGATTACAATTTTAACGATACCTTGGTGAATAACCTTGGTAATTTTTAAATGACACCTTGGGGATGGACCTTGGTTATATGTTCCTTATTTTCTAAGTTAAATGTTGTACCAACATCTTCATGTTATGAAATACATTATTATTATTATTATATGCCTCATGATTCCTTTCTCGTGCCTTAATGTTCTTTTTCATGACTTTGTTGATGTATCTCAAGTTCACATGTTAAATGTTTCCCCTTGTTTCCCATACTGGGCCTTCTTCTCACCCCTTTCTTTTGATGTATGTCCACAGGGTATGAGATTCAGTAATGAACAGAGTATGATCATTTGACGAAGCCTTTCAAGTTTTTAATAAGAATGTTTTATGTTTTCATGTTTTATGTTTCTTGTTTCCAAGACACTAAACCTTAAAGATCCTCAGTTTTGTATAATGTAATGAATGTTCATGTGATAAAAGGAGGGATGTTATAATATGTGATGTTGACTTTGTTTTCTGTTTGTTGGATTCAATGTTTTCTTGGGATGTGATCCTTTCTATATTAAGGGATGTGAGCCTGAGATGGTTGTTGGTTGATGAGATATGGGTAGGGATTCTTGATGCTTTTATGGAGGCATGGGGTTCCTATTATAATGATGATATTGGAATTGTATGTATAAAGTGTTATTATGTGAAGTGGTTTTAGGGATGGAACTGAGTCTGATATAATGTATTGAATCTAGGAATTCCCATTGTTGGTGTGCTGAAATTTGGGATGCATTCATGATAATTAATACACATTTTTGATGGTTGTGTCATATTCTGACTACATCTCTCAAGGGGATTTATCTCAAATTATTTACATATGATGTGGCCCTGGGTATATGAAGAGAGGTTAAAATTTATATAACATTATGCATTATATTTTGATATGTTTTAAAACCATGTGGGGGAGTCAGATCCACCTTAATAAGATAATATTATGGTATGATAGATGATTCCATTAATTTGTATTTTGTGAAATATATATATATATTTATATAAGTACATGTATTGGTTGATATATTCTATGTGAAACTCTTGGATATATTGGAATGATCCTATGGAAAATTTTAATTGAGCATTGTAACCTTTCTAATTTTTTCATGGGTGGTCTCTTGGTAAATATAGTATTGAAAAAAAACATGGGAATCTTTATGGATAGGTAAAAGAGTTTTGAAAAATATGTTGGAAGTGTTTTCATAAATTGGATTTCGATAAATACCATATTTTGGGAAGGATTAATAGTGTTTTTCATTCAAAATAATTTCATGACCTACGAATGAATCTTTAATACATGTAATTTAGTCAGAATGTTTTTTTAATCATCATTATGCTTTTGAACTAAAAATCTTATGGTATAAAATATTTTGATACATTTCTAGAAATTAGAGGTTCATATGAAAAGGATGATAATTTTTTATCATATTACTAAGAAGTGAATAATTAATTTTTTTAATTAATATATATAAGATTACAAATGAATTATTATGAATGTATTATAGTCATACTTTTTTATGATTTTTTAATTATGGTGATTTTTTAATGTTGTTAATTTAAATTTCATGGAATGATAAATGAGGACAAAGAAAGTATATATATTCATATGATGGATGTCCTAATTAGAGTTGTTGATGTGAAAGTTTAGTAATGGCTCCATTTACCTAAAACTCTATACATTCTATTTAAATCAATGCAAAGTAATTTTTTAAAATTTGATTACTTGTTTAATGATTTTTGATTGATATGTAATGCCTATAGTTTTTTTATAGTTATGCATGTGAAATTTTACCTATTGGAGAGGTATCTACCCTAAGATATTTTATTAGAGTGGTCATTGTGTTCTAGATATTATGATATCCTTTGGAGTTATCTTATAGTGAGATTGATTTATCCCCCAACCCTTCTCTATTATTATATATATTTTTTTAATTATTGATTATGAGAATTTTTTGAGTGGAATCTAATGTAAGGGTCCTAGTTTTCCCAAACCCTTCCTTTGTCCTTACAGGGTTATCAGGGGTCTATGACTGATTTCCAATCTTTTAGATGTTGTTTGTAAATTCCTTTGTAATTTTTATTTTATTTTCAAGAATTTTTTTCATATTAGTAATGTTATGTCAAATTATTAAAATTTTTTGAGATATTAATCAGATGTTTTTAAGGTGATCCAAATTTTCTAGAAGTGTTTTTGGAAGTTTTAAAATTGTTCTAGTGTCTTTTCAAGTGTTTTAAAACTTTTGAATTAATAATAAAACTATTTTTATAATTACTTATATGTTTTTTTAATTTAACATTTATTATTTTGAATGAAATATTTACCCTTACTCATGAAATTGATGTTTTGTAAGGATAATTGATACTATTAAAGGGGTAAATAAGGGTAAAGGTGGAATTACATATGTTTTGTACAGGAAAATTCCCTTTTCTCCTTGATATGTATAGAAAATATGATTTTATGTAATGGTTATACCTTAATTAAATGGGTTGAATTGGGGTAATGGAGAGTTTCTAAGGCTCCCATAATGGAATATCGTCCTTTTTATATGCTACATAAC
This sequence comes from Viscum album, assembly GCA_963277665.1. NCBI lineage: Eukaryota > Viridiplantae > Streptophyta > Magnoliopsida > Santalales > Viscaceae > Viscum > Viscum album. The sequence continues at coordinate 685,722,179 of OY728137.1, read as the reverse complement.
GATATTCTCACTACTGTGTAATTGTACCGAGGATCTGTAAGGGAACTCTTATCCTCAAATAAGGTTAAGAATATATCACACAAGGGTTAGTCTATCTCACATATTGATAATGTTGTCTCATGTTACTATAAGGTTTTCTCATTTAAGGGTACTTCCGTACTCACGTAAGGGTACTTCCCAGCTAATATAAGGGTAATGGAGAGTTTCCAGGCTCATGTATGGGTCCTCCTAAAATGACATAAGGGTCATCAGAGATTTTCAATACCCATATAAGGGTAATTTAATAGTCTCTTATGTGTATATATGAGATCCATCAACATGTGTATCGGTAACCAACTATGTAAGGGTAAAACCACCCAACCCTTACATAGCACACTATTTTAGTAAATGGGTAGGGAAAATTCCCTATTTTTAATAATTCATTATTCATCAACCTTTAAATCGAATTTCAAAAATTTAAAAGCATAAAATCGTGGTTGTTATTTCTTATAGCTCATTTAAATTATATATAACGTTTTGAATTATTTTAAATATATCATAATTATAATTGGAATTAAATTATATTTAAATGATGCATTTTTGAATGGTTATTATTTCTATATTCTGGAAATTATTTGTTTCTATTATATTGAAAATACTCAAAACTAACCCCTCTAGATTTGTTTCTATATCCATAATTTTTGGATGATTAAACCCCTACCATTGAGTTGTTTTAGTCTTCTTCAAATATTTTTTGGCCTCTCTTACTTATAGTCATATTGTTTATAGGATGAAGAAACCTCTCTCTCCCAACTATTTTGATCTAGAATAAAATTTTACTTGATTTCCCATTATATTATCTTTCATATTTATACTAGTTGTAACATGTTTATGGGATCATACTTTTCTTAATCCTTTGGAAGGTATTTCATACTGTTTTAAAGAAGATAACAAAATGGCTAATTGAAATTGAATGGGATGATAAGTTTTGCCTATATTTTACCAGATTTATTCATATTATAGAAAATTGTTTTCCTATTATTTCATCTGTAATGAATTATTATTATTTTTATTATTATCAATTGATGAAAATAAATTGAATAAAATCTGAAATTAAATGGGAATAAGAGATATAACATATGATCTATGTATTTTCAGGATATTTCGTTTCAATGCTTGTGTACCATATATTGTTGATTATAAAATATGATAGCTTTTATGAATAAGTTGTTTCATTCTGAATTATTTATAAAACTAACTCACATGAAAATGAAAATGAACATATATATGGTAAATTGAACCAGCCAAGTGTAAATAGGAAGAAGTTATTGTGTTGATTTAAATAAAAAAATTATCATGGAAATATAAAGTGATTATCACATGAACATAATTAAGTAGTTAATTGAAATTAAATTTGAAGGGAAGGAAAACCCATGTATTACTACTTTATGATATTATAATAAACTTTATAATTGTAGATTTCATTATTGGAAATCACAGTCAATGGGGAGTCTTTTTTTGTAATGGGTTATGTGATTATGAAACACATTTTGTGTGGTTGTTTGATATCACCTTGAATTAAATAGGATATGAATGAATATACAACTAATAAATCAGTTTCCCATAGAAAATATTTTTTTATGAGAATTCCATTGAATGGTAACGAACTAAATTTTATGTAAATGCTTGTTTTTTAATCTAAAATAAGATATGTGAAATATGTAAAAAATGGTTTTAATGTGTGATTGTGGTGTTTAGGGAAAATGTGATGAGATGAGGTTGTGATATGTGGCAATTGTGATGAGGATGTTGTCGTAACATGTGTTGGTGATAAAGTGGGGCTTTTTCAAATGGGATATATGGGATATTTTTTTCAGTGATGTGTTTTATTATTTTTCTAGTAGTAATGGAATAATTTATTAACCACAAACTAGAATGGTTAAGTGGATGAATTGGCCAATTGGTTATAATTATTGTTGAGTGATTACATTGAAAAGTGGAGCATGGTAAAAAAAATAATTCTTAATAAGAAATAGTTTGGGGCTGGAAATAATGGAAATGTAAATCAGTTGATAATGTTTTATTTTAATATGTAAATATGGTTAATGAATCTGAGATTGGTTTGTATTTAATGTGGTTAAATTAAACCGATGAAATTGATATGTGGTTCTTTCTTTAATAAATTGAAGTGTAAATGAATGGGTTGTGCTAATATGAAATGGAATATGTTGGTGAAGTGGATTTAATAAACAATCATTAAATTTGGAAACATGTTTAAATTGGAAAGAAAGGGGGAATGTAGCTTATGGTTTTGACATGATTGTGTTGTCTTATTAATCTAGAATTGGCAGAAAAAATGATGGAGTTTGTGAGGAATTTTTTTTATGTTGTGATTGGGATAGTATTATTGTTGAAAACCCATATGTTGGGAATATGTGTGTGATTATTACATGTTGTATTTTTATTTGGATTTCTATACGCACCCCACCCACATCATGCACTATGTGGCATCACACAAATGTTTCTAGGTGAGTTTTTTCCATCATCAATATTGTGAGGAAAGATATATGGATACCTCCTATTCACCACTCTTGATTTCATGAAATGTTCTTATAAAAGTTTTGTGATCAATTGCAGATATAATTAATTTATGTTTGGTTGTATTAGATTGATGAGTTGGATTATAGTGGTGTAGTGAATGAGGTTGATGTCCTTCATGTTTATGACACATTACTATTATGGATATAAAATTATTGTTTACATATGATGTTATGAAACATGTTTCTTTGGGAAATATGTGATTTGATGACCTAGGTGTCTGGTTGATATGTGATGTGATGGACCTATTGTCTTCAGGTGTGATGAGATGGCTAGATTCATGTGGTGTTCTTGCCAAGATGTATAAGCCTGGGTGTCTTTTGGAAGGATTAAATTACAAAATATATAAGAGAACCTTGACATACAATGTTGGTGTGTGTGGGTGGATAATTAGTGGGAATGATGTGTGGAGTACCTTGTTATTGACATGAATATTATTATGTTACTATACTTGGATACATTTTTTTTGTGGTTGACCGTTAGTGAGGTTAGGTTTGGGTAGTTTACCTATTTAGGGTCTGTTGGTTCTGTTTTTTCCTCACAGGTGCATTATAATGGTCTTTTAACTTGTGAATCATATTATTTGTGTGTGATCCTATTAAATATGCATTTATTCTCACCGTACATATATAAAAACAGATATTCATATTTTCAAATGGACTTTATGGACTAATCTTGACATTACTGACTTGGGTATTCGATCTGTTGTTGAGTTACATTCACAGGATTTTCTTTGAGGTTATACTTACAAAATTTCTTCATATTCATATTACATTAAACACATTGTTGGACATTCTAGATTTTACCTTTTATTATGATGTCAAGTTTCTTTGTGGTTTTTTATCCTATCTGTTGATCATATAATATGATAGAGGGTAATGACTTCCTTATCGAATATTTTTACACCCTCAATTCAGGTTGCCGTCATAGAGTCTACTAACGGTGGGAATCAGGGGTCTTTATCTCTCTTTACTCGATACTGACCCAGGAGCGGTACCTTTTGTTGGAGTGGGTTGTGACAAGTTTATGAAAATAAAGATTAGGGATCATGACAATATTACTGACATTGAGGATATATCAGATTTTTTTGATGATATCACAATATTTTTGTTAAGGTAGAGATCATGTGGTTTTCCATGAAATACATCTTTATATAGATACTACATCTTGATTTTGTTTTGGAACAAATGAATTTAATGGTAATAACCCCATAATGATTTTTTCTAGTATATCTTGGCCATCATTTTGCAGCATGGGAAATAGTCCCTTACTAAACACATGATTTCACACCCCAAAGAGATATTATTGGGTATACTAATATTTTCTTTACAAAAAAATTATTAAATATTTGAATTTTTATTTTAAAATATTCCCAATGAAACCAAGCATGTGATTTTGGTATTAGAAATTCATGAATTATAAATTTATGTTAATTGTTTCACCAGTTTCAAAATTATAGATAGTAATTAATAATGTTATTATCTAATCTAATGTATTACATTATATATGAATATAAACTTCTAAAAGTAATGTAGACTATTTATACACATGAAATATATGTACATATTTTCCTCCTAATAAAGAAATTTAAGATGTATCTAGAGAAGGAGTTTTAAAAAATAAAACTATAATAAGGTCAGTTGACACAAATTATGACCAATAATCATGCCCATGTGGTAAAACATGATGATTCAAAGTGTGGTGTTATATTTTTATACATTTTGAAGTTAAAAAGCCTCAATAATTTATTGGAACCAAAAATAATGTACTATTTTAGAAATGTATATGTTCCCGAGAGAAGATATTTCACACATTATGAACTATTAAATTGAAGAAGGTTATCATGGAAGATTATCATCACACATGGGATATAGATTAATGGTAGTCATTTATTCAAGACACTAGGGATGTTGAGGAATTAAGAAGAACATTTTTGAAGGATTTTAAGGTACATTACATTGAAAAATAGTTTCCTTATGAACAACAAGATTATTTTGAGAGATAATTACCAAATTTGAGATAAATGGAAGAGAAAAATATTTCAAAATATGATTCCAACATTATGAGGTTAGTAAGTAATCTTATAAACTACATAGGTAATCCAAAGAGTATAATTTCCCCTTTCATTGTGGGGATAATGACACTCATTTAATGGAAACTAGTTTCCAAAACATTCTCATTATATGAGGATATAATATCATGTGTTATCAAGATAGAGAGGATGCTCTCCAAGTCTTATGAATTTGAATGACTGTAATATAATAAGAGGATGATTGAGAACCACATGATGTAAAAATGAACAAGGGGAAGAAGATAAGGGTGGATTTTAAATATCTGGTACTTGTGGAGGAAAATACTCTGGTACATGCTTGAAGGGAACATGAGTTTTATTTATGTTTGGACAGAAAGGCCATCATGCTCACTAATGTAAAGGTAAGGAATAATGAATAAATTTAAAATTATTTAACTATATTTATATTTGGAACCCTTCTAACCATCACCGAAAATGTTAAGGGAACTTACCAGACAAGAGGACAAGGGTAGAAGGTCAATCTTATGACATCAGTACAAAAAAGTTGATGTTCGGCGATTTTTGTTGGAAAGTACATTATCAAAACATTAAAGTGCAGAGAATGATTTATTCAATTATATATTTATGCACTCTTTTATATCTTCTATGTTTTCTATGAAAATTAAATAATTTTATAATACACTGAGATATGAGTTATCAATCAAGAAACCTATAATGAATATTATTTCAAAAAGTAAATGTATGTCAATCCCCATTATGATTCATGAACATAAATCATTCACAAATTGGATTAATATACCCATATAGTACATTTATATATTAATTGGTATATAAATTATATCAATGTATAATTGAAAAAATTAATGGAGATAGTATGTAAAATTACTTATCATTAAAATAGATACTTCACCATCTGAATCATTCTTGGATCCACCCACAGTATCCATCCATAATATTATTTTGTGAGAAGAAGTGAAAAAACAAAACATATAGATGGGAATGGTAAACCTTTTATAGAAGATGTTATAATAGTGAAAGAATACATTGGTTTACTTTCTAAAGAACTACCTGGACATCCAGTTTACCCTGAATTTGAATTTTTTATTCAACTCATTCCATATTTGAAACATATATCATAGACACCCTATATAATGGTCGCATTGGAGATAGTGGAGTTAATGAAATGACATCAAGAGTTTTGTGATAATGGATTCATAATCCCAAGTGTTTCTCTTTAGGGAGGTCTTATTTTGTTTTTAAAAACAAAGGATAAGACAAAAAGTATTTTTATTTATTATAAGGAAATCAATTCTATTAACATGAGGAACAAGTATCCTCTACTATGTCTTGATAACTTGTTTGATCAAATTCATATAGATCAATAATTTTCAATGATTGATTGTCTATTTGGGTGTCATCAATTGTGAGTATACAAGGATGATATTCCAATGAAATAATTTTATAACAGATCTAGACATTATGAGTTTATAGCAAGGAAATTTTAATTGGATAATGCACCGACTATTTATATGAAACCGATGAATAGAGTGTTCAAAGAATATCTTAATAATTTCATTGTGGATTTTATTGATGATATCTTGGTATAGTCCAAAATTTATAAAGAGAGGAATATCCATTTACAAATTTATTTTGATACTCTTTGAGAAAATGAGTTATATAATAAATTTTGAGTGTGTTATATATAGCTATTAGAAATTACTTTTATTTTCCATATTGTCTCTAAGGATTGAATAATGGTTGATATGTCAAAAAAATTGAAAGATTTTACTATATCAATAATCATAATCGAGGTATATAGTTTCCTTGGGATAGTAGGTTACTATCAATAAATTGTTTAAAAAAATTCTTGATTTTCAAACCCATTAACTAAGATGAAATATAAAAGGGTGAAGTTCTTATGGACTGAGTTATATAAAGAAGGTTGATGAATTACGTGGAAGTTAATCAATTCTCTGATGTTGACATTACCATAGGGATGAGATGGATTTGTGATATATAGTGATGCATCAAAAAAGGAATCAGATGTATCCTTATGCGGAATGATAATGTTATTAAAAATAAATCAAGGTAGTTAATGATATATATATATATATAATAATACAGTCCATTATCTTGAGTTGGTATAAATTAATTTCTCATTCAAGATATGGATTCAATATTTATATGGTAAAAAATGTGACGTATATAAAGATCACAAGAAATTAAAATACATATTTTCACAAAAAAGGATCAATATGGGGAAAATATATAGAAATAGTTACTGAGGGATTATGATTTTTGAATACACTACCAGTCTAGAAAGGATAATAAATTATTTGATGTGTTGAGTAAGAAACATCATGGAGTTCTGGCTAAGATGAGGATTGATATGTATTCTTTATTCAGGGTCCAAGTGATGTTAAATATGAGAATTATTAGGGAAGGAGAAAAATCATTCCTTTTTAAAATGATTTATAAAACATATTTATTGGAAAATAAAAAAAAATCTCCACATGATTATGATAATATTAAAATGAAAATCAAATATATGTATGATTGGATGTTTGAAAAAATCATTTTTAATGATAGGGTTTTGAAATTTGTAAAGAGGGTATGTATTCTATCCATACCTGAGATGAATACAGAACTACTAGATGAATCCCATGGATCACATTTCTCTATACAACCCAGATTCACCAAAATGTATAGGGATTTTATGGAACATTTTTTGGGGGAAAATATAAAATGGATAATTTTAGACTATATATTAAGATGTTTATTTTTTCAAATTGTAAAGGCTGAGAGAATGCATCTCAATAGAGTTATTTATCCTCTACTAGTTCTTATGTGGAAATTAGATGATATTACTATATATTATTTCGCTTCATTTAAAAATACTACTAGAAAGAATGATATAATAAAGTTTATTATTAATCACCACACCAAGTCTACACATTTATGCAATATAAGGTATGATTTAGCTCTTAAGAGTCTTTCATGAGTCTCTATCATTAATTTTGTAAGACATTATGAATAATATCGTTCAATTATGTCTGGTCATGGTATTTGGTTCACATAAAAAATTTAGAAATTTATTCAAAAGGAAACTTATTCCATGATTCATTTGGGCAATTTCTATCATCCTCAAACTGATGGACAGTCTGAAAGGACCATAGAAACATTAGATGACATGTTGAGGTCATTATCACTTGACTTTCAATTTATATGGGATATTTAACATTTTTTGAGTTTTAATATAAAAATAGATTATATTAAATTAATCCAATATGGTTGTATGAATCCTTATATTGAATGATATGTAATACTCTAATTCATTTGCATGACGACGTTGAAAGGAAGTTTGAGGGCCTATAACTTGTCGAGGAGACAATAAGGAAAGTCGGGACGATTTAGACCTATATTAAAGCATCTCAAAGAATGAAATAGATATATTCTAATAATTGAAGGAAGTATTTGTAAGGGTGTTATAAGGTTCAGTAAAAATGGAAAAGTGAGCCCTCGGTACATCAGGACTTTTGAAATTCTGGAATGAATTGGAGTTGTGGTGTACCTTTTGGAAATTCCATTAAGTCTGGCTAAAGTACATGATGTGTTCCATATATCATTGTAAAAGAAGTATATGAAAGACCCAACACATGTTCTCTCCTATAATTATATATAATTGGAACAATATTTATCCTAATTTGAATATCCTATTGAAAATATTGACATTATAGAACTAGTGTTGTAGATTCAGGCGACTCACCTAGAAAAGTCGCATTGGAGAAATATTAAGATAGAAGATGTGACATTGGAACCTAAATAATTTATGATGACTATATACAAAAATCTATTCATGATAATATATCATGGAAATTTCAAGGATGAAATTTTCGAAGGAGGGATGAATGTAACACATGAACATCAATTATAATTAGCTTTTATTTCTAGAAAAACAAAAAAACAATACACATTGTTTTATTAAACAATGTGAAAAAAAACTATGGATTAGAATTTAATAAATTTATATTGAAGAATCTATTTTCATTTTTTAATTCATAATGTCATAATTATCTTAGAATAATTTTTTATACATTTTTCTGAAATAGTTTAATTTTAGGTGAATAGTGAAAAATAGTGTTTCACAAAATTCCCAATTTTATGACATTCTAATAATATAAGAATAAATTGAAAGATAATAAATAAATTTACATATAACAAATATTTATTTATGAATTAATTTAATTCAAATAAAAATATAATTTTGAACATAAAAATTTATACATAATATTTTAGAAATTTAAACAAGTTTTTGTCCAAATAGAAAACTTTTTTTTCATTCATAATAAAGTATTTAAAAAGACTCTTTAGATTTTGGTTAGGTTTTAATAATAATTATGTAAAATTTGATTCAAATTATTACAATTAATTCCTTTTGTATAATAATTATTCTATTATTCATTAAAATCATTTTTATTCTTAAAACATATATTTTTCTAAAAAGAGTTTTTGTTGTGTTTGGCACACTTATATTATAAATAATTTATACAATTTATAAAAATTAAATATTTTTAAATGTATTTAATGTTTTTATTCATAATAACTAATATTAGCTAATAAATTCAACATAATTATTTTTCATAATGAGTAGTTAAAAAATTAAAACTTTGTTACTACGGATAGGGTTAAACTGGTTTACTAGTGGGATAAACATTTGGATAGGGGTAGAAATCCCATTGAAACTTCTATAAACCTAATTTTTGGTATTATTTATTATTTACCCTTATCGTATTATACTTTTTAAAATCTTGATCCTCTTTAATAAAAAATCCATTATATTATTAAGCTATTTTAAGTAATTTCTTGTGTGTTTTTCCCACACTTATAAAAGAGAACCATTTATACTATCATCTTCACACATAATAGGCCACATATCATGTCCAATACCTAAATATATATATTTCCAACCTTACTCCACATGACATAGAGGCTTTGTTCTCATCAATGGATCATCTTGAAAGGATTAAGGTTTAAGCTAGAGGTGATTTTCTAAAGAAGATGTTTACCTTTTAACTGAGTGACTTCATTTTCATTCCACTTATAACTCATTAATGGCTTGTATAACCTTGATCATATAATTTCATTAGTACATTCTATATATATAAATTTTATTATTTCTTTGGAACAACCCATATTCATCTTCATTCCATCCCATGGAAAAAAAGAAAATGATGCTTGTGCGTACGTATAACATACGATATCCAAATAGCTGTGTAATTCATTTTTCAACCCCAACTAACATGAAATGTTATAAAGATAAAAAAATTAAAAATATTTTATATTTATGAGATATTTATGATTCTAAAAATATATGATATCATTTACCTTAGTATCCTTCCACTTGTTAAAAAATGATAACACTGCTCATGCGTATGTGTGAACGGCCACATCCAAAATCGATGTGATTCATTTTTAATATAATCCAATTAAGAATAATTATAAATATGTATATAATGAATATATATTACATATATATCATGATTAAAATTCTAGAAATGTTTCAACAATGAGAAACCATCATGGATCCAAACTACAAAACTGAAACTTACATGAAAAATGAAACAATATAACTTGGAAATGACAATTTTAATAATGATTTATAAATATATGATTGTTGAAATGTTATAAGTGGATAATATATGATATTATAATTATGTATATGTTTATGTTATGTCTGTATAATAAATATTAAATTATTATACAAGAATCTAAAATCACTTCCAATGAAAATAGAACATGAGGTAATGATTTGTTTCACAATCGCATCCTTATTCAGGATTGTTTCTATTTATGTTTTAATTGTGGAAAATATATTATAATTCTATATTAAATGAAATAATTTTTTTACTAGGGTTATTTCTAGGGGTTTCTTGTATTAGTTATATTTTTACCTTTTTTGGCACATAAAAAACCAAAAGAATGTTTTAACTGATAACTGAATATGTTTTTATATTCGGTTGAGAATCATTCTCTAATATGTTCATATTGACAAATAAATGTTTTTTTATATCCTCCAATGATTTATTAAATTAATTTTTACCCTTTATTTACTTTCGATGGTATTTTTAAATGAAATATTATTATCATTTTTCAAATGCGACTCTTTTTATTGAAGGTGTGAAAAATATCACTATTTTAACAAAAACCACACAAACGGATCTCCCCACAATCATGACTAATATTTGAAATAAGGTTTATTTTATATGTTTCTAGGATTATTTACAATGAACTTTTTAACTGATATTTTAGAAAATATATATATTATATATAATTAATTTTAAAATTAATATACTATTTTTCTCAAGAAATATTCATGTGATCCTTTTAAAGTATTTTCATTTATATAAATATCATTGGATGAATCATCTCCATTACTGAGGGTATACAATAATGATATCATCCAACATATTTATCATGATGGCTTATGATAATTTTGACTGGGGAAAGTGTAGAAATTCTATATACCAGTTTTTATAATATGGAATGTTATTGATTATTAAGGCATGTTGATTACATTGTATTGTTTATTCATAATATTAAGTCATTGTACTAATTAAGTGATGGATTAGCCCCATAATTATAGTACCTCAATGCATAGGTGGGTCCCATACTATAAGAATTTCTTTATTTAGATACTTTGTTTTCATTGGCTACGATTTAAAACGTAGCTAATGAATTTAATTACGTTTATGAAAAACAATGATAAATATGGTGTCATTATTTAAATATGTTTATAAATGTGGATAATTAATTATTTAGGAAAGTTTTAACAAATTTTGGAATTTAAAATTTATTTCTCCACATTTTTTAAAACATGGGTAATTATTTTTGGAAATCCGCTACATTTTATAGTCTAAATTTTATAAATCTTTGGAAATTACATTTTATTCACCAATTTCAATGTTATTTTATTTATTTTATCTTCGAAAGAATCCTCCACAGGACACCTATATGCCACTATCCCCAATATCCCCGATGAATCTCAATAATTGCTCCCAAAACACATCATTCCACCAACCCCTTCCCCTACGACAATCCTGACCCGCACCGCCCAAACCTAGTGACGAAGACCCATGCCCCGCTGCGCAAGAAGACCTTGACCATCGCCACCCCATCATAGCTTTTCCACCATTCCCCACCCCTGATTCATGAATAACCCAACCCCTTCGGCTCTGATTACACGATGCATTCACCCCCATCATTTCAAACCAGGGTACCTACCTTGGTCTGTGGGGGTGGGGGGACTTATACATTATCATGGATGTAACAAATAATACGGGTTGTGGTTCTCTATCAAAGAAGGAAAGTTAGGACTTAATTTCATTCATGGAATGTAATGGTCACTCGGGCCTCGGTTACTTGAGTGATCACCTCATCTAGTGTAATAACCTTAAGGGGAATATCCTAACATGGTGTTTCCTAGATCTCTATTTGGAAAATGTGAATGTAAACTCCTCATTCCTAGATACAAAGGTCTCTAGGATTTTTAGAGGTATTTATGATCACCCCACTATTGGTGTGGCCCTATCTACCAGATAAAATAGTGGTGATTGAATTATTTTCTCCCAGATATGGATATCCAATCCATTGTATCATAACGAGGTTGGTATGTCGGGGAACAAACCATTGTAAGGATGCAGATGGGCTCACCATCATAAGAAGATCTGTTAGCACATGGAAGATCTGCAATCCTGGGATGTTAACCTGCCCCAGCATTTTCACCTCTTGGAAATGATCAAAGATGGTATCAAGTATATGGAGATCTTGTTGGAAAATTTATAGAATTAGGAAATCTTTATTGATATTGATTTAATGAATAACACCCTAGTAGAGCTTATTTTTGAATTGGGGTGCTTGGCTCACAAACAATGTAGGATCAAATGGACGACAAAGGGAGATAAGAACATTGTATTTTTTCATGCTTGTGTGAAATAAAGAAAGCTGTTTTTAAAGACTAATATTATATTGGTTGATGTAACCATCACAGATGAGAACTTCTATTCTATACTTGTAGGTCTGATCCTTTACATGCCAAGTAGTAATCCAATGGGAAATGAATATATTTTTGATGAAATTACTTGAATGTTTTCTCCACATGAGAATATTTCTTTGAATCTATGTCGTAGGAGTAATAGATCTTTAAGGAGATTCTTAGCCGCAACCCATATATTTTGGCTGGACTGGATAGTTTCCCTAGTTCATTTTACGCGTCTTCATGGAACCTCATCAGAAGGGTCCTTATTGATGTGGTGAATTCTTTTTTTAGGGTGGTTATCTTCCTCGCATGCCTAGTGCCACTACTCTGGTCATAGTTCCAAAGGTTAAGAATCCATCTTCGCTCCAATAGTACCATCCTATAAGTAAGTGACATTTTTTATAAAATATCTTGGCCAACATTATAAATAGAATATTATTGGTTCTCTTACCCTCTTGAGTCACATAATAGAAACACGGATTCATTAGAGGTAGATCTATTCAAGAATCTATTGGTTTGGAATAAGAAATGATAAGAGATATCAACCTAATGGTGGTAGGATCCAAAGTAGTCATTAATATGAAAATGGATAAAGCATATGATATACTTGAATTGATTTTTATTTTAAAGGTCCTAGCAATAATGGGCTTTTGACATGGACCTCTGACCACATGTACAAGTGTTTCAGTTCTTTGTGGATCACTATCTCATTAATGGTGAAGAGTTGTGTGTTCATAAAATTTGAGTGGGCCTCTAAAAATGTGATCCACTATATCCTAGAATATTAATGTCACGGCCCGTCCTTGGGGACCGTGTCGTGACTACCCCAAGCTTGCCTTCCATAGGGAAGGGGCTGGCGACTAGCACCAAAGCCGAAAATCCCTATTCTGGGAAGGCATTGCATTTATAAAAGTGAAAAAACACAGCAGAGTACACAACTAAAGTAAGCACTAAGAAAAACTATAAACAAAACTAAATGCTGAAAATAAAGGTTCTGGAAATACAAGCCCAACAATAAGTACAGTACAACTGAAAAGCTAGTTCAACCACAATAAAGTAAAATAGCAACCACTGAGTCGTCCTCTAGGAATCCTACCTGAAGGGTGGGTACAGATGGTTTCCTCAGCACCTCGGGTCCATCTGTCTGCTCCGAGTACGTCTTGCCAAGTGGTCTACCACCAGGGACTGTCCATCTCTACAAGTCTTTACCTCGATCAGTGTTGTCTGTCATCTGCATCCAACACAACGTAGCGTGAGCATAGCCTGTGCAGGTGTGAGAATAGGATACTCAGTAGGGACCTCGAGACCCCCGATGGTCTCCCAGAATCCACGAAGGATAATCAATAGAAGAAAAATACGATCATGAAAAATCATCTAACTATACTTAGGTATATTCCCATACATATACCTAAGTCATCAATCACAGTTTGTCTACAACTCTCGAGCCCAATCACTACCTAGTCCACACAGTAAGTTAAGTTAAACACATTGATGATAATGATTGAAAGTCAAGACTCATCTCACACAGGTACACATATTTTTTATAGTGATATAGATGATCAGATGTAGTCACTGATTCATCTAAGCTGTCAGAACCACACAGGATACAAGACCAGCTAAGTTGTCGGACCCACACATGATACAAGACCAGCTACTCTGTTGGACCCACACAGGATACAAGTACAAAGGTCAATGTTTTCGGACCCACACAGGATACAAGAATAGTAGTCATAGCTACCAAAACCATGGAGGATTCCAGTACATTAATCATCGATGCCGAACCCCCAGAGGATTCCAGTACAGTAGTCATCGCGGTCGCAACCATATCTAGGGTTTCCGCACAAAGCACGGTTGATTCCGGGAGGGTCCACTCCTCGAGAAAAGGGGTTTGATACATCACCTGTCACTATGTATATATTTAATGTATCCTAATGTTCTATCTCATCAAAAGAAACCTAATGCGATAGACGGCGTGTCAATCAGACGCTTGGTCTGAGAGTTATTGGATTTCCTGTTCCAGGGGATCGGTTGGAATTACGCTCATTCCAAACCTGGACTTTTTCCAAAGTTTTCCAAAACTCACTTAGAGTATCGAAAAATTACTGCCTCATCTCAAGGGTCCTAGTGTCGTAGACGGCGTGTCATTAGGACGCATGGTCATGAAGTTATTCTCCTTTAAGAGAAACAGGTCCGGCCCTGTTAAGCATGATGGGCAGGCGGGTCGGCCCATCCTGGCTCGGCGGATCCAACCTAGATGAGGGTTCAGCCCAGCTCGGCAGGGCACGGCCCGACCCACGGAGGGCCGTGGTGCTGCCAGCTGGCCGAACGGTGCGGGGGGCATGACCCACCCTGATTCCTGAACGGGCGGCGTCGAGCGGCGCCGCCCCTCCTGTCGGCCGGCCATAGCCGACCGATCTCCTCTGGCGCGAACGGCCCGCACGGGTGGGCCGCTGTTCCTCCACACGTAGTACCATCGGGTGCCGCAGATCCCTTCAGCTTTGCAGCCAGGAGGTCGGCCGGTTTGCCGCCAAAGAGGCCCGCGGAGTGCGTCCCGCGGTTCCCCACAGCGCGGCGCCAAAGGGGCGTCGCGGTTCTCCAACCCGGCTGGTTGTGTGACCGTCCGGTTCTTCTTCGGCCGAGCTGCCCGGTTGCGGGCAGTGGTCTCCTCCACCCATGTGACACTTGGTGCTGCAGTCCTCTAACGAGTCGGTGTGCAGCCACCATTTCCGCCGCCTCCTTCAGTCATGGTCAACTCCGGTCGCCGCCACCTCTTCCATCACCGCCTCCAACGTGAACAAAAACAAAGATCGACAGAGGGTCATCAGGCCCTGTTCGTTCGGCCAGCGCCCTCCACATTAGGAGATAGCAGTTGGATGAAGACATTACAAAGAATTCAACACAAACAGGATAATTTATTAACTTATAAATTATTCAAAACCCCTACCTCGATCTAAAAAACGATGCATGTCGACGAGCCGCGGAAGACGAGCATCGTGGAGGTCAGGAGTCGCGAAATACGGACGTCGATTCCGTTGATTCTGGGGTGAATTATAGAAGGAAGCCTAGCTGACGTTCCTTGCGGGTGGTACCTCCTCTTGTGGCTTGGACGAAGATCGAAGTCGGCTTCGTCGTTCTTCGGTGGTTCATCGTTGGAAGGTAGAATCTTTCCTCTAATTCTCCAAAGTTACCCATAATATTTGCCATGAAAATATTTTAATAAGGCTCTCCCCAAAATTATAAACATTCCATGTAATTCAAATTAATTAAAATATGAGGTGGCAATTAATTAATGAATGGGTTGGCATTATTAAGTGAGTAGGGATGTGAAAAGTTTAAAATTCAGAGAGAGAAGGTGGAGAGTTTTAAGAGTTAATAAGGGGGGTTTCATGGGAGTTTAAGGGGGAGTTGAAGGGTTAGGATCTCATGTGGGACCCAACAAATTATCCTCACATGGGAAGTTATGTGGGTGTGGGCCCCACCTCTAACTTCCCCTTGTAGGAAAATTACCAAAACTTAATAAATTAAATAAAATTGTGTACACTTTCTGTAACACCACAATTTTATTTTAATTTGTTACGAATCCCCAAATTAAAACATCTACTCTCGACCAAACGCAACTGTGGTAAAGGTCCCCTTAAGAGAATATTGGCGCTGTGAGTTCATCGGTGCCATCATATTTTAATTCTGAGCACCGGTTCAAAAGATAGATAATCCCGCACGCACGTTTACTGAACATACCCGAACCAAACTTAAGAAATTGATTCCGAGCACCCCGGGCCTCAGAATCAGGCGCCGTCAGAAACTATAGACTCTTAAAATTCCAAAGTATATAAGAAAAAAAATTCCATGAAATTTATGGGTCTTTAAGCTACCCTGACCTCAGGGATTTACATCCCTTTAATGATACAACACACATTAGGGAAACAAATGGGGGTACTGAGCATGCATCTGAGCCTCCCGCTCCCAAGTGCTCTCCTGGAGGTTCCTGTGCTGCCAGCGAATGCGCACCAGAGGAATCGACCATCCACGTAGGACCCGCCCCTGTCGATCCTCATTCTCCACCAGGACCTCTATAAATGCTGCCCCATCCTCGATGTCCAGCTCCCCATGATCGATGATGTGGGTCAGGTCGTGCACGTATCTCCTCAGCTGAGATGTGTGGAAGACGTCGTGCACCCGATGCAACTGAGGTGGAATGGCCATCTGGTAAGCCACCTCACCTACTCTGTTGAGTACCTGGAATGGTCTGATGAATCGTGTAGAAAACTATCCACCCCAGACAAATCTATGTATACCTCGTCAAGGTGAGACCTGTAGGAATACATGGTCACCATCCTCAAATTCCAGTGGTCTTCATCTCCAATCAGCATAGGACTTCTGTCTGCTCTGTGCAGTCCTCATCTGCTCCTGGATGATCTACACCTTATTCATCGTAGCCTGAACCATCTTTGTCCTAGAAGTGCTGACTCCCCTGGGTCAGTCCAGCACAGAGGTGATATGCAAGGTCATCCGTACAGTGCCTCGTAAGGTTCCATCCCAATGGTGGAGTGGTAGATATTGTTGTACGCAAACTCCACCAAGGTTAAGTGATCCTCCCAGCTATGACCAAAGTCAAGGACACATGAACGGAGCATGTCCTCGAGAGTCTGAATGGTTCTCTCAGTTTGACCATCCATCTGAGGATGGAAGGTGGTTCCCAAGTGAATCTGGGTCCCAAAAGCCTCCCGTAGCCCCTTCCATAGCTGATAAGTGAAACGAGCATCTCCATCAGAGATGATAGTCGATGGAACACCATGAATCCGTATGATCTCATGAATGTATAGGTGTCCCATGCTCTCTACTGATCCATTCTCTCTAATCAGTAGGAAGTGGGCTGACTTGGTGAGTTGGTCTATGATCACCTAGATAGAGTTGTGTCCTCTAGCTGTACGTGGAAGCCCCGTCATAAAATCCATAGCTATCTCGTCCCACATCCACTTAGGGACCCTTAAGGGTTATACCAAGCCTGCTGGTACCCGGTGCTCTGCCTTCACTTTCTAACAAGTGAGGCATAGTGAAACGAACTCCGCTACAACATTCTTCATACCCGGCCACGTGTGCTGTCGTCTGATCTCCTGATAAATCTTCACCACTCCTGGATGTACCGCTAGAGGGGAAGTGGGAAATTCCCTCATAACTTATTCTTGTAGTGCAATTGGTACCATGGTAAGTCCTCTCAAGAAGATGATGTGCTTCCCATCTTCAAAAAATCCATCAGGTGCTTGTCTTGTGGATATATGATCACGTCGCGCCTCGTAGTAAACGTCCCCATGTTGTGCCTCTCTGACTCGATGAAGAAGTGGAGGAGTGACTGTGAGAGACTGAAGAAAGTTTGTTCTGTCTCTATCCACAAAGGATATCTACAACATGGCCAGCTGCTCTGTCGCCTCTCCTAGCAGCTGAATACCTGATCTCCTACTAAGAGCATCTACTACAATGTTCCCCTTCCCAGGTGTATAGACTATCTCAAAGTCATAGTTCTATAGTAACTCGAGCCAATTTCATTGTCTCATGTTCAGGTCCTTCTACGAGAAGATGTACCTAAGACTCTGGTGGTCAGAATAGACTGTAAAGTGCTTTCCCATCAGATAGTGCCGCCACATCATCAAGGTAAATACCACTCCTGCTAACTCCAGGTCATGGGTAGCGTAGTTATGCTCGTGTTGTCTCAACTATCCTAAACCATACACAGTCACTTCTCGCTCCTGCATCAGGACACACCCGATTCCGGTCCCTAATGCGTTGTAGTAAACTACATTCCCTACGCCCTCCTCTAGTATCCTCAAGAATGGCGCACTGGTCAATCTATGCCTCAGCTCTTGAAAGCTCTGCTGGAATCTCTCTGACCACACGACTGGTTTCCCCTTCTTTGTCAAAGCTGAAAGCGGTGCTGCAACTCTAGATAAGTCTTACCCAAATCTCTGATAGTACCCAGCCAGACCCAGGAAACTCCGCCCCTCTGTCATACTCCTAGGTGGCTCCCAAGAAATTACTACCTCAATCTTCGCCTGATTCACTACAGCTCCAGCCTCCGAGATGAAGTGTCCAAAGAAGTGAACCTCTTGAATCCAGAATTGGAACTTTAAGATCTTATCATAAACCTGGTGCTCCCAGAGTGTATCTAGCATAACCCGCAAGTGGTTGGCGTGCTCCTCTTTATTATGAAAGTAAATCAGTATGTCATCAATGAAGAGTAAAACAAAATGATCAAGGTAAGGCTAAAAGATCTTGTTCATGAGACTCATGAACACTGCTAGAGCGTTGGTTATGCCGAATGGCATAACCAAGAACTCATAGTGGCCATACCAACACCTAAAGGCCGTCTTCTGCACATCCTCATCTCAAACTCTAAGCTGGTGATAGCCTGACCTGAGGTCTATCTTCGAGAACCATCGTTCTCCCTTGAGCTGATCAGAGAGGCCATCAATCCTCGGAAGTGGGTACTTGTTCTTCATGGTTACCTGATTTAGGCGATGGTAGTCAACACACAGTCGTAAGCTCCCATCCGCCTTCTTGGTGAACAAAATCGAAGATTCCTAGGGTGAAACACTGGGTCGAATAAATCCCTTCCTCTACAAGTCCTCCAGCTGTACCCGCAACTCACGAAGCTCAGCAGGAGCCATCCGATATGCTGGAGTAGATATAGGTGTTGTCCTGGGGTACAGGTCTATGTATATGTCGACCTCTCTGTAAGGAGGTAGTCCTGGAACATCGTCAGGGAAAACCACTGCATATTGATCCACCACAACAGGAAAACTCGGACTCCGCACATCAACTGTTCTGAGGATGAGACTAGCCAACTGATGTGTGATCGGCTACCGTCTCCTCTGCGTGAGTCCACCCTGCACTGCAAAGGCTCCCTTCTCGTCGGTAAAGGTGAACCTGGTCCAATCCGTGTGGATACACCGCACCTTGTGCCTAATACAGTCGATCTGAGCATGGACTGTAGATAACCAGTCCATGCCCAAGATGACATCGTAAGGCCTCGATGTCACTACAAGAATATCCCAACCAAAGCTCTTGCCTCCTAGAGTAAGCTCACACTGCCGGTACCACTGTGTAATTGTCGAGTTTTCTTCTGTAGAAGTCTCTAGCTGTAAGGATTGAGCCAACAGATCCATCGGAATCTCTGAGCTCCGAACAATGGCAACAACAATAAAATAATGACTCACACATCTGTTTATAAGTACTGCAGCAAGGGTAGAGTAGACATAGATAGTATCTCAAATCTTCTCAGGTGCGCTGTGGTTGTAGGCCTTGACTTCCTAGAGCTGAGCCCGTCTCTGTCCTCCAACTCCATGTGGTCAGGGTGGACCTCTTGGTGGTGGTGGAGGTAGAGCCTTGAAGCGTTGTCCACCACCCGCTACTCGGCCAGCTCCTCTGCCACGGCTGCCTGCTCCCGGCGGACCACCACGATCAAACCTCTACCTCTTCTTTGGTGGTCCCTCTACTGTCTATTGCTCATCTGCATGGTGGGTCGGGCAGTCACAAGCCTTGTGGCCCTGCCCGCTGCATGCATATCATTGTGTGCTCTTCGTAAGGCTGTATCTACTTCATGTGCCTCGCACAACTGAACCTGAATCCTGAGGTCGCCCACCCGATGGCCTGGTATGATTGGTCCTCTGCATCAACTGTCTATTGTCGGCTGCAGAAGACTTCGCTACATGTCTTCCTATGGAGGATCTCGCCACTGGTGACTGCTCAGCGAGAAAACTCTCAACTAGAAGGGCTCTTTCCAGCACCCCCGCCTGGGTCGGGATGATGAGAGGAATCGTCGATGCTCTGATCTCATGCCTGAGTCCCTGTTCGAAGGTTTAGGCCCTGAGGAATAGGTCATGGACCATATCCGTGGAGTAGCATGACAGGTCGGTGAACCTCGCTGAGTACTGAGCTACTGTCATACTAACCTACTGTAGATGAAGTGACTCCTGAATCCGCACCACATGAAGGTTCGCTGGAACAAACTTAGAGCGGAAGAGACTCTCAAAATCTGTCCAAAGTAGGGATATCTCGTCATGCACCTAGAGCATCAGGCTCCACCATCTACCTACTTCTACATGCAGGAGACTTGCGATAAGGATCACCATATGGTCGGCTGGTGTCCCTACCAACTTGAAAACTCTGACGATGGCCTACATCCAATCCCCAGATGCCTGTGGGCTCGTCTCTCTATAGAGCCTGTCCATCCTCTATCACTGGAAGTCGTGCAATGCACTCATGATGTGTGCACTCTCTTTTTCTGGGGTTGGTGGTATTGGTGGCCCAGCGAGTAGTGGTTCCCTGGTGCCTCCACTATGATGGGGCCCTGCACCGAGGCCTCGTCGCTCGGTGGGCTACTATCTCGTACGTAACTCGGAACCCTAGATAGCTGCCTTCATGGGGCCATCCTGAAAAGAAACAGGTGTTCCATGGTCAAATAGTATACCTAGTGAGTTGACTCAAAGTATTCACAAAGAAAACGTTTAAAACACACATGCAATCAGTGTTTTCGTGCACTGAGTCGGAAATCAGAGTTCAGGGTCCTGGTGTGTGGGTACATCGGCCGCCACACCAACACTGGTCTCCGTGGACTGTAAACCACACTCAATACTCTTAGAACTATTTCTTCAAAGAAAATAATGATCAGTGTCATGAGTTATTCAGTAGAACAGACTCCTCTGATACCAATTTGTCTTGACCTATCCTCGGGGCCTGTGCCGTGACTACCCTAAGCCCGAATTCTATATGCCAGGGGCTGGCGGATGGCACCAAAGGCGTAAATCCCTGTACTAGGAAGGCATTTCCTTTATAAAAGTAAACAAACGCAACTGAGTATGCAACTGATGTAAGAACTAAGTAAAACTGTAAACAAATGTAAATGCTGAAAAGAAAGGGGCCAGAAATACAAGCCCAACAGTAAGTAAAATACTACTAAAAGCTAGTACAACTGTAGTAATGTAAAACAGAAACCACTGAGTCGTCCTATGGGAATACCACCTAAAGGGTGGGTACATATGGTCTCCTCAGCACCTCGGGTCCGTCTGTATTTTGTGAGTACATCTCTCCAAGTGGTCTACCACCGGGTACCATCCAGCTCTACAAGTCTCTTCCTCGATCTGTGTTGTTCATCGTCTACATCCAACACAACGTAGTGCGGGAATAGGCCGTGCAGGGGTGAGTATACGATACTCAGTATGGACCCCGAGACCCCCGAAGGTCTCCCAGAATCCATGATGGACAAACCACAGTTGGAAAATACGATCACAAAGTATCATCCAACTCTTCTTAGGTATATTCTCATACATATACCTAAGTCATCAATCACAGTTTGGCTCAAACTCTCGAGCCCAAACACTATGCAGTCCACACAGGAAGGTAAGTCAAACATATAGATGAAAATGATTGTAAGTCAAGAATCATTTCACACATGTATACATCTTTCATATAGTGATGGAGATGATCATATGTAGTCACTAATTATTCTAAGCTATCGGACCCACACAGTATACAAGACCAGCTATGATGCCGGGCCCACATAGGATACAAGACCAGATACTCTATCAGACCCACACATGATACAAGTACAGAGGTCAATACTACTAGACCCACACAGGATACAAGAAAAGTAGTCATCACTGCCGAACCCACGAAAGATTCCAATATAGTAGTCGTCACTGCTGAACCCACGGAGGATTCCAGTACAGTAGTTGTCGTAGTCGCAGCCAGCTCTAGGGAACCCGCACACAGCACCCTCGATTCTGGGAGGGTCCGCTCCTCGAGCAAAGGGGGTCGATACATTAACTATCATAAAGTTTAGAGTTTATGTATCCCAATGTTCTATCTCATCAAAATAATTCCAATGTGATAGATGGCGCGTTAATCGGATGCCCGATCTGAGAGTTATTGGTTTTTCCGTTCAAGGGGCCCAGTTGGAATTACGCTCGTTCCAAACCTAGTAGTTTTCCAACGCTTCCCAAAAATCACATAGAGTATAACAAAAGGAATTCATCATCTCAAGGGTCCCATTTCCGCAGACGGCGCATCGTTCGGACACAGCGTCAAGAAGTTATTTGCCTTTAAGCGAAGCAGGTCCGGCCCCTCAAGCCCGATGGGCTGGCGGGCCGGCCCATCCTGGCTCAGTGGGTGGACCTGGCTGAGGGGTCGGCTAGGCCCGGCGGGGCGCACCCCTAACCGCATCTGGTCATGGCTCGGTCAGTTGGCCAAGCGGTGCGGGTGGCACGCCCCCCCCCCCCCCCCCCCCCCCCCGGTTTGTTGAACCGGCGACGCCGAGCGGCACCGCCCCTCCTGCTGACCAGCCGTAGACGACCGGTCTCCTCCATCACGAACGGCCCACATGGGCGGGCCTCTATTCCTGCGCTTGGGACACCATCATGTGTTGCATCTCCCTTCATATCGGCCGGCAGGAGGCCAGCTGTTTCGCCGCCGAAGCGGCCTGCGAAGCACAGGTCGCGGTTGTCCAGCCCGGCCCGCTAAAGCCGGTTGGCTCTTCTTCGGCCGAGCGGCCTAGTTTTGGGTCGCGATCTCCTCCGCCCATGCGGAACCCTCTGCCGCGGTCCTCTAACAGGCCAGCGTGCAGCCACCGCTGCCTTTGGTCATCGTCAACTCCGGTCGACGCCACCTCTTCCATCACCATCTCTAATGAAAACAAAAACAAGGATCGACGGAGGGTCGTCGGGCCGTGTTCGTTCAGCCCGCACCCTCCACATTAGGCAATAGAAGTTTGATGAAGACATTCCAGAGAATTCAACTCAAACAAGATAATTTATTCACTTATAAATTATTCAAAACCCCTACCTCAATTCCAAAAACTTTGCATGTTGACAAGCTGCGGAAGACTAGCATCATTGATGTCGGGCGTCGTGGAAGATGGATGTCGATTATGTTGACATCGGGGTGTGATTGAGGAGGAAGAATAGACAACGTTCCATGCGGGTGGCTCCTCCTCTTGTGTCTTGGAAAAAGATCGATGTCGACTTCTTCTTTCTTTGGTGGTTCTTCGTTGGAAGGTAGAAGCTTTCCTCTAATTCTCCAAAGGTTCCCAAGAATATTTTTCCAAGAAAATATTTTAATAAGGCTCTCCACAAAATTATAAACATTCCATGTAATTAAAATTAATTCAATAGTGAGGTTACAATTAATTAATGAATGGTTTAGATTAATTAATAGAGTAGGGAGGTGAAAAGTTTAAAATTCAATGAGAGAATGTGGAGTGTTTTAAGAGTTAATAAGGGGGGTTTCATGGGAGTTTAGGGGGGATTTGAGGGGTTAGGCTCTCATGTGGGCTCCACGAAATTATCATCACATGGGAGCTTTTGTGGGTGTGGTACCCTCCTCTAACTTCCCCTAGTAGAAAAATAACCACTAATTTGTAAATTAAATAAAATTGTGTACACTTAATGTAACACCACAATTTTATTTTAATTTGTTACAAATCCCAAAATTAAAACTTCTACTCTCGACCAAATGAAACTGCGGTAAAGGTAACCTTAAGTGAATACTGGCTCTGCAAGTTTATCGGTGCCCTCAGATTTCAATTCCAAGCACCGGTTCAAAATATAGAAAAACCCACATGTTCGTTTTCGGAACGTACATGAACAAAATTTCAGAAATTGATTCCGCGCACACCGGGCCTCTGAATCAGGCGCCGTCAGAAACCGTGGACTCGTAAAATTACAAAGTATTTAATAAGAAACAATTTCCTTGAAATTTATTGGTCTTTAAAACTCATTCTTGTGAAAGATTCTCTAATTAGTTTATTATTAAATGCCTCTATGCTGGTAGTATTATCCCATATAGGTGCTTACAGAATTTTGGTAGAGCTTCTCATCTTATGTATATTGGTGATAGAATTCTTTTTCATAATAAAAGTATAAAATATATTTTTTGGAGTGAACTG
The DNA here is from genome assembly GCA_963277665.1 of Viscum album. Taxonomy (NCBI): domain Eukaryota; kingdom Viridiplantae; phylum Streptophyta; class Magnoliopsida; order Santalales; family Viscaceae; genus Viscum; species Viscum album. The sequence goes on along the minus strand of OY728137.1, from coordinate 685,697,600 downwards.
ATTCCTTGCATAATAAATATACTGAAGTGTAAATTTGGTTCATCCTGAGAAGAATAGATTCTACCACTCATCACGGTGCTCAGAAAGGTGGGCTAGTTCATTGGAAATTCATCTGGGTATCTGTAGGAATAATTTTTTGATGGATTACCTATGAGTTCCAATATCTTCACGAAAGATTTGTATTTAGAATTTCAACAAGATGGGGGAGAATATAATTGGTCGAATATCCAATTAGAAAAACAGGTTCTTGTAATGCCCTGACCCCAAAATCCAGGAGCCGGTGCGTTATTTTAATACATTGGCATGATTACAAGGAACCATGTCTAGAAGGACCGATCAGTTTAGTAGTCTTGGAAACAAGATACATTCATAATTTCAACACTATCACTTAAAAATAAAAACAAAACAAATTTCTTCCATTAGAAACATCCAAGATTCCAAGATTATTCCTGTAAGTCACTCATAACTAACTTCTTCATATCCTGGGAAAATGAAACATGAGAAAGGGGTGAGCTCAAATGCTTAGTAAGAGTAATCAATACAGCGGAGGATAACATAAACATTAGGCACAGTGAATAATTGAAAACACATGAATTTACAAATTATAAACATTAACAATATATGGAAGGAATATGCGGTGAGTAAATAATGCCATAATAATACATAGTCATGGGTATTCTACTAGTCGAAAAACCACATGAAATATCAATATCTAGTCTCATAATGGTGGAATTCATAATTTTGGACATCATAACCACATATTCAAGGACGTGTTCAAAGACTACAAATTAGATTTTGTCAAGGCCTAGTTCCAAGACACTAGTATTTCTCATGAGACTTACTGATGCATCGAGGAGCTATAGCGGGCTCCACCTGTCACTTACTAACTCCAATGCATTCCTCACAGGAAAATTTTGAAACATAACATAAACATTTTTATTAAAACTAGCATACAAAATGTCAATACATTATCCACAAACCATGAATGGTATAAAAATATCACATCCACAGTCAAACATAACTCATTAAATACAATATAGAAGATTGTATTGTAATCGATTAACCTCAATTGAGAATAATAAATGATATTTACATAGATGAAAATAATCATCAAACCTATTTGAGAGAAATATCATCCTTTTTCTTGAAAACATTTAAAAGGCACACTATTTTTCAAGAAGCCATTTAAAAATATATTTTTGAAAAAAAGTGTCCCATACCACATTGAATATTTTAAATGGAATTTTAATTTTAAAACATTAATGTCTATATAAATAAATCCTTAACACTATTTTTAAAACATGGACATTAATGAGAAATATTTATAAGAATGCATTTTTAAAACATTTAAAATGATATTTTAGTTACAGTTCCTAACCAAATGAGAGACGCTTGAATACAAATAATTGAGGCAATCAAAACATTATATCAGATTGATAATAAAGGATCTCATTATATACTATGTCAAAGGACAGTATATACACCACATAAAACTGAATTGGTTCATAACAATAAAGAATTCTCAAAGGAATGTAAATTCAGATGAAATCCCTTATAATGATAGCATCCCTAGGTAAAGGATAAATGAATGAAATAATTATATGTAAAAAATATAAATACACTCAATATTATTGGATATTTAGTGTAAATAAATCAGATGACATTCACACATATTCTTGTAAAAACAACACCAATGACTTGGATGTTTAACTCAATGAATGGAAATTGAGTTAAGATCAAGTATAATCAATGACTTCAAGAATTATTAATGGAGTGATTATGTGTATCAAAAGTATATCCACATAAATGGGAGTGTAAATTACTACATAAATAATAAATACTGTTTCCAAAAATAATCTTGGAGTAAAATAATCAATGAATTATGCGTAAATCCCACTGAGTGGAAATTGAAATTTGAAATTCCATTACTGATTTGTCAAATTATGAAACATACAACCCATTGAAGAAGGATCATACAATGAATATGTAAATACCCATAAATTAAAGTATATTACAACAAGAATACAATCATGTACAGTACATAGGACACACAAAAGCAAATAGTGGCCAATAGAACTTGAATCTCACGAGAATAAAATGTGATATGAAAAACCCTTACTTCGTTGTAATCGATTGAGTTGTATAAAAAAAGTTAATAACCACCAAAATAATCATAGAATACCATGAATATAAATATAATAATGATAATATATATCAAATTGAAGTACACAATACACCACATCCAATAAAAAAGTGGTGAATAATGGAAATCTCACAGAATTAATAGTGAGATAAGAAACCCCTTACCTCAAGTCCGACTTGTCTTGTAAGTTCTTTGTTCTTCCTGAATAATAAAATTAAGTTAATTTATACTTTATTTAGAAAAATTTTCATTTTTATTATTCCACTTAATACCTTTCTATAACAATTAGTAAATTAGTTAAGTTCATATTGGATATTTTATCGATGTTCGGAACTTGAGTCAAAAATGAACTTGTTATAATTACAATTTTTCCATTTGGTAAAAATTCCATTATCTGCAGAATTACATACATGATTTTGATATCATATATATATATTATATATCCATTATATATATCTATTTATAATATTACATAACATTTTGAGATAAGAAATGAAATGTACTGTTCATGGATACGATAAGTTGTACGTACACATGAACGCAACTTTCATTTCTATTTTTTATTTTAATGGAATTAAAAAATAATGATACATAAATATATTATAATTATAGTATAATATAATATAATATATAATTAATTACATCCTTTATACATCCTATAAAATTCATTAAAGAGTCATATCATTTTGAGGGGGTGGTAGTCCGTACATCCTCAAAAAAAATTATCGTGTTTTACCCATAATGGAAACCTTAAAATAATGATATAAATGGAAAATAAAGATGAATAAAAAACATAAACAATATATATATATATCATATATAAATATAGTTCTATATTAATGGAAACCATGATAGGTGGTAGGAGATAATCTAACAATCATCGTTTCGTGAGGCGTTAGTCTTCAATCCATAGAAACAGTAGGTTCTTCATCCATTAGATGGAGGTGTGTGTAAGTGTAGTTTGAATACTTCTAATAACAATATTTTAGTATATTTAAGATACTGGTGTTTTTATAAAATAAATCAATAAAAAAAATTTAGGGGGTTGGAGAAGAAAAATAAAACAAAATAAAACAAACGAATTTAAGAGAATGTGTTACCTTTAATTTAGGTAATTTCGATTGGTTTGAACCAAAAGAACTTATTGAAGTGCCTTATGACTAAGGTAAGGCCTCTAAGAGGAATAGGTGGATCTTGAGAGATTATGTTTTTAGAGTTTGGATGAGCCAAGGGACTATAGAGGTGTGTGGAATGGGTTAGAAGTGGTGTCCATTTATAAGGGGGAGGAGGGGATCTTTAGGAAAGTGTGAAAATATTATTTTATTATATAGTGATATTCGGTTTCTAAAGGCCCAAAACTAATTAAATTCGAATATATATTGACTCATGGTCGAAATTAAATAATCCTATAAGAATTGGACAGGTTTTGGATATTATTTCAATATTAATAATCATGTTTATTTAAATCATTTATTAATGAGGTAAATACTATATCATTATTGTGTCATAAATAATATACATTATTTGAAGTCTAAAAATTATTAAAAAATTGCGATAATGTTTGAAATATTTTTATCCTTCCAATTATTATTTATAGTCAAAATTATAACCTATATAACCCCATGTAATAATTGATATACTAAAAGATATTTGTTATTGTCATTTTTGTCTTTACTTTATGTTAATTAAAATAAAGTCTCATTATCATTCTTAAGTGGCTACATGTGGTCCCAAAATCATCCCAAGAATGCCCATTATCAGCCATGACTCATATAATGTGGATAGGACAATTGTTAAAGTAATTTTTAGTTATTATAATATTCTCTTTACCTTGAATTACCCTATTTACTTTTAACCGTGGTAAATAAAAGGTAAAAGATACTATTCACCAAAAATTATTTTCATCATTTTGAACCAAATTTTTCCTACAAATAATAACCATGTATCTTGGATTTTTGAAATTTAATTCACAGAAGTGGTAAAATTTCATTTAAATGAAAAAGTCGGATTTTTAACTTCTACTTAGTGGTTTCACTATTCATCAAAAATTGACGTTTTTCCAAAAAATACCAAAAATTAAGCCTAAGCTATTTTTTATATTCTGAATTCAAAAATGGTGTTTATTTTACTAAATTAAAAGAATATAAGTTGTATTAATTAATTTAAAATTAATTCATGTTGTCAAAACAAATAGCGTGTTTTTAAGTAACAATAACTATTAAAATATTGACACTTTTTTATGTATAATTATAAAGTGAAATTAATTCTAATGACCAAAATTGGATTAAAAAGAAAAAATATAATCTAATTAAACTTCAAAACAAATTTAAAATAGAATCTAACCATATAAATAAATTAGATTTAACGGCAGTTTTGAATTCAAATACATTATTTCTCACTATTCATAAAAAATGTATATTAATAGAAAAATACCCATACTACATCCAAAGTATATTTTTATGTCCCTATTCTAAAGAAGAATTCTATCTTTTCAAAATGAATATCTAATGAGGTCAAATATTGGATTTAAAAAAGGTCCACCATTAAAAGGTGGTAAAATTGATTTTTTTTTGAAAAATACATTTTTTATCTGAACATTTGATTTTGTTATCATAATATATATAAGAAACACATAATACATAAGTTAAATTTTTATGGAGTATATAAAATTTAAAATATAGTCAATACTATTCATAACCACTTTTTAATGGCAAGTTTGGTAAGTCGTGGTGCGCTCAAACTCAGTGTTGCGTGTAGCACAAGCTATTGAATTTAAAGAAAATAACATACTATGAAATCTTGGGGTGTTACATTCTCCCCTCATTCAATAAATCACATCCTCACAATTTGGAATTGTTCTTCGAAAATAAAAGGTTAAAATTAGAAAAAATACCTTTGTGGAAAACCCACATCAGAAATTGGGTTAATAAAATTTAGTCTTAATAAGAGGGAAAAGGAGATGAAAAAGTCACCACTAAATTATGATCTCTATTAGGAGAACATTGGTGAAAATTATAGAAACATAATTGCAAGAAAATGTAAATATATATAGGTAGTGATTGATGTCATCAATAACAAACAAGTGTAAAATTGAGGACCTCAAAGCCATCAATCTATGACGATTTAAATTATCATCGGTTCAAAAAAACATAAAGCATTAGGATAACACATTTTTTGTTTTAAGACCGCTTCCCAAAAGTTTAATAATTAATTTATTTATAGAACATGAAGCCAAAAAAATACATGACAAGTGGAGTTTCATCCTTTATCTAATTCTTACAACAAACTCATCTTTCACCCCAAATGATGAGTATTAAAGATGACTTTGTCACACCTGAAGCACTAGAATCAACTTATAGTGAATCACATAATCCACATTGGATGAACTATATATTTCCCTTTTCTTTAGAGGTTATCCAAAACCAAAATGGTTAGTAAAAGATTAGATGATCCCAAAAAAGGATTTTACTTTAGAGAAATAAATACTAATCTTAATTTCAAAAATTAAACCAACAATACCCAAAGCTCAATAAATACAATTCAATAATAAATTTTCCACAAAATCTTTTAATATAATCCAAACTAATATTGAAACCATAAACTCAGAAGAATTTTCTTACATAGTTTTCCATGTTAAATTGGGTCTCCAAATAATATCAACTACTTTTAAAGTCACATACTTAAAATTAATTAACCTAATCTCATATTCTCTATGAGAGGATCATTATTTCCATAAATAACCCAAATCCCTATAAATCCACAATAAAAACATAGGTAAAAACACCTTTACTCTAAAATGAAATCCCATAGTATTCTATTTTACTTAGGCATATAGTATTCCCAATAAAGCGAACGTCTCCCAAAATAACATTTATCAATTAATCACGAAATTGTTTTCCTATACTAAGGATATCCATTTGATAAGACATAATATCCGAAATACACATATTATTGTTCAATAAATTCATTTAACTAAAAATAATTTGTCACACTAACTAGGGACTTCACGTAGTCCGGTGGTAGGCGATAAATCCCTATCGTACTATGGATGTGGGCTCGATTCCCACAGCTTTGTCCAACGTGACAGGTTGTCACGTGGTCTATGTGTTTTTCTTTTTCAAAAACTATATAATTTTATAATATTCCAAAAAATGAGATAGAATCCTCAAAAAAACTATAACATAATTTCATCACAAATTTTATCTCATACCTCACATATTCATTCCAAAATATAAGAACTTGTAATTTCCTCAAACTCAATGATCAAATAAAACCAAAAGGTTATTTATAACTATATCCACTAGAGAAAATATAATTATTCCTCAAATATCACTTTCACATGAAAAACTGCAGGGTTACAAATACAAGAGAAAAGTCTTCCAATGTAATCCCATAAATAAAGAGCACTAATACTTTTTAAACATTTCTCCATCCATTTATTTCAACATAGCTTATTCCTTGACCAAGAGGATATCCAATAGAATAAGGCATTCACTCAGGTAATGTCCAGGACCCCTACATTTATGGAAAATTAATGTAAATAGATTCATAGGACCATTTTTATTTTCTTTTATAGTACTCTTCATTTTTCCTCGGTAATTATTTACTTTATATCCTTCTTTCCCATACATAATGCATTTCTTTTTTTCATCAACACACCTTCTTAGGTGTCTCCTTCCGTATTCACTGCATGATGGAAGATGAGCTATCTTTTATCCATGGTCTTCACTACTGGAGCTCTTATCATTCACCACTTTTCTCTTCCTTGTTGAGTCTGTGAGTTGGTTAATATATATGTTGTTGATCATATTGTTTTAAAACTAATTTGGAATTAACATGATATATTTTATTCCTGTCAACATTCCATTTTTTTCTCATTTCCACCACCATTCAAAAATTGTACATCATGCTCAATGTTACTATGTCTTCTTTGGAATCTATCCATAGACTAAAACTAGAAATCATTGTGTGAGTAATAATAGTCATAAAATCATTTAGAAAATATCATGACACCTTATTTTAAATTTAAAACACGTTAGGATTAACCAAGGTCATTTATTATCATATTATATTAAAATCATTCAAATCATTTTGTAAAGAAAATATAAATTATCCTAAGCATATCCCCTATGAGTGTCGTAACCAAGAGTGTATCAAGGTCCGTTGTCGTGTACCGGGATACCCTGGGTCCAGCCCGAAACTCCTTGTTGGAGTTTTCACTCCTAGGTACATTTGTGTCGGAGCCGCCTCTACCTGCTCATATCCAAACAGTGATGCACTGCTGGGAAAATACAGAAAAACTATACATTACCTAAATTCTAGGAAGTTATTCTATACTAATCCTCAAAGTCTATCTTAGGGTAATGTGCTCTAATCAGAGTATATCTGAATCTAGTTTCCAAGGTTTTTATTAAACTTCCTCTGATACCAACTGTAACGCTTCGACCCTAGAATCTTGGAGTCTGTGCATTATTTTAATACTTTGGAATGATTACAAGGAATAAAGTCCCGAAGGACCGATCAGTTTAGTAGTCTTGGAAACAAGATACAAACATAAGTTCAACACTGCAACTTGAAAAGAAAAACAACACCAATTTATTCTATTAGAAACATCCAAGATTCCAATATTATTCCATCAAGTCACTCATAACTGACTTCTTAAATCATGGGAAAATGAAACATGACAAAGGGGTGAGCTCAAATGATAAGAAATAGTAATCAATATAGTGGAAGATAACATAAACATTAGTCATGGTGAATAATTGAAAACACATGACTTTATAAATAATAAACATGAACACTTTATGACAGGAATATGAGCTGAGTAAATAATTCCATAATAAAACATAGTCAGGGGTATTCTACTTGTCAAATAATCACATGAAATATCAATATCTAATATCATATTGATGGAATGCATAATTATGGACATCATAACCACATATTCAAGGCCATGTTCCAATACTAAAAATAATATTTTTCCAAGGCCTTGTGGCAAGACACAAGTTTGTCTAATGAGACCTACCGATGCATCGAGGAGCTATAGCAGGATACACCCGTCACTTACTAAGTCCAATTCATTTCTCATATAAATATTTTGAAACATAACATAAAAATTCGTATTAAAACTAGCATAAAAAATGTTAATACATTATCCACAACCCATGAATTGTATAAAAATAGCACATCCACAGTCACACATGACTCATTCAACACAATATGAAAGATTTTATTGTAACAGATTAACCTCAATAGATAATAATTAAGGATGTTGACATAGAGAAAAATAATCATCAAAACTATTTGATAGAATTATCCCCCATTTTCTTCAAAACATTTAAAAGTCACACAATTTATCAAGTAGCTGTTTAAAAATATATTTTTGAATCAAAGTTCCCCATACCAATTTGAAACTTTTAAAAGGAATTTTAATTTCAAAACATTAATTTATATACAAATAAATCCTTAAACCCATTTTTAAATCATGGATATTATTGAGAATGATTTAGAAGAATACATTTTTAAAACATCTAAAATGACATATTAGTTAGAGTTCCTAACCAAATGAGAGACGCTTGAATAAAAATAATAGAGGTAATAAAAACATTTTAATATCTTGAGAATAAAGGATTTAATTATATACTATTACAAAAGATAGTATAAAAAACATATAAATGTGAAATGGTGCATAACAGCAACGAAGTATAAAAGGAATTTAAATTGAGATGAAATCCCTTATGAAGACAGTAGCCTTAGGTAAGTGATAAATAAATGACATAATTATCTGTGACCAATATAAATACTGTCAATATGATTGTATATTCATTGTAAATCAATCAGAGTACATTCACACGTATTCTTGAAAAAACAACACCAATGACTTGGTTGTTTAACTCAATGAATGGAAATTGAGTTATGATCAAGTTTATATCAATGACTTGAGAAATTATCAATGGAGTTATTATATGAATGAAAAGTATGTGCACAAAAAGGGGAGTGAAAATTTCTACATAAATAATAAATATGGATTACACATATAATCTTGGAGTAAAATAATCAATGAATTTCAGTTTAATCCACTGTGTGGAAATTGAAATTTGAAATTCCCTGATCAATTTGGTAACTTATGAAACATTATCCCCATGAAACAAGAATCATACAATGAAGATGTAAATACCAATAAATTATAGTATATTAAACCAATAATTCTATCATGGACAGTACATACGCCCCACAAAAGGAAATAGTGGCCAATAGAGCATGAATCTCACGGGAATAAAAAGTGAGATAAAACCCCTTTACTTCATTATAATCGATCGAGCCGTATGAACCAAAGTTAATAACCACCAAATGAATCATATAATACCATTAATATAAATAGAATCATGATAATATATATCAAATTCAGTACACAATACACCACATCTTATTTATAAGTGGCGAACAATGGAAATCTCACAGAATTAATAGTGTGTTAAGAACCCCCTTACCTCAAGTCCGACTTGTCTTGTATGTTTTTTATTCCTACTGAATAAATTACATAAGTTAATTTATACTTTATTAAGAACATTTTTCAAGTTTATTATTCCACTTATTACCTTTCTTTAATAATTAGGTAATTATTTTAGTTCATATTGGATATTTTAACGATGTTTGGAACTTGCGTAAAAAATTAACTAGTTATAATTACAATTTTTCCATGTGGTCAAAAATGCATTATCCCCATTATGATATACATGATTCATATATCTTATATATATTATCAATCCAGTATATATATATATATCTATTTATAAAAGTACATAACATTTAGAGATATGAAATGAAATGTACCGTTCATGGAGACGGTAAGTCGTACGTACACATGAACACAACATTCATTTTTATTTTGTAATTTAATGGAATTAAAACATAATGATACATAAGTATATTATAATTACAGTATAATATAATATATAATATCATTAATTCATTCTGTTATACATCCCACATAAGTCATTAACAAGTCATATCATTTTTATGGGGCGGTAGTACACACTTCCTCAAATCAAATTACCGCATATTACTCATAATGGAAACCAATAATTAATGATAAAAATGGAACATACAGAAGCATAAAGAAAACATAAACATAATATATATATATATATATCTTATATAAATAAATTTCCATCTTAATGGCCACCATGAGAGGCGGTAGGAGATAATCGAATAATCATCGTTTCGTGAGGCGTTGGTTTTCCATCCACAGAAATAGTATGTTCTTCACCCATTAGATGGAGGTGTGTGTGAGTGCAGTTTGAATCCTTCTCAAAAAAAATCCTAGTATATTTAAGATACATGTTTTTTTATAAAAGAAAGTAATAAAAAGTTTTTTGGGGGTTGGAGAAGTAAAATAAAACAAAATAAAACAAAAGAATTTAAGAGAGTGTTACCTTTAATTTGGAAAACTTCCTTTGGTTTGAACCAAAATGGATACTTCAAGTGCCTTATTCCTAAGGTAAGGATTCTAAGAGGAATATAGTTATATTTAGAGATTATTTTTTTAGGGTTTTTATGAGCCAAGGGTCTTGAGAGTTGTGTGGAATGGGTTAGAAGTTGTGTCCTTTTATAAGGGGGAGGAGGGGCTCTTTAGGAAAGTGTGGAAATATTATTTTATTATATAGTGATATTCGGTTTCTAAAGGTACAAGACTAAATAAAGTCAAATATAAGATGACTAATTGTAGAAATTAAATCATCTAGTAAGAATTAGACCGGTTTTGGATATTATTCTGATATTAATAATTATATTTATTTAAATCATTTATTAGTGAGGTAAATACTACATCGTTATTGTGTCATAAATAATTTAATTTATTTGATGTCTAAAAATTATAAAAAAGTTATCATAAGGTAGGAAATAGTTTTATCTTTAAAATGATTATTTATAGTAGAGAATATGACAAATATAACCCCATGTAAAAATTTATATAATAAAAGATATTTGTTATTGTCATTTTTGTCTTTACATTATGTTAATTAATATAAAGTGTCATTATCATTCTTAAGTGGTTCCATGGGGACCCAAAATCGACCCAAGGATTTCCATGGTCGTCCATCACTAATCCAATAAGGTTAGATAAGTTTTAAGGTAATTTGGTATTATTATAATATTCATTTTACCTTGAATTACCCTATTTACCTTTAACCGTGATAAATAAAAGACCAAAGTTACTATTCACCAAAAAAATATTTTCATCTTATTGAACCAAATTTTAATTACGAATAACAACCATGTATCTCGAATTTTTGAAATTCAGTTCATAGAAGCGGTAAAATTTCATTTAAATGAAAAAGTCCGATTTTTAACTACTACATAGTGGTTTCACTATTCATCAGAAATTGATGTTTTTCAGAAAAATACCAAAAATTCACCCTAAGAATTATTTGATATTCAGAATTCAAAAATGATTTCTATTTTACCATATCCAAAACATTGAAGTTGGATTAATTAATTTAAAATTAACTCTCGTTGTCAACACAAATAGAGTGTTTTTAAGAAACAATAACTATCAAAAGATTGACACTTGGTTATGCATAATTTCAAAGTGAAATTAATTCCAATGACTAACATTGGATTAAAGGTTTAAAATATAATCTAATTACACTTCAAAAACAATTTAAAATATAATCTAACCATATAAATAAATTAGATGAAAATGTAGTTTTGAATTAAAATACATTATTTCCCACTATTCATAAAAAATAAATATTATTAAAAAATACCAAAATTTCATCCAAAGTAAATTTTGATGTCCTAATTTTTATGAATAATTTTATTTTTTCAAAATAGATATGTTAACGGGTCAAATATTGGATTTAAAAAGGGTTCTCCATTAAAAGGTTGTAAAATTGATTTTTTTGAAAAATATATTTTTTTATTTGAAAAAACTAATTTGTTCTCATAATATGTCCAAGAAAAACATATTACATAAGTTAAAATTATATGGAGTATAGAAAATTCAAAATCCAGATAATACTATTCATAACCGCTTTTGAACGGTTAGTTTTGTAAGTTGTGGTGCGCTCGAACATAGTGTTGCGTGTAGCGCAATATATTGAATTTAAGTAAAATAACTTACAATTAAATCTTGGGGTGTTACACTTCTCCTATGGTGGTAGTATAACAATGGTCAACAATGTACTTACCACGATCCACAAGCATATTTTATATGTTCTCAAGGTTCCTAAGGCATTCGTCGGTAGCATTGACAATATTATTTCCTCCTTCATATTGGAAGAGAACATGGATGGAGAGCATAATTGGGAATTGTTTTCTAGGATGGTGAGGCTGGTGTAGGAAGGAGACATAAACAATAGGAGTGTTTCAGGAAATATTCATTCATTTCATGGAAATATGGCATTGGAGGTGATTGAAAGACAAATGTTGTGGGGAAGGATTATGGCGAAAAAATATAACCTTTTCATGTATTATCCATGAAGGAATTATTCACATATTTGGATCTTGTTTCATCCACACAAATTGGCTCTTCATCTCCACTCCTGATGGAACTTCGGTAGGGGTAATATCATAAATTATGGAACTAGAACGGGGAAGGTTCCTTTCTCTGTTTTCAAGGTTTCCCACATTTTTGAGATGAGAAAAGTATCACTGGTTTCACTCTTAAATATATTTATTTATGTTATATGTATATTCTAAATAATAATTAATAAATTTATATTATTACTATATTATAAACACACACACACACACACATATATATATATTATTAGCTACATTTTATTTAAATCATGGTTCAATTAGCCATGTTTTTAAGAAAAAATAGATAATGATTTTTTTTAAAATGTTGCTAAACAAATGTGCAAAAGACAAAATATGTTGTGTTTCTTTCCAAGGCCTTTTCCATTTATGTATGATATTTTTGCATGATACCATGGCAATATGTTTATGATGATCGACATTATGCATTCCATCATTGTGAAATTAGTTATTGAAATCTATATGTTTATTCAAATAGTTATGATATCAATGGATTGTTTTCAATCTAATGTGATTATTTATTTAGCATTATTTGATCATCATTGATTCCGGCCATATTATTCATGCCTCATTTATTCTATGATAGTTTTTTGTACAACTTATTTTAATGGGTATTTGATCTAACACTTTTATTTTCTTTCCATTCCACAAGATATTAGGAAGTGTACTTTGATATATATATTCAACAATATTATGAAGGGAATAATGATGTTCTCAGTGAAAATACTATGTTTCATTTTATGTTCTCAAATGTAGTGTGAAATTTCATACATGTTTCTTTTTTGACAAGACTACTAAACAATTTTATACTAATTTGTTTGTATTTTGTGAAAATATAATATATTAACCTCATTCTATGGGATACTATGGCTAGGTTTGTTACATGGAAGCTATGAATTGTGCCCCATACTAATCAATTGGACTCCATCCCAAATTTCAAAAAAACTTCTAGAGAATTTTTTGTTCCGAAGGAATTTTAAATTCAACTACCTCAGAGTCTTTATTGTGATTTTATATTCCCACGCTGTTTTCAAATAATGAGACATTATTGTTTCTATGTTTTATCATGTTACATTGTGGGATATAGAAATAAATAATTTTTTTCGACTCTAGGATAATTAATCTAAACAATTAATCAAAAATCAAAATGTGGTCTTCAAAAAAGAGATTATGCTGAATCATAAGCAAGAAGGATCTTCTAATAGAAGAATAGTATAATCGAATGATGTGGTTCAACTGGATGGTTAATTGGAATTTTTCGATGTTACAATGAATCTAGAAAGCACATCAGTATCATAAGCACTAGGCCATCCAATTAAGTTACCCAAATAAAGGGGAAAAATTTTAAGAGTACTTCTCAGAACTAAGGTACCATAGTTTTCAAGGATTCTGAAGCTCATGCAATGTAATATTATACTCTAAAATTTGTATTATTGGAGGGAGTTCAACCATAAGAACAAATATGAAGATATATTATGGAGATATTCATAATGAAAATGTGTGGATATGATTTTTATTATCTATTTCTAATTGTTTATAGTGATCTAAATAGCCATGGTTTTGGAATAATTTAGCATGAAAATGAATAATGGGATTTTTTTCATAAGGGATAAGCTCAGTCCCCTCATTTCCAAAACACAGGAGCCGATAAAGAGACTCACTAGGAAGAAGCTTTTTAAAAAATGGTTCTATCATCAGAAGAAAGAGGAAAATATTATACGCAGGCATAGAGACTATATTTTTGGACGGATTTCCTCAAATGGAATGTCTGAATTTCTCAAAAATCCTTTCAGCAGTAGTTAATCACACATATATTCGAGAAGTGTAATGTTTGGTTGCATCATAAGGGATTAATTTGGAGTTGGTGCATGTTTAGGTAACATTTCACCATGGGGACTTGGATTAAATTTTCATGGAGTAACTAGCTAGTTTCAAATATCAACAAAAGTAGGGAAAATTATATAAAACAATTGTATCTTATAAGGTTTGATGCATGTACAAAGGTGTTGGAACATAAATTTAAAGGACTTCATAAAGGAGAAACATTTAATTCAAATTTAAAGGACATCATAAAGGATAAACATTTAATTGAAATGATTCAACATGAAGGACATCGTTCTAGTGATGATGATCTTGGGGATGAGTATTGAGGGGGACCTATGTTCCAATACTTTTTACCAAACATAAGACTATATACTAAGGATTATGGAGTGATTTTTTTTAATAATGTCATATAAAAATTCAATAACCGTTTATATACAATTTAATCATATCAATGTATAATTAAATACAAATGGAAAATGTGATTGAGTACATGATGAAGGTTTTATATGCATCCATTTTCCGGAGTTTATGTACTCCTCTATTTTTACACATTCAAAAATTATACAATTAGTTGGAGTCATCATATTTTTTATATTGAAATCCACATGAGAGAATGTCACGTACATGATTTATTTTAAAGTTATTTTTCATTTAATTTCCATTCATTCTTTATTTTTGGGGTTTCCCATATATTGTTCTAGAAAAGGGTGAGCTTTCATGATTTGGGCCAAACTGTGAGTCCATTTCTATATTTAAAAACCAATTTTGTTTCTTTTATAATTATTTCATTTTTCAACATTTTACACACATTAAACTTTCAAAATGTCATAACCTAACCTATTAACACCACCATATCTATTTGGACCCTCTGGGAATCCATAATCATGGTGGATTTTGGGTTTTTATTTAAGGAATTGGGTTAGCCCGTAAGCCAATTTACAATTTAAAAAATTTGTTCATTTAATATCGTATTCATTTTTTACACTTTTTCAATGATTCCACCTCCCACTAGAATAAAACATCCATATGATAACCCACATATTCGTATCTCCCTCTTTGGATCTCATTTTGCATCCCTGATTAGGGAGAAATTTCACAAGATATCTCAAATCGTCCAGATTTGAAGTGGTAATTTGATTACACCATAACTCCTTCATTTTTCACTCTTATTTCCATCATTCATGTTCCGAAATTACCTACTCAGCATTATTCAAACCTCAATTTCATTTTTGGTTGTTTTGAAATTCATATACTGGTGTATTTGGGGCATTTTATTCAAGATATCTCTAGTAAGTGGGTTTCCTCTCATGTTCCTCCCATTTACTTAGCGTTTCTTCCACTTTTCTTGAGGTTCTATAATGTCCAAAAGCTTGGATTAATACCTAGGGTTTTATTTTGTGTCCTTTTTCTGAAATAATGTGGATTAGGTCTTTATTTCACTTCCTTGTAGTGCGTCGGTGGTGCGATTGAATTTTCGCACAACAGTTTGGAGTTTTTGGCACAAATGGTAGGCGATTCCATGTGTAAGAATTATTAGATGAGTTAGTTTTGTTTTATTTATATTTTTAGAATGATTAACTTCCATTTTTGGGTGTTAAAATTATATTTGGTATCATTTGTTAATTGGTTGGTTTTTAAGTGGCATTTTTTTGCAAAATAAATATTTTTGGTGTGTATTCCATGTTGTGTTCATTGGGGGTGTTTTATGATTCATGGAATAGTTTTATTGACTGATGTTATGGCTGAAAATTCTGGATTTATGTGATATTGGTATGATTTTGGTCTTTAAATAGGGTTTTTAGAAGTATTTAATGTGAAAAACATGGTTAAAATCCTTGGAATTGTTTTGTGAAGGTTCTAAATTGTCTCTTGATTTATGTAAGAGGTGCAACTTTGTTGCCAAAATGTTTTCATAGGAGTGTACTTTTCAAATGGTCTACTTTAATGTGAAATATCTGTTATGCTATGTTTAATATCATGGAATGGTTTTGTAAAATTTTATAAAGGATTTTTTGAAGTGAGAAAGAGAGGTGAAACATGTTGTGGGCTGTTTTGGTGTGAGTATGATTTCCAAAATGAATTTGAATGAAAAAGGGGATCATGTGACATGTGTGTGGAATTTTCGGTGTCTGTGTGACTTGAAAGTGGTATTTTCATGTGTAAATTGTATTTCATGGCTTGTGTAACTTGTTTGATCACAAGGGGGAACACCTGGATATTTAGGTGGGTTGACGTGTACTAGTATGTTAATGATCATGTGGGGTTTGGCACATGTTTCGCGTTGCAAGTTTGACGATGAAAACACTAAATAATCTATGATGATGATGATGATGACGATGTTTGGGAACCACTAGTTTTTGAGTATGATCCCTAATAGTGGCTCATGCGCACGAGAACAAATATTTGTATGATTACTTTCACCGAGTAGGAGGTACCTAGGACCCACAATGAGCTAGTACCTACGGTTGTTTCCCATTTATAGCGATCATTAGATATTTTATTCTTACCATAAACATACGGTATGTTTTGTTTGAGAAATTCCCTATCTTTTTCACTCTATTTAAAAGTTTTGATTTCTTTTAAAGTAGCCCACTTGAAAGCTATTTTTATTTACAGTTACATCATTTTGAAATTGTTACCAGCATTACTTGTTTTCAAAACTTGCATGATTTTTTTTATAGTGATTATCAAATAGAATCTTTTGTGGTTGAATACTACTGGAATTTGTCTCACAACCTACTTACACCTTGGGTGTAAACATACATGGTTATTTTATCGTACGTTTGGGTAAGATTTTAGTGCCTGTTTTTCGGGTTTCTAGCGGTCCGTCTTGGCATAGTGTAATGGAGATGGCATGAGGGCGGTGCCCCTTTCCATGAGGAGGATCAGGGACTATCTTTTTTGGTTTTTTCCTATGTAATAGTATTTAAATATTATTTTAAATTGTGTAACTCAATTATAACAGTTTTTAAAAGATAATATGGTCTGAAAAATCCAGATTGGTTTTATTGGATTCGTTTTTTGTTTTATGTTTATAATCTCGAGTATATCATTCCCAAATTTAATTTTATAATACACGTGAATTTATACCATCCCATGGGGATTGGGAAAGCCCTTTGGGTCTTACCACGGATTGGGTCAGGTTCCGGTTTTAAAGGCCACCGGATCTGGTTTGGGAAAAAATTGTATTAAAGAAGGTTCGCTCTCTTGGGAAATGTTATTTGGGGAAGAGATGGAATAGTTTAGGGTTGGGATTTTTGGGACTTTACATTCCGATTATGATTCAGGTGGCTGGATAGCACACCTTGTGACTTGATTCAAGTCTCTAGGGAAAGTCAGGGTTTATCTAAGTCATTTGGTTTTCTTGGTTTGATGATGATTAGGGAAAATGAAAATATAGTTTGGTTAATGGTCTCTGTGAGATCGTAGGGCCTGGAAATCCATGTGGAGCTAGAGAAATTTCCCTAGAACACTCTCCATGATAGTGAAGTGATTGTCTTATGACCTCCAACCATATTTCCAAGTCACCCACAAAAACAGGTTTCATATCACATTTTCTTGTGTCCTTTAGTTTTGGAATCTTGGAAAATTGGTTTTATAGAAAAAATATCTTCAGAAGTGTGATGTTTATGTGAAATGATTTTTTAATAAAGGGGGAATGGTTTGATTTATCAAATAGTGGAACATAATTTTCAGAATTGTTTTGAATTGCTAAATGGTGTAATTAAACTCTTTTGAAAGTATAAATTATGTCAAAGTGGAGTTTTAAAATCTATTTCAAATGAAACATTATGAATTATTAAAAAAGTGTTTTGAATGGAATAAAGTGTTTTTGAATTTTTTCATGGAGTTTAAAAATGGATTTTTGATTTGGTAACTAGTAAGAATTTGAAAAGTTTTACGAATCATTGGAACCTTGTTTAAAATAAGAAGAGGTGAGTTTTTCAATGAGTGACTGTGGATCAAATGATGTTTTTCATAAAACAATATGTGTTTTGAAAGGGGTTGAGATGTTTTTAAATTTATGTGAATATCTTGGAAGTGATTTTTCATTTGAATGATTGTGCCTCTCTAAAAATTTGTGTAATCTGTAAATTGGTTTTGATTTTACGGTCAGTGGGTTTGATAAAAAAGAAGTTTCGGTTGAATGTTTTGGTTACGAAATGTGGAAAGAATATTTTTTAAATCTTTGGTATTTTTGTGAGCAACCACATGCATGGGATTATATGGGATGATGTATGGTTAATGGAATGATCAAATGAGTTTCAGGATGGATATGAGGAGGGTACCCGGTGTGTCACAGAAACATGCACGTGTGACGCCCATGGGGTACCATTGGTAGATATGCTAACCACCAAACCATTTATTGGAAAAGAGATGATTTTAAAGGAAAACATGATGCATTTATAACTGGTTTGGGGTGGTGTTTCTTATGTGTTTTTTTTGAAATGTTGTTTTTGTGGGATTTATTGAGTCCGAGAACCCCTCTTGTTTGAATGCTGTGTTGGGTTTGTGTTTCTTTGGTATGTTGGGTTGAAGGGCTGGTTAGTGGTCTCTTCTGAGAAATGTTCAGGAATCCTTTATGGTGGTTGCCCTCATGTGTTTGGTTCTAGTTTGTGGAACTCTTTGACCAATTGACCAGCTTGGTTAGGTCCTTGGGTTATATTGTTGGATAAGTTACGCCCCCATTTATAGTTAATGAAAAACTAAAGTACAACCCATATTGTTTTGCCGTTAGAAGATCCTCCAGTTGATTAATAATAAGGAATATTTTTCTCGAGCTTTGGATATTGATTCTATGCCATTTCATTTCTTAGTTTTCCAAACCCTCTTGTAGTGGGATAGTGTTCGTGGATGGTCGAAAAAGACCATAGTTTCTTAAGTTACCTAATTCGTCCAAGGTGAAAGTAGTCTGTGGTTGTTAGTGTGGATGGTGTCAATGAGGGCCCTTGGTTCCTTCGTAGTCTCTTCAAAGTAGGGGTCATTTAAACAACTAACATAAGAAATTTGGTCAGGAGAGGCGGTTATGGCCACTTGCTGGAATTGTTTGTTTTTTGGGACTTGGCATAAGGTACCTATCCATATATTGTTTCTATTAGTTATAAGGGTCATGTTCGGTGACCTCTTGTGATGTCATGAGCCCGTTTGACTGAAAAAGTGAAAGGTTGTGAAATCTTATGAGAGTCTCTGTTTTATAGGAAGTGTGCCTCCCTTTGGAAAATCATGACATACTCTGTTTAGAGGAAGGTTTTTGAATATGTACTTTATTATTTCTATTTTTCATCCAAAGAAACAAGGGGTGATGTTGTTCATCTTATAAGAACTTTTTTCGGAAAGAAATTAGGTTTTGTTAAAGTGTGTTTGGAGTGTGTTGTGTCTAGTTGAACCCATTTTTTATCACAGTGTAGTTGTTTGTGGAACCAAAAGAATAATTTCTATTTGGGGGTTTCCAAAGGCTTGATTGTGGGCCCAAAGATTCTTTGATCATCTAAGATCTAGACATAGGTACCAGAGTGAAGCTGGTGCATAGTCAGGGAAATCTCAGGGTTGTTAAAAATTGTTGGTCTAATTCCCATCCTCGGTATGAAAGATGAGAATAGTTTAAACCATTATTATTGTCGTTTTTCTCCAGTTCTCATTTGGTGGAAGGAGGTGGGAAATATTGTTCTCACGTTATCTTCTATGTTCAGAATTTTCCCCCTTTGGTTTCCTTTTAGTTTTTAGAGAATTGTATGAAAATTGGGCTAGGAAGATGGTAGCACACAGTTTGCGCACAATTAGTAGTAACCGTGCACCAACCTAGGAAATAGTGAATTTAGAGACAGTAGCTACCGCGCGGTCTCCACATGGCCTTGTGCCTTGGCCCATGTAACCATGATAATTTTCTCCTTTGGACAGAACTCTCTGCATGGTTAGCCCACGGTTTCCAAAACTGTACGGACTAACCGTGCGTCCATGACAACTCATTAAATTTTGGGGTCTTTTCATGGTTCCCCATGCTATTCAGTTAAGATGGTTAGTTATTATGGTGGGGAGACCCACTATGGGTCTCATATAAGTTTTTTTGATAAATTATAATGAATGTCTGCCCCTTATGTCGGGGAGTCCCACTGGGCCTCCCCCTGTTACTTTCCTGATTCTGTCTTGGGAAAAATTGAGTTTCCCTTTATGGTGGGGAGTCTATTTGTGTCTCCCCGTATCAATAACATGGTTTTGTCCCTAGAGTTAGTCTGATAATAGGTAGTCTCATTCAGATTTATTTAACTGTCGACTTCCTGCTTGAGTAAACTTTGGTATTGGAGTGCGCCCGATAGTATTGTTGAAGTAAGACTATGGTGACCTCATTCGTTTTAATTGTTCATTCTAGGTATGTTTCTTTAGTCTTGTTCAGATAGTGTTTGAGGTGTTTTGTTTTGGGATTTAGTTTGAATATTATTGATCGGTTCAAGAAGTGGTGTATGTTCTGGTTGGTGAGAGTATTCCTTCATTGATTTATCAATTGGAGGTGTTTTTGTCTTTTGGGGGGCCGATAAAACATGGCATCAAAGTCCATTTTGGCCTTTCAGTTGGGTTTGGTTTTTTTCCTTTGACCTTGTTGTGGCTTTATGAGGGAAGAAAGCTTTATGGTGGGAAGAATTGTCACATCCATGACTTAATTTAAATATATTTTTCATTTAATTTCCATTATTTCTTTTTTTTGGATTTCCCATATATTTTGGGAGGAATGAGTGGCTTTTCATGATTTGAGCCAAACTGTGAGCTCATTTCTAGATTTAACAACAAATTTTTTTTCTTTCATAACTATTTATTTTTTCAACATTTTAAATCCATTAGACATTAAACATATCATCCCCTAACATATTTACACCACCATATCTATTTGGACCCTTTAGGAATCCATAGTCATGGCGGATTGGGTTTTTTTAATTAATTACGCCAGCCAGTAAGCCCATTACCAGCTTTTTTTGAATTATTTATTTAATATCTTATTAATTTATTACTATTTTGGTGATTACACCTCCCACTCAAATCCAAAAGTACTAGGTTCTCCCTCATATTCTTGTATCCCTCTTTGTATCTCATTTGCATCGCAGATTAGGGTGAAACTTCTCAAACATTCTCATATCATTTAGATTTGAAGGAGTAATTTGAATCCTTCATAAATCCTTAATTTTTCACTATTTTCCCCATCCATGTTCCTACATGATCTCCTAGTCCTTATTCGAAACTCACTCACATTTTGGGATGTTTTGAAATTCATTTACTAGTGTATTTGGGGAATTTTATGCAAAATATCTCAAGTAATTGGGTTTCCTCTCATGTTCCTCTATTTTTCTTAAGGTTTCTTCAACATTTCCTGAGGTTATAAAATGTCCAGCAGATAGGTTTCGCACCTAGGGTTTTATTTTGTGTCATTTTGTTGAAATATTGTGGACTAGGTCTTAATTTCACTTTCTTGTGGTGTGATGGTGGTGTGATTGATGTTTTTCACAACAGTTTATAGTTTTTGGAAAAAATGATAGGTGATTATTTGTGTAATCATTATTGGATGAGTTAGTTTTGATTTATTTAAATTTTTACCATGTGTTTATTCAATTTTTTTGTGTGAAAATTATATTTTTTATCATTTTGTTAAGAGTTTGGGTTTTAAGTGGCATTTTTGAGAAAAAAATGAATATTTTTGGTGTGTATTCAATGTTGTGTTCATTGGGGTTGTTTTATGATTCATGGAATAGTTTTATTTAATGATTTTATGGTTGAAAATTTTGGGTTGATACGATATTGATATTATTTTGGTCTTCAAATTGTGTTTTTAGAGAGATTTTATGTGAAAAACATTGTTACACTCTTTGAAATTGTTTTGTGATGGTTTTAAATGAATTCTTGATTTATGTAAGAGGTGCAACAATGTTTCCAAACAATTTTGGAAGGAGTTTACTTTTGAAATGGTATGTTTTGAAGTGAAAGGGCAGTTATGTGTTGTGTACTATCCTATAAAGGTTTGGTAAAATGTTTTAAAGGATTTGTTGAAGTTTGAAACATAGGTGAAACGAGTTGTGGGCTATTTTGGTGTGAGTATTATTTCCAAAATGAATTTGAATGAAAAAAGGGATCAAGTGACATAGGTGTTGACTTTTTGGTGTGTGTGTGACTTGGATTTGGTATTTTCATGTGAAAATTTTATTTCATGGCTTTTGTTACTTGTTTGAGAACAAGAGGGAATACACGAGTATCTAGGTGGGTGGACGTGTACTAGTATGCTAATGATCCTGTGACGTTTTCCCCTGTTTCATGTAGCAAGTTTTACGATGAAAACACTAACTAAAAAATGATTATTATGATGATGATTATGATGGGGAACCACTAGGTTATGAGTATGAACCATACTAGTGGCTTGTGTGTATGAGAACGAATATTTGTATGGTTACTTTCACCGAGTATGAGGTACCTATGACCCACAACGAGCTAGTGCCTGTGGTTGTTTCCCATTTTTAGTTCTCATTAGATATTTTTTGCTTACCTTCGGCATACAGTATGTTTGGATGGAAAAATTCAGTATCTTTTTCCTTCTATTTAAATTTTTTTTTTTTAAGTATCCCACTTGAAAGCTAATTTTATTTAAAGTTGCATCTTTTAAGAATTGTTACTAGCATTTCTTGTTTACAACCCTTGCAATCTTTTTGTCTTATAGTGATTATCACATGGAATATTTTGTGGTGGAATCCTACTGGGATTTTTCATACAACCTAATTATACCTTTGGTGTAAGTATACTTAGTTATTTTTTCTCAGGTTTGGGTAAAGATTTTAGTGTCAGTGGTTTGATTTTTTAGTGGTCCTTTTGGCATAGTGTCATTGTGAGGGCTTGAGGGAGGTGCCCCTTGCCATGATGAGGTTATTGAGCTATCCTTTTTGGTTTTGTTCATTTGTAATAGTCTTTAAAAATTATTTTAAATTGTGTAACTCAAGTATAAAATTTTGTAAAAGATAAATTGGTTTGAAAAAATATGATTTGTTTTATTGGATTCGTTTTTTGTTTTATGTTTATAAACTTGCGTAAATCGTTCCAAAATTTCCTTTTATGATACCCGGGCACTTGTGTCAGACCATGGAGATCACGAACACCCTTCGGTTCTTGCTATAGACTGGGTTGTGTTCCGGTATTGAAGGCTACCAGATCTAGTTCATGAAAGAGAACTAAGGGATATTAGAGTGTATTCTCTATTATCTAAATGGTATCAGAAGACTTCCACTTTACTTCAGAATAAATTACACTTTACATTATAATAAATGACACTTTTCATGTTTATGTATTCTCAAAAATTTATGTTGATTAAAAAAAATGTAATATCACCTTGTTTTATGTCTTTATATTTAGAGGAATGAAAATGTGTTGCATGTAAAAGCTTAACCCAATGATTCTACTCTTAACAAGAGAAGTCGAGAAAAACAATTTGATGGAATCAGGAAAGAAGTTTCTATAGCTAAAAGGGTTACTGGAAGAACATAGAATAACACCCAATGTTTGGATGATGTTTTGTGATTCATAGATCATGATTCACTTGGGTGAAAAATTGGCATTTCATTCTCAAACCACTTAATCCAGAATTTATAAAAATATGGAGTGTTAGAACAATAAACGATTTAAGGAGTTTCTAATAAAATGAACATGTTTACAGATGTGGTCTCTATGGAAGGTAAAAAAGCGATGCTTACCTCTGTTGGAATTGGGTGACTCAAATTTATGGTTGGGAAACCATGTAGCTACATTACTTAAGTTCCATGTAAGGTCGGGAGTCTACATAAGCTGGTGGTGGACATAGTCATTGTGATGACTTCAAATGAATCTCAATTTGGTGATTGTTACGAGTGTAAAGTTCATTTTTTGGAAGAAGAAATTGAGACCATTAGGAGAAAAAATTTGATGTATTTACTTTTGAAAATTGAAGGTGGGTGATGGATAGGTAGTGAGTGGAGTAAGTTCACCAAATGTTTAGGTAATGACTACAGGGAAGGTGTACTGGAATAAAACATCAGAATTATAGATCACTGGTATATAAACAAAACATCATATCTTGTTGTATCATTAGAAGGCGAACAATATACCAAAAAAATATATTTCATGCATTTGGAGTCCATGACCACACGAAGGCTCATCCGGAGAGAGTAGTTAAGGTGGATAACAACTGGGGATGATTAGAAATAGTTTGTAAATGGAAGTATAGACTAGGTTAATCTATTTAATTATGGTTTTATAACCTTGTGATAATCATGATTCTTATAAATATTAATCATTCTCTTCAATTCCATTGAGTAATAGTGATGAAATATTGTAATACCTGAAACCCTACTATTAATGGTAAACAACATATCATAAACTATAACACAATGTTAGAATTAATAAAAATTATTTCATGATTATACTTAAAAGTTTAATTTCTAAATGTTAGAAATTTATTTCAAAAAATAAACTCAATTTTTTAATAAATCATAATTATGTTAGCTTAAGATGATATTTTGTGATTTTTTTGGAAATTATTTACTTTTAGGTGAATCATGAAAATAATTTTTGTAACTGTGACTTCTATAGAATCGTTAAGATTTAATAATAAAATATAACTGCTAAATCCCTTATCATGAACACATATATGTTTTATACGTAACATCATGCATTTAAAAATATCATGTTTAATTTAAAAACCTATATTTTATATTTTAAAATGTATCGTACATTTTTTCTCTTAAAAGGTTATGATGAAATTTACAATTAATATTTAAAAAATCACTTATATCACTTTTTGAAATTAAATATTATTAAATTGGATAAAAATGATGAATAATTAGGTTCAAATTATTAAAAAAATCATTTTTATTTTTGGGTAAGAAGGATAAATTAATATAGTAAAAAATAGTTACTACAAATAAAGATAAATTTGTAGAAGTGGAAAATATAACTGTAAATAGTTGAAAAAATATTTAATAATTTTGGAAAATTGAATGGTAGAAGTTTTCTTGACACTATGTTTTCCCCACATCATTATTTATCAATTTTTGAGCCACATTCCTTTATTGTGGCTTCCCTTTGTTAAAAAGATTTGGGTATTTACAATTTTGTTTTTCTTTCCACTTATAAAAGGGGTCGCACACCACCCCATCAATAACACTCCTAAAATTTAGTTTCCTCATAAAAACATAACATTTACCTCCCCTTGAATCCTATATTTCTTCCATTAGCTTACATTAACATGATTTTTTCATGATCCCTCCATTTCCAATGGATCCTCTAAGGATATCTTAATGTGCTCAGCACGAGTAACCCTTTTTATAACAAATTCGCTTTCTATTTTACATTTACAATTATAATTTATCTATCCCAATATGGTAAGATTTTTATTAGTTATATATTTATTGTTATTATGTTAAGTTATAAATCATTATAAACTTTCCCCATATTTGTTATGAAAAATGAAAATGTGATTCATGTGAATCTGTGGACTACCTCCTCCATGAAGTAACAGGTTTCATTTTTTTTCCTTTCCTAACATGGCTGGTCCAAAATGGAAGCATATTAATTAATTATAATATATTTATATATATTTTATTTTTATTATATAATATACCATTTTAAAAAATTCTTTCACTCAATGGAAAATGAAATCATTGTCCATGCATACGTGCAGACTACAACCTCAGTTCAATGGTTTATTCATTTTTTCATTCCTGCCTTTCATGTATGGAAATAAAAATGAGTTTAAAGAATAAAAATGACTTTTATATCACTATTAATTTTCTAGGAATAAAAATTTAATAATCTATCAATTATTTATATAAACAATAATTATAAAAATAATAGTTTTAAATAAGCATATTAATTGGAAAATATTTTAATTCATAACATGTAATATTTTCATATACATTATTTATTTTTATACGTCCTTGAAATTATATTATATTACACTAATAAATACTAAATATGATAATTATTCTTTTTTTATAGTGATAATTCAACCAAAAAACCTCATAATCATACATTAAACCGGGGTATGTTCATGTTTGGTCAGTTTAACTACCTACATGAATAATACAATGAATTTAAATCATGAATGACTATTGGAACATAATTAATTGTATAATATGACATAAATTTATAGATAATGATTTTTTTGGGTTTTGATATGTTCTATTGGTATTTAATTCATTAACTATAAAACATAATTCGATCATCAAAAATCCAAGAAACATGCTTGTTATATATTTTATATTCAATGATAAAGAGTAAAACACTCAAGAAAGGAATTTAAAAAATCATAAATTTTTATAAATAATACTTAAAATTAAATTTAATGGCCTTTTAATGATTAATTTTTGGGGAAGAATGAAAATCATCATCACTATTAAAAAATTAGTATAAATGATAAAAACTACAAACAACCATTGAAGGAAAATAGGTAAAAAAGAAACCAACTATAATTCATATTGATAATGAATATATATGAAGAGTATAAATGAAAATAAATATAAGTAACATTAAAAATAAAGTGATTAAGATAAATATGTTTTTTATATATGAGGTTAAAGTATGTTCATGTAATTTGGGACAATACTTAGGGGTTTATTATATCAAATTCCTCTCTTTAAGTAATGCTATGTATGATCACCTGTAACACCCTAAAATTTCTAAAAGAGTAACATTTACTCGATAGTGTGTATGACATGCAAAAATAAACATAGAAATAAATATAACATATCAATAGTTTTTGGAATATTTAGTATTTTAAATAAATTTAATATATTCTATATCTTTCAATTCATGCAATAATGAGTTGGCATGCATTGCACTCAACAACGAGATTCTTCGATAGCTTATGTTACGTGCAAGACTGAGTTTTACCGAACAATAATATACAATTAAGATATTAAAATAAGATATAAACAAAACTATAAATGATAATGGATTAATATGATTAAATAACTTATAAAAATATATGGTTTTCACAAATATATGATGAATTTATAGGTTTCCAATTAATTATGAATGAGTTTAAAAAATTCAAATGAAATCTTTTTAGGCACCCAAAGATGTTTTATCTGAATAAATTTATTTAATTACTATTACTGAATGATATTAATGAAATATATATATATATATATATATATATTATTCAATAACATATTTTTTATATTCATCCAATTGATTTGATATGAACAAGCTAAGTATAAATCATGTTTTACGCTTAAAAATGTAATTTTATAAAGGCAGATTTACCACATTTTACCGGTGAACATATTATAAATCCAATTATTTTAAACTTTTATAAATTATATATGTAAAAATAATTTTTTTTTGAAATATAAACATAAAAATTATATTTAGGTGAATTATTTTTATTTTTTTGAGAAGTTCAATTTTTGATGAATAGTGAAAAATAATGCATTTTAATTGAAAAGTACTTATTTTTGTAAATAATGCATAGTGATAAATAATATTTTAAATTAGTTTTAAAGGAAAATTATTTTAATTATAAATCTATTAATGCAAATTAGGTCACTAGAATCAATTTAACTTTTAAATTCGATATAAAAACATTTCAAGCATTTAAACATTTTTACTTTAAAAACCCTCTTTGTTGTCTTATTTCCATGAATAAATTTAATTTAATTTCTGTCAAATATATGATTGGAATTTAAAAAAATGGATCAAATTAGTATAATATGAATAATTTATTATTTCTAGTAATGTAATTTTTGTTTTCATACCAAAATTATTAGTAAATGTTATTAAAATTAATTACAACAATTATGGTATACTTAATCTTAACAATGGACTAAACCTTAATCATAAGGGGTAAAATGACATATAAACATGTAAAAAATCTATTGGATGACCATATATCAACCATAACATGGCGTTTCTCTAATTTTGTTCATTATTGGATGTTCATGATTTAAGGGAGACCTCTCAATAGTGATTACAATTTTATATTTACAAAAATGGCACTACTTCTCCACTATAAAAGGTCCCCACCCCTCCTACTTATTCACACCTATAAATAACTTTTTATTATCAATACCCTTCCTAAATAAGCATCCATGTTCCCTCCCCTTATCATAGAATCCTCACTTTGGGTAGAAGGAAAACCAAGTTGTTTTTGGTATAAACCTAACTGAGTTACCCAAATCAGTGGTAATGTTCATCAACGATCACTTTTGTTTCATTTACTTATATACCCCTTAAATTATTCTTTTATCATGATTATATAATATCCTAAAATTCTTAAATATAATTTTATTTTTTCATGCTAATATTTCTACCAACGATTTCATACACAACCATCAAAATGGGATACTCAATCATCATTCGTGTGTACGGTGGACTACCGCCTCGTGAACCAAAGTTGTTTATTCTTCCAGTTAACACATTTCAATGTTTGAAATAATGATTTATTTATAGTTTATATATGTTATATATGATATTTATAATGTCTTTTTAATTATTTAATTATTATATAATACATACCTTCATGCTTTCCATTTTGTGGGAAAACGATAACTTCATTTGTGCGCTTATGGACTACTGCCTCCTCAAAGTGACATGATTCGTTCACGCTATACATTGAATGTATTAAAAGATAGTTTAATAAAAATATGTGACATATATGATATAAATAAGGTAATTTAATTAATATATATATCACTTCATTTTAAATATGAAAAAGAAATTGAGTTCGTGTTCATGTGTATGTACGATCTACCGTTTCCATGAACAGTGCATTTCATTTCCTATCTCCAAATTTTATGGAATTTCTAAATACATACATAATTAATGGATATTATATTTAAATCATGTTTGAAATTCAGGATATTATGAAAACAGTATCAATTTAATAGAAACAACAAGTAACAAGTCAAAACATACTTGACAAACTAGGGAATTAACACAAAAAATAGTGACAATAATGAAAGATTATTTATAAGAGTAATAGGATATTAAAAAATATATGATATTATAAATATTATTATGGTTATTTTATAAGTTTTTTACATGTATAAAACTATTTTAAATGAGGTTAAATGATGTTCTCCTGAAAGGAAATGCCAGGTAAGGGAATTTCATCTCACTTTTTACATATGTGAGATAAATGTCATATTCTCCACTTACTTGATTTGTGTTGTTTATCTACTGCCCATTTTGATATGTTATGTCATGAATTATTATATATTCATGGTATTTGAATGTTTCATTTGATTATTATTATTCATGGGGTTTATACTTTAGATTTTACCAAAGTGGTAATGGATTTTTGTCCAAATTTTCCTTCTTCGAGTTGATTGTTATGTTATACACATCTCTAATTTTATGTGGTTCCTTAGAAAAATAAGGAGAAAATAGATGGAAATATCAAGATTGTCAAAGACTTAAGAATTAATTACCCTAAGTCAGTCCAAATCACCGACGGAATGCAAGTACTTGTGCACCGCCCCACTTGCGCAACCAGTCTTCTTCGCCCAGGGTACCATATTTTCCTATAAATAGAACTCTAGGGCCTTTATTTTTATAGATTAATTTCCCTAAAGACTGATTGCTACTCTAATCTCCCTAGTGATTCGCCTTATTCCTCTAAAACCTCCAAGGTAGTTTCATAACACCTAAAGAGAGATAATTAAATGAGGATAGTGAGAATTAAGTCATTTCAGTGTTAAAAATAAACAACCCTTGCGTTACTAGTTCTCCAAACCCCCCTGATATAAAAACACTTTCACAATCACCCTTCCTCAAATAGGAATATTCCTGCCTCAATTCTGGGAATACCTATGAATTCCCTTGAACGATTGAGCTAAGTCTCGCCCAAGTGTAGTCATCCAGGTTTTTCGTCACCTAAGGTGTAACCAATTCTCCCTTGCCTACTTGCACGACACCCACTTTCACACCACCTACATGCACGCTTCATTGGGGTTCACCTTATCTTTTCAACCTTCATGAAGCTCTCATGAATCCTCCTTCAAATCCATTCATTTTAAAGCTTCTATTCTATGGGATCCCTTGTTTGAAAGTGATCACTTCGAACCCTCCACTAAGACCTCCTGATTTAAAAAACCTTAGGGAAAGTCACATCTGTGTTTCTCCAATTTGTATTTTTATTTCTATGGTTAGAGGTTTTCTAAAAATCTCCAACTAGAGGTTCAAGATCCTTGGGATGTCTTTAGGTTTGTATAACTACAGTCACATGGAACATTAACAGAGGGATAATGTTGATGAGTTCCTTGTCATGGATTCTGGGGATAGGACTCTGTCCTCCCCTTCTCATCACTAAGATTTGGAGCCTCTGATTCCTGGTAGGGAGGCTAAGGATCACAATTTCATTTACATTTGACAATGGAAAAGTCTCTCTACTCTCTCATGATCAATCAAAATGTATCCATCATCGTGTCATCCTTTATCCTTTTATGTAGGAGGTTGCAGCCTTTCTCCAATTTACTTCCATCGCCTTTAATCCTTCCTTACATTTGACCCATTTCCAATGTAAAATAATGAGAGGAAAGGTTCATTACTTCATTCTCTTTCGCCATAGTCCTAGACTCTTCCAATGTTTCTCCGACCTCTTCCACTGTTCGCTCGTCCTCTTCCGCCGTAGGATCGTCCTCTTCGATCAGTGGAGGAGAAGGCATGTGTGGTTTGTTGAATCTTTCACATCCTCTTGTTTCTCACACCGAGCATGACTCGCATGGGATTATATGTTTTTCATGATTACAACACCCTTAAAATCCTCCTGATTTAATGAAATATGAGAACATTTATTCCTTTCGTAACTAAGATATGTAGGAATCCTTCTCATGGCCTGATCTTTATGTCATTTCGTCCATGAAATGAGAATCCATTCCCACCTCATTGGATATCCTCCTCAAGAGTCCAGACCTAATTCCTTTAATCTAGGCATCCTCCTTAGGAGTAAGCCCCAAATTTAGCCGCCCTAATCCTCCATGAGTTAAGACATCTCTGATGGACCCTATTACAAGGGTAACCTCTTTAGGGGTAGGCTCCATACTTTGTCTCCCAAAGGTCCATACTCCCTTGCGAGACTTATCAAACTACACAGGCTTTGGTTCCTATCTAAACGGGATACGTAGGAAGCCTCCTTAAGGTTCAAACCCAACATTCCAAATAAATCATGTTCTTGTTGGGTCATATACCTAGAAGGATCTAATTTAACTTGGGAGCTCATATTCCTTCCATGTTCCTTTCTATGATTTAGTATAAGTCCCATACAAAACATTGACTAGGAACCTTCCTCCTAGACATCATTGCCACATGACGTTAAACTATACGGTTTCATCATTATCATACGACCATAAAAGGTATGATGTGTCCCATTTAGTGGCACGAGACTACATTGTTTTAATTCCTTTCACATGGATACATAGGTAACCCATCTATGGGTTCGATCCCAACATCGCAACAAATTTTGTCTCCCTAGATGATGATAAATTCTAGGATGAAATTCATCTACCTGGATGACTATAAAATTCAGAGTTCCCCACTACGTGGCTTAAAAACCACCATCGTTATAATAAATACTAAAGAATCTCTAAGTTGTATATTAGTAGATACCATTTATGGAGAACCTATAATACATACAGATATTTCCATCAATGAAAAACATCAAATACATATAGATGATTCTAAATTCCACACAAGATTATTATTGATTGATAATATTGGGATAACTCACATCGTACTTGGGAATTAATGAAGGATTCATGAACACATTTTAAATCTATAAGAAAGTCACATATTAGGCAATAATTTCCCCCAAAATCATGTGATAAGCCCGACCTCCCATCCTCTTGACCAATGCGAGTTCTTTAGTATCATATGTCAACAAACCTAATTAATGCCTGAATTTGTAAAGCATGTCCATTTAGATACAGAATCATTGGGTGTTTTTGGTTCCATAAACAAATCTGTTGGAAATCATTTGGAAATTGTGATTCCTAACCAAAACACACATTTCGAGGGAAATAAAAAAATGGTGAACCCGATGAGAATCCTTAACCAAGATGATGGTGTTACCCATCTGTTAGACCCCTCTCAATTGATAAAAGAGGTTCAAGAAAGACAATCAAACAGGAATTGTTTCACTCAAATAAGATTACAGAGTTCATTGTTCATGTTTGTTGTATATGTAGGCACTCTTTTCCAAGAACACGCAATAATTCAAATGTATTCCTTCATGTTTACACCCATGAACGCCCAAACTAATGCTCAGGTCAGATCCTCATATACATGAAGGACACCATCACCAAATCGGAATCTTCAACACTGGGTCTAAAACAAACTAGTTAGATAATACCATCAACACGGTACCATTCCAACCATGGAGGCTACCCAAAAGGCCCATAAGATCAATAATAACCCCCGATCATCCGGTCAGTGATGACTGGTGGTCTAGAAGAAGATGGTTCCAACCATTGCCTTAAACCATTTAGAGAGCATATCCCTAGATCACATTCACCATTCCCTTTCATATTCTAGGGAGGTCGACCAAGAGGCCACCTATGAAGTCATCATGAATACACACGGGTCCTTATTGAGGGATCCTACCAATAATCGTCACTTCCAACATCACGTGGAAGTAAACCCTCAATATGATGACGGTGTTGTCTTCGACTGTCTGGCCTAGGTCCCTCTGACCCAGACATGCAAGACAGTCCTTCGGGGGAAACAGTTGGCTAACAGGGAGATGGTTCTTACCTTTACCCCCTTCAGAGAATCCCAACAACCCAGTTTGGTGGCAAATAGCGACCCGACACATACACCCGTCCACCTTCATTGCACCAGCTAGCAGACTCATCTGACAGTGCCGAATCAATCCAGCTATTTGAATCTACTGGAGCACTATGAGCATGTAGATACATCTGCATAGATTCATCATACTAGCCATTATTCTCGTCTGCCTACTTTAAAAATAATTTTGCCAACCAAATATACTGGTAGTCTACATGTAGAAACATACTCAGGTATGCGCTCACCAATCCTGCTAGAAGACTCATCTAGAAGCACTCAAGTAAATCCATCAACCATGCCTGGTGACAAACAATGGCTAAACACATACAGCTACCAACATTTATCAAGCCTTCCAACAACCTCGTTTGGTATAACCATTCGATTTCAGTCCGGAAGCTTTGACGACAAGCAGGAAGCAGACTCAACCCTATTCACCCACACAAATGTGTTGTTAGATTCTACTAACATGAAAGGGAGAAAATGATCATGTACATACACATACTCCAGATGCAGAATGGGTGTATATTCCCGTTCTGGCTGCGGAAGTCACCAAGAACATCTTAGCAATGGTCGAAGTGTTGAAATAGTGGGTGCCCTAATCCCAACTATGCAATACTTTTGATTACCATATCATGTATATAGTTAGTTATACCTGATGTTTACATACCATTATATTGTAGAGTTTTCTACATCCACTATTTAATTGTAATTTCCATCGATTAATTTTCACATAAAAAAGTTACAGCCGATCCCATACTATAATGTGAACCTCGAGATACAATGACCTTAATCTTAAACAAATGTCATATGGTATAGACATTCGATTTTTTTAATATGCTTTTTGGGATTTAAATAAAATATGTCTAGGTTTATTTTTTAATAAAAATATGAACTAAAGGCAGCAACAACATTGTCGCCTTTCTGGTTAAGTTGAATGACGACACCATTGTTGCCGCCTTTCTTCTAACCCCTCCCCAAAAAGATAAAACTTTTTGTATTTCAAAATTTTCTATTTTTATTTTGTTTTGTTTTATTAATATATATATTTATAAAACGAATATTTTTAGCCGAATTTATCTGATATTCAATATCAAAAAATACTACCATTAAAACAGTCTGGATTCTGAAAAAAACTCTCACACAAGGCTCCCTTTTATAAGAGGGCTTACCTTGAAAATTATTCTGCATTTCTGATTTTGGATTCTGGTTCTCGCTTTCCTGGACAGAACATTCTGCATTTCCAATGTGGGATTCAGAACTGTTTTAGGTACGTGTATTTGAAAGACTATAAAATGTAAACTATAAGACCGATATAAATTAAACTTAAAACATGGATTAAATATATAAGAAATAGTTTAAAATAAAATGAATTTAGTAAAAAATGTTGAATAGAACTAATTTATAATCATTCAAAGACAACTACTAGAAACATAAAAATGTTTCAAATACCTGACTTTGAAAGCCTATTAAATATAAATTGTATGACCAGTATAAATGAAACATAAAAAATGGATTAAAAATATATAAAATAATTGAAAATAATTTTTTTGTAAAAAAATGTTGATGAAAAATAATTTATAAGCTTTCAAAGTCACTTACTTAAAACTTAAAAATGTTTCAAGTATGTGACTTTAAAAATATATAAAATATAAACTATAAGACTAATATAAATGAAACTTAAAACATGGATTAAACATATAATAAATAGTAGAAAATAAATAGATTTTCAAAAAAAATGTGGATGAAAAATATCTTATAAGCATTCAAAACTACCTACATGAAATATAAAACTGTTTCAAGTATGTGGCTTTGAAAGACTACAAAATATAAATTATAAGAAAATATAAATGAAACTTAAAACATTGATTAAATATATAATAAATAGTTAATAATTAATTAGTTAATTAGTAATATAATTATTAATTATGTAATTATTAATTATATAATTATTAATTATATAATAATTAATTAGTTAATAAGTAATATAATTATTAAATATTGTCAATTATTAATTATATAATTAATTAGTTAATTAATAATAACATTATTAACTATATGATAATTAATTAGTATTATAATAATTAATTATATAATAACTAATTATATAATAATTAATTAATTAATCAGTAATATAACTATTTATTATTAATTATGTAATTAATTTTTTAATTAGTAATAACATTATTATTTATATAATAATTAATTAGTTATATAATTTTTTATTATAATTTTTTATTAATCAATATTAATAATTAATTAAAAAATAATTAATTAGTTAATTAGTAATATAATTATTCATTATAATTAATAATTATATTACTAAATTACTAATTAATTATTATATAATTAAAAATTATATTTCTAATTAAATAATTAATTATTATATACTTAATAATTATATTACAAATTAAATAATTAATTATTAAATAATTAATTATTAATAATTACTAATTAACTAACTAATTATAATATAATTAATAAAACTATAATTAATTATTATATAATTAATTATTATATTACTAATTAACTAATTAAGAAATAATAATTAATAATTTTAATCTATAATTATAATGAATAATTATAATACTAATTAATTAATTTATTATTATATAATAATTAATAATAATTACTATTTAAGAATTATAATGACTCATTATAATTTAAAATTATATTAATAATTAACTAATTAACAATTACATAATTAATAATTAATATATTACTAATTAACTAATTAATTATTATATTATAATTTTTAATAAATACTAATTAATAATTATAAGGAATAATTATAACTTATAATTATATTACTAATTAACTAATTATAAAAAGGGCCTCATCACGATCTTTCTCAAAAAATTAACTAATTAACTATTAACTAATTAATAATTATAAAACTAATTAACTAATTGATTATTATATAATTAATTATTTATAATTACTAATTAACTAATTACTAATTATATATTTAATAATTACATTACTGAGTAACTAATTAATAATTACATAATTAGTAATTATATTACTAATTAACAAAATAATTATTATATAATTAATTAATAATAATTACTAATTAACTAACTAATTATTATATAATTGAAAACTATATAATTAATAATTATATTAAAATTTAACTAATTAATAATTAATAATTAATAAATATAATGAATAATTATATTACTAATTAACTAATTAATTGTTATTTAATCATTTTTAATAATTACGAATTAATAATTATTTTTGAAAAATTATAATTTACAATTATATTACCCATTAACTAATTAACTATTATATAATTAATAATTATATGAATAATTAACAAATTAATTATTATATAATAATTTTTAATAATTACTAATTAGTAATTATAATGAATAAATATAATTTATAATTATATTACTAATTATCTAAGTAACTATTATATACTTAATAATTATATTACTAATTATATAATTAATTATTATATAATTAATTATTAATAATTACTAATTAACTAATTAATTATTATATAATTAATAATTATATTAATAATTAAATAATTAAATAATCTCTTATACATTTAATCCTTGTTTTAACATTCAATTATATTGGTTTTATAGTTTATATTTTATAGTCTTTCAAAGCCACATGCTTGAAAGGTTTTTAGGCTTCAAGTTGGTGGTTTTGAAAGCTTATAAATTATTTTCCAACAATATTTTTTATTAATTCTTTGTTTTCAACTATTTATTATATTTTCAATCCATGTTTTAATTTTTATTTATATCAGTCATATAGTCTATATTTTATAGGCTTTCAAAATCACAAACTTGAAACATTTTTAAGTTTCATGTTTTTGGTTTTAAAAACTTATAAATTATTTTTTATCAACATCTTTTTCAAAATTCTTTTTATTTTCTACTATTTCTTATATGTTTGATCCATATTTTATGTTTCATTTATATATGTCTTATAGTTTATATTTTTTAGTCATTTTAAGACACATACCCGAAACAATATTAAGTATCAAGTAGGTGGTTTTGAAAGCTTATAAAATATTTTTTTATCAAAAACTTTTATGATATTATTTTTTGTTTTAAACTATTTATAATATGTTTAATCCATGTTTCACGTTTCATTTATATTGGTCTTATAGTATATATTTTATAGTCTTTCAAAGGTAGGTACATGAAACAGAATCCCACATTGGAAATGCAGAATGTTCTGCGCTGAAAATAGAGAACCTGAATCTCGCATCGAAAATTTAGAATGATTTCGAGAGAAATCCATATTTTAAAAGTGAGCCCTAAGTGAGGGTTTCTGTCAGAATCCAGACTACTCTAATGGAAGTAGTGCTATATATTAAATATTAGATAAATTCTGCTAATTTTTTTGTTTTATTATATATATATAAACAAAAAAAAACTATAAAAATAAAAATTAAAAATTAAAAATATAAAAAAAATAATATTTAAAATAGTTAAAAAATGGGTTTTGGGTGGAAGGAGGCATCTCCGCTAGCGTCTTTTCCCTTAAACCGAAAGGCGACACCGCGTTTGCCACCTTTGGATGTAAACTGAAAGCCAGCAGCGCGCCTGTCATCTTTCACACCCATTTTCAATTTTTTTAAACCAAAGTGTATTTTTAAAATAATAAAAAGAACCTATTAAAAAACTTTTAAGATGCATCATACTAAGTGGATATAGTTGATGCTTGACTATCGGGTGCTGGAGGCTCATAAATATTCAGACATCTTCCCATAAATTTCACACTTGGTGATCTCTAGTAGTGAGATAATGAGGACAGACCTCCCAATAGGAACACCATATATTTTGAGTGTCATTGGTTGTTCCTATCTACAGACATGTATATTGGTATCCCGACTTGAGACCATTACCAATGTGTTCTATTTGATTGTGTACTTTGATGCAAGGAAAAAATCATGATATAGAAATTGTGGTGAGGTAGCTTGTGTTGGGTGGGTCATTGCTGGCATGACATTGGTTTAATGGTTAAGAAAGGATTTGTGGCTTCCGAGTTATGGAAGTTGTATATCTTAGGCCAGGTTAATCAGGATGGTGCTATATTTAAAAGTCTTTTGGAAAAGTAGTCAAAAGGTAAATCCATCATGATAAATCAACAAGTAATAAAACAATAAAAGGGCGATGAAAAAAGTGTGTGTCCTATTTTATGATATATTGAAAGACAAAGACATTATATTACACAATTAGTGTTCATAGGTTTGTAGTCATTTCTATGACAATACTTCTCTCTTTAGGGGCCTTGATGAGTTGTTAAACTTCGCTCTTGGTTTGTGTATTTTATTCACTGCTATTGATATAAGGAACTAGAGGGTAACAGACAATAGTGTATTCAAGAATCTACCATATTCGAATGAATATGTATATTGGACATAGTGGGCCCACCACGGGGTTCGAGTGATGTGAAAGGTATAGATCAACAAAGAAAGAAAGAAATTAATTATTATTCAAGTTATGAATAATTGAGATTGAGTTTATTTAATTTATTTACTAGATAAGTAAATACGAGAAAAATAGTAATCGAATGAATATTGTTTTAATATTCATGGTTCGTTTAATATTTTGCGGCAATGACGAGTCGAGTTAAATTACTCGAGATTATCACAAAATATATTTTTAAATATATTACAAGAATGTGATAAAATAATAAATAATATTGGCGTAGTTTAGTTCGTCATAATTATTTATTTTGTGGACATTTAAATAAACAGGGGTCGGGGAACCCAATCTGGTATTTAGCATCTCCACTATAAATATACGGAGAAACCCTCTTCCATCATACTATTCATTCATTTATGAATGAGAGCCTCTCTCTCCTCCCACTTTCTAGAGAGTGTCTCTCCATATTAAGTGACGATCCAAGAATACCTTTATGTAATGAAGTCAGAGAATCGTTGTGCTCATCGGGGCATCAAAAACATTGTTGGATCTCCATACTAGCACATGGAATTTGATGATTGATGTTCTAGTGGATTTTTGAAGCGTGTGTAGATGATCTAGAAGGTTCCTACTACAGATACTTCAAGCAACGATCACCTTCGACGAGTTATAGTCAAATGTGACATAAAATCCAAACATGAATGTTTTTCAGTTTTATTTTTGTGCACTTTAATTTACATGAGATCCTCAGACTTTACTTGGGATTGGATCATGGACAATGACAAGTTTCGTCATACTGATAGTGAAAATTTTAAAATACCTATCCCAACAGCTTCTTCTGTAGGCCCCAGTACCTACAATTGGTATCATAGAGACTGTGTATATATTTAGAGCCACGAAAAATTAATTTTCATAAAAATTAATCGAGGGTTTGAAATCGCTCCTAACAATTCAAACAGCGTGTCAATCCGATTTCAAACGGCCAAGTTATGACCATTTGACATTTTTTGAATGGGTCGAGTTCGTGGTTTGATCTCAAGAATTAAAATTTCAATTGATTAATTTTGGTTAAGATCCCATCATTTCCGATCATCGGAATTGTGTTTTGATTTTGTTAAAAAATAGTAATTATTATATAATTTTTATTATAATAATTATATTATTATTGTTATAATTATTAGTATAATAATTATTATTATTTTTAAAGGCTAGTGAACCATTAGAAAACATGTATGTAGAAAAACAACACACCAAACAAAAACTCCTTTTAGTGGTGGGGGTGAGGCTAGTAAAGGTTTTCATTCAAAGTCAAAAAAAGAACCAAACATTTTCTTTTTTTAATGAATAAAAACAGAAAGAAGTGGTCCCCCTTCTCCCCTCTGTGGACCGACTCCCTAGCCCGACCGCCACACCTTTCTATGGCTGTCCTTCCCATAACATTGCCTCTCACTGTCCCTTGTCACCACCCTCCCACTATAGAACTAGCACCGCAACCGCATCCAAAGGCAGCCACCGCCCCACCCTGCCTCGCTCCAAACCGACATCACCACCTCCCTACAACCGGTGGTGCACCCCGTGGTGGCTCCCCCTCTCTGACAGACTGTGGCTCCTCCCTTGGCCTCCCTCAGCTTGCTTGAGCCTCCCAACTTCCCTACCAGATCTGCACTGAGGCCGGTGCATCGATGAAAACTAGACCAAATTCCACCGCCGACGATGTATTATCCTCATATATGGTGTTTTAGCAGCGTTGCACTGCCTGACCCGGAATGAGTCAACCCCCTTTCTTGTCGACGACTAGATCTAAGGCCTTGAACAACCCCAGGTCTCCACACCTCCTATCTATGAAACCACCTGTCCCGACCTCCTGCACTATGGCCCACTTCCTCCCTCAGCAGTTTCATCCTCTACGGCCCGCTCCTCAGCCTGGCACCACCTTTGATGAGTAGTGCCACCGAGATCTATGGGGACAGACCACCTTGATCTACTAGACCCAAAATGCTCTAATATGGATCAGGTGGGTCTGCCCCACCCAGAATGGGTCTGGGCGAACCTGACTGGCCCAGATTAACCCAACATGGGGTTTT
This sequence comes from Viscum album, assembly GCA_963277665.1. NCBI lineage: Eukaryota > Viridiplantae > Streptophyta > Magnoliopsida > Santalales > Viscaceae > Viscum > Viscum album. Next base: position 685,656,831 of record OY728137.1, on the reverse strand, counting down.
CATGGGGAAAAATGTGTTTTCTCAAGTAGCGCGTGACCCGCTTTGGACCTGAATAGGGTTTTTGTGGCCCGGACTAATTGAATTAATATATTTAATCATTTCAATTTTAAAATTAAGTTAAATTAATTAAAATATTAATGTTAGTTTAAAATATTAATTTCAATATCTGTGTAAATTAATTTAATTTTGTTTTAAATTAATTAATTAATTAATTTTATTTTTGGAATGAAAAATTAAATTAATTACATGATCGAAGAATAATTAAATTATTTGAATTATTAAAATCATTTAAATTAATTAATTTACCCTCTTACTTATTTAATGCAATTTAATTTTTAACGTATGTTATTTTTACTCGCGTAATGGTCTTGAGCACCAACCTTTTGTATCCCTGTATTTATTTATTTATTTATTTATTTTAACTATGTGTGATATTTTTAATTATTTAAATGATGATTTGTGCATTGTATTTGTTTTAGGTCAATTTTTATAAGGGTCGGTGCACCCAAATCCATCTGATATAAATTACATCCCTAGTTCTCCTCGTATGCACACGAGTATTTTTGTACTTCAGGTGAAGATGTTGTATGATGTGGATCCAACCAAGATGAGGAGGTGTATGTTGATCAAGAGGATTCAATACATGATGTGGACCCTGCCAAGATGAGGCAGTAATCCATACATGACATGGACCTTGCCTAGATGAGGACGATTTAAAACACAGATTAAGTCAAGTTGAGGCAATACTCTAGACGAGCAGCGAATATACTGGACAAGAGTGTGTTGCATCAAGAGTCAAGCAACGACTCAGGTATGATGCGCCTAGGTTGTTTTTGATACTCATGACTTGTCAGGTAGTTTTTTACCTTTCTGCATTCATTTATTATCTTATCCATTTTAAAATAGTGGGATAAATACATAAAATAATAAATAATAAAAATGTATAAAGAAGCGATGTGTGTTTTTTTGTTGATTTTCAGTTGTGAGTGTGAAAACATAGATGAAAAATATTAATATAAATAGATTACACTTGTCAAGAGAAATATACAAAAACCCTCGAAGTAATATTAATTCATTACCGCTTTCCATCATTCATGTTTGAACAAAACCAGGTGTCTGGGGTGTCGATCATGCCATAACTGAGGGTGCATATTATTACCGGGGAGTTCTTATGAGAGTGGTGAGTCGACATAACTAATGTGGTAGTGATGATTATCAATAGATAAGTTGCTATCTTTTTAGAGGAAAACATTGAGTAAATCATGTTTTTATTTCTTAAGCTAGGACGTCACTCAATAGATCAAGGAACCACGAGTTAATGCGGCTCTCCACCCAAACGCCGACCTTGAATCCTCATAGTAGTGGTGTAGCCAGAGCTTGTAGAATATGAGGGGAGGTTCAAGGATCATTGCCACTAGAGTACTCAAGCTACAGAGTGTTCTTATTCTAGTATAAAGAGTTCTTAAAATCAATAAAATAGTGAGAGAATTTTAATGATTAAATTAATTTGTAATTTCTAATTCGTTAATCATCATAAATGAAATAATCTGCTAAAGTTAATTTTTGTAGAAAAAAGGCAAGATATACATCAAGTAAAAACTGTGATAAATATTGAACAAAGATAAATGTCCAAACTTGCCCAAATTTCCATGTATAGTATAGGAGCTGGAACATAATACTACTATATCTAAAATTCATGATACTTATGTCCCTATTCCTTTTATGACACCTCAGGAAGCGTGAGTGAAAAATTACCTACAGGAGACACGTGAATCTAGCATATGATGGTTCTATCAAAATGATAATATCAACGTCTAATATTAGTCGTGGTCACTACATTATGACATGGATGATATCAGATGTAGTCTCATCTCCATAATGTTTTTCAGGAAAAATTGAATCAAGATTTGAATGTGATGATTATACCCACTTTGTGTAAAGTGGAAGAAAATTCACGATCTTTCAAAAAATCCCATTCTTATGTCATTTTTCACCCAGTTAATCTAGTTTCATTTAAGGATACTAACGAATAGTACAGAGTATGTGCTTCATTCCCTTTTAGGTAAGATTCTCGATATAATAAAAATATTAAAGAATGTACCATCATTTGTTCTTATGGAGACTAAATTAGAAGACAAGGAAAAACTCCAATGACAAGTTATGTCAAAAAAACCTTCACAATGTCCTTCAAATAATAGAGGTTTGTTTTTTATAGGAGTTTATTTGCATCGCATATCTTGAGATAAATTTATGGATGTTTAAAAGCGATAAACTTAATTTAATATACAAGAACTCGCTTCCTCTTCAGTATATATACATAAAATAAAAGTATTGTTTTTGACATACTTATGGAGTATTAAATACAATATTCCTTTCAAATATGTATATATAAATACAGTAACCATATAAGTGTAGAAAAATTACTTTATGTAAGGTGTCTTCTCCAAGCAGTTGAGAAATGGTGAATCCTAAGTCAGTTGTGAGAGACACATAACTTTTAATTTCCAAGTGATTTATTCAAGTTGAATATGTTGTTGAGTATAAACAAAAAATTTATCTCACATGCCCTTTGGACATAATGATACATTATTCCATGTTCAGGAATGATAGTTTTTTTGTGGTAACATTCTCAACAAATAGTTCAGTGGTACGGGAATCATAGGCAATAAGTGATTCATATAAAATAAAAAATGTAATACTTTTAACCAATTTTGCCAAGATAATTCTTTGTCAAGAAAAGATTTAAGAGGACGTCAAGGATATACCTATTTTGGTATTTAGGCTTGGTACAGCTAAACACCTTTGGTATTATTGACATCTTTAGTTTGGAAAAAGAAACCTTTAGAAATAAAGCTATGTCACAAAGCTTATGGAATTAGTCCAATAAGTGAGCGTGAACCATTCTAAGGGAAATATGGTGGTAAAGTTACTAAAAAACATTCCATTAAGTTATTATGGAATGTGAATGTAATGTATAAGAATGATCAAAAAAATATAAGGTGCTTCAGATCAGGATTCTAAAGAATATCTTGACCAAGCATTCATTAATCATGATAATGTAGCATGGAGTAATTCCGAAATACACATTACCCAATATACATCATGACATTGATGTTCATAATAAGGATCGATGATGATTCTTAAATTTTTACATTGATCCAAAAAATGTAGCATAGAGAAATTTCTAAATGCATATTTTATACGTCAAAGTTATGATGTAAATAATATCAATATTACAACCATAAATAAATTCCATCATAATTTCAAGATGATCTTTGAAAATAATGGAGAAACCCCTTAAATTATATTCCAACTAAAAATTGACAAATGGATATCAAACAAGTCATAGTATGATGGAAATCCATAATTTCATAAGACATGTGTTTAGATGAAAAGAGTTTTCTAGGATATAGACAAACCTGAATCAAGTTACACACATTGTGCATCTAAGTAATTATCCAAACAGTTGCTTAATAGATTACCTAAATCCCTGATATAGAAAATTTGTAGTCAACTGATAGACTACATTTATATATAAGGGTGCACATCTCTATTAGAGATAGTGGGAGAAAGACTGACTTGAGATTAGTCAATGCTTTAGATGCACAAATGGTCTTCATAAGAACAAGATCCACAAGTACATATGGAAGAGGAATGTTCCAAAGACACATACTACATATGAAAGTTAAAACCATGGTGATGGTTTTGATTTCACCACGAACGGTGATACAGTATTCATTGAGAATAATAATTCCTACAAGTAAGTAGTATATTTCAATTATCATAGATTGACAAGACTAATAAAATACAATAATGGATTCCATGAAACAAAGATAAAAGGGGCTTATAAATTGAATATTGCGGTGGGTAATCAAGTGAATTGATACATTGGTGGTATAAGAAAAGTACCAATAAGTCTTGATTAGTTATACCAAGTCGATTTTCCCAAGTCTTTCAGAATTTTACTTGTCATATCTAACATCTAAGATCATTGAATTGGACACTAGATGTCAATATCATCTTTTTTGGAAGGTTTCTATACAATGCAAGGAGAAAGGGATGATGACACTATTGGATTCCAATAAGAGTTTCAAGTTAAAGAAATCTAGTTCTTGATTAAATTAAGCAACAAGATCTTCGAACAATCATTTGGAATGAGTCTTTCCCATGTGTCTACCGAAGGTTAGTGGTAGCACCATATTTTTCCAAGAGAAATATGTTTGGAAACATATGGATAATAGATATTGGTCTTACAGTTAGATAAGACCAGGTTCAAATTAATGCTCTAGTGATTGATTTAAAGTAGAAACCTATGTTCCAGAAAACAAGATCTACTGTGGTTGATCTAATGGTTTCTTAGACCTAGTATACTGACATGTTATTGAAAAATACAAGTTTTAACAATTCAAGATTAGAATTTTTTCCAATTTTACATGACATATATCTCTCTAGGATGACATGTCTGAGACAAGGGAAGAGATTGACGTGGTGAGTTGAATCCATATGCTTTAATGAGGGATTAATCATGTATGACATTATCTATACAAAAATTAATATTTCCATGATATACTTTATAGTAGGAAGATATCAATTATATCTAGGAGCACTGCAAGTGAAGCAGTTAGAACTTTTATCTTGTATTTCAGCAAGTACAAATGATATTACGTGGTAAGAGGAGAAGATGAATACTAGTTATTTTGGGACACAAACTAGACTTACTTAGATCAATATGATATAGTATCGCAGTTAGGCTATGATGATGAGCGAGTCAAGCACATAAAAGACAGTGGTAAGCATACGTACAAATACCGAGTACGTTGCAGTTTTGAGGAGGCTAATGAGCAGTTAAACTCAACGACATGTTCCAGTTCTTTGAACCTCACCTAGTAAGTAAATTATTATCATAATGTAAATTATGATATTCATACTAGCCAAGATGTCAGGTTATAACAATGGAAAAAAGTGATATACTCAGGGATATAATCTCTTGAGAAGTTTTACTCAAGGATTTGAGGCTGCATATAAAAATATTTCCACATGGTAGAAACACATCAGACTCAACAGCTAAAGTCATTACTCTGCAAAAACATGATTTTCATCATGTCAGTAGCTAACAAGTATTGTTAGAAAGTTGGATCCATTACAGGTGGGAGTGATGAAATAGTGGGTTCCCCATACCCAACTATGCAGTAATTTGGATCACCATATTGTGTATATAGTTAGTTTTAGATGATGTTTACTTACCATTATAGTGTATACTATTTTGCGCCCACTATTTATTGGTAATGTGAATAAATTAATTATCGTATCAAATGGTAGATCCTAGGCTATAATGAGAACCATGAGATACTATGACATTAATCTTAAAAAAGGTTATATGGTCTAGATGCCTCTTATTGACAGGATATAGCTGATGTTTGACTATCAGGTTCTAGGAGCTCATAAGCATTGAGTCAACTTCTCATCATGTTCTCACTTGGTGATCTCTTTTAGTGAGATCATGAGGAAAAACCTAACAACAGAAACAACACATAATTTGAGTGTCATTGGGTTTTCCTATGTACAAACATGTGTATTGGTCTCCCGACCTAAGACAATTACCAATGTGCGCCATTTGATTGTGTACTTTGATGCAAGTTAAAAACCATGATATTGAAATTGTGGCGAGTTAGCTTGTGTTGTGTGTATCGTTGATGGAATGACATTGATTGAATGGTCAAGAAACGATTTTTCTTTTTTCGGTTATGGAAGTTGTATATCTCAACCCTCGTTGATCAGGATGCTGATACCTTCATAAGTCTTTGTCCAAAGAAGTTGAAAGGTAAATCCATCCAGATAGATCAACGAATAATAATGTATGAAAATGGTGATGACACAAATGTGTCTCCTGATTTATGATATATTCAAATATAAAGAGGTTGTAGTATATAATCAGTGTTCGTAGGTTGGTTGTCATTGCTATGACAATCCTTATCTATTTAGGGGCCTTGATGGGTTTCTAGACTCTGCTCTTGGTCTGTGGATTTTATTCACTACTATCAAGATAAGGTCCTAGAGGGTCACACAAAATAGCATAATCAAGAATCCGCATTATTCGGTTGATTAGGTATATTAGACATGGTGGGCCCCACCATGGGGTCCGAGTGTTCTCCAAGGTATCAGTCACCAATGAAATAAATAAATTCAATATTATTCAAGTTATGAATAATTGAGATTGAATTTATTTAATGTATTTACAAGTTATGTAAATATGAGAAAATTATTAATCGAACGAATATTGTTTTAAAATTCTAGGTTCGTTTAATATTTTTTGGGAATGATGAAAGGACTAAAATGACTCAGGATTATCATGTAATTTATTTTTAAACATACTATAGGCATGTGATAAAATAGTAAATATTATTGACATAGATTAGTTCTTTATAATTATTTATTTAGTGGACGTTTAAATAAACATGAGTCGGGGAACCAAACTTGGTATTTAGCAACTCCACTATAAATAGAGAGAGAGGCTCTCTCCCAACGTACTATTCATTAATTTATGAATGATAGCCTCTATCTCCTACTGCTTTATATAGAGAGATTTTATCCCTCTCAAGTGACGATTCAAGAAGACCTTCAAGTAATGAAGGTAGAGGATCGTGGTGATCGTTGGGGCGTTGAAGGAGTCATCGAATCTCTGCGCTAGAACCCAGAATATGATGATCGACATTCCAACAGATTTTTGAATCATGTGTAGATGATATAGAGGGGTTCCTAGTATGTATCCATCATGCAACGAATGCCTTCAATGAGTCACAGTCAAGCACGACTTCAGATCTAAACATGTATCTTTTTTATTTTTGTTTTTGTTCTCTTTAATTTAAACGAGATACTCAGACCTTACCAGGGCTTAGATCATCAGAAATGATAAGGTCCATCATCCCAATGAGGAAAAATTTAAAATCCCTAGCCCACAAGCTTCCGTTGAGGGCCCCGATACCTACAGAAAGTATAGATAAAAATCCATACCCATATCCTGGATACCATCCAATATATCATCACGGTGACAACAATAGCACCAGAGGGACATAAGCATAACTCTGTACCCACAAGAAGGGTGGCTCATCAACATGTCACCCTGGAGCAGATACATACCTTTGTTCCCATCAAAGAGGGTTATGGGGCATACTCCCCCATATCATACGGACAATGGTATTGAGAACATACACTTGTTCCAATTAGAGATAATTGACCTATTCTAACAGCCACTCTATAGTAGACACATACACCTCCCACGAAAACAACTTTTTTTCTGGCAAGTGACCCCAACTGCTTATAAGAAGGAATCCAAAAAGAAGTCTTATTAAACATAGTTTGAAAATCATGATCTTGTTTGTGATTTGGCTGCACTTAATGCTAGAGTTATTTAATCACTCATACATTTATCTATTTTAGCTCAAAATCCTACTCTCCCATTAGCAAATTATAGGAGCAGTAGAAGTAACTCTGAAGGTCCTTATCAGGTACTTATTCAGGAAGGTTTTCTTCATGAAAATATATTCAATCTTGGAAACTATCTCTTGATGAGATCCACAACAACACTCTATGTGGCCAGAAGACTACAGAGTAAGAGGATCCACCCCATGCTGTAATCCACCCTGATAGTCCTCCCCATGATAGCATTTGTTGTGTAATCTATCTCCACAATAGTGATTCACATTCTCAAGAGAATTATCCAGCTAAACTTTTAGTGTCGATAAAACCCTATTATATTGAGGCACCTGCAAATACAAGGCAAGTCATGTCTGATGCCTTATCATTGGTAGGTGAAATCTATGACAACCCTGCTTTTTATTACAACTTAAACATGCTTTATTACATTAAACATCACTTGATTCAACAAAGAAGATCGAGAGGTTTAGTGTCTTTGGGGCTTAGGATCATTACATAAAAACTTTAAACTTTAAATACAACATCCTTATTGAAAACTTCCATTACATGACCACTACATTCCTTCGTACTTAGCATTGCATGGGATAACCTAAGGACATGCATAAGAAAAGGGTGAGCTATAAAGCCCAGTAAGGGAGTACACAATGAATAACATGAGGATTACAATACATGTTAGGAAATAGTAATATCAATAGAGCATAAGAGAGACATGAACATAAAGGCATGATAAAGCATGATAATCATAACATGGAAATGTGGCAACAACACTTAACATTGAATTAGCATGAGCCAAGGCTCATTTCACATGGAGCATGATTAAACCCTCATTGCACTTGAAGCACGAGTAAACCCTCATTGCACTTGAATTATAATGAGTCAACACTCATTGCACATGACGTATCATGATACTATACTTCACCCAATGCATTGGAGCGCTATCAGGGCGCACCCTTCTTAAACATTTCATTTCATGCATAAGTGTGCCACATGGATCATAAAACATGGATTCATAAAACATAATCATTTATTCCACGATAAAGGAATGTGTAATTCATACATGAAACTTTACAATCAATAAGTAAATGTGCATAAAGGTGAATACCCTTGATGGAGAAATGGGCATGGTATTCACTACACAATGATATTGGCTTAGAAAATCGGTGTGATTTCGGCAGCGTAACGGCGTGACATAAGAATTCATAAAAAAGGATGATGAGAGAGAAAGGGGTTCCTCATAATATTTACATGTAATGGACAGTAAGAAGGTCATATAGATACATGTCCCAACAATTGAAAAGGAATTTAGATTCATGATACAAAAGTATTGCTTGAATATAAAAGAGGAGAAAAAGGTTCCTTTCAGAATTTCGGCATAGTTACGGGTGTACATGGGAGGCATTTAATGAGAGAGAAAGGGGTATCCCATCATTCAAACAATAAGAGGGAAGTATGGGAGAGGTGCGAAACCATACCCCAACATTCATAAATGATATTAAAAGGGCAATACAACTTAAAGAAAATTGACAAAAATGAGAAAGGAAGAAAAACCCTTACTTGGAAGTGTGCTTCCAAAGGCTAGAGAGAGGCTTGTGAGAGGCTTCTTGGGAGCTTGGGGCACCTTGAGAGGATTCTAGAGAGAGTAGGGCAGAGGTTGGACGAACTTCAAGGGCTTTGGGTGAGGAGGAAGTGGGAGCTTGGGTGGGTTTATATAGGAAAGGTGAGAGAATTCTTTATTATTTAGGTTTGGGACCCCTTATATTAAAATAATCCAAACCACAAACCATACCATGGTATTTGCCCATGGTTTCTGGAAAAGGAAAGAGGAAAAAAATATTTTACAAGGCCAAGGTCCGAACTTATTAAAAAAATTAGGGTTTCTTATGTGGAGGTGAGTCACACTCCCATGGAAATTAATTTAAAAAGGAAAAGTGTTGAATAAGTCTTGAGGGCTCCATTAATGCTTTGAAAAGTGAGTCAAACAAACCCAAAACCTCATTATTTTAATGATAAAACACATATTGGCCGAACATAAGGATTATGGTATTTTATTACATCACCATTGGGTCATTATGATGTCATAAAACACATTATATATTTAAATGGTATTTAATTTTTACCCAAAAATTTGACTGTCTCAGAAAATTATGAAAAATTCACCGTTGGATAATTTCGACGTCCTGATTCCAAAAATAATATTTATTTTATCTAAATGATTTTCTAAATATGTGAATTTTCACTTTTAAAATAATAACCGACATTTATAAAAAATTCACGGGTTTTGACAGAAATGGCTTTCAAACCTTAATAAAAATTTTAATTGCATTCATAAAATTATAAGATCATTTATATTTAATAAAAATTAATTTAATATTAATAATAATATTTTATTAAAATATTATTTAATTCAAAAATCCTTTAATTTAATAAAATATAATTCTTAATTAAATAATAACTAAAAACACCGTTTGTACTTTAAAAACTAATTACAATGCATCAAAAATGACTAGAAATTATATTCACTATTATATAAAAAAAATAATGTACATGAACATGGTGCTACTTATTTGTTACATAAACCCTTAAAATAGCCGCATAAGACCTAAGGGTAAGTTGTGCGATGGTGACAGACTCTTGGGGTTGCTCGGATAACATCGCTCGAGTGGTAATCTCTATCAACTTCCATTTTTCCCGTAGACGATCGCGTTCGAGCTTGACTTGATGGAGCTCAGCTTGGGCTTGGTCAAGGGCAAAGCCCAAAGACTCCACCTCTTTTCCGAGCTCCGACAAATGGGCTTCGTAAGGGGAAATTCTACTAGATGAGGTCATCGCTTCCTTTGTCTGAGTAGAAATGGTTTCGTTAAAGCCTTATATTTATAATACTCAGATGATCACTGTTCAACAGCTATAAAAGTAACGGTCACAAATATTAACATAAAACTAAAGAAGTTGACATCTTATAAAAACATTTTTTTTTCATAAAGAAACATTTAACTGGATAAAGAGGGATTTTCCATTAATGAAATTATGGGTCGTTACAACATTCCCCCCTTAAGAAATTTCGCCCTCGAAATTTTCCTTTTCCCACACTAAAACAAATGTGGGTAACTTAGCTTCATCATATCCTCCGACTCCCAAGTTGCTTCTTCAAACTTGTGGTTTCTCCACAACACCTTGACGAGGGGCATTGTCTTATTTCATAGAACTTTTGCTCTACGATCCAAGATCTTCACTGGTAGCTCCTCATAAGAAAGATCGCCTTCTAATTGTACCACATCGGAAGAGAGTACATGTGAAGGTTCTGGTATGTACTTCCTTAAGAGGGATACATGGAAGACATCATGCACCTTGGCCATAGTAGGTGGAAGTGCTAGTCTATAGGCCACATCCCCAACACGATCAAGAATCTCGAAGGGGCCGATGTACCTTGGACTTAACTTCCCTTTCTTTCCAAACCTCATGACCTTCTTCCACGGAGATATGCCTAAAAACACCATGTCTCCGACTTTAAACTCAAGGTCTCGTCGACGATTATCTGCATAACTATTCTGTCGACTTTGGGCTGCCTTGATATGCTGCTGAATGGTTTTCACCTTCTCCACCATTTCTTCGACCATTTCTGGTCCAAGCAGCTTACGTTCACCGACCTCATCCCAACATGTCGGTGTTCTACACCTTTTCCCATACAGGGCTTCATATGGTGCCATTTGGATGCTCGAGTGGAAACTATTATTATAAGAGAACTCAACTAGAGGAAGATGTTGATCACATCCTCCTTTAAAGTCCATTGAGCACGCTCTCAACATATCCTCAAGTGTTTGGATAGTCTGCTCGGATTGGCCATCAGTTTGAGGATGATAGGCCGTACTGAAGTTCAGTTCAGTATTTAGAGCATGTTGAAGACTCTTCCAAAACTTAGAGGTAAATCTTGGATCTCGGTCAGACACAATAGATAGTGGTACTCCATGCAACCGTACCACTTCCCTGATATATATCTGTGCCAGTTGATCCAAAGAGAAATCCTCTCGAATAGCAATGAAGTGTTCAGTCTTTGTAAGACGATCCACAATAACACAGATTGCATTGTTGCTTTCGGATATCCTTGGAAGTCCAGTGATGAAGTCCATGGTGATGTTATCCCATTTCCATTCTGGTATGGGCAATGGTTGCATCATCCCCTTAGACTTCTGCCTCTCTGCCTTCACTTGCTGACACACCAGGCACTTTGATGTATATTCGGTGATCTCCTTCTTTATATTATCCCACCAAAAGTTTTCTCGGAGATCTCGATACATCTTTGTGCTCCCTGGGTGAATAGACAAATTTGAACTATGTGCATCATCCAAAAGTTCCTTCTTCAGCTCCGAACTTGATGGGACACATAGTCTTTTCCCAAACCGCACAATTCCTTCTTCATTAACATTAAACTCTGAGGATTTTCCCTTTTTGATAGCTTCCACTTTTTCTTGGATTCTCGCATCATCCTTTTGAGCATCCTTTAACCTTTCCAAAAGAGATGGTTGAGCAATCATTTGTGAAAGGATTGATGATGTTCCCTTCTTTATGATTCCCACGTCCATCTTCATCAAGTCTAAGAATATTGGATCCTTCTCAATTCTCATCATTGATAGAATTGTTGGATCCTTTCTAATTAGGGCATCCGCCACCTTGTTCGCCTTCCCACGGTGGTAATGTATTGAACAGTCATAATCCTTTATGAGCTCTATCCATCTTCTCTGGCGTATATTAAGCTCTTTCTGTGTGAATATATATTTAAGACTCTTTTGGTCAGTATATATCTCACATTTCTCTCCATAGAGATAATGCCGCCAGATTTTCAAGGCAAAGATCACCGCCGCCAACTCCAGATCATGCGTTGGATAGTTTCGCTCATGGATTTTCAACTGTCTTGAGGCATAGGATATCACTTTATCATTCTGCATCAGCACACATCCTAAGACCTTCATCGAAGCATCACTGAATACCACAAAAAGCTCCCCACTTGTGGGTAAAGTGAGCACAGGTGCAGTGATAAGCCTCTTTTTCAACTCCTTGAAGCTTTCTTCGCATTCATCACTCCAAGCAAAGTTTACTCCCTTTCGAGTTAGCTTGGTAAGAGGGTTGGACAATCGTGAGAAGTTTCTCACAAATCGTCGATAATATCCAGCTAACCCCAAGAAGCTACGGATATCAGTTACCGATGTTGGCCTCGGCCATCCCTCAATTGCATCTGTTTTGGAGGGGTCCACAGATATCCCATTGCTTGTGATTATATGGCCCAAGAATGAGACCTCCTTCAACCAGAACTCACACTTGCTGTACTTGGCATAGAGCTTCTCCTTGCGCAAAGTCTCCAGTACAGTTCTTAAATGCTCCTCATGGTCCTCCTTGGTTTTGGAGTATATTAGAAAATCATCTATAAAGACTACCACAAATTTATCTAGGTAATCTCTAAAGACTCTATTCATCAAGTCCATGAATATTTCTGGAGCATTGGTGAGTCCAAAAGGCATTACAATGAATTCATAGTGCCCGTACCTTGTACGAAAAGCAGTCTTGGGGATATCTTCCTTCTTCACCCTTACTTGATAATATCCCGACCGCAAGTCGACCTTGGAGAAGTATTGTGCTCCACGCAGCTGATCAAACAAGTCGTCGATTCTTGGGAGAGGATACTTGTTCTTTATCGTGATTTTGTTAAGTTCACGATAATCGATGCAAAGCCGCATTGACCCATCCTTCTTCTTGACGAAGAGGACTGGTGCACACCATGGTGATGCACTTGGGAGTATAAACCCTTTATCCAGATTCTCTTTTAGTTGTTTCTTCAGCTCTTCAAGCTCAACAACAGCCATTCTATATGGAGTCTTGGATATTGGTAGTGCCCCAGGTATAAGTTCAATTGAGAACTCAACATCTCTTCTTGGAGGAAGACCAGGACGTTCCTCGGGAAATACCTCAGCGAATTCCCTCACAATAGGAATTTCTTCAAGGGTGGTCTCTTCCTTGGACTCAATCATCTGAGCCAGATATGCGTGCTCATAAGGTAGTAATATCCATTCTTGAGATGATGGAGCTAAAGGATATTCATCATCCTCCTGACACTTGTAAAGAATCGGGGGTCGATTCTCCATATGGAGTGTGATTTCCCTCTCCCGACAATTTATGTTGGCTCTATATAAGGAAAGCCAATCCATGCCAAGAATTGCATCAAATTCCACCAAAGGGAGTATGACGAGGTTCGCCGGGAAATTAAATCCACAGATTATAATAGGGGAGGACTTATACTCATGGGATGCAATGATTTCCCCATTTGCCGTACTCACCGACATCTTTACTTCCATGATTTGTGATGGTGCAGGGATTGTTCTACTAAAATTTTGAGATATAAAAGAATGCGTAGAACCTGAATCAAAAAGTACGTTCGCTATTCTTGAATGAATAACTTGAGTACCTGTCACCACTTCGTTGTCGGGGTTCACTTCGGCAGAAGTGATGGAAAAAGCTCTTCCTTGCTGTCTTGGAGGTTGTTGATTGCCTCCGATAACCCTTGGATTAGGGCACTGATTCGCAAAATGACACGGTTGTTTGCATTTGAAGCATTGAACAACGCGTTGAGGTTCGAACGGAGCGTTCCTCCCCTCCGTCGCAGCCGCGGGTCCTTCTTGCTGACAGTTAACAGCTAGGTGCCCTTCTCTTCCACACTTAAAGCATTTTCTTGTCCCCCTAAGGCAATTTCCATGGTGCTTTTTTCCTCACTTTTGGAAAGTGGGGTGCTGGAATTTCTTAGCACCGTTGGATTTATCCATCGGACCACCAGCATTGAAGTCCACCTTCCGCTTCTTGTCCCCATGATACCCCTGTGATTCTCCGATCTCCATTTCAACCTTGAGGGAACATCGGACAATTTCCTCATAGCTGTCGAAGTCACGGATTGCTAATGCTTTCCGCAAGCTAGGCTTCAGCCCACCAAAGAAGCGGTCAACCTTGTATTCGGGGGTAACGACAAAGACGGAAGCGTATCGTGCAAGCCTTGTGAAGATTGCCTCATACGCTCCCACCGATTCCTCATCTTTCTTCTTGAGGGAAAGGAAGTCCCTTTCCATCTTAAGACGGAGGGTGCGTGGAAAATATTTATCGAAAAACATCTTCCGGAATACCTTCCATTCCAAAGCCTCGATCTCCTCCTCAGGCTTCGTATTTTTGATCAACGTCCACCATTGATCAGCTTCACCCTCCATACGATAAGCCGCCAGGAGAACCTTCTCTTTTTCAGAGCATTGGAGGATGGAGAATATCTTTTCAATGGAGTTGATCCATTGTTCAGCAATCGTGGGATCGGATGATCCACTAAAAGTAGGAGGCCTTTGTCTCATGAAGCTTTCAATAGTGACTTGTTCTTTCTTAGGGGGGGTTGAACGTTCCTCTTGACCAGTGTTTCTATTCAAAACTTGAGTTAGCTGAGAGAGAAGCGTGACAAAGTTCGCGATTCCCGCTCCCATTGGATTGGGCATCTCATAAGTACAATCATCACACTGATCTTCACAACGGTTGTTAGCCCGAGTTCTCATATTACCGGCCATTGGCTGGAATAAAAGGAAAGTTAGGGGTAACACATAAAGGGTAATCTAAAGAAAAAAGTTGATGACTTATAAATAAACTTTAATCTCTTTAACTCATGAGTCTATAGGATTCAATCCAGGCTTTTCATGATCTTCCTTCTAAAATATATTCTTAGGGGCATTTTTTTCCCTTAATAAGGGTTCATACTAAGATTGTGAATTTATCAAAACATATCCCCTGAGAGTGTCGTAACCAAGAGTGCAGCAAGGCCCGTTGTCATGCACCAGTTCCCGTTCGAGTCTAGCTCAAAGCGGTGTTTTCAGGTTTTACCCCTAGGATACATCTGTTCCAGAGCCGCCTCTACCTGCTCGTATCCAGACATGGATGTATTTGTTTGATAAACCACTTACTTAGTATTTACCAAAACTTAGGGATGTTTTTATTATGATTAGTCTTGTATCTAAGGCTTTACTAGGGTTTCCTAATCCCAAAAATAACTAAACCTCCCTCTGATACCAACTATGACAACCCTGCTTTTTATTACAACTTAAACATGCTTTATTACATAAAACATCACTTGATACAAAAAAGAAGATCGAGAGGTTTAGTGTCTTTGGGGCTTAGGATCATTACATAAAAACATTAAACTTGAAATACAACATCCTTATTGAAAACGTCTTTTACATGACCACTACATTCATTCGTACTTAGCATTGCATGGGATAACCTGAGGACATGCATAAGAAAAGGGTGAGCTATAAAGCCCAGTAAGGGAGTACACAATGAATAACATGAGGATTACAATACATGTTAGGAAATAGTCATATCAATAGAGCATAAGAGAGACATGAACATAAAGGCATGATAAAGCATGATAATCATAACATGGAAATGTTGCAACAACACTTAACATTGAATTAGCATGAGCCAAGGCTCATTTCACATGGAGCATGAGTAAACCCTCATTGCACTTGAAGCACGAGTAAACCCTCATTGCACTTGAATTAGCATGAGTCAACACTCATTGCACATGACGTATCATGATACTATACTTTACCCAATGCATTGGAGCGCTATCAGGGCGCACCCTTCTTAAACATTTCATTTCATGCATAAGTGTGCCACATGGATCATAAAACATGGATTCATAAAACATAATCATTTATTCCACGATAAAGGAATGTGGAATTCATACATGAAACTTTACAATCAATAAGTAAATGTCCATAAAGGTGAATACCCTTCATGGAGAAATTGGCATGGTATTCACTACACAATGATATTGGCTTAGAAAATCGGTGTGATTTCGGCAGCGTAACTGCGTGACATAAGAATTCATAAAAAAGGCTGATGAGAGAGAAAGGGGTTCCTCATCATATTTACATGTAATGGACAGTAAGAAGGTCATATAGATACATGTCCCAACAATTGAAAAGGAATTTAGATTCATGATACAAAAGTATTGCTTGAATATAAAAGAGGAGAAAAAGGTTCCTTTCGGAATTTCGGCATAGTAACGGGTGTACATGGGAGGCATTTAATGAGAGAGAAAGGGGTCTCCCATCATTCAAACAATAAGAGGGAAGTATGGGAGAGGTGCGAAACCATACCCCAACATTCGTAAATGAAATTAAAAGGGAAATACAACTTAAAGAAAATTGACAAAAATGAGAAAGGAAGAAAAACCCTTACTTGGAAGTGTGCTTCCAAAGGCTAGAGAGAGGCTTGTGAGAGGCTTCTTGGGAGCTTGGGGCACCTTGAGAGGATTCTAGAGAGAGTAGGTCAGAGGTTGGACGAACTTAAAGGGCTTTGGGTGAGGAGGAAGTGGGAGCTTGGGTGGGTTTATATAGGAAAGGTGAGAGAAATCTTTATTATTTAGGTTTGGGACCCCTTATATTAAAATAATCCAAACCACAAACCATCCCATGGCATTTTCCAATGGTTTCTGGAAAAGGAAAGAGGAAAACAATATTTTACAAGTCCAAGGTCCGAGCATATGAAGAAAATTAGGGTTGCTTATGTGGAGGTGAGTCACACTCCCATGGAAATTAATTTAAAAAGGCAAAATGTTGAATAAGTCTTGAGGGCTCCATTAATGCTTTGAAAAGTGAGTCAAACAAACCCAAAACCTCATTATTTTAATGATAAAACACATATTGGCCGAACATAAGGATTATGGTATTTTATTACATCACCATTGGGTCATTATGATGTCATAAAACACATTATATATTTAAATGGTATTTAATTTTTACCCAAAAATTTGACTGTCTCAGAAAATTATGAAAAATTCACCGTTGGATAATTTCGACGTCCTGATTCCAAAAATAATATTTATTTTATTTAAATAATTTTCTAAATATGTGAATTTTCAATTTTAAAATAAAAACCGACATTTATAAAAAATTCACGGGTTTTGACAGAAATGGCTTTCAAACCTTAATAAAAATTTTAATTGCATTCATAAAATTATAAGATCATTTATATTTAATAAAAATTAATTTAATATTAATAATAATATTTTATTAAAATATTATTTAATTCAAAAATCCTTTAATTTAATAAAATATAATTCTTAATTAAATAATAACTAAAAACACAGTTTGTACTTTAAAAACTAATTTCAATGCATCAAAAATGACTAGAAATTATATTCACTATTATATACAAAAATAATGTACATGAACATGGTGCTACTTATTTGTTACATAACCCCTTAAAATAGCCGCATAAGACCTAAGGGTAAGGTGTGCGATGGTGATAGAATCTTGGGGTTGCTCGGATAACATCGCTCGAGTGGTAATCTCTATCAACTTCCATTTTTCCCGTAAACGATCGCGTTCGAGCTTGACTTGATGGAGCTCAGCTTGGTCTTGGTCAAGGGAAAAGCCCAAAGACGTCACCTCTTTTCCGAGCTCCGACAAATGGGCTTCGTAAGGGGAAATTCTACTGGATGAGGCCATCGCTTCCTTTGTCTGAGTAGAAATGGTTTCGTTAAAGCCTTATATTTATAATACTCAGATGATCACTGTTCAACGGCTATAAAAGTAACGGTCACAAATCTTAACATAAAAGTAAAGAAGTTGACATCTTATAAAAAAAAAATTTTTTTCATAAAGAAACATTTAACTGGATCAAGAGGGATTTTCCATTAATGAAATTCTGGGTCGTTACAAAATCCCTAGCATATATGACCTCATCTCTACGCTTGTCGTCCTATCATCAAAAAACCTTCCCATAGGTGAATTCCAGTAAGGAAAGAAATGAAATTCCTTGAACATACTCAACCTTGTCTGAATGTCATCAGATGTCAACGATAAGGGAGAAATACAAGGAAAATCCTAAACAAATGGTCGGAACAATCTTCTAAGGACCTGGATCCCACTCTACAGAGCATAGGTTCTGAAATGAGTTACGATCCATCCCCATAAAACTAGGAATGGTACTGCTATCCTGAAAGAAACCTTCCCTCTATGAATGTGCAATAAGATCCTATTGTTCTTTTTCATAATTGGGTTGTCCAACCCCACAATATTCATCTCTATCATATTAGCTGCTACGACAAATGTTCTAGGCCTTACACCTTCTTTGGGGTCATGGAATGTAAACAATTAGGCACTGAGCCATATGGATAAAGATCCCACAAGACATTTCTTGGAAGGAATATTGGTGTTAATTTCATACCCCCACGTTTCAAACTCTCCTTTATCTAACATCATCTAGATACAGCTGGGAACACCTCTCTTTTCAACCTTGGTACTACTTTTTGGATTCATAAAAGTGGAACCTTTCTTCTTCTTCTTGATCCAAAATATTTCCATCCACTTCTTCCGATGAACATCCTCCTTTGTATGAGATTTTTCCTCCTTGATTTTGTGAGCTATCTTTAGTAGATCATGTCCCAAAGAGGGCGTCCTATCAACATCATTCCATATTGCGATCAGAGGGATGAATTCATCATACATATCTATCAGGATCATAGCCTCGTAGATCTTGCAGATGTCCCATAAACTGATACCCACTTCTCCATGAATAAAAAGGAAATAATTCGTATTTGAACTCCACTGCATCAGCAATTCTAGCACAAAATAATCTTTCCTATATACATAGGATTGTCTTACCCATACTTCCTCATAATTTAAAATGCCTTTCAGATCATCTCTGAACTCTACACCTGTTTTCCACACCTAGTATGCCCACATCCAAGCGTTCTTAACACCCCTCCTGGATGAAAGTCCCAAATTTTCTTCCCGCCTTTCGATTGATCCATTTGTGAATCCAAAAAAATGTAAAAATAACAATGCATCTTTAGTTTGGGGTTATCTGCTTTCAAATTAGGGGAACATAAGTTGTGATGCATAAAATAGGCTTTGGTTTCCCTCCCATCATTAATATATGTGCTCGCACCAGAAATGTTAGAAAATGAGATGTTCTTGTGGGCTTGAAACCATGATACTGGGACACAGTTCTTCAGATCTATTATATTGACTTCTCATAGATGGTCATAACTATAAAGTGGAAGATGGTTACACCTCAAAAAATCATGATGATATTTCTTCATATAATCTGCTAGGCCAAGAAGGGTGTTTCCACAAATGTTGTAGTAATCATTCCCTATGATATTCATAATATCTTAAGTTTACATTCAAGCAAATTCATCACCAGTTTCGATCCTCTTAAGAGACATTAAACCTGCAATGAAATATCAATTTTATTTCAGAGTAGGTTTATATTGATTTTTTTTAAAATAAATTAAATTTGACAAAGGCATTAAGGTGAGGATGTGAATCTACAATGCACAAGTCTGTCACTCAACATGCAGAGCACAACTAAAATACACACATAATCTACGTAAATAGAAATGTGTCTGCGTGGAATAATTGTGTCGTGATAGATCAAATTTTAGAATCATGAGTATGTTCTACTAAAGTGAAGTTCTTATATATAGACGATGAATCTAACTTTCATGCCACCCCCTTACACAAATACTCAGAACGTGAACGACCCATATCTCTTTTTCATCCCTTTCCCCCTCTGGATTAGACCCTCTATTAATTCAGATCCGGTCCTGAGGGGGGGAGGGGGCTTTGTTGACACATCATTTCATCACAAGAATTAAAAGGTGAAAAATCAAAATGCCTTATAAAAAGGAGGAGAAAATTGATGGGGAATATTAAGATTTGCAAAGCCTCAAAAAATGGTTCACCTAAGTTACTCCAAATCACTAGCGGCGCACAATTAATTGTGCACCACCCCACTTGTGAGACTGGTCTCCTTCACCCAAGGTACAATATTTTCCTATAAATAGACCCTTGGGGCCTTTATTTGTATGAATGAAATTCCGTGAAGGCCGATTACTGCTCTGATCACCCTAGTGCTTCACCTTAGTCCTCCAAAACCTCAAAGGTAGTTTCATAACACCTAAATAGAGAGAATTAAAGGAGTATTGTGATACTTAAGTCCTTTAAGTGTTAAAAATAAATAGCTCTTACGCAACTATTTCTCCCAACCCCCTTGATTTAAGAACACTTGCATGATCGCCCTTCTTAAAATAGGAATTTGTGCACCTCACATATAGAAATACTTATGAAGACCCTTGATGGATTTAGCCAAATATCACCCAAGTGTATTAATTTAGGTTGTTCATCACCTAAGGTTCATAAAATTCACCCAAGCCTACTTTTGTGCAACCCACTTGCTCACCACCTACTCTCTCACTCCTTCCTGGTTCACCTCACCAACTCTGACTACACAAACCTCTCATGAATCCTCCTATAATGTCTTTCATTTTACAACATCTCTTTCATTGGATCCATTGTCTAAAAGGGATCACATTGAAACCTCCACCAAGGCCTCATGATTTCGAAAACCATAGGGAATGACACATCTGTGTGTCTCCCATTTATGTTTGTATTTCTATGGTTAGAGTTTTCTCGCACTTACCCTACCATAGGGTCAATATACATGGGAAATTTTTAGGTTTTTATATCTGCGATCACATGGACCCTTACACCAAGGATAGTGTTGAGGAGTTCCCAGTATTAGATTTTGGGGATAGGGATTTTTCCTCCTCATCTCATCTCTATGACCCGGAGCCTCTAGTTTCTGGTAGGGACAATAATGATCAAACATACTTTCCCTTTGAAAAAGGAAATGAATTCCTCCTCTCCCGAGACCAATCAAAGGGAAACCATCCTAATGTAATCCCATATCCATTCATGTAGGAGGTTTCAGTCTTTCTCTTATATACTTCCACCACCTTCAATACTTCATTATATTGGACCCTTTTCCAATGTAAATTTAAGAGAGGGAAGGTTTTTTTCTTCATCCTCTTCCACCATAATCCCAGCCTCTTCCATGGTTACCCCAACCTCTTCCCCCATAGGCCCATCCTCTTCCACCAGCGGCGGAGAAGAAATGTGTGGTTTGTTGAATCTTTCACATCCTCTTGTTTCTCAAACCGAGCATGACTCACATGGGCTTAGAGGGTTTTAATGATTTCAACACCAATACAATCTACCCGATTTAATAAACTATGAGAAATCGGATTCATGCCTTAACCATGATATGTAGGAATCCTTATGAAGGCCCGAGCTCCATGAAATCTCATCCATGAAATGAGAAATCATGCCCCATCATTGGATATCCTCCTTAGGATTCTAGTCATAATTCCCTTAATCTGGGCATCCTCCATAGGAGTAAGCCTTGAATTAAGCCCTCTTAAACCTCCATGAGTTATGAAATATCTCATGGAACCAATTACAAGGGAATCCTCTTTTGCAATATGCCCAAACCTACATCTCTCAAAGGGATACACTCCCCTACGAGACTTATCAAACTACATATATTTTTTATTCACATCCAAACATGATACATAGGAAGCCTCTTTGAGGTCCAAACCCAACATTCCAAATCAATACTTTTCTCTTAGGATCATATCCCCAACAAGATCTAATTAAACTTGGGAGCTCATCTTCCTTCCATGTTCCTTGGGTTACTTAGGTATATGTCTTGCACCAAAACATGACTAGGAACCTTACTCTTAGATTTACTTTCAATATGACATTAAACCGTACGGTTGGGTCCTTATCACATGACCTCAAAAGGTATGATGTGTCCCATTAAGCATCACCAAACTATGCGGGTTCTGATTTCTTTCAGAAGGATACGTAGGTAGGCCATCTATGGGTTCAATGCCAACACCATAACAACTTTCATCTCCCTAGATGACAATAAATTCCAAAGTAAAATTCATCTGCCTAAATGAAATTAAACTCCAGAGTTCTCCACTATGTGGCATAGAAACCAACATCAATATAATAAGGACCAAAGAATCCGTAAGTAGTGTATGAGTATATACCATTGACGATGAACATCAAATACATAACGATATCTCCATCAGTGAAAACCCCTGAATACATATAAAATATTCTAAATTACATACATGTTTATAATTGATTTCTAATTTTTGATAACACACATCATAATTGGGAATTAATGAAGGATCATGAATATATCATAAATCTATAAGGGAGTCCCAGACTAGGCAATAATTCCCCCTAAAAGGGTGTGATGATCCCGACCTTCCGTCCTCTCTACCAATGCGACTTCTTAAGTATCATAGGTCAATAAACCTAATGAATGAATTCCTTTGGAAATAGGTCCCTTTGGATACAGAGCCATTGGGTGTTTTCAGATCTATAAAAAAAATCAATGGAAACCATTTAGAAATAGTGACTCCTAACTAGGAAACACATTCCATGGTAAACAATAATACTCCATTGAAATGATATATGATGAATCTACTTATACTGATGAAAATATAATTTGCATTTAATTTTTTTCCATTATGGGTATTAATATTAAAATGTTTCATAGTGATATGAGACACTTTGAATGTTTAATGATATTTTCCTCAAGAATATTTTTAATAATATTTTATTTATTTCATCAATGAAAACAACCCTTATTCTTAATTTTATAGGTATATATCATATTGATACCATCATTATGAGTTATCTAGAAAAAATATGATCATTTTGAACAAGGATAGTATTAACATTCACTTCCTTGAATCATTTTTTTATCATTGACACTCCTATGAGTTATTCAATTTCTAGTGACCATTAAAAATTAAATTTCCCCTAAATATACACATTATTTATCATTGATATGATTATTTCCTAAACCATATACCATTTTAACATACTGAGTTTACACTGAAAATTATTTGATTATCTATGGAAATATTGATAAATATGTATTCTTGATTCAATATAGACATTTCATAAGGATTTATGTTTATAAATTAAATATATTATTTTATACGAGGATTACATTGGACTAGCAGTGATGTGTAGGTCTTAAACATTATATATCCCCTTGATGCATCGATAGGTTCTCATGATAACAATCGGTTTCACAAATAAAAAAGGTTTCTACCTGTAGTTTTAAACTGTCTTGTGAAAGGTCTTTCTGATATAGGTTTTCATTTTCCTCAGACAAGATATCTAATAATTATGCATTGCCTTCATTCAGATTCAGTTATAATTTGTACAAGATCTTTTCTCTTTGACATAATCTGTGGATGCATTTTATTCTCAATTATTTTAATAAATGGAAAGTGTTTTAAGTTATTTACCTTGACCAATCAATTATGATTTATCAAATTATTTGAATCTCATGTTATTCTAGTTATTTACATTTTCATATTTTTTATACACTTTCTCTCAGTTTATTGATTACATGAAATGTGTTTTTTTCTATTTAACTTACCATATTAATTATTTCTCTTGGTTCATTATTTTTTTTCATTTTACTTAAGGCTTACTAATAATTTTAACTCATCCTTATTTTATTTCCTTACCTAGGAATCCATGAACCATACTAATAATGATATGAAATTATTAGCTAGATGGGATAATGTTGTCCATCAAGGAAAAACATTATGTTGCAACTAGTGTTTTATGTTTTAATTAAATAATCATTTTTGTATCTGGTCTACCAAGACTATTAAATTGACCAGTTCTTAGATATTTGATTAATTTTAATAATTCAAATGTAATAAAAGTAGACACTGACTCTAGCCTCATGGGGGTTGGGTCACTATAGTTGGTATTAGAGTAAGTTTAGTAGCAACCTTTGGAACTATATTTAAGAAAACATATAATATATAATATAATCCTAAGATAGACTTTGATAATTAGCATAGAATCACATTTTTATTATTTAACATAAAATATATGGATTCCATAATAGGATTATGATATTAAGATTGATCACATGTTCTTTGTATTAAAAACCCTTTTAAGGTTTTATGTGATGGGAGTCTACCAAGATTAAGGATATTATTGAAGAAATTTAGGGAAATACTACAAATTAGTTTAGTAATTTTTTGTGGAAATGATATTTGGGGAGTAATTACTAAATATTTTAGATACATGAGTTTAAATTTATTCATAACCATTAGTTTTATTATTATCATTAATAACATTGTAATAATAGTCAAATTAGATAATTTGTCTTTGAAAAATAAGAATATTTTGTATTGAAAACCATAGAGAAAAGAGTATTTAGTGAGTAAATTTAAAAGATGCTAATTATAATAATTTTTTAAATTAAATTGTTTTAGTAAAAGGACAACCTATTAGATAGTGGGGCTTGAACCCATGACTGAAGGATGATAATAATTTCACACTACCACTGCCCTATACGATGTCGTGGTTAAGATGTAATTATTTTCAGTTAAACAATTTCATGAATAAATATTAATAATGAAACAATAGTATCACTTTTTATGTTTAGATATTAATGTATTAAACATATTGTATTTGGATAATAGTTAGAGACAAATGGAAAGACATGTAACTTTTTTATGTAACTTAATACTCATTAAAAGTGTATTTTAATGCTTCAGGCTTCAAAGTTATTTTTTGATATCAATTTCTTAATGTAATGAATGAATTAGAATTTGATATAAGAATAATCAAAAGATGAAAACGTTTTTTTGAAATTGGGACATATCATGTAAGTATATTTTCTTATTTTCATATGCAATTAAATAATCACTAAACATTAGGAAAAATGATCCACAAATAGAATCTTATCCTATTACCTTAATTTTTTGTTGAACTGATGGATTATCGAATCACCATAGATTTTTGACTTGTTGTCCCTCAACATTCCACTAATAACTCACCTTTTTTTGATAAATGACCTCAATCACTACCTATAATTATTTACAAGTTTCCTCCATGTATATATTTCCATATCCCACTAATATTCTCCGACTAAGAGTTATTGTTATATGTTATTCCATGTGACCTTTTTACTTCTCAAACTGTCATATCCAGAGGATGTTTAATTAAATCATGTAAAGATATGGGATTTGAAAAAAGATTTTTTCAAATATCAAACCCTAAATTTCCAAGATGTATTTTAAATTGCATAGATAAAATTTATTTAAGGTGGGGAGAATGTAATACCCTAATTTTTTTAAAAGAATAACTTTTACTCGATAACACATGTGACACGTAACACTAAACATAGAAATGAATATAAACTATTGATAATTAATGTTATATTTAAAATTTTAAATATTTTATATATATTATATAGCTTCCAATTCACTCAATACTAAGTTAACGTGCATCGCATGCAAGAATGAATTTCTTTAATAGCTTGCATTACATGCAAAACCCAGTTTTAACGAAAAAATATATTATTAAAATATTTTTATAAGATATAACCTAGAAATTAAATGGGTGAATATGAATATAATTAATAAGATTATGAAAATATATGGTTTAAAAAAATATTGGATGAATTAATAAGTTACCAATTAATTATAAATGAATATAAAAAATATAAGGGAAATGTTTTTAGGCTCACAAAGGTGTTTTCTACAAAAAATAAATAAATAAATTAATGTTAGTGAATCATATTAAGGGAATATATATTATATATTTAATAAATTATTTTATATATTAATACAATAAATTTTATAATAATAAGATAAAAATAAATCCATTTTTACACTTAAAGTCTGTATTTTTCTAAAGGCATATTTAATGATTTTAAATGGAGAACATATTTTAAATAAAATTTTTTAGAAATATTATAAATTTTTTATACTAATATATAAGTAATTTTTTAAAATAATATTTAAAAAATATATTAGAATAAATTTATGGTACTTTTTCTGAGAACATTTAATTTTTTTGAATAGTGAAAAATATTGAATTTTTATTTAAAACATTTTTATTTAAATAATTTATAGTGATAAATTATATTTTAAATTGGTTTTAAAGTTCAATTTTATGAATCAAACATAAATTATTATAATTTAGTTCATTGGAATCAATTTTACATTGAAATTGGATATAAAAACATTTCAAAATTTTGAACATTTTTACTTTAAAACCCCGATTTGTTGTCCCATCTATGGGATTAAATTTAAATTATTTTCTTCAACTTCGGTGACTGGAAATTAGAAATATGGATTAAATATTTGGAATCAGAAAAATATATAACATATCGTAATGTAAACTATGTTTTTTTCTAAAAATATTAGTAAATTTAATTAAAATTAATTACAAGTATTCAGGTAAAATTATGATTAACAAATGACTAAACCTTAAACTTAAGTGCCCAAATTACCTAGATATATGACCAGAACCAATTTTTTCAACATATTTAGACGATATACTCACCTATATAAAATTATATTCATTATTTGTGGCACATTATGTAAATAAAACCTCTCAATAATATTATTTCCTTTTTATATTTATAGGAATGTTACTCCTTCTCCACTATAAAAAGGCACACACACCTCTCACATATTCTCACCTCTTGAGAAATCTTTCTCATCCAAAGATTTCCCAAATATGGTCCTAGGTTCCCTCCCTTAATTCTATAAGCCTCAATTTGGTAATAAGGAAAAACAAGGAAGAATTTTGGTATAAACCCAAAAGAGTTACCCGAATAAGAGGTAACATTATTCAATAATTACTTTTGTTTCATTTACTTATCCACCAATTCGATTATTTCTATATCTAGATTATATACTAACCTTAGTATTATTAATATATTGAGATTTTTTATGATAACAGTTTTACCTACACTTTCACAAACATCCATCATAATGGGATACACAATCATCGTTTGTGTGGATGACACACTACCACCTCACGAACTGATGTCATTCGTTCTTTTATTTAATACCTTTCATGGTTGAGAATAATGATGGATTTATAGTTTATATAAGTTATATATGAAATTTATAATTTTTTTATTATTATTTAATTACTATATAACACATACCTTTATGATATCAATATTATAGGAATGTTATAACTTCGTATGTGGACGTAATGACTACCACATTCTCAAAGCCATGTGATTCGTTCATGCTGTACATGGATTTTATTAAGTGTTAGTTTTAATTAACCAATGTGAAATATATGATATTAATTTGATAATTGAATAATAATATTCATATATATATATATATGTCACTTACTTTTTAAATATGAAAATAAATGGAAGTAGCATTAATGCGTACGTACGACCTACCATTTCCATGAACAGTGTTTTTTATTTTTTATATCCAATTTTTATGGATTATTCTATATACATATATAATAAATATATATTATATTTAAATAATGTTTTAAATTATTAATATTATTAAATAATTATATAATTAATAGGAACAGCAAATAATAAATCAAAACATACTCGAAAAACTAGGCAATTAACACCCAAAATAGTGTAAATAATGAATGATTATTAACAAAGTGGTAATAAGATATTGGTAATATATAATATATGCTATTTTAAATATAGTAATGATTTTTTATAAGTTATTGACATGATTAAACCATTATAAATAATATTAAAGGAAGTTGAAATGAAAGGAAACACAAGGTATGATAATTTCATCTCACTTTTTAAATCTGTGAGATAAATGTCATATTCACCACTTACCTATTTTGTGTGTGGTTTCTACTGATAATTTTGATATATTATATGAGGAATTATTTTATATTCATGGTATTTTAATCTTTCATTTTATTATTATTACTCATGGTATTTACAGTTTCAATGCTACTAAATTGGTAATGGAATTTTATCACAATTTGCCTTCTTTAAGATGTTTGTTATGTTATACACCTATACTCTTTTATGAGGTGTATATAACACTCCTTTGAAATTATATATCCATATTATACTTATTCTAATGATAATATAAGTTTCATTTAATGTTTTTCCATCATGAGGATTATGATTTAAATTTTTCGATGCGGAATGGGACACTTTGATTATTTAATGATATCTTCCTCATGAATGTTTTTAATGATATTGAATTCATTTCGTAAATTAAAACAAAACTTATTCATAATTTGATGGGTATAATCCATATTTATACAATCCTTATTCTTTATCTAGATATAACATGATCATTTTTACCAACTATAGTATTGACATTCACTTCCTTGAAACATTTTTGTAGTCTGTAACATCCACTTAAGTTATTCACTTTTGAGTGTCCATTGAAAATTAAATTTACCCTAAATATCCAAATTATTTACCACAGATATTATTATTTCCAAAAAAAATTATCATTCTTTTCTACGGTGTTTTATTTTATAGATATTTTATTATTTGGGGTAATATTGATAAATCTGTATTCTTGATTCAATACAGATATTTGATATTGAATTTGGTTTATTAATTAAATAAATTATTTAATATGAGTAATGATTTGGATTGGAAGTGAAGGGTGGGTCTGAGACTTTAAATATACCCTCGATGCATCAAAATGTTCTCATAAGAAAAATCAGTTGTGTAAATTAAATGTGTTTTTACCCGTGGATCTAAACTGTCTTGTGAAAGGTATTGGCCATATAAATTTTCATGTCTCTTAGACAAGAATACTAATAATTTATAATTTCCTTCATTCTTATTCAATTATTATTTATCCATGAGTTTTTGAAATTAAAATTATCTATGGATGGATTTCATTATCAGTTGATTGATTAAATGACAGGTTTCCTCAGTTATTTTTCTTTCCTGATTAATTTTTCTTTTTCTAATTATTTGAATTCCATGTGTTTCCAGTTATTTACTTTTACATACTGTTTAATCACTCCATCATAGTTTATTTATTATATGGAATGCATGTTCATTTATTTACCTTTTTATAGTAATTATTCAAATTGATTCATTATTGTTTCCTCTATACTTAATCCTTTTTGAGCATTTGAGGTCACACAAGTTTAGTTTCATTCCCTAGGAATTGAAGAAGTGTAATAATAATGATATAAAAGGATATTCTATGTGGTATAATGTTATCCAAAAATAAAAAAAATAAGTTTTAATTATTGTTTTCAATTTTAATGTAATACAAATGTGTGTATCTGGTTTACCATGACTACTAAACTGATCTGTCATTTGAGATTTTATTCCTTATAATCATGACAATGTAATATTAGTAGACATCATATATAGGGTCATAGGGTTTGGTTCAAGACATCACCTAATTTCTTTTATGAGGTGTATATAATTTCCATTTGAGAAGTTATATAATAAAATTAATTATATTCGTGATATTTTAGGATCAACATGAATCCCTCCCCTTAAATTGGTTTTGATCGAATTATTACAGAATCCATATCTGTGTTTTTACGTCTCAATTTTCATTATTAGGGACTCATGTTGTTTACAACAGTTATTTCCTTTTATTGGGTGACTACATTTACATGGAAGACTTGTTACCATATTCCTTATTAATTTCAAGGGATTTAAAATTCTACACCATTATCCCTCCCTCTTATTATTTTAATTCATGGGTTACCAAAAACATAATAAAACTCAATTATTTCTATTTTGGAAAACCCATACTATGTTTTGTTAACAGAAAAGTGTATATAGTCAACTGCAAATTATAACCCTTTTTGGATACTAGCATGTGGATTTATCTGTGGCATAGATTCCCTTAGGGGTAATCACCTCAAAAATGTTTACTTGAGAATTGACTCAATCATCACTCTGATATATGATGAGTGGGACTAAGACTGTATAGCCAGCTATAAAATACAACGGGATATGCTTTGGAATATTCAAAATCACTTTATAAAACATGGAAATGGATTTATCCTACAATTTACTTGATCTGATTTAAATAAAAATTATAAACCTAATTTCCATCATCCACTGATAACCCAACACATTGAATGTACCCTCACCACTATATTTCTTTGATAAGGGCTTTTCCAATTACTTTGATGGTACCCTATATATTTTATGGTGATTAATGTATGTTCCCCAAGACATACAAATTATTCCATTGAATAGGGAAATATTTTTTCCATATATTTACTTATATAGATAACCATGTGTTTATTATACTATAGGATCATTAGGGAATTGTATGAAATTTATTGCTGACTCTTATTGATAATTCATTAGAATTAAATAGGTGATGGTTGGGGAGATTTATTATTTATATTCTAGGTGCATCAATCAATTTCATGAGACAAAATATCTTAGGTTTTTGTGAATACCTCTCCCTATATCAGTATAGTGTAATCAGATAAGGCCTTGAAAACATGTTTTAATATATAGTAGTGTGTATTTAATTAGTATGAGATCAATGATCATTGTTATCCTTGATTTCATTTATATTCTTAGATATATAATTCCATAAATTTTAGTTGATTATAGAATCATGTTTTTTATTCATTCCTGCCATATCACTTGTGTGATGTTTATGTTATGTTACCTTCTATTATTATCTACTAATTATTGTCCATCTAAGTTCACCATTATTTGTTTTCCTTTCATCACAAATCCTAGATGAGAACTATTTGTAATTTTTAGAGTGTGATGAAAGGGCTGATAATGTTATCATAATGTGTGAATTATATATCTTATGTTATAAAATAAAATCTGTGTATGTACCTAGTCTTCTAAGACTACTATATTATAGGATCATGTGCAACCTCTTGTATTCTAAGCCAATAAATTAATACAACTACCAGTTGTGGGTTTATAGGGTTTTGGTTATTACATTTGGTTTCATATATTGTTTAGTATTAACTTCCGGGATATGTTTTATATGAACCACGTTAGACCGCACATGTATTATGAAATGACCTCAATATTTCTAGTGAACACTCTAGAAAACATAATAAGAACTGTATTTTATAAACAAGTATCATCAGATAATAATGTTTGTTCAATTATGGTGAGATGGGGACTTACAGGATGAATATGAACCATATTAATATTATTAAAAAATATAGGGATGTCTCCCCTATGAATGTCAATGAATCCATAGTTTAGGTTAATCAGATCATAATAATATTAGTACAGTTGTCCAAAATTATGAAAAGTTATCATTCTTAGATAAAGAAACCTAATGATCCATGACATGTCGTGACTATATTGGACCACTTCATGTGAAAAAATTCCTTATAATTCAATGGAACTTCTAATCACTTAGTAAATGACTAATGGATGAAGTCCCTAGATATTATCTTCCACAATTTTGCATTAGTGAAAAGGGAAAAATCTTCACTGTGGTCTATCATATAAATGTAGATGCATAAAAATGGAAGCCAAAAATAAAAAACACTAATGATGAAGATAAAATAAAGTACATGTAATGGGGATCTATATTCTATGGAAAAAAAATTCCCAGTAGAAAAGATATAAAATAGTTTGGAATTTAAAAAAACATAAAAATAGGTGGAGGAAAATATTACTTAGTATGAGGCTAAAATTTCAAGTATACCAATAAATTATGCCGTCTATGTACATATACCGAAAATAAATAATGATATTTTCATTGGTGGGTTGATGTAGATAATATTAAGGGAATTGATACCTCAATCCCTTTCATTATATATGTATATATTCACATGTTCCATTAAGATAAAAAATGAGTTCTCTAGGAGGTATATATTCTTGGAAAATAAGAAGAGGAAGAGGTCGATTGAGAATCATGGAAAGAACATTGTGGAAAAGGGGGAAAAGATGGTTTTGATTTCCGACATGTGACTGTTATGGTAAGATATTCCATGGGGCTTTCCTGAATGGAACATTGTTTTATTATAAGTTCATAGAAAAGGACACCGTGACAGGGAATGTAACAGATAGGTATAAACTATTGATGTTTAATTCTTTAAAAATAATGATAAGGGACATTATGCGACCCAATGACTCAAACATCAAGGGGATTTACATCAGAAGAGGAAAAGGGAATGAGGCTAAGCTTATGTGAT
The DNA here is from genome assembly GCA_963277665.1 of Viscum album. Lineage (NCBI taxonomy): Eukaryota > Viridiplantae > Streptophyta > Magnoliopsida > Santalales > Viscaceae > Viscum > Viscum album. The sequence goes on along the minus strand of OY728137.1, from coordinate 685,624,546 downwards.
TACCATAGATGGAGTTGAAGTTCTTAATGACATGTTGGTTGGTACTTTTATAATAGATTCAAACTTATCTAATTTTTTATTTTAATCAGGAACATCACCTCTTTTTATATATTCTATGTATTCTTAAAAAATGATATTTTTCTTTATCACCGTAGTAAGTGAGTTATCAAACAAGACACCTAGTGTAAATATCATTTAAAAAAAGATATGTTTGATATTTCCAATTATGATTTATAGACGTACCTTTTTTGAAAAAATGGTTATTATACTTATGGATGAATTTTCTATGATCATTTTAATCGATTTCTGTTCAAAGTATAATGAAAATATTTATTCCCAGGAAAACGAGATTATGATTCATGAATGTGATGTGGAATTCATTATATTTATTGTGGAGACTTCATCATCTAAATCATATGCAGATATTCCCGTAATGTATATCCATAATGAAATTCTATGAAGAGAGGTATATAAAGTGAAATTTATGGATAAGGATGATATCTTAAGAATAGTGGATATACCCATTGTATAAAAATTCATCAATGTTTTTCTAGAATAATTAATTAGTCAACCACTATAGCATGAAATTGAGTTCTCTATTGAAGTCATTCTTGTTGAAAGACCTATATCAGTATCTCAAAATAAAATTTAACCAGTATAGTTGGTGGAGTTGAATAAATATTTGCATGAGTTGTGTGTTATGGAATTTATTATTCCTAGTGTTTGACCATGGAGATACCCTATTTTATTCATGAAAAATATGGAAGGGTTTATGATATTATGTATCAATTTTAAAGAGTTCAATTTAATTACTATAAATAATAAGTATATTTTACCACACATTGATGAATTATATGGTCAAATTCAAGGAGCCCAATACTTTTAAATGATCAATATTTACTCTAGTTTTCATCGAATAACGGTGAGAAAGGATGATATACTAAAGGAAACATTTCAAACAAGGTATGATCATTATGATTTTACAATAATTATTTTTATATTGACTATTGCATATTAATTTTTTTATAGATATTATGAATATAGTATTCATGAATCATCATTATAAAATTGTGTTTGTATTAATTTTTGATGTCTTGATATACATTATGAGCTATAAAGAGAATGAGATTCATATTCAAATAATTCTTGATACCCTCATAAAAATAATTATATGGGAAATGTAGAAAGTGTGAATTTTGGATCAATGATGTTTCTATTCATGACCATATTATTTCCATGGATGGAGTATCTATTGACCCTTAAATGGAAAATGTAGTAAATGAATGTAATAAACAAAAAAATATAACAGAAATATGTAGTTCCCAAGGTTTAGTAGGTTACTATCGATAGTTTGTTCAAGATTTCGCCTGATTGGAAAACCTGTTGGTATGAACTCAAATCTTATTTGTAGGTATGGTTTTCTATTCTGGTTGTTTTTGAGAAAAATAGGAGTTTCTAGAAATTTTAAATGTATACACTGTATACTTATAATTACACGCCGTGTACTTGGTTGCCACAGGTGACCATGTACTGGCCATGTAATGACCGAGTAAAGGGTCGTGTGTGGTGACCTGGAGACCACCTAAATAGGGTCCCGGTAAGGGAAAATACACACCATGTAATTTTAAAATACACACTGTGTGATTTTTTTTCATTAAACGGACCGGGGGTCACGTTTGACGGACAAAACTATCTTTTTCTCAACCTATCTCATCTGTGAGGGAACTATATTGATGGATCTTCACTGAGACCCGGACTTGTCATCCGTTCTTCGATTCATTATTCGTCAGTTGCATTGGAATCACATCAGTGAGTTATCTCTTCTTCTTGAAATTCATCTCCTGATTGCCCCTCTTTCACAATATATCCTCAATTGAACATTTTTAGTGTTTTTGTAGATCTATGGTATTATTGGGTGATTAAAGGCCTGATATTCATGTATATTGATATCATGACATCGAGGTAGGTGGTTTTTTTTCTGTTCGTAGTTAGCATTTGAGTTATATGTGAAAAAGTTCCCAATACCCTAGTTTGGGTTATTGCGTGTTTATTGTTTTTAGCCATGTTATTGACTGTTAGGACTTTTTTGTTTTGATAGAGGTCAATTGATTCTGAATAAGGTAAAACGTTCCATGTTATGGATGTTTTACCATGTTTTATTGTTTTGACAATTTGTTCTAATCTTTCCTGTTAGGCCGCTTTGTTTTCCATGCCTAGAATATTTAGGATTGAGTGATTATTACCTGACATGCTTTGATATGTTGTAGATTGTTTATCTAAGTAGATAATGTGGTTTAATTTGGCTGCCATGTATCATTTTTGCACGATTGACTTACACAGGGTTATGGGAACCTTGTGTGGTAAACTGTAGGGGGAATGGACGTTGAGGGCTTCCCCTGAGTGTCTATTTTACTATTATGTTATGAGACAATTGGGGGGATGGACATTATGCCCCCACAGAGTGTCTGTAGTTTCCTAGATACCTGCCACAGGGGGAATTGGACGTTGAGTGCTTCCTCAGAGTTCCTATTAGTTACTAATAGGAGACCATAGGGGGAATTGATGGTGAGTGCTTCCTTAGAGAGTCTTTGCTAAAGTTTAACCATAGGGGTTAGACTGTGTGTACATCCATGAGGGATGGTTGTGTTTATTTGGTTGAACCAGAGTTGTTAGGTTGTGATTACTTCCTAGAGGGTTACATACTATTTAATATATGCTTACTTGATATATGAAATTTAATGTAATTGAACTATATTATTGTTTACTTTTGAGTACTTATTTGTTTACTGCTTCGGTTTTATTATTTCTAGCCATATATATTCACAAACTATTAGGAACATATATTTGGGTGGTTGTCTAATGGGATTCATCTCACACCCTATTTGGGTCAAGATTTTGGGCCTAAACTTATTATATTACTGCAGGTCTAAATGAGGGTAGGCACCCTTCTACTTCAGGTACTTGACTGCTTTGGAGATGGAGAGCATGGGACCAATCTGAGGCTTGTGATGTTGAGGATTTGTTTACTTGTTTTTATTTTACTTTGGTTTAGTACTGTATTCCAGCATCGTGACTTGTTTGGCTACTTTACAATACATATGTATTATGCATCATCATTATATATGTTCTCCAGTTTATTTCTTCCAGTCATCCTTTGTTTACTGTTATATGATATTATTTCTTATTTCGCTATTGTATATATATATATTTACGATGTGTTACTCTTCCAATGAGGGAATAGTTTCCCCACTATCACACTCAATTCCCTCACTTCTAGTCGGAAGCCTCTAGCGTATGGGGAAATGTTCTTGAGGTCATAGGACCAACCCGGTACTGGGCACCTCTGGGCGGCACCTGGAACCAGGACATTACAAGGTGGTATCAGGGGGATTATTTTCTACATGACTTACTTTTTGGAGCCTATAGTCAGGGATAGGATGAAATAGGTACTTGGTAATAAGTTGGGCCCAAGAGTAGCTAACCAATTTATAAGGAAAATCCAATCTACCTCTATATTGAAATTTTCTGGTTTTGCAATTTTACTGTTGATTTGATTTCACTGCTGGGTGATTCACATGTTTTGTGATGTTATCATTGATGTTGTTGAGGGTCTACTTCTGTTGAAACCCGATGAGATAAGGGTATGTCATCTCATGCATCATATAGGAACTTTCTATAAATCACATGTCATGAATTCATTCCATTCCATTTAGGGTGAATCATCGATTTCATGTTGTTGTGATAGGTGTTTTGGTAGATATGCATGCTGCTGTGATAGATACCTTGATATAATACCTTCTTTTTTACTGGGAATTTAATTTTTTAGGGTTTTGTTTGAATGAATTCCAAACATTGGTTCTTGAGGTGTTATGGGATCTCTTGGATCTGAATTGGGTTTATCATTGCATTTTTATGCTTGTTTGTAACATATATAAGATTTCAGTCTTTGATTCGCGGGGATTATTGGCCCTCACGGATCAGAATATGGAAATTTAATGTTTGTTTCAATGTTTTTATGCACTTCTGGATTAGTTTCTGAGGCTTACTGTCTCAAAAATCCAGAATACATGGCGTGTAGTGATGAATACATGCCATTTGTTATTATTTTCTGGAAGAAAATGATTTTCATAAGTACACACTGTGTACTTATTTACACGTCGTGTAGTCTCTAACCATGTCACTGCCTGTGTGAGATGAGACACAACATTGGGAAATATTTGGTAGGATATGTCATGTACTGAATGTATAGGCCATGTTGTAGAACTGTGTAACTGGATGTGTGACTAACAACATGGGTTGGTGGAGTCTTTTCTAGAACATGGTGTGTCCATATGGAACAAGCCACGTATAGTCAGCTATGTAACCGACCATGTAACTAACAACATGGGTCTTTGAAGTTCATCAAGTAAACGTCATGTCTAGAACTAACACTCCATGTTGTATTATTCTAAGAGAATTGTGTGGCTTATCCATATAAGGCAACTCGGGCAGGGGAAGAGGAGTACAAAATGTTTGTTGGGAAAACATTTCCTGTGTTTTGGGTGTTACACGACTTGTTTTGGTAGAAGTACATGCCCATGTGAACGCTTAAGGGAACACGATATTTGGGTTTCATAAATAGCGTGTGTCCATGTTTTGAAAAACATGAATTCTTTGTTTCTCATATTCACTTCATATGCTTCTAGTTTTCAGTCCTTGATAATCTTGATCTAAGGTGTGTGCTTGACCATGCATAGTCATGCCACTGAGAAGTCCTCTAGTTGCACACCAGCTTCAAGGTAGTGATCAGACACCAGATGTGGATGATCAGGGACTACCATTATATCCCCCTGTTGTGCCAGTCTTGGCACCAGTCATCATTTCAGAAACAGGTGCTAACGCATAGTTCTGAGAGGGATTTATGAGGTTTATGCAGACCTTCCGTGGAGGACCGCATCCTTCCCCTTCCATGGAAGAGCTTACGCGTATCATCCAGTAGTAGCATCCTCCCACCTTCATAGGGGAAAAAGGACCACATGACACCGAGTCAGGCTTATAAGCCATGATTTTTGTCTTTGAGCATCTGGAGATGCCTCCAGAAAGGAGGGTGAAGCTTTCTATGTATATGACTTTGGATTCTTCCAAGAGATGGTGGGATGTGATCCCACGATAGGTATGCCAGGATATTATTTCTTGGGATGAGTTCCGGTGTGCCTTCTATGACTACTAATATCTGGAGACCTTGAGGTCCGATCGAGCCTGAGAGTTCATGAGTTTGGAGCAGGGCACACTTTCTGTTATGGAGTATTCTTCTTGCTTCACAGAGTTGAAGTGCTTCATGCCCATCCTTGGAGGTGATGAATTATTCATGGAAAGGAAGTTTGAGGATGGTCTATAGAATGAAATCTATTCTTAGGTGAACATCTTCAGGTTGACTTCCATCACTTTTATAGTCAACCAGGTGTTGATAAAGGAGCGTAACCCGAGGGATTCTAGAGTGATGAGCCTGGGCGGCTCGGTATCCATGGTTGGTATCCCTCCTACTGACATCAGGAAGTGACACAAGAAGTCTACACGCGGAGAACCATGGAGGTGAGAGACATATTCTCGTATCTAGGTGGTGTGCTACCAGTGTGGGAATAGTGGTCATACAAGGCCAAATTTCCCAAGATACCCAGTGGAGTACCAATCTTATGGAAAGGTGGGCCATCTTCAGCGGTTTTGTCAATCTTTGTCACTTAAAACTGGTGATAAGGGTTCTTTTATGACTCCTTATTCAGGAGCAGCACCACCAATTTCTCATCAGTTAGGGAACTAGAGTTATTCCAACCATTCAGGCCAAGGTGAAGGTTGCGGATGTGGTATCTAGTCGGCAGGATTTTAACAACATCATGGTGGATCAGCTTATGGTGGTCAAGCAGGGTAACTAGGCCACAATAGTGGTTATACATTTGTAGTGGAGTAGACCCAGCAGGATTAGGATTCCAAACCCTCTACAGTTTGAGGTACGATCCTAGTTGCCTCAGTTTTAGCTTCTGCACTTTTTGATATAGGGGATTCCCTTAGCATTATATCTGTTTCTATTGTGGAGAGCCTTGGGCTCAATATCTTTTCTGATGCTAATATCATGATGCTAGAGACTCCGTTGGGGACAAGAACATCTGGTGTATGTCAGTGAAAGGAGTTCCCTCTTGAGGTTGGTGGGTGTCACTTCTTATGGTACCTCTATGTCTTAGAGATGACAGGCTATGATTTCATTCCCTGAATAGACTGGTTAGTTCCCTTCCAGGATATTGTCGACTGCTATCATCATAGAGTGAGTTTCACATCGCCAGAGGGTGGATCGTCTCTTCATAAAGGTTAATGGGATGTTCATGCCAGTAGAGCAGGAACCGAGCATCATGGGTTAGGAGGAGTTACAACCCAGATTGCAAGTCTATATTAGGATGACCAGGGGACTTTACATAGGTACTTTCCTCCTGTGTTGGATCATTTCAGGGACATCATTCCAGAGGACTTTTCAGGTTTTCCTCTGGAGCGAGAGGTGGCCTTTTCTATTGAGTTTGTTCCAAGAGAGGCACCGGTGTCCATTCCTCCCTATAAGATGGCTACAATAGAGTTTCAAGAGCTCATGAAGTGGTTGGAGGAGTTGCAGGAAAATGGTTTCATCTAAACCAATACTTCTCCATGGGGGTTCGCTTGTCCTATTTGCAAAGAATTTAGATGGTACCCTCAAAATTTGTGTGCATTTTCAGAAGTTTAACAACTTTATGGTGATGAACTTATATCCCTTTCCGAGGATTGATGATCTCTTTGATCAGCTTTGAGGATCCCGAGTGTTCTTGAATATTGACATGAGGTGCAGTTACCATCAGTAGCCCGTTAGACCATCTGCTATACCTATTACATCCTTTTGGAGTAGAAATGGTAAATAAAAGTATGTGGTTATGCCATTCTGTCTCATGAACGAACCTACAGTATTCATGGAACTTATGAACCGAGTGTTCCATACATACTTGGATTCCATCGCGGTAGTATTCGTGGATGATATCTTGGTGTAATCTCACACTCGACAAGACCATGATACCCATACAGAGATTGTTTTGAGTACACTGAGAGAGCATCAATTATAAGCTATGATCTCAAAATTCCACTTTTGGATGGACTAGATTCACTTCTTGGGTCATGTTATCTTAGAGAGAGGAGTATCAGTTGACCCAGAGAAGGTGAAGGCAGTAGTTTCCTAGGAACATCTGAAGAACATATTTGAGGTAAGAAGTTGTCTAGGGCTGAATGGATACTACTGACATTTCATACAGGAATTCTCATGCTTAGCAGTGCCACTAACAATCCTAACTAAGAAGTCTGAAAAGTACTTGTGGTCAGATTCGTGTGAGTCAGCATTTTAGGAGCTAAATGGGAGGTTGAATTCAGCACCGATACTAATATTTCCAGAGCTGGGAATGAGTTATACAGTTTACTGTGATGCTTTAAGTATTGGACCGGGTGCTGTGATTATGTAGGGGGAAGGATTCGTCGCATACGGGTCTCGATAGTTGAGTACACATGAGAGGATTTACCCGACGCATGATCTCGAGTTGGCTACAGTTTTTCATGCTTTATGCTGCTGGAGACATTATCTTTTGGTAGAGAATTTTTTGGTTTTCACTAACCACCAATGTATCAAGTATATATTCACACAACATGACCTGAATTTGATACCATGGATATGGGTTGAGTACCTTTAGTCCTTTGACTTCGAGCTTTCCTACAAGCCTGGAAAGCCAACATTGTGGCTGATGTGTTGAGTAGGAGGACTCAAATACAGGTAGTTCATGAGACCAATAGTGAGTGGCAGCTTATGGCTATGTTCTCTGAGATGAATTTTTTAGGTGTACAAAAGACATGGACAGACGTTTCTTTCTTCTGTCACTATTACCTATACTCTACTTGATCACGTGAGAATGCGGCATTTATCATATTCTAAATGCCTAGTCCTATAGGAATGTGTTTCGGGAGAGGAACCTATTTCTGGATGGACCGTAGGCAAGGATGAGATCTTACGTTTTTGTGGGCGGGTATGGATGTCAACAGACATACACGAGGAACTGATGTGGGACTTTCATTCTTCAGTTTGGGAAGTTCATCATGGTGTCACCAAGATGTATTTTGATCTACACCGTCAGTATTGGTGCTTAGGTATGAAGAGATATTTTGCTGGTTTTGTCATTAGGTGTTCCACCCATTTGTAGGTGAAGGTGGAGCATCAGTGACCAGTATGGATTTTGCTGGAGTTACCCATTCCTGAGTGGATGTGAATGATGTCGTGATGGATTTCATGACACGTTTTTCGAGGTCACCTTGAGGTAATGATGCAGTTTGGTTTTCCATTGACAGACTCATGAAGGTTTCCCACTTCTTACCGATCAAGGATACCTTCGGTGTTGATGAGCTAAGACAGTTTTACATATGGGATATTATTTTTCTACATGGGGTTCTAAACTCCATTTTTTTAGAAAATAATTCCCATTTTACTTATCGGGTCTGGCAGGGGCTACAAGAAGCTTTGGGTACACAAGTAATTTTGAGTACAGATTTCCACCCCCAGACAGATGGCCAATCCGAGCATATGATTCAGGTTCTTGAGGACATGCTTCGAGCATGCATCCTGGAATTTTTAGGTTCTTCAGAGAAACATATACCTCTCGTGGTGTTTTCCTACATTAGTAGTTTTTAAGAAACTATTTAGATGACCCCTTATGAGGCTTTGTACGATAGCCATTCCGATCACCCTTATGTTGGCTGGAGGTAGGAGGGGCAGCTATGTTGAGACCTCATCTTGGCTCAGAGAACACATAGCAGATAGAGTTGATTCGAAAGAGGATGACTACTACACAATCTCAACAGAAGTCTTATAATGATCGATAGAGATGACCTAGGGAGTTCAGGGTTGGAGATCAAATTTTCCTATGTGTCACACCAATGTTGAGTCAGAGGAGTGTTATGAGATAGGGTAAGCTTTCACCGAGATACGTCAGGGCATTAGAGTTGTTAGAGAGAGTTGGGATGGTTACATATTGGATGTAGTTACCTTATAGGTACTGGGATATGCACTATGTCTTCCACGTTTCTCATCCACGACATTACTTCTCAAACTTGTCTCAAGTTTTCCAACCCGAGGTGGCTGAGTTAGAGGTGTACACCTCATTAAAGGAGCATCATATGTTGATTTTTGATCGAAGTGTGAAGGTTCTCCATGTCCGGTCTGTTCCTCTGGTATGAGTTCTTTGGAAGCACGGGCGAGTACATGACAAGACTTGAGAGAGGGAGGCCTATGTACGACCACAATGGCCAGAGCTGTTCAAGGATTCTTCTTCTACGCTACCTTGCTAGGGAAATTCAGGGACTAATTTCTTTAAGGGGAGAAGTTTGTATGAAACTGATTCTTTTTTTAAGTATGTTTTTCTTTTCTAGTTGTTTTTGAGAAAAAGAGGAGTTTCTAGAAATTTTAGAAGTACACGTCTTGTACTTATAAGTACGCACTGTGTACTTGTTTTCCATGGGTGACCATGTACTGGCCATGTAACAGCCGAGTACATGGCTGTGTGTGGTGACCTAGAGGCTGCCTAAAGTTGGAAATGTTAAGGGAAAGTACAAGCATTGTACTTTTAAAATACATGTCATGTAATTTTTTTCATTAAACGGACCAGGGTCACGTCGGATGGACATAACCATCTTCTTATCGACCTATCTCATTCGAGAGCAAACGAGACTGCTAGTTATTTTCTGAGCCCCTGACCTATCATCGGTTCATCGATTCAATTTTTGTAGGTTGCATTGGAATCTCATCGATGAGTTCTCTTTTGCTCTTGAAATTCATCTCCTGATTTCTCCTCTTTTGCGAGATATCCTCGGTTGAACATTTTTAGTGTTTTTTAGATCTAAGGTGTTCTAGGGTGATTCAAGGCCTCTATGGTTCATTTATATCAATCTCAAGATGTCGAGGTAGGTGGTTTGTGCCTTTACGTAGTTAGTGTTTGAGTTATATGTGAAAACGTTCCCAATACCCTTGTTCAGGGTATGATGTGTTTTTGGTCTTTAGCCATTTTTTACCTGATATACCATTTTTGTTTGGATAGAGCACAATTATTTGGGAATAGGGTTAACCTTTCCATGTGATGGATGTTTTCCCCATGTTTTCTTTTTTTGACCATTTGGTCTTCGCTTGCATGTTAGGATGCTTTTCTTTCCATTCCTATTTATGTTAGTATGGAGCAATTATTACCTAAAATGTTTTTATATGATATGGATTGTTTATCCAAGTAGTTATTGAGGTTTAATTTAGCTTCCATGAATTTTTTGTGTATGATTGACTTACACAGGGCTGTGGGAACCATGGTGTGGTAGACAATAGGGGGAATGGATGCTGAGGGCTTCCCCAAAGTGTCTATTTTGTTGTTACATTGCAAGACCATGGTGGGGATGGACTTTGTGCTCTTTCATAGTGTCTGTGGTTTCCTCGATATGGGCCATAGGGGGAATTGGATGTTGATTTCTTCCTCAGAGTGCCTATTAGTTACCGATACGAGACCACATGGGGAATTGACGGTGAGTGCTTCCTCTGGGAGTCTTTTCTAATGTTAAACCAGAGGTGTTAGACTGTGAGTACTTCCCAGAGGGTCGGCTGTGTTTGTTTAGTTGAACCACAGGGGTTAGGCGATGAGTACTTCCCAGAGGATTACCTACTCTTGATTGGAAGCTTACTTCATATATGAAAAGGAATGAAATGGCACAATATGACTGTTTACTTTTGAGTACTTCCTTGTTTACATCTTTTTTTTATTTCTTACCATATATATTCACTAACTATTAGGCACAAATCATTGCATGGTTGCATACTAGGATTCATATCACACCCTATTTGGGTTATGCTTTAGGGGACAAAAAGATTATATTTCTGCAGGTCTAGATAAGGGAAAGTGACCTTCTGCTTCATGTACTTGGCTTCTTTGGATCGAGAGAGTATGAGACTAAGCTGAGGCTTGCGATGCTAAGGACTTTTTTACTTGTTTTTCTTGTACTTCGTTTTAGTACTGTATTCCATCATTGTGACTTTATTTGGATACTTTCCTAGACATATGTATTATGCATCATCATTATATATGTGCTCTAATTTACTTCTTCCAGTATTCCACTATTTATTGTTGTATGGTGTTATTTCTGATTTCTCTATTGTATATCTATTTATTTCTTCTATGTTACTCTGCCAATGAGGGCATAATTTCCCCACCATCACAACCAAGGCCCTTGCTGCTAGTCGGAAACCTCTGGCATTTGGGGAAATGCGCTTGAGGCTATGTGACTAACCGGGTACGAGGCACCTCTGGGCGGCACCCGGAGTCGGGATGTTACACTGTTATCCATGTTAACATGAAAGGGGTTAAATTCACATGGTCGTGGGAACATGATGATATTTTTGAAGATATAAAGAGGAAAATGATTATTTACATGATATTAACATTACCATTAGGTAAGAATGGATTTATTATATATATTGATACATCATAGAAGGGAATTGGATGTGTTGTTTATAGAATGATAGGATGGTTGCCTATAAATCAATGAAATTGAATAACCTTGAATATAAATATCAAAAATCATGACCTTGATGTAGAAGGTGTAATGTTTTCTTTAAAAATATGAATACACTACCTCTATACTAAAATATGTGATATATATATATATATGAAAACAATATATATATATATATATATGTATATATTATTTTAGAAGGATCTCAACATGAGGAAAAGAGGATGATTAGAACTACTCAAGGACTATTAATCATTTATACACTACCACACTAAGAAGGAAAAGAAGGTGGATTATTCATTGATTATGAGGGACCATATAATTTTTTCCATGATGAGGATTAATAAGGATCCTATATACAGAGATCTATTAAAGATGGTTATGGTTATTTTTAGGAAAGGGGATCCATTATTCCTTTTCCAACCAATTGATTAACCATCCATACTAGAAAAGATATAGAATTCCCAGTAAGATGATGATGACAATCAAAGGAATATTAAAGAAGTAAATGGTGAGAAATTGACCAAATTCAACTATAGAGATGAATTGTTAAAATTAGAAAGGAGGTTATCTATTACATTCATATCGGAATTGAAGAGGGGGATACTAGATTATCATATGAGCAATCTTCCAAATAAAACTTGGTAGCCAAAAAAATGTATAATGATTGAAGAGAACATTTTTTGTGGTATGGTATTAAGTGTAAAATTATATATTTTGTGTCGAGATGATTATTATTCTAGTAGGTAAAGGATGAAAGAAAACATACTATGTGAGTCATGATACCACTATATATACATATATGGAAGTGTGATGGTATTATAATGGACTTTGTTATTATAATTCTGAACTCTTCAATGAAGAACAATGATATATGGTTCATTTTCTTATCACCATAATAGGTATTCTCATTTCTCAAAGATAAGATAAGATCTATCCCTTGAGCGTATTTACTTGATCTATATCTATGAAATCACAAGGCTTCATGGGGTACCTCTATCAATTATATATAATCACGATCCTTCATTAATATGACAATTCTAGAGGTGTTAAATGGACTCAGATATATTTATACACCGCCTATCAACCAAAAACTGAGGGGAAGTATGAAAGGAATATTCAAACATCAGAAGACATTTCGAGATCATATTCTCTTATCTCCCAAGGAATGTGGGATTGGTTTATACCTTTGGTGAAATTTTCATAATATAATACCTTCAATTCAAGCATCCAGATGATACCATAAATAGAATTATATTAGAAGATTTGTCATACTCCAACCTGTTAGGAAGAAGTAATTTAAATAAAGATACATGGATAAGATCTTATAGAGGAGATTACTATTAATGTATAGACTATCCAGGGTTATATTAATGTATCCTATAAGAGAAAAAGGGTTATACTTATAATTTAAGGAATGAAATGGAATTTCATGTGGTGGATCATTTGTTCTTTAAGGTTTCCCCATGGAAGGGAGTTATACAATTTGGTAAAAAGGTAATGTTAAGACCTTGCTATATTGGACCTTTTGAAATACTATAATGAATTAGAAAAGTAACTTACTAATTTCCTATGTTTCCCAACCATTCTAAAGTACACAATGTCTTCAGCGTTTCGTTACAATGGAAATAAAACCTATATGTAATTCAATTTCTCACATTTTATAGAATAGTGTTTTATCTTGATTGTCTTATAATTAATAGATTGTCAAATATTTTTTCCATTGTGTAGAAAGTGTTGTGGAATCCGAAAATTTGATTAGTTAAATTCCATTGGAAAAATCATGAACAGGAAGAGGAAACCAAAGATCTTGATGATGCTTTGAGGAAGGAATATCCAAATTTTTTGAATAGCTGATATATACCCCAATCTTGGGGAAAATATTATTCCTGAGGGATAATATAATATCTAAAACCCTACAATAATAGGAAAATTCCATATCCCGAAATATCACACAATATGCACTCTAAAAATCCTTTATTCATGAGTATATTTAAAATATTACTTTTTTATTTTTGAATTTAATTTTTAAAAAATAAAAATCATTTCTTAATTAATCATAATTATATTATTTTAATATGTTTTTATTTATTTTTTCAAAAAGTTTTTCTTTTTATGTGAATAAAACATATACAATTTATGGTAAAACCAAGACATTTATAGAATCACTAGGATGTAAGCATAAACTATAACTCTCAAGGACCATATATTAAAATTTTATATGTTTTATTAGTATCATAATACATTTTAAAATATTATTTTTAATTTATAAACCTATATTTTTTATTTTAAAAGACATGTCACATTTTTCACATAAACACTTTTAATACAATTTACATTTATATTTTAAATTTAAACTATATAAATTTTATAAATTTAATATTATTAAATGGATTTTAAATTTTGATTTTTTAGGTCCATATTATTTTAAATGTACCAATTTATTTTTAGGAAAAAAGGATGAATTACCATTGTAAAATCAAGTTAACGTTGTGAAAGTTAAATTATTAAATGTGGAAAATATAATGTTAAAGAGGTGAAAACATGGTTGAAAATGAATATTATGTTATTTATCAAAATTATATCTTCCCCAATACATTATTTTTTATTTTCTTATCCACTTTCTTTGTGAGTGACTTCCCATTATAATTTTTTTTGGGTATTTAGAGATATTCTATCCATTTTCACTTATAAAAGGGGCCTCTCACCACCCATTCAACATCACTCCTAAATTTTTGTTTCCTATTGAAAAAATAATATTTTTACTCCAATTTAATCCTCCATTATTTCTAATAGATTATGGTCAAATTATTTTATCACAATCCCTCAATTTCCAAGGGATCCTATTTGGAAATCTCAAAGTGATCAACATGAGTAAGCAAATTTATTTCAATTATCTAATATCTATATTACCATTAAAATTATAAGTTAATAATATATATATGGTAACATCAGTATTAGTTATATAAATATTTTTATTATTCTAATGGAATTATAATTAACTAGAATTCCCCTTTCATTAAGAGAAAAAAATGAGATTCTTGTGTATGTGTAGACTACCACCTCCGAAAAGCAACATGTTTCATTTTCCTTCACCACTTAAACTGGTTGGTCCAAAAAAGGAACTAAGTAATTAATTATTATATATAATATTCTATTGTTTTTTATATAGTAAATGATGTCACACATTTCTTCTGTTCTATGGAAAATGAAATCATTATCATTGCATGCCTACATACCACCGCCTCTATGGAATGATGGATTCCTTCTTTTTCATTACCACATTTCGTGGCTGAAATGAAGAATGTATTTAAAGGATAAATATTATTATTATTTCACTATTATGGGTTTGATAATACAAATTTAACATCTTATTAATGATTTAAAGAATAAATAATCATTATAAAATTAACTATCTTAAACAAGAGTATTAAGAGGAAAAAAAATGTATTCATATTACGTAATATTTTTATATCCATAGGTTATTATTATTGTTCCTTATAATTATAATAAATCATAATAATAAACACATAATAGAATAATTATAATTCTGTTATAATGAAATTACAACTAAACCACTTTATAATCATTCATTAAATTATGGTATGTTTATGTTTGGATTAGTTTTACCACATACATGAAAAATAATATTAATTTATATCATTAATGGCTATGACAACATTATTACTTTTATAATAAAATATAAATGTTTAAAAAGGGATTATTTATTTGTTCTAGAGACATTATATCAATAATTAATTAAATAATTTTAAAAATAAACTTCACTTATCAAGAATCACTAAAACATTCTTATTATCAATTTGATCATCAAAGAGAAAGATTACAACCCTCATGAATGGAATTTGAAAAATCATAAATTATTATAAATCAACCTTAAAAGTACATTTAATGACCTACTTAATATGTTCCTTCTAAAAATAATGAAAATAAAACTGCTATTACGAAATTAGTACAAATGATCAAAATTATAAACACCCAATATAGGTATATATGTGAAAAAATAACTAGAATTAATTTATAGAATAACTATATATGAAGAGTATAAATGAAAATGGATATGATTATGTTTTTAAATAAAGTGATTATGATATCTATATTTATGATATAAATAGTTAAAACTTATTTTTGGAAGTCACGTGTAATGGCCAAGGTACTTATAGAATAATTTATTTTCATTCTCGAATAAAATAGATAAATTCATTATAAATTTATAATTAAAAATGTAGTATTTATAGAAATTAAAACATAAATACCAATGGAGTTGTAAGAGGACCATGGGAATAGTAATGTGACCACTGGGAATAGTAATTTTCGGATTATAATAATAACCCAACATATAAAAGTATAAATAAAATTAAGGTATCTCATAAATGAAAATATGTTATATTTATAACATTATATATGTAAATAAATGGTTTAAAAATGATAAATTAAGTGTTGGTATTTTTTTGAAACATATATTTTTAATTACAATTATATAATTATTATAAAATTTTTTAAAAAAATATTTCCAAAAAATATATTAAAAAATTAAAATTTTTTATTACAATTACAGATAATTTTATGAGACATTAATTAATGTTTTAGTTTCATAAAATGGTTATAAAATAAAAATCGATATTTTTCGAATAAATTATTATTTTAGTTAAAAATTA
Source organism: Viscum album (assembly GCA_963277665.1). NCBI lineage: Eukaryota > Viridiplantae > Streptophyta > Magnoliopsida > Santalales > Viscaceae > Viscum > Viscum album. The sequence goes on along the minus strand of OY728137.1, from coordinate 685,608,299 downwards.
TATTTCTTACATTGAAAAAAAATTTCTCATAAAATGGATTCCATTTTTGAAATCTACACAATAGAATATGGCTAGGTTATTTTTTTTGGATTTTTCTAAAATAGGTTAATATTTGGTGAATAGTGAAATATGGTAGAATAAGGTATTTAACATTATAAATTAAATAAATGAATTTTTGAGTCATTTATTATGTAATAAACAATTATATAGAACTCATATGCACTATTTACTATACATAGTCACAATAATCAACACTATAGATAGTCTTAATCGAAAATAATAATCAAATAAATTTAATAATTTAAAAAACACCCCTCTCCTTCCCTATAAATACCACCACTCATCAACCCTTTTCTTCACACCTCAAAATACATTTAGATTGTATAAATTATATCCAATTACATACCCAAGCCTCTTCCCTATGTTCAATACCTACTGATCTCACCAAAAGAAGAAAAATAAGTCCCTTAAAGAGGTTATTAAGGAGACAATATTCCATTGTTAAAATCCTCCTCATTTCTCTTTTAATTTCATACCATTTTGTATCCTCTCGTCACCTTCCCTATAAATAGTGGAATGATAACTATACTATCATATATATAATAGAGTTTTTTATTTTTAATTGAATACCCATCATCAAATCTATTATATTTCCCTTTTATTCTAAAAATGAAAACATCGTCAGTGATGCGTCGATTCACCACCTTCATGAAAGATGAGTTGTAATATTTTATTAACGCCTTAATTTTTTGTCATAAAACCATTATCATAGTTAAATAATATTTTTATATACATATTATTATGTGTATCATATTTTGTAACCAATATATTGAGATAATATTAAATAAAATGAAACTTGTTTTTTGTGGTCCAAAAAGTGCCAATAATAAACTAAACATTTTTCATTAATGTTTTTTATAATGAATCATAAGAATATAACAAAAAATGATTTATGGGACCGTTTTAAATTATAGAATCATATTAATATTTATTCCCAGTTATAGTATTTTGTTCCATTTGAGAAGAACTTTAATAATTATAATCATGAGAACCCACTATAATTCCATGAAATGAACAATCCCATAATGACGAAATTAAAAATTATAAGCCATAAAAATTTCTTTAAATAAATTTAATAAAATTTTAATAAATAAAATAAATGACAAATATGTATTATATTTTTTAATTAATTATTCTAATTTTATTATCTAGTAAAATAATTGAAAGTGCAGAATGGTTTCAGACATATGGTAAGGGAATTATTAACCCAATTTCAATTCTTTGGGTAAACAATCTACATAATTTATTATGTCATGATAAAATTATAAGTGAAAAGTATTTTTATTATATTATTTTTTATATTTGTCTTTACGGTGAATACCCATGTTCCATTATGTGATGTCCCAGACTCGGATGCCACTCAATGGGTTCCTTGAGCCCGGTGGGCCACATGGTCTCAAGGACATCTCCCCAAAAGTCAGAGGCTTCCGACTAGTAGTGAGGGCTTAGATTGTGTCTATGGGGAGAATATTCCCTCATTACCAATGTGTATCACATCATATGAATGTAAACATAGGTAAATAGTGGAAGTAATGTATGTAAATAGAAATATATACAAAAAGGAACAAATTAACAAGGATAACAATAATCATAAAACATAAGGCTATACAACAATTGATGATGATATATCATGTCACTAGAAAACTGAAAAACATGGATACAAGATAGTAGGAATAACATATTCCACAATGGTATTAAGGAAATAAAAAGACTATTCTGGTATCCTGAGATCTAACTTGGTCCTCTACTATCAAGATATATCCTAAACAATAAGAAATCAAGTGTTCAAAGTGATGTGATTCCCATTATCAACACTAGTGGTCTTGTAATATACTCTGGGTACCAAACGGTTCCCAGAGAGGGTGTGAGATAAATCTCAGTGGGCCACCACTAACGGTGTCTATAAAATATGACCTGTGTAATGGAATATAACTATGGGAAAGTATGCATATATAATGTAATGTAGTATAATGTAACTAAATACCCAAGTACCTTATTCATCCCTTGGCTGGTGTCTGAGCATGTAACCAATTCATCATTTGATTGTTACCAATTTATAATATGTCACATGTTATTAACAGTAAAGGATCTAATATGTAACAACGAAACCTATAATGATATTTAAAAATAGAGTCCCAAGGTAATAACCAAGGCGATATAGACCTCAAGGTTGTACAACATAGTAATAACTATAACCTGGCATGGGGTAAGAGTGTAATCCAAGGACCAGAGTGTAACTCCCCAACCCCAAAAGCCCAGAGTCGGTGCATTATTACATATCAATGGCATGATCACAAAAGATCAAGTCTTGAAAGACTGACTAGTTTAGTATCCTTCAAATTACTAGATAAATTCAAAAGTATTACATTATATCATAAAATGGAAAACTGAAACAACTTTGTTTCCATAGACAAGACTGAGATCCCATAGACTACCCCTACAGGCCAGTCATAATATACTTCTTTGCATCCTGGAAAAAATAAAACATAGTAAGGGGTGAGATCAGATGCTCAGTAAGGATAAAAATATAGCGGAAACATTCATAAATAAGAATAAACATTTAAGGCAATGTATAAAACTAAAACAAAAGCCTTTTAAACATAAACATCATCAGAATATTGAAAATACAAATCCAAATGATTCCATTAACTTACTCACATAGATATTCTACTATTAGAATAATCACTTTCAATATCAATATCCACTTTTATAATGATAGAATGCATAATGCCAAACTTTCATAACCACATAGTCAAGGCCTTATGCCAAGACTACAAATAAGATTTTGTCAAGGCCTTGTTCCAAGACACTAGTTTGTCTCATGAGACCTAACGATGCATCGAGGAACTATAGCGGGCTCCACCCATCACTTATTAAGTCCAATTCATTCCTCATATAAAAACTTTTAAACAAAACATAAACATTCATATTAAATCTATCATACGAAATTTAAATACTTTATCCATAAACCATGAATGGTTTAAAAAAAAGTACACATCCACATTAAAACATATCACAAAACATTCAATACAATATGGATGTTTTGTATCATAATAAATCAACATCAAATAATCTTAGAATCCATCAAAAGATGTTGATATATCAAAACTTTTTTAAGGGAAATATATCTTTCTATTTTGAAATCATTTTAAAGTCACATAATTATAAAAAAATCATTTATATTTAAAAATATTCTTATAATATTGTAAGTGAATCTTAAAATTTTTTGTAACGGTGTAATATAGCTTCACCCTTCGTATAAGTTAAAATAAACATTCTTACCTTAATTTTGTCGAAAAGGTCATAAAGTACCTTGTTTGGAAAATGATGGAATGATTCCCTTAAAAACATTTTATAAAAAGTAAAGCAAGGGTATAAATGACATTAACCCATATTCTAGTAAATAGTAAAATTGTTTTGGAATACATTTTTATGAAACATGGATGTGGATGATAAAGAGGTCCTAGTAGATACTTACGTAAAAACAACCTCAGATAATAAATAGATCATGAAATTAACCCTTAACTTGTACTTTTATTTGTTTGAAGGTAGGTTAACATCCTATATAATGGTGAAATAGTTGTTATTAAATTATACAAGAATCATATACATTAATATTATATCATATATTATCTTTTAACATTTCTTTGTTAATAATATCTTAGTATTATCGTTGTTTCGGGTGTTAACTAATATATTTTCATTTATATGATTTTTTACATGAGTAATGTTTGTTATGGATAGGATGTATCTTATTTATATTCAGAATTATATTAAGTATTTATACTTTATTTTTAATCATCTAATGAAAATTAGTCTTGAATGGACATAATGGTGAATGAATCTCAGCGCGTTCGCGGAGATGGTAATCAGTACATACGCACGAGCGACAATATCATTTTGGTGATATTAAAATAACATATAATTGGATGGTATATCTATATAAAAAATCATTATCATGTTATATTTATTATTTACATTAATTACACATAATTATTATACACATCCAAATAATAATTTATTGAATAACAATTGTACCACGACGTGCAGACGGTAAGCCGTACGTACGCACGTATGGTGACATGTCATTTAAAGGATGGATAGAATAATGAATATGGTTGTGCCATATTTATAAAAACATAATAGTATATAGAATATACAGGATTTTTATTATTTTGGAATGGAAACAACAAAGGAAGTGGAAGTGGAAGAAGAAAGTAACTTGAAAGTGGTGATGAAATATTTACCTCTTACTTAGGTTCTTCCTTTTGATTTGATCAAAAGGGATCATTAGGTTGGCTTTCTGACTAATGTAAGGACTCTAGGATGAAGTTAGGACTATTTATAGGGTATTTGGGCAGGTTTTGGCTAATCTAAATTGAATTGAAGGTGTGAATTAAACAGAAGGGTAAGTGCCCTTTTATAATGGGGGTGAGGGGCACCTTAGAAAAAATTATAAATATTATGTTATAATAAAATCATTTTCGGTTTCTAATGGCTCTAAAAGAAATTATTTTAAGGATAAGGTGGGTTTGGGTCGAAAAACACTCAAACAATAGGTTTTAGGAAGGTTTGGGTAACTATATTAACTTTATCTTTCAGATTTAACTCTTAGTTAATAGTTTAACATTTACCATGTCTCTTTTTATTTTTATATTATATATTTAATAAACATAAATATACTTACAAGAGAACCCAATGTGGTTCATTAATGATACAAATATCATTATATACAACTTTTGCCTGAACCTTATATTTTTAAGAATAGAATATCAATTAATATTATAATATTTGTTTTAAAAACTCTTTTATGTAAATTTTGACACTATTTGGGTATTTTGTGTTTGCTAAATTTATAACAGAATTATTAATTCCAAAAAAATTCATCTAACCAACCCGAAAATGTCATATTAACCTATAAAATTAGTTAAATTCATAAAATGTCTCAAATTACATTTATTTGGATATTTATAATATCAATTATTTTAATATTTCTTTAATTAAGTAATTACTGCATCATCATTGTGTCATAAATAAATTATATTAGTTAATGTCTAAAAATTATAAATAAAACACCATTATGTACGAAAGATTTTTATCTTTCTAATTAATATTTATAGTTGATTTTATATTGTGTGTATCCCTATATTAAAAATGGTTTAGTTGTTAAACATTGAATTTAACTCTTTTAACTCTTCTTTAAATAAAATAATAATAAATGTTTTAATATAATCCCAGTGGACCTAAAGAAACATATTTTATTCCTAAGGTTGTTTTTGTTCGAATTACACTTATCTAATAGAATTAGGACAAGTGTTAGGGTAATACTAATATCATTTGTACCCATAATTACCCTATTTAATTTTAACTGTGGTAAATAAAAGTAAAAAGTTATTAATCCCAAAAAATTATTACCATCATATTGAACCACATTTTACTTACTGATATCAACTGTGTCTGTAGAATTTTTTAAATTCAACTCACAAAAGCGGTAAAATTATGTTTTATTTAAATTTGAAAACTCTCCTAGGAGGTGGGTAAAAGACGGTAAAAAGTTCAATAAAAAAAATATATATATATAGAATTATTATAAACTGACTCCAATGAATTAAATTGAACATGTATAATTATTATGTATCTATTTTTACCTACAATAAATTTTAATAAAATAAATAGATATTTATATAAAAATTCGGTTTTAAACTATAACTTAGTGTTTTTCACTGTTCATCAAAAATTGAAATTTGTCAGAAAAATACCAAAAATTCACCCTAAGATAATTTTGATATTCCGAATCCAAAAATGAAGTCCATTTTGAAAGGTAAAATTTATAAAATTTAAAAAAGTTGGTATTACTATTCATAACAGCTAGTTTTATTGGTTGTGGTGTGTTAGAACTCGAAGTTGCGTACAACACATGCTATTGTATTATTCAAAGAGAAGCACACTGTAGAAGATTGCGGTGTTACATTCTCCCCTCCTCTAAAAAATTTTGTCCTCAAATTTTTTTGAATATTACTACATAAAAAGACTCGGGTGGTTCTTCATCATAAGTTCCTCAGGTTCCCACGTTTCCTCTTCCATCTTATGGTTTCTCCATAAAACTTTTACCAGACGAGTTGTCTGTTTTCTCAGCACTTGTTCTATTGTATCAAGAAACTTGACAGGCTCATCACAATAAGATAGATTGGGTTCCAGTTCTAATTCCACATAGGTGAGTACATGCATTGGGTCCAACATGTATTTTATCAACAGTGATATGTAGAACACATCGTGAACTTTGGAGAGACTTGGCGGCTTTGCCAAAAGCTATAGCCCCAATTATTTCAAGAATTTTAAAAGGTATGATATACCTAGGACTTAATTTTCTCTTCTTAAAGAAACGTATAACACCCTTCCACGGACATAACTTCAAGAAAACATGATCTCCTATATGAAATTCCAAATCCTTCCTTCGGTTATTAGCATATCTCTTCTACCTACTTTGAGCTGCTTTGTTGTGGGTTTGGATTACCTTCACCTTTTACATCATTTCCTACTCAAGTTATGGGACTACGAGGTTTCTTTCACCAACATCATCCCAACATTTTGATGTGCGACATCTCTTTCTGTATAAAGCTTCATATGGTGCCATCAGAATACTTGAATGGAAGCTATTGTTATAAGAAAATTATACCAGAGGTAAATATTGATCCCATAAACCATGAAAGTAAATTGAGCATGATCTCAACATGTATTATATGGTTTGAATAGTCCATTCTGACTGTCCATCAGTTTGTGGGTGGTAGGAAGTTCTCAATTGAAGTTCAGTATCCATGGATTTCTGAAGACTTCTCCAGAATCTTGATGTAAAACATGGATCAGGATCAGAAACAATAGATAGGGGTACTCCATGAAGTCTTAAAACATCAATAATATATATTCTTTCTAGACATTCAAGTGGTAAATATTCACTTATAGAAAGAAAATGTGTTGACATGGTAATATGATCAACAATGACCCATATTGCATCGTTCCTTCTAGGAGTATATGGTAGTCCCATGAAAAAGTCCATCATAATATTATCCAATTTCAACTCAGGTATGGGAAGAGGTTGCATGACTCTTCCAGGTTGTTTCCTTCCAGCATACACTTGTTGACAAACCATACATCTTGACATAAAATCAGAAATCTCCGTCTTCATGTTGTCCCACCAAAAATGTTCCTTTAAATATTTTTACATCTTAGTTCTACTAGTGTGTATAGAGAAATTGGAGATATGAGCATCATCTAACAATTCCCTTTTCAGATCAGGTATATCGAGAACAAAAAGTCTCTTCCAAAATTTCAAAATATAATCTTCATATATGAAGTCACTCAATCTCCCGTCATTCACAGAATTAATATTATTTTGAAACTCTTCATCATAGATCTGAGAACTCTTTATCCTTTCAAGTAAATATGGTTTGGAAACCATTTGGAAAAGTATTGATGTTTCACCTTCCATGGTTATTCCCATATCCATCTTTACTAGATCCATGTATATATGATCATTTTCAACTCTCATCTTGTTCAAAACTACCTGATCCTTTCAACTCAAAGCATTTTCAACCGTATTTTTCTTCCTCTAGTGTTAGTGTATAGTGAAATAATAATCCTTGTGTAGTTCAAGCCATTGCCTTTGCCTCATGTTGATTTCTTTTTGTGAGATAATATTCTTTAAACTATTGTAGTCCGTATAAATCTCATATTTTTCACCATAGAGATAATGTCTAGATATCTTAAAAGTAAAGATTACAGCTCCTAACTCAAGATCATGAGTATGATAGTTTTGCTCAAGAATATTTAGCTGTCGTGATCCATAGGCAATAACCCTATCATTCTGCATAAGGACACGGCCAAGTCCTTTCATTGAAGAATCAATATAAATAACAAACCCATCATTCCCCAATGGTAGAGTCAATATAAAAGCATTGAAAAATATTTTATTCAGCTCTTAAAAACATTCTTCACATTTATTTTTCCAATCAAATTTAACCCCATTTAGTGTGATCTTTATTAATGGGTTAGCCAACGAGGAAAAATTTTGGACGAAACATCGATAATAACCTGCTAAACCAAAAAAAACTACATACTTCAGTTATACTTGTCGGTGCTGGACATTCTTGGATTTATCTTGTCTTAGAAGAATCAATGTAGATTCCATCATTATAGATGATATGGCCAAGAAAAGAAATCTCTTGAAGCTAGAATTCAAACATTCTAAACTTCCCATATAACTCATTTCTTCTAAGTGTATTATGGATAATGAAAAAGTGATTTTCATGATCTTTGTAGATTTTGGACTATGCCAAGATATCATCAACAAATACCACTACAACGTCATCAAGATATTCCTTAAAAACTCTATTCATTAGATCCATGAAGACAGAGGGTGTATTAGACAATCCAAAGAGCATTACTGTAAACTCATAATGCTCGTACCTAGTTCGAAATGCTGTTTTCGGAATGTCTTCCTTCTTCACACACAACTGATGATATCTAAATCGAAGTTCAATCTTTGATAAGTATTGAGCTCTATGATGTTGGTCGAATAAATCATCAATGTGAGGTAGGGGATACTTGTTCTTTATTATTATAGCATTGATCTCCCTGTAGTCAATGCACAACCCCATAGATCCATATTTCTTATTAACAAAAAGAATTGGGGATCTGTATGGAGGAACACTAGGGAGAATAACTTCCTTATTACTCAATTCCTCTAGCAGTTTCTTTAGTTCCACTAATTCCACAGTGGCCATTCTATAATGGGTCTTTGATATGGGCCTTGAACCAGAAATTAAATCAATAGAAAACTCAATTTCACATTCTAGAGTATGTCCAGGTAAATCCTCTAGAAATAAATCAACATACTCTTACACAATAGGGACATACTCTATTTGAACATTCTTTTCCTCACCCATAGTTAATTCATTCTCTTCCTCCCCAATACTTGAATTTAGATGAGCTACTGGGGGTGGATCTAGATAAGAATTAGGTGGTGGAATTTATGCTCTAAATATAAGGTACTCCTTATCATCATAAAAAATTGTAACCTCCTTCTTCATAAAATAAATTTTTGAATCATGGTTTGAAATCGAATCCATACCGAGGATTAGGTGAGATTAAATCATGGGTATAATGATGAGATCAGCAGATAAATAACATTTATATGCCTTAATGGGAACTGATTCACAAAACTTTGTTGCAATGATACTTCCCTTAAGAGTTCTGACTAACAAATCCCTTATAAAATCAAATTGGAAATATATAATTTTCTTAGCAAAATGGGAAGATATGAAACAATGCAATGATCCAAAATCAGATAAAGCATTTTCTAAACTAGAGGAAACCATTAAATTACCTGCCACCACATCTTTCAGAGCTTCAACCTCAGCAGTAGTGATAACATAAACTTGGCCCTGATCCCTTGGCCTTCTCTAAGGTATGTTCCCCTGACGCTTAGGACATTCATTCACATAATACCCCCTTTCTCTAAAATTGTAGCATTCAACATCAACAACCTCTTTCTTCCCCTTACAATCACAAGTTTGGTAGAAAATTTCACCACACTTGTAACAGACTCCCATTCCCTTCAGAAAGGTACCGTGGTGTTTCATTCCACATTTACGGTAGGATGGATATTAAACTTTTCCATTCTTCCCCTTATTTTGATTTCCATAGTGTTCAGTAGATCATATCTTCTCTTGCTTTGATTTAAAGTCGTATGACTTAGTGAATTAGTTTTCTGTCTTGATAGCACATGAGACAATATATTAATATGATGAGAAGGATTGTGAGAGTAATTATTAATGGGGAAATGGTTTTAACCCACCAAAGAAATGATAAATCTTACTTCTTGGGTTACGTATATGGAGTATCCACTGATATACCCTAACTTGAAAAAATCACCATTAAGAATAAGTATCATATACCCTATATCAATGATATTTTTTTATCAATTATGGGGAACTACATTTTTTCCAATATTGATCTTCGATATAGATATCATCAGCTAAGGGTAAAGAAGTAGGATATACAAAAGAAAACCTTCTGTATAATGTATTGCTAGGATGATTTTTTAGTAATTTGATTAGGATTTACAGACACCTATTCTATCTTCAGGGATTTAATGAATTAAATATTTATTGGTTAACATGATCAATTTTTGGTAGTCTTTATAAATGATATTATTATATATTAAAAAATAATGGAAGATAATGAATTACTTTTGGAAATTTTGCAAAATACCCTGAAGAAGGAAAAGTTATATTCTATGTTTACAAAGAGTAAATTTTGGCTTAAAAAGTTTAATTTGTGGGTAATCTAATTTCAATTTAGGTTATATCAGTGGATACTCCACAGATGGGAGTAATTGAGAAATGGCCCAAAAATACCATGATAATTAAGATAAAAAAATTTCTTTGGTTTGGAGGATACTACTAAAAATCTATGAGAAATTTTTCATAAATATCTAATGAACTAATTTTTTTTACTCAGAAATGGGTTCTGTTCTTGTTGTCATATGAATGTGAGGATAATATCAAATAAATAATGAAAAGGATGTTCAATTAACCTTTACATACACTACCATAAAGTGGACATGGTATTGTGATATATAGTGATCTATGTAAGAATTTTATGGGATGTGTCCACATGTCGATTGATATGGTTATAAAATATCCCTCTCTACAACTAAAAATGCACGAGAAAAATTAGCTGAAAAATGATTTAAAGTGGTAAATAATAATTTATTTAATTGATGATATGATGGAGATATTAGTATGGTGAATTTTGTGATATATATGATAATAGAAAATATTTAAATTTATATTTACACTGAAAGAGTTTAATATGAGCCACAGAAGATGGTCAGAGTTGATCAAAGATTATAACTGTTCAATACATTACAACCCAAGGAAGTTAATGAAGGTGAGTGATAATCTGAGTCAAAAAGAACATTCTAAATTGTTCATGGTGAGGAATAATATAGATAAACAATTTATCGATTTACAAATGTTAGATCTTGAAATCATAAAGAAAGGATAAAAACCATATCTCACTCGTATGAATATTCAACCATATATCCAAGAGATAATTGAAACGGTACAAAAGGAAGATGTGGAATTCTTAAAAATCTTAGGAATGATGTAGAGTTTAACAACGATCATATTAGAATGATAAGGTTTATGAAATGATCTTGTGTCCCATCAATACCATAATTGAAGATGGATATATTAAATAGTTACTATGGATTATTATGCAATATTCATCCAAGATGGATAATGATGTATACAGATCTAAAAAAGTATTTATTGTGGCATTACATTTAAAGGGATATTCAAAAATAAGTATCACGATGTCTGGTGTTTCATGAAGTTATGTCTATGAGGAAAAAATTTAATGGGATGTTACAACTATTACCTGTACGATAATAGAAATGGGAAAATATTACATTGGATTTTATATTTGGACTCCCCAAGATATCTAAATGGGTTTTAGTCGACCACCTTATGAAATCAATGTATTTTTTCACTATTAGAGAAGATTTATATATTGATAATATTACTATGTTATATAATAAGGATGTTGTGAAATTTTATAAAAAACTACTCTCAATCATTTCTAATAGGTATTTTTAGGATTACCTTGAACTTTTAGAGAATAATTTTGATGGCTCTGGATACAATGTTGAGTTTTAGTATTGCATATCATCACCAAACTAATGGTCATCCAGAGAGGACAATTCAATATCTCTAATACATGTTGAGAGATTTCCCTATGGATTTCAAAGGTGGTTAGGGTCTATTTCTTCATTTGGTATAATTTCCATAAAATAATAGCTTTCACTCATGGATTCAGATGGATATGTATGAATCCATCTATTGAAATAAGTGCAGAACACTATTTTATTTGGATGATGTAGTAAAAAGAATCCTTTTGGGACATGATCTAGTTTAGGAAATTAAAGAGAAGGTTAGATCCATTAAACCTCACATAAGGGAAGGTGAGTGTTAAAAAATATTTATGATGACAATCCTCAGTGAGATTATAAGTTAGAATATAGTGATAAGTTATATCTATAAATATTTACCTCGCATAAGGTTATGATATTTTTAAAGAAGGCAATCGTGAGCCCCATATATACTGGTCCCTTTTAAATTATTTATCATATCAGGATGATATCTTATAAATTTCCACTTCTACTAATTCTCTCTCATGATTAGGATATGTTCCATGTATCACTCATGATGAAGTACATACCTAATAATTGAAATATACTAATATCAGAAGTCATATCATAGTAGACTGATTTATATTTTAGGGGAAAAAACATGGAGATTTGGGATTATAGTTAGAAATTTATACAAAACAAGACCACTCATCTGGTCAATGTTTTTTGGAAAATCATAAAATTAAGCAAGTTACATGGGAACCTGAGGATGTGATGTAGAGAAAGTACCAAAACGTTTTTGATATATGTGTCATTAAACAATATTTCATTGTTATATTTCATTATTTGATATGCAAAGTCTTAAGGAACCATGATAAAAAATTAAAATATTATTATGTGAAAATTATATCAATTTTGAAATAATAGTGTCAATATTAAATTATGATTGATTTTTTTTGTAATTTTATAAAAAAGTTAATTTTTGTGAATAGTGAAAATACTAATTTTTAATTAAAACTATATTTTATATTATTTCAAAAGATTTATTTTAATTTAATTTTTTTAAATTCTGTTTGTTTATTTTTTTCAATAATTTAATTTATACCTTTTGGATAAACATTATTCTTTATCTAGGTATAAACATATTTTTACACTTAAAAGGCGTTTTTAGAAAATAGTTTTTCACCACACTTTGAAGGATTATTATAAAATTTTTTATTTTTATCTTATAGACTTTTAATTTTATAAAAATTATTCAATATTTATAATTAAAATGTTCATTAATTGTAAATATTCCTATTTTATTTTTAGGTATTATAAATAGTAACCATTGTAAAATTTATCCCCTTGGTAAATTTAAAATTGGGTTATTATAGTTCAAAATAATATAACAAGACATTAAAAATATTTTTAAAACTTTATTCTATTTAATTTGATAACGCTATTTTTTCTATAATAATCCCAAATTACAAATATGATCATCTTTCCATTTTTCTATAATTTTGACCTTTGAAATATTTAACTAAAAAATAAATTTGAAAAATTAACGTGTTACTTATATTTTCCATAATATTTTCTATAGAGATAATGGTAATATAAAAAAGTTTATAAAAGGTTAGTTAAAATATGGACGATTATTTTATTATGTCAATTTAATTTTTAATTTTTATTGGTGAAACAATTACTTTACATGCTTATGGAATAATGATATAGTGTTTTTGCATAGAATAGAAAAATCAGGTAATCAATATTGAAACCTCTAAAATTACTTTTTCTAAGTTAGTTATAGTGTCCCAAATGTTTCATAGAGAAATGTTACATATTAGGGATATATTATAGGATTATATTATAATTACTTTAATGTCATGTTTATTTCAACATAAAATTAAATTAATAATTCCAAAAATGACATTAATGACATTTTTTTAATTAATAATATATTAGTAAATGATATAAATATCCAAAAAATAAGAGAATTGGGAGATTTAATGGTATTTAGTTTAAACAATCATCTATTTGGGGTCTTTTTTCTTCTTTTAATAACATTTATTACACTTAACATGTAAAAAACGTTGATAATTCTATAAATTTTAAAGACGTTAATGGGGGGATTTAAAAATAAATGATAAGGGTGTAATAATAATTAAAAAATGTCAAAATTTTATTTTATGACATTATTTATATACATAATCATGTTTTATTTTAGTTTTATAATTATGTATCTATTTGTATTGGTAAGAAATTAATATTAATTTAATACTTTAAGAAATTACAAGAATGCCTCTTACCTCACTTATAAAATGGCACATCATATCTATTTTTTGTTACAATACATTAAGAAATATATATAGATTAAACCCAAAACCTTTACCTAATAAACATAATTATTCATGTTCCACAGGTGTTTTTATTCCCTAAAGACAAACCACAAGTCCCTTAGAAGGATATTTAAAAGAAGTCTACCGAAGATGATGTAACTCTCTTTACCACCTCTTTCAAGTATCTTTCTTCTTTTCGTTCTTATAAATATATTATACCAATCATAAAATAAAAACTCAAGTATCATAAATATACTTATATGTCATTTTAATTATGAGTAAACTATATTCTATCTCTTTTCGATCCTATGAAAATATGTATCATTGCTCGTTCATTCATACTAATTACTTTCACCATGTAATAAAGTAAGTTTTTCATCACTTATTTAAATGTATGGTTATAAATATTCAACTAATTAATATATATTATTTATTTTTAATAATAATTATTCTATCTTCTTACCTTCCAATCCATTGGAAAATGATAACATTTCTCTTACGTATGTGTGTACTCCCACCTCTACGAAGATATGTGAGTTGTTTTTATTTTCCAACATACATGGATAGTAATAAATATATATTTAATGAATATATATAATATATATGATATAAAAACTATATTATAAAGTTAAATTATTATTTATCTTCCTTTTGATAATTTTGTTGAAAAGTGGACTCTTTGTTTATGAATATTTGCAATCGACCGTCTCTATGAGTGGTGTAATTAATTCATATGCCTATATATTTTATGGATGAATATATATATATATATATATATTTAATTTATATGATATTTATATCATTAATAAAATTCTATATATGATACAACCTTGAGAAGGGCACAATTATCGAAAATTACTGAATAAAAATATATATAAAAATGAAGCAGTTAACCCCAAAAATAATGATAATAATAAAATATTATTAGAAATAGGTTATAAAATTTTATAAATTGATAATATATGATATTTTATATATGAATATTGTTTTTTATTAATTTATAACAAATATAAATTTATTATATAATATTTTAAAATAACTTATGAGGAAATTATAACTTGGGATAAGGTGTTTCTTAACTAAATTTACTTTAATTGGGTTATAATTATACTTCAATAACTTTTTCATTCCATGATTATGTGTGAAATGAAATATTAATGTATTATTTTATATTTTCACCTTTTTTTGTCGAGTTAAATGTTTTACACAGAATCACTTCTTTGATTAATTCTTGCTTCAGTGATAAGATCATTCTAACAGATTTCATCTCAATTGCCACTCCATTGAGACGTATTTTGAATAATGAACCTTTATAATTTTTGTTGATGTACATAATTACACATTTATGTATTTAAAAAGAATTCATATTTATTCATGAAGATTATTAGTTTCAGTTAAACTTACTCTTTTAAGGGGCTGTGATTTAAAAGATACTAAAGAGGTAAGATTTTATTATAGATTCTCATTTTATTTTCAGACTGATTTAATTTTCATAAAAGGAATTTTATAATATTTATTTCATAAAATACATCTATTATATTATACTATTTATATTTAATAAGATTTCATTTTTTATTCCTTGATTTAATTTCATTATAACTATATTCACTGAAGGAAATTTAAAATAAAAAAGAGAAACTTATTTATTCTTTAATATGGTATATTTTTATTCAATTTCAATATATTACAAAATTATTTTAATATAGTCCTTTTTATTTACTAAAATTATTTATCATGTAAATTTTATGTTATCTTTTACTTTTTAAAATGTTTTAAAGGAATCATTATTTCTTTATTGGTTCTTTTTTATTTCATTACTAGAACTCAGATGAAACGTTTCTTTTTAAATTTAATGACATTAATTGATTTTCCAACTACCACAAAAATTTAAATTATTTATCATCATATATAATATTTCAATAGTTTTAAAAATAAAATAATTTTATGAAAACATAATTTAAAACATTCATTCCTTTTTCTTCTACTCTTTTAAAGTAATGATTTAACAAAATAGTATACTTTCCTCATGAATTTATTAACATCTATTATCTCTTGATTAATTTCGATACATTCAATTTAATGTGATAATGTTTAATTGAACATTACATTTACCTCAATTATTCACATTCTTTGCATCATTGAGATTTCTATTTCATAATATATATAACATTGATACATATGGTTTTTTACTATGATAATTATTTGATTTACTATAGAAATATTTATATTATGTTTTCCTTATTAAATAAAAATAATTTATGATACGGAAAATTCATTATGAATTAAGTTTATCATTCAATATATGATGAATTCCCTATACATAGAGTGATGGGTGGGAATTAAAATTATATAGCCCCCTGATACATCGACATTTATCATAAATAAAATCAATTATCCAAATTAAATGTGTTTTGGTTTTTACCTACCCATAAATTAAGCTATCATAGAGAAAGTTGTTCATGGTAATAGATATCATGATATATGAGATCATGAAATCCTATATTCTGAATTTATTTCAATGAAATTTTAGTTATTATTATACATTATAATAATTCATTGATAATATCCATGGATTAATTTCATGCTCAAGTTATTGATTACATGGCATGAGTTTCTAGTTATTTAAATTTCCATATCAATTATTTATTATTTACTCAGGATAACTTCTAATGTACATAAACCTTACTAATCATTTGAGCCCAATATTTATTTTTTTCCCTTACACATGATATGAAAAATGATATTTTTAATACTATCATGGATTCATGATTGTTTATTTTAATATTTATTTTACATTTTATATGTAATTTACGTATCGTGCGTTATTCTAGTACATTATGACTACTAAATTGATCAATCCATCATGGTGATATCCCCTGTATCTTGTACTAATATAATAAAATATAAACTGAATCTGGGTTACTAGAGTTATGGTTTATATATATTAGGCCAATCTATTATAAAATAATTATATAGAAAAATATAATTATGTTAAATATATTTCAAATTTCATAGAAATTCAAAGGAATTTGTCAA
Organism: Viscum album; assembly: GCA_963277665.1. Lineage (NCBI taxonomy): Eukaryota > Viridiplantae > Streptophyta > Magnoliopsida > Santalales > Viscaceae > Viscum > Viscum album. The sequence continues at coordinate 685,591,193 of OY728137.1, read as the reverse complement.
TTTTTAGCTTTTTATTAGTGGGTTTAGAAGACCCATCTTGTAAGTGATATGTGTTAATTAATGGAACTTGTTTTTAAGTAATGATTCCCAAATTTAAGTGGATAATAAACATGAGATAATATAGGATAAAGGGTTAAATATTGAGCATATTGAAAAAATAAATATACGGAATGAAATAATTCGATTTGTGATCAAAAAAAGAGGATGGATTTTAATAAAATCGATAACACCCTCAGTATACTGGAATTTTTTTTCCTGAGAAACATTTTATGCAATCATTGTACCACAGTTACAATGTTTTCCATATATCAATTTAAATCAATATTATATAAGAATAGGGAATTCCCATGGATCAGTAGTTCACCCCTCTAAATTAATTGTTACATCTATAGATAATCATGTTAAACCATGGTACATCAATACATAATCGGTGTATTCACCTTTAGTTATCCCTTTGTGGTGAACCACATAATATTTGCATGTCCTCACTTTAATTTATATATATTTATATTACCTTTCTGTTTAAATATTTTCATTTTTTATATTTTCATTCTAAAATGAGAAGAATATCCATCATAATATAAGTAATAATTAAATTCCTTAATTTACACCTCTCTTTGGGTGTATTGGGCTTGTGGGTGCAATAAAAGGTATCTGATACACATGATTATTTTATGATGAATCTATCTCTTAGAAGGAATCTAATAAATAAAATGTACTCAATAAATAATGTGTTAGTTTTTCTGACTACTATAACTTTTATATATAAATAATAACATGAGAACCCACTTATTTTCTCGTAGACATGAATTCTTCATTGATTCACTACATGGAATTCAATTCAGTGATACTATAGGGATAAATATGACTAAATCTAATAAGAAAATGATTGGTGTAGATGTGAAGGATTAAATTTATTTATATGGAAACTTATAAAACTATATATATATATATAATTTTAAGGTATTTCACATAAAAAATGTATTGAAGAAAATGAAATACAATTTTTAAGGGGATATAAAGGTGAGAGAAACTAAATTAAAAGTTCTTTACAACAATTTTTATGATTTAAATATTACCCCATATGATAAAAGCGATTCCTTATTTATTCACCAAATTGAAGTTGTGGGATCCATCACTATTCTCAGTGATATGAGGAAATATGTAGATATTATGAAGAATACACTCAGGTGAATGGAACCTTTATACAATTACATGGTTTTAACCGTTAAAGAACATGATCATACTAACTTAAATATTTATTATTTACATGGAAAACATGAAGCTTATGAAATTAATTTTAAAATCAATAGAACTAATGGAAATTCATCAAAAATGACTACATTCAAATCCATGCAGAATATTGAAATATATTAATATGAAAACATAATTTAGATATAAATGAAAAATTCATCTCATTTTTTATAAGAATCTTCAAATGATGGAAATTTATATGGAATGGAAAATTTCAATTTTATTATTTTAATTATTGAATGGTTTGGCACATAAAATAAAAATTCCAAATGAAGGAAGGCAACAGTGATGAATATAATAGGGATTCAACACCACAATGAAGGTTCCCAAAAATATGAATCTTAAAATATATAAATTTAATATGATAGAGGTTGTAAATAAAATATCTATTGTGTAATGAAGATGATAAAGTGGAGTTATTTCTCAAAGATTGTGATGTTTAATTTATATTATATTTGGATGATTAAATGCTGGAAATGGATTAAAGAAATAAGACTGAAGTTAATAAATATTATCAACAAGAATGAGTTAATAACATTATATATGAACTCAATAGAGACCTTGGATAATTAGATACCCAATGAAATAAAAACTGAAATGATATATTTTTATAAATAACTCAATAGTATATGTTGATAAACTTCAAGAAAAAAATTAATTTATTGAGGGAATCAGAAGAAGAAGATGATGTTAATCAATATGTGATTGATTTTAATGTATAAGTTGATGTAAAATTCAAAATAATTGTGCACATTAATAACCTATAGAATTGAATAAGTAATAGAGTTTAATCTCTCCAAGAATACGTTTAATATTTACTAAATAATCTTATAGTTGGAGAAAATTTGTTTGTGAAAAAAATAAGTTATAATTCACGATATTTTCTTATTAAGAGTTTATTGAAAGGGAAAAAACATGTGTGAGGACTATTAAAACTATCATAAATGAACACAATACTAGGAATATGGAAATTTTCGGTCATAAATATGAATCTAATACATCCAAATCTCATAAAGTTACTATAAAACAATTGAAAAATTTAATGATGCTGAAAATCATCAAACACCAAGGAAAAATGAGAAATAAAGAATATTTTACCAGGGGTGGAGATATGTCGAGTGGGTGTTATGGTTTTTTCCTCTAATTGAATAAAAAATACCCACATTTCTCATACATTAGATAACCTGGTGTAATAAAAATGAAATACAAATTTGAGTTGAATCTCCAAGGGGTTGAAAAAAAATGATGAAACTATATCCTATATATCGGAATCAAAATTATTTTTATAGATATTGATATAATTTTTCTATTTCTTTCACAAGGTTATGTATGGAAAGAAACAAGAATGTTATGTATACTATATTAAAAACCAATGAATGAATATATCTAAAAAAAAAATTAAATTCCCCTGAAAAATACCTTTTATCATTTAGAGGAAGAGGATAATAATTTCAAAGCTTATAAAGAATAAAATAAGGGGATTCCATTTTCTGTCTCTCCTCAACTGAGTATTTCATGGGAGGAGGAAAATAAAAAGAGTTTTCTTAGTGATGATTTATCTTAAGGAAACCAAAAACAACAAAAATATATCGTTGATAGTGTTTGTTTTCCCATATGATTTGTAATATATATAACATCAATAATGTGATGTGAAAATTTCGTGGAACACTTAGGGTTGGTTATGATGATTAATTAAAAATAATGGGAAGTGGAAATATAAATCAAGATGAATACAAACAAAAAATAAAAATGTTCATCATTATGATGAAAAATGATTTAATATTACAAATGTAAGTCAAATCTAGGATTGTCGATTATAAATCACATTTCACAAGAAAGGTTCCACTATTAAAAGTAAAACATGAGATTATTAATTAAAGGGATGGAAAACTAAAAATAAACTGTATCATGTATTTTCCATGGAAAAAAATATTTCTTTTATTATGATGTTGGAATAGAATACAATTTGGAATCTAATTCTTGGGCACATCAATAAATAATTTTTGGAAAATATGTGACTACACGATACTATAACTCATCTTCCAAATATGAAGTGATATGAGGAGAAGACCTATAATTATTTTTGTATAATGTAAACTATTGGTCAAAGAAAAATATGACCTCAAATCTACCTAATCTTATCCACACTAATGTGTGTGGTCTCATGAATGTTTTTTGAATATATTGTGAGAAGAAATTAATTATATTCATTGGTGATTATAAAATAATGGGTTTCATCATGTTTATATATGCCAATGTAGTCATAATTGAGTATGTTATGTGATTTAGGTGGAGATATGGTCATTCAATTGGAATAATCATCAAGGATCTTAAAACATACAACAAAATGGAGTACACATCTCATGAGGTGGAAAAATACATATATATAAGTATGAAAAAATTTGTGGAGTTTCATTCGTGAGAATACCATATAAAAATGGTGTGACTGAAAGGTAAATCAAATAGTGAACACCATGGAAAAACATATCACATTGAATGTGGTATTTCTTATCATTATGGGAAAGAAGCTATCAATGTTTCTATATACACATAGAATCGGGTTTTTTCTAAGACTCAAAGAGAATATGACCCCATATAATATGTGTACTGGAATAAAATCAACACTAAAACTCTTTAATGTGTTTTGTAAGTAGAATTTATATTTGAAGAAAATGAAGGTAATCAAGGAATATATGGATATGAAACAAATTAGATGATATTTATTGGCTACTCCTTTAAGATTAAGGACTATAAACCTCTCACTTAATGGTTGAAAAAGATTTTAAATTATAGTGATGCCATGATTTTTGAAGAAAAACATGTAAATAGATCTGCAATTCCATATATGAGTGTTGTTAATGATGATGAAGAAACATCACATACAAATAAAACCATCATACATAGTCTTATATGTGAGGAATATTACATGTATTAATCAATGTATAGACGTGTTGTACAAATTATTCAATTTATGCACCCATGGAGAAGAAAATGAGTTGAGGATGAAGAAGAAAATATCAATGAGGATAAAAATACACCTACAAAAAATCAATGGATGAAAATATTAGAGAACACTTCTCTATTATCTCATGTATATATAATCTTAATTAAAATAATGGGGAAGGATAATTCATGGGTCAAGACCAAGAACGAATAGTTATATCAAATTAAGAAAAATATAACATGGGTTTTTATGGATACAATACAACATATCAATGACCAAGGATATAATGGGCATTTATAAATAATCAAAATAAGAAAGGAAAGGTTATCAGAAGAAAATAATTCTATGGAAAAAGATGAATGTATAAGTGTACGGAGTTTATGTGCAAGTATATTTCACACTGATCGAAATAATAGAGTGAATAATACTTTTCCATAGTGTAAATTTATAAAATAATTCCAAAATATACAAAATTGAAGTCAATATAACATTCATAAATAGAATTATCGAAGAAGATATTTGCGGTGAAAACCAACCATTTTTATTATTGGTGATAATGAATAAAATGTATATATATTGAATATAGAATTGCGGAACTTAAAAAAATATCCTCTAGACTGATATTCTCAGCTAGATGTTTTCATATAGTATTTGTAATTTAAAAGAGGATGATTAGATTATAATATCTCTGTAAATTCAACCATAGAATAAAAATTCATCATGATCATCTATGATTATAACTTCATATTTAGAGGAATCAAGAAGTATATATTGTAATAGTGCACAAAAATGATGATATTAGAGTTTTAAATGTTTATCATCTTGGATATCACATTTTTTACCATGTTATAAATTATTCAGAATGATTGTGACAATTTTTATTCACACGAAAAAATATGATAATGAGATGCAAGAGAAGTTCGAGATACCTGAATGAAATATTTTTGAACACCGAGAATCGGTTCAACTGATCTAAGAAAACATTAAAAAATGAATATCCTTGAAAAAATTATTATCGGAGGATGATTGGAATCTTTTTTTAGCTGATACAAATAAAACATGATATATTATATGTAATGTGATTAGATTCACACTATCAAATCTTACCTTCGAAGGAACATCTCATGGTGGTGAAATAGTTCATGAGGTATTTTAATGGAACAATAGATTATAATATAGTTTAATTTTTTGAAATTGTTAGATAATTATATCCCAAATCTTATGATGAATAATCTAGAGATATATTGGATATAAAATATATAAGTGGATGAGCCTTCATTATTGAAGGAATTTGCATTGAATGGATACAAAAAGAAACATAACACCTCCCTATGTACAATTGAAATTACATACATTTATGACATAAAAAATTTACTCAACTCAAATTCATGAAACAACTACTAGAGGATCTTAGAGGATAGGTGAAAGTACCCATAGATATAAATTGTGGAAACCAATATCATAGAGAGATGAAAAATAATCTGGTAAAACATTCATCAACAAAACATATTTAAATGATGTACTACTTTATTAAAGAATAGGTATATTAAGTCATTATCAAATCGTAGAAAGTCGGTTTAAATCATATAGTAAAAAATATCATTATAAATTAGTTGTCCACATACTGATTTGAAAATAATCATTTTAACTTTGGGGGTCCAAACACCCCCTAATCTTGAGGAGGTTCAGAATGTCCCCTTTACTATAATATATAATGATATATCTAGAAATTATGTTATCATATAGAAAAAAAATTATTATGTTTGATTCAAAGACATAAAGAGACACAATCCTAAGGATTTTAGAATCTAAGTGATGAATAATATGATATTTCTGGTCTTTATTTGGACAATTCCTAATTTTTATTTTTCCTGCACTCATCATTGACTCACATAGGCATATATAAAATTTGAAAATAAATTTAATTAGTTACTGGTGTTTTAGAAGTTTCAAGGAATACATAAAATTTTATATCAATGGGAGAGATATCTTAATTAGACTAGATAATGAAAATTCCTTGATTTTGGTCGATATTAATTATAATATAACATATACAATTGATATAACAATATAAAGGGGGAGAATATTGAAAACTTTTGGGTATCATATTAATTTTTTAATAATTTAGAGTTAATTGGAAGCTCATATGAATAATATTAGACTATGTTGATTTTTTTATATTCTAAAAATAGAAGGGCACTCTATGATCTTATTTTTTATTCCATTATTAGTGGAGTTAAAAAAATGGAAAATTACATCCATATGGTTAATGGGTTTATATCATAAGGACAAAAAACAACTTAAAAAGGTTTCATAAAAATACAATATATATATATGTTCATGCTATAAATTGATACTTAGAATAGTTGCATTCATAAATTTGTATAATTAATAGACATATAATTTTCTAGTTTAATTTATAATTTTTGGATACACCGCAACTTAATGCATCACGCTACAAATGTAGTTTTTCTAAGATTCCTAAACATTGTGACTTCATTCATAATTACATAAATGTTATTTTTGTATGTTTTTTGAAACATGATTGATAATTTTTTAAGTATATAATATATTTTAATTTTACAAATATAGATATTATGGGATGTTTTGGGATTGAATTGACCATGTAATAAAGCTATTTAGATGATCTTTAGTTATATTTTTTTCTTCTACACACGATAACACATCTGGTCCCACCCTAAGGGTTGTTTGAGCAGAATCAACTAATTCAAGAATTTAATGCTTGTTCCATCATAATGAAGTCATGTCATAATGGTTTATTGTTGTATTTCATTGATTCTAAATATATGGTACTCACACCATGAAGCAAAGGAATGTTTTGTGACTATCTCAATAATCAAATGTATTGCAAGACCAGCACTACAATATTCACAGAAATTAAGATATGAGTTAATGTAGATTTTATATATTCGGTTTTGGAATTATAATTCATCATGATAATAGAGATCATGTTATGATGAGTTTGTTTTTAACATGGTCAAAACCATGATCTAGTATGTCGAAACACAATCAGATAATTAAAAACAGAATCCCACGAGATCAAATCTATTTCATATTTTGTAAATATATAAGAGACATAGTTTATTTATTAGAAATTTAATATATGGTTTTGAAGACCCATTAAGTGGGAGAAAAGTGGAAATTCCTAGAACTTATTTTTATCTTATTATTATCTAATTTAAGAAGAAAATATATAGGATAGAATGTATTAAAATGATGAAAATATTACAAATAGGAAAAACATAGAATATATAGTTGGAAATAATTTCACTAAATTTCAGGATGTGAAGAAGGAGTTTAAGCATATTGACAACACCCAAAATGGACTCATGTTTCAATTTCATAAGAATATTTACAATTCCATTGATTTACATACCTCAAAGTAGTGTTAAATGAAATAATAAGTGGGGGTTCCCCTAAATTGGTATTGAACCCTTAAAAAACAATTTTATCATCTAAAGAGAGTAGTGATAACCATTGGTATATCGACACAATATCTATGTATGTTACTTGGACTACTCCATTGTGGGAAAAAAGTAAAAAAAATTGTCCATAGTTTATTTGCAATGTTTTTATATAACATAAGTGTTTACTATTTCACATGTTTTCATTTTTATTTATTACATGAGAAAAATATCACTTATGAAGTAAAAAATGAATTGAACAACCTAACTCAACCCCATCATATGGTTTATTGGTGTTTTTAGTGAAATAAAAACTTGAAAACCCCATTATAGGACAACATGTTCATTTTTTATTAACCTCTCTTCATCACATCATAACCATCAATATTGTTTCTTACCAGTACAAGTTTCACCTTTTTAGAAAGTGACATTTTTTGTTTTTAGTGAAAAATTCCATCACCCTCTTAGTGGTGATAAACTCTCCCTTAGTATGGTCTTGTAGTATCATAGAATCTGTGAAATAGTTCTAGGTGATATTCTTATAGATACTATTTTTCTTTCAATTTCTTATATCTTTGATAGATGATATCCATCGAGTCTATGAATATCATAAATAATAAGAGAGTTATTATTTTTGATGTAAAATACCATCTACCGAGAGAGAGAATGGTTCCATATATTCTCTCACATAACGTGGATGTTCTTGATATCATTGAGAACATTTTTATACTTCTTAATGATATAATTTTATATTGTCAACTAGAGATAATTAATATATAAGTTGATGGGAAAGCACATAATGTGTTACTCTCATCACTCTTAGATAAATAGTTTGCATGATTTTTGGGAATTACTACAATAAATAGAATTTGTAATAAGTTTCATGATGTCTAAGAAGGATATAAAAAGGTGATATATTCCTAGTTACAAACCTTATGATCTTAGTTCAATGATATCTAAATTATAAAAGAAAAATAAGTGGATAAATTCACCAATTGAGTAAAAACAATTTAATCTCAATTTCAGGATAAGGTAAAAATCTATAATATACTAGAATTGTAATATGGCTATTAGAATCATACAAGATTAATTTTTTAAAAATATTTTATCCCTTTAGAATAAATAAATGGATGAATGTAAAATTAAAAAACTCAATTTTATCTCTTAGTAGATGATTAGTGGGAAAACCATAAATAGAAAAGGTTAAATAGAAAAATATTATGTATTAAATACCCTTAAAATATATAATAATGTGGAATCAAAAAATTATCACGAAGAATAACCTTATATTGAATATAATGCCTTGTCAATTTATAGAATTTATTTATTTATTTTATAAAGTTGTGGTGTGAGGTGATGGTTAATATAGAGGCAAACTTCATTTTAAGTAATAAATTGATGGAAATATTCTCCACTTTTCTAGAGATTATCCTAAGGATAAATATGGATATAGAAAGTATAATCAATAAAAAATATCAACTCAGTGGAAACAGGTGTTTAGCCAATGTAATAATAGAATATTTTTAATAGGTATTAAAAATAAAATTCAATAATGAAGTTTTTTTATCACATAATGAAGTCACATATTGTTATATTGAAAGTGAATGTTAAAAATATTAATCTAGGAATGAGGGAGAAAATGATATAAACATATCAGAATCACCTATGGATCACATCAGTGGATAAGAAGAGTAAGGGAGAAGTTAAGAAGAGAGAATCGAGGAATATAAACAATAACAGTTTAACGAAGAGTGGATCTCATGGTGTTATTATACAAAAAATAGAAAAAATTTATTACATAATAATGTTTTGAATATAGAAAAAAATTCATGAATGAAATCCACTAGAAATTCAAATGACAATGAAATTATAAGGATGGAAACTGATTTTAGAATAAATATATGAAATCGTAATACAATTATTAATAAATGAGATAAAATGAATGTAACATACATGAAAATATTATTTCCAATATTGATGAAGTGAGTAGACTTGAGGTAAATCTAGTATAAGATAGAAATTCATTAAGAAATACTATATTTGGGGAGTTCAAAAATTTAGTGAAAAAAGTCCATGGAACCTCTAAAATAGTGTAAAAGATAATTTTTCTACTAATCCACTCGATGATTATCTTATTATACCAAAAATATTGTTTTTCACACATCTAATTTTAATTCTCATGGTGGAAGAAACAACAATGGAAAGGAAAAGGTCATTAAATCACATAAAATGAAATTACACCCACTGTTAAGTCTTTTTATATGGTATGAGATTCTATGGAAACTGGGTATAAAATGAATATAATTTGAAGACCAATAATAAGGGAATGAGCAAGGTAAAATAAATTTCACTTAAGAATAAAAATATTGTAAAAAAATATTAGATATAAAATCAAAAGGAACAAAAAGTTAATTTTGAATAACTAATTTTCTATATGAGGAGATTATACTATGAACGAATTTGTTAGTTTTGTAGAGTATATAGACTCAAAAAATATTTTTTCTAGTATAATCTCCATATCCTATAAATGAAAAGTTGTGTTGAATCAATGATGGAAAATATGATGTGTATAATGGATATAAAAGACAACATCAAAAGAAATGTTATAATTATAAAATTATTTTGATTCTATTATTAGAATTTTGATAATTCTAATTAACTTAGAAAAAATTACAAAAGCTAATTCACCATGCTACTAATGTAGTTGAAAAAAACTAATGTTCCAAATATATTAATAAAATAGTCAATTAAGTTCATTGAAAGGTTGTATGGGCGGCCTATAATGCTATAACATTAGAAACACCACTGATCATCAAGTGTGTTTACTCATCGCACATGGAAAGAAATAAAAATATTTTGAAATACATCAAATGGTTTGATGGTTTTTTATAACTTTAATAAACAATAGATCAATCATTATTTAATGTGTTTGATACACTAGGATTGGTAAAACAAAATCCAGTCATTTTCACATTGTTGATGGGTTGAGGCATAATCTTCATAGTGTTTCTAAATTTTTTAATAACTTGAATGAGGTTATCTTTAATAATAATTAGTCTGGTATAACAATATTGTATAATGGTAAAATTAAATTGAAGGGATAACAAAACATTAGAAAATATTTTTATATTTATAAAGACAAAAATTCACGTTTCTTCAGTAGAAAGGGTTAAAGTTGTCTATGGAATAGAATATTTTACATTTAGGGTAGAATAATATGTCAAATACAATCAATAATGATACTGTGTGAAATATTCTATATATAAAACATAAAATACTCAAAACATGTATTACATTTCACAAGGTAATAATAGTAATAAATGTTCACAAATTAGTGGAAATTGAAACATGGAAAGCTTTTGAGTTAGTTCACTCAGATGTGTGTGGACAAATGAACTCAAATTCAACCATTAGAGATAATTATTTCATGAATTGTTTTTAATGATTTTACACATATGAATTATTTGCATTGTATATCATGTAAATCACATGATTTTGAATAATTTAACACTTTTAAAACAATATTTAAAATTAAATAGGGAATTATATTAAAAAATATAATCCTATAATGGAATCAAATAAAAGAATCAAGAGTTTGATTCATATCTTAGGACACATGATAGAATACATGAATATAAAAATGAATACACACAAAAAAAAATATAGTTTTTAAGAGGAATAATCTAAACAAGGTGGATTTAGAAAGATCAATGAATTTAGATCACAAAACATTGAAATAATTTTGGAGAGAACCCATGATAATTGATATCTATATTTGATAGTTTTTAATTAAACGAAATTATATTTAAAAACTATATGAGTTATAGTATAAAAAAAGAAAATTCTTGAATAACATGATGTTGTTTAGTAGAAAAAGCTTTATCACGATTAAAGGAAAAAATTAGGGAATGTCTTGGAGAGGGAAGATGATGGTGTATTTCTTAGGCATACACCTATTGGAAAAATATCATAGTACAAAAATAAAAAAATTTAAAGGATTATAGATATCTTTGATCTGATTGTCTTTAAAAATATAATACCCTCTCAAATATCCTTACTCATTTAATATGCCATGGGATAATCACTGGTAGAGAGAATTGGACAACATGAGGAGATTCTAGATATATGAGCTAATTTCATAGTTATCAATAGGATTATGAAAATTCTAGTTCTAAGGAAGGATTAGATAATTAATGTTCAAATTTATAAATTCCTGGGAAACATGCTAATGATTAATGTATTCCTTGATATAATAGTATGGTATTAAAACCCAATGAATCCTAAGAAACCCAAATCATACAAACCTATATTCATTGGCTGAATTAAAAAAATTTATTTACACTTATAATATGAGTACGGTATTTTCAGGATTGATGATGGTGGTTTTAGTCATTTTAGCCTAGTCAATAATTTATTTACCTATGTATGAAATATAGTGTTCATACTACAGTCGATCTCTCAAGGAGGCCTCTTACATGCACCATCTTTCTATCATCACTATATTTTTATAACTACTATAATACTATTAAATTAATATAGATTTATTGGATTTCAAATTGATGAAATATAAATACAATAAAAATATCTAAATGAAATAAAATAAAATAAAATATAAAAGGAAAAGACATAAAGGGGTTAGTGTAAGAAAACTTTTGTTTTCGGGGTTTCATAGTGGTGTTATCATTGTTACTCAAAATATTTCCTTATTATTTTATTCAACATAGAGTTCTAGGAATTTCACAACACACCCACTCATTTTAAGGCTATTATGATACACAAAAACAATTTCATGTAGTTATAATATCATTCACATTAATACCTAATACACACCCTTCCATTTTACTGACTCATATATCAACGGGAAAGAAAATGAGTGAATGAGGTGTAGGAAATCAGAAGTAGAGAAATTTGGGCGACCACTCACCACAATAATTTTAACCACTATTGGAATCTTATAATAAAATTTTAGAAATTATTAAATCTTATGAAAATAAAATAACACCAATTCCCCCCCTCGAACAATAGATAGGATTAGTTATATATAAATATTGAGTAAAAAAAGCATAGTGGAAGAAAAAAAAACAAATAGAATAAGGAAAGAATTCATAGAATAAGAATCAATATAAACTAATATATATTTAAAAAACACAATTACAAAACAAAAATCGAACTTTCCCCTTGAAATGGATATATTATTAAATGGGATAAGAGATACATATTAATAGGGATAAGGGGTGAAGGAATTCACTCCAACAGTATTATCCAAATGTTTCAAAGTATATGTCACATTAAATGGACATGTTTATAACTTGTTTCTTCATGAAATTTATTTCATAATATCTTCTTCGTTTGAATTAAATGTTTTATTTTTATTTTCCTCTATATGTAAGACATTTGGCCTATTTACTCTGAGAAATTTATTCTATCCATGTGACTTTTCATATTCCAGATCTCCAAATTACCATACTTTAGGACCATAAAAATACCGGATAAATTTGTTACATCCTCAATAAATTTTTTTTCCATAATTTTTTTATCATCCCTAAGAAAACATTCAGAAATTTGGGACATGTTGTTCATATGTTATGAATTAATTAATGAATGTAACCATTTTTGGATTATGAGACATTTCAAATTTAAGTTGTTGGAACTATCTAAAGAATGCCTTAATGAGAGTATTTTGACTTGAAACACATCAAGGATATGACTAATTGAATCATATTTAATCTCCATAAATAATCAATTCATTTTTACATGTTTATCAATTCCTCAATTATGTAGGTGGGGTTTGCTCTGCTGGACAGAACAGTTTTCCACGAAGAATGATTTATTTGGGCCTATAGATGTCTAAATCCAGACATGGCGTAGTTGAAAAATACGTATCCAATGAGCATAGGTATCCTAAAAAAAGTATCACTCAATTTGGATCAATGTTGAAAAGGACAGTTTCAAAATACATAAGTGATTAAAAATAGGTAAAACTCTATAATTATCCATTTTTTTTCTTTTACGCTCAAAATACCACTAAAACCTAAAACCATGACATTTACCTATAAAATAGAACTATAATGGGATTATAATCATTGAATTATAGAATAAATTATATAAAAATTATAGATTTATCACTCCACCACAATTAATAATTTCAATCCCGGGAAGTCATCATATGTTCCTCCTCCAACGGAACGAAGGCCTTCAATTTTTTTTATTATATGATAAAGCCCCCTTTTAAGGGATTACGGGGGTGGAAACCCAAAGACATCATGGACATAGGGAAATCACACTCGAAGGATTGAAAGAGTAAAACCAGAATGACAACACTAAACTTCTATTCCCTAACATTTGATCATGAAGAGGCTCTCCACCATTGCAAGGCTAATCAGCAAGAAATTGTACTATGTCAAACCACATGCTCGTTCTGATGTCTGACGACATACCCTCTCATAAAACCAAATAAAAAAAACTTAGTAAAGATGAAGCTCCATATCTAGAACCTCTTCTGAAGTCTATTTATGATGTCATCCAGATCACAAATTTCCAAATATATAACAAAATACTATTCAAGAAAACAGAACCACCATGTTGTGACCCTGAAACCCAAGGTCACAAGGGACCATTCCACCAATTCAAACTATACAACTCCGAGTGTGATTAAATTCAAAGTTATGAACATACTTTTACGTTGTATGTATCACTATAATCTTTTGACAATTCTCATTTCTGCACAGCATGAAACATGAAAATGAATTTAGTTATGAAGTCTTTTTAGAAGTAAATTCTATGGGTTAGGGTTGTTGAGAAAATTATTGAAAAAATTTAAGGCCACAAAGATGAAGTTTAACTCTAGAGTACAGTGCATGAATAGTTAAGTGAAACAAAGAATTAACCTCTATCAAATCCCCTTGATAATGTGAAACAAAACACCACCCATTTTTTTTAACATGTGACATGATCCAATCAATGATTATAAATAATGATATCATCCAATTTCTTCCCTTTTCTATTTTTTTCAAGATTTTGAAAGGCATAATTTTGTTATTTTTTAAATAGAGGGTGACATGAAAGTTGAATACAATGAATGAATTACAATCCTGACCCTAATTTAAGAGAGGTAAATGAGTCATAAAAAATGTACAATGAGGATTTCGATCTCATCCCCATTTTTTTCCATTTTTTTATTCTCAAGGAGAACTAGATGAAACAAAGGATCAATAATGAAATGATAAATCATGCATAATTATATCATTCTACACTGCTTAAAATGTTGACACACACCTCACATCACCAAAAAATGAAACACATCCCAAAAAATTCCAATTTAAAGCCATTCTACAACACATAAACTTGAAATATCCATGAAAAAATACCAAGATTGTGGGTAGGTAATGAATAACCAGCTTGTAATATAGCTTAAACATATAAAGAAATTTATGGAATCTAAGGGATAATAAATGATATATGTAGTGGTGGGTCTCAGGATAAAATTTTGATCAACAAAGATATACCTAAATAATATCAAAAACATTACATGAAATCCAATGCTCTGAAAGAGAGAACTCACAAATTATTGTTATCATATAAAATCCAAATTTCCATCAAGAAAGTGTGAGTATTAAAAAGAATATATCAAAATGATTTAGAATACCTCACAAGGCTGAGAAAATATTTTGAGTCAGTGTTTCATGGGCATGGATTTTAGAAATCATTTAAACTCCTAAAAATGATTGAAAATCCAAATCAAGGAAATTTTATTTGACATCAATAATAATATATAATACATTCATTCAAACATTATTTTATTTTTCTCAAAATTCAATTTATTTGAAAATAATGACCAGAACATCCATTGAAACTTAAGGTCCATAAAAGTGAAAAAATAGAGAAACCGAAATAATAACTAATAGGTCGACACTCCCCCAAAATGTAAATTTGACTACCCCTAATTTCAGAAGAATAAAAAAAATGAAAGAAAAACTAAAGAGAAATAAAGATACAACCTGACATTATTTTTTTTAGTATGAGCCTTAAGTTAAGATCCCCGCAATTCAAACATCATTTTTGAAATCCAATAAATAATTAAATGAATAAAAAATAAAAATAAGTAAGATGAAGGGAAAACTTTGATAGAATATGGTTTGGACCCCCATGTGGGACCATTATTTTACTTTCCCTAGTAAGGTAGTTGCAGTAGTTTAGTCCCAATTTGAAGGTGGACGTGGTTTATTACTTATACACTGTCAAATTTTATTTTTACCAACATCAATTAGTATGTAATGGGAGTGGGAACCCCCATATAAAATAAAAATATTCCCAAACCCCATAATATATGGAAAATAATTTTTGAGGTGTGTGGGTGAGGGGGGAATAGGGATGCTCCCTGTTTAGATTATTTAGACGAGAGATGCTAAATGGTGTTGAAGGTAGAATAATTGGGTGTTTATTATCATTTAGTTCAGGTTTATAAAATGGTTTCTTTGGTATTCTATCTTTGGTTCCATCATACTCATTTTCATAGGTGAATAACTCCACTGTCTCCACCATCTTCTCCTCAACACAAGTAACTTCTTCATCTTCTTTATCCATGTCCTATTGTAATGGTACAGAATCTAAAAAATCAACATATGGATTATTATTATTCAATTCATAATTAATAATATTTTAACGATAAGAATACATATAAATTAAATCTCCCACAAAAAAGTTTAGTTTTAGACACATTTTCTTCCCGCAAGGCGGCTTGGAATGCAATTGTCAGATGTGGAAGTGGATCTTCACATTTGGATTCATCCTCAACAATTCATTCATCAAATACAGGTGGAATATGCATTTAAATATCTAATTGTTTTATTCATATCCCATCATTACAATGTACTTTAACTTCTTCAACTTCAACATCTAGCAATGCTTCTAGTTTTTTTTCTTTTTCAAGAATTTTGGAATTCTATTGAAGCATTATGACATTTTGTTCCCTTTTGTTGTGCATTTTCATGTATTTGAATCTTCAATATCTCTTCCCTTATAGGATCACCACTAAATTTTTCCACATTCTAATAAATATAGTAATCCCAAAAAACAATTAATCTTGGCTGAATAAAAGAAATATTTATAATGAAATTATATTTTTAACATTATAAATTTTTTGATTTTTTGTTTGTTTTTAAAAACAATAGTGTGCGTAAGTTCTTGGCCTCCCCAAAAATAGCACCAAATTTATTTTATTGGTTTTATTAATTTTATCCTAGTCAATAATTTTTTTATCTATGTTTGATACATAGTTTTCACACTAAGGTTTATCACTTGAGGAGGCCACATACATGCACCATTTGTTTTGTCGCTATTATTTTATAATTGATATAATAATATTAAACAAATATAGATTGAGGGGATATTAAATTAATTAAATATAAATAAAATAAAAATATATAATAAAAATAAAATAAAAAAAAGAAATAAAAGGATGAAAATAAATAAAGAGGTTAGTGGAAGAAAACTATTATCTCAGGTTTTCATGGTGGTGTTATCATTATTATTAAAAATATTTCCTCATTATTTTATTCGATGTTGAGATCTAGAAATGTCAATATACACCCTATAATTTTAATTTTTTTCCTACACTATGAAATTTTATGTTGTATTTATCTATTTCACATCATTACCTAAGCCAAACTCTACCGCTTGAATGAGGCTGATATCAACGGCAAAGAAAATGTTTGAATTAGGAGAAAGAAATCAATAGTAGTGAAAGTTGGGAGACTTCTCACCACAATAAATTTAACCAAAAATAAGATACTATAGAAAAATATGAGAAATAATTAATTCTCAAGAAACTTAAATACCACCACTTCACCCCTTGAACAACAGCAAGGGTTAGTTATCCAAAAAACATTGAGTAAAAAGAAGCATGATAGGAGAAACAAAAAATTAAAAATAAATGGAAGAAGGATAAAATGCATAGAAAAAAGACCAATATAAAATAATATATTTTAAAATTAAAAGAAAAATTAAAGAAATATAACTCAAACATTTCCCCTTAAGATTGATATATTATGAAATAGGATATGATATTCATATTTATACGGAGAGGGGGTGGAAGAATTCAGTCCAAAAAAATTATCCCAATGTTTTCATCAGGATATGAAATTAAGTTTCTGAATTTCTAACATGTGTATTCATTTAATTTTTTCCTAAATGTCTCATTATTTCACACTCAATATTTAAGATTTATTAGCCACTAGATGATGGAGTTATGGCTGATTTACTCTGAGATATTAATTTTGACTATGTACCTCATCATATTCCATATATCAACATTTCCATGCCATTATGCCCTTGTAACAGGTCAATACACACGTTTCATCCTTTATAATAGTTGTTTAATAATTTATTGACCATAAATCTAAAATTTTTTATACATTTTGGATGTGTGGTTCATATGATATGAATTAATTACTGAATAGAGTAGTTTCTTCCGGATGAGACCTTTCATATTTCACATGTTGGAACCGTCCAAAGAATGAATTATTGTGAGTATTCTTACTTGATACTCCTGATGGACATGACTAATTGAATAATATTTCATCTCCATTGATAAAAAATGAATTTGGACACATTTATCATGATTTATACCACAATTCCAGTTGTGGGGTCCACTCTACTGGACAAAAAACCTTTTTAAAAAGGAATGATTTATTTGGGCCTATAGATGTCCGAATCAAGGATTGAACAAGTTGAAAAATATGTATCCAATGAAAATGGTTATGGTAAAAATATTAATCACTTGATTTGGATCAATATTGGAAAATATATGCTCGAAATATAGAAGTTATTGAAAACAATTAAAATTCCAGAATTGACCATTTTTTCATTTATGCTCAAAATTCCACTAAAACCTTCAAACATGAAAATTACCCATAAAATAACACTATGGTGGGATTATAAACATTTAATTACAGAATATATTATATGAAAATGTTAGCTTTATCACTCCACCACACTTAAGCATTGAACTCTCGAGAAATTGTCATATATTCAAATCAAAATCCACACAACAATCACGATTGAGAAAACATCAATGATATTTTCCAAAATATAATTTCATTATACATATTATAAAAAAATTCCTCTCCTTTTATTATTCCTCATGTTTAATTTTTTTAAACTCATAATTTCATCCATGTCTCAATCACACCCAACCTCATATTGAAATTTCTCTCACACTTCAATAAAGAGAAAATAAACCATGAGTTATTATTATACTTGGAATTTGTATGTATCACCATATTACTGTGAAAATTATCATTTATCCACAACATAAAACATGAAAATTAATTTAATAATGGGGAAATTTTCAAGGAAAATTTCGTGGATTAAGGTTGGTGGGAAAATTATTGAAATAATTTAAACCCAAAAAGAGGAGGTTTGAATCTTGAGTACAATACATGAATAATCAAGTGAAAACTAGAATGAACCTTTCTAAAATACCCTGGATAATGTGAAACACAACACCACCCACTTTTTTTGTGACTTGGGACATGAGCCAATTAGTGATCGTAAATAATTATATCATTCAAGATGCCCTATTGTTTTGATTGTTTTGCAATGATCCTAAAAGTCATAACTTTATTATTTTTTCATAATATAGGATGAGAGGACAATTGAATAAAATAAATGTATAATAATCATGATATTTATCTAATATAGGGACTTGGTTTATAAAATAATGCATAATTATGAATTAAATCTCATCTTCATTTTTTCAATTTTTTTTATTTTGAAGTAGAACATGATCAAACAAATGAAGCATAATGAAATGATGACTCGTGATGAATTTTATAATTCTATACAACACAAAATGTTAACACACACCTCACATAAACCAAAAACTAAAAAAATACTAATTATCACACATAAAAATTTCTGTCCCCCACACATAAACATGAAATATCCATGCAATAATACCAAGAGTGCGAGTAGGGAATGAAAAATCTATTGTAATGTGGTTTAAACCTATAAGGTAATTCATGGAATATATGGGATAATGAAGGATATATGTAAGGGTTTCTCAAGATATAATGTGGATATCCAAAGAGATTCCTCAATCATATAAAAAATCGATGAAATACAAATCTTTGAAATAGAAAACTCACAAATTCTATTTCTCACACAACATCCATGTTTCTCTCCAGAAAGTGTTGTTATTATGAAGAATATATCAAAGTGATTCAAAATACCTCACAGGAATGTGAAAATATTTTGAGTCAGTGTTTCATGGGAATGGATTTCATAAATTAGTTAAACACATAAAAATGATTAAAAACATAATTCAAGTAACAAGTTTTTACATAAATAGTCATTTCAAATCCATTATTTAAAAAAATCAATTTTTTTAAAATCAATTGATATGTGAAAAATGATTAGGATTTCCATTGAAACTCAAGTTTTTAAAAAAGTGAAAAATAAATAAAGAAGAACATGATAACAACTAATATGTTAAACCACCCCCACACATAAATTTAACTTCCACTCATTTCAGTATAATAAAACAATATGGGTAGAGATACTAAATAGAAAAAAAATATACAACAGAAAAATATTTTTTTCAATAAAATACTTGATTAAAGCTCTTGTATACTAAATTTTTTTCATTAAAGGAATGAAATAATGAAATTGTTAAGAAAAAAAAGATTAAAAAAGGGGTAGGGAAAAGGTGGATAAAACATGGATTGGACCCCCCCTTGCAAGTGCTAGGATTTTACTACCCCTAGTCAGGCAGTTGCAGCTATTTAACCCTAATCTCCAGGTGGATTGGGTTTATTGCTTCGAAACCACCAATTTTTATTTTTAAAAACATCCATTAGTATATGAGAGGAGTGGGAACCCCAATTGAAAATTAAAATAATCCCAACCCCAGAATATATAGAAAAGAATATTTTAGGTGTAATTAGAGAGGGAAAAGAAAATAGGGGTGCTCCCTGTTTAGATCAGCCAGGGGAGTAGTGTCTAATAATGTTGGAGATAGAGGAATTGGGTTTTTATTCTAATCTAGTTCAGGTTCGAAAAAATGTTCATTGGGGATTATTTCTTTTCATTTGTCATCCTTATTTGAACAGGTGAATAACTCGACTGTCTCTTCCATATTCTCCTCAAGATAAGTAACTTTCTCATCTTATTTATCCAAGTATAGAAGCAATGGTACTGAATCATAAAAATAAATTGAAGGGAGATTTTTTTAATTAATAATTAATAATATTTTAATTAAAATAATGCATATAAATTAAATCTTCCCTAAAATTTTTAGTTCGGGACTTCTTTTCTTCAAGAAAGGTAACTAGTATTGAATTTGTTAGAAAGGGAAGTGAATCATAACATTTGGTTTCATCCTCAAAAATTTGTTCTTAAAATTTTGCTAAAATAAGAATTTCAATCCCTTCATATTGTCTTAATTTTATTTTCAATACATAGGACTTTAGAATATTCTACTTCAGTGGCCAACAATGCAACTATTTTTCTTATTTTTTCTAGAATTTTGGAATTATCTTGAAGCATTACGACATTTTGTTCCATTTGTCGTTCATCTTCAAGCATCTGAATCATCAAAATCTCTTCCCACTATAATTATCATAAAAGTTTTCAAAATTCCAATAATTATATTAATCACCATAAAAATCCATCTTGGCTGAAGAAAATGAAGATATGTAATGATATTTTATGTTTTTGAATTATTTCAATTTAATTGGTTTTTTTGAAAAATAATGTTTCTAAGAGCTTGGAAATCCCCAAAATAGTGACAAATTGAATATATTTGTCTTAATAGTATTATCCTAGTTAATAATTTTTTTACCTATGTATGAAATATAGTGTTCACACCAGGGTCGATCTCTTTAGGAGGCCACTTATACACACTGTCTTCATATTGACACTATTATTTTATAACTAAGACAATACTATTAAAGAAATATAGTTTGAGATGATTTTAAATTATTGAAATATAAATATAATAAAAATATATAAATAAAATAAAATAAAATACAAAAAATAAATTTATGAAAATACACAAATTGGTTATTGGAAGAAAACTGTTGTCCTCGGGGTTTTATGGTGGTGTTATCATTATTATTCAAAAATATTTCTTCATAATTTTTTTTCAATGTAGAATATATAGAATGTTCACTATACACCCTATCATTTTAATTTTCTTATCCAACAATTATATATTTTCATTTAGGATTAATCGCTTCCACATCAATACCTAATCCAAACTTCATTAATTGAATAACTCAGATATCAACGTGATGGAAAATGAGTGAATAAGGGGAAGAATACAATAGTAGAGAAAGTGGGGAGACCGCTCACCATAATAATTTTAATTACTAAATAACTATTTAATAGAATATTATAAATAATTAATTATTAGGAATCTCAAATACCACCTCTTCCCCATCAAACAATGGTAAGGGTTAGTTCTCCACAAACATTGAGTAAAAAAAACACAATGAGATAAATACAAAATTAGAAATAAATAGAAGAAGGAAAGAATGCACAGAAGAAGAATCAATCTAAACTAATATATATTCAAAATAAAATAACAATTATATAACCAAAACTCAATCTTTCCCCCTTGAAATGGATATATTTTTAAATGGGATAAGAGATACATATTTATAGGGAGAGGGGTTTAAGGAATTCACTCCAAAAGTAT
Organism: Viscum album; assembly: GCA_963277665.1. Classification (NCBI taxonomy): domain Eukaryota; kingdom Viridiplantae; phylum Streptophyta; class Magnoliopsida; order Santalales; family Viscaceae; genus Viscum; species Viscum album. Next base: position 685,568,872 of record OY728137.1, on the reverse strand, counting down.
TATACAAATTTTTTCTCGTGTATTTGACATTAAATGGATTAATTTGTAATAGAAGTATTCATGATTGTTTTTTAATAATGTCACCTATTTTGACACTCAAAATTTGATCTTTATTTTCTAAAAAATATTGGAGTTATGGCTGATTTTCTCTGAGGAATGAATTCTGTCTATGTGCTCTTTCATATTGCATATCTCTACATTTCAATGACATTATGACCTTGAAACCAATTGATACACCCATTACATCATTAATAACAGTTTTTACATAATTAATTTCATGACCCAAAAAATTTTCATACATTTTGGACGTGTGTTTCATATGTTATGTTTTAATTATTTAATGGAACCATTTTTCTCAGATGAGACAAATAATATTTTACATGTTGGATCCATACAAAGAATGCCTTAATGAGAGTATTTTTACTTGAAAATAATAAAGGATGCACCTAATTGAATAATATTTCATCTACATCCATAAAAAATGCATTTAGAAATGTTTATTCTGATGTATGCCTCAGTTATGAAGGTAGGGTCCACTCTGCTAGACAGAACACCTTTCAACAAAGAATGATTTATTTGGGCCTATAGATATCTGAATAAAATATTAGACTATTTGAAACATATGTATCCAATTAAAATGGGTATTTTTAAAAAATAATACCTTAATTTAAGTAAATATTGATAAATATATCCTCGAAATACAGAAGTTATTGTAAATAGTTAAAATCTAGAATTGGCCATTTTTTGTATTTATGCCAAAAATACCAATAAAAATTAAAAACGTGATAGTTATCCATAAAATAACACTATAGTGGGATTATAAACATTAAATTACAAAATAAATAATATGAAAATGTTATATTTATAATTGAACCACACTTAATCATAGCACTTTTAGTCAGTAGTCATATATTAAAATCAAAATCCTCAAAATAATAAAAAATGAGAAAACAAATACGATATTTTCCAAACTAGAATTCCATAATTTCTCTTATAGGAAAGAAACCCTTTAATTTTTTTCATAATATTTAAAATCTTTCAACCTCATAAATATATCAATGGATTAATCGAAAGCTACATCACATTGAAATTTATGTCATTATTTAATCAAGAGAAATTAAACCCATAATTATTCTCATACATGGAATTTGTATGTATCAGCATAGGCTTGTGACAATTATCAGTTCTAAAAAGAATGAAACCTGAAAATTAATTAAATAATGAGTTATTTTTTAAGGTAAATTATTTTTAATTGGGTTGGTGGGAAAATGATTTTGAATTTTAATGCCATAAAGAGGAGGATTGAATCTTGAGTAAAATCCATGAATAATCAAGTGAGAACACATAATGAACCTCACCCAAATACCCATGAAAATGTGAAACACAAAAACACCACATTTTTTCATGACATGGTAGATAAGACAATAAGTTTTTAAAAATATTTATATCATCCAAGTTCTTCTATTTTTTTTATTTTTTTGTAAATCTAATGTAAGGTACAACAATATAATTTTTAAAAAGATGATGAGATAAAAATTGAAACCTATGAATGAATCATAATTAGGAACTTGAATAAAGAGAGGGACATGAGTCATAAAATAATGTATAATGAGTAATTCAAGATCATCAATATTTTTTAATTTATATAATTTTTATGGAGAAATAGATAAAACAAATGAAGCATAATGAAATGATGACTCAAGCCCAATTATATCATTATTTACTACCAACTATGTTGAAACACACCTCAAATCACCCAAAATTTATATAATACCGAAATAACTCACACAAAAGGCCCTCCCCCCACACATATTTTAAAATATACATGAATTAATACCAAGAGTTTGAGTAGGTAAAAAAATAAGCCTATAATATGGATTAATCCTATAAGGAAATTCATGGAATCTAAGGGATAACAAAGGATATATGTAATGGAGAGTCTCAAGATAAAATTTTTATAGCCAAATATATACCTCAGTCATATCAAAAACATTCAATGAAATCCAATTATTCTAAAGAGAAAATTCATAAATTCTTATTCTCAGAAAAAATCCATGTTTTCCTCAAGAAAGTGTGGGTATTAGAAAGAATTTATCAGAGTTATTTAGAATACCTTATAGGACTTGGAAATTATTATGAGTTAGTGTTTCATGAGAATGGATTTTAAAAATTAGGTAATATCAAAAAAAAAATGTTTTAAAATCCAATTCAAGGAAAAAATTCACATCAACAACCATTTAAAATCCATTCTTTCGAAAAGTAATTACAATTTTCTCAAAATGAACATATGTGTGACATATGATCATAATTTATATTGAAAAACAAGGTTTGTAGAAATTGAAAAACCAAAAAGAAAAAATAACTCTAGAACAATAGACAGTTTTCCAATCCCCCACATTTTCATTTAACTACACCTCATTTCAGCACAAAAAAAATAAGGGCATCAAATCTAAAGAAAAAGAAATATACAACCAGACACTATTTTTTTAAGTAGCAGCCTTGAGATAATCACTTAGAAACTAATCAGTATTCCTTGAAAACAAAAAATAAAAAAGCAAATAAGAAAAATAAATAATAATAACGATTTATTGAAAAATAGGATAGAACCTAGTGTGGAACGCCATATTGGTGGTAAGATTTTACTATCTCTAGTCAGGCAGTTGAAGTGGGTTATCCCCAATCTGAAGGTATAAGGGGTTTCCTACTTAAAAACCACCATATTTTATTTCTTGAAAAATAAATTATTGTGTGAGAGCTGTAGGAACCCCCAAAGAAAATAAAAATCATCCCAACCCCTTGAATATATGGACAAATGAATTTTAGGTGTAAAGGGTGGGGAAAATAAAATAGGGTTTCTCCCTAATTAGATCACCTGGAGGGGTAGTGTCCATTGGTGTAGTAGATAGAAGAGTATGGAGTGTATTATTATCTATTTCAGGATTATATAATGGTTCCTTAGGGATTTATTCATTGGTTCCATCATGTTCATTTTCCCTAGTGAACAAGTCAACGGTCTCCTCCATCTCATCCTCAACATCGGTAACTTCTTCATCTTATTTATAGATATCCCACTGTAATGGTAATGAATATAAAAAATAAACAAAATGGGTATTATTTTTCAATAAAAAATTAGTAATACATGAATAAAAATAATTTATGGAAATTAAATCTCCCTAAAAATTTTCAGTTTCAAACTCCTTTAATTCTAGCAAGACTATTGGGAATGCATTTTTTGGAAAGGGAAGTGAATATTCAAATTTATATTCAACCACAAAAATTTGTTCTTAAAATGTAGGTGCAATAATAATTTCAATATATTCATATTTTAATTGTTAATTTTCAATCCATAGGAATTTAGCTTCTTTAAATTTGGTGGCCAGAAATACTACCATATTTCTTGTTTTTTCAAAATTTTTGGAAATCTATTAAATCGTTATGACCTTTTGGTTCATCTGTAGATAATTATAATGAATTTTATTCATAAACATATCTTCAATTATATGATCACCATAAATGTTTTCAACATTCCAATAATTATAGTAATCACTATAAAAATCCATCTTGGCTGAAGAAAAGGATGATTTGCAATGAATTTTTTTATGTTTTTGAAATATTTGATTTTTTAAATTTTTTTTTAAAAAGATAGTATACATAAGTGCTTGGAATCCCCATAAAATGAACCAAATTAATTATAATGATTTTTTTTGTTTTAGTCTAGTCAATAATTTACTTACCTATGAATGAAATACATGGTTCACACTGGTGTCGATCTCTCGAGGAGGCCACTTACACGCACCATCTACCCATTGAAACTATTATTTAATAACTGATATAATACTAATAAATTAATATAGATTATTGGGATCTGAAATTCGTAAAATATAAATACAATAAAAATATATAAATAAAAATAAAAATAAAATACACAATGAAATGGAAGAAAATACACAAAGTTGTTAATGGAAGAAAATTGTTGTTCTCAGGGTTCCATGGTTGCGTTATCATTGTTATTAAAAATATTTCCTCATTATTTTATTAAATGTAGAGATCCAGAACATTAAATATAGACCCACTAATTTGAATTTTATTATCCAACATTGAGATATTTTAATATTGGAGTAATCTTATCCACATCAATACCTATGCCAAACTCCATTATTTGAATGACTCGGATATCAATGGGAAGGATAATGATTGATGAGGAAGAAGGAATCAATTGTAGAAAAAGTTGGGAGACCACTCTCCAAAATTTATTTTAACCACAAATTAAATATTATAATAAACTATGAGAAGTCATTAAATCTTGTGAAACTAAAAATACCACCACATCCCCCCTTGGAAAACGGTGAGGGTTTTTTCTATACAAACATTAAGTAAAAAGAAGCACGATGGGAGAAACCCAAAATTAAAAAGAAATGGTAGAAGGAATGAGTGCACAAAATAAGAATCAATATACACTAATATATAATCAAAATACAAAAAAAATTACCAAAACTAAACTCAATCTTTTCCCCTTAAAATAGATATATCTTAAAATTGGAGAAGAGATACATATTTATAGGGAGAGGGGTGATAGAATTCTATCCAGAAATATTATCAAAATTATTCCTCATGGATGTAAAATTAAATGGAATAATTTTAAAAAGGTTTATTAATAAAATTTGTTACATAATTATTCTTAGTTAACAATCAAAATTATAGCTATATTGGCTACCTGGTGAATGAGTTATGTCCAATTTACTATAATATATTAATTCTGTCTATGTGCCTCATAATTTTCCACATCTCCACATTCCCATGCCATTATGACCTTGCAACTGGTCGATACATGGGTTCCATCCTTAATAAAGATATGTTACATAATTTATTATTCATCCCTCCCCAATAAATAATATATTTTGGACCCTTGGTTAATATGTTATGGAATAATTATTGAATAGAACCATTTCTTCCTAATGAGTCCTTTCATATTTCACATGTTGGAATCATCCAAAGAAGGACTTAATGAGATTATTTTGACAAGAAACTCATCAAGGATGCCCAAAATTGTATCATATTTCATATAAATATAGTAATAATTCATTTAGAAATATTTATACTAATTTATGCCTCAATTATAGGGGTGGTGTCAACTCTTCTGGATAGAACACCTTTACACAATGATTGATTTATTTGGACCTACAGATGTTCGAAATAAGACATATCCCGGTTTAGAAATATGTAGCCAAAGAAAAACCCTAAAAACCAAAATAATTGATATTTACCCCTAAGATAACACAATGTTGGGATTATAAACATTTAATTGTAGAATAAATTATATGAAAATTTTAGCTTTATAACTCCCCCATACATAAGCATTGCACTTCGTGGTAGTCATTATATATTCAATTCAAAAACCATATGATATTTTCCAAAAAATAATTCCATCATGTCTCTTATATGAAAAAAAATCATTTACCTTTTTATTTTTTATATTTAAATTTTTTTCAATATCATAAATCCATCCATTTCCCATTTATAGGCAACCTCACTTTGAATTGTTTTGAAACTCTTCACTCAATAGAAATTAAAACTTGAGTTGTTCTCATACTTGTAATTTATATGTATCTCCGTAGGATTGTTAAAATTTTCATTTCTCAATAGCTTGAAACATGAAATTAATTCAATAATGAGCAAATTTTCAAGCTATATTATGGGGCTTAAGGTTGGTGGTTAAATGATTGAAAACATTAAAGGCTAAAAAAAGATGATTGAATCTTGAGTAAAATTCATGAATAATAATGTGATAACATACAATGAACCTCACTCAAATACCCTTGAGAATGTGAAACAAAACACCACCCTATTTTTTGTTACATGGTACATGAGACAATGAGTGATTATAAAGAATGATATCATCCTTGTTCTCACCATTTTGTTTTGTAATTCTCCCCAAAGGAACATATGTTTTTTAATTTTTTTAATGGAGGATGAGATGAAAATTGAATACAATGAATGAATCACAATAAAAACCTTGATTTAAGGGAGGTACATGAGTCATAAAAAAATGTACAATGAGTAATTCATGATTATATCCATTTTTTCATTTATTTTACTTTTAATGGAGAACCCGTTGAGAAAAAATAAATCATAATGAAATGATGAATCTAACCCAATTTTATCATTATCTACAACCAAAAGAATTAAAACACACATCAAATCACTCAAAAAATGAAACACATCTTAAATAACGCTCACGAAAGGCCCTTACCCCACACACAAACATTAAAAATCCATGAAAAAAACCAAGAGTGTGGGTAGGTAATGAAAGTTAACTTGTAATGTGGCTTAATCCTATAAGTAAATACATGGAATATATAGAATAATGGTGGATATATGTAAGGGTGGGTCACAAGATCAAATTTGGCTAGGAAAAGAGATTATTCAATCATATCAAAAACATTCCATGAAAACCAATGCTTCGAAATAGAAAACGCACAAATTTTTGTTCTCATACAAAATACAAGTTTCCCTCAAGAAAGTGTGGGTATTAAGAAGAATATATCCAAGTGGATCACAATGCCTAATAGGACTGGGAAAGTAATTTGTTTTATTATATCATGGGAATGGATTTTAGAAATTATTTAAACAAATATAAATGATTGGAAATCCAATTTAATGAAAAAAAATTTACATCAATAATCATTTAAAATCCATTCTCTCAGAAATCATTTTAGTTTTCTCAAAATCAAGTGATGTGCAAAAAATGATCATAATTTACATTAAAATTAAATATTCATAAAGAGTTAAAAAAATAACACAAGAACTACTTAAAGTTTGACACTCCCCACAATTAAATTTAACAAACCCACATTTCAGCATAACAAAATTAATAAGGGCATAAAAACTAAAGAGAAGGAAATATACAAACTGGCATCATTTTTTTCAATAGCATCCTTGAGTTATGCTCTAGCTACTGAAAATTTTTCCTAAAAAAAATAAATTTATAAATGTAAAAGATAAAAATAATAATAAATAGAATGAAGAAAATAGGATAGAACATGGTTTCGACCCCCATGTGGGTGCCACAAATTTACTACCCCTAGTCAGGAAGTTGCAGTGGGGTAACCTCAATATAATTGTGGATGGGGTTTCTTACTCAAACCCACCAATTGATTTCTCCCAACATACACTAGTTGATTAGAGTATTGGGAAACCCAAAAAAAATAAAAAATAGTCCCAAACTCTAGAATATATGGGTAATAAAATTTTTAGGTGTAATTCAGGAGGGAAAAGAAAATAGCGGTGCTCCCTTTTTAGATCAGTAGGAGGAGAGGGGTCCATTGGTGTTGGATATAGAAGAATAGGGCATTTATTCTCATCTAATACAAGTTCATAAAATGGTTCCTCTAGTATTTATTCTTGTGTTCTATAATCTGCATTTTCATAGGTGACTAACTCGATTATCTCCTCCATATTCTCCTCAACATAAGTATATTATTCATGTTATTTATCCACACCATGCAGTAATGGTACTGAATATACAAAATCCAAATAATGTAGATTATTTTTTAATTAATAATTAACAATATTTGAATGAAAATAGTGCATAGAAATTAGATATCCCTAAAAAATTTCAGTTTCAGACTCCTTTTCTTCAAGAAACGTAGTTGGGAATGCATTTTTTGGAAAGGGAAGTGGATCTTCACATTTGACATCAACCTCAATAATTTATTTCCAAATATTGGGGTAATATAAATTTAAATATTTTCATATTTTCATTGTATCATTTTCATTCATAAGAATTTAACTACTTCTACTTCGGTAGCCAGCAATGCCACCATCTTTCTTTTTTTTCCATAATTTTGGAATTCTCTTGTAGCGTTCTGACATTTTGTTCCATTTTTTTTTGCATTTTCAAGAATATAAATCTATAAATTAACTTAAATTCTAGGCTCACCATCAATGTTTTTAACAGTCCAATAATTATATTAATCTCTATAAAAATCCATCTTGGCTGAAGAAAAGAAAGATATTCAATGAAATTATTTTTTAATGTTTTTGAAATATTTAATTTTTTTTGGTTTTTTAAGAAAAATATTGTGCATTAGTTCTTTGGACTCCCTAGAAATAGTGAAAATTTTATGAGAGTGGTTTTAGTTGTTTTATGCTTGTCAATAATTTATTTAGCTATTTATTTAATATTGTGTTCACACTAGGGTAAATCTCTTGAGGTGGATACTAAGAGGAACCATCTTTCAATTGTCACTATTATTTTATAAATAAAAGAATAAAATATTAAACTAATATAGATTAAGGGGATTTTAAATTCATGAAATATAAATATAAAAAAAAGATATAAATAAAATAAAATACAAAACAAAAATAAAGGTTATAAAAGACACTAAGAGGTTAGTGGAAGAAACCCATTATTCTCAGGGTTTCATGGTTGTGTTATCGTTGTTATTCAAAAGATTTTATCATTATTTCATTCAGTGTAGAGATCTAGAAATTTCACTCTATACCCTCTCATTTGAATGTTATTATCATACACCAAGACCTTTTCATGTAGGATTAATCTCTTCGACATCAATACCCAATCCAAACTCCACTGTTTGAATTACTCAAATACTAATGGGAAGAAAAATGAGTGAATGAGGAGGAAGAAATAAATAAAAGAGAAAGTGAGGTGATCACTCACTATAATATTTTATCTGATATTGAAATCTTATAATAGTATATTAGAAATAATTAAATCTCAAGAAACTCAAATACCACCACTTGTTGCCTTTAACAACTATGATGGTTAATTCTCCACAAACATTGAGTAAAACTAAGAATGGTGGGAGAAACAAAAAATTAAAAATAAGTGGAATCAGGAAATAATGCATAGAAGAAGAATAAATATATGCTAATAAATATTCAAAATAAAGGTAAAAATTATAGAAACAAAACTCAAACTTTAACCCTTAAAATGGATATATCATGAAATGGGGGAAGATATATATATATATATATATGGAAAGGGGGTGAATGAATTCTCTCTAAAAGTATTATCTAAATTATTCCATGTGGATGTCACAATAAATGGAAATCTTTTTTTATAGTTTTAATCCTGAAATTTATTTTTTAATGTCTATTTTTTTAACACTCAAAATTTTGGATTTATTGGCCACCAGATGTAGGTGTAATGGATGATTTACACTAAGAAATTAATTATATCCATGTGTGTCATACTATTTTACATCTTCACATTCCCATGCCATTATGACCCTGAAACTAGTTTATAAAAGCATTCCATATTTAATGAATTTTTTCCATAATTTCTTGCGTGTCCCTTGAATAAATTGAAGACATATTGGATGTGTGGTAAAAATGTTACGAATTAATTACTGAATAGAATGATTCTTCTTAATGATACCTTTCATATTTCACATGTTGGAATAATCCAAAAAATGCCTTAATGAGAGTATTTTGACTTTAAACTCACCAAGGATGAACCTAATTGAATCATCTTTCTTATACATCTAGAAACAATGAATTCAGACATGTTTATCCATATTTATACCTCAATTACAAAGGTGGGTTACAATCTACTAGATAGTACACCTTTCCATAATGAATGATTTATTTGGGACTAAAATGGTCCGAATGAAGACATTTCTTAGTTGAAAATATTTAAAATATGAACATATTTATACTAAAAAATAATCACTCAATTTCAATCAATACTGGAAAGGATATGATCAAAATATAAAAGTGATTGAAAATATATGAAATTCCAGAATGGATCATTTTTTTCATTTATGTTCAAAATACCACTAAAACATAAAAACAAGATAGTAAACCATAAAATAAAATAGTGGTGGGATGATAATATTTTAATTATAGAATAAATTATACGAAACTGTTATATTTATCACTCCCCCAAACATAATCATTTCACTCTGGAACAATCATTATACATTTAATTCAAAATCTGTAGAATAATCAAAAATAAGAAAAAATCAACGATATATTCGAAAACAAAATTCCATAATTACTACTCTAGGAAAAAAATTCCCTTTATTTTTTATTCTTCATATTTAAATTTTTTTAACCTCATAAATCCATCCATGGATCAATAAAAACTTTTGTCACATTGAAATTTATGTCACTATTCACTCAAGAGAAATTAAATCTAGCGTTATACTCATACATGGAAGTTGTATGTATCACCATAGGATTGTGAAAATTCTCATTATCCATAGCATGAAATGTAAAAATGATTTCAATCATGAGTAATTTTTCAAGGTAAATTTTATGGCATAGTATTGGTGGGGAAATGATTAAAAAAATATAGGGTCAGAAAGAGGAGATTTTAATCTTAAGTAAAATGCATGAGTAATAAAATGAAAACACACAATGAACCTCATTCAAACCCCCTTGATAATTTGAACATAACACCACCCACTTTTTTGACATGGTACATGATCCAATCAGTGATTAGAAATAATGATATCATCCAATTTCAATTTTTTTTATTTTTTTATTAATCTCCTAAATGGTACAACATTATTTTATTTTATCTTTATTTATTAATAGTTGATTTAATAATAATGGAATAAAATAAATGGATAAAAATAATGCTCTTGATTCATGGTAGGTAAATGAGTTATACAATAATATATAATGATGAATTCAATCTCATCACTATTTTTTTATATTTAGAAGGATAACCAGATGAAACAAATAAAGCATAATGGAATTATGAATAAAGTCAAATTATATTATTATCTATTTCCCAAAATGTTTAAACACACCTCCCATAACCAAAAAATGAAACACATCCCAAGTAACACACATGAAATACCTTTCCCCCACACATAAACGTGAAATATCCATGCAAAAATACAAAGAGTGTGGTTAGGTAAGGAAAATAATCCTGTAATATTAATTAAACCTATAAGGTAATTTATCTAATCTAATGGATAATGAATGATATATGTAAGGGTGGATCTCAATATTAAATATTTCTATCCAAATAGATTACTCAACCATATCAAAAATTCCCTAGAATCCAAAGATTTGAAATAGAAAAATAAAAAATTCTTGTTCTCACAGAAAATACAGGTTTCCCTCATGAAAGTGTGGGAATTAGGAAAAATATATCAAAGTGGTTTAGGATACCTCACAAGACTAGGAAAATATATTGACTTAGTGTTTCAGGGGAATGTATTTCATAAATTAGTTAAGAACATAAAAAATATTGAAAATATAATTTAATGAAAGAATTTTCACATCAATAATCAATTAAAATTTATTCCTTCAAAAATAATTTCATTTTTATGAAAATCAGTTGATGTGAGAAAAATGATAAGAATTTGAATTGAAATTAAAGGTTTTTAAAGAGTGAAAAAAGAACACAATAAAAACTAATAGGTTGACACTCCTAACCCTTAAATTTAATTACCCCTCATTTCAAAAAAAAAATAATGGTAGAAAAACTAAAGAAAAGGAAAAATACAACCTGATTTTTTTTCAGAAGAACCCTTTAGATATGTTCCTTTCTATTAAAACATCATCCTATGAAAAAAAAATATGAATAATAAAAATATATAAAAATAAAGAGTAAGGTAAGAGAGGATAGAACATGGTTTGGACCCCAATGTGGGTGACATGATTTGACATCCCCTTGTTAGACAATTGTAGTGGTTTAACCCCAATCTGAAGGTGGATGGGATTTTTTCTTAGAAACCACCAAATTTTATTTATCCCAACATAAATTAGTTTTCGAGAGGAATGGGGACCCCCAAAAAAATAAAACATGTACCAACCCCTAGAATATATAGAAATGAAAAATTGAGGTGTAAAGGGGGAGGGAAAAGAAAATAAGGGTTCTCTACATTTAGATCTGATAGGGGAGCTATATCTACTGGTGTTGGAGGTAGAATAATAGATTTTTTTTCATCTAATATGGTTAAATTTTATAAAATTTTTCCACATGGATTTATTATTTGGGTCTATCATTCTTGTTTTCAGAAGTGAAAAATTCAATTGTCTCCTCCCACATCTCCTCAACAGAAGTAACTTCTTCATCTTATTTATCCATGACATGTAGTATTCATAATAAATATATAAAAGAAACATGAGGGAGTTTATTTTTTTAATTTCAGATTCAATAATATTTGAAACAAAATAATGAATTTAAATTAAATCTCCCTAAAAAAATTTAGTTTCAGACTCCTTTTCTTCAAGCTAGGTAGCTGGGAATGCATTTGATGGACAGAGAAGTGGATCTTCACATTTCGATTCAACCTCAACAATTTTTATTCAAATATAGGGTGAATAGAAAGATCAATCTCTTTATCTTCTATTTCTTGTCTTTCCATCCATAAGAGTTTAACTCCTTCAATTTTGGCGGCCATTACATCAACCATCCTTCTTTCTTTTTCAAGATTTTAGAAATTCTCGTGAAGCGTTATGAAATTTTGTTCCATTTAATGTGCATTTTCAAGAATTTTGATCCTAAAAATAGCTTTCCTTCTAGGATAAATATAAATTTTGACAATATTAAAATAATTATAGTAATCACGATAAATTTATATCTTGGCCGAAGAAGAAAAATATAAGCAATGATATTTTTTAAAGTATTTGAAATATTTATTTTTTATTGTTTTTTAAGAAAAATTGTGTTTGTAAGTGTTTGGACTCCTTGGAAACAACAAAATATTGATGATATTGGTTATATTCATTTTATCATATTCAATAATCTATTTTCCTATGTATGAAATATATTGTTTACACCAAGGTAAATCTCACAAGGAGACCACTTACACAAATTGTCTTCCTATTGTCACTATTATTTTAAAAAATATATAATATTATTAACCTAATATAAATTTAGGGGATTTGAAATTCAAAAAATAATAATAGAAATATATAAATAAAATAAAATACAAAACACAAAGAAAAGGAAGAAAAGGAAAAAATAGGATAGTGGAAGAAAACTGTTGTTCTTAGGGTTTCATAGTGGTGTTATCATTGTTATTAAAAATATTTCATCATTATTTTATTCAGTGTAGAGATCATGGAATTTTACTCTACAGCCCCTCATTTTAATTTTTTTATCCTACACTGAGATCATTTCATGTTGGATTAATCTATTCAACATAAATACCTAATATAAACTCCACTGTTTGAATAACTGAAATATCAACCGACTGTAAATGAGTGAATTAGGAGGAAAAATCAATAGTAAAGAAAGAGTGGAGACTATTTCCCACAATAATTTTAATCACTAATGAAGAATTATAATTCATTATGATATATAATTAATTCTAAGGGAACTAAAATACAACCAATTACCCCCTTGAACTACATTGATTGTTAGTTCTCCAAAAACATTGATTAAAAAGATGCACGATGGGAGAAAAAAATAAAAAAAAATTGAATAAAGAAATAAAAAACAAAAGAAGAATCAATCTATTATAATATATATTAAAAATAATAGAAAAATTACTGAAAAAAACTCAAACTCTCCCCCTTGAAATGGAAATATCATGAAATTTGAGAAGAGATACATATTTATTGGAAGTGGGTGTGAAGGAATTCACTCCAAAAGTATTCTCCAAACTATTTAGCACAGAGTTCATATTAAATTTACGAATTTTTAATTGTTGTCTTCATGAAGTTTCTTCAAAAATGTCTCCTTAGTTCATAAAAAATGATGTTTATTGGTCACCTGATGTAGGAGTTATTTACCATTTACTCTGAGAAATTTATTTTTTCCATGTGGCTCGTTATATTCCGCATCTCCAAATTTCCATGCCAATATAAAAATAAAAAATATTGATACATGAGTTACATCAATATTAATTTTTTCCATAATTTCTTGTTTATCCCTACAAAAACTATCATCCATTTTGGACTCATGTTTCCTCTATTATGATTAATTACTGAATGGAACCTTTTCTTCCAGATGAGACCTTTTATATTTCACATGTTGAAACCATCCAAATAATTCCTTAAAGAGATTATTTTTCCTTTAATATCATTAAGGGAATTTATAATTGTATTATCTTTAATATACATCGATAACCAATGAATTTGGACATGTTTATCCTGATTTAAGACTCAATTATGGAGGTGGGGTCCACTCTTCTATACAGAACACCTTTCCATAAAGAATGATTTATTTGGCCCTATAACTGTTCAAATAAATACATGGAACTATTTAAAAATATGTATCCAATGAACATGATTATCCTAAAAAAATAAATCACTCTATTTAGATATATGTTGGAAAATATATTATCAAAATATATATGTGATTTAAAATAGTTAAAATTTGAGAATTGACAGTTTTTTACATTTAGGATAAAAATAACAAAAAAACATAAAAATGTGATAGTGACCCCTAAAAAAAGAATATGATGGGATTTAAACATTTAATTATAGAATTAATTATATAAAATTTTAATCTTTATCACTCCCTCACACTTAAGAACTGCACTTCCGGGCAATCATCATATATTCAAATATAAATCTTCATGATAATCAAAAATGAGAAAATGTCAAGATTATTTTCTAAAATAGAATTCCGTAATGCATATTATATGAAAAAAATTTGATTTCATTTTTATTCTGCACATTTAAATTTTTTCAACAACATAACTCTATCCATGACTCAATCAACACCTACCTCACATTGAAATTTAATTCAATCTTCACTCAAAAGAAATTAATATCAGAGTTATGCTCATACTTGTAAGTTCTATGTATCACTATAGTACTAATATAATTATCATTTATCTATAGTGTGAAAAAATAAAATTAATTAAATCATGATGACTTTTTCAAGGTAAATTTTATGGCTTTGGGTTGGTGGGAAAATGATTGAAAAAGTTTAAGTAAATAAAGAGGCGGTTTGAATCATGAGTACAGTGAATGAATAATCAAGTAAAAACACAGAATGAACCTAAATAAAGTCCCCTTGAGAATGTGAAAAAAACACCACCCCATTTTTTGTGACATGTGACATGATCCAATAAGTTATTAAAAAGAAAAATAACATATAAGTTCTCACTTTTTTGTAATTTTTTGGAAAATCATTCGAAAGGAACACCTTTATTTTTTCTAATATAGGATAAGATGAAAATTTAATGCAATGAATGAATCAAAATAATTATCTTGATTAATGATAGGTTCAAGACTATGGGAAGGTAAAGAGAATTGTTTTGGTAATGTGGCTTAAATCTACAAGGAAATTCATAGAATATAAGGGCTAATGTAATATTGATATAAGGGTTGTTGTCAATATAAAATATGGATAGGAAAAGAGATGCCCCAATCATATAAACAAATTCCTTGAAATCTAAAGCTTCAAAATAAAATACTCACAAATTATTGTTTTCACAAAAAATCTATGTTTTCCCAAAGAACGTATGGGTATTAGGAAGAATATATCATATTGGTTAAAAATAACTCACAGGACTCAGAAAATATTTTGAGTTAGTTTTTCATGGCCATGCATTTCATAATGAAGTTAAACTCATAAATATGATTTAAAATACAATTCAAGGAAATGTTTTCACATTAATAATCATTTAAGATCCATTGTTTCAAAAATAATTTCAATTTACTCAAAATCAATTGATGTGTAAAAAATTATAATAATTTTCATTTAAACTCAATGTTCATAAAAAGTGAAAAGAAAGAAGAAAAAATAACACAAGAAAAAATAATAGGTTGACACTCCCCCACACATAAATTTAACTACCCCTCATTAAATCATAATATAAAAATAAGGGTTGAAAAACTCAATAGAATGAAAGATACAACATGCCATTATTTGTTTATGTAGAAGCCTTGATTTAAGCTCATATCTATTAAAACATCTTCTAATAAAATAGGAAATAATAAAATAAATAATAACAATAAATAATAAGGAATAGGAAGTAAAAATAGGATAAAACATGGTTTGGACCCCATGTGGGTGCCACAATTTTACTTCCCCTAGTCAGGTAGTTGTA
Organism: Viscum album; assembly: GCA_963277665.1. Lineage (NCBI taxonomy): Eukaryota > Viridiplantae > Streptophyta > Magnoliopsida > Santalales > Viscaceae > Viscum > Viscum album. The sequence continues at coordinate 685,552,880 of OY728137.1, read as the reverse complement.
GTAGTTTAACCCCAATATGAAGGTTGACGGGGTTTCAATCTTAGAAACCACAAATTCTTATTTCTCATTATATCTATTAGTATATTAGAGGATTTTTAACCCCTAAAGAAAATAAAAATAGTCTCAACCGTCCAAATATATGGAAAAGAAAATTTGAGGTGTAAAAGGGGAGGGGAAAGAAAATAGGGGTGCTCCGTGTTTAGATAAGATGGAGGAGTGATGTCTACTAGTGTTATAGATAGAGAAATAAGGTGTTTATTCTCATCTTTTTCATTTTTATCAGATGTTTTCTCAAGGATTTATTATTTTTTCCACAATCCTTGTCTCCATAGGTAAACAACTCGACTGTCTCCTCCATTTTATCCTCAATATAAGTAAATTCTTCATCTTCTTTATCATTGTCCTGTAATAATGGTACTGAATATAAAAAATAAATGCATGGAAGAATATTTTTCTACTCATAATTAATAATATTTTAATGATAATAATTCATATAAATTAAACCTCCCCCAAAATTTTATGTTTCAAACTCATTTTACTCTACCAAGGAACCTGGGAATGCATTATTTGGAAAGGGAAAAAATCGTTACATTTGGATTCATCCTTAAAAAAAATTTCTTTAAATATAGGTGGAAGATGAATTTAAATATCATTATATTTTATTTCTTTCCTTTCTATCCATATTTATTTTACTTCTTCCACTTTAGTGGCCAATAATGCAACCATCTATCATACTTTTTGAAGAATTTTGGAATTATCATGAAGTGTTACAACATTTTTTACCATTTATTTTTCATTTTAAAAAATTTGAATATTCCATGTCTCTTCCCATCTAGGATAAACATAATGGTTTTCAACATGGCAAGAATTGTAGTAATCACCATAAATATCCACCCTGGCCGATGAAAGGGAAGATATGCAATGAATTTATTTTGTTTTAGATTTGGAATGATTTGTTTTTTTTGTTTTTTGGGAAAAATAGCGTGAATAAGTGCTTAGTATCCTAGGAAATTGATCCAAATTGAAGATAGTGGTTTTAATTATTTTATCCTACTCAATAACTTATTTTATCTATGTATGAAATATAGTGTTCACTCTAAGGACGATCTCTCGAGGAGGCCGCTTACACGCACCATCTTCCTATTGTAACTATTATTTTATAACTAATATAATATTGTTAAACTAATATAGATTGAGGGGATTTAAAATTGATGAAATATAAATATAATATAAATATATAAATAAAATTAAATACAAAACATAAATAAATGGAGGAAAAGCAACAAATAGGTTAGTAAAAGAAAGTTGTTTTTGTCAGGGTTTCAAGGTGGTGTTATCGTTGTTATGAAAAATATTTAATAATTATTATTTTAAATGTAGAGATCTATAAATTTCACTATACACCCTCTAATTTGAGTGTTATTATCCTACACCTATACCTTTTCATGTGGAATTAATCTCTTCCACATCAATAACTAATCCCAACTCCACCGTTGGGAAGAATCAGATATCAATGGGAATAAAATTGAGTGAATGAGGAGAATGAAATCAATAGTAGAGAAAGTGGGGAGACCACTCACCATAATGATTTTAACCACTAATGAAATATTAGAATAAAATATGATAAATCATTAAATATCAAGAAACTAAAATACCACCACTTCCCCCCACGAACAACAATGAGGGTTTGTTCTCCACAAATATTGAGTAAAAAGAAGCACAATTGGAGAAACAAAAAAATTAAAATGAAATGGAAGAATGAAAGAATGAAAAAAAGAAGAATCAATATACACTAATATATATTAAAAATACAAATAAAAATTACATAAAAAATAAAACATCCCCCTTGAAATGGATATATATTGAAATGTGAGAAGAAATACATATTTATAGGGAGAGTGGATGAATGAACTCACTCCAAAATTATTTCCAAACGTTTTCCACATGGGATACACATTAAATTTATGAATTTTTAATATGTTTCTTCATTTTTTTTTGATTTCTCCTTCATTAACACTAAAAATTTTATCTTTATTTTCTTCTAGATGTTGGAGCAATGGTTAATTTACTCGGAAAAATTAATTTTTTCTATGTGCCTTTTCATATTCCACAAACCACATTCCCATGCCATTATGATCATGAAACCATATGATTCACAAATTCTATCATAGATAAGAGTTGTTCCATAAATTATTTCATTTCCCTCCACAAAATTTTAGTCATTTTAGACACATGGTTCAGATGTAATGGAGTAATTACTGAATGGAACTGTTTCTACCTGATGAGACCTTTCATATTTTACATGTTATAACAATTAAAATAATGACCTAATGAGAGTATTTTGACTTTAAATTCATTTGGGATGTGCATAATTGATTCATATTTCATATCCATATCAAACTAATTCATTTGGACATGCTTATTCTAATTTATTCCTCAATTATAGAGCTGTGGTCTACTCTGCTATACAAAAAACATTCCATAAAGAATAAATTATTTGGTCTTATAGATGTCCAGATCAAGACTTAGTCCAGTTGAAAAATATATATCCAATTAATATGGGTATACTAAAAAGATTATCACTAAATTTGAATCAATATTGAAAAATATATGCTCAAAATAAAGAAGTGATTGAAAATAGATAAAATTCCACAATTGACCATTTTTTCATTTAAACTTAAAATACCACTAAAACCTAAAACATTTGACAATTACCAATAAAATAAAATTATGGTGGGAATATATACATTTAATTACCTAATAAATAATATGAAAATATTAGATTTATTAATTATAGAATATCACATGAACCAAATTGAGAAGAATATTCTGGGTAAAATTGGTGTCACACCCTATTAATATTTAATTGGGAAAAATGTGTTTTTCTATATTAATGAAATAATAATGGTGAATTAATGTAAGATAAATATTTTCATGTGTGGAAATAAAATTCCCAAATTTATGTTACTGATTTTGATACAATATTTCTCTATCAATAGGGTTTAAAACATTTAGAATATATCTTATGATTTTTTCTCAAAGAAATTATGGCCTTTTACAAATGGATTTGATGTCTATATTCATTATTTTTTAACATGTTGGAGAAGTCTATATTGAAAAACTACAAGGGTTCATCCTTCATAGTTGTGGTTCTAGAGTGTAAAACTAAATAATCAATTATATGGGATTAAACATACACCACATGAATGATATTAAAATCTCGGTAAAAACTTAAATAGATTACAACTCAATAAAGTCATGATGGATTCAAATATCTATATCGATGGGGAGGAAGAAAACTTTAATATTTTTATTTTTTATTTTAATGCCGTAATTTTTATGAGATACGATTAATTAATATTGGAATAATTTTATACCCAAATGATATTTTTTTTTAAAAGTCAATAATTACTAAAATGACATTCATTTTGGGAATATAAATTGAGAATACAAAATATATTTTATCTTTTTATCACAAAAAACATGCTTGTGGGTTCCTTAAAATATTTTTTATGTATATATAAAAATATTTTTCTACTCTTATAACACAAGGTAATAAGTTATCCCTAGATAAAGAAGGAAGGACTGTGATTAAAATAGTTTGTTCAAGGTTTACTAGTGGGATACTCTATTTTATAGTGTCAAGACTAGACCCTGTGTTTATGATTATAGTGTGTGTGATTCCAATAAAATATAAAGGATTCACATATTATGGAAAAAATATATCCTAAACTATATCCAAATATTTGTTGATTATATCTTTGTTTTTAGAAAAACTGGACATTACTACTATATGGATATACTGGTTTTGATTTAGTAGGATATATTCGAAATTGATTTTCTACTCTATGAGGAACATTGTTTTTTGGAGGGATATGTATTAAATGACACTCCAAAAAGTATAATTATTTTACTCTTATATCAACATAATATAATTATGTTTGAGAATCACAAGAAGGAAATAAAATTATATGAATGAGGTAAATGATTTTAGATTTAAGGTTAGATGTTACATACCCACTGGTGACTTGGAATGACAATAAAATTAAAATTAAATGTTCAAATAATTTATATAATTAATAATGTTAAATGAATATTATCATTGTGTAATACTTCATCGTGAATAAGGTGGATAATTTTTAAATTTATTTAGAATATGTTTCCACCAAGGGAAAAGTCATTAATATCTTAATAATTTACTTAACCAAGGATTCCTTCTAGTATATTAGAGTGTTGTTGGGAGTGAATCCTTCCCAAAAAACTCTATGAATATTTTATGATTGTTTTCAATTTTCATTCAATTTTTATTTTTTAATAACGGAGGAGAATGAAAAATGATACCTTCTTGAAAATGGGGAGAGACTATATTTTCTTTTGTAGGTGACCATGGAGGGGTATAATTGAAAATAATTCATATAAATAAGGTATTGTTTGAGTTATTGGTAGAAAGGGTTTAGAGATTATATAATGGACTTATTTTTATATTTAAAATATATATAAAGTGTTAAGAGTCCTTTAAGAGGTTAAATTTTGAATATTACTCATAAATTTTAATTAATCAATGGAGATATGAGTTATCTAAAATCAAATATAGTCAATATGTAATTGATCATAAACCAAGGGATGTAGTTCTCCCATAATAATTGTCCTTTATTATAGTTATGTGTTTATATTATATTCATATTAGAGCGGTGCGATTATTTGTTTCTTCGGAAAATTAATTCAGGAGTTTAGGATGATTTTATTTTTTATTTATTGGAAACATACATAGGGATGAGATATAATTAATTTGGAATTGAGTGAAGATTAATAATAATGAATGTATTGATGTTTTTTCCTGGATGATAAATCATGCAATATAGGATATGATCATGATGTTGTAGATTTGAATAAATCTCATATAGAAAATACTATACGTGACATAAAATGGAAACATACATGATTTATTCCTAAAAAAATATGGATTTATCTCTTGTGAGTATTATCATTAAATAGATATATGGGTTATTTTGTGGTGGTATATATTTATAAACAAGTTAACCAAACATGAGGGGATATTCGGAAATTTTAGTCTAATGTGGACATGGAACTAATCTAATGTGAGAAGCCTTACACCACAAGTATAGTTGTTGTTTCACAATGATTCAAATAAAGAGTTCCTGAGGATTAGACTTCATCTTTAATAAACCATGGGGGAGTTATGGGTGGTGCTATTTTGTGGAGGCAAGTTCCCTCACACTATCAGGAAAAGTCTCATGCTGGAAGGATATAATAGGGGAATAAGGTCATGAAATAGTTATAGGAATTGGGAAACTACCAATTAGGTGATAGTGTATTGAGTAATTATTTTTTCTATAGATTTTAGGCATTTCAAACCATAATATAAGTACCATACCTCTAATAGGATTGATGTTTCCATGTTTCATTCCATGGTATACACCTCAAAGATTGTTAAAGATCTTACATAACACTCTCTGATCATTTGTATTTTGTGTTCCACATCTTCATGTTTTTAGTATCACAAAACTAACAAGTGTTTCCTACTATAACACGTATACTTCATATAAATAAATAGGTGACCCACATAGTGTGGGTGAGTGGGATGAAAGAGAGATAAATATACCTAATCTATGATAAATAAAAGGATACATTAATAGTATTTGGAAGAGAAGATCAAGGGTTCAAATCATGTCCAAATTACAAAGGCACTTGATGCATGATAACTAGAGATCTTTTAGCTTGTTTACATATGTTGTTCATCTCTTAGTCAATATTTTAGAAAATTATCTTTCTCGTTTCCTTGATCATATTGGGAATAGATTTGATCATGCGTTGTGGGATCCAAACCATTTCCCACCAAGTATTTTTTTAAATAATAAAAGGGCGAGTAAACCTTATAAAAACCCCTTGTGTACATGTGTTCTTTTTCTTAATTAGTCTCTATTTATCACATCATCACCATAGATATAATTTCATAATTATAGAAATCAAGAATTATATTATGATAAAGTGATAATTATTGTTTTTAGTGACCACTTATTCACACCCATTGTTAGTATAGTCTCTTATGGGATTATCCATGAGACTCATATTAAGTATTTTAGATAAATAATTATTCATTTGGACATGTTATAAACCATTATAAAAATGAAGCTTTATTAAATGGTAGAATTGTGTGTTTGAAAATCTTGGATCTTCATGTACTATTAAATTGAATGGTTTCTATTAGTTTGAATGAGTGTAAAAGAAAAATTATATACATGAAATTATTTGAGCAAGGAAATATATTTGATCATATATATTAAAAAAATTGGACTAGAGTCATGTAGAATAATTAGAGTGTCAAATAGTTCTTAATTATATATATGTTAGAAATGATTTTATATAAGGATTATTTGATGCAATGATACATTAGCTCTTCATTTACCATGTGAATCTATTCTATCCAATCCAAAATAATATCAATTGTTCTATAAAAATGAATGAAATATAATTTTTTATTCTTTAAATATTATATTTTTTATTTGATATAGTTATAAAAATATTATATTGATTTTTATATTTTGGATTCTCAAAACATTGAATGATTTTTTAAGAATTTTTGTTAACCCAAGGATTAAATTATATAGGAATATATTTTAAAATAATGTGTAGATTTTATGAAAATGTATGGAAAATGAAAATTGATTAAGAAAATAATAAATCAAATAGTATACAGGGATAAAAAATATAAGATGTTAACTAGAAAGTGATTCAATTTTATCCCTTTTCAAGATAAATTAACATGGTTAATATGGAACATAATATTGCCTAATGGTTTAAATTATAAAATAAATCCATGTTAGTTCATTTTCAAGGGTATGTGGTGTGGTTTAACATGTTTTCAATATTATATTAATTATATTTTAAATTATTCAATTTTCATGTAATTATCATTTTTTGATATTTTGTTTATTCTACAAAAATAAAAATTCAAATTCAAATAAATTTTATTTTTTCTGTTTTAATATATATAAACCAACTTTGATGTAAAATTTATCTTAATTAAATAAATGTAATGTGGTTATTAGAAAATAGTTCTGAACATTTTGTTCATTTATACATGTGTCATTGTGTAAATGGAATTATATTTTCCCATATAAAGAGATCATCCTCTCAAAATAGAAAATTGTTTTGTAGTCATTGAGGGAAACCATAATGAGGTGAAAATTGCATATTTAGTTACAGGACTAATATTTATTGAATTTAATATAATAATTAAGCTAATATAGTTTATTTTCAAATATGATTAATATAACATTGGTCTTAAATATAAAATAAAAATACGACCTTATGTGTAATGTATTGACATATGGGTTTGATGGTATAAATATTATCAATTGTTTCTCTAAATCAGGAAAATTAGGTTGTTAATTTTAGAGACACTAAAAAGGGGAAATATGAAACTTTTGGAATGAGTCCAATATTGAGGAATGTGGGATTTGAATGATTGTGATGAAGTAAAATAAAATGAAAATATGGAGATATTAAAATAAAATAATATAATATAAACTATATCAATATCAATTAAAGATGTTATATCTTTCTAATACAAGTGAGATGACATAGAACCAAATATTATTCCTACGATTAGTGGACCAATAATTGATAATTTTTATCCAATATTCAATTATCATATTCTTGATGATATCACTTTGGAAGAGTCCATTGATGAGAATGAAACTAATAAGTCTAATGATGAAGTCAATTTTGATATAGAATAAACAGTTATTTATATTATGATGTAATTTTTCAATCAAAAAATATATTTTATATCATTTGGTTGATAAATTATTATTATAGGAATAATTTTAAATACTTTTTATGGTATGTTAAAGTTAATGTATCACATATATATATATAATGTATATCTATGTGATTTTTAATTGATTTTTTAATCAATTTCATTTTTTTTATTTTATGATATCTATATACACCATATTTTTTATGATCGTAATTTATTTTAGTATATATATGAGGAAATATAGACTTATTAATAACAAAAAATAATTTTTCCCTTTCCCAAGGCATGATGTCAAAATAATTCTTATAAATTTATTTGATAAAAAAAGTTGAATTGCAATAATAAATTGAAAAAAAATTCCAATAAAATTACCAATATAAGAGTTTTGATGTACTTATCAATAACATACACAAATTAGATACAATAATTATTAAAAATTTGATACCATTATATCTCCTATGTGAAAGTGAAGAGTCTATATAATGAGGTGAATAAGTTTTTATTTTACATCAATACATTATTATGAAATGGTGAATGATTATTTGGTTAGTTTTTAAAATGATAAATGTGTTTTAATCAATTTTTTTGAATTTTTATTTGTCATTAAGAAAAATATTAAAGGAATTAATCATAAAAAATATGTGATAATAAACATTATTGTGATTGATTAATGAATGGTTTTTATTTGCTGTTGAAATACCCATCTATCACACCAACTCAACAAATCAATAAAGATAATATTAATGATTATGCTTTTAAAATTTTTCCTTCATTTATATGTTTTATTTTTGAAATAATATAACAACATACAGATTTATTAACTCATTTTTTAATACCAAATTATTTGAATTTTGATATTGGTTTTAACTTCATCCACGTAATGAGAAATAGGTTAGGTACTTTTTATTAATCATAGAAGAGAATAATGTTCATAGATGGGTGTATAATTGCGACACTAGGTGCTTATTCAGGGGTATATTAAGTTTTATATCACTATACATTTTCAATTGAGTTTTGTTTTCAAATATATAGACCAATTTCCCTTACAAGGATATATGAATGTTCATAAAAGATGGTTTTAAAAAGGATATATTAATATTAGTTGTGAAAAAAAAATTGTCCTTATTTTATATTCACATATTATTATAGCAAAAGTAGTTTAGAGGTATGACTTCCTTAAAAATATTCAAAATTATGATATGATGTTAGAAAAAAGAGGTTTTATTCTTTGTATTATGACAGATTATGATGATTTATTTTGTAAGATGTTTTCGCTTCATTACTTCTATTAGAAATGAGCATATTTATGTTTTTCACTCATATAACTTATATGCTTTATAGATATGGATAAAAAAATTAAATTTTTTAAAAGTGTTTTGAACATAACATTAATTTTAATTATAAAATTTACAGGTAAATTATGACATTAGATATGTTTGTATCCCTTATACAATGGATGTTGTTAATTAACATTTGTTTCAGTCCATTTCAATCCATTTTAGGTTTTTATTGATGCATGGTTACCTTTAAATCTATCTACCGATGATTAAATTTATCCCTTGTATCAAGGATCAAATAACTATTATGTGGTGTTCTATTATTTAACATAAATATTTTAACATTTTAGGTTAAATATGACATTAGAGATTAGGGGACTATTGAAAATATGAAAACAAAAAATAGGAATCATGTAACTCACACACATAGAGAGTTTAGAGAATAATTAAGCAGAAAATATAAAATATTATTAGAAGAGTTAAATGATATTTTAAAATACCCAAATGATGTGTTAAGGGTTTTTCAATGAATATATTTTATTCATAATAGATGGGGGACAACTCAATGGAATGTAAGTTTATCTGGACTAATGTTAGTAAATGGTATACTATTTCATTAAATTTTCATTATTATTATTTAAATAAGATTAAAATTTTAAATTTTTATAGATTAAATTTGAAATAAACACTTTGATTCGAAGAAAAGTAAAGACATTGAACACTAGTAGATATTGATCATTATCAGATCAACTATTTATTATATAAGAAAGTGATCAAACTATTAAAGTTTCGATCCAGGATTTATATTGAAAAAACATTCAGAGAAAAGAAAAACTAGATAAAAACATTAATATGTAGGATGTACATATAAGTAAAAAATATCATTAATAATATGACCACATAAAATTTTAGTTCTCTAAATTATATTACTTTTAAATTGAATTGAATATTTTTAATGTAGATGACTATATTATAAAAATTATTAGATGTAAATGTTAACTCTATAATCATTAAATATTTATTAATCAAAAATTTAATCGGTAAAAGACTATATGATGTCATGGGAATAAATCAATATATCTATTAGGCATGTTTTATAATTCATCAATGGTTTTATGCATGATCTTTATAAATTAACAACAGATATACGAATCCATAATGGCACAAGAAGACATACATTAACACATTGAAGGGAAAAAATGAATAACAAAATTAATAATATTTTGAATCCTAGGAAGAGTTATTTTGAACATTTGAGGAATTAAAAAAATAACATGACATAAAAGATAAAATTATTATTTAAATAATATATTTTATTTGTTAAATTGATATGAAGGATTCAACATTATGTCAACTTATGTTATCAATTTCATATATTAGAGAAATTAATTTATATATTGGTAATTAACACGAATAGGATATTGTTTTTCTATTTGATCTTTTTTATATATTTTCATAGTATATTTTCTTCTTAAGGAAATAGTTAAAATAAAAACCTTAGTATGGGAGGATGTGAATATGATACAAATTTTCTATGTGGTTTTCTTTTTATTTCAGAGTAATGTTTTGTTTTTTAGTTTTCTATTTATTATTATGACTACTAATGATATTAATGTTTCATTTTTTTCATTAATCTTTAATATAATTAGCTTTGTTTAATGATTGTTTTATAAAAAAACTTCATCTTTATATAATCATCATTATTTGTTTTTAATTTTATATAGTTCAAAATAAAAACCATGATAATAAAATACTAATATAAGACTTGGTTTGGCCAAATTTAATTTTATTCCATGAATTATTATTATTATTATTTTAATATTATTTTTTAATTTTTGGTATACTTTTATTTTTGTCAACTATAACTACTATAAGAAATTGAATTTTATTTTTTGTTCATTATAGAAATCTCATTCAACATGGATTTTTATGATAGTTATTATTGAAAATTTCTTAATTCGTGAAAGTCATAAACAATTGAAAGATACTTAAAAAACATATTAATTATGAGGTTCATTGAATGATTTTTCATATTATTTATTGAGAAACAGATATTCATTCAATTATTAATCTGTTAATCTTTTCAAATTTAAGGGAAAGTGTTTTTTAGAAAAAAAAATAGATACCAACTATTCTTTCATACTTATTATCATAAGTTTTATGTGATATGAGGAGTTATTATTATCTTCTTTCAACCCGAACATTCTTATAGTTTTTCATAATCCATTTGATATCTCTTATTTATGTTTTTTATTTTTAAATTCAAGTGTATTTTTTTTAAAATATACATAATAAGAATCATTTATTTATTGAAGAAACATATTTTTAGCGTTAAATGTTATGAAAAATTATCCATAAGTGTAGTCAAATAGAGTTTTATTATTTCCATTAAATATACATTATAATTGTCCTTTTTTATCATGTTTGTTATATGAATGTGATTGAAATAATATTTTATATAGAATTATGAAATTAATCATAAAAATTAATTAGCATAGTTGTTGTGGTTTGTGAATTATCTATGGGTTTGATAAAATTTATTATCAATTTATTACTATTTATTTGATAATTATAACTAAAATATGTCTATAATAGCTATAAAATATAATAAGTGCTTCTATATAAATATTTTTTAATTATTTATTTAAAATTCTATAAAATAATTGTAATATAATTAAACTATAGTCTCTAAACAAGATTATTTTTGATATCTGAAGGCTTTTACCATATTATTTTATCTTCACATAATGAATGAACTATATTTTTTTAACATTTTATAATGTTTTTATTGAATAATCATGAAAAGTTTCTATATTTCATTTTCTGATAAAAAGTTGATATGGTCCATTGAAATTTATTGACATGAATTTAAAATTTTCAATATGCACCGGGAAATAGAGATGAAGATTAAATAATCTCTAATTTGAATTCACCTATATTTTCTAGTCACAAACATTGTTATGATGATTAAATCATCTTTTAATTGATATAGTAGAATAAATAAGTAACAATTCTCATATTCAATTTGATAAAATGTATTTGATAACTACAAATAAGAGTAGTGTTCTTTAGGGTCCAAAAGAAAATGTCCTATACTAGCTCATTTTAAAAAACAATCCAGTCATATGTATTCTTAGTGAACTGCTGGGCATAATGGTTTTCATTATAAGGTTCAAATTCTATTCAACAATCATTGGGGGATGGGAACACCAAGAATGATAACATTACATTTTCAACATATTATACCTTGATTTTTGAGATCAATTTTATATGAACTATATTAGAATAAGTTGGATCAAAGAGACCTGGGGTGGGGGGATGAATCAGTGATACTTATTTTAATATTTATTTTCATGAAATAAACTTCTATGATTTGTTGATATTTGATCCCAAAAAATATGATAATATAGACAATCTTAAATGAAAAAAATAAAACAATAAGGTATAAAAATATTTTAACAATGTTATCCCCCAAGATTGGTGATTTTGTCCTTCTTATGATTAGGTATAGTCCAAGTCACATATTTTTCCTCTAATATCAATCACATAATATAAGTATCGTGGGACGGTATCACCATTTCCCCACAAATACTTCCCTGCACTAATTCCTTTTGATTATTTTCATACCAATTACAACTTGTTTATAGAAATAAATATATTATATAATGAGAAAGATCAAATTGAATCTAAGATACTTCATCAACATAATTTAAACTTCCTATGAGTCTTCTAAATAATCGCATTATACGCCTATCCACCAATTAAATTTCTTGAACATAACTATCTAGAACCTCAATGACGTGAACATATGCATCGTATACATATCCTATGATAAAATAATGGAACTTAACTGTATGGAGCATCAATCATCAGAACTATTGTTTATATCATCTTAACATCAAAAAAATATTTTTTCGATATCTCAAAATCACCCCGATCTCAAATAATTGTTCATATATAATTCCATTGAAAAAATTATATTTTTATAATAATATTTTCATTATAAATTATCTAAGGAAACAAAAAAATTTTAAACATAAATATTGCATCTTTTTATATGAATATTTATTACAAATCATTATGATCCACACTATAACCTTTGAGGTCAAGTTTATTTAGAAACATGGAAATATAAAGAAATTATACATAAAATATCTATATAATAACCCTGTAAGTTCTTCCCAAATTGAAACCATCATTGAAATATCATTCATAAAACATTTATCCATATCATGGGGAAATAGAAAAATAATAATGGATGATCTAAGAATCTCAGTATGGGTAACCAATGGAGATATTAATGAATTATAATTTATAAGTATATCATTAGAATAACTGTATTGGAACATGATCCTATCATTTGAAAATCATATATATCAATTCATAGATCATTATCATGAGTTATGGAATAATCATAGTAGTTCATACGATATGAATCATAATGTAGAAAAAAATATAAGCTGTGAGAGAATAATATTGCCATGAAATCATGTCATAAAAGAGTGAAATAATGTGTGCAATAGTCATAATCATAGAAATTATATTTCAAGGCTACCCACCAATATGTTCAACATTTATTAGTCTAGTGAATACCTCTTGTGTACCATCTTTTCAATTGGGATAAACTTTTGTGTACCATTCTTGGGATGGGAAAACATCTCATGCAACCAACATGAGTTCATAAAACATTAACTGTTACCCATTGCAATAGAGGTTGATAATGAACTCACCCATAAAATAATCATAATCCATTTATATTAATTCCTAAAATACATGAAATTTTTATTCACCCTTGGGGAAAAGTGACTTTTTGTGATGGGTAATTTGTGACAGACCATATACCCATCACAAATAGTCTTATCAGTGGGGTTATTTGTGAAGGATTTCGTACTTTATCACAAATAGTTTTTAGTTTTGACAGATGTTCTTATCCCTCTGCTAAGGGTTTTAGTGCGCTTACACGCTACCATGATGGAGGATATATAACGATGTTTTTTTGCGATAGAACATTAATCCATCAAAAAAAGTTTTCATTATAGACCTTTGTGACATGATTAATTATGTCTAAATTAGATAATTGAAAAAAAAATTGAAAACCATGCTCACCCTTTCTTCTTCTCCCACTTTATCCATACACCTGCCCCTCCTAGGGGATGACAATCCTAACCTGGAAACGATGTCCAGATCTCACCCAAAAATGCCTTTTAGTCTAGAATTTTTGTTGATTTATCTTCAAATCTCCCTCGTGTAGACTCTAATTCAGAACTCCATTTTTTGAGTATTTTTGTTCAATATAGTAAATTTTGGTTTGGTCAAAACCTAGGTTGATAAACTTACCCGATTTAAATAATTTATTTTTTATTTAGGGTAAATCTAAATTTAGTATACCCTATTTGGGTGCCCATTAGATCTGAAAGAGTTGATTTCATTTTATCTAAGGTATTTTTATCATTGTTTGGTCTTTATATTTAATATATTATTTTTTTTGAGTTTAAGGATACTGGAAGATTATTATTTTATAATATTATTTGAAATATGTTGATTAAGGAAATAATTTATAGTGATGTCCATTATTGATAAATTCTATATAAAAACGTTTTATTGGTCATATAACATGTTTATATTGATATAGTTTATAGGAATTCTTATAATTCTCATATTGTATCATTGATGTTATGGAATTATTTATTTTAGGATTTATTTTTATTTATTTTAAACTTATAAATATTGTTTTGTAAATGTTTAGAGAGAGATATATATTTTTATATATTATCATGTTAATTAACATATATAAATCTTTTAAAAATAACATGTAAGGCTTATGATATAAGTGTGTGTGTGTGTTTGTACACGTGTATTTATGTATATTGACTAGGTTTGTTAATTTTTTTAAATGAATGTGTAAAAACAAATTTGAGGTAAATAGGTTTGATTAAGATAGTATATACTACATATATATATATCGTTTGGAATAAATAGAAATAAATGTTTTTATAAAAATTATGAGAAACTTATATTAAAGAAAATGTTTTAACAAAACATTATTTAGAAGAGTTTTATTCATAAGGAAATGTAAAAAATTTGACTGAATGAAAAAATAACAAGAATTTAAAATATGTAATATTTATTAAAAACATAGTTCATAGTAATTGGTATAATTTTTTATAATACATCATAAGCTAATATAACAAATACAAAGAATTATTGAAAATACCTAAAAATGCTAATTATTGAAAATATTGTTCTAAATTTAAAAATTAGAAAAAATCATTAAGTAATTTATAATATTTAATAATTGATGAGATATTATTATTAATAAATTGCAAATATTTGTCTTAATTATAATTTTTTTAATAATTTGTAAAAAATTATTAAAAAAATATATCCACTATTAGAAATTCACATTAATTCATATAAATACGATTTTAATTAAAATATTAATTATTTGTTATGTTTATAAATTTCAAAAATATATATACATATAAATTTAAAAAATGGATAATATTATTATAAATTGTATAAATTAAATAACATTCTTAAATTATTATTAATTTATATATATTTATAATAATCATAGTTTAAATTATTATAAATTAGTAAATATTAATGTAAATTATCATAAAGTTGACTTCAAGTAGTATAAATTATGATAAATGATATAAATTTATAAATTGATATAATTTTATATAAATTGTTATAAAATTATACAAACTATAGTAAATGAGAAACAATTAATAAAAAATCAGCATAATTTCATATAAATTAGTATAAATTAAGATAAATTACAAAAAAAAAGAAGTTGACATAATTTATAATTAATTGATATAAAATTGTATAAATTATTATAAATCAAATTTTTTTAGAAATTTATAAAACATTTTAAAATATAATATTTTTATAAATTAATAAAAATATTTAAAAATATTAAATCTTATTATAAATTACTATTAAATAATATAAATTAATATATGTTTCTATAAATGTGATAATGAAATTTGTCATCTATTTTTAGGTTACGATCAATGGTATTTTTAGACACGGTTGACACAAATTGGTCATTTCACTTGACCTGAATATTAAAAATTCTATTATTGACACCTTTTTAGTAATTTATAATAAAATTTATTAAATTACATTAAATAATAATAATTTTTATTCATTCATAAAAAAATATTTTAATTTACACTAATTTATGTTGAATTTAAACAACTTTATACTAAATTAAAAAATGATTATAAATTAATAAAAAATTACATTAATAAGCTCAAATCCAAAATATTTTTATTTTTTATTTCTTTGTATATTTCTATTTATTATTTTTTGTCTTGTATAAATATTCTAAAAATTTATAATTAAATTTAATGTTTTTTAATTATAAAATTATTTGAAAATTTTTCTATTATTTGTATCATTTTTTAAATTTTAATTTTTTTTATATTTTTTATATTTTTTATTTTATTATTATGTTTTAATATTTTTAATTATATAAAATTTTGTTAATTATATGTTTTTTTAATTTTTTTAATTTAATATTGTTTTTAACTATTGTATTTTTTTTGATATTTTTCGAAAAAAAATCAACATTTTTGACTTATCAAATTCATTTAAAAAATACTACCAATTCTGAAAGACTTCCATAATTGTTAATTTTTAAAAAATATGAAAAGAATTTTCGATGGTCACTTTATCCATCACAATTAGTTTTTATTTGAGATAGTCTATCCCAAATACCTTCATTTGGGACAATATTATTTTCAAGCACACATTTGCGATGGACTCCCATCGTAAATGCCTAAATATCTAGTAGTACCATTACAACATAACTTATCCCATTAAAAAGAAAATAGATTTCATTAGGATTTAATCCTTATAATCATTTACCATTTAAATAAATAATAAGGATGGTATTGTTGGATCATATCCCTAATGAATCATAAATAACTTCAATGGATTTTTTCATAGATGAAAATACTTTTGAAATATCAGCATAGTATTTTTTGAGAGAATACCAATTTTCATATTTAAAACACTTAATTAAAATATAACTAATTTAAAAATAATAATAATTTTGTTTTATTTGAAATGATCCATGGAAAAATGTAATGAAAAATTCAAAACAAAGAGTATTCACAATGGTGGGAAAAGTTGTTCATGCAGTATCTGGTAAAACAAAATTTTGTTGACAATATTTTTAAAAACTACATCGTTTAGAAAATGAAAAGAAGATTCATTTGAAACAATTATATAATGTAAAAAATAGGTAAAAATTAATTTCATAAATCATATTATAATATAAAAAACATTATTCAAAATATATTAATGTGAAATATGGCCATTGAAGAAAAAGATTTCCGGATGAAGAGAGAAATAAAGTGAGTTTTCCCTAGAATTATTATTTTAGAAATTTAAGTACTTATAGAGAGTAAAATGAAAGGAAAACTTATGATTTCCAAAAATAACTAAATTATAAGAAAATATATAATATTTAAGTGTGATATATCATATAATTTCGACATTGAAATTTAAGCATACAAAATCCGGATAAAATTTAGATGTTAATGTAAAACACTTACTTCAAGTCTATCTTTCTTTATAAGTGATTTGTACTTATGTATAATTAATATAAGTTTAATAAAATTGTATATAATAATAATATTCATAACTATAATACCATTTATGATCAAATTATAATATTTTAAGAAACATTTACTGTTAAACCTTTACGAAAATTATTGTTTTCGGGTGTTAACAGATACTTTTTTGCATGAAAGTTTCGGTTCCACAGTTCTAGTCATTGTACTTTCATCGCGGTTTAATCGCCTCAATAATACTAATAAATATATAAATAAAATATATATTCATTTTATACAAATATATAACCTTTCATAAAAGGTATAGATAAAAAACAGAATTACACCATTCAAGGAGATGGAAGTCCGTACGTACACATGAACAATGTTTTTATTTTCTAAATAAATAAAAAAATTGTTTTTAATTATAGAATTATAATTATATTATAAATATAATATATATTTATTATGTTAATCATTATATCTACCAATGTGATGCAGTTTTGGAAAATCAATCATATCACTATGTGGTGATGGTGTTCAACCATATGCCTAAGCGATACTTTTATTTCCCATTTTACGGAAAGGAGGTGAAAAAGGATATTTAATCATCATAACAACATCCATATATATTTTTTTTCGAGATTAATCAAGTAATGACATATAATTTAATTTTAGGGAATGTGGAAGAAGAAATAAAATTAAAAGAGCTTGGTAATGATTTATACCTCTTCTTTGAGAGAATTCTTTTTCCATACACATTAATCCCTGAATGATTTGTCACATGAGAAGATCAGGGGATCCAAGAAACGTAAATAAAACTAGGAAAGATTTATAGTATGAATTTTCTGATCTAGAAGGCTTAAAAATCATGAATAAGGTAAGATAAATTTTTCCCTTTTATAAGTGAGTAGAGGGACACACATGGAATTATTTAAAAGATTTAAATAATATAATGCAATTTTCTTGTTCATGTGTTTAAAAATGGTCAAGAATTCTAAGTTATGACAATATAAGGTCTAAATATATCTAATAAAATAATAATTTTATAATTTTATTTTTCATTTTTATCCATATCTCATAGTTTAACCGTCCCTGCCACTAACAAACCCATTTTAAACATAACCATAGTAAGAAATTCTTATCATTTTATTATTAATTAGGAGAAAAATTAAATTATAATCATTTGAAAATTTTTACATGATAATTTCATATATAGAATCAATTTTATCAAATTAATTTTCTATAAGTTTGAAAAATTAATTTTAAAATAACTTCCCAATATGTATGTAAATCCAGTTTTAAAAACATGAAATCTTAAGCATAAAATTAAATATACATTTATTCTCTGCATAGTAAAAAATATATTAGGAATTTTAAAATATAATATTTAATATATAATATATATATTTCATTAAAACCATTTACGAATAATTATTTATTTAAATTATAAAAACACATGTTGCACTTCATATTAGTTTTATGAAAAATAACTCCTTTTACCTTTAAATAATTTAAACTTCATTCTTATCCATTAGATAAATAAATTATGAATTCTTATTCATTTATTCATATAAATTATCAATATATTTTATCAAAAAAATTTAAAAAATTTATTAATATATATTGTTAAATAATAACATATAGAAAAATTCATTACTTCAAAAAAACAGGTCTTTTAATCATTTGATGTTTTTATTAAAAAATTTTGATTAACAAAAAAAAATTCATCCTTAACCATTATAAATATATTTCATAATGTGATTAATCATATCAATACCATTTAATTTAATTTATAGGTTTTGAATTATTTATATACAGTGATTCCTTTAGACTCGGGGTTGTGTGTATAGCAAGATATCAAATACCTCATGTTTATTTCAATGGAAATATATATAAACTATTTTGGCATACATTATACCCCATGAAAACTTAATTTCACCCAAAAAAATTATATTCCTCTAATAAAAATAAATTAATATATCTCTAATCCACCACATCCTTGGGTTCTTATGCAATATCCTTGAATTTATGATTTGTCCAAATAACTTTAACCAAGATAGTAGTCTTCTTCCATAGAACATTATCATTATAATCCAATATTTCTACTTGTTTTTTCATATATAAAATATCATTATCTAGTTGTAAAAGAATCAATTTCAGTACATGTGAAGTATTAGGTATGTACTTCCACAGATGAGATATATGAAACACATCATGAACTTTATAGGGGTTCGATGGAAGCGATATGTGATAAGAAGCCATCCATAATCGATAATGAATATCAAAAGGGCCAATATATCTATGGCTCAGTGTTAAATTATTTTAAATATCTTAACATTTCTATCATGGATAAAATCATTATAATACATTCTTAATTTCTCTAAATTCTATATTTCACTAATTATTGTCCACATAACTCTATTATCGACTCTGTGCTACCTTGATGTACTGCTGAATGAATCTAACATTCTATTAAATTTTATTAGAAACCTTAGGTCCCAATGGTTTTATTTCATCACATTCATCCTGAAACGTTGGAGTTCTACAATTTTATCCATTGAGGGATTCATAATGATGCATCATAATGCTTGAGTGAAAGTTATTATTCTAAGAGAATTCAATATGGGGAATGTGTTGATCCCAAAAAACATTGAAATACAAATAATAGGATTTATACATTTCCTCCAAAATTTCAGTGGTATTTTTAAACTAACCATCTCCCAAAGGATGATAAGCAATACTGAAATAGAACATTGTATCCATAGTATTCTAATGATATTTCCAAAACTCTAATGTTGACCTTAGATCATAGTAATATATAGTAAATGCAGTTCTTTAAGAAACCATACCACTTCCTTGATGTATATACTAAAAATTTTATCAAGAAGGAAAAATTACCTTGTTGAAATGATATGAGAAAAATTTGTTAGGTGATTTACTACATCCCAAATAATATTATGGCCTTTAGAAATATTGGGGATTCTAATTATATAATCAATGATGATGTTTTCCCATTAACATAATGGTATGGATAATGGTTATACCATCTCCTAATACTTTTTACACTCACCCTAAAATTTATAGCCTAGGACGAACCAAGACACATACTCTACAATATATCTCTTTATATTTACCCACCATAGATACACTTTTAAATCACTATACATCTTCATACTTCCAGTATAAATTGATAATGATGATTTATGATCTTCTTTAAATATATCCTTTATTTATGGTAACGAAACGACATATAATATATTTCTAAACCTTATCATTCAATCACAATGAAAGTTGAACTAATGAACCATTAACACCTTCATTTATAGATCAATATGTCCCCTTTGCAGCTATTTAAACTTTACATGGATAGATTGTTGGGAACTCATTTGGAAGATATAATATTACTCCCATTACATAAATATTTCATGATCATACTGTTCAAATCCCTAAATGTTGGATATTTTTTAATAATCATCATATCTAAGCTAGTATTATCCTTTTAACTCAAATCATTAACAACCATGTTATCTTTCTTGAGTTGGTAATCTATTGTATAGTTATAATAGTTAATCAAGTTGAGCCATACTATTTAGTTCATATTCAACTCTATTTGGTTGAATATATATTTGACACTATTATGATCAATATACATGTCACACCGTTCTCTATAAATATATTTCCAATAAATCATTAATGAAAATATTACTAATGTTAACTCCATGTAATGGTGTTATGTAATTTTACTCTTGAACCGTAGTTGAAATGTGTATAGTTTATCGCCATAACATTCTATATAATAAAACGTCTCTACCGCTTCTTTGATGAATCATTTTAAATAAAAAACCCTTCTCCACTAAAGTGTAGTGTGAGAACATGTTCATTGATCATAATTCTTTTCAGTTACATGATATTTTCTTCACATTCATTAGTCTAAAAGTACTTGACTCCTCTTGAAGTTAGCTAGGTTATTGGATTAAATATATTTAAAGAATTATTAACAAAGACTTTGTAATATTTTTATAATCTAAGACAAATACTTATCTTAGTCATCATGGTTGGTCCATGCCAATGTTAAATAACAAATGTGTTTGATGCATCAGCTGATATACCCTTACTTGAGACTATGTTACTCTAAAATGAAGCATTATTTATCCAAAATTGAATCTTGGTAATTTTTTAATAAAACATATAATTCCATAGAATCATCATTAAAATCCTTATGTGATCTTCATTACCTCTATTTATCTTGGAATATATAAGATCATCATCTATAGATACTACCAAAAACTAATACAGGTAATCTATAACCACACGACCCATTAAATAAGTGAATATTGTAGGGGAACTAGTAAGACCAAATGGGTCACCCCTATACAACTTTTTCAGAAAATAAAACTCATCTTCCTCCCTCCATTGTTAATATTATTATAATTTCATTTTAAATTACATATTTCCTTTCTTTTCAAAACCATGAGACATATGGGTGAATCATATCTTGATTTTTGTGAATAATTTCCATCGAATGATTTCTTCATAGCTACAAATGTCTTTTATAGAAAACCCCTATTGGTAACTTGGTTTTTAACCACTGATGAATTGATCAATCTTTCATTCATGTTATATAATAATACCAAAAGTGTTTGTCAAAATTTGTATAATATTTACCTCACATGCACTAATATATTCTTAATCCTTATTCTTTACATTAATAAATTCCTTTCCAATTTTTATGATGAATATGAGTAATGTAATTGTTGAAAAATAACATTCTAAATTCATCCCACTTAATAGTGTCAATCTCTTCCTTTTGTCTCATGTTATTGATAAGTGTACACCATAGATATAATTTACCTACCAAATGATAAAGAATTAAAATAATTTTTTTATGATCCAAGTGATGGATATTGGGAAATATATTTTCAATGGTTCTAATCTAGTTATTAAAATTTTTTAGATTAGTGGACCCACTAAATGAAGTTGTATGTTTTATTTTAAAAGACTAAACTGAACATTTTACCCAAATTTTATCATTTAGAATATCATAATGATTCATATATTGTAAAATTTTCATTATAATAACAATGAAATATTATATTCTATCTCCCATAATATTCAGTTACTATAGATGATAGTCATTTTATTTTCTATCACATCTAATGTTAATATTTTTACTTTTGGTTCCACATCAAAAGTAAAACTAAAAAATACCTTTAGAAAATATAATAATTTATGGAAATCATATAATAATAAAAATAATTTATTGGATGTCTAATTCATGACACCATACATTCAATTTGTGAACCCATTAGATTAACATAGGAAATCCATTTTCATTATCTTTTTAAATCGTTAAAAATGTTTCGTAATGAAAATTTGAATTATCATGAGAATATCCCCCAATAGTATCTTTCTAGGTTTATAATATTAGTGAAATTAATTTTACACTAGTAATGATTATTTTATTACCCAATACTCCCCATTTAGAGTCATTAATACTAGTTTCATATGTTTCAAAGCCACATCAATATGCCAGTACCCAAAGAGGGATGCATTTTCTTGGAAAACCACACTTCATTTTCTAAATCAACTTTTTATTTTCTTTTATACATATACTTTTACTAAGGTTTATCAAGAAATTTATTTCATCATAATTTCAAAAATAATAAAACCTTTCTCAAATACCAATTGTTATGGCCCAAATATTTCTTAAAAATATTTAAATTTTATATCAAAATATACATTACATATCATTATGATTCATACCAAAACTGTAATAGACAAGTATCCTTTGAAACTTTGATACATAAACACTAGGTATATAAAATATCCACACCCTCTCCAACAATTTCCTTCTCAAAAAGAACCCTTAATAAAAAAATCATACATAACACATTTATATGTAGGGGAAAAGGAAACATAATAAAGGGTGAGCTCAGATCCCTAGTATAGGTAAAAAACGTAGATATTAGTCAATGATCAATATTAATTATAAAATGATCATAAGGGTATGAGAAAATGATATTAAAATTTCAAAATCATACCCAGTAATTCGTAGTTCATAATCAGTGGTAATGTATTAAATCATGGTAGTTCATAAGACACGAATCATAAAAAAATAAAACCAATAACATGAGAAATTAGAGCATTAAATTGATATAATATCATGTAAAAATGGATTCATAAAGTATGGGATAATAATAATTATAGAAATATAATTTCATGTCAATAAACTAGGACATTCATCACATGTTAGACATGGGATAACCACCCATGTAACTGGTTTGGCCTTGGGAAAACACTTTTGTTCTTGTGTTGGTTTGGGGATAACATCCCCTGTAACCTATTTATGATAAAGAAATTAATCTTTAACCAATAAACTATAGGAATATAAAATACCCTCCCATCACATTTTCATAATCTATATATATGTATTCCAAAATATCATTAAAACATTAATCATTACATCATAGATTATCCCATGGAAAATGTGGGTTTGATCAAGATTTCGTCATCAAATTGATTAAAAATATAGATAAAGAATAAATATGGTATCATTATATCCAAACCCAACTAGAGAATAAATAACATCAATAGATGTTTTCATATGTAATAATACCTTTAAAATATCATTGGTAAACTTTTTTAGCAAAGTAAAATTTTTACTGTTGAGTCAACATATTTAAAATCTAATGATATACAAAATGTTAAGGAAATAATTATATTTGAATATAACCATTGAAAAATGTAATGGAATCATTAAATAAAATAGTTTCCATGAAGGAAATAAAATCTGTTCATGAAGTATATGATAGAACAAAATCTTTGTTCACACCATTTGTAAAAACTACTATATTCATACAATGATATGAATCACCCTTTAAAGAATTTATATAATTTCATACATTAGTAAAAAATTTATTTAATTAATAATTTTATAATATTGAATAAATTCAGGATTTTTAAAAGAATATATGGAAATGGTATAAAAATATTATCGGTTGAGGAGAGAAATAAATTTGTTTTCCCTCAAAAACATACTTTCATAATTTTAAGTACATAGAAAGTGTAAAATGAAATGAGAAATTTGGATTTCCAAAAATAGAAATATGATAAAAAACATAATAATAATTAATAAAGAGATATCATTTTAATTGATCATTGAAAATTTAAGCATAAATAATCTAGTTTAAAATGAGATTGTAATATAAACACCATACATCGAGTCCACCCTGCTTCATAAGAACTCTAACATTCTGTATAATGGATTTAAATTTATTATAATTTCATAATAGAACTATATTAATACTTATTATACCTTATATGTTGAATTTTTAACATTTAAACACATATTTATTAATAATTTTACTTTAAAATGGTTGTTTCTGGGTTTTAACTCTTTCATTTTTTATGAATGTTCAAGTTTGACAATTCTAATTCTTATACTTAGATCTTGTTTCCATCATCCATTTTTTAATATTAATTAAAATATCACATTTATTAATAACTTTTATTTATTTATTTATATTTTTATCCATCCATAATATGTTGAGATATAAAAAAAATTACGTTGTTCATGGAGTCAGTAGTTTGTATATTTACCAAAATGTTGTTTTCATTTTCTAATAAAAATTAACAATGAAATAAAAGCTATATTTTATAATTTAAAATTGATAATTATATCATAATTTAAAATTGATAATTATATCATAAATATCATTTATATTCATTAAATAAATCATTATATCCTCAATATTAGGCTATGATAGAAATATTAATGAAATTGATATGTGGAGGTGGTAGTCCATAGGTACACATGAGCGATACCTTCATTTCCCATTTGATAGAAATGAGGTATATACAGTTTTTACATCCTAATAATAAAATACTATTATATTTTTTACATTTAATTCATCATTTTATTTTGTATATAACGTATTTTAATAACATAAAAGAAAAAATAAAATTAAAAGAGCGCGGTTAATATTTATACGTTTTCATTGAGAGAACATAATTGCATTATAATTCACACATTGAAATAATGGTGTTAAAAGAATATCATGGCATCTCATATTAATTGAAGGAATCAAGGAATATTTTTTATTTGGGATTAGTGGATATATAAGGTTTATAATTCATAAATAGGGGAGGAGAATATGATCCCTTTTATAAGCAAGGGGAGGGGCACACATGTAATTTCAAAGAATATTTAAATAATATATCATTACTTTCATGTGAAATTGGAAGAAAATTCTCAAAGATTATATTTTAGGATAATATAAGGTCTAAATATCTTTAAAAAATAATAATTATACTAGATTATGTAGCATTCATACCCTTATCACTTAGTTTAACCCCTAGTAAACCTACATTAACCGTAACAATGGTAACAAATTTAACCATTTTTACTATTCATTCTGAAAAAAATTAAAGGTGATTGTTAACCAAATTCATAATTTTTGATACAAAATGTGGAATATATTACTTAAAATTTAATTTTTGTAATTTCAAAAAAACTTATTTTAAAATAAGCATATGAATCACAATGAAAACATGTTTTTATAAAAAAATAACTTTTAAGCATAAAATTAAATTTACAATATTTTTGTGCCTAATAAAAACAATAAAATTAATGTTCAAATATTTTATTTAATTCATAATCCATAAATTTAATTAAAAAATGTAATCAATCATGATTTATTTAACATACAAAAACAAATTGATCTCCTAAAGAAGGATTATGAAAAATATCTATTTTTAACTTTAAATAATTATTTCTTAATTATTAAATATTAGATAACTAATTTTTGGATTTTTAATCATTTATAAATATATATTATCAATATATTTAAGTAATTCTTTTTTTCATTAGCGATAAATATTATTTTTTAGATTATAATATCTAGAAAAAAAATACATTTCTTTAGAAAATATGACTTAATAATTACGTAATTTTATTAAAATTGGAATATTATTAATAAATTTTTATCATTATTAACCATTATAAATATATTTTATAATTTGGTATATCATATTAATATCCTCTAATCTAGTTACTCAGTTATAAATGATTACTACATCACTGTTTATCTAGACTCTAAGTTGCATCTAAAGAAAGATATTGAACACCTCAAGTTAATTTGAAAGGAAATACATATAGAATATTAGGATCATATGTAATCTATATATGTATCATGAAAATTTTAGTATCTTAACCCTTATCAACTATGGTAAAAATCAATTTTATGATAACATTATAGGGGATATTCATAGGAAAATCTAAGTGGGAATACCATCCATTACGATTTTTAATATCACGACTAACCACTCTACCCATTGCAACCCTAATAACATTGAATATTTAAATAAACAATGTGTATATAATAGCCTTAGTATTTATCCTCCACTACCAAATATATCATTTATATTTTCCTGTATTTCAATTATATATAGGGTCAATACTATACTACTTTATCTGATATTTTTTCTTTATAAACCATCCACAAGCATTAGAAAATAATAGTTAATTTTACTAAGATCCCAATATTATGTTGTTATAATTACATTCTTACAACACATTATTAAAACCTTAAATATCAAATTAAACCTCTATAGATTCTAACCATCTCATATTCTAATTGACTCTAACTACCGATAAATATATTTTGATCAAATAATCTTCCACTTATCAAATTCTAATCACTTCAGTTTCAACACATCTAAACTTACCCATTTTCACACTTACTAACATTCAAACAACTCTCATTATAGCCTTATGAAATTATATAGAGTTTTAATCAAGAATATTTTTTAAATGCTTCTTATTTTGATATAATCTGCAATATTCTTCACAATCTTTGAAAATATGAAATGTGATATTTTATCCACAAATTTTGAACTAACTCAAAATCTGTTTTCTACTCTTAATTGATTTCAAAAATTATGTTAACATGAATTTCCGTTGAGTCTCAATTCACTATTATGTTGATACTTTAAAAAATCAGAAAATAATTGTTTGAATTTAGTTCTCAATTACATATTAGGATTATCCTCAATAGAACCTATAATCTAACATGATCTTTTTACAACTATGTATTATTCCCCGATAATTATTAAAACCCTCCAAATGACTTATGGTACATGGGAACGATCTAAACACCATAATACATATATCATCTTAACAAACATAATATATCTATCAAACATACATATTATCGAACAGATAAACATATTAATTAGAATTCAAACCAATTTAACATCTAGTTATAGACTTCTTCAGAATTTCTAAACATTAGATTCATGATACAGAGTGAAACTGATATATATTTGGAATAAAAATAAAAAATTGTGTTACATAAATATTTAAATATGTATCTTCAGTATCTATTACATGGTAACATTCATATATAGTATCAATTTACTAGAATTAAATATTGAGAACTAACAACATTATCTTCATGTAATATTTAGCAAAATTATCAAATATAAGTTTTACTCAAAAAATGAAAATTACGAACATTAATAATTAAAATTGGTTCTCTGATACCCCCACTAGATTTTTTTTAATTTAAACAAATCTTAACACAAACAACTCTCGGTATATCTCTGTTTAACTATTCATAAAACTAAAGCAAATCTAAAAAAGTTGTGTCAAAACACTACACTACTTAATAAAGAAATATTTTTAGATAATTATATCCCCAAATAAAATGTAAATTATTTATATTATTTTTATCCTATGTCCTTTAATAATATTTAATAAATTTAGTTTTTCCCAATTTTTTTAATAACAATAGATACAGTTTCAAAAAAATAACTTATGGAGTGGTGCAATATTATCCCCCTTTAACAAGAAAATTTAAATTATAGCAGGGTCAATCCACACAACCTCATGTGACAGGGAAAGGTTGAACTTATAGTTAATGTCTTCACACAAAAAATATAATCCTTTACATATATTTTGTCAACATTCCATCAATATATTATTTTGTGGAGATATATTACCAATTTACATATCAATTTTAAACTTTATCCTTGACGAATTGATATTTGATATGAATATGTATATATATTGATTATTGGATAGAAATCTTGAAAAATTAAATAAAAATATGGTTTATCACAAGTAAACAACAATGGATTCTCATAGATTATCTTCAAGTCTTCTAGCTTCACCATAATCTATATAATTTGTGTATAGGGTGGTATTGCTACAGAATATTTAGCCTCAATTGTACACAATGTTACTACACATTATTTACTTATATCCTTACTCACATAGATTATATCCATAATTAATGTTGTACATAATTTAGTTTCTTATAAATTTAATTTCTAGTCAAATTATCTTTAGTGAAACCTATGAGAATTAGTTATTTACTTTTTTTATAAACCATAAAATAAATAAATGTTATTTTGACATACCTAAAAATTTATTTAATTTCCATCATGTGTGATTCCACTTGACCACTTTTTATCATTCACACATATTCATTGTATATATCATATCTGATCTTTCTGTTGTATTATAAAACAATATTAAAATAATCTGATTGATGTCATTTTTATTAAATATATTTTTTGATTCATCTTCATTTAATTTAATTAAAACAATAATGGGTGTTGAGATTTTACTAGATTAATTTTGTCCAAATTTCATCAACAATTTTCTAGAATAATTTTCTCTTAGATGAGAAGTTTTAGTTATCTTTATGTCATAATTATAATCACATAATTTTTATCATATCTTCCGGTATTGACAAATCAAAATACATATTCACGTGTTTTGAAAATTTATCTCAATAAAACACATTTTAACATATAATTTCTTTATAAATATTAAATATAAAATTAGAGTACCTATATTAATCTCTTTCATATATAAGTCATTTTCAAATTTTAAGTTACAAAAGGTCAATTTCATTGTGAAAAAATCTAGTTTGGGGATTCAGGATCTTTAGGCTAGTTTTATCCCACACAATTATTTTTTCAATTTACACACCATGCTACCATCACTGTCATTTATAAATCCTTCATGTTTCTCATGAAAAACATATTCTATAATATATCCATTTAAGAAGTAAAAATTCACATTAATATGATAATATTTTTATCTTCCATGGAATTAAATTGATAAAAACATTTTTGCATCTTAACGTATTTAACCATGTAAAAACATTTCTCCTCAATATACAACTTCCACTATATAAAAACACTTATAAAATAATCTAGATTTATTATTTGAGGTTTCACATTTTTAATTATGTTCTTTTTTGAATACCCAATTATTTCCTATGATATTATTTTTTTATATTATAAGGCCTCATCCTTAAACGTTACATAATCTTGAGATAAGTCATCGATTCACATTGAGGATCTTTTCAGGTTTACATTTTTAGATAATTAGGCCCTAACTCATACATAACAGCTTAAATATTAAATGTAGACACTTATACTCACTATCTAATTTTTTCATAAAACAAAAACTCTTTAAAAAGAAACAAGGTATCGTTTCATGTCTAAACTGCATAACTATCCCTTGGTCCCATCCTTGGCTCTATTCTTCGTTAAGTAGTGAAAAAAATATTTCAAAACATAGGATGATAATAAAAATCACATTAAGTAATATAAAATAAGGATAAAAAATTAGTCCATGAATATTTAAAACCCATGAAAACATTTTAAAAAAATCACATTGTTCTCCTATAAAACATAAACTACGTAACTTAGATCCTGTACTCATAAGATTCTTAAAAAACATTATAGAAATAATAAAACATAAAGGTAACTTGTGGAATCTATATCATACTTACATTATAGTTTTCACAGCGACATAGTGAGTAACCTTCATGGTTACATTTGGAATACCCATCACAATATATTCCCTAAATTTATAAGGAGAAAATCTATCATTTACATTTGTTGCATTACCCAATGCATTGGAGTTGTATCATGGGATCACCCCGCCTAGGTTTATTAAAGAACCACACATATTTGGTTCATAACATAACCACCTGTCAAATTTCCACGTACCATTACATAATCATAACACATAAAATTTTTCAATAATCAATATTTCACTCATTAATCACAAGAAACTAGTTCAAGATATTGAAATAATCAATCCATTTAAAAACCATTTAAAAGATTCAATAAAGATATTTTGGAATCAAAGTATCCCATAACACCTTTATACTATTAAAATAAATTCTAAAATTTTAATTTTATAACATATATGTCCATATAAATAAATCCTTAAAACTATTTTGAAAACTTGTACATTAATGAAAACGATTTAGAAGAATAAATATTCAAAACATTTAAAACAATGTTTTAGTTAAAGTCTCTCTTACCACTTGATAAAATACATGTATAAAAAAAATTAAAAACATTAATAAAACTTTATAAAATCATTAGAATAAATAGATTCATGATATAATATGTCAAAGGGCAGTATATGAAACATACAAAAGTTAATTGGTGCATAACAACAAATAAGCCACTATGGAATTTAAATTGAGATGAAATATATTACAAAGATAATAACATTAGATTAAGGATAAATCAATGAAATAATTATGTTTGATAAATATAAATACACCCAATATAAGTGGGTATTCGGTGTAAAAAAATCAAAGGCCATTCACACATATTCATGGAATAAAAAAACCAATGACACAGATATTTTACTCAATGAATGAAGATTGAGTTAAGATTCCCCTTACAATGTTGATATAAATGACGTAAGAATTTCTTAATGGGATGATTATGTGAATAAAAAGTAAATCCACACAAACGGAAGTAAAAATTACAATATAAATAAATAAACGGTGATTAGACACATAATCATGGCATAATATAATCAACGAAGTATGTGTAAAACCCAATGAGGGTAAATTGAGTTTATAAATACCATTTCAGAGATACTTTTGTTAATATAATTGATATATTATCTGTGTTATCTATAAATAAACATAATTAAAGTATAAATACAAGATATTATATCAAATTTTATTTACCAAAAAATCCGAGGACAACATAATCAAGATGTAGAATATCAACCCAATGAATGGAAATTGTGTTAAGAAGATACCTTACAATGTTCATATAAATGACGTAAGAATTTATCAATGGGGAGATTATGTGTTGAAAAAATATATCAAATAAAAGGGAAGGTGATATTACTACATTAATAAATAAATAGTGATTAGACACATAATCTTGGCATAATAAAACAAATGAACTATGCGTAAAACCCAGTGAGAGGAAAATGGGTTATAAATTCCCTTACAATGATCATTTTGTTAATAAAATAGATCGATTATGTGTATTTCCAATAAATAAACATAAATCTAGTATAAATAAAAGATTTTCTATCAAATTTTATTTATCACCTAATCATATAATGACATAATCAAGATGTAGAAGATCATCCCAAAGAATGGAAACTGGGTTAAGAAGTTCCCTTACAAAGTTCGTATAAATGACATAAGAATTTATCAATGGGGTGATTATGTGTAGAAAAAGTAAATCCAAACAAAGGGAAATTGAAATAAAACATAAATAAATAAACATTTGTTCGACACATAATCATGGGATAATAAAATCAACAAAGTATGCATAAAACCAAATGACACGAAATTGAGTTTAGAAATTCTCTTACCATGAATCTGACTTGTCCCGTTCATTCATAAATTTCCTGAATAATAAACATACGTTAATTTATATTTGTATTATAAAATTTTAATTTTAATTATTTATTTTTTATCACTTATTTTCATGTTAAATAAATTAGTAAATTATTTGAGTTCATAACAGATGTTTTGTCGATATTTGGTACTTGAGCCGAAAATGAACTTATTTTGATGAAAATTATCCATGTATTCAAAATTAAATCATCTCCGGAATGATATTAATTATTTAAATTTCATATATATTCATTATATATGTATTTAAAATATTACATAACATTTGGAGATAATATTTGAAATGCATCGTTCATGGAGACGGTAGGTCGTACGTACGCATGAACACTACATTCATTTCTTTGTCATATTAAAAGAATGAAAACTAAATGACACATAGGTATATTATAATTATAGTATAATTTATATGTCATATATTTTACATAATTTCATTAACTCCATCCTTTATATGTTCCATGTATGGAATGAATGATTCATATCACATTGAGGGGCGGTATTCCACACTCCCTAAAATGAAATTATCGAATTTACACATTATAGAAAGCATAAAGGTATGTTGTAAATAAAAATTACAGAAGCATATGAACAATATAAAATTAATATATATCATATATAATTACATATCTATCATAATTACAACCATGATAGGTAGTGGGAGAAAATATAACAAGCATCGATTCGTGAGGAAGTGGTTCGCTGTACACAAAAACATTATGTTTGTATCCATTAGATGGAGCAGTGTGTAAGTGTAGTTATAATCCTTCACATAAAAACATAATATTATATTTAGGATACATTTGTTATTATGTAATCAAATAATAATAATATCTTAGGTAGTAGATAATAAAAATAAAGGAAAGGAACTTGAGAGAAAATGTGTCCTCTAAATCAGGAAAATTCTTCTAATTTGAGCCAAAAGGCTTTATTGAATTGTATTATGCCCAAGGTAAGTCTTCTATGATGAAGGGATAGATTAAAGAAATATTATTTTATAGAGGTTTTCCTTTATAAAAGTATTTTTATGTGTGAGATAAATAGAAGAAGAAGTTTTTTTTATAAAAGAGGTGAGGGACACTTTAGGAAATTCATGAAATATTAATTTATTATAAATTCAATTTTGATTAGAAATGGTCCAAAACTTATTTCATTATAAGATATGGTGATATTTTTTAGAATACCCATCATCCAAAAAAAATTGACAAGTTATTAATATTTTTTTATCCTTATCTTTTTTGTTTAACCTTTATTTTACCCTTTTTAATCTAACAATGATATCATGTTATTAACACATTATGGGTTAATGTAATGACCATATCACGTCAAACGACCCCCAAAAAATAATTTATGAAATATTTGGACTTGTATTAACCATTTGGACGAATCTAATATTTTTATGAATTTAATATCATTTAATAAACTATTTTATATATTATATTACGAATTATGTCAATTTTGGACACTATTTGTACTTGACTTTTTTTACAAATTAATAACAACCTGATTCCATTGAACAAAAACATTGAATATTTCCTAAAATTTTATATTCACCTAGAAAATTCATGTATGACATGAATTATGTAAAATTATATTTATGTTAATATTTATAATATCATTTATTTGAATCCTTTATTAATAAAGAAATCACTACATCATCATTATGTCATAATGAAATTTATTTATTTAATGTCAAAAAGTTATAAATAAAATATCAAGATGTAGGAAATATTTTTTAAATATATAATTAATATTTATAGTTGAGGATATCAGTTATATAACTATACTTTCAATTTTTTTAGAAAATGAAACATGTTTATGTTATATTTTTCATTACTTTAAATTAAATACTATAAAATGTCATTTTCACATCCAAGTCTCTCTATGGGATCCTAAAATCGATCCAAGGATGGGCATGGTCCGAAATATCTCATCCAATATAATTAGGATTTATTTTAGGGTAGTTTTATATTAATAAAATATAAATATTTTACCTTTATTTTCTAGATTTACCAATTAACCATGGTAAATAAAAATAATTTTCGAAGTTACTATTCATAATATCTAAAAATATATGTTTCTTATTTAAAAAATTTGGACCTAATGAATAAAAATATTGAATCCTTTTTTCCAAATTAAAAACACAAAATTTTAAGAAATTAATTTAAAATTAATTTCCGTTGTCAAAACCAAAATGTTTGTTTTTAAGAAGTAAAAAAACTATCAAAAGATTGATATGTGTTTATTTCCAATTTCAATGTAAAATTACTTATAATGACCAAAATTAGATTAAAAAATAAATATGTATTCCATTTAAACCTTAAAACATTTAAATAATAAGATTTAAACATAAAAATTATCTCGAAGTAAATCGTTATTTTAAATTAAATTTTAGCGTATTTTTACTATATATAAAAACTTGAAAGTTATCAGAAAAATATAAAAAACTCGTCCAAAGTAAATTTTGATGTCCCACTTGTAAATAATAAGTTTATTTGGTCAAATATAACAAATAAACGTGCCAAAACAAAATTTAAAAAGGGTTCTCCATCAAAAGGCGATAAAACCTCAATTTTAGAAAAATACTTCGTTTACCAAAAAAATTGAATTTTTTCTTATATAATAACTATAAAAAATATAATATGAATTTAAAAAATTACATTGAATGTATAACATATATTTATCATTTAATAAAAATCCATAAAGAGTTATATGATTTTATAAACACAATTATTCTCTTTTAAATAGGTTTTCATAAAAACACATCTTTTATATTCAATTGGTTTTTATTTCCATTTCTAAAAAATTTGGTAACTAATGAATCATTATTTTAACATGGGTAAAATATATTTCAAAATTTAGTTGATACTAGTCATTCCCTCCATTCCAAAGACTAGATGTTAACTACCATTTAAAATAATAATAATATTATTGTATTACTTTTTAATATAACTCAATGTTTTTTGAATCTTAAGATTTTAGAGAAACCTATTGTTACATGTCGAATACGCTATTAGAAAAAAATTCCCCTTTAATGTAAAATTAACATCTTATTTATAAATATTAATACCAATGACAAAGTCTTATTCTATAAATAAATAGGTCATTACATCATCCCTCCCTTTTGTAAATTGCGCCCACTCAATTTTAAAATTGAGATTGGAAACGTTATTGAAAATCCCACAATTGAATAAAAGTAAATAAAAATATTAATTTAAAAGAAATAAATAAAAGTAAAAAGGTTACCAAGGATAACACATACTAGGATTCCATGTTAGAAAATATGGATATTGAAGAAAAACTGACCACCAAGTTCTGATGGAGAGTGATTGAAAAATGATTAGAAGATATTTAACAACAAAAAAACCATAAACTTGTGATGAGTTAAATATTCATTGATTTCAAAGTAGGAAAAGTAAACAGAAAACAATTTTGTTTTAAGATATTTTTCCAAAAGTTTAGGAATTCTTTTACTACATATAATATGAACATATGGAAATATACTTACATGAAAAGTATTGTTTTATCCTTTAATAAATTTCTACCACACACTCATCTTTTCTCTAGAGAATCATATAATCCCCAAAAGATGAACTATATATTTCCCTTTTATTTATATATTAACAAAAACCAAAATTTCTAGTACAAGATCAGATAATACCCTGAAAAGAATAATCTTTACAAAAACTAATACTACTCCTAATCTCTAAAATTCAACATACAATACCCCAAAGATCAAAAAAGACCATTCAACAAATAATTGTCCATATAATTATTCAAGAAGAATAATCAAAACTAAGATTGAAACCCAAAATTCATAAGGATTTGATCAGATAGTCTTCAATGATTAATAATATCATTTTTCTCCAAATAATATTGACTACTCTGAAAGTCTCATACTGAAAAGTAATTAACCTAATCACATATTGTCCATGACAGGTTAATCATTTCCATAAATGACCTAAATACCCATATGTTCACAATAAAAACATTTATTCATCCAAAATAAAATCCAACCAATACTTCCAAAATAAAATCCCATATTATTATATTTACCTTAATCATATAAAATTACCAAAATTGAGAACATATTCCAAAATAACATTTATCACTTAATCACCAAATCATTTTCCTATACTTTGGATATCCATTTGATAAAACATAAGTTCCAAAAATCAATTTATAATTAATCCATAAAATCATTTAACTACAAATAATATGTCATAATAACCAGGGACTTCACATAGGCCAGTGGTATGTTATAAATCCCCATCACACATGGGTTGTGGGTTTAATTCCCGCATCATTTTCCGATGCAACGAGTTGTCACATGGTCTGCGTGTTGTCCCTTTTCAAAAACATTATAATTCTCATAACATTAAAAAATTGAGATAAAATCCTAAAAAATAACAATATCATGTTTTTAGTTCATGGGTTATTTCATACCTCGCATCTTGCATCCTAAAAACCTATAACGCATAATTTCCTCAAAGGTGAATGTTTCCAAAAATACTTCTAATCAGCTTGAAATAACATAAAACCCAAAAGGGGTTTATAAGTCATTGAACTTATAATATACCTTAAAATTATAATCCCATTATCATATCCCAAATCCTTAAGAAAACATCATAATCTATAATTTTGTCTAAAAATTTCCTCTGATACCAACTATAAAGCCCCAACCTTAAATGTAACATAATTATGAGATAATTAAACAATTCACATTAAGGATCTTTTCCGGTCTATATTTTTAGAGAATTAGGTAATAAATGATAAATAAGAACATAAATATTACAAATAGACACTTTTACTCGCTATCATTTTTTTCATAAAACAAAAAGTCTTTAGAATGAAAAATGGTATCGTTTCATGTTTTGACAGCATAACTTTCCCTTGGTCCCATCCATGACTCTATTGTTCATTAAGACCCATGAAAAACATTTCAAAACATGGGATGATAATAAATAACTCAGTAAGGAATATAAAATAAGGAATAAAACTTTTATTTCATGAATATTTAAATCCAATGAAATATAATTCACAAAATTATACTTTTCTTCTATAAAACATAAACTACTTATCTTACATCATGTAATCATAAGATTCCAACAAAACATCACAGAAATAATAAAACCTGAAGGTAACTTATGTCATCTATATCATACTTACATTGTATCTTTCACAACTATATGGGGTCTAACCTTCATGGTTATGTTTAGAATACTCATCATAGTATATTCCATAAATCTCTAAGGAGAAACATTATCGTTTACCTCTATCATATTACCAATGCATTGGAGATATATAACGGGTTCACTCACCCAATGATTATCACAAAACCACCCATATTTGGTTTATCATGTAAACACCGATCAAATTTCAATGTACCATTACAAAATCATGAAACATAAAATATTTTTATTATCAACCTTTCACTCATCTATCATAATAAATCAATTCAAGATATTGAAATATTCATTCCATTTCCGAAGCCATTTAAAAATTTTAATAAAGATATTATTTAATTAAATTGTCCCTTACCACTTTTATAATTTTAAAAGAAATTTTAGAATTAAAAATTTAAAACATATATGTCCATATAAATACATTTTTATAACCATTTTGAAAACATGAACACTAATGAGAAATATTTATAAGAATAAATCCTTAAGGCATTTTAAATGACTTTTTAGTTAAAGAGATTCTCACCAATTGAGAAAATAAATGAGTAAAAATAATTAAAGAACAAAATTAAACAAAACTTATACTATCATGATAATAAATATATTGATGGTATAATATATTAAATGGTAGTATATACACTATAAAAAAGTGAATTGGTGCATAATAGAAAATAAGTCTCAATGGAATGTAAATTAAGACGAAATATATTATGAAGATCATATAATTATATTAATGATAAATGAATGAAATAATTATACATGAAAAATATAAATACACAAAATATAGTGGTTATTCAATGTAAAAAATCATAGGTCATTCACATATATTCTTGGAACAAGAAAAACCAATGACATGGATATTTAACTCAATGAATTTAGATTAAGTTAAGATTATCCTTAAAAATGTCATATAAATGATGTAAGAATTAATTAATGGTATTATTATTTGTATAAATAGGATATCCACACAAAGGGAAGTGTAAATTTGAACATAAATAAATAAACATTGATTCGTCACATAATCTTGGAATAATATAATCAAAAAAAGTATCTGTAAAACCCAATGAGTGGAAATTGAGTTTAGAAAACACCGTACCAAGTTCATTTTGTTAATATAATAGATCTATTATGTGTATTACATATAAATAAACATAAATAATATATAAATAAAATATAGGATATAAAATTTTATTTATCACATAATCACAGCATGGCATAATCAAGATGTAGAAGATCAACCCAAATAATGGAAATTGGGTAAAGAAGTTCCCTTAAAAAGTTTGTATAAAAGACATTAGAATTTATCAATGGGGTGATTATGTGTTTCAATAGTATATCCACACAAATGGACGTTGAAATTAAAATATTAATAAATATACAGTGATTCCACACGTCATCTTGTCATAATAAAAGCAACGATGTATGTGAAAAACCCAATGAGAGGAAATTGAGTTTAGAACTTTCCTTACGAAGATTATTTTGTTATTAAAATAGATCAATTATTTATATTAAATTTAATTAAACATAAATAAAGTATAAATACAAGATAGGATATCAAATTTCATATATCACATTATCATAACATGACATAATCAAGATGTAGAAGATCAACCCAAATACTTGAAATTGGGTTAAGAATTTCACTTTCAATGTTCATATAAATGTTGTCAGAATTTATCAATGGAGTGATTATGTGTAGCAATAGTATATCCAAATTAAAGAAGCGGAAATTACAACATAAAAAAACAATAAGTAATTCTAAAAAAATCAGGGAATAATAAAATCAACAAAGTATGCGTAAAACCCAATGATAGGAAATTGAATTTAAAAATTCTCTTACATTGAATCTGACTTGTCTCGTTCATTATTTAATTTCCTAAATAATAAATCTAGGTTAATTTATATTTTCCTTTAGAACGTTTTTAATTTTTATTATTCATTTTATATCACTAATTACCATGTTTTAGATGTTAGATAATTTTTTGAGTTCATATCAGACATTTTGTCGATATTCAGTACTAGAGTCGAAAATGAACTGGTTTTGATGTAAATTGTCCAAGTAGTCAAAATTAAATCATCTCCCAAATGATATTCATTATTTAAATATCATATATATCAATTATATATGTATTTTTAATTATGCATAACATTTTTAGATACGAAGTAAAAGGCAGTGTTAATGGAGACGGTAGGCCGTACGTACGCGTGAACGCTACTTTCATTTCTTTGTCATATTAAAGGAATGAAAAATAAATGATACATAGGAATATTATATTTAAAATATAATATATATGTTATATATGTTACATATGTTCATTAAAACCATCTATTATACGTTTCATGTATTGTATTAATGAGTCATATCACTTTGAGGGGTGGTAGTCCACACTCCCTCAAATGAAATTATCGTATTTACAAATTATGGAAATCATAAAGGTATGTTGTAAATAAAAATTACATAATAATAGGGGAGATATGAATATAATATATATCATATATACTTACAGTTACATCATAATAACAACCATTATAGGTGGTACTATAAAATTGAACAATCATCATTTCGTGAGGTAGTAGTTCACCGTACCCAGAAACAGTATGTTCGTATCCAATATATGGAGGTGTGTGTAAGTATAGTTCAAATACATAAAATAAATACATCATAGTATATTTATTATAGTGGTGTTGTTATGTAATCAAATAATATGTAGATCATAGGTTGTGGAGAAGGAAAATGAAGGGAAGGAACTTGAGAGAAGATGTTACCTCTCAATCGGGAAACTTCTTTTGATTTGAGCCAAAATTATTTCATGAATTGTCTTATACTCAAGGTAAGTATTATTTGAGGAAGGGAGGGATTAGAGAAAGAGTATTGGATAGATATTTTCTGAAAAAGATGGCTTTTTATGTCTGTAATATAGAGAATAAGAAGTTCCCTTTTATAGAAGAGTTGATGGGCACTTTATGAATGTCATGAAATATTAATTTATTATAAATTTAATTTCTATTAAAAATCGTCCAAACACTCATTTAATTCAAAGATAAATGATTTTGGTTCTAATATACATAATCCAATATTTTTTTGAAAGGTTATGAATATTTTTTTAACTTTATCTTTTTTGTTTAACCCTTATATTATCCTTTTTAATCTTAAAGTGATATCATGTTATTTACACATTGTGGGTTAATGTAATTACCATATCTGTTCAAATGACCCAAAAAAGTAAATTGTGATATATTTGGACTTATCTTAACCATTTTTCAAAATATTATATTTTGTGAATTTAATTTCATTTAATAAACTATTTTATATTTTCTGTTTTGAATTATGTCTATTTTGGACACTATTCATAGTTGACTTTTTAAAAAAATTCATAACAACCTAATTTATTTGAACAAAAAGAATTGAATCAATCATAAAATTTCATATTAACCTATAATATTCATTAATGACATAAATTATGTCAAATAATATATATGTTAATATTTATAATATCATTTCTTTGTATCCTTTATTATGTAGCAATCACAATATCATTATTGTGTCATAATTTAATTTATTTATTTAATGTCTAAAAATTATAAATATTATATAATGATGTATAAAATATTTTTTTATTTATAATTCTTATTTATAGTAAAATATATAAGCTATATAACCCCACCTTAAATTTTTTTAGTAAAAGATACATGTTTGTGTTATATTTCTCCTTTCTTTAAATTAAATATTATAAATTTTTATTTTCACACCCATGTGGCTCCATGGTAGACTAATAGACCCAAGGATTTCCATGGTTGGAAATATCTCATCCAATTATATTAGGAAACATTTTAGGGTATTTTTATGTTACTAAAATATTATTTTTTACCTTTATTTACCAGATTTACCATTTAACCATGGAAAATAAAAATATTCACTGAAGTTACATTTCATAATTTTAAAAAATAAAAGGTCCCTATTTACAGAATTTGGACCTACTTATTCAAAATACAGAATTAATTTTTCAAAATTCAAAACAAATAATTTTCAGAAATTAATTTAAAATTAATCCCCGTTTTCAAAACCAAAAATAGGGGTTTTAAGAAGTAAAAACTATAAAAAGATTGACATGTGTTTATGTAATATTTCAATGTTAAATTACTTCTAATGACAAAAATTTAATTAAATGATAAACATTTATTCCATTTATACATTAAAACCAATAAATAAAATAATTAACCATATAAATGATCTCAATGGAAAATGTTGCTTTCAATTAAAATTTAGCATAATTTTACTATAAATCAAAACATGATAGTTATCAGAAAAATATCAAAAATTCATCCAAAGACAATTTTTATGTCATGGTTATAAAGAAAATGTTTATTTTTTTTAAATAGAACATATAAAGGTTTCTAAAACTAAATTTAAAAGGCGTTAGCTATCAAAGGGTTGCAAAACCACATTTTTAGATAAAATACTTCTTTTATACAAAAAATTAAATTTGTTCTCATATAAAATCTACAAAGAAATATAAGATGAATTTAAAATATTACATTGAATATATAACATATATTTTTCATTAAATAAAATTCCATAAAGAGTGATATGATTTTATAAAAACAATTATTCTCTTTTATATAGGTTTTCATAAAAACACATCCTTTATATTCAATTGTTTTTTATTTCCATTTATAATAATTTTGTTAACCAATAAATAATTATTTAAACATGTGTAAACCATATTTAAAATTTTAGTATATAATATTCATTCCCTCCATTCTAACATCTTGGCGTTAAGAACCATTTAAAATAATAATAATATTTATGTATTATTTTTCTGTATAACTCAATGTTGTGTGAAACATAAGATTTTGGAGAAACCCATTGTTGTGTTTCTAGTACGATATCAAAAAAACCATCCCCTTTAATGTGAAATGAATAACATACCCATAAATATTAATATAAATGATAATGTATAATTATATAAATTCCTGTTTCATTACACATACTATTTGAAAATAGTTCTCGTATTTAATTTATTTAAATAAAATATTTCTATTAATTAATGGAATCATTAAAAAACCACACACTTATCCATGGTGTGAAATATTTGTGGAATTTGTTTTTTCTATTTTGTGGTTTTTTTTTTCTTAATTTTGAATCATAATAAGTTTTAAAGCATTAATATATTGATAAAATTAATTATTGGACATAGTTGGAGGTTCATTGTAAGCCTTTCAGTTTTGGGAGAATGTTGGAGGAAAGCAAGGTGGTTGAGATACTAAAAAAATACTGCATCAAAATCGTTCATGGTTTGGACATGTGGTATAAAACATGAATGTTCAGCTATAATAGAGAAATCTCCCTTCCTATGTGGTTTATAGCATGAACCATAGGTTTACACCAAGAAAGGGCCAAACTTTTTTTAAAAAAAAGTGGCATATACACTTTCATTATTAGCACAAAGAGTCATGCATAGGGATTCCATGATCCAGTGCCTCCCCCACTATTCCCCCCATCCCCTCCCATTTTTGTGGGTGTCAATTTCATAGTGTCGAAAGTAATATTCTTAATCCTCTTCTCTCCACCATTTTTTCCCTTCATAATCATTTATTTTTATTGATTTTAATTTAGGTTTTGGAACTAATTTCACTATAGTGTCGTGGAATCGGATGTGTTCAATGTTTTTTACATGGTTTGCGTAGTGGATGACCCATGATGGTATATTCACGTTTTTACATATGATTTTGGTGATCTTACCCCACCGTTTAGTTTATTTGTTTTATTTTAAAAATATTAATTAAAATTGTCCATTTATTTGACTAAGTTAATTAGGGATTTTGTGTTTTTTAGGACCGAGGGTGCCTCCGATGTGGATCGCACCCCATTGCTTGTGGGTTGAGTGTAATAATTTAGACAAGTTTATTTCTTTAGAATTATACCAAAATAAATAAAATATAAAAATTAATTTTAATTTATTATTAAATTTTAAAATATGTATAATTTGTTAAGGTAGATATTTTTCTTCATATTGGTCATCACGATGATGGGATGTGTATGGTTATACTTGTATGAGATCAGGTGAGATTTGTTGGGATGTGATTATAAAGGAAATGGATTCAGACTAATGTAGGATATCCCCTCTATAAACCTCTTTAGAATTTATACATTTTATAAAGAAATGTGATGTATTGTCTCTATATTAGGTATGATCAACCATTTTGAAGTCTAAATGTAATATTTTATTTAAATAATTTACTTATAGAC
Source organism: Viscum album (assembly GCA_963277665.1). Classification (NCBI taxonomy): domain Eukaryota; kingdom Viridiplantae; phylum Streptophyta; class Magnoliopsida; order Santalales; family Viscaceae; genus Viscum; species Viscum album. The sequence goes on along the minus strand of OY728137.1, from coordinate 685,509,118 downwards.
TAAAAAAATGACAAGGGCCCTAGTGCACCCATGTATACCAGTTTGATTGCCTCGACTACCATTGATTGAGGTCTTGATTTTATTTTTTTGTAATGTGACACCTGGAAACAAAGGGGTGTTTGTTAAATTAAATGAACTTAAAGTAGTGGCCCTAGTGTATGATACCTTTGAGAACTAATGGTAGAGGATAGTGAAAATATTTGATGTAAGGCAATGGGATTTTGGCTACGTGAGACCCTAGTGATAACTTATAACCTTAGGATAGTTCAAAATATTTTGGGGTGATCATTATTTCCCCACTAAGACATAATAAAATAGGTAGGTAGACTCTAATGAGATTGACGAATGGGTTGGGTTTTTAGAATGAAATATCATGATTTGCAAAGGGAATGAGTTTGAGTTCACCTCTCTTGTGATACTCTCATATGAGGCCAATGAATCCTTAATGAGAATTTGATGATGATGAGGGATTCTATTACATTTGAGTGATGCATATCAACCCGAGAGAAGTCTTTTTGATAAGGGAACACATTAAGGGTTTATATGATTGATGTGACCTTGGGGACCTCTATTTACTAAGTAATAAGTTTACCAATGATAGGGAGTGTTTCATAATGTGGTATTGATGATCACATGTGTCATTTTAGAACATAGAATGGTGATTTAATATTATTGAGTCTATTTTTACTATTAATATCCTCAGATACCTCATAGGAATCATCAATTATTCCCAATGACTTTGATTTATAATGATAACTTCTTAGCAATCAGAAGTTTAGCTTGGAATTTCATAGATTCCCAATTATACCTAGGATCCATCTTTTAATCTAGATATCCACTCAAATAATTTCCCATGATTCCTGGGAATCGATTGTAGAACCTGAGGTATTTTATTTCATATGATTCATATAATTATCTATTGATCCTGAAATGCATGTATACTAAATTACATTGGACTACAAGGAGTCAATTATTTATTTTAATACTTATATAAGCTATATTTACCATGATATCTGGGAATCAGTGGGATGCATAATACATGGTTTCCATGTATTCTTCTGAATCAGTAGGATTTGTAATACTTGTTCTTCAAAGATTATAGAGAATTGATCATAGTTCTAAGGATTCTCACCCAATTAATTTTTTTATAGGACTCTAGGGAATCATCCATAGTGACTGAAACTATTATATTTCATAGGATGCGTAAGATTTTTTTAATACATGTTATTCCTTATTCTTATTGGGATAAAAACTTTTAAATAATTTATGTTTATAATATTGGTTGTAATTATTTCTTGATGTGATTAAAGTCACACCGACATTAGAAAAAGTATGTTTGGTTTGATATTAGGTTTCATGTGAAAACCCAAGGACCCACAGTGGTCATTTAGTTATCTTTCTATTATTTTATTTTTTTATTTAGATGATCATTTAACATGTGTGAACATAATTTATAAGTTATATATAAAATCATTTTGGTGGTTCCCTAACATTTTATACTAATACCATTATTGTGGGAAAATAACTCGCGGGTAATCGAGATGACCTCACTGTTACAGGTTTCATTTGGGATGAGGCTCATTATTTCCCTATAGAGTTTGACTGCTCAAAAAATATTGGACATTGGGATGAGTTTAGTGTTAGGTATGGAGTATATACTCGTATATATTTATTTTATTCATTTATTTATTTTGTATATAAGGTCACCCCATTAGAAGTCTAGTGATATTTTATAACTATTTCTATGATTCTATATTTATTAACATTTATTGATAATTCTTTTTTATTTAATCCATATACTTCAAGGATTATTATTGTGATGTTTTTATATGGTTTTTTATCTATTATTTTGCAATATGAAATTGGAGTATAGTCACCCCATGGTATTATCCTAATTTGATGCTTCAACTTAGTAGCATATGGAATATGGGGAGGCCCACATGAGTTCACATGGAGGCATAATCTTGTTACTCATCAGAGTAAACTAGGGAGGGAATGATATAAAGTGGTATCAGTTATGTTTTGTGACTAATATCAAACAAATTATTAGTTTATTATTTTGTGTTACTATTGGGATGATAATATATACTTGACCTAATTTTTTTTGGAACTTATGGTGGATATCGTACTGTTGTTTCATGAACATTGTACGTTATTGAATGTGTAGTCTAATAAGGATATGTGATTTATATTATTTTTTATGATTTTATTATAATATTATTTCCAATAACATGATATTTCTTTGGATTTATGATTTATATGGGTTTTTGATCTTGAAAACCTAAAAATTGGTCATGTATATGAATCATTGTTGACAAATAGGATTCACATGAAATACATGAGATTCTATGATTTTTATCACTAAATACATGTTTCAGTTGCATAACTTCTAGTCAATTATGGTTTTCTCAAATATTTTTTTTGTGAAATTCTACCTAGTTGCAATATGATATAGTTGTTTATGACAATTTATATGGATCTACGATGAGATGCTCCATGTTGGCAGCTATATAGCCCCCACATATAAGGGATGTGTAGTTACCCTTATTGGTCGATACATGTATTAGATTCCTTAGAGATAGACCTTGTTGGAATTTGTTCTTATTTATTATAATTATTATTGTGTTATGTGTTTAAAAATTTTATGCCATAGATTTTTACTAGAGTTTATGGATATTTCTTATTTTTGTTGTATGTTTTTAAAAATTTTAAAGCCACTAATTATTTTATGTGAAAATATAGCTTTTACAACCACTCAATATTTTTATTATAACTTGATTTTTAGTGATATGTTATTAAAAATAACAATTTATTATGAAATATAAAAATTTTACCTTTCTTTTATTCAACTATGAAAAATCCCAATTTTATCTCTCGAATTTTTTCATTTTGATCCAAACATACTGTAAGTTATTAGTCACACAATTATTTTTAGTTTACACTACTTTATAGTTTTCTTTAGATATTTATTTGTAAAATTATTTATATAGATTGAATTATCCCAAAACATATTCCATAGAAAATTTTTTTACATCTAAATATAATAAATTAATATAATTTTTTTTATTTAAGGTGTACAAAAAATACTCGATGTTCATGCAGGAGTTCTAGAAATCCTCAATTTCCAAATTTCAATTTCTTATTTTTATTTAAATGATAACTATTTCGATTTACATTGGAATCATATGATGTTATTTCGGTTAATAAGATAATAAAAATTATAAAATTTATAAAACTATATTAAAATATAATTAATATGTTTAGATATCTAAAAAATTGGAATGAAATATATAAAATTTTCATAATTTTTTCTACAATTTCCAGATATTGTTTTATCTGTATTTTGATTATATTTTCTAACATATAATTTGGATTTATGTATTGTTTTTTATACAATGTAAAACTCTTAACAACATATATAATAATTCCTTGAAGAGATTATTCTGATTCATCCATTTAGAGGGCCAAAACTTCACTAAAGGTATTGTTTCCAAGCCCACCTTGAGGCTTTGTCTACTATATATCATGTGAAAATAGTTATCAGAAGTGCATCTGAACCCAAACTGTGAAGTTGTTACTTAATTATCATTATGAAATGCTAATTTATCATCCTGTTATATATAAAAAATTATACTATTTTGATTATCAGAAGCATCACAACTCATCTATCATGCGCTAACAGCCATCTCATCGGCATCTTGCTGCCTGAAGGTAATTTTGAAGGTATTATTGTAGTATAAAAATGATAAAGATTACTCTCATTGAAGTTACCAATATTTCAGTGTCATGGTTACTGTATATTATCAACATGATAATTATAGTTACCTCAGATGGTACGTATGGTGATCTCATGAACTTTTATAGTGACTACTTGTTTTATATTCTTACCGCATGTTCTATTTTCAAATGACGGCCTGTTGAAAATTTTTCACATGATTAGTATAGTGATTTCAAGACAACATACCACGTGTTATGAAATAATGATATGAATATTGACCACATGAACACTAGGAACACATATGTAGTTGTTTCTTTTATTTTTTATCATATTATTGATTTTTTTGCAGGCTCTATTTTTGGTTACTTTTGAAAATATCATTAACTCCATAATCATTATAATTATTTTATGTGATTTATTAATTTCTAAAAATCACATATATTATATTGAATCCATGTTAAGCGTTGATATAATATTTTAATTAGTTTCAAAGATTTATTAAATATATTCATTATTCATAAGTAACACATACAACATGTATATGTGATATTTAATTATTTATTTTGAGTTAATTTTTTTCACTTATTTTTTTATAAATAATTATTTAATGAATGCCAAATTTATTCAAAATAATTTCATTAGATTTAATGATATAAAATTGATTTTTAAATTAAATATTGCAATAAATTAGAATGTATTTAATATTTTAGTTTAAATAAAAAATGTATATTAATTTTTTTATGGTATTTATTTTACATATTATTTTCATTTAACGGGTAATTCAAGATGGTCTGAATAAATTTTTCATTTTTTAATTAAAAAAAATTGTTACAATTATTACCGATGAAATTTTATTTATATCTGGGATAATTATATCATTTTAATATGAATTGTTTTACTGAGATGTAGATTTTATTTTTATTCCTCATTGATTCTATATAATTTCCTCTAGATGAATTCAAAGAATACATATGATACTGAGATGAGCCATGAGAACAAGAACCATTTGAGAAACAATGATCAATGCTGAACATCGATGTCATGTGCAATCATTATTTCTACCACTGGATGAACTCTCAATTATACAATGTAAACCATATATTCCTATCAATACATTAATAAGACATCCATATTTCTTAAGAAATAGTACATGTGATTCATTTATTTTATATTCTCTTTTATCTAGTTTATTTTGTCTGTTGTACTATTTATCAACTATTATAGTTATTCTCTATTTTTTATTTTTTATTTTAAATAAAACCCCACTATTTATTATTCTCTTATTTAGGTTGTGAATCCAACGTTCTAATTTCAATACCATTTGGGTTGTGTCTTCCTTATTATAATGTCAGGACCATTCAATTTTTGGCTCCCATATTCTAAATTCAGTGTTGTATTTGGGTTGTGACCCCCATATAAAATTTATTGTGTCCTAGTTCACCCTCTACTAGAAAAGGATCTTATTATAATGTTATGATTCCTCATAAAAATATGGTTAGTTATCATATACCTCTCACTGAGTAAAGAGTTAAATATTAGACTAGATCCACTTTGGACTAAAGCAGTATAAAAATTCATTATGTTCAATTTTTGTTTCCATAACTAATTAACTCTAATAAAAAATTTCATTAATTAATTTCAATAATAAATGTATTTCATTAAATTTTTTAATATTCTATATTCACCTTCTCTATACCATCTTCCATTAACCATTCTTACCAAACAATTATTATTAGTGTATAACCCTATTTAATATTAGTTTTACATTATCATTCTTTTTCCTAATATCTAAAAATTGGTATCAAAGGTTAACCTTCTTAAGGATTTTATATCTCTATTATTATTTTTCTTGGTAATAAATAATTGACATCAAATATTGTTAATTTTAGAATTTAGACAATCCATATATATAGTTTATATAAATTTTATTGTGATAACTATTCCTAGACCTCATAGTATAATGTCGATATCTTTAAGATGGAGTGAGTAAAAAAAATGATGATCAAATTCTTCAGATGACACCACACTTTGATAGAAATGATTAGGGATACTGAAAATCTTGAATAGAGGCATAGATCAAACAATTTAACATAGAACACAAGTCTATCATTGAAAAAAGATTAAACACAACCATAATCTTTCCCTGGTACACTTAAAAGAAATGATTATGTTAAATATGTTTTAAATTACAATGTTGTAAATATATTATTTTTTCTATTTATTGTATTGTTTCGTAGTCATGTATATGATTATAAGATAAATTATGATATTTAGAAGATTATACAAGTAACTCACCTAGTCTCAGAAAATTTAATTCAAACTAATCTTGGAATACATCTAATAGAGTATCAAGACTTCACTATCGGTGAAGTTGAAACTGTAAACTAAATGTTTCATTGATTCCCCAGTATTTTGAATAGAATGACTTCCCTTAGATAAGAATTGGAAATCCTATTACTTTTTGGAATATTACTAAGATAATTTCCAATTAAATGGAATATAAATAATGTTAAATTAACAAATGTAGGTATATCAAAAACTACACTCTTTATAAATTAATTGGATCACTGTTTAATTATGAACTGAAACTGATGAACATCGCTAAAGAGGAGGCAAAAAAAGTCGTAGTGTTTAAATTAATAAATTTTGTTTTTATGTAGTCTTTTGATTCATATCTATTGGATGGTCAATAAGATTCATTTCTCATATTGTGACTAGATTCTAAAATCAATTGAAAAAAAGGATTCAATAACCAATGTAGAAGAAAATATAAAAAAGATAAACACTGGAGATAATAAAGGGAATAATATTGATAATAGTTCATAAGTTTATTGTTTTGAGTGTAGATAGATATTTCATATCAATCTTGACTACCGAAAAATAAATAATAAAGAGAAATAAAAAAATGAATACAAAAATTCATTAACACCCAGTTCGAGTTGCTTATAATAATCCAATTCTACTAAAAAAATATAAAAGTGAGATAGAATCTGCTAACATGTGGTTCTTGGCCTATCTAGATAGAGATATAGATTTGGGGATTTATTTTGTATGTTCTAATTCTAACTAGATTCTAAAATCTGATTATTTCTAAACTAAATGATCAAATTGAATGACTACGAAAATTTATTATCAAAATTCTCATTTATATAATAAGCTCAAGGAAAATAATGATAAAATTGATTCTTAAAATGAAGTTAATTTAAAAAATAATTATAACTAAGGGATAACTAATTATTATTCTCATTTAAAATTTATTATAATTTGAAATATTCTCATGATTTAAATGAAAAATTGAAAATGCAGGTAGAATGACTTAATGAATGTTTATCTACTTTTATTTAATTTTGTGAAAAATATCATAAAATATGCTATTAGAATAAACTATATAAAAATAATGATGTTATTTTATCTGAAAGTTCACTAGCTAAAATATATAAATTTTATTTTTTGAAAATTAAAAATGGATGTACTTTTACAGTTAAATATATAAAATTTTGCATGAAGGGTCACTGTGGAAATGATTGTTCTCTTATATTCAAACAGTATTTGGGATTTATGAATATATATATATATATAGTACCATAAAATAGTTATTTAAAATATATATGAGTTTATAAATATTGTATTACTGATCCGATTGGTCCCAAAGTAGCTTGGGTACCAGAATTGTGAAGTAATTGGTTTTTGTAGAAAACATTTCTTGTATATGTATAGAATGATATATGATAAAAATTAAGTGGATGTTTTAGGCATATTAATGGATAAACATAATCATTTACCACTTAAAATACATGCAATGTAGGCACTGTTACAGTTAGAGATACTTTTATAGGGAAAATAAAAGGTTTTTGGTAAAGTCGGTATTTCTATTTATACATCTATATATAAATATTTATATGTGGATAGCATAAAAAATAATAAAATTAATATATCTCAATAAGATAATGATTAAATGGAAGTAAAATATCAAAATTATAAGATTATAGTTTTTTAGAGATGGTTATTTATTAATATATGCCATTATAAAATAAAATATTTTTATTAATTATTTTAATGATCTAACTACTAAACATGTTATGTGTTTCAATAGAATAAAGAGTAATAGAATTCATTTGCATCAACAATTAGGCCATGTAAATTTTAGAATGTTATATAAGCTATCTAAACATGAGAATGTGTTGTAGTTACCCACATTAAAGAAATAACAAGTTTATGTTTGTGATGATTGCATGAACGTAAAACATCATAATTCTTCTTTCATACATATCAATCTGATAAGTAGTAACAAAACATTAAAATTAATACATATTAATTTTTTGTCTCCACTAAAATTTGTATCCTATAAGGAAGGAAATATATTTATGTTATTTTTTGTGATTATAGTAGATTTACATGGTATTACTTTATTTCTCAAAATGGATATTTAATCTCAATTTATTACTTTTTGTAATTTATTTAAAAATTTAAAAGGTTTTATGGCTATTTCTATTCATAGTAATAAAAGAGTTTAATTTCATAAAATATAATTTCAAACAATTTTTAAAATATTTTTTATTTTTACAATTTCCAATCTCCTAGAACATCACAATAAAATAGTGTTGTAGAAAAGAAAATAGAAAAGTTATTTATATGGATAGAACTATTTTAAGTGAATATAATATTATTAGATATTTTTTGGATAATAATTTTTTTATGGTTATATTTAAAATAGAATTCATTTTATGGATTTGTTGAAGAAAAATACTTATTAATTTTTTTATTATAAAAAGGAAAAAAATGTTTATTTTCGTGTTTTTTGATGTACTGTTTTTATTAAAAATTCAAAACAAAATTTAGATAAATTTTATGATAAAAGCGATAAAGGTATTTTTCATAATTATTATAATAACAGTAAATCATATATTTTTTTAACAAAATATCTATGGATATGGTAAAATATTTTCATTTTATGACTATTGAAAATATTGTGAAATTTATTTCTGATTCTAATAATTTTTTTGATGAGTTTAGATATTTTAATTGTTTTGATGAAAACCCTCTAGATAAGAATTAATCAATTTTGTGGGATCATAAACATTCTCCACCATATCAAATATCATGAATGATTTAAAATGATAATCTTGTTAAAAATGTTATTGTTAATATTGATGTTGGTATTAAAACTATATTTTTTATAGAAAATCTATGTTACATTATATTTTCTTTCTCACTATATTTCTAATAATATTCATAATTCTTTAAATGATTCTGATTTAATTGTTTCTAGGCATGATGAGTATAATTAAATTTATTAAAATAATATTTTGAAATTAATTTATCCCCCGAAAAATAAATTTATAGGTAGTAAATAAAATTATAGAAATAAAATGAATTAATATGGAAAAGTTAAAAATAAAACAGGACTGTGTTCTCAATATTATTGACAAGAATAAGGTATAGATTTTAATGAATATTTTATGACTATTTCTATAATTGAATCTGTTATAAATTTACTATATTTTTTCCACATCTCAGGGGTTCAAATTATTTCAAATTGATATGAAAAAGGATTTTTAAATTGTCTTAATTCCTTGGACATTTATGTTGGTAATACCTTTGGTTTTGAAAATGAAAATATTCCAAATAATGTTTTTATGTTGTAAAAAATTTTATATGGCCTTAAAAAAGTACCCCATTATTGGTATGATATACATAAAAATTTATTATTGAGAAATGATATTTCTAGAGGTATAGTAGACCCTAATAATATTATTAAATTATTTTCAAATAATATTCTAATTTTACAAATTTATATGGATGACATTTGTAACATCTCGACTGCTAAAAAAAGAATCATTTATTTTTAGTATATTGATTTAAACATAACATCAATGTTAGTAATATAAAGAAAACAAAATTTTAAATGTATATTGAAATATAAATAAAGAAAATAAATAAATTAATTAAGAAATTATAATGAGAATTTATTATATTATAAATTATAAGTTTATTTAGAGTTTTTAAATCATATGTTATAATATTTTAAAATACATCATTATTTTTAATAAATAACAATTTCAATTTAAATTATTATTAAAAATTATAAATAAGTATTATTTTTTGAAAAAATGGGTATTATTATTTTTTAAATTATTTTTTAAATATTAATATACTTAATTGATTACTTTATTAAAATAAAAATTTTAAATTAATAAATTTATGGGAGTTTTATCAAAAAAAAAATTTGTATGTAAAATGATTATTTAAGAAATACATTTGAATATACATATGTAAGTAAATGTAAATATATATCTAATTTAATATTTTGGATACTAATTATAATTATAATTTTATTATTCTTTGAAGAAAATAAGTTTAATATATTTTTGAATATTTATGAAAATTATAATTTTTTTTAATTTTAGATAAAGGTAATGATAATAATAATAATAATAATTAAAGGTGAAACAAATTATTTTAAGAGAATGTTTATGATTATTATATTTAAGGTAATGTATTTTATATATGAAATTATAACTATTATAAATTGTTTTATAAAATCATTAAATTATAAATAATTATGAATTATGATAATTTTGAAATATGATTATTAAAAAAATGTTTTATGACATCATAATTATGAATATTATTAAATTAAATTTATGAAAATAGAAAATATTATTATAACAGCCAAAATATGAATAACATATATTAATGTTATAAAAAATTATTATAACAAGATAATGGGGGAAAGTCTATTTTGGGATAGTTTATAAGTGGGATATACTTTTCTAGGAGTCGAGTAGATAGGGGAACACAAGCATGAATCGAGGTTTCGACCCCGGTTGATAGACTCAAATGCAGTCATAGGGAATTGGTTGAGCAAAAATCAAGTGTGAATAAAGGGATCAAGTTCATGTTGGTACACCATAAAAATTTTGGCTACTAATGGGGGACTATGAGTGATGTCAAGGGGTTCTACCATGGTAAGGGGTATTGAACACCGGTGAGACCAGATCAGAGCGCTGATGAGGGTTTATATCACTAATCATCTTCAAACATCAATGAATTGAGGAATGTGTTTTTTATTATATTTAGGTGTCCAAATATTGTTTATATGATTTTTAGTGTATTAAATACTTATTTGTATATTTTTATTCTTCATTCATTATAAGATAAATCTCAATTGGTTGTTTTCGCATTATTATTTCCCTACTCATCATCTAATTCGACCTTTCATCTTCCTCAAGTATATTTAATTATTTTTTTAATTGAAACTGATCTGTGTATATTTCTCAAAAATTTATATGGGCTATGTCTCCCTCTAGATTTATGAAATTAAAAATTCACCCATTGTTTCCACTCCGCTCAGCTTTCTCAATATGACATATACCTACACCACATGATCTGGAGAATCAATATTCCATGATTTGATTGTCATGTGCATTAAATTATTTAGCACACAATGAAAAATATAAAAAAATATCACCCTAATTTATTTGGATTTTCCATTTTCTTTCATTCTCCAACTCTTCTTTAGGACTCAAAATGATGCATGATGTGTAAATATATTATATTATATATCATGATCTAATACAGGTTCATAAATGGGGTGTTTTATTAAAATATGTTGTTATGTGTGGAAGTGAACCATATGTTCACCATATTCTACAAAAAATACTATATAAAATATTATTCATAAAATTATGCCATTTTTCAGACTTTCTCTCTCACTTCTAAATATATTCAGGACTCTATTAACTTCTTTGTCTACAACTACTATAATGGAAATAATTATTTTTCAAATATTAGTTATTTTTCAAAATTATATTTTGTAAGGTATATTTTGTTAACTATTTATATTCCAAATTATGATTCTTGATTATCGAATTAGTATGGGTAATTGTATCTTCAAAATTATCATGCTACATTCTTTTTTCAAAAAAATAATACTAGGTTTATTAAAACATTTAAATTGTTATTTTTTATATAAATTCGTTAGAAAGTTATTATAGAAATTAATTTGAAGATTTTTATTTTTTAAAAATTATGATTTTAAATAAAGGATTTATATTTTTATATTTTATTACATAAAAATTAGTTTTTGTTTATTTTTTACTAATATATTTTCAAATTTTAATTTTCTTTTAAATTTATTTTTTACAAAAGAAAATTATGTTTTCAATATAGAGTTTAATATTTCATGTATAATTTTATAAAAACTATATGCAAAGAGAATAATAGTAATATTATTTTTATTAAAAATAACATTATTTTCTAAATATTACTATATATTTAAGTATTATTTCTAAATAAATGTGTATATTAATTTAATCATCTTTTATCTTTTCATTTTATATGAATTAAAATTATGTAGGTTACCTTTTCATATCGATATGAGCATGCATTATGCATAACATCGACATTTTATGTATTTAAAGTAAAAACCATATTTCAATTTAAATAATAATGTATGACTTTAATATTATTAACTTCATGGATTTATCCGTGTTTTAAAATGTTTTATGAAAAATTATTTTTTTCCAAGTATTAAGGATGTAAAATTATATTATTATTTGAAAATAATTCAGGTATATTTTCAAACGTTGATATAGGTTATTTATGAGAGGGGAATATCATCATAAAATGTTTTTAAAAATTAATTCGGCACATTCATATTAAATGAGATGAGGAGGAAGAATGTGGAGTGAACACCTGATGTCTTCCGGGCGTTTTCCTATAAATGTTATTACAATGTGTCCACAAGGGTTTTATAAGATCTATCATGTATAATTAGAATCCATATATAATATTATTATTTTTCAAATTAATTTAATGAGAAATAAATTTTTTTAGAGATTTATATTTGACATGATTTTTAAAAGTAATAAATATTTTGAATTGTTTTGAAAAGTGATATATAAATATGTAATATTTATTATTGATATAAACTGTTTTGAACAAATTTTTAAAAATTATAATTTATTATATTATATTTCACTAGTTTTAAAACCATTACTGGGATATTTTAAGCCCATCCCATGTTTTAAAAATATTTACATAGGTATTTCAGAAGATATAAGACAAATGACTTCTCATTTGGAGTTAGCGCATGTGAAGTGAAATAATTTTTTTAATTTTTGAACAAATATTGTAAATTATATTTTATTTTTCTAATTATCGAGAACCAAGATCAGAAAAGGTCTTGTAACATATATAGTACTATATATATTTCAGTTATCTATATATAGTAAAAAATATACATACCATTTTTAGTATCTAATTATGATGCATGGGCTTAGGTCCTTACATTTCGTGTCAGTGTAATGGTCTAGTCATATATGGACATTGGATGTTGTCATTTCAGGAAAATATAAGCGCAAAAGTATAAAAGTTTAGATATTCTAGTTTTTATTAATTATAAAGATAAAAATTCATAATTTTTTTCATAGATAAGATGAACAAATTGTGAGGATACCATTCATTTCAGGGGTAGAGGATGTAACATCCAATGTTTTAATAAATTAATTATTTATTCTTAATATTTTATTAATCATTAATTCAATGTTAGTAATAATAATAAACCAAATTTTAAATGGATATTAAATTATAAATTAAGAAAAAACATAAATAAAGGAATAAATTATAATGATAATTTATTATATTATCAATTATGCCTTTATTTATAATTTTCGAATCTTATGATATAATATTTGTTCATAGTTTTTTAGAGAAATTCAATTATAATTTAAATTAATATTCAAAATTATAATCAAATAATATTTTAAAAAATATAGAATTATTTTGTTTAAAAGACTATTATAATATAAATATACATATTATATTATTTTTGTAAAAATATTATATTTGAATAAATAATTTTATAATAAAATGTCATTTGGGATGTTAAATGATTATTTAAGAATTATATTAGAATATTCACATGTAATGAACTATATATATATATATAATTTAATATTTAGGATGATAATTATAATTAATATTTAATTAATATTTGATTAAAAATTCAATTTATTTTATTATAACTGTGATAATTATAAATTGTTTTTCAATTTAATTTAAAGGTAATGAAAATTTTAATAATAATAATTTAAAGTAAAAAAATTATTTTAAGTGAAAATTGTTATTATTATTTGTAAGATAATTTATTTTATATATGAAATCGTTACTACTATTAATTCTTTTATCAAACATTGAAATTATAAATACTTATGAATTATGATAATTTTTAAATATGATTATTAGTAAAATTATTTTTATAATAATAGAATTATGAATATTTAAAAACAAAATAAATTTTTTTAAAATATAATGTATTATTTTAACACCCAAAATATGATTAACATATATAAATATTATTTACAAACCATGATAATACGATAAGGGGATTCATGTATATATGGGGATAGTTTATAATAGGGCTTTGTTTTTCCAAAAGCTAGGTAGATAGTTGAAAACGAGATCAAATTGAGCTTTCGACCCTGGATGATGGACTCAGGCGGAGTGATAGGACTTTATCCAAGATAAAATCAAGCATGAATAAAGACCTTGAGCATAATTTGGAAAAATGAACAATGTTCGACTTCCAATGAGGGAGTTTAAGAAATGTGAACTAGTTCAACCTCGGTTAGGGAACGCCGGTGAGACCAGTTCCGAGTGAAGATGAGGGTTTAGATCACATATTTTCTTCAACCTTCAGTGATGTGAGGTAAGTGTTTGTTATTATTTTGAGGTTCCTGAATATTTTTTATAAGATCATTTTTGGTGTATTAATTACATTATCATTATTTTTAATTCTTCAGTTGGGGTAGGAAAATCCCTATTTGTTACTTTGAGATTATTATTTCCCTATTAATTATCAATTTGGTCATTTCTTCTTCCTCTATTTATTTAATTATTATTTAAATTGAAATCATTCTTTGTATATTTTTCAACAATTTATATGGGCTATGGTTTATTATGGAATCGTGAAATTAAAAATCCACCCATAATTTACACCCTTGTCCCCTTTCCAAATAATCTCTATACCAATACCACACGACCTAATAATTAAGTTTCCTTCTCAATTTTTTTTGTTTTCATCTACCACATATGAGGATTAGAAATAAATAAATTTGTCATATCTTTTGAATAAAAAGTTCTTCCCCGATTTTCTTTTCATGTGTCTTAAATGTTTTAATACATAATAAAAAATATAACATAAACTATCACTATTATTTATTTAGATTTTACCTTTTCTATCATTCACCAACTCTTCTTCGGGACTCTAAATTCAGCATGATATGAAAATATATAATATTAAATATAATGATCTAATCCATGTTTTAAAATGTTCTGTTTTAATGAAATAGGTTTTTATATATTGGTTTGCACCACCTTCTCACCTTCTGCTACACACAAAACTTTTTTATATAAGACACTTCATACACTTCTCTAATTTCTATAGACATTATCTCCCACTTCTCAAACTATTCATGAAAGTAGTTTCTTCTTTGATTAAAAATATTCCAAGGAAACATTTATTTTTCAAATATTTATTCTTTTTAATAATTATATTTTGAATAAGATATTTCTCAATTATTTATGTTAAAAATTATTGTTCTTGATTTTTCAATCAGTAATGGGGTATATTTTTAAAATTATTATTCAATATTTCTTTTCAAAAAAATACTTATTCTTTTCCTAAAAAATATAAAAAAATTATTTTTCAAGTAACTTTGTATCAAAGTTATTATAGAAAATAATTCTATGATTTTAATTTTTTAAAAAATTATCATTTAAAATAATGGAATTATATTTTAAAATTATATTATTTTCAAAACTAATTTTGATTATTTTTCACCCATATATTAAAGAAAATTTATGTTTTAAATTTTTTTTTTATTAAAGAAAATTGTGTTTTCATTTTTGAAGTTAATATTATATATATAATTTTGGGTGATTAATATGAATCAAGAATAATAGTAATAATATTATTATTATGAATAATATTATATTATAAATATTACTATATGTTTTTGTATTATTTCTAATGAAATGTGCATATCAAATTAAGCATATTTTATATTATAATTTTAGGTGAATTAAAGTAATGGAATTTTCATTTTAATATTGTCATGGCGATGAATTATGCACAAAATCAACATTACATATATTTATAATAATCTATAGATTTAAATTTAAATTTTATGTTATTCATTAAAAATTATTTATTAATTGGATTTATCTAATATTTAAAATGTTTTATGAAAAATTAGTTTCAAAAAATTATCAAGGATGTGAAGTTATTTTCTAATTTGAAAATATTTAATGTATGTTTTTAAAATGTTGTAATGGGTTATTTATGAGAAATATGAATTTTCAAAACACGCTTTCTTTAAATTAATTCAACACTTTCATATTAATGTAGCTTATAAGGTGGAATAGAGAGTGAACCCATGACCTCATCGGGACATTTTCGGATCAGTGATACCGCATTGTGGCCACAATGGTTTTATAAGATCTATTAAGTATCCTTATAATCTGTACATTTTTATTTTTAAATTATTTTCAGTATAGAATCCCGCCTATTTATAACATAAACATTCATTATATTACACAAAACTGAGGATCATTAAGGTTTATTGTCTTGGAAACCAGGAACATAATACATGAAAACAACATAAAACATTTTTCTTAAACACTTGAAAGGATTATCCTTAAGATTATCCTTGGTTCATTACTACATCTCATAACCTGGGGACATACATCAAAAGAAAGGGTGAGCAGAAGGCCCAGTAAGGGAACAAGAGAAACATTTAACATCTGAACTTGAGATACATCAACTATGCCAAGAAAAAGAACTTTAAGGCATGAGAAAGAAATGATGTGGCATATCATAATACAAATAACATTTTTAATAACTTTAAGATGTGGCTACATCATTTAACATAGAAAATCATGAACTTATCACCAAGGTCCATCCCCAAGGTGTGATTTGAAAATTACCAAGGTTATTCAACATGATATCGTGAAAATTGTAATCTCTAGTGGTTACATTATTACCCAATGCATTGGAGCGCTATCAGGGCGCACCCTATAATTTGCCTTTATTATCATGTGATCCACATATATCATCATCAAACATTTCATAAATAACCCATATAGAATAAAATAAATGGGTTTCATTTCATAATCATAACATTTTAAAAAAACTGCTTTAACGACATGATCTTTACGTCACTTTAATCCCACGGAAGGGGAGAGCAGGTCTCATGTATGCAAATACTTGAATTTAAAATAGAACATTTTGATATATATGTTAATACACCTGTTGAAATAAGAAATTTTAATATTAAATTTATAACATAAAATTATTTTGAGAAAAGAGAGTGGCATTTTGAGACGAAAATTCTGCAGCATAACAGCAATGTTTCGGGTTTTTAGAAAACATTGAAAAGAGAGGGGACATGGGTGAAACATTCATAAATGACCCATAAAACAGTATAGGGAAAGAATAAGAAGGATATATGAACATGGTAACTAAATTTGAAGAACATACCATTTGAAATGAAAAACATTGAAGGAAGACAAAAATTAGATTTCTCTTATGAATGTTCGACAGCCTAACGTCGTTACTTAAACTTCAACAAAAATAATTTGAAAAGATCAAATAGGGTCTCTCATCATGTGAACATAAGAGTTCAGTATGATAGATATATAGATCATGCTCCAACATAATTAAAAATGAACTTGAAATACATAAAATGGAAGTAGAACTTTGAAAATAATGAGAAAGGTGAAAGAATCCCATTAAAAATTCGGCATCCTAATGACGCCACTTAAAACATAAAAATACTGAATTGAAGAGATAAAATGGGGAATCTCATCATATGATCATAAAATATCAGTATTATAGATATAGATATCTGACCCCAACATAATAAAAATGAACTTTCAAGATTGACATGGAATTAGATCTTTGAAAAAGGAGAATGGTGAAAGAACCACTTAAAAATTCAGCAGCCTAACGGCACCACTTAAAACCACAAAATACTGAATTGAAGAGATAAAATGGGGTCTCTCATCATATTATCATAAAAGATAATTATTATAGATATAGAGATAATACCCCAACATAATAAAAAGGAACTTTTTAGACTTGATAAAAAATAGAACTTCAAAATGAGAAGGGTGAAAGAATCCGTTACAAATATTTCGGCAGCCTAACGGTGCCACTTAAACATTCATAAAATGAAATGATGAGAGTAAGAGAGGGTCTATCATCATATGAACATAAATAGGAAAGTATAATGAATATAAAAGAACATATACCAACATAAGAACATGGAGCATAAAAGAAATTACATAAAAGAGATCACTTGAAAAGAAAGAGAGGGTCAGATCCCTTACCTTAAAACGCAACTCTTAAAACTCAAAGGTTTCGACCTTGAAGGATTGGGGGCACCTTGTGAGGACTCCTTGTGATTTAACGATACCATAACTTCGGTGATAATGATTTTGGAGTCCAAAGAATGAGATAATGGCTTTGTATTTATAGGGAAAGTGAGGGGACAAGGCATTAATGGCAAAGGGACATCTCATAAGTGGGTTTCTCAAAACAATGTTCTCTCCCAAGATATTTCCCATGAAGTTAGGCCACATGGGTCCCCCAATACAATAATTCATCACCTTTGGTCGTCAAACCCATAAAATATCTCATGACATCACCATGACACAGTTATGATGTCATTAAACATACTGAAACTTTAAAACTGTATTTTTACTATTCACTGAAAATTCAACTTTCTCAAAAAAATCCCAAAATTTCACCTTAACCAAATATCGATGCTCTTATTACAAAAATGAACTCCATTTTATAAAAATATTTTTCAAAATATTTTTAATTTAATTTTTAAATAAATACACTATTCACTGAAAATTCATTTTTTCAGAAAAATCCCCAAAAATTACCAATAACATAATATCGACGCTCGGAGTTCAAAAACGAAATCCATTTTATAAAAATAATTTTCTAAATATTTTTAATTAAATTTTTAATTAAAAAACACTATTCACTCGAAAAAACTAATACGTGAATAATAATATATGAAATCATTATTTAACCATTTTATTTAATTACATTACTTAATCAATGTGCTTAGATTATATTAATACTTTCTTTAAGTCATATTACTAATCTATTTTGTCACATTACTAAATCTAAGCATAAAATCACTATTCATAATTTACTATTCATCAAAAATTAAGTTGATCTTATTAGACTCTAAATTTAATACTGAACATATTTCTAGAAGACCATTTTTTGAAAATCATTAGACATTTTTAATTATTTAAGGTTTACATAAACATTTTTAAAATATCCTTTTTCTAAAATTCATCAAAAATATGCATACTATATTTATCCGGTCATTTGAAAATTCATAAACTTCATCATAAGAAGAAATCAAAATTTTTATTTAAAACAAATGATTACACAAGGCAGTTATGGTCTCCTTACATAGCCCCTTATCACACAAGCATAGGACCTAAGTGTAAGGTGTGCTAAGGTGAGAGAATCCGAGGGTGGCTCGGCCAACATCGCATGAGTAGTAATGTCTATCATTTTGAACTTCTCACGAAGGCGATTCCGTTCTACCTTCACATGATGAAGTTCGGCTTGGGTTTGGTCCAGAGAAACACCCACTCATGCTACCTACTTCCCAAGTTCTGTTAGATGTGCTTCGATTGGTCCAAGACTACTGGGTGGGTCCATCGAATCTTCTTTCTATATTAATTAACCATGATTACCTGTATTTAGAGACAATAATCAAAACGTTTAGATTCCAGCGATCATATTGACCAATGGTCATATAACAGTCGAAAACCCAACGGTATCATTTTAATTATACTCATGTTATCAAATGAATCATTTTTATTGAGTGTAAAAAAAATAACACACAAAATCAGAAAACAAGATTTATTCAAAATTTCGGGTCGTTACAATCTTCCCCCCTTAAGAAATTGTGTCCTCACAATTTTTAAAATTGGGTTTTGAAATTTCATTGAAAGTGCCACATCGGAAAAGGAGTCAGTAATACTATTACTTTAAAAGAAATAAAGGGAAGTACAAAGGTCACCCGTGTTATCCCACACTAGGATTCCATGTAGGAAAACATGGACATGGAGGAGAAAACAAAGGGTCATGTTTTGAGGGAGAGTGATAGAGAACATGATTAGGAGAAAGGTAACCATAAGAAAATCCCAAACTTATGATGTGTGTAAGCAGTCTTTGATTACCTAGTAGGAAAGGTAAACCAACAATGTTTTTGTTTTACGTTTCTTTTCATAATTTTGAAGAATTCCTTTACTACATAGAACAGAAATATAAGGAAATATACCTACCTTTATTTGTAGTTTCATCCTTTAATATGTTTCTACCAAAACTAATCTTTTCTCCAAACGATGAGAATTCAAAACTACATGGTCTTATAAAAACACAAGAATAATATTCTAGAGAATCATGTATTCCACAAAAGAAAAACTATCTATCTTTAAACATTTATCCCAATAACAGAAAGGGTAAGATAAAACAACTCTTAAAAAAGAAATATTCCCATAGGAAGGGAAACTACTTTTAAATCTTCAAAGTTCCACGATACTACCCAGAGGTCATCATATACCATTCCGTAAGTAACTGTTCATTAAAATTCCTCAAAATAACCCAATCTATGATTGAAACCCAAATACAAGAAGGACTTGATAGCATAGTCTTCCATGATAAACTTTATCGTTAATCTCCAAACAACATCAACCACTCCTTACATCTTATAACCAAAGTAACTAACCTAAAAATATTTTCCCAAGATAGGTCAATCATTTCCATAAGTAACTTATAATACCATAAGTTCACCTTAAATTCGTTGATTCTTCAATATATAATTCAACATATACTCCTCAAAGAAAATACCATAGTAATCTATTTACCTCGATCAAATAGGGTTCCCAAAATAGTGAGCGTCTTCGAAAATAATAATCATCTTTTAATCCTCTAATCATATTTTTCATATTAATACGCCAATCATCACATTTTCTATCACATTGGTTGTTGGGACATGTTCTTCCATTTCCGACCATTAACTAATATGAGAAAGTATAATTAGGGGCTTAAATACTTAGTCAATAATCATGAAAAGGAACTTAAATCACATTAGGATAACTTGTAGAAGAAAAGTATACCCTAACTTGTGATACCCTAGGTTTGAAACTAGGTTATCCATGATCATATATCCTTATGTGAATATTTATTTTATTTTATCTTTGTTCCATTAATAATGGTTCATACTAAGCTTATGAATTTACCAAAGCATATCCCCTGGGAGTGTCGTAACCAAGAGTGCAGCAAGGCCCATTGTCGTATACCAGTTCCCATTAGAGTCTAGCTCAAAGTGGTGTTTTTGGGTTTTACCCCTATGTACATCTGTGCCAGAGCCACCTCTACCTGCTTGTATCCAGACAGGGATGTATTGGCTTGGAAACCCCTTACACAATACTCACTAAAATACAAGGAAGATTTACTATATATAAACATTTCTATAGGCTTCTTCCTAAAGATTTCATATCCTGATTTCCACAAATAACTAAACCATCCTTGGAAACCAACTATAGAATTCCGCCTTTTTATAACATAAACTTTCATTACATTACACAAAACTGAGGATCATTAAGGTTTAGTGTCTTGGAAACCAGGAACATAATACATGAAAACAACATAAAACATTCTTCTTAAACACTTGAAAGGATTCTCCTTAAGTTAATCCTAGGTTCATTGCTGCATCTCATAACCTGGGGACATACATCAAAAGAAAGGGTGAGCAGAAGGCCCAGTAAGGGAACAAGAGAAACATTTAACATGTGAACTTGAGATACATCAACTATGTCAAGAAAAAGAACTTTAAGGCATGAGAAATAAATCATGTGGCATATCATAATAAAAATAACATTTTTCATAACTTTATGATGTGGCTAAATCATTTAACCTATAAAATCATGAACATATCACCAAGGTCCATCCCAAAGGTGTCATTTGAATATTACCAAGGTTATTCACCATGAAATCGTGAAAATTGTAATCTCTAGTGGTTACATCATTACCCAATGCATTGGAGCGCTATCAGGTCACACCCTTAAATTTGCCTTTATTATCATGTGAGCCACATATATCATCATCAAAAATTTCATAAATAACCTATATAGCATAAAATAAATGGGTTTCATTTCATAATCAAAATGTTTTAAAAAAACTGCTTTAAAGACATGATCTTTACGTCACATTAAACACACGGAAGGGGAGAGCAGGTCTCATGTATGTAAATCCCAAAATTTAAAATAGAAAATATTGATATATATGAAAATACCTTTTTAGAAATAAGGGCTTTGAGTATTCACTTTATAACATAAAATAATTTTGAGAAAAGAGAGAGGCATTTTGAGACGAAATTTCTGCAGCATAACGGCTATGTTTCAGGTTTTTAGAAAACATTGAAAAGAGAGGGTACATGGGTGAAACATTAATAAATGACCCATAAAACAGTAGAGGGATAGAATAAGAAGGATATATGAACATGGTATCGAAATTTGAATAAAATACCATTTGAAATGAAAAAAATGGAAGGAAGAAAAAAATTAGATTTCTCTTATGAATGTTTGGCAGCCTAACGTCGTTACTTAAACTTCAAAAAAATGATTTGAACATATCAAATAGGGTCTCTCATCATGTGAACATAAGAGTTCAGTATGATAGATATAGAGATCATGCTCCAACATAATTAAAAAGCAACTTGAAAGACTTGCCATGAAATTAGAACTTTGAAAATAATGAGAAGGGTGAAAGAATCCCCTTAAAAATTCGGCAGCCTAACGACGCCACTTGAAACTTCAAAATACTGAATTGAAGAGATAAAGTGGGGTCTATCATCATATGATCATAAAAGAACAGTATTATATATATAGAGATCATACCCCAACATAATAAAAAGGAACTTTCAAGACTTGACATGGAATTAGAACTTTGAAAAAGGAGAATGGTGAAAGAACCACTTAAACATTCGGTAGCCTAACGATGCCACTTAAAACATCAAAATACTTAATTGAAAAGATAAAATCGGGTATCTCATCATATGATCATAAAATATCAGTATGATAGATATAGATATCATACCCCAACATAATAAAAAGGAACATGAAAGACGTGACAAAAAAATAGAACTTGAAAATGAGAAGGGTGAAAGAATCCGCTACAAAAAATTTCGGCAGCCTAACGACGCCACTTAAAGTTTCATAAACTGAAATGATGAGAGTAAGAGGGGGTCTATCATCATATGAACATAAAAAGGACAGTATAATGAATATAAAAGAACATCCACCAACATAAGAACATGGAGCATAAAAGAAATTACATAAAAGAGATGACTTGAAAAGAAAGAGAGGGGTCAGATCCCTTACCTTAAAACGTAACTCTTAAAACTAAATGGTTTGGACCTTGAAGGCTTGGGGGAACCTTGGGAGGACTCCTTGGGATTTAAGGATACCATAACTTCGTTGATAATGATTTTGGTGTCCAAACGATGAAAGAATGGCTTGGTATTTATAGGGAAATTGAGGGGACAAGGCATTAATGGCCAAGGGACACCTCATAAGTGGGTTTCTCAAAACCATGTGCTCTCCCAAGATATTTCCCATGAAGTTAGACCACATGGGTCCCCAAATACAATAATTCATCACCTTTGGTTGGCCAACCCATAAAATATCTCATGAAATCATCATGACACAGTGATGATGTCATTAAACATACCGAAACCCTAAAACTGCATTTTAACTACTCACTAAAAATTCATCTTTCTCAAAAAAATCCCAAAATTTTACCTTAACCAAATATCGATGCTCTAATTACAAAAATGAACTCCTTTTTATAAATATAATTTTCTAAATATTTTTAATTTAATTTTTAAATAAATACACTATTCACCGAAAATTCATTTTTTCAGAAAAATCCCCAAAAATTACCATAACATAATATTGACGCTCTGAGTTCAAAAATGAAATCCATTTTATAAAAATAATTTTATAAACATTTTTAATTAAATTTTTAATTAAAAAACACTATTCACCCGAAAAAAGTAATACTTGAATAATAATATATGAAGCTGTTATTTAACCATTTTATTAAATCACATTACTTAATCAAGGTGCCTAGATTATATTAATACTTTCTTTAAATGAGATTACTAATCCATTTGTTCACATTACTAATCCAAAGCATAAAATCACTATTCATAATTTACTATTCATCAAAAAGTAGGTTGATCTTATTAGACTCTATATTTTATACTGAACATAATTGTAGAAGACCATTTTTTGAAAATCATTACACATTTTTAATTATTTAAGGTTTACATACACATTTTTAAAATATCAGTTTTCTAAGATTCATCAAAAATATGCATACTATATTTTTCCGATCATTTGAAAATTCATAATCTTCATCATAAGAAGAAATCAAAATTTTTATTTAAAACAAAGGATTGCACAAGGCAGTTACGGTCTCCTTACATAGCCCCTTATCACACCAGAATAAGACCTAAGTGTAAGGTGTGCTAAGGTGAGATAATCCTAGGGAGGCTCGACCAACATCGCACGAGTAGTAATTTCTATTAGTTTGAACTTCTTGCAAAGGCAATTCCGTTCTAACTTCACACGATGAATTTCGGCTTGGGTTTGGTCCAGAGCAAAGCCCAGTGGTGCTACCTCCTTCCCAAGTTCTGTTAGATGGGCTTCAATTGGTCCAAGACTACTGGGTGAGGCCATCAAATCTTCTTTCTATATTAATTAACCATGATTACTTGTATTTAGAGACAATAATCAAAACATTTAGTTTCCAACGATCATATTGACCAATGGTCATATAACAGTCAAAAACCCAACGATATCATTTTAATTATACTCATGTTATCAAATGAAACATTTTTGTGGAGTATAAAAAAATAAAATAACACACAAAATTTGGAAACAAGATTTATTCAAAATTTTGGGTCATTACATTCAGGATAAATTCAATTTATTACAAAGAAGTATTTTTGAAATGAATTTTGAAAATAATAAGTATTTTTTAAGTGTTTCCATAAGTATTATATATTTATAATTGATAGAAAAATTTTTAAATTTTTTTAAATAAATATTTTTTAAATTGTTTTTAATTGGTTTCAAAACCCTTACCTGAAAATTATATTCTTATGCAATGTTTAAAAAATTATCTTCAAGTGTATTTGAGAATTTATATGGTGGACAACTTCTCTTTTATTGCTAGTTCACACTATTCAAAATAGTTATTTTATATTCATTTTTAAATAAATCTAGTAAATTGTAAGTTCTTTTTATAATTATAATGAATCAAGACCAAAGAAGGTTCTGGAATTTATAAATTAATGTGTATTTTTAGTTATTTTTTTCAAAAAAATATATACTTCATTTTTAGTAATGAATCTAAAAAGAGGGTTCGGTTCCTTACAATATTATTATTGAATCATTAAATGATTTGATTTGTAAACTGTTTTAAAAATTTATGGAAAGAGAATTTGAAATTACTATTAGAAGAGAATGAAATTATTTCTTGGAAATCAAATTTTTTAAAGAAATGATGGAATATTTTTGGATCAATCAATATATTCTTTGAATTTAGTAAAACTATTTGGTCATGATTATTGTAAATATTTTAGAACCCAAATGATTTTTTCTTATAAATTAGATACTTATATTTTTGGGAATTCTATTTACTTTAAATTATTTATAGGAATGATTGGAAGTTTTCTGTTTTTAACTATATCTAAAAATGATATAATGTTTACTATTTTCTTGTGTTCCAGATTCAAATCATAACATAAGGTATCTCAATTAAAAGATATTAAACATTTTATTAGATATGTTAATGGAACTATTAATTGTGGATTATTTTATTCTAGGTATAATTTTCTTGATTTAAATAGTTACATCAACTATGATTTTGTGTAATGTTTACTCTATAGAAAGGGAATATCATGTATGTCACAATTTCTTGATAAAATTTAGTTTTATAGAGTTCCGAAAAAACACTATTTCTTTATTAACTGTTGAATGTTATTATATCTCTACTACATCATGTTTCTCAAAATCATAATGGAAAAAAACCTTGTTTTACAATCATTTTACTTATGATAAGATAAATATTTATTGGGATAATTATTTATTTATTCCTATTTCAAGGATACCTTTGATGAATTATATAACTAAGAATAGAGACATTCATTTTCATTTTCTTTAAGATTATTTTAATAATGGTGTTATTATTCTTGAATATATTCCAAGTTAAAATAAAATTGATGATATTTTCATTAAATCGTTTGATTCTTCAATGTTTTGAAAAAATAAAATATAAACATTGTATGATAGAAATTTAGTATGAATTTTTTATATTACATTAATATGAAATTTTTAAGGGGGATCGTCCTTTCTTTCCAACCTCTCGTTTTTATGTTTCTTAAATATTTCATTTTTGATAAATTTCAAAATGGTGGTGAATTTAATGAAATCTTGTTTTAGTTTTGAAAATATAAAAGAGTGTGAGTTTGTTTTTATTTATTGTTATAATTGTATGTTTTTAAATATAATAAAACCTAGAGTTTGTAAGGATTATTATTATTATTATTATTTTATATTTTCAAAAATTAAAAACCCTCTAATCAATTTATGTGAAAATCTAATTTTTATAACCTATGTATATTTTTATTATAACACGAGTTGTATTGATCATTTTTTAAAATTAAAATTTCATTTGAATGATAACATATTTATCTTTGTTTTATTCAACTATGAGGAATCCCGATTCAATCTTTATAATATTCACATTTTTTTCTAAACTTACCATACGACATTGGTTTCAAAAATAATTTTCAGTTTAAACTAATTTATAGTTTTATTTAGTTATTTAATTATATAATGAGTTTCATAAATCAAATTATAATGAAACTTTCTCCAATGTAAATCAAAAAAATATTTTTCATTTCATTAATATAAGATGAAGTATATTTTTTTATGTGGTGAATGATTTCCCAAAGTTCATGCAATATTTCTGGAATTATTGAATTTCCAGATTTCAATGTTTTTTTATTTCAACAATATCTTTTTTAATTCACATTGGATTTTCATGATGTCGGTTGGGTAAGAAATAATATATTTTTTCTTGATTAAATTCAACTACATGAATGTCTCAAAATTCAATTTATACACAAAACATATAGGCTTAATATCTACAACAATATCATCATTTTTTCTACACTTTTCATATCTTATTTTCTATTATTTTTTATGATATGTATTAATATATGTTTCATATTGGAAATTTTTGAACCCTTTTTCATATAATAAAAATATATAGAATAAATTATTATGTAAATTTAATTATTTATTTTTTTAGAGGGCCTAAAAATCACCAATGGTTATATTTTAAAGCTTACCGTGAGGCTTCCACCACCATACCACAAGTGAAATTAGTTATTGTTGTGCATTTGAAGAAAAAATATGATGTTTACGAATAATTATCACCCCACAATGATGAGTTATCAGCCGTTAATACTAAAAAAATGAGAGTAGTTCCATTCTCATATATAGAAGAAATCATTTATCACATGATATCATTTAACTCATTTGTATGATGTTTCATGTAATTAATTTTTTATACGAAAATGACAAAGGAAACTAACTTTGAGGATTATGAATTTATAGTGTCAAGGTAACATTATCTTGTTATAAGAGTAAGAATATATTCCATTCAGAACTATAATGTTCATCAGAGGAACTTTTATAGTGACCACATGTTTTATCTTTTTAATGCATGCATAATTTTTATGTGATTGAACATTGCATTTTTTTCAAAGGTTTATCATAGATAAAACAATAAAAAGAACACCATGTTATGATGAAATTTTATTAATAATTCCCACATGAAAACATGGTGAACACATTTAATTGATTACTTTGATTACTTTTCTTCAAATTGAGTTCCTACATTGGATTTATTTTGGATACTTTTGATAATATCATTAATTGTATATTTATTTTCATTAACTAAAGTGTTTTATTAATTTATAAAATTCATATATATTACGTAAAATAAATCTAATTAATTGTTATAACACTTTAATATATTTTAAAATGTTATCAAATTCATTCATTATTTTAAAATAACACACATAGAAAACATTCACTACTATAGAATGTGAATTTTGCGCATGTTGAAGTAGGTGACCTCTATAGGGGTTACTGCACCCAAAAAATATATACCCCATGACACACCCCACCCCACCTTGAATAAATCCCCAAACTACCTCCAACTATCCATTCCCACCAACTTTCCTCAACCTCACCACACCCTCTTCGGATCTGCGGTTGGTCCCCCTTGCCTTGCACACCCACTCCCACATCCCTACCTATCCCTAACCCTCGCTACACCCGGTGTTACTTCCTCCACCACCACCACCCATCCATGCATCTTCTACCATACATGGTCACTAAGAATCCTTCCATAGCCACTTCCACCCCACTATACCACCCCCCCCCCCCCAAGCAGACCACCACCCACAATCATTACTCTCCCTTCAGGGTGAGGCTTTCCTAGCTAACTATAACTCCAGATCTTTCGTTTCATTGGATTATGATTAGGTAAACCCTAATTTCATAATTATGGTTTTGATTTTGACTTGGTGTTGGATTTGTTTTGGATTTTTTCATTTAATGTATTTTAATGATTTGTTTTTTCATAATTGAAAATTTGAAACTATAATTTATAATTTTTATCCACGTTGGGTTAGTATCTATATAAATGTTTCACTAAATTCTATATGTTAATTTACTTGAAATTATTTATCTTAATTAATGTTTAAAACTGCCTAGATTTTTAATATCCTATGAGATGACGATGATATTCAATTTTGGATTATCTAGTTTTTTATCATAATCATTGACATTTAGGATACTGAATTAGTTGAATATATCTATAGATTTCTCTTCCATTTCCAATATAAAATATAAATTTTCAAGTGATATTATTTGTAAAGAAAAATAATTAGAATATTATTTTAATTGAATTATATAATTTTAATATGAAATTTGTCTTATGTGTAGCCTAATATTTGGATTCCTTGAATTTAAAATTTATTATTTTGATCTAAATGGGCTTTATTTTTTATTATCACTTGAGATAAATATAATGGAATTCTATCATGTTGTATATTTTAAAAAATCCATTTATTTTAATTATCCCATATATTAAAATAAATGTTAGCCTAAATAAAAAATGATTTAATTATATATTTTATTAATAGTTCTCTTTTTTACATACCCTCAATTCATGTTAAAATTTTAATATTTTTGTATTCTTGTTTTTTATGTGTTATAAATATATAATTAAGATCAATTTTATTTTCCATTATCTGAAAAAACAAATTTGGAAATTTAATATCAATATTGGTTATATTTTGAGTTATTTTTTATGAGAAATATATTTGTTTCATATTTTACAAGGATAAAATAAATTTATTGTGTGGTAGCATCCACAATCCTATAGGTGAATGATATATAGATATGGATGTGTTCATCCGAGGAGGTAAATGTGAATTTATTATATTAGTCTAGATAACTACATGAGTACATACATTGCAGTGATGGTGTAGGGGATCTAAAAATATTCGTTTATAATGATTTTTTCTTTTTTTATTTCATTCATTATTATTATCTTCATATTTTTTTCACTTTTAAAGGCCCATTATGCACCAGAAACAAGTGTATTCCATGGTCCTAGATGATTCATTAGATCCCATAGGTGTGTATTGTTTTATGTTTTTGGTTTATAATTCAAATAGATTATCTCATTTTCATTTAGAATTTTTAGTAACGTCATAAATCACATTTACATTTTCATTAATATGTAATTTTACCATTTTGGGATTAATATCAAACTAAATACACTTATAATGATGAGAGAACATGATAAAATAATATTGAAGGTATTTTTTAGCTTTAAATTTTAACATTGCGTCGTGAATTTTTGTTTACATCGATTATTATATGAGGTCATCATTTTATGGTATCTTCATGAATTAACCACTTCCTTAGGAAATCACATTCTTTATTTGTTTCATAATTTTTTTTAAAAATAATTTTACTAGAGTGTGAGTTACTTTTATAAAATATTAAGGATGTTCTAATTACTAATAGAAATGGATTTTGTATATAATTATAAATTTATAGTCATTATATAAACAAGTTCAAAGAAATATTAAAAGATAGTGACATTCTCTATTGATTTTTTTGAGTTTGGATGAATTAAACTAATTTAGTCATCTTTGAGTCCCTCTATTCATGTTGGAGAATTAATTAATTAGAATATTTCAATAATTTAGGTGCATAATTTTACAACTAGGTTCTCACGAGGATGATGTCTGGAATCATCTTTCCGTATAGTGGAATTATTTAAGGAATGATGTCATTAGGTTAGAGGTTGAGGTCTTATATTTATCTATGATAATGGTTTGATATAAAAATTATTTTGTTTCTAGCCAAGGATGTCTTTATCATGAGCATATATAAAGTTTCAAAAATTGTATAGTTGTTTCATTGCAACATTGGTGTTGTGTTGGAACCTATCACTTGCAGCTTGAGAATTATACTTATTTGAATCTAATAATGCTTTTTGTTTATTTTTTGTTTAAATTTGTTTAGATTTTGATGCCCAGTTCAATTTTATATCTTCATATAATATTTTAAATACATAATTCCTAATTTTTAGTTCTTATATATTTAATTTAATTTAATTATGAGACATCATTTAGAATGTGGAGAAACTTTTTTGGTACTTTATTTATGTTTATCCAATCTGTAACACTTATGATTATTTAGTAGAACATTTCATGATAGTGATATGTTGGTAATATTTTATTATCTAAATGAAATGATGATATAGTGTTTTGGTTGGTGGACTTATCTAGAGGAGTCCCTAATAAGAGACACAAAAGTAGAAATAATGGATTTAATGGGACACTTAATAACCTTTCAGGGAGAGACTAGATGTAATAAAATAGATATCATAGAGACACTTCTAAAGTAATTATCAAGATATATAGTTTTTTATCTCATAAAATGAGTTGAAGAACTCTAATAATTTTCTCTATTTACTATTATAATACTTTCATTTGATATATTAAATTTACCTATAATGACAATTGAAATCCATGATTTATAGAAAATAAACCTATTAGGTATAACATCCCTGATTTTAGAATGATATTTCCATTTATATTCATATTTATCATATGTAGTGCTTACAATTATTACTTGTATGAATTTATTCAAAATATAAAATTTTAAGTCATAGATAAACATTATTATGTGATACTATGATAAAAATATCAATTATATAAATATAAATTCATTCATAATTATACTAAACTAATATTGAAAAGATTATATAAATAAGAAAATATTTTTTCGATAAAAAGAAATTATTTGTTTGTGATTTCATTTAAATTTTATGATTGCTATGATAACTGTACCTCAATAGAAGAAAAAATAATTTTAATAGTATGTTGAGTTTCAAAATAGAGATTCATAATAAAAAATTTGAATTCAAAAATACTCAAGACTTATTTTCACAAGAATGTAAAAACAATTACAGTCGATATTAATAATAAATCACCTTTCATTCTCCAAAAGTTTATTATATCATTTGATCTTGGATTGTGTTACAATAATATGAAATGTTTAATTTTTTTCATTACTCATCATAAGTTAACATGATGATTCAGTAGTGATACTTTTTCTTGTTCACTCACCTTTTCCCTAAATCTATGTAGAATTAAAAAATGTTGTTATTTTTATTAACAGTAAATATAATGAATAAGATATTCCCCATGGGATAAAATATTGTTGGGGGAATATTTATAAAATAAAATTGAAATAGGGGCCTTAATATTTTAATTTTAGGGGATACCATGAAAGAGTAACAATCAATGTTTTCTTTACTGTTTTTTAATGATCATATTTTATTTTGAACTTCTATTATGAGAAAATATGGTAAAGTGGAGAACATTACCATCTATTGTTATTCATTTCCCTCTCCTATCTTGAATAATATGAATAGGTTCTTTCCATACTTTATGAATAAATCATGATTTTTAGGAGAATTTATATACATTTTTTGATGAAAATTGTTTAGGGTAACCTAATTTTTTATTAGGATATCCAGGGAAACATATTAATCTATGGTAAATGGTTCATTTCTAATCCTTCACTAGTATAGATTTCAATGATCTGTAACTAGTGTATTGTAAGTGATAGGTGTAGTAAACAATTATCAGTAATTTTCAAACAGTTAATTATAATTTGTTTCAAATATTTGTTCATATAATTCAATCTTTTTTTATCATTCTGATAATATGGAAGAAGAGAAATGAATATTTCTTTACAGATCTGGGAAAGAAAACATCAGAATTATTTAGAAAGTAGGTTGAGGTATTTTCCTATCCCTGGGTTTCATCTATAATTTTTATTCAGTATCAATTTCTATATATCCATTCTATGAGATAAATGGACATGTTTTTATTATCATTATAAAATAAGGAAAACAATTTTATACTTTTATTTTTCAATTTGGATATCATTTATAGTTACACTATATTGTGTTTTCTAATTGAATTATTATTTTAATTTCATCTGATGCATGTGTTTAATCTATTAAAATAGATGGAAATAAATATTCAATTGACATATACTATAAAAATAAAAGTTCATGGACATGGACATGTCATATCCACACAGGGCGTCATTAGTTCCCGATAGTATTATGAAAAAAGAAATATATAAAACCCAAACTATGATACTCTGTTAATAAAGTGTAATAGAATTTTAGTTTAGGGTTGAACCCATAGAGATGGTGAAATTAGTTTAATAAGGTTTTCAATTGATTTTATTTTATTAATTCAAAGGAAATGGTGGGAAAAGATTAATTTTATGTGTTTTTTGAAATGAGAGATGAAATAAATATACGATAGATTCGTTTGTTTTGAAATATATTTTGAAATTGTGTTGTGGTTTTTTAATTTCTAGGTTATGATTTAATTAGATTTTAGAAAATATATTGATTAATTCATGATTGGTGTTGAATTTGAGATTAGGTAAATCCCATGGTCATGATATCTCCTCTTTAACGTGACAATTCCCAATTTCCCTTGGCCTAAAATTTTTGGGTTTTACTAAATCATGTTTGTCTGGATACCATTTATAAACCCGATTTCCCCTAAATTCAACAGTGAGCATGCCATATTTAGTATTGTTAATTGTGAAATATTAATATTTCGTTTAATCAGATTATCAATATTCATGATAAACTAAAAGAAAAGGGTTTGGAAGTTAAAATATAAATTTCACAAACCAAATACAAAAAAAATTAAAAAGAGTTTCATCCAACTCACCTTACCTCTTTAATTACATTACCCAAGAACATTGTGGGTTTAAACTCTCATCATAATGATGAGAGGATAAGGGGGAAGGATAAAATAAAACATAAATAAAGAGAAAGAACATAGAGAGGTGCAGAAACTTCGCTCCAGGCTTTGGTCTCTAGCCAAATCTGAATAATGTCGATCATCAATAAAATCATCTATTTATAACCATTGGATAGAATCTTTTGGACCCATTACACGATGTGTGCTGTGGTTAAATGTCATGTAATACTGATCCTAAGTTGGTTTTGTGATTTATGGATCGACATGCATCACTATCGAAGACTTTAAACATTAACTCCTGTCACGATGTGTAACTGTGGCTTACAATGTGTAATGATGAATCATTCTGTGTAATGGCTTCATGAATTTTCATGTGTAAACTATTTACATTGATGAAGTCATGATTTCAAGTGAAATTACACATCGTGTAACCTTATTTCTCCATTTTTGTTCTCTGAAACATCCTAAACAATTCGGTGGCCTGCTGCGAGTGATGCTCATGGAATGAAGTGTTGTTTTTCTCTATTATTCACCTCTTTTTATTCCTTTTTCAATTGTTCATTAGATCCTACTGCAAAAAACAAAAAATGTTAATTTTTTCAATATTTGGAAATAAAACTCATAAAAACACACAAATAAAGACATCAAAATACAATAAAATGTGTACATGAATTACACTAATCAATATTATCTACATAACAACCTGAACTATTATAAATAAAATTTTCCATTATGATTTAATTAAATTTATTATTATGTAATGCAGTTATAGAATACAAATATTTGGTCTTTTTATATCCTACCATATTTAAGTGACTAGTAAGTGTCATTAACATTGATATTATACCCATTTAACAGTGATCACATGATTATTATTAATATTGGGTTCTAAAAATCAAAATAACCTAGAAAAAACGTGATAAACTCAACTAGGAAGATCATACCTTATGAAGTCCAATTATCCATTCTTACTAGGGAGATAGTATTTCTGGTATTTTCCCTTGACCAAGCCCAAACTAAGATCCAAAAACTCATGTTTTAGCTAAACTATTTATGGGAGGAGTTCATGATCATCGTGATCCTGGCCCAAATCAAGTTTGTCAAACTACCCCATGAAAGTATCACCATCACAATCATTACTATTATGGTATTTTTTGTTGTATTGAATTGATATGTATCAACAACATAGAAATATTAATATAAACATTATTTTTTTGAGAATAAATAATACCGTTTCATCCTATTATTTTTATTTATAAATGATTTTTATTTTGATAAAATAAGACACAAATAGTATTTTTGGGTAATATTGAATTTCAATTAAGAAGTTTATTTTGATTAATAAATGGTTTTAAAAAATAAATAATATTTTAATAAAATGTTATTATTTAGTAATTTTTATTAAATATAAAATATCATATAATATTTTATGAAGTCAAATGTAATTTTTATATGAGTTTGAAAACTGTTATTGTCAAAAAAGCAAACATTTTTTAGTAATTGTAATTTTTATTTTAAGAGTGAAAATTCAAATATTTACAAAATTATTTGGATAAAAAATATTATTATAGTGAATCATAACATATAAATTATTAAATAGATTATTTTTTTTCTTTTTGATACTTTTGAACTTTTAGTTAAAAATTATATACCTTATAAATATACATTATGTATTACCACATCATTATGACCCAAAAGTGATGTAATAAAAAAAATAAAATGTATCCACCTCAATAATATATGATTCCTACATAAAATAATTAGTTTTTTTATAAATCCATTATGAAACCTCTAAAACCATTAATATATTTTATGGTTTTAAAATATATTCATTAAGAATATGACTCACATCTACATAAGAAATAGAATTGTTTTATTATATTCAGCTTTTGAAAAATTAAATAATGAAACACACTACCATTTTTTAGAAAACCATGGGAAGGTTTGTGATTTTGATTGTTTTATTATATACTGTCCAAAAACTATGTATGAGAAATAATAAATTAATCCTCACTCATTTCATATATAAACCCTACCAAGATCCCATTTTTATTCAATAAAACTCCTTGGATATTATCCTTACTCTTCCCTCCCCTAACTACAGTTCTCAAAAGGTTCCCTAAAGCTCTCAATAATCTCCCTCAATAATTTGTAGTAACCCACTCACGTATTGAATCTTCACCTTCTCTTCATAATTCACATTTCCTTATTATCTTATGCCTTATATTTACAATTACTAAGTTGCTATATGTATTTACACATCCC
This sequence comes from Viscum album, assembly GCA_963277665.1. Classification (NCBI taxonomy): domain Eukaryota; kingdom Viridiplantae; phylum Streptophyta; class Magnoliopsida; order Santalales; family Viscaceae; genus Viscum; species Viscum album. Next base: position 685,473,565 of record OY728137.1, on the reverse strand, counting down.
TAATACTTTCCATTTTATGTCAAAATGATGATAGTCCCATTTCCCTATCATCAACGTAGTTTATGAGTTTTTAAGTTATATATTTATGTTTCTAAAATCTCACCGTAATTTTTCCATACAAAAAATAATATGTAGTAAATACTAAACCAATTTTATATAAAGGGACTTCATCTTTTTACACATATTAATCATTGAATTGAGTCTTACATGTATTTATTACACACTCCATGTTCTTGAAATAAAATGTGATGAATAATGATTCCATTTATTATGATCTTTGTGGAATACTTATGCATGAGAATGAAATGAATATGGAGGGTCCACCTATAATTATATTGGGATCCAATGCATTGGTTAATGTTTAGTATCATGATACATCATGTTGGAACTAGTAGTGTCCTGATTCCTTTTTTGGAATTTTTCCATCATGATGTCTTGGCAGTTCTCCTTGAACTATAACTATGATGTAGTGTTTTAATTTGTTTCTACATTTCCTATATTATGATTGTTGTGATATATCCTGACTTATTATTCTTGTTAATTTTATTCCCCGTTGATATGGATATTTTATAACATGTATTACATTATTCATGTAATGCCATTTTTATTCACTTACTATGATATGTAGCTCACCGATTTCATATGTACATCCCTAGGTTGTTCCATACATTTTTTTGTTTTGTGGAATATTATGATCATTTTAAGGATGTTTTCAATAAATATGTAGTATTTTCTATGATATGATCTTATGTATTGTACCTAATTCATAATGAAACAACACTTTTCAAACATATGTGTTGTATTAGATGATGTATTAGGTAATAAATCATGTATTTGTGGGAATTAAAGATCAGGGTTTTTATAGTCGGTATCAAAGAAAAAGGGCATTTATTTTTGGGATTAAGTTTAGAAAACTATAGTGAAAAACCTAGGGATAAGACCATGTATAATAAAACTACCTAAATCTTGGTATTTATAGATTAAGTGGTTTATAAATAACATACATACTTTTTTGGATACTGTATGTGGACATGGTTTAGTCACATATGTACCTAAGGGTAACAACTCCGATAAGGTACGATCGTCCTAACTTGGTGTAACATGGTACATGAAATCGGGCCTTACTACATAGCTAGTTTGACACTCCTAATAGATATTCATAGGTAAATTAATAATCTCATTACAAACCATTTTTAATTGAATGAAAATGACCATAAGAGTAAATATTAGGAAAAATATTATGGATAACATAGCTTGAATCATATAAATTCATAAGTTAAGAAAGAAATGTATTTTTTAATTTATCCCTATAACATCATTGAATTACTCTTTATGTGTTTAATAGTTTTTTAAATAATCATCCCTAATTTTCCTTATATTCTATCCAATAGAAAAAATTGGATGAAATAGGTAAATAATCAATTTGAAGGGAAATTTGATGACTACCCAAATGAGATGCCCATCTTGGTGGGAGAAGGAATCATGAAATTTAGGATGATACTATCTCATATTACTCAAGTTATAAATAGAAACCTAGATTATTATAATTTTCCAAATCCACCTTAGAGAAAATAATTTGTGATTGAGTCCTTTATGAAAAAATTTAATCTATATTTCAATGGATCATATGATCCCTTAATCGTGGACCAATGTATCAAATCCATTGAAAATATCTTATCCTTATTTAAATGTTCATAACAAGATAAGGTTCTACTGGTTGTTTATCAAATAGAGGGAAAAAATTATCTATGGTGGTCATTGATCAATAATACAGATCCCAGGTAGGAGATAAAAGTGATGGGGTGGAATGAAATCCAGACAATTTTTTTTATACATATTTTCCAATATACAATCTGTCATAAAATAGAAATTGGTTTACATTACCTCCATAAAAAAGATAGAAAATATATTGGGAATTACATGTAAAAATTCAAAAGAATTTCATGATACATCTACAATTTTGTCCTTACCCATTATTGCAAGGTTGACCACTTCTTTGGGGTGCTAAAACCTAGTCTACGAGTAGCCCTGTACATCAGATTCTTTTATAGCTATGAATAAATTGTCTGATGTGCCCTTAAAGTCAAGTACATTTTTAGAGAATCTCAATGGTATCATGGGAATAATAAACGTAATTTGGAGTTTAATTCTGGTGATTCTGTGGAGAAATATAACGATACCAAAAAATTTCAACATCTTACTTTTCGATGTTTCGAATAGAATCAGCCCATAAATTTACTAGGTTGGATGAGGAAATGCATTTAGGTGGGGAAAGGAAGGGAACCGAGCTACAAATTTCCAATATCAGAAACCATATAATGTGATTGAGAATAGAATTATCTAGTCAACCTTCAGTGCATTTCTTATTGCTTACATTTTAAGGAACCATGGACCTTTTAAAAACAATTCCATAAGAAAAGTGATTTTGAAGACAACTGAAAACCTGTAAGGCAGCATGAGAAAGTTTTTCCATCACAAAAACCAATATGGATCCCGATAATGTAGTGATAGGGATGATAGTTATTTAATAAAAAATAGAGAATGCACTTTTTTTATTCGGGTTCTACATGTTCCTTTATATCATGAATTTTTAGTATAACTATTAAAAAAACTACCACAAAGCATAGAAGTAGAGTTTTCGGTGACAATAGAAAATGGTTAAATTATGTAATCCCAGGTTAATAACTCCTTTAACTTTAAAATTCTTTGGCTAAAGTTCCCATTCAACTTTTTCATAATCTCTTTTTAAATAATTGATCAAAATATTGATATGTATTGTCTTTCCCTATATAGATCCAACATAAAATTCCATGAGAAGGAAATCACTCTTTTTATTTTGAATTGACCACTGATTTTGTACAAGTACAAGGAGAAGGATGAATATTATTTAGCACCAACAACTCATGAATTTATATTATTACCCTATAAGAAAGCATATCTTGATCAAATAATTGAGTCAAAAGAAAGAACCATTCTTAATGAGATGTCTATTGTGAGGAAATAGATTGATGTGTTTCTCGAGGAATTTTCTAGCCTTCGTCATAACAATGAGTTTGAATTTCCACTTGAGAATATATGTAGGGTGTTGTAATAATCCAAGAATCCATATATAATGGATTTTTTGGAACATGATGAGATTAAGAAAAAACAATAAGATATTTTGGATATGAATTCATTCTCTCATGTGATTCACCAGGGGGTGCACTAGTCTTCTTTTTCAAGAAGAAGGATGGGTCAATGTGCCTTTGAATTGATTACTAGGAGCACAAAAAGATCATAATAAATCACAAGTTTCCTCTTCCATAGTTTGATGGCTTGTTTGATCAGCTACGTGGAGAAAAATACATCTCTAAGGTAGATTTGTGGGTACTATATTACCATCACTACTGCAAATATGACCTTTATCAGCACTATGTAAAGGCATTAACAGGTCTAGAAAAGTGATTTTAATTGAGGAAATGATAAAGTTTGGGGGGGGGGATTTTAATAGTACTTAGAAAAGCATGGATAAAGTCCCCTTTTATCAGTTCTAAAAAAAGCTCTGATAAAAGGCAGCTTTTATAGGTTCTAGAAAACGTTGATAAAAAGGTCCTTTATTATTGATTTTTATCACTGATAAAAGTTTAAATAAAGTTAAAAAGAAAATACAATGCATGGGGAGATTTTAACAACGCTTGCCCCCCCCCCTTTTATGAGGGCTAGGTGGACCCCCTCCCACTCACCCCGAACTCTGCACTTTCAAAGCATCCCGCACTTGCTGGCGCGCCCCTTCTTCCACCTGAACATGAAACAAAGACCTCCCCCCTTGCGCACCTACACCTTTGCCACTGAGCTATTTAGTTTTTTCTCCATTTAATGATATATCTATTTATTTATATATATAGTTATATAGTTATATTTATTCATATATTAATATAAATTCATATTAATATAAATATATATAGTTATATTAATACATATATATATAAATATATTCATATATTAATATATATATATATGACATTAATATATATATATATTTATTTATATATATATAGTTATATTTATTGATATATTATTATAGATTCATATTAATATAAATATATTTAGTTATATTAATACATATATTTTTTCATATATTACTACATATTAATTTATTTATTTGTATATTAATATATATTTATATTTATTTATTTATTTATTTATTTATTTATTTATAATTTTTTACTTGTATATTTATTTGAATATTAATTTATATTTATAAGATTAGTTTTAAATACATTTATAAAATATGTTTATTATGTGTGTTTATAAATAAATAAATAAATACATACATACATATATACAACACACACACACACACACATATATATATATATATATATATATTTACGAATAAATACATATATATGTGTATCTGAAAATCCATGAGAATGTAAAAAAGACCATAACTTCTAATCTAGAGGTCTCTTTGAATTCCAAAACCAGTCAAATCAAAGAAAATGAAATAATATTCGATATGATATGTGGTATAGGCCTAGTGGACAATAGGATCAGAAGTTATAATTGTTTGAATGTTAAAAAATCAGGGTATCCTAACAAAAAATCTCAGTTTTAGAGGCCATCTGGGCCTTTTTGTGCCTCACAAAATGTGATAGAACATTCCCTTCAATAGTTCGCATGTATAGATCATTGCAAGTTTTGATTTGATATGATGTAGAGCTCAAACAGACACCTGGATCAAACATTATGGGTGTTTCAAGTTTGTGTTACATTTTAAACTTACTTTAGATCTTTAATTAATTTTTTTTATTTTTTTGTCTTCAAATTGTTAATAAATTATTATTAATCGATTATAATTAGAAAATTATAATTAATAATATTTTTTAAAATATTTTAAATCCATTTTCACTAAATTTAATATATATAAAATGTAATATTCTATTTATATCAATCTAATACATATTTAAAAAATATATATTATATTTATATCAATATAAATATACTTATATAACAATATATTATTTTTCATTAATTTAATTGGAAATATACACTTTATAAACGCTAGGAAAATGAACTGATAATGCCTCACCCCATTTATCAATGCTACTAGAAAAAAGTGGTGATAAAGGGGTCCCCTTTAACAGCGCTAAAAAAGCTCTGATAAAGGGAGGCATTATCAGCACTTTTTTTAGTGCTGATAAAGCCACCCCATTATCGGTACTTTTTTAGCGCTGATAAAGGATGGAATTGCGGAAACCCAGTTTTTTGGTAGTGCATGTTATGTTGAAGAAGGAGGATATCCCTGAGATTTATTTTCATAAAATGTACATGCACTATTAGTTCTTATTATTGCCATTCGGAATCTCTAATGCTCCATACATATTCATGGACTTGATGAATAGAGTCTTTATATATTACCTTAACAAAATTGTGGTATTATTTATAGACAATATTCTAATATTCTCAAAAAACAATGAGGGTCTTCAGGAGTACCTGAGTATTGTTATAAATACCTTGCTAAAAGAAGAATATTATGAAAATTGATGCAAATGTGAATTATGGTTTAAGTAAGTATCATTCATGGGAAATATCATCACAAACAATGTGATATCTATGGACCCTGAAAAGTAAGTAGAAAGATATGTATGGATGAGAATAATATATATGACAAAAATTCTTAGTTTCCTTAGATTACCTAGGTATTATCGTCAATTTGTGAGAAATTTCTCATAATTATAATACACTCTAACCAAGATGACTTAGAAGGGATTCAATATTTCTATGAATGATGAATGCAAAGAGAGATTTAGAGAGTTGAAAATGAGGCTTATCACTTAACTAGTTCTCACACTAACTATAATTTGAGAACGTTTTTTAGTATTTATTGATTCATTGATGAAGGGATGGGGTTTTGTGTTAATTTAGAATGATAAAGTTTTAGCCTATGTTTTAAGGTAGTTGAATGTCGAAGAACATAAATACATAGTGCATGAACTGGAGTTGGATGTATTGATCTTGTAACACCCCCAAATGATAAAGGGTTAAATGAATAAATGATATGACTCATGTCAACATAGTGCACCTTCCTTTTCAGGAGCCTACCTGATTAGTACTCCACAGTTAAGCTTGCTTGGCCTGGAGTAGTGATCAGGATGGATGACCTTCTGGGAAGTTTCCCATGGTGTGTGTGAGTGAGGACAAAGCACACTGGAAAGGACAAGTGTTATCCTGTGGATACTATCATTAGTCAGATGACCCGTTCAGGCATGTGGGTGGAACCTGGGGTGGGCCCCACATGTCTGCGGGGGAAACTGGTGGTACCTGGTAGTCCAGGACCCGACGGCCTCATTAAGGTGGGGTGTTTGTGCTATCACTGGGATCCGCTTGTCACATTTTGTATCAACAGTGGTACATAGCCTTAAGTGTGGTGCACTGCCTAGGTTGAGATGTAGGGCCCACAACGAATATGTTGTGCTCTAAGGGTGGGGGTGATTGTAACACCCCCAAATGATTAGGGGTTAAATGGATAAATGATATGACTTGTGTCAACAAGGTGAACCTTCCATTTCGGGAGCCTACCTGATTAGAACTACACAGTTAAGCATGCTTGGCCTGGAGTAGTGATCAGGATGGATGACCTTCTGGGAAGTTTCCCAGGGTGTGTGTGAGTGAAGAAAAAGCACACTAGAAAAGACAAGTTTTGGCCTGTGGGGACTTTCATTAGTCAGATTACCCATTCAGGCATGTGGGTGGACCCTGGGGTGGGCCCCACGTGTCTTCGGGGGCAACTGGTGGTACCTGGTAGGCCAAGACCTGACGAACATGTTAAGGTGGGGTGTTTGTGTTGTCACTGGGACCCGGTTGTCATAGATCTTTTCTATGGGAATATGGTTCCATTATCTCATTGAGGAGATGTGTGTAATATATAAGGATCATAAAAACCTCTAGTATATATTATGAAAGAGAGAGTTTAATATGCTTCAACAAAGATGGTTAGAGATGATAGAGGACTATGACTGCTAAATTTATAAACATCTAAGGAAACCGAATAAATTTTAAGACTCTATAGGAAACAATGATGCAAAATTTTTATCAATGATAATAATTGAGAAGTATCTGATCTTAATATATTTTAAAAGGATTGACATGGGAATCATAAATGATAGAAAATCATCGATCCTTTCACAAATGATTTCTTAACCACCCCTTACAGAGAGGTTAAAGGATGCCCGTAAATATTAAGTGGGAATTAATAATAAATTATAAAATAAAAGGAAATAGAAATACTCACTTTTTAATGTTAATTAAGATGGAGCTTTCTGATTTTGGCCACCACTATGTGTTCCATCAACTTCTGAGTTAATGAATGAGTCATTTAATGAAGAACATTGTCTAACTTTCTCAATTTACCCAGGGAGCACAAAGATATATTGAGATATATGATAGCACTATTGGTGGGAAAATACAAAAAACGAGATTTCTGAATATAAATCAACATTCTTCATTTTTCAAAAAGTGAAGGTTGAAAGATAGAATTCTAAGGGGATGCTTCAACTATTACACATACCAACATGGAAATAAGAAAACATGACCATATGATTTCTCACCAGACATATAAAGGAATCTAATAAAAAATACATTGAGGGTTATTGTGGATAATCTTACAAAGATACCTTACTTTTTCTCAATTTGTGAGGAATTATCATTGGATCAATTTTAGTTTATATACATCAGAGAAGTGATAAGGCTGCATGGAGTACCATTATTGTTTGTATTTGATAGAGGTCCTATATTTCCCTCCAAGTTCTTGAAAAGACTCCAACATGATCTAAAAATTGAGTCAAACTTTAGTATGACCTATCATCCTCAAATTTATGTCCAATATTAGTAGGCTATCCATACACTAGAAGACAAGTTGCAAAAAAGTTCTAAGGATATCAAAGGATGTTGGGACCAACATCTTCCTCTAGTACAGTTCTAGTATAACAAAAATTACCACTAAAAACCAAATGGATCCCTAAGATGACATTTATGGAAAGATGTTCGTAAAACCTACTTGTTGGGATGATGTCGAGGATCTCAAAATTATAGGTCATTAAATGTTTGAGGAAATTGGGGAAAAGGTTAAGGACATTCAGCAACACATCAAGGCTTCTCAAAGTTGACATAAGAGTTATGCTAATAATATTTGACATGACCTAGAGTGTGATGTTGGAGACATGGTATTTCTTTTCATATCTCCATGGAAAAAGCTGATTAGACTTGGGAAGAAAGAAAATCATAGTCCAGGATACATCGGATTTTTTAGATCCTTGATCGCATCAACGCATGGACTACCATCTTTCACTCCCACCTAACCTATCTAAAATTCATGATGTATTTCATATATACCCCTTTATAAAGTAAATACCATACCCCTCACATGTAATAAATAAAAAGGTGATACCATTGGAAAATTACCTCTCCTACGTAGAGCATTCGTCAAAGATCATAGATCATTGGGAAAAAGTCATATGGAATAAGGCAATGCACCTAGTCAAAGTATTGGGGAGACACAAAATGTTTGAAGAAACAACATAGGAACCAGAGGAGGTGATGAAACAGATTTACCCACATATATTTTGGTTCCATTAAAGAAAACATTGATAGAGAAATTTCTTAATGGGGGAAGATTGCAACAACCTGAACTATTATAAATAAAGTAACCCTTATGATTTAATTAAATGTATTATTATGTTATATGGTTATAGAAAAAACATGAACACCTTTTGTGTTATTATATAGTATCATATTTAAAAGACTGTTAAGCATAATTACCATTAATAATATATCCATTGATCATTGACCACATGATTAGTATAAATATATGGTTTTAACAAATCCAATTCACACATGGAAAGGAAGTAATGGACTCGACTAGTAGGATCACACTCAATGAATCCCATTTATCTGAGTTTTCAAGGTAGATGTCATCTCTAGTATGTTCCCTTGACCAGTCACAAAATAAGATCAAAAAATATAAGCATGGTAAAAATACTTTATGGGGTAATTTCAAGCTCATCGAGATCACGACCCGGACCATGTATACTTAACAACTGCGTGAAAGTCTTATTGACACAGACCTCAATCTTAGGGTGTTTACTGGTCTATTAAAGGGGTATATATCAATACCCTAGTAATATTTTTAAGAATATTATTTTTTAGGGAATTGTTAATACCTTTTCATCATATTATTTTTAGTTTCTAAATAATTTCTATTTTGATAAAATAAAAAATAGATAGTATTTTGTGTAATATTGAAATTCAATTGAGGAATTTATTTTTGAGGAAGTAATAGATTTATGAAAATAAATAATCTTTTAATAAAATATTATTTTTAAATAAATTTTATTAAATATAAATGATTATATCATTTTTATGAAATCAAATTTTATTTTTATAAGGGTTAAAAACTGTTATTGTCAAAAACTTCCAACATTTCTTTATAAATGAATTTATTTAAAAAAGTGAAAACTCACATGTCTAAAAAAACATTTAGATGAAATGTATATTTTTTTTGTTGAAATGGAATGATAAAACTATCAAATAATGAATATTTCATAGTTTTCGTAGATAATTGAATTTTTGGGTAAAAATTAAAAAATGTATCAAGAAACTTTGTGTATTATGACATCATAATGAACCAAAAGTGATGTAATAAATAGTACACAAACAAATATATGTTTTGAATTTAAAGTATTCTGATTTTTATGTTAGGAGATTTATTTTACAAAATCATTATAAATCCTCCAAATCCATTATTATATTTTAAGGTTTTAAAATAATTTCATTAAGAGTATGACTCACCTCCAAATAACTAAGGGAATTATTTTATTAATTTCATCATTTGGACATATAAGATTATTAAAACTTATACCATTTGGAAAAATCATCAGAAAAAACTATGGGAAGGTTTTTGTTTTAGGTTATGTTATTATATAGAGTTCAAAACATAAGATTGATATATAATAAGAAAATCTCTACTCATTTCAAATATAAATGCACCCAAGAACCCATTTTTATTCAGTCAGACTCCTTGGAACATGTACATACTCAACCATCATCTCTCTATAGTCATCCAATGGTACCTCGTACTATCAATAAGCACTTACTATGCAGTTTGAGTCATACAATCAATAAATGGATCTTCACCTTCCCTTCTTTATTCAAGTTTCATTATTTCCTTATGACTTCAATTTCCATTTCCTTATATTGGGATATGACTTTTAATGTACGTATTACATCCCATTTGATGTAAAAATTATTACTGACCCATTTCCTCCTCATCAACCCATTTTATGAATTTTTATGTGATGCCATTATACTGTTGAAAATTTTCACTGTAATTGTTCTATAACAAAAAATTCTGTAGTGAATACCATACCCATTTCCTCTTAATGGTGGTTAGGATTATACCCATATAACTCTTTTACTTGAGACATAGATGTGTGTATTCCACACTCCTTGTTCTTGGAATAAAAATTGATGATAAATTATTCCATGTGTTATGGTTTTTTGGAACACTTAATAATTATAATGAAATGAATGTGATGTGTGCACTCAACATTATATAATGCTCCAATGAATTGGGAAATGTTTAGTCTCAAGAGACATCATATGGGGTAAGGAAGTAAAACTGATTCCATTATGGTAATCACTGTATCATGATGTATTGAAAGTTATCTTGGACCTATTTTTATGTTCGAGTGTTTTAGGTTTATTTTCCAAACTCCCCATGTTATGATTTTCATGATATATAATGATTTAATATTCAACTTCCTCTTATTCCCACATTGATATTCCTATTGAATAAAATGTATTAATTTATTCATGTAATTCCCTTATTATTACATTACTAGCTTATATAGTTCACAACTTTCTTATGTATTTCCCGAGGTTATCCCATGCCGTTTTATGTTTGATGGAATATTATGAGCTCGTTAACGAATTTTGTAATAAAGATGATGTATTTTTAGTTATATGTTGGCATAAAATATACCTAAGTCTAAAATACAATGGACTTATGCATCATACATGGTTTATTAAGTGTAATAATATTTAATAAATCATGTATTATTGTGAATTAATGATAATGGTTATCATAATGCATGTTAAGAGGTTTTCTATTAATAGTTTTAGGTTGTGTCAAATAACACAGAAACATGGTGATCTTATTTTAATTGATTAGAGAAGATAAAAAATACAGTGTATTAATAGTCATATATTTTATTATGATGTGTATTTTTATTCTTTGATCCACCCTTTAATATTGTGGATTTGGTGTTGTATGGGGTTTCCTCAAAGAGGTAAGAAACTAATTACCATTTTGGAGATTCAAAGGACCAACATTGAATATACGAGTGACTTAGAAAGTGGTAAGATTCACTTAAATGTTATGTTAATTTATATATTTATAAATACCCTCATTTATGTTAACATCATCATTATTATATGATATTGAAGAATGTGTTTGTTGAAATTTCAAGTTGTAGGAATTAATATTTGATTGGATATGGTACTGACATATCCCTAGGGGCCATCCATTATCATGAAACTATTTCTAAAGTTTCAATCATTCAACCGTAGTAGGTTCCGTTCCAATGTAATGTAACACAAATATTATCATAAGTTGATTTAATGTCACAAAACACCATTCCTATAAAATATTAGTGTTTCTCTATTGTACATTCCCCATATTTTGTAGAGATAATTAAGCATTAAAACTTGTCATTTCATTTCTGTCATGTTAGTCTAGCCCACTATCTCCATTTTCTATAACTCCCACTCACTACAACTATACTCACCATTATCATCTGCACACCATTACCTTAATTCCAGCACACATGCTAATGTATTTTATTTTTATACTATCTATGAGTTTATTCAGTCTAATGAAACTACCCATCAATTATTGAATTCTAATAGGGATGCAAGAAAATGGAATCCCTAGAAGATTGTGAGTCTTTAGATTGGATCTAGTAACAAAAAATATGGGGGACAGATTAAAATTTGAATAAATCTAGTTGAAATGTATGAATTGGTTTTCGAGGTGGAAAAATAGAATTTCATGTTGAAATCCATATTTATGGATTTAAACGAAAATTTAATCTTGATATATAGGTACATTAATGACTATTTCAATTCATTTTTATATTTTATTTACATTTTGAGATATTTATTGGTATTTTAGTGGATAATAAACTGAAAAAACTATTAATGAATTGTTTTTTTAGAAAATATGAATATAATATTATCACGATACTGATATAGTTAGTGTACATTCTTTGGATTTCATGCATTCAAAACAATTTTATTAGGAAATGATAATTCTTATATGTTCACCTTCGTAAACTACTTTATTTTCATATAATTGATGAAATTGTTTCATTAATATTACATTACTCAAGAATTCCAATATCTCAATACTGACAATTCCTTCTTATAGGTGTATCAATTATTTTTCACATTATCAATTTCATGAATAGTGAAAATTAACAGAATTTTTTTTGAGCAATTACAATAAGATCATTATTTTACCTTTGAAATTATTCTAGTTATTATTATATTACATGTGATGATTATTGAAATGTTTTGAATATTTAAGAATATTTTGGTCATAAACATTTTATCCTACTTATAAATAATTATTCTATTTCATATGTTCAATGTATACTTTTGGTTCTTTATATTTTACCCACATTTATTTATATTTGGTTATCTTTATGGAGAAAAATTTAAGATATTATTATATGTGAGAGTCATCTCTTCTAATATTTGAAATAATGATGTTTCTAGTAAAAGAAGATTTTATTTAATATTTTTCATTAAGTTGTACTCATCATCAGCACTTTTGGTCATATGATTCTTTTTATATATGACTTATTGAAAAATTCTAAGTATAAGTTTGACTAGTCTTCATGAAATAATATTATCTACTCCAAAACTGATTGAATGTGGCAATTTTTTCATCAGATTTGGATTTTAGTGTCCAATCATATAAAACTGTCAAATTCATATGAATCAAATTTGTATTAACATTAAATCATTTGAGAATTATAATTGTGTCATTTTTAATCTATAATAATCTTATCTACGTCCATTATTTTCTCGTTTTCTCAAGTATGATGGAAAAATATGGAAAAAATTATCTTGTGTTACTAAAATGAGATATATCCCATCAGGGGGTAATACAAAGAAAAAACATGTGATTTATGTATAAATATTAAAGAAAATTCCTCAAATAATAAGTGATCTATTGGAATAAACCTCACATCAATACAATTCCAGGATTCCACGGTATAATTAAATATTCAATTTCACATTTATTACAAATTTTTCAACAATGGGAAGATCATGTTTGTAGGGGTCAATACCAACCAACTAAGCTCAAATTTACTAAAAATCATATGAAAATGACTTTTAATACATTTAAAATTTTCATGAATCATCAACAAATTAATTAGATACCTAAATTTTTCTATATGATTGAAAGTGGAGTTTATCTCTTGGATTTGGAGTTAAGTTAAAATTCACAAAAAAGGAGAAAATAACAATAAGATGAACTCAGATTGACATAAAATCATGGTAGAATGTTCATAGAGTCATGGTTGATCTGTAGGTATCAACACTACATCTATAGGATGATAAAATCAACCAGTATGATAGAAAATGGTAGGTAACATTGTCTACTATTATTGAAATGTAATATATCCCATCGAGGGTCAAAAATGAGAAAATGAATTTTGATTTATATAATAGTTTAGGATAACATTTCTTGAATCAGTTTTAAACTCAAAGAATCATCCATTAATCAATATTATTCCTAAATTGGTTGGTATATTCTAAGGTATTAGTTGAAATTATTACGATATTTGAAATAATGGGAATATCATGTGTATAAGGGTCAAAACCGACTAAATGTCCTCTAATTCTCTTGAAAGAGATATTTTTTAATCATATTTGAAGGAGAGGTAAAATCGTATAAAAGAAAATTTACGGAGAACTTTTATATTTATGAAATCATTTTATAATGATCTTTAATTAATTTTGGAATAATAGGAATAAATTGTGTGTTAATTAGATTCTTGTTTCACCCAAGATGATGGAAAACATGTAATGTTGCCAAGTTTTATTAAAATGATATATCTACCATTAGAGGGTGAAAAATAAGAAAAACAATCCTGGTTGATGTGAAAATATTAGAGAGTATTCCTTGAATCATTTTTGATCTGCTAAAATCAACTACACATCTATACGAAGAACATATTGATCAGTATGACTTAATCTATGATTTTACATTGTTAAACTTTTTTACTGATGGGAAAATCATGTGTGTAGGAGTCAAAAAAAACCAGATCTAATTTTTATTAAATATATGGAATGAAATATATAATTTATTTAAAATATATATGAATTATCTTTATGTTGATCATATAGAGAAATTATTTGGTATGATCAAATGTGGCTTCCCTCAGATATAGAGTTAAGTGAAAATTCATATAAACAGTTCAAATACCAAGAAAAGACACTTATATTGACATTAAATCATAGGAGAATGATAATGGAGTTGTTTTTTATTTTTAGGTATAAATTTTGCATCCATTATATGCTCATGCCACGTATTATGATGGAAAATGTTGGGTAACATTGTCTCGTTTTATTAAAATGAAATATCGCAAATTAGTGATTCAAATAATAGAAAATGACTTTTGATTTGTACAATATTCTAGCAATATATTACTTAAATAATTTGAGATTCTTTAAATTAAATTTCATTTTAATATGATTCCCAGATTGATTATTATGGCTTACAGTATGATTTGACACTATAACCAAGTTCTAATAATTGGAATATCATGTCTGTTGGGGTCAAAACAGACCAAAAGAGCTCGAATTGACATGTAATTTTTGAATAATGATACTTATTTCATGTAAAATCTATATTAATCCTTGAACATAGATTGGATACTTTAATTGCATGAAATGATCTAAATTTTTGTTTTTACCTCTGATATAGAGTTATGTGAATAATCACATAAATGAGGAAAATATAAGTAAAACACACTTGTAATGACATAAAATCATGGGATAAATATCACCAATTCATTGTTGATAGGTAAGAATCAATATTGTATCCATAAAATCCTCATGTCACTCATTATGATTTAAATCAAGGGGTATTGATGTCGAGTTTTATAAAAATGACATATCTACCATCATGGGGTAAAAATGATCAAACTGTTTGGGTTGGTGTTCAAGAATCAAATAATTTATACTTTATGATAAACTTTTATTCATGTATTTGAATATTAATAAATACCTTATCACATATTGATTGTTCTTCTATATGAAAATGCATGTGATAATGTCCAAAGGATAGATGTTTCACTTAAGGGTCATAGAGGATCCCTGCTATGATGAGAACCCAGAAGTGACATGACCCGATTATTTAAAATATTTTATATGGCAGGATGATATTATTTTAATGACACAAATAATACCAACCATTAGGGGTGAGGACTCATAAAACATTGAGGCACCTTCTCATGGTTTGCATCCTTGGAAACATCCAAGAGGATATTATGAGAACAAGACCTGCTATTAGGAAATCCACATTTCATAGTGTCATTGGATGTTCCAATCTACGGACCTGTGTATTAGAAATTAGACTTTAAGATTATTATTAATGGGTATTCCAACCCACAGACTTAGATTTATTAACAAAAACTATGATGACACACTATTTTCGGCTAGATAGGATATGTTGGGTGTGTCACGAGTAATATTATATTAATAAATAATGTGAAAAAGGTTTTATCCCATCTGTTCCATAATTGAAGTTGATATCTCATGCCCTTTTATTGAATTGATATATGGTAAATAAATTCATAGTCATTGTGAGGTATGGGAATGTTCAATTCTGGGAGGTCAAAGAAAGAGTAATTGAGTGCATGGGTTGATGACCCTAGCATGCAACCCATTTGATTCGATATATCGAGACAAAGGGATTACATTACACGATAAGCATTCGTTTGTGGTGACATTACAATGAGTTGTTAACATATTTCTCTATGGGTTCCTTGGCATGTTTCCAGATGCTAACTTTGTACTTTAGGTACACTCCGCCTAATGCTACTGAGAAAGAGTCATAGATGGTCACACACTAAGTGTATCCAAGTATCTCACTTAAATATTCATTTAAGCACAAGGGCCTCAGCCTAATTGGTGAGGAATCTCTAGGTGCATCCAAGAGACCGGAGATCAAATCCGGGTGGAGGCATATTTCTGGCACTGTAGCAGTACTGTAGCAGGCACTATAGCAGGCGCTGTTCGGTACTGTAGCTGCCGGAACCATTCATCCATCTGGGCCTTTGGGCCACCGATTTGGTCCTCGGGTCCTGAATGGATTTCGGGCCACCCAAGGCCTTCGGGCCAGTAGATTCTCAAGGCCTTCGGGCCACCATAAGGCCTTGTGGACACCCCAAGGCCTCTAAGCCACATGAATGTAGGCCCCAGACATACTACATAAAAGGAGCAGCCCTAGAAGAGGATTCAGAGCAGTTTCACTCACCAGAGCAGAGCCAAATGGATAGTCATAATGAGAGGGTATGGCTATTCCATCGGTACCAGCCTGTGCTTGCACAGGAAGCCTAGCTAGACAGTCATGCAAAGGTTGAGATCTACTATCAGTATGCAGATTCTGAGGAGGAGCAATTCCTTGTAGATAGTCTGGTTGAATTCACTAAGACCTTCGGGTCATGTAATCTCTTAAGCCTATGAGCCTTGTAATCACTAAGCATAAGAGCCTTTTAAGGGTTCCCCTCATCCCTTGAAATGGGGGTTATCAAAAATTAATAGAAATGAAGGCCTTCAGGCCATTCAGGCACTTAAATATTCATTTATAATGTTGAATAAAGATTATTCTCAATTATGGTTTAATAATTATTCAAGGATTCTTGATCACATTTATTTTGACACTAGTTATTCAATAGAATATATTATGGGTTAAATAACTTATTTATTAGTGAAAAAATCAGTGAAATTTATTTATGAAATAAATAGTAATTATTCAATGTATAATAAATGTGGTGGAGGAAATAAAGAAAATAGAGAAACTAAAGTACACGAAGTGTATATTAATATACACACCATGAATTTTTTCTGGGGATTTGTGAGAAATAATATTTTTTATTTAATTAAATAATATTAGGTGTAATTTACTGGGTGCATGTAAAGTGACAATAATCGTAAAATGTTATTATTAGACATGAGGTATTACTTACAATTAAATGAAATGAATAAATAGATTTGGGTAATTAATTAATTTTATTTATATATGTAATATAAATCCCAAATCTGTTATTATAATTAGATATATCCATTATCAGTGGTTGTGCATAACAGATCTTGAGAAATCTGTAAAGCCAAGAGAGAATTTCTTTCCTCCAAGAACACTCTCATGTTACAAGAGATATCATCCTCCATTGGATCAAAGAGAGAACTTTGGAAGTGGATCTCAATACAATCAATAGTGGACATCACAAGTGAATTCTATTTCATTCTAGAACCATAAAATCCCTTCGTGATCCAGTGATACGAGGATCACCTGTGGATCACCACTACAGGAAGCCTAAACTTGGCTTCTACGATGCATCAATGGATCACATTGAATCATAACCAAAAGCATCAATGAAGAGAGAATTCCATCAAGGTAATTATTGTATTTTAATTAAATTAATTATAACCAACATTTTATGATCCTCCATATGGTTCCGAGACTTCCTCTTTCCATTTTTTTCTTCGTTCTATTCTAATGATTTGGCATTTTATCATCATAACTGATCTTATAATGATTGTTTTTAATGGTAAAATCAATGTTAGGTACACCCATCCACGTGCATCTGATGTGCCCAGAACCTACGAGTGGTATCAGAGTGGGTCATATCATTGATTATAATTATTTATTGATTTGTTAATAATTTATGTATTTAATAATTTAGTTTTTTTAATTCATGTTAATCAATCTATGAATTTGAATCTTGAGATATGTTCCACCACTTTAATTTTTCATTCACCTTATAGAAACGATCTATTCTTTTAGCTTTTTTTAAAATAAAAATAGAGTATCTCATCCTGAGGTGACACAGATTCCTCACTGTACAACACCAGAACACACGACATGTATTCTAACTCACATGTTGTGTACTCAATTTCCATGCATCGAGACTAGTCCGCCAAACCAAGCCATGTGATGGAGTTTATCTAATTCTTTATGACTCCGTGTGTTGACCCGCAGCAGGTGGAACATGGTTCTTAGATTACACGTCGTGTGTCGCATTGGACCCAACATTTATTCCATTTGGGTTAGGGTTGGACCTCATACCCCATAAGCAACATTCCTGACTAGAGACTATGTAAAGATGATACTAAATGGCTTATGGCCCAATCAACACGTTGTGTACTTTGAATAATTCCAATGTACATCTACACACCGACACCCATGGAAAGTACTTCAGATAGATGATGAACAATAGTGCATGCCATGTAATAGGAACTACACGTTGTGTACTCATCCAAATTATAATGATTTATTAAAATTTATTATTATATTATACAAACCCTTGAGACAAGTACCATGGTGTGGGTGTAAATCTAGGGAACAACATGTGATTGGTGTTTTATACATATGTGTTTAATTTAACATCCATGTAATGTTCATTTCTAGTCATTTGGTAGTTATGAATGAGAATTCACCGAGTTGCCTCCAAGGTAAAAGTTATATAGAAAGATAAAATTATATGATTTTATTTGTTTAAAATTTTGATCGATGAGAATCTTAAGGACAAACAAGAAAGGGTTTAAGATAAACAGATTGGCTATTTAAAGATAAAAATAAATTGATTCTAGCATGATTTATCTTAAACAAGAATGATTAAAGAATTGAATGATATATTTAATTATGTGTTAATATCATTGGATGTATGGATGATCATGAGCTAGACCAGGACCTTCATATGTGGATGTTTTATTTTAATTAATTTATTTAAATTAAATTTGTTGTCCTATGAGCTTTCTCATCCTTAATATGTAGGGTCCACATTCCCAAGGTTTATTTTATGTAAAACCCCATTTTATCCCTCATCTGTATTTGAGATTAAAGCATATGTAATGGATGGAGCTCCAAATATAGTCTAGGCTACCCAAGTTAGAATCCAAGGTGAAACAAATCCAATGAGATATATAGGTGGACTTGTGGAATGCTTTAAACACAAACCCAAAAGGTTCAAGGGGTTTCTCCCCTGGGTCATGGGTTAGTTTATCAACTTCTAGAAAACCTAACCAATAGAACTAGCTCATGATCATGCCATTTATTTTATTTCTGTTAGTTTCATGGTTTATTTATTGTGGGTGTGTCGTCACAATCACACAATTAATGAATTAAACAAGCATGAAGGATGAATCTAAAATAACATTATCTTATATGTAAATATTATATTAGACACAGTTCATCACTTAAGTATATAACACTTAATATTTAAAACAATTCCAGAAAGATTATAAAATGGAAATTTATGTATAAGGATAAAAACCCTAAAAGAAATATTAAGTCAGTATAACCTTCCATAATCATGGTTAGAATCGAACCATAGTTCAAAGTGCTTTCCCAACCCTAGTTGGTGTGTTCTCAATTATCATTGAATTCTAATTTGAGGTTTTGGGTTGAATTGAAATGGATCACATCAAGGATTTAATGCCACAGTATGACTTTGTATGAACAAGAGGCAAAGGTTGATGAAATATAAAAAAGGATTTTAGGATTGGGGAGTCCACTCAGTAGATCAGGGAGCTACGAGTTAATGAAGTTGGAATATGGATTGATGACCTAAAACCATTCAAGTTTCTTGAATAACCCTATTTGGGGTAATGTGAAGGGAAATTTGGATCATTGACACTAGAATATTGAGGAAATAGAATATTATAAAGTCAATGGTGAGGGATATTGGACTTCTATAAAATAGTGGGAGAGTAATAAGTATTAATTTATTCATTTTTCTCAGTTTTATCCTAATAAAATAATAAATATTTAATCATCTTAATTTATTGAAATGAAAATAAAAATGAATTGATACTTATCATTCTGAACTATACTTGAGAAGTAAAACCTTATCACTGACACCAATTTCTAGGAGTGGAAGAAGAATTTACTTGTCATCCTTCACCATGAGGAGAAATTGTTTGTGCTGGAGGAGCCTATTCCAGTTGCTTCCAAAAACAAGGACAGTGATGAAGAAATATCTCTCCATATGAAACATTTGGATGATGCCACACATGGCCAATATTTCATGATATCGTCCACATCTAATGAGGTCTTGAAGATACATGAAAACATAAACGTGTATAACATGATGTGTCATCTTAAGGATAATCATCAAGAGAAAGTGAGACATGAGATATATGTGATCCTTAACACTTTGTTCACAACTATGCTTGGAGAGTATACACCAGAAATGACTCACTTAGTCACGTTTATTGGAAACATTGAACACATAGACATCTTAGGGATTATGTTCTCAGATGAGTTGCATACAGATCTCATCCTATCATCACTTCCCAAAACCATCTCTTGATTCATTTTCAACTACAACATGAGAAACAATGAGAAGAGTCTATCAGAACATCTGACCTTTATTCAGTAGGTAGATAAGGACATGGGGCGTCAAAAGCCCATAGTCCTTATGGTGAATGAGAAGAGACATGACAAGGAAAAGGGGGAAAGGATTTATAAACAATCTGATGCCCCTGAGAACCATCCCTCCAAGAATGGGAATATCCAAATATAGGGAAAGGAACGAGGGGAAATATGTTTTTCTTGTAGAAATCTAGGCCACTGGAAGAGGAAATGCACCTAGAAGCATGGGGATGCTAAATGTGCAATTATTTTTGAGTGTAATCATTCCATTTATACATATTTTGTATTAGAGACAGCATGTGGGGCTCACATATGTATTCAACTGTATGGACCATGTCGATTTAGAATGATTTCTATAGGATATGTGGATATTTTATAGGTCAGTGGCACGAGGCTGGATGTGTTATCCATTAATGATTAACATCTCTGATTTCCAACTAGGATTCTTTTAGTTTTACATAACTATTATTATGTACTTAGTGTTACCAATAACATAATTTTTGTATCATGTTAGGATATGGATGGATTTATTTTCACGTTTGTAAATAATGGTTGTTTATTTTATAAGAACAAAGTATGTTATGGTATTGAACATTTAACTAATGGTTTGTATATATTAAATTATCAAAACAAAGTGTTGGAAATCAATAACGAAATAAACTCACATGATTTATACAACACCCAGTTGTGGAATCTCCATCTTGTTCATGTAAACGAGAAGTGCTTGAAAAAGATCTACCACGATGGTTATGTAGAATCTACTAAGCTATAAACACTTAATATATGTCACACCTGTTTACAAGGGAAAATGACCAAGATTTCTTTCATTCTATAAAGTAAAAGGGCCACATAGCTTCTATGATTGGTACACATGGATGTGTGTGGACCATTTATAATATAATATAGAGGTGGGTATTCTAGCTTCCTTACATTTACTCATGATTTTAGTAGATATGGATATATCTACTTAATGAGGTATAAGTTAGAGTAATGGGATAAATTTAAGGAATTGAATAATGAAGTATAGAATCATCTTGTTAAAAAGATAAATAAGATTCAATTAGATCATAGTGGAGAATATCTGAACCAAGAGTTCATTCACCTTTAATGGGTGTCTTGGACTCTATGTCAACTCACTCCTCCATATACACAATAGTGGAATGGTGTTAGTGAAATTAGTAACTACGCCTTGTTGGACATGGTGAGGTCAATGATGAATAATGTAGATATTAAATTATCCTTTTGTGGATATTCATTACAAACTGTAGCATACACATTAAACCCAATTACCATCTAAGGTATAAAATGGAATTCACTCTGAGTTATCGAATATAAAGAAACCCGTTTTTTCACACACTTGTGTATAGGGATTTGAGGGATTTTTTAAGGCCATATCATGAATCAAACTAGCACCCTAGAGCACTAGGTGTATATTTATAGGACATCCCAAGGAAAAACAAGGATATTACCTATATAAACCTTTAGATAAGAAATTGAATGTCTCTATAAAAACCATCTTTCTTGAGAGGGAGCTCATCCTTAAAATGGATAGTGGGAGAAAGATTGACTTCGATGAAGTCAATCCTCAAGATACACCAGAGTTGGTATAGGAACAAGTTCCACATGTCCCCATGGACGAGGTTCCAGAAATAGAAGTACTGTATAGGATCTCTAGAGACTTAAGGGAACTAGAGTGATTTTGTTTCCTAGTCACCGAGTATAGTGAATCATTATTGTTGTACAACGATGAAACTCTCTCCTAAAAAAAGAAGTAGAGATCATAGAAGATTCAAGATGGCTAAAAGCTATGAATTATGAGATGGATTCCTTGTATGAGTACCAAATCTAGGTTTTGTTTGATGAGAAAGTTGATGTAAAGCCTATTGGATGGAAATGGGTGTTCTTGAGAAATCTGGATATGGAAGGCTATGCTAGCACCTATAAAGAAAGGCTAGTGACTAAATGAATCATACAATGTCAAGGAATGGACTATGATGAAATATTCTCGTTGGTTTCCATGTTTGAAGGCATAAAAATCAAACTTTCCATAACATCCTACCATAACTAATAGATTAATAGGATAGATGTAAAAACTACATTCCTTAATGGGAATCATCAAGAATATGTCTATATGAAAGAACCAAGAGGTTTTGTGACACCAGGTGAATCCAAATGGGTTTTCAAGTTTCATAAATCAATTTATGTATTAAAGAAGGAATCCAGGTTATGGAACATTCGATTTTATAAATCCGTAATGTAATTTTGTTTCATTAAGAATAAATATGAGACATGCGTTTATACAAGGTTTTATGGGAAAGTGGTTATTATATTTTTATTATATGTTTATTACATATTACTTATTTGAAATGATGTTCCAATATTATAGTTAGTTAAGGTCTAGTTGAACAAATGTTTCTCTATGATAGACTTAGTTGAAACAGCCTACATTCTAGTGATAAAGATCAATCATGATAGATATAATAGGCTGCTTGGACTAATTCGTGGTGCATACATTGACTAGATACTAAAGATATTGGGTACGAAAGAATCCAAGAGGGGAGTGGTTTCAGTGTCTCATGGCCTACATATTTCTAAGAGAATTTGTCCTCAGACACAACAAGAGAATGATAGGATGAGTAATATTTCAAAATATTAGGTTATAGGATTAATCTTGTATTAAATGTTATATATTAGGATTGATGTTGCCTATGCACTAAGCATGGTGGGATGATATCCAGAAGATCCAGGAGAACAACATTGGACTACTGTTAAAAATATATTTAAGTATCTGAGAATAACTAAGGATATGTTCCTGGTGTGTGGAGGAGACCAGGAGCTTTTCATGATAGGGTATGCTAATGCAGGTTTTTAGATAGATCAGAATGATCTAAAGTCACAATCAGGATATGTTTTTTGTCTCAACGGTGGATCTATGATATAGAAGAGTTCAAAGTAGCTAGTTGTCACAGATTCTACAGCATATTCTGAATATATAATTTCTTCTGATGTATCCAAGAATGTTTTCTGGATTCAATACATTTTCCAAGAGCTTAATGTGTTCCCCAGAAGTATAGACCCTATAAAATTTTATTTTAATAATACTACAGCAGTGGATCTGACAAAAGAACCAAGGTCACATCCACGAACAAAGAACATTCTCTGGAAGTATCACCTCTTGATGGATTTGTATCAATGGGATGAAGTTGCTGTGAGTAGAGTATCCATGAAAGAGAGCATGTTTGATTCCCTAATTAAAATAATATCTTAGTAGAAGCATGAATATCATGTGGTTGATATCAGGTTAAAGGTTGTTAGTAGTTGGATCTAGTCCAAGTGGGAGTCATTTGGAGTTGGTGGCCTAAAATCAATTACTTTTTACATTATGATAAACTTGTATACTTGGATTTGAATATTAATAAATAGCTTATCACATCTAGATTATTATTCTGCATAACAATGTAAGTGATAATTTCCTAAGGATATCTATTGAACTAAAGGGTCATAGGGGATCCCTTCTATGATGAGAACCCAAAAGTTCTATAACACTATTCTTGAATATATGTTCTATGGTCGGATGACGTTATTCGAGGGAAGAAAATAATACAAGCCATAAGAGGTGAGGACTCATAAAACAATGAGAAACCTTCTCATGGTGTACACCATTGGTAATATAAAATAGTATATTATAAGAACGAGACCCACCAGTAGAAAATACACATTTCATAGTGCCATTGAATGTTCCTATCTGTAGACGTGTGTATTGATCCTTAAACATTAAGATTATTATTAATGGGTATTACAACATGCACACTTATATGTATTGATAAGAACTATGATAACACACTATTCACAGCAAGGTAGGATATGTTGTCTGCGTCATTATTAACACTTCGTTAATAGATAAAGCGAGAAAGGATTTTCCCCTTCTATTCCACAATAGAAGTTGATATCTTAGGCCCTTTAATATAATTGATATAGCCTAAATAAGTCCATGGAAATGGTGAGGAATGGACAAGTTCAATTCTAAGAGGTCAAAGAAATAGTAATCTAGTGCCTAGGTTGATGACACTAGAATTCAACCCTCTTGATTCAAGATATCAAGGAAATGGTATTACATTAAACGATAGGCGTTCATATGAGGTGACACATCATTGTGGTGTTAACATCTTTCTATATGGGTGCCTTGGCATGTTGTTAGATTCTAACCATGTAATTTAGGTAGGAACCACCTACTTCCACTAAGAATGAGGCATAGAGGGTCACACACTATGTGTATACAAGTATCTCAGTTAAAAATTTATTTAACAAGATGAATAATTTTTATTCTGGATTAGTGATTAATAATTATTCAAGGATTCCTGATCTCAATTTTTTCAACACTAGTCATGCTAGGGAATATATTGTGGGAAGAATAAAATAATTAATAGTGAATAATGTAGTGCTTTTATTTAAGAAAAAAATAGTCATTATTCAAGGTCTAATAAATGTGGTTGAGGAAATAATGAAAATGGACAAACAAAAGTACACATTGTGTATATTAATATACATGCCATGTATTTTTCCTGGGGATTTTTAAAAAATAATATTATTTATTTAATTAAATAATATTAGGTGTAATTAGTTGGGTGTGTGTCAAGTGATAATAACAGTCAAATGTTATTATTATACATGGGGTCTTACTACGAATTAAATTAAATGTATAAATACCTTTGTGTAATTAATTCATTTTATTATTATAAGTAATATAAATCCCAATTACATTATTCTCATTAGATCTGGCCATTATATGTGGTTGTTTACAATGAATTTGGATAAATCTCTAAAGCCCAGAGAGAATACCTTTCCTTTAAGAATGTTATCTTGTTACGATAGAGATCATACTCCACCGGATCAAGGAGAGCTCTTTTGAAGTAGCTCTCAAGGAAATCGAAGGCGGACAGCGCAAGAAAGGCCTCTTCAACTCTTGCACCTGGAGATCCCTTTAGTGACATCTAGAGATATGTGGATCATGTATGGATCACCACTAGAGGATGTTTACACATGGCTTCTGCAGCACATTGACAGATCACATTGGTTCATGACTGGAAGCATCAACAGAGAGATAATTCCTCCAAGGTAATTATTTTACTTTAATTAAATTTATTATAACTAACATATGGTGACCCAATCTATGGTTTCCAGACATCTATATTTCACTATTCATTCATATTTATCTTCCGAATATATGGCATTTTATCATTGTGACGGATCTTGGATTTATCATTGTTAAAGATAAAATCTATGTTTGGTACACCCATCCACATACTTCTGCTATGCCCAGAACCAATAAAAAAAATTCTTATTGATGTAAAAATGTGGAAAATAATTCCTTGAATCATTTGTGATCTTTTGGAATCAACATCACATGCATCTAATTCCAATATTGATTATTATGTGGTAAAAAAGGTTTTCATATTTAATATTTATAGATAAGATAATAATAAAATAGTGTAATAAGAGATTTCATATTTACTTTTTACTATTTATGTATTTATGATGTTTTATTTTCACAACATGTATAATCTATTTTTAGAAATCATTATTCATTGCCTAAATATATTTGATTTTATTGTAAAAAAGATAATTTATATATTAAATTTGTATAATTGTATTTTTATTGTATTTTTTGGTTGATTGAAAATTAATATTAGAAGGGATTTTGGTTGTACTAATACTGATTTTTTATTTTTTTATTTTTTTATTTTTTTATTCTAGATAAAAATTATATTGTATAATTTTAAAAAAATATTATAGTTTAGCGACCAATATTCACCATAAATTATTTTTTTTCTTTTATGAGAATTTGAAACCACCTATGGAAGCCTCTATAATATATATGTTTAGTGACCATGAGTAATTATGTTCAGTAGTGGACATAACATGTGGAATGGGGAAACAACCCTTACCTTGGAATGGTTGTGATAACTATCGGATAGGTCATTGGATGGACTAGGTGGAACATGGATGGGGGTGAGTAGATGAATCGAAATATATCTGGTTTTTTAGAGAGTATAAAATTTGGGATTCTGAGGAGGTTCTTGATGGAGTATTTGAGTTGAATTGGGTTGAGGTAGTTTCAGTGTGAGAAAATGTAATTTTTTTTATGGACCAAAATTTATGACATGTTTCATAAAGTGAACCATAGTTCTTCACATGTTTTTAGGGGTGATGAAGCGATTCATGACCTGGTTTAGGGGGTGAACCCGATTCTTCCTATGACTCGGGGGGGTTAGCATAAATTTTTTAAGGTTCTAGAGGGGAACCAATTATTCATGAAATAATTCAAGGGGGAATCATTTGTTTAAATGTTGTAATGGTTTATTTTCATGATATTGGAAGGAGTAGATTGGTGACTGCATCAGGTATGTCATATTTGGTGTGATGAGGGTATTATGATGTTTTGTTAATACCCTTAAAGGAAATATCATCATATTCAATCCCATTTTATTATTGTGGGTGAATCATCAGATTCAGTTCATTATTGTATGTTAGAGTATGTAAATCATTTTTCAGGCATCTTTATATTAATTTAGGTGTGGTAAGATGGAAATCTTACTGAGCAGGTTATTAGACCATTGAGAACTCATTTTAATTGGTGATTCGCCTTATGAGGATCATTAGGGATCATGATTTTCTTTTATGAGTAGAGACTCATGGTGGGGTGATCCAAAAGCCTAAGGAGGAGTTTTTTGTATTTGATATGGTATCTTTGGATAGAAGGATATGGGTCACTGTCATAAGGTTGATTTAGTGATGATTATGACTGTAAGAAATTTTTTTTGAATGACATGACATGTGTTTGGTGTTGTGTAGGGGTAACTCATTTTAACATTTGATTGGTGTACAGATGAATTGATCATGAAATGGAAACCCAGATGGGTTAGATTTCACGGTTCAATGGTTGAATGGACTAAGAGAATTCTCAAGGAATATAAGAAATGTCGAATAGAGGTTATAAACCCTTCACATTTATAAGGAGTGAAATTCTATTGGAATTTTATGTTTTTTATTTAGTTGATTGTTTCTTTTGAGAACTAAGATGTGAACTAAGGGTCTAAGACTTTTAATATACATAAATGGTGTTATTGGATATGGTTTTAGGTTTGGTGGAAACCCTATGGGTTTGGGATAGAATAATAAGAATTTCATTTTGTAGGGCTACAGTAAAAAATTCAACAATAATTCACTCATAATGTGACCCTATGGTTCATGATGTGAGCATTTAAGAAAAGTGTGAATCCCCATGCTTGGGTAGTTCAATGCATGAATGATATGATCAATTCTTGAAGGGGACAAACAAAATTTTTTAAAAGGAATAATCACCTTATTTTATCTTGGATATGTTCACATTGGGAGGTCATCAACTGATGCATTCCCTAATCTTCCTCCCAACCTATCTCTTTATCGAGGGTATTGATTTCATGGAATCGAAATAAATATTCTTATACCTTTTATCTCTTCAATTTATTCCCATTTATCAATACATATTTTGGATGATTAAAATATTGGGTTTCATCACTGATTCTACTGAATCATTTTTAATTGGCACTGTTCGATAGGCCTTTTACATAGTTTTCATGTAAGATGACACAATATGGGATCTTCATGCATTCAAATGTCATTTTGGTGAATTTCTTTCCCCACATATATATTTCAAGTGTTTTTGTAAAAAATGGTAAATAATATTCAATAAATATATAATTTTAATGGGTTTTATATAGGTTTCATAGGCCCCAAGGTGTGTCTATAGTGTGTCATGCCCCATTTCTAGTGGTTTTGGTGAGATGAGATCATCTGATGAGTATATTTGTAATTATTACTAATTAAATAAAAGTTTATAATTAAAAAAATTGATTGTAATTAACAAGTTTTTTATGTTTTTCATTAATTTTGGGACTCATAATTATAGGAATTGGCTTCTTGGAATTAGATTAGCACAGTTGAGCGTTTTTAATATACGCTTAAAAAAGAAATGGATTTAGAATGAGTTTGGTGTTCCCTTGTGCATAACCGTTAGATATTTATGAGTTTTATTATATAATAATGTTTAGGGTCTTTCCACTTATGTTTTTCAAAGGTTTTAAAAATTAAATGGTACTTTTTATTTAAATGAATTTTTTTGGACCAGATAAATTGGTAAGGGCACTGATAGACCCTTGTGCACTTTCTTTATTTCATAGCTCATTGATAGATAATGGATTGATTATGTTTGTATTTCATGAAAAATTTGAACCACATGGGTTTTTAGTCAAATTATATTAATTCAATTCAATTAACCTAATGTAGGACCCCTTAGAGAAATTATAGAAGAGAAGAGTGATGAACTGAGATTGAATACCAAGGGATTTTCTCTTATGAGACCGTTGTGATAATATATAGACTTAAGATAATTGAGATGACCAAGGGGTGGTCATTCCTTACTCGATGAGATGTGATAATATATGTGGGTATAACCTAATGAGATTGAAATATGGGTTGGGTTTTTGGAAGAAGCTTGCATTATATGGAAAAGTAATAGTTTTAAGGACATCTCCCATTTGAGATTAGCTTAGAAGTCTAGTGTGTCCTTGAATAAAATTTGATGATGTTGAGGGATGTTATTAACACTGATTGATGGGTGTTGAATCAAGATACGTTATTCAGATAATGGAACCCGTGAAGAGTGTACATGAAATATGTGACCTATGAGACCAAGCTGGGTTCCCAATGATAAGTGGACAAAAGGAAGGGTTCATATGAGAATTTGGTAATGGTGATCAATGGTGTAATATTATAACTATAATCAATGATGTCACCTCATTGAGGATATTGTTACAATTCATCACAGGGTTTTACCTCTTATGAGTCATTGAAGTTTCATGATATTGTGAATTTACTAGGATAACCTCCTAGTAATTTATCAATGAGTGTAGAACTTCATGGGTGCTAAGTGATACATGGTATCCACCACTGAGATTTATATTTACATAGATGATTTCCCATTAATGAATTAACTATAGAACTAGAGTAA
Organism: Viscum album; assembly: GCA_963277665.1. NCBI lineage: Eukaryota > Viridiplantae > Streptophyta > Magnoliopsida > Santalales > Viscaceae > Viscum > Viscum album. The sequence continues at coordinate 685,443,806 of OY728137.1, read as the reverse complement.
ACATATTTCCCATGAAATCAGAAGTTTTTTTATACTAATATAATTGTACAATGGATAGGGAATCGATTGTTGATCCTTCTACCAAGATACACTATATTTCCCAAGACACCGGAGAATTATTGAGATTCCTGATACATGGTTCCCCATGATGCTAGGAATCAACTATGTAGTATGATACTCATACATAATAAGTTCCCTAAGTCTCCTTGGAATAAGTAGAATTAATGATACCATGTTTCCCTAGATTTCATGGAATTATCTATAGTGCCTAATATTCATAGACATTGGATTTCCAAGGCAACATGAGAATCAACCAAAGATCCTGATACAACAAGACTAACCAGGATGACTAGGAATTAGTTAATACCAATTAAATTATTGTGTTCCTTATATTTTGTTCTATGAATCCTATATGATCTTTATATTAGTTTTCATAATTACCAGTCATACTCAGATTCACCCTAGAAATGTCCAATGCAGGTTTAGGTTGATCATAGTATTCACATGAGAACACAAGGATCAACAATGATTTTTTATTTAGGCATCAAAAAAATTATTTATTTATTATTCTATGAATAAAATATGATTACACAAAATGTAACACCCCAAGATTTCATAGTGTGTTATTTCTTCAAAATAATTCAATAACTTGCACTACACGCAACACTGAGTTCAATTGAACCATGACTTACAAAAAAAAGCCATTAAAAGAGGTCATGAATAGTATTAACTAAATTTTAAACTTTATATAATCCTTATAATTTTAGAATCCATATTATGAGTTTCTTAGTCATAATGCAAGAACAGATTCATTTTCAGTATTGCACTTTTATCAACTTTTGATAGTGAAACCTTTTTAAATACAATATTTTAAACGTTTTGACTAAATGGAGACATCAAAAAATTTAAAATGAAACATCCCAAGCTTCCACGGTACGCTTTCCTTTGAATAAAACAGTAGCGTGTGTTGTACGCAACTTCAAGTTCTAACACACCGTAACCAATCAAACTAGCTGTTATGAATAGTAATACCTACTTTTTGAAGTTATATATATTTTATATTTTAAAATGGACTTCATTTTTGTATTCTGAATATCAAATTTATCCTAAGGTGAAATTTTGGTACTTTTCGGATAACTTTCATATTTTGATGAATAGTGAAAATTACTAAATTTTAATTAAAAACAACTTTTTTAATCAAAATAATTAATAGTAATAAATTATGAATTTGAGTGGTTTTAAAGTATATTTAGAATATATTTTTACTATTTAATATAATGTTGGTCATTGGACATAATTTTACAATTAAACCGAACATAAACAAGTGTCAATCTTTTGATAGTTATTATCTCTTAAAAACACGCTTTTTGTTTTGACAGCGGGAATTAATTTTAAATTAATTTCTGCCACTTCTGTGTTTTGAATTTAGGAAAATGGATTCCATATTTGGAATCAGGATGTTCAAATTGTGTAAATAGGTAACTTTTATTTTTATACATTTTGAATAATTACAGCGGTAAATATTTTATTTACCATGGTTAAGGGTAAATCCGGTAAATAAGGGTTAAAAAATAATATTATAATAATACTAAATTACCCTAAAACGTGTCTTAACCCTATTGGTTGATACATGGTCGACCATGGGCATCTTTGTGTCGATTTTTGGACCCCATGGATCCACTTTTAAGTGATAATGACAATTTATTTTAATTAAGTCAAAATGAATACAAAAATGACACAAACATATATCTTTTAGAAACCCAATTGTTACATAGGGTAATATAAGTTGGATTTTAGATTATAAATATTCATTAGAAAGATAAAAAGATTTCATACATAATGATATTTTATTTATAATTTTTAGACATTAAATAGTTTATTTTATTTATGATACAATGATGATGCAGTAATTACTATAATAGTGAAAATTAAAATAATTGATATTATAAATACCCAAAAAAATATAATATTAAACTTTTAATGAATTAAAATAATTTTCTAGGATAATAGGATATATGAGGATTGATTTAATTGACTTTTTTCGAAGTAATCAATCTGTTATGAGTTTCACAAAAATCAACTATTGAATAGTGTCAAAATTGGCATAAAAGAGTTTTTAAAACAAATATTTTATTATTAATTGATAGTAAATTCCTAAAAATCTAAGGGTCGGCCAAGAGACTTATATAAGGATAGGTTCATCATTAATGGACCACTTGGGGGTCGCTTGGATGTATATAGTAAGTTTATTAACCATATTATATAAAAATACAAAGAGACATTGTAAAAGTGAAACTAATTAACTTAGAGTTAATATTCAAAGATAAGGTTAATATAAGTACCCAAACCTGTCTAAATTCTATTGGTTGAGTGGTTTTAGACCTATCCCCACCTTAACCTTTGAATAATCAACTTTGAAGCCATTAGAAACCGAATATGAATTTATTATAAATTAATATTTCTAGCTTTTCCAAAAGTGCCCCTCACCCCTCTTATAAAAGGGCACTCCTCCTTCTCATTTATTCACACCTTAAAAGCCTTTTGGCTCGGCCAAACTCTGCCCAAATACTCTCCCAACATCCCTAAATACAACCTATAGGCCTTAGTTTGATCAGAAAGCCATCCTAAGGAGCCCTTTTGATCAAATCAAAAGGAAGAACCCGAAGAAGAGGTAATGATTTCACCACCCTTCTCCAAGTTCATTTCTTCTTCCACTTCTTCTTCCTTTGTTCTAACCATTCTAAAATAATAACTCCAGTATCTCACATATACTGTGATGTTATTATAAATATGGTACAATCATATTCATTATTCAATCCACCCTTTGAATAACATGTCACCATACGTGCGTACGTACGGCTTACCGTCTCCACGTCGTGGTGTAATTGTTATTCAATATATTATTATTTGGATGGGTATAATAATGATGTGTAACTCATGTAAATAATAAATATAACATGTTAATGATTCTGTATATATGATATACCATCCATTTATAGATTATTTTAATATCAAAAGAATGATATTGTCGCTCGTGCGTACGTACGGACTACCGTCTCCACGAACGCGATGAGATTCATTCTCCATCGTATCCATTAAAGTATAATTATCATTTGATGATTTAAAAATGATGTTTATGGACTTGATATCATTCTGGATATGAATAATATACAACCTATCCTTTACAAACATGTCTTACGTAACAAAACATATAATATAAAACAAGTAAGTTAACTCCCGAAACGACGATAATTCTAAGATATTATTAACAAATCAATGTTAAAAGATCATATATGATATCATATTAATATATATGATTCTTGTATAATTTAATAACAACTATTTCACCATTATACAAGAGGTTAACCTACCCCAACCTAGGAAAAGTACAAGGTAAGGGTTATTTCACAATCTCTTCATTATCTGAGGTTGTTTATACGTAATAATCTACTGGGATTTCTTTATCATCCACATCCATGTTTCTTCGAAATGTATTTCAAAACATATTTATTATTTACAAGAATATGGGTTAAATTCATTTATACCCTTGTTTGACTTTTTGTAAGAGGTTTATAAAGGAATCTTTCCGTCGTTTTCAAAACAAGGTCCTTTTTAACCTTTTCGACAGAATTAAGATAAGAATGTTTTTTTTACTTATACGGCGGGTGCGGTTATTTTCGCCGTTATAAAATCGTCAAAGCTTTCCTTACAAGCTTACAAGAATATTTTCAAGAAAATGTTTTATTTTATATGGCTCTTAAATGATTTCAAAAATAGAAAGAGATATTTCTCTAAAAAGTGTTTTGATTTCATCTATGTCAACATCCTTTAATGGATTTTACGCTTATTTGAAGTTGATTTATTATAATACAAAACTTCTATATTGTATTGAAGGTTTTGTGATATGTTTGACTGTGGATGTGCTATTTTATACCATTCATAGTTTATGGTGAAACTATTGACATTTCGTATGCTAGTTTTAATCCGAATGTTTATGTTATATTTCAAACTTTTCTTCAGATGAATGTGCTAAACAAGTATGTTCCGGGTTGGGGACCGGTAAAAGTAAGCCCTCCAGGTTGGGGACTGGTTAAAGTAAGCCCTCCAGGTTAGGGACTGGTAAAATTAAGCCCTCCGGTTTGGTCTCCGGTTATTAGAGGCACTCCGGGTTGGTGTCCGGTTATTAGAGGCACTCCGGGTTGGTGTCCGGTTATTAGAGGCAGTCCGGGTTGGGTTCCGGTTACAGTTAGCCCCAAGGTCTTGGGACGAGGCCTTGACAAAGAAATTAAAGTTTAGCATTATGCATTCCAACATCATGAAAGTGGTTATTGATTTTTGCATGTGATTATTCGATTAGTAGAATATCTATGTGAATAAGTAAATGGCATTATTTCATTTTACTTTTGCCATACTATGTTGATGTTAAAGTTTAAAAGGCTTTTGTTTTAGTAATGCATTGCCTTAAATGTTTATTCTTATTTATGATATTTTCCGCTATATTGTTATCCTTACTGGGCATTTGAGCTCACCCCTTTTCTATGTTTTATTTTTCCCAGGAAGTGAAGATGTAAGTTATGAATGACCTGCAGGGATATTATGAGGGGATTATAGTGTGGACTGTGGAAACATTATGTTGTTGTAGTAGTTTTTCATTTTATGATGTAATGTAAAACTTATGAATATATCTAGTGTTTCCAAGGCTACTAAACCAATCGGTCTTTCGAGATTTGATATTTCTTGTGATCATGCCAATGTTACGAAGTAATGCACCGACTCTGGGTAGCTGGGGTCGGGGTGTTACAGTTGGTATCAGAGGAAGTTTAGTACAAACCTTGGAAGCTAGATTTAGATAAACTCTGATTAGAGCACGTAGACCTAAGATTAACTTTGAGGATTAGTATAGAAGAACTTCCTAGAATTTTGGTATTGTAGAGATTTTGTGAGTTTTCCGAGCAATACATCCCTGTCTGGATACGAGCAGGTAGAGGCGGCTCTGGCACAGATGTACCTAGGGGTAAAACCTGAAAACACCGCTTTGAGCTAGACTCGAACGGGAACTGGTGCACGACAATGGGCCTTGCTGCACTCTTGGTTACGACACTCCCGGGGGATATGCTTTGGATAACCCTCATTTTCTTTACAAATCATTTTGAAGGGATTATGAGTATATACTTCCTCAAAGAAAACATTCTTATGATTATGGATTATATCCATAAATAGTTCAATTTATGTTAAGTGTTTTATAAGTACGGGATTATGTATTTTGATGCATAAACTGATCTAGTGTATGCCATTGTTTAGAAATGGCACCCAGTAGAAGGAATGAGAACTCCAGAAATGCACATGATCCAAAGAGAAGGAAGGATCATATCTTTCATGGTCTTAAGCTAGAATTTATAAGAGAAATAGTCTCCCATGTATTATCATCATATAAAGAAATAATATCATGTGTTGATAAGATAAGTAAAGAGTTTACTGAGTCCTATGGCTTTGAAGGGAAGTAAGAGAAGAAAAGGATGGAAGAGAGAAAGATGGATAAAAGTAAGAGGGAAAAGAAGAATTTTCCCATATGTGGTAACTGTGGAAAGAAACACCCTGGAACTTGCCTGAAAGGAATGGGAGTTTGTTATAAGTGTGGAGGAAAAGGGCACAAAGTACGTGACTGCAAGGGTAAGAAAATGGGTTTAAATGTACAATGCTTCATTTGCAAGGAGTTTGGACACTACGCGAACCTATGTCCCAGTCATCAGACTATGCCGAAAATGATGCTATTGGATAATAATCAAGTTATGATACTACCACAGATGAAGAGGAATGATTAGAGTTCTTATGTTGATTATGTCAATTGAGTGTTGTATCAACAATGTACTTGTTATAATAATTATGGAGTATATAAGGATTGTACTGCAGTACTATTTCATTAAGGACTTGAGATTGTGTGGAACAAAGAAAAGTGACTCATTAGCAGGATAAATTTTTGGAAAATATATGGTTGAGAGAATGATAAACCATAATATAGTTCTGATACTGAGGTAGTGATTTTGGAATAATATGTTATTGTTTTGGATAAATTATATTGGATATTCTTGACTACCTTGGAACTGATTAATGATTTGTACATTCCATCATTGTTGGGGTTTAAAACATTTTTGGATTAATGAAGTATATCCATCATTCTATATGGAATAAGGGAGCATGAATGTAATCAATAAGGAATATGGTAATACATGATGAAGGTATTCATATGCTATTACGGGGTAAAAAGGATCTATATTATGTTTACCTTCCTTATGAATGTTGGACTGTGAGTTTGGACAGAAGTATTTTGGATAGTTCTAGTTTGGATTATTTTGGATTTCTATAAAAGGACAACCCGGAGGTCGGGCGGCAACCCGTCGCGTCCGGCAAGGCTGCGAGACTTGAACCCGCAACCAAAGGGTGACAAGGGTGTATCACCTACCACTATCCCACGAGATGTCCTGGATTAAATAAAGTTGTTTTTTAAAAGATCTGGTAGATGAATTATAAATTCGTTTATTTTGGAACCCTCTATGAATAGTATAAATAGAATTTTTTTTACGAGTGAATGATGAGTTTTGGTAGAAATTTATTAATGGATAAAACTCTAATTATAAACTAAGTATATCTCCTTATGATCTTAGCCAATCTCATAAATAAATTCCTCATCATTAATAAAAGGAACTTAGAACAAAAATGTTGTCCTAGATGGTACCTTAAATCATCACTAATTTATGGCTTTGGGATTGTTGGCCTTTTCATAGCCATGTTCTCTACCACTCTCCATCAGATAATTGATGGCTAGATTTTTCTTCCATATCCATATTTTCTTACATGGAACCCTAGTATGTGTTATTTTCGGTAATCTTCATACTTTCCACTCTTTATTTTAAATAGAGGCCTCATTAATTCATTTTTTGATGTGGGATTTCAACTAAGATATTTTGAAACGTCAAAAATGTGTTATCCTAATACCCTATGTTTTGTTGAACCGATGGTATTTCAAATCATCATAGATTGATGAATTTAAGGACCTCAATTATACACTTGTTTGTGATTGATGACCTCAATCACTACCTATAAATATTTACGTTTTTCCTCCGATTATATGTCTCTAATTTCCACCAATGTTCTCCTAATCGAGATCATAATTTGGTGGTGACCCTTTGATTTCTCTTTTCCTCATATTAAGACTAAATTTTAGTAACCCAATTTCCGATGTGGGTTTTCCTACAAATATATTTTCTACTTTCAACCTTTTATTTTTTAAGAACAATTTCAAATTGCGAGGACGCAATTTATTGAAGGAGGGGAGAATGTAACACCCCAAGATTTCATAGTGTGTTATTTCTTCAAAATAATTCAATAACTTGCACTACACGCAACACTGAGTTCAATTGCACCATGACTTACAAAAAAAGCCATTAAAAGAGGTCATGAATAGTATTAACTAAATTTTAAACTTTATATAATCCTTATAATTTTAGAATCCATATTATGAGTTTCTTAGTCATAATGCAAGAACAGATTCATTTTCAGTATTGCACTTTTATCAACTTTTGATAGTGAAACCTTTTGAAATACAATATTTTAAACTTTTTGACTAAATGGAGACATCAAAAAATTTAAAATGAAACATCCCAAGCTTCCACGGTACGCTTTCCTTTGAATAAAACAGTAGCGTGTGTTGCACGCAACTTCGAGTTCTAACACACCGTAACCAATCAAACTAGCTGTTATGAATAGTAATACCTACTTTTTGAAGTTATATATATTTTATATTTTAAAATGGACTTCATTTTTGTATTCGGAATATCAAATTTAGCCTAAGGTGAAATTTTGGTACTTTTCGGATAACTTTCATATTTTGATGAATAGTGAAAATTACTAAATTTTAATTAAAAACAACTTTTTTAATCACAATAATTAATAGTAATAAATTATGAATTTGAGTGGTTTTAAAGTATATTTGGAATATATTTTTACTATTTAATATAATGTTGGTCATTGGACATAATTTTACAATTAAACCGAACATAAACAAGTGTCAATCTTTTGATAGTTATTATCTCTTAAAAACACGCTTTTTGTTTTGACAGCGGGAATTAATTTTAAATTAATTTCTGCCACTTCTGTGTTTTGAATTTAGGAAAATGGATTCCATATTTGGAATCAGGATGTTCAAATTGTGTAAATAGGTAACTTTTATTTTTAGACATTTTGAATAATTACTGCGGTAAATATTTTATTTACCACGGTTAAGGGTAAATCCGGTAAATAAGGGTTAAACAATAATATTATAATAATACTAAATTACCCTAAAACGTGTCTTAACCCTATTGGTTGATACATGGTCGACCATGGGCATCTTTGTGTCGATTTGTGGACCCCATGGATCCACTTTTAAGTGATAATGACACTTTATTTTAATTAAGTCAAAATGAATACAAAAATGACACAAACATATATCTTTTAGAAACCCAATTCTTACATAGGGTAATATAAGTTGGATTTTAGATTATAAATATTCATTAGAAAGATAAAAAGATTTCATACATAATGATATTTTATTTATAATTTTTAGACATTAAATATTTTATTTTATTTATGATACAATGATGATGCAGTAATTACTATAATAGTGAAAATTAAAATAATTGATATTATAAATACCCAAAAAAATATAATATTAAACTTTTAATGAATTAAACTAATTTTCTAGGATAATATGATATATGAGGATTGATTTAATTGACTTTTTTCGAAGTAATAAATCTGTTATGAGTTTCACAAAATTCAACTATTGAATAGTGTCAAAATTGACATAAAAGAGTTTTTAAAATAAATATTATATTATTAATTGATAGTAAATTCTTAAAAATCTAAGGTTCGGCCAAGAGACTTATATAAGGATATGTTCATCATTAATGGACCACTTGGGGGTCGCATGGATGTATATAGTAAGTTTATTAACCATATTATATAAAAATACAAAGAGACATTGTAAAAGTGAAACTAATTAACTTAGAGTTAATACTTAAAGATAAGGTTAATATAAGTACCCAAACCTATCTAAATTCTATTGGTTGAGTGGTTTTAGACCTATCCCCACCTTAACCTTTGAATAATCAACTTTGAAGCCATTAGAAACCGAATATGAATTTATTATAAATTAATATTTCTAGCTTTTCCAAAAGTGCCCCTCACCCCTCTTATAAAAGGGCACTCCTCCTTCTCATTTATTCACACCTTAAAAGCCTTTTGGCTCGGCCAAACTCTGCCCAAATACTCTCCCAACATCCCTCAATACAACCTATAGGCCTTAGTTTGATCAGAAAGCCAACCTAAGGAGCCCTTTTGATCAAATCAAAAGGAAGAACCCGAAGAAGAGGTAATGATTTCACCACCCTTCTCCAAGTTCATTTCTTCTTCCACTTCTTATTCCTTTGTTCTTACCATTCTAAAATAATAACTCCAGTATCTCACATATACTGTGATGTTATTATAAATATGGTACAATCATATTCATTATTCAATCCACCCTTTGAATAACATGTCACCATACGTGCGTACGTACGGCTTACCGTCTCCACGTCGTGGTGTAATTGTTATTCAATATATTATTATTTGGATGGGTATAATAATTATGTCTAACTCATGTAAATAATAAATATAACATGTTAATGATTCTGTATATATGATATACCATCCATTTATAGATTATTTTAATATCAAAAGAATGATATTGTCGCTCGTGCGTACGTACGGACTACCGTCTCCACGAACGCGATGAGATTCATTCTCCATCGTATCCATTCAAGTATAATTATCATTTGATGATTTAAAAATGATGTTTAAGGACTTGATATCATTCTGGATATGAATAATATACAACCTATCCTTTACAAACATGTCTTACGTAACAAAACATATAAAATAAAACAAGTAAGTTAACTCCCGAAACGACGATAATTCTAAGATATTATTAACAAATCAATGTTAAAAGATCATATATGATATCATATTAATATATATGATTCTTGTATAATTTAATAACAACTATTTCACCATTATACAGGAGGTTAACCTACCCCAACCAAGGAAAAGTACAAGGTAAGGGTTATTTCACAATCTCTTCATTATCTGAGGTTGTTTATACGTAATAATCTACTGGGATTTCTTTATCATCCACATCCATGTTTCTTCGAAATGTATTTCAAAACATATTTATTATTTACAAGAATATGGGTTAAATTCATTTATACCCTTGTTTGACTTTTTGTAAGAGGTTTATAAAGGAATCTTTCCGTCGTTTTCAAAACAAGGTCCTTTTTAACCTTTTCGACAGAATTAAGATAAGAATGTTTTTTTTACTTATACGGCAGGTGCGGTTATTTTCCGCCGTTATAAAATCGTCAAAGCTTTCCTTACAAGCTTACAAGAATATTTTCAAAAAAATGTTTTATTTTATATGGCTCTTAAATGATTTCAAAAATAGAAAGAGATATTTCTCTAAAAAGTGTTTTGATTTCATCTATGTCAACATCCTTTAATAGATTTTACACTTATTTGAAGTTGATTTATTATAATACAAAACTTCTATATTGTATTGAAGGTTTTGTGATATGTTTGACTGTGGATGTGCTATTTTATACCATTCATAGTTTATGGTGAAACTATTGACATTTCGTATGCTAGTTTTAATCCGAATGTTTATGTTATATTTCAAACTTTTCTTCAGATGAATGTGCTAAACAAGTATGTTCTGGGTTGGGGACCGGTAAAAGTAAGCCCTCCAGGTTGGGGACTGGTTAAAGTAAGCCCTCCAGGTTAGGGACTGGTACAAGTAAGCCCTCCGGTTTGGTCTCCGGTTATTAGAGGCACTCCGGGTTGGTGTCCGGTTATTAGAGGCACTCCGGGTTGGTGTCCGGTTATTAGAGGAACTCCGGGTTGGGTTCCGGTTACAGTTAGCCCCAAGGTCTTGGGACGAGGCCTTGACAAAGAAATTAAAGTTTAGCATTATGCATTCCAACATCATGAAAGTGGTTATTGATTTTTGCATGTGATTATTCGATTAGTAGAATATCTATGTGAATAAGTAAATGGCATTATTTCATTTTACTTTTGCCATACTATGTTGATGTTAAAGTTTAAAAGGCTTTTGTTTTAGTAATGCATTGCCTTAAATGTTTATTCTTATTTATGAAATTTTCCGCTATATTGTTATCCTTACTGGGCATTTGAGCTCACCCCTTTTCTATGTTTTATTTTTCCCAGGAAGTGAAGATGTAAGTTATGAATGACCTGCAGGGATATTATGAGGGGATTATAGTGTGGACTGTGGAAACATTATGTTGTTGTAGTAGTTTTTCATTTTATGATGTAATGTAAAACTTATGAATATATCTAGTGTTTCCAAGGCTACTAAACCAATCGGTCTTTCGAGATTTGATCTTTCTTGTGATCATGCCAATGTTACGAAGTAATGCACCGACTCTGGGTAGCTGGGGTCGGGGCGTTACACAAAATTAACTAGTTATGTACAAGACTATTTTAGTGGGGACCTGTTGAGTTGTACTCACACCTTACTCAAGAGGCCACAACATTTGGGTACCTGAGAAGACCTCACTTTTTTAGGTGATGTTTAGGAAGATGCCTAAGGTAGATAGATCAATAAGGATATCTCAGTCAGGATTAGATATTGGGATGAGATGAGTATTGGGGATGTGGTAGATCCAACGATATATTAATTTTATTCATGTATTATTTTTTTGAAAATGTTCTCATCCCAGTGATAGGCTAATGATTTTGTATGAATTTTGTTTATACTTCCAAATTCATTTCTTATTATTGATGATTCTTATTTATTACTTATATGTAATATGATGGTTATTACTATGGTGTTTTTATTTGGTTATTTTCCTATTATTATGAACTTTTAAATATTTTTATAGTCTCCCTAAATTAATAACCTAAACCCACTCCACTAGTTAGAATCCTTAAGCCCATGGGGATTCACACATTAAAATCCCTTCTTCATAATTCTATATGGATTTTCCAAGATCTGAACATTTGAATAATGTGAAACTTGAACTACTGAAAACATTAAAGTACTTCATTTTTGGATTATTTTTTCACAACATCTCATATGAAGTCATTTATGAATCAAGTCTCATCATAAATATATCCTAACAATGCATAGTTGTACATTGTACATCCATCTATAAAAGTTTTGAGAGTTTGTGTTAAAAAATCATGGTTCTTCCCATTTAAAATACTTTTTTATTCATTTTCTCTATTATTTTATTATAAATGGAACTATATTTTTTTAACCCATTATTAAAAATATTAGATTCAAAAGTGTTACTGTTGAACTCATATCAACTATCTGTTCTCAACCATTATATACAGACTCATGAATCTTTTTTCAACTTGTCTTCTTAAATTGTGAACATTTTCAATATATCTAAATTATTATTTATGAACATGAAATCTAAAATCAAGGTGCAATCATCTATAAACATAAAAAGATAGAGATAACCTATAGTATATTGATTCCTTATTTGCTAACATAAGTCTTAATGAATTTACTCATGTAGTATAGTTGACCTAATCTCAACTCTCCTATGTGTTCCATGAACCATCTTCCCCTCCCAACATGTTTCAAAATAAAACACACACGCACAAAAAGAACACACACACACAGACACAAACACACATATATATATATATGGGGTATATCTCCTACAACAAAAATCATTGGGATTTTACTCAAATTTCATTGACCCAGATGTCAATGTAATCTATACTACATGTTTTTTCATCTATGGAACTCAAATAATAATAATTGGTGTGATCACCAATTAGGAATATAATACACTTGATCTTATCTCTCAGAGATAATTCTCTGATCTTTGGAACTCTTGATGAACCATGAATTTTTTAAAAAATTAATTCCCAAACCAAATAAAATATCTAGATTACACTTATAAATTTTTTTAATCCAATTCATTAGGAAGAACATATTTAGATTTTTTTTCTATTATTCAATAATAGTATTAAATACATTTGTTTTTTTGATATAGGATATTTACAAAATTCACTTCAATGTTATAATTCACTTTTATTTTTTATAAATTTGTTGCATCCTTTTTCATTTAAAAAGAATAACCACTATCAATAATACTCAGTTTCTATTCTTTATATATTTTAACGAAAATTATACAATAAGTGACTTTTCCACCTTAATTTTCTAAACTAACATTACTATTTAATAATGAAAAATCATTCATGATGATAATCCATAAAGACTTTAAAAAAATAAGCCTATTGGTCAAATCAACTATATATTTCTTTTAGTTAGTCAAATATGTTATCTGTAGATAGACTTGATAATTTATTTGACACTGATTTTCTATTCCCTGAATGTCTCATCATATTTCTAGTGTTAATTTCTTTTCATTTAGTATTTCCCCCATATACTAATTAGTTTTTTAATAGAGTGACATTTTATACCAATATAATAGTATTTGTGTCAAAAAATTTCTAAATCGTTAGCATTAGGCTCTAAATTTTAACCTTCTATATTGATAATAAATATAAATAGAGTTTTTTTATTATAATCCCACTAAATTTTATGCTTCATAATATAATGTAGAGCAATATCATCCTAAGATGCACTACAATTTAATTGACATAGAATATAATTTTTCGATAATTTCATTAACCCATATTTTCCATGGTTTGGAATATTAACAATCACTATTAAAAATAACATATTTATAAAGATAGTATTTGTCCTACCATTTTTGGAAAAAATTCTGAATATATTGAGTAGATTTCACATTAACTTCCATTACATTTTTTAAATCCTCATTAATCTTCATCACATCATTTTTAACCTCATAAATATTTTATTTTTTTGTTCTTTAACTCTTCTTATCTTACATAAAATATTTTGTCAAGATATTTCACCATTTTCTTTTACATTAAAACCTTCAACTTGATATTTTTAATATAACCATTTTAATTATCCTCACTTTTGACAAATTCTACATTACCTTTATTACTTTTCTTATATAGGATGATTTAATTTGTTGTATTAGTAAATTTATCAACATAGGATTCAATTTTAGTTGTCATCATATGTTCCATGTAGGAATCATGACTTTATTATACACTACTTGGAGTTTTAACATGATTTAAAATTTTATCCTCGGAGTTTCTTAATTTTCTAGAATCTTATTCTTGAAAATTAATTCTTGAGGATCTTTAGTGTTCATATTCATTTATCATTGAAAAATTTATTTTCATTTGTGGAAATATTTTTTACTCCAAATTGATTTTATTATATCCTTTGAACTTTTACCATATTTATTTTTATGATGTATTTTATATTTCTCATAACCATAAACCTAGAACCTCACATATTTGTTCACTTAATTATAAAATTTCTAATAACATGACAAATGAATCATTTTATTAGGAAATTACCTTTTTGAATTTCCTTTTACTTTTATGATTTTCTTTGAGACAAGCACCATAATTCTATTATACACAACATTTTCTCCCATCATTCTATTCTTTGGAATTATCTTCTTCACAATCCTTTACATTGAATTTTCTTATAGTTTTTAAATAAATCTCTTGTTGATATTATTATTCAATTAAAGATCATTCCACTTGTCATAATAAACAAAAAAATATTTCCAATTAATCAAGCGTTAAATATTCACTATCATTTAATGATCTATTTTTAGTATTAACCTCGTATGGACCTTTCTTCGTGAAAATTTTGACACTATTGGATTCTTATAGGCTTTCCCTATAACCATGGATGCTTCTGAAAATTTTATTTATTCTTTTGAAGTATTAATAAATGGTATATTTAGAAGAAATATTCTTTTCTTTAGATCTCTTTCTCTGTATCTTCATCTTTGCTTCATTGAATTTCATGTTTCCATCAAGGATTATTTCAAGATTTTCACTAATATAATTGTCACTATTGAGGCTTATTACACTTGTCTAAAAATTTTATAAAAAATCACAATAATAAAATTTATTTCTAGTATATATACCTATAACATTATCTTATACAGAAAAGAAAAAGAGAATCATCCCCAATTGGTGGGAATCCCTAAGTTGTAGCATCAGCGACTACAAGGCCATGTGTTAGAAGATATAGAATCATCATATTCTTACATAATTTATAATTATTTACATAAAAAGTTTGAATTCAATTGTATTTAATACAATTTATATTGTCCATCATATATAAAATTTAGATATTTAGGGAACCTATGATATTTAGAAACAAGTAGTAATGCCTAGGAATGGAACATACCACTGATAAGGGGGTTTAATTTGTGAGACATCATTTGAAATTTTCCTTCATTAATTAAACTTATATCAATTGTTAAGATTAAATCCACTTCAATAATAAATCTCAAAACTTATAAAATGAAATATAAAATTTAAATCGACATAAAGAACATGTTATTTTTACAAGGTTCTCCCCCAAGAGGTGTGACAATGTCCTTGATATGATCATGCTCATTCCAAGTCACCAAATTTTTTACTAATTTAATTCATTTATAACAAGTTGTGTATGAAGATATCATCATTTACCTAATAGTGTTTCCCAAAAACCAATTTCTATCAAATTTATTATATTAATTCCAACGAGTTTATAGAAATATCCCCAAAATAAAATGATGAGGGTAAATTTTATTAAGGGATTATTCTAAAAAAATTACCTCCCTTTAAGGAATTAAAATAATATGATTTTAAACTTGATCACCACTTCAATTTTAGAATCATAGAATTCAAAAATATTGGTGTCCAGAACTAAGATGAATAAAGAAAATCCTCTTCTGAACACCCAAATAAAAATCTACTAGGGATTAAATTTTTATAAATATTATAGAATTCATCTTAATATTCTAAACATATTTTTCAATTATCTCAACATTAATGTATTTATATTTCTTTAATGTCAATTTTCATCTATAAAAAATTATTTTTTCATATCAATGATCCTCACACAAATTATATTCAAAGAATTATATTCTTACAAGAAATTATCAATATTAGTCTCATATAAATATAACGCTCCAAAAAATTATCAAAAATCTCAAAATTAATTTAATGTTAATATTAGAGGGAATATTTTAGGAATTTTTTTTATTGAAGATCTATATGATTCTAAAAATCATGATAGAACATTGATAACAATATGACATAGAAAAACATATCATCGCATATTCCCAGTGTGTCTACAACCGCTTTAGTCATCACTATGATCAACCATCAGGAACATGTAGCTTCTGAAGTCCTTTACATTTATACATGCATATAACTATGCATCTGAGTATTCCACATCACTAATAATTTTAAAATATTGGAAATTTAAAATTAATCCACATAGAACCTAAGGTTTCACTGTTCTAGATCTATTTCTCAAAAACATTATTTTATATCATGATAATGGTATATCACCTCGTTAGATTATTTTAATTTCATATCAAATTAACTCCATATAATTATATTTAGTTTATAATCATCTTATCTTACAAATTTTAGATTCTAATCACTTCAAAATTAGTATATATATGCATAAATTAATTTAACATTTCATAACATATGAAATTATTTTCTTATAGGATTCTAAATTTTTCTTGATATTTACTCATGAATCTTTTAATAATGATTCATCTTATGGTAAACTCTTAAATATAATTTAAAATATTTTAGATTTTTGAATCTAAAATTTCATCCTGTACTTAGAAACTCACTCAAAGCCATTCTTCTACTACTTTTTAATTTTTTTTACATTAACATAGCTTGAATCATAGTTCAATATAATCCGAATGTGATCCCTATAATTTGATTGATCATCATAGAATCATAAAACATGAATATCAAATTCAAAATATGAAGCATACATAACTAATATTATCTAATAAAAAAATTATAGCTCTCTTGTATTTGACTATAACTTTTTAATTTTTCAAAATGACTTATGAAAAATGGGTTACTTCTAGACAAAATAATCAACTCATCTACTTAAAAATGATTTATCCTCCACCTAAAATATCAAAAACATATAAATTTTTTTTCATATTCAAACCTCTAAATTTTTTTATTCTAGACATATTTAAATCATTTCACCTTTAGATTCACATAACATGAAAACATCACTATATATTTATTATAATATTTTCAACTATAGATATATAAATATAAAATGATGTAATATCTATTTTTGATACATGTTAACTTATAGAAACCATATCATAACACGAAATTTAGATTTTTAGAACCTGTATATTCTCTTCACCTAATACTCAAAATAATTCTCACTTATAATATTTGATGGGTTTAAATTGCTCATAATATATTACTTATCATTTTATGAAAAACGAAAAATTAGTTTATCTATATTCATAAACTAAATTTGCTATCATTATCATATAATATAACATACATATAACTCATGATAATTAGTTACCATATTCATTGATCTTAGGAAAATTCATGAGGATGATCATGACGAGAGGTGAATAAAAGAACCAAACATCTGTTGTGGTACACTGACCGTTTTAAGAATGAATTCTTCATGCGGATATTAAAACTTATAAGGGGTTGTTAGCACATTTTTGTTTGATAAAAATAATGTCTATGATGAATTTTGTTTTAGAACACCCCATATGAAACTTATGGTCTCAAAAAAATCCAATGAATGTGGTCAATATACACACATAACTAACAAAACCCATTCTTATTATACAATTAAATAATGATTGTCCAAGGCATCTTATTCCAATTGTTTTTAGAATTCACTGAACGATTCAATCATTAAATTCTACAAAAATTAATTAAATACTTATTTGGTTCTAAATTGATGAAACCATGTGGGAGAAATGGTAGTGCAAACACTACATCTGATGTAGAGGTATGAATATTTATCTCATGAATATAATATATATATATATAACATTTATTATACATAAATTTACAATCAAGTATTTTAAGTTCCCTTCCAAATATCCCCCACTTACATTTAAGAGCCATAAATATTTGGATCAAAATATTTATACTATTTTTAATCCATCAGTATTATTTTGGAAACTTTTTAATCGAACTCCCATCATTTTGAAAAAAAAATCTATGGAATTATTCTAATATAAGGGATTAACTATGTGACCCTACAGCACCTAAAACCACTAAAAAAATATGAAATCTATACTTTATAGATTTATGAAAACAAAGGCCACTGGTAGAGAATTATAACTACGAATTATACTAAGGGGGATAGTGGAATCTCCATCTAACAAACTCATGTCGCCATACAAACATTTCCACCCCAAGATATGTCATATAAATTTTATTTTTGACCATATAATGATTTTTGACATTTAATTAATAAACCATCACACATGGTAAATTTAAATCTATTTTAAACCACTAATATTTTCCTTATTTTATAAAAATGACTAATTAATATGATGAATAAGACCCATGTCCTTCATCTACCAGATGAGAATATCCTAGGTCGCTCATCCAAATAATTGATCACATCATATGTTAATCAACTATACATGGACATTTATTTCCTTATTCTGATTCAATAAAGGTCTGGATGTCTTTACATGTCATACAAGTGGGAAAATCTCATACTGGTTGTGCTCCAACCAACAAAATTGTCAATAAAAAAACAAACCACCTCTGTATTAGCTAAATTATTTTTAAATATTTGTATGTATGTTTTCAATATATGAATTTTATAATGTTTTTTATCTCTCAATTGATTGATAACATTGATTTTTGATATTTATACACACTTAAGTAAATCAATGACCATATAAAATTTCATAAAATATACTTTGGATAGTTAGTCTATTTAATAAGTTTCTACTTATTACCTCATGAATCTACTCTTCATATCATATATGCCTCACCATTCAATGAGTAGATGATTTTATTCTATCAAATCATAATATATCATCAAGACACATGATAATATCCCATGATCATTGATTAGGGATAACTAAAATTTTTTACTTAGAAGTGATGCTATCATTAAACTATCAATGTAAAATAAATTTCATTATGCATAAATTATTGATAAATATATATTTGAAATATTATAATAACAAGAAACATTTTACAAAAATTTCAACCAATTTATCATTTACCACTCACCAAAATGTTTTATCTCTTCCTTATGTTCTAGTTATGGCGATGTCTTACCTGATGAATTTTCTAAATTCTCTTTTGAGGCCACCCAAATGATCTTTTCAATTCCCCTATCAGTAAAAACCAATATGATATGGTATTAAAGATGGATTTTTTTCTTCCATTTGTGAGACAAAGGTTCTTTATCCTGATAAACAATCTCATTTATTAATTATATAGCTTAATTGATCTCTCAATTCAAAGAACCGCTACATGTTTAGTAATTCACTTCTTGTGAAAATAGATTCATTTGTTGCATCAGATGAAGTGATGCACTCCTCCACTGTTATTGAGTAAACTATGATGAATTTCATATAACTCTTTCAACAGATAGGTTGACCATTTAGGTAAAACGTGATTCTATATAGATATTTTAGATCATATTTTTTTATTAGAAATGAGAATTTGTGTAACCCTACACACAATGTTGATCCTCCTCTATAAATTCAAAGAACATATCCTTAGTTCATATCATGTAATTTATAATGTTATTTACACTAATATAGTGTCCATAAATAGGATTGGATTGGTGTATACTAGTTATTCGCAAAAAATAAAAGACATATGTTTGAGAACATAACACAAAATGCATTATGGATTATATGGCAGACCAAAAGGATATCATTTCCGTTATTTCATCTTCATTACTAGGATCCTGAATCATCATAAGATTCATTCCATGAAACACTGTTAAATACCCCTTTTGTGTTATTCATGATAAAAATATTTATATTTTTATCAATATATTTTTTTACTCAGTTCAAGTTACCTCTATCATTTTCCTATATAGATATTACTACTTAGTATATATGATTCCTCTTCCATTTATTTTATTGAGAAACAGTTAAACATCCATAACTTCATAGAATGATGTTTCAAGATTTCATATTTTATAACCATTATGTAGAATATAAACAATATAAAATATATTTTTATACACCCACAAACCCAATTATATACACAAGAATCACCTGTATTTTTTATGAATCAAAATTCATTGGTTACATTATCAAATAAAATATTCCAACTCCATGATGTATTCTTAAATCCATAAATGAGAATTTATAAATTCAATACATTAGTAGTCTAATTTGGAAATTAAAAAAATTAGGTTATATCACATACACATCCTTAACCAAATTCACACAAGGAAATAAGTTTTGACATCCATTTGATATATCACATATTTGTAATGTGTTGTGTAAAAAACCCAAATCGACCTTATCATCACAATAATTAAAAATTACTA
The DNA here is from genome assembly GCA_963277665.1 of Viscum album. Taxonomy (NCBI): domain Eukaryota; kingdom Viridiplantae; phylum Streptophyta; class Magnoliopsida; order Santalales; family Viscaceae; genus Viscum; species Viscum album. The sequence continues at coordinate 685,423,303 of OY728137.1, read as the reverse complement.
TTCAAAGTAAACACCATTAATTAAATTATAATTATTTTCCAGTGGGAATAGTTATTAGGTAGTCAGTCTACAAGGAATTAAATTTTCTTATATAAACCCACAAATATGATGTAGGTATTTCCTATTCTAGTTTATATTCCTTATTCTAAACCCAGTTTGTGTATATGGGGTAGATCATAGTTTCTATAGATTTTATGCACTTCTCAGAATCATAATTCTCAATAACTTTCATGTAGTAAGTTGGTTCATATTCTATGAATGTTACTTCATCATCACAAAATGTAAGAAATATATATATCTCGAGATTCCAATGAATCATACTAGACCCAGAATGATTTTGTGTAACTTGAGTCGGTTGTTCTTCTTCAACTCTTTATTGATACGAATCAACCCCACTCTATTGAAAAATCCCTTTTTGGTCTTGAATTTATTCGAGTTCCATATTACAACCATTGAATCTAAGAATAATGAATTTTTTCACATATAATATAGGAAATCATGAAACGAACACTTTTTTGTTCAAAATGGTGACATAAATAATTTCCATTAGTTTCCTTTGTGACAACCATAAAATTCAAATTTTTCTAATTTGGGTCTAAGATTATCAGAATCCAATTATTTAATGAGTTCTTCGTGACCCCAAATTCTCTTGAAATAAATTTTATAATATTTACCAATATATATATCATATGGTATTTTCCGAAAAACATTATATGTAACAAATTTTGAAAATAATTAATTAGTTTTAATGGAATTACCACATAATGACATAGAACGGTCACATTGGATCATTATCAATAAATCCATAAAAAATGGTATGATTACTTCTATCAAAATAACCATAAAAATTTAATCATTTAAGAGGAGTTAGTTTTGGTATAATAATCTAATTCCTCGGATGATCAACAAATTCTTGGTTTAAGTATTCATCAACTCGATCTGATTGGAGAATCATAGTATTGTTTCCATGTTTGTTATACACTTTATTTGAAAACTAGTTAAAATTTTCAAAAACATCATACTCATGTTTCAACAGAAACACATAACCAAATTATATAAATTCATTAGTAATATTAATGAAGCACCTAATACCCCACATTCTTAAGTTATCATTGGTCCACCTATATTACTATGCATGATATCTAATACTCCTCTAGCACATTAAAATTTTCTCCAAAAATGTTCACTGGTAATTTTTCACAGTAAAAAATATTTCCCTGTATATGATGATTCATTGTTGAATAAATACAACAACCCTTATCTATAGATTCATTAAACCTATAGTTTGTTAATATTTCCAAGGTATAAATTCCATTGGAAAGTGGAATTATAATAAACCATGATCTTTTTATTGGGAATTTTATAAATTTGATTATCAATATCTAGAATATATTAACCATTACCTATATTACCAACACCATGAATCATTTTATTGTTATATATAAATAAATTATTGTTCTTAATAATGATTGAAAATCACATATTTTTTAAATAAAATACATAAATCAAATTTTTTTATATCATGGGAACATAATAATGGATTATCAATTCTATGAGTAATCCACTAGGTTGAATTCGGTCAAAAATCATGAAAAATAATATTCCATCTTTATCTTTATTACAAACATGAATATCTACATCATGGTTCGTCAATTCCCTAATATATCTAAATTAGTGTTTTTAAAAAAATGAGTGAGGCACGCATAATATCTAAAACACATAAGTTACTGTTAGTGGAATTATTATCTATAACATTGACATTCAGATGATCAAAAAAATTACTATTTACTGATTTTTAGCTGTTTTATTGTTCATTCGTATTTGTGATCTCACAATGATTTTCATCAAGTATTCAATAATCGACTACAATGAAAAATTCACGGGTGGTAATCATGAATTATATATTTTCATGAAGTAGATTTAATGAAAATTTTCCACTTAAAATAATTATCCAATACATTATACGCATATAGTGATCCAAGATCCATATTTCACTAAGATATGGGTCTAGTTTTAAATTACACTCCCACGATAGTACTTTTTGTAAGAAATCATATCTAGAATAAAATTTATAATTCTTGGATAGTTGAGTAGGATACCTGGAATCCAAATCCATCATATGGATTAAATCAACACTATTAATCTGGTATCATGATACATAATATTTCAAGCTTGTGTAACCCAAATAAAATGTCATAAAAAAGATAAAATTATATTAATATTTGCAAACCCATCATTAACATGAAACTACCCACCTATAATATCCAAAGTCACTTGTTACTTTATCACCTTTCCAAAGATAATACAAGGGAACCCATAATTAGAATCAAACTACCTAATTGGACTATTGAGGTCTTTAAATGTGTCACATTTGATGGAACCCCACACGTTTTAATTAAGGGTATTTTAATAGTCTCACTATTTTAATATTCAGTATATGCGTGTTAAATTTTTAACAATATCATCTTATGAAATCATTATTGGCACTTGTTTTTTTATTTTGTAAATGAATTATTTTAATTATTTAGAGTTGTATCATGTATTCCAAAAAAATAATGTTTTATCATAACATTAATGTGATACTATTTACATAACCATCATGTTTGTGTTACTAAAAAAATATAATTAAATAATATTCATACATATCTTAATACATCATTAGAATGAAGTATATTAAAGTTTAATATAATGTTACAGAGTAATATAATATTTAATATTTATACATATGTAAGACCAAATAAATTATAACAAACCCAAATAACTATTGTAGACAATGAATATCCTCCAAGAAGATATATCATCTGGCCCCAAGTACCTCAACTTTTGAATTCATCATTCTAGAGAAAATTTCTCTACATGATATCTCTATAACCTAATATGAAAAATCTATATTCCAAAACTATAATTAAGATTACACCTCAAAATAAAAACCAATGTCGAGTTATATGAAAACTAAATTTTATGGATTCATAAATAGCATTTAATCTGTGATTTTATCTTCCAACATGTTGTTTAACAGTAAAACTAAAACGTAGACAACATTAAAACTTCATAATAATTTTAAAAAACATTTATAAATTAATAATAAATATAAATAAATATATAAATAAAATATTTAAACATGAAATAAACATTTATAGACAATTATCAAATAAAATCTCACTATGCACATTTTATAAATTAGCTATAAATTATGTACAATCAATAATCACGAATACAAACATTTTATATTCATTTAAATATGAAATATTTATTTTTTTATATTATGTTTCATTTATATATGATAATTTATGAATTATAAAAATTTATAATTTATTTGTTAAAATTAAACCCATAAAAAATCTAAAATATCATACACATTTTCTTAATGGGACCAGGGTCTTAGAGTTAGATTAACTAGGTTGAATGTTGAATATGGGCATGTAATAATTTTTTTTATTAATTCTAATCACAGAAAAAGGATAATGAACTCTCAACCTTGAGGGTCACTTGCTGTTCTCATTTACATAAATGTTTTTCCCATTCATCACACAAGACTAACCCTTTTACTGAATATCATGTGAATATCTTGTTACTATCTTTTGGTGTGGAAGTTGAAATAAAATAGTGACACTGTAATTTAATTGGTAGAAAATCTTTGGTTTATGTCTAAGGATCATGCAATAGTGACCTTTGATGATCCAAATAAAAATAAAGTTAATTTCACTTTATATGGGGCTTGTTCTAGGTCAGTCCTTGACTAGAATACATCCTTACAAATTTAGGTATAACTCACTATATCTCAATGGAAACTCTATTGAACTTTAGTTCCTTTTATCACAATAGAGGAATTAAACACCTTTACATGGATATTGGATTGTAGGTCTCTTCACCAACTTCACATGAAGGGTTTCACTGGGTATAGATGGGTTTTGTTGATTTCCTCTTGTGGTACCTTCATAATATATGAATTCCGCCTAGTTGCAGCAGCTTGCTCTTTCCAGAATTACATAAGAACTACTATTATTATAGTTATTAAACAAAAATTTCTTCATATACATTAGAATATTCTTTATCCAGTGTTAATTAGTTTACTTTCCTTCATGGACTCATCTATAATTCCTCTCTTTTCAACATTGAGAAACAAATATGTGAAATTTTATGGTATAACCTTTTATATTATACATCTATTTGATCTATCCTTTTTAAATAAGGGGATAAAGAACCTAATGATTAGAAACCTAAAAACATCATTATGGGTAATTAAAATAACCCTAACTATCCATGATTTCAATAATAGGAGTCCACCATAGATGGAATGTGGTTAACCACATTAATTTTAAAGAATGATTTAATTATTACTTTATTCCCCTTTTGAATATTAAAAATGAACTTCAAGTCACTCTATAATTGTGGAATAAATTTGAGGCCCATGATGTATGGATCATTGAAGCTCTGTTACATTATCATATGAATCAACCTATATTGATTTTTAGTATCTATAAGTGTTGTACACACTAACATATCATTCTTTTTGATACCATGACGTGGTCTTTTAATTTTTATTAAAACACTCCCTCTAAATTCCCAATGCCACAACATGTTGGTTTTGATGAATTATAATGTTTTCAAAAAAAACTTCAGCAAAGACACCCCCATTACCTTAAGGGTCCTTGTCATTGTTCACTGGTAGACTCACATGATAATATTTCGAAGACCATGATGTTTTCCATTTCCCTTGGTCCTATTGTCCACATCAAGATTCAGGTCTTCAATTCAACACACATTCTCGACCACAATGAATCCTCTACAGTGTGGGTAAAAACAATTTCCCATGTTTTATTCCATAAGGAATGTTCCATGGTATAGTCATCCCTTATTGTCCATTATGGGATGGTACATCATCATTCCACCATGGGGACCACAATATCATCCCTCATTCTAGTTTTTAAATAATGGGAATATCCTTCTCTACCATGACCATTAGCCTTGGCATGGTCGTAATGGGCACTTCCTAATCCTCAAAACAGCCATTGTCCAGGGCATGGTCTATCACGTTTTAGGAAAATTGACCAAATACTTATCCAACATACCTTCAATATTTCTTCAAACCTTTTCTTTACAATTCATTATAATTGTTGATTTTTATCACACTTATAAATTTCTCCTATACTCATTCTATTTGTGTGGACTATGCACTCAACACAACAACATTTAAGATAATTTTTCCACAAATCAAACATTATGAAAACATAATCATTGTTAATAACCCTCAATGAATAAACGGAATCTTGTTCTTCCTTTTAATCAAGGTGATCAATCTTACTTTAAAAAAATACATAAATATTTATTAATAATTTCAAAAATCCCCCCTTATTATTTTTTTAACAATATACCATACATATAATTAAAATATTTATTATTCCACATTTTATGAAATAAAATTTTAGGGAAGTTAAGATTCCATAAAATTTTAGAGATAATCCTTTAAATATCATCTCCCCATTTTCATTAATTTCTAACAGAGTTTACTCAAGGGATTCAACTTCAGGATGAGGATAGGAAGGATATCCGCATCGTATGACATTACTCGATTTCAATGAACCTTCATCCCATGGAATAAATCCCACATTGACTATCCGACTTTTCTAAACCAAATTGAAAACAATTTGTAGTTGGAATTCCAAATTATATAATCTCCCTTTTCAAGATAGTTGTGTTATTTTATGAAAATCATTGTGTGAATTAACCACCTTGTAGATGGTATTTCAAGAAATAATCTAGTCATATTGATCATGAAATCAATTTATGAAATAAGATTTTTTATAAACAATAATAGGGTTTTCTATGTCACTCATGAATTCAAATGAACAACTCATAGAAGATTTGAATTTTTTATTAATAATCACAACAAATGATATCTATTACACATTTACACCAAAAGATTTGTGTAAAAACATTAATGTACTTGTTCTAGGGAGCATACTACTTGTGAAAACTGATACCAAGTGTGAAATATGGATTAAAACCAATTGATAATTATTCTCTTTCAATTATTCATGGGAATAATAATTCTCCATATAAGGGTATCCATCCTTTGAATAATGTTTACATATCCCTCTAATACATTTATATATTGAGAACAATTGTAAATGTTCAAATTTGGACCCCACTTATTGAGGTTTTATATGAAATTCATTTATAACCATAACATGGGACATTCTAGTATAATAACCTCGTGGACCTTATCTCCCACATAGTAATTTTCTTCATAGAAAATAGTTATAAATAATAAATCATACGGGGAAAGGATTATCTCAGGGTTCTTCAAGTTGATGAATGTGTATGGCCACATTAGAATAACAATTCAATATTTGTTATTCCTTTTCCATTTTTTACCTTTTGGGAATATAATTTAATCTTCTCATAAAACACTTTTTTATCATATGTCTGCATCATTGTCAAATTATTTCCAAAGGATATCCCAAATTTTCATCTACTCACACTATTATTTAGGGTTATAACATCAATACCTCTCCATTGTATGGGCTTTTCAACAACTTTAAAATTGATCACACTTGGACATGTATCTTCTGGAGTTTCCTTAATAGATTATCTCACCTATGGATTTTCCCCATCACATATTCTTATTATTAATTTTTATTTTTTTATGAAAAACCACATATCCTTATATTTTTATTGATATCCATGAGTGAGTTCTTGGATTCCTTTTTATTATGTGGATTCTTTTTTACTTCCACCACTTTCAAAACTGGTATAACTCCTTTATATTTCCTCTAGATTTCATTTAATTAATTTAAGGAGTTTTAGTGTGTGTATTATGATCTTGGTGCATGATACACCCTCAGTTTAGGATTATTTTTATTGTAAAAATCACTGAACCTGGTTTCCAACATTACAAGGCTTTTCGTTGGATAAAATATTTCATAATATGTCATCATAGATGGGTGTATCTTTATGGAATAATTACCCTTGAATTAAGTCCTAAAATTTAAATGACATTACATGCGACCAATATTAAAACTAAGAAATTATTTAAAATAAGAATCATACCGTATAGGGTCTCTCCATAAATAAGATATTTTAACTACTAGAGTCCTTCTCTCATCCTTGGGATTATTTTCTTTGAGACACTTTCTCATAATGTGGCAAATCCTTCCTAAATTGCATCACTTTAATGCAACATACATTTATATATCCAACAATTTAAATTTATCAAAGAAATTATATTTTCTTATAAATTTAGGATATAGACTAATTCTTCATATTATAGATTTCATTTGAAAAAAATTCATCTTCTCATGGGGATGTTTATCCTCTCCATTAATTCTATGATAATATTATAATTTTCATTAAATTTTGAAGAAATCAATACAATACATGAGGTAGAATATATCCTAGTTTTTCTTATTTAATTTAGTGGAGTTTTGATTGGAATGATGTGTGCCTATAATTCCTTCTATGGGAAAATGTTATTTAAAATTTCAGTATAATACTCATCACTTATTTTATAGTGTTCATTAATGTTAATTCCATTTTTATTCTTGATAAAATTTAAAGAACAATATTCTCTATTTATTATTTTTTTCACCAAGGAAAAATATATATTATTTTCATAATAAACATCAAGAATGAATTCTAATTATTATACCTTTCCTTATAGAATTGAAAAGCCCTCTTTTCTATTGTATGAACAATTCATTAATTTGAAACTTGATTTTGTTTCCACTTCCTCATCACATCATCTTTTCATCTCTCAAATATTTTATGTAATTATACATTTTTTCTTAAAACCAATACAAGAATTAAATGTGAAATTAGATTCATAATATGTCACCTTTGTAGGTGAATTCCTTTTTACAGTATCCTCCAAAATCTTCTTTCCTTTTTTATATAAATCAGTATTTATCAATTATTTTATTGAGTTAATCCAATTTAATCCACATGTCCTTTGATAAAATTAAATTTGAAACCACTATAAGGATGTATTGTCTATGAGTACCCTTTAATTCTTTTTTTACCATGGGATCAATATCAATGTTTAATTGATTCGTTTTAGAGATAAATCTATGTAGTATTATAAGAACAATTCATTCTATCATATATTCTCATATATATTGAATTTAATCTTCCATGTATGTAATAAACTATTTTTTACATATTTATTATTTTATTCCCTAAAACCTTGTAGTATTTATATTGGATAAAATACTTAAATAACTACATATCTCTTAGATAAATAAAAATTCCAATAAATAAAACAGTATCCATCTAATACTAATTTTGAGTCGCATAATAGGGTCTTATAGTATGATCACCCTGAGGGGTCAGGGAATCTGGGTATATAATGTTCTATATATTAAAATTATCATTTTTTACTATGAAAGTCATAATAAGATTATGAACTCTCATCCTTGATAGTAACTTGCTATGACCTTTTACTTCTATGTTGATCTTTTTCAAATCATGTGACCATTCCTTTTAAAAAATATTATATTGTTATCCTTTTACCATATTTTTTGTGCATCATGAAACTAAATATGGAAAAAATAATTTATGTGTTTCACCATCATTGAGATGAATCCATAGAGCATGAATCAGTTATGTGTCATGCACCAAATCAATATAAATTTAATTTATATTCACATTTGGGTTTCATTAGTACACTTCATTTCCATACCCACTCCCTTGAAAATTTAGGGAGAACTCATTTTTTCTTATGGGGAACTCCATCTAATTTTCCTTCCTTCTCTCATTGTGGGAGAATGAAAAAATTCAGATATTTTATTGACTTGTTGGTCCCTTCACCAACATCACTCACATGGAAAAACCAAGTGTCGATGGATTCCATTAAATTCATATTGTTTTTCCTTCACAATAAGTGAATGAATCATTGTTTCGTCACCGTCTTTATTATATAATGTAATTGGAACTCCAATTAAATTTTCTGTTAAAAAATAGTCCCAGCATATTATGTGGAATAGTCTTCAACCTGTGTTAATTACATTATCATCTTTCCAACCCCAAATCTGAGATTCATCTATTTTTATACTTGAGAAATCTATTTTTGAAATGCTCTGGTGTTTACTGATATCATTGGATTCTAGTCGGTCTCACCTCTTGATACGAGGAGGTCATGCACCCAATAAATAGACACATATCAACATCATTGTAGGTAATAAAAAACCAATAACTATCTAAAATATTCATTGATGATTTCTATAACTATATAATTCCATTACTACCTTAGGGTAAACCATATCCATTTTTCATAGAGAATTAATTATCAAATAATTCACCTTATGAATGTTTAAATAACCCTTCAAATAAAGATTTAATCATATATAAATTCAAGGCCCATGATTTATGAATAGTTGATAATATGTTAAAGAATCATATGGATTAAGTCCCTTGTATTTAGCGTGTCTCCAACTAATATTTCCCGCAACTCGGTAGGATTTCAAACACCATGAAGCGGTCTTTTTATATCAAGGATAAAATTACCTTCAACATGTATTGTACCACATCCCATTGCATGTGTTTCCTTCTTCCATAATTCAATAAAACACCTTCAACATGGCCACTACCATGACTAAAATTGTTCTTCCCAGGGATCACATATAGACATTCTTTATAAAAAAATCCTAACACCACAATGCGGTTTACCTCCCATTGAGATATTGACCCTTTTGAGCATTAGATCATAAAATAAGTGCAAAAGTTCAACCATGAAGACCACACTATAGAATTAAAAAATTAACATTTTCTATGTTCCATTCACCATCAAATGTTCAATATCATATCAAACATGTATTTATCATGTTTCGAAGTTTCTCTAAAATTCCACTATGGGGACCACTACACTATAGTCTCTTAAATTTTTCTCATATTAGGAATATCACTCTCTAATTAAGACATAAGTCTTGTTGTGATCACACATGAAACATACATAACTTCACCATTCCCATTGATTTGGGCATTGTGTAACTCTCTGGCTAGAGAGACACTAAAAAAGTACACTGAGCTAGTATTCCACATGAAATAAAGCACACCTTCCAATAATCCAGAGGCTAATGACTATCATTGAGGGTATAATGAAACTTATTGGGATACTATAAAAAATTTATGAGAGTTAAAAAACAATAAAAGCAAATATAAACAATGACCTGAAATAATAGTAAATAACATTACATATCAATAATCATTTCATCAATGGGGAAGTATAATAAACCAAAATATTAAAATTATCATTCCATAAAAGTATAAATGAAAAATATAAACCAAAATAAATCAAAAAATAAAATATATAAATTTTTTTCAAAAAAAATTTTTGGCCCCCTAATCTATGATTTATCACATGAAAACCATATAACACATTTCCTTTACCCATCTCTAAACATACATCCAAGTAATATGATCGAGAACCCAACAATGACCCGACTATGGTGCGAGTACAACTCAGAAGGACACTACAAATGTTTTCTATAAAACATATAGTGTAATAACAATAGTTCATGTAAGAGTAAAAAAGTATAATTTATATGTCCCAAAATGTAAACTGGTCTTTCAATTTAATAGTTATCAACTTCCCTTATGACACTCGGGTTCCACTATGACACCTAATAATAAAACCTTATTTATCAAAAATAATATGATTGGATAATATACAAAATGGATTTACACTTTATATCACTATGGGATTCATTAATCATTTCATCATATCAATGTAACTTGGAAAATTAGTGATGCTACCCTTTCTAGGGATTTAGAATACCATGAATGACAATACAATAGAACATTGTGGAACTCTATGGACACCATTTCATACCATGGGAGAGGAATTACATGAACTAAATACACCACCAAGTGTGATATCCCATATCCACCTCTTCATTCCATGGAAGTGGAATGTTGTGAACCACACCCACAAACATTTTGTGGAATTTCATGAACACCTACCCATACAATTATTGGAACACCATGTCCAGAATCTCGTACAATGGATGAGGAATTCCTTGACCAACACCCACAAAAAAATGTGGAATTACATGACCATTATTTAATAATAAAGGTTAATAAATCCATGAATAAAACCTGAAAGAAAATCACCATAAAAACAGTTCAAGGTCCCTTAAAAATGAAATTTTAATCACATTTAAAAAATAAATGGTGTAGCATTTCATTTATCATCATTTTCAAGGATCATTTCATTTCAAAAATTGAAACCACCCTTATACTATTCCATTTTACCATTTAGTCATAACCACAACCATAAATAATTTCTTTAACTATTTTTCAACATGGATAAGCACCTTAAACCATATATCACAACCACTATTTTGAAAATCATAACTCGTTCAACTTCTCATTTCATTAAAAATGGAACCTTAGTCCATGTTATCAATAAAAATATCATTTAAAGTGGTATGGATTCATAAAACCACTAAAAAACGATTTAATAATTCAATACATCATTTTAAGGGAGTGGTACACACCATAGGTGACCATTGACCTGGTATAATCATTATCAACATACTCCACATGTTCTATGAAGGGTATCACACATGAATTAAAATATCTCTTTAATATCCTTAATCATGATTATGAATGTAATTCAAGGAAACATAATCGCACAACCAAACATATGTGAAAACCCACAAGACTATGAAATATAAATTGTAGACCACCTACATTAGCTTCGTTGGAAAAAAACTCACCCAAACATAGCCCTTGATTCAATATCAAAAAAACCATAAATTATAATTCGAATAAAATACTAGAAAACAGGATTTTATATTTTTGGAATATGAAGAATAATAACATTATGTATCCTATATATATGGATCAACGTTGAGTCAAATTCTTACACGGAGCTTCAAATCATGACCTACGACATTCCAAATGCCTAAGAATTGAAGTAGAATCACCCTTGGAGATATTATGAGGATAATTTTCTCACACTAAGAGACTAGAGGATGGAATGAGAGAATAATAGTGTATGAAAATTTTAATCTTAATAGGTAAAACCCAATTAAATCCCACTTTTAAGAGGTGTAGAGTTAGGACGCACAATTTTTTAAATTGTACGTAAACTGTGTCACCCTATCTTCCCCTTCAAAAATTGAGCCACATGAATTTTTGGGAATCCTTAAAAGTTTAATAATCCATGTGGAGTCCATGTGGTGGGGATCAATACAATCCTTCATAGATTAATGTTGAACCTTGCACGGCTGACAAACTGTTCCCCCAATTCTTTCAGGACACACTATTATAGGGATTAATTAATACTAACTCTATGTTATCCATATCTCATTGAATTAATTGAAATTTTTCCCTATTTTACCTTTTCTAAATTCTTGGGAAATTACTTATAACCAAAAAACATTTAATTACACATTTAAAGAATAAATTTTACCAAAACCAAAACAAAACATACCACATCAATGTTTAGGATCTTACATATGGTCTTTCCTATTTTGGGAAACATTAATACAACCTTATACAAGATAATTAAACATATCCTCACCCCTTATCTTTAACTCTTTGGATCATCATATAATTTCTCAGCACTTCCATATTCCATTCATACTCCTTTAACTTTTTTGGAGAATTAATGAAACACAAAAAATCATCATGATTACTTGTCAAAAAATTCATTATCAAGAAATAAAGCTCATTGTCAAAAATATTCCATGATTCACCTTGATCACCATATTCCTTTTCATCAGGGTTTTATTCCTTATTTTTAAATAATCCAAAAAAATATTCCTTATTGAAACCTTTGACCGAAACATTTTTTATATAGTTTAAATTATATCCACATACAACCCCTTTAATTAGAACACATCAAATTTAATTAATTATCAAATTTTAATAATTATAAATAGAATAGATTTTATATTTTTGAATAATTTTTTAATTTATAAAAACATTATAAATTACCTAATATATTTTCTAAATAAACCCTTCTATATATCGATCACAAATAATAATATATATACATGTTCCATTTAGAGAAAATGATTCAATAAAATTATTTAATTAATTATAAATAATTTATAATTAAATAATTTATTTAATTATAAATTACTAATAAATTAAAATATTCTAAACATAAATTTTAACATGAATTAAAATCCCATTAGAATACATTAAATTAATTAAATGTAAAAAATTAGTTTTTTGCATTTTATGTTTCTCATTATGAAAAGTGGTATATTTGTATAAGGGTAAAACCTTCTAACCATACAGAAGTTTCCTAGGACCACTATTACCTATTGGGTAAATGTAATACATAGATCACCATTAACTAGAACATTTCACACAGATGTAACTAATAAGTTACCTTTATGAAGACTATCTATGTAAATGTAACATGATGGTTACCATTATGGAAGACATCATCATGATGGTAATTAGTGATTTACCATCACATAAACTCATTTATCTAAAGTTAATCCGCTAGAACCTTTAAGAAACAAAATCTATTTAATGGTATGCAAAACTTCTAAGAATAATTTTATGAATCTATTTTTCTTCACTATAACTCAAAAAACACTATTTAAAATGCATTTAATATATTAATAAGCTCTAATATCATATATTATTTTCTATTGATCATCATAAAATATTTTCAAATGGATAAAATCTCAAAAATGGATTAATTTATATAAAATAATTAAACATTGTAAAATTATTATATAATATATCATACATGGAATTTTAGAAAAACAATTACCATATTTATTGATATTAGTAGAATTATTGTGGATGATCATGATGATTAGTTAAAAAAATCATAATTCCTTTAAGGTTGCACACAGCCATTTATATCAACAATTTTTTTGATGGGGATATGTGAAATTTGGAATGAATATAGTGCCTTATATAGGGAGACAAGTAGAATTTGTGGAGAAATATACTTTATAAATATTTAAAAGTAACATATGATCACTAAAATTTTGAATTAATGTCATCATCTTACAAACTCACACACAATGGACATAACGAAATATATTTTTATATGGAAATCCTTCGATCCAATGCATATCATGTGTTACATCCTATTTCCACTATCATTAATTGAATGCCTCCATAAATAACTACAAATTATAAATAAACGACCAATTTGGTTCTATACCAATGAAACCATATGGGTGAAGTTGTAGTGTGCGTGATGTATAACATTTATTAGATTGAATATGGTTCTCATGAATTTTTAATTATATATATATATATATATATAATTTACCATACATGCATCAAATGAATGTATTTTAACATCACAGTCAATATGGTTGAAAAAAAGATCAATACAATTTAAACTCTTCAACAATTCAGTTGGGTTCTGCACTAAATCTAATTCCATGTTACTAAATAGTCAATTTTAATATTGTACATATATAGGTCTACAAGTTTCCTTCAATATTGATTATTTATTATATATTTGGGGAAAAAATATTCTATATCAACATCAGGGATTTTGTATTTTTATATAGGGTGTGAAAATTTTGGTCATTGATATACATCAAATTGTAGGTCCAATATAATTATAGAATGATTTTTACTATAATTCAGTGTACTATATTCACCTATGTGGTATTTCAGTGATGTCTACTCCCTGAAGTGTATTGTCATATTGGTGCATCCATGGTATTATAAATTATATGTTAAGCATCATTTTTTATGTATAGGTGCTACAATGGTCATTTTAATAGCACTTATGAGATTTTTATGATAAAAAGTTTAAAAATATATGTTTCATTTGTAAATTATTATAGAAAATATTTTCAATATTATAGTTTGTTTTTTGATAAAATTTTTAATTGAACTAATTTTGGTTTGATTGATTAAAAAAATCATTAACTGAAAAATAAAATATAATGTTTCTTATGGTTCTCTAAATATATTTACAAGGAGTATACATATCACTCACTGAATTCCGTAACAAGACATGATTATTTCATCCTCCTTGCAAACTATGAGATCATCCATTATGATCCTTACACAACATTATATGGTCATATCAATATTTCATAAAATATAAATGATGGAATCACTAAAAAAATAAATTTTTTGGATGTAATGACTTGTTTCAATTAAATGGAATTTCACGAACCAAATATTTGATTATAATTTTTTTTATTAAAATTAGGTGGAACGGTTGGGTGTATAAATTTTGATTGTGATTCTCCTTTATAGATTAAGGTCCAATGGAAATTAAGATCTATTTCTGCATTCATAAAGTTTTATAATGATCACTAATATGTCTAGAAGTGTGTCTTTATAATTAATTTTCTTGAATTTTATCGATGAATGCGGTCAAGGACAATAAGTTTTCTAGAAATCAATAGTAACACTCTATATAGAGGCTCACGATGAATATAGGATGATCGTCTAAATAGTATTACTGAATTAGATTCATACAAAAAGAAGGGGCCATAGAAAAATGTCGAAATGATTGAATTATAATCACAATATTTGGAAATGAAAATTAAGTAGTGAATTAGAGAATTAAAAATTATTAATCACTTGGTAATGAAATATTACTCATTGATTTATTATTATCTTTTTAAAATTTAAAACTTATTGAAATATAAGAATGATATAGGGTTTCATCTCATGGTTGTTGGGAAAATTTTCTAATGGAAGTTAATCCCTTATGTTAATTTACATCATGATATACTTTTGTTTCATGTTTCACAATTTCCTGAAATTTTCAAATGTTTTGTATTTATGTAAGTTTTTAAAAAGGTGTGTGAAATGTAGAATTTGTATGATGATCAGGGTTTCTTGACTTCCTACTTCTAGAATCTTTAATCAAAGGTAATTGAACTTCTGGAAGATAATTTTTATACTATGTTGATTATAGTAGGAATATATGTTCGATAAATTAGATTAAGTTCATGTGGTATTATTAGGAGAATAGCTTATTGGAGTTTTAGGGGGTTCCTGGAAAGTGAAATCAAAGTGAGGTTCACCACATTGATAGAAATATAGATATGGATTTAGATGAAGGGAAAATTATGATTTACAAATTTTATAGAATGTATTTTGGCTTATATATAATGAAGTTTGAAGTTTATCTCATCAAAACAGAACTAGAAGTACTGTTAAATGGTGATAAATATGATAAAATGGATAAGGGAGAATCATTAGTTATTGATAGAAGTACTTCCTCACTAGATGGAATATATATATCATGAAATGTTTTATTAAAAAATTTAGAGAATAAAACTACAACAGATGATTTATATTAGTTGATGAATATATATGAAAAACCAAGAACCATTAACAATTTTTTCATGTTTTTATGGTTGTTTGGGTTTAATTTTTTTAGAATGAAGAAAACAGTAAGATCATGTGAATTATTTAAATATTATTTTTGGGTAGCTCTGGTTAGTGAAGGTTACATTTGGTGATGATATATAGTTGATGTTATTGCTATATTCAATATAAAAAATTTGTATGTTATTGTTACTTTAGTTATAAACTCCAAAGGAAATATTAATTTTTTTTATTTGATGATATATATAATTTAGTCATTAATGAGGAACTAAGGTAGAGGGAATTTTGGAACCATCCAGATGTTCCCTTAATACTAACAGAAGGGGAAGGTCACCCCATATGAAATACCAAAAGAATTTGAATAGACAAAAATTCTCGTGAAAAAATTCAAATAAAATAATATAACCCGTGTCATAGATGTTAAAGGTATAAAAATAAATGGAATATAAAAAATAACCGAAAAAATCACTTGGATAATAATAGAAATAATATTCTATGATATTTTAAATTATATCAATTTAATTAAAGATAATAAAAAGTATCTTCTGAGAGTGAATAGTCTAGTAGAATCTTGGATGATTGACTCTATAGAATTTTGTTATTCTACTGGAGATCAATGCTTAATTATCAATTATGTATTTAGGTGGTTTGGGAAAGTCCATTAGGTTGATAGTGAGTCCTTAAAAGTTGTTTGAAAATTAGATTTCATCATCTAGATAATTAATGGAGGATTCTTGAAGATGATAAATGTTATCCACATCCTTGGTATATGAGAAAAGATTACTTTAATTATATAATTTGACGACGTATGCTATATTCAATGAACCAACTTGGTATACCAATTAACCAGAACCAAACATAGTCTTCTACTAACCTGTAGTGCATTCCATATCCCCATGGATTGGAATCAAGTTCCATGTTATGAAAATTTTTTCAATGGTAATGATTTCACCTTAATAAATAATATTCAATTAGTATCATAATTTATCAAAAATATTGGCATGACCCATCCATATAATTAATGAATTTCCCATACAATATAATAATTATAAACTATATAGTCAAATTAAATTAAATAAAATCATATAATAAACCTCGTAATCCCCCCATATAAATGTCCCCTGAGATCATCACCCAATATTCGCATGTACAGTGTTCCACCTATTAAATTAAAGAAAGTCAAAATTTCCTATTTGGATGAATCTACTAGTTTATAAGACATAAACACTGCCTTACTTAATCAAACTATACCATGTTACTTGAGGTCATGCTTCATTGACTACTCATATACGATTTTAGTTTCGAGAAAAACATGAAAAAAAAACTCGGTCTACAAACACCAAGTCGTGTGAGTAGGGTGTGAACACAAACATCCCAATGGGTAAGAACCATATAATTCATGTATTTAATTTTCTTATTCATACCAAACATGCTTTCTTAAAATAAGATATTTAAAATTTTTAATTTTACTTTTTAAAAATAAATAGGTAAACACAATAAAAATTTCATATAAACCCCATTTTTTTCATTAAATCCCATTTTTAAAATAATATATAAATTAATTTCAATAAAAAAATTAAATAATTCTTTGAACATTTCATTATAAAAACGAACAATGTGAATAATTCACTAAAATTCACATTTCTAAATTTATTTTTTGAATTGACATCGAGAAGGAAAACCCATTAAAATAAAAAGTAATGATAATAACAAAAAAAAAATAGAAGTAACACAACCATAGAGTGAATATATAATAGGAAAAAAATCATAGTGCGTCAGTAATAAATAAAACAAATATAAATAAGATAATATAATATATAATTGTTATGCAATAATGAAAAATAATAAAAATAAAAAATAATCCCAACATCATCCATAAAAAGGAGAGTTAGAACCAAATAAAATGTATCAAAAAACCAATATGAGACACATGGTAAGATGCAATGACTTATAAAATCCAAAGATAACTAGGAATCTCTCATAAAAACTAGCTGGTTATGTGACCTAAATAAGTAATACATCCCGGCCATATAAAAAACACTATAAATGATAACTAACAAGAATCATGACAAATACTATAGTACCGCCCATCAGGTTACCTGGCTATATACAATCACTATTGATTCAACCAAAAAACATACCACATAACAAGATTCCTTTCATACTGTAATAACACCCCATAATCAAGAATAGAAATTTGGAACCATTCCTTCATTCAAATCCCCCATAAGGACTCAATCAAAAAACAACACCCTCATTGTTACCATTTCACATCCACATAAAAATTATAAAGATGTTTTTAAATGAAAAATATATTTAAAAACATCTCTTTGAAAAATTATTCACAAACAAAATTAAATCATTAATTTCAATTTTTAGAAATTTTCTTCTAAACATTATAAAAATATAAAATTAGGTATATATTTATAAAAATATATTGGTTTACATATTATCATACGCCTATGTAAATATATAGACATTTTTATAAATATTTAAAACCATTTATATGTTTATAAGTACCAAACATGAAAAGAGACATCTAGTTCATAGTACTATAATAAAAAGTTAAGGATAAAACTAATAAAGAGAATGAAATTATCCAATTAGGAACCCCCAATATATTAATTACTGGAAATCACATGCCACCCCATAAAATTTCTTAAATGACCACAAATAATTTTATAACACAAAATTCATATTAGGAATCCACCATAGGTATTTAGTAAAAAAAATAATTTATTCTTTGAGTGTATATAGAAAATAGGTAAAGGTCATTAATGACACATTCAAAAATAAATTGAAATATTTTATAAACATTGAAAAAATTTATTTTCAATAACATTTGAACCAACTATAATATTCAATTTAAGTGAAACCAATTTAAAACACACAAGAACATTTGGTTTATTATGAAAAAGTTAAAGCATGGAAACACCTATCCATGGATGGTTTAGATTATTTAAATCCGCAAAAATGGTAAGAGAATGCCTAAGATGATCTATTTCACAATGTAGATAAAATTACATAAGAAATAAAAAAGAAAAAACAATCCTACAGTTTGTCTTAGGTTGAGATGGGGTGATAGAGGAGAGACAAATCGTGAGAAAATGAGGGGTTGATAAAGTAGGAGTGAAAAGAACCTTTTATGTATGAAATTATATTCAAATCATAATAGTGAAAAACACATTACAAAATGAAGAGAGGTTGAGGAGGCATGTATGGGATATCGCTGCCTTAATCAAGCATGTGGGGGAGAGGTTCATAAATTTTGGTAAAATAAGAATGAGGTAAAAATTGTACTTTTTATAAAAAAAATTGAATTTGGGCACATCCCATGGATTCCCCAATCGTAACATCCATGTATTTTAAAGATTATCTTATTTTGAAATAAATTTAATTTTTTTAATAGCATTCATTAAATTAAATGCATAGATTATATTCAGTTATACCAAAATTGGTTTTTATATTTTGTTGCATGTGACATTGAGTTTCTACAATAAGTTGTGTTACACACGAGGTTGAGTCTAATCGGACCACAAAATACAATTAGTATTATTATTTCACATGATTGTTTTCACCTAGAAATATGAATGGAAGGAATGAATATGACTATTCAAATTATGAATATATGGTTTACTTAAGATTATGAAATTAATTAACCATCTACCAATTAATAATAAATGAATATAGAAACCAATCAAATATATATGATTTTTTTAAAATATATATTTTTATGACCAGAAAAGAATTATAGATTAATAAATTAAATTTATCACTATTATTGAACAATATTAATGAGTTATTTAATTTATATATTTATTAAAATATTTTCAAATTAATCCAAAAATTTTTATATGTATAAAATAAGAATAAATAAAATTTTAAGCATAAGAAGCTGTATTTCTCTAAAAGGATCTTTTGCAGGTTTTTAAAGGAGGACTTTTTTTAAGACTATAATTTACATTTTTTATAAATTTATTTGTAAAAAAACAGATTTCTTTTATTTTTAATATCAAAATTTACTTGGTGTTATTTTTTATTTATTTTTTGAGAAGTATCAATCTTTGAAAAATAGTAAAAACACCAAAATATTAATGAAATAATTACTATTTTTTAATTTATTTATATTGTTAAATTATATTTTTAATTTATTTTAAGGTATTATTGGATTAATTATTCATTAATAAGTCAAAATTAGGTCATTTTGATAAATATAACATTGAAATTGTATATAATATCGGTTCAATCTTTTGAACATTTAACTTATAAGAACTGTTGTTTCATCCCTTATGTGAGAAATATTTTAAATCCAATTAATCAACTTGTGTGAATAACATATTTTAAAAATGGATTCAATATTTGGAATCAAAATAATTTTTAATTTATAGTATAGTAAAATTTATTTCTAACCGAAAATATAAGTGAAATAAATTATTATTAATTACTATGATTAAGGTAAAAATGACTTTACTTAGTGGGTAAAATTTAATCTTAATATTCCAAATGCCCTATGAAAATATCTAATACCCATTTTCTAGAAAAATATAAAATCATATGACCATTTAATATATTTATATGAGTTTTTGTGAATAGTATTGAATTAAATAGACTAATATAATATGTCATGAAAAGAAAAAGACAAAAAAATGTACCTTAATTCCATTCGTCTTCTAAAATGATTCAGGGATATGGGAAAGTTATATAGGTTTGGGTATAAATATTATTTTGAAATATAAATTATATTTTGTTATAATTATAATTTATATAAAAGTTTTAGAGATTATATAACAACATTAATTATTTATGAAAATCCGACCCATGGAAGTTTAGTTTCTAATTAAATAATATAAATGATATTTAAAATATTAAAATTAATGTAAATGAAATGATTTTTAAGGATACAAAATTTTTTTATGAGAATATAACATGATAAGAAACTAATAAATTTATATATTATAATTTCATTTTTTTTCTTAATATATTTTATATATATTTAAACATATAATTTCAAAATTGACATTAATGTTGTTTATTAATGAATGATATTTTATTAAATGATTAAAAATTAAAAAACAATTATTTCGTCTATAAATAGATTTTTAAATGGTAATAAATATAAAATATTTTCCATTAATGGACAAAATAATCTTTTATTGTTAACATAATGACACATAAATAATAACAACATGGTTGGAATTGTTTGGGTTGACATCATTTCTTGCATATTACAAGCCCTATTATTAAATTTAATTTTCAAAACACATTAGATTATTATTTGATAATTTGGTGTTAAAATTAAAAATCAGTTTTTATAAATTTTCTAATAATTATGAATTAAATATATTATTAATGGATGAATTATATTGGTTTGAATACAAGTTACCTCAATCAAGAACCAAATGGAAAAAATAAGAAATCTAAGGAGTTGAGGAAGAAAATTTTTAAAAATTGAATTTATTTTATGTATTGTGAGTGTGAATCGACCAAAAACATCGTTCACTACATTATTTTTCATTTTTGAATCACACGAGGCTTGGGAGACCTCCCAGTAGTGTATACCGATTTATATTTATAGCACCTACACTCCTCCTCCACTGTAAAAGTGAATTCACTCTCCCCACCCTACACACATATCAGGCATTTCATCACATCCATTCACTAAATAAATCTTCTCCCTAAATCCTTCCTCTCATCCTAGAATCCACAGTTTTGGGAAAAATCAATCAAATGAAGTCCTTTACTGAGAACCAAAATGAGTCACCCAAAGAAGATATAACATTCATCAATGGTAATTTTTTATTTATTTCATTCTACATATCTTCAATTCATATTATTATGTGGTTTAATAATA
Organism: Viscum album; assembly: GCA_963277665.1. Taxonomy (NCBI): domain Eukaryota; kingdom Viridiplantae; phylum Streptophyta; class Magnoliopsida; order Santalales; family Viscaceae; genus Viscum; species Viscum album. The sequence continues at coordinate 685,401,165 of OY728137.1, read as the reverse complement.
TCATAAATATCATATACTAATATGTTTTTAAATAATTTTTTTAACCAAAACCTTCACACATATCCATCAAATTTTTAATGAAATCATCATTCATATATATGGTGGAAACCCGTCTTACAAAACAATGTCATTATCTTTACATTACCGCCTATTATGGTTGGGAATCTGGATTTAATACTATTTTAATATTATATATATATATATGATATTTTAGATGTACTTTTTCTTCTAAAATTATTATATAACACATAACATAATTATTTCAATTATGTTTTAATATGATAACATCGTTTGTAGACGTGTGGACTATCGCCTCATAAATGTGATGTTATTTCTTCATGCTTTAAATAGAAATTAATAAGGATGGATTTAATACACATATGTGATATACATGAAATAGATATGATATTAGTGACATAATTTTATTTCTAAAAATAGAATATATCACATTCTTTGTTACTTTTCAAAAACTAAAAAAGAGACAACGTCGTTCGTGGATGTGTAGACTATGGCCTCCTTAAATCAATGTGATTCTAATTTTTTCATGACCACATTACCAGAATGGTATACATATATAAATATATAATATGGTATTTGTGATATATTTACTTTTTTGTAAGTATAAATGTTACTAACCTTCAATCAATAATTATCATTAAAAAAATGGGAACGTTACTCTGGTGTAGGTACAATCTACCATCTCCATGACTATAACATTGGTTCATTTTTCAAATACATTATCCATGATTCATTATAAAAGAAAACTTTGTGTAGAAATTAAATGATTATTTCAGGACTATTATATTTTATATGTTTAAATAATGAATTATTTTACCAGAGTTGACCTACTAAAGTCATTTTTGACACATAATAAGAATATGATTGAAACACATTATGTAAACATAATAAATTATGTAATTGTATATAACATTTTAATAAATGAAATTAAATTAATAATATATTTAAAAGGGTTCCCATGGATGTAAATAACTAACATAATTTTTTTATTTAGGAAATTAATGAAAAAGTATGATAAGACAAACTCAACGTGATGAGATTTATAGTCTTACATTTATTTTTGTGAGACTTATTCCATATTCACCAATCATTTATTTTTGTGGTGTATATACTTAGCATTGACACATTATATCTTGAATTTAATTTATTTCATGACATTAAATTTTTCAATTGATTATATTGTTACATGGATCTCATAGTTCAGTAGCCACTCCAGTTGTAAGGGTTTTTATTCATATCACCTTCATTTTTGAGAGATACAAGTCATCTTTATCACTTATTTTGGATGATTGGTATATATACATAACATGAACGTATTTAAATTTTAATATAAATAAATTTAATTGTATTTACATATCCATTGGAGGATATCTATATTATGGGATTAATGGTTTCAAATTACAATAGTAGTACGATACTTTATCTCAATCTCCTTTCATTGAGGCATATTTTGATGTTATACACCCACCTTCTTTTATGAGGTATACATACAACCCCTTGTACATATAATATCATGAATTTATTTATCATAATGTTATTTAATATTTATGTTAAATTTTATTCCTTAATATTGATTATGATTCAAATGTTTCAAGTTGATATGGGACACTTTGAATGTTTAATGATTATTTTCATTAAGAAAGATTTAATGATATTTTAAGGGAATTTTCATTCATCAATATCCAAAAACCTTATTATTACTTTTCCTCACATGTGGATATTTCATATTGAGAAAATAAAAAATATTTCTATGGAGTTATTTTTTTTTCAAAGTTTTTGTTATGAAATCATGTTCCCTTCCATGAGTTAATCATGTTTTAAAGAGAATGTTTGGGATCAAATTTTTTTTCATGGGATAACCATGTTTCAAATATATTGTTATGGAACAAATTTTTTTACATGGTTTAATAATGATTCAGTGATATTTTAAGGAAATCAGTTTCTTTTCCATATGTTAAACATTTTCCAAAGATATTTTTAGGGAACATGTTTCATTTATTTGGGTTAATCATGCTATAAAGAGATTAAAATGAATCCAATTTTTTTAAAGGTGTTAATTTGGTTATATAAAAATAACTATTATTTATATGATTTTTATAATTAATTATCTATGTATTTTATTCATATTTTTGTTCTTTTAAATTACAATATAAACATGGAGTGGAAAGGATTTCATAGGTTAATCCAATTATTTCTTAACATGGGGATGCCTAGATTGTACTGTGTAAGCTCGTAATAGCATAAAGGATCAGTGTACCAAGATAGAGGTCCAATTATTTAAGTAATGATAATTTTTGAAGTTATGAATATGGTTTTATTAATTAAGAGGGTTTTGAAATGATTTTATGAAATTGATTATCCATAAAATAAGAAAGAGTTATAATTTATTATTATGAGATTATGATGTTTGAATTGATAAAGATTGAATCACATGGCACACTATTGTTGAATTATTATTCCTTTTTTCCTTTGGTGAAACATTATTTCATGTTTTTATGTCTTATTATCTAGTTATTGATGTCTATTGATATTCTCATTTTATATTAATCCACTTTATTATCTCATAAAACCATTATACACTATTATGATCATTGAAGACATGCAATTTTTAATGCTTATGATAAACATTATTGGGAATTTGATATCACAATTATTACATTTCTATTTCCCTGGGATTTAAGGAAAGATGTAGAATAAGTTATCTATAGAAGGTATTTCATTTAAAAGATAATTTTGTACTAATATGAAATAGAAAAGATAGGATAAGTGTGTGGACTTCTCAGTTAATTTCACGTGAATTGTTTATGTAGGAGTTTTTCCAAATTATCTAAAACTATAAACATAAAATTTACTATATGATGTATGTGATATAGGTTTTACGCTTTAATTTTAATGGCAGAGATGAAAATAAAATTTGTTGTAATCATCAATATCAAATCCAGGATGGTAAATTTATGGAGTTCAACATAGGATCTTGGAGTTTAGGTTCTGGGTGGTTATATATGGTATCAAAATTTAATTTAGATAACTTTTAAAATTATTATGATTCATATGATGTTTTAGTAAGAGTTATTTAAAATATCATAGGTCTAAATAGTTAAATATGATCATAAGTAAAATGTCTTATACAACCCTTTGAGGTTTTAGAATATGAGAACTTAAAGTGATTAATGATTTTTTTGAGAATTTATTCCGTATTAGGTGTTTTATCCGCTTTGATCAACATGGAATGTTTTTGGAAGAATTTATTTTTACAATTGAGGGAATTGGTGAAAACTTATATAATGGGGGATAACCATCACATCCAGCTAGCAGGTGGGGATTGAACCCATTACTAAAGGACGATAAAAGAGTTTTGCCTCCTTTTAATTGAAAAATTGTTTTATGACTAATTATTGAAAATTATAAAACATTTATTTGAAAAAATAAACTTTTTTTTCTAATAATATATATAAAATTTTACTTTGGCTGAATTTTATAATATTTCTGATAAGTTTCATTTTTTCAATGAATAGTGAAAACACCAAATTTAAATTGAGAACTGCATTATTTTATAATTTATTTATATAGTTAAATTATATTTTCATTTAATTTAATGGTTTAATTAGTTTAATTATAAATATATTAATAAAATTTAGGTCATTAAAATAAAATTTACATTGAAATTGGATATAAATACATCTCAATCATTTTACATTGCACTTTAATAAAACACGGTTTCATCCCATATGCCAGATCAATTTTATTTTATATTCTTCCAGTTATGTGATTAGAATTTGTAAAACTAGAGTAAATATTTGGAGTCATAATAATAAATAATTTCTAGTAATTTAATCTTAGTTTTTGACAAAAACTATTATTGAATGAAATTAAATTTTTTTAATGTGACTGTAGTGAAAATGAGTTTACTTAGTAGTTAAATATTAATCTTATATGGCCAAAAAACAAATAAAAATGTCTATAAATGATTGTATGGAAATATGTCGACTCTTATTATCTTATTCTATATTTTTATGAGTTATTGGGAATATTATTCAATTATTGTGAGCCATATAAAAAGTTAAGAAAAGAAAAAGAAAAAAAGTACCATTATTCCTTTCATTTTCTATAATGCTTTGGGTATAGGGAATACTATATAGAATTGGATATAAATATTTTTGTGAAATATAAATAATTTTTATCTTAATAATTTATAATTAATTTTTATAATACATATAAATACATTAACGTTTTACGAAATTCCAACACTTGGATTATTTAGTTAATAATTAAATTAAATAAATGATACAAAAAATATTAAATTTAAGCTAAATGGAATGAATTTTAATGTTACATTATTTTCTAGATGAATATATAATGATAAAATATGTGAAATTAATATTTTTTAATTCCATTATTTTCTTTATTTTGTTAAAAATAAATTAAATAAATAATGTCAAAATTGGCATTACGGTTATTTTATAATACATGACATTTTATTGAATGATTAAAAATTAATATAAATACTTAATTTAAAAAATGGATTATTAAAAATTATTAATTATAAAATATGGTCCATAAATTTTCCAATAAAACTTTTATAATGAACACATTCACCCCTAAATGATAAAAACATTGTTGGCACTGTTAGGGTTAATGCTGCATTTTTGCATGTTTCATATTCTTATGTTAAATTTAATTTTCCACAAACATTGTATTTATAAATTAAAATTTCATTTTCATTTATAAAATATGTGGGTAAGAAATTTAAAATATTCCTCACTATAAGTGTGTCTTAATTGATTAATTAAATAGGTTATAAAACTAGTTACCTTAATGAAAACCCAAAATGAAAAAATAAGGAAACATGGGAGATATGAAATAAAATGTATAAAAAAGTAATTTAATTTTTTTGGTGTGTGTATGTATTGACCATAAATACCAGAATATTTATTATTTTTAATTTATTAATTATGTTATAAATGTTATACCTCCCAATACTATTCGTAATTATTTATTTACAAGAATACCACTCCTCCTCCAATATTAATGGTAATTTAATACCCCTTATATTCACACCACAAAATCCTTTTTCCATTACTAGAAACTACCAAAATAAACTCCCAACAACCTTAATATCGTTCTAGAATCCTCATATTAGTCATAAATTAATCCAAGTATGTCCTTTGGTGCAAACCAAAATGAGTTACTTGAAAAAAGAGGTAACATTCTTCAATGAGTACGTTTGATTTATTCCTTTCTACACACATTAAATTATTTTTATTAAATGATTATATAATAAAATAAGTATCCAAAATATAACAATATTTTTTTATGATAATTTTTTTCCTACTTATACACACACTTCCATCAAATGGATAATGAAATAATCATTTGTGTGTCAGGAGGACAACCGCCTCATGAAACGATGTCATTTGTCTAGATTTTACCACCTCTTTTGGTTGTTAATTGTGATTTATACTATTTTTATATGATATATATGATATTTTTGAGGTATTTATTCTTATTTAATTATTATATAACACACACCCTAATGTTTTCTATTTTTTCGGAATATGATAACATCATTTGTGGACGTGTGAACTACGGCCTCCCAAGAGAGATAAGATTCGTTCATGCTTTACATAGAGTGTATTAAGTATGGGATTAACAAAAATAGGTGATACCAATGAAATACATATTATATTAATTATATAATTATATTTAATTAAATATAATATATCCTAATCTTTATTTTTTTCACATACTAAAAAAGTGATAATGTTGTGTGTAGATATGTGGACTATCGCCTCCTCAAAGCAATGTGATTCTTTTTTTTCATCACCAAATCACAAGAATGATATATATAATCATGTATAATAATATAATGTGGTATTTATGATATAATAATAATTCTATAGTGATAAATGTTTCTTAAATTTCTTCCATAATGATCATTAAAAAATTGGAACATTACTCATGAATATGTATGACCTACTGTCTCCATGATTATAACGTTGGTTAATTTTTCATATCCACCATCCATTATTGGTTATTAAATAATAATTAATATATAAATATTATTATTATTTATTGATTATTATTATGGAAATGTTTAAATAATTATTCCTTTGACCATAGGTGACGTACCGATGCCGTTTTTGACACGTAAACTGAATATGGTCAAAACACCTGATGTAAACATAATCAATGAAGTAATTGTATATAACATGGTAATAATTGAAAAAAAATTAATAATAAACATGATAATGGTTCTCATGAAATTAAATAATCATAAAATCTTTTTTATTTAGGAAGATAAAGAACATGTGTGATAATTCAGACACAATGTAAAGTGATTTCATGTCTCGCGTTTATTTCGTGAAAAAAATATTCTATATTCACCACTACTTTCTTATTTTATATATATACTACCATATGAATAATTATATAATAAAATTAATTTATTTTATTATATTAAAATTTTAAATTTACATTATTCTTTCATGGATCTCATGATTCAAAAGCTACACAAGTAGTAAGGGTTTTTCTCATATCACTTTTATTTATGCGAGATGCATGTAATATTATCCACTTATTTTTTTGGTGTATATACTACCCATTAATTCATTTTATTTTTATTATATTTAAATGTATTGGGATTATTATATCCATTTTAGGATCTCTCTTTGAAGGGTTTTACGATTTCAATGTTACAGAATCAGTAAGGGACTTCATCACAATATCCTTTCATTGAGGCACATTTCGATGTTATACATCCACCTTATGTTATGAGGTTTATATACAGAACCGTTGAAATATTATATCACTAATTTATTTATAATAATTTTACTAAATGTTTTATTATATGTTATTATTTCATTGGGCTTATTATTCAATCATTTCAAAGTGGTATGAGACACTTTGAATATCTAAATATTATTTTCATTAGGAATATTTTTAATGATATTGTAAGGGAATTTTCATTAATAAATGTAAAAACCCCTTGTTATTAATTATCCTTCACTTGGGTAATTTTTTATCTATACCATTCACTTTCATTCTATTCATTTATTATGTTTGTATCAATGATATTTTTATACAACCAGTATATTTTTCACTAGTTAATCATGTTTCAAAGAGATTTTTTGGGGAACCATTTAATTTCCATGGTCTGACCATGAATAAAATAGGTTTTTATGATTTATATTTATTTTCCATGGGTTAATCATGTTTCAAATTGATAATTTTGGAACTTATTTCTTTTCCATTGGATAAACTTGTCCTATATAGATGTTTATAGAACTCATTTCTTTTCCATTGGATAATAATGGTTCAATGAGATTATTGTGGAAATCATTTATTTTCCATGGGTTAAACATGTTTCAAAGTTATTTTTATAAAATCCATTTTGTCTATGGATTAATCATGCTTCATAGATATGGAAATTAGACTCATTTCTATTCTATTGGTTAATCGAGTTATAGAATAATAATTATTCTTTATATGAGTTTTATAATAATGTTCTATATATTTCATTCATATTGATGTTTTGATAAAATATATATTAAACATAGGGTTTCCCATAGATCATTGGTAATCCCATTATTGCTTAACATGGGTTTAACCTAATAGTGTTGGGTAATCCTGTAATTTCTAAAATTATTGGTGCACCGATATTGCACTCTAATGCATTGGGTAATGATAATATAGGAAGTCAGACATATTGTTATTATTATAATTAAATTGAGGGTGAAAGGTATATATGAATATGATGCTCCATGTTACAAAAAATAATTCTAATTACTTGTTATGGGATTATGATGTTTCATATGATCAGGTTTGATATCACATGGAACATGATAATTGAATTCGTATGTCTTTAACCTTTGTTAAAACCATAAGAAATGTTTTCATGTTCTACAATACATGTATTGATGGGTATGAATACTCTTACTTTACACTCATGAACAATGATTATGTCACCATACCCTTATGCACTCTTATGATCATTAATTCCATTCAATTATTAATCCTTATGTTTACCATTACTAATAATTTTAGTTTACCCTTCTTATGTTTCCTTTTCTATAGGATTTAAAGAATAATGTTCAAAATGTTATGTCAAGAATGGATTTCATATGAATGATGTTGTCATATTATTTTGGAATATAAATTATGGGTTAATTCTGTGAAATAGTAATTTAATGTCATGTTAATTGTTTATATGGGGTTTTTTCCTAATTCTATAAAACTCTAATCTATAATGGTTCTCTAGAATGTATGTGATCCATTTTTTCTTTTCTTTTTGCAAGATTTAGATAAAAAACATTTGGGTAAAAAAATTTGGCATCATATTCAAGAATTTAAAGGTATATATTTCAACATAGGATCCATAAGTGAAGGTTCTTTTGTGTTATAAGTCCATTTACCAAAATCATACGCCAACGATTTTCCATATAGTAGGAAAATTTGGGAACTCATAGTTATAAATCAAACAGTTGATTCAGGGTTGAATCAAATCGTATGGCAGGAAAAATTCCATAAAATTGAAAAAAATAAAAAATTACTGGACTTAATCTTAATGAAAAAAATAAATACCAATATATATATTAATCAATTTTTATAATAAGGTTTTACATTTCAATATATGGATTTAGTTTTATGATTGGGGTATTGAAGGTTTTATAATGATCTATGATAGTTTAATATGGTGTAATGTACACGACTCTTTAATTGAATGAAATTTTATAGGAAGTGACGTTTCATGATGAACATATCCTGATGATCTAATTTTATGGAACACTTGGTTTTTCCACCTCGGTGAGAAAAACATGAAAGTATAAAGGGGTTGTGAATACAATATGTTGATTGCAAGAAAAAGGAGTGTGTAATTTTTTTTGGGAAAGAATTGAAGTGTGTCCCTCAACAATGATTTTCAGAATCCTAAGGACTAAAAGTTGGAAGTTATACATTAATATGTTTGGAGATCTACCACTATTCAGTATAATGATGGTTCCATTTATATTATTACATTCATTAACTATATTACTACGAAAGTATGAGTTTCTTAATAAATTGTAATTTTGATATATTTATTTAATTTATTCAGTGGAATGATTTGATATAAAGGTAGTCTAGAAAAATGATTAAGTGAATCCTGAAGAAAAATAGTGGTGATTAGACACGACCAAACATCTAAAACAAATTCTAGATGGATGGAATAAGGAATGAAAAGGCAGTACCTAGAACTCTAGAATATAATGGATTAACTGAATGAATGAAAACAAATTTGATAGAGATATATCAAAACATGATATTTCACTTAAGAATGCTCAATAAAATTTATCCAATGGAACTCAACAGATTGTCATATATCATTAACAGTATTATGACATAAGCAGTTAGAAAAGAACTTACAGTGGATTTTTTTTCTGAAAAATGATATAGGGTTCAATATCATAGAATATATGGTAGTTTGGAATATATATATATAGGTCATTTCTAATGAAATATATAGACATCAATATAATTTCCATGCTCCAAAAAACAATTTCCTTGGATTTGGAGATGAAAAATTTAGATATCATATGTCATATAATGAAGAAAATAAATAGGAGTACATATTTTTCCTTTAATGGGTACATTATGTGCAAGGATCCAAACATGACTAACAATTTTTTTTTTGAAAAATTACTATTTAATTCAAGGTTGATCAAAGTATAAATACCAAAATTTCGCTACATATAGAGAACATATATGTTATTTTTGAATCCATCAATGGTCTAGGAGTAATAATATCATAAAGGCCGAAAGTTTCAAGGGTGTCTAAAGCTCAGGTGGGATCACTGGATATATGGGATTTAGAAGCAAGAGTATCAAAAGTTCATGTACTATGGGAAAGATATTATATGATTACTTATGTACAGTAAACACAGTTATAGATATCAAATAGATTCATAAATTTTTTTATAGGTTTCAGTATAATATGACTTTCCTACTCCAAAAGGATATAAGAGAACATAAAAATTTAGATTATTCATCTTTTATTAGTGACTTAAAATAGTGGCAGTTATCTATAAAAGAATAAAAGGTTTCATTAAAGTTCAACAGAACCTTCTATATGGAAGAACTTTTGGTAGGTAAAAAAGAACATGAAAATATAATGGTTTATAAGAATATAAAAAACGCATGAGAATATGAAATATAAATTAAAACCTATTGTGAGTGGTTTAATAAATAATTAAGGAGTTCTTTCTTAAAAATCCTCTCACTGGTAATAACATTTTACCATCTTAATAGTTCTATGAATTTTGGAATCCAAAATTATTCCTCTTGAACATATGGACTCCAAGAAAACTTTATTTCATGTTAAATTTGTGGAAGAAGTTTACATGAGGTAGATAATAAGTTTATTAGATATTTTGGACTGAAATTAGTTTTATATATTGATGGAAATATTTAATGGATTGGATCAAGCACCTTGAGAGTGGAATTAGGAATTCATATAATTATTATCAAATGAATTAATTAGTAAATATATCACTATTCATTTCTATTACTAGAATAAATGTGATTGTAAGAATTTCAAAATAATTCATTAGTATGTCGATGAAATGTATCTAGATATACTAGATAAATGAAATAATCATAAATTTATTTTTAATTTTTGTATAGTTCTAAGATAAAACATATCATGAAAGTCAATAATATATTTGAAATGACGATAAAAAGTGATGGGAATTACAAAACACATGATCTTTCTCAGATGGATTATATATATTTAATAAATTAATGTTCTCTCTTAAGTGGATTAAAACCAGCCACTACTACTCATGCTAAATAATTTAAACTGTAAAAATCGTAAGGACCAATAGTAGAAGAAGAGTGCTACTACAATGGTAAATCTCTCTAGTAATTATCTATTAGATTTTTAGTGAACACTATTATTTGTACCCATCCTCATATTTCTACTATAGTGGGATTTTTAAGTAGGTTTAGGTCTAACACCCATAAGGAATAATGGGATGGTATAAAATGGATCATTTAGTATTTTAAATGGTCATAAGATACTGCTCCGTTCATTAAGGAGGAAGATATGTTACATAATTTTATTACATCTAAATTCACTACAAACTCAAATAGTTAAAGTGGACAACTGAATTTTAATTTTCCTTAGGAGAAACAAAAATTAGTTGGACTTAAAAAATATATAGGTATATTTCATTGATTATATAAGAATCATAGTACATATATAAATTATAATTTATAAATAATATGGTTAGGATAAATCAATGGTATATTTAATTGGGAATAATTTAAATGGGTGGAATTTTTAATAATGCATCAATTATGAAATTAACTGGATAAAATATATTTTATTTTTTAAGGAAAATATATATCTATCTGAAATACCACATCCTCATAATCATGATATATGGGAAGGTTTTATATCTCTAAAATACAACTTGTAGAAAAACTAGGTTGGATATATTCAATAATTAATTGGTTTAAGAAATTCTATGGGGACATTTCATCTCATTGGGATTAGGTGAGTAACAGAATTTGGGGGAAAAATCAGACCACAGAATAATTATTGAATATATTTTTTTTGGAAAAATATCCCTAGGAATTTTCATGAATCATTTCTTCAAATGGGGGTGTGAATACTAGTTTTAGAACACTATAATTTCATGTGGCAGATCATCTTTCACTTGAATTTTGGTATGAGATAGGTTTAATGGTTATGTATGTAAAAAAACCATTTCATATCTATAGTGATAGCATGACCCTTCAATATTAAGATATTTTGATGTATTCACAAAGGTCTAGTATGATCATCGAACTCTATAGAAGGGATTGACTTGAATGAAGGTTCTAGATGTTTACTAACAAATGTTGTCATGGTTAACTAGTTCACTAGAATCAATATTAAGATTCTATATATTGGATATATATGAATGTGGTACGGTGTTTTGACTAGTAGGATCATTGAGCTTTCTATAAAAGGAGGTAGTGACTAATGGAAAATATGAAAACTATGAATCCCGATCAACAATAGTGCACATTAGAAGTTTATAAATAATAATAGGATTTTAGTTTGTTAATCACTCTATAATGAAATAGAAATTATATATTTTCAATTGAATGAAATATTTTATTCTTATGATAATATAATAATTTATTATTATTTCCTCGATTAACTACTACACAAATTATTGGCTGACACTATTTTCTCTCTCTATTTCTTTTATTCCTTGTAATTTGATTGAACCCTTACTAAGGAATATTCATGACAATTAAGGAATATTTACATATAATTTTTTAATGTTTTATATCTATTTTATGATGTGTAAAATGGTATTTTGTAGAATGTTTTTCTATGAAAAATTATAATTCAATGAGAATATTCTCCATGGGGTTATCACTATGAAATTTTTTTATTTGAAACATTATGAAACATTGGACCTTTGTTTGTAAAATGTGAATAATTTAGTATGCATTCAACTTTCATTGGCCTTGTTTTATTATATGATAGATTTTTTTACTAGGAAACTTTGTAAAACTATTTCATTTAGTGCATGAAACTATAACCAACCTAATTTATATTTTCTTATATTTTCATATATTTTCTAGAATAAATATAGGTTTATTCATCTAGTATTATATTTTGATTCTAAAACATGTGTAAAAATTCTAATAGAATATATTAAAACTTTACCGAGATCATTGACAATAATTATTAATTTTTCCTTTTAAAATATGATATTTGAAATTATATTAAAAAATCATTCGATATATAATTACCAAAAAATTAAAATGGTTTCTTATTATTGGTAATAATTTTAATTTCCATTATTTTATTTATAAATTTCTATCATTATTTTTTTGAACTATTTTCTTTATGATTTTTTTTCCTTTTATTTTTGAAATTTTAAACATTTCATTGTCTGGGATAATATTTATAAAAGTAAATTTAAAATTTTATTTCAATGTATAATAACTTACACTAATAAAATGAAATTATTAATTGGTGATAATTATTTGTAGTTAGAGTAATGCAAGGTGATAAAGTGATGAATATGGGGAAGGGGTTGATTTTTTTTAGAATCATTTAAACAAAAATATTGAAACAATGACATTTTTTTCTATCCATGCTTCAAATGATTAAATATAAAAAAATTGAAAATTATTGAAATTAAATATCATTAGATTTTACATGGTTTTTTTCCAATTTACATTCCTTGGATTTAGTATAATGAAATTATGAAAAATTAAAAATATATATTTTTGATGAATCTCTTCAAGACGATAAGTCTAATAATATAAAATACAAAAAATTTATCTTAATATATAATAAATTCAGAAAACTCTAATGACCAAGCCCTTATATGGTGATTATAAAAGAAATTACATAATGTTTTTATGAAATTTATAGTTTTCTCATTTATATTAAGATTCATTATATTTACAAAAAAATATTGATGGGGTGATAAGACTTTTCCAGAGTTATTAAATCAATTAAAAGATATACTTTTGGGTTATAATGGTCTTTAGGATTCTGATTATAATTTGAAGAAAATATTATGCCTGATGGATATGGGGTATAAGAGGAAAAATTCCAACCGTAATTAATGTGTTATATTTTAGAGGTAATTTTAAGGATAGTAAGAGTGTACTAAATGTGAGGCATAATAGTATATGTGGAAATAAAATTTTCAGTGTGATTTAATGGTAACAAATAATCCAACTAATATAATTTGGTAGCATCTTATAAATATTTATTTAAACATTTTATTATAAAATTCAAATGATAAAAAAGATTATGATTAATTTCAGATAAGTGATCATTTGATGGAAAATTATATAATCCAGTGGATTATCCATAGTGGAAAAAAATTGATCAAAAATTTCCTACCTTTAGAAATGAATTTATAAAATATAAAACATATACTATTCATTGGTAGAATGAATCCATATCAGATCCTTAGTAGAAAATATAGTTCATGGCTAATTTTATTGGTAGTTTATAAGTTATCTCATTTATTTTGAGTTAAGTGAAAATCTTTCATGTTGAGTTAAATGATTTATAAACCAAAACATAATGGAGATGATACTGAAGTTTTATTATCACCAATAATTGGTGGTCTTAAAAAATTTAAGGGGGGAAGGTATTAATTATTAAGATTCTTATAAAATGAATATTTTCAATTACTTGAAATTTAAATGTTTACTACAAATGACTTCGCATCACATCGAAGTTTTTTAGGATAGAGGGTTAAGGGGAATAAAATATGTCCAGTTTTTGAAGAAGGGACATTATATATTCAAATTAAACATAGGATAAAAGTAATATACATGGGTCATATTTTTTGAATATAGATAAATATTATCCTTGATTAAAAAAGGAATTAAATTACTGACAATAACTTGATATTTCTTCTAATATTTTATTAGCTAATAAATATTTTTAGAGGTTGAAAAAAATTTATGTCACAATAGAAAATACACAAAAATATAATAATGACAAAAATATATGGAAAATATGATCAATACTTTTTTAGAATCAAAATTAAAGATATCATGAGTTTTTATATAAAATTTATTTCATACATATTGAGATGAATATATGTGATGGACTGACTAGAGTATAGTTAGTTATTAAAGACAAGACTAATTAAGGGTTGAATTAAATATTGGAATTCCAATCAGTGAGATTAAATTTGGAGTTATCTCCCACTCCTAAAAAATAGTAACATACCTACCTCCATCAAGTCATAAATTATGCATGTAATATAATTTTTTCATTCTAGTTCCTCTTTCTTGACCTGTGTTGGAAAACCCATCTAACATGGCTCTAAACCAGACCACGAAAAGACCTGATGGGCATTCCTAATCCCCATGGGATTATGAGTAGTACCTGAGAATACAAAAAAAATTAAAGGGAATGATTTCCCCAATATTAAAATAGATACATGTCATATATATACTTAGAAATAATACTACAAAATTAATATTCGTTAAAAATAGAGATACAATAGCAATAATACTCCCCAAGGCTGCAAGAGAAAAATCATGGAACGTATCTTAAAAAGAAACTAACAAAAAGGAAATCTAGACTAAAAACTCATAATCCTTGTGACATGTGATCAATATCCCACCATCTCAACAAAATATACTTGTACCCATTGATATAATCCTGAACACCTCAGTATAATGCCTTTCCCTATCCTGAATTTGTTAAAACAAGGTCTACAGCCCCCCCCCCCCCCGAGAGAGTGTTCATGGTGTGAGATAATCAATATTAGTGGGATCACACACATGTGTTTCATACCAAGTCAATATATAATAATTTAAATATTATCAATTTATTCAATTATGGAATGATAAGAAGATACACCGTTTTATATAAAAATCAATGTAAATAGACAAATATTATTCAAAATATTTCAAAAACTAGTTTCTATAGTATAAAAGGAAAACTTCCATAATGAATTTACATTTATAAAATCATGTTGCGTATCATATCAATGAAAAGATAAAATAAATCAAATAATAATGGTAATCACCCCTAGTATAATAACATTTAGGCTATATAGGTAACTCGTACCTCAATCTCAAAAAATTACAAGTGCGTACTCATGTCCTTAGAGAAAATACACCCAGGAACAAGGGATAGAGGAATAGCCCGTATTTTGACCAACCATATAATGCCAATAAAGTTCCTAAATCCATTGTATATATGATCTAGCAATGGATGAGCACCCTAGAAAGGGAACCCCCTTAAAATTCAAATGTATAAGGACCAATATTAAACCATCCACTTAGGTACCCAGAGATCCAATGAGTTTAATATATCAAAACAATTTAAAAGGTATTATCTAATTTTTAAAAAAATCCAAATAACCATTTTTAATCTAAAAAATGATTAGAAAATAAATTTCATAGTACATTTAGAAATTATTTTAAAAACATCATTATTTTACCATAATTGTAAAAATCCATATTTTCTCAATAAACCTTTTCATAAACACAAATTAAGCTAATAAAGGATCATGAAAATTTATTTATAATAACACTTATAAAATAAATAAAATCAAAAGTTCATAGAATAAAGGCTATTGAAAGAACCACCAACCCAAAACAATGGTCACACAAAAACCATGAAGGGATCCAAAAACCAAAAGGATATGAAAAGGAGAGAAATTAATGGATGCCCAATATTTTATTCTCAGATCTTAGAATCAAACATCCATAAGAAATTGGATGGAGAAAATCATATATCAATACAATAATAAATGGTAACATGTTCCACTTCAAAACTGACAAGGGGACCATTATCTGAAAGATAATCACTTTGGGGATCTAGAAAATATTTCAGATGACTCGTGACATAATCAATATATCGTAGAAAAGTTGTTGAAAACCACTTCCAATACCAGGATAATTGGATGATACAAGAAATATACGGTCAAAATTAACATAACAGAAGCCACCAACCATCCAGACATCAAACTTCCAAGAGGAGTTCAATTGGAGACTAATCACACAAATACTCCTAATGTATACCTAGGGTTTAGGGAAGAGAGGAATAAGGTTAATGAGAAAGGATTCGAGTGATTATAAAATTTAACTTTCTGGAATTGACACCATTCATGGTGTAAATTTTGGATTCACATCACAAACCACCGGGAAGGATGATACAATAATTTTTTTCACCATTTTATAAAATCACCAAATCCAAGTTCAGAATATGAAAAATATATCACCTACTGAATAGTTTTCACAATATTAACTAGAACCGTGGATTCATCGAAGAATTCATTCACATTTTGAATATATATTTCATGGATTGAACCATATCCTATACCTAAAATTCATCACAAGTCCATTATGAAAACCCTCAAACCAATTATA
Source organism: Viscum album (assembly GCA_963277665.1). Lineage (NCBI taxonomy): Eukaryota > Viridiplantae > Streptophyta > Magnoliopsida > Santalales > Viscaceae > Viscum > Viscum album. Next base: position 685,384,251 of record OY728137.1, on the reverse strand, counting down.
ATGCCACTCAAATAAGTAAAATGGGGTCTTAAAGATAAATAGAGTGTAACCTATCCAAGATTTAATATTTATTTCCATAATATGACTTTTTCCCCATAAAATCACAAGAAAGTGGAATATTTTAAAAAAAATTGTGGCCACTGCTTCCTCACCAAATATTTATACTCCAAATTCTCTGTAAAATATGATTTGTGCCTCTATAACCCTTTGGCCAACAGAATAGGCTTCCCATTAAAAATTTGTTATGAGAAATAGTGATATCCATTGGTTTTTCCAATATGGAATGATCTATCCTAAATCAATATCCTACCAAATAAGAATTCATGAAGGATTAGGATAGTACTTCGTCAGATGAAATATAAGTTATGAATACCCAACAACTGATCCATAAATTCCAACTGATATATAACATATCCACCCTAATTAGTAATCTAATATTGTCAAACATATCTTGGAGACATATTTCCCTATTTCCCAAGATGATAGATATCCAATCAAGGAAAAACATTAAAGAAGACCCAATCACAAATAGAAATCTTTAATAGGTTATGTAAATTGTTCACAAATGATTTATAATGAGTATGATTTATAATAGATTATTTAATTATATATTCAGTCATCATCAATATCTCTTGAATGAGATTTGATACCATAAGAGAGGCCTCACTCACCACTAACAAAAAAAGTGGAGTCCCACATTGATGACCATCCAAAACATCAAAATGATCCATTCTGAATGATTTATGATAATAATTAATATATGAAAACTCAACTATTACTAGATTGATATCCCAAGATCCTACCAAATACATGATACAAAAATAAATCATATCCACAATGATATGAATATTTCTCTTCGTATGGTGATCCATTTGTGGATGATATGATGTAGTCTGTCTAATTTGATTTGTCATCACCTATTGGTGACTAATACATAATTTGTAGGTAATATGGGTATCCCTATTAGAGATAATGGAAAAGTGGACCCGAAGAAACCTTAAAATATTTTTTATATATCTTACCTAGATCTTTATCCATTATGGTCCCCTAATTAAAATCAAATGAGATGATTTCATTAAATAGTTAATTACTACCCAGATAATAACCTTCACTCGAAGATTCTATTGTAATAAAATAATAAATTCCATATACATATCATCCCATTTTCTAAATATAACTATAATACACTGAAGTAGCCTATAATGATTCAATTACTCTTCTTTTGTCTACTAGAAGGTGTAACCGTGGGACACCTAGTCTATAATGTCATATTTCATACCGGGACAATAGAAACACTACATCATATTATAATACATATTTTTACTAGTAGGGTGAATTACCCATGTAATATTATGGTAGTCATGAAACACTATGTTTATGAGGGATAATGGGACAAAAAATTATTTCTTGATGAAAATAATCCTATCAAAAGGGAGAGAAAAAATATAAACAAATTGAAAACCTTATAAGAATTCTCAAATTCCTAGGAACTTTTCATCCTACCACTTATCCTATAAAATATAATCAATTATAGATGAATAAAATTGAACACTGTTCAGAGCCATACCTATATAATCCTCATGTGAAACCATAAGGAACTTAGTGAAAATCCACTTATGGTTCCACTCCACCTTCGATTCCAAGGAAGCCTATGGTGGATCTTTCCTATCGAGATAAACAAGGAAAAAATTCTATATCCTTATGGGGATGTTTATATAGAAGTCATACTATAAGGCCCCAGCCTTAAACCTTACTTAATACTGAATTAAATGACTAATTCAAATTGAGGATCTTTTCAGGTTTAGAGTTTTAGATAATTATGACAAGACTATTACATCTCAAAAGATTACAAAGTAGAAACTTCTACTAAGTTTCCATAAAATAAAAACTCTTAAAAAGAAACATGTCTTGTTCCATGTTTTAGGTACCATGACATTCCCTTGATCCCATCCTTGACCCTATTACACGTTAAGTCCTATGAAAAACATTTCAAAAACTTGGGATGAGCATAAAATGCTCAGTAAGGGATACACAAAGAATGAAAACTGATAGTTTTTCAAAACAACAAGTAAACCATGTATACTTTATCAAAGTAATACCTTTCCCCTTTTCGAAATAGTAAAAAAACTCTTAAATGAATAAAAGATCATTACTTACCCTTTTGTAACCAAAAGATTACCATAAAACCCATATAAAGAACACATAACATAAAAAGGTAACTTGGGACATAAACATACTTAAATGGAATAACCATACGGTCGACTTCCACACATACTTAATGGAATAGCCATATGGCCGACTTCCACACATACTTAATGGAATAGCCATACGGCCGGCTTCCATATCCAATGCATTGGAGGTTATAACGTAACCACCCGTCCTGGTATTCACGGCACTTCCCTTCATAATGTCCGAGTACCATTATAAAATCATAATACATTAAACAAATATAATGGAAAGAAAACATTTCCACATTTCGATCACAATATATCACTTAAATATATCGACATAACAAATCCTTTATAAAAACCATTTTCAATACCAACATACATAAAAGAGTATATGGTATTTATTTCATTTTTAAAAAACATTATAGCTTGTTGAGGAAGCCAAAGACCAAATAATACTCGCGGCGGCGGAAAAGGTCGTTGTCACCGCGTACATTAAAAGAAACATTCCTTTTTTTCATTTAGTAAAACGCTTCATTTAAAAAAGATTCCTTTTGAATAAAATTAACATTCAAAGGGTTTTATACACCGTATAAAATAAATTTGTGTGTAAAACCAAATATGCCTCAATGAAAGGAGATTGAGATGAAGTCCCTTACAAAGTCGGTATCCTTAGATTAAGGATAAATCAATTACATGATTATGTGTGAAAAATACGAATACACAAAATATAAGTGGATATTATGTGTAAAACAATCAGAGGTCATTCACACATAATCATGGAAAAAAAACCAATGACATAGATATTTAACACAATGAAATGAGATTGAGTTATGATTTCTGATACAAGTCTGTCTAAATGACATAAGAATTTGTCAATGAGATGATTATGTGTAGAAATAGTATATCCACACAAAGGATTGTGGAAACTAAAACATAGAGATTCCACACATAATCTTGGAATAATTAAATCAAGATTTAGAGGTTTAACCCAAGGAATTGAAAGTGGGTTAAGAAGTTCCCTTACAGAAATTCGACAGCCTAACAGTGTCACTTCAAAACTCATAAAATGAGTTGATGAGAGATAAAAAGGGTATCTCATCACTTGGACATAAAATTTACATTAATAAGGATATAGAAGAACATATCCCAACATAATAGTATTTTAATTAAAAGACATAACAAAAGAAGTCTTTTAAAAAGAGGAGGGTGAAAGGTTCCCTTACTGACTTGGGTAACTTTCGAAACGTACACCCCATTGAAGAATGTTCATACAATGAATATATAAGTATCCATAAATGAAATTATATTAAAAAATAGTATAATAATGGGAAATACATACACCACTCAAAGGAAATGGTGGAAAATGTAGCATAAATCTCACGGGAATAAAAGTGAGATGAAAAATCTCTTACGAAAACTTGACAGCCTAACGACGCCACTTAAAACATCCAAAAATGGATTGATGAGATCAAATAGAGTATCTCATCATATTAAAACAAACTATACAGCAATATGAATATAAAATAACATCCCCTATCATAACAAAGAGGAGCTTAAAAGAACTGACATAAATGAGAGTACTTAAAAAAAGAGAGGTTAGATCTCTTACGAAAATTCGGCAGCCTAATGGCGCCACTCAAAACATCCAAAATGGATTGATGAGAGAAAATAGGGTATCTCACCATATGAACATAAAAATTAAAGTAGGAGTAATATAAAATAAAATCCCAATCATAATAAATATGATCTTAAAAGTAATTACATAAAAGAGTGTACTTAAAAAGAAAGAGAGGAGTAGGATCCCTTACCTCGTGTCCGACATGACTCGATCGTTCTATAATCTCTTGAATAATAAAATTTGGTCAATTTATAATTGATTAAGGAACTCCTTGAAATTTTATTATTCAGTTCATATCACATATTATAATGTTATAATAATTGGTTAATAAAGTGAGTTCATATCAGACATTTTTGTCAATGTTTAGTACATGAGTAAAAATTGAACTTGTTGGAAAAGAATTTTCCTTGTAGTTATAGGTAAATCATCTCCAGAATAGAATTTATGTTTCAAATATCATATATATCCAGTATATATTCATTTTATACTATTCCATATCATTTGGAGATAAAAAATTAAAAGCACCGTTCATGGAGACGGTAGGCCCTACGTACGCATGAACGCTACTTTCATTTTTCTGCCATATTAATGGAATTCAAACAAAATGAGAGATATATATATTATAATTCCAGAATGATACCCATAATTTAGATGTAATATATTACATATATATACATTATATATATGTACTTATAATAGAACATAACATTTGGAGATAAGAAATGAAATGTACCGTTCATGGAGATGGTAAGCCGTATGTACGCATGAACGCTACTTTCATGTCTTTTTTTTTGTATTAAATGGAATCAAATAATAATGATATAAAGGTATATTATAATTATAGTAGTATAACATATGTAATACCATTAATTTCATCCTTTGTACATCCCACATATGGCATTAATGAATCAAATCACTTTGAGGGGGCGGTAGTCCGCACTTCCTAAAATGAAGATATCGCGTTTAACCATAATGGAAACCATAAACGTATGCCATAAATGAAAAATACAGAAGCTTATGGAAAACATAAACATGTTATATATCATATATAAATATAGTGACATCTTAATTTCCACCTTTAAAGGTGTTAAATTAATATTGAACAATTATCGTTTCGTGAGGCAGTAATTCGCCATCCACAGAAACAATATGTTCTTTAACCATTAGACGAAGGTGTGTGTAAGTGTAGCTAGAATCCTTCACATAGAAACATCCTAGTATATTGAGGATACTTTTTTTGTTACAAAAGAAAATAATACAAAGAGTTTAGGGGGTTGGATAAGCAAAATAAAACAAAAGAACACAAGGGAAGACATTACCTTTAAATCGGGTAACTTCCTTCGATTTGAGATCAAAGGCTTCCTTGGAAAGGATTCTGCCCAAAGTGACGCTTCAATGATGAAGATAGGGATGTGGAGAGATGAAATGGGCAGGGTTTGGATGAGACAAAGACATGAGAGGTGTGTGTAAGGTGGTAGAGTTGGGGGCCTTTTATAAGAGGAGAGGAGGGGCACATTTGGAAAGTTACAAAATGTTACATTATTTTAAAATGATTTTCGGATTTTAAAGGTCCCAAATTAATGTATTTAGAGGATATGGTGATAAGGTTTCTAAATCCACTCATCCAATAGGTTTGTGATAGGGTTAGGTCTTAGATTTTACATTATCTTTTCATTTTATTTAAATCGTTAATTAATGAGGTAATTGTTTCATCATCATAGTGTCATAAATAATTTAATTTATTTAGTGTCTAAAAATTATAAAAAAATATCATGATGTAGGAAATATTTTTAGCTTTTCTAATGAATATTTATAGTCAAAAATATTACTTGTATAACCCAATATAAATTTTTTTTAGTAAAATAACACCTGTTTGTGACATTTTAATTTTAACATTAAATAAAAAGGTATTAATGTCATTTTCCAACCAAAGTGGCTCCATGGGGTCCCCAAGTAGACCCATGGATTTTCATGGTCGGCCATGACACATAAAATGAGGGTAGGACATGGTTATAGGTCATTTTATATTATTAAAACATTATTTTTACCTTAAATTACACTAATTACCTCTAATCGCGATTAATAAACTTAAAAGTTACTATTCACCAAAAAATTATTTTAATCCCATTGAACCACATTTTACTTCTTAATGAAAACCATGTATGTTGGATTTTTGAAATTCAAATCATATAATTGGTAAAGTTTTCTTTAAACGAAAAATCAGTTTCTTTAACTACCACTTAGTGGTTTCACTATTCATCAAAAATTTAAGTTTTTCAGAAAATTACCAAAAATTCACCCTAGGATATATTTGATATTCCGAATTCAAAAATGCTGCCAATTTTACAAAATTCAAAACATATAAGTTACATTAATTAATTTAATAATTAATTTCCTTTGTCAGAGCAAATAGCGTGTTTTTATGAAATAATAAGTATCAAAAGATTGACAGTAGTTTAAGTCCAATTTCAAGATTAAATTAATTCCAACGACCACTATTGGATTAAATGGTAAAAATATATTATAATTTTACTTTAAAAACAATTCAAAATAAAATCTAATCATATAAATAAATTAGATTAAAAAGAGGATTTGAATTAAAATATAACATTTTTCACTATTCATTAAAAAATAAACTTTATCGGAAAGATACCAAAAATTTACACAAAGTAAATTTTGACTTCCTGATTCTAAAGAAGAATATTATTTTGTCAAACATAACACATAAAATTGTCAAAAAGTGGATTTAAAAGAGGTTCGCTATCAAAAGGCGGTTAATCGAGCTTTTAAAGAATATTAGAATGTTTACGCTTAAAATGGATTCATTCACATTTTTAATCCTCTAACATTTATTATAAAGATTAAAAAAAAAATTGACAAACATATATAATTATTTTGTAGTTAGTTCTGTTCATTCTCGCCATTATAATGGTTAGGCATTAACTACAATTTAAAATAATATTATTTTATTATTAGAGTGCAACGTAAGATTTCAAAGGAACTCGTTGTTGTGTATTGGGTACGAGCATAGCGTTCACTTTAAATTAATATTGACATTTTATTCACAAATAGGGATAAATATAAAAAAGTCATATTCTTTATTTACCTGGGGTGTTACATTCTTTCCCCCTTTTGTGAATTGCGTCCTCACAATTTCAAAATTGGGCTCGGAAACAACCTTGAAAGTCCCACATCGGAACAAGAGTCGGTAAAACAATCACTTTAAAAGAATGGGAGAGAAGTACAAATGTCACCCGAGTTAACCCATACTAGGATTCCACGTATGCAAATATGGATATGGAAGAGAAAACAAAGGGTCATGTTCTGATGGAGAGTGATAGTAAACATGTCTAGGAGAAAGTTAACCACAAAAAAATCACAAACTTGTGATGGGTTAAACGGTATTTGATTCCCCAATAGGAAAAGTTAACAAACAACATTTTTGTTTTATGTTACTCTTCATTGAGGAATTTATTTTTTGAGCTTAACTAAATCATAATGAAAAATACTTACTTGTCACGTAGACTTTCATCTTTTACTATATTCTTTAATCAAATTCATATTTTCTCCAAAAGATGAGTTTTTAGGAAGACTTGTTCGCATTAAGAGTACTATAATCTACTTCCTGAGAATCACCTAATCCACAAAACAGAACTATATATTTCCCATGTCTTTAGGCAAATTACAAAACCAAAATTGTTAGTATAAGATCAGATAACCCACAAAAGTATAATCCTTTATAAAAAGAAATTCCATTCTTAATCTCCAAAATTTGTCCAAAAAAACCCAAAGTTCAATGAAGACCATTCGATAAACAATTGTCCCTAAAATTCTTCAATGTAAACAAAACTAAGATTGAAACCCAAATATTTGAAGGATTTAATCACATAGTCTTCCAAGGTAAAAATTAACTTTTATCTCCAAATAACATCAGTTTCTCTTAAATTATCATATTGAAAAGTAATTAACCTAATCACATATCCTCCATGATAGGTTAATAATTTCCATAGATAACCCAAAATAAACTTACTTTTGATTCCTAAAATCATCTAACTAAAAAGTATTAGTCAAACTAACTAGGGAATTCACGTAGTCCAGTGGTATGCGATAAATACCAGTCGCACTTTGGTTGTGGGTTTGATTCCCGCAGCTTTGACCGACGCGACGGGTTGTCACACGGTCTGCATATTGTCCTTTTTCCAAAACTATAAAATTATTAAATCATTCCCCAAAATGAGATAAAATCTTCAAAAAAATAATCATAACATATTTTAACCTCAATTTTATCTCATGCCTTTCATTTTCCATCATAATATATAACAACCCATAATTACCTCAAAAGTAAGGATCATATAAACCCTAATATTGACCTTTATAATTATTACCGGAACGTACACATTGATTGGTCATCTCGTACATGATGCATTACAGAACATACCAAGGTACAAGTGGTTGATCATAACTCCTTGATATTGGGATTAGAATAACCACGAGTTTCCTCATTGAATCCCCCATTTCATCCAGTCTCTTAATCAGAGAACCACCACAGTTTCTTCAAACCTATTGTCACTTTGGTGCCTGCTAGATCCATCCATTCACTAAAAACAGAAATGTCAGTGTGAGTATATCAACAAAACCATAATGTACTATTGTGGAAGATAAACACTAAGATATACTTACTCATTCACTTTATCTAAAACATGGACTCTTTCTGAAATTCTAACCATTATGGTAATTTCACATATGCTCAAAGGATACCCTAACCTCTAAAGTTATCTAAACCGACCTTTGATACCAACTATAAGGCCCCAGCCTTAAACCTTACTTAACATTTAATTAAATGAATAATTCACATTGAGGATCTTTTCAGGTTTACACTTTTAGAGAATTATGACCTGACTATTACATCTCAAAAGGTTACAAAGTAGAAACTACTACTAAGTTCCCATAAAATAAAAACTCTTAAAAAGAAACATGTCGTGTTCCAAGTTTTAGGTAGCATGACTTTCCCTTGATCTCATCCTTGACCCTATTACGCGTTAAGTCCTATGAAAAACATTTCAAAAACTTGGGATGAGCATAAAATGCTCAGTAAGGGATACACAAAGAATGAAAACTGTAAGTTTTCCAAAACAATGAGTAAACCATGTATACTTTATCAAAGTAATACCTTTCACCTTTTTGAAGTAGTAAAAAAACTCTTCAATGAATAAAATATCATTACTTACCATTTTGTAACCAAAATATTACCATAAAACCCATATAAAGAACACATAACATAAAAAGCTAACATGGGACATAAACATACTTAAATGGAATAACCATACGGTAAACTTCCACACATAATTAATGGAATAGCCATACGGCAGACTTCCACACATACTTAATGGAATATCCATACGGCCGACTTCCATACCCAATGCATTGGAGGTTATAACGTAACCACCCGTCCTCGTATTCACGGAACCACCCGTCATAATGTCCAAGTACCATTATAATATCATAAGACATTAACAAAATATAATGGAAATAAAACATTTCCACATTTCGATCACAATATATCACTTAAATATATCGACATAACAAATCCCTTATAAATACCATTTTCAATACCAACATACATAAAAGTGTATATGGTATTTATTTCATTTTTATGAAACATTAGAGCTTATTGAGGAAGCCAAAGACCAAATAATACTCGCAGCGGCGAAAAAGGTCGTTGTCACCGCGTACGTTAAAAGAAACATTCCTTTTTGACGTTTAGTAAAACGCTTCGTGTAAAAAGATTCCATTTGAATAAAATTAAAAGTCAAATGGGTTTATAAACCTTATAAAAGAAAGTTGTGTGTAAAACCAAATATGCCTCAATGAAAGGAGATTGAGATGAAGTCCCTTACAAAGTGGGTATCCTTAGATTAAGGATAAATCAATTACATGATTATGTGTGACAAATACGAATACACAAAATATAAGTGGATAATAAGTGTAAAACAATCAGAGGTCATTCACACATAATCATGGAAAAACAAAACCAATGACATAGATATTTAACTCAATGAAATGAGATTGAGTTATGATTTCTGATACAAGTCTTTCTAAATGACATAAGAATTTGTCAATGAGATGATTATGTGTAGAAATAGTATATCCACACAAAGGATTGTAGAAACTACAACATAGAGATTCCACACATAATCTTGGCATAATAAAATCAAGAATTAGAGGTTTAACCCAAAGAATTTAAAGTGAGTTAAGAAGTTCCCTTAGAGAAATTCGACAGCCTAACTACGTCACTTCAAAACTCATAAAATGAGTTGATGAGAGATAAAAAGGGTATCTCATAACCTGGACATAAAATTTACATTGATAAGGATATAGAAGACCATATCCCAACATAATAGTATTTTAATTAAAAGAAATAACAAAAGATGTCTTTTAAAAAGAGGAGGGTGAAAGGTTCCCTTACCGACTTGGGTAACTTTCGAAACGTACACCCCATTGAAGAAGGGTCATACAATGAATATATAAGCACCCATAAATAAAATTATATTACAAAAACAGTATAATAATGGTATGTACATACACCACTCTAAGGAAATGGTGGCAAATGTATCATAAATCTCACGGGAATAAAAGTGAGATGAAAAATCCCTTACAAAAACTCGGCAGCCTAACGGCGCCACTTTAAACATCCAAAAATAGATTGATGAGATAAAATAGAGTATCTCATCATATTAAAATAAAATGTACTGCATGAAGAATATAAAATAACATCCCCCATCATAACAAATAGGAGCTTAAAGGAAGTGACATAAATGAGAGTACTTAAAAAAGAGAGGGGTTAGATCTCTTACTAAAATTCGGCAGCCTACCGGCGACACTCAAAACATCCAAAATGGATTGATGAGAGAAAATAGGGTCTCTCTCCATATGAACATAAAATGTACAGTAGGAGTAATATAAAAGAACATCCCAATCATAATAAATATGATCTTAAAAGGAATGACATAAAAGAATGTACTTAAAAAGAAAGAGAGGAGTAGGATCCCTTACCTCGTGTCCAACATGACTCGATCGATCTTTAATATACTGAATAATAAAATTTGGTCAATTTATAATTACATAAGGACCTCCTTGAAATATTATTATTCAGTTCATATCACATATTATAATGTTATAATAATTGGTTAACAAAGTGAGTTCATATCAGATGTTTTTGTCGATGTTCAGTACATGAGTAAAAATTAAACTTGTTGGAAAAGAATTCTCCTTGTACTTATAGGTACATCATCTCCAGAATAGTACTTATGTTTTAAATATCATATATATCCTGTATATATTCATTTTATACTATTCCATAGCATTTGGAGATAAAAAATTAAAAGCACCGTTCATGGAGATGGTAGGCCGTACGTACGCATGAAGGCTACTTTCATTTTTTTCCATATTAATGGAATTCAAACAAAATGAGAGATATATATATTATAATTCCAGAATGATACCCATCATTTAGATGTAATATATTAAATATATATCCATTATATATATGTACTTATAATAGAACATAACATTTGGAGATAAGAAATGAAATGTACCGTTCATGGAGACGGTAAGCCGTACGTACGCATGAACGCTACTTTCATTTTTTTTGTATTCAATGGAATGAAATAATAAAGATATAAAGGTATATTATAATTCCAGTAGTATAACATATGTAATACCATTAATTCCATCCTTTATAGGTCCCACATATGGCATTAACGAATCAAATCATTTTGAGGGGGCGGTAGTCCGCACTTCCTAAAATGAAGATATCGCGTTTAACCATAATGGAACCCATAAAGGTATGCCATAAATGAAAAATAAAGAAGCTTAATGAAAAAATAAACATATCATATATCATATATAAATATAGTGACATGTTAATGGCCACATTTGAAGGTGTTAAAAGAATATTGAACAATCATCGTTTCGTGAGGCAGTAATTCACCATCCACAGAAACAGTATGTTCTTTAACCATTAGACGAAGGTGTGTGTAAGTGTATCTCGAATAGTTCACATAAAAACATACTAGTATATTGAGGATACTGTTTTTGTTAAAAAAAAGAATAAAAAGAGTTTATGGGGTTTGATAATCAAAATAAAACAAAAGAACACAAGGGAAGACATTACCTTTAAATCAGGTAACTTCCTTCGATTTGAGCTCAAAGGCTTCATTGGAAAGGATTATGCCCAAAGTGAGGCTTCAATGATGAAGATATGGATGTGGAGAGATGAAATGGGGAGGGTTTGGCCGAGCCAAAGGCCTGAGAGGTGTGTGTAAGGTGGTAGAGGTGGGGGCCTTTTATAAGAGGAGAGGAGGGGCACACTTGGAAAGTTACAAAATGTTGCATTATTTTCAAATGATTTTCGGATTTTAAAGGTCCCAAATTGATTTATTTAGAGGATAAGGTGATAAGGTTTCTAAATACTCCCATAAAATAGGTTTGTGACATGTTTAGGTCTTAGATTTTACATTATCTTTTCATTTTATTTAAATCGTTAAATAATGAGGTGATCGCTGCATCATCATGGTGTCGTAAATAATTTAATTTATATATTGTCTAAAATTTATAAAAAAAATATCATGATGTAGGAAATCCTTTTAGATTTTCTAATTAATATTTATTGTCAAAAATATGTCTTTCATAACCCCATATAAAAATTGTTTTAGTAAAATAACACATGTTTGTGACATTTTTATTTTAACATTAAATAAAAAGGTATTAATGTCATTTTCCAACCAAAGTGGCTCTATGGGGTCCCCAAGCTGACCCATTGATTGTATTGGTCGGCCATGACACATAAAATGAGGGTAGGACATGTGTATAGGTCATTTTATATTATTAAAACAATATTTTTACCTTAAATTACACTAATTACCTCTAGTCGCGATTAATAAACTTAAAAGTTACTATTCACCAAAAAATTATTTTATTCCCATTAAACCACATTTTACTTATTAATGACATCCATGTATGTAGGATTTTTGAAATTCAAATCAAAGAAGTTGTAAATTTTATTTTAAATGAAAAATCAGTTTCTTTAACTACCACTTAGTGGTTTCACTATTCATCAAAAATTGAAGTTTTTCAGAAAATTACCAAAAAATCACCCTAGGTTATATTTGATATTCCGAATTCAAAAATGATGTCTATTTTACAAAATTAAAAACATATAAGTTACGTTAATTAATTTAATAATTAATTCCCGCTGTCAGATCAAATAGCGTGTTTTTATGAAACAATAAGTATCAAAAGATTGACACTAGTTTAAGTCCAATTTCAAGATGAAATTAATTTCAAAGACCACTATTGGATTAAATGGTAAAAATATATTATAATTTTACTTTAAAAACACTTCAAAATATAATCTAATCATATAAATAAATTAGATTAAAAAGTGTTTTTAATTAAAATATAACATTTTTCACTATTCATTAAAAAATAAACTTTATCATAAAGATACCAAAAATTTACACAAAGTAAATTTTGACGTCCTGATTCTAAAGAAGGATATTATTTTGTCAAACATAACACATAAAATTTTCAAAAAGTGGATTTATAAGAGGTTCGCCATCAAAAGGCGGTTAATCGACCTTTTAATGAATATTAGAATGTTTACGCTTAAAAATGGATTCATTCACATTTTTAATCCTCTAACATTTATTGTAAAGAGTAAAAAAATATTTGACAAACATATATAATAATTTTGTAGTTAGTTCTGTTCATTCTCGCCATTACAACGGTTAGGCGTTAACTACCATTTAAAATAATAATATTTTATTATTAGAGTGCAACGTATGATTTCAAAGGAACTCATTGTTGTGTATTGGGTAAGCCATCAAGCATAGAGTTCCCATTAAATTAATATTGAATTTTTATTCACAAATAGGGATAAATATAAAAATGTCTTATTCTTTATTTACCTGGGGTGTTACACATACATTATAGGAAATTAAACATATAACCACTCCATTATATTGAGGTCATTTTGAAATAATATTTAACTCATACTCTTATGATTAGAAAATACAGTGAACCTCTCCCCAAAAATATAGTTTCACATACACTTAAGAACATTCATAACAGTGGCCACCGCCTAATCATGAATTGGAATAATTCTTTTCATGTTTGTGAATATTAAGATACTCATACGCCACCACATGATCATTCTTCATAAGCACATTCCCGATTCCCACATCATAAGCATCACAATATAACATGTACACCATACCAAGACCAGTAAAGATCAAAATAGGATCTGATGTCAGAATACATTTTAATTCCTCAAAAGATTCCTAACACTTAGCATACAAATTGATTTCCACCCCTTTATTGGTAAGAGCATTAAATGGTGATACTAACCTTTAACAATCATTAAAAACCCACCAAATCTATCTAGCCAGACCTAGGAAACTCCATATCTCAAAGAAGATATCTAGTTCCACCCAATACAAGAAAACCATCACCTTCTAAAGATCAACTCAAAGTCCTCATTATGAACAATTTTCCCAACGAACCTTACTTCTTAGATCTAGAAAATAAATTTCTACAGATTCCCTTATAGGTGTTGAATCCTCATGATATCCAAAAACTAATTTAGATTCCTATCATGAATATGATAAAATCATGAATAAACCATTATATATTTAAAAAATACTTCGAAAAAGGTGTCAAGATACTAATTGAATATATGATTTATCATGCCCATTAACACCATAGGAGTGTATGGACAAAAGGTATTACAATAAATTCATAATGTCCATACCTTCTCTTGAAGGTGGAATTTTGGATTTCTTATTACTGAATAATAATATGGTTATATATTGACTGAAGAACAATCTTGTAAAACAAATGTTCCCCAATTAACTGATCGAATATATCGTTAATATTGTTTAAAGGGTATTTATTCTTAATATCCACTTAGAGAAACGTTTATTAGTCTATACATAGATTCAAAATACCATTTTCCTTCCTGGAAAATTGAATAGGGGACACCCACTATGAAAAACTGGGACATATAAATCCCATATCAAGTGGATCATCCAACTGAACCTTGAGTTCCTTGAAACCAATAGGTTTCATATGATAAGAGGGTATATAAATTGTATGTGTTCCAGATAAATGATCTATTGGGAAATCTATCTCCATCTATGGAGGATAACTAGTGATGTCATCTTGGAAAAACATAGGGTAATAATGAACAACCATGGAATAATATGTTAGAGGGGAATCATTATTGGGATCGACTAAAACAATAGGCAACAGCCTCATGAGCACTGAAAAAATGGTCCCCCATGACCCATCCTTAGATCCCACTCTCCATGAAAAAATTGTAGCTCCCATAAGAAGTAGAGAATGATACATTCTAATGATAATAATCAATATCATCTTTCTGAGTGACTAACTAATCTATCCAAATGATGATGTACAAATGATCAAAATCGAGAATCGTGAAATTCTTGAACAACATCATAACATTTAATAAAAGAATACAAATGGACAATGAAACCACTATTATTTCCCCTTTTGAAGAGGCATCACCAACTCCATAACAAAGGACGTGATCTATTTTAATTTTTTTAACACATCAACCAAATGTGAATATATTAAAGAGTATGAGTAACCTATATCAAATAGATAATTTTATGTAGAATATGTAATATAGATGGTACCTATCCCAATAACCAGGACCAAAAAAACCTTTTTCAAAAAATCTTATACTATGTTATGGTTATTCCATCATAAGATAAGTTCCTAGATACCTATGGACCTTCATTATTCTTACTATGCCATTATAACCTTTAATGATAATGGTCACCTACCATAGTGGGGCATAAACATAGCCTAGATGAACCTATAAAGATGGCATCATAAACCAACAACACTTAATATTATAATGGGTGTAGGATAATAATGTTGGGTGTTCCTAACCTTGACACACTTATAGAAAGTCAAGGGCACACAGTTGGCTGCTATTGAGAGTGTAAGGAGGCCCACTCCTGAGACCACAACCATCTCCCTTGCAATTATTATTCCAATTTATCTGCATTCCCGTTCTTCCACTAAAATTATCAACTGGTGAATGATAAGGTCTAGATAATCTATTAATGTAAGACATATCTAATTATTCCATCATAAAATTTTTGTCTACCTCCATATCGGTGGAACACATTATCATATATACATGAAATCACATGATTTTTTGCAATGATTTTTGATATTTCTGAGATTTTTTCTGATCATTCATCACCAACTATAGGAAAAAAATGAACCTTATTCTCCAAGTCAATTGTTTACTCTGAAAGAAAATGATTTTTCTATTACAAGGAGTGGAAATCCAGAGGCTTAACTATTATTATATACTCTATATTGGAAAACTGAAATAAAAATTTCTTTAACACCTTCTATTATAATCTCACATGTTAGTTTTTTTAAATTATAGGATCCACCACCACTTTATAGGATCCTAAAAATTGAACATATATCATTTCATTTTAATATAATCAGGTGTCTCTAGGATGTTCAATAGTAGATCTATCTTATCTAGATATTCCATTGATACATGGGGTTCATTTTCACCCTCATACGACAAGGGATTATTTTTTAGGAACTCTCACACTCTTTCTTTAACCCCTCTATCTCCTTGTTGAACCTAAAAAACATTATTTTGAACCCGTAGTAAATTTTTGTCTATAACATGGATTTTCTATAGGATATATTTTTAATTATTCTGATCTAGAGGGAGATTTCATTTATTATCATCACCCACAGAACCTTCTCGAGAAACATGTTGAATACATCTTTCAGGAATTTTTATATATTACAAAATATAAAAAAATTATATAACAATTAAACATGCTCTGTTTAAAACATAATTATATAAAAATTGAGATCAAGATAAATAACCAATATAAGAGACACTCATCCCAACATCCCTTGGTGATTTAATTATCCCCCACATCATGATATGGCTAAGAAATAACCATAACCTAACCCTTAAGTCATGATAATCCTAGATCATATCTTTTAATTTCACAAGACTAATGATAACCATCTTATGATACAAAATTGTTAGGACCCGACTTGGAAAACCCATCCAACATAGCTTTGAACCAGGACAAGGCATGACCCTAAGTGTGTTATGTACCACAATGGGATATGGAATAACATCTAGGTATCAAACAATAACCATAAGGAACAATTTACCCATCCTAAAACACGATATAAGGAACATATATATGTAAAAAGAAAATATTAAAAGAAATATTCCATAAAAAATAGAAACAATAGTATCAATGCAACCCAATATGGGAATACAAAAACTATGTTACATGTCTTAAGAATACCAAAAAAGGACACAGAAACGTAAAAAAAATCTACATTTCAAATGTAAGAAAATTCACACCATATTACCACAAGATACACAACCTTAATGACATAAACCATTCCACCTTACTACGTCATCATTCCCTTTCATGAAACAAATAAAAAAAGGTCTACACACCCATGAGAGAGATTATATGTGTGAGATAAATAGTAAAGGCAGGATCCCACCTCGGTGGTATTTAACATGTTTCTATATAATAATACCAATATATACAATTTGTAAAAAACAAATCATGATATGAAGTTACACATCATTATATCAAAAGAATGGTATACATTTCCCTATTTTCTAATTATTCTACAAACTATGTGACACAATTCCAAAGAATAATTTCTATAAAATATTTACATTTATCAATTTATGTAGCATACTACATAAAAAATAGTAAAATTTCAAATGAACAACTGTAATCACCACAAGGATAATAAATTTTTCTATCTTGGTCACTCATACCACAATCACAAACAACGACCAATGTGTACTCAAGTATATAGTGAAAATGAATCCATGAACTATTGATAGAGGAATAAACCACAAATTGAACCCGTATTATGTGAATCATGTTGCTATAGAAAATATTTATAATATCATAGAATAAAGGAACACCCTAGAATGTGAACCCTCTTAAAATTCCAATGGACTAGGTCTAATACTAAACCCTCGACAAAGGTACCCGAGGCTCCCATGTGTGATATATATCAAATCAATTTCAAAAGGCAAATAACATTACTAAAAAATTCCAAACAAATTTTTTTCATAAAAATCATGCTTTCAAATCAAGTTTCACAATCCATTTCACAATTATATTTAAAACACATTTACTTTATAGAAACAAGGGGACATCCATGTTATCTCAACAAAAACATTTCAAAAAAATTAAATTACCCATTTCAGGGATCATGCACATTTATTTATAAAAACATTTATAAAAAAATTAGCATTAAAATTTCATAGAACATGGGATAGAGAGGGATCCACCATCTTCAAATGTAGGTCACACACTAATCAATAATAAATCCATACACAAAAAAAAGGGTACACAAGAGAAAAAAACAATGTCCCTATCTTCCATTATAACATATTATAATAAAAACCCATAAGAATGTATATTGTGAATAAGATAGATCATTGGATACATCAAAGGCTACATGCACCACACCACAGTCGACAAGAGAACCATCCTCCAAAATACAATCACACAACTAATCTAGAAGATGTTTTTGAAATATCATAACATGATCAATAGATCCTGGAATTCTAGTCCAAAAGTACATCCAATACCAATAAAAATAAAAGAAACTAGTAGAGAACAATGAAAAATACTAGTAGAGGGGAAATGAAAGAACGATAGATCCGAACACAAATTGAAGGAGGTCAGTGGGAGATATATCATCATAAATTACATGGAGCATACATAGGGTTCATTGAATAGAGAATGATGAATAATGAGAGAGAAATTAGTTTCTCAAACAAATTATCATTTTGGAATTTAAACCATTAATAATTCTAAATATGGATTTACTCACAAATGGATATTTAGGATATACTAATAAACTTATACCCATAGATTTAGGAAAATTGTTGTTATATATAGCTTAATCAAACCCTATACCCACGGTTTTTCCAAAACCATCAGTATAAGTACCTTGTTCAAACTATATACCTACTATTTATTTATAACAGTGTATATATGAACTCCATTCAAACTATATACAAATGGTTTTGGAAGAACTAGGGGTATAGGTTACACATACAATCCCTATAACTATTCATTTTGAAGAACCATAGGCATAGGTTCCTCGTACAAACCCTATAACCATGGGTTCAGAAACACCATTGGAATAAGTTCCTCATCAAATACCTGTAACCATAGTTTTTCCAAAACTATAGTTATTGGTTCCCTATATACTAATTATTAGGAAAAAACAATTTCTATTGGTCCTAAAAATCTAGGAATCAATACAAATAGTTCTGAAAACATTTGGTATAGTTCTATACCAATGGTTTTTAGAACTATTTCCATATATGTCTAAATATTTTATGAATTATTTTTTAAAAAATAATTAAAAAATAAATATATAATTTATTTATAAATATATATATTTGTTATCAAACTATTTTTAATAAGATATTATTATCTTAGGGGTTAGGTCATTGATATATAAGTGAGAGGTTTTGGGTTCAAACCTCAGCTATCACTTTTATTTTACAATACCTCTACGAAGATTTTAATGACCATTATTATAGGCTCTACCAATGGTTTAGGGGAATATATCAATGGTTCATAACCATTGGTAAATGATTCTTTTCAAGTTGTGACATCATGAAACTCTATGACGGATAATATAACGAAAAATGGATCACGTTAATTTAAAATTTGGATAGTTAGTTCATGACATGAATAATTTATCACCACATACATTGTTTTATTTTCCTAAATCAGAAACATGGTTTCTCTACCGAAGTAATTCATGACATTAATATATATTTCATAGTGTAAATTGACTCTTGTAACTATCATTCAGCACATGTAATTTAGAAAAACCCCTAGATCACTGCTGGAACCACTTAAACCCAAAAAAATGTTCTCCAAAACATAAAAGAGAATATAGAATAACCATGATTTTATATCCTCCATAGTATCAAGGTAATGCCAAGTTATTCTTGAGATGTAAAAAAATTCTATCACTAAATGATTTTAATTTAGCATGCTTTATATCTCATGATTTCTATTTCACGATGAAACATATCTAATTAGATTCATTATTTGGAATAAAACAAATCATTGTTTGAATGAGTATAATGAAGGTGTAATATTTTTTAATTTCTATTTTTAACAAAGTGATTGATCTGATTTTATTTTAATATTCTTGGTAATGATGAAGTTCCAAGACTTTTTCAATATGAAATTAACTTTTTACCATCTTTTTTAATATTATGGTGCATTCAGTGGTTAACTTTTTTTGTCAAATAAATGATTTTGTTTTTTTAAAATTTATGTTGGATGTATCATTTTTAATGTTATAAGATGATATTTATGGGAGATGTTATGATTTAGTGTTAACTAGATTCTTCATTATCTGAGGTGTATATTTATAAGGATGATGTATAGTTTTATAAAACCTAATTTTTATAGTGGATCACATTAGTATAAATACAACTCACAATGGATGAGTATACCTTGGGGAAAGGGTTCTATGGAATGAAAGTAAAATCATTGATAGGTAAAAATGTAAAGCCACTTTATTTATAAATATTAGATAGCATAAAGTATGATAATCTATATACCACATTACATATTAATGTGTTAAATTAATGTTATCCAAATAATTATAATATATGGATATTGAATGATAATATAAAATAATATGATTTAAGGATACCATGTACGGTAGACCAGATGTATCTTAAATAATGTGATGGTTACCTGGTGGACAATGATTAAATTTGATAGCAAGATCAGGGTGTCTAATTAATATCTATATGTTTTATACCAATGATTAGGAAAATATAAGTGATGTTTTGAATAGCAGTGTATTGGTGTTCAAAGAAAAAATGTATTTTTTAAAAGAAATGAGAACAACCCAATATATGTGTAAACTTCTTATTACAAATATATTGAAGAAATATGGGATGTTGATTACTTTATATTTCAATTTAGAATATTTAACTGTAAATGGGATATTAATAAAAACTATTTAAAAAATGAAGGATTTGGTATGAAACTAATAAACCTGGACAGATTGTAATACCCAAATGAACTATTTATCATGGAAAAACATGTGAACATATATTTTTATATTCTTGACTCATCAAATGTGCAGTGGTTTGGATATTTTTAAGGGAAAAATAGTATTTCGGTTCTAAAATTTTTTATCATAATGATGATTTATCAATGATCCATACTTCCATGCAAATATTATGATAAAATATCAATGACCACATTATAGACATGGTTTTTCTACGTGGAATGATAATGAAAAAGGAATATGGAAAATAATATTTCAGCAATCTATCATTATTACAAAAATACATATATCTATTTATTTTTTACAATTTAAAACATTATAAAATATTAGATGTGTTAATTTTCTTTTTTACTTAAAAGTAAAATTTTGATAAATATGATATATTATTAGATTACCTTAATTAAATTTTGTTTTTATCATTTTTCAATTATTTAAATTTTTATGTAATCATTTTATTTTTATAATTTTTTAAATAATTTTTATTTTCTTATATTAATATTATTTTATTCTTCCAAAATATTATAAGTATACTTTTATAATTTTTATCTACTAATGAATAAGATGAAGAGTTTGGTATGTTCAGTGTAGTTTAGTTTTTGTTTGTATCATTTCCAAATTATTAATGAAATTTTTATGTTAAAGTTGGATTTATATAATCATTTACAAAATTTTTTATCCGTTTCATTTGTTGTCACATTAATTTTTCCCTATTTTTTTAATTTTTCATAATACTATTTCAAATATGACAAAGAGTGGTTTTTTTGTGTATTGTTTTATTTTTTGTATCAGATTAACATTATAATCCAAATTTATGTGTTACAATTTTATTTGTAGAATATTTAGATAAATGTATTCCTCTATTTATATTATTTCATCTCTCATTAATCTTTTCCAAATTTCAATAATTTTTCTTAACTACTGTAAAAAATAAAAATACAAATGTGTATAAATTTGTTTAGTTTTTATTGGATCAATTTTTTAGTTTTTATTTAATTTTTTATTTCATAGTTATATTTGTATATTTTTGTATGAATTGTTAATTTGACTTTTCGGATAATTTAAAATCAAACATTTGTGTCACCTAGAGATTTTTGGTAGGACTATACACATATTTTAGCTGAGGATCCACTTTATTCTTATGTATAGTATAATTCTAGTTGTACAAGGGAAAATAATGATTCTATGTTTACTAAACATCATAGTACTTGTTTATGAAAATTATCAGTTTCCCATTTCTAATATTAGAGGACATATATTGAGTTTAATTATAATGTTATACGTAGGGGTCCATATTGCAATAAAAATATAAGACATTTTTTCAAATGAAATATCTGTAAAATATTATAATAATGAGTTTTTATTAGATTACTTTCGAAAAAGCTACACTTTCTCAGTTATGGGTGATAATTTGTCTACATACATCTATTATTATCTTAATTATCAATATATTGTTTTACTAATATTTATTTTTTCCCTTCTAAGATGAAGATATATGATGTACCTGACACTAAATATCTCAAGAAGAAAGTTTTATCTTTAGATTTTAGGAGATAGAGAGATTTTAAATCAACCATCACAACATATTTAACATTTTTGTAAAGGAAAAATAAAAATCCATGGGATATATATAATTTTATAGATGAATATACATAGAATTGTTTTGTTGAAAGTAAATTCTAATAGTCATTTGTGGTATCTTCATTGTCAACATTCAGATGTTTTTTGTATAATAATGAACATATAAATGAATTATTTTTCCTTGATTTATAGAAACTAAGAAGATCTTGCTTGATAATCAAATACAAAAATGTATACCCTTGTTATTTATATTGGGAAGGGTATATTATATTTGAAGAAAATAGTTTTACAGAAATATTTTAAAAAATTATAGATGAGTCGTTAGGCTCAACATAGGCTAGCCCTACTTCCCCTTATCTAGACATAAAAAAATAGAAGAAGGATCACATGAGAAAAATGATAACATATCTTATATAATAGTCAAGGGAAGTTTATAAGAGGTTTATAAGGAGTTATTTACATTATTTAAACTCTTTATATATTTTGAATCACTAATGGATATTTCAAATATTTTTTACATGAATCCCATAAGGATTTGATCACACATGGGACCTTTATAATTGAGGTTAGGAATGATACTTTATAAGCTATATTTTCATAGCTCGAACACCCAGGTAGTGCTCAATGATTCAAGTTGGTGTTTCAATGAAAAAAATATTTTGTTTTTCAGGTGGTTCTCTAAAGGAGGATATATATAAAGGGAAAAAATAGAAGCGTTAGAATAAAATATTTAGGATATGAGTGATATGATAAAGGATATAATTAGAGATTTAGTGTAATAAATATTTTTTGAAATGAAAATGTAATTTTAGTCAAAAAATCCCACTCCTTAAACTCTATATGCCTATCCAAATATTCTACCTCTACCTAAATATCCAACTGCTAAACCCCGTCACCCATATCTTTTGGACAATTATGAGTTATATTTTGAGAATACCCAGTGTCACATTATCATATTAGACAATTTATATTTTTTGGGGATATATTATATTAGTGGAACATTGATATGGATTGGTTTAGGATAATAGTACATGATATTATAGACACATCCAAACGTGTACAATTTCTAGTAGATGAGTTCATTATAGTTGTAAAAAGTATCAACCATTTTTTACACTATCCATCACGACTTTCCCAAAAAAATTACCACTGATTTAACGTACAATATTTTTTAATGAGATATAGATCCCTTAAAATTATGTTTAAATCATTCATTTTTCATATATATAAAATTTCCAAAGAGTTTAACGGTGTTTTTGGGAGTATCAAGGTATCATTCGGAGCTTGAAGCTATAGGTTTCGTAGGAATTATACAAGACACAGAATTTGTTTAAACCATTCTATTGATGCCACAAAGTCTATCTAAACCATGCGTTGTTTTGAAAAATACTATATTGGGGAACATGGTTGGATTAAACCATGAAACATAGGAATCATGGTCATATTTTCACCATTGAGGGTTTTTAGAGGGGCACAAGGGCTGCACCCCGTTTACGAGAACTGTGCACCTAGACTGCATGCTTAGTGCCACTTAGGTTTTCTTTATGCATGATTAGGAACATGGTTTGTAAAATAGTGTATTCAACCATGTTATCCTTAAAAGGGGTAAATTTACCATTTTCCCCTACATTATTTATCACTTTTAACCCTTGTCCTCCTTCAAACCACACAAAACCCCAATTATCTACATAAAATCCTCTTCCCCATCTATGATAAGACTATTTATAACTCCACCATTCAAACTATAATTCCAAAATCATTTTACAATATAGGATATATTCAAGTAAGTTCATTATTTATGTTCCTCCCATTATTTGTTTTTCTAACCATATAGAATATTATATTAGTATGAGATTACATGCCATATTTTCATGAAATTTTATATTTATTTGATTTCTTCCATTTGAGATCGATTAAAAAGTTTACACTGAACAAGGATTCATCTACCAATAAAATGTGGTCTAATGATTTTTACTATAATTTTTGGGATTTATATCATCTGATTTTGTGATTTAATCTATAATTTCTATGTGTCCATTCTAATTTATGAAATATATTAATCTAAACTGTTTATATCATTAAATGTTTTCCTTGTTTTCATTTCAATGAACATGAATTTACTGCACTATTTTGGTTTATTATTGAAATTTCTCAATAATGATAAAGTTGTTTTTAGAATAAAACCTCTATTGAGGTGCATTTCCTTCTGAAATGGGAATGGGATAGTTAAACAGTGTTGATTAATGTGTAGAATTATTTAATGATCCAAATTATTATTACCTTTTGACTAAAATATCATAAAAATTGATTTTAAATCAAATTAAATTGAATGTTTAATTGAATTAATTGGATAATTGAGTGGGAAGTCTATACCACATTCCCCATATATAAATTATGAATTCTTCCATGGGAAAAATGAAATGTAAATTATAGAAATCAACCACATGGATTATGCTAATTCATATAATGTAATGAATGATTATTCATCAATATTGATGGGTTTTATGGATATAATATATTAATCCCAAAAAATCATTATTCATCAGTATTGTTGTGTTTGACAAGTGTAATTTTGTAATCTCAGACTAAGACATTATTGATTATTACGAATGGGTTTGATGGATGTAATACCATAATCCTGAATTGAGACAGTATTAATCATTATTGTATAGATTGAATAAATTAATATTATATTCCCTGATAGATAAATTATATATAATTATGGATGGTTTGGAAAGACGTATGTTATTACTTCTAATGAGTATGACACCCTTATTATTAATCATTTAGATATTGGTCTTACTCATCGAGTCCTATCTACTACTCTCTCTCTATATATATTTATATATGTTATAAATAAGTAATTTATATATATAAATACATACCTATCATACATATGTATGTTGATGCGTGTTCAGAGATATTTTGGAATTATAATAAACAGGTTGACACGATCATGTTTTTCTCTCATGAACCTGAGCCACATTGTTAACATATTATCCATTTCCCACATTATCATTATACATTAACTTGTTTAATTTTATATTCACTGAATCAATATCAAAAGGAACCCTTGGTGGAGTCTCACTAAGTTTATCTCACACAATATATGGGAAACGATTTGTTTCCCAGGAAGACTATATGATTTTTGGCATTGAAAATGGGAAGTGCCCAACTTTTAAAGCTCAATTCATTATAATAGGATGGATTGTACAAGGAGATGACTAGAATTATTCTCATGATGCTATATGAAATAATTTTGAGTCTTTTATATCTTTATATAGCATTTTGTATCAACCTATTTATAAGTATTAATTGTTTCCTATATTATATTGAAAATAGTCATGTTATAATTTTTTTATAAGATACTGACTATATGAATTTCTTAACACCTTTTAATTTATTTATATAGATGTTTATTTCTTCATTTACATTGTTATTATATGTCTTTATGAAACTTATTCACTTATAATGCCACTAAATTTCACTCTGATCATGATGTTATAGTCTCCCCACTGAACCGTCATAGGACCCCACTGTTAGTCAATATCCTCCATTTTATAGTGAGGCATGCTTAATGTCATTTGACAAACCAATTCCTTTAATATATTAGATTGCATCGTACTAAGAAGTTACAAAATAGTATCAATTCACCTATTCCTTTTGTCTTTATATTTATGAATTATAGATAAGATACTAGGAATGTGTTAGATTTTTGTAATGATCATGTTCTTGAGATTAGTTAACCCACATATAAGAAAGTACCAAATTACCTAAGATGTGAATTTTTATTTTAAAATATGCCTATTATTATTGCATATGTTTCACCGTAGTGTAAAACACGTGATCTGTAATGTTGTTTTTGGTATTATGGATGTTTTATATTACCGTATCACAAGTACGAAAAGGTGGTATATGTCTCATGTGTCATTATAGGAACATGAGTATTTAAGTGTCATGCATTTTCCATGTCATGTTTATATTACCACATGTATTTCATGCATCGTGTTTTAGTTCCTCGATTGATATACCCATGTAATTAATAAAATGATTCATGTTGGGAATGAATGAAGAGTTGGTTATTAATGTGTTTTTCTCAACCTAACTAGGGTTTTCCAAAAATATCTTGGTGGAGACACAATAACTAACAAATTATAACATATTTGGGCTATATAACTATGTTTACATGAGATGAGATGTCATTTGGTTGAAGTTAATGAATACGAATTGAAATTTGTAATGATTATGGGACTTTATAAATTATAATTGGAAAATCATCTAAATTGACCATGATATATGTAAATATATGTATGCACATATGAACCGATGTTCATAAATGTTAAATAAAATGGTTACCATTAAATGGGGGTTCTAATTGCAGCTTATGGGGTATTTTCCTTTGTAAAATGAAATTGACACACCACATTCTTGAACCATAACAATGTAAAAGTAGACAAGAACCCAACCTGACCTTAGTCAATGGAAGTAGGTAGAGTCTCATTTGTTTTCCTTGAATGGTATTACCTAGAACTGGATATAGTAGTATGTATATGGGCATGAAACATATATTTGAAGGCTTTTACATGACATAATTCATGTATTTATCAACAATTATTCTATTGAGTCTCTTATCAATTGTGTTATTGTATTTTTTAGATACATTCAACCATAAAATAATCTATTTGTACACTACAAAGGTGGAGACAACCATGTTCTAAGGGTTTTTTTCCTGATCCCCTACTAGTTCCTACTATAGTGCCACCTGTAGCCCCACCTACTATTCCTTACATGGGAATCAATTCAAAGTTTTGAGAAATTTTTATACTCTTTTTTTATATAGTTCAGGGAGCCTCACAACCTCCCCCTTCTATGGAAGATTCGATGTGAGAGTTTGAGTAGAAGTATCCAAAAATTGTTTTCATGGGAAGACGGTCCATAAGCTTCATAGTCATGGATAGAGGACATGTTATTTATCATTGATCATATTAGAACTCCTTCGAAGTGGATGGTCAATATTTTGATGTATATGATTCTGGATTCATCCAAGAGATGGTGGGATGTTATTACCTATGATAGTCATTATCAAGATATGACCTAGGGAAACATCCAGATTATTATTTATGACTCCTTTTATCTAGACACTATGAGCTAGTTAGTTAAGAGAGTTCATACACCTCCATCGAGTTTCCATGTCATTGGTGGAGTATTTATCTCATTTCACTAAGAAACATAATTTTGTAATAGATATTTCTAGTGAAAGGCTAATGAAAAAAGAGGCTGTTTAAGGATGGGCTCATGTATGCCATATAATATTAGGTGAATGTTTTCTGATTGAATACTGTTTGAGAGATAGTTAACCCAACTATCATCATCAAGAAAAATTTGACTGAAATTAATGTGGTGGTTAGGGTACTTCTATATAAAAATAAATAATTGGATTTTCAATAATTTAGAGGAATTATATTTATTTTTCATACAATGATAGTGATAGATAGAGGACTTTCACTCAAATTTATGTGATATGTCACCAGGGCTGGAAGCCAAGACACATGAAGCCCCAGTGATATAGGGATCCACTTGAGTGTCAAATAAATGATTTAATTATCCATATTAAGTATTTTTGTAGAGTTTATCCATCAGTTTATTGTAAGAGAGGGTCGACAAAAAATCCATGATTTGTAGCAAGACCTGTATCTCAAAAACAAGATGGGATATGTTCTAGTACAATACATTCAAGACGAGGAGACTATCATGTTTGTGGAAACCATACTAAGGACATGTCTCCATAGTATAGTGCATATTCTATAGGTGGTGAATCAATAGTTCAGGGATGTGGATCAAGCCGATAAAAAGAAATTTAGTATGTATTGAAAACGTATAGTGACATGCCTTCAATAAGAAGAGGTATTATTATATTATACCATACATTACTATCTTATTTAATCTTCATAGGTTCTGAAAATTCATTGATATATGTGGATATCATGGTGATTCTAGGAATAAATATATAGTACTGTTTTTGAGTCTTGACCCATAATACTATTTTGGGTGTGAGATCATAAAGTATATTCTAATGAAAGGAGTGCCCCCAAGAGTAAAATATTATCATTTATTTTGTAATTTCTTCATCCTCAAGAATAAAGGATTTGATATAATTCTTATAATGGAATGGTTAGTACCCTATCATGTTTATATTGATCTCTTTCACTGGAGGGTGTCTTTCATATCACCATAGGGTGGTCATTACATTCAAAATGGTGAATGGGATGTCTAGGTAAGTAGAGATGGACCCAAGCATCAGTTGTTGGGAGGAATGACCTCCCAGCTTTCTAGAATTAATCATGATGACCAGTGAAAAAATGTGGATGATTTACCTCCTATAGTATATCATTTTATGGATGAATTTACAAATGACATTTCAAGGATACTTCCAGAGAGGGACTATTAGAGTTTTATATTGATCTAGTTCCAAGAGAATCACCTGTATGCATTTCTCCTTACAGGATGTCTGTTATAGAGTTGAAAGAGATCAAGAGGATGTTATAATATTCGGAAACTAAGGATTTAATTTGTCTCAGTACGTCACCTTGTAGTTTTTCTTTACATTCCACCAAAATAAAGACAATGAATTCAGGATTTTATTAGTTTAAATGGAATTCAACCATATTATATTTATGTTCTAGTATCATTTACCTAATATAGATGAAATCTTCTATTAGATATGAGAAGTGAGGATTTTCTACAAGATTATTTTTAGGTAGATATATGATTAGGTTCATGTTTTTCCATCAGATATGAATCATAAAAAAACCATATTAGATAGGTCTAATATGAATATTTTTTCATTCCATTTGGTCTCACAAAGATGCCAGTAATTTTCATGGATCAGATAAATGGGGGTTTCCACCTCTATTTGGACTCTTTTGTGGTAGTCTTCTTGGAAAAAATCTTAGTGTACAGACATAATAAAAAATAACATTCCAAAAATCTTGATATAATTTTTAGAATGCTATGATAAAAGAATATATATGATAAGGTGATAAAATTACACATTTAGATTAATAATTTTCACTTCCTTGGTCACATTATCTCAGATGTATGACTTCAGTTTCCCAGATAAGGTGATATACATTTTTTATTAAGAGTATAGCAATATATTTTTATAAAATTTGGAGTTTTTTAGGAAGGATGGATATTAGAAGTGAATCATTTAGGATTCATCATACCTTTCAAAACTACTTATGTGATTGAAAAGTAATGGTAGAATTAGTATGGATAGAAGCCTGTGTGAAATAATTTTTGTTGTTTAATGATAGATTGAATTCCGTTTTGATCCTGATTTTTTATGATCCTATCTAATGATATACAGTCTATTTTGATGCATTTGGTAATAGGTTGGGAGAAGTTCTGATGTAGGGGATGTTAGTCGTGGCATATGTGTCACTTCAGTATAGCCCTCATGAGCATGATTACTCATTAAAAGATATTGAGAATGTATATTTTTTTCATGAATTTCATTTTATTGGAATTACTTGATGGGAGGGAATTTTGTGGTATACATATACCAAAACATTTTAAATAATATCATTACCAGTCAAGACACGAATCTCTAAAAATAAAGGTGAGTTGAATACCAATAGATAGATGACAATAATATTCATTACACTATATGTAGGGGAAATAATTTGGATGATTATCTATGTTAGAGAACACAAACACAAGAATTTATTGAGTCTAGTTGTAGATGGAAGTTATTGTTGCTAATTTCTAAGATGTACATAGATATTTATGGGCTCATAAGAAGACTATTCTTTCAGAATTAGAAGTGACCTATTGATGTATGGAAAGTATGATGATGATCTATCTTTCTAATACAATAGTATTGGTACTATGGGGGGTTCATATAGATGAATATCCACTAACCAATTTTAATATTTATGGGGATGAGTTCCTTCACATTCATGGATGCATCTAGGTTTATAAAGATTTTCGAGAGGAGTTGGTGCAAGAATCGCATTCCTCTTGATAGACAGTACATCCTATTCTAACCAAGATGTACAATGATATATTACATTACTGTTGGTGAATGTGTATGATGAAAATAGTAGTAGGTTTTGATAATTAGTGTTCAACGTATCAGTAGGTGAAGTTAGAGCAATAGTGGCTGGATGGATTGAAATAACCCATTTACATTCCAGATTCAAAATGGGATTATTTCACATTGAATTTTGTAAAGCATTTTCATATATCCCTACGAGGAAATTAATTTTCATGCGTGATCATAGACTAGTTGAAGAAGTTTTCTCACTTATTTCATATTTGAGTGGCATTTTTTGGGTTATGATCTTAGGAGGTATTAAATCATAGATATTGTAAGACATCGTGGAGTTTCACATACCATCAAATCATACATAGATACTCATTTCATGTTTTGATTTTATTAGGGGTTGTAAATGATAATAGGTTCACAGGTGCTACAGAGTAAAACCTATCACCCACAGATAGACTATTATCCCAAAATTATGATTCAGGTTTTGGTGGAAAATCTTGAAGAATTCATCCTTGATTTTAGAGGTTATGGAGAGAAACACATACCTCTCACTAATTTAGTTTAAGAAATATAGATTTCTAGTGACTATATATCTTTAGAATTATGCATCCTTATAAAATATTCCATTTTAATCACTAATGTGATTGTTATACGTAAGAGAGGTAGCGAAACTAAGTCTTCATCTCATTCATGTGACTTTAAGTAATTTGATACTTATCCGGAATATTTTTTATACTGATAAATCTATAATGTAGTTTTATACGAATCATTTTCAATATCAATTAGAGTTAGAGGATAGGGATTTGTCTTTATTTTTGGTTTTTTTTTGTTAGGAAGTAGATGTATTTTAAAATATGTGAAGCTATCACCATATTATGTTTGGACTTTTAATATTTTGCAGGGATTTATGTTGGTATCATATCAGATGTAGTTTCCTTAGTGGTACCAAGTTATGCATGGTGTCTCCTATGTAGTCTAGAATCATCATTATTATTTTTGATACATATAAAATTATTTATCTGAAGGAGGTTTATTTGAATGTAGATCCTTCTTTTGAGGAGTAACCTATCCATGTTGTTGACTAGTGCATGAATACTCTCTGAGGAAGGCTAGTTTCTCTAGTATGGATGAAATGTAAGTATAAACGTTTACATGAAAATACCTAGGGGCGATAGCCTAATGTATGACCTCATTGGAAAAATTTATTATCATATTATTCTTTACTACCCTCGGAATAGAATCCTATGGATGAGTTATTAATTAAGAGAAGATTATAACACCCCATATTTTATAATGATTAATGGATAATCTATATTTTGGTTTAAATATTTATTTTGACATGTATAAAATTTCCTAATAGTTTAAGGGTGTTTTTAGGACATTAAAGGGAAATATTGGATCCCATATCTCTATTTTTTACAGTAAATAGACCTAGTGAACATTCTTTAAAACATTGATACTATGGTCACAAGGTTTGTTATAACCATTAAGCAAGCTATAGTAAAAATTTATTTTTGTACATGGTTCATTTAAAACACGCCCCTAGGCCTCATTGCCATGTGAGTTGTTCATAGGGGTGCACGAGCTATGAAAAATCTTCCTAAACCATTTTCTTAAACCACTCACATAGTGCCTCTTAGGTAGTTTCCACACATGGTTTGGCGTACAGTATTGACAACAATGCGACCAATCATGATTTATTTAAAAATGGATCAATTTATAATTTCCTCTACCAAATTTATTAAATAAAATACTTTTCATCCTCTATGTCTCATAATACATCCCTCATCAACTCAACCTTTTGTCCCCTCTCCAAGTAAGGATTGTTGATAACTCCATAGTTTGTCCTCTTATTCACAAATTGTTTGTCACGTTTGAACCATACTAGTAAGATATTAATTAACCATACATTAATTATTCATTTATCTCACCATAAGTAATGATATTTTGTTTGAGATAATATTACATATTTTCATGGAACTTGTCTATTTCATTAATTTCTTCCTTTTGATCTTGATTCTAAAGTTTATACTGGGTGAGGAGTTGTCTACCAGCATAGGGAAGGTGTAACACCATACAATTTTAAAAGAAAATTATGTTAGATAGTACATATGAAAGAAATAATAAAATTAGATATTAATAGAAACCCTTGAGACTTTATGAAAAATTACTTTTAGAATAAACTCAATTTCTTTATTAGATTGTGTAACATGAAACATCAAATTTTAACAAACCACAATATAAAATTAGTATAATTATTTAAACAACAGTTATAACCCATATGTTAAAAGTTGTGTTATGAATATAATTTTGTTTTAAAATTATGTATATTTATTTAGATAAATAAAATATATTGATAAATAATTACTTAATTTTTGGTAAATTTTTTATATCCTTTTAAACTACCTTTTCTCAAAAATTTATTTTTAATACATTTTACAAAAATAATAATATATATTTTTTCAAATTTTATAAAATTTATTTTACCCAATAAGAATAATTTTTGTAATCAACATGAAAAAATAAACCCATGATTAATTTGTGGATTTTTTTTGAAAATCATAATTTTTCTATAAATAGTGGATAATACGAGTTTTTATTTGAAACCAAATTTTCATTTGAATAATTTATAAGGTTTCATTTTGATATAAAATGGTTAAAAAAGTAAAAATTTTTCAATTATATATTAATTAATTTTATTTAGGTCATTGGAATCAAATAATATTGAATTTTTATATTATAACTATCTCTATTAATGAAACTTTTATCCTCGGTAACATGCTATTTCATCTCATCCACTGGTAAAATTTTAAATTAAAACATTACAATTACAGGCATGGAATATGAAATATATTTTACTCAGTTTTAGTCATCATAATTAGAAATATATAATAAGGAAAATAATTTTTTATCTTGAATAATTGTGAAAATAGTAAAACTTATTACCACGGTTAAGGTCAAAATGAGTTTACCAGAGTGATAAGCTAAAACGTTACGGGTAAAAAAGGACTAAAAAATGTATAATTTCTATTTTATGGTCATATATATAACATATCACTTATAATTTTATAAATATTTCTTTCCAGGAGCATTATTTATATATAAAAACTTATCTAAATTTAATTCTTTTCAAAAATTCCAAATGTGTCTTCTCCACGCCTATAAAAGGCCCCCAACTCCACTCCTCTTCACACTTCTAGAAAAGATTGGTTAAACCAATACATACCAAAATAAATTCCTTAATTATCTCCCAACATCATTTATCCCTTGGTTTGGTCGGAAATCCCTCCTAGGATGGATTTTGGTGAAATCCTAACGAAGTTTTCCGAAGTAGAGGTAATGTTATTAAACTAGAATTTTTATTTTATTTCTTATTCTTCAACCTCCTTAAAATAATACAAAATCATGCGTATATTTTATCACCATTGTATACCATTTACTTATATTCTACCATGTTAACATAATAACCAATATCCATATCCTCTTCTATGAAATGGGGAAAGAAATTATCAATCATGTGTATAACAAACTACCAGCTCACGAACCGATACACCTCATTTTCCATCACCAACTCTATAGAATTTATATAATTATGATTATAATGTATATATATGATATTTATAGAATATTTAAACCCCTGGAGTCATGATATCACAAAGAAATTAATACTTTCAACTCTGTATGTGATACTATAATTTTTCTTTTATCGATGAAAAAATATTGCCTCACGAAGCGATGCGATTCGTTTTTAATAATTGGGTACATAGAAGGTAATAAATGGTTAATTAAATGAATATATATGACATAATATTTATTATTTAAAATTAATATACCATACACATTACTACCCATTCATCCATTTATAAAATGATAATGTTGCTTGTGTGTACATATGATCTACCATCGCCACGAACTGATGTGCTTCATACACCATGTAAAAAATTAAATAAATATTATAAAGATTTATTTAATAAAAATTGATATTTATAACAGTAAGATACTTTTCTAAATGATGTAACTCTATCCTATTTCAAGATCATAAAATTTCATTACAAAACATGCATGAGAAAACATGGAAGTTAACACCAAAAACAATAGTAATAATAAAATATTAGAACCGAATAGGAGATAAATTTGTCTAAAAGGTTAATAAATTATAATATATAAATTCATATGGTTCCTATATAAATTAATTACATTTTCAAATCCATTATATTTGATGTTAAATTGTGCTTTGCTAAAGATAACTATGAGGTGAGGGGTATTTATCTCAAAAAATCCTTATTTGAGTCACAAGTACCTTTATCCACTTAATTTACATTAAATGGGGTATATATTTCAAAATAAATATTTTATGTCTCGTATTATTCTTATTCATGGTATTTTTTACTTAAAAATAAAGATATTTCTATTTCTAGTGGTTTTTTATTACAACATATCTTATGCCATAATAGGTTTCTCAATTCTATTTACAGTCATTGAGTTATTCCACTTCATCATTTATTCTATTTGTGCTATGATTCTATGTTAAGTTAACTTTTAGTTATTTATATTGTATTTACAATTTTTTTTGAATTTACATTTGTCTCAAATAATTTTTTCATTGACTAATCACCACTTCAACATTATGATCTTTGTGATTGTTTATTTGATAATATCAATTTAATTGAGATTATTTATGCATGAATATCCATTAACGTAAAGTGTTTTATCATTTTTTTAATAAAGAACTTTGTTTAATTACCGTTTATTTAGTCATGAAACTCTCTTGTAAAATAACCATTTTATATCTTTGGTACATAATGTGACTGATAAAAATTTATTTACAAAATCCATCATTTTCCCATTTCGGTGAAATTTGTTTTTGGATATCCATAGTTTAATTAATGTTTTTTAAATAATATTTTTAATATTCTTGATTGATTTCATAAAGAAATTTATACCCATTTTTAAAAGTAATTTTCTTTTCATTTTCCAAAAATGGAATGTTTTGAATTTTATTACAAATAAAAACAAAAGAATGTTCTATTTTAACATATATGGCATCAACGAATTCCCCACTACCTCAACCATTAATTTATAAATGGATTCCTCTATAGGATTCCATGTTTTATTAAAATAAAAAATCTTTATAGTTTTTTATGTATTTTTAAAAGGGTTTTAAATTGAATGATTCTTTGGATTTATGTAAATAATTTCTTTATGGGTGTTTGAGATCCCTCTGAACCACCATGTACTTCAGGTTATGAACATTATATATCTAACTTAATTTACTTATTTCTATGTTATAGAATAAATATATTTCATTATAAGATTCTCTAATATATATACCTAGCATATTATCTCTTTCATTGATCGGTTATACAAGCCTCGTGTTCATTTATCAAATTTCTTCATTATGAAATTTCTTTTGATTATGAAATGAGGAACGGTTACACACCACATTTTATTTCCAGGGTTAATTATTATGTCATAATATATAATTTTCCTCCATTATGTGGAATACATAGATCATGAACATGTTAGGATAGATGTGGACATATAGCGGTCCAATGCATTGGGTAATGTTATAGTCTAATGAGATTTCATGTATGGGATTAGAGAGTAAACCTAATACGTAATGAGACTTTGACTACCATGTGATATTATCTAGGAACATATAATGGACTCATGTTTGTGTCATATTTTATGTCACAGCCAAATTTATTATGTTACCATTATCTTATGATGCCATTTTTATGTTATGATTCCATGTGATTACTCATGTGCCTTTATTATATGTATTCCTTATGTTATCCCATATAGATTAATGAACATGATAGGATTTAAAATCAAATTATTACGAATAAAATATCGATGTTTTATTTTTTTACCACATATATGTTTTATGAACCTATTATTCCAAATTAACTTGACCTTATGATATTCAGGGTTTTATGTATTTGATGTTTCTATTTATAAATCATGTAATAATGTTTTAATGTTCATAGACCGCTATAGTTGTTATTAGAGAAAATCAAGGAAATTTATCCTTCAAAACTCCACATGGGAGAATTGGATAAAGTGTGCCTATCCTCCAAAGTTCTTCATAAGGAAAGGTATTACACTAGTCATGGTGGTATGTCCCACCTAGGAGGTGTATCCATCCAGAGAGTGCATTAGTATATATCAATTATAGTCTGCTTGTAAAATTTTCAGTTCTCTATAGTTGGTGTCAGAGAAAGGTCTAGTCATTTTCTTGTATGTGGATAAGAAAACAATATTGAGAATGGTAGGGATAAGTATAAGGATAAGACTATATATATAAAAAATCATGGAATTTGGGTGATGTATAGAGGGAGTGGTTTTTGGGAAATTTTATCATTGTCTGGATACTATTAGATGATATGGATTAGGCATAGTTGTCCCTATGGGTAATGTCATTGAAAAGGGTGCTTTGGGATTTTCCTGATCGTATACTTGTTCATGAAAATGGGCCTTGATGGAATACTTGTTTGAAACTCCTGAGGGATATGTTTTGGAAATTCACAAATCATGTACAATCAATTATGAGTAAAGTGAATGAATATTTACGCTATAAATTCTAAAAGAATAAAGTAGAAAGGATAACCTAGATTAAAACATTGATAATAAGAAATCAATATATACGTATAATTTTTAAATATTACTTCTTGGTTTATATGTTCCCCTTTTATTGGTCAATTAATTCTTATCTTGGCTCATTTATACTTTTTATTTAATGGTAGGATATATGAGAAATCATTCCAACAACCAATGTGTTGGGAAGTGTAATGATTTACCCAAAGAGATTCTTAACCTATTGGGAACGAAATTTAGACATTATTAGATCATGAAAAATTAATTATCACAAATTTTGATCCACAAATGGATCATAATTGAATTTCCAATCACATGAAAGAAGAGAAGGATAGAACTCATGGATGTTCAAGTGCTTATAATGGAAAATAAAATAAGATTCAAATTTCTACATGTCAAAAATATGGGATGAATAACCAAGGAAAATCCCCTAAATAGGTAGTAATATGTTTTCTATATGGGAATAAATGGAATAATGAAAGTAATTACTCTGTACAAAAGATGTGGGAAATAGAGGGAAATGGCGTTCTTCCAAATATACCATTTATAGATTAATGATGTAAATGTGGGGAACTTGGTCATTATCCATACCAATTCCCCAATACAATGATTAATTCGTAAGGGAAAATATTATAAAAATCATTAAAGGTGAATAATTTATGTTTTTTTGTGTTTTAATTAAATATACATATTCTTATTGTATTATTTATCATTGGTATTCAGGTTATAAGAATCATAAGGAATTTTCTTCAATAAATTTTCATTAACGATTTTTTACATTATGATGAACGATATTGATGAACTTGTAATGTGATTTAATGTTAAGGTGATATTTATTAAAAAACATTATTTATGAAATGATAATATTTGTTATGAATGATTTTTAGTTAATTATAGTAAATCAAAATTATTCGATTGTGTGGAAAAAATGAGCTACATAAAAACCCTTACAGATAAAAAATATAATTTGATGACTAGTGTTATTTTTTTTGATGTTAATTATATTTTTTTGTAATTATATTGGATAAATGTGAACTATGAACAAGATTATAACATAATTTATAACACCCCAAGTTTCTATGGTACGTTTCCCTTCGAATAATGCGATAGCGTGTGTTGTACGCAACCTCGAGTTCTAACACACACCACAACTAATTAAACTAGCCGTTGTGAATAATAATACCTACTTCTTGAAATCATATATATTCAATATTTCAAAATGGACTTCATTTTTAGATTCGGAATATCAAAATTAGCCTAGGGTGAAATTTTGGAACATTTCGGATAACTTTCATATTTTGATGAATAGTGAAAATTTCTAAATTTTAATTATAAACAACTTTTTTAATCAAAATACTTAATAGTGATAAATTGTGATTTTGAGTGGTTTTAAAGTATATTTAGAATATATTTTTACCATTTAATATAATTTTGGTCATTGGACATAATTTTACAACTAAACCGAACATAAACAAGTGTCAATCTTTTGATAGTTATTACCTCTTAAAAACACTCTTTTTGTTTTGACAGCGGGAATTAATTTTAAATTAATTTCTGCCACTTCTGTGTTTTGAATTTAGGAAAATGGATTCCATATTTGGAATCAGGATGTCCAAATTATGTAAATAGGTAACTTTTATTTTTACACATTTTGAATAATTACTGCGGTAAATATTATATATACCATGGTTAAAGGGTAAATCCGGTAAATAAGGGTTAAAAAAATAATATTATAATAATAAAAAGTTACCCTAAAACGTGTCCTAACCATATTGGTGGACACATATCCGACCATGAGCATCCTTGGGTCAATTTGGGGACCCCTTGGAGCCACTTGTATGTGGTAGGGACACATTATATTAATAAAGTTAAAATAAAAATAAAAATGGCATAAGCTTACATCTTTTAGAAGAACAATTTTTTTACATAGGGTTATACATGTTGGATTTTCGATTATAAATATTCATTAGAAAGCTAAAAAGATTTCCTACATGATGATATTTTATTTATAATTTTTAGACATCAAATAAGTTAAATTATTAAT
This sequence comes from Viscum album, assembly GCA_963277665.1. Lineage (NCBI taxonomy): Eukaryota > Viridiplantae > Streptophyta > Magnoliopsida > Santalales > Viscaceae > Viscum > Viscum album. The sequence continues at coordinate 685,345,012 of OY728137.1, read as the reverse complement.
GACACAATAATGATGCAATGTTTACCTCATTAATAAATCATTTAAATAAATAAGATTATAATGATTAAAATATTATCTAAAACCTGTCCAATTCTTATTGGTTGATGTTATTTAGAATATGATTCATCTTATCTTCGACCTCAATGATTTTTGGACCATTATAAACCGAATATAATTATATTATAAAGTAATACTTTCACTCTTTCCTAAAGAGCCCCTCCTCTCCCTTATAAAAGGAGACCACTTATACTCATTCTTCACACCTCTCAAGCCACATGGATCGTCCAAACTCTGCCCAACTAAGCTCCCCACATACCTCTCCTCCTCCTTGAAGCTTCCCCTTAGGCAGAAAGCATTTCAACAAGTCCTTTGGTTCCAACCAAAGTGAGTTACCTAAATTAAAGGTAACGATTTCTCTTAAATTATTTTCATTTATTTTGCTTCTTCAACTCCCAAACTCTTTTTATTTCCTTTCTTTTGTAACAACACCAGTATCCTCAATATACTAGGATGTTTTTATAAGAAGGATTAAAACTACACATACACACAACTCCATCTAATGGATGATGAACATAATGTTTCTGTGGATGGAAAACTAACGCCTCACGAAACGATGATTGTTCAAATACATCTTACCACCTCTCATGGTGGCCATTATGATGGCACTGTAATTAAATATGATATTAATGATATATATTTTATATATAAGCTTCTGTAATTCCATTTTATTTCATACCATTATTCGTTTCATGTTGTATATACATACGATAATTTCATTTGAGGAAGTGCGGACTACCGCCCCCTTAAAATGATATGACTCGTTCATACCACACATGGAACGTATAAAGGATGGTGTTAATGAACTTAAGTAACATATATAAAATATTATATTATACTGGAATAGTAATATACATATGTATCATTTGGATTCGATTCTTTTAAAATAAAAATTAAATGGAAGTAGCGTTCGTGCGTACGTACGGACTACCGTCTCCACGAACGCGATGAGATTCATTCTCCATCGTATCCATTCAAGTATAATTATCATTTAATGATTTAAAAATGATGTTTAAGGACTTGATATCATTCTGGATATGAATAAGATACAACAAACATGACTTATGTAACAAAACATATAAAAGAAAATGAGTAAGTTAACACCCGAAACAGCGATAATACTAAGATATTATTATCAAATCAATATTAAAAGATCATATATGATATCATATTAATGTATATGATTCTTGTATAATTTAATAACAATTATTTCACCATTATACAGGAGGTTAACCTACCCCAACCAAGGAAAAGTACAAGGTAAGGGTTATTTCACAATCTCTTCATTATCTGAGGTTGTTTATGCATAATTATCTACTGGGACCTCTTTATCATCCACGTCCATGTTCCTTCAAAATGTATTTCAAAACATTGTTAACATTTAAAAGAATATGGGTTAAAGTCATTTATGCCCTTGTTTGACTTTTTATAAGAGGTTTATAAGGGAATCTTTCCATCGTTTTCCAAATAAGGTGCTTTTTTTAACCTTTTCGACAGAATTAAGATAAGAATGTTTTTTTTAACTTATACGGCGGGTGCGGTTATTTTCCGCCATTATAAAATCGTCAAAGCTCCCCTTACAAGCTTATAAGAAAATTTTCAAATTTTTTTTTATTTTATATGGCTCTTAAATGATTTCAAAAATAGAATGAGATATTTCTCTAAAAAGTGTTTTGATTTCATCTATGTCAACATCCTTTGACGGATTTTACGCTTAATTGAAGTTGATTTATTATGATACAAAACATCTATATTGTATTGAAGGTTTTGTGATATGTTTGACTGTGGATGTGCTATTTTTATACCATTCATATTTTATGGTGAAATTATTGACATTTCGTATGCTATTTTTAATACGAATGTTTATGTTATGTTTAAACCTTTTCATATGGGAATGCATTGGACTTAATATGTGATGGGTGGAGCCCGCTATAGCTCCTCGATGCATCGGTAGGTCTCATGAGACAAACTAGTGTCTTGGCACAAGGCCTTGACAAAATCTTATTTGTAGTCTTGGCACGAGGCCTTGGCTATGTGGTTATGATAGTCTGGCATTATGCATTCCAACATTATGAAAGTGGTTATTGATTTTTACATGTGATTATTTGATTAGTAGAATATCAATGTGAATAAGTAAATGGCATTATTTCATTTTATTTATGCCATACCATGTTGAAAGTTCATGTTTGAAAGGCTTTTGTCTTAGTTATACATTGCCTTAAATGTTTATTCTTATTTATGAAAGTTTCTGCTATATTGTTATCCTTACTGGGCGTTTGAGCTCACCCCTTTTCTATGTTTTATTTTTCCCAGGAAGTGAAAAAGTAAATTATGAATGACCTGCAGGGATATTATGTGGGTATATGAGTGTGAATTATGGAGGCATTATGTTGTTGTAGTAGTTTTTCATTTTATGATGTAATGTAAAACCTATGAATATATCTAGTGTTTCCAAGGCTACTAAACCAATCGGTCTTTCGAGATTTGATCTTCTTGTGATCATGCCAATGTTATGTAATAATGCACCGACTCTGGGTAGCTGGGGTCGGGGTGTTACAGTTGGTATCAGAGGAAGTTTAGTACAAACCTTGGAAGCTAGATTTAGATAAACTCTGATTAGAGCACGTATACCTAAGATGAACTTTGAGGATTAGTATAGAAGAACTTCCTAGAATTTTGGTATTGTAGAGATTTTGTGAGTTTTCCGAGCAATACATCCCTGTCTGGATACGAGCAGGTAGAGGCGGCTCTGGAACAGATGTACCTAGGGGTAAAACCCGAAAACACCGCTTTGAGCTAGACTCGAACGGGAACTGGTGCACGACAACGGGCCTTGCTGCACTCTTGGTTACGACACTCCCGGGGGATATGCTTAGGATAACTCTCATTTTCATTACAAATCATTATGAAGGGTTTATGAGTATATACATTCTCAAAGAAAACATTTTTATGATTATGGATTATATCCATAAATAGTTCAATTTATGTTAAGTTTTTTATAAGTATGGGATTATGTATTTTGATTCATAAACTGATCTAGTTTATGCCATTGTTTAGAATTGGTGCCTAGTGGAAGAAATGGAAACCGTATCAATGCACGCACTCCATGTAGGGATTGCCCTCCTGCTCAAGATAATTATAGTGGGGCTGGTGATGCAACTGGTGCTGATCAGCTAATCACCATACTGGGACAACTTACTCAGGTTATGAATAATAACCTTACCCGTATGGAGCACCCTGATCCGCAGCGTGGAGGATCAATGTTAGATCGATTCATGAGACAACAACCACCAACGTTCAATGGGAATACAAATCCCTTAGTAGCTGAGCAATGGATATTTTCCCTAGAGAAAATATTTCAGGCTTTGGGGAGCAGTGAAAGGGAAAAAGTTATCATGGCAGTTTACCGCCTCACTGGAGATGCTGATCAATGGTGGTCATTGATTCAAAATACGAAGGAAGATGATGAAGTATCAAATATGGAATGGAGGGAGTTCAAAGATCTGTTTTTAGAAAAATACTTTCCTCGCGACCATCGAGCAGATATGGAAAGACAATTTCTGAGTCTGAGACAAAAGGAGGATGAGAATGTCACAAAGTATGAGGCTAACTTTACAAGGTTAGCGAGGTACGCTGGTGATTATATTCGCAACCCAAGAAGTAAGATTGATCGTTTCTTTGATGGGTTAAAACCATTTCTCCGTCGAGCATTAGTCTCACAATCCTTTTCATCGTACGAAGACATTGTCTCATGTGCTATCAAGACCGAAAAGGAATTCTCTAAGTCTTATGACTTTAAAGCAAACCAAGAGAAGAAGAGACATGCTGATCAATCTGGGAATGGAAATAAGGGGAATAAGGGAATGGTTGAATATCCATCTTGTGGTATGTGCGGGAAGAAACACCTCGGTGCTTGCCTGAAGGGAATGGGAGTCTGTTAGAAGTGTGGTGAAAAAGGCCACCAAGCTCATGATTGCAAGGGGAAGAAGGAAGCTACCAACGTTCAGTGCTAAAATTGCAGGGAGATGGGGCATTATGCAAATGTATGTCCTAAGCGTCAGGAGAACTTACCTCAGAAAAGGCCAAGGGATCAAGGCCAGGCTTATGTTATCACTACTGCTGAGGTAGAAGCTCCGAAAGATGTGGTGGCAGGTAATTTAATGGTTTCCTCAAGTTTAGAAAATGCATTATTTGATTCTGGATCATCGCATTGTTTCATATCTTCCCAGTTTGCTAAGAAAATTAGATATTTCCAATTTGATTTAATAAGGGAGTTGTCAGGTAAAACTCCTAAGGGAAGTATCGTTGCAACAAAGTTTTGTGAATCAGTCCCCATTAGAGCACATAAATTTTCTTTATCTGCTAATCTCATCGTCATACCTATGATTGAGTTTGATATAATCCGCGGTATGGACTGGCTTTCAGACTATGATGCGAAGATTTATTGTAAGAAGAAAGAGGTTACGATTCTTGATGATAATGATAAGGAACACCTTATTTTTAGAGTAGAATCGTCACCACCTAATTCTTATTTAGATCCACCCTCAATAGCTCAACTAAATTCAATTATTGGGGAGGAAGAGAATGAAATAACTGCGGGTGAGGAAAGGAATGTTCAAATAGAGGATGTACCTATTGTGAAAGAATTTGTAGATGTATTTCCAGAAGATTTACCTGGACATCCTCCAGAACGAGAAGATGAGTTTTCCATTGATTTGATTCCTGGATCAAGGCCTATATCGAAGACCCCTTATAGAATGGCCACTGTAGAGTTAGTCGAACTAAAGAAACAACTAGAGGAATTGAGTAATAAGGGATTTATTCGCCCTAGTGTCTCTCCATGGGGAGCCCCTGTTCTTTTTGTTAAAAAGAAAGATGGATCTATGAGGTTATGTATCGACTACAGGGAGATCAATGCTATAACGATAAAGAAAAAGTATCCCCTACCTGGTATTGATGATTTATTTGACCAACTGCATGGAGCTCAATACTTTTCAAAGATTGACCTTCGATCTGGATACCATCAGTTGTGTGTGAAGAAGGAAGACATTCCGAAAACAGCATTTCGAACCAGGTACGGGCATTACGAGTTTACTGTAATGCCGTTTGGATTGACTAATGCACCCTCTGTATTCATGGATCTAATGAATAGAGTTTTCAAGGAGTGTCTTGATGAATTTGTGGTGGTATTTATTGATGCTATCTTGGTATACTCCAAAACCTATGAAGATCATGAAAATCACTTGCGCATTATCTTTAAGACTCTGAGGAGGCATGAATTATATGGGAAGTTTAGCAAGTGTGAATTCTGGCTTCAGGAGATTTCTTTTCTTGGCCATATTGTCTCTAAAGATGGAATCTCTGTTGATCCTTCTAAGACCAAGGCAATCCAAGAATGGCCAACACCTACGAGTATAACTGAGGTACGTAGTTTTATTGGCTTGGCAGGTTATTATCGACGTTTCGTCCAGAATGTTTCCCGATTGGCTAACCCATTAACGAAGCTCACACGTAAAGGGGTTAAATTTGTTTGGACAAAAGAGTGTGAAGAATGTTTCTATGAATTGAATAAAAGATTAGTCAATGCTCCTATATTGACTCTACCATCGGGGAATGATGGGTTCGTTATTTATAGTGATGCATCAAAGAAAGGACTTGGTTGTGTCCTTATGCAGAATGATAGAGTTATTGCCTATGCATCACGACAGTTGAAAATTCATGAACAAAACTATCCTACTCATGATATTGAGTTAGCAGCTGTGATCTTTTCTTTGAAGATATGGAGGCACTACCTCTATGGTGAAAATGTGAGATTTATACTGATCACAAGAGTTTGAAGTATATTTTCTCACAAAAAGAACTCAACATGAGGCAAAGGAGATGGCTTGAATTACTAAAGGATTATGATTGCACGATACACTACCACCCGGGGAAAGCAAACAATGTAGCATATGCTTTGAGCAGAAAAGACCATGGAGTTCTGAACATGATGAGAATTGAAAGGGATCCAATTTTCATGGATCTAGAGAAGATGGACATGGGAATAACCAGGGAAGGTGAAACATCAATGCTTTTTCAAATGGTTTCCAAACCATCTTTACTAGAAAGGATTAAGAGTTCCCAGACCGATGATGAAGAATTTCAGAAGAAGATTAAAGCTTTGAATGATGGGAGATTGAGAGACTTTGTGTATGAAGATGGAATTTTGAAATTCGGGAAGAGACTTCGTGTTCCCAATATACCTGATCTAAAAAGGGAATTGCTGGATGACGCTCATAGTTCCAATTTCTCTATACACCCTGGGAGCACCAAAATGTATAGAGATTTGAAGGAACATTTTTGGTGGGACAACATGAAGAGGGAGATTGCTGATTTTGTGTCAAGATGTATGGTTTGTCAACAAGTGAAAGCTGGAAGGCAACAGCCTGGAGGAGTCATGCAACCTCTTCCCATACCGGAGTGGAAATGGGACAATATTATGATGGACTTTGTCATGGGGCTACCAAAGACTCCTAGAAGGAACGATCCAATATGGGTTATTGTTGATCGTCTTACCATGTCAGTACATTTTCTTGCTATAAGAGAAGATCTACCCCTGGAACGTCTAGCAAGACTATACATTAATGAAGTTGTGAGACTTCATGGAGTACCCCTATCGATTGTTTCTGATCGTGATCCCCGTTTTACTTCAAGATTCTGGAAAAGTCTTCAGAAATCCCTGGATACTGAACTTCATTTGAGCACTGCTTACCACCCTCAGACAGACGGACAATCAGAACGGACTATTCAAACCTTAGAAGACATGTTGAGATCTTGCTCACTTGATTTTCAGGGTATGTGGGATCAATATTTACCACTGGTAGAATTTTCCTATAACAATAGCTTCCATTCAAGTATTCAGATGGCACCATATGAAGCGTTATATGGAAAGAGATGTCGTACACCAACCTGTTGGGATGACGTTGGTGAAAGAAAACTTGTAGGCCCAGAACTGGTGGAGGAAACGGTGGAAAAGGTTAAAGTAATCCAAAATCACATCAAAGCAGCTCAAATTAGGCAGAAGAGCTATGCCGATAATCGAAGGAAGGATTTGGAATTTCAAGTCAGTGATCATGTTTTCCTGAAGGTATCTCCGTGGAAGGGAGTCATACGTTTTGGTAAGAAAGGTAAATTGAGTCCCTGGTACATCGGACCTTTCGAAATTCTAGAACGAATTGGGGCTGTAGCTTACTGATTGGCAATGCCGCCAAGTCTCTCCAAAGTTCACGATGTGTTCCACGTATCTCTGTTGAGAAAATACATGCCTAACCCAACACATGTACTCACCTATGAGGAATTAGAACTGGAACCCGATCTGTCTTATTGCGAAGAGCCCGTCAGGATTCTTGATACAAGAGAACAAGTACTGAGAAACTGGACGACACATCTGGTAAAAGTTTTGTGGAGAAACCATAAGATGGAAGAGGCAACGTGGGAACCCGAGGAACTTATGATGAAGAACCACCCGAGTCTTTTTATGCAGTAATACCCTAGAAATTGTGAGGACGCAATTATTCGAAGGAGGGGAGAATATAACACCCCAAGTTTCTATGGTACGTTTCCCTTCGAATAATGCGATAGCGTGTGTTGTACGCAACCTCGAGTTCTAACACACACCACAACTAATTAAACTAGCCGTTGTGAATAGTAATACCTACTTTTTGAAATCATATATATTCAATATTTCAAAATGGACTTCATTTTTAGATTCGGAATATCAAAATTAGCCTAGGGTGAAATTTTGGAACATTTCGGATAACTTTCATATTTTGATGAATAGTTAAAATTTCTAAATTTTAATTATAAACAACTTTTTTAATCAAAATAATTAATAGTGATAAATTGTGATTTTGAGTGGTTTTAAAGTATATTTAGAATATATTTTTACCATTTAATATAATTTTGGTCATTGGACATAATTTTACAATTAAACCGAACATAAACAAGTGTCAATCTTTTGATAGTTATTACCTCTTAAAAACACGCTTTTTGTTTTGACAGTGGGAATTAATTTTAAATTAATTTCTGCCACTTCTGTGTTTTGAATTTAGGAAAATGGATTCCATATTTGGAATCAGGATGTCCAAATTATGTAAATAGGTAACTTTTATTTTTACACATTTTGAATAATTACTGCGGTAAATATTATATTTACCATGGTTAAAGGGTAAATCCGGTAAATAAGGGTTAAAAAAATAATATTATAATAATACAAAGTTACCCTAAAACGTGTCCTAACCATATTGGTGGACACATACCCGACCATGAGCATCCTTGGGGCAATTTGGGGACCCCTTGGAGCCACTTGTATGTGGTAGGGACACATTATATTAATAAAGTTAAAATAAAAATAAAAATGGCATAAGCTTACATCTTTTAGAAGAACAATTTTTTTACATAGGGTTATACATGTTGGATTTTCGATTATAAATATTCATTAGAAAGCTAAAAATATTTCCTACATGATGATATTTTATTTATAATTTTTAGACATCAAATAAGTTAAATTATTAATGACACAATAATGATGCAATGTTTACCTCATTAATAAATCATTTAAATAAATAAGATTATAATGATTAAAATATTATCTAAAACCTGTCCAATTCTTATTGGTTGATGTTATTTAGAATATGATTCATCTTATCTTCGACCTCAATGATTTTTGGACCATTATAAACCGAATATAATTATATTATAAAGTAATACTTTCACTCTTTCCTAAAGAGCCCCTCCTCTCCCTTATAAAAGGAGACCACTTATACTCATTATTCACACCTCTCAAGCCACTTGGCTCGTCCAAACTCTGCCCAACTAAGCTCCCCACATCCCTCTCCTCCTCCTTGAATCTTTCCCTTAGGCAGAAAGCATTTCAACAAGTCCTTTGGTTCCAACCAAAGTGAGTTACCTAAATTAAAGGTAACGATTTCTCTTAAATTATTTTCATTTATTTTGCTTCTTCAACTCCCAAACTCTTTTTATTTCCTTTCTTTTGTAACAACACCAGTATCCTCAATATACTAGGATGTTGTTATAAGAAGTATTCAAACTACACATACACACAAATCCATCTAATGGATGATGAACATAATGTTTCTGTGGATGGCAAACTAACGCCTCACGAAACGATGATTGTTCAAATACATCTTACCACCTCTCATGGTGGACATTATGATGGAACTGTAATTAAATATGATATTAATGATATATATTTTATATATAAGCTTCTGTAATTCCATTTTATTTCATACCATTATTCGTTTCATGTTGTATATACATACGATAATTTCATTTGAGGAAGTGCGGACTACCGCCCCCTTAAAATGATATGACTCGTTCATACCACACATGGAACGTATAAAGGATGGTGTTAATGAACTTAAGTAACATATATAAAATATTATATTATACTGGAATAGTAATATACCTATGTATCATTTGGATTCGATTCTTTTAAAATAAAAATTAAATGGAAGTAGCGTTCGTGCGTACGTACGGACTACCGTCTCCACGAACGCGATGAGATTCATTCTCCATCGTATCCATTCAAGTATAATTATCATTTAATGATTTAAAAATGATGTTTAAGGACTTGATATCATTCTGGATATGAATAAGATACAACAAACATGACTTATGTAACAAAACATATAAAAGAAAATGAGTAAGTTAACACCCGAAACGGCGATAATACTAAGATATTATTATCAAATCAATATTAAAAGATCATATATGATATCATATCAATGTATATGATTCTTATATAATTTAATAACAATTATTTCACCATTATACAGGAGTTTAACCTACCCCAACCAAGGAAAAGTACAAGGTAAGGGTTATTTCACAATCTCTTCATTATCTGAGGTTGTTTATACATAATTATCTACTGGGACCTCGTTATCATCCACGTCCATGTTCCTTCAAAATGCATTTCAAAACATTGTTAACATTTAAAAGAATATGGGTTAAAGTCATTTATGCCCTTTTTTGACTTTTTATAAGAGGTTTATAAGGGAATCTTTCCGTCGTTTTCCAAACAAGGTGCTTTTTTTAACCTTTTCGACAGAATTAAGATAAGAATGTTTTTTTAACTTATACGGCGGGTGCGGTTATTTTCCGCCGTTATAAAATCGTCAAAGCTTCCCTTACAAGCTTATAAGAATATTTTCAAGAAAATTTTTTATTTTATATGGCTCTTAAATGATTTCAAAAATAGAAAGAGATATTTCTCTAAAAAGTGTTTTGATTTCATCTATGTCAACATCCTTCGACGGATTTTACGCTTAATTGAAGTTGATTTATTATGATACAAAACTTCTATATTGTATTGAAGGTTTTGTGATATGTTTGACTGTGGATGTGCTATTTTTATACCATTCATAGTTTATGGTGAAATTATTGACATTTCGTATGCTAGTTTTAATACGAATGTTTATGTTATGTTTAAACCTTTTCATATGTGAATGCATTGGACTTAATATGTGACGGGTGGAGCCCGCTATAGCTCCTTGATGCATCGGTAGGTCTCATGAGACAAACTAGTGTCTTGGCACAAGGCCTTGACACAATCTTATTTGTAGTCTTGGCACGAGGCCTTGGCTATGTGGTTATGATAGTCTGGCATTATGCATTCCAACATTATGAAAGTGGTTATTGATTTTTACATGTGATTATTCGATTAGTAGAATATCAATGTGAATAAGTAAATGGCATTATTTCATTTTATTTATGCCATACCATGTTGAAAGTTCATGTTTGAAAGGCTTTTGTATTAGATATACATTGCCATAAATGTTTATTCTTATTTATGAAAGTTTCCGCTATATTGTTATCCTTACTGGGCGTTTGAGCTCACCCCTTTTCTATGTTTTATTTTTCCCAGGAAGTGAAGAAGTAAATTATGAATGACCTGCAGGGATATTATGTGGGTATATGAGTGTGAATTATGGAGGCATTATGTTTTTGTAGTAGTTTTTCATTTTATGATGTAATGTAAAACCTATGAATATATCTAGTGTTTCCAAGGCTACTAAACCAATCGGTCTTTCGAGATTTGATCTTCTTGTGATCATGCCAATGTTATGTAATAATGCACCGACTCTGGGTAGCTGGGGTCGGGGTGTAACAGTTGGTATCAGAGGAAGTTTAGTACAAACCTTGGAAGCTAGATTTAGATAAACTCTGATTAGAGCACGTATACCTAAGATGAACTTTGAGGATTAGTATAGAAGAACTTCCTAAAATTTTGGTATTGTAGAGATTTTGTGAGTTTTCCGAGCAATACATCCCTGTCTGGATACGAGCAGGTAGAGGCGGCTCTGGCACAGATGTACCTAGGGGTAAAACCCGAAAACACCGCTTTGAGCTAGACTCGAACGGGAACTGGTGCACGAAAATGGGCCTTGCTGCACTCTTGGTTACGACACTCCCGGGGATATGCTTAGGATAACTCTCATTTTATTTACAAATCATTATGAAGGGTTTATGAGTATATACTTCCTCAAAGAAAACATTTTTATGATTATGGATTATATCCATAAATAGTTCAATTTATGTTAAGTGTTTTATAAGTATGGGATTATGTATTTTGATTCATAAACTGATCTAGTTTATGCCATTGTTTAGAAATGGCGCCTAGTGGAAGAAATGGAAACCGTATCAATGCACGCACTCCATGTAGGGATTTCCCTCCTGCTCAAGATAATTATAGTGGGGCTGGTGATGCAACTGGTGCTGATCAGCTAATCACCATACTGGGACAACTTACTTAGGTTATGAATAATAAACTTACCCGTATGGAGCACCCTGATTCGCAGCGTGGAGGATCAATGTTAGATCGATTCATGAGACAACAACCACCAACGTTCAATGGGAATACAAATCCCTTAGTAGCTGAGCAATGGATATTTTCCCTAGAGAAAATATTTCAGGCTTTGGGGAGCAGTGAAAGGGAAAAAGTTATCATGGCAGTTTACCGCCTCACTGGAGATGCTGATCAATGGTGGTCATTGATTCAAAATACGAAGGAAGATGATGAAGTATCAAATATGGAATGGAGGGAGTTCAAAGATCTGTTTTTAGAAAAATACTTTCCTCGCGAGCATCGAGCAGATATGGAAAGACAATTTCTGAGTCTGAGACAAAAGGAGGATGAGAATGTCACAAAGTATGAGGCTAACTTTACAAGGTTAGCGAGGTACGCTGGTGATTATATTCGCAACCCAAGAAGTAAGAATGATCGTTTCTTTGATGGGTTAAAACCATTTCTCCGTCGAGCATTAGTCTCACAATCCTTTTCATCGTACGAAGACATTGTCTCATGTGCTATCAAGACCGAAAAGGAATTCTCTAAGTCTTATGACTTTAAAGCAAAGCAAGAGAAGAAGAGACCTGCTGATCAATCTGGGAATGGAAATAAGGGGAAGAAGGGAATGGTTGAATATCCATCTTGTGGTAAGTGCGGGAAGAAACACCCCGGTGCTTGCCTGAAGGGAATGGGAGTCTGTTAGAAGTGTGGTGAAAAAGGCCACCAAGCTCATGATTGCAAGGGGAAGAAGGAAGCTACCAACGTTCAGTGCTACAATTGCAGGGAGATGGGGCATTATGCAAATGCATGTCCTAAGCGTCAGGAGAACTTACCTCAGAAAAGGCCAAGGGATCAAGGCCAGGCTTATGCTATCACTACTGCTGAGGTAGAAGCTCCGAAAGATGTGGTGGCAGGTAATTTAATGGTTTCCTCATGTTTAGAAAATGCATTATTTGATTCTGGATCATCGCATTGTTTCATATCTTCCCAGTTTTCTAAGAAAATTAGATATTTCCAATTTGATTTAATAAGGGAGTTGTCAGGTAAAACTCCTAAGGGAAGTATCGTTGCAACAAAGTTTTGTGAATCAGTCCCCATTAGAGCACATAAATTTTCTTTATCTGCTGATCTCATCGTCTTACCTATGATTGAGTTTGATATAATCCTCGGTATGGACTGGATTTCGGACTATGATGCGAAGATTTATTGTAAGAAGAAAGAGGTTACGATTCTTGATGATAATGATAAGGAACACCTTATTTTTAGAGCAGAATCGTCACCACCTAATTCTTATTTAGATCCACCCTCAATAGCTCAACTAAATTCAATTATTGGGGAGGAAGAGAATGAAATAACTGCGGGTGAGGAAAGGAATTTTCAAATAGAGGATGTACCTATTGTGAAAGAATTTGTAGATGTATTTCCAGAAGATTTACCTGGACATCCTCCAGAACGAGAAGTTGAGTTTTCCATTGATTTGATTCCTGGATCAAGGCCTATATCGAAGACCCCTTATAGAATGGCCACTGTAGAGTTAGTCGAACTAAAGAAACAACTAGAGGAATTGAGTAATAAGGGATTTATTCTCCCTAGTGTTTCTCCATGGGGAGCCCCTGTTCTTTTTGTTAAAAAGAAAGATGGATCTATGAGGTTATGTATCGACTACAGGGAGATCAATGCTATAACGATAAAGAACAAGTATCCCCTACCTGGTATTGATGATTTATTTGACCAACTGCATGGAGCTCAATACTTTTCAAAGATTGACCTTCGATCTGGATACCATCAGTTGTGTGTGAAGAAGGAAGACATTCCGAAAACAGCATTTTGAACCAGGTACGGGCATTACGAGTTTACTGTAATGCCGTTTGGATTGACTAATGCACCCTCTGTATTCATGGATCTAATGAATAGAGTTTTCAAGGAGTATCTTGATGAATTTGTGGTGGTATTTATTGATTCTATCTTGGTATACTCCAAAACCTACGAAGATCATGAAAATCACTTGCGCATTATCTTGAAGACTCTGAGGAGGCATGAATTATATGGGAAGTTTAGCAAGTGTGAACTCTGGCTTCAGGAGATTTCTTTTCTTGGCCATATTGTCTCTAAAGATGGAATCTCTGTTGATCCTTCTAAGACCAAGGCAATCCAAGAATGGCCAACACCTACGAGTATAACTGAGGTACGTAGTTTTATTGGCTTGGCAGGTTATTATCAACGTTTCATCCAGAATTTTTCCCGATTGGCTAACCCATTAACGAAGCTCACACGTAAAGGGGTTAAATTTGTTTGGACAAAAGAGTGTGAAGAATGTTTCGAAGAATTGAAGAAAAGATTAGTCAATGCTCCTATATTGACTCTACCATCGGGGAATGATGGGTTCGTTATTTATAGTGATGCATCAAAGAAAGGACTTGGTTGTGTCCTTATGCAGAATGATAGAGTTATTGCCTATGCATCACGACAGTTGAAAATTCATGAACAAAACTATCCTACTCATGATATTGAGTTAGCAGCTGTGATCTTTGCTTTGAAGATATGGAGGCACTACCTCTATGGTGAAAATGTGAGATTTATACTGATCACAAGAGTTTGAAGTATATTTTCTCACAAAAAGAACTCAACATGAGGCAAAGGAGATGGCTTGAATTACTCAAGGATTATGATTGCACGATACACTACCACCCGGGGAAAGCAAACAAAGTAGCAGATGCTTTGAGCAGAAAAGACCATGGAGTTCTGAACATGATGAGAATTGAAAGGGATCCAATTTTCATGGATCTAGAGAAGATGGACATGGGAATAACCAGGGAAGGTGAAACATCAATGCTTTTTCAAATGGTTGCCAAACCATCTTTACTAGAAAGGATTAAGAGTTCTCAGACCGATGATGAAGAATTTCAGAAGAAGATTAAAGCTTTGAATGATGGGAGATTGAGAGACTTTGTGTATGAAGATGGAATTTTGAAATTCGGGAAGAGACTTTGTGTTCCCAATATACCTGATCTAAAAAGGGAATTGCTGGATGACGCTCATAGTTCCAATTTCTCTATACACCCTGGGAGCACCAAAATGTATAGAGATTTGAAGGAATGTTTTTGGTGGGACAACATGAAGAGGGAGATTGCTGATTTTGTGTCAAGATGTATGGTTTGTCAACAAGTGAAAGATGGAAGGCAACAGCCTGGAGGAGTCATGCAACCTCTTCCCATACCGGAGTGGAAATGGGACAATATTACGATGGACATTGTCATGGGGCTACCAAAGACTCCTAGAAGGAACGATGCGATATGGGTTATTGTTGATCGTCTTACCAAGTCAGTACATTTTCTTGCTATAAGAGAAGATCTACCCCTGGAACGTCTAGCAAGACTATACATTAATGAAGTTTTGAGACTTCATGGAGTACCCCTATCGATTGTTTCTGATCGTGATCCCCGTTTTACTTCAAGATTCTGGAAAAGTCTTCAGAAATCCCTGGATACTGAACTTCATTTGAGCACTGCTTACCACCCTCAGACAGACGGACAATCAGAACGGACTATTCAAACCTTAGAAGACATGTTGAGATCTTGCTCACTTGATTTTCAGGGTATGTGGGATCAATATTTACCACTAGTAGAATTTTCCTATAACAATAGCTTCCATTCAAGTATTCAGATGGCACCATATGAAGCGTTATATGGAAAGAGATGTCGTACACCAACCTGTTGGGATGACGTTGGTGAAAGAAAACTTGTAGGCCCAGAACTGGTGGAGGAAACGGTGGAAAAGGTGAAAGTAATCCAAAATCACATCAAAGCAGCTCAAAGTAGGCAGAAGAGCTATGCCGATAATCGAAGAAAGGATTTGGAATTTCAAGTCGGTGATCATGTTTTCCTGAAGGTATCTCCGTGGAAGGGAGTCATACGTTTTGGTAAGAAAGGTAAATTGAGTCCCAGGTACATCGGACCTTTCGAAATTCTAGAACGAATTGGGGCTGTAGCTTACCGATTGGCAATGCCGCCAAGTCTCTCCAAAGTTCACGATGTGTTCCACGTATCTCTGTTGAGAAAATACATGCCTGACCCAACACATGTACTCACCTATGAGGAATTAGAACTGGAACCCGATCTGTCTTATTGCGAAGAGCCCGTCAGGATTCTTGATACAAGAGAACAAGTACTGAGAAACTGGACGACGCGTCTGGTAAAAGTTTTGTGGAGAAACCATAAGATGGAAGAGGCAACGTGGGAACCCGAGGAACTTATGATGAAGAACCACCCAAGTCTTTTTATGCAGTAATACCCTAGAAATTGTGAGGACGCAATTATTTGAAGTAGGGGAGAATATGACACCCCAAGTTTCTATGGTACGTTTCCCTTCGAATAATGCGATAGCGTGTGTTGTACGCAACCTCGAGTTCTAACACACACCACAACTAATTAAACTAGCCGTTGTGAATAGTAATACCTACTTTTTGAAATCATATATATTCAATATTTCAAAATGGACTTCATTTTTAGATTCGGAATATCAAAATTAGCCTAGGGTGAAATTTTGGAACATTTCGGATAACTTTCATATTTTGATGAATAGTGAAAATTTCTAAATTTTAATTATAAACAACTTTTTTAATCAAAATAATTAATAGTGATAAATTGTGATTTTGAGTGGTTTTAAAGTATATTTAGAATATATTTTTACCATTTAATATAATTTTGGTCATTGGACATAATTTTACAATTAAACCGAACATAAACAAGTGTCAATCTTTTGATAGTTATTACCTCTTAAAAACACGCTTTTTGTTTTGACAGCGGGAATTAATTTTAAATTAATTTCTGACACTTCTGTGTTTTGAATTTAGGAAAATGGATTCCATATTTGGAATCAGGATGTCTAAATTATGTAAATAGGTAACTTTTATTTTTACACATTTTGAATAATTTCAGCGGTAAATATTATATTTACCATGGTTAAAGGGTAAATTCGGTAAATAAGGGTTAAAAAAATAATATTATAATAATACAAAGTTACCCTAAAACGTGTCCTAACCATATTGGTGGACACATACCCGACCATGAGCATCCTTGGGTCAATTTGGGGACCCCTTGGAGCCACTTGTATGTGGTAGGGACACATTATATTAATAAAGTTAAAATAAAAATAAAAATGGCATAAGCTTACATCTTTTAGAAGAACAATTTTTTTACATAGGGTTCTACATGTTGGATTTTCGATTATAAATATTCATTAGAAATCTAAAAAGATTTCCTACAAGATGATATTTTATTTATAATTTTTAGACATCAAATAAGTTAAATTATTAATGACACAATAATGATGCAATGTTTACCACATTAATAAATCATTTAAATAAATAAGATTATAATGATTAAAATATTATCTAAAACCTGTCCAATTCTTATTGTTTGATGTTATTTAGAATATGATTCATCTTATCTTCGACCTCAATGATTTTTGGACCATTATAAACCGAATATAATTATATTATAAAGTAATACTTTCACTCTTTCCTAAAGAGCCCCTCCTCTCCCTTATAAAAGGAGACCACTTATACTCATTCTTCACACCTCTCAAGCCACTTGGATCGTCCAAACTCTGCCCAACTAAGCTCCCCACATCCCTCTCCTCCTCCTTGAAGCATTCCCTTAGGCAGAAATCATTTCAACAAGTCCTTTGGTTCCAACCAAAGTGAGTTACCTAAATTAAAGGTAACGATTTCTCTTAAATTATTTTCATTTATTTTGCTTCTTCAACTCCCAAACTATTTTTATTTCCTTTCTTTTGTAACAACAACAGTATCCTCAATATACTAGGATGTTGTTATAAGAAGTATTCAAACTACACATACACACAACTCCATCTAATGGATTATGAACATAATGTTTCTGTGGATGGCAAACTAACGCCTCACGAAACGATGATTGTTCAAATACATCTTACCACCTCTCATGGTGGCCATTATGATGGAACTGTAATTAAATATGATATTAATGATATATATTTTATATATAAGCTTCTGTAATTCCATTTTATTTCATACCATTATTTGTTTCATGTTGTATATACATACGATAATTTCATTTGAGGAAGTGCGGACTACCGCCCCCTTAAAATGATATGACTCGTTCATACCACATATGGAACGTATAAAGGATGGTGTTAATGAACTTAAGTAACATATATAAAATATTATATTATACTGGAATAGTAATATACCTATGTATCATTTGGATTCGATTCTTTTAAAATAAAAATTAAATGGAAGTAGCGTTCGTGCGTACGTACGGACTACCGTCTCCACGAACGCGATGAGATTCATTCTCCATCGTATCCATTCAAGTATAGTTATCATTTAATGATTTAAAAATTATGTTTAAGGACTTGATATCATTCTGGATATGAATAATATACAACAAACATGACTTATGTAACAAAACATATAAAAGAAAATGAGTAAGTTAACACCCGAAACGGCGATAATACTAAGATATTATTATCAAATCAATATTAAAAGATCATATATGATATCATATTAATCTATATGATTCTTGTATAATTTAATAACAATTATTTCACCATTATACAGGAGGTTAACCTACCCCAACCAAGGAAAAGTACAAGGTAAGGGTTATTTCACAATCTCTTCATTATCTGAGGTTGTTTATACATAATTATCTACTGGGACCTCGTTATCATCCACGTCCATGTTCCTTCAAAATGTATTTCAAAACATTGTTAACATTTAAAAGAATATGGGTTAAAGTCATTTATGCCCTTTTTTGACTTTTTATAAGAGGTTTATAAGGGAATCCTTCCGTCGTTTTCCAAACAAGGTGCTTTTTTTAACCTTTTCGACAGAATTAAGATAAGAATGTTTTTTTTAACTTATACGGCGGGTGCGGTTATTTTCCGCCGTTATAAAATCGTCAAAGCATCCCTTACAAGCTTATAAGAAAATTTTCAAGAAAATTTTTTATTTTATATGGCTCTTAAATGATTTCAAAAATAGAAAGAGATATTTCTCTAAAAAGTGTTTTGATTTCATCTATGTCAACATCCTTCGACGGATTTTACGCTTAATTGAAGTTGATTTATTATGATACAAAACTTCTATATTGTATTGAAGGTTTTGTGATATGTTTGACTGTGGATGTGCTATTTTTATACCATTCATAGTTTATGGTGAAATTATTGACATTCCGTATGCTAGTTTTAATACGAATGTTTATGTTATGTTTAAACCTTTTCATATGTGAATGCATTGGACTTAATATGTGACGGGTGGAGCCCGCTATAGCTCCTCGATGAATCGGTAGGTCTCATGAGACAAACTAGTGTCTTGGCACAAGGCCTTGACAAAATCTTATTTGTAGTCTTGGCACGAGGCCTTGGCTATGTGGTTATGATAGTCTGGCATTATGCATTCCAACATTATGAAAGTGGTTATTGATTTTTACCTGTGATTATTCGATTAGTAGAATATCAATGTGAATAAGTAAATGGCATTATTTCATTTTATTTATGCCATACCATGTTGAAAGTTCATGTTTGAAAGGCTTTTGTCTTAGTTATACATTGCCTTAAACGTTTATTCTTATTTAGGAAAGTTTCCGCTATATTGTTATCCTTACTGGGCGTTTGAGCTCACCCCTTTTCTATGTTTTATTTTTCCCAGGAAGTGAAGAAGTAAATTATGAATGACCTGCAGGGATATTATGTGGGGATATGAGTGTGAATTATGGAGGCATTATGTTGTTGTAGTAGTTTTTCATTTTATGATGTAATGTAAAACTTATGAATATATCTAGTGTTTCCAAGGCTACTAAACCAATCGGTCTTTCGAGATTTGATCTTCTTGTGATCATGCCAATGTTATGTAATAATGCACCGACTCTGGGTAGCTGGGGTTGGGGTGTTACATAATTTCTTCCATATTTGTATAAAAATAATAACTTCTGAGACAGGTGACAAACCATCAAATCCAGAAATGCCATGTGGATTGAAACCAAAACTGAAGGGTGAAAAGGGCTCAAACAATACCAATGAACTATGTTATGCACTCATTATTATCAATTTTATGTAATTAAATTATATGATCAATAAATATTTAGTTTATTATGGGGGTAAAGTTGTTGATTTATAATTTTTAATGTTTTAAGATATTGAGGTGATTAATGTAATTTTGAGTAATGTTTCATTGGGTTGAGGTGTATTCAAACCATAGGTATAAATTTTTTTAAAAGTTATGAATATTTTATAATAACACTATTAATTTTTAGAATTTTGTGTTTATTTTGGATGTAGTATCAGTTAGTTATGTAATGATTTATGTTGGACATTGCATTTGAATATTAATTTGAAGGTGTGTTCATTTTTGGAGTTAGCTTAACTTATACTAACCATTTCTTATTTTGTATGATGTATATTGAGATTAGTAATATCTTGATATGATATTGTGGAATCATTTGATCTAGTAGAAGTTAATTTTCATGCTTTTAACATGAAAATTTCATCTTGAAAACTCATTATTTGAAGCATATATGAGATTGTGTTGGAAATTTATTAAGAGATGCAAATCTACATTTCAAGTAAATATGTTTCCTTATGATCTTAGTCTATATGATAGTTTAAACAATAATATTTAATTAAATAATCATGATATATAAATTTATATATTTTTCTCTAAATTTATGGCATCATCTCACTCTGAATAAAGTATATTGTTATCTTTGAAATGGATATTTTTTCAAGTACACGTTTACACTTCCTACAAATATTTACCTTATGTGGAAACCTAGTTTTTTATTATTTCATAAGGCCTTTTAATTTTTACACTAACTTATTATTAATTGAATATATTATCAATCCTTTTTACGTTATGGGTTTCCGAAATAGTATATTCTTATATTTTAACCTTATTTTTATCAATCTTGATTTCAAATTAAGAGGAAAAAAGTTATTTATGGGAGTATAATGTAAAACTCCATGTGTTGAAAGAATAAGATTATGTTTGATAGTTTATATGAAAAAAATGAGCATATATGAGAATATAATACCATGATACTTGGGGATATTTTTATTTTGTAATGAACTTAATTTTATTAATAGCATGTGTAATACGTAACAATGAGTATTAGTGTAATACGATGCACTTTTAATATTTTTACTTAAACATGGCTATTATGACCGTTATGTTAAACATGGTGGTATGAATTCTAATAGAATGTTTTTTAAAAAATATAAATTTTTTTAGATAAATAAATTATATTGATAATTATGTAATTAATATTTGGTAAGATCATTATACGCTTTGAAAAAAGTTTTTTTAAATGTTTTTTATTTCTTTTGTGAAAAAATAATAAATTTAATTTTTACCACTTTAAAAAATATATTTTAAAAAATGAACATCGATTATGTAATCAACATGTCAAAATTAGTTTTTTTTGGATTTTTTCTGAAAATATTAATTTACAGATGGATAGTAAAAAATATATGTTTTTATTGAAAATTGACTTTTCATTTAAAACATTTAACAGGTTAGTTTTTTGAAAAAAAAAATTAAAAGTAAAATTGGTTCAATTGTATATTTATTAATCGAATTTTGGTCATCGTAATCAATCTAATATTTACTTTTGACATTAAAACATTCTCTATTTATGTATTATTTTTTACTAGAAATCCTTTTTGTTCATTGCTTCTATTGGATTAATTTTGGATTATTATTTTACACCTATATGAATTGAATTTAGAAAAACGTATTATGTTTTTTTAATTATATTAACCAATATTATATAATAAATAAAAATAATTTTTTATAACTTAATAAACTGTGGAAACTGTAAAAATTAATTTTCCTTGTTAATGAAAAATCTATTTTACTAAGGGTTTAAAATAAAATGATAAGGGTAAAAATGACTCAGAGCTTGTATAATTCCAATGTTATAGTAATATTTAGGCCTTATCAGTTCTAAATTTCTAAAATTTAAATTTTGGATCCATCTTTCATGATAAAATTTTTTGTTCAATTCTTTATTTTTGAAAATTCCAAATGTGTCTTCTACCCCACTTATAATAGAACACCCCCCTTCACTACTCTTCACACATCCAAAACCCACTAATTCAGACAAGAAAAAACAAAATATTACTCATAAATTCATCCCAT
The DNA here is from genome assembly GCA_963277665.1 of Viscum album. Taxonomy (NCBI): domain Eukaryota; kingdom Viridiplantae; phylum Streptophyta; class Magnoliopsida; order Santalales; family Viscaceae; genus Viscum; species Viscum album. The sequence goes on along the minus strand of OY728137.1, from coordinate 685,322,933 downwards.
CATTCTATATCTCTTTTATGTTTTATAATTCCATCATAGAAATTCTACTGATATAATAATAAAAAAATTCTCTGAAGAAGAGGTAATGTTCTTAAACAATAATTTTATTTATTTATTTTTCCACATAATTAAAATATATTTAAATCATGATTATATAATAAAATTAGTATCTAACCTATAGTTAGATGTTTTTATATTAATATAATAACATATATCCATCTCCACTACCATCAAAAGGGAAATGGAATGGTAAACTTGTTGTATAGTGAACTATCGCCTCATGAACTGATGTAACACATTTTCTATCACCACCTCTATTGAATGGATATAATGTATCATATATTACATATATATGATATTTTTAACATAATTATATCTATGTAAGAATTATACCTCATATACAATCTTATATTACTTTCCATGGGGTATATGATAACATTTCTTGTGTGTACGGAAGACTACCGCCGCGCGAAGTAATGTGATTCATTTTCGCCAATGATTTAAATATATGATAATAAATGATAAATTTAATGAATATATGTTATCTATTTTACATGATATTGTTTTTCTAATATTAATATACCATCCATTTCTTACATTTTCACCCATTTATAAAAGTATAATGTCACTCAGGCATACATACAAATTACCTTCTCAATGAAGTGATGTTATTCATTATCTATGTTAATAATTAAATAATTACTTTAAAATTGTATTGAATAAAAAAATTATATTTATAACATTAATATCATTTTTATATTATGTAATTAAATTATATGTTCTACATCAATAATATTTTTTAGAAAACATGCATGGTAAAACATTGTAGTTAACACTCGAAACAATATTAATAATAAAATATTTTTAAGGAACATATGATAATAAGTTATTAAAGGATCACATATGATATTATAAATACTAATTTTTCTTTGGAATAAATTAATAACTTGTTTAAATCTATTATAATTTATGTTAAAGGAACAACAAATAAATTGAAGACTGAGGAAAGAGGTTACATCTCAAAACATGATTCTTTGAGAAGCTTGCACTTTTATTAAAAAGTTTTTACTAAAATGTGTATATAAGGAAAATTGAATATTTTAAATTATGTATTATTATTATTCATGGTATTTTTACTTCAACTTCATGATATATTTATTTCAAGCGGTTTTTATACAGACATTTCTTATACTGTAAGGTGTTTCTTGAGTAAATTTTCAGTAATTGAGTTATACCACTTATTAATTTATTATATCTTTTCCAAGATTATGTGTGAAATAAATTTTGATTGATTCATTTTTTATTTACAGTTATATTTTTTGGAATTACTTTTTTCAAACATATTTTCTTCATTGATTAATATCACCTCCATGTTATGATCTTTGTGATGTTTAATTTCACAATATCATTTTATTTGGGAATGTTTTTTATTGAATATCCATTAAAGAAAATTGATTGATAATTCTCTAGAATACCCTTTAATTTTAATATACAATTGTTATTTATTAAATTTTCAGGAAATTTTACCATTTTTATCTCTTTGGTACTTAAATATATAAATATTTTTTAAACAAAATCCATCTTTAATTCTCTTTTGATCTAAAATGTATTTTCTTCTGTATCTATATTTTCACTATATGTTTTTTAAATTGTATTTTTAAAATTATTGAATGATTTTTTGAAGAAAAATTTCCCCATGATTTAAAATCAATATTCGTATCATTTTCCGAAGAAGGTATATTTTTACATTCTTTAAAAAAATGAATGTTATATTTTAACGTATGCAAATTCAATGACATCCTTTCCACCTCAACCATTATTTTGTACATGTATTCTTTTATAATATATCTTATTTTATTCAAATATAAAACCCCATTTTATTTGTTTTATTTGTGTTTTAATGGTTTTTAAATTGAATGAATATTGTTTTAACTGTAGATTATTTTCTTATAGAAGTATGGGATATTTCTAAAGCACAATTTCCTTCAATTTATGACTTTTCATTATCTAACTATTTTATGGAATGATTATAATTATTTATTTATGTCCTTAACAAATATACCTAGCCGATTCTACCTTTCTCTAATGGGGTAATACATTCCTTATGTTTGTTTATCAAATTACCTCATTATGAAATTTATTTTTATTATGAAATGGAGCAAGGTTACCAGACCATCTGTTTTTCATGGTTAATTATTTTGTTATACTTTATGTTTTACTTCTCTTATGATGAACACATAGATCATGAAAATTTTATGATGGGTTTCAATATATAGTGATATGATTAATTGGGTAATGTTATAGTCACATGAGGCATCATGTATGTGATTAAGGAGTAAGTCAAATCCTTTATGGGACACTATTTTCCATGTAATATTATCTTGGAAGTTAGAAATGAATCATATTTATTACATGAAATATGTTTCTTCCACATTTCGTATCATTCCATGATCTCATGATTCCATGTTATTAGTGTTACTCTTTCGTGGTATTACTCATGTGCCTTATCATTTATGACATCATGTAATATAGTTAGCCAGTACTTTTTGTTTCCATGTCTTATTTACTCCCTTACATGGATTCTAATCGCACCCAATGATTTTATGAATTCCCTATAATACCCCATGAAGTTTTAGGATCTCAAAAGGATATAGGATCCAATAATGAAGAATAAAAAAAGTTTTATTTTATTCTCTCATTGATGTTTTAAGAACCCAGTCTTCTGAAGAAACTAGGAATAAAAATCTTTGGGCCTATACTAATAAGAATTTTATGTTTAGAAATCCATATATAATATGTATAAAAGGAATTTACTTCTATAGTATGTAGTCTAATACTTTTACATCGATGGTTAGTTATTTATATCAGGCATCGTTATCCCCCATGCGAGAATTTACTTGTACACAACTAATTTTTGAATTAATTTAATAAAAAAATTAATATCATACCCTTGTTTCCTTGGTATCATTGCACTTCAACGACCATAGGTTTCATTTATAAAATTCCCCAATAATCAAGATTTTTTTATAATTAAACTGCCATTTTGGTTAATTTTCTTCTAAAATGTGAATGGGAAAGTTAAATGTAATTGATTAAAGTGTGTAATGGTTTAATGCTCCACCTTATAATCCCCTTGTGAAAAAACCATATTCAAAATGTACATGGATTGATTTTAAAATGAATGATTAATTTAATTAATGTGATAATAAAATTGTATGACCATATCAGATGGACCTTATATAAATTATAAATTATGTCATGGGATAAATGAAATTTGAATTGTGGTAAGAAACCTCTTGGATTATGTTAACGAATCTAATGTAATGATTCATTATACTTCATTATAGTTTGGTTTGATGGATTTAATAGTATAGTCTCAGACTTAGACATTATTCTTCATTATGGTTGGGTTTTATGGACTTAATAGACTACTCCCATGTGACATTATTCATCATTATGGTTGGGGTTGATTGATGTAATACTATAATCTCAGACCAAAACATTATTCATCATCTTGGTTTTTTTGATAGGTGTAATATATCCCTACAGGACTAAGAAATAATAGATAATTATGGTTGGGTTTGAAGGATGTAATACCATGTTACGATACTGAGCCTTATGAGTTATTTCTTCTGATGAGTGTGATACCACAATAGTCAATCATATATGCATTGGTCATAATCCTGAGGTCCTGGATAGTACTATGTATCTGTTTATATATAAATATATAATTATATATGTTATAAAAATATAATTTAAATATTTATATATATACATGTAACATCCTGGTCCCGAGTTCCACTCAACGGGTTCCCCGAACATGGTTGGTCACATGACCTCGAGTGCATTTCCCCAAATGCCAGAGGCTGTCAACTAGAAACGAGGGCCTAGGACTGATAGTGGGGAAACAATGACCTCATTTGTCAAAGTGTAGTGCAGAGAAAAAGATAAATAGCATACAACAAGCAGAAGCGGTAAACAATAAATATATAACTGAAATGGATAACCGATGTAAAAGGAAACCAGCTGTCATATATATAAAGATACAGCAAGTCACTATTCTATAAAAATAGCCAAAACATGTTACCCTACAATATAATACAATTGAAGTACAAGTACAGAAAAGAAAAATAGAACATCCAGCGGCATCGCAAGCCTAATCTCGGTCTCGTTCTCTCCTTCTCTTCAGCAATAATCAAGTACTTTTATAGGGACTCTTTCCCTTGTCGACACATGTAGCAATATAATCTATTTTGGCCGAAGACAGGACCCAAACATCGTGTGAGAAATAAATCTCGGTAGGCGCCCACCAAAGGCATGTGCCCAACTGTCAGTGAAAAAGCGCAACAACATTGGGAAATAGTAAATGCAATATACTAATCAGTACTCAAAAGTAACTAACTTTACCAGTTATATTTCCATTTTAATACTCATTTAACCATTAAATATAATATATCACCTCAGTGAATTTTCTAAGTAAATAGTCAGTGTCCTCATACATGAAAACTCTCACCCTCAGGTAAATAAATCATAACTCTCAGGTATCTGCCCTCAGGTATCTGCCCTCAGGCGTACGAAGTGTCGCCCTCAGGCACAGAAGTGATAGCTCTCAGGCGTAAGAAGCATTTACCTTAGGAAGAATAGAACATTGCCCTCAAGTAAGTAGTACCTTGCCCTCAAGCTAAACAAACAATTCCCTCAGGCAGAAAAGAACACTGCCCTCAGGCACAAGTAACGGGGCCGAGCCCAAAGCATAAACACGCAAATTATATACAATTCCACTCACGGAAAAAGTAATACACAATATAAACATGGCACACCCTCGGGTATCCTGGACAAATGACTAAACAGAGGAATGCACCAACGGGGTGGTCCGGGATCCAAGCAATGATCCCAAACAGCATTTTGTTATCACATTTAATTACCTATACAATTCTAGTTATTTAAAACAGCCAAGGCCTCGGCCACACGACACCCCAATATGGGTTCGTAGTACAATGGAATACACAAACGCACAACAGTTGGAATTTAAACACCAAAACACCTATCTCGATCTCCCTTGATCGATATACATGAACGACACTCCTCGAAATGCCCGAGAACGACGTAGATCTGAGGTAAAAGAAATATCGTTCAAACGTAAATAACATTACCTCAGAAAATAATTTGTAATAATGGATTAAGGAGAAGGAAGGGCTTACCCGTACAGTTCCAACGACATCGACAGAAGTGGGATTGGTTTCCCAGTGCTCGATCGGTTGATCCTCCAAGGTTCGACCGTCCTCCTAAGCTCCCCTCCAGTTCCAAGCCTTCCATAAGAACAGGGGAGGCTGCTGCCTGATTTATGCCAAAAAACAGACTACACAGCATGTACTTCTCTAGAACACAATGTGTACTTTCCATTTTTAAATGTTCCTATGGAGGCTTCTCATCAGTGTGACACTATTCACTTATCGACATGACTACACGATGTGTATTCTTGAGTACATGGTGTGTACTGTCACTCATCTGGCCACTGCCTTACTATTCTCCTGCCGACTGACTACACAACGTTTAAATACAAACTACACGGCGTGTAGTCGGTTTTTACACCTTTCATCGCCAGCATGGCTACTCACCCTATGTACTCATCCCACATGGACAAAGCACATGGTGTGTGGAAAAGTACACGGCGTGTACCCACAAAATTTGGGATTTTCCCCCATTTTCTTTATTTTCTCAAAAATACTAATGGATAAGAGAAAAGAAGAAACTCTTACCTCAAGAATAAGAACCGAGTTCTTACAAACTTCCCCCCTTAAAGAAATTCATACCCACATTTCCCTTACAAGGGTGGTGAAGATAAAGCTCAAAACAACTCTGGCCACTGAGCACGTACGTCGGTCTCCCGCTCCCATGTTTCATCCAGCACTCGGCCATGCATCCATAGCACCCATACGAGAGTAACTAACCGTCCTCGGAGAACCTTCGTGCTCCTATCAACGATACAAATTGGATTATCCTCAAAGGACGCATATATATGAAGATCAACCTCCTCTGAATGCAAGACATGAGTCTGGTCTAAAGGTTTTTGGTGCAACTGAGATACATGGAAGATGTCATGTGTGGCTTGGTACCTCTGTGGTAACTGCAACCGATAAGAAATTGGACCGAATCTCTCCAAAATCTCAAATGGCCCCACATAGCTCGGTGAATGATTACCCTGTCTTCTAATCCGCTTGTGTCCCAACCTCGGTGAAAAATGTAAGAAAACCTAATCCTCGGCCACGAACTCCAAGGGTCGTATGCGGCGATCAGCATAATATTTCTGACAAGACTACGCAGTAGCCATCCACTTCTGAATCAACTGGACCTGCTCAAATGTCTCCTGCACGATCTTTGTTCCCAGTAAATCTGTCTCACCTTCCTCCAACCAGTACAAAAGTGATCGGAAAAACCTACCGTATAAATCCTCATTAGGTTACATATCAACAGTTGCCTGAAAACTACTATTATATGCAAACTCGAATAAGCGTATATGCTTCTCCCAAGATCCCCCAATGTCTTGGACACATGCACGCATTATGTTCTCCAGCACCTGTATCGTATGCTCTGACTGGCCATCGGTCTGAGGGTGGTAAGTTGTCCTCAGAAGCATATGTGTTCCCAGTTCCCTCTAAAAGCTCTGCTAGAAACGAGACGTAAAACAGGATTCCCTATCTAAAACAATAGAAATAGGGACCCCATGAAGTCATACGACCTCTCGGATATACAAATTTCCGAGCATGTCAACTCTGAAAGAATCCTCGATCAGCAAAAAGTGAGCTACCTTTGTGAGTCTATCCACAACAACCCACACAACATCATTTCCTCAAGGTGACCTCAGAAACCCAGTCACGAAGTCCATCGCGACATCATCCCATTTCCATTCCAGAATGGGTAATTGTTGTAACAGTTCGGCTAGACATTGATGCTCCTCCTTCACCTGCTGACCGGTGGAACACCATGTAACAAAACCAGATATCTCTCTCTTCATACCCAGCCACCACTAATGACGTATCAAGTCACATTACATCTTGGTAACTCCGAGATGAACTGCCTAAGTTGAAGCATGAAACTCTCACATCATCTCCTCACGTATATCCCATGAAACCCACACACGTCCATGGATATGCATAATTTCATCATCTCTTATTATCCATCTAGGAGGAGGGTCAACACTTGCCACTGACTCCCGTAGAATTAGGCCTTCTGAATCAGTTAGCTGTCTCATCCTCACTCTATCCAGGAGGGTAGAAGTCACACCTAAATATGAATGGTAGGTTTTCCCATGACTGTAGTGCACCTCCAAATGAATCTCAGAGAACAAATCCATAAGCTGCCACTCACTACTGGCCTCCTGCACTACCTGTATCTGAGTCTTCCTGATAAGTGCATCATCAACGGCGTTACCCTTACCAGGTGTATAGGCAAGCTCAAATCATAGGAATGATGGTATTCAGCCCACCTTCGTTGTCTCAGGTTCAAGTCATGCTGGGTAAAGTTGTACTTGAGACTTTTGTGGTCAGTGAAAACCAAAAAATTCTCTCCCAAGAGATAATGTCTCTAACAGCGCAACACATGAAAAACAGCAGCCAACTCGAGATCATGCGTCAGGTAATTCCTCTCATGTGGCCTAAACTACCTAGACCCGTACGCAACAACTCAGTCGCCCTGCATCAACACTGCTCCCAGTGCAAAACATGATGCATCAAAGTAAACTGTATAACTCATTCCCTACTCTAGGAGTATCAGGATTAGTGCTGATGTCATCCTTCTTTTCATGTCCTGAAACGATGTCTCACAAGATTATGTCCAAACAAGCTTCACACCATTCTTAGTCAAACCTGTCAGCGGTGCTGCTAAGCGGGAGAAGTCCTGGATGAAGTATCTGTAGTAACCAACCATCCCTATGAAACTCTGTATCTCAAACACGTTCTTATGATACTCCCTGGAAACTACTGCTCTCACCTTCTCTAGGTCTACTGCAACTCCTGCCTCTGAGATGATATGACCCAGGAAGTGTATCTGGTCCATCCAAAGGTGGCACATTGAGAGAATATCATATAGTCGATGATCTCTTAGTGTACTCAGTACGGTCTCAAGATGGTTGGCATGTTCGTGTCGAGTGTGAGAGTACACCAAGATGTCATCAACTAATACTACCACAAAAGAATACAAATAATTATGGAACACACAATTCATCAGATCCATGAAAACTGTTGGTGCGTTCATGATTCCAAAAGGCATAACCATGTACTCATACATAGCATATCTGCTCCGAAAGTCTGTAAGTAGTATGTCTGATGGTCTCATGCGCAACTGAAGATATCCTGATCTCAAGTCAATCTTCGAGAACACTCGTGCTCCACGAAGTTGATCAAAAAGATCATAAATCCTAGGTTAGGGATATCGGTTCTTAACCATCAACTGGTTCATCTTTCGATAATCCACACATAATCTGAGGGTATTGTCTTCCTTCATCGCAAAGAGGACGGGTGAACCCCAAGGAGAAATACTAGGTCAGATGAAACCCTTTTCCTAAAACTCATCTAACTGCCTCTAGAGCTCCTGCAAGTCAGGCGTGGCCATCCTATAAGGAGGAATGGACACCAGGGCTTCTCTTGGCATGATCTCAATAGAGAAATCAACCTCATGATCCAGAGGTAGATCCGAAAAGTCATCCTAGAAGACATCCGCTAAATGATCAAAGACTGGTGGGAAATCCTTCTAAAAAGACCCCTAGTCGTCCAAATATAAGCTCGCAATCTGGGTTGTGACTCCACCTCACCCACGACACTCTGGATCATCTGGACTCGCCTGAACATCCCATTAACCCTTGTATAAGAACTCTACGCCCTCTAGTGATTTGAAACTCACCTTAAGATGATAGCAATCTACAACGGCTCGAAAGAGAACCAACCAGTCCATCCTAAGTATGACATCATAGCTTGTAATCTCTAAGACATAGAGATCTCCAAGAAAGTGACACCCACGAACCTCAAGGGAGAACTCCTTGCACTGACGCACACCAGTTGTTCTAGCTCCCAAAGGAGTGTATAACATTATAAAATTAGATGAAGAAGAAACATAGAGCCCGAGGATATTCACAATGGGAACAGATATGAAACTATGTGTAGCATCCGTATCAAAAAGTATTGAAGATATGATAGAAGCTACTTGAATAGTACATCTGACGGTAGAAGGTCTGAGATCCTACTCATGTTGGGTCAGATACACTACATATGCCTGCCTAGTGTCACAGCCTTGAGACACAGCCTGGCTACCCTATGTTATCCCGCTCTACTGCCTGTGAGATCCTCGTGTATTTCTACCATGGCCACAACCACCATCTCTGCCTGCATGCCCTGACGTATTCCAGTTTCCTGACTGGTAAGAAGCTGATGGTCCTACTCTTGCACACGGAGTCTGCACTTAACCCATATAACTAGCCACTGTTAAAAACTCCCTACAAAATCATTGTAGATGACCCATCTTGCTGCAAGCTTGACACTCCACTGGGTCTTGTGGACACTGAGGTCTCTTGTTCCCCTCTTTACCGCACTGGTAGAACCTGACCGGGCCACCTAAAGTTATCGTATGGCTAGTACTTTCACCTTGATATAAATTCATCTACCTCTTCCTCTTACTGGTAGAAATAGTACCAGAAACAGGTGTCAAACTGCCTTGGCCCACACCACTAGCTTCCCAGAGATTCCGCTTGGTAATCAGTGCCTGGTTCACAATAGCATGTACTGTAGGCAACCTGAAAACATTCACCAGTGCTCAGATGTCATATCGAAGACCATCCTCAAAGCGTCTAGCCCTCAACTTCTCGTCACCCACTATAACAGGTTTAAAACGCTGAAGCTCGGTGAAATGAGCAGAATAATTGATCACCGACATAGCACCCTGCTGCAGATTCATGAAATCTCGAGCTCTATCATCCCTCAGCGTCTCTAGGAATAATAAATCATAGAAAGCTGTATGAAAATCTTCTCACGCCATGTCTCTATGATGCTCAGTCTAGGTGGTAACATCCCACAACATCTTGGAAGAATCACGCATCATTTTTGTCATGAGCTTGACCATCCGCCCTGGAGCCATCTCAAGATACTCATAAATAGTCAGCATAGACCCCAGCCAAGACTCCGCAGCCTGTGGTCCACCATCCCTTCAAAACGTAGGTAGATGCTACTGCTGGAAGATATGAGTCAGCTCATCCATAGATGTTGAAGTTGGTGGTGCTCCCTGCAAGGTCTGCATAAACCGCATGAAGCCTTCACAGAACTACACATCCATGCCTGTGTCCGGTATAACGGCTAGCGTCGCATCTGGCTCTTCTGGAGGATCCACTATTATCCCCTGGCCTACCATCTCTAGAGTATAATCCGTGCCTCTCTCTTGGAGACCAACAAGTGGTTGTCTCGGTGACATGACTCTACAAGGTCAAAACACACCTTTGATTCATTTTTATCAAAGACTGAAGACGAGGGGACCAAAAGGGAAACATGAGGAATAAAGCATTCAAAAATTACAAATAAAGAATAAACGGTGTGTATATTAATCTACATGGTGTGTACATGACTTTTCTTCCCATACCCAGGTCCTTCTACACAACTCCTGTTGAACAAGACTACACAGCGTGTATGTCGTCTACATGGCATGTATGGCCTACTTTTCTAATTTCCCGTGTCGTTCATGACACAGCCTACTACTCGGATAGAAATACAAGGTGTGTTACACACGCACATGGCGTGTACACTACCCCGTTTCCTAGCCACACAGCTATGTCCACACAGTCTATCCCTGGTCAATCCTACATGGCGTGTCCCACAGGTACAGGGCGTGTTTAAGAGAGATAACACTGACCCGTGTTTGCTAGCTACATGGACGGGTCCCCAGGTCACACTACATAGAATTTTCATCATTGACACGACGTGTACAAGAAAATATTTCACTGACCTGTGTTTTTAGTTACACGGGAGGACTCTGGGTCAACACTACACAGCGTGTACATCCGGTACACGGCGTGTTTTCCCCAAGCAGTCCCTACCCCGTGTCCCCACCCACACGGTCTATGACACGGGAAGTGACTACATGATGTGTACGGAGGGGACACAATGTGTACTCAAAATTTTTTCTTTTCTTCCCGAACAGAAGAACACATGGCGTGTGTTCGAGGAACTTCACGGCGTGTATCCTAGGTTTCCCAGACAGTATGCCTCTGAAAGTACTTGGGAACCCAGAAACAACTGAAAAACAACACCTAAGTGCCGAATCCTAATCCATGAGGGCCCATAGTCCCCACAAATCAATGTTTTTCATCTTATATATGTTACAACAAGATGAACAGTCAATGATCCACCAAATTCCGGTCAATGAGGGCCCATACTCCTCAAAAACAAAAAATTGGCATTCATCCCATCATCAGACTCACAGAAAAATTACCTTATCACATAGCATGTATTTATCAAAGAATCTATCACAATAGCATGCTTTTATACCACAACTACTATCACAACAACATGCAATTTCTATTGCACCTACATGGCATGGAAGAATTCATGACATGTGATTTCTAGCATGTGCCTAAATGATGCATGAGACGACATACCCTCATCTCATCGGGTTGAAACTAAATAGAACCCATGTATAACATATAAACAGCGCAATACAAGTGCGTCACCCAATGGTGAAAATCAAATCAACTGTAAAATTTACAAAATCAGAAGAATTGAAAAAATACGAGGTTCACTAGATTTTCCATGTACACGGGATAGCTACTCTCGGGCACAGCTTATTACCAACTACTGTTTTTCATCCTATCCCTGACTAAGGCTCCAAATAATAAGTCAATGAAAAGAAACCCCTTTGATAACACTTTGTAACTTTCAGGGCCCGGGTGCCACTCAACGGGTGCCCCGAACCTGGTTGTTCACATGACATCAAGTGAATTTCCCTAAATGCTAGAGGCTGCCGACTAGCAGCGAGGGCCCATGTCTGATATTGGAGAAACTATGCCCTCATTTGTCATTGGGTAGCGCTGTAGAAAAGATAAATATCATACAACAAGAGGAAGCATTAAACAATAAATATATAACTGAAATGTATAACTGATTTAAAAAGAAACCAACAGTCATATATATAAAGATGCAACATGTCACTATTCTATAAAAATAGCCAAAACATGTTACACTGCAATACAATACCACTGATGTAAAAGTACAGAAAATCAAAATAGAACAACCAGCGGCATTGCAAGACTAAGCTCAGTCCCATGCTCTCTTACTCCTCAGCAACAATCAAGTACATGTATAGGGACTCTTTCCCCAGTGGACACCTGCAATAATATAATCTGTTTGGGCTGAAGAAATAACCCAAATAGGGTGAGAGAAATAAATCCCAGTAGGCACCCACCAAAGGATCGTGCCCAACTATCAGTGAAAAAGTACAACAACAGTGTGCAATAGTAAATGCAATAAACTAAGTAGTACTCAAATGTAACTAACTTTACCAGTTATATTTCCATTTTTAATATTCATTTAACCATTCAATATAAGATATCACCTCACTGAATGTTCTATAAAAATATTCAGTGTCCTCAGACATGCAAACTCTCACCCTCAGGTAAATATAATCAGAACCCTCAGGTATCTGTCCTCAGGAGTATGAAGTGTCGCCCTCTATCACAGAAGTCAGAGCCCTCAGTCATAAGAAGTGTTTCCCTCAGGAAGAATAGAACATTTCCCTCAGGCTAAGCAATACCTTGCCCTCCGGATAAAAATAACATTGCCCTCATCCACAAGTAACAGGATCAAGCACAATGTATAAACACGCAAATTATATACAATTCCTCTCAAGGAAAAATTAATGCACAATATAAACATGGCATACCCTTGGGTATCATGGCCAAACAGCTAAACAGAGGAATGCGCCCCGGGGGTGGTCCTAGATCCAAGTAACGATCCCAAACAGCAGTTTATTATCATATTTAATTACCTATAAAATTATAGGTATTTAAAACACCCAAGGCCTCAGCCACACGACACCCCAATATGGGTTCATAGCACAATGGAAGACACAAATACACAACAGTTGGAATTTAAACACCAGACCACCTACCTTGATTGCCCCTAATCGATATATGTGAACGACACTCCTTGAAATGCCCTAGAATGACATAGATATTAGGTAAAAGAAATCTCGTTCAAACATTAATAGCATTCATTCATGATAGAATTGGTAAGAATGACTTAAGGAGAAGGAAGGGCTTACCCGAACGGTTCCAACGAGATCGATGGAAGAGGGATCAGATTCTCGGTGCTCGATCGGTTGATCCTCCAAGGATTGGCCATCCTCCAGAGCTCCCCTCTGGTTCCAAGCCTACCATGTGAACAGGGGAGGCTACATCCCCATTTAAGCCAAAAAAACAGACTACACAGCGTGTACTTCTCAAGTACCTAGCATGTACATTCTATTTTTAACTATTCGTACGGTGCCTTCTCACCATCGTGGCACTGCTCATTAGTTAACATGACTACAAAACGTGTATTCGTGAGTATATGGCGTATACTGTAGCTTAGCTGGCCACCGCATTACTATTCACCTACCGACTAACTACATGGTATGTAAATACAAACTAAACGGCATGTAGTCAGTTTTTACACCTTTCATCGCCAGCATGGCTACACATCCTGTGTACTCATCCCACACGGCCAAAGTACACGGTGTGTGGAAAAGTACACGGTGTGTACCCACAGAATTTGGTATTTTCCCCCATTTTCCTTATTTTTTAAAAAACACTTAATGATAAGAGGAAAGAAGAAACCCATACCTCAAGAATAAGAACTTGGTTCTTACAATACATACATATAACCACTATGTATGGTGACACATGTTCAAATATATTCTGGAAAATTAAGTAGTAGGTACTGACGGACAGGTTATTCCATAGAAACCAAAGCCTTATCATTATCATCTTATTCAATGATCAAATTATTATAGTGACTTCACATATTTCATTTTATTTTAATTTATTGGATAGAATTAGATATCATTGGTGGTTTCTTACTAAGTTTATCGCACAACCTATCTGGGTATCTATTTGTTACTGGGTAGACTACATGATTTCATATATGGAAAAAGATCCCAGCATTAGACAAGTGATTCACAATACATGGATAGAGTACAATAGAATATGATCATACTTATTCTCATTATTCTATTTAGTATATCATTTGAGTGTTTTTTATATCTTTTTGATTCTTCCTGCTACCATGTATTCTTGTTTTCTATTTTTGTATAGAGTAGAGTTGTGTCATAATTTTTGTATATGATACTTATAATGGGTATTATTTTATGCATATTCATTTTTTATGGATTATTATTTCATATACATATTTGTGATTATGTATTTTTTTCACTTCATTTTCACTTATATAACCACTATGTTACACTTTGATCATGACGGTATAGTATTTCCATTGTAACATTATAGAGCCCCGTTGTTAGTCCATAGCCTCTAGTATATAGGGAGACACACTTTTTGTCTTTTCACCCACTAGTTTGGATATTATGTCAAATTATTAGGTATTAAGTGTACTAACTAAATTATTAATGGTAAATGGTTTGCACTTGTATAAAATATTTTGTTATTTTCAATTAATTATATTGACAATAAACACCAAATGAAAATAAAGTAAATTTGATTATGAGAAATAGTTTTTATGCATGCAATGAAATTTTATGTCAAAAAATTAATTTAATCTCTATTTTTTAATTAAATAAATGAAATTTATAAATTTTATATTCAATAAAATTGTCTATAGTTTATATTTTAGTTTTTATCGGCATGGGATAAGAATAAATCCAGTTTTATGATTATAAACTCTATTTCTCTAAAAAGTCATTTTGTCACATTTTTAACAGTAATTTTAAATTTAATATTTTAAAATTTAAGAATATTTTTGAGTAAAAATTAAAATCTCTTTTGAAATCATAATTTTAAATTAATCATAAAATTAATTTCTGAGAATTTTTGAAGAAGATTAAATTTTCATTGAATAGGGAAAATATTGTTTTTTCTTAAAAAAATTATTTTCATTTAAGGAATTTAAAAAGATCTATTTTGTTTTTAAATAGAATTAAATTATAAATAATATTTTTATATTATTATTAATCTAATTAAAGTCATTAATTTCAATTTTATGTGGAATTTTTATATGATAACTTTTTCTATGGAAAACTGTTTTTTCATTATTTTATGTCTAATTTTATATTATAATTTCCTAATAATGTAAATTGAACATGATAAAATGAATTCTATATTTGAAATCATATTAATTAATACTAGTTAATAATTTTATCAAATAAATTCATGTTTAATAGTAAATAGAGTAAAAACCATAATGCATTTAATGTTCAAAAAGGTTTAATAGGAGATTAAACTAATAATTTAAGTGTTAAAATGACTAATTTTTTTTATAATTTTAATTATATATATATATATATATAACATATATCATATATGATTCAATATTAGTCAATTTGTGAGAATTTTATGAGAAATTCAAATGAAATTATTGTAAATCATTGAAACCATAAAAGTATGCCAGTCACCACAATTATAAATCGGTACCTCGTCCCATCTTTTATTCAAACATAAAAATGCATTGGGATCCAAAAATAATGGAATAAATACTTTAAATACTTCCCTCCCACATACTATATTCCCTTTTTCATCATAAATAAATTCTATGAAGACTTTACCTATAATCTATATAGGTTTTTTGAAGAAGATGTATCTTTCATAATAGAGCATTTTATTTTGTTTCTTCTCCTACCTACATTAAATATTATTCATACCTGATGATATAATAAATTAAATATCTTCCATATTATGATAATTTATTATTTAGTTGTATGATATACGTTTATAAACTCTTCCATCAAATGGGAAACAAGACAATTGATCATGTGTACAACAGACTACCTCTTCAGGAACAGATGTAATTCTTTTCCCATCATTTAATCACTAATATTGATATAATTTGTCACGACCCGTCCTCGGGGCCCGTGCCGTGACTACCCCACCCTCGCCTTCCATAGGCCAGGGGCTGGCGACTAGCACCAAAGGCGTGAATCCCGATAATTGGGAATGCATTGCCTTTATAAAAGTAACAAAACACCACAGAGTACAAGCCGAAGTAAAACACTATGTACAAAGAAAGTGCTGAAAAGTAAATGGGCCAGAACACAAACCCAACTGGAAATATAGCTACAACTGAACAAAGACAACAGCTGGAAGAAAGGAAGCAGCTCCTGTGTCGTCCTCCTCGAATCCTACCTGAAGGGTATGTACAGATAGCACAGCTCCTCCATGCTCTCGCCCGTCAACCTCCTCCGTGTGTCGTCTCGTCGTGAAGTCCACCTTCAGATACTGAATCATCGTGTGGTCCAGCTCCGGGTACTAACTCGTCGTGTGGTCCACCTCCAGGTACTGACTCGTCGTGTGGTCCACCTCCGGGTACTGTCTCGTCGTGTGGTCCACCTCCGGGTACCGTCCAGTCCTCGAACACTCGGCCTCCGTCAGCACTGCCCGTCGTCTGCAACCAACACAACGAGGTGCGGGCATAGCCCGTGTAGGGGTGAATATAAGGATACTCAGTAGGGACCCCGAGACCCTCAAGGTCTCACTAAAACCAACAAGGATAACCACAAAGAAGATCTAAACAGATAACCTCTACTTAGGTGTATTCCCATACATATACCCAAGTTATCAAGTAACCCATCTCAATCTTGAGGTAAACACAAAGGTCATAGACTTAGCTCAAACCAGGATTTCCATTATCAAAGCTGTAAATGTTGAAGAGCTCCGTCTCTGGGAGTATAGTGATCCTGTCATGTCTTTGAGGTACTTCTCACCAACCTATGACTGCTGAGGTACTCCTCCTGTTGAGTACCGCGGGTCTGCCACCTCACACAGTAGTGCTCCTCCGCCATGGGTCTCCCACCTCACATAGTAGTGCTCCTCCTCATAGCCCACAGAGGTACTCCTCCTGTCGAGTACCATGGGTCTTCCACCTCACACAGTAGTGCTCCTCTACCATGGGTCTTCCACCTCACAAAGTAGTGCTCCCCACTGGGCTATGCTAGTAACTCCGCATCGAATCGGATAAGTAGTCATCAAGTCACATCCAGCTACACAGTCTCCGTACTCCGTACGCTCTTCTCTGGGAGGGTTCGCTCCACGAGCTACTAGTAGATACTCCAAGTATCTCAAAGTCCCACGAATAAGTATCTCAAAGAACTGCCTCGTCATAGGGGTCTCAACACGATAAACGGCGTGTCAAACGGACGCCCGGTCTGTGAGTTACTAGCTTTTTCGCCCCTGGGGCCCGGTTGGTTTCCTGTGTGAACCAACATGGTCATATCTCAACTGTACCCCAAACTCTCATATGTTATACTCAAAGGGACCCTTTCTCCACGTGATCACCAACGCCGCTGACGGTTCGTCAAACAGACGTCCAGTCTAAAAGATATCAGCTTTTCCGTTCCAGGGGCCCCGTTGGATTTCGGGTACAATCCAACCTGACCACTATTCAAATTAATCCAAAACTCAAGCGAAGTATGTCAAAAGATCTGTCTCATAATGAGGAGATCAACGAGATAGACGGCGCGTCAATCGGACGCCTGGTCTGAAAGATATCAGCTTTTCCGTTCTAGGGGCCCGGTTGGATTTCGGGTGCAAACAAACCCGACCGCACTCCGACGACATCCAAACCTCGAGCGGAGTAAGACAAAAGTTCTGTCTCATCAAGAGGAATCCAACAATGTCAACGACACTTCTATCGGACGTTCGGAGCTCATGTTACGAGTGTTTCCGCTCCGAGGGCCCGGTTGGTTTCGTGTACGAACCAACACGGCCGAACCCAAAGTATTCCGAAACCTTGAGTGCAATATGTCAAAAAGACCGTCTCGGTCCAAGGATCACATCGCTACTAACGGTGTGTCGATCGGAGTTCCGTAGCCCAGGATATGGGCAAAATACCAAAAAGGTCCGAAAACGGGGGGTCTGGGCCCGTACCGACCCGGTCCAACCCCCCCTGGGTCGGCCCGAACCAGGTCGACCCGACAGGGCGCGACCCGGCCTGGTCCGCCCCAGCCGGCCCAGCTCAGCCGGGTGGCTCGCTGGCTCGGCCAGCGAGCCGGTGCTCCGTGGACGCGGTGCGCGTCGCGTCCCCCCCTGAATCACGCGCGGTCGCGGGATCAGCCAGCTCGCCGCCGCGGCTTGAGTCGCGGCGGTTTCTCCAGGCGGCGCACAGGGGCGCCGCCTGCGCCGGCGACCCGCGCTGCCGGTGGTGTCTACGGGCAATCGGAATTGCTTCCGTGGTCCGTTTTCAATTCCTCCTACGTCGATGCACATCCCGGATCCCGTTCTTCACTGCGGAAACATCAAATCATATTTGCGGCCCGTTTCGTCAATGCCCGACGATCCACACGTCAAAAGAAACAACTTCAGAGTCTTTCGTTCGCCTTCATGGCCCCGACTACGACCACACTTTTGTTCGGCCTTGACGGCATGGTGCGACGGCGCCGCCATCTTCCAAACCGCAACATAATCAACAACAAGGGGGGGAGGGTCGGCTGTGTTTGTGTGGTCCGACCTCCTCCCGTTATAATGATAGCAAGCAGCCATCAAATAGAAGTCAACGTACGTCAAAGAAATATTTCACGGCAAAATCAATAAATCTCAACATCAACCTGCATGAACGAATGATCCGCGGATCAACCTGGAAATGGTTGGTCTGTGCTCGTCGTTCTTTTGTCAAAAGATAAGCGAACACCAAATAAATTTCCCTACCTCGAAATTGACGTTGCACGTCGTCGAGTCGCGGAAGTTGAACGTCGCGGTAGTCGAACGTCGGGGTAGTCGGGTGTCGCAGAAGAAAGGTATCGCTTACATCAACGTCAGAAGAAGAAGGAAAACGTAGTCGTTGGCGTCGGTCTCCACGGTCGGCGTCTCCTTGTCGCGGAAGAGGAAGAAAAATGATTGGTGAAAACATAGAGAGTTTTTCGCCGAGTCGGAAGGTCGTTCTTTGTTTGGAGATGATGTTCTTAAGAAGAGGGAAGAGCTCTCTCCAAAATTCTCTCACACAACAAAACTAACAATAATAAAATAAGGCCTCTCCTTATTTTATTATTTTGCCATGCACTCAAACTTTTTTAAAAATTCAAACACATAGTTAAATTAATTGAAGAGGTTTAATCAATTAATTTAAGATTTGTTTTGGAAAAATTAAAGAGGAGAGAGGGGAGAGTTACACAAGTTAAAGTGGAGTTACAATATTTAAGAGGGAAGTGAGTTATGGGAGGTCAATGGTGTTATGGGAAGATCAAGGGGGGTTAGGGTCTCGTGTGGGCCCCACCTCCCACATATCCACACATGGGAAGTTGGGTGGTTGTGGGTCACACCAACAACTTCCCATAGTAGAATTTAACTCCCTTGGTTAACAAAAATAAAATTGTTCACATTTTTATTTATTTCTTCCTTAAACCCCAAATTTTAACTTCTCCTCCCAAGAAAACACACCTACAGTAAAAGTCCCCTTAAGCAAATACCGGCGCTGCGAGTTCATCGGTGTCCTCAGATTACAATTCTGAGTACCGGTTCAAAAGATAGAAAAATCCGCTCGTTCATTCACTGAACGTACCCGAGCAAAACTTCAGAAATTGATTCCGGGAACACCGGGCCTAGGAATTAGGCGCTGTCAGAAACTGCGTTCTTGAAAAATTACAATGAAAATTAAGAAAAAATTTCCCTTGAATTTTACGGTTCTTTACATTACTCCCACCTCAGGGCTTTACGTCCTCGTAAAGCTTTAACACAAACTAGGGATACAAAAGCGGTACTGAGCACGCATCTGAGCCTTCCGCTCTGATGTGCTCACCTGGAGGTTCCCGTACTGCCAGAGAAAGCGCACACGAGGAATCGTACGTCCTCGTAGGATCCGCTCCTAACGATCGTCGATTCCCACTAGAACCTCCGCGTATGTTTCCCTGTCATCGACATCCAACTCCCTAAGGTCGATGATATGTGAAGGATCATGCACGTATCTCCTCAGTTGAGATACGTTGAAGTCATCGTGCACCAGGTGCAACTGTGGTGGATTCGTCAAGCGTTAAACCACTTTGCCTACCAATATGAGGACTAAGAAGGTCCACTGAACCTTGGAGATAACTTGCTGCCTTGGCCACATCTCGGTAAACTTTGTCGAGGTGAAACCCATATAAGGACGTGATCATCATCCTTGAACTCTAGAGGTCTCCAATTCCTGTCAGCATAAGGCTTCTGTCGGCCCTGTGCTGTCCTCATCCACTCTTGGATGACCTGGACCTTCTCTAGTCTCACAAGAGCTGCTATGATTTCTTCTTTGTCGATAAGAGAAATCTGGTCTCATCCCCTAGATGAACCACATTCATTGCCTAACACAGTCAATCCGGACATGAATGATGTATTAATGTCATGGACGACATCGTAAGGCCACGACATTACTACCAAGAGATCCAACTGTCACTCTCACCTCCAAGGGTCGAGTCACACTGCATACATCAGTGTGAGGTCACTGGGTCTCTTCCAGTAGAAATCTAGAAAGTAAGGGTCAAGTCAACAGTCTTAACCGGGACCACTCAGTACCAACCAAACAAAAGGACATAAAAGCAAACTTTAAAAAAAGGAAGTGTCTTTATATTATTGTAGCTCACGGTACAAAGACACAACTGTAACAACAACAAAATGGAACTAGATATACACCACTAGATCCGCTCCTATCCACTCGCTTCTGGAGGTCCGTAGTCGTAAGATTCTGCTGCCTGAAGCAGAGCTCTCCCATGTCCACCTGTTCCCTGTGGTCGGGGTGGACCTCCTGGTGGTGGTGGTGGAAACACCTCGAAGCGTCGTCCACCTCCAGCTGCACGACCAGCTCCCCTCCCTCGGCCTTTAGCTCCTAGCGGTCTGCCTTGATCGAACCTCTGCCTCTGCCTAGGAGGTTCTACATTTAACTGTCGGCCATCTGCATAGCGGGTCGGACAGTCACGTGCCATGTGACCAATCCCTCCGCAGGAGTAACACTGCATGGCCGGTCTGGCTCTGTCATTCCCCTTGGTGCCTTGCACTACCGAACCTGAGTCACGCGGTCGATCACCTATAGGTCTGGTCCTCTTGGACCTCTGCGTCATCTGTCTACTGCCTGCTATAGAAGACTCTTCCGCATGCCGGCTAGTGGTGGGTCCTGCTGCTGGAGACTGCACAGCAAGGAAACTCTACACTAAGATGGATCTCTCCAACACCCCTATCTGCGTCGGAATGCTGGGAGAAACAACAGATGCTCTAATCTCTTGCCTGAGCCCCTGCTCGAAGGTTCGGTCCCTGAAGAATGGGTCCCATACCATATCTGTGGAGTAGCGCGAGAGGTCTGTGAACCTCGCTGAATACTGAGTCACTGTCATGATGCCCATCCGCAGCTGAAATAGCTCCTGTATACGCACCGCTCGAAGGGTGGCTAGTACAAACTCTTCCCGGAACATGCTCTCGAAGTCTTCCCATAGAAGTGTCTCCCCATCATGCATCTGAAGCATCAGGCTCCACCATCTGCCTGCTACTGCCTGAAGTAGGCTGGCAGCAAGGATCACCCTGAAATCTGCTGGCGTCCCCACTAGCCTGAAGACTCTCACCACAGCCTCCAGCCAATCCTCAGCCTCCTACGGGTCCGTCCCTCCCTTGAACATGGGTGGACTCTGGTGCTGGAACTCGTGCAGTGCACTCAAGTGACGTGCACCCACTGTTGCTGGGGCTGGTGGCATCGGTGGCCCAACAGGTAGTAGTACCGCTGGTGCCTCCACTGGTGCCTCAATTGGGATATGGCCCTATATTGAGGCCACATCACTCGGTGGGCTGTCAGTACGAACAACTATCGGGGCACTAGCTGGTCGTCTGCGGGGAGGCATCCTGAAAGAAACAAACATGACACGGTCAAATGATTTATACCTGGTGAGCTGACCTGGTTTGAGATGACTTTTAAAAACTTCTTGAAACACACATGCAATCAGCGTTTTCGTGCACAAATTCGGAAATGAGTTATCAGGGTCCTAGTGTATGGATACGTCGGCCACCCACACCAATACTGGACTCCCTGAACTGAAGACCACACTCGGTACCCTTAACACTATTTTTTCATAGAAAGAAAATATCCGAGTTATAAGTTCTGTGGTAGAAATGACCCCTCTGATACCAATTTGTCACGACCCATCCTCGGGGCCCATGCCGTGACTACCCCAAGCCCGCCTTCCATAGGCCAGGGGCTGGAGACTAGCACCAAAGATGTAAATCCCGATAACTGGGAAGGCATTGCCTTTATAAAAGTAACAAAACACCACAGAGTACAAGCGGAAGTAAAACACTAAGTACAAAAAAAGTGATGAAAAGTAAATGGGCCAGAATACAAACCCAACTGGAAATATAGCTACAACTGAACAAAGACAACAACTGGAAGAAAGGAAGCAGCTCCTGGGTCATCCTCCTCGGATTCTACCTGAAGGGTAGGTACAGATAGCGCAGCTCCTCCATGCTCTAACCCGTCAACCTCTTCCATGTGTCGTCTCGTCGTGAAGTCCACCTCCGGATACTGACTCGTTGTGTGGTCCACCTCCGGGTACTGACTCGTCGTGTGGTCCACCTCCGGGTACTATCTCGTCGTGTGTTCCACCTCCGGGTACCGTCCAGTCCTCGAACACTCGGCCTCCGTCAGCACTGCCTGTCGCTTGCAACCAACACAACGAGGTGCGGGCACAAACCATGCAGGGGTGAGTATAAGAATACTCAGTAGGGACCCCGAGACCCTCAAGGTCTCACTAAAATCAACAAGGATAACGACAAAGAATATCTCAATAGATAACCTCTACTTAGGTATATTCCCATACATATACCCAAGTTATCAAGTAACCCATCTCAATCTTCAGGTAAACACAATGGTCATAGACTCAGCTCAAACCAGGATTTTCATTATTGAAACCGTAAATGCTGAAGAGCTCCATATCTGGGAGTACAGTGATCCTGTCACGTCTCCGAGGTACTGCTCACCAACCTATGACAGCTGAGGTACTCCTCCTGTCGAGTACCGCGGGTCTGCCACCTCACACAGTAGTGCTCCTACGCCATGGGTCTGCCACCTCACACAGTAGTGCTCCCCCTCATAGCCTACAGAGGTACTCCTCCTGTCAAGTACCACGGGTCTTCCACCTCACAAAGTAGTTCTCCCCACTGGGCTATGCTAGTCACTCCAAATCGAATCAGACAAGGAGTCATCAGGTCACAGCCAGCTACACGGTCTCCGTACTCCGTATGCTCGTCTCCGGGAGGTTCAGCTCCACGAGCTACTAGTAGATAATCCAAGTATCTCAAAGTCCCACGAATAAGTATCTCAAAGAACCGCCTCGTCATAGGGGTCTCAACGCGACAGACGGCGTGTCAAACGGACGCCCGGTCTGTGAGTTACTAGCTTTTTCGTCCCCGGGGCCCGGTTGGTTTCGTGTGCGAACCAACACAGCTGTATCTCAACTGTACCCCAAACTCTCATAGGGTATATTCAAAGGGACCCTTTCTCCATGTGATCACCAACGCCGCTGACGGTTCGTCAAATGGACGCCCGGTCTGAAAGATATCAGTTTTTCCGTTCCAGGGGCCCGATTGGAATTCGGTTGCAATCCAACCCGGCCACTATCCAACTGCATCCAAAACTCAAGAGAAGTATGTCAAAAGATCCGTCTCATTAAGAGAAGATCACCGAGATAGACGGCGCGTCAATTGGATGCCCGGTCTGAAAGATATCAGCTTTTTCGTTCAAGGGGCCCGGTTGGATTTCAGGTGCAAACCAACCCGACCGCACTCCGATGGCATCCAAACCTCGAGCAGAGTAAGTCAAAAGTTCCGTCTCATCAAGAGGAATGCAACAAATTCTACGGCACATCCATCGGACGTCCGGAGCTCAAGTTACGAGTGTTTCCGCTCCGAGGGCCCAGTTGGTTTCGTGTACAAACCAACACGGCTGAACCCAAAGTACTCCGAAACCTTGAGTGAGATATTTTAAAACGACAGTGTCGGTCCAAAGATCGCATTGATGCTGACGGTGCATCGATCGGAGGTCGGTAGCCCATAATATGGGAACAATACCGAAAAGGTCCGAAAACGGGGGGTTTGGGCCCGTACCGACCCGGCCCAACCCCCCTGGGTCGGCCCAAACCGGGTCGACCCGACTAGGTGCGACCCGGCCCGGTCCGCCCAATCCGGCCCGGCTCGGCCGGGTGGCTCGCTGGCTCGGCCAACGAGCTGGTGCTCCGCCGACGCGGCGCGCGCCGCATCCCCCTGGATCATACGCGGCCGCGGGATCCTCCAGCTCGCCGTCGCGGCTTCAGCAGCGGCGGTTTCTCCAGGCGGCCCGCCGGGGTGCCGTCGTCGCCGCTGTTGCTACCGGTGGTGTCTGCGGGCCACCGAAGATGCTCCGGTGGTCCGTTTTCAATTCTGTCTGCGCCGATGCTCATCCCGGGTCCCATTCTTCACTGCGGAAACATCAAATCGTCTCTGCGGCCCATTCTGTCAATGCCTGACGATGTTCATGTCAAAAGAAACAACTTCGGAGTCTCATGTTTGCCTTCGTGGCCCTGACTACGACCACACTTTTGTTTGGCCTTGACGGCGCGACACGACGGTGCCGCACATCCTTTCCGCATCACTCCAGGTTCCCGTGTGGTGATGTTGCACCATGCCACCATCTTCCGAACCGCAACATAATCAACAACAAGGGGGAGGAGGGTCGGCCATGTTTGTGCAGTCCGACCTCCTCCCGTTATAATGATAGAAAGCGGCCATCAAATAGAAGTCGACGTACAGCAGAGAAATATTTCACGGCAAAATCAACAAACCTCAACATCAACCTGCATGAACGAACGATCCGCGGATCAACCTGGAAATGGTTGGTCCGTGCTCTTCGTTCTTTTCTAAAAAGATAAGAGAACACCAAATAAATTTCCCTACCCCGAAATTGACGTCGCACGTCGTCGAGTCACAGAAGTCGAATGTGGCGGTAGTCAAACGTCGAGGTAGTCGGGTGTCGCAGAAGAAAGGTATCACTTCCATCAATGTTATAAGAATAAGTAGAACATTGTTGTTGGCGTTGGTCTCCACGGTCGGCGTCTCCTTCCTTGTCGTAGAAGAGGAAAAAAAGGATTGGAGAAAACGTAGAGCGTTCTTCACCGAGTCGGTAGGTCGTTCTTCGTTTGGAGATGATGATCTTCAGAAGAGGGAAGATCTCTCTTCCAAATTCTCTCACACAACAAAAATCACAAAAATAAAATAAGGCCTCTCCTTATTTTATTATTTTTCCATGCATTCAAACTTTTTTAAAAATTCTAACACTTAGTTATATTAATTGAAGAGGTTTAATCAATTAATTTAATATGTGTTTTGGAAAAATTAAAGAGGAGAGAGGGGAGAGTTACACAAGTTAAAGTGGAGTTACAAAATTTAAGAGGGAAATGAGTTATGGGAGGTCAAGGGGGTTATGGGAAGATCAAGGGTGGTTAGGGTCTCGTGTGGGCCCCACCTCCCACATATCCACACGTGGGAAGTTGGGTGGTTGTGGGTCCCACCAACATCTTCCCATGGTAGAATTTAACTTCCATTGGTTAATGAAAATAAAATTCTTCACAATTTTATTTATTTCTTCCTTAAACCCCAAATTTTAACTTCTCCTCCCAAGAAAACACACCTATGGAAAAAGTCCTCTTAAGCAAATACTGGTGCTGCGAGTTAATCGGTGTCCTCAGATTTCAATTCCGAGTACCGGTTCAAAAAATAGAAAAACTCGCTTGTTCGTTCACTGAACGTACCCGAGCTAAACTTCAGAAATTGATTCCGGGCACACCGGGCCTCGGAATCAGGCACCGTCAGAAACTGCGTTCTTGTAAAATTACAATGAAAATTAAGAAAAAATTTCCCTTGAATTTTACGGGTCTTTACATAATTATTTATTAAAAATATATATATATATATATATATATATTATTTATTAAATAAATATTCTTCTTAAATAATAATATCATTTTTACATTTTTACATTTCAATCAATTTTAAAATGATAATATTTACCATTGTACATGTGGACCACCGCATCCACAAAGCGATGTGATACCCTTTTCATTTTATTTTAACATGTATGGTAATAAATATATATTTAATTAATATATATTATATATATAATATAGAAATGATTTTATAAAGGTGAAATTTTATTTACCTTACTATTTTCATATTTTTAAGAAATGGAAACATCATTTGTGCATATGTACGACCAACCGTCTCCATTAACACTGTAATTCATATTTTTATCACTCGATTTTTTGGATAACAATATATATATATATATAGAATTAATATGTATTATATTTATAGAATGACTAAAATCATATAAATTATGTCATAAATTATCAATGTACAAGGACTGAAACCTCCGAACCAAAACATACATGAAATATAGAGAACTTATCACTCGGAATAATGATTTTCAAAAATAAATAACAATTAATGAGTGATAAATGTTATAAGTAAATTATATATGGAATGATATATATGAGTTAATTTTATTAATATATTTATTATACATATATATTTGTTATACAAGAGTTTTAAACATGTATGATGGATGTTAGACCTAATTTATGGGATTTATGTTTCAATTATAATTTAATTGGGATTGTTTATCCTTGAATTTCAAAAGATGAAATTACAAGATACTTATTTGATAAATCAATTTATGTATTTTATCCTATGTTTATTTTTTTAGAATTCATTTTTTCCATTCATTCCATAATTTTAAGTAACTAAGATATCGAAATAACGTTTTTATGGAAAACACACATTACTTCTCTCTTCGGAAGAAAATATTTTTATTCTATATCCTTGTTTTCTAAATTTCTTTTCAATAATTATTCTAATATTATACTATGATTTTTAATTTAATTTTAACACATAATTAGTTTTTTTTAATTCCTTAGTAGTATTTTCTTATCATTTTACGAATAATGTAATTTTTGACTTTTTACCAAAAATATTAAAGGAATGTTTTCTTTTAACTTATTATGCAAGAATTGAATTTCCCACTATCGTGACCAATCAGTCCTCAGAATAATCCTTTATATGTTTCCAATATTATTTTCAATGAAATTTTTTTCATAATATTTTGGGATTAATTTTATTTTAAAATGTTATTTTTAGGTGCAAGGAGAATTTTTTCAAGAATGGTTTCAGGGATTTGTTAAAGGAATTTTCCACTATGATAACATACTTTGATGTTAATTATGATTTATAATGGATAATAACCAATGATAAAATCCTTATTTTGCTCTATATGGTTCATTATTATGATGACTATATTTATATGAAACCCATTTATTTCCTTTTTATTTTATATTAAATTGATGAAATGATTATCAAACTCTTTTTATCTTAATGGGTTATGATAGGATGATATAATGAATGATTAAGGATATTCTCGCACAAAAATGTATGATTTTTATTTTGTGATGGTTGGGACCAAAATTATAAAGCCCTTTAATATATTAGGTAAGTTATTATATTTCATCATATAATTATGGGAATTAATTTTATGTGCTGGATCTATTATGGGAACAAGTCGATGTGCCTTATCCGTTATGGGAAACAAGTCAATGTGATTAATCTAATATAGGAAATTAGTTTTGTTTCTTGATAATAAATATTTTCTAGTATTGGAATTTAACCTTAACAATTGAAATTGTTTCTATACTTATGATGGTGCCACAATTTTATTACATGATCTTACAGTTCATGATTGGTTTGTCATGATTTTTGACTATTATGATTCTTGACTTTTGGAATAGAAAAGTATTATTCTATGAATAATGTTTATGATTATAAAATATTTTTACCTTATTTATGGTATTCCATGACACTTTTCTTTATCACATTCATGTTGGGTCCCATCTTGGGTTGTTTAGGGATATGTATGGATAATATTTGAGGATTTATGGGTTGTGCACTATTGGGGTTGGGTTTGACCAACCCATAAAAAACCTAGTGAAAAACATGCACCCCTTGATATTTGTGATTACATAGTTTCCACATGGTTTTTAAAACCTTTAATCCACCAAGGGTAAACCATGCGCCCCAAATATAAGGTCCATAGAACATGCACATGGTTTTCCCTAACACTGTTCTCCCCTCCAGCTAACTGTCACATGAGATTTCAATACTTGAAAAATATAATAGAAAACTTCTAACTCCATGGTTTTAACTATAATCATCCACATTCAACTATAACATAATTTTATGGATTTTGGATGTCATCATGACATGAAATTGGCTCATCCAAACCATTTTCATCGTAGATCGAAGTGTCATTGATCTAGTTCAATCTCCTCTATTTGAGTAGATCCCCAATCATGTGGTTTTTTATGATATCTAATTCTCTCCAACTTATAGTTTTATATATCACATTTAATTTATGGATCTAAAATATATTTTTTTGGATTTTGATTCAAGGTTGTGTTCCAAGATCATTCATTCCTTCATTTTTCTGTGGCGTTCTCTATTGTGGTTTTGTGAATTATGATACCTTTATTAAATCGTTGGTGGTTCCATAAATATATTCCATTCAATTGAATCACTATACGGATTTATCTATTGAGAATAATTTTTATGATTATCTAAAATTTTGTATTTGAGATGATTTGATATTGTATTTTTAAATGGGAATGTGAATTGAGAAAACAACCGATTTCAATATAACTGAAATTATTTGGATTATTTGTGAAAAAAGATGTCTAGATTTAGAAATCATTTTGAAGATATTTATTGATTTTGATCTTGAAAAAATGGATTAAATATATTGATTATTTTAAATGTACTGATTTGATGAAGACATATGATTTTGTTTTGAAATGAGAAAGAAATATTGAAAATGGAAATTTTGTAATTATATTTTGAAATGATTTCAGATGATTTCATTCCAATTGGATTAATTGATTGACTGATGGAATCATATGTAATACTAGGTAGTTATTAGTAAATGGGACAAGAATTATAGGATATATATCCCTTAAAAATAATCTAATGATGAAATTACTAGCTGAACCAAGATCAACACGATTTATATTAGTAGATCCCCTAATGGCATGTAGTTTGATTACCCATAGTGGTTCCCCAAATGGGGTAATGATTTGAGTGTGTACATATATCTAATTAATTATTGATAAATTAGATGTTTGAGGATACAATTACCAATAAATTAACATATCCCAACGATATTTATCTTGGTTCTTTCTTTATTTGATTTGATTATTCAAGATATTGATTTATTGATATTTTTAATTCATTTCGATTGATTTACATAAATGATTTATATAAAATGATTATTTTAGAATGTTATAAATCTATTTTATATTCCTTCCATCCTTTATAATATGAAATAATATTTTATTTTAAAATTTTAAAAATGTAATTCTGTGCCCAGTTTTATTTAAAATGATATCATAATTAGTTAATTATTATTGTATTAATTATGGAACAGCTTATGAGACCCTACTAGGATTTATAGCATACACCATACCTATTAATTTGGTTGTTTGTATATTTTATTATGCGAGGTATTTGAAAAATTAATGTTCCACATGGATGTGGTGAATGTTTTTGATCCTTTGTACCGTGGAGTGTTGATGGTGACTGATGGAGCTATTGTCCAGATTTTTCGAAGGAGTTTTTGTGACCTTTTTTTGGTTTGATGTTTTCATCATGGGTTGATGTTCATTTGGAATGATTATATTTCTATTTGGTACTATTATACCATTTTTTATTCTTGTACTTTCTCCATTTTATGTTCTAAGAATACTGACTGGTATATTTTATCTTCTATTATATTTTGGAAAAAATTTCCCTCTTGATGTTGTGTGATTCTAGGTTCTATTCTCTAACCCATGGAGATCGAAAATTCCCTTCGACAAATTTCATATCTTGATTGGGTTTCTGGGTTCCATGGTATTTTGGATGGTTTATGATAATGTGGTATCAAATAGAGGTTAATCATATTTCCTTGATGTTAATATATGGTTTGGGATGTCTTGGTGGTACATAAGAGGTAGTTTCAAGCATGTTCATAGAATAATATCACTACAATAATATTTATTTCACCATGGGTGTTTGAGAAAATGGTCTTTGAAGACTTTTTTTTATCTAATTATAGTCATTTTTCTTCCATTATTTGAGAATGATTAATTCAAAATATTAAATTTCTGCTCAGGGGAATTGATATTTCTATGTCTCTTGTCTGAGTAGTTTGTTATTGTATCCTTTTTTATTTATTGGGTATTGTCTATTCATGTTTTTTAGAGTATAACTCTATGACGATATGTGAAAATTCCCCATGAAAATGATGTTGGTGAAAAAGTGAAAAAAAAATCTCAAATGGACCTTAATCTCATCGGGGTAGTGGTGCGCGTTATCCGTGCTATGAGAGAATTACGTGCACTCATATCCATTCTAGTTCCTTCAATGAAACCTAGAAGTGATAAATCCAATGATCATGACCAAGAGTTTATTTTTCTAAATCAACCTATGTTTATATAATCTAATGATCCACAAGTGGTTGAGGACAATTTGAACATTTTTTTTATTTCATAGAAATCCATGATCTGATTAAAGTGAAATGAGATACCTTGAATTTGGAAGGACCTAGCAGGAGATGGGGGGATTCAATAGTGATTACAAAGAAGCATGATGGTTTAGAAATGAATGTAGTTCAAGTTCCATTAACTAATCACTTTAATCATAAATTTGAGATTCTAATGAAATCCATGTATGTAATGAATCAAATTTTCAATGTATTATTTTTTGATATTGTATGGAATATTTTTGAGACCAGGCGCGGATATAGAATGCTATTTTGAGGCCTAGTGTGCCTGGAATAAATATTGAAAATATATTAAATACAATTTTCTTGATTTTTCCAAAAAAAATTAATTACATCAAAATGTGGTGCTGGAAGAAAAATATGAGGGAATTGTCGAGTTCAAAATGCATGTTTTACCATAGGTGTGAAAGAACCTTTGTTAGAGAGGGGAATTTATAGAAAAGACATCATGTGCATATAAATAAATAATATTATTTTATTTATCCATTGATGCAGTGACATAAATTCATCCTTAATTATACATATATTATGAAATTATAGGGCTATTCACATAACCATGGATCTGTTGGAGAAACCATTAAAAGATTATTGGAGGATCTCTCTTAGATAAACATCAACTAGATCATGAATCAAATATTAGTACACAATGAGATTCAGAGGTCTCACCAATGACAATGATATAGGGTTTTTCTTTTTTAGTGATCAATCCATCTCGATGTAAGTAATTGTTTTATTTGGGTTTCATTAATCTTTTTTATTTCTATGATGAATAGATCAATAAGCCAATAGATTGATCTATGGATCATACGTATTGTAGGGTGAGGTTATTGTGTGGTTTAATTGGGATAATTTTATTTGTGGTTATTTTTTATCGCTTAATTCGTTATTCTAATAGAAATGAATTTATGTTGACATGAACATCAACTGAGGTTCATTCTTCATGGTTGTTCTTTATTCTTTTCTCCCCTCGATTATTCATTCATCGTGATAATTATTCATTTTTCCTATGGTCAAAAATTTTATGAGAAATCATTCATTGTGAAATAGTTCTATGTTGCAATGACTCGATATTTTAGATATGGGAGCAACACATCATTATAGTGGTGAAATAGTATAAGAGACAGTGGATCATACAGTTTTTCATTCCCTATTTTTATGTCCATCAACACACAACAATGAATATTGAACGAGGTAGTTTTATGATCAATTTGGATGGGTAGAATATGGTGAAAGAATATGATAATGGTCAGGAAAAGATATCCTCCCGTCCCATCGAAAATAACAATTGGATATATTGCTGGCAGAGTGGACGAGTCTATGTGGGGAATAATAGCAGGTTTCTAGAAATACATATCTACACGTTGTGTAATCTAGGATTACATGGTGTGAGGGACCCTCATTATGGTGTTTTGGGTTTCGATTGAATTTTATGCATGACAAATCATGTGATCATCTCACAAGACATGTGACCTATCCCTCGATGGCTCAAAATGTACCTCATAGGGTAAACTGACACGTATTGGAGTAAACAGGCACATGAATTCCAGGTAATATCTCTAAAAACATGGCTTAACCAGGTTTTAATGAACATACTTATGTACAGGTACATGAGAAGAAGTACACGACTAGCTGCATGACATGTACTCTTACATAGAGATGGGTTGTTTACATGGTTATAACCCAAGATCTAAGGTGCATGGATTGTGCCCCTACTACATTTTGTGTACTCTTTAAATGTTGTATTGGATACCTTTTCCTCTGTATCTAGGAAAATATTTATGGTAATTTCAATATATCAATTCCCAAAGGGTTAGTATGGAATCACCATCCACACATAGGACAATGATCCCTTCTGCAAGACTTCTTATATAGAGTTGATAAAATCTTTCTATGAGACCGAGAGTGAGATCCTCTATTCATCTTCATTGCCTGGGTGGAGTTCATGATATCGTCATGACCCACAGTAGGTGGGATATGACCCAATACATAAAATGTTAATAAATATTGATTTTTATACCCCATGGTCATTTGTGTGATCATCTTATGTGTATCATATCTCCTCATACATCTAGTGTATAATTATAATGGTGAGACCCGATTAACATTACCTCTCAGAAGAACATCATATGTGATATCATACTCTTAGAGTGTGTTCAATCATTCATTTTCTATATAGTACATTTGATCTTAAATCCAAGTATGGTATTATGGTTGTGAGTTTTCCTTTAGACTAGGTGTCTATTGTGATTATAGATGGATATTCTTATTATATATGTCATATAAATATACATGTATAGAGATGATGGTATTATTCTGTTATATTCTTTTTTGTTTTGGGTTATCCTGTTGGTTATTTGTATACTCACCCATGCATGGGTTTTTACCACATGTCTTGTTTCTTTTCAAGATGACTTGACAGAGTCCCTATGGAACCAGGACCAGGTGGTGCTTTTTGGGATCAGATAGACCAAGGTGTGTTCTAATGGTATCTTGACATTGTTCCTCATATTACTTTTAGGATGGACATGATTTTAGAATCATTTTGGTGGGATTTTATCTGGACCTATTTACATTCATTTACTTCTTATCATACACTGGATGTTAGATTTAGATGTATGCATTCATTATTGTTCAGTTTTTTTACATTTTAGCATTGTATGGTATTTGAAATTTGTCTGTGTGTGTGTGTGTGTGTGTGTGTGTGTGTATAGTTACTTAGTCTAAGTCCTCCCGTGTTGGTGATATGCCTACTCAGTTCTAGTCCCCCATCCCTGGACTATTGGAGGTGGGCTTGGGGAGTTTCTTAATGAGATTCATTGGGATGGTTCATGATAACGTGGTATTAAATCAGTTTATACCATAGAACCAGAGTATTTAAGATTAGTTTTAGGAAATGGTGTTTACTGTTTGATGTTTGGATCACTGGATAGGGACTCTTTTGTTAGTTTGGAGGACAATTTATCCATACATTGGGACACTAGTGACTAGTTTTTCAACTCATTACATGAGAACACTAGTTGTAGAAAAAAAATGGTATGTGACTCTTATTGGAAAGGGTTTTGGTTTCCATGTCTGTAGTGAGTCATTCTTCCAGATATAATAATTTACCATGGTACATCTTATTTACATTCCATATTCCTTCGTGATATATTCTAGATAGGATTTATCATCAAGACCATGAGGATCACCTCTTAGTGATAAGGCATCAGTATAAGGACCAGTTGTTGAGATGTTCCTTATAGGTCATACACCAACTAAATCACCACCTATTGAGTAGCAGATAGTACCCAGGGTAATAATGGATGATGTGTGTATTTTTAACAGACAACATGAGTTTATGTGATAAAACCCCTTAGTTTTGAGCTGAGCCTAATCCACGAGCACTTAAGGACTACCTTGAGGCATTGACCCATGTTTTCCATCTGGTCAAGACATTAGTAGATCAGATGGTTGTCATGGCAACGAGCATTATTCATGGCTTAGTACAATGATTGAAGGGTTAGTGACCTAGTTTTACGATGAGGATAATTTATGAGAGAAATATTTTTAGAGGAGTTTCAGAGAGGATTTATCTCCTTCTACCATGAGGGATGTAGGTATCCATGAGCTTATGTAGCTTCAATATGGAATCATCAAAGTATATAAGTATTCATTGATGTTCAACAAGCATTCTAGGTAACTGATAGATATGGTTCGAGATCAGTTCTTCAAGGCTCAGTCCTTCGAGTGATGATTTCATAGAGACATTCAAGAAAAGGTTTTCCCTCTATGAATTCCTACATATGATGGGGTTTTAAAGGGTGATTTTCTAGTTAAGTGTTTCATGGGTTAGAATACAAAAATAATGGTTTTCAGTAGTCGTAACATTGGGGAAACGACCATGACATTGGGGATATGCCATCAGTCTCATGGACCTTGACATGAGAGATGTTTCAGGAGGAGTTCCTAGTAAATAGGTTCTATGGTTTATGGCTCATAGGGTGGGTGCAGTCATCCTATAGAGAGGAGGTGTTACTCATAAGATGGAAGGTAACATCTTTCCCATGATTATCTAACTCACCATATAGCTAATAGAAAAACCAGAGATGGGTCACCGAGGTAAAGGTAGTGATAAGATTATAGACGTTTGTAGGGTGGAGGATGTGGAAAAAGAGCTAGGAGAGGAGTTGGATGTGGTAGTTGCATTGTCTTGCTTTAACCACAACCTGGTCATGACCTGAACCCAACTTAGGGATGTTTAGGATATGGTTGGGGAAAAATAAAGGTGGCTGAGGCTTATAACCCATAGGATCTGAGAATGATACAATTCATAATCAATGTATTTTATACTTTTTTTAAACTACCAATAGACAAAGGTGGTAGTCATTATATTTTTCACCGATCTGGTCTAAGACATATAGATTCTGAGTATTCCCATGGATTGAACCTTCGGCTTGGAGACTCCTACTAGAGAGGATTTACCAGTCATGATCATGTACTAACAGTGTGACCTAAATTTTGGAGGCAAGAGTTTCTATTCAGATATCATCATAACAACGATGAGTCCTTATGAAGTCATCTTAGGTATAGAATGGTTACTAAATTCTATTCTCATGCTAAATATTTTAGGTTCAAGATATAGTTTATTAGGAATATTGGGACGAGGTTCTCCTTTTTTGGTAAAATGGAATCCCAAGTAGAATAGGATGGACTTACGAATATGTGGGTGTAGATGATTATTCAGAAGATATATATCTCACCCCTTAGTGTAGTGGGTGTTATGATTTTTCAATTACATGTAGTGGTTTTAGAGTATGAGGATGTATTCACAACAAAATTTTCAGGTTTTCCTCCCTATCTAGAGATTAAATTCTATATTGATCCTCAACCCATGATGATAATGATATATATGCTAGCATATCAGATAGATCCCATAGAGTTTTATGAGTTTACCGTGAAGTTGGAGGACTTGAGGAATAAGAGATTTGTTAGACCAAGTGTTCCCACTACCTGGGATCAATAAAATCTTTGATTATATGTGTGTGGCATGACGGTTCTCAAAGGTTGAACTCAGGTCAAGCTATCACCAGCTGTGATTATGGGATGATGATATTTTGATGATGACATTTATTTGTCTCTATGGTCACTATGAGTACTTGGGGATTCCCTTCATTTTGACTAATACCCCAAAATTGTTCATGGGACTCATGAACCAAATTTATGGCCATTATTATACCAGTTAATATTCATCTTTATCAATAATATAACAATGTAATCAGTGTTTGAGGATGATCAAGTGAGTCACATGAGGACAGTTTTAGAATACTCCCAGAGCACCAGGTTTATGGAAATCTATCATAGAACCATCTATGGATTCTGTAGGTCCTATTTCTAGGACATGTTATTTCAATGGATAGAGTGGAAGTGGACTTGGACACGGTCGGGGTAGTGTTATCCTGTGATCCACCCAATAGTGTGACATTGGTGTGCATGTACCATTTATTAGAAGGATTTTACAAGAGAATAATACCGGATTTCTCTGGGATATCATCCCCCATGA
The DNA here is from genome assembly GCA_963277665.1 of Viscum album. Lineage (NCBI taxonomy): Eukaryota > Viridiplantae > Streptophyta > Magnoliopsida > Santalales > Viscaceae > Viscum > Viscum album. The sequence goes on along the minus strand of OY728137.1, from coordinate 685,286,600 downwards.
CAACTTTGACATGAAAGGGGAATACATTCATGTGGTATGAGAGGTTTCATCTAAAATTTTAATAGTTAATGCTGCGATCGACGAGTTTTACCATCTTGATATTTATATAAGTGGGTTTCAAGTACATAGTTTTCTATGATTCATAAGGAAACATGTATGGTTGTGTTCTAATGATGAGTAAGGTGGTGATTACACATGGTTCACATTATTTGAGACCACATGATTATAAATATGTGACCCGTGATCTTGAGTTAGTAGTAATAGTCAGCTCACTAAATACATGGTGACACTACATAATGGGAGAGAATTATATCATCTTATATGATTATAAGAGTCTCAATTCTATCTTATCTTAAAATAATTTTTACATAAAAAAAGGAAATGGATAGATTTACTGCAATATAATGACTTTGATATTATCTATACTAATGGGTAGGGGAACCTAGTAGAATATTATCTCATAAGGAAATCTTGTTTCCAGTTGCTAAACGAGGCATCAGAGCTGTTGGCATTACTGAAATTATCCTTTGTGGACGGAGATATGACATCTAAACTACAGTATATGGTTGTTATCCCATAAATTTATACATATTTAGAGAGAAACATATTGTGCATTTCAACTGTGAGACCATATTTACTCATATATCCATTGGACATTTTTCTTATAGATTTTATGAAGGTGTGGAGCTTGTCATTATTTTCAAAAGATATGCAACAGTACTAGTGACATTTTGAGAGGAGTTCCTAAGATAGTTTCATATATCTCCTAAGGTAGTACATCCAAGTGTCTAAAACATGCACAAGGAACTCCTACATCATTTTTTGTTGCTAGGTAGGTTGAATGGAGTAATATAGTTTGTCATTAGATGGCATACTTGGTAGCATGTGAAGGATGATAACTATGTTACAGTGGGGTTAGATCAACACCATGTGATGAAATAGTAGATGTGTTTTTGGATATCCATGGGAATCATGGTTGGATTACCACATATGTATATGGGAAAACATTCCATAAGGGTGATCATAGACTAACCCACCATGTCGGCCAACTCCCATGATCTGTGGGAGTAGAGTTCAGTTTAGAGCTCTAGATGCCTCTATGTGCAGCATATAGTCTAACTCTATGGAGATCTGTCGATGATAATTTCAAGCTAGTATTATTTCATCAAATCATATTTATGTAAGGTATTATAGGATTATTTTGATACCTAGTAACACTTGAGTACATATTTTCACCCTCATACTGATGGAAAGACAGAGCATACCATTTAGGTCACTGAGGACATGTAGTTGGCTTGCATGTTGGACTTTTTTCATAGTTGGGAGGATCATATAACCATGTTGGATATTGCATAACAAAATGATTACCATTACACCATCTATATGAAACCATTTTTGGATTTTTATAGGTGATTCTTCAGGTCACCACTTTGCTGGACAGACCCCGAACAGTCTACACATATGGGTATATATTTGGTGTGGGATACTACTGGGATGGTGAAGATCGTATAGGAATGGGTGAGGACTACACATAGATATCAGAAGTAATATTTTGATAGATTATTGATTCCTTGAGAGTTCATGGAGGGAGAATATATATTCCTACGAGTTTCACCTCAACATGGATTATAGATATTTTGTCAATGGGTCATGTTATCTCTGATATTCGTTGTCTATTAATAGATACTATATAGACTTGGTGAGGTGGTTCACCACTTAGATCTACCTCTTCAGTTATAAATGGTACACAAGATCTTTCACATGGTTTAGCTGAGGATGTACGTACATGAACCATCATACTTTATCAATTGGGGTGATCTAGAAATTAAGGATATTTCTCCCATTACTGAGTACCTGGTAGAGATTGAGGATCAGCAAGAGATGCTCCTTCATGGGATGTTGATTACATTAGTGCATGTTTGGTGGTAGAATAATATTCTTCATGAGATAACATTGGAATAGAAGGAATATATTCATTCTCATTACCAATATCTCTTTGTGTACCATTTTTTGGATTTTCTAGGCATAAATCCTTGGGGAGGGAAGAATGTAGTGCCCATATTTTATTTTTATTACTTTTGGATATTGTATGTTTTATTATCAAGACAAGGTGTTGAGAAATCATGTGACTCCAAGGCCATATGTTCCGAGAATAATTTTTTTAATATATTAAATATATTAAATAGAATGGACAAGAAGTATTCCTAAAAAAGAGTAATAACATCTAAATGAGTGCCCAAATCAAAAATCAGAGGGAATCATAATGTTAAAAATTGATGTTTTACCCTATGTGTGACAAAACAATTTTTGGCGCATAGAGTTTGTAGAAAATCCATCATGGGCATAAAACAAATAAAATTATTAAATAATTTTGTTTCTATTGATGATGTGACCTAAATTATTCATTAGGAATATAAAAATTATAGAATTATAGGTTTTTCCGCATAACCCTAGATTAATTATAGAATCCTTAGAGATAACGTTAGAGGATATCTCTCTGGAGAACATCAAAAAGATCATCGATCGACAATTGATGTGCAATGGGAATTGAATATCTTCCCAATGCCAATGATGTAGTCTCCTTCCTCATCTGTTCTTGATCCATTTTAATGTAGGTAAATTTTTTTATTTCTTTCCCCATTTTGTTTTATACCTTGAACACAGATCAATAAACAAATAGATTGATCTATTGATCGTGTGTGTTGATGGATGGTATTATTGTAGGTTTTTGTTAGGAGAATTTTTATCATGGTTATTTGTAATCTCTCCATTTTCTGTTCAAATGGAAATTAATTTACATCAAAAGAAAAATAGACCAAGGAATGTTTATACATTTTTTTCCCTATGATTTTCTGAGAATTACATGTTATGAAGGTTGTGTGAAAGTGAAATAGATAGTGTATTTGATAGTTTTAGGTACCCAATTATCCTTTTCTTCAACACAACATGAATAAAAAACAATGAGGTCGTTTTCCATGTAGTATAGATGGATAGAATCTAAAGACTGTTTTAGGAGATGGTTGGGAAGACAAGATTAGATTAACCCTACTTTTCTTACTAAAAAAATAGATAATTTTAAGGATAAAAAACATAATATAATTAAATAACTAATTTACAAAGGTTTAGTGTCTTCATAAAATTAGTATCATACATAAATTTTACATAATAAAACATAAAAATTTGTTTTAAATCTTATTTTATAACCTTATCAATCTCAAGATCGTCTTAATACATGTAGGCACGTGAGGATATATAATAGTGATAAGTGTGAGATAAAATCTCAATACAAGGATAGATAAGGTCATGGATCAAAATAACATAGGTGAGAATAAAAGAATTAATCATATCATAAGAACAGGTTCATCATCATAATAATGAGAATAATCATTAGACAAAATAATAGAATGTGGAAATTAATAAAAATGAAACATCCTGTCTTCGTGGTCAAATACGACCCATAGCTATGAAAAATTATAGCATCGTGTTAATGCATAACATATGTGCATAATCATAAAATTATAATTTTGAAACATTCTATCATCATATTCACACATATTTCACATTTTCACATGAGATGCATCACATTACCAAAGGCATTGAAGCTATATATAATTCCAAGCACATCCATCACATTATGAAATTTACATAATAATGCAATCCACATAAAATGAATGTAAATTAGATTCCTGAAGTAAAACATATAAAATAATGTGTTTCATAAGTATTTATACAATATTTAATAATAATTGGGTTCCCAAATGAAAATTTAATAAAATATTTTGTATAAGATTCACCATTCATGATTAAGAAGAAACAACTCAAGAGGAGTCAAAATGTATTTTGCAAAGAAGAGTTTGTTTGGAGTATATTTGTATTTATCGTAAATCGAGATTAAAAATATGTATATCCTAGAAAATAAAATTTAATAACAATGAAATTATATTTTAATAATTTTAATATAATTTCCACATTAAAATTTTACATGAAATGGGAATGACCAAAAGAAAGGAAATTGTTTTCATGGATCCCCTTACCTTATATTTGAATGATTTCTACACCTAAATATCATGTATAATAAAATTATATTCATTAATTACAAAATATATAACATATTTTACATTTAATTGATTTTTTATAATATTATAAGTTCTTTTATGGCCATTTTTTTGAGTTATTATGTTTAATTTCATCATTCCAGAAGTTTTTGTGTTCTTGGATTTCATGATCGGTTCACTTGTATATAAGTATGGAAGTTCATCTAAAATGAGAATAATTATACATAATTGAAATTATATTTTATTAATGATCATATATAAGTTCAAATGTTTTTCTATATAATTAGGTTATATGGTTTTTGGATGATTCATTAGATAAAAGGTAGATGAAAATGAATTAATTTAATTTTTTTGTTTTTTGACCATTAGGAAATTATATAATTTTATTTAATAAAATGTTGGTATATTAAATCCAGAACATTATATAACTTATAATATGTGTTATAAAATTTTATTTAACCATAATAATGGTTTCATGACCATATTTGAATGTTGTAAAGGAAAATGAAAACTCATCATCCATGAAGGCAGTTAATCGACACACCACAAGTGATATTTTCATTTATAGAATAAATAATAGAAGATAATATATTTGATGATGGATTATTCATATGAAAAAATAACATTAAAATATATTTATGTTAATGTATTTATAATTCCACTTTTCTATGGGGTGGTGATGATATGATAAGAAAGGTAATCAAATTGAAATGAAATTAAAAGAGAACCTAAGAGGATTTTACTTCTAAGATTTATTCTCTATGAGAACCTTTTTAAGGAACATGGGTTTGGAGTTTTTTTGAGACCATAGGATCGTAGAAATGGGGTAGAGGCCTAGGAAGAGTGTTCATATAAATTTATACATGATTTATGTCTGAGATGTTGGGTTGAGAAGAGGTGGGAGGGTGGTATTATAGGGGATGAGATGGGTGTTATTTGATTATTTTATCCATTTGTTTATTATATGGGATCAAAAATATACATAGTGTTGATTCCCATTAATAAATAAAATAAATAGTAATGGATAGATCTATATTATGTTACTATAGTAAAAATCACTCAAAATTTTACATATTTGTATTTAAATCTTAAATTCCATAAATTATAGTATTACGCTATTCACCAAAAATTCAAATATTTTAGAAAATTCCAAAAAAATTGCCCTAACCAATTATTTTTGTGTATAATTGAAAAATGGAGTCCATTTTATGAAAATATTTTTATAAATATTATAAATTTAACTTTAAATTAAAAGTCATCAATTATTCAAAAAAAACTGATTTAAATATTATAATCAATTTTTTGACAATATGAAAATTAATTATGGTTTCATAAAATTATATTATAATCATAAGACTGAAATATATTTATTTATTTATATATTTAATGAAATAAATTTTCTTTTAAATAATTATATTAATTATAAAATGGAAAATAAACATTTATATTTTACAAAAATACCAACACCTAGTTTATCCTTTAAAGAACATATATTTACTAATAATATGACAAAATAATATCATATATTAATTTATAGGATTCATAAATTTCATTTATAATTTCATAGGTGATGTTTCAATTCTGTTTTATGGAATACTACTCTTAATGGTTATGTTAATATTCTAATGGTTAGGTTATTATTCCTTCGGTATAGGTTCCTTAATTTTATTAAATATCAATTATTTCATTCTTTATTTATGTGAATTTAGGTTTTTATTAGGATATCTATGATATGTGTGTTTTTTATACTGTATAACATAATTATAATAATGGATAATATTCCCTTAATAATGGTTTGGGTCATTACCTTCTCCCCCCCCCTTTTTAAATTTGTCCCTCTAAATTTATTTTACAAACCATAGTGAGAACCCATAAGGGTTATTCTCCTTCAATTATTAATTCAGTTCCCATATTTTCTATATATACTTATGATACATCTAGAATACTTTGACATGTTGAGTTGTTTTATATCATATCAATTTATCCATGTGGTCCAATATCATTACTAGGTGCTCCTTGTATGAGATATCACTCTCCAATTTTACCACCTATAGATTCAATACATGTTAGGGCTCAAGTTTGTACTTTCTTAGGAGTAATACATGGAACACATCATGATCATGGGAAATATTTTATAGAAGTGAAAGCTGGTAAGCTAATAGTTATATGTGATCAACGGTGTTAAAGGGACCATTATACCTTTGGATAAGCTTCACTTTCATTCCAAAACCACCCGAATCTCTTCCGTGGTGATATTCAAAGGAAAACATTGTCTCTAATATCAAACTGAAAATAAATTCGACGGTTTTCATCATAACAATTTGTTCATATATGATAATTATTTATGAGGTATTTGATAGATTTAACCTTATATATCATCTGTTTCACATGATCAGGTCTATGTTTCATTTATTCTCAAAATAAATGCCAATTGGTTGGAGTTCAACATTGATTTCTATATAGATATTCCAATGGATATATATGAATTCTCGAGTGGAAGATGTTTATGTAAGATAACATAATGAATGGGAGATTATAATCCTATAATCCTTTGAATTACATGACTTGGATCTCGGCATTTCCACGAGTGACTGAATAGTCCATTCAAAATGGCCATTTTTTGGGGGGTGATAAGTCGTGCTAAAATTCAATTTAGTACTTAAATCACATTGAAGACTTCACCAGAATTTAAATGTGATCCTTATATCATGATCAAATATGATATAATGTGGTACCCCAATCATCCTCCCTACATCCTTCACATATATCTAGGCTATTTTTTCAAGTGATAAATCTTCTGTCATAATGATAATGTGGGTAGTCTTGGTGAGTTAACCAACCAAAACCAATATCACATTGTTTCCTTTGGGTGTTTTCGGATATGAGTGAAAAATTACACAGTGAAAATTTCAAATTTATACATGGGAATTGGAAATGGTTTCATCATCTCTTTGACTTATTTCAATCTACTTTTACATTCATACATATCTAAAACCTTGAGATATACTATGAAATAGTCTTCTTCATGTTTCCCCCCAGAAGTGTTCTCAAATGTCACATTACATCATGGTACATTAAATATATATATAGAAAGTTGACCTATGTGAATTATTCAATAGATTATTCATTAAATAAGGTGTTGAAGGTACACACATCATCATTCCAAACTAAATCACACTATCATCATTGATATGGAACTCTTGAAGAGTTCATCCCATTACTGCTTTCACCTTGTTTTGAATCTCCAAATCATCCCACTATCCTTTTTAATATTCTCTTGGATAAATGGTTGGGAATTAATTTGGGAAAGTTATGATTCATACCCTACTCTTATGATTTATAAATCCATCCTTTTCATATACATGAATATAGGATCTTTATCAATTTGCATCATGGATAGAGTAGCAGGTTCTTTTTATATAAGAGCACCATATACCTTTTAATACTTTCTCAGATAGTAATGAATTGAGCAATCATATTCCATGACTATATATTACCATCTAATTTGATGCATTATGGTTTTCGTTTTTGTGAATATATACTTCATACTCTTGTGATCAGTATATATGTAACACTTCTCACCATAGAGGTTGTACCACCAAATCTTCAAGGAGATGATCACACCTTATAATTCTATATCATGTGTTGGGTAGTTCTTATCATGGATCGTAAACTGTCGTGAGGTTTATTCTATCACATTATACATTTGGATGAGTAAAAAACCAAAAACATTATTTGAAGTATCATTGTATATCATAAAACATTCTCCACTTCTCGGTTGTATCAGTTCAAGTGTAGTTATTATCCTCTCCTCGAGTTCCATGAATCTTTCCTCACATTCTTATATCTAGAAATACTTTAACCCTTTCCATATTAAGTGAGAGTCTAGGATAGAAAATCTTTAGAAATTTATCATAGAACATTGGTAGTACCAAGCTAATATAAGAAAAAAATGGATTTTTTTGTAACTACTGGGATTGGGCCATTCCTCAATTGCCTTTTTCTAAAGGGTCTATAAAAACTCCCTCCCTCACGATCATTCATCCCTTGAATGTGACTTATTGTATCCAAAATTCACACTTCTTGAACATGGAATATAATTTCCCCTTCGTAAATATTTCAAACATGATATTTTGATGTTCTTTATGTCCCTCCATACTCATGGAGTAGATGATAATATCGCCGGTAAAGACTACCAAATAAATTCAATATAGTTTATAAAGTCTCTATGAATCAAATCAATGAATATTTCAGGTGTATTAGTTCAACTGAAGGGAATCACTAGAAACTCATAGTGCCCATACATTTTATGGAAAAATGAATTCTGAATATATTTCTTCTTCACCTTCAGTTGTTGATATCAAGATTGATGATCCACCTTTGAGAAGTATTGATCTTGTTGTAATTTATCGAACATGTCATCAATCCTTGGAAGATGACACATGTTCTTTATAGTGATCTTGTTGATTTTTTAATAATCGATACAATGTCTCGTTGCACATGAGCCTTATCCTAGTTGGTAAGGACTCTACAAGTGCATCTAGGAGACCCAGGATCAAATCCAGGTGGAGACATTATTTCTGGTACTATAGCAGTACTGTAGTAGTAATGTTGCAGGTCATGTAGTGAAAAATGTAGCAGGTACTGTTTGGAACTATGTAACCGGGAATATGCCCCCTTTTGGGCCTTTGCACAACCAATTTGGTCCCCGAGTACTTTAAGGCCTTCGGGCCACCCAGGCCTTCGGGCCACCTTAAGTGCTGATGAAAACCAGACAACCTACGATGAATAGGCTCTACAAGGAGGATGAGCAAGGAGCTTTCACCATAGCAGAAGCTAAATAGATTGCAAGAATGAGAGGGTATGACACCTATCATCGGGATAAGCCTGTTCATGCATGGGAATTCCTAGACGAACAGCTATGTGAAGTTGGAGAGCTTATTTCACGATGAAGATGCTAGGGAGGAGCAGTTCCAAGTAGTTAGTTTGGGTTGTATGTAATTTTTGAATCCTACGAGAAAATGAATTTCTCTAAGGCCTACGGGCCATGTAATACTTATGCATATGGGTCTTGTAAGGGTTCCACCTCACCCCTTGAAAGGTGGATTATCAAAAATCAATAAAAATTGAAGGCCTTCAGGCCATTGGAGGAGGATACAATGTTCCATTGATCCATCCTTTTTCATTACCATGTTATTTGGTTCACCCCATGTCAATGGAATGGGGTGTATGAACCCTTTTCCTAAATTCTCTTGTAACTAATTCTTCATCTTTTCTCGTTCAATTGATTCAATCCTATATAGAAATCTGAAGATAGGTGTATATCAGGGTATGATTTTTCATTAGAAAACCACCTCATGATATGGGGAAAGTATGGGTAACTCTTTATGAAATAAATAATTATTTCCCCTCATAATGGTATTTGACCCTAGGTTGATTTTGTATATTGACTCAAACATTTGATTGAGGTCAGCTTCTTCACAGAGAATCAATACCCAAAATGTTGATGTATTTCCCAAAGGAGATTCATGGTCTTCATTACATTTTTATTGGAACATGGGATGGTTAGGAATTTTAATAGTTATAACCATTTCTGGAAAGTTGACGTGTTCTCTATATAACGAAGTCCAATGCATGTGTAGTATAGTGTCAAATTTCACCAATGTGAAATATCACAAGATTAATAGAAAGAATAATCCAGCATATTACAAAAATAATAAGAGTCCAACACATGGGTTGAAATGATCTCAGCATTAGACATTTTTATGAATATCTATACTTCATGATATTGGGGTTGTCATTCAATATTTATAGAAAACATGCATGAAATAAAGGAATTAATATAACCAGAATCAAATAAGTATTTTTTTATTTCCTTAGTGACTATGATTTGTATTTTTTATGACTGCATTTTAAATATCCCCATCAGTGGTTGTGATGAAATAATATTTCCATTGAACCTTTGGATTTAGAGGCTACTAAAGCTAATTACCCTTCAGTACACAAGGTTTAGTACATTGTCCTGTATAGTTACCTTTCTCCAAATTTTTGAAGAATTGAACCATGGGTGGTTATCTCTTTTCATATATCGTGGTGGCTAGATTATTAATTCATATTTGAAATTCATGAGCTTCATGGACTTATCTCAAACACATGAACCATTTACCAATCCCTATAAGGAAATTATTATGATGTTTCATCCCATATTTTTGACACATGGGTAGTTGGATTCTCATTCCTCCTTTTTCATTTGATCCTCCAACATGAAAATACATTCTTCTCTTCTTATGTCCATAACCATTGAATCATTCTACAAACTCCATCTCATCATTGAGATCATATTGAAAAACTTATTCATAACTCACAATTTCTTAGATAGCTAATGCCTTTCGAATGTGTGGTTTTAATCCACTAAATAATATATCTATTTTTCTATCATTATAGAAAAAAAGCATGAGGCATCCATTAAATACTTGTAAATCACTATTCATAAAATGTGATAGATTCAACTTAATTTTTAATTATCCCTATGAACTCAGTTTCCATATTTGTATGAATAGTTCGAGGGAAATTATTATTAAGAAATATTTTCTTAAATTCCTCCCACTCGATATCTTGTGTTTCAACATTTGGCTTGTAGTTCATTATTAACCCCCATCATTGATCATCCTCTCTATCTAAACTATAGATGAATACCTCCACCTAATCCTTCTCAAATAGTGGATCACATATAAGATTTTATCTATTGAGTTTACCCACTATTCCACAATAAGTGGATTAGAAGATACAGTATATGATAGTTGTCATTGAATCATAAAATATTTGATATCCATTTTATCCCTATTAGGTGAAAGTGTACATTCCAAATTGTTTAGGTCATTGTTCATAGCTAAGACAGATGGGTATGAATCTCTATAAAATTTTCAATTCCACCACAAAAATCATTGGGCATGTCATTAAGGTAGTCACTGAATTTCCCTCACATAGGTGGTTGGCCCGGTTTTCCCCGGTTCCCACCATTTTTTAAATTTTCAACGGTTTGAAAAAACATTATTCAATAGGTCATAAAAAATAATTTAAATATTTGTGAAATTAACCCAAAAGGATTATCTTCTGGGATCCATATATTTAACATTTTCTAAAACAATTATTATTAGATTATTACATATACCTAGTCTCATAGAAATGTTTTTCAGTAATGTTATATAATCCTAATTTGAAAATTAACTAATCCTTCATATTATACCAACTATAACAACCATATTTTTAACATAACTATTACATTATTTTAATGATAGAATATATAACACCATTATATAACCTAGATACAATGTTTTAGTGTCCTCAAAAAATTAGGCTCATGCATATATTTTATATAATATAAAATAAAAATATATTTAAACTCTTCATATTTATCCTTCTAAAGTTCATGATCTGTTTATTACAAATAGACACCTAAGGATATACATCAAAGAAAGGGTTGACCAAGAATCTTGGTAAGAGGATAGATAAGGACAAGAATCAATATAAATGGTTGGGAATTATCATCATCATCATAATATATGAATAGGTTCATAAAAATAATCATGATAGGAGACTTTAGATAATGTCATGGAATGTTGCAGTGCATAAAAAATAAATATCATGTATTAGTGGTAAATAACACATATATTTGTGAAAAAAGCTTGAAGCATGTTCACACATAATATATATGTGTCATCATAAAATCATCATTGTGAAAAAAAATATAGCATAACGCTCAATAATATTACACATTATCTTAGGAAATACATCACATTACCCAATGCATTAGAGTGCTATATAATTCAGGGCACCCTTGTCACATCCAAACATTTACATAATCATGCAAGCCACATTGAACATATATGAGTGAAAGTCATGAAGTATCCCATATAAAGAAATGGGTTTCATAAGTATTCCATCAGTAATGAATAAACATGGGGATTCCGAATGAATAGGTAAAACATATATTGTGTAAGATTCGTCATTCTTGAGTTAGGAAGAATCAACTCTATAAAATTCAACATGTGTTTTGGAAAGAAGAGTAATTTTGAAAAATTGTTGTATTTGTGATGAAAAAATATTTTAAACACATATATCATTTAAATAATGGTAATAAAAATGAAATTATATTTTAGAAATATTAAAATAATATCCACACTGATATTTGTTACGAAATAGGAATAACCAAAAGAATGTAAATTTGGTTTGAGAATCCTCTAACCTTATATCTCAATTTCTTCACCACTTTAATATGATGGATAAAAAAATTGGATTCATTAATTACTAAATATATAACCTATTCTATATATAATTTATTTATTATAGTTTTATTATGTTTTTATGGACATTTTGATTATTTATAGAGTTCAATTTCATCGTTCCATGGGTTTTCATTTTCATAGTTTTAATGATCATTTCACTTATATACAAGTATAGTAGTTCATGTAAAATGAGGATAATTATCCATAATTGATACTATATGTTATTAATGACCATATAAAACATTAAATTATGTCAATTTTTATGTTATTATGATGGTTCATTATATAAAATTTTTGTGATAATGAATTAATTTATTTTTTTATTTTTACGACAATCATAAACTTATATCATTTCTTGAATAAAATGTTTTTATATTGGTTCTAGAAAATTATATAACTTATAATATTTATAATTAAACTATATTTAACCACAATAATTACATTATTACAAGACTTTTTAGAGGTAACATAAATAAAATCATCAGCCACAAAGGAGGTGAATCAACATGTCAAAGATGATGTTTTATTTTTTAGAATAAAAGGATGATAGAAGGGTTATGATGATAGATTTTTACATTAACACAATAAAATTCAAGAATATATAAGATACTGGAGTTATCATAAATAATTTTAATGGGGAGTTGAGGATACTATAAGAAAATATATGAAATTGAATATAAATTGAAATAGAATTGATAAAGATTTTACCTCTTGAATTTCTTTTCCTTGAGAACCTCCTTAATGAACCATGGTTTTGCCTTTTTTGGAGGAAAAAAACCTGGATGTGATGGAGAGGCTTGGGAAGATTGTTTTTTTGAATATATAAATTATTCAAATCTTAGAATGTGTGTGGATAAGATTTGGTGAGGGTGGTATTTATAGGAGTGGAGAGGAGTGTTTTTTTATTATTTTATTCGTTGGATTATTATTGTGGCTCAAAATTATCAATAGTTCTAATTTAAATTAATAAATATTATGATTATATATTAGTGTTTGAAACTATGGTTATTACATCAAAAATTACTCAAAAACTCATTTATTTTGCACAAAATGTTAAATACCATAAATTATCATATTTCACTATTCACAAAAAATTCAAGTATTTTATAAACATACCAAAAATTCACACTAAAAATTTTTCAATGTATATAACCCCAAAACAGAATACATTTTATGAAATTAATTTTATTAATATGAGAATATCAATTTTTAAATAAAACAATCATTTATATAAAAAATACCAACTCTAATATTCTAATCATTTTAGGAAACTTTGAAAAAATTGATTAAGGTTTCATAAAATAATATTGTGATCATATGAAAACAATTTATTTATTTATGAATCTATTTCAAAAATAAAATTTAAATTAAATCATTATATTTATTATAAAATTGTAAATAAATATTTTTGTTTAACAAAAATTCCATCACTTAATTTATCATTTTTAAAATATTTATTTTCATATACTATGATATATTTATATCGTATTTTATTTTATAAGAGGAATAAATTTTATTTGTAATTTCATAGGTGAGGTTACTATTCTGTTGGGAATATTAGTAGTCTTAATGGTCATGTTATTATTCCAATGGTCAGGTTATTATTCCATCATTATAAGTTCCTTAATTTATTTAAATATCACTTATTTCATTCTCCATTAATGAGAATGATTTATTATTGGGATCAATATGCCATGTATGTGATTTATAACATATAAAATAATTCTAATAATGGAAAAACTCCATTGATATATTTTTGGGTCATTACATAAATCCTCATTTCCTGTCACAAATCACAACCGCATATAGTGCAGGAGGAGAGGATGACTCCGCTTGAGGAAGAATAGTGGGATTCATGAAATCCTGATCTACAAGGATTGTAATCTCGGATTACATGGCATGTTGGACCCCCATAACAGTAGCTAGGGTAGTGGGGGAATATTAAGTATCACACAACGAGTGAACTATCCCCAATGTCTTGGCATATACCTCGGTGGGTACACCGAAAAAACATATAGTATACGGGCACATGCATTCCATTTAATCCCACAAAAACATTTCATAACCTAGTGTACACGAGCATACCCATTTATTGGTACATGGGAAGAAGTTAACAGGGATTCGCATGCCATGTACTATTACACGAACATGGTCCATTTACATGGTAAGTACCTGGGGTTGATGATATATGACAAGTTCCACTACTACAAGAAGTATACTCTTTAAATTTTGACTTATAGAACATTTAAACTATATATTTGATGTGTTTTGTTAAGGTATGTTCCTCATATCTATTATCTAAGAGATAGTATGGAATCACCACCAACATATTGGACATTGAAACATTCAGTGTGAACTCCGGGATAGAGTTTTTGGAATCCTTATATGGGTCCCGGAGTGAGATCCTTTATCCATAATCATGCATAAGGTGATGTTATTCATATCTTTGGGACCAAAAATACATGGGATCCTATACAAAACATAGAATTTTAATCAAAATTGTGTTATTGGTATACCCCAGGGCATTGGATATGATCGTAATATGTGTATCTTATATCTTAAGACTTATATTGTATACTTCGAAGGGAAATACCTGAAAATCATTACCACTCGGACAGAATTAATTAATGCTACTAGACACATGTAGTGCGTTCTCCTTGATGTGTGTTATATGAAACAGTCGAGCTGGAATCCTGGTTTGGTATTATGATTATTATTTTACCTCTATACTGGGTTTCTTTCTTGAGTATATCTAGATTTCCTTGTTATTTTTAATGTAGACATATGATTTTATAGAGATGATTGTATTCTTATGTTATGTGCTTTTTTACTTTCAGGATGTCATACTGGGTATTATTATACTCACCCTTGAATGATATTTTCTGACACGTAACATGTTTTGTGCATATTGTCAACCTTTTTAAAGAGTCCCCGAGGAACTGGGACTAGGTGATTCATTGTGAGACCGAGTAACGACTCGAACGTTTTAATTATTTTTTTTCCAAAATTTGTGTGTTATTTTCTTTCATACTCAACAAA
The DNA here is from genome assembly GCA_963277665.1 of Viscum album. Taxonomy (NCBI): domain Eukaryota; kingdom Viridiplantae; phylum Streptophyta; class Magnoliopsida; order Santalales; family Viscaceae; genus Viscum; species Viscum album. The sequence continues at coordinate 685,271,221 of OY728137.1, read as the reverse complement.
ACTATATACTTTAATTAATGAAGTGGGTATAATTAAAATGAGACTGTTGGGTTTTAACTGTTATATAACCATTAGTCAATATGACCATTGGAAACTATAATCTAAACATTGTGTTTTTATAAATATAGTTATCTTCGTTAATTAATACAGAAAAAGGATTGAATGGACTCATTCAGTATACTCGGGCCATATGAAGTCCATCTGTCATAGATTGGGAAAGAGGTAACATCACTGGGATTTGCTCTAGGCTAAGCTGAAGTTGAACTTAAACATATGAATCTTGAACAGAATCTCCTAAGTGATAAGTTCAATCTCATAGAAATGACCACTTGGGAAATGTTGTCTGAGCCATCCTAAGATTCTATCACCTTAACACAACTTACACTTAGGTTCTATGCTGGTGTTATAAGGGGATATGTAACAAGACCTTAGCTTCTTTGTGTAATCCTTTTATATAAATAAAATTGTTATTTCTTCTTATGATAATGTTGTTGAATTAAAAATATCTGGATTAATATTGGATGTGTATTATTGTTGAATTTATAAAAAAATTGGTATTTTAAAATATTTTTGTATTCTTTAAATAATTAATAATTTGAATTGATTTTCAAAAAAATTTTCTTCTACAGTTGTGTTCAATGAGAAATTTCGAGTCTAGTAAGATCAACTAGATTTTTAGTGAATAGTACAGTATGAATAGTAACATACCAGTATGAATAGTAATGAACAGAAAATTGGCCAAAAAATAGAATCTTCACCCATGAATGTATAAATATAATTTAAACATCTTAAAAATTGAGAAAACGATCATAGTATATGTTTTGGTATTTTTTTATGTCATAAATATTTTATTTACAATTATATAATTAATTTAATAATTTAAAATGGAAATATATTTTCATAAAAATTAATAATAAATTATTACTTTATTGTATTATGGTGATACAATAACATTATGGGACCTTGATTACTTTTTTATGGTGTTTCCAAATGAGCTATAGTTTTAATGTTCTATTATCTGAATAAATAATGATTTTATATAAAAATTCAATTAAAAATATTTAGAAAAGCATTTCCATAAAATGGAGTTCATTTTTGAATTTAGAGCATCGATATTAGGTTAGGGTGTATTTTTGGGATTTTTCTGAAACAGTTGAATTTTCGGTGAATAGTAAAAAATATAGTTTTGAGTTTCGGGTGTTTAATGACAACATTAATGATGTAATAATGATGTAAGATTTCTGGTAGACTTATTAATAGTGAGATATTCTATGATGTGTCCCAATTGGCCAATACTATGGGAAAATACCATGGTCAAGCCCATGTTTGTGCAAATACCACCGATAAGGTGTCCCTTGGAAATTAATAATTTATTCCATCACTTTTTCTATAAATACCAATCCATTTCCCCCAATCATTTCATTAGAAAATCCTCCTCAAATAATTAATGGCCTCTTTACCTCCCAAGGAGTCCTCTCAAGGTTCCCTCAAGCCTCCCAAGGTCCCGACCTTCAAGCTTTCAAAGCTACTCTTCAAGGTAAGGGAACCTTTCACCCTCCTCTTTTAAGTCATGACTTCCTTTATGTCATCTATTATAGTTCCATTTTTTTATTAGGGTGATTTTTCTTAATTTTTCAGTGATGTCGTTAGGGTGTCGAAATATTTTTAAAAGACATATTATCTTCTCTTTTACTTCGAGTTTCATTTTCATATGGTCTTTCCTTCAAATCTCCACAAATAGATCTTATTTTTTTTATTCTATACCCATGCTGTATCATGAGTTATTTATGAGTGGGTGACACTTGTACCCTCTCTTTTCAATGTTTGTTAAAACCATGTTATATAATCATTATGCTGCCGAATTTTCATCTCAAAATCTCGCCCTTTTTCTCAAGAAATTCTCTTGTATTATTTATGTGAATACCCAATTATATTTTAATATCCTAGGGTATTCATCAATACATAAAATGGATCTATTTTATTTTTTAATTTACATACATATAACCCTCACTCCCTTTCCATGGGTTATAAATGACTTAATGATCATGTTTTTAGGAACTTTTAAAATGTCGTGATTCTGAAATGAAACTCATTTCTTTTGTTATCTATGGGTTATTTATGAAATGTTTGATTATGATCTTTGTGGATCACATCAAAATAAATACATATTAATGGTTCACCCAGATATCACTCCAATGTAATGGGTAAAGAATTTAATATCTAGATATGACAAGTTTCACAGTACCTTGGTGAATAACCTTAGTAATTTTTATGACACCTCATGGATAAACCTTGGTGAAATGCTCATGAAGGTCTAAATGAAATTTTATTGCCAAATATTCATGTTATGATTCAATTAAATTTTATTCTTATATTCATATTCTTCCATTGGTCATACCTTTATGACTCTTATCATGTTCTTATTAATATTGCTCAATATCACATGTCAATTGTTTCACTTGTTTTCTTTAATCAGCCTTATGCTCACCCTTTACTTTGATGTATGTCTCTAGTATATGAGATGTAGTAATTTTACATAGGATGAACCTATGAATAATCCTTACGAGTGGTTTAGAAGAATGTTTTATGTCATTTTTATGTATTATGTTCTGGATTTCCAAGACACTATACTTTAAATATCCTCTTTTTGTAAATTTATGTAATAAAAAGTCGGGATGTCATAGTTGTTGTCAAAGGATAGTTTAGTTATTTATGGAAATTAGGATATGAAAAATTTGGGAAGAATCCTATATAAATGATTAAATATAAGAAAACTTCCTGTTATTTTGGTTAATATTGAGTGAGTGGTTTATCAAGAAAATACATCCTTATCTAGATACAATTAGGTAGAGTCGGCTCTAGAACGGAGGTAACAAGGAGTTAAAACTCTAACAAGGAGTTTCGGGCATGACTCGGGGTATCTTGGTACATGACAACGAGCATTGCTTCCCTCTTTGTTACGATACTCCCAGGGGATATGTTTGGTTAATCATATGCTTTTTGTGAATCATTCTGAAGGATTTATAGAGAAACGTAATTTTTCAAAGAAGTTTTAAGGCATAAAATCCTTTATTGTTAAAAAATTCAAAAATAAAATAAGTTTCTCACTAAGGTTTTATTCTATTAGAAATGGCAGGAAATAGGAGTAGTCGTTCAAATGGTGACCGCAATGGACCATGCGTTGACGAACCTCTGATGGAAGCCAGAATGGAAACATTCATGCGAATGATGAACCAAGAGACTCATGTTAAGGGAAATAACATGAATCAAGCTGAGAGACCAATCTCACCGTAAAGGGAACTAAATTCTGTTGAGTCCTTTATGTGTTAAGGACCACTAAACTTTAGTGCATCAACCAACCCATTTATTTCTGAAAAGTGGATAAGCTCTATAGAGAATATCATTTCTGTGCTCTGCTGTTCAGAGCAAGAGAAGGTCACCCTGACTGTCTATCGCTTAGAGGGAAAAGCTGATCAGTGGTGGGAACTGATTAAATACATGATGCAAAGAGTATAAGTTGAAGCCATAGAGTGGGAAGAGTTCATATGCATCTTCTTCAGTAAGTATTTCCCTCGTTCCATGAGAACAATAATGGAGAATGAGTTTCTCAAGCTGAAGTAGAAGGAGAATGAATCTGGGGGAATCTACGAGATGAAATTTACAAGAAATTCCTATTATACCTCAAGATTTATCATGGTTCCTAATGGTAAGGTTGATAGATTCTTCGGTGGAATAAGACCTCATCTGTGGAAGAATCTAGACAACCGAGACTATGACAACTATGAGGAGATCATACTAAGTGCAATGAAAGTTGAATTGGAGTTCGGTGAGACTCAGTGGTCTCATAAATCAACCAACAAAAATATATCAATGGAGTCCATCTTAGAGAGGAACTTTGATCAAGGAAGAGGAGGTAAGAAAGTGCAATGTCCCACCTGTAATAAATATGGGAAGAAGCATTCAGGGAACTGCCTGCTCGGGAGCAATAAATGCTACAAGTGTGGAAGATATGGCCATATATCGAGGAATTATCTTAGTGGGGTGAAACCTCAAATTCCAAACACTAACGAAAAGTGGAAGATAGTGCAGGATATACCCAATGTTTGGTGCTTTAAGTGTGGAAAACTTGGGAACTTTTCCAATCACTGTCTAAATCTGAGGGTAGTAGAGGGGAACCACCATCAGCCTCAGCAAATTCCAAGGGATAAAGGTCGTGCTTTTTCTATCATGATAGATGAAGTTGATGCTCCAAATGATGTGGTAGCAGGTACTCTTGTTGTTCTCTCAAAGCTAGCGAGTACTTTGTTTGATTCTTGCTCTACACATTCCTTTATTTTTTCCATGTTTGCAAAGAATTTGAAATCAAACCCTGACTTGATAAAAGTAGAGTTATCAGTCTAGACTCCTTGTGTGATTATCCAAGCATCATTAGTGTTTAGAAACTCTAGTATATACTTTGGTGAGAAAATTCTTATCTCAAACCAAGTAGTCATTCCCTTTCTATAATTCGACATTATACTAGGGATGGACTGGATCTCAATGTATAATGCTATGATCAAATGCAGATGTAAGGAAATATCGGTAATCATTAATGGAAAACCTATAGTTATCTTCCAAGGAGAGATATCTCAACCTTCTCTTTTTCTTGAAAAACCTACAATATCCTTATTTTTGGAATTCTCGGTGAAGAAGAAGAATGAAATGAGAGTTTAATTATAAAAAATTTCCCCATAGTCCAGGAATACGTTGACGTATTTCCTGAGGATATTCCTGGACCTCCCCCATTAATAGATATAGAGTTCTATATTAAACTTGTACCTGGATCTCATCCAACATCAAAGATCCCATATAAAATGGAAAACGTGGAGCTGGAGGAATTAATGAAACAAATCCAAGATCATTTGTAGATGGGGTTTATTCAACCAAGTGTGTCTCCTTGGGGAGAACCTGTTCACTTTGTGAAGAAGAAGGATGGATCAATGCGACTATGCATTGATTATAGAGAACTAAACCAGATCACAGAAAAGAACAAATACCCTCTTCCAAGAATTGATGAATTATTTGACCAAATTCGCGATGCTCAATTCTTCTCTAAGATTGATCATTGATCTGGTTATCCTGAATTGAGGGTGAAGAAAGAATATATTCCAAAAACTGCCTTCTGATCAAGATATGGGCATTATGAGTTTGTTATCAGGCCTTTTGGACTGACTAATGCACCTGAAATTTTTATGTATTTGATGAATAGAGTCTTTAAGGACTACCTTGATATCTTTTTGGTAGTTTTCATTGATGATATAAGTCGTGAAGAGCATGAGGATCATATAAGAGTTATTTTAAAAACTCTACAGAAGGATAGGCTTTTTGGAAATTTCATTAAATGTGAATTCTGGTAACAATAATTTTCTTTCTTGGGGCACATTGTTTCCGATGAAAGAATCACAATTGACCCTACAAAGACAAAAGTTGTTGTGGAGTGGCCTCATCCTAAAAAAATAAATGAGATTCAAAGTATCCTTGGATTAGAAAGATATTATATGAGGTTTGTGAAGAACTTTTCACAAATTTTTAATCCATTAACCAAGTTTACTCAAAAAGGGGTCAAGTTCGTCTTGAAAAATGAGTATGAGGAAGGTTTCCAAGAGCTAAATAAGAGATTGGTTACTGCACCAGCATTAACTCTACCCTCAAGTGTGGAAGGATCCATTATTTTTAGCGATGAATTTCTAAAAGGGATTGGGTGAGTCCTCATGCAAAAGGACAAGGTCATTTCTTATCCATCTCAACTATTGAAGAATCGTGATCAGAAAAATCATACGCATGATCTGGATCTAGTTGCGGTCATTTTTGCTCTGAATATATGGAGGCACTGTCTTTATGGGTAGAAATGTGATATATACACATACCATAAATGTTTGAATTATATTTTAACAAAAAAGGAACAGAACATGAGACAAATGAGATCGTTGGAACTTCATAATGACTATGATTGTTCAATTCATTATCATCCCGAAAGAGCAAACAAAGTCATTGATTCATTAAGAAGGAAAGACCATGTTGATCTATCCATTACGAGGATTCAAAGAGATCCTTTGATCAATTTCCTAGTAAAACTGTACATGGTAATTATAAAGGAAGGGACATCATCAAACCTAATCCAAATGATTTCTCAACCATCATTATTAGAGAAGATCGAGAAATCTAATAAAAAAGATCCTTTATTATAGAAGAAGTTTGAGGCTATGAAGGATGTGAAGTTTTTTGAGTTCAATACTGATCAAGAAGGTGAATTGAACTTTTGTAAAATACTATGGGTTCCATCTATTCCTAAAATAAAGAAGGAGATAATTGATGAAGCTCATATCTCTACATTATATATATATCATGGTATCATGAAAATGTATAGGGACATTTGTGATCATTATTGGTGGGATAATTTGAAAATGGATATTGATGAATATACGTCAAGGTGCCTGGAATGTCAGCAAGTGAAGGTAGAGTGACAAATTCTTAAAGGGGTATTCCAATCACTGCCCATACCAACATGGATGTGGTACCATATCACTGTGGACTCTTTCACTGGTCTCCCTAGAACTTCCAATGGAAACAATGTGATATGGGTTATTGTGGACTGTCTCACCAAGACTACCCATTTTATATCCATTTATTAAGATTTATCTCTTGATCAACTTTCCAGAATTTATGTGAAGGAAGTGGTCAGGCTTCATGGAGTTCCACTTTCTCTCATATCTAATTGTGATTCAAGGTTCACATCAAAATTTTGGAGAAGCCTTCAACATGATCTGAGTAGTAAATTGAATTTATGTACGGACTATCACCCCCAAACAAATGGACAATCTAAAATGACTATTCAAAAACTCAAGGACCTGCTGAGAACATGCTCAATTGAATTTAAAGGTCGATGGGATCAACATCTCCCATTAGTTGAGTTCTTTTACAACAACAGCTTGAACTCAAGCATTGAAATGGTAACCTATGAAGCTCTATATAGGTAGAAATGTATAACATCTACTTATTGGGATGAAGCTAGTGAGAGAAAGCTTCTTGGGTCTGATCTTGTACAAGAGATGATAGAAAAGTTAAATTCCAACTAGAAACACATTAAGTCTACTCAGAGTCGGCAAAAGTGAAATGTCGATAGCCATCGAAGGGACTTGGAGTTTGATGTTGGTGAAAATGTATTTCTTTTGATTTGAACTTATAAGAGTGTTATGAGGATTCAAAAAAAGGGAAGCTCAGCCCTAGGTACATTGGTCCTAATGAAGTCATTGATCGTGTGGGAGTAGTGGCCTATCGGCTTGCACTTCCTCTAAATCTAGCACAAGATCTTGATGTCTTCCACATATCCCTCTTGAGGAAGTACATACCTGACCCTTCACATTTAATAAATCCAGAGGTTGTACAACTAGAACATGACCTCACTTATGAGGAGAAGCTGGTGGAGATCTTGGATCGTAGAGAAAAGGTTCTACGCAACAAGACTACCCACCTTTTTAAGGTGTTGTTGGGGGACCACAAATGTGAAGAAGCAACGTGAGAACTAGAGGAGTCTATGAGAAAGAAGTACCCACACCTTTTCTCATCAGAGGGTATGAGATAAAATTTCTAGGATGAAATTTCATAAGGGGGGAAGAATATAGCGACCCGAAATTTTTAATTTTTTTTGTTTCCTAAATTTTTGTGTTATTTTATTTTAAACTCAACAAAATTATATTATTTAATTAATGAAGTGGATATAATTAAAATGATACGGTTGGGTTTTTACTGTTATATGACTGTTGGAGAGTATGATCGTTGGAAACAATAATATTAACGTTGTGTTTTTATAAATATAGTTATCTTCGTTAATTAATACAAAAAGAAGATTTAATGGCCTCATCCAGTAGACTCAGGCCATATGAAGCCCATATGTTGGAGCTTGGTAAGGAGGTAGCATCACTGAGATTTTCTCTGGACCAAGCCCAAGCCGAACTTCAACAAATGAAGCTTGAACAGAATCGCCTAAGGGAGAAGTTCAAGCTGATTGGAATCACCTCTCGGGAAATGTTGACCGACCCACCCCAAGATTGTATCACCATGGCACACCTTACACATAGGTCATATGCTGGTGTTATAAAGGGCTATGTAATGAGACCTTAGCTTCTTTGTGTAATCCTTTTATATAAATAAAATCTTGATTTCTTCTTATGTAAAAGTTTGTGATTTTCAAATATCTAAATAAGTATAGGATGTGTATTATTGATGAATTTATAAAAAAAGGGTATTTAAAAATATTATTGTATTCTATAAATAATTAATAATCTGAAATTATTTTCAAAAAAAATGGTCTTCTACAGTTGTGTTCAACCAAAAATTTAGAGTCTAATAAGATCAACTTGATTTTTAGTGAATAGTAAAGTATGAATAGCAACATACCCGTAAAAATAGTAATGAATAGTAATGAATATTAAATTGGCCAAAAAAATAGAAACTTCACCCATGAATATATAAATACAATTTAAACATCTTAAATGTGAAAAACTATCATAGTATAAGTTTCTGTACTTTTTATGTCATTAATATATAATTTACAATTATATAATTAATTTAATAATTTAAAATGGAAATATATTTTCATAAAATGTAATCATAAATTTTTACTTTATTTTATTATGGTTATACAATAATTTTATGGGACCTTGATTACTTTTTTAAGGTGTTAAAAAATGAGTTATTGTTTTAAAGTTGTATTTTTGGAATGAATAATGATTTTATTTAAAAATTAAATTAAAAATATTTAGAAAATTATTGTCATAAAATGGAGTTCATTTTTGAATTCAGATCATAGATATTAGGTTAGGGGGAATTTTTGGGATTTTTCTGAAACATTTAAATTTTCATTGAATAGTAAAAATACAGTTTTGAGTTTCTGGTGTTTAATGACATCATTAATGATGTAATAATAATGCAAGATTTCTAGTCGACTTATGAATAGAGATATATGATATGAGATTTTCCATGTGGCCAATACCATGGGAAAATACCATTGTCAATCCCATGGTTTTGCAAATACCACTGATGAGGTGTCCCTTGGGAATTAATAATTTTTTTTTGTAAAGGTAGTGTTTTGTTCAATGACCAAAAAACCAAATATAATTGATCAAAAAAGAGATTACATAAGTCAAAAATATGGAATTTTGTTAACATTTCTAAAATAGAGAGGGAGAAACTCAATATGAAAGATCGTCCCTCCAAATCATTGCATGAGAAACACCCATATTGGCAAGACTGTCAGCAATCATGATAGCTTCACGGTAGTTGTGAGTGGCGATGAAGTTGATCTCAAAAGAGTTCAAACAATCAATCCAGAGAGAGGTGAGATGCTAGGAAAGATGAATGGTACCAGTCCAGATGACCTGGATAATAGTAGTTTATTCACAATCGATCCAGATGTTGTTCCAGTTGCGGCGCCTTACAAAAGAGATAGCATGGATAACAATTAGCATCTCCGCTTCCAGCGAGAAAGTAGTGCCACAACATCTATAAAAGCATCCAAGAGTCTGATCCAGATGATTCCTGAAAATAGAACCACAACCCACTGGGCCAAGGTTTCCTTTTGAGGAACCATCGATATTAACTATAACCCATCATGGGGGAGGAGGAAGCCAGAACACTTCAATGGTAGAATTCGGATGAGGATATTTCCCATTCACTCAAATCTGACGAAGGATCCCAAAATCATGGACCGAGTTGCTTCATTGATCCTTTTGAATCAAGGCTGCCTCATGGATGGCCATAAGAATTTTAATTTTACCTACATTAAGCTTGAATTATTTATTACGTGAAATAAAATTATTTCGACCATACCATATTACATAATGAAGCTCTGCAACAGCTGCAAGAAGAAGATTTTTGATCTGTTGGGAGTCATAAATTCCCGTGCACCATTGAATCTAAAATGTAATAGAACAATCCAGAAACCATTTGAACTCAAAGATATCAAAAATATAATTCCAGAGAGTAGTTCCCCTATCACAGGAAAGGAAAACATGATTAATATCCTCTTCATATTGATTACACATTCGACATTAGAGAAAAGATTAATCCCAATGGTTTGTAAGCAATCATCCGTGGGGATTCTATAATGAGAAATGCGCAAAATTAATGTGAATCTCGATGGTTTAAGCCAGGGTTTACTAAATTTTTTAATCTAGGAAATATTTTTGTCTTCATTGATAAAATGTTGATTGTAGTATTATTTAGAATCAAGCATTCCATTGTGAGAATCATCCCAAATCAGGAAATCATTAGTGTTAGTGAAGAGGCAGTTCTCAGTGATTTATTTTATTTCATCAGGAAAGTTCGGGTTAGGAATGATCATGACATTATTTAGGGTATCGTTGTTGAGGAAACTAGTGTGGTTATTGGACAGCAAGGAGAACAAGGGAGCACCAGTCCAATTATCAAACCAAAATCTTAAATAGAGTCTTTACTAGCCATCCATCTGGAATTAGCCATAATAGAATTGAACGTGTTTTTAATAGAAGGCCAAATAGAAGAAGTAAGAAAGTGGGCCTGATTTTTTATGAGTTTATTGAGAAATCTAGCTCTAAGAAAATTTGTAGAGGGAGAGTCATTATAAATTTGGTTCCATGTAATCTTAGCTTGGAGAGCTTCATTGAAATTAACAAGATTCTTAATACAAACACCTCCTTAATAAATTGGATTACAGTAAGTATCCTAGGGTAAAATAACCAATTTCTTCTCCAAGGTACTTCCTATCCAAAAAAAATTAATGGAAACATTGATGCACTTTAACATACCTTTCGGTCATTTATAAATCATCATAGAGTAGACCAATTTTGAAACAGTAGTGGATTTAACCAGGAAAATTCTCCCAGCCATCGTAAGATTTGGGCCCTTCTAGGAGGAAATCTATCTAAGTGTTTGATCAATGATAGGAGCGAAATAATCTACTTTCAATCTACCCCATAAAATAATAACACCATGGTAAGTGAAGGGTATATAACCCTATTTGACCTCTAAGAAAATAGAAATGTTAAGTTTTCTACTAGGGGAAAAGTCTTTACAGAAATATATGTAAGATTTATTCTAATTGATATGTTCACCAGACACATCTTGGTAATGAAGGATGATATTTTTAAGATTATTGATTTTCTTTTTGTCTCCATGAATAAAGATAATTATATCATCGGCATAAAGAAGTTGTGAGGGGGTGGTCATGTTTCTAGCACCGTGATAGGTTTGATATGTTGATTTTCTATAGATTTAATGAGAAACCTAGTGAGGATGTCTTTAGAAATAGAGAAACGAATATCCGAAAGAGGGTCACCTTTTCCAACACCCTTAGAGAATTTAAATTAACTTCTAGGTAAAAAATTAATTATAATGGAAATATGAGCTGAATTGAAAAGAGTTTTAACTCTATTAATGAAAGTTTCATTGAATCCAAACTGCCTATGGACCTTTAAAAAGATGTTCCAGTAAATGGTATCAAAAGCCTTAGAAATATATATCTTAATAGAAAAATTCACACCTCTATTTTCCCTGTTTAAAAGTTTAGTGGACTCATAGGCAAGAAAGATACATTATTGGATGGATCTTCCCTTGATGAATTCAATTTGGTTCTAAGAGACTATTCTGTTTCTAATAACAGTAATTCTATTGGAAATCAATTTAGTAATGATACTGAAGAGATATTTTATGAGGTAAATGTGTCTGAAGAGGTGAATTTCAAGAAAATTATCAGTTTTAGGGATAAGTACATAAAATTGAGCATTAAGGCCATGAGGAAGAGTGCCTTTGGAAAATAATGTTTTCACCATTCGGAAAACATCATCCTGAATAACATCCCAATGATTCGGGTAAAATCCATTATTAAATCCATCTATCCCAGGGGCACTATCCTCTTTTAGGCTAAAGACAGTGTCCTTGATTTCATGATCAAGAGGTGTGCTCTTAGGTAACGTGTTATCCTCATCAGAAACCAAAGATGGACTAACATCCGACTTGATGTCCCTGTCTATATCAGTTCCATTGAAGATATTGTAAAAGTGAGAGACAACGTGGTTGACGATGCTTTCCTCAGAATCAAAAATCTTCTCCCCATCTCTAAGGTAGTCAAGGGGCCTATAATCATTCCTAACTCTATGAAGGTCATTATAGAATTTAGTATTCCTATCCCCATCATTCAACCATTTGGCCTTTATGAGTTTCTTTTTAAGATTATCCTTAAAGTTATGTAAATTGATAAACTTAGAGGAAAATTTTATTTCATATTGAATATCATGAGAAAATTTAGAAGAGGAATTATGGTTTTGAAATTGAGTATGTTCCTTTTCAAAATATTCGATATCATTATCGATATAATTAGATATTTCTTTGAACCAGTTTTTTAGGACTTGTTTCATCATTTTCAATTTCACCAAACAAGGAAAAGCATCATTTTGATCATGAATATTAGCCCAAGTGATTTTAATGATATCCCTATAATCAGGGTCATATGTCTAAGCAGAATTAAATCTTAAAGGAGCCCTAGGTTTACTCGGGTTATTAAAAAACTAACCAGAATATTGTGGTGGTCAGAGGCAATCTTCACTAGGATGAAACTGGAGATATTATCCCATTTATCAAGCACATGGTCATTAGTAAACACCCTATCATGTTTTCTAGTGATGATCCTATATTAATTTTTATGAAACTAGGTAAACTTAGCACCACTTAAGTTAATTTCTGGAATGTTATTTAGTTCAATACAAGATCTGAATTCCCTAGAGGAGATGGTATCATGAGGAGGGACAACTTCTTCACTAAGATCCAGAATAGCATTGATGTCCCTGACTAAAAACCAAGGGATATGTATTGTGTTACGTAGTTGGTATATTTCATTCCAAAGAGCTTGACTATCTTGAAATCTATTGTAGGAATAAACAAAGGTAGTGTAGACATGAGAATTTTAAAAAATGTAATCACATGAAATGGATTGGTTAGTAATATTGTAGATATTGACATTTTTAATAGAGTAATGAGAAAAAATCCATAAAGATTCACAAGATATCCCATTATTACAAGCCCCTTGGAAGGTATAACCAAAGGGGGAAGCATGATGAAATCTATATGCCTAATTTATTTTAGGTTTAGCAATATCAAAGAGTCTAGGGGTATGAGGGATGATAAATCTTTTAAGAACATTAAAAGTGTCAAGGTTATCAATCCCTTGAAAATTACAATATAAAATATTCATTTATACCGTTTTTATTGGGTTTGTCCCCCATTTTTTTGAGACCGAGGACGTTGACCTGGTTGGAACCCCAGAAGTAGACTTTATTGAGGTAATATTATGTTTAATCTGTGAAGCCATATGTGTGTCTAAAGGGGCTTGATGCTCCTTATTTAAATCCTGCATCTTAGAAGGTTGGGAATCTAGAATGTTAGGACAATTAACATGAGGAGAATTATTCATCTCTACAGATTCTAATTTGGAGGTGTCACTACTTTCCTTCCTCGTATCCAAGCTGGAAGGTGATGAAAAGAGGGCAACCTTATAATGTAGTCCACCCTTTTTGTTGTTGTCCACAGTATTAGAAGAATGACGCAAAAATGTGTCATTAGAAGTGATAAGAGCATAATGTGAGGGATGTTCAGGAGAAAATGCATATAGATCCTTTATCATATAACCTAAATCTGTAGGACCTGAGTTTGTATCATGAAGATTAGGGCTCAAAGGGGCAGCAGTTTCAGGGGGAACGTCGGCAAAATTAGAGTAATGTAGAGGGTGTGAAAAAATGTCCAGGATTCGCTCTTCAATATAATTTTTAATGTCCTGTTAAATTTTTTCAACATCCTCTTCCTCAACCAGGATATCCCATGACTTACCTTTTTTAGAGTCTTAAAGTAAAATTTAATTGGAATTTACAACCCATTTTTCTTCTCCCTTTTTGGAAGCTTCAGGTTTCTCTAAATTATACTCTTTCACTCATCTATTTCATTTTACTTTAGTTATGTTATGTCTTATAGTTCCATTTTTTAAGAGGGGATTGTTATTATATATCATTACTACTTTACATTTCATTTAAATAATATTATAGACCATTTCCACTATAATCAATTTATTTTCTGAATTTTTATGTGACACCGTTAGGCTGCCGTTGTTTTTGTAAAAGAAATCACAACTTATCTTTTCCTTTGAGTTTAATTTTCATATGGTATTTCCTTCAAATCTCCATACCATGATCTTATTTCTTTTTATTCAATATCCATATTGTATTATGAGTTATTTATGAGTTGGTGACTCTTGTCCCCTCTCTTTTCAATTTTTTTCTAAAATAATGTTATATTACTGTTATACTGTAGAATTTTCATCTCAAAATCTCTCTCTTTTTCTCAATAAATTCTATTGTTTTATTTATGTGAATACCCAATTCTATTTTCATCTCTAGGGGTATTTATAAATACATAAAATTGATCTATTTTATTCTGGAATTGACATACATATAACGCTCACTACCATTCCCTTGGTTATAAATGACTTAATGATAATGTTTTTAAGAACTTTTAAAACGTCATGATTTTGAAATGAAACTCATTTCTTTTAATCTATATGGGTTATTTATGAAATGTTGGATTATGATATATGTGTCTCACATGAAAATAAATACATATTATTGGTGCTCCCTAATATCACTCAAATGAAATGGGTAATGAATTTAATCTCTAGAGATGAAATGTTTCAAGATACCTTGGTGAATAACCTTGGTAATTTTTATGAAACCTAGAGGTTAAACCATGGTGATATATTCATGATGTATAAATGAAATTATGTAGCCACATATTCATGTTGGGATTCAGGATCTATTTATTATGATATTCATATTCTTCCATTCCTCGTGCCTTTATGAATAGTATCAATTTCTTATTAATATTCCTCAAGATAACATGTCAATTATTTCACTTGTTTTCCTTACTAAACCTTCTGCTCACCCTTTCCATTGATGTATGTCTCTAGGATATGAGATGTAGTAGTTGTAGATAGGATAAACCTATGATGAAGCCTTACGAGTGGTTTAGAATAATGTTTTATGTTGTTTTCAAGTATTATGTTCCTGATTTCCAAGAAAGTAGACTTTAAAAATCATATGTTAGTAAAATTATGTAATAAAAAAGTGGGATGCCATAGACCTCACAAACTAAGGTGTGTTATTATATTATCTTGACAAAAGTACCCATCATATATTCATTTCAGAATTATTTTCAAACATTATGGTGGGATTTTATTTGTCCATGTATACATTCCTTTACTTAATATCATAATATGGTTATAGGATTTAGAAGTATGCATGCATGTTTGTTCATTTGTTTTTACATTTCAGTGTTGTGTGGGCTTAGATATGTGTGCATTTGTATATGGACTAAGTCTAACCATGTTATGGATATTATTACTCAGTTCTAGTCACCAACCCTTAGACTATTAGAGGCAGATATAGGGATTAACGACATTGGAACCATTGGGATGGGTCATGAAAATAGATATTTCAATCATATAGTAGGGTGACACAATAGTTACCTAGTAAAAACCCAATTTTCTATGATTGTTTAGTTTTACTATATGTTAGTAACTACTTAGAAGATAAAGAAACAAATAATTTAAATGTTTCTTTGATTGAAAATTTGATTTCGGGGTTTTCTATAGAATATGGCCTTTGAGGATGATATACCAGATATGGATTTGATGGTTAATCTTTCCTTGGTGGGAAATTCTGGGTTGATAAGATTTCATTTTTCTCTTAGTGGTAGTTTTTTGAGTTCATCTACAGGATATAAGAACCATGATGAGTCTTCTGGTGGATCATGATAGAAGGAATACTATATAAATCATGTAGTTCATGGAATATATCCTTTGATTTTCTTCTAGCGTGGAAAGGTTGGACATGACAAATAAGTTTGTATTGAGGCACCCAATATCTATGGTTTGTGCGATTATTCAGGCCAGCTAAAGAAATCCTTCTATTACCTAAACACATTAATGGGTATTTTTATTGATGTCATTATATTTTTCCCTTATTCTATGGATGAACATAAGCATTATATGATAATATTTCTAGAAATATTGAGAAATCAAAGACATAACATGATGCTTTCATAGTGTAATTTATGGATTTTGGCATTGATGTTAGTGGGAAATGTTTTCTCAAAAAATGGTATTTTAGTTGATCCAGATATGGTGAATGTTGTTATTCTATGGGAGAAACCACGTAACGATTTTTAGATACAATATCTGTTAGTCATGCCTATGTTTTTGTAAATTATTTCTCAAAAAGGGCTTCCCTAATGAATGATCTCACTCAAAAATAAGTGAAATATTATTGTGATGATAATGGTCAAGGTTATTCTGTTGATTTGAAACATATTTTGAATTTTATTCAAGTGAGGAATCTTTTAGAGTCTGTGTAGGGATATGTAATATTCTATGACACATTAGTTTCGGATTCGAGGTGTGTTCTTATATAGGGTGATCACACGGTATCCAATGGTGGAAGATATCTTAGGACACATGAGAGTACTTCCAAGACCCATGATCTCAAACTCATTGTTTTAAGGCATTATCAGAAAATTTGGCGACAGTACCTTTTTAGAGATACAATTATATTTTATTCCAACCAAAATATATTGATTTATATATTCTCTAAAAAATATTTGAATCTCTGAGACATTTTTTTGGTGGTATACCTAAAGTATTTTGACATCAACATTTCCTTTATCTTGAGGAATGGAAATTATGTTTTGGATTCCTTGAGAAAGAAACATATGACTCATTCCATGGAAGAATCATTATAATATTAGAACATGAAGGTTATTTTGCCCAATTTCATCATTGAATCTAAGAGGAAGAGGCTGAATTTTTCTAGAAAAGAGTTTCATTGAACACCACTTTTATCGATATGATTCTTCATGAACATCATCTTGATGATGAATTATATGACATTAGGGACTATCTCTATGGTGGGGAGAATGTTAGTGAGTGGATGATCTATTTTAGGAAATCTTATGTTTTTGGAACCAGTTTTTTTGTACATTTTATTATAATAATGGATGTGATGGGGTATTTCCATTATTTCCAGTGGGAAGTCACCCTAGACCACATAAATGTTTTATGATATACATTGACGATTCTCATTGACATGTATGAGACATGATATTATTGACCTTGTTTCATGTTGTCATAACTACTAGTAGGTCAATTCTGAGTACCCGATATATTTAAAATTGTTATATCCACATATAGTGTAAACATGGATGTGGTATGAGGTATATACTAAATTTGTGGTTAGGTGTTCATGTACTCCTCGAAAGAAGAATGTTTTTTTTGTTGTGATTGATTGAATGAACAAATCAGATCACTTATTTACCATTAATGATATATCCAACGTCTAGGACATAGGAATTTTCTATGTATAAGAGATTTTTCTGTTTCAAAGATATCCATATTCAATAGTATCTGATTGAGATCCCCATTTTTCTTATCTCTTTTAGAGAGGTATCAAAGAGGCACTGGGAGCTCAGGTATGTTAGAGCATACCATATCATCCATGGGAGGATAACCATATAGAATGAGATATACAGATTCTTAAGGACATACTTCGTACCTACATCCTTGATCATAGTGGTTCTTGAAATGTCCATTTGGGACTGTTTGAGTCTAATTAAAATAAAAGTTACCATTATTCAATTTAGATATATCCAATTGAGGCCTTTTATGGAAGGTTGTGTAAATCATTGTTATTTAACTTAGAGATTGGTTAAGATTCATTAGTTAAAACAAGTTTTTTCCATGAAATGAGAGTGATTATTTAGTTTATTCATCATATAATGGTTTTGGAACCAGTCTTTTATAAGTTTTATAATGATCATCATAGAAGAACTTTTGAGGTTTTAGTTGTCGAGCATGATTTTTTAAAAATTTCACCTCATTTGGTTCACTGATTTCTTGGAAATAAGTAGAAGCATACACGTCGGTTTGTGGGAAATTTTGAAGTTGTTGAGGAGGTGGGGAAATTTTATTATTGGTTAAAAATTCTAACATAGTTAATGTTGATAAATAATGTCTCCGTGTATCACAACTTTGAAAGTATCAATCTAACCCTTATCATGTCTTGATATGGGAAGATATTGGAATTGATTTTGATTCCCCATGTCTAAGAATCTAGTTAGTTTTTTTTATTCTATCTAAATGGTTGCTAATGGGAGGAAAATATTTTTAGTCTATTTTCAATTGTTCATGGATCTAACTCACATTAGACATGGTAGTGTGAGTAACTGAGGAGAGATAAATATCCTCAACAATTTTTTATGGATATTTCATGATAGGATTCATGGGGATAGCATTTTTTATGGTGTAGATTTTATAACATTATGTTACCTTATTGAAATTCTTTAATGATCCTTGGTTTTATCATTTTCTTATTAGGAATGTTGTTATGGTGTTTCAGGTGATGTTTTTATTATTTTTTAGTCTTGCTGTGATGTGCAGGGTAGTCACACAGTTTAACAAAACATGGCACCCATAATAAAAACCATATACCCTAAAATAGTAGGGGTTGAAATGGTGGTGCATAGTTTCACAAACCTTTCATTAACCTAGGGTAAACGTTTTTCCTAGAATAGTACAAAAACACGGTGGGAACACTATTTTCCATAACCATGTACCCCCTCTATCTAATAATGCATGCTATATTTTAATCCCCTGGTAATTTAATTAAAAACCTAAAACCTAACAGTTTAATCTATAATCACCCCCATCTGACATGAACAATATTTTTTTGGATCTTGGATGCTTTAACATGGTGAAATTGACACCTTTAAACCCTATTTATGGTGGATTTAAGAATCATTGATCTCATTCGATATCCTTTATGTAAGTAGATCCCCTCTTGTGTGTTTTCTTCGGATCTCTCTTTCTATCCTACTTGGAGTTTTTTAGATAATATTATAATTGATGTGCCTAAAATATGTTTTGAAGGATCATTATTCTAGGTAGAGTTATGATATCTTACATGTCTTATTTATTCACTAGCGTTCCCCATTGCGAGTGTTGTGCATTGTGATCCCATGATTTAAAGGTAAGTGGTTCTCTATGTTTTTTTAATTTAATTGAAACACTATATTAGTTTATTTATTTAGAAATTGTTTGTAAATGAGTAAAAACATGTGTATGAGATGAAATGATCCTTGAATTTAAAATGATAATGTGAATTGAGGAAGACAATAATTTGAATGGAATTGAAATTAATTGGTGAATTTTTAAAAAATGATGGCTTGAATTGAAAATTGTTTTGTAGAAATGATTTGATGTCGATATTGATAAAATGAATTAAATTTAACGTTTATTTGAAACTGAAGGAATTGAAGAAAAACAATGATATTGTTTTAAAATGAGAATGGTATTTTAGATAGTGAAATTGGAAATTATATTTTGAAATGTTTTTAATTTATTAATTTATAATTTGATTGATTGAATGATTGATTGATTGATTGATTGATTAAAGAATAGGTAATATGGGTAGTTAGTAGGTAACTAGGACAAGTAAACTAGGATATTCATCCCCTAGAAATTGGTATATGATGAAAACACTATGTTAACCATGATCTTATTGATTACCCATGGTGTATTCTCTAATAAGGTGTAGTTTGATTATCCGTAGTGCTCACTGAATTGGGTGAAGATTCAAGTTTGGAAAAATATCTAGAGACATGTTCATAAATTTTATGTGTGAGGATCCCATTATAATGAAACTAATATACCATGGGGATCTTTGTCATGGTTATTATATAAATTGAATTGATTATTCATGTTGTTGATTTATTTTACTATTTTATTCTTGTATGTTGATTTGTATAAATATTTTATATAATATATTTATTTAATCCTATTTGATTTTCAATTAATATTCCTACCATCCAATTTGTAATCAGATTGTGTTTTGGTTGATAATATGTAAAATGTAATGGATTTCCTTTTTTTTTAAATTAATAGAATCAATTATTAATTATTATGGTATTGATTATGGGACACTTGGTGAAACCCTAATATGATTTATATCTCACACTCTACACTTTCCTTCATGCATTTGTCGATTTTATTATTCTTATTCTAATAAAATGGAATGATCCACTTGGAGGTTATGAATGTTCTTGACCCATTGGAACACGGTGTAATGGTGGGGACTGGTGGAGCTGTTTCCCAATTTTTTAAAAACTTTTTTTGAGACATTTTGTCTAGCTTGATGTTATCATATTGAGTTGATGTTTATTTTTTTAGTTTTACTTTCTATTAGGTTTGTTATGTATGTTTGATTCTGGTACATTATCCATTTTTAATTCTAATCATACTGACTGGTATCTTTTATGTTCCATAGTTTTGTGTCTAATTTGGTCCCTGATGATCTTGTATGATGATTGGTTCAAAGGGCCACCCCATGGGAACTAGGAAAAAACTTATGGCTATATCCGAGTTAACCCAGGGTTTAGGTTACTAGGGTATCCGAGCAGGTTCCAGAAAAGGTTCATTGATAGATTATGTATGAACACTGTATGTTATATTCAGGATCATATACTATTATTCCTGTCATATTTCTTCATATGATCACTAATTTATATCTACCATGTTTAACCTTACTTAGCATCTGAGCACAACATTTGTTATGTTACCTTTCTTCTAGTTTAGGAATAAATTTTTTAAGGAGTTTATTTTTATAAAGATTACTAAATGTGGAGATCCTTGTGGGATATTTCCAGGATCTTTACTAAAATGAGATTATTCTGTATCTAGTTTCCAAAAACTATAAACCCTTACGGTCCTCAATTGTTTATTTGTGAAATATTTTGAATATTAATCTAAAAAGATATAATATTTATGTATGAGATGATTGGGTCACTATAGTTGGTATCATAGGTATGGGATTGTTAATAATTTTATATTAGGGTTACAAATAATCATTAAAAACCTTGGGATAAGTCTAATTATATGATAATATTCTAAAAATTTGGTAAATAATATATTATTATATTTTCCTAGAAATCCGTCTCATTATGGATACTACAAGTGGATGTTTTTTGGCACAAATTCATATAGGGGTAATAAACATGAAAAGAGTAGGTTGTGTGTATCTCATACATCATTCCGGTGCATGTTGAGTGTTCCCTCACTACCCACATAGTTTTAAAATCATGCGTAATATTACAAGTTTAACTCACATTTTCATTACAAACCATTTTTAATTAATTATAAAAATGACTACCATGTATTCTCTAGGTTAAACATAAGTTTTTATACTATTAAAAAAGGAATCTTGATTTTTAATTCAAATAATCTTTTGATGATTATGTTGTTTCCCACTCTCATTATTGTTTCTCACAATACTCAATTTCTTGCTTTATCCAATGGATAAAACCTGATGGAATCATGTTAACATTGAATGATATCTATAATATCTTGATGAAATGAAACCAAATAGGATTATGAATTGGTTGAAGGATATTTAGATTCTAAAAAATCAGTTTTCATGATATATAATTACAAAAAATTCACATTATCCAACTCTTACACTCACCATGAAGAGAAGTATTGATTCCAATAGGGGCTCGGGTTGGGAATACCACAATGGAAAGATGATTCAATTTCATATATGTCGATAAAGTGGGATGATTCACTCAATGTAATGTCTCAATGAAAATGGGATATGTTTTATATGTTGAAAATATGTGCATAGAGAAATTATTTGAGAACGAAAAATGAAAATTTTGATGGATGAAATTGAGCATCATCCTAAGGAATAATTTATAGTTCAATTCCTTATATATTGTGAAAAAGTTAATTATCTGGGATAATTCCCTAATAAAAAGGTTACTTCCTTGACCATAGAAGGACCTCTTTTATGCCTATTTTTGAAGTAAAATTAATGAAGTATTTATGTATTGGGATTTGATAATTATTTTGAATAATAAATTATATCAATGGAAATCTATTTTTAAGAATCCTTAAAAATCTATGGAAAATATTTATTAGTTTTTCTTAATTATTTTAAATCATTAGTTGATGGTTACTAATTAAAAAGAAAATTGATTTAGTGTAAATATGATGTTTTTGGTGAATAAATGATTAAGGGAATGATAGCCCTTAAAATGTGCCCTATGATGAGATAATATTGTTTAGTTTAGAAAATGATATCATAAATATTGTGGATAATGTAAATGGGATTGTATTAATTACCCTAGAAGAGATAAACAATTTTATGACAAAGAGGATTATGTTTTCCTTAATGGATTTTATAAATTTTATTGATTTATATAATATATTAAATAATATCTAATTTTATCTAGATAATTTGTGTAGAGTTAATTTTTTAATGCACATATGTTTTTATTAAGGATTTAAAGTAATACAAGTTATCAACATATTTATGGAAAAAAAATGATAAAAGTATTCACATATTTGGTGTGGGAAAGTAATAGATACATTATGTTTTTTGGGGGATTAATGTTATATATAATTTGGAAATCTTGTGACCATATTTTTAAATTCTTATAGCTTGGTTTTGGTTAGACATGTTTTGGAATAATTTTGTGGTTAAATATTTATGGAAATGTTTAATTTGACCATTGGATGAGGTTTTAGAGATTAAAATATTAATTATACATATTAGATAACATATTTTAATTATTTTTTTAATGGTAAATATCTAGAGATAGTAAGAATAACTTTTATTTATTTTATGGATATTATGATCTATTAAATTTTAATTATTGTTATTTATGCATGAAAAAATAATCTTCAATATTTATTTCATAGTGTATGAGATGGAGTAGAAATTGATTGGGGCACAACTAGTGGATGAATTTTTCTTATGATTTCTAAATAAATGAATTAATTATATTTTCTCTTTTTCACTATCTTTATATTAAAATAATTGCTCTACATTAAGAAAAATATCTCTTGATAAATTCTTATACTTCATTTCAAAGGAATATATTTCCCTTTCACATATCATAGATTTCTGATTTCATGGTATTTCAATATATCTTGAAAATATTATCTATAACACTATATTAGTTCTTGGGAGTTAGTTTTATCTTCCATGTATATATTTTAACTCCCTAAAAAATTTATCCTCATCTAGAAACTCTATTATGTGTTAGTTCAGGTAACATTTATGTTTCCCACATTCCCTTTATAAGGGAAGTTTTATTACTCATTTGTACGATGCGAGTTTCCACAAAGTAATTTAAAATACTAAACTAGTTATGACCAATATAGTTTCATGTGTGAAATTTATTTAATATAGGGGATGTAACCCTCTATGATTTTCAAATATATTTGTTTTTAATATAAATTTAATCTTGTTGATATATTGTGATACACCCAAACCCGAGTCTAAATGAACTATAATATAGTTCAACATTACAGTCTAGACATTATATTTTTGGGTATGAAAGGGCATAACTAAATTATAAAAACTATATGTTTTACACATGAATAAAATAAATTATTTTATTATCTCCTAATTTGAAATGAAAATAAAAATCAATAGAAATTAATGCATTTTTTTTTCAGAAAAACTAATCATTTTGAAGGAAATGTGTTTTTATTGTAATAAATTAATTTAAATCCATTGTTGAAAGATTTTAATGATATATATATTATATATTCAATAGTTTGTTATATCAATCATCTAAATTTTTTATACATAGGATAATAATAAAACATGTTTTATTTTTAAAATTGTATTATTATAAAATGCAGTTTCTTCACATTTTTTCACTTATTTTAAAAATAAATTATCAAAATGTGATAAATATTAAGAGAAAACATTAAAATTATTTTTCAAATAAACATATCAATTTAATCTTCAATAGATGTTTTGATAATTTTTTGAAAATATTAATTTTTGGTGTAATAGTGAAAATATGAATTTTAATTAAAAATTGAAATTTAGATTAAATCATTTAAAAAGATAAATAATGTTTTAAAATGTTTACAAAAGTAAAATTAGTTTAATTATATTTTTATTTATCCATTTTAGGTCATCAAAAACAATCTTACATTGAATTGTGACATAAATAAAATTTCACTTAAGAAAATTTCTTCTTTGGAAATCCACTTTTTCATCACCATTGTGTATTTAATTTCAAATTAAATCATAACTATTATATGAATATAATTTGATAAAATAGATTTAATATTTAAAAAAATTAATATTATGCAACAAGGTAAAATTATTTTTTCATTATAATGAATAGTAAATAATGTAAAAATATGTTAATGGGGTTATGGTTAAAAGAGGTTTAGTAGGGGGTTGAACTAAAAATATCATGGTTATAATGAATTAAAATTATATCTAATTGAAATTTTTTGGATATAGTTTTAGATTATATAATCTATTTTTTATTAATATTCCATTTTGGAACCATTGTTTCAAGAAATATACCTGAAATTATTGTAAAACGTTGAAAAAATACAAGTGTTTCACTCACCACAATTATAAAAGGGCACATTGTCCCATGAATTACTCACTCATAAAAATAATATTGGTTCGTAAAATTCATGAAAATTCCCTTCCATAATTATTTAAACACATTCTAGAGACCTTTGTTTTAACATAAATCTAATCAAGAATGATATTAGGTATAATCCTAAATAGGATTTGCGTAGAAGAAGTATTGTTCTTAATCGATGGTTTTTGTTTTATGTCATTGTCCACCTCCTTCAAATTTTATTCAACAATGATTATATAAATATATAATTATATCTAAGATACTGATATTTAATTTTAATAATGACATGACCTAAATCCATCTCATATTCAATCAAATGGTAAATAGAATCGTCAATCGTTTGTGCAAAAGACTATCGCCTCCTGAACCTACATCATACGTTTAACATCACTGCCACAGACATCATGATATAATGATGGATTGAAGTTATATATATGATATTTATGACATATATATAGTTATTTAATTATAATATACCATCTACATTCTTACATTTCAATCCATTGGAAAACAATAACTTTTCTCATTCGTACGTGTGGATTAACGCTTCCACAAAGCAATATGACGTGTTTTTTATTTTATTTTGAAATGGATTGTAATAAGGATAGTTTTAATAAATAAATAAGATATTTATGATATATTATTTTTTTAATGGTGAAATATTTTTTTACCTTTCTTTTAGCAACATTCAATAAAAAATGAAAATAATGTTCATGCGTACATACGACCTACCATCTCCATGAACAGTGAAATTCATTTTAATAAATATATCTTCTAAGGATGACTCTAAATATTTGTAAAATTATAATATATTATATTTATAACATTATTAAAATCTTGGGTATTTCTTAAACATGATCTATTTACCAGGAAAAAACTTACTGAACTAGAATATACATGATTAATGAAGCACATATCTCCCAAAATAATGATTTTAAAATTAAATTGTTCAATAAATTGATGATAAATTATATAAGTAAACGAAATATGGTATGATAAATATGATTATGGTTATATTATTTATTTAATATATATATATAGGAGTTCTAGACACATAAAAAGGAAGTTAAACCCGAGGTATGAAAATTATGATTCAATCCCATTTTAATCAGGATTGTTTGGACTTTAATTTATGTTGAGGAAATTACATGATCCTTATTTTATAAAAAAAATTCCCTAAATTTATTTATAGAGAATAAAATTTTTCTTCTTATTTTTCACATTTTATGTACTCATGGTCTCGAAAAAATTTATTGAAAAAAAACTGACATTATTTATATCTTTGATCAAGAATAATTTTCATCCTTGTCCACATTTTTAATTTTCTCTAAGATTGTTTTTAATATTACACTATTAATGTTTAAATTATTTTTTATCCATTTTTTTTAAAAAAAAGAAATTAATCAGAATAATCTTGTTTTTTTAAATGATTTATTTTTTTATTTTCACCCAAATTGAAAAAGGAATGTTTTCTTTTAAATTTTACGATATGAACATGATTTCTCACCATCATGACCGCTAAATAATTTGAATATTTGATAAATTTAATCTAGGTTTATTTTAAAGAAAAAATACTTATATAATATTTTTATATATTTTTATTTTTTAAAATTTATTTTTAAAGTAGAAAGGGTATTTTTCTAGAGGAATGTTTTAGAGATATTTTAACGGAATTATCCACTGTTATAAAATCCATTGATGTTAATTATGATTTACTAGGGATATTTTCCAATTATTCCATACTCATTATTTATATGGATGGTTTATGATTATTATGAAGATATTTTTATGAATCACATTTATTTATAGGGGTTATTATATGTTGAATTTATGATATTTTAATAAAACCAGTTTTCTTTTCATGAGATATGATGTGAAGATATGATGACTGATTTATGATAATAGGGAACTAAAATGGATGGATTTTATTATGTTATGTGTGAGACTAGAATTAAATATCCCTCCAATTAATTTGGTAAAGTATTATACATCATGTGATATATATGGGAAACAGGTTGATCAGATTAATCCACTATGGGAACTTGTCGATGTGCATGATCTACTATGGAAAAAAAGTGTTTAAACCAAAACCCTATAATATGATAGCCATGATATTTATCCCCAACATATAAAATAGTTTCAATAATTATGTTGAAGACTCACTTTTATAACCTTAAATTATGGTTTCTGATTGATGTATAATGATTTATCACTATTAGGATTCATTCTTTATGAATTGATAATGATTTGTCCATGATTCATGTTTATTATCTTAGAAATATTTGGATTGAAATTTGAAAGCCATTATCATGATCACATACCCTTATTAATATTTTATTGTTTCATATGATCTTTTATTGATATCTCTACTGTTTACCCTTACTAAGCATATGTGATCACTTTTTATTATGTATCCTTTCCCCTAGGTTATATATAATTGTTTTAAGTAGGTAATTCTATGAATAATACTAAATGGATAGATAATTCTACGAGATATTGATGATATTTCTCAAAATAAAAAGATAAGGTATCTAGTTACCAATGGAAGTGTAACTTTACGGTTCATTGGAGTGAATTTGTGGAATATATAGAATATTGATCTAAAAGGATGTAATATTTATGTATGAAATTCCTTGGTCACTATAATTTATTTTATAATAATGTTAATCCCATAGGTTTATTACTACTTTATATACATTCATTTCAATTTTTTTCATTTATTAAAAATTGAAATTTTGTTTTATGTATGTTATTTTATCCTAAGGTGTGTAAACGGTTTAATTTATATATTGAGTAGGGTTAGTTGACATTCAACTTCTAGTACACATTGTTTATGGGATGAAAAATATAGGTGGTCCAATTTTCTATTATTCAAATATTTTTAGAAATATCTGATGGTTCTACTAGCTAATTTTTAGGTAGTTTTGTATGTTTCTCAGACGATAATAATTTTATAGGTTCCTATTCTAAACCACATACTCGTTAGGTATTATTATATGATTTTTGAGATCAGTGTGAACCATGTTCCTCTTCAAAATCAGTGAAGGAATTAAAATAATTTCAGGTGGGTACTATTAAAGGAATATTTTCACACAACATCAAGAAGTAAATCATAGAGCTCGACACCTTCTATGTAGTATCCGTTAACTCAATTATTCGTAGTATTAGATTACTCACGACGAATAACATCTTGTTATAACATCTTCTCATATAAACTAATATAAACATTATCAATTATAACTGTCTCAATATCCATTATCAAAGATTAGGGATCAAATATTCTAAATGACTTCTTATTATATTTAATATTAATTCTCTCAATTTAACAATCAGAAGTACTGTTGTATCCTTTAGTGGTATCAATTAAATACACATCAAAAACAACTTTTCAAAAGATTAAGATTATCTATCTTCAATAATGATCACCATTAATGTAAATAATTTATCTCTTTTATTCCTATGAAACAAAAAACCTAAAACAATATAATGAAATAAATAAAAGAAATTAAGAGAACAAAGGTTGAGATTTAAATTTCCCTACCAATTTTCTCAAATATAAAGTCTGTTTTTCAACTGTAGTGGTTTGTAAAGAACCACTGGAAAAAAATTTAAAAGTAAAAAAAACACATATATCAACATGAATTTTTATTAAGTAACTGTTATATAATTTTTAAGATAAAAATAAAAATATTATTACATTGATGAATCAATTGGTTTATCATATTTGGAAAATTTGGGTCATACATCACTTTCACATATTAAATCATGTAAATTATTTAAATATTTCATCTCTATCGTCCTTTCAAATACCATAATCATTTTTTACAAGAAATAACCTGAGGGTATATATCAATGAAAGGGGTGAGCTGAAATCATTATAAGGGGAGGGATAACATGGGTTGAATAAAGTAAATGAAATAAAAGTACATGGGTTATAATAATCAACATCATCATATCATAATAATAGGATAATCATTTTAATCACGAGGGAATAATTAAACAAATGAATGGAATGTAGTAAATGATTAAAATAAAATATCATGTCAAAATAGTCAAATACCATGCATAATTGTGATCCAAGATAGAATTGTGTTCATGAATAACATATGTGTATAAATATCGAAAACATCATTTTGAAACAATATATCATCATGGCATTCCTAGTTCCCATAATATCATGTCAAATATCACATTACCCAATTCATTTTATGTATATATAATTATGGGCCCACTAATAACATTATAAAATTAAAATAGAATTCTTTCCACATAAAAAAATAACAATAATATTAATGTAATAAATCCATGGTGTGTAATGTGTTCCATAATGATTCAATTAATACAATTTTCATGAATAAACTGCGGGTTCCCAAATGAATCAGGTAAATCATATTTGGCCTAAAACATCATCATTATTTAGTATAGAACAAACAAAACATGAGTACTCAATGATAGGTATATAAAGAAAAACTCCTTTACAAATCGTTGAATTTCAAATAAAAATCATTTTGAAAAGGTTGAAAATATTATGTATCTAAAAAGAAAAGGTAATTATATATTAATAAAATTTGTCAAACATTAGAGGAATATCCATTCAAGAAAATTACATAAATGGGTGATGACACATAGAAAAGGAGTTTAGTTCAAGAATCCCCTTAAATTTAATCCCACTTAATTTCATCTCTTTTCTAACACCTGAATAAATATTATAGGTTTATTAAATAATGAAAACAAAAGTGAATTATTTTCATAATTTTCTCCATTGAGAAATTTAAATGAATTGATTATATTCCATTATTCAAAGTGTTAATGGTGATGCATTTTGATATAATATTTTCCTTAAATTTTTTGTATTTTTTATTTCCCTAATATTGTTCAATGTCATTTATACATAATTATAATTAAGTATAGAATCATATAATTAATGTAATTAAATATTTATATATTATATATAATTCATACTTTCCATCAATAATGGTGTTTAGAAGAATTTACTTGGAAATTTATCCATATGTGGTTATCCGAACATTGAAAGGCTATTGTCAAATGAATAAGAAAGGGAGGCATGACATTTAAATGTGTTGAAATATGATACTTATTGTGGGTTAAAATAATTAATTTAATCTTAATATAATTCTTAATTGTTACTATATGATTTTTTTTGAAAATAATTGGGAAAAAAGGAAAAGAAGAAAAAAAATAAAGAATAGTGGATAAGGGCTTACTCTTTCATTGGTGTCGCTTCTCGTGAATGACACTAAAATCACTTGATGATTGGAGTCAGTTTAAAATACAATATCCATATTTATTATATAAGACTTTATAAGAATTATTTTATGATATATTTAGATTTTTTAAGAGTTGGATGTGTGGTTTTCCACAGGGAAAGATATTGGTAATTTATATTTGAGGGGAGGTGTATTTTTAGGATAAAATATTAAATAAATTATAATATCAAAGGAAAAAAATTTAATAATGATTCTATTGGAATTATAAATAAAATAGAGATATAATAAAATTGTTTTAGGACATTGAAACGCTTAAAAATTCAAATTGTTTAGTTTATTAAAAATCAATGTGGGAAAAATAAAAAATATATATATTAATGAATACTTTTGACTTTAGAAATTGGAAATTTTTTATTTTTTGATACTATGTATAATATTTTTTTACACATTTATTTTATAGAATTTAAATTGGTCTAAACTAACCAATTTATTATTCATTAAGTAATTATTACAACAATAATATGTCAAAAAATTGATATATTCGAAAAATAGTATATTTACTATTCATGTTAAAATTTATTTTTCATGAACAAGTATCTAAAATTCACCCTTGAAAAATTTCAACATCATAATTCTAGAAATAAATTGAATTTCGTCATAATAATATTATAAAATATTAAATTTTAATTTATAATATAAAATGTATTATTTTTATGAAATAAATTAAATGAAAATGTATTAAAAAAATTATTATAGTATCACTGAGTTTTTAATAATTATATTTAATATATGGAATCATTTTGTGTTTATGTTTTTATAATTTGTGATGATATATTTTATTTATGTTAATTTTATTTAATTTTGAGGTCAAATTATTATTCCAAAGGTTATGTAACTTTTCTCAACGATTATATTAGTATTCCCAATTGTCAGGTTATTATTCTAATCGTAATATTAATATTTTAATGGTCATATTACCATTTATAAATAGAACATTTTTCCTTAATTCAACATTCACCTCAATTCATCATAGTGTTCAATATTTTCATTTTCGAAAATATTAATGGCTTACTCACATTTTTTTTCTTTTATATATTATTTCTTGTGAGGGAGATGAATCTAGATATTTTGAAGGATA
The DNA here is from genome assembly GCA_963277665.1 of Viscum album. NCBI lineage: Eukaryota > Viridiplantae > Streptophyta > Magnoliopsida > Santalales > Viscaceae > Viscum > Viscum album. Next base: position 685,240,288 of record OY728137.1, on the reverse strand, counting down.
TTAAATTTACCATTATATTTTTTTTCAATTTTATATTTTACTTTACATTATAATATTTTACATGTTCATCATCTTAGTTTCATATTAATGTAACCATTATCATCAAAAAAATAAATCATTCTTCCTTTTTTATTAATTGTATGTGTATAGTACTATATAATATAATATTGCACGTATTTTTCCAAGAAAAAAATTATCATTTTCAAATTCTGGGTCATTAGATTCATCCCCCCTTTAGAAATTTCATCCATGAAATTTCAACTCATATTCTTAGTTGAGAATGGAAGAGGGTACTCATGTTTCATAGTTTCCTCTGGTTGCCATGTCACCTCTTCATATTTATGATTATCCAAAACACTTTGACATGTATAGTGGTCATATCACATAGGAACTTCTGACTCTGGTCTAATATATTCAGCATGGGACCCTCAAAAGAAAGGTCATTCTCGAGTTGTACCACCTCCAGATTCAATACATGAGAGGGATTGAGCTTTTAATTCTTTGGGAGAGATACATGGAATATATCAGGAATCTGATTATTTTTTGTTGAATGTTCTATCCAATGAGTTACTTATTTTATATGATCAAGAATTTCAAAGGGGAAAATGTACTATGGGATTAAATTTCCATTCAATCAAAATCAAATTAATCTCTTCCATTGTGATATTTGTAAGAAATATTTTTCTCCAAATATGAACATCATGTCCCTTCGATAGTTGTTAGCAGAAATATTATGCCGACTCAGAGAATCTTTTATATGTTTTTATTGAATTTTACTTATATATCATCTCTTTAGCATGATTGTGTCCAAGCTAGTTTCATTTACTAACATCATCCCATCAGTTAGGATTTCTAAATCACCTCCCATATAGATATTCATATAGATCCATTTGAATACATTAATGGAAGGTGTTTTTGTATGATAATATAACTAATGGGAAATATTGATCACATTTTCCATAAAATTCCATTGGGAAAACTATTATAATGTACTCAAGTGTCCAAATGGACCCTTCAGATTGGCAATCAGTGTGGGGATGATAGTTCATAACGAAATCCAATCAATTATGCATATCATGTTTAAGAATTCTCTAGAATTTTTATGTGAAACTCAGATATCAATAAGAAACAATCAAAATTTGTTCCAAATTTAACCTCATCACTTACATTACATATTTCATATAAATATGAAAAAGAGATAAATCATCTCAAATAGTGATAGTGTTGGGATCCTTGTTGAGTCGATCCCCTATAACCCATATCATATTGTTTCCTTAGTTTTTAATGGGAGAACAGTGTAAACGTACATAGTGATTTTCTCAAATTTCCATATGGGTATGGTAAATAGTTTCATCATCCCATTTTAATTTTATTACTGATATTTTACTTCATAACATACCTATAATTTTAAAGTGTACTATACGATCTCATTTTGCAGGTTGTCCTTATAGAAGTTCTCTGGAAGATCATAGTTTCTCTTGGTACTTTTTGGATGGATAGAGAAAAATGGAATATGATAATTATCCAATAGATCGATCATTATGTTAGGTAATTAAGGCACAAAATGAATTTTTAGAAACCTAATGACACTCAACTCATCAATTTGGTACTAACAGAGCTATCATTCATTTAATTATTTCACCTTATTTTTAAAATTTTGATCATGCCTTTGTTCCCCTTGATATTATCTTGAAAAAATGGATGGTAAATAATTTAGGAAATATATGATGTATTCCCCCCTCCCATTATTATTTCCATATCCATCCACTTCATTTCCATGATGATAGGTTATTTCTCAATAAGCATCATTGATAGAGTAGCAGGTTATATTCTGCTAAGAGCACCACCAACCTTCTTCTCCTTTCTAGGATAGTAGTATATATAGTTATCATAGACCTTGATAATATCTAACCATATTCACTGATTAATATAGATCTATTTATTTATTAATATATATTTTATACTCTTATAATCTATATATATGTCAAAATTCACTCCATAGAGGTAGTTCCCCCAAATCAGTAGAGTGAAGATCATATAGGAAAAATCTATTTTAACTGTTTGGTAGTTCTTCTCATAGATCATCAACTTTCCTAAGGAAAATTTTATTAATTTATCATTTTTTAGAATAAAAACCCAATAATATCTATTTGGATTCAATAAATATCAAAAAACATATCCACTTTAGGTTATTGTGAGTATAGGCGCAATGATTATCCACTTTTTGATATCCATAAAGAATTCATCGCATTAATCAATGAGACTTACATTACCCATTCCCAAGTAAAAATATTTAGTGGGATTGAAAATCATGATAAATTTCACCCAAAATATATGTTGTACCCAACTAAGATAAGAAAACCATATATATTATAACAATATTTGGTGTGGGCCATTCCCCTAATTATTTTTGTCTTCAAAGGGTCCACAAATATCTTTATACATGTGATCACATTCCCCAAAAATGTGACATCACACATTAGAGAGTCATAATTTATCAAAATAGAAATTTGGTTATCATTTATTAATGTTTCCAACATAATCATTACATGTTCATCGTGTTCCCACTTATTCTTAGAGTAAATGAAAATATTTTTGAAACATAATATCATAAATTTGTTGAGGTGCTCTCCAAATAATTCATTCAATGAAAACATGAATATTTCATGGGATTCTATAAGTCAAATATGAATAAAAATGAAATCATAGTGTACATACCTTGTATATATGGTGGCCTTTGAAATATTTTCCTTCTTCAGGTTTAGTTGATGATATCCAGAATGAAGATCCACCTTCAAGAAGTATTGAGATCCTAAAATTGGATCAAATGATTCATAAATCCTTGGTAATGGATACTTGTTATTTATATTGATCTTTTTGAGTTTCCAGTAATCGATACATAACTGCATTGAATCATACCTGTTCTTAACAAAGAGCACTGGCACACCCCAAGGTGATGCACTAGGGAATAATTTAATTTCCCAAATTCTCTTAAAAATTTTATTTAAATCCATCAGTTTGATAATGACCATACTAATAGAGAATTTTAGGACATGATATAACATGTATTGAGAACTCTACATCACGATCCAGGGGAATTCTGGAAAACTCCTTGGGAAATACATTACTATATTTCATCACCATTGGAATTTCCTCAAGGTTGGTACATTCCTTCGAATGAAATATTTTTGTATGGTATGTTTCATCATTGGGTATCATTACCATGACAATTTTGGAATTCTACAAATAAGATTCATGATATTACTTACATTTGTACAGTACCATGGAATGATTCAAAATATATAGTGATATTTCCATTTGCTAACAGTTGATATGATCTCTATTTAACAAGATGAAATGTGTCCCTAGTACGGCATAAATTCACTCCAAGAGAAGGATTAAAATATATTTTTTGGAATAAATTTTCCCTTTCTGCTGCAGCATTGGTGGTTTCCGATACTGATTACCCTCTAGGACCCATGGTTAAGTCCACCATCCTACATTTTTCAAATAATCCCAATAGTTTAAGCATTGAATCATTTGGGGTTAATTCCTTTCATCCATAATTATGGTCATCTTCCTTATATTGATTCTATAATCATTATCTTGGTGGACTTCTCTCACACACTTGTATCATTTCTCTATTCCTTTGAAGAAATTACAATGATGTATCTTCCAATATTTTTTTTATGTGTGTGGTTGTAAATTATTTCACCCTTTTCATTTAATCTTTCTTCTTGAAACTCCACCTTTTATTTTAGATCTAAAAAATAGTGCGAACATTTTCTAAAATTCATATCTTCATTTAGAGTACATCAGACAAGAACATTGTAACTACTAGTGGCTCAGATAGCTTGATCCTTTTGGAGGTGTGGATTTAATACACTGAAGAATCTATCTATTTTTATATCATTGATGATATAAAAACATTATTTGTATCTTCTAACCCTTGTAAAATTGTCCTTGAAAGCTATAACATATTCACCATACTTTTTCTTAACCTATGAGCACTCTCTTTCCATTTTTTTCGAATATATTGAGAGGAATACTTTGTAAGAAATTACTACTTAAATTATTCCTACTCCATTTATTCCATTTCATGTTTTGGAGGTACATTCATTATAAACTCCCATCATTGATCAACCTCTCCATATAAATGATAGATGACCATAGTAACATTCGCATTCTCATAATAGTGGTGAAAATAAATATCTTGTCTATTGAGTTACCCACTATTCCATGATAAGTAAATAAAATGATCCACTAAACATTGGTGGTCGTTTTTTATAATGAACTATATGTCTTGTTGTTCCTTCTTGGTTAAAGGACGATGTTCCACATGGTTCAGGTTATTTTTCATAGCCTAAGATGATCGGGTAAGGATTTACCTAAAAATTTGAACTCTACCTCCGATAGCATTGAGAATGTCATTCGGGTAAACATTACATTGTACAACACTTAGTTTGTTGGTCTGGTTTCTCTAAATTCCAAACATTTTTAAAAATAGAAATGAATTGAACATAATTCAACAAAGAATGATTTTTTCCCTATAAAAATCAAATATAAAATCATATTTTAAGGGTTTCCAATGATTTTCATTTTTATAAAATGATTCTTCCAGGATAATGTACTTTAATAATTTTATAGTGTTAATAATAAAACATTAATTAGTTATATATCAATCAAAATGATTTGATTATATTTTTTGATTAACTACAGATTAAACTCTAATAATGTAAAATGGAAAAAATGAAAAATTTCTTGTTTTAGAGGAATAATTTTTTATTTATACTTAAAAAATAGTTTTATGTTTTAGAAATTAAGTTTATCAAATTGAAATTGACCATTAATCTTATTTAAATTATTTTTGTCTAAAATAACTAATTTACGACTTATTAAGTCATTATTATATCATTATTATGTCATAGAACACATGAAATTTGATTTTGTTTACTATTAACATCATGAATGATGTTTCTAAAAAACATTATCAAACATTCACCCTTAGGAAATTTTGATATCCTGATTATAAAAATGTATTTCATTTTATCAATATAATTTTTTTATCATAGGTAATTCTATTTTGTAATAAAAAATTTAGGTTCTTTTACCAAATTTTTTAAAACATAATTTTTTTAAATAAAATTTTAGTTTCTTTGAGTTTTTATTATTGATATTTATTTTATGGCTTCATAATATTTATATTTTCTCAAATTTCTCATTATTAATATTATTTATTCCATATTTTACTATTTTAAGGTCAAATTACTATTCTAATGATTATGTTATTATTCCAAACTATTAGATTAAAATTCTAAATGATAATTTTACTATTACAACAGTCATGCAGTTTTCTTTTGAATACCACTTCATTACTTAATTTATCTTTCACCTCAATTATACTAAAGGATCTATATTTTTTTTATAAAATTTTGATTGATTTACTAAAATTATCTTTCCATTGTGTAGTGTTGTTCACAGTGGTGATGGTTCTAGAAGATTGGAAAGATTCAGATTTTCCCATTATACATTTTCTATTTTCTATTTTACTTATCATTGTAATATTTGTAATTTTCATTAGTTTAGATACAATGTAATGTAACAATATTCATTAATATAATAAAGTGTTATTCCATTTCTACGTATTTTATGCATAAAATACTATTAAATATAATATAAAAAATATGTATTCATGACACAAAATATCATTTATAATCATGAGGTGGTTATACCCTGAATCATATTCCCCAATTTCACCCTTCACATAGAAACTCTCCCATAGAAACCATAATGTGAATTATTTCCAATTGAAGCCGCTTCCCCCATTAATAATTGATCTTTCCTTAATCTCATGGATGTGATATATTTTCAAAGGAGATCAACTATCCCAGTAGTTTGAAAGATGGATAAATATTAACATGCACTATTATAGTTGAAGTTATAAATTTTTTTTTCTTCATAAATTTTTGTTATCAGATTTCTTATTCGTAATAACTTATTATGAGTGATCGGTTGGTGGTGTTAAAATATTATGTCTAAAGGATTACCGCCTCCCATAAAAATTATTGTCTCTTATATTTATTTTTTTCCTTTATTACACTCAAATTTATTCTACTCTAATTGGTATATTTTATGATTATTCATCTATTAAAAAATTCATTCTCCCTATTTTAACCAACAAATAATTTTTTTTATTATTGATTAATTATTATAATGTAAACATTTTAATCATTGATAAAAACATTTCATAGTGCTGAGGTTTATTTTGTGTGATTAAATTTATTTTAAATGTTATTACATTGATTTAAATATTTAATCAAGTGTCACCAAGTTCCATTGAGAATTAATTAAAATTTTTAATATAATTTTGAATGGTTTTCATATTATGTATATAGACTTAATGACAAGGGATTTAATTATTTTTAAATTTTTAGTTTTAATATAGATTTAGTTTTAATTTTTCAATTTTTGTAAAAAAATATCCATATAATAAATTTTGCTACAACCATTTAGGCAATAAATGACCGTAATCTTATAAATATCTTGTTCCCATGAGTGAAATTCGTATATGTTAATTGGTCCACTAAAAATTTGAAATACCTTAATGAGTATCCATTGGTCCTCAAGGAAGACCATTATCATCTCTTGATAGTTAAATACTATCACCATTAAGATATGATGTCCATAATTAATCACTAATAATAATCGTAATTATATAGAAAAATAAATAGGATTTCATAACAACATACCATCAATTTCCTCTCACATTTGGAGTGAGTCCTCCACCGAGACTTTATTAAGAGGAAAAATATTTGGAACAAATTCCAAATTATTATATCCCGCACGTATCACATTATGTTGGGAAGAACATATCATCACCTTACATTGGCGGGTATTTTATAATTACCTCTCATAAAACTCATCTTTATATATCTCCAAACCCAAATAGTCAAATCTATATATACCGCTTGATATTTGGGATTAAATTTTATATATAGTTTGTTACTATAAGGAATTGATTTTATATATATCATTTTATCCATGTTAATACATTAGATTCACAAAAATTATTTGGTTTTTGTTTTCTTTAGTCTTACATTACGATACAACAATATTTTGTTTATGAATTGGGTATAAATTTGGGATTTATATATTAACGTCGAACTACATTACCTAGGAACATACATTATTACACTAAGGGTTTATATCTATTTTTATATATTTAAATTCCTAATAAATTTGTTTATGGGGGAAATAATTATTTATATCCTATTTGTAAATGAAAAATATCGATAAAGAGATATATAGATTATGAACAATTGATATTAAAACATTCACGGGTCGATATGTGAGTTGGGTTTATTATAGATAATAAAATTTTTTATAATTTTTGTCACTAAATACATTCAACACAACAAACATTAATATTACCATATACTGAGGAATTATATGTAAAACTTTATAAATGATTATTTTGACATTACTGGGGAAAAGGCATAATAAAAAAATATCACAGTAACCAATTGAGTCATCCATTGACATTAACATGAAAAATGTTATTTTAGAGATTCTGGTCAACTAGATCAATATGAAAACATATTAGTGGATCTTATTTTTAATTCAGTGAAGACTAATGTGAGAGAAAAATTACTGAATAGAAAAATTCATTTCATTAAATAGTTGATTATGGAAATAAATAGTTGTATGTAGGATGATCATTTGAGAGTTTGGTTCATCTTCACCAAAGGTCCTTTGGGACACAATCAAATGAGGAATTTGACACATATTGATGGTGTTTCTTTAGGCCCCTCCATATAATGAAAGAGGTCCATTGGGTTCTTATCATTCCTTGGAGAAATGGATGTTGCTTGATTAACTAGGTTTCTTGGGTGTGTGTGTGTTGTTTATGGGTTGTAAACTTCTCTACCTTATATAGATTATGTTCCTATTTTGAATTAATATTAAAAAAAAATATTCGAGATATTTGAATTATTACATGATGCATTCCATGTAACTATGATCCATAAGTTATTTTAAGACAAGAAGTAAATTTTTGTCTTTATTAAGTTAAATTTTAAAAAAATACATTCATGTCTCAATGAATGTATATAACATTGAGGAGGGGATTCATTTAGACCATACTATAAAATATTATAGAAATTTAGGTGTAAGTAAATGGATAATTTTGATAGTATTTGTAAATAATATTTTATTAATAAGGGGAAAATAATTCTCAGATAATGGTTTGGTGTTAATTCCATTAAAATAATAATTAAAAGAAAGTTTATTTCATTTAAAACCATAGAGCACATGAGGTGTAATTCTATGTAATATAAATATGATCGTGTCATATTTCATCCAATAGATTCAAAATAATTGAAAGTATTTTATTCATTATATCATAAAATATCATACTATCCTATGATTGATTGATTTGGATTAACCACTGATGGTTTAAACCCATTCAGAACCCTAATATCCAATTATAACATTAGAAATGATTTTCTGATCCCTTAAAGTAATCGTTTCAATATTTTCTTTCAGCAATCTACCATCATCATTTAAATGTTTATTCATACAACCAAAATTCCTAAAACTGAATTGTATACTTTCAACCTCAAAATAAAAAATTAAAAGAGTTATAAAACAATTGGGTTAAGACATGTCATGAATCTACTATGAAAAGGATTGATAACCCTACTATAGTGTGGTAAAAATTATATTAGTCGTATTCCTAATATATCATAGAGTCTGACCTAGACCATATTTCATGAAGAATTATTGTAGAAAACCACTATATATACCTAATTAACATATTATATTTTTTTATATTTCTAAAAACTAAATAAAATATGTTAGGATTTTTTAAGGAATACAGAACTCTAATATATACATTAAATCAAAATTTTAAATAAGTTTGATGTAGTTATTAAAAAATTAAATACTACTGAATGATTCACCCTAAGTGAACCTTAATTGTCTCATAGTTTTCCTCAAATGTAATTAATGAACACACTTCATTGTATACGAGAATATCTTCTTATTCCATGATTGTGAATATTAGGTACTCTCAAAAAATTAAAATTTCACTATGCATCCAACTCATCCATAAAAGGTAAAATAACATAGTTGAATAAGATACACCTAAAGAAATTATAGTGAAACCCCTCTATCAATCACCCTCATTGCAACCTAATTCATATAAAATAATTAGAATATCAATATCAGAAGACCTTGATTCAACATAGGATTCATTCCATAGGTGGTTCCTCAATTTAGATGTCGATGGACACTAATATAAGAGATAAACATGAAAAAATAATAGGGATGGAAAATGATTGAGCATAGAGAAACAAATGAATATGTATGTAAGAGAAATTGAACACTTTTTTAATGTCATACAATGTGTGAAACACAAAAAAAAGATAAAAAAATTAAAAATAGAGGAAAAATCCTAAACTAAAGTGTGAATTCTCCATCCCAGCATTGATCATGTGAACTCCCAGTACACTCACAGTCTTCTCCTCTATTTAATGGAATAATAAACTATCCTTTTTCACTACTAAAAATTCGATTATACATGTATATTAATATTATAGTTAAAATCGTGACATAATTATAAAGATCATATAAGATATTTATATTTCAAACATTCCATTGTCACATGAACTTTACTCAATCCATCCTTCACTATGAAGTTATTTGGCTTATATTTTTATCCACAAAAAATTTTCAATTGAAATGTTCTTGTGGTAATATATTTAATCCACCTGAAAAAATATAATATTGAGCCACATGTTCCTTCTAAAAATTTATGCAATTATAATTATGGGTAGATAAACACCTATTCATTTTATCTTAAAATGCAGTAGTTTCCCTTATCAAATTCATGTATCACCCTGACATCCTCTTTTCAAAAACAAATTTTTTTTAATATGAGCATATCTCATGATCCATGAGAACACAATACATATTAAAACACTCAATGACTTGTTTAAGGGTAATGAGACCTTTATAAGGATTATTTACTATATAACTCATTTGGTTTAACCTTATACTATGATTCACTATGTAAAAATATTTGTACTTGAACTCATACCTAACTATGGAATAACCCCATTTTTTTAAAAGTTTCTTCATCATTTGAATATCTCTATGTAATATGAATTGATCCCTCCATGGTATAGATCTTGACATTTAGACCTTTATAAACTCATCTGATGCCCCAAACACACTATATTAACATCTCCTAAATTGTTTCACTCGTCATTTACACTCATGAATTCATACATCTCATATATTAAATCCTCCACACTAAAGTACTCATCATTTCATGATTTGAACAGTCCTTTGAAAATGCCTTCACATGAAATTATAGTTTTTATTTTAATATCCATTTTCCTTAACACATTCCTTTATCATTGTCATATTATTTCTAAATGGATTGTTAATTCTCAAAGTGGCCTCAAAAAGTGTAGACCAAGAACATGTGGTTCTTCCTTAGTGGTATTTCACTGGAAAAGTGTGGGTGGGTAAAATATTCATAGATGATCATAATACTAGAATTGAGCATCCTTATCCATCCATGTAAGTTTGTAGTTTTCAAAGTGTAGAAAGGAGTTTTATTTGAGATTGACCTCCAACATCCATGATATTTTCAATGTGGTGACAAGTGTGAAAGGGATAAAATTTAAACCCTAGTAGAGCTAGTGGATAAAATGGTTGTTGTAATGTCATTTCTCATGTTCGAGAACATGATAATAAATGATGAACAATACTTCTACTAAATTTTCCCACACTAGACTGACAAGTGGGATGTTAATCATATATCAGCTAATACATGGATATAGGGTACTAGTTGGTAAGATTCTATATCAGCTAGATTATGTCATCTCACTAAGTGTCTCCCAATGCAGGCCTTTTATCGGGTTCACTTCATACTATTCTTGGTGCTGACTTTCTCTGGGTGAATTAATAGTCTACAGTCGATCCACCATGGCCTTATCCATGCTCCCCCATTATATGTGAGATGGTGATAATCAATACACTACATCTTGGTTGCTTTCCTTTATCACCTAGGGTTCTAGGATCGGGGTTAGCCTAAATTTTTACCAAACATGAGAAAAATACTCTTCCTTGAATATTATAAACACTAAAAAATGAATTTATCCATCGATAAATATAATAATATCGAATACCAATAAAATAATTTCTACTATAATTTTATTATATAGTTAAAATTTATTCTAAAAAATTTTATAATACAAATATGTGATAATTAACATTAAATTAAAAATTTAGTAAGATTTAAAATAATAAAATAAAAAATAATATATAATGAAATATTTTCAATATGAATGTTCAAAATGAATGTTTCTATAATGTACATGATTATTGGATTATTTATTATTGGGAGAATATCTTTTTTGGAATAATTTTACTTGTTTTTATTTTCATGTTTGTAAGATTGATTTTAAGCATAAGAGAATAACTTATAGTAAAAATGTTGTTCTTTATGTCATCGTTGATTTCTCAACCATCTCATATAATTTAGTTGAACGTGTAAAAATTCAATGTAATCGTTGATTATATACCACCACCAAGGTTACTCATAGTTTAATAAATATATTCATAATTATTAAATGTTGAAGGAAAAGTTGGAAAGGTATATTATTTGAATGACAATGGGAATGATGTATTATGTATATAATCATTAGAAATTGAAACACAATAATGGAAGTGAAACATTTTTTTAAAAAACTATATTAAGTATTTAATTTTCAACATTATAATATTTATGTTAATAATATTAAAAATAATATATGTGAAAACATTATTTTAATATTATATAATTATAATGAGAAATTAATGGATCATTTTAATGTTCAAAAAGAAATAAAAGAATTTAATACTAAGTTTTATCAATGGATATATGAGAACGTACATTATGTGGTTGTATTTTTTATAATTAAATCTAAAAATAAATATGAAGTCCACAAAATATTAATGAATGTGGAATTACTATGTATCTATTCATGTAACATTTCCCTATGTTCTTGTCTAAAACATTATAGTTTAATTGTAATAAGAAATCATGATTTGTATTTTTTTCTTGATTTGTTACTACCATTGGCGTTATAATAATTGTCACCTAAAAACTGTAAAGGTTGATATGTACTTTTATAATACTCTATAACTAATTGAGAATAAAAATATTTAATAAATAATAATAATAGAACGATTTCATATATAGATCGTATTTCCACCATCATTTTTTACAATCATGATGAACTTGACTACTCATTTGGTCAAGTAAACTATATATTGAGGTGATGTACATTATCTAGAGGTGTATATAATTTATTGGTAGTTTAAATATATGATTTTATTCTTATGTAAATGATTATTTTCAAATATACATATTTTATAATGTTCTCCATTTTTTTCTTAATGATTCCAGAAACATTATAAATACTATGTGAATAATAAATCCTAACCTGAAGGATGCATTTTTATAGGTTAATTTTTGAATTAGTGTCTCACATTTTGTTATAAGTAATTACATGATATTGAGAGAAAATTAAATCAAGTTGGTCACATTGATGAAATTTCAAATCAATCTTGAGTTGATAAGAAATCAATATTCTTTTATATTGTTTGGTGCCCAATTAGGTGGATATAAAATACTACACTAACACAACTAGATTTATTATATTTACATATATATTTTCTAAAAAATAATTAAATTATAGATATATTCATCCTATAATTGAGATTACAAATAAACACTGGTATTTGAATTCAAACACGAGATTGGAAAATTATTTCCAAAATAGTTGTTAAATAGTTTGTAGAATGGTTTCATATTATTTAATATCCAAAATTATGTATCATAAATATATAAAAACTTTGAATTTAAATTTTATTAATGAAATTCTATATTTTAATTATTAAAGATCCTGAATATTGATATTGGAGCTAATGTGTTAGATGATTATTATTTTTATCTCAAAGACTTCTTAATATTGCTAGGAATTTGGATATATAATTTGTGAATGGATTAAAATTTCATAAAATCAAATGTGAAGAAGGATTAATAACATAGAATATTGATATATTTATATTTAATTAAATGAGTTAGTATATAATTTTTAATTTTTTTATCAAATTATACAACCACTGTCTCTTTTTAATTGTCATATTCAAATTTCAATGGGTCAAAATTACCACGTGTATTATAAGAGATATCCTCAGAATTACTTATGTTAACTTCTCTATTATGATTAATATTACAAATAGTTATGAATATAATCTATATATCCTAATAATCATAAAAATATCTTTTATATTATGAGGGTGATTTAGTTGTTGAAGGGAACAGTGTAGTTGCGAATATTAAATAGAGAGTCTTATATGATATAGGTGATGAGTTTGAAGAATAAACTTATGAAATTGAATCCCATAACAAAAAAAACATTAACATTATTATCCATGATAATATTTAAAATATTATTCTTATAAGGGAGTATGATATTGATGAAGTGGAAGAAGTAACCATGGAGCATGAGAAAAATATAACCATTGATGCAAAAATGACTATATATTATGTCATTAAATAAAATATCAACTATCTTATACATCATACTATTTATTAGTATTATTATGCATCTATTACCATATTTAGAAATATTATTATGCATTATGTTTTATATATTTAAAATTTTGTTTTTATTGGAGTTTTAATATATATGTTGGGGTAATTCCTTAACATATTATTAATGATAAAAATATCACATAAATAATGTTTCAGTGACATCAGTTAGTCGATGAAAAATAGTCTTCTCATCATATAGTTGTCATCTATTTTTCCAACTGATAATTCGCATTAAGTATCTGGCCCAACAATTTTGTTATTTTTCATACTGATATAATAGCTATGTGTTCCCTTTTTTGTTTTGTAATAAATTGATTCAATTTTTAATACAGTGTCACCTAATGCACATGATTTGTTGTTATTATAGTGAAATTACTTTTATCTTATTTTAAAATGGAAATTTTTTACTCTTATAAATAATGAATATGTATCCACATATGTATTTTATTTATATTTTTTAAATAGGAATATGAAACATACATTGATTATTATAAAGTTATGAAAAATAATTGTTTAGAATTATGAGTGGTACATGGGTTATGCTTTATCTATTCTAATAAAATAGAATTTCCTTCTTTTATGCTTGAAAAAAAGGTGAATCATTTTTGTAAGAACCCAGATCTTCATTTCAGGTATGGATCTTGATTTTAGTTTGATTTGAGGAAAGATAATAATATGGTTTTTCTAAGTACATGTCGTGTACTTTTGCGTACACACAATATAATTGGTTGATGCGTACAGCTGTGTGTTAGCCATATAACATGCGAGTTCATAGTCATCTGATGACCTAGAAAACAACTTAAGTCGGGGGCCTGTTAAGGCTACTATGTGGCGTGTACTATTAATGAACATGTTTTGTACATTTATTTTTATTTGATAAATCAGACTGGAGTCGCGTATCATCTTCGAAAACCCATTATTTTGGTTGTGGTTCACACAGGATAATGACACAAGGGCTGACGAACTCTAAACCCATCCTGATTCTCCATTCGAGCTTCGATTGAGACACTTTTGGGTGCGTTGGAATCCCACAGATGAGTACTCAAAACCCATAGAGCCTCTATTCCTAATTCTTCCTCTCTCGTATGCTATTAAAGGTTTAACATTTTTAACATTTTTGTAGATCTATGCTGATCTAGGACGATTCAAGGGATACCGATCAATTATATCAATTGTGTGATATCAAGGTAGGTGGTTTCTTCATTTTGTTGTTCATCTTTATATTATATGTTCTAAAAGTGCGGCATACCCACATTTGGGGTATTTCATGTTTTGGAATTAAACTCTGTTTATTACTGATTATGGTTTGATGGATTGATAAAGGGTAGTTGCATATATGTATGGTTAGATACCTAGGTTATGGGACACCTCATGGGTGATTTTCCCTTGATTGATTGTTTATGGACATTTGGCCTAGAATTCCTATTAGTATTGCCTTGTCTTCCATGCCATGTTTTGTTAGGATGGAGTTAATGATTATATGAAATTCCTGTGATATGCATTCTGTAAGTTTTTTCAAGGGGAATTTGACTATGAGACCTTCCTGAGGTAGGGTCAATTATGTGTGTTTTACTGTTATGTAACCTAGGGGTATTGATTATGAGAGATGCCAGGTGGTCTTCGACCCAGGGGTTTAGACTGTGAGAGATTTTCCATATGGTTGTTTATAATTATTTTATAGTATATTAGACCAAGGGGTATAACCATGAGATCTCTCCCGAGTGGTTGGTTGTAAATGAGTAGTGCTATGTTAAACCAAAGGGGTTAGACAGTGAGAGCTTCCCAAGGGATCATTTTTAACTAAATTATTGTTATGTTAGACTGGGGGATTAAACTTTGAGAACATTCATAGAGGGTCGTTATTGAATAATTGAATGATTATGACAAGTCTTCCAACCAAATTCCGAAGCTCAGACTCGGTCTTTCTTGATTTTATATATGGTCTTCTAAGACTTATTTTTATTTCTTTTACAAAGGGGATAAATAGATTAGAATAGATCCCATGGTTTACATGATTCAAAAGACGAGTAATGAATGTCAAATGAATGTAATTGAAAACTTTTGAATTGTTTACTTTTGAGTACTTCATAGTTTATTGCTTCATTTCTACATATTACCTACTATATATATTCACTAAAAGTTATTCATAGATCTTTTGGTGGTTGACTACTGGTATTAATCTCACACCCTATTTGGGACATGTTTTTGTACCCAAACAGATTATATGGTTATAGGTATTGATAAGGTAAAGCATCCTTCTTCATCATGTACTTGATTTTTGTTGGAGTGAGAGAGCATGGGACCAAGATGAGGCATGTGATGCAGTTGGAGTTTACTTACTTATCTATACTTTGGTTTATGTATTTTATTTCTAGTATTGTGACTTTTTTGGCCACTTTCATATATACATGTGACATGAATAATTTATATATTCTCCAGTTGTTGTATTATTATCAGTCTTCCACTGTTTATTTCTATTTGGTATTACTATTTCCTCTATTGTTACGATTTGTTATCCTATGTCTATACTTTTTCAAAGAGGTCATTTTTTTCCTATTTTCAAACCATGGTCCTCTCTGCTAGTCAGTAGCCTCTAGAATTTGGGGAAATGCTCTTGAGGTCATGTCACAAACTAGGTACGAGGCACCCTTGGGCAGCACCCGGATTTGGGATGTTACAAAGTGGCATCAAAGGGAGGATTTATTTTCTAATTTTCCTAAATATTTGGATCCTATAGGAAGGGATATGAAAGGATAGGTAGTTGGTTATAATATTTTCCCTGGAGTAGCTAACACGTGTATATGGAAAATCCAAGTAACCTCAAATATTGCAATTTTCCTAGTTTTGTAATTGTTACAATTGATTTGATTTCATCATTGGGTGATTCACTTGTTTTTTTCTATTATTATTGATATCATTGTGGTTATATTTCTATTGAAACTCAATGATATGAGGTTATACCATCTCATGCAACATATAGGCACTTGCTAGAGATCACAATTCATGCATTCTTGTCATGAAATTTAGGGTACATTACTGATTTAATACTGTTGTCAATGATGTTGTGCTAGATATGCATGATGTTTTGATAGATGATGTGATAGAAATACCTACAATTTTGATATGGTATTTTTATATGTACTTTTTTATTTGGATGAACACTAATCTTTCATCCCTAAATTGTTATGGGCCCTCTTGGATTAAAATTTGGTAGAACATGATTGATCTTTAATTGAATTATTTTGAAATATGATATGAATAAGGAAGACAAACTATGATTCATGAGGAGTATGGGTTCTCACAGATCTTAACATGGAATGTCAAGGAAAAAATTTGTGTTTTTAAAGGTTCCAGAGAAGTTTTAGAAGCTTAATGTCTGGAATCCCATACAACATGGTGTGTGATGTTATGAACACACACCATGTGTTCTTATGTTTTGGAAGACCTAAATTTTCTTAAGTACACACCGTGTACCATATGTAAACACCGTGTAGTTTTTGACCATGTGAAAGATTGTGTGGGTAGAGACATGGGGTTGATAAACATCGGGTAGAACACATCATGATGTAAAAGAACCTGTATCTGGTCATGTGACTAATGACATGGGTTGATGAAACTTAGGTTATACATACCGTGTCTAGATTATACACACTACCTATTATTCGACTCTGTATCTGACTGTGTGACAAATTAATCGAGTGGATGGAACATAGGTATTCCACACTATATCTAGGGTGAACATTCCATGTAGTGTTACACTAGAAGAACCATGTAGTTCGAGATGTGTATATGTACTTGGTAAGGGGGGAACATTCAAGAACACACTATGTATTTGGAGGAACACACCATGTGTACGGGGTGTTAGACGACCTGGTTGGCAGAGGTACACACCCATGTTAATGATTAAAGGGAACATGATGTGTAGTAGTTCAACACGTCGTGTAACACTATTTTGTATAAAATTAATTATTCATTTTTCATATTCTATTCCTACACTTCTAAATTTCATCCTTTATAATCTTGATCTGAGGTGCATGCTTGACCATGCAGACTCATTCCACCAAGACATCCTCTGATTGTACTCTAAGTAAATGGTGATGATCAGACGCTTGAAATGGTTGATCATGGACTACCATCAGATCCTCATATCATGACCATCTTGGTAACAACTGTTATACCGGACACAAGTGCTGATGCAAAGTTCTGTGAATGCTTTATGAGGATGATGAAGGTCTTTTAGGGAGAACAAAATCCCACCCAAATAATGGCAGAGTTGACGTGGGTGTTCTAGCAGCAGCATCCTACCACTTTCTCCAGGGATGGAGGACCATAGGCTGCAGATTCATGGTTGGAGGCCATTATTTTTTATCTTTGAGAATCTATAGACTCCTCTTGATATGAGGGTGAAGATCACAATGTATATGCTACGTGATTATTCCAAGATATGGTGGTATGTTATCTAATAGGAGAGACATCATTGGGATATGGCTTGTGAAGAGTTTCAGAGAACCTTCTATGATTAATTTAACCCCAAGACATTGAGGGCCGAATGAGCCTAAGAGTTCATTCATTTTGAGTAGGTAAATTTCTCAAAGATGGATTATTATTCTCCCTTCACAGAGCTTCAAGGTTCTCACTTTTTGTGCTAGCTGATGATTTATCCCTGGCTAGAAAATTGAAGGATGGTTTTGGTATGACATCTGATCACAGGTAAATGTTTTCTGGCTGACTTAAGTGACTGTGATAGTAAATCATGTGCTAATTTCTGATTGCAATTAGAGGAAGTTAGGAGCAGTGAGATAGGGATGTTCATCTTCCAAGGTTGGTACTCTTTTCGTAGATAGTAGGAAGAACCTTAGGGATCTGTCATGAGATGTTTCTTAAGGTAGTCGAGTGGTTTGCTACCAATGCAGAAGGAGTGGGCACACGAGACCACATTGCATGAGAGACCCAGTTGAGTGATGATTTTTCATCAATAAGGGTCATATTCAGCATTTCTTAGGATGTCCTCACCAAAAATAAGTGATATGGGATCCGTTATGACTCCACATTCAGGAGAAGGACCACCAGTTTCTCATCATTTAGGTATTTGTGGTTCATTAGGCTGAGGAGGTGGTCGCGTCCGTGGTTTCCGGATGACAGGTTCTTAGCAACAGTAGGGTGGACCAACTTAGGGTAGCCAGGTAGGGTCGTAAGGTCATGGTATAGGTCAGACTTTTATAATGGAATAAATCCAGCAAGATCAGGATACTGGACCCTCTATGGTTTTATGTACAATTCAAGTTTCCTCAGATTTAGCATCTACTCTTTTTGATATAGGGGATTCCCATAGTTTTATATTTGTTACCGTTGTGGAGATTCTTGGGATCTTTATCTTTATGTCTGATGTTGTTATGATTATAGATTCTCTGTTAGGGGGTAGGACGACTAGTGTATGCTAGTGTAAGGAGTTCCCCCTTGAGGTTTTTTTATCACTTCTTTTGGGACCACTATGTCTTAGAGATGACAAGATTCATTGTCATTCTTGAAATGAGCTGGTTGATATAATTTCTTGACATTATTGACTGCTATCGACATAGGGTGAGTTTCACATCACTATAGGGTGGATCGTTTCTTCCAAAATTGGAATGGGATGTCCAGGTGAGAAGATATTGACCAGAGCATCATGGGTTGGGAGGATGTACTGCCCAGATTGCTAGTTTATATCTGGATGACCAGGGGACTTCACAGATGGACTTCCCTCCAATGGTAGATCATTTCAGAGTTTTATTTATAGATGAATTATCAAGTTTACTTCTAGAGGGAGGGTTATATTTCTCTATTGAACATATTCTAGAAGTGTAACTAATGTCTATAACTCCTTATATGATGGCTACACCAGAGTTAAATGAGCTCAAGAAGCAGTTAGAGGAGTTACAGGAAAAGGGTTTCATCCGACCTAGTACTTATATTTAGGGTTCGCTTGTCATTTTTTTCAAAGAAAGAAGACGGTACCCTTAGAAATTTATGGATTATCGGTAGATGGACCAATTAAAGTTCAAGAACCGATATATCTTTCTAAGGATTTATGATCTCTTTGATCAACTTTGAGGTGTCTGGGTGTTCTCAAAGATTTACTTGAGATATGGTTACCATCAGTTGCTCGTTATACAATTACATATACCTCTTACATACTTTAGGAGTATTCATATTCTATACACGTACTTGGTTATGCCGTTTGATCTCATGAATGCACTGGAAGTTTTCATGGAACTGATGAACTGAGTGTTCTATCCTTACTTTGATTCTATTGTGGTTGTCTTCATGGACGATATCTTGGTGTACTCTCACACTCAAAATGACCATTCCATCCATCATGAGATCATACTGATTACATTGAATGAGCATCAGTTATATGCCAAGCACTCATAGTGCCACTTCTGGATGGATCATATTCATTTCATGTGTCGTGTCATCTCAGAGACTGGAGTATCAGAAGACCCAAATAAGCTGAGAGTTGTAGTTTCCTGGTAGCAGCTGAAGAACTTCTTTATAGTATCGTGTTTTCAGGGGATGGATGGTATTAAAGATTCCTTATTCAGGACTTTTCATGCTTATCATCACCTTTGAAGAGCCTGACTAAGATGTGTGTGAAGTACTTGTGGACGGATTCCTATGATTCATCCTTTCATGAACTGAAAGGGAGATTGAATTTATCACCGATAATGATTTTTTCGGAATCGGAAAGAGTGAAACCATTTACTACAGCACATTAGGTATCAGGCTAGAAGTTATAATTATACAGGAGGAAGGAGTTACTACGTACGGGTCTTGGCAGTTGAGGCCAAATGAGAGGAATTATCTGACACACAACCTTGAGTTTTCTGCGGTTGTGCATGCTTTTCACTATTGGAGACATTATCTTTTTGGAGAGTATTTTGTGGTACACACAAAACACAAAATCCTCAAGTATATCTTTACTCAACAAGATCCCAATTTGAGATAGCGAAGGTGGTTTGAGTACCTTCAGTATTTTGAAATTGATCTTTCCTACATGTCAGACAAAGGCAACACATTAGTTGATGTGTTGAGAAGGAGAACTCAGATACGAGCAGTTTAGAAGGCTAGTAGTGATTGGGAGCTTATGAATATTTTCTATGAGATGAATTTGGATGTTCTTGACAGACATGGTCATACTTTTCTTTCTTCTATAACTAGTACATCTACTCTACCAGATAGAGTGCGAATGAGTAAGCTATCCAATTCCGAAGGCCTGGTCATAAGTAAGAGTGTGTCAAGAAAGGACCCTACTCCTGGATGGACCATAGGCGAGGATGAGGTTTTGTGTTTTCATGGGTCTGTATGGGTGTCAGCAGACATACGTGAGGATCTATTATGATTTTTTCATGCCTTGGTATGGGCAGTTCATCCAGGTGTCCCCAAGGTGAATTATGATCTACATCATTAGTATTGGTGGTTGGGAATGAAGATAGATGTTGTTTGTTTTGTAATGAGATTTTCCACCTATCAGCAGGTGAGGTCGAAGCATCATCAATCATAAGGGAAATTAAAATAGTTACACATTCTCGAGTGGAAGTGGAGTAATGTTGCGAGGAATTTGGTGATGGATTTTACAAGGATTCCCAGAGGAAATGATGTTATATGGTTTGTTGTTGACAAACTCACGAAAGTTTCACATTATCTTCCAATTAAGGAAACCTTCAGTGTTGATGATATTGGAAGGTTGTAAATTCAATAGATTGTCTGTTCTCAAGGGGTTCCACACTCTATCATTTCAGACTAGGATGCACAGATTACTTCTTGTGTTTGGAAGGGATTACAGAGGGATTTGGTTATATAGGTACTTATTAGTACATCATACCATCCCCAGACAGATGGCCAGTCTATGTGCATGGTTCAGGTTTTTGAGGACATGCTTTGAGCATGTGTCCTAGATTTCCGGGGATCTTGGGAGAGACACCAACCAATACCAGATTGTTCCTACAATAGTTGTTTTTACGGAAATTGTAATACCCGAGACTTTTATGAGAAATATTTTGTTTTTATGTTATATAAATCATCAAAGGAATCTTTCACTACGCACAACATTAGCTTGGCTTGCTTTACACGCAACCACGGCCTTCCTCGATAGCTTGCATCGTACGCAATACCGAGTTTCACTAAACAACGATATGCTATTAAAATAATATTAAAACTAGCCATTATGAATATTAATAACTTAATTTTTAATTTTATAACATTTTAATTAAACATATAAATTTTCTAGAATGAGGTATAAAAGCAAAATCAGTTTTTTTGGATAAAAGAAATATTTTTCAAAAAATACAGTTTTGTCGTCTTTTGATGGCGCACCCACATTAAATCTAGTTTTGGACATGTTTATAAGTTAATTTTGACAAAATAAAATTCTTCTTTTGAATCAGGGTATAAAAATTTACTTTGGATAAATTTTTGATATTTTTCTGATAACTTTCATATTTTGATGAATAGTAAAAATACGCTATTTTTTAATTAAAAACAACTTTTTTCATTGAGATAATTTATATGGATAGATTATAATATTTAATGGTTTTAAATTATAAATATAATATATTTTTACCATTTAATATAATTTATGTCATTAGCTTTAATTTCACAATGAATTCATATGTAAAAACATTTCAATCTTTGGCAATGTTTTAACTTCTAAAACTCGTTTTCTTAAAAACGGGATTTATTTTAAATTAATTACTACAACTTATATGTTTTTAATTTTGAAAAATGGATTCCATATTCATAATCAGTGGGTCCAAATTATGTTAATAGAGTAATTTTTATTTTTGGGCATTATGAATAGTAACTACGGTAAATTTTATTTACCATAGTTAAAGGTTAATCGGGTAATTAAGGGTAAATATAAGATTATAAAATTACACTAACACCTACCAAAATCCTATTTGATGACTAAAAGTCGACCCATATCACATAAGGGTATGATTAGATTCATTTAATGGACTTTTTCCCTTGAAAAAAATTTAATTATTATTAAAACTAAAGAATGTGACAACATGTCACTTTCTTAAATATTATAAGTATAATAATTTTACTTTCGTAATAAACTTAATGAAACATCAAACATGAATAGTCTCCAGAAATATAATACAATTATATACATCATAGGAATTTATTTAGGATTTTTAGGGATTAAATAATTATCATTAATTATGACACAATAGTGATGTTGAAATTATTTTATTAATTAAAATATCAAATAAATTGTTTTAAAAATATTAAAATAAATATTATATGAACTATTTAATGTGCTACACTAATTTTAGAGATACATATGACATTTTATGAATCTATTAAAGATTTTGGTTCGAACATATCTTCTGTATATAGTTTATTTAAATTCAAATAAATGAATACTGTCAAAATTGACACTATTGTTATTTTATAAAAATAACATATTTTAAAATTGTTTAAAAATCACAAATATATTTAAAAATTATAAATTAAAATTTATATGGTCGACAATGTCATAAAGTGTCAAATTATGGAAAATTCACAACACATATGTAATTACTTATAATAATTTAAAATTTATAATATTATTACAACAAATAAAATTAAATTGATAAATAAGGATAAATCAAGTTGATAAGGTTTAAAATAAATTTCTAACATGTCTAAATTTTATTGTTTGATGATATTACAACCCTATATCATCTAAGTATTGTATATAATTCATTTTGGAAGTTTTTTAGTGGGGTTGGGATTTAATATAAACTAATATTTCTTATATTTCCAAAGGTGCCCCTCTCCTCCCTTATAAAAGGGCACCTCCTCCCTCTCTTCCTCACACCAATTTGAGCCTTAAAGCTAGGACAACCCCTGACCATTTCACTTCCCCACTTCATTAGAAACCTACTAGAGGTACTGGTCTTATCAAAAGTCCAACTCTAGTGCCTTAAGAGAAAGTTTAAAGGAGGCACTTCGAGAAAGAGGTAATACCTTCTACCGTTTTCTTCAAGTTCCATTCTTCTTCTACTACCTCTTATTTAGTTTTTTAATTATGAGGTAATAACATCAGTATGAATTATATACTGATATGTTATTATAAATATGAAATAACCCTATTCCACCTCTTATCCATCCTATGGAAAACGAAATCATCGCGCGTGCGTACGTACGGAATACCGTCTCCACGCCGTGGTGTAATCTATTTTCCACCACCACCTTACATGGATGGGTATAAGGGTGAAAGTAATGAATATATATGATTATTTTAAAGTGGTATTGATTCTGAAATAGTTTACATACACTCCAATACAATTCCACGATCATGGGAACGATATCATCGCTCGTGCGTACGTACGGAATACCGTCTCCACGATGTGATGTGATTTGTTCTACATGATCTTCATTGCATAATGATTATATAAATGAATTGAATGAATTAATATGATATATATTACACTAATACCATTCTGGAAATGAGGTATCTATAACCTAAAGAGAATAATAAGAATTTATTCGACAAACACGCATAAGAACAAAAAGTAATAAACACCTGAATAACAAGTAGTAATGAAATATTACTAAAAAGAAGCTAAGAATATGACCATATATGATATCATAACAATAATTATGATTATTTAATAATTCAATAACATTATTTAAATCATTATACAGGAGTTTTGGACACTTGCGAAGCAAATCAGACCTAAGGTAAGGGAAAATATCACAATCTCATTTTATCCGAGATTGATTATACTTTGAAATTTACTGGGATGTATTTTATCATCCACATCCATGTTTCCTCAATATGTAATATTTATATCCACCTAAAATTTTTTAAATCCAAATTTACCCTTCGGTGAGTTTTTAGTAAAAGATATGAAAGGAATCTTTTTTCGTTTTTCGTACGAGGTACTTTTTGACTTTTCTGAAAAAAGTACGAGAAGAATGTTTGTTTAACGTATACGGCATGAATGGATTTTTAAAACATTATCTCCAAGAAGATTCCTTTACAAGTATTCAAGTTTATTTTTAATCAACTTCTTTTAGTTTAAAATTGTATGACATGTTAAGAAATGAAAAAATGTTTTTGAAGTAAAAAGGATATTTTCCTCAAGAATGGAGTTCAAGAGTTTTATCAAAATTATTTTCCATCTAAGATAATAAAGGGTTCTGTCTCTATACCTATTATTACATTGATTTGATTATGTTGTGATGGAAATATTTTATGAATTCCTTTATCTTATATGAATTGTTTTATGAGGTCACGATGTTTAAGATTCCCATTTTTATTACATGGGTTATGCAATGATGTATGATTTATGATATTGTGGCACACATAAGAATGGTATCATTATGAGATGGGTGTGACCTATATCTCCCTACAATGAATTGGTTAATGATTTTATATCTCATGAGATAGACATGGCTGGAATGGTAGGTTAAACCGGTTCAGTGAAATAGGACTGAAACGAGGAGTGAACTCGGTTCAGAAATGGACTTTGTCCACTAAGATAGTCTTGGCAAAGAGTCTTGACTAATAAGAAATGATTCTCTATGATTATGTGTGTATTCCACAATGTTTCATGTTTTATGTTATGATTATTGGGATTTCATTTCACTACTATGATTTATCCCATGTTATGAAATTATGCTCTCTTTTGCAGGTTAATATTTCCAAAATGTTATGTTCTTATGAATATGATGTGATTGATATTTCTTTTGTTTACCCTTACTGAGCATTTGATCTCACCCTTTTGTATGTTTTCTTTCCCCAGGTCAGGAAGAAGCTTATTAAGTAAGATATGGCAAAAGGGACTATAGATATGATGAAATAAATGGGAGATAGTGTAGACGCTTTATGAACCAGTTGTTTATGTTTCCTAGTTTCTAAAGACATTATACCTATACGGTCCTTTCATGGTTTTGTTATATGTTGTAATAAGTATGTTTAAATTTTGAAGTAATAATAATGTATGTAAAGTATGGGTCATTATAGTTGGTATCATAGGAAAGGTATAGTCAACCTTTGGAAACAAGGATGTGAAAGCCTTAGTAAGAACCCCATGGAAAAGTATAAGCATAGAACACAATCTTAGTGTTTTAGAAATGACCATGAATAACCTAGGATAAGACCTTAAGTGTGAAATTTTATTCTTGATTTTATGGTTTTCCTATTATAATTAGTGTTACCCACACTATTCTTCTTGGTTTTAGTCAATGGCTGGAACCTGAAGGAACCGTGTCAATGCAGAATGCGACGGGCAATGCAATGATTGTCCCCCTAAGCAACCAAACATTATGGGAGATGGAATGAATAATCTTGTAGCCATGCTCACACATCTTTCTCAAGCTATGAATCATGCAGGACTTCCAAACGAGCAAAGGAAGGAGAAACATTCTGTTGAATCCTTCATGAGGCAGTGTCCACCTTCTTTCAGCGGGTCTACTGATCCATTATTTGCTGAACAATGGATTAGTACTACTGAAAAGATATTTTCAGTTCTTCAATGTTCTGAACATGTTAAAGTCATCCTAGTAGTGTATCGTTTGGAAGGAGTTGCTGATCAATGGTGTAATCTTATTAAGAATACGAGGCAAAGGGTTGAAATTGAGTCCATGGAATGGGACGAGTTCAAGAACTTATTTTTCAATAAGTACTTCCCTCGTATTCTCTGAACAAAGATGGAGAAAGAGTTTATTGAACTGAAGCAAAAGGATAATGAATCTGTTGGTACCATTGAAGCAAATTTTACAAGACTTTCAAGGTAGGCTTATGGTATTATTATCCAACCTGAGAGTAAGATCGATCGATTCTTTAGTGGCATAAAACCAAGTTTTCGAAGGGCCTTAGCCATAAGGGACTTCAATAGCTACAAGGAAATCGTTCGATGTGCTCTCAAAGTTGAGATCGATATTGGAGTAACCCATCAGTCATATGGGTTTGATAATAAGATGAAAATGGAATTCAAAGGAAAATCTAAAGAACACACTCAAAAGAATATGAGATTTCCCTTATGGTCAATGTGTGGAAAGAAACATGGAGGGAGTTGTCTTGAAGGGACAGGTAAATGTTTCAAATGTGGAAAAGATTGTCATCGGGCATTTGAATGCTGTAATGATGGGAAGAAGATGTCTAATGATGCAAACAAAAGAAGGGACACCCAGAATGAACCTACTACACTTCAATGTTTCAAGTGCAAGGAGATGGGGAATTATGCCAATCAATGCCCAAATCCAAGGGTTGATGATGATGGTCGATGTCAACAAACTCTTAAGGCTAAAGATAAAGGAAAGTCACATGCAATTTCTATCAGCGATGTGGAGTATGATAATGATTTGGTGAAAGGTACACTTACCATCCACTCTAAAGTAGAAAATGTTTTATTTGATTCTGGATCCACCCACTCATTTATTTCTGAAGAATTTTCTAAGGGTAACATCGTATTACCTCAACAATTAGATGTTGAGTTAGCTGTGACAACACCTAATGGCACAATAGTCGCATCAAAATTTTATAATTCTTCCCCGATTGAAGTTTGTGGGAAAGTGCTTCCTGCAAATCTTGTGGTCCTTCCTATAGTGTAATTTGATGTGATTCTTGGCATGGATTGTCTTTCTTTATATGGAGCTCATATCAATTTCCAAAGAAGGGAAGTCACATTTCATATTCTAGATCAATCTATGACCGTCTATCGATGAAAGTATGAACATAACCTTATAGTGGAAATTTCATCCATATTAGGGGTCTTGACTGCACTTAATGAAGGTTATTTATCTCAAATGGTTGGTGAGAAACTCAAAATTAATAATATGCTCATTGTACGGGAGTTTGATGATGTCTTTCCGGAGGAATTTCCGGGTCTTCCACCAAATCGTGAAGTTGAATTTTCAATAGAACTCATACCAGGTGATTTTCCTATTTCAAATACACCTTATAGAATTGCCCCAATTGAGTTGCAGGAATTGAAGAAGCAACTCCAAGAGAATCTTGATAAGGGATTCATACTCCCTAGTGCGTCACCTTGGGGAGCACTTGTTCTGTTTGTTAAGAAGAAAGATGGATCAATGAGACTCTGTATTGATTATCAAGAACTTAACAAGATCACTATCAATAACAAATATCATCTCCCACACATTGATGACTTATTTGACCAACTATGAGGAGCTCAATACTTTTCCAAGATTGATCTTCGTTTAGGGTATCACCAATTAAGGGTCAAAAGGGAGGATATACCAAAGACGGCTTTTCGTACAAGTTATGGACTCTATGAATTTATAGTGATGCCATTTGGTCTTACTAATGCCCCTGAAATCTTCATGGATCTGATGAATAGAGTCTTTAGAGACTACCTTGATCAATTTGTGGTAGTCTTTATTGACGATATTCGTGTCTATTCAAAGAACAAGGAAGAACATGAAGATCACTTGAGAATTATATTAAAGACCCTGAGAAAGGAGAATCTTTATTCCAAATTTACCAAGTGTGAATTTTGGCTTCAAAAAGATTCATTTTTGGGTCACATAATCTCAAAAGAGGGGATATCTATAGATCCAGCAAAAACAGAGGTTATCGAAAGATGGTCGAGACCAACAACAGTAACTGAGATCTGAAGTTTTCTTGGTTTGGCTGGATATTATCGACGTTTTGTGAATTATTTTTCACGATTATCTAATCCACTCACCAGGTTGACTCGAAAAAGAGTTAAGTTCGTGTGGACAGATGAATGTGAAGAGAATTTCAAGGAGTTGAAAAGAAGGTTATCTAGTGCACCTGTACTCACACTTCCTTGTAGTGGAGAAAGGTTTGTGATCTACAGTGATGCATCCAAGAAGGGACTCGGATGTGTTCTCATGAAAAATGATATGGTGATAACTTATGCCTCAGAACAGTTGAAAATCCATGAGCAAAATTACCCAAATCATGATTTGGAGGTAGCTGCGGTAATCTTTGCATTAAAGATTTGGAGGCATTACCTTTATGGTGAATGGTGTGATATTTATACTGATCATAAAAGTTTAATGTATATTTTCACAAAAAAGGAGATGAATATGCATCAAAGAAGATTGTTGGAGCTGATTAAGGATTACGACTGCTCAATTCATTACCACCCTGGGAAAGCAAACATGGTGCCAGATGCATTAAGTCAACAAGACCATGCCAGTTTATCAATGATGAGGATCACAAAAGATCCAATATTTATGGATTTTCATAGGATAGATCTTGGAATTATAATGGAAGGGGGAAATCGTATCTTTCTCAAATGAATGTTCATCCATCTATACATGTGAAGATTAAAGAGGCACAGAAAGAAGATGTAGAGTTACAAAAGAAGGTGAGAAATGTTCCTGAATTCAACCTTGATTGTGATGGGATAATAAAGTTCAGGAATCTGGTTTGTGTTCCTCCCATCCCTGAATTAAAGAAGGAGATGATGGATGAGGCTCATAGTTCTTCATTCTCTATTCATCCTGGAAGCATGAAGATGTATAGGGACCTAAAAGAGTACTTCTGGTGGGATGGCATGAAAAGATATGTTGCTGAATATGTCTCTCGATGCTTGGTTTGTCAGCAAGTTAAAGATGAGAGACAGAAGTCTAAGGGGATGTTACAACCATTACCCATACCCGAATGGAAATGGGAAAACATCACTATGGACTTTGTCACAGGACTTCCTAAAACATCCAAAGGAAATAATGCTATCTGGGTCATAGTTGATCGTCTTACAAAGTCTGCACACTTCATTGCTATTAGAGAGGATTTCTCTCTAGATCAGCTTTCCAGGATATATGCAAAGGAAGTGGTAAGATTGCATGGAGTACCGATTTCCATTATATCTGATCGGGATCCGAGATTTACCTCGATGTTCTGGCGAAGTCTTCAGCATAATCTGGATACAGAGTTGAGTTTTAGCACTGCTTATCATCCTCAGACAGACGGTCAGTCTGAGAGAACAATTCAAAATCTAGAAGATATGTTGAGAGCTTGCTCTATGGATTTCAAAGGTGGTTGGGATCAACAGCTACCTTTGGTGTAATTTTCTTATAATAATAGATTTCACTCTAGTATTCAGATGGCTCCTTATGAAGCTCTCTATGGAAAGAAATGCAGGACTCCAACTTGCTGGGATGAAGTTGGGGAAAGAAAGCTATTAGGACCTGATCTCATTGATGAAATGGAAGAAAAGGTCAGATCTTTTCAACAACACATAAGAGCAGCTCAGAGTCGACAGAAAAGTTATGCCGACAACTGAAGAAAAGACCTAAAGTTTGAAGTGGGTGATAAAGTGTTCTTACGAATATCTCCCTGGAAGAGGGTCATGAGATTTGGAAAGAAGGAAAAGTTGAGCACTAGATATATCGGTCCTTTCGAAATACTGGATCGTGTCGGGAAGGTAGCTTACCGATTGGCGCTTCCACCAAATCTCTCTCATGTACACGATGTGTTCCATGTATCTCTCCTGAGAAAGTACATACCTGATCCTTCACATGTACTAATCTCATAAGTTGTACTGTTGGTGCAAGATCTTTCTTATGAAGAACAGCCGATAGAGATTCTTGATCGTAGCAAAAAAGTACTACAAAACAAGACCACTCTCTTGGTGAATGTTTAATGAAGGAACCACTAATTAGAAGAAGCTAAATGGGAGCTTGAGGATATGATGAGGGAGAGGTATCCTCATATGTTTGTTACAAAGTGATGAATTTCGAGGGAGAAATTCATTTTAATGGGGGTAGAATGTAACACCCGAGACTTTTATGAGAAATATTTTGTTTTTATGTTATATAAATCATCAAAGGAATCTTTCACTACGCACAACATTAGCTTGGCTTGCTTTACACGCAATTGCGGCCTTCCTCGATAGCTTGCGTCGTACGCAATACGGAGTTTCACTAAACAACGATATGCTATTAAAATATTTTTAAAACAAGCCGTTATTAATAGTACTAACTGAATATTTAATTTTATAACATTTTAATTCAACTTATAAATTTTCTAGAATGAGGTATAAAAGAAAAATCAATTTTTTTGGATAAAAGAAATATTTTTCAAAAAATACAGTGTTGTCGCCTTTTGATGGCACACTCACATTGAATCTAGTTTTTGACATTTTTATAAGTTCAATTTGACAAAATAAAATTCTACTTTTAAATCAGGGTATAAAAATTTACTTTGGATAAATTTTTGATATTTTTCTGATAACATTCATATTTTGATGAATAGTAAAAATACGCTAATTTTTAATTAAAAACAACTTTTTTCATTGAGATAATTTATATGGATAAATTATATTATTTAATGGATTTAACGTATAAATAGAATATATTTTTACCATTTAATATAATGTGTGTCATTAGCATTAATTTCACAATGAATTCATAGGTAAAAACATTTCAATCTTTGGCAATGTTTTAACTTCTAAAACTCGTTTTCTTAACAATGGGATTTATTTTAAATTAATTACTGCAACTTATATGTTTTGAATTTTGAAAAATGGATTCCATATTCAGAATTAGTGGGTCCAAATTATGTTAATAGACTACTTTTTATTTTTGGGCATTATGAATAGTAACTACGGTAAATTTTATTTACCATAGTTAAAGGTAAATCGGGTAATTAAGGGTAAATATAAGATTATAAAATTACCCTAACACCTGTCAAAATCCTATTGGATGACTAAAAGTCGACCCATATCACCTAAGGGGCGGATTAGATTCATTTAATGGACTTTTCTTCATGAAAATAATTTAATTATTATTAAAACCAAAGAATGTGACAACATGTCACTTTCTTAAATCTTATAAGTATAATAATTTTAATTTGGTGATAAAGGTAATGAAACTTCGTACATGAATAGTATACAGAAAGATAATACAATCATCTACATCATAGGAATTTATTTAGAATTTTTAGGGATTAAATAACTATCATTAATTATGACACAATAGTGATGTTGAAATTATTTTATTAATTAAAATATCATATAAATTGTTTTAAATATATTAAAATAAATATTATCTGAAGTATTTAATGTGCTACACTAATTTTCTAGATACATATGACTTTTAAT
Organism: Viscum album; assembly: GCA_963277665.1. Classification (NCBI taxonomy): domain Eukaryota; kingdom Viridiplantae; phylum Streptophyta; class Magnoliopsida; order Santalales; family Viscaceae; genus Viscum; species Viscum album. Next base: position 685,208,563 of record OY728137.1, on the reverse strand, counting down.
GAATCTATTAAAGATTTTGTTTCGAACATATGTTCTGTATATATTTTATTTAAATTCAAATAAATGAATAGTGTCAAAATTCATAATATTGTTATTTTATAAAAATAACATATTATAAAATTGTTTAAAAATCACAAAAATATTTAAAAATTATAAATTAAAATTTATATGGTCTATAATGTCATAAAGTGTCATATTATAAAAAATTCACAACACATATGTAATTATATATAATAATTTAAAATTTAGAATATTATTACCACAAATAAAATAAAATTAATAAATAAGGATAAATCAAGTTGATAATGTTTAAAATAAATTCATAACATATCTAAATTTTATTGGATGATGAGATTACAACCCTATCTCATCTAATATTCGGATATGAGTTATTTTGGATGTTTTTAAGTGGGGTTGGTATTTAATATAAACTAATATTTCTTATATTTCCAAAGGTGCCCCTCTCCTCCCTTATAAAAGGGCACCTCCTCCCTCTCTTACTCACACCAATTTGAGCCTTAAAACTCGGAAAACCCCTTCCCATTTAACTTCCCCTCTTACTTAGAATCCTACTATAGGTACTGGTCTTATCAAAAGACAAACTCTAGTGCCTGAAGAGAAAGTTTAAAGGAGGCACTTTGAGAAAGAGGTAATACCTTCTACCGTTTTCTTCAAGTTCCATTCTTCTTCTACTACCTCTTATTTAGTTGTTTCATTATGAGGTAATAACATCAGTATCACTTATATACTGATATGTTATTATAAATATGAAACAACCCTATTCCACCTCTTATCCATCCTACGGAAAACGAAATCACCGCGCGTGCGTACGTACGAAATACCGTCTCCACGCCGTGGTGTAATCTATTTTCCACCACCACCTTAATTGGATGGGTATAAGGGTGAAAGTAATGAATATATATAATTATTTTAAAGTCTTATTGATTCTGAAATAGTATACATACACTCCAATACAATTCCACGATCATGGGAACGATATCATCGCTCGTGCGTATGTACGGAATACCGTCTCCACGATGTGATGTAATTCGTTCTACATGATATTCATTGCATAATGATTATATAAATGAATTTAATGAATGAATATGATATATATTACACTAATACAATTCTGTAAATGAGGTATCTATAACCTAAAGAGAATAATAAGAATTTATTTGACAAACACGCATAAGAACAAAAAGTAATAAACACCCGATTAACAAGTAGTAATGAAATATTACTAATAAAAAGATAAGAATATGACAATATATGATATTATAACAATAATTATGATTCTGTAATAAGTCAATAACATTATTTAAATCATTATACATGAGGTTCTGACACTTTCAAAGCAAATCAGACCAAATGTAAGGGAAAATATCACAATCTCATTTTATCCGAGATTGTTTATACTTTGAAATTTACTGGGATGTATTTTATCATCCACATCCATGTTTCCTCAATATGTAATATTTATATCCACCTACAATTTTTTAAATCCAATTTTACCCTTCGGTGAGTTTTTAGTAAAATATATGAAAGGAATCTTTTGTAGTTTTTCGTACGAGGTACTTTTTGACTTTTCCAACAAAAGTACAAGAAGAATGTTTTTTTAACTTATAGGGCATGAATGGATATTTAAAACATTATTTCCAAGAATCTTCCTTTACAAGTTTATAAGTTTATTTTTAATCAAGTTCTTTTAGTTTAAAATTGTATGACATGTTAAGAAAGGAAAAAAAATTGAAGTAAAAAAGATATTTTCCTCAAGAATGGAGTTCAAGAGTTTTATAAAAATTATTTCCCATATAAGATAATAAAGGTTTATGTCTCTATACCTATTATTACATTGATTTTATTATGTTGTGATGGAAATATTTAATGAATTCCTTTATCTTATATGAATTGTTTTATGATGTCATGATGTTTAAGATTCCAATTTTTATTACATGGGTTATGCAATGGTGTATGATTTATGATATTGTGGAACACATAAGAATGGTATCATTATGAGATGGGTGGGACCTATATCTTCCTCCAATTTATTGGGTAAAGATTTTATATCTCATGATATAGACATGGCTGGAACAGTAGGTTAAACCGGTTCTGTGAAACAGGACTGAAACGAGGAGTGAACTTGGTTCAGAAATGGACTTTGTCGACTAGGATAGTCTTGGCAATGAGTATTGACTAATAAGAAATGATTCTCTATGATTATGTGTGTATTACACAAATTTTCATGTTTTATGTTATGATTATTGGGATTTCATTTCACTACTATGATTTATCCCATGTTATGAAATTATGCACTCTTTTGCAGGTTAAGATTTCCAAAATGTTATGTTCTTATGAATATGATGTGATTGATATTTATTTTTCTTACCCTTAATGAGAATTTGAGCTCACCCTTTTGTATGTTTTCTTTCCCCAGGTCAGGAAGAAGATTATTAAGTAAGATATGCCAAAAGGGACTATAGATATGACGAAATAAATGGGAGACAGTGTAGACACTTTATGAACCAGTTGTTTATGTTTCCCAGTTTCTAAAGACACTATACCTATACGGTCCTTTCATGGTTTTGTTATATTTTGTAATGAGTATGCTTAAATTTTGAAGTAATAACAATTTATGTAAAGTATGGGTCGTTATAGAAATGATTCATATGGCACCTTATGAGGCTATGTTTGGTAGGCTATACAGATCACCCTTATGTTGGCTGGAGGCAGGAGAGGTAGGTATATTGGGACCTCATCTTTTCCAGGAGACCACTGAGTAGGTGGAGTTGATTTGAAAGAGGATGGATACTGCATTGTCTCGGTATAAATATTATGGTGATTGATGGATAAGACCTATGGAGTTCGAGGTGGAAGATCTGGTTTTACTACATGTCACAAAAATGTTGGGACACAGGAGGATTAGGATATAGGGGAAACATTCACTAAGATATGTCAGTCCATTTGAGGTTTTAGAGGGATTTAGAACGGTTGCCTATTAGTTTAAATTACCTCATAGGTACTGAGTTATGCACAATTTTTTTCATGTTTCTCACCTATGACGTTGATTTTCAGATTCGTATCATGTTTCTCAACCTGAGGAGGTTGAGTTAGAGGTTGATGGAACCTTCTAGGAGAACCATTTACATATTCTGTATTTCAGCACAAAGGTTCCTTGTGGTCGGGTTGTTCTTTTGGTAAAGGTTCGATAGAATCACAGATAAGTGCAGGATGAGACTTGAGAGAGGGCGGCCAACATATGATCAGAGTGGCAAGATTTGTTCAAAGATTCTTCTTCACCACCCTTGGAAGGGAAATTAGGGGCTGAATTGATTTAAGGAGGAAGTTTTTAAGAACATTAATCTTGATTTCAATTATGGATATTGATTTTAGGTTGTTTTTTAGGAAAAGGAAGAAATGCGATTTTTCTAATTACACACTGTTTACTTCTGAGTACACTCCATGTACCCAGTTTCCGCGTATAGATGTGTACTGGCTGTGTAACGGCCGAGTACAGGGCCATGTGATGACCTAACAGACCACTTACGTCAGGGGCCAGATAAGGCTACTACACGGCGTGTACTGTTAATGAACACATTGTGCAGTTTTCTTTTTATTTGATAAATCAGATAAGATTCATGTCTCATCTTCAAAAAACCCATCTTTTGGAAGTGGTTTGGACAGGATCACCATGGAAGGGATTGAAAACTCTGAACCCCTCCTGATTCTCCAACCTAGCTCTGATTAATACACCATCTAGTGCATTGTAATCCCACCGGTGAGTCCTCAAAACCCCTAGAGACTCTCTTCCCAATTCTTCTTCTCTCGTTAGCTAATTAAGGTTGAAATTTTTTCACATTTTTGTAGATCTATTCTTATCTAGGCCGATTCAAGGTTTGATTTTCACATATATCAATCGTGTGATATCAAGTAAGGTGGTTTTTATCGTCCGTTGTTTGTCATTTTATTATATGTGAAAAAAGTTCCACATACCCTCATTTGGGTTATTAAGTGTTTTGGAACTAAACCTGGTTTATTACCTATTATGGTTAGGTTGATTGATAAAGGGTAGTTTCATATGTTGAGCGTTAAATAGCTTGGTTATGGGACACCCCATGGGTGGCATTCCCATAAGTGATTATTTATGGTTGTTTGGTCTATAATGACTATTTGGCTTGCCTTGTTTTCCATTCCATGTTTTGTTAGGATTGAGTTACTGATTATATAAGATTCCTTTGATATATTTTGTAAATGTTTGACCAAGGAGAATTTGAATATGTGACTTTCCTGAGGTAGGGTCATTTATGTGTGTTTTACTGTTATGTGACCTAGGGGTATTGACTGTGAGAGCTACTAGGTGGTCATCAACCCAGGGGTTTATAATGTGAAAGATTTCCTAGGTGGTTGTTTATAATTTTTTTTATTGTATATTAGACCAAGTGGTTGAGACCATGGGAGCATGACCAGGTGGCCTGTTGTAAATGATTAGATCTATGTTAGACTAAATGGGTTAGATCGTTAGAGCTTCCTAGGGTTGTTATTAAATGAATTTTTGTTTTGTTAGACCAAGGGGATTACACTGTGAGAACAATCCTTGAGGGTAATTATTGAATAATTTAATGATCATGATGAGTCTTCCAAGACAAATCACAAGCTTGGTCTCATTATTACATGATTGTTTTTATGGTCTTTTGATACATATTTTTGTTACTATTACATATGGGATATAGAGATTAGGCTAGATCCCAAGGTTTACATGATTTAATGGATGTGTAATGAATGTTAAATGAATGTAGTTGAAAATTATAGGATTATTTACTTCTAGGTACTTACTTATTTATTGCTTCATTTCTTTCATATTACCTGCTATATGTATTCATTGATACTTAGTCACATATATTTTGGTGGTTGCCTACTCGGATTCATCTCAAAACCTCTTTGGGTCATGTTTTTGGACCCAAAAGGATTATATGGGTATAGGTATAGATAAAAAGAAATCAACCTTCTTCATCAGGTACTTGATTGTTGTTGGATCTGGAGAGCATGGGACCATGATGAGGCTTCCGATAGTATTGATGTTTACTTGATTTTATGTACTTTGGTTTCTGTATTATATTTCTAGCATTATGACTTGTTTGGCATCTTTCCAATACACATGTGATGTGCAACATTTATATATTCTCCATCAGTTTTATTATTATCATTATTATGCTATTTACTTCTATTTGGTATTACTATCTTCCTTTATTTTTACTATTTGTTATTCGTTGTGTATACTCTTCCAAGGAGGGCATAGTTTCCCCAATATCAAACCTTGGCCCTCACTGCTAGTCGGCTGCCTCTGGAATTTTGGGAAATGTGCTTGAGGTCATGTGACCAACCAGGTATGGGGCACCTTTGGGCGGCACCCGGATCCCAGACATTATAAGTTTACCTTTATGTAACCATTATTTTCTGGTTGATCTTGATTTTTTTTTTGATTGGATTAATCAAATATTTTGGGTGAAGATGACTCAAGTATCCCCGACCATTTATTTCATCATTGAATACATTCATGTATTTTCCTCCACTAATTTGCATTAAATTTCATATATATTTTCCATAAAATATATATACAAGTCAATAGATATATGAAATATAAATGATATTTTTCTATAATTTATATTTTTTGGAATCCACTATTTCAATTCTTCCCTGTATGGGTTCACTCACGAATGAGTAAAGCTATTCCAATCATAACCATGAAAAAAATGATATCTATATATATTTTCCAACTCTATGAAAATCAATGAAAACATTATAAAACCCCTAACCTTCTTCTATGTTCATGTTTATTGAATCTAATTATCATTTTTTCTTGTTTGTAAATTAAATAAGGATATCATAACAATGATTTGTTAAATATAGTGATATAGATTATTCAATTTTTGGATCCATATATGGGGTTCTTTATTGTTGGTTATGTAAATTCAATTATTTTATTGGATAATGAAAATTGATTTTTTATTCATTAATATCTCATTTTATCCATATTCTAATCAAAATATTCATTATGTTGTCGCACTGCCAGACCATTGTTTTCCTTATATGAATGTGTTGGGTTTTTCTAAATTATATTTTGGAATTGGAAATATATTTAATATAAGTGTGAGGGAAACCATTACCACGTCGGTGTAGTTTGGTTTAAAAAGATGTAATATAATCTAAAAGTATAATCAATGATCATGTTATAATAACTCCACCATGAAATACACTCAGTAGTGACCCAACTTGAGGATTGATGTCTGAGGGGGGATTGTTGTGTCATCGCACATAAAAATTTGCATGGGGCATGGTAGTAAATATAAATGTCATGGAAACCCCTTCCACTTTAGCAAAATTTGTTAATGAGAAGAACCAATATCATATAACTGTAGTATCAAAGCTTATGTTATAACAACCCACTAAGAAATACACTCATTGGTGAACCAATGAAAGGATCAAAGTGTGACAGGTAGAATGTGGTGTTATCCCACATCAAAATATGAAATTTATATGATATTTAAAGTATGGTTTAGATAAAACCTCACCTAGTGAGCTAGATTATAGGGTGAGATATCCTAATAGAGACTACAAATGATATTAGAGAATGGTTTTTGACATTAATTCTTATAAATTCACTCGATAGTGTACCATAATAGGCTCTAATGAGTAAAGAGGGGAATATTAGGTTATCCCACAAAAAAAATTGGAATGGGAAACATCATTAATATAATTGTGATAGAATTCGTCACCTCATTAGATAATGTTTAGGGTGATAAGACCCTATATCACCTAAAAATGGTATTATATCCCATTATATAATAGATCCTTCTTGAAAATGAACTCAGTTGTAACCCATCATAGGGGATGGTATATAAGGGGGAGAATTTTGGGTTATCCTATTAAAAAATTTGGAAGGGAATTTTTTTTAAATATATGTTGTAGGGAATCCAGTCACACATGGGGGCTATCTTTTAGGGTGATGAGGCCAGAAACCCTAAAAATGGTACTTCATTTGGTTTTGGTGTAGATATTTTACCCTCCCTTATAAATGATTTTGTATATTAAGATTATCATTTTTAATTGAATCATAACATAGCCTAGGAGGGTAAATAATTAGTTATTGAGAATACTATACTTACTAAGGGGAAACTCTTAGGATAGACATCAACTAGAGCTTGGATGGATACATTTTTATGGGTTCTTTTTATTTTTATTTTTCATAAAATCTGCATCTTGACCAATTTTCATAGACTAGATAATGTTCAGTGGTATAGATTAAAGTGGAGAACACTAAACCATTCATTCTTATAAATATTGGTTGGGGTGATTTAGTTTATTTCATATAAAATTTATGAAATAATCATAATTTCCTTTTATATGGTTTAACATAACCCACTTCTATTTTATTATATTAAAATATATAGAGTGTTGAAATCATTGATCTTAAAGAGATTTCATTCTCTTGGTCAATTTAACTAACCAAGGATTAATTTAAGGTTCATCGTGTTTGGTACATTGCATATTATTATTATTATTAGTACATAAATCATTAATATCACCCATCAATGTTTATTACAGTGCATCGGATTGAAGAAGTACCTAGCATTTATTTTTGGAGTGATCAACAATCTTGAGTATCAATAACTGAGAAGAATATTAGAGCTTGTTATATTTATTATTTAATTAGAGATCAGATATCTATATTGATTTGATATAATTGTGATGATTGATTTTGTCTAATTTAGATAATGAGTAAGGGAATACTTCAGATGAGTGAACCTAATCCCTAAAAGTGAAACTAACATAGGGATCAAAACATATATGGATGATTTATATAATGATATGATCATGTAATAATTTAAAAATGTATTTATTCATATTATTACAAATTGTTTTGTATTCATTTATATTAATGGAAAATTTTTATAATGGTTATAGTTAATAAGGATAATATAATTCATTCCAATATATCATCAAACTAGATTTTCAAAAAAACGTGTTTAGGGATTATAGTAATATTAATTATATACAAAAAATAATGAAGGGTTAAAATGGGTATGTTAGTTTTATTTTTTTAGTGACATTAATTTTAAATCATTATTTTTCAAAATTAGTTATTTATTATCTTTAAAGTGAAAATTATTGATAGTTTGGTAATTTCTAATGATCATTCTCATCCAAGATGATTCTTGTTTATCAAATAGTTTTTCTATTAATTTGAGGAATGTGAAGTAAGGTATGATGAATGTTTCTTAATATTAGTTTCACAATACTTTTTGAAGTCTTCATATCTTATTTATCACTTTTTATAAGAAGCTATAAAAGAAGTATTGAATTTTTCTATTTCTAAAATACCATTTATGACAGGTGCTTTTTAATATAAAATTATGAAACACTATATTTTTTTAATGATGTAGTTTCATTCATGTGATGCTTTGTAAATGTTTCAACAAGGTGGTGTTTTTTATGTTGTATTATAAAATTTTTTGTTCTTCCTATAGTGTTACTAATAGATTGTTTTCTTGAATAGTGATATTAAAACAATATTGTGGATGTTTATTGGGTATTACCCAAGAATCAGGTGATTCAGTCGATCCCCAGATACAATTTAGAGGGAAGAGCCTTTTTGTTATTATGAAGTAGTCTTCATCAAACAATGATCGAAGATAATAAAAAAGGAACATATATTATAGGTATAATGAACTCTATTTTATATATACATGGTTTTAATTTCTATGCATTGTGTTTATAGGTTTATGATTTCTAATGTATTTAACTATGTAGAAAATTTATTGTTTGATCATTAAAACCCAATCAATGGTTTTGGAGCTATGTCATGATCCATGATTCTTGAAATCATGTTTAATTTTTTTTGGATTTATAATATTGTAGTATTGTAGTATTGGATATCTCCATATACAATATAGAAATAGGATTGTGGGTTCACTTATGATTTTTCATTTCTTAAGCCTTGATACGACCGTGTCATATGATACCTGAAATCATATTTTACTATGCGTTGGAATTTCATTGATTTTGATATGTAATAAAAAATGATATATTTCAATCATAAATTAAAATAGTGTTACGATGGACCCAAAAGACACAAAATTGTATCACTAAGGCGATATCAAGCCTATAATTTGTTTCGATGGGAATATTAAATCATATGATATAATGATACCAGAAAATATAATTTATAATTATACATGATCAAATAGTGGCCTTGAAACTCCTTTAATATGGGGAATGGTTAGTTTTGAATCGAGACACCGATTAAAATATTACCTATATCGTTAAATACAATATACATGAAAAGTTTTTTTACTAAATTTTCAATTATGAATTCATTTATATAATTTAATTATTTTAAAATTATTTAGAAGATTGTTTTTGGATATTTATTTAATTTTTAAAAGTATGTATAAATTGATTTTTATAAACTATTTTCAATTAATTAATTAAATGTTTATAAATTGATTTTTAAATAAATATCCATAATATTAAATGTTTCTATTAAAATAAATTTTGAAATTATATGCAATAACATTTAATTTGGATATAATTTTTTATATAAAGTTATAAGTGTCACTTATGAGCAATTTAAAATTTCAATATTAAACAATTATAAAGGATTCTATATTTAATATTATTAATTGCCCATAAATAATAATTTAAATTATTTAAATTAAAATGCCTTATTTTAGATTTTTTTAAACTAGATGGAAATAAATTTTTATAATTGATATGGTAAAGGTTTAAATAATATTAAATATGTGATATTTAGTTTATGTAAATCATTTACATAATATAATTTTAATGTGTAATGTTTATATTTTTTAATAACAAACATTTTAAGTTAAATTCCATATAAAGGGGAGTATGAATAAGTTCATATTGTGAATAATAATAATATGTTTTTATTTATTTTATTATGGAATATACATAATGCATGATATAGTATAATGTGTTTATAATTGTTTATCTATGAATAGTTCATAAATGATTACCTCATGTATATATATATAAATTATTTATTAATGTCGTATGTTCCCTATTTTTTTTAATATAACATTTGTATTATGAATATGCATATATTATATGTTTAAATAGTTAAATTTCTTCTATAAGTTGGATTACATAAAAATAAGGAGTTAAAGGACTTGTATGATACATTATTTAGTTTTCTTTTACCTTGGATTTTCCAAGTATTAGGTTATGATATTTAATTTAATGTCTGATAATAATGTATATATATTTGTTGTTAGAATAAAGGTTTAATTGAAATATCTCATTAGTAAAGTGAGTTTGGGTGGATGGATTTTGGTTCAGACCGCTCATTGGTATAGAATCATATGGTATATCTAGAAAATTGGGGGTTTTCTATTTATCACTATAAACATACTCTTATGGGGATGATCTATTTCATATGATACTATGACTATAAATGAAATGATTTAATGTGCCTTATACATGATATACATTTAGATATGTATGAATATTGTTTTTTGTAACATATGTTATGGGTTTTTTAAAGAGTTTCACATCAAAATGGTTGAAAAATATTGATTTACTGGAGAGTATAGTGTGTCCAAACTAAATAATCAAAGTCTTGGACACATGTAAAGGGGGTAACATGAAAAAAAATAATGATGTTAAAGCCACATCAAAATACTATATGTCATAACTTCTCCAAATAAAATATAATTCAAGGCCACAATCATCCAATTGTGTAGGTTTATTCTAAAGAGTGGTTCCCATTTATTATCTTGTGTAATTCGAGGAAGAGATGGTTGACACTAAGAGTTAGGTAAGAATATCCCACTTTGATATTTAGGATAGATTTTTGGGGAAACCTTATGAGATATGATACTAGAGGAATGATGTTGAGATTATAATTACATAAAAGATTTGATAAAATGGTTTTCCACTCAATTTTCCAAGAGTCGCATCTAATAAGATTGAAATAATTGCCTACCTAAACAATTAAGCAATGAGAGGAATACAAAATGGACTTGTTTCTTAGAAAAATATGAATCATGGACTACTAATGGATATTATAGAATTTAGAATGGTTAATCAATTTTTTTAAAACATATTAATAAAAAATACTTATTAAATTAATGTAAAACCTAATAATCATATGATAAAATCCCCTATTACAGATAAGTTTCATCATCATCATTGAATATTACATTGAGATCAATTATTGAAAACGATAATCTTAATATAAGAAACATCTTAGAGTGGTATAGAAATTTAAGAATAATTGATCAGTATGGAAGGTCCATTTGATATCATACAACTTCTTTTGTAACCAAATGTTTATGTTATTTAGAAAATAAATCTATATTATTAAGATAAGTATAAAATTATTCACTATAAATTCCAAATGAATTAGATAAGTGAAGGGTGAATGAAATTTTTTCTCAACACATATATTCAATATATTTTGGCATGTTAAGGACTCAGAGAGATTATAGGTTTCTTCTATGGATGAATATATCAATTTAATATATTATTGGATCATCGTAATTAATTCTAAAATAATTTGAATGTTTTCATGAAAATTTTACCAATTTTCTCTAAATATTGAGAATAAAAGAAATATGATTTTTTCTTATAGGATCCAATTTTGTGTTAACAATATAATAAGTTAAATAAGGCATATTATATTGATCCAATATATAGCCTTAGTTATTATTGCCTAATATATGTGTTAGAAGGACCAGTAAGGAATCCATATGTTATGGAATTATCTAAAATTCCTAAAGGGGTTTGATAAACTTCACTGAGTGTCCATGTTATGTAACAATTTAACAAAGTCCATTTTTCAATTTTAAATGTTTTAAAATTAAAACTGTACTCTTTACCAATTATATTAATATAATAGAGTATAAAAAATAAAAAATACTTAATACAACATATACTTTTTATTCAGATTATAAAGAATGGGGTTTCTAAATTGTGGAGTTTAATGAAAATAAATGTTTCATTCATAGATGGATATTATTAAAGGATCATTATAGTTGTCTCATTAATCTAATATGATAATAAAATTTATTTATAAATAAATATTTGTTATTAATAATATCATATGACTATTTATGTATGGTTATTATTTGATAAAATTCTATAAGATATAATGAATTGAAGATAAGGATACTAGTGTTTCAATTGAAATAAATATTTTATTCAAAATATTTATTAAAATATGTTATAAAGATGTCCCACCACCTTTAGTGGCATAATTTAAAGAAAAAAAACCCACTTTTCAGAATAATTCTCCAAAATCATAGAATATTATATATAATATAGATGAATATTTTATTTTCTAAATATTTCAACTAATGAGAAAAAAATTTATTTCATGTAAATAAAGGATTTATTATATATTAACATTTTATTATAAAATGAATATATTTTAAAATATTTTAGATATAGTATGATTGTACTTAAATCAGTATAGTGTTAACAAATAAAGGATTATTCTCATTATAATTCAATGTGAATTTAATTTAATATCCTAAATAAATATTAGTTTAAATCAGTAAAAATAAATACAAAAGTTATATTTAGTTGTTATAATTAAGGTAATACAACTTTATATTAATTAGAGTTTAATATGTGTTGGTTAATAATAAATAAAAGGGTTATATTAGTTATAAAAATGATATAAAAGAAATATTTTCATATAAAAAGGTTCCATAGATGATGGTGATGATGAATTTATAAATTATTATATTTTAAAAATAAAATTTATTAACATCATAACATTTAATGGTGTAATGTAATGGAGTTTTAATATCATGTTAAAATATTTGAATAGTACGAATAATATTATTATGTTTCACAATTATGAAAAATTTATTTCTTCTTGGATTTTAATCACTAAAGTGTTTAGTGTGAGAGTTTTATTTAATGGAATGACAATGATAAGGAATGAATTTTATATAGATATAATGAGTTAAATAAAAAAATAAATGGCTAGAAAATAGAATTCCTATGTAGTTTTATATCATATAAGATATGATTTTACATAAACATATGTATGGTTTTTTTATTTTTAAAAGATTTTATAAAAATAAAATGTATCATTTTATTGAAACTGTAGTCACCACATCACCATTCATTTAGATTGGAAATAAATATCATTAGAAGTGAAATGAAAACTAACCTCTAAAAGGGTGACTTTGAGTTATACCTAAATGATGTTCACCATGTGAAAGTATTGGTTATCATCAAATGTTATGGTTAACATATGAAGAGTTTAATATAGAGATATGAAACTTTATTATGATGAAAAAATGGAGTTGTGTTCATTGGATTACCATCCTAGTATACCACACGGACTATATTACACTATGCCTTTAGTATGTTAGAGGTGTATGTCTCAAATAAAATCCCTATACTTGAGGTTGGTAAGATAAATAACATGAGAATATTAATAATTTCATTTCATTCATATGAAATCATTTTATTTTATTTAATCAGGTGATTTTTGGGTATGTTGTTGATTATGTCATTGGTTGAGGCTTAACCAAGATAGAATTTTTCCTCTCATATGATGAGAATGAAATCTAAACCATCAATTGTGATAAAATAGGAAGTGAATATAAATACATAGATGAAGTGTATATGATGTAATTTTCTAATTTATTAGGGTAATTCATTGTGAGGATCCAATTAAGTGGATGACATGTGATGTATTCATCAATCTTTTCAATATCTAATCATAGAATCAATAATGAATGAGGATGATATATTGAATTTCCCTACTTAATGTTACATGGCCACTATGAAATGATATTATTGGATTATAAAAACTTGAATGTGTTAAAATTAGTGGACATGGGTATTGAGATACATGTTTGTAATAAATACCACGCCATATTTCTTTATATCATGATTGCCACTAATTCTTTATTAGTGAAATATCACTGATTACATTTATGTATTCTGGAATTCATATTTGATTTTAATTCTATAAAGGCTCATGTGGAAGAATTTATAGTTGGCATGATTGGGATTGAGTGTTAAGAAACATTTAGAGCTATAATCAAAAAAGAGTTTTGTATGGATATTCATATGGTATTTAAAATGATGTGATTCATAGTGAAATTTATGATTACTATACAATTTTTCATCAATGAAATTCAAAAGTATGTTTGGATATATTTTCACAAGCTATTATATACAAAAAAATATAAAGTTAAATGATATAAATTCAACAAGGCTTTACACAATGTTGGGGATTGATGGAGTTATATCCAAAATCCATAAAAATAAAATATGTATATACAAAAATTATAGTGTATGATATGTATATTGAAGGTTATATGGTGTAGAGAAAGTGTTTGAGTGCCTTCACATTAATATTTTTTATTCTTATCTTTAGTTAAAATCCTTTTAACTGGATTAAGTACCCCATATACTTCATAGAGATGATGTTTTCAAATATAATTTATAGTCATTTTCAATAAGAATTATCTCAACATTAAAATTATTCCTTTATTGATGATAAATATAATATTTTAATTATCCTATCTTCATTATGAATAATAATATAATGTAATATTCCTCATACGGTATCCACATATTCTCCTTGAATATTATAATTCTTCCATTTGAATTCTAAATTACAGGATGAATGAAAAAATGTGTTTCAACATTAACCATTGATCACAAGAATAATACTCTAGGAAATGAAGAATTCATTCACTTATTCTCTCAATCTAGAGAGGGAGGATGGGTATTATTTCTCATTATTAAGATAGTTCATGAGATATTCTATTAGTCTTGAGAGAATTATCTTGACATAATATAATCATTTATAGTTATTCTCATCACCTCTAAAAATTATATTATTGCGTTAAGATACAATGTGTTATAAAACAAATATTTTCACAGAGGCCCTTATATAATTGATAACTCAAAATAAACATCATTAAAAATAATATTAATTATATTTTATAGTCCACAAAATACAATAAATCATGGATATTTTAGTATTATTTGATTAATTAATAAATATTTATTTATTTAAATGATACTAAATAAAATATTTTCATTTCTTCTGAGAACATAACTCAATTTTTCAATCTTCCTTGGCATATATATAACCATTAATAATAAATATTATTCTAAATTAAAAAAATATCAATATGTTATTCATTAAATAAATCAATATTAAATTAAGTAGTCGAGGAGTAAATATTTATTTAATATCAATCTCAAATATATTTAGACTCGAATAAATTGGGATGGAATTTATGTGATAAAAAATACTTGAATAGTTATTTAACCAAAAGAAAATAATAATATTTATTGAAACTATCAAATTCAAATTGAATTAAATGAGATTCCAGATACACTAATTGTGTGAACTTCTTGGAATCTATCATATTATCATTAACTGAGATAGCTTAAATTCCAATATTTATATCTAAAAAAAATAAAGTCACCTATAGAGAAAGAATATAATGTAATTACAATTAAAATGTCATATAATTTCTTATGGTGAAATATAATCCATTTTTATAGATATCTCATCAAGCAGGTTGTATACATATTCCATTAACCTATGTTTTTGTTTTCTCATTCATTGAATCCATGAAATAAATTCATCAATGAACTACCATGGGCCTGGATTTGATCAGATTGTTTCATTTCAATCTAATGGTAAAAGATATTATCTCTATAACTAGATTGGTTAAATCTATTATTTACTTATTCAATAAATTAATATCACTAATGATCAACCCATAATATTCTACATTTTATGGAGTATATGCTAACACAATTTTTTCCAATGCATTAAAGTACATGATTCATGATATACATTAATAATAATATAATATCGATGGACTAATATATATGAATGTACATATGAATATCTAATGAACTATAAAAAATATGGAATTTATAATTAGAGTTCTATCCTCATAACCTCCTATATAGGATATTATGATGTGTTATACATTTTGAGTCAAATGTGCATTTACTAGTGATCATCGAACACATGGGATTCAAAAAATACTTTGTCTCAAAAAAATAGTAGTAATATAGACTATATGATATCTATTTTAGAAAATTTTCATTGAAGTTTCATGTTTTCATTATAATAGGGAAATATTATTACGTTTGTATGTGATAAATACTATAATGAAATCATCAAATTAATGTTACACATATGAACAATCATCATGTGCTAATATGTTAATATTTTGGTAACTAAATATTCTTGTAATTGAAAGTACAAAGTAGGTGTTTTTTTAGTGAACCAACTCTAACAGACCCATACTTTCACTAGGGAAAACAATTTATTAACATGTTATATTTCTTATGATAGACGTTCTTTTTTTGAGATATGGATACATCTAGTAGGCCTGAAATATTATTTTTTAACATTATTCTTTTTATGACTTCACACCTTTATGAAAATCTTTTAAGTTGTGATTTTATGAAGTATTTATCTATTATACTCTCTCATAGACTTTACAACCAAGCTAAAATAATAACATAGAACAAGAAATTTATAATCCACTTCTAGAGTATAATAATAAGTTGTAACATACATTGTCTTATTTATAAATGGAAACCAATAGATGAAAATAGATATTCTTTTTTTTAATTTATCTTTACTATGATACTAGATCAAATTGAACTAGAGGGAAAATATTTTTATATCCCTTTTTTAATTAGTATTCAAATTTCTATAAATATTAAAAAAATCATCCATTTTACATTCAAAGGTACTATTTTTCATTCTAACTACCGTCCTTATCATTTCCCTAGGTATTTTTTATATTAGCCTTATATTGAATATGAATATCAAATAACAAACATGATTTCATATCATGAAATATGATATAGAGTCAAACCCACTTTTGGGATTAATAATTTTAGCTCTCCATAAATATATCCTCCTATTATTTCACACATGAACTTTAAGGGATTTCATTCCATGTAACTTTGGCTACAATTTGTCCTGATTTTGTCAATATTTTATTTTTCAATTCTAAGTTAGTATTTTAACTATAAAATGATATAAGAAACACCATAAATCTATTTTTTCAGATATTATTCCTCAGGAAATCAAATTCTACTTTAAGTCATTCTCATAGAAAATTTTTAGTATTAATTAACTATAAGGATAAAAAAATTCAATATGTTATAGACATATTTGAATTAGAAAACAATAGTTCTCCCACTAGCCACTTATGGACACTTGGTACACATGGGTTTATATGAAATACAAACTATGAAATTATTTTTCAAAAATATATATTTTATGATCATAATTTTTTTATCAATCCATATATTAATCCTTATATTTTTCAAGACATATTGTATTTATTTTTTGTACCCAACCCTTTTGTTCTTTTCATACAGACATATTCTATATAGTTACCTTTAGGGATGGTGGTCTTGACACCCAATAACCTAGTTTAATGACTATATAAAATTACTACAATATTTTTAATTATAATGTAAATTATTATTAAGATTATTGTAAGGTTGTTTCATAGAATAATTCTTTAAATCACATGAAACATTCAAAAATCCATATAGTAATATTTATACCAATTGTGCCATCAATTTTTAGTTTCCTATTTTTCACCAACATATTTTTTAACACCAACTAGAGAGTATATCAAAATATGGAGTTGGATTTTGGTACATGGATTCTATCTTTAAAATCAACTCAAATAGACAATCATATTAGGATTACTTTTACTTCCTCATTATAGGATACATTATTCTTATCCATAATATATCACTAACGTTGGAGAATATAAAACCACCTCTTTGGTTTTAACTCTCCAGTGTAGTATATGTCTCTAGAATAACTCCTCCATATAATTCATAGTGTGTTTTTATTACTAATATTTCTAATAAGACATTGATTTATTTAAATCTATAATACAACAACTATATAAAATTATACATACTCACTTCTAATGAAATATAACTGGTCATGACTAATACATTTTGGTTGTAGGGATTATAATATCTTGATTAGTTATTGGATAATAAAGTAATATGCAATTTGAGTTTCCTTAAATGTAATTTTATAGTTAAATAGTTCTTTATTAAATGGAACTCATAAAATATATAATGATATAACAATATAGACTCCAATCATATAATATCTTATATGATATTTATTTGTTAGTGTTGTGGGAATATGGATAACCATTACATTTTGATTTTTTAAATATTTTGTGAATGATATTTTGGAAGGCTTGTAATACATATATGCCTCAAAATGGGTCATCCTTGTATATTCATCATGTATCTGATTTGAATACGACAATGTTAGTATAGGAGTATCTAAACTCTATATTAAAACGATAAATGAATACATAGTTTAGATATTCCCGAATAAACAAACTCATATGATCATATATATTTTACCAAGTGCATCAATTAATTCAATTATAGATTCATAAAATTTATTAAAGGAATCTCACAATTTATATGAATTTTCCTCTAGCTTCTTATTAGAATTAAAAATTAAATCTAGTTTAATTTACTCTAGAAAAATTGTGGATTTCCTTAATCTCAAAGGATTATTTTCTTAACCTAATAATCACATCAAATACCTAAAATTTTTATATACAATGAGACTAAACCCCCTTTTGGGTATATCATTGACAAGTAGTTTTAGGTTTACATTAAAAAGAATTTACATTCCAAAACTGGGTATGAGTCATATATTTTATAATAATCATTATTTATTGATATTGGAAATATTTTATTCAAGTATTACTATTATGTATGAAGTATCATAATAACATTCATTTCAAAAGGGAATAATATCTCATTATCTGTTAATAGATGATGAGCTAAATGTTTTTTTATAATACTCAATAAAAAACAATTGTTCAATGGGAATCAATCCATATATAAATGTTAACATGTATTATTATCTCTACTGAAATATGAATCACGCTTTACCATAATTCTAATAATGTTTATAAAAATCTTTAGTTCAAGTTTTTAGATAAAAATGTGTGACCTATATATTTTATTGTTTACCAAAGATGTAACAAATAAATATTAAAATTATTGATGATTATACCTGAATAAAAATATCATTCATGCCTCTTCTTCAATCCATTTTTGTTCATATTCATGTTACTATTATTTCCACATGTGCAAAAGATAGCCTTACATTCATTTACCTCTCTCTAAATTGTTTGTCTTTTTTATTTATTTTATATATAAACCATTTAAATTGAATAATTAATGGACTTTTAAACATTTTCATTCGCCTCTTTCACCATAATGAGTGAGAAAACATGTTCCCACCAATCCTTATCAACTTAGTGATGCATATTAAAAAGGTTAATGATTGAATTATCCATACTATTCATCATATAATTATGGATGAATATCAATTATATGGGAGGTAAGAATGATATTATGAGATCAATTTATTTTTTATTATCTAAATGGAATCCTAAATTCATTAACTAATAAATTTAATTCATCTTGTTAATTATGAGATCACTTGTTAGGTTTTCAACTTCTGCTTTATCGTAGTATAGTGTACTGATAATATGATTTATCTTAAGGGTCTACCATTCATTATCAAGAGATAGAAGATGAGATGTTATGGAATATTCCCCTATCCCATGATATTATATCTTATGACCACCATAAATAGCTAATAACATACTGAAATTAACATTTTATTCTTCCTCTATCTATCTTATATAGCAATAATTTTCCCCATTGATAACTTATTGAGGTGGTTGATTTGGAATAGTGGAATCTAGAACATAATACAAATTTAGAAGTAGTAGTATATTTTGTAAATGACTATAACATTATTTAAAATTAAAACTGGTGACGAAATAGTCTTTTTAAAGAAATGATCTAATTATTCTTTCCATTTCCCTTACCGTTATCTAACATATAAGAAAAAATATTTTAGTCTATTATAATTATTATAATGTGTGATGTAAAAAAAATTATTTTTTTATTCACCCACTATTGTATCAAATCACAATTTCCCTCATAAATGGATTTATAATACCATTTCACATGTATATTCTAGTTTAAAGGATCTATAGTCCCCTTCTCATAACTCATGCATTGGCTATGAAAGTTACCCAATGTAATTTAATATGGTATCCTTTCTAACTACATTAACTAATAGTTTTTGGATCCTATTGAGTGCACTCCCCAACCCTAAAACATAGACTCCGATTTCCAAAACAACTTCCTCTAAAAGGTATTAAAAATATTTGTCCATTACACTTAATACTAATTTGGTTATGTTGACCCAAAATCTCTATTAAGAATCCCCAATAATTTAAAAGTTTTCATAACATTGTACTGTCATACACTTTAAACATTGGTGAATATTTACTCAAATAATGGAAGGTTTTATCTAGATTAATATTTTCATGATGGATTTTCATTAAAAAATTCAAAAATATTATTAATTTTTTTACCCGATTTTCAATTTTATGTGGATTATACATAATTCATTAAAAATATCTGATAAAATATTGTTTGTAAAATTTATTTATTTTTTATGATTTTATCATTCTTGTTAATTTATTTTTATTATGTGATCATGTTTAAGAATCAAATAAATAATTAATAACATAAATAAATAAATAACCATGTGATGAATAAAAAAATTAACATTTGATTTGTTCATGAGATTTAACTACACATATCTTTATAAAGTGTAAGAGTAACCAAACCATTGACATAGAGGGATAACTCCTTGAGTTGGTCTTAGATTGAGTTGTAGCAATACACCTTCAATTTGTGTATCTCCTTGGTTAGTTTCACATTGGCACAGTCTTCAAATGTGTCCCCTCACATGTGATCTCATTATTTTACATTTGTTTACTCACTCATAGGTGAGGGGTGCCAGGGGTTTATATTTACATTAATAAAGCAAAGACACATTGTATCATTTAAAAATATGAGGAAGGAAAAATACATAGTTCATTTTATTTAATTTATGATATTTTTATTAAAAACACCAATGGAATAAATAGTTCAATTAAATAGGAACCCAAAAAAACAATGGTCCTTCAAACTCATGATCATCCACAACATGGAATAACTAAACTTAATACATTCAAGTTTTAATTTAAATTTTCTTTTTTTAATATAAAACTCTTGAATTAATTAATTAATTATATAATTAACTAATTAATTCCATTAAAATAATTATCAATCCAATCATTACATGAGATTCTCATCTACCATAATTTTAAATAAATTATTTGAAATATAAAAATTCTGTCACAGTTGATGTCTACATATGGGGAACATGGTGTGTACCCTTCAGTGTATAATTAAATTCAGTCTGAAATTCAATACACCATACATATATCAGACGAAACATGGGATGCACCATTCTACGTATGATTAAACTAACTATATGGGGTTTAATATTTAAGAGATGTGTTCAATCGCTAAAAAGAGTATGTAATTTATAATTTATATAGACCTAGTAATATACCATTTACTTACATGACATGTATGCCTACCTGACATATTATGGTATTACATAGAATGCAATTTGGTGGGATATGATATGTAGTTTTAAGGTAAAGGATGGTCACATGATATGAATGAATATGTACATTCTATACCACTAATAATTTCCATGAAGTACATAATGTGTATGTAGACAATAAATATTGTGTATTTTAAAAAATGATTATTAAATAAATGAGTATATAATTCTACATGACCATTTAAAAATCAATTGACATGTAATTCATGATAAATTATCTAACACATGGTGTGTAAATCCTGATACATGTTGTGTAGTTCAGTTTTTTATATAATTAATTTTCCATCAACAAGTTTGACACACAACAAATATTTCTTTCATTTCATACCTTTCATGAGTAGACAAGAGTTACACAATGGTTACAATCATCTACATGTCACGTACTATATTTATTGATTCCCACAAAACATTCCTAGGCACCCAATCTATATTATGTGCATGATTTTACATGTTACATATAGTGTATTCTAGATACATTCCATGTAATAACATATGGATCATGTTTCGTGGATTAAAAAAATACATATTTTTATTAATTACACACTACAAACTTTAAACACATGGATTATGTAATTTATATTGGAAAAACCATGTGAGGTTACATGACATGTACACCAGCTAAAATCCTTGTAAACGTGTCAAGTAACATTGTATCTAGTGGTTAATATAAATAGTATAATGACAATGTGTACTATTTTCGTATGTGACATGCCATTATTAATGTACATATTCCATGTGGGGTTGACCATGAATACATGGTGTGTACATTTATGTTATATTACCCGAATCTATGTCACTGAACCAGAATCCTCAAAACCACTTGATGGGATCTTAGAGAATTATTTATCCAGTTTGTTCTTAGTATTGGTCACATTAAACTAAAATATCTAATTATCTTCTCTTTCATTTTAAATAATTAAAAATAAACGACTCAAAAATAATAGAAAAATTCTTTCAAAAAATAATAAATAATTATAAATTATTATATGACTACTTTGGTTCCATTCGAAGCTTCCATGTAACAAAATAAGAGGTAGGGTCATTGACCAAAAATGTTTTTTTCAGTTTCACAGGAAAAAATTATTATAACTTTAAGATGGTACATTCAAGTCATCATATACATGGTCCTTTCACAAATAATTTTTAATTATTCTAAATAAAAATTTCTTATGATTTAAAACACTTCATTTTTTGATAATCATTTCAATTTCCACTTTTGTAGAGATATTTTTCTAATTAATAATAAAATTTTATATTTTTCTAGCAGCACCCACACATGATCCATGGATATCTAAACATTCCCATTTGTACTTTGGGTTCAATTAATGAGGAACTAAATGTATTAAATCATTTTCCATTGATAAAAATAAAAAATCACTCTTTCTTGGTTAATTATTTCACATTAGATCATAATTTGGGGGTGGTGGAGGTTAACCATATCTCATTCTTGAGAGTTTTCTTGAAAGGTTCTCTCAATCTTGAGAGACTTCTCTTAATATATTAATATTGTGCACAATAATTCTCACCACCTCACAAAATGATATAATTGGGTAAATATACTTAGGTTTATATAATTTATATTTTTATAGGGGACCATATATAATTTCTAACTATAAATAATCACGATGGGAAAAAATAATATTATATATCATAAAATTTGCTAACTCGGAGATATTTGAAAATTATTTCAAAAATAAATAAATAAATCTATATATAAATAAGATTAAATAAAATATATCATTTCACCTAGAATGAATGCTCATTCTATCAATACTGTATAATATTTATCATACAATTAATAATAACCATATATCTTAATAAATAAATAACATTATATTATTCATTGGGGAAACAAATAAATATTAAATTTCCAAACTAGTAATTAAAAATTAATTTATATTCAACTCACATATATTCCAACGTGAATAAAATGTGGTAGAATTTATTCTTCAAAATTAGATGAATAATTATTAATATAAAAGTCACCATGAATATTTATTCAAACTATTATGTCCAAATAGAATTTAAAAAATATTATGTACAAACATAGTTTGTAG
Organism: Viscum album; assembly: GCA_963277665.1. Classification (NCBI taxonomy): domain Eukaryota; kingdom Viridiplantae; phylum Streptophyta; class Magnoliopsida; order Santalales; family Viscaceae; genus Viscum; species Viscum album. The sequence continues at coordinate 685,184,926 of OY728137.1, read as the reverse complement.
CCCTCTAGGCATCTTTTTTAGAGAAATTAGGTGACAAGGACTAATGTTTGTGATTAGTGTCTAATGACACATCAAGACACCAATCATGAAGGATGTAAAATTCACAACATCAAAACCCTCATACAAACTCGTATTGCATAATATGAACCAATTATCTTGATATATTTCCAATTAGGTTCCGTTCTTGTGTTATAATCCGATACATATGATTTATCAATCTTTGAATATCTTAAATGAAATCATCGATTAATTATAATGGACATGGATTTAATGATATAGCTTCATTTTAATGAAAGGACCATTGATATCTTATTTCATAACTCATAAAAGAAAAATAATTTCATTATTTATTCAATTAATTTATATCACTTTTGATGAACCCAATATATCCTACTTTTATATAAGTATTTTTTATCATTTTTTTCTTAATATTACTATGTATATGATTCATGATGTACATTAATAATAATTCCAATTATAAGGACCAATACACATCTCTGTGGATAATAATATGCAATGAATCATAAAGAATGTATAATTTATATCAGTAGGATTGTCCAACTAACCTCCTCTCGTAGAGATTACCTTGTGTGAACCATCATGAGTTGAATATTTTTTCACTTATAAGAATGTAGTTCCTAATTATCAAAACATCTTACATGTACCATCAAATAGATTTCATATATTCTCTAGGAAATATGTTCTTGAACATTTTCATATCCTTTCAAGTTCTCATTATATATGGTAATATATATGAAATTTTATTATAAACAATTCTTTCATGAAATGTTTCAAGTAAATGTTATGAATAATAAAAATCATTATGTGATAAGGTATTAATATTCATTTCATTGAATATTCATGTTAAATAAAGTTAAATGTCAGATTTTTCTCAAGAACCAGGTCTAGCATGTATGATATATGGTATGATTTATAAAAACCAAGGGATATCCTATTGGTTGGTTTGGGAATAACAGAAATTAGGATGTATTGATGTCATTCCATAGTTATCTAGTCATATTTTATGGTATGTATATTTTTTAATATGGGTTATTCATTCGATACAATTAATTTAACATTATATGTTTCATCATGTAGTGAATCGTTAACTGTTAGCATTCAAATATACCATTCATATTAGCTATCATTATTATGTGTTAGTAGAAAAATCATTTGGGTAAATAAATTGGTCCATGATACAAAGATTTGTAACATGCCTTCCATTTACTCATATATTGATATTATACAAGTAAATGATAAGGATTCTCCAGAAGTGTCCCATAGGCCTATATAAAGTGGTATTATCTATTTCAATATTATGGGCTCTAAACAAAATATTTTCTATATTATCAATGTAGATCTATCGACCTACGTCATTTTCCACCTGATGTAATTTTATACCATGGTTGTAAATAGGTTACTACTAGAGCATCACATGATTTAGTTGATCAGTGGATACACTATAGAGGGAAGATTCATTTTCATTTTCCTAAGTGGTATTTTTTAAATGTTGGTCCAATAAATTCAAAGGTTTTATATTTGAATGGAACAATATTATTTATTATATATATAAATATGGTTTTAGTATCTTTATATGGTCTTCATAAGACTCAATTATAAAATTCCATTTACTATGTTGAATAATAATTTTTCGATCCTTAGAAACTGGTTTGTTTTTTCAATTATGTGAATATTATTGTTGACTTTGTTTTGGGGGGATTTTTTGTTGTTGGGACAGGTGTGACGGGGCTATTTTTACACATTTCCATGTCATGTTTGGTATTGTATTTTTTTTTGTAATCCCTTTGTATAGAAAAATCAATCTTCTGATCGGTTTTGAAAATCATGTAAGTAGTTGTATTACAGAACATATTGTGATAGGGTTGTGAAGCTCCTTGAGTGATAGGTAATGGGTAATGTTATGTGGTCTATGTTGATAGATGAGATGATCTATAGATTTATGAAATGGTTCCCCTTAGAAGAGACACCCTGGTACATTCTTGAAGGGTATGAGTGTTTGTTACAAGTGTGGATGAAATGGAAACCTATCCCAGGATTGTAAAGGGAATAATGAATATACCAATTTTCAATGCTACAATTACAAGGATAAGAGACATTATGAAATATATTGTCCTAGGCATGAAGGAAACGTTCCTCAAAGAAAGTTGAGGGAGAATGTCCAAGCTTATGTGATCAAAATATCTGATATTGAAGTCCCTAAGGATATGGTGGTAGGTACTTTAATTGTTTCCTCAAACATAGACAGTTAGTTATTTTATTACGGATCATCAAATTATTTTATATCTTCCTAGTTTTCCATGGAAATTAGGTATTTTTAATTTGATTTAATAATGGGGTTATCAGTCAAAACTCTTAAGGGAAGTATCATTGAAACAATGATGTGTCAGGCAGTAACCGTTATGGAATATGAATGTGATTTATCTATTAATTTTATCATCATACCCGTGATTGAATTCGATATAATCCTCATCATGTATTGCCTTTGAAATTTTGATGCCAAAATATATTGCAAGAACAAGGAAGTTATAATTTTTGAGTAATATTTGTAATACCTTATATTTAGGGCAGAAACATCACCATATAATTCTCATATAGATCTACCCTCAGTATCTCTACTGAATTCAATTCTTGGGGAGGTTGAGAACTTGATATCTATAAGTGAGAAAATAAATGTTCAAATCGATGAGGAACCAGTTTTGAAATAATTTATTTATCTTTTTACAGAGTATTTACATGGGAATCCTCCAGTTTGTGAAGTTCAGTTCCCAATTGATTTCATTCATGGTTCAATACCTATATCAAATACTCTTTATAGAATGACCACTGTAGAATTAGTAGAATTGAAGAAACAACTAGAATTATTGAGTGATGAAGGATTTATTCTCCCTTGTGTTTCTCTATGGGGAGCCCCAGTTCTTTTTGTTAAAAATAAAGATGGATCTATAAGGTTTCTCAATGACTATAGGGAGATCAATGATATAAAAATAAAGAAAATGTATCCCCTAACTCGCTTTTATGATTTATTTGATCAACTTCATGAAGCCAGTATTTTTGGAAGATTGACCTTCGATATGGATATCTTTAGTAGCTTGTGAGGAAGGATGATATTCCAAGGAAGAATTTAAAACCTGGTATGGCCATTACGAGTTTACAGTAATTCCTTTTGGAATGAATAATGAGCCCTCTCTCTTCATTGATATAATGAATAGTGCTTTCAAGAAATATCTTGATGAATTTGTTGTGGCATTTATTGATGATATATTGGTATACATTAAAGGCTGATAGGATTATGAAAATCACTTGAGCATTACGTAAAGACACCTAGAAGAAATGAATTATATGGGAAGTTTAGCAAGTGTAAATTTTAGCTTAAATTAGTTTCTTTTCTTGGATACATTTTCTCTAAGGATGGAATTTTCATTGATCCAACGAAGAGAAAGGTTATTTAGAAATGTCCTACCCCAACAAACATAACTGAGGTATGTAGTTTTATTGGTATAGCAGGTTATTATTGGTGTTTCATTCAGAACATTTCCCATTTATCCAACCCGTTAACCAAGATTACTCATAAAGGGGTTATGTTTGTATGGGAAAAAGAATGTGAGGAATGATTTAAAGAATTAAAGATGAGTTTAGTGAATGCTCTGATCCTAACTCTTCCATTGGGGAATGATGGGTTTTTGATCTATAGTGATGCATCAAAGAAATCACATGGTTGTGTCCTAATGCATAATGTTAGAGATATTTCTTATGCATCAAGGCAGGTAAAAATTCATGAAAAAATCTATCATACACATGATCTTGAGTTATATGCTTTGATCTTTTCTCTAAAAATATGGAGACACTATATATATGTTGAAAGGGGTGAGATATATACATATCACAAGGGTTTAAAATATATATTATTACAAAAAAATAAACATGAGGCAAAGGATATGGACCTAACTACTCAAGGATTATTATTGTTCAATACAGTACTACCATAGGAAGTAAAATAATTTGGAAAATGCATTAAGCAGGAAGGATCATGGATCACTAAATAAAATGAGGATGGAAAGGGATCATGTGTTTGTGGATCAAGTAACTATGGATGTGGGAATTATCAAAAAAGGTGAAACATCATTACTTTTTCAATTGTTTTTCCAATTATATTTATTAGAAATGATTAAAAGTTCTTAGACTAATTATGTGAACCTTTAAAAGAAAAATAATGTTTTTAAAGATGTGAAGTTGGCTGACTTCATGTGTGAAGATGGAATTATGAAATTTGGGAAAAGGGTATGTATTACCACTATACCCAAACTGAAAAGGGAGTTACTGGATGATTCCAATAGCTCCAATTTCCTTATACACTCTGGTATCACTAAAATGTATAGATATTTGAAGGAATATTTCTGGGGGGACAAAATGAAGTGGGAAATTGTAGATTTTGTATCAAGATGTTTAGTCTGTCAACTGGTGAAGGAAAAAAGACAACATCCTAGAAGAGTAATTAAATCTTTAACTATTCCTACATTGATATGGGATGAAAACACTATGTATTTTGTTAATTGATTTCCCAAAAATCTGAGTAAGAAAGATGTAATATGGATAATTGTGGATCAACTTACGAAATCTGCACATTTCCTCGCTATGGGAGAGGATTTTACACGGGATCACCTTTTAATAATCTATATCAATGATGTAGTAATACTTCATTGAGAAGCAATTTCAATAGTGTTTGATCATGATCCTTAATTTACATCAAAATTCTAAAAAATTCTTCAGTTTTACCTAGATACTGAGCTTTGATTGAGTACTATTTATCACCTTCAAACTGATAGGAAATCAGAAAGGATGATCCAAACTTTAGGAGACATGTTGAGACCACGCTAACATGATTTTATAGGTATGTTGGATCAGTATTTACCTTTAGTGGAGTTTTTCTACAATAATAATTTCCATACAAGTATTCAAATGGAAACATAAGAAGCATTGTATGGAAAGAGATGGAATATAACAACATGTTGGGATGATGTTGGTGAAAGGAATATTATGGGTCCAGATATTGTAGAGGAAACAATAGTGATGGCAAAGACAATTCAAACCCATATTAAAGTATCTCAAATAAGACAAAATATCCATGTTGATAATCAAAGGAATGATTTGGAATTTCATGTGGGAGATCATTTTTTCTTAAAAGTGTCTCCATGGAAGGGTGTTATATGATTTGGTAAGAAAAGGAAACGGAGCCCTAGGTACATTTTCCCTAGGTACATTGTCCCATTTGAAATTACGAAGATAGTTGGAGCTATGGATTATCGTTTGGAAATGCTTCCAAGTTTTTCTAAAGTACATAATGTGTTCCATGTCTCGTTATTGGGAAAGTATATGCTAGACCCAACACATTTCCTCACTTTTGAAGGTATATAATTGGAACCTGACTTATCTTACTATGAAGAGACTATCCATATTCTAGACACTAATGAATAGGTGTTGAGGAATTGTATGACACAATAGTTAAAGTTACTTTGGAAAAATCATATAATTGAATAAGAATAATGGGAGCATGAGGAGATTATGATGAAGAAGTACCCAAATATTTTTCTGAGGTAACATTCTAGCAATTTTGGGGATGACATTTTTGTTGGGGGAGAATGTAAAACCCCGAGAATTTATAAATAAATTTAATATTGAATGCATGAAGCACAGAGTCTCTATAAAACACCACATTTTTATAACCTTGACAGTAAACTTAATTCATCCACCTCTTTTATCTGAATTTTGAAAAAAATGACATAAATGGTTGTGTTTAGTAAGATATTTGGAGTCTGATAAGACAAATATAATTTCTGATGAATAACAACATACCCTAATAAATAGTAATATGAATATTAATATGACTCTTATGAATATAAATTCATATTATTATTTTTATTACCTTAAGGTTATAAGATAATGAGATCTTGATTAATTTTTCCAGGTGATATAAAATGAAATATTGTTTTAAAATTGTTATTTTTTGAATAAAATATTATTTTATTTAAAAATTAAATTAATCATATTTAGAAAATTATTTTTAAAAAATGGACTTCATTTATGAATTCTACACAACAAAAAGGTGGGTTTGTTGAATTTTTTGGATTTTTCTGAAATAATCACGTTTTTGATAAATAGTAAAATACAGCAATTTACCATATATACATTATCAGTTAAATTCACTATTCGTAGAATCATGGATAATATAACAACACTTGGTTCATGATCATATGAACTTATTAATATTATGGGTCACATTAATCAACACTATTGGTTATCTTTAGTGAAATAATAATATAATGAATAAGATATTCAAAAATCCCCCCTCTATCCACTATAAACCCCCCCTCACTCCATATTCTCTTCAATTATCTCAAGACATTTTCCTTATCTAAATTATACTAAAATATCTTCCAAATATCCTCCCCCACTTCTAGAATCTCTAGTTCTCATAAAAAGGCCAAAATATCTCCACTAAAGTGGCTGTCAAGAATGATAATTTCAATAGGTAAATTTCACTTTTCATTTCTTTTATTTCGAGTTCATTTATTTTCATTTTCTTTCCTCACATACTTTCATATAAATGTTATTATAACTCCAGTGACTTACATGTACTATAATTTTTTTATTATAATGTAATAATTAATTATCACCTCCCCCTCCTCCTTTGTTTATTCTATAAATGAAAACACCATCCGAGTTGTGTTAATTTATCACATTCAAAAATGATTAGTTTTCAATTTCTATTACCATCCTCAATTATGGTTGTGAAACCATTTTTATGGTTGAAAAAAACTATAATAAATGTATTATAACTTATTTAAGATTCTCTAATATTTTTTTACACATGATATAAATTTATAAATCAAAATGAGTTAGTTGTGATCAAAAACCACCAATTAACCTAAACAATTACCATTAAAATTTTATATAATGGTTCATATACACTACCAATAAGAAAATTAATTTCATACCATTTAATATTAAGTATTTAAAAAAAATAAATTAAAATTTATATTCTAGAAAACCATTCTCATTTAAATCAGAACATATATATAAATAAACCATTCATGAATACCGAGGAAGAAAATGCTAACAAATAATAAAATGAACCTCTTAAACCCATCACAAAGGACATTAATATACATAATAAGGATATAATAAATAAAATAATGAAAGAACAGGTTCTATTAATATTAATTAATGAATTTAATTTTGTTATCCAGTACTCTAGATCAAGTTAAGAACACCATCGGACTTACAGTAAGGGTTTCCTCATCTAACTTCCATTTTTCTAAGTCATTCCTTATTCACTACTATTAGATGAGTATGGTTTATGTATACCACCCATTGATGTATAATATCATGAATATATTTATTTTCATGTTGTAAAATATATCACTTTGTGATTATTAATTTTTGGTCAAATGATTCGATTGATTAGAAAACAGTAAGGATTTTCTATCCAAACCTCCATTTCCATTTGGGTCACTCTTATTCTATACTTACCTCAATTAAAATATTATTTATTCATATTTAATAATCATATATTATTCTATATTGTTCTAAATATGTGTTCCAACCATAATCCTACTTTCATTTATGGGTAGTTATATGTTTTAAAAGGATCTTTCAAAAATTATTCCCAAAATTCATTCCGGATTCATGGTAATTTATAAAATTCATACCTCTTTTCAAGGAAACTCTATAATATGTTTTAATACACCATTATCTTTATAAAATTACACATTTTATTATGAAAATAATATCTTTCTTCACATAGGTTTTATACGAATACTTTCCCTAAATAACCTTTCTTTTCAAAGTAAAAGAGTATTTATCTCAAGAATTACTCGATTATTTTTATAAGAGTATATTCATCTACATCAACACTCTTGTTGATTATTATGTATTATTGGTATTAATAATTTATGATATCATATAACATATTTAATTTAATTTTTTATTATTATTTTGTCTTTGGATGTTCTATCTTATTACTATTCACCAATTTACTCTGAATGGTTAGTGTCTATGCTTAATGTTTGGGGATAGTTATTTATATTTCATATGTTTGTTTCAATATGGATATATATGTTCTTTATGTTTATCCCTATTCATATTAGGAATGAATTGTAATTATTAAGTGATGGTTGGGGCCCTATATAGGCCCTTGATTCATCGCTAGGCCTCGTGAGACAAACAACGGTCTTGGCACGAGGCCTTGACAAAATTGTTATTTATGGTCTTGGAACGAGGCCTTGATGGTATGTTTCTGATGTTCGACATCATAAATTACCCTATTATGAAACTATTAATTGAAATATAATTTGGTTATTCTACTATTAGAATACACATCATTATTCCTTATTATGGAATTATTTATTCATCTCATTTTCCTTCAATAACGTGTTCACATTTATTTTTAATGGCATGTGTTTTTTGTTATTGACCACACCAAATTTTTATTTTTATGATATATTATTATTTTTTAATTACCCGTACTAAGCATTTGAGCTCACATATTTCTTATGTTTTAGTTTCCTAGTAAATAAAGAGGTGTATTATGGATTACATGGAAGGATAACCTAGGATTTATGGATGTTGTCAAAGGAATTTCTATATTTTTTTCCTTTCAAGTTGTAATGTTGAACTTATGTATATATGTGTTCTTCCAAATATACTAAACTATTCATTCCTTTGGGATAAAAATTTATTGTGATCATGCCATTGTAAGGAATTAAGGAATTATCCCTAGGAAACTAGGGTAAGGTCTTTATATTTGGTATCAAATAATGTTTATTATAAAACATGGTAAATTGATTTAGAAAACATTGATTAATAAGAAAACCCATAAGAAAAACATTGTGGGTATACATACAAGAACGTCCTGTAAGTTTGGTAAGGATTATATTATGTGGATATTTCTTGAAAATATATCCATGTTTGGATACTACAAGTATATTTGGTTCTGGAACAAATGTACCTAGGAGAAATAACTCTGACAAAGAGTTTCAAGATTGACCCAGGGTAGCCTGGTACATGACAACGGACCTTACTGTGCACCTGACTTGACAATCCTTGGGGATATTCTTAGGATAATTCACATTTTCTTTACAAACCATTCTGAAGGAATTAAATATATTTTTTATCAATGAAACAATGTTTATGATTATGAGATTAGAAATGTATATGATTTAAATCTATGTAAATTAATTTTCTCTTTTGAGACTATACATTTTTATTCATAACCTAATCTTGTGTATGTAATTATTTAGAAATATTACCAAGTTTAATTTATAGAAACCGCATGATTGTGCGTGTTATATGTAGGTATTTCCCTCCAATGCAAGATAATGATGTTGGATCTGGTTTTGTGACTAGTGCTGAGAAACATATAACTATAACAAGATAGTTGACTTAGGTTTTGAACAATAACCTTACCCATATAGAGCATCTAGAACCGTTGTGTGGAGGAGATATATTAGAACACTCTATGTGACAACAGCCTCCATCATTCAATAGGACTACAAACCCGTTTGTAGAAGATTAATGGATAGGTTCATTAGAGAAGATATTTCTCGCTTTGGGATATGATTAACGAGGGAATGCTGTCATTGTTGTTTATTATCTATCAAGATATTTGGATCGGTGGTGTTATTTAATTAAAAACACAAAGGAGAATGGATAAATAGAATAAATTGAATGGAGGAATTTTAGGGAAATATTCAGGGAAAAATACTTCCCTCTTGAACAGTGAGAAAATATGGGAAGTCAGTTTCTGAATCTAAGGAAAAAAGAGGATGAGAATGTTTAAAAGTACAAAAGATAACTTCACTAGGTTAGTAAGACATGCCTCAGACTACATACATAATCCAAGGATCAATATTGATCGATTATTTGATGATTTAAAACCATTATTCTGAAGGGATCTAGTCTCCTAATGTTTCTCATCATATGAATATATAATCTCATCTACTATCAAGATGGAAAATAAATTCTCTATGTTTTATGATTTTATGGGAAAGAAAGAGAATAACTGGTCTGTTGAAAAATCTAGAAAATAAAATAAGGAAATAGGGAAGATGGGATGAGTTTACCTTCCACACTATGATAATTGTGGGAAGAGACTCTCTGGTACTTGCTTAAAGGTTATGGGTATTTGTTACAAGTGTAGAGAAAAAGGTGACCTATCCCGGGATTGTAAGGGAAAGAAACCATATAAAACTGTTCAATACTAAAATTTCAAGGATATGGGACATTATGAAAATGATTGTATAAGGAGTATATGAAACTTTCTCCAAATAAGGCCAAGGGAGCAAGGCTAAGCATATGTGATCATGATAACAAATATTGAAGTACCTAACGAGGTGGTGGTAGGTACTTTAATTGTTTCTTAAAACCTAGACAATGCTTTATTGTATTTTGTATCATTACACTCTTTCATATCATCCATGTTTTCCAAGAAAACTGGATATTTATAATTTGATTAAATACCGTATTTTTCAATCAAGACTCCTAAGGTAAGTACCATAGAAACAAATATGTGTTAGGAAGTCTGTATTGTGGAAAATAAAGGTGATTAATCATCCAATTTTATCATCATGCCAATTATTGAATTTGATATAATTGGTGGTATGTATTGGATTTAAAATTTTTATGTGAAAAAATATTGCAAGAAGAAGGAAATTGCAATTTTTAGGATTATATGGAATCCTTTATCCTTTGGGAAGAAACATCACCATCCTATTCTCATCTAGATCCACCATCAGTGGCTCTACAGAATTCAATTATTGGGGTGTATGAGAACAAAATATCTATGAGTGTGGAATGAAATGTTCAAACTATGTATGTACATATTGTATAAGAATATTCTGATGTTTTTCAGAGGATTTACCTAGAAATCCTCTAGAGCTCGAAGTTGAGTTCTCAATTGATTTAGTTCATGGTTCAAGACCTATATCAATGACTCCTAATCTGATGGACACTATGGAATTATTATAAATGAAGAAACAATAGAGGGAATTGGTGATAAAACATTTATTCATAGTAGTGTTTCTCAATGGGGAGCCCCTTTTCTTTTTTTTGAAAAGAAAGATGGGTCTATGGGGTTTTTCATTGACTACAATGAGATAAATGTTATAAAAATAAAGAACAAGTATCCCCTACCCCACATTGATTATTTACTTGATCAACTTCGTGGAGCTATATATTTTTAGAAGATTGATCTTTGATCTGTATATCATCATTTGTGTGTGAGGAAGGAATATATTCCATATAAAACATTTCAATCAAGGTATAAAAATTAGGAGTTTAAAATAATACCTTTTGGACTGACTAATGCAGCCTCTTTCTTTGAGGATCTAATGAATACGATTTTCATGGAATATCATGATGAATTTTTTGTGGTATTTTTTAATGATATCTTGGTATACTAAAAAATATATAAATATCATGAAAATAACATCTACATTATTCTAAAGTCTTTGAGAAGAAATAAATTATATAGGATGTTTAGGAAGTGTGAATTTTGTCTTTAATTAGTTTATTTTGTTGTCCAATTTGTCTCTAAGGATGGAATATCCATTTATCCTATGTATAAAATGGTTTTTTAGGACTGGTCTACACCAACGAACATAACCTTGGTACATAGGTTTATTGGTCTAGTAAGTAATTATTGTAATTTTGTTGAAAAAAAATTCCTATTTATTCAACCCATTAACCAAGATCACACAGAAAGGGGTTATGTTTTTATGGACAAAAGAATGTGAGGAATGTTTCTAAGAATTAATGTAGAGATTATTAAATGATCTAATACTTACTATACCATTGTAGAAATATGGGTTTGTGATATATATTGATGCATAAAAGAAAGGACTTTTTTGTCTCCTTATGAAGAATGATAGAGTTATTACCTATGCATCAAGGAAGTTACAAATTATTTAACCAAACTATCCTACTCATGATCTTGAGTTAGGTGATGTGATATTTTCTCTAAAAATATATATATAGTATCTCTATGCTGAAAGGTGTGAGACACATACAGATCACAAGAGTTTAAAAAATATATTCTCACAGAAAGAACTGAACATGAGGAAAAGGTAATGGCTTGAAATACTCAAGGATTATGATTGTACAATAAAATACCACCCAATAAAGTCAAATAAGGTGGTAGATAAATTAAGCAAGAAGCATCATGGATCCCTAAACAAAATGAGGATTAAAAGGAATAATTTGTTTATGGATATTGTAAAGATGGATCTGGAATTATCAATGAAGGTGAAACATCATTACTTTTAAATTTGGTTTCCCACCCATCTTTATTAAAAAGGTTTAAAATCTCTTATCCAAATGATGAGAACCTTAATGAGAAAATTAATGTTTTGAAATATGGGAAGCTGGCTGAATTTTTCTAGGAATATGGAATTCTAAAATTTGGGAAGAGGCTATGTGTTCCCTATATACCTAAAATAAAAAGGTAGTTATTTGATGATTCACATAGCTCTAATTTCATTATATGCCCAGGTAGCTCTAAAATTATAGAGATTTTAAGGAACATTTATGTTGGGACAACATGAAGTAGGAAATTGCAGATTATGTATCAATATGATTAGTCTTTCATTAGGTGAAGGCTAAAAGAAAAAATCTTAGAGGATTAATGCAACCTCTATTTACTCTTACATGGAAATGGGATGACATCACCATAGATTTTTTTCAATATATTGCCCAAAACTCTAAGAAATAATGATGCAATAAGGGTATTTGTGGGTCAACTTATGAAATCTGAACATATCCTCACTATAAGGGAGAATTTTCCACTAGAGTTCCATGAAAAATCTATATTAATAATGTTTTAAGACTTCATGGAGCTCTTATTTCAATATTTTATGATTTAAATCCTTGATTGTCATTGAAATTCTGGAAAAGTCATCAAAAATCCTAGGATATTGAGCTCCGATTGAGTACTGCTTATCACCCTGAATCTGAAAGACAATCAGAAAGGAAGATCCCAACATTAGAAGGCATTTTGAGATCATGATCACTTGATTTTCATGGGATGTTGGATCATTATTTACCTTTGGTTTAGTTATCCTATAATAATAGTAACCATTCATGAATTCAAATGGAACCATATGAATCATTGTATGGAAAGAGTTTTCATACACCAACATTTTAGGATGAAGTGGGTGAAAGGAAGCTTGTGGGTCCTGATCTTATTGAGGAAACAACAATGAAGGTAAATACTATTCAAACTCACGCAAAATAATCTCAATAAAGACAAAATAGCTATTCTGTTAATCTAATTAAGGATTGAGAATTTCAAGTTGGAGATCATGTTTTCATAAAAGATTATGTAAGGAAGGGTCTGATAAGATTTGGGAAGAAAGGGAAACTGAGCCCTAGGTACATTTTCCTTTTTATAATTCTCAAGAGAGTTGGAGCCATGGATTATCATTTGTAAATTCCACCTATCTTGTCTACTGTACACAATCTGTTCTATGTCTCATTATTGAGAAAGTACATGCTAAACCCAACACAAGTCCTTGCTTCTGAAGGTATTAAATTAGAACCTAAATTATCTTTCTATGAACGGGCTATCTAGATTCTAGACACTAAGGAATAGGTGTTGAGGAATCATATGACAGGACTAGAAAATTTACTTTGGGGAAATCATATAATTTAAGAAGCAACATGGGAGTCTAAGGATCATATGATGAAGAACTACCCAAATATTTTTATGAGGTAACATTCTGGTAATTTTTAGGATGAAATTTCTATATGGGGGAGAATGTACATCCCCCAGGATTTATAAATAAATTTAATAGTGATGGAATAAAACATTAAGTCTCAACCAAACACAACCATTTTATGACCTAGTGTGTAAACATAATTGTTCCACCTCTGTGATTTGAATTTCGAAAAACTGACATACACGGTTGCATTCAGTAAGATATTTAGAGTCTGATAATACAAACATAGATTTTTGGTGAATATTCACATTCCCTTATGAATAGTAATATGAGTAGTAATATTAACCTTAAGAATAGTAAATATTATTGTTATTTTATTGTCTAGAGTTTAAAATATAATGTGATCTTGGTTAATTTTTCAAGGTGATATAAAATGAATTATAGTTTTAAAATTATAATTTTCCGAATAAATTTTGAATTTATTTAAAAAATGAATAATCATATATAGAAAATTATTTTCCAAAAACGGACTTCATTTTTGAATTCTACATGGAAGAAAATGGTTTGGGTTAATTTTTGGGATTTTTCTGAAATACATGAATTTTTATGAATAGTAAAATAGGGTAATTTATTGTATATATACATTATTAGTAAAATTCACTATTACTAGAATCATGGGTGATTTAAGAACAATTGGATCAAACTAATATGAACATATTACTCTTATGGGTCACATAAATACACAATATTGGTTGTTTGGAGGGAAATAATAAAATAATGAATAAGATATTCTAAAATCACCCCTCTCCTCCACTATAACCCCCCCCCCCCCCCCCCCCCGCTGACTCCCTCTTCAATAAACACCTCTAAACCTTGTGACTTGTATAAATTATACTAAAATGTACTCCCAAGATCCTCCCCCATGTCTATCAGCCCTTGTTATCATAAAAAGGCAAAAACATCTCCCCAATTGAGGCCCTCAAGGAAGATAACTTAATAGGTAAATTCCTCTTTTCATTTCTTCTATTTCATGTTTATTTCATTTATTTTTCTTTATCAACTCATTTAATATAAATGTTGTAATACATTCAGTGCCTTATATTTACTGTAATATTGTTATGATAATGGAATAATTCATCATCGTCTATCTTTTTTACTTCTTTTATACTAGAAATTAAAACACCATCTAAGATGTGTTAATTTATCACATTCACGGATAACAGGTTTTCAATTTCTATTACCTTGTTAAATTATGTTAATTAAACCATTTTTATGGTTTAATTAGACTATAATATATTTATTATAACTTATTTAATGTTATTTAATCTATTTTTACACATGATATTAATTTATAAATCAAAATGAGTTCGTTGTGATAAAAAAACCGCCAATTAAATCAAAAAATACCATTAAAAGTTTATATAATGATTAATCTTCACTGCCAATTACCAACTGAATTTTATAAACATGTAATATTCTGGATGTTAAAAAATAAAATAGAACTTCTATTCTGGACAAAAATTCTCATCTTACATACTTGCATATATATAAGTAAACCGGTCATGAATACCAAGGAAGAAAACTCTCCCAAAAAAAATTGAACCTCTTAATCTCATTTAGATGGTCTTGAATGAACATAATAAGACTATAATAAATCAATTTCATAAATAATTGGTTCTGGAAATATTAATTAATTAATTTAATTTGGTTATATAGGACACTAAATCAACTTAAGAACACCATCAAACTTAAGGTAAGGGTTTCCTCATCTCACTTCCATTTTTGTGAGATATTCCTTATTCAAAACTATTAGTTGAGAATGTTGTATGTATACTGCCCATTGATTTAAAATATAATGAATATATTTATTTTAATGGTATTTAATGTATCATTTTATGATTACTAATTTTGAGGCATATGATTTGATTGATTACCAATTTGTAAGGATTTTCTACCTGAACCTCCATTTTCATTCAGGTTACTCTTATTCTCTACATAACTCAATTAATTTCTTATTTATTAATATTTACGAATAATATTTTATGTGATAATGTTCTATATATGTGTACTAACCAGAACCCTACTTTATTTTTTGTGGATTTTTATGTTTTAAAAGGTTCGTTCAAAAATTCATCCTATAATAAAAACTCGATTTAAGAGAATTTCTCAAAATCATACCTATTTTTAAGGGTACTCAATAATATTTTTTTAGAAACCATTATATTTTTAAAATCACTATTTTATTATGAAAATAATATCTTACTTCACTTCTAGTTTTATATAATGTTTGTTCCAAAATAACTCTTCTTTTCAATGTAAAAGAGTATTTATATGAGGACTTACTCGATGATTTTGTAGGAGTATCTTCGTCTATTTCAACACTCTTTTTGATTATTATTTATTATTAGGATTAATATTTTATGATACCATATACCATATTTCATTGAATGTTTTATTATTAGTATGACTGTGGATGTGATATCTTAAAAACATTCACCAATTTACTCAGAAAGATTAGTGTTTTTGCTTAATGTTCGGGGAAAGTAATTTACATTTCATATATTAGTTTAAATATGAATATAATTGTTGTTTATGTTCATCTATGTTCATATGAAGAATTAATTGGACTCAGTAAGTGAAATGTCGCCCCCGCTATATCCCCTCGATGTATCAGTAGATCTTATGAGACAAGCTATAGTTTTTGAATGAGGCCTTGACTGTAACACCCCAAGGATTTATAAATAAATTTAATATTGAATGCCTGAAACACTGAGTCTTTACAAAACAACACTTTTCTATAATTGTGCCAATAAACATAATTTTTCCTCTTCTATTATTTGAATTTCAAAAAAACTGACATACATGGTTGCGTTCAGTAAGATATTTAGAGTCTGGTAGAATAAACAAAATTGTTAGTGAATAGTAACATACCCTTAAGAATAGTAACCTACACTTATGAATAGTAATATTCACATATGAATAGTAATGTAAAGCTTATTAATAGAAATATACCTTTAAAAAAAGTAAACTACAGATATGAATATTAATATACTCTTATGAATAGTAATTTTACCATTATGAATAGTAGTATAACCCTTATGAATAGTAACCTCACTCATGATTGTATAAATAAAATTTAGGAACCATATAAATGAAGTAGAATATTTTATAAATTATTAATTAAGTATTCTTATTTTTGTAAATGTTAAATATGTTAATTACAGTAATAAAATTAATAATTAATTCATTTTCATAAAATAGGTTTCTAAATAAAAATATTTTTTTCTTATGATTTTATAATAATTTAATAATACATTAGTTAATTTTTTAGGGTATTATAAAAATAGTTTGGATTTTCAAACTGTATTTTTTGATTAAAAAATGATTTTAAATAAAAATAAAATTTCTCATATTTAGAATGTTATTTTGATAAAATAGTATCTTTTGGATTCTACCTATCCAAAAATTGCTACAGTGAATTTTTGGGATTTTCCTGAAATACTCAAATTTTTTATGAATAGTAAAATAATGTAATTTATCATATATATACATTATTAGTTAAATTAACTATTCCTAGCATCATGGATGAGGTAAGAACACTCGGTTCGAACCCACATTCACTTATTACTATTATGGGTCACATTAATTAACACTATTGGTTGTCTTGAGGGAAATAACTAAATAACGACTAATATATTCAAAAATCACCCCTCTCCTCCACTATAAACTCAATCCCTCTTCCCATATTTCCTCTCAAGCCTTGTTCCACATCTGAATTCTACCTAAATCTCCTCCCAATCTCTTAACTCACGTCCATCAGCCTAAGGTCTCATAAAAATACCAAAACCCTTACCCTAAAGAGGCTCTCAAGGAAGATAACTTCAAGAGGTAAATTCCTCTTCTCATTTATTTTATTTCGAGTTACTTTATTTTCTTTTTATTTACTCAACTCTCCTCATCCAGATGATATGATAACTCCACTACCTTAAATTTAATTGAATTTTTCTACGATAATGAAATAATTCATCATCATCTCTATTTTCTTCTACTTTAATTCTAGAAATGGAAACACCATTCGAGAGGTGTTAATTTATCACATTCATGGACGACAGGTTTTCAATTTCTATTAACATCTTATATTCGGGTCATGAAACCATTTTTATAGTTGAACCAGATTATTTTTTAGATAATATATCCTATTTTATTTCAATATTTTTTTGGTTAAAATGGTATAAATTTATGATGAAAATCAGTTCTTTGAGATCAAAAATCACCAAATAATCCAAACAATTATCATTTTAGTTTTAAATAATGATTAATATTCGCTTGAAATAACAAAATGAATTTTATAACTATGTAATATTCTGGATGTTCACTAATCACATATAAATTCAATTCTATACAACAATTCTCATTCTACATGTTTATCTGTATATGAATATAAGTAAACAAATCATGAAAACCAAGGAAGAAAATGATCCCAAACAATGCAATTAACTACCTTAACCCATCAAAATTCCATGAATGAACCTAATAAGGTTATAGTAAATATTTTACATGTATATGATGTTCTATAAAGATTAATTTATAAACCTAAATTTTATTATTCAGGACATTAAGATCAAGTGAGGAAAACCTTCGGATTTAAGGTAAGGATTTCCTCATCCCACTTCCATTTTTGTGATATATTCCAAATTCACTACTATTACATGTGTATGGTTTATGTGTAATACCCATTGATGTATCATATAATGAATCAATTTATTTTCATGGTATTCAATGTATCATTTTAAGATTGTTAATTTCTGGGAATACGAATCAATTGATTATAAAGTGGTAAGGGATTTCTACCCAAATCCCCATTTTCATTCAGGTTACTCTTATTCTCTACTTACCTCAATGAAATTATTATTTATTCTTATTTACTCCACATAAATTCTTTTTAAATATTTTATATTTTTTTACCAACCATAATCCTTCATTATTTTATGGGTATTTACATTTTTTAAAAGGATCATTCAAAATTTCTTACCGATAGACAAACCCGATTCTAGGGAACTTCTTGAATTCTTACCTATTTTAAATTGCACACCAGAATCAGTTTTAAGCCAAAATTATTTTTATAAAACCACTCATTTTATCATTAAAAATTATCTTGGTTGATTTCTGTTTTTAAGAAAACAATATTTCCTTTCCACATCAAAATTCTCCTTAATACTGTCCTTAAAATGATCTAAAATGCTTTATTTATAAAGATTCTTAAAAAATATTTTTATATGTTTTCACTTTAGTGCGAGATCATTTATGCCTAAAACATAATTTAAATGTCTTGGCATTTTATTTTATAGGATATACATGTTTACATTCTGATTTCATGTTAAATACAAATTATTTTCCAAAAGAACTCTTCTTTCAAAAGTAGAAAGGATTTGTTTAACCTCATATTAAGTTTTATGAAATATATGCCTTGTTCACCAATCATTCCCCACATGTGGTGTATGTACCCCCCTTGAGTATATCATATCAGAATTCCCCTTTTTCTCATGATATTCCAAGGTATTATGATTTCAGTGTTTCAAAGTAGTAGGAGACACTTTGGAATGTTTAAGGATTATTTCCTATACAATTTTTCAATGGTCTCATTTAAAAGTATCTTCCTAAATGTTAACACCCCTTGTTTAATATTGTACTTCATTTAGGTTTATCTCGTATGATTTCATCTACCATATGTTTTTTATGGGTTTCTAATAAGTTTTATTATGGATCTTCTATCCTGATACCCTTCACCATATTACTATGAATGGTTAGTGTTTATGTTAAATGATTAGGGAAAGTTATTTACATTTCATATATTAGTTTCAATTTAATTTTATATGTTTATTATGTTCATCCCCTTCAAATGATGAATTCATTGGTCATGGTAAGTGACTGATGGTGTAAGAAAACAGATCTTATTTCTAGGTATGGGTTTAATTTTCTAGTGTCTTTGAGAAAAATATGAGTTTTTGGAAATTTCATGAGCACATGCCGTGTGCATATAAGTACACGCCGTGTCCCCGGTTTTCACAGGTGACCATGTACTGGATGTGTAACGGCTGAGTATATGGTCATGTGGGGTGACCTGGAGACTTCCAAAAGTGGGTCCCGGTAAAAGAAAGTATACTCCATGTACATTTAAAAGACACGCCATGTAAGTTTCTTTTAAATTGTTATATAAGACCGGGGTCACATCTAATCGACAAAAACCTCTTCTTCTGCGGTCATCTCATCCAGGAGTTTTCATAGTTGGTGATTCTTCTCTAAACCCTTGACTCTCAATATGTTCTCTGAATTGACTGTCATCGATCGCGTTGGGATCTCCATGGTATGTTATTCCTTCTTATAGAGCCTCGTTTCCTGATTTCTCCTCTTTCGTGAGATATCCTCAGTTGAATGTTTTTAGTGATTTTATAGATCTACAACATTATAGGGTGATTCAAGTCATGAGGTTCATGTATATCATTCGTATAACGCCGAGGTAGTTGGTTTGTGCCTTTCCGTAATTAGTCCATGAATATTATGTGCAAAAGTGCTCAATACCCTAGATAAGGGTATTGAATATTGAGGAATTTTAACTCTTTTAATGTATGTTATTACATGTGTGCTTGAGTAGATGATTTATGATTGTAAATAGAGATATTTAATTTGTTATGGATTCATTTTCCCATGTTTTCTTGATATTGACCATTTGGTCTAGCTTCGCCTGTTAGGCTGCCTAGTTTTCCATGCCTAGTATTGTTAGGATGGAGTGATTTTATCTAACAAGTTGTGATATGTTGTAGACTGTTTAGGCTAATAGTTCTTGAGGTTTACTTTGTCTTCCATATATCATTGTGCATGATTGACTTAGACAGGGTTGTGGGAACCTTGGGTAGTAGACCATAGATAGAATGGATGTTGAGGGCTTCTCCAGAGTGTTTGTTTACTTTTACATTGTGACACCATAGGGGGTGGACTTTGTGCTCTTTATGAGTGTCTTTGGTTTCCTAGTTATGAGACTATATGGGGAATTGAATGTTGAGTGCTTCTCCAGAGTTTCTATAGTTACCAATAGGAGACCACAGAGGGAATTAACGGTGATTGTTTCCTCAGAGAGTCTTTGTTACAGCTGAACCAGAGGGGATAGATTGTGAGTACCTTCCATAGGATTTCTTGTGTTTCTTGGTTAAACTATAGTGGTTAATCTATGAGTACTTTCCAAAGGGTTACCTATTTTTTATTAGTTTCTTACTTGATACATGAAAATCAATGCATTTGAAACTGTTGGATTGTTTACATCTGAGTACTTTCTTGTTTACTGCTTCATTTTTCTTATTGTCTACCATATATATATTCACTTACTGTTAGGCACATATCTTTGGGTTGTTAACTACTGGGATTCATCTCACACACTATTTGGTTCATGCTTTTGAGCCCTAACATATTATATTGTTGCAGGTATAGATAAGTGCTAGTTCCCTTCTACGTTAAGAACTTGATAATTGTGGAGCTGGAGAGAATGGGACCAAGATGAGGCTTGCGATGCTGCTAGAGTTTATTTGTTTTTTTACTTTGTTTTAGTACTATATTCCAGAATTGTGACTTGTTTGGCTATATTACTAGACATATGTATCATGCATCCTTTATATATGTTCTCCAGTTGTTTATTACTTTCAGTCTTCTATTTTTTACTTATTGCATATTATTACTATTTTCACTATTGTTATATAATTATTTCTAATGTGTTAGTCTGCCAACGAGGGAATATTTTCCCCACTATCACACCCAATGATCTCACTGCTAGTTGGTAGCCTCTGGCATTTGTGGAAATGCACTTGAGGCCATGTGACTAACTGGGTACGGGGCACCTCTAGGTGGCACCTGGAACCAGGATACAACAAAGTGGTATCAGGGGAATTCTTTTCTTCTCGACTTACTATTTGGAGCCTATATCTAGGGATAGAAATAAATAGGTAACTAGTAATAAGTTGTGCTCGGGAGTATCTAACCCGTGTATAGGGGAAAACTAATTTACCACGATTATTTAAATTTTTCTGGTTTTTCAATTTTACAGTTGATTTGATTTCACCGTTGGGTGATTCACATGTTTTTTGTTGTTATCATTGATATTATTGAGGTTGTATTTCTATTGTAACCCAATGAGATTATGGTTTGGTATCTCATGCATCATATATCCACTTACTAAAAATATCATTCCATGCATTCTTTTCATACCATTTAGGTTTCATTATTGATCGCATGTTGTTGTGATATATGTTGTTCTAGATATGAATGTTGTTGTGATAAATTAATTGATAGAATATTTGCGGTTTGCTAGGATATTTATTTTGTAAGGTTTTTTTTAATAACACCAAAATTTGGTTCTTCATGTGTTATGGGCCCTCATGGATGGTAATTTGATGGATCATTACCTTTTTATTCCTTGTATATAACATGTATAATATGAAAATATCTGATTCGCAGAATGTATGGGCCCTCACAGATCAGAATTTGGAACTTTAATGTTCGTTTTTGTGTTTTTCTGTGTTCCGGAGTAGTTTCTAAGGATTACTGTCCACAAAAAACCCATAATACATGGTGGGTAATGATAAATACATGCCATGTGTCCTTATATATGGGAAGGAACTGTTTTTCATAAGTACATGTTGTGTACTTATGTACACACCGTGGAATCTCTAACCGTGTCACTGGTTGTGTGGGAAAAAACACGAGTTTGGGAAATCTTTGGTGGTACAAGAGGTGTATCGAATATACACACCATGTTTTAGAGACTATGTATCCATCTATGTGACTAATGAAATAGGTGGACGAAAATTAGAAAGTACACATCGTTTCCATTTGGAACAAGCTATGTAGAGTCAGCCGTGTGACTAACAACACAGGTCGGTGAAGTTATTCTAGTATACGTCATGTCTAGAACCAACAATCCATAGAGCCTTATCCTAGGAGAACTCTGTGGGTTAGTGGTATAGAATAACTCGAGTAGCGGGAATCAAATCAAGTACACATCGTGTATTGGTAGAATACTCCGTGTGTATTGGGTGTTGCACGACCAGTTTTGCCAGAAGTACACACCCATGTGAAGGTATAAAAGAACATTCCATGTAAGGGTTATACATGTTGTGTATCCATCTTTTAAAAAACATGAATGATTTCCTTCTCATGATTCCTTCTTGCTCTTCTATGTTCCATTCCTTGAAAATATTGAACTAAGGCATGCTCTTGACATTACAGAGCCTTGCCACCAAGAAATCCTCCAGTCGTACTCCAGTTACTGGGCAGTGAAAAGACACAGAACATGTCTGATCAGGGAATACCAGCAGATCCTTCTATAGCAGCAGTCTTGTCATCAGCCATCATTCCAGACATAGGTGTTGACCCACAGTTTTGAGAGGGCTTTTCAGGTTCATGCAGACCTTCCGAGGAGTACCGCATCATGCCCCATCTATAGAAGAATGGATTTGGGTTTTCCAGTAGCAACATCCTCCCACCTTCATAGGGGATGGAGGACCTCAGGGTATAGGTTCATGGTTAGAATTTATGATTTCTATCTTCGACCATCTGGAAACACTTCCATATTGGAGGGATATTCTCACTACGTACATGCTACAGGATTACACCTAGAGATGGCGGGATGTGATCGCACAGGCGGGACACCAATAGGTTATGGATTGGGATGAGTTCTAGTATTCCTTCTATGATTAATTATTCCTGAATTTTTTAATATATGATTGATCCCAAGAGTTTATTGGTCTGGAGTTTGGTACGCATTCAGTTATGGACTATTCGTCTCACTTCACAGATCTACAACTCTTCACACCCATATTAAGAGGTGTTGATTTATTCCTGGTGAATAAGTTTGACGATGGTCTCATGCACGATATCTGATCTCAGATGAACATATTTAGGTTGAATTACATCACTTATATAGTCAACCAGGTGCTAATTATGGAGTGTAATATGAGGGATTCTGGATTTGTGATCCAGGGCATCTCGACATTCGGAGTTGGAATCCCTCATACTGACAGCAGGAAGCACCGCAGGGAGTCTACACGTGGAGATCCAAGGAGACGAGAGACATCTTCTGGTAGCTAGGTGGTGTGCTACCAGTGCGGGAACAATGGGCATATGAGGCCACATTTCCTGAGAGACCTAGTGGAGGGCCAATCTTGTGTCATGATGGGGCATCTTTAGAGCTTCTATCAATTTTTCTCACCAGAAGATGGTGATAGGGGTTCTTCTATGACTCCTCGTTCAGGAGAAGCACCAACAGTTTCTTATATATCAGGGAACTAGAGTTCTTTAGGCCATTCAGGCTAAGGTGGAGGTCACAGATATGGTAGCTAGTCGACATGATTTCAGCGACAACAGGGTGGATCATCTCAGGGTGGCCATGCAAGGTCACAAGGCTGCTGTACAAGCCATAATTTTTCATTGGATCAGACCCAGTAGGAGTAGGATCCCAGAACCTCTATAGTTTGAGGTACGATCCTAGTTGCCTCAGTTTTATCTTCTTTTCTTTTCGATATAGGGGCTCCCCATAGTTTTATATCTTTTTCTGTTGTGGAGAGCTTTGGGACCTGTATCTTTTCTTCAACTGGTGTCTTGACACTGGAAACTATGTTGGGGAAAAGAATGGCTATTGTACGATAGTCCAAGGAGTTTCCTCTTGAGGTTGGTGGGTGTCACTTTTTATGGGACCTCTATTTTCTAGAGATTACATGCTATGATGATATACTTGGAATGTACTGGTCAGTTTCTTTCTAGGTTGTGCTTGATTGCACTCAGCATTGGGTGAGTTTCACAACACCATAGGGAGGATCATTTCCTCATAAGGGTGAATGGGATGTCTAGGCGAGCAGAGTGGGACGCAAGCATCAGGGGTTGGGAGGAGTTACAGTCCATATTTCTAGTTTGTATTTGGATGACCAAGGGACTTCACAAATAGACTTTCTTCTAGTGGTGAATCGTTTCAGGGATATCTTTCCAGAATATTTTTCATGTTTTCATCCAGAGTAAGAGGTATATTTATCTCTTTATCTCATTCCAGGAGCGGCATTGGTGTCCATTCCTCCATATAGGATGGCTACACTAGAGTTACGGGAGCTCAAGATGTAATTGGAGGAGTTGAAGGATAAGAGTTTCATCTGAACCAGTACTTTTCTTTGGGGTTCGCCTATCCTGTTTGCAATGAAGGTGGATGGAACCCTTATTCTTTGTGTGTATTATTGGAAGTTGAACCAGTTGATGATCAAGAACCGATAGCCCTTTTCGAGGATTGATGATCTATTCAATCATCTTCGAGGAGCCCGAGTGTTCTCGAAAATTGAATTGAGATCCAATTATCATCATTTTCACATTAGACCATCAGATATACCTCTTATAGCCTTTTGGAGCATGTATGGTCTATAAGAGTACTTGGTTATACCATTCGGTCTCATGAACGCGCCTGTTTTTTTCATGGCACAGATGAACTGAGTGTTCAGTCCATACTTTAATTCCTTCATGGTGGTATTCATCGAAGTTATCTTGGTTTACTCTCACACTCGACATTACCATGAAAAAGATCTTGAGATTTTTTTTGTACACTGAGAGAGAATCAGTTTTATGCTAATTTCTCAAAATTCCACGTTTGGATGGACCATATTCACTTCATGGGTCATGTTATCTCAGAGAAAAGAGTATCAGTGGACCTAGAAAAAGTGATGGAAGATGAATCCTAGGAGCATTCGAAGAATGTATTTGATGTGTGGAGTTTTCTTGGGATGGATGGTTACTATAGATGTTTCGTAGAGTACTTTTCACACTAAGTAGCACCACTAACGGGCCTGACTAAGAAGGGTGAAAAGTACATGTGGTCAGATTCTTGAGAGTCATCCTTTCGGGAACTGAAAGGGAGGTTGGATTAAGCACCGATACTAGTTTTTTCAGAGCCGATCAAGAGCTATATTTTTTACTTTGATGCTTCAGGTATTGGGCTGGGAGTTGTGCTTATGCAGGGGGAAGGAGTCGTTGCATATGGGTCTCAGCAGTTGAGGCCACATGATAGGAATTACCCTACACACGATCTCGAGTTGGTTGCAGTTGTTCATGATTTACGTTGTTGGAGACATTATCTTCTGGGAGAGCATTTTGTGGTTTTCACTAACCACGATAGTCTCAATTAAATATTCACTTAGCGTGGACTGAACTTTAGATTGTGAAGGTGGGTTGAGAAACTTATTCCTTTGACTTTAATCTTTCATATACTCTTTGGAACGGCACTGCAGTGGCTGATGCGCTGAGCAGGAGAACATAGATACAAGGAGTTCAGGAGGCCAATAGTGACTGGAAACTTATGGTTCTTTTCTCTAAGATGCATTTGTATATGCACGATAGATAGAGGAGATGTTTCTTTATTCTGTGGTTGTTACCTATACTTTACTTGAACTAGTGTGAATGAGGAAACTATTAGATTCAAAATTCCTAGTCCTATAGAAGACTGTGTCAGGAGAAGACTCTATTCTAGGATAGATCATTGGAGAGGATGAGATATTTCATTTCTAATGGAAAGTATGTGTGTCAGCAAACATACACGATGAGCTGATGTAGTACTTTCATTCCTCAGTTTTGGAATTTCATCATAGTGTCACCAAGATGTATCGAGATCTACACCGTCAGTATTGGTGGCTAGGTATGGAGAGAGATGTTGCTAGTTTTGTGATGAGGTTTTACACCTATCAGTAGGTGAAGGAAGAGCATCAGTGACCAGAATAGCTTTTGTATCAGTTACCCATTTTCAAGTGGAAGTGGAATGATGTCGTGATGGATTTTGTGACAGGGTTGTCGAGGTCTCCCTGAGGTAATGATGCAGTATGGGTTGTCATTGACAGACTCAAGAAGGTTTCTCACTTCTTTTCGATCCAGGAGAACTTCAGTGTTGATGAGCTAGGTAGGTTGTACATCTGTGATATTTTACGTTTACATGGGTTTCCACACTCCATTTTATCAGACAGGGATGCACGTTTTACTTCTCAGGTATAGTAGGGCCTACAGAAGGCTTTGTGTACACAAGTACTTATGAGTACAACTTACCATCCCCAGACAGATGGCTAGTCCGAGCGTATGATTCAGGCACAGTAAGACATGATTCGAGCATGTATCCTTGATTTTGGAGGTTCTTGGGAGAAGCATATACCTCTTGCAGAGTTTCCTTAAAATAATAGTTCTCAAGAAACTATTCATATGGAACCTTTTGAGGCTTTGTACGGTAGGCCATGTCGATCACCCTTATGTTGGATGAAGGTAGGAGAGACAGCTATGCTGGGACCTCATATTGTCCACAAGACCATAGAGTTCATAGAGTTGATTCAAAATCGGATGGTTACTACACAGTCAGAACATAAGTCTTATGTTGATCGATAGAGACGACCTCTGGAGTTCAAGGTTGGAGATCAGGTTTTCCTGCGTGTCACACCGAGGTTGGGACACAGCTGGATTTGGAGACAGGGAAAGCTTTTACAGAGGAATGTCAGGCCATTTGAGGTTTTGTAAAAGGTTAGTCTGGTTGCCTATTGGTTTCAGTTACCTTTTAGGTATCGGGATATGCATGAAATCTTCCACGTTTCTCCGCTTTTGCATTACTTCTTAGAACCGTCTCACGTTTTTCAACCCGAAGAGGTTGAGTGGGAGGTGGATTCATTGTTCAAGGAGAATTCTATACGGATTGTTTATCACAGTGTGATGGATATCTGTGGCTGGTCTATTCCTCTGGTACGAGTGCTATGACAACACGGGTGAGTTCAGAATGATACTTGGGAGAGGGAGGCCAATATACGATCATAGTGGTCAGAGCTGTTCAAGGATTCTTCTTCTACGCCACCTTGCTAGAGAAATTTGAGGATGAATTTCTTTAAGCGGAGAAGTTTGTAAGAACCCAGATATTATTTCCAGGTATGGGTTTACTTTTCTGGTGTCTTTGATAAAAAGAGGAGTTTTTTGGAAATCTTAGGAGTACATGTCATGTACTTATAAGTACACATCGTTTACCCAGTTTTCGTGAGTGACTACGTACTGGCCATGTAACAGCCAAGTACATGGATATGTGGGGTAACCTAGAGACCGCCTAAATTAGTTCCTAGTAAAGGAATGTACACACTAGTTACTTTTAAAAGACACATCATGTAATTTTCTTTTTAATTGTTATATTGGACCGTGGTCGCTTCTAATCAATAAAAACCTCTTCTTCTCTACTCGTCTCATCCAAGAGCGTCTGTAGCCAGCGATTCTTCTCTGATCCCCCGACTCGTCATATGTGCTCCAAATCGACCTTCATCAATTGTGTTGCGATCACCAAAGTAATATATTCCTACATCCAGAGCCTCATTTCTTGATTTCTCCTCTTTCTTGAGATATCCTCCGTTGAATGTTTTCATTGTTTTTGTAGATATACAGTGTTCTATAGTGATTCAAGTCGTAAGATTCATGTATATCATCCGTACAATGCCGAGATAGGTTGTTTGTACCTTTACGTAACTAGTCCTTGAATATTATGTGAAAAAGTTCCCAATACCCTAGATCGGTGTATTGTGTATTTTGAGATTTTGACCATGTTAATTCCTATTATTCCTTGTGTGCTTGAGTAGATGATTTATGATTGTAAATATGTATATTTACCTTTATATGGATGTGTTTTCCTAGGTTTTCTTGATATTGACCATTTGGTCTAGCTTCACCTGTTAGGCTGCCTTGTTTTCCTTGCCTAGTATTGTTAGGATGGTGTGATTTTATCTCACATGTTCTGATATGTTGTAGAATATTTATCCAAGTAGTTCTTGAGGTTTAATTTGGATGTCATATATCATTGTGCATGATTGAATTACGCAGGGCCATGGGAACCTGGTGTAGTAGACCATAGAAAAAATGGACACTGAGGGCTTCTCTAGAGTTTCTGTTTAATTTTATGTTGTGAGACCATAGGAAGGACGGACTTTGTGCTCCCTTACAGTTTCTATAGTTTCCTCATTTCTAGACCACAAGGGGAATTGGATGTTGAGTGCTTCCCCGGAGTGCCTATAGATACTGATACGAGATCACAAGGGGGAATTGGCGATGAGGGCTTCCTTAGAGAGACTTTGTTAAAGCTAAACTAGAGGGGTTATACATTGAGTACTTCCCAGAGAGTTTCTTGTGTTTCTTGGTTGAAACAGAGGGGTTATGTTGTGAGTAAATCCAATAGGGTTACCTATTTTTGATTATAGGATTACTTGATACATGAAAATAAATGCATTTAAAACTATATGATTGTTTAATTATGAGCACTTCATTGTTTAGTACTTCATTTTGATTATTTCTTGCCATGTATATATTCACTAATTATTAGGCACAGATCTTTGGGTGGTTACCTACTGGAATTCATCTCACACCTTATTTGGGTCATGATTTTGGGCCCAAACAGTTTATATTAGTATAAGTATAGATAAGGGGATGTTCCCTTCTAAGTTAGGTACTTGACTACTGTGGATCTTGAGAGCATGGGACCAACCTGAGGCTTGTGATGCTACTGGAGTTTATTTGTTTTCATTGTACTTTGTTTTAGTACTTTTTTATAGCATTGTGAATTGTTTGGATGTTTTATTAGACATATGTATCATGCATCATTTATATATGCACTCTAATTGTTTATTACTTTCATTCTTCCATTGTTTACTTATTTCATGTTATTACTGCTTCCGCTGTGGTTATCTGTTTATTTCTGCTACATTACTCTGCCAATGAGAGAATAGTTTCCCCACAATCACACCTAAGGCCCTCATAGCTAGTCAGCAGCCTCTGGCATTTGTGGAAATGCGCTTGAGGCCATGTGACTAACCATGTACGGGGAACCTCTGGGCGGCACCCAGAACTGGGACGTTACAGATAGGACCCTATATAGATTATAGATGCCTTAGTAGGTCTCAAGAGACAAATAGATATGGAATTGGTCGAGGCCATAATATTTTTCAGATTTCATTGACAAGGCCTTGATGGTATGTTTCAGAATGTCTGACATTTACATTTCCCTCATTATAAATCTATAAATTGATAGTTCTTGTGGTTATTCGACTAGTATAATTCCCATGATTATGTGTTATTATAGAAATATTTACTCGGCTCATATTCCTGCCATAATGTGTTCAAGTTTATAATTTTTAAAGGCTTGTGTTTTAAATTATTCCCCGACCCAATGATTATGTTAATGATATATTCCATTGTATTATTTACTCTTACTATCATTTGAGATCACCCCTTTATTAGGTTTCATTTTTTCTAGGACATGAAGAGTTATATTATGATTGACTTATAGGGATAATATTAGAGTGGTGTATGTTACCAATGAAACAATTATGTTGTTCTTCATTTCATGTTATAATGTTGAAATTATGTATGTATTTGGTTTTCCAACTTTAAAAAAAAAATATTCATTCCTCCAGGATATTAATTTATTGTAATCATTTCAATGTAATGTAATAAGGCACCAACTCCAGGAAACTTGGGTTAGGTCATTATAGTTGAAATCAGAGTATGTTTTGTAGAAAACATAGAAACTAGATTTAAGAAATGTATATTATAGAAAACAACTCTATCATAGTCTTTGAGGATAAGTATTCAATAATATATGAGAATTTTTTTTTGAGGAATAGATTGTTTGGATCATTCTAGAAAATTCATCTATGTCTGGATACAACAAGTAGGTATCGTTCAAGAACAGATGTGCATAGGAGTGAAAACTTCGACAAGGAGTTTCAAGCTTGACCCAAGGTATCCTGGTACACAAAAACAGGCCTCACTATGTACCTAGTTTGGCACTCCTAGGGGATATTCATAGGATAATTCACATTTTATTTACATTACATTATGAAGGATTTATGCCGCTAAAGTAACCAATGTATATTGTTATAGAATTTTTTATTCATAAATTTATGTTATGTTCTATATTCTATTTAGTTTTATAGAGTGTTCATAATTTTATAAGAAAATATAGTATATGGAATTGATTAAAAGCAGTTCCTAGCAGAAGGAACAAGAACTTCATTAATGAAACTAGTAAGAAGGATCATATATCTTAGTCTTAAGCCATCATATAGAAGGAAGATAGTCTCCCAAGTATCCTCATCATATGAGTAAATAGTATCATGTGTTTAAGAGATATGTAATTAATTCTTCGAATCCTATCGATTTGAAGGGAATCATGAAAAGAAGTGAATGGTAGAAAAAAAGATTGATAAATTGGAGGAGGGAAAGAAGTGTCTTCCCACATGTGATAACTATGGAAAGAATCATCTTTGTAAATTCCTGAAGGGAATGGTATTTTTTTATAAGAGTGGTGAAAAAGGAAACCAATTTCATGATTGTAAGGGTAATAAAAAGTTTTCTAATGTACAATGCTTCAACTACAAGGTTATGGGACACTATGTGAATCAAGGCCCCAAGTGTCAAAGTAATATGCCACAAATGATTTACTAGATAATGATAAAGTCATGATAATTATGTAGGTGTAGTGGAATGATTAATAAGCCTTGTCATGAATCATTTCTTTGGAATATTTTATCAGCAATTTATTTGTTATAATAATTATGAAATATATGAGGATTGTTTTTTAGTACCATTTCATTAATTATTTGAGGTCATGTGATGATTTTTACAAAGGATAAGTGACTAATTTGAAATTTAATATCTTGGGAAGGTATAAAGTTGAGTGAAAAACAACCCTAAATTTATTCCTGATGATTAAAATAATGATGAAAAATTGATTGATTTCGATAAGTATTGACTACCACAAAACTGATTATTGACTTGTCAACATGTGGCCTATGCTCTCATGGATGGAGTATACAACATTTTTGGATATAAGGAATATATCAAATAACAAGTCTGAGGATGAATTCATGTTTCCAATTAGGTTTGGTGGTAATTTTATTTATTACCAAATTTCAAGAGGATACATGATGAAAATATTTACATGATTGGAATGTGAAAATTTAAGTCTACTTCATGTTGATTAAAGGAAATTAAGGTAGTAGATGCATTGAGTAGGATGGACAATGATGTTCAAAACAAAATGAGGATTTTCAAGGACCACATGTACATAGATCTAGCTAGTATGGATAAGGGAATGTTTCGAAAGTGTTGGATCGTGATCTTTTTAAATGTTAAACCATTTATTAAATGATTTATATTGATCATTGAATGTGGCTTTAGAGTTTAATGTCACAACATGATAACAGATGAATTTTATGGAATGAACATAGGATAATATCGTTTTTATGAAATATAAACATATATTTATTCTCTTATAAAGTGGAATAATTCTTTAACTCTATGAAACGATTCTTAAGAAAAAATGATTTCCAATTATCATTTTTTTCATGATATCAATGAAATTTTTCATAACTATTGTTTATGGTTTTGTGGTAATGATCATTCATCAGAGAATGTACTCTATCACTCTCTATCAGAACAATATGGTTTGATTATTCTTCCATGACCATGTTATCCAATTAGAATGAGTAGTTTTGTAGTAACTAATGAATTTACCTTTCCCTCTTTTTAAGAGGATATTTTAACCATATTTCTGATGTAGGTTTTCCACATGGGAATTTTCAAGTACCAACTATTAATTTTTGAAGTTCAATTTCAAATTTTGAGGACGAAATATATTAAAGGAGGGGAGAATATAACACACCAAGGATTTACAAATAAATTTAATATTAAATGCATGAAACTTTGAGCCTATACAAAATAACACTTTTTTATAACCAAGCCAATAAACATAATTTTTCCCCTTCTATGATTTGAAAATTAAAAAACTGTCATACATGATTGTGTTTAGTAAGATATTTAGAGTATAATGGAATCAAATTGTTTTTTGGTGAATAGTAATATACCCTTATGAATAGTAACCTACCCTTATAAATAGTAATATACTCTTTTTAATAGTAAACTACACTTATGAATAGTATCATACCCTTATAAATAGTAATTTTAACATTATGAATAGTAATTTTACCCTTAAGAACAGTAATATGACCCTTAGAATAGTTACCACACCCATGATTGTATAAAAAAAAATTAGGCACCATATAAATAAAGTAGAATATTTTATAAATTATTAATTAAGTATTCATATTTTCATAAGTGATAAATATTTATTTATAATTTTCAATTAATAAATTAATTAATTTTTATAAAATAGGTTCCTAAATAAATATTTTTCTGTCCTATGATTTAAGAATAATTTAATAAGACCATAATTAATTTTTCAGTGTATTATAAAACCAGTTTTGGTTTTAAACGGTATTTTTCGAATAAATAATGATTTTAATTAAAAATTAAATTTCTGTTATTTAGAAAATTATTTTGATAAAATGGAATCCAATTTTCAAATTATACCTGTCAAAAAAATTGTTCTGTTGAATTTTTTGGATTTTTCTGAAATACTTGAATTTTTGATGAATAATAAAATACTCTAATTTATCATATATATACCTTATCAGTTATATTCACTATTCCTAGAATCATGGCTAATGTAAGCACACATGGTTCGAACTCACATACACTTATTACTATTATGGTCCACATGAATCATCATTATCTATTGTCTTGAGGGAAATAATTAAATAATGAATAATATATTAAAAAATCACCCCTCTCCTCCACTATAACTCCCCCTTGCTCCCCCTTCATTTCACTCCTTTCAAGCCCTGTGCCTTGTCTAAATTCTTACCATACCTAGTCCCAATATACTACCTACGTCCAGAATCCCGTGGTCTTGTAAAATGACTAAAACCTTTACCCTAAAGAGGCTCTCAAGGAAAATAACTTCAAGATGTAAAATCCTCTTCTCATTTCATTTATTTCAAGTTCCTTTCTCTCTTTTTCATTACTCAATTCTCCTCATACAGATGATATTATAACTCAAGTACCTTACATATAATAGAATATTTTTACAACAATGGAATATTTCATCATCATCTCTCCTTTCCCTTTCTTTTATACTAGAAATGGAAACACCATCTGAGAGGTAATAATTTATCACATTCAAGGAATACGGGTTTTCAATTTCTATTTACGTATTCAATTATATTCACGAAACAATTCTTATGGTAGAACAATATTATTATATAGTTAATATATACTATGTATGTTCAGTAATCATTTTTTACAAATAGTATAAATTTAAATAACAAAATGAGTTTGTTGTGATAAAAAATTTCCAAATAACCCAAACAATTATCATTGAAGTTTTAAATAATAATTCATCTTAAATCCAAATAACCAAATTAATTTTATAACTATGTAATCTTATAGATGTTCACGAATCACATATAACTTCATTGTTTTACATCCATTCTCATTCTATATGTTTATCCGTACATGAATATAAGTAAACCAATTACGAAAACCAAGGAAGAAAACGCCCCCAAACAATGACCTTGAATCTCTTAGCCAATCAAAAGGCCAGGAATGAACCAACTATGGTTTTAATAGATCAATGAAATATATAGGAGGTTCTTGAATCATTAATTTTTTAACCTAAATTTTATTATTCAGGTCATTGAGATCAAGTGAGGAACACCTTCAGACTTTAGGTAAGTGATTCCTCATCTTTCTTCCTTTTTTGTTAGATATTCCTAATTCACTACTATTACTTGTGTATGGTGTATGTATACTACCCATTGTATGTATATATCATGAATCTATTAATTTTTCTCATATTCAATGTACCATTTTAATATTATTAATTTTGGAGCATACGAATTGATTGATTATAAAGTTGTAACAGTTTTCTACCTAAACCTACATTTTCATTCAGATTACTCTTATTACCTACTTACCTCGATGAAATTATTATTTACTATTATTTACTCTACATAAATTGTTTTTTAATGTTCTATATATTTTTACCATCTATAATCCTTTTTTATATTAGGTGTATTTACATTTTTTAAACGGGTCATTCAAAATTTCATCCCGATAAACAAACCCAATTAAAGGGAACTTCTCGAAATCTTACCTATTTTCATTTGCACGCCAGAATCTGTTTTCAGACACCATTATATTTATAAAACCACATATTTTATCACGAAAAATGATCTTGTTTGATTTATAGTTTTATGAAAATATTCATGTCTTTCCACTTTAAAATTCTCTTTAATACTTTCCTTAAAATGATCAAAAATGTTTTCTTTCTAAAGATTCTTAAGAACTCTTTTTACATGATTTCAATATAGTGGGAAATCAGTTTTTCCTCAATTATAATTTCAATGTCCTAGACTTTTATTTTATGAAATATACACGTTTAAAATCTTATTTCATGAAAATAAATATTATTTTCCAAAATATTTCTTCTTTCAAAAATGAAAAAGGATTTTTCTCATCTCAAATTAACTTTTATGAAATATATAACTTGTTCACCACTCATTACATGAATGTGTTGTTTGTACATCCCTTGGTATATCATATAAAGAGTCTCCTTATTTTCATCATATTCTAAGAGATTATGATTTCAGTTTTTCAAGGAGGTATGCAACACTTTGGAATGTTTTTAAGGATTATTTCCTCAACAAATTTTCAGTGTTCTCATTTAAAATTATCTTCATCTATGTCAACATACCTTGTTTAATCTTGTAATTTATTGAGTTTTATCTGTAAGGATATCATAAATAATATGTTGTTGAAGGGTATTTGATTAATTTTATTGTTGATATTCTATCTTGATACCCTTTACCATATGACTTTGAATGGTTAGTGTTTATGTTAAAGGGTTGGGGAAAGTTATTTACATTTCATATGTTAGTTTCCAAATGAATGTATATGTTGATTATATTTACCCCTTTCATATAAGGAATTCATTGGACTCAGTATGTGATGGGTGGGGCCCGCTAAAGCGTCTTGATGCATCAGTGGGTCTCATGAGACAAATAGACATGGACTTCTCTGACGCCCTGCCCATTTTTTATATGGTTTTGGATGAGGCCTTAATCATGTTTATATGTCTTTGTCAAGGCCTTGAAGGTATGTTTTAGAATGTTTGGAATATTCATTTCCATCTATATGAATCTGTAAATTCACTGATTATTTGGTTATTTAGCTAGAATGTTTCCCATGATTATGATTTATTATGGAAATATTTACTCGGCTCATATTCCTTCCATAATGGGTTCAATTTTATTAATTTTAAAATCACATGTTTTCAATTATTCACCATTCCCAATGTTTATGATTATGATATATTCCCCTGTATTTTTTACCCTTACTGAGAATCTGAGCTCACCCCTTTTATGTTTCATTTTTTCCTGGACATGAAGAGGTATATTATGATTGACTTGCTGGGATAATCTTAGAGTGGTGGATGTTCCCAATTGAACTTTTATGTTGTTTTTATTTCATGTTTTAATGTTGAACTTATGTATGTATCTGGTTTTTCAAATATACTAAACTATTATTTCGTTCAGGATATGACTTTGTTGTAATGATTCTAATGTAATGTAATAAGGCACTAGCTCTAGGCAACTGGGGTCGGGTCTTTACATTGAAAAAATGGTTATTTATGGTCTAGGAATGAGGCCTTGATGATATGGTTATGATGTCCAGCATTATGAATTCCCTTATTATGAAAATAATAATTGAAAGTTCATGTATTTATTTGACTAGTAGAATAACCATGATTATGCTTTATTATGACTTTATTTTAATCATGAAAATTAATGAATTAAGGCATAGGCTCCGGGAAACTATGATTGGGTCTTTACATCGGTGTAGTCCTTGGTTGAAATTGTATGTACAAATTGACCTCTCATTGGGGTGGTAAGATCGACATGTCCATAAGGAATAAATCATTATACTCCATCACGACTGGTGGAGGTGAATGATAATAGCATCCACTTCTACGAGGTTAATGCTAGAAAACTCATTAAGAATTGGTTTTTTCCTTTCTATGTATGATTCCATCCAACTCTGGATGGGTCTCTTTCTTAACAAAGAAGGAAAAAAATCAAATATATAGTGAAACACCACATCCTCAACCTAAAATGGTAAATTTATTCATTAACTACTAAGATCAAATCCATTCCTAGAAATATTTCATAAGGCATCATTGGTGTTGTGAAGAGATCCCAAAATAATATATCTACACTAATAGTCCAGTCACTATTCTAGAATAAGTGTGTAATCATTTAATCTACTCACATAGGACTCTCAAAATGTAAGAGTCAACACAAAGGCTCATATAGAATCTCTTGATCTTAAAATAGGAATGTAGAAAAAAATAGTGTCTCAAGTTTACGCCTATTAATATTTAAACTAAAGTATAGAAGACACTTATTGTAAGTCTAATCATAGATAGATCTTCTATGTTATAGGACACCACTTTCTGCATGTGTATGTCACAGATCACCATCTCCCTTAGCCTAGTGTGTACCACATGGGGGAGGTGGTTGAAACAACTCAAATCACCAAAAAAATTTCGCTTCACTTCTATCTCCTCTTCCACATCTACTACATTTTTGAAATACCTACTCTAGATCCTACCCTATACTAGGTGTCCCGTTATCTATCACCTTTTTTATTGTAAAACAGTTCATCTAATCTCAAATGAGATATCCTCGACGGTTGAAAGAGTATAATCTCTTCTCTCTCAGCTGGATAATCCATATTAAGAGCCCATAGAACATCAATCATGATAATATTTAAGAAGACATATAACTTCTCTAGATCCCTATGTCTTCCATCAATTACTAGTTTCCTTAAGTCTCATCTCAATTGTAACACCCCAAGCTTCTACGTTACGCTTCTCTCTGAATAATGTGATAGCGTGTGTTGTACGCAACACCGAGTTCTAACACACCATAACCAATCAAACTAGCCGTTATGAATAGTAATACCTACTTTTTGAAATTACATATACTTTATATTTCAAAATGGACTTTATTTTTGGATTCTTAATATCGAATTTAGCCTAAGGTGAAATTTTGGTACTTTTCGGATAACATTAATATTTTGATGAATAGTGAAAATTACTAAATTTAAATTAAAAAGAACTTTTTTAATCAAAATAATTAATACTGATAAATTATGAATTTGAGTGGTTTTAAAGTATATTTAGAATATATTTTTACCATTTAATATAATTTTGGTCATTGGACATAAGTTTACAATTAAACCGAACATAAACAAGTGTCAATCTTTTGATAGTTATTATCTCTTAAAAACACACTTTTTGTATTGACAGCGGGAATTAATTTTAAATTAATTTCTTCCACTTATGTGTTTTGAATTTATAAAAATGGATTCCATATTTCGAATCAGGATGTTCAAATTTTGTAAATATGTAACTTTTATTTTTAGACATTTTGAATAATTACTGCGGTAAATATTTTATTTACCATGGTTAAGGGTAAATCCGGTAAATAAGGGTTAAAAAATAATATTATAATAATACTAAATTACCCTAAAACGTGTCCTAGCCTTATTGGTTGATACATGTTCGACTATAGGCATCTTTGGGTCGATTTTGGGACCCCATGGTGCCACTTGTAGGTGATAAGGACACTTTATTTTAATTAAGTTAAAATGAATACAAAAAATGACACAAGCATATATCTTTTAGAAAAACAATATTTAAATAAGGTTATATATGTTGGATTTTAGATTATAAATATTCATTAGAAATATAAAAAGATTTCCTACATAATGATATTTTATTTATAATTTTTAGACATTAAATAATTTAATTTATTTATGACACAATGATGATGAATTAATTACTATAATAGTGAACAATTAAAATAATTGATATTATAAATACCCAAATAAATATAATATGAAACTTTTAATGAATTAAACTAATTTTATAGGATAATATGATATATTAGTATTTATATTATTGACTTTTTTCGAAGAAATCAATTTTTTATGAGTTTCACAAAAATCAACTATTGAATAGTGTCAAAATTGACATAAAAGAGTTCTTAAAACAAATATTATATTATTAATTGATATTAAATTCCTAAAAATCTATGGTTCGGCCAAGAGACTTATATCCTGATAGGTTCATCATTAATGGACCACTTTGGGGTCTCTTGGATATATATATTATGTTTTTTAACCATATTATATAAAAATACAAAGAGACATTGTAAAAGTGAAA
Source organism: Viscum album (assembly GCA_963277665.1). Taxonomy (NCBI): domain Eukaryota; kingdom Viridiplantae; phylum Streptophyta; class Magnoliopsida; order Santalales; family Viscaceae; genus Viscum; species Viscum album. The sequence goes on along the minus strand of OY728137.1, from coordinate 685,145,989 downwards.
CAAATTAACTTAGAGTTAATACTTAAAGATAAAGTTAATATAAGTACCCAAACCTGTTTAAATTCTATTGGTTGAGTTGTTTTCGACCCATCCACACCTTAAAATTTAAATAATCAACTTTTGAGCCATTATAAACCGAATAAGAATATATTATAAACTAATATTTCTAGATTTTCCAAAGGTGCCCCTCACCCCTCTTATAAAAGGGAACTCCTCCTTCTCTTTTCTTCACACCTTAAAAGCCTTTTGGTTCGGCCAAACTCTTACCCAATACTCTCCCAACTTCCCTCAATACAACTTATAGGCCTTAGTTTGATCAGAAATCCAACCTAAGGAGCCCTTTTGATCAAATCAAAAGGAAGAAACCGGAGAAGATGTAATGATTTCACCACCCTTTTCCAAGTTCCTTCTTCTTCCACTTCTTCTTCCTTTGTTGTTACCATTCTAAAATAATAACTCCAGTATCATATATATACTGTGATGTTATTATAAATATGGTACAACCATATTCATTATTCTATCCACCCTCTGAATAACATGTCACCATACGTGCGTACGTACGGCTTACCGTCTCCACGTCGTGGTGTAATTGTTATTCAATATATTATTATTTGGATGGGTATAATAATGATGTGTAACTCATGTAAATAATAAATATAACATGTTAATGATTATGTATATATGATATACCATCCATTTATATATCATTTTAAGATCAAAAGAATGATATTGTCGCTCGTGCGTACGTACGGACTACCGTCTCCACGAACGCGATGAGATTCATTCTCCATCATATCCATTCAAGTATAACTATCATTTGCTGATTTAAAAATGATGTTTAAGGACTTTATATCATTCTGTATATAAATAATATACAACCTATCGATTACAAACATGTCTTACGTAATAAAACATATAAAAGAAAACGAGTAAGTTAACACCCGAAACAACGATAATACTAAGATATTATTAACAAAGCAATGTTAAAAGATCATATATGATATCATATTAATATATATGATTATTGTATAATTTAATAACAATTATTTCACTATTATACAGGAGGTTAACCTACCCCAACCAAGTAAAAGTACAAGGTAAGGGGTTTTCATCTCACTCCTTATTCCCGTGAGATTCATACCATATTGCCACCATCACATTTTGTGTGGTGTATGTACTGACCATAATTATATTCTTTGTGTGATACACTCTAATTTATATGTATTTACATATTCATTGTATGATACCTCTTTTATGGGTTGTATGTTTCATAAGTTACCAAATTGGTAAGGGTTAATTTCACAATCTCTTCATTATCCGAGGTTGTTTAGATGTAATAATGTACTGGGATTTCTTTATCATCCACATCCATGTTTCTTCGAAATGTATTTCAAAACATTTTTATTATTTAAAATAATATGGGTTAAAGTCATTTATACCCTTGTTTGACTTTTTATAAGAGGTTTATAAAGGAATCTTTCCGTCATTTTCAAAACAAGGTCCTTTTTAACCTTTTCGACAGAAATAAGGTAAGAATGTTTTTTTAAACATATACGGCGGGTGCGGCTATTTTCCTCCGTTATAAAATCTTCAAAGCTTCCCTTACAAGCTTATAAGAATATTTTCAAAGAAAATGTTTTATTTTATATGGATCTTAAATGATTTCAAAATAAAAAGAGATATTTCTTTAAAAAGAATTTTGATTTCATCTATGTCAACATCCTTTGATGGATTTTACGCTTATTTAAAGATGATTTGTTATGATACAAAACTTCTATATTATATTGAAGGTTTTGTGATTTGTTTGACTGTGGATGTTCTATTTTTATACCATTCATGGTTTATGGTGAACGTATTAACATTTCGTATGCTAGTTTTAATACGAATGTTTATGTTATGTTTAAACCTTTTCATATGGGAATGCATTGGACTTAATATGTGACGGGTGGAGCCCGATATAGCTCCTCGATGCATCGGTAGGTCTCATGAGACAAACTAGTGTCTTGGAACAAGGCCTTGACAAAATCTTATTTGTAGTCTTGGCACGAGGCCTTGGTTATGTGGTTATGATAGTCTGGCATTAAGCATTCCATCATTATGTAAGTGGTTATTCATTTTTCATGTGATTATTCGATTAGTCGAATAACCATGTGAATAAGTAAATGACATTATTTCATTTTATTTATGCCATACTATGTTGAATGTTCATGTTTGAAAGGCTTTTGTTTTAGTTATACATTGACTTAAATGTTTATTCTTATTTATGAATGTTTCCGCTATATTGTTATCCTTACTGGGCATTTGAGCTCACCCCTTTTCTATGTTTTATTTTTTCCAGGAAGTGAAGAAATAAATTATGAATGACCTGCAGGGATATTATGTGGGGATATGAGTGTGGATTATGGAGAAAATATGTTGTTGTAGTAGTTTTTCATTTTATGATGTAATGTAAGACTTATGAATATATCTAGTGTTTCCAAAGCTACTAAACCAATCGGTCATTCGAGAATTGATCTTTCTTGTGATCATGCCAATGTTATGTAATAATGCACCGACTATGGGAAACTAGGGTTGGGGCATTACAGTTGGTATCAGATAAAGTTTAGTACAAACCTTGGAAGCTAGATTTAGATAAACTCTGATTAGAGCACGTACACCTAAGATGAACTTTGAGGATTAGTATAGAAGAACTTCCTAGAATTTTGGTATTGTAAAGATTTTGTGAGTTTTCCGAGCAATACATCCATGTCTGGATACGAGCAGGTAGAGGCGGCTCTGGCACAGATGTACCTAGGGGTAAAACCCGAAAACACCGCTTTGAGCTAGACTCGAACGGGAACTGGTGCACGACAATGGGCCTTGTTGCACTCTTGGTTACAACACTCCCGGGGGATATGCTTAAGATAACTCTCATTTTATTTACGAATCATTTTGAAGGGATTATGAGTATATACTTCCTCAAAGAAAACATTCTTATGATTATGGATTATATCCATAAATAGTTCAATTTATGTTAAGTGTTTTATAAGTATGGGATTATGTATTTTGATTCATAAACTGATCTAGTTTATGCCATTGTTTAGAAATGGCGTCAAGTGGAATAAATGGATACCGTATCAATGCACGCACTCCATGTAGGGATTTCCCTCCTGCTCAAGATAATTATAGTGGAGCTGGTGATGCAACTGGTGTCGATCAGCTAATCACCATATTGGGACAACTTACTCAGGTTATGAATAATAACCTAACCCGTATGGAGCACCCTGATCCGCAGCGTGGAGGATCAATGCTAGATCGATTCATGAGGCAAAAACCATCAACGTTCAATGGGAGTACAAATCCCTTAGTAGCTGAGCAATGGATATTTTCCCTAGAGAAAATATTTCAGGCTTTGGGGAGCAGTGAAAGGGAAAAAGTTATCATGGCAGTTTACCGCCTCACTTGAGATGCTGATCAATGGTGGTCATTGATTCAAAATACGATGGAAGATGATGAAGTATCAAATATGGAATGGTGGGAGTTCAAAGATCTGTTTTTAGAAAAATACTTTTCTCGCGACCATCGAGCAGATATGGAAAGGCAATTTCTAAGTCTGAGATAGAAGTAGGATGAGAATGTCACAAAGTATGAGGCTAACTTTAAAAGGTTAGCAAGGTACGCTGGTGATTATATACGTAACCAAAGAAGTATGATTTATTGTTTCTTTGATGGGTTAAAACCATTTCTCCGTCGAGCATTAGTCTCACAATCCTTTTCGTCGTACGAAGACATTGTCTCATGTGCTATCAAGACCGAAAAGGAATTATCTACGTCTTATGACTTTAAAGAAAAGCAAGAGAAGAAGAGACCTGCTGATCAATCTGGGAATGGAAATAAAGGGATGAAGGGAAAGGTTGAATATCTATCCTGTGGTAAATGCGGGAAGAAACACCCTGAACTTGCTTGAAGGGAATGGGAGTCTGTTACAAGTGTGGTGAAAAGGCCACCAAGCTCGTGATTGCAAGGGGAAGAAGGAAGCTACCAACGTTCAGTGCTATAATTGTAGGGAGATGGGGCATTATGCAAATGCATGTCCTAAGCGTCAGGAGAACTTACCTCAGAAAAGGCCAAGGGATCAAGGCCAGGCTTATTCTATCACTACTGCTGAGGTAGAAGCTCCTAAAGACGTGGTGGTAGGTAATTTAATGGTTTCCTCAAGTTTAGAAAATGCATTATTTGATTCCGGATCATCACATTGTTTCATATCTTCCCAGTTTTATAAGAAAATTAGATATTTCCAATTTGATTTAATAAGTGAGTTGTCAGTTAAAACTCTTAAGGGAAGTATCATTGCAACAATGTTTTGTGAATCAGTCCCCATTAGAGCACATAAATGTTCTTTATCTGCTGATCTCATCGTCATAACTATGATTGAGTTTGATATAATCCTTGGTATGGACTGGCGTTCAGACTATGATGCGATGATTTGTTGTAAGAAGAAAGAGGTTACGATTCTTGATGATAATGATAAGGAACACCTTATCTTTAGAGCAGAATCGTCACCACCTAATTCTTATTTAGATCCACCCCTAGTAGCTCAACTTAATTCAATTATTGGGGAGGAAGAGAATGAAATAATTGTCGGTGAGGAAAGGAATGTTCAAATAGGGGATGTACCTGTTGTGAAAGAATTTGTAGATGTATTTCCGGAAGATTTACCTGGACATCCTCCAGAACGAGAAGTTGAGTTTTCCATTGATTTGATTCCTGGATCAAGGCCTATATCGAAGAACCCTTATAGAATGGCCACTGTAGAATTAGTTGAACTAAAGAAACAACTTGAGGAATTGAGTAATAAGGGATTTATTCTCCCTAGTGTTTCTCCATGGGGAGCCCCTGTTCTTTTTGTTAAAAGGAAAGATGGATCTATGAGGTTATGTATCGACTACAGGGAGATCAATGCTATAAAAATAAAGAACAAGTATCCCCTACCTTGCATTGATGATTTATTTGACCAACTGCATGGAGCTCAATACTTTTCAAAGATTGACCTTCGATCTGGATACCATCAGTTGTGTGTAAAGAAGGAAGACATTCCGAAGACAGAATTTCGAACCAGGTACGGGCATTACGAGTTTACTGTAATGCCTTTTGGATTGACTAATGCACCCTCTGTATTCATGGATCTGATGAATACAGTTTTCAAGGAGTATGTCGATGAATTTGAGGTGGTATTTATTGATGATATCGTGGTATACTCCAAAACCTACAAAGATCATGAAAATCACTTGCGCATTATCTTGAAGAATCTGAGGAGGCATGAATTATATGGGAAGTTTAGCAAGTGTGAATTTTGGCTTCAAGAGATTTCTTTTCATGGCCATATTGTCTCTAAAGATGGAATCTATGTTGATCCTTCTAAGACCAAGGCAATCCAAGAATGGCCAGCACCTACGAGTATAACTGAGGTACGTAGTTTTATTGGTTTGGGAGGTTATTATCGACGTTTCGTCCAGAATTTTGCCCGATTGGCTAACCAATTAACGAAGCTCACACGTAAAGGGGTTAAATTTTTTTGGACAAAAGAGTGTGAAGAATGTTTCGAAGAACTGAAGAAAAGATTAGTCAATGCTCCTATATTGACTCTACCATCAGGGAATGATGGGTTCGTTATTTATAGTGATGCATCGAAGAAAGGACTTGGTTGTGTCCTTATGCAGAATGATAGAGTTATTTCCTATGCATCACGACAGTTGAAAATTCATGAACAAAACTATCCTACTCATGATATCGAGTTAGCAGCTGTGATCTTTGATTTGAAGATATGGAGGCACTACCTCTATGGTGAAAATGTGAGATTTATACTGATCACAAGATTTTGAAGTATATTTTCTCACAAAAAGAACTCAACATGAGGCAAAGGAGATGGCTTGAATTAATCAAGGATTATGATTTCACGATACACTACCACCCGAGGAAAGCAAACAAGGTGGAAAATGCTTTGAGTAGAAAAGACCATGGATTTTTGAACAATATGAGAATTGAATGGGATCCAATTTTCATGGATCTAGTGAATATGGACATGGGAATAACCAGGGAAGGCGAGACATCATTTCTTTTTCAAATGGTTGCCAAACCATATTTAATAGAAAGGATTTAGAGTACTCAGACCGATGATGAAGAATTTCAAAAGAAGATTAAAGCTGTGAATGATGGGAGATTAAGAGACTTTGTGTATGAAGATGGAATTTTGAAATTTGTGAAGAGACTTTGTGTTCCCGATATACCTGATCTAAAAAGGGAATTGCTGGATGATGCTCATAGTTCCAATTTCTCTATACACCCTGGGAGCACCAAAATGTATAGAGATTTGAAGGAACATTTTTGGTGGGACAACATGAAGAGGGAGATTGCTGATTTTGTGTCAAGATGTATGGTTTGTCAGCAAGTGAAAGCTGGAAGGCAACAACCTGGAAGAGTCATGCAACCACTTCCCATACCGGAGTGGAAATGGGACAATATTACGATGGACTTTGTCATGGGGCTACCAAAGACTCCAAGAAGGAATGATTCAATATGGGTTATTGTTGATCGTCTTACCAAGTTAGGATATTTTCCTGCTATAAGAGAAGATCTAACCCTGGAACGTCTAGCAAGACTATATATTAATGAATTTGTGAGACTTCATGGAGTACCCCTATCGATTGTTTCTGATCGTGATCCCCGTTTTACTTCAAGATTCTGGAAAAGTCTTCAGAAATCCCTGGATACTGAACTTCATTTGAGCACTGCTTACCACCCTCAGACAGACGGACAATCAGAACGGACTATTCAAACCTTAGAAGACATGTTGAGATCTTTCTCACTTGACTTTTAGGGTATGTGGGATCAATATTTACCTCTGGTAGAATTTTCCTATAACAATAGCTTCCATTCGAGTATTCAGATGGCACCATATGAAGCGTTATATGGAAAGAGATTTTGTACACCAACCTGTTGGGATGACGTCGGTGAAAGAAAACTTGTAGGTCCAGAACTGGTGGAGGAAACGATGGAAAAGGTGAAGGTAATCCAAAATCACATCAGAGCAGCTCAAAGTAGGCAGAAGAGCTATGCCGATAATCGAAGGAAGGATTTGGAATTTCAAGTCGGTGATCATGTTTTCCTGAAGGTATCTCCATGGAAGGGAGTCATACATTTTGGTATGAAAGGTAAATTGAGTCCCAGGTACATCGGACCTTTCGAAATTCTAGAATGAATTGGGGCTGTAGCTTACCGATTGGCAATGCCGCCAAGTCTTTCTAAAGTTCACGATGTGTTCCACGTATCTCTGTTGAGGAAATACATGCTTGACCCAACGCATGTACTCACCTATGAGGAATTAGAACTGGAACCTGATCTGTCTTATTGCGAAGAGCCCGTCAAGATTCTTGATACGAGAGAACAAGTTCTGAGAATCTGGACGACGCGTCTGGTAAAAGTTTTGTGGAGAAACCATAAGATGGAGGAGGCAACGTGGGAACCCGAGGAACTTATGATAAAGAACCACCCGAGTCTTTTCATGTGATAAGTATTCTAGAAATTTCGACGACGAAATTATTTGAAGGAGGGGAGAATGTAACACCCCAAGCTTCTACGGTACGCTTCTCTTTGAATAATGTGATAGCGTGTGTTGTACGCAACACCGAGTTCTAACACACAATAACCAATCAAACTAGCCGTTATGAATAGTAATACCTACTTTTTGAAATTATATATACTTTATATTTCAAAATGGACTTCATTTTTGGATTCGTAATATCGAATTTATCCTAAGGGAAAATTTTGGTACTTTTCGGATAACTTTAATATTTTGATGAATAGTGAAAATTACTAAATTTAAATTAAAAACAACTTTTTTAATCAAAATAATTAATAGTGATAAATTATGAATTTGAGTGGTTTTAAAGTATATTTAGAATATATTTTAACCATTTAATATAATTTTGGTCATTGGACATAATTTTACAATTAAACCGAACATAAACAAATGTGAATCTTTTGATAGTTATTATCTCTTAAAAACACGCTTTTTGTTTTGACAGCGGGAATTAATTTTAATTTAATTTCTGCCACTTATGTGTTTTGAATATAGAAAAATGGATTCCATATTTGGAATCAGGATGTTCAAATTGTGTAAATAGCTAACTTTTATTTTTAGACATTTTGAATAATTACTGCGGTAAATATTTTATTTACCATGGTTAAGGGTAAATCCGGTAAATAAGGGTTAAAAATAATATTATAATAATACTAAATTACCCTAAAACGTGTCCTAGCCTTATTGGTTGATACATGTTCGACCATAGGCATCTTTGGGTTGATTTTGGGACCCCATGGTGCCACTTGTAGGTGATAAGGACACTTTATTTTAATTAAGTTAAAATGAATACAAAAATGACACAAGCATATATCTTTTATAAAAACAATATTTACATAAGGTTATATATGTTGGATTTTAGATTATAAATATTCATTAGAAATATAAAAATATTTCCTACATAATGATATTTTATTTATAATTTTTAGACATTAAATAATTTAATTTATTTATGACACAATGATGATGAATTAATTACTATAATAGTGAAAAATTAAAATAATTGATATTATAAATACCCAAATAAATATAATATGAAACTTTTAATGAATTAAACTAATTTTCTAATATAATATGATATATTAGTATTTATTTAATTGACTTTGTTCGAAGTAATAAATCTTTTATGAGTTTCACAAAAATCAACTATTGAATAGTGTCAAAATTGACATAAAAGAGTTCTTAAAAAACATATTATATTATTAATTGATATTAAATTCTTAAAAATCTAAGGTTCGACCAGGAGACTTATATCATGATAGGATCATCATTAATGGACCACTTGGGGGTCTATTGGATATATATAGTAAGTTTTTTAACCATATTATATAAAAATACAAAGAGAAATTGTAAAAGTGAAACTAATTAACTTAAAGTTAATAATTAATGATAAGGTTAATATAAGTACCCAAACCTGTCTAATTTCTATTGGTTGAGTTGTTTTCGACCCATCCCCACCTTAAAATTTAAATAATCAACTTTGGAGCCATTATAAACCGAATAAAAATTTATTATAAACTAATATTTCTAGCTTTTCCAAAGGTGCCCCTCACCCCGCTTATAAAAGGGCACTCCTCCTTCTCTTTTCTTCACACCTTAAAAGACTTTTGGTTCGGCCAAACTCTGCCCAAATACTCTCCCATCTTCCCTCACTACATCCTAGTGGCATTATTTTGATCAGAAATCCAACCTAAGGATCCCTTTTGATCAAATCAAAAGGAAGAAATCGAAGAAGAGGTAATGATTTCACCACCCTTTTCCAAGTTCTTTATTCTTCCACTTCCTCTTCCTTTGTTGTTACCATTATAAAATAATAACTCCAGTATCATATATATACTGTGATGTTATTATAAATATGGTACAACCATATTCATTAATCTATCCACCCTTTGAATAACATGTCACCATACGTGCGTACGTACGGCTTACCGTCTCCACGTCGTGGTGTAATTGTTATTCAATATATTATTATTTGGATGGGTATAATAATGATGTGTAACTCATGTAAATAATAAATATAACATGTTAATTATTCTGTATATATGATATACCATCCATTTATATATTATTTTAAGATCAAAAGAATGATATTGTCGCTCGTGCATACGTACGGACTACCGTCTCCACGAACGCGATGAGATTCATTCTCCATCATATCCATTCAAGTATAATTATCATTTTCTGATTTCAAAATGATGTATAAGGACTTTATATCATTCTTGATATGAATAATATAAAACCTATCCATTACAAACTTGGCTTACTTAATAAAACATATAAAAGAAAACGAGTAAGTTAACACCCGAAACAACGATAATACTAAGATATTATTAACAAAGCAAAGTTAAAAGATCATATATGATATCATATTAATATATATGATTCTTGTATAATTTAATAACAATTATTTCACTGTTATACAGGAGGTTAACCTACCCCAACCAAGTAAAAGTACAAGGTAAGGGGTTTTCATCTCACTCCTTATTCCCGTGAGATTCATGCCATATTGCCACCATCACCTTTTGTGTGGTGTATGTACTGAGCATAATTATATTCTTTGTGTAATACACTCTAATTTATGTGCATTTACATATTCATTGTATGACACCTCTTTTATGGGTTGTATGTTTCATAAGTTACCAAATTGGTAAGGGTTTATTTCACAATCTCTTCATTATCTGAGGTTGTTTATATGTAATAATCTACTGGGATTTATTTATCATCCACATCCATGTTTCTTTGAAATGTATTTCAAAACATTTTTATTATTTACAAGAATATGGGTTAAAGTCATTTATACCCTTGTTTGACTTTTTATAAGAGGTTTATAAAGAAATATTTCCATCATTTTCAAAACAAGGTCCTTTTTAACCTTTTCGACAGAATTAAGGTAAGAATGTTTTTTTAACTTATATGGCGGGTGCGGCTATTTTCCGCCGTTATAAAATCTTCAAAGCTTCCCTTACAAGCTTATAAGAATATTTTCAAAGAAAATGTTTTATTTTATATGGATCTTAAATGATTTAAAAATAAAAAGAGATATTTCTTTAAAAAGAATTTTGATTTCATCTATGTCAACATCCTTTGATGGATTTTACGCTTATTTAAAGTTTATTTGTTATGATACAAAACATCTATATTATATTGAAGGTTTTGTGATTTGTTTGACTGTGGATGTTCTATTTTTATACCATTTATGGTTTATGGTGAAATAATTAACATTTCGTATGCTAGTTTTAATACGAATGTTTATGTTATGTTTAAACCTTTTCATATGGTAATGCATTGGACTTAATATGTGACGGGTGGAGCCCGCTATAGCTCCTTGATGCATCGGTAGGTCTCATGAGACAAACTAGTGTCTTGACAGAAGGCCTTGACAAAATCTTATTTGTAGTCTTGGCACGAGCCCTTGGCTATGTGGTTATGATAGTCTGGCATTATGCATTCCATCATTATGAAAGTGGTTATTGATTTTGCATGTGATTATTCGATTAGTAGAATAACCATGTGAATAAGTAAATGGAATTATTTCATTTTATTTATGCCATACTATGTTGAAAGTTCAAGTTCGAAAGGCTTTTGTTTTAGTTATACATTGCCTTAAATGTTTATTCTTATTTATGAATGTTTCCGTTATATTGTTATCCTTACTGGACATTTGAGCTCACCCCTTTTCTTTGTTTTATTTTTCCCAGGATGTGAAGAAATAAATTATGAATGACCTGCAGGGATATTATGTGGGGATATGAGTGTGGATTATGGAGACCATATGTTGTTGTAGTAGTTTTTCATTTTATTATGTAATGTAAGACTTATGAATATATCTAGTGTTTCCAAGGCTACTAAACCAATCTGTCTTTCGAGATTTGATCTTTCTTGTGATCATGCCAATGTTATGTAATAATGCACCGACTCTGGGCAACTAGGGTTGGGGTGTTACATCAATGTTTCCCACTACCATCAAAAACTATCTCTGGCTACTCCACCAAGAATATATCCACCAAAAAGGGTCTCTCTAGCAGTCTAGCATAATTAGGAATGAAAATATTTATCACTACAACCCTGATATATTGGTGAGGACCATGCTTTAAGGTATATTCTCATAAGAAGTCATATAAACCCACATACATTGAGTATCGCAAGAGTTTAGTGAACCTTGATAGATATTATTCCATACACATACTGTCGTGCATGATTTCCAGAATATTTTGGATACATCAAGCCCTCATCATAGCTTTGTAGAACTATTATATGAAGAGATTTTAGAACACTATCCAAGAGGGTGTCACCTAATCATGTGCCTAAATCACCAGATTCTACCATTGACCTATAGATCCATGATGAAGAATCCCCTATAGAAGCACTATCTAATCAGGAGGTTTCATAACAAGGTGGAAAACATGAGTAACTACACCAAGTAAGTCTTTTCTTCCTAAGGTCCTAGCTCATACTGATACATAATGGGTTACAATCTCTGAAACTCATGATGTTCACTCATCATGTTCTCATCATCTGTCATTATTGTGGATGAAACCTACTACTGATTAGGTGGTGTAAACACTAGAAAACCACCTAGAAGTATCACCTCATATACACGATCATGTATATATGTATCATCAATAGGTAAATCATCCCCACGATAGTACTATGGAATATTATATGGATATCATCATAGAGGAATATTGAGATAAACATTATGTACCACAATCAAAGAGTATATCTGTAGAGGCGACTCAAAAAGACATTGAATCTACAACACATTCATATATGATTCATGTACCAATTTTATCATTGTAACCAATTATAACATGTATCAAGTAAAAAAATAGGTTACAAGATTTATGGTGAATTATTAAATCATATTCCACACCAATACATTTTTACCTTTTCAGAGAGCTAATAATGAAACACATTAATAATATTTTCCTAGTTACGAACCAAAACTCATAGATAGATAATCTCCAAACTCTGGTCCTCAGATGAAACTATTTCTCTGGTAACACTATATCATGATAGACCCAGTGGGGGCTACCAAGGTAAAAAATCAATAGTGACACCGTAATCACACTTCCAATAGTCCAAGGGTCAGAAACTAAGACCAAGTGAGAATCCAACATACATAGGAGGCATTTTTCTAAGGTACCTCTAAACATGAAAACATATCCAAATACCCAAATAATGTTGAATATTATGATACGAAGAAATAAAAAAAATTCTTACATACATCAATATCCTACATCATAACATGATATAAGCATGGGAAAGTAAAAAGAGACAAATAAAAATCCACTAACACTATAAAAGGTTCCAATATGATATTTTATGAGGGTATTCCTATAAAATACTACTCCTAGAACCTATCAACATAAATATATCAACAATACTCATCCTACTTTAGGTCCTCCTTATACCTCTTCATAAAAGAATTCATCTTTATAAGAAACAACCTATGTGGTTAGATCCCATACATGGGTGAGTATAACAATATCTAGTAGGAAACCCCAAAATCTCAAAACATAAAGCATCAAGAAAGAGGCGAGATCATCATCACAAAGTAATGAAAATTAGAAATAGGATACAAAAAAATAACTCCATGCTTTACTCATGATAGACACAAATTCTCATGGTAAGGTTACAACCATACTTTTATCCTAGGATTTTAATTGAGGACTCAATGTAACAATCATCAAAGAGAACTCGCTCCTCAGGTATTGCTTACACTAATATTTCTAATATGGGATGGCATTCCCATAGGTCCTTGCCATGAAAAATTAGTAAATGGAGGTTCGATTATATCAATTCATAGATAGGGGATCTTATTCAGGGTTTTGGGGGATTATGATCCCTACCCAAAGTAAGCCACTAGGGTGCGGATTTAACATATGATTAGCTAGTAATGGGATTCTAGGCCCAACATAGAGTGGAGGGATAGAATATCACACTATAGTATAGATGGGGAATACATGAATCTCTCCAATTCTAATCCTTAGAGGGTACCACTCATCCTATACATGGAATGGGATACCTCACAATACCCACTTAAAAATTTCATATGGTAAAATACCACACTAATAGTAGTTTGGACGGAAGAGAAGAAGGGCCTCAACAGTCTCTAGAATATGTAGATGTCATGTACTGGGATTACATAGTGTTTCTTGGCTACATCGGGAAAGCATGTGTCCTCTGGCCCATTGTAATGATTGAGGTATTTATAGAATAATACTTTTGATGTATATTAATACTTATGAATAAGATATTAATTTTTAATTAAAGAGGATTCTATTTTTGATGACATAACTGACACACAACAATGGGTTTCTTCGAAATCTCATCTTACACACAAGGTTGAGTCATACTGAAAAATAATAACATAATATTATTATTTTAAATGGTAGATAACGCCTAGCCGTTGTTTTGGAAGGAATGAGTAGAACTAACAATATTATGATTAAAAGTGTTTTTTTAAATGTATTTACATTTATCCAAGAAATTTTAGAGGCATAAAATAATAATGAATCTGATTTTAATCATGAAATACTCTAATATTCTTTAAAAGGTCAATTTACCTCCTTTTGATGGTGAACCCTTTTTAAATGTAGATTTTTTCACTTTTATATTTTAAATTTAATAAAATAAACATATAATTTATAATATGGACATAAAAATTTACTTTGGGTAAATGTTTTATATTTTTCTGATAAAGTTTAGTTTTTTGATGAATAGTGAAAAATACTTCATTTTAATTCAAAACTGCCTTTTAATCTAATGTATTTATATGATTACTCTATCAATTTAATTGGTTTTAAAGTGTAATTAGATTATATTTTTATCATTTAATCCAATTTTGGTCATTGAAAGTAATTTAACCTTGAAATTGAACATAAAAACATTTCATTCTTTTTGTAGTTTTTACTTATTAAAAATGTGTTTTATGGTTTTGAGAACAGGAATTAATTTTACATTAATTTCGGAAACTTATTTGTTTTGAATTTGAAAAATAAATTCCATATTTGGAATCAGGAGAACCAAATTTTTAAAATAGGTAACTGTTATTTTTAGATATTACGAATAGTATCTTTAGTAAATATTTTATTTACTATGGTTAAAGAGTAAATCTGGTAAATAAGGGTAAAACAATAATATTATAATAACATTTAATTACACTAACATGTTTATTAACCCTATTTTCTGAAATTTTCTGACCATGGTCATCTTTCGGTCGATTTTGGGACCCCATGGAGCCACTTTTAAGTGAAATGACATTTTATACAAATAAATTTAAAGTTAAGGAAAGTGTAACATAAACAAATATCTTTTAGTAAAACAATTTTTATATGGAGTTATATAAGTGATATTTTAGACTATAAATAGTCCTTATAAATTTAAAAATCATTCCTACATCATGGTATTTTGTTTATAATTTTCAAACATTATAAAAATATATTTAATTATTACACAATGGTGATGCAGTGATTGCTTCATTATTAAAAAATTCAAATAAATGATATTATAAATGTTAAAATAAATGAAAATTTGTTATTTTGATGTCACAAAATAATTTTTTGGATTATAGATACATTTAATATTTTTATTAATGAATTTATTTTGAATCAATCAGGTTTTTATGGATTTTTAAAAAGTTATGATATGAATAGTTTCAAAATTGACATAATTCATATTTTATGATATAAAATATTTTATTAAATATTATAAAAGTTAAAAAAAATAATATTTGACCAAATAGTTATCAAAAGTCTCAAATTTTATTAATAACTCTTTATTTGGATATTTTTCAGGTTTTGGTAACTGTGTTGATTCTCAATGTGTAAAATTATTTATAAAACTTTAAGAGTAAAAAAGGGTTAAATAAAAAATATAAGCATTACAAAAATATCCAAAAAAGTACAATTATTATTGGATGATTTTATTTGTTCTTATATTCGTCTAATATTATAATTTATGGAGTTTATTACTTTTTTAATCCCAATATAATATTATAATAAAATAATAATTTAAGACTTTCCTAAACAGCCCCTCCTCTCTCTTATAAAAGGCCACCACCTCTAACCCATTACAGACACCTCTCCATCCCTTTGGATAATCCAAAATATGTTCCAAGAATCTCCCAACATTCTCTTATTCCTCCAAAAATCTTTCCCTTATGCAGAAAGAAATTCAAGAAATCCTTTTGGCTCAAATCAAAAAGAGTTACATGTTTTAAGAGGCAGCGTCTTCTAAAAAATTCCATTCCATTATTCTACTTCTTCACTCGCTAGTATATTCATTTTATTTGATTACATAAACAACTCGTATTGTAAATATACTAGGTTGTTTTATGAGAAATATTTTAACAAATCTTACACACATATTCATCTAAGGGATAAGAACATATAGTATCTGTGTGTGGCGAACCGCAGCCTCATGAAATGATGATTGTTCGATTTTCCCCTACCACCTCTCATGGTGTCCATTATGATGAAAATGTAATTATATATGATATATATGATATTTATTGTATCTCTGTTCTTCTGTAATTATCATTTATAATATAATTTTATGCTTTTAATGATGTATAAAAACGATAATTTCATTTGAGAAAGTGCGGACTACCGTCCCCTCAAAGTGATATGAATCGTTCATTCCATACCTGGAACATATAAGGGATGGTGTTAATGAACATATTTAAGACCTATAAAATATGATAAAATAATATAATTATAATTTACATATATATCATTTGGTTTTCATTCCTTTAAAAATGATAAAAAGAATTGAAAGTAGCGTTCATGCATATGTACGACTTACTGTCTCCATGAATGGTGAATTTTATTTTGATATATCAAAATGTTATGGAATATTCTAAATACATATATAATAGATATATATGACATATTTGATATCTAAATCATTAATATAATTCTATAGAAAATGGAATTTTGACCCCATGGACAATTTGTAATTATAAAAAGTTCATTTTTGACTCATGTTCCGAACATCGACAAAATGCCCGATATGAACTCAAATAATTAACTAATTGTTGTATCAAGGTAATAAGTTATATAAATGAAATAATAAAATTTAAAAATGTTTTTAAGCAAGTATAAATTTACATAAGTTTATTATTCAGGAAGAACAGGGAACATACGAGACAAGTCACATTCGAGGTAAGGGAACTTCTTATCCCAATTTCCATTCTTTGGGACAATATTCTACTATTAATTAAGTCATGATATAATTTTGTAAGAAACAAATTTTTATATCCTATATTGTATTTAGACATTAATAATTAGTCTTTATAGTGAATACACATCATCGATCTATTTTACTTAAAAAATTGTCTTTATAAGGGAACCTTTCACCCTCTTTTAGTCAACAGATTCTTTTATGTTATGTATTTTAATTTCCATTTTCTTATGTTGTTATGTGTTCTTATATATCCTTATTGTTGTACATTTTTTTCCAAGTGATGAGAGACCCTTTTCTATCTCATCAACTCATTTTTTAATTTTTAAAGTGACGTTGTTAGGATGCTGAATTTTCATAAGGGACTTCATCCCAATCTCTTTTCATTGAGGCATATTTTGATTTATATAAGACTTACTTATATACGTTTTATAAACCCCTATGATTTTCAATGTCATTCAAAGGAAATATTTTTTTCTATGTAGAGATTTATTAAATGACAAGTGGAATGTTTCTTTTAAACGTATGTAGTGACAACAACCTTTCCACCACCACAAGAATTATTTGATATTTGGATTCCTTAAAAATTTTGTAATGTTTTTAAAAGGAAAATAAATACCACATAATTTTTACATGCATTGGTAATGAAAATGGTTTTTATAATGGATTGATTATGTTAATATATTAAAATGGAATATAATTATTAAAATGTGGAAATATTATCGTTTCTTTATGTTTGTTTTATGTGTTATGATTATGTTATGGTTCATGGGAATTGATTACGAATACATGTGGTTTTGTGATAAGGATAGGGTTGGTGAGCCTAAGATAGCTCTCGAATGCATTGGGTAACGTGACGGAGGAAAACATTAATGTTTATCCGATGAGATTTAGGGAATATACTGTGATGGGTATTCCAAATGTAACTCCTTATGTAGATGTGAAAGATACAATGTAAGTATGTTATGGATACCACAATTAACAATTATGATTTATTATTTCTATAAGTTATTCGTAAATCCTATGATTTCATGAGGTATGGTAAAGATTTTATTTTTTGTATGTATTGATTGAATAATGTTTTATTTCTTTATTTTATAACCCTTACTGAGATTTATATGATCATCCCAGGTTGTGAAATGTTTTTCACAGGACATTAAGATGAATAGGGTCAAGGATGGGATCATGGAAAATTCATGTTGTCTTAAACATGTAACTAGACATTTTTCTTTTTTTAAAGATTTTTTGTTTTATGAAAAAAATGGATACTAGGTAGAAGTGTGTACATGTAATATTAAAGTTGTTATATATAAGTTATGAACTAATTCTCTAAATATATAAACCTAAAAATATCCTCAATGTTAATTATTAACTTAATTATAGATTATGTAATGTTTAAGGTTGGGTCATTATAGTTGGTATAGAAGGTCGGTTTAGATTTCTTTAGAGGTTAGGGTGTTATTTAATCATAAGTGACATAACTATAATGGTTAGCATACTAGAAAGAGTCATAGTTATTTTAGATAAATTGAATGAGTTTAAGATAACATAAATAAGTATATCTTAGTGTTTACCCCCCTCATAAGATATTATATGATGATTTCATAGATATACTCACACTGACTGTTTTGGTTTGAGTAAATGGATGGATCTAGTAGGAACCCAAGTAATAATGGATGTCAAGAAAATTGTGACATTTTTTGAAATAATAAACATAATGAAATGGGATCTACAATGAGGACTCTTGTGGTTATTCTCAACAAACTACTTAGGGTCATGATTAACTACCTAAACCATGGTGATTTTTATAAGTCATCATATATGCGAGAAACAAATCCCTATTGAAGTTTAGGTAATAATCATAAAGGTATGTATATTCAAAATCCTATGTTTCAAGGATTTGGAAAGAAACACCTAGGAAAATTCTTCAATGGGATGGGAGAATGTTTCAGATTTGGTAGATAATAAAGAAATAACCTACCATGGAAAAATGGAAGTTTACAGTTGACTCCAAGAAAGGGAAAGAAGTTCTTTTTGAAGGAATAATTTAATGTTTTAAATGTGGTGTGCATGGTCATTATAGAAATATATTTACTATATATAATGTTTGGAAATGAGATCAACAGGATCATACAAATGTATGTTTACCAAATCCTAATTCCATTCCAATTGAAGATGAGGAAAGTGAAGATGACCTATGAAAGGTTTGATTTATTTCTTAGATCATGTTTTGACATTACTAAAATCTTAGTACATTTTGAATTTTTTTGTAGGAAATGAGTATAAAATAATAAAATGAAAAAAAAACATGTATAATGGAAAAAGAATAATGTTAGATGATTAAGATTTATATATTTTAGGAATTGAAGTGTTATTTTGGATCTATGGATGATGATATGTTCAAATTTATTAACGATAGGATAACTTTGAAAGACTTTTTGTAGTATGTGTAACCCTGAAGATTGATATGTGAAAATGTTATTCAATGAAGAATTATCTTTTCTTTTGTGGATGTGGTCATAAAGAACCATTTGGGTATATATGATCCTTGAATTTGAGGAAATTAAAGCTTATTACTTTTTTGGGATGAAAATGTGAGGTATGAGATAAAAAATTTGGTTAAAATATGTTACGGATATTTTTAAGGATTTTATCTCATTCTGTTAATGTTATTAGAATTATACGATTTTTGAAAAAAGGACAACACACAGACCATGTGACAACCCGTCTCTTTAGACAAAGATGTGGGAATCGAACCCACAACGAATGTACGATTGGGATTTATCGCCTTCCACTAGACTACGTGAAGTACCTGGTTATTATGACTTATTCATTTTAGTTAAATGATTTTATTTATCAAGAAAAATTTTATTTATGATCTTACATTTTATCAAATGGATATCTGTAGTATAGGAAAATGATTTGGTCATTAAGTGATAAAGGTTATTTTTTAATATGTTTTCTATTTTAGGGAAACACTATATGCCTAAGGAAAATAGAATACTATGGGATTTAATTTTGGGGGTAATGGTTGATATTTTATTTTGGAAGAATCTATGTTTTTATTGTGGACATATGTAAATTTGGGTTTTTTTATTGAAATGATTAACCTATCATAGAGAATATTTTATTTGGTTAATTACACTTCAGTATGATACTTTAAGAGTAGTCGATGCTATTTTGAGTTAAATGATAAGATTTACTATGGAAGACTGTGTGATTAAATTCTTATGAGTTTTGGGTTTCAATGTTAGTTTGGATTATATTGAAGTATTTTAAGGACAATTGTTTATTGAATTGTATTTTTTGATCTTTGGTTATTGTTTGTTCAATTTTGGAAATTAAGAGTAGTATTCCTTTTTATAAAAGATTAAATTTTGTTGGGATTATCTGATCCTGTATTAACCATTTCGGTTTTGGTTAATGTCTAAAGATGGGGGAAATATGTAGTTCATCTTTTGTGGATTATGTGATTCTATAGAAATTTATTATAGCGCTTAAGGTGTGACCAATTCATCTTTAATACACATCATTTGGAGAAAATATGAGTTTTTGGTAGAAACTTATTAAAGGATGAAACTCTTCTTGAAAAGTAAGTATATTTCCTTATGTCCTTGGTCAATCTCATAAATAAATTATCCAACTTTATGAAATGGAAGTTAAAACAATAACTTTTTTGGTTTACTTTTCCTACTAGGAAACCAAATACTGTTTATCCCATCACAAGTTTGTGGTTTTCATGTTGTTAACATTCTCATGATCATGTTTTCTATCACTCTCCATCAGAACTTGACACTTAGTTTTTCTTACATATCTGTGTTTTCATGGAATCCTAATATGTGTTATCTTGGGTGACCTTTTTAATTATCCTTATTTCTTCTAATGGGATAGTTTTTATTGACTATTTTTCTGATGTGGTACTTTCAATGAAGTTTCCAATCCCAATTTTAAAATTGCGAGGACGCATTTTCCAAAATAGGGGAAGGATGTAACAACCCAGCTGTTTATAGAATAATACTTTTGATTTCTATTAATGATTATGAATAATATATTAATTTTAATTTAAAGGGGATTCTATTTTCTATGTCACACCCAACCCAGAATAATGGGTTTCTCTAAAATCTCATGTTGCACACATGGCTGAGTTGTACTGAAAAATAATAACATTATATTATTATTTTAGATGGTAGTTAAAACCTAGCAGTTGTATTGATGGTAATGAATAGAAATAACCATATTATGATTAAAAATATTTTTTTAAATGTCTTTACACTTATCCAATAAATTTTAGAGTCTTAAAATAAGAAAGGATCCAATTTTAAGTACGAAATACTCTAATATACTTTAAAAGGTTGATTTACCCCATTTTGATGGAGAACCCTTTTTAAATTTAAATTTTTTCCCTTTTATACATTCACTTTAACAAAATAAACTTCTTTTTTAGAATTGGTCATCAAAATTTACTTTAGGTAAAACTATGGTATTTTTTTGATGAAGTTCATTTTTTGATGAATAGTGAAAATACTGCATTTTAATTCTAAACTGCCTTTTAATCTAATCTATTTATATGATTATAATATCCTTTTAATTATTTTTAAAGTGTAATTAGATTATATTTTTATCATTTAATACAATTTATTTCATATAAAGTAATTTCACCTTGAAATTAGATATAAACACGTGTCAATATTTTCATAGTTTTCACTTCTTAAAAACACATTTTTTTGGTTTTGACAACGAGAATTAATTTTAAATTATTTTCTGCAACTTATGTGTTTTTATTTTGAAAAATGAATTCCATATTTAGAATTAGGTAGTCTAAATTGTGTAAATATTTAGATTTTATTTTTAGACATTATTAATAGCAACTTTAGTAAATATTTTATTTACCTTGGTTAAAGGATAAATCTGGTAAATAAGGGTAAACAAATTATATTATAATAATATTAAATTACCTTAACATGTGTAATAACCATGCTGGCTGATACATGTCTAGTAATGGGCATCCTTGGGATGATTTTGAGACCTCATGGAGCTTCTTGTAAGTGAAAATGACATTTTATAAAAATTAATTTAAAGTTAAGGAAACTATAATATAAACATATATCTTTTAAAGAACCAATTATTAAATGAGGATATATAAGTGAAATTTTAGACTATAAATATTCATTAGAAATATAAAAATATTTTCTATATCTTGGTATTTTATTTAAAATTTTTAGACATTAAATAAAAAATTTAATTATGATAGAATGGTGACAGAGTGATTGATTTATTAATAAAGGATTCAAATAAATGATATTATAATTGTTAAAATAAATGTTATTTTGTTATTTTGATGTCATACAAGAATTTTTTTGATTATATTTACATGTTATCTTTTTACTAATGAAGTTCTTTCTAATCAATCAGGTTGTTATGAATTTTTAAAAAGTCATGATATGAATAGTTTCAAAATTGATATAATTCATATTTTAAGATATAAATTATTTTATTAAATATTAAAAATTTGGAAAAAAACTAAGTTTCAGCCAAATATTTATCACAAGTATCAAATTTTATTATTGACTATTTACTTAGATATGTTTCAGGATTTGGTAAGTATTTTGTTTCTTAAGGTGTTAAATGGTTGATAAAATAGTAAGAGTAAAAAGGGTTAAATAAAAAAGATAAGGATTAAAAAAATATTCAAAACCTATCTAGTTCATATTGGATGATTTTATTTAGAATTATATTCATATTATATTTTAATTTAATGAGTTTTTTACATTTTGAATACGAAAATTATTTAACAATAATATTATACTTTCAAACATTCCTAAAGAGCCAATCATCCCTCTTATAAAAGGCTACCACATCTAACTCATTACACACACCAATAAATCCCCTTGGATCGACCAAACTATGCTCCAAGAATCTCCCAACATCCCCCTATTCTTAATATAAGCTATTCCCTAGGGAGAAGGAAATTATATAAAGCCTTTTGGCTCAAATCAAAGAGAGTTACACGTTTTAAGAGGTAGCGTCTTCTCTAATGCTCCTTTCCATTATTATATTTATTCCCTCACTATTCTATTTTTTTATTATATAAAAACACCAATATCATAAATATAGTAGGTTGTTTTTATGATAAATATTCAAACTAAACTTACACACACCTCAATCTAATGGATTCGAACATACTATTTCTGTGTTTGACGAACTACTGCCTCACGAAACGATGATTGTTTGATTTTCCCCTACCACCTCTCATGGTGTCCATTATGATGCAAATCTAATTATATATGATATTTATGATATTTATTTAATCTCTATTATTCTGTAATTCCCATTTATAACATACCTTTATTCTTTTCACGTCATATAAATATGATAATTTCATTTGAGGAAGTGTGGACTACTGCCCCTTCAAAGTGATATGACTCGTTCATTCCATACATGGAATGTATAAAGGATGGTGTTAATGAACTTATGTAATGTATATAAAATATTATATTTTAATGGAATTATAATATACCAATGTATCATTTGGTTTTCATTCCATTAAAAATGAAAAAAAGAAATGAAAGTAGCGTTCATGAGTACATACAGCTTACCGTCTCAATGAACAGTGAATTTCATTTTCTTATATCCAAATGATATGGAATATTATAAATAAAAATATAATGGATATATATGATATATATTAAATATAAATCATTAATATAATTTTGTATATAATGGACTTTTGACCACTTGGACAATGTTTAATTACAACAAGGTCATTTTTATTCATGTTTTGAACATCAAAAAAATGTCTGATATGAACTCAAATAATTAACTAATAGTTGTAGCAAGGAAATAAGGGATATAAAAGTAATAGTAAATTTTAAAAAGTTTCTGAAGAAATTATAAATTAACTTAATTTTATTATTTAGGAAAAAAAGAGAACATACGATACAAGTCAGACTCGAGGTAAGGGAACTTCTTAACCCAATTTCAATTCTTTGGGTTAATCTTCTACTTTTAATTATATCCTGCTATGATTATGTAAGAAATAAATTTTTATATAAAATCCTGTATTTATACATTAATTATTTTTACTTATAGTGAATACACATTATCTATTTATTTTACTTACATAATGGTCTTTCTCAGGGAACCTTTTACCCTCCTCTTTTAGTCAAAGACTTATTTTATGTTATGTCTTTTAATTTCCATGTTCTTATGTTGTGATATATTATTATATATCCTTATTGTTGTGAACTTTATGTCCAAGTGATGAGATACCCTTTTCTCTCTTATAAAGTCATTTTCTTAATTTTTAAAATGACGTTGTTAGGCAACCGAATTTTTGTAAGGGACTTCTTCTCAATCTCCTTTCATTGAGAAATATTTTGATTTATACAAGACTTTATTTCATATTATGTATAAACCCCTTTGACTTTTAATTTCATTCAAAGTGATTATTTATTCTATGTATCATTTTACTAAGAGAAAAAGGGAACGTTTCTTTTAAATGTATGGAGTGACAATGACCATTATGCTACCTAGAGAATTTTTTGATATTTTCCTTCCTTATCATGTTGAAATGTTTTTTAAAGGATAATAAAAACCAAATAATTTTTATGTATTTTAGTGTTGAAAATGGTTTTGAGAATGGATTGATTATGTTAATATATTGAAATGATATATAGATATTGAAATGTGGTAATTTTATCTTTCATTTATGCTTGTTTTATGTGTTATGATTATGTTATGGTTCGTGGGAATTGTTTACGAATACAGGTGGTTCTGTGATAAACCTAAGTGGGTGAGCCTGAGATAGCTCTCCAATGCATTGGGTAACGTGATAGAGGTAAATGTTAAAATTTCTCCTAATATACTTATGGAATACACTATTATAGGTATTCCAAATGTACCTCCCTATGTAGCTGTGAAAGCTACAATGTATGTTATGGATGCCACAAGTTATTATTATGATTTATTATTAATATGTGTCATTCATAAATTTTATGATTTAATGAGGTATGTTAAAGATCTTATGTTTTTTATGTATTTATGGAATTAGGTTTTATTTTTTAGTTTATAACCCTTATTGAGATTTTTATTCTTATCCCATGTTTTTAAATGTTTTTTATAGGACTTAAAGATGAATAGGGTCAACAATGGGATCAATGAAAAGTTGTGTTGTATTAAACATGGAAGTAGACATGTTTCTTTTTTTAAAGAGTTTTTGGTTTATGAAAAAAATTGATACTGGGTATAAGTGTATACATGTAATATTCAAGTTGTTATGCATAATTTATTACCTGATTCTCTAAAGCTCTAAACTTGAAAAGATCCTCAATGTGAATTATTAACTTAATTCAAGATTATTAAATGTTTAAAGCTGGGTCCTTACAACCATGAACATGTACTATGAGAACATGCATGTGTACTCTGTTCATGCCCATTTTCCCTTAGATATTTTCACCTTACTCTGGGCATGTGTACTCTGTTCACGCCCAATTACCTTGGATTTTCCCACCATTCTCTCGTCATGTCAGTTTATTTGGTTATGCATGTTTTCTACTCTTCTAGGGTATATATTGATCCACCAACAGTAGGTCATAAAGAATGTGGTTATACTATATTACATGTTAAATTTTTCTCTATACATAAACACTAAAAATATATTATAAGACCACATAATGTGTTTTTATCTAATCTAAATGTCGTGTTTGTCATGATTTTCCAAAAATTGTAGAAATATTCACCTATGTCTGTCACACCTCTACCGTAATAAATTAAACCAAAAAATGTATGGATAAACACATATTGGTCCTTGATTCATCCTTTTCATAAATGGTTTTTGTATTTTGGCCACTCAATGTGTAGAGGAATCATATGATATTATCATCACATCGCTGAAATATCAAACCTGTGAACCAGCCTCTTATGATCCATCATAAGATCATTTATTGTCATTATTGCACCTCAATCATGACCTCAATCCCAACCCTATAATCCTAAAAATGATTTATTATTCCAATGATCATACATTTAATGATGGTTCTTTAGGTATTTTTCAATACAGTGATTAAAAAGAATGTCGATGATGAAGACATGAAGAACATTGGTAGATAAGAAAAACACACACAGTGTGGGAATGAAATTTGGTGATGGTTTGTATTGGACATTATTTATTGATGAGGAAAATGATGAACAAGAAAGAATAAATATGGGACTTCTAAGCAATATCAATTCCAAATTATAGTATGATAAAAAACATCCAATGTAATCAAACATTGATCTGTGAATAAATTAATGGTATGTTAATTGATTTACATTCCATATGGGATAAAAATAAAAGATTAATACAAACAAAAAAATGTTCGTCCTAGAGTTTGGATCAATTAATAATGAAAAAAGGTTCAACATCGATTCCATTACTATGAATCATGAGCTCCTTGGTAGACCGATCATCGATCCACAAACCGATCATCATTGATCAATGATTTATTTTATGATCTCTTCCAAATCACTAGTGTTTTGAAACTAACCCTTGGGTTTCTGAATAATCATTTTAAATTGCGATTGTTAGGTCATGACTATTAATTAAATTAATTAATTATTTTTGGTTAATTTATCCATTATTCTCCAGTGACTGCATTAAAACGAACCACCCAATTCTGACTAAAATTAAATCACTATTAGGATAAAATCCTTATTCAATATATAATATCAGTCTTATATTTTCCATCTGAGACTCTATTCAAGAGTTATTCTAATATAAAAAAACTACATGTTTGCGGTATCATATATTTAATGTTGTTATTATATCAACATTGAGGGTCCCTGGGATCTAGAATCACATGTTAACTCAATGCCTACCCCTAATAAAAATAATTTAAATATTTCAAATTTTTAAAAGGAATAAACAAATTCATTACACATATAACTATATATATTTATATTATTTTTATTTAGATACATTTATAAAATATTTTTTTTTCTGTGTGTGTATTATATATATATATGTGTGCATATATTAATTTAAATATATTATATATTAATATTCATTTACATATATGAAAATATAAACCTATATCAGTTTATTAATAAACACTCATATATATATAAACATTATATATACATTATTATAGATATATATTCATAAATTTTTATAATGTAAAAAATGATTAATTTTTATAATTATTTCCATATTATTAGTATAATTATTTTAAAATACCTATCTAAAATATGTTAATAATGTTTATATTTAGATATAAATTTTATACACATATATATTTACATATATATATATATATATTTATTTATTTATTTATACATATTTGAATATAGTTTTATAATTAGATATAAGCCATTTTTTAATTTATTTTTAAATATTTATTCTAAATAAATTTGTATTCTATATTTAATGTTAATGATATATTTATAAAAAATAGTAGTATATGACGTATATACACAATATTGACACACACACACAATCAAATTTAAAAACACATAAACATTTATATTTCCCACATACATGGACAAATATTTACATTTATGCATTTATATATATATATATATATATAAATACACATAAATATATATTTATTTATTATTGCACACATATTTATATGTATTCATTACTTGTATAAGTATATATGTATATATATATACATATATACATATATATATATTCATTTTATTAAGGTAAATAAAATGGATAAATTATTATTTTATTGAAAAAGAATAATAAATAATTATATCTATATAGTTTTTATATTTGAATATACATTTTTATGAAAATATATCTAAATATTTATTTTATGGTTGATTTATTTTATGTTTGTATAATATATATATATACACATATATTTACATTAAAAAAAACAAAAATATGAAAAATGATAAATTTTCAAAACCATAAACTCCCTATGGATGTAATACATTGTAATAAATTCAATATTCACTAAAAAGGGACAACTAGAACCTCTTAAAAGATGCTTAAATTCCCTCAAATATTAAAAAACAATTATGGTATCCCAACTAAAAAAATCAGTTTTAGAGGCCTTACACACCTTTTTGACCTTGGACAAACAATGATTGGTGTATTCCTCTATCATCCTAGTGTATACATCTTTAGAGGATTTGATTTGATAAATAGTAGATCCCAAATGCACAGTTGAATCAAAATATGTGGTCGTTGGAAGTTTAAGTAATTTTCTCTATTTATCTTAGATTTTTTATTAATTTAACAAATTTTTGTGTCATCCAATTGTAATTAAATAACTATTACTCAATAATAATTAGAAAATTGTTAAATAATGTTATTTTTTAAATAATTTATAAGAAAATTTTCACTAAATATATTATATATTAAATGTAGATGGAAATTTAGTCTTATATAAACAATATTTAATAAAATGTATAATATTTATACCATGATAAATAAATTTAAATATTAATATATAATTTATAATGATATATTATATTTTATGAAATAATAAAATTATCAGTTCTAAAAAAAGTGTTGATATAGGGAACCTTTATCAGTTCATTTGTTTTATTAATGATAAAGGGAACATATATCAATGAGTTTATAAACTATGATAAATGCACCCCCTTTCATAGTACTTATAGATAGCGCTGAATTTGGTACAATATGTAGTAGTTATATTGTGTCTTACTCATTCCATGAGTGGAATACAACCTTCTGGTGTTTGAACAGACTATGGATTATATATCCCGTGTTATTATACAAAAATATTTGTGGAAATGCTGAAAATATACCATGTTGGATGATTCTTTTTATATGTCCATTTATCCATCCTTCAAGGAAGATTTTCATTTTGAATATTTGAATAAATCTTCATCCAATGTATGATCAGCATTAGGTGGATGGTTGGAAATACTCTTCATACTACTCATTTTTCTTGAATAATGTGTAAGATAATCAATACTTATTTCCTGAATACCTGATTTCTATGATACTTTGGAATAATTATGAAGATATTTTTCATTTCATGTTCCAAACCCATGGGTTTCATGAAGACTTTATGGGTATTCTTCTCAATCTTGATCTCTGTATACTGGTGAAAAATCTCTTACACTCTTTTGGTTCTACTACCTTTCATCATTTGTCGATGGAATAGAATTCCCTGGGGTTTGAGGGTGTCAACATCCCCGGATGTGGTATCCTTTAATGACTCATCACAGATAATTTTATTGATTCTAAATTTCAGGTAGAATTTATGAATAATAAAATGGATGATATTTTTATTCTATGGAAAATTGGTGTTAATTGTAATCCCCACAGACCTATTATACCCAAACACATATATTTGATTCCTTATCTTTTAGGTTGGATTGAAGTCAATGTGGATGTTGTGGCACATGGTGCACCAAGACCCATGGGATGTGGTTCCATATTTAGAACCAGTAGGGGATTCAATAAATTTAGTATATATAAATATCTTGGAAATATTATTTCCTTTGAAGCTAATCATTGGGAAATCATACATGTGTTGAACTATGATAATCATTTTGAATGAGGTTGTTTGAGGATTAAAAGGGATTATACAACAGTGGAGAATCATCCCAGGAGTTGATCAAATCTGTGTCCATGGATTATCTTAAAATATTTTATGGGATGTATATCATTACAAGAAACTATTTGTTTTTAGGCCACTCGTATCTACAAGGGAGGAAGATATGGTGGTGTACACATTGTCGAAGCGAGATTTGTAGAGTGGAACTCCTTTTGGTCATTCTCATTAGATTATTTTCTTCTTCCCATTCATTTTTTAATTATAGGGGTTTTTATAGCCATTTTGAAACCTTCCGTGTTATTTTTTTGAATTTATTTAATAAATTTTGATTATAATCGGTATTTGACCCACTTATCTGACCATATATGATTATTAATATTTATAATTATTTCTTTTGTATCTTTGTATCACGATATTGGATGAATGATGTGTCAATGGAATTATGACCCGTACATCAAGTTAGATGGTGTATGACCAATACTGGGAAACTTAATCTGAATAATGGTGTGATCACTGAGTACCATTATGTAATAAAACATGTGTTTTATGTGATGAAATGAAAAATTTCATTACATTGGGTATTTTTGATAAATGAATATTTTATCTTTAATATTTTTTTATATATATTACTATGGTGAGATCCGTTTGGAAACCCTACATGGAAGAATAGTCATGTTCAGGTCTATGTTACCCTCATTATGCTCATTTAGTTTTAAAAATTCTCATATTTTCATTGTGTTTTTTAGGAATGATATCCTCAACCTATAGATTAGATAGGTTCAATATTCCTTTAACATAATTGGGGTATGATATCCTCTATATAAGGAATCTATATTACCCTTGTATAAATAGATCAGATAAGGCCCAAGATCCTCTACTAGAGTTGGTATTCCCCATATTTACCAAGCGAATAAGATCCTCCACTAAATTTTTTGAGGTTTCATTTTTTATTTGGAATGGTTTGATCAGATACAAGATTGATGATATGATATTGATGGAATTGATTTTGAATTAATCCCTTAGTGGGTAAAAATGACTCATTGATGACTGGGATCCCATTCATGGATTCCAAAAGCAGTATGATAGTATGAGAGTCTAGGAAGAATGGTAATCTTCAAGACTTGTGACTCCTCAGGAACCCTTGGTTCACCTTCATGATGTGAAATTTTTATTGGATATTGAAATTGGGTTTTTAAACTGATATATAGTTGATAAACTCTTTGTTTTATATATGTTATGGATAGTTCATTTTATAATTTGGTTTTCATGACATTTCATATTATACAAAATATTTTGATTATTCTTGTTATCTTTTTATAGTTACTCTTCATTATTGGGATCTTTAGTTGAATTGATTATTTTGTTTTATTTTTCATTATAGGTTTTGCTATTATATTTATAAATACCCCTACATGTGCCATGGTTCCACACATGTTTCTTTTATGCGGATGATATACATGACTAGAATGGTCATGTGGATGTGGAGTTGATGTGGATTGTTTGGATTTGAATCTTGGATGAATTTGGGGGGTGTGGTGTAGACATATTTTGGTGGTATGATGAGGTGATGATATCTATTTACATTTATCTTTAGATCCATCTTGTATTAAGGACCTCTTTTCATAAGAAATCATATGTATTTTTTATTTTTCTTTTACTGGTGATTATTTTTTCCTTTTTATATAATGTTTTACATGTTGGTTATTACCAATCTTATCATGCATGTGTTGTTATAGTTTATTTAATTAACTATATATATACTTCCATTATTGATGTTTTCTCTTTATTTTTGGAGATTTTTTCTTATAATAGTATGATATAGCATTATACCTCCCTAAGTTTATGATATTACAATATGGTGATCATCACCAATCGTAGGCCTATTATAGGCGGCCTTGGGGTGGAAATCATGGATTTCCATTAGTACGAGTGGGGCCCTAGTGGGGTAGGTCATGTTAGAGTGGTATCAATGTGGGTCTGTCATAGGTATGGTTCTTGGACTTATTAGACATATGTGGTTTAGATTTAGAACATAGGGAAATGATATAAAGTGGTTATTGAGTTTTTTTAACAAACCAAAGAGACTAGTGTAGTTGCAGTAGTTAATGTATCCAGTATTTATGACTCTGATAACCTATCAGTCAAACCATAGCTATAACACATATATTTTAGGATACATGCATGTTATTATGTGCATTAAATAGTGGTTATTTGTGATCCATCTTTCCATTCATGTATGATCTCATCCATATATACTTAATCACTTGTATGTTCATCTTATTCATTTATTGGGTGATACCCCTTGATAGAGAGATTATAGTCAAAGGAAGGGTTGTGATGAGCCCATTCTTAAGGAATTCCCATATCCATCATTTAGTCAGTAACGATGTGATTTTTTCTAGGAATCAGATGAGAGGTGTTTTCTCTCACCTATATTGGAATTATCTCTCCTTGTACACTTAGTGATGGTATTTATCTTAGAGTTATTTGTATTCCTCACTATGTTAGATGAGGTTACTGATAATTACGGTTACACATTACGTGTTTGATGAATGGGACCCCAAGTGTTTGTTGGGGTGATATTGATACTTGGGTGATAAGGGTTTAGTTTGTGTTTTAGACCCTCATATCCATCATGTTCAGACTCTTTCTGGCCATATTTTGTTTTGTATTGAGAGTCCTATAAAGAATGATGATCTGATGATAGATGATGTACTCCATGAACTCATTTCATGAACACTCTAACATGGTTTGGTTTTGATCATTTGTTAGGTTTGATGTTTTAGTGGTGTATGTTAAACCCTCCACTAGTCTGTGTGCCCATTACCGAGTGTACGTCAAGGATTGCAGGTCTTGTAGGTGTTCCCCAATCATGTTCTATTGTGGATTTATTTGATCTCAATAGTTTGGGTAGATGATCTGGAAGGATTTTATGAGATGTGTTTTTTGATTATTATGATTCTTCTATTGATTAGTTATTCTTTATCTTGGAGTGATTGATGTTAGAGTAATCGGATAGCATTTTTAGAGGATTCATATTGTTGAGTGACAATGAGTATTTATCTAGTTACATATCATGTAAATTCTTTACATTCCCTCATACTGGTAGAAACTGGATATAGCATTTATTCCTTCACCATATTCTTGAGAGTTGGAGGTTTTGGATTAACCTTCTACTAGACTCTTATCAACTAGGGATACTCCCCTAATAGTGAAAATCATTCATTAACCCCTTTATCTAGGGTTTAAAACCCCATGTTTTATTGATT
This sequence comes from Viscum album, assembly GCA_963277665.1. NCBI lineage: Eukaryota > Viridiplantae > Streptophyta > Magnoliopsida > Santalales > Viscaceae > Viscum > Viscum album. Next base: position 685,113,395 of record OY728137.1, on the reverse strand, counting down.
TATTTATTTAATATTAATTTATAATATTTTTAGTATTCATAAGATTCTATGAGTTTGGGATTGAATTTTAAAATTTTATGAGTTATAAAAGGGATTATGAGTAGCTAACATAGGTTTGAAAGTAATGAGGTGACTGTGAAATATGTTTCTGAAATAGGGTAGTTCCATTTTGCATTGCATGTTTCCCATTCTAGTACACCCTCATGCGATCTAGATGAGTCCCTATGGATCTCATGTATTCCTCCTTGTTTTCCAAAGGATGTCGAATAATATCTTGGCTATGAGGATCATAGTAGAGATACTAAAACGTATAAACATGTTGTATCAAAAATAGAATAAATAAATAAATAAACATGAACACCATGATGAATACAGGAAATTCCAAAAATATAGATACTAATAATGACCATGTAATGACAAACTTAATGTAACTGAATTAAATGCTTAAAGAAATTCAATAAAAAACGAAACCAACCTCAAAAATAAGACTTCAATACCCCCATCATGAACCCCATATTGGTCCCATATCTAAGCTACAAACCCATCCCACAAGTAATCTATAAACATCGGCCCCCTTTCCATTTTCTAGAACTAAATCCCTGAAATATTTTTTGGTACTAATTAGTGACTTAAATAGGTTTTGAGTATAAATTATTTGGATGACACCCATTGTTTCTGTAAATTGAGTATAGAAAATAGTCCATTAAATAGTGTGATAAATATGATTTTTAATTTATTAAATAATTTAGTACAATGATAAAGTTGTAAACCCTCGAGATATACTGTTATGCTCAGGTCATCCAAACCTGTTATAGCTCAATGTCAGTGTGTTTATAATCAGGTTTCAATAACACGACTTCCATTAACATAACACCCAAGGTATAACCTAGAAAACATTACATCATAATTGTAATCATGTCTAATAACAATTAAAACATAAATGGGTATAATCCCTATAATCTATAGAACATAATTGAGAATAAGTTCTATAATCATTAAAACATAACTGGGCACAATCCCCATATTAATTTAAACATAACTAGGTACAAGACCTATATTTATTACAACATAACAATGTATAATCCCAAAATTAATTAAATCACATCTGGGAATATGTCCTATAATCATTTCATCATAACCACTCAAAACCCCTATATGAATTTCAATGTAACAAGAGTCATAAAAAGATAAAATTGGATTCCAAGAAAAAAAATTAAATTGATCTAAAAACATTATATTTATCATGTCATCACATTACACATTAGAAAATAATTTTTTTGTTGATCCAAGTCACCAATTATCATCATAATATTTCTAGTTCCTCATCATGTTTCAACTTAATACCTTAATTATTATCATACCATTATCATAATTATGTGTATATTATCATGTCTATGAAAATTGAATGACAATTTATTGTTTTAAGTTATGTTCGTATTATTCAATCCAATTACTAATTTATTATATTATTCAAAATCCATGGTAACCCAATTCCCACATTAATAATATCAAATCATCACATGATCTTTGGTTGGAACACCTCTTGAGTGGTCAAATGTCAAGTATCAATTCCAAAAGATTGAATGGGATCCATGGATAGTCTAGCTGTGTTATGTTATCAAAACAGTGGGTTGCCATTTTGGCTAGGTCATTTGCATTTCACATCACCACAATCGTCGTTATTCCCCATACTATAAAAGAAAACCTGATGTTAGGGAGTTATTCTAGACCACCTATCTTAAATTCATAAAATATGACGAAAATATTCAAAGAAAAATGATGAATTAATTTTATTCATTCTACCCATCAATCTCTAGGTCTGGATCACCATGATAAATGGTGTCTGCCCTTTGATCAAAGTGAATACCCAAAACTACCTATGGGTTGGTGGGAATTCAAGAGAAATAGATGAGAGAAATATTTGAGGAAAAAGGGAATGGGAGTTGTAAGAGACTACTAGATATGGAACATTTAGGACACGAATTAGGGATTCATTTCATGATCCTATGTTTTCCAAATATGATAAAAAAATCACACACCTTAGGTTAAAAACATAGAAAAACTAATTCACCTTGTGAAAGAAATATCCCATCATGAAATGATAATTGCCAAGACCATCATAGATCATTCACTCTTTAAATGATGTTCATGAGGTCTTTCTAGAACCATTCATGTCATAAAATGACTTTTAACAATGTTACTTTTCTTGTATCAATACATTATCTCCCATGTCCTTTTTCTTCTAAACACCCACCCATCTAGGATCAAGGCCCTGATTACCATGGTTTAAATTATTTATCCATACTCAAGAGGTTAAACTAATAAACATTAAGAGAAATATTATTGAAAAATTATGGTATCTCACATCCTCCCCACTATATAATAGTTTATCAATGATCTATAGAACAAAACATCACTATTTTGAATCAATAAAAATGTTTGGCCCCTATGTTTGCGTATGCAAATCCCTCTCACAAGTCACCTATTAAACATGCCCATACTGTCTCTAAAGTCACTCAAGAGGTAAAATATTTCATCAATGATTCTTCTCATGAAATTCCATGATGCAAATTGGATTCTCATTAAATGACACAACAATATACAACTCAACATTATCAATGTCAAACAATGAGAAGGGACCAGACAATATCTACAAATTTATGACATGTGAAACACATCATGTATGGAACTATAACACTGTAAAAGGTCCCAACGGAATGGAAATAGAACAACTATCTTGACAACCTCAAAAGACCCAAAAAACATAGCAACTTGATTTATTTCCTACCTAATATGCCACATTCCCATCCCAAGTGACACATGAATAAAAACATGATGAACGTCAATGAACTCCAAAGGTCTTCCATGATGGTATGTGTATAATTTTTCAATACCTTTGTGTTTAACATCCAATTTTTATTAATGAACCTTATAAAATGTCTCCTATATGTGAATGTGTCAAAAAAATGTATACTCAAATAAATCATACTAGAAAAGATGTTAATTTAATGACCATGCATACAAGGCCTTATAAGTATCCATTTTGATTGATTATAGGATGAAAATATAATAAGTGGAATCCATTTCTTCCAAATTATGCTCCCAATAGAAAATAATATCATAAATATGGGATCATAACATATCCTCTATAATATGGATTGTTCACTCAGACTGAATTTCATTATGAGGATGGTAGGTTATAATCAAAAGAACTATAAATCCCAATGCCTTCAGAATGATATTCCAGAAATGTGACATGAAAAAAATGATCAGAAATTATACTCATCACAAATATAAGAAATAAAACAATATCTTGCATGTAATGAAATACCAAACCATCTATGGTGAAGGTATCCCTGATAGGAAAGAAGTTCTATATCTTTTTTAGTCAATCCATTATCATAAAAACTAGATAATTTATTTGCGGGGTCATGGGTTTTCCTATCCTGAAATCCATTGTGAAATACTTCAACATTCATTCTAGAATGGGAAAAGGATGGAACAACCAAGAAGACCTTTGATGCTCAACATTCAGCAACTAATAGGTGAAACATCATAGAAAAAATACTATTACCTCCTCCTTCACCCATGTCCACCAGTATTGTAAATGGAGGTCACAATACATATTTTCTCCACCATGATGAACCACCCATTTAGACACATGGGGATCCCTTATCATACCCACATATAATCCAATAGAAACCCACATGTGGGAACAGATAAGAAGAACACCACCAATTAAAAGAGACCATCCTAATGGTGTATCTACAATATATATATTTTCCCTTAATGATAATCCATCCGGATAAGATATCTCCTCCCACATGATCTGTCCTAGGATTATGGGTATACAATATGTCAATGTATGAGTCTCTCAACCCTATGAATCTTGATCACATAGATACATATTTGTAAAGAGATTCATCACCCACCGTACAACATAATAATTTTGTTATAACACTATCTATATCTTATGGATAAATGCATTAATAAAAATGTTTGGATTACTTGGAGTGTATTCTAGATTGATGTTGGAAGATTATAGATACTTTACCTAACTCTTATGATAATGGATTAGGTCCTATTGAGAAATGATATACTTGATGTTCTTGTGAGAATTGTACACCAAAAACCTTTTTCCTAGAATATAATGTCCCCATCATCATATGAAATATACCACCATATCAATATCATGATCATAAGTAGAATAATTCCTCTCATGCTATCTCAACAGTTTATAACCATAAAAAACAATTCAATCCCTCTATTCGAAAACTAATATGATTTTGACTCTGGATGATTCACAATACATGGTTTATTCCTTACCCAAAACTGGTAAGGTGATGAATGATGATGAGGTTAACCTTCTCTTTAGCTCTTATAATTTCATCTAACCAGACTCAGACCAAGAAAACATCACCCTTTTCTCGGTCAGACTAGAAAATAGTGCTTTTAGATAGAAGAAGTGCCTGATAAAACATTTTTAGTAGATGGTTAATCCCATAATTCATGAATATTGAATAGTTTATTATTTTATTCTAAAGATACCAAAGCTACAACATTTTTGGTTTCTACTAACACTCATTCCTCCAAGATAACATGACCCACGAAGTTAAAATTATCAATCCTAATGTTACATTTAGATATCTTAACATAATGTTGATTCTATATCTATGTACTCAGGATGGTTTCAAGATATTTTTCATGATCTTCCATAGACTATATAACAACCCAAACATTTATGAATAAAATTTCTGTTCATTTAAATGACTTATGGATATAGAAAACACATGCACTCTTTTTATTATTATTATTGGGTTTAAATGACCTTTATGTACCCTTACTATTGATAATATAGCCATTGAACAGTGATCACATGAATAATAAAAATATAAGGTTTTAAAAAAATCTTTTCAACACAGACAAAGGAGGTGATGGCCTCATCCAGTAGACTTGATCCATACGATGCTCATTTTTCAAAGCTTGGGAAGGAGGTAGTGTCATTGAGCTTTTCTCTTGACCAAGCCTAAGCTGAAATTCAATACGATAAACTTGAAAGGAATCTCCTATGGTATAAGTTCATGTTAATAGATATTATCACCCGAGTGATGTTATCCGAGTCCCCCCAAAAGTCTATCACTATTTAACACCTTACCCTTTGGTCTTATGCGGGAGTTATAAGAGGTTATTTAAAAAGGCATTAGTTAATTATTATGTAATCCCTTTTTATAAATACAACTCTTATTCTATAAATTCGTTTCTAAGAACACCCTTTCTTAAAAAATGTTGAATTTGATAACTTCATATTTCAGTTGAAAATGGTTATAATAAGAAAAATATACATTATCAAATAAAACTAAGGTTTTTATTAATATTATTATAAAAAAAATCATATAAATGATGATTATATCAGTTCCATATCTGTATATGATTAGGTAATCAGTTTGATAAGAGTTTAATTTTTTATACGATTAATCAGAATGTGTATTTTTAATGAATTTATTTTAAGGAATTAATGAATTTTTGAAATATTTAATATTTTAATAATATTTTATTATTATATTACATATATGAATAATAAATCAGTATATAATTTTTATGAAGTCAAATGTAATTTTTATTAAGTTTGAAGAACTTTTTTTTCAAAACCCATAAATTTTCAATATATGTTGGTTTTTATTTTAAAAGTAAAAAATTCAAAAAAAATTAAAATTATTTAGATATAATAAATATTATTTTTTGAATCAAGATGTCAAAATTATCCAACGGTGATTTTTTCATAATTTTCTGAGACCATTGGATTTTTGGTTAAAAATTAAATATCGTATAAGTATATAATGTGTTTTAAAACATCATAATGACACAATAGTGATGTAATAGAATAATATAAAAGGTGTGTTCTGCCAGTATATGTTTTACCTTTAAAAAATTGTGATTTTAGATTTTTTTTCATTGTAACACCCAGATATTTTATGAGATAGATTCTCTTTATTTTTTTTGATTTATTATGTTGTAAACTACACCAATATTATCTTGAACTATATGAAACATCCTATATTCTTGAAGTATACACAACACTATTCTTGGCTTGCATTACACACAAGAGCATCCTTCTTCGATAGTTTTCATTGTATGTCATACCTAGTTTCACTAAACATGATATATTATTAAAATATTATTATGGGATATAAACTAGCCGTTATGAAAATTATTAACCAAATTTTTTATTTTATATAAAATTAAAATTAATCTTATATATTTTCTAGACATGATATAAAAAAAGGTTATTTTTTTCAAAGTATATATTTTTAAAAAAAAATCAGTTTTTCCGCCTTTTGATGGCGCACCCATTTTAATTATAGTTTTTAAAACTTTTATATATTATATTTTAAAAACTAAAATTCTTATTTGGAAGTGGGACATCAGAATTTACATTTGTTGAGTTTTTGGTATTTTTTGGACAAAATTAATATTTTAATGAATAGTAAAAAATACAGCATTTTATGTCAAAACTGCATTTTCATCTAATTTATTTATATAGTTAGATTATCTTTTTATTTTTTTTAAAGTTTAATTGGATTATGTTTTTATCATTTTATCCAATTTTTTTCATTGGATGTAATTTTAAATTTAAGTTGGACATAAACACATGACAATCTTTTGATAAGTTTTTAGTTCTTAAAAACATGCTTTTTTCTTTTTAACGAAAATTAATTTGAAAATAATTTTTTTCAATTATGTGTTTTTAATTATGAAAAATGAATTCCATATTTGGAATTATTTCATCCAAATTATTTTAATGGGTTACATTTTTTGTATATTATGAATAGTAACTACGATAATTTTTATTTTCCACAATTAAAGGTAAATCGGGTAAATTAGGGTAACTAGCAATATGATAAATATAATAAAATTACCCTTAAAACATCCAAAATCCTATTGGATGAATTAATGTCAACCAATATCACCTATGGGTCAGAAATTATTCATTTAATTGAATTTTTTTCATTAAAGTTATTTGATTATAATTAAAACAAAATAAGGTGACAACATGTCACTCTCACATATCTTATAAGTATAATAATTTTAAAATAGTGATAAACATTATAAAAATAGAACATAAATATTTTCAAGAAAGATAATAAAATTATCTACATTATGTGAATTTATTTAGAATTTTTATGGGTTTAATAATTACCAATAATGATGACAAAATAGTGTTGTAGAATTTGTTTTATTGATAGAAATATCAAATAAATGGTTTTAAAAATATTAAAATAAATATCATATGAACGAATTAATATTCTCTATGAATTTTCTAGGTGAATATGAAATTTTAAAAGTGTATTAAATATTTTTCATCCAATTTATATTTTGTTTGGATTTTATTTAAAGTCAAATAAATGAATAGTGTCAAAATTGACAAAATTGATATTTTTTAAAAATAACATATTATTAAATTATTTAAAAATCACAAAAAAATTAAAAATTACAAAGAGAAAATTATATGGTCTAAAAGATCTAAAATTATCCAATTATGAAATTTTTAAAACACATAATTAAATATCTTTAACTATTTATTATTAGGAATATTATTACCTCAATTAAAATTAAATAGATTAAATAAAGTTAAATCAAAATGATATGGTTTAAAATAAATTCATAGCATGTCAAAACTGTATTGCATGATATTATTTCTACCAAACCTCATCTTATCTTATAAATAATCCTCTTTGAAGGAATTTTAATTTAAACATTAATTTATATTAATTTTATAGTTTTGGTATTTCTAAAGGTACCCCTCCCCTCTCTTATAAAAGGGTACATATCCTTCTCTTTTAATCATGCCTCCAAATCCTTTTGGATTGACCAAAACCTACCCAAATATCCTCAAAACTTATCTCAAATCATTCTAGAGGCCATTCTTTGGGAATAAATCCATCTTAATGAGTCCTTTTGTGCATACCAAAAGGAGATACCCAAAATGAGGTAATTGTTTTATCACCTCTTTCAAAATTATTTTGTTATTCTACTTTCTCTTCATATTTTTCTTCCATAATAAAATCATAAATAAAATATATTAAAAATTATGTGGTGTTATTATAATTATTTTAAAACCTAATACCCCCTTTTATCCAGCCTATGAATAATAATATCATTATACATGCATACGTATGACTTATAGTCTCCACGGCGTGGTGTAATTTTTATTCAAAAATAATTAATTTGGATGGTATATTGATGAGTATAATTAAGGTAAATAATGAAAATAAAATAATAATTATTATGTAAATTTCATATACCATCTAATTCCATACTATTTAATCATCAAGGTAATTATATTGTCGATCGTGTGTACATCTGACATACCGTCTCCATGACGCGATGACATTCATTCTCCACATTAACCATTCAAGAATGATTATAATGTATATATAATAAATAAAAATTAAATATATGACATAATAATGCTATTGGATTTATGTATATATATATATATATATATATCATTTACTTTCTTCCATTCAATTCAATATGGAAGCAGAAACAACGTTCAAGCGTACGTACGACCTACCATCTCTATGGACGACATATTCCATTTTATTTATCTATCTATAATATATATTTATATGCTTAATATATATGATATATAAATAATTTTTTACATTAAATAAGTAATTAAATCATGATATATGTAATAATATCAATACTAACAAGTCAAAAAACATATGATAAATAAAACGATTATTTCCCAAAATGTTGCATTGACATGGAATTGATAAATGAAAGGGTAATATAAATTCATATTTTAATCATATATGATTTCATAAATATTATTATGGTTCTATTACCAGTTAATAATATGTTTTAACTCACTATACATGTGTTTCAGACACATACGAAGGAAATCGGGCTTAAGGTACATGATAGTTTTATAATATCATTTTTATCTGAGATTGTTTATATGTAAGTATTTACTGGGGAGATATTTATCATCCATGTCCATGTTTTTGAAAAAAAAAATTAATAAAATTTTTAATATTCATATATGTATGTTTAAAGTCATTTTTACCGATTTTTTACATTTACTACATGGTATGGAAGGAATTTTTCTTTTGATTACCATATGAGGTACTTCTTGAATTTTTCGGCAAAAGTACGAGGAGAATGTTTTTTTAACAAATACAGAATGAATGGATTTTAAAAGTTTAATGATGACTTGTTTCCATGAATATTACTCTATACTATTTCAAGTTTGTTTTCTAATAAATTATTTTATTTTAAAATTGCACATCATTTTGGGAAAAGAAAGTGTTTTTGAACAAGAAATTATATTTTCCTCAAGAATTAAAATGAAGTGATTTATCAAAATTATTTTCCATATAATATGAAACTCTTAAATATGGTTATGTAACTATCATAGTTATTACTATGATTTGATCATTTTTATGATGGAATTATCTTTTACATGGATTAGGTTATGACAGAATGATGTTTATGAAACCATTTTGTTTCTTGGGTTATTCTATGATGATTGATTTATGTTTTTGTGAAACATTTAAGAATGATTTCACTATAAGATTGGTAGGACCTATATCTCTTTCCAATTAATTGGGTAAATATTTATATATCATGATATGGATATGATTGGAATGGTAAGTAAATATGGTTTTGTAATACATGGCTGGAACATCACGTAAATCCGGTTCAGTAATGCCTGGATGGAACGACATGTAAAACTTGGTTCAGTAATGGACTTGGTCCACTTTGATGGCCTTGGAAACAATGCCTTTGTTGCTATAGAAATTATATTGTGTGCTTATTTATTTTCCACAATTCCATGTTTTATGCCAATTCTATTTTATCATGTTTAGTGTTCCTTTAGGATATATTCCTTATGTACTAACAAGATTTATTTCATGACTCAAGATTTTGATGTTTAATCTTTATGTTCATGTTTTTACATTCTTATGATTGTGGTTTGTCTTATTTTCTCTATGTTTATTCTTACTGAGCATTTGAGATCACCCATTATATTTTTTCTTTTCCCTAGGATATAAATAATGGTTTTAGGTAGGAAAAAAAGAGGAATATCATTATGGGAAATGTTGAAGATCTATCAAAAAATTAGAAGATTATGTTACAAGTTTCCAAATACAGCAAACTAATATGGTCTTTGGTTGTCTTTTTGTGTATTTTTTTAATTATTCCACAAAATTAATGTAATGTCCATATATTTCATCCTTGGTTCTCAACAGTTGGTATCAGAGCGAAGGTCTCGTCGTCCTTTTAAATCTAGGATGCGAAAATTTTAGTGAGATACCTAGATATATTTATAAGGATATGTCTAGGGATGTCCTAAGTATATGTATAAGAATATGTTACAATCTTAGGGTTTCTATAATAATAATGAATAACTGAGAATTAAACAGAATATATAATAGACTGAAATATTATATGTAATTTACCTTACTTAGGTGTTTCAATTATTTGATATGTACTTCTCACACATCACTTTCTAGGCTTATTCAATATCTATAACTACATAACACAGAGTGTAATATTAATTTTTCGGATGTGGAATATATGGGAATTATGAATATTTGTTTCCTAAGATGAAATATCATTAATATAATCATGAAGATGGTACAAGTATTGGTCATACTGCTGAGGATAAAGAGATTTTAAATGACATGTGAAAGGTATGTGATGTTATTCCTATATTGTTTACATTAAATCTATGAATTTTTAGGTTTAGAAACCTTAAGAAATGGGTCATATTTTCAGAAAGACCAAGATGATTTATCCTAAGTAATGGTTTGAGAATAATGTTGATAATTGAGGTGTATATGTTTCGGAATTCAAAGATTATGGTATATGAATCATGAAATATATAAGTGATTTCAGTATTACTTTTTCATTAAGGTTCTGAAAGGATTTGTCGAATAGTTCTGAGGAGACAGAAAAGTAATTTGAGGGTTATGTGATAAACTTGGAGAACACATGATTAAGGGGATGATAACCCTTAATATGTCCCTTATGTTAAGATAATGATAGATTTGAATAAGTAAATTGGATGATTCTTTTTTCTTGAGATCTAATTATAGAGTTAGTGACAAGAGGGTTATGATATCATGGGTTAAGTATACAACGTTTTGGGACTTAAGGAATATATCCAATAAATTTTGGAATAAGGAAACACACATGTTTTCAATAAGGATATATGGTAATTTAGGTTATTACCATAACTCAAGAGAATTCATGATGAAGTCATTAAATTTTTTGGAATGTGATCAATAGATATATCTTGTGATATATGGGGGATAAATGATGATATTCACATGCTTGTCATATGACCTATCTAGTGATTGTTTTTTTGTACTATGTGTTTGGACAAAAGTATTTTGGATAAACATAAAGGAACAATTGGATTAAGATGGATATTAGATAGGATGGTTTTAGACTAAAAATTATTTATATTATTTCTATAATTTAATAATAGTATAATTTTAGAAAAAGGACACATTATAGGACTAGCGACATCCCATTACAGCGAACAAGGATACGGGAATCGAACCCACAAACAATGTGAAACATGCATTTATCACCTACCACTATCCTACGGGAAGTCCCTAGTTAGTACAAATTAGTTTTATTTTATTTAATTGGTATGATATATGAAGTATAATTTCATTTTTAGAACCATATATGACTAATGTCACCAAAGATGGAGTTATTTATATTTGATAACTTGTTCTAACCTTTTTGTGATCAGGACAAATGAAATGACCTATCATTCAATTTATGGATCGCATGATCTGCTTACACATTAGGAATGAAAAATTCAACATCATTTATTAAAATAAGAGATGAAGCATAAATTGTTCAAGGCATGACCAATGAAAATATTTTACTGAAATCAAGTAAGTATTTCTTCTCATGTTAGTCAACTTTAGGAAAAGGATATTGAAAATCAAAAATGTTATCATAGTGCCTTCTTATTTGATGAATCAGATGGTTCAATAAATCATTGAAGATTTATGGATTTCTTCTAGTTGGCTTTATCCAAACCTTATATTCTATCAATATCCATCAGAACATGATGTTTATATTTCTGTTCCATATCCACATTTTCACTTCACACCCATGTTATCCTTTGTGGAAACCTAGTGATGAGTTACTTTGGGTAACCATTATGTTTCTAACATAACTTTTTAAAAGGAAGTTTTAGTATTCCATTTACGATGTGGGTTTTTATGAATGAAACTTTTAATTATTAATCCTTTTATAACCCCAACAAATTTGAAGGGTAAAATTCATTTTAACGGGGGTAAAATGTAACACCTTGAGATTTTATGAGATAGATTATTTTTATTTTCTTTGACGAATTGTATTATACATTGAAACAATATTATCTTTAAATATTTGAAACATCGTATTAGCTTTCAGTATACACTAAACTATTCTTTGCTTTTGTTACATGCAAGAGGGACCTTCCTTGATAGCTTGTGTTGTATGTCATACCGAGTTTCACTAAACAAAGATATATTATTAAAATATTATAATGGGATAAAAACTAGCTTTTATGAATAATATTAACCACATTTTTAATTTTATATAATATTAACATTCATCTTATGTATTTTATATACATGGTATAAGAACATGTTCAAGTTTTCAGATAAATGACGTATTTTTAAAAAAATGCAGTTTTGCCACCTTTTGATGGCGCACACATTTTAAATCTAGTTTTTAAGACTTTAATATATTCTATTTTAAAAAATAAAATTATTATTTTGAATTTGGACATAAAACTTAATTTTTTTTTATTTTTGGTATTTTTCTGAAAAAATAAAATTTAAATTAATAGTGAAAAATACTGCATTTTATTTCAAAACTGCTTTTTCATATAATGTATTTATATATTTAGATTATCTTTTTAATTGATTTTAAGTGTAATTAGATTATGTTTTTATCATTTAATCTAATTTTGTTCATTGGATGTAATTTCACATTTAAATTGGACATAAAAAAATCACAATCTTTTGATAGGTTTTTACTTCTTAAAACCCCACTTTTTGGTTTTTGACAACAGGAATTAATTTTAAAATAATTTCGGTAAATTATATGATTTTAATTATAAGAAATTAATTCCATATTTGGAATCAGTGGGTCCAAATTAGTTTAATGAGTTACTTTTATTTTTTGGATATTATGAATTGTAACTACGGTAATTGTTATCTACCACAGTTAAAGTTAAATCGGATAAATTAGGGTAACTAAAAATATGATAAACAAAACAAAATTACCCTTACACCTACAAAAATTATATTGGATGAATTAAATTTGACCAATATCACCTATGGGATAGAATTTATTCATTTATTTGTCTTTTTCCAATGAATGTGATGTAATTATTATTAAAACAAAATAAGGTGACAACATGTCACTCTCATATATCTTATATGTATAATAATTTTAATATAGTCATAAACATGATAACACTTCGTACATAAATAGTCTCCAAATATGTAATTAAATTATCTACATTATGGGGATTTATTTTGAATTTTTATAGATTAAATAATTACTATTAATGATGACAAAACAATGATGTAGAATTTATTTTTTTGATCGAAATATCAAATAAATGGTTTTAAAAATATTAAAATAAATTTCATATGAACTAATTAATGTTCTCCATAAATTTAATAGGTGACTAGGACATGTTAGGAGTGTATTAAGTATTTTTTTTAGAATTTATCTTCTTTGTGGATTTTATTGAAATTTAAATAAATGAACAGTGTCAAAATTGACACTATTGATATTTTATAAGTATAACATATTAATAAATTATTTAAAAATAAAAAAAATAAAAAAAAATAAAAAATAAAAATTATATGGTATATATTGTCCTATTTATCCAATTATATACAATTTACGACACATAAGTAAATATCATTAACCATTTATTATTTATAATGTTATTACCATAATTAAAATTAAATAGATTAAATAAGGATAAATCAAAATGAGAAGGTTTTAAATAAAATCAAATCATGTCCAAATTTTATTTGTTGAGAATATTTCAAACCAATATCATCTTATCTTCTAAATAATACTCTTTGGATTCATTTAAAATTAAAAAATAATTTATATTGTTTTTATAGTTTTGGTATTTCCAAAGGCGCTTCTCCCCTCTCTTATAAAAGGTCACCACTCTTTCTCTTTTAATCACGCCTACAAAGCCATTCGTATCATCCAAACCCTTCCAAAATCTCCTCCTAACATCCCTAAATTCATTATAGAGGCCATCATTTGGTAATAAATCCATCTTATGGAGTCCTTTTGTGCATACCAAAAGGAGATACTTGAAAAGTGGTAATAGTTTTATCTCCTCTTTCAAATTCATTTTCTTCTTATACTTCCTCCTATTATTTTTCATCCATAATAAAATAATAATTATATTATATTCAAAATTCTTATATGTTATTATAAATATGGGAAAAAATTTATACCTCCTTTTATCTAATGTACGAATAACAATATCACCATGCGTGCATACGTACGACTTATCGTCTCCGTGTTGTGGTGTAATTGTTATTCAACAATACTAAATTTGGATGGGTATTTTGGTGAGTATAATGAATTTAAATAATGAATATAACATAATAATTAATCTGTAAAATTCATATATGATCCAATTCTACACCATTTTATCATCGAGGGAATGATATCGTCGCTCGTGCGTACGTACAACATACCATCTCCATGATGTGATGTGATTCATTCTCTACAATAACCATTAAAGAATGATTATAATGTATATATAATAAATAAAAATTAAATATATGACATATTAATGATACTAGATTTATGTATATACATATATATATATATCATTTACTTTATTCCATTTAATTCAATATGGAAACAGAAACAACATTCATGCGTACGTACAACCTACCGTCTCCATGAACGGTGTATTCCATTTTATTTATCTGTCAATTAAATATATTTATATAGAAAATATATATGATATATAAATCATGTTTTACATTTTGGATGTAAATAAATCATTATATATTTAATAATATCAAGAATAAAAATTCAAAAAAACATACGATAAATAAAACAATTATTACCCAAAACGTTGCTTTAACATGGAATTGATGAATAAACAGGTAATATAAAGTCATAATTGAATCATATATGATGTCATACATTTTTTTATGGTTATATTAAAAGTTAATAATATGTTTAAACACAATATACATGAGTTTTGGACACATACTAAGGATATTAGACCTATGGTAAGGGATAATTTTACAATACCTTTTCTTATCTGAGATTATTTATACATAATTATTTACTAGAAATGTATTTATCATCCACGTCCTTGTTTTCTAAAACTGTTTTAATAAAATGTTTAATATTATTCTACATATGTTTAAATTTATTTTTACCCATTTTTTACATTTACTATATGTTATGTAAGGAATTATTCTTTTGAAAACCATACGAGGTACTTTTGGACTTTTCCAGCAAAGGTACGAGAAGATTGTTTTTTCAAAATTATGTGGAATGAATGGTTTTTTATAGTTTTATAATTCATTATTTACATTAAGCTTACTCTACACGATTTCATGTTTATTTTCAACTAAATTTTTTTATTTTAAATATACGTTTCATTTTGAGAAAAGAAAATGTTTTTGAAGAAGAAAAAATATTTTCCTCAAGAATTAAGTTCAAATGTTTTATCAAAATTATTTTCCATCTAAGATTACACTCTTAAATATGGTCATGTATCTATCCCTATTATTACTATGATTTTATTGTGTTAACTATTGAATAATCTTTAATATGGATTATGTTATTAAGGAATGACATTTAAAAACCCATTTTATTTCTTAGGGAATGCTATGAGGAATGATTTATGTTTTTATGGAATACATAAGAATGAGTTCACTATGATATGGTTGAGACCTATATCTACCTCCAATAAACAGAGTGATTATTTATATCTCATGAGATGTACATAACTGGAATAATAGGTAAATAAAGTTCAGTAATACATAGCTGGAACGACAATTAAATCTTATTCAGTAATACATGGCTGGAACAACAAGTAAAACCCAGTTTAGTAATAGACATTTTACACTATGATGGTCTTGGAAATAATTTCTTGGAAACTATGTAAATCTTATTATGTTCATATTTATTTTCCATATTTACATGTTTTATGTGAAAGCTATTTTATCATGGTTAATGTTCCTTTATGATCTATTCCTT
Organism: Viscum album; assembly: GCA_963277665.1. Taxonomy (NCBI): domain Eukaryota; kingdom Viridiplantae; phylum Streptophyta; class Magnoliopsida; order Santalales; family Viscaceae; genus Viscum; species Viscum album. Next base: position 685,097,102 of record OY728137.1, on the reverse strand, counting down.
ACGTACTGCCACGATTTATTTCATGACTCATGATTTTGATGTTTAAACTTTATGTTCATGTTTTATACATTAGTATATTTGTGGTTTGTTTTATGTTTTCCATGTTTACCCTTACTAATCATTTGATCTCATTTTTTTATTTTTTCTTTTCCCCAAATATAATGAAAGGTTTCTTGTAAAAAAACAAAAGGGGAAGATATTTATGGGAGATGTTGAAAATCCTTCACAATGTTAAAAGATTATGTTCCAAGATCCAAATACAATAAATTAATTCAGTATTTGGGAATATTTTTGTGTATTTTATTTATTATTCCACAAAATTGATGTAATATCCTTGTACTTCAATATTGGTTCTCTACATTTATTATGTTTATAATGCCTTAGTGGACCCTCCATGACTTATAAAATATTTTAACATTTTCAAATTATTTCCTTGAGAGTGTGACTCACCTCCATATAAGAAAGCCTAATATTTTAATAATTTCATCCCTTAGCCTTATAATTTTTTTATAACAATCCCCTTTGGTATAAATCAGGGGAAAAAACCATGGGATGCTTTGTTATTTTGAATATTTTAGTGTGTAGTGTCCAAAACCGAAATAATAAAGAACTCCCTATCTTTTCCTATATAAACCCACCCAATATCCCATTTTCCTTCACTAAAACAATTTTCAGCTCCTCCACACGATTCTCTACAATCCCTAGAGTCCTCTTATGGTTCCTCAGAGCTCTTAAGAAGCCTCTCCCAAGCATTTCGAATAACACGTCCAAGTAAGGGTTCCTCACTTTCCTCTCTTACTTTCAAAATCAAGCATCTTATTCAAAAGTAGTTCTTGTGATTTTGAATGGTTAAAATTTCCTAATTTTATAATCGTTATATTAGTATCTATTTTATGTTATTATAATGAGGTATTATTTAGCCACCCTCATTTTGACCCTTTCCTAAGTCGTTACTAGGCCAAAATTCCGTAAAGGATCTTCCAAACTCCTCTTTTATCAATCATTATTTTCATATTATGTCATTTAATTTATTATATTCCTATATTGGGATATATAAATAAATATCCTCCTTAATTATAATTATATATATAAATTATGATATACCATTTCACTCTAATTTATCTCTCATATAAACCCTTATGTACACTCGTTACTGTACCGAATTTTCGTAAGGGATACCTTCCTTTTTAATTTTTACCCATGTTTTTACATGTTTCTATACGCTATTACATTTAATTAAAAATGTTGTAGTATGATTTTCACCTACCCCATACTTTCCTAATTATGTTTTATTGATGATATACCACTTTCTCTCTCGTTAAATCCTTCGGTGTACACCTCTTACCCTGCCAAAATTCCATATGGGATTTCTCTCTACTTTTTTTCATTCAAGTATTTCTCCCATTTTAGAAAACAAAATTCCATTTTATATGTTGGGATATTTTCTTCCATGACCCCCTTCCTGAATATTTCATGTATAAATATTGAAATTCCTATTTCTCTCTCATCAACCCAACTTATGAATTTCCATATGATGACGTTATGCTTCCGAAATTGCACCGTGATTTTCCAAACCAATGTCATCGTGCAGTTAATACCCTAACCATTTCTCTATCAAGGGTTTTCAACTTTGTGAAAATATACTTATTGATTGGTATTTAAATTTATATTACATAGTATTTAATCATGTAATAACTTATTATTTTGAATTATTCCATTTTATATGATCCATGTGGCACACTTATGCATGAAATTAAATGTTTATGAAGGGTGTTCCCTGATAGTGCTCCAATGATTTGGGTAATGTTTAGTATCATGATACACCATGTGAAATGAGGTTTTACTTGTGCTAATCTATGTTCAATTAGGGTTTACTCATGATAATACATGTTCAATTAGTGCTTACTCATTCTAATTCATGTGCAATGAGGGTTTACTAATGCTAATCAATGTGAAATGAGCCTTATCTCTTGCTAATAGCATGTTGTATGTCATTGCCGCATTTCATGGTTATGATAATAATGATATATCATGCCTTTATGTTTATGTTTCTCTTGTGGTTGATTTATGTTCCTATTTCTTAACATGTATTGTATTATTCATGTTATGTCTTGTTTACTCCCTTACTGGGCTTTATAGCTCACCCTTTTCTTATGCATGTCCTCAGGTTATCCTATGAAATTATAAGTACGAAAGAATTTTTTGGTCATGTAAAAGTAGTTTTCAATAAAGTTTTTGTATTTTATGTCTTATGATTTCATGTAATATTCTTAATTTCCTAACATACTAGACCTCTTCATCATCAGAGTTGTCCTAAGTGAAAGTTTATGTAATAAATCATGTTTAAATATATAATAAAGAGCATGATTGTTATAGTTGGCATCAGAGGATAGGTTTAGTTATATTTGGGATTAGGATTAAAAAACTCTAGTGAAATCCTTAGGAATAAGACTAAGTATAATAAAATCATCCCTAAATTTTGGTGGGTATAGAGTAAGTGTTTTATCAAGACAATACATCCATGTCTGGATACGAACAAGTAGAGGTGTCTTGGGAACAGATGTATCTAGAGGTAAAACCTGAAAACACCGCTTTGATCTAGACTCAAATGTGAACTGGTACACAACAACGGGCATTACATCACTCTTGGTTTGACACTCCCATGGGATATGATTTGGTAAATTCATAAGATTAGTAAGAACCATTATTAAGGGAATAAAAAAATACCACTAAGAATATATAATGGGAATTATATCATGGATAACATAGATTGAATCCTAGAAATTTATAAGATAAGGAGATAAATATAATTTATATGTTATCCCATTAATTCATAGTATTCACCTTTATGTGTTAACATGTTTAAGATACTCATCCACGATTTGTCTTTTATTCTAGACAATGGATGGTAATATTAGGGATATGGCTAACAAATGATTCGTAGGGAAATGTGATTAATGTCCCAACGAGATTCTCAATCAAATGGGAGCTCATGTTGGACATATTTGGATTATTGCAAACCATATATCAAAAATCGTGATTAAAAATTGGATCTTTTTTTAATCCCTAAGGAAATAATGGAAGTGGAAGATGGAATCTCGTGAAATTCAATCTGATAAAGTTGATAAGGTAAAGAAGACCCATCTTCATTCATACAACAAGTGTGGAAAGAGGAACCAAGGGAAATGTCACAAATGGACTTGGAGATGTTTTAAGTTCATAAAGGAAGGTCACGAAGTATCCAATTTCCATGAAATAATGAATAATGTTATGGATGGAAGAAAATTTACATCTAAAGAATCTTACACTATTCTATACTATAAATGTGGAGAAGTCAGGCATTACACAAGACAATGATTTATTTCAAGGTCTAAGAAGCATGATGATCATCAACAATATCCATGATTATGGGATCATGAAAAGTTATATTCTAAGATGGATAAGGATGAATGAATTACATTTAACCACTACTTCAAAGTAGTGTGTGTCATAATGTATTTCAATTCATTTCCTGTTAGTATATCTTTTATGTTTTCTATGAACATTGAGTCCCCAGTAGAAATGATATTAAATCATTAGGGAAAAAATTCTTTAAGTGTTTTATCACAAGTTGATTTATGTGGGAATGTTATTCTTGAAAATTTTATAAGTCTCCCGTTCATGGAATTTGAGGAAAAATTAAAAATTCATTGCTTATGCCTCAAGGCAGTTGACAATTCATGAACAAAACAATCCCACACAAGATTTGGATTTGGTAATAGTGATCTTTGTGTTAAAAATTTGGAGACATTACGTATTTGGGGAGAAGTGTGAAATATATATGGATCCCAAAAGCCTAAATTATAAACTCACATATAAATATTTGAATATGAAACAACAAAAATGGTTAGAGATGATCATAGGGTATGATTGCTCGATCCATTACCACTCTGGGAAAGCAAACAAGGTGGAGGAAACTCTAAGAAGAAAGGATTCAGCAATTCTATAATTTATGAGAATTGAAAATGATCAAATATTATTATATTTGATGAAGATGTACATGAGAATCATAAATAAGGGGAAATAATCAACACTTTCACAAATGATTACTCAACCATCTCTTTTGGAAATTTTAATGTATGCTCCAAAGGATGATATGGGAATTCAAAAGAAAGTAGAAACTATTAGAAAAGTGAAATCCTCAGAGTTCAATGTTAATGAAGAATGAATTGTGATATTTGGGTCAATACTATGGGTTCCATCAAATACAGAGTTAAAGAATGAACTTTTGGATGATGCACATAGTTTAAATTTTTACATTCACCAAGGAAACACAAAGATGTATCGAGATCATCGAGAGAATTGTTTGTGGGACAACATGAATTATCAGATCATTGAGTATACATCAATGTGCCTAGTATGTTCGCAAGTGAAGGGTGATAGGCATAAGTCTAAGGGAATGATGCATCCATTACCCATACCATAACATCACCATGGAATTTTCAACTGAACTTATGAAGACTTCCAAAGGAAACTATTCTATTTTGGTTGTTGTATATCATCTTACATAGACTACACACTTCATTTCAATTCGAGAGTACTTATCACTAGATCAAATAGCACAAATATACATCAAATAAGTGGTAATGTTTCATGGAGTACAACTATTTATTGTGTTTGATTGAGATCAATGATTCAAATCTATGTTTTGGAAGATTCTCCAACATGCTCAGAATACTAAGCTAAACCTCATTACAACTTATCATCCTCAAATTGATTACCAGTCTGAGTGGACTATCCAAACACTTGAGTACATGTTGAGAGTATGCTCAATGGATTTCAAAGGAGGACGAGATCAACATATTCCTCTGGTTGAGTTCTCTCACAACAACAGTTTCCACTCAAGTATCGAAATGGATCCTTATGAATCCCTTTATGGGAAGATATTCAAAACACTGACATATTGTGATAAAGTTGGGGAACGAACAATTCTTGGTCTAGAAATGGTTGAATAAACCATGGAGAGGGTTACGACAATCCTACATCACATCAAAGCTACACAGAGTCACCTAAAGCGCTATGATAACAACCATTGATGAGACCTAGAGTTTGATGTTTGTGATACGGGTTTCCTCTGCATATATCCATGGAAGAGATTGGTGAGATTTGGGAATAAGGGAAAGATTGGTCCAAGGTACATTAGCCCTTTTGAGATCCTTGATCGCATTGGAGCAGTGCCCTATCAACTTGAAATCCCACCAAACATGTCCCAAGTACATGATATATTCTATCTATCACTCTTGGGGAAGTACATAGATGACCCATCACATGTACTCAATACAAACATGGTACCATTGGATATTGACCTCTCATATGAAGATAAGCTGGTTAAGATCTTAGATCGTAGAGAAAAACAATTTACAAAATAGAACGATTCCCCTCATCTAAATGTTGTGGAGAAACCACAAGTTTCAAGAAGTAACTTTGGAACTAGAGGAATTGATGAGGCAGAGTTACCCTCATCTATTTTAGTGAGGGGAAAAGAAATTTTTAGGGAAATTTTTTTAATGGGGGAATGTTTTAATGACCTAAACATTTATGAATAATATTCCCTTTCTTTTAAATTATTTATGAATATAGAAAACACATAAAATCTTTTTTATTATTATTATTGTGTTTAATTGACCATTATGTACCATTACCACTGATAATATATCCATTTAACAATGATCACATGACTATTACAAATATAAGGTTTTAACAAATCATTTTGACACAACCAAAGGAGGCGATGGCCTCATCCAGTAGACTTAGGCCGTACGAATCTCATTTGTCAGAGCTCAAGAAGGAGGTAACATTACTGGTATTTTCTCTTCACCAAGACCAAGAAATGATTCAACACATTAATCTTTAATCGAATAACCTATGGGATAAGTTCATGTTAATAGAGATTACCACCCGGGTGATGTTATCTGAGCCACCCCAAGAGATTGTCACCACAACACACCTTACCCTTAGATCATATTTATGTGCTATAAGGGGTTATGCAATATGGCATTAGGTACTTATTGTGTAATCCCTTTTTATAAATAAAATTCAAATTCCATAAATTCCTTTATAAGAAAATATTTCTTAAAAAAATAATGAATTTGATAAATTTATTGTTCAGGTAAAAATGGTACTTTAAATAAATATATACATTATCATATAAAACTATGGTTTTTATTAATAATATTATAAAATTATCTTATAAATGATGATTATATCAGTTCATTATCTGTAAATGATTAGGTAATCAGTTTAATAAGAGTTTTAATTTACATACGAAAAAAGTGTATTTTTATAGAATTTATTTTAATGAATTTTTGAATTTTTGAAATAATTAATATATTAATAATATATTATTATCAATTTAATTTTATGAATAATAAAGTATAAAATAGTTTTAATGAATTTAAATGTAATTCTTATTGAGGTTTAAAAAATATTTTTTCCAAAACCCATAAATTTTCAATAAATGTTGGTTTTTATTTTAAAAGTAAAAATTCCCATATTTAAAAAATTATTTAGATAAAATTATTATTATTTTTGGAATCTAGAAATTGAAATTATCCAATGTTGAATTTTTAATAATTTTCAAAGACAATTGAATTTCTATGTAAATATTAAACACTGTAAAAGTATATAATGTGTTTCATGACATCATAATGACCCAAAAGTGATGTAATAAAATAATATAAAAGGGATATTCATCCAATATGTGTTTTATCATTAAAATAATGTTATTTTATATTTGTTCGATTAATTTTATGATGTCTTCTTGGACCCTCCAATACTTATAAAATATTTTAACATTTTAAAATGATTTCCTAGAGAGTGTGACTCATCTCCACATAAACAAGCCTATTATTATAATATGTTCGGCCCTTGGACTTATAAAATATTGTATTACACTCCTATTTGGTAGAAACTATGTGAAAAAACTATGGGATGGTTAGTGGTTGTTAATATTATGTGTTGTAGTGTCTAAAACCTAAATAATAATGAAGTCTCTCTCATTTCTTATATAAACCCACCCAATATCTCATTCATCTTTCTTAAAACCATTTGGAGATCGTCTACACTCTTCTATCCACTCCCTAGAGTCCTCCCAAGGTTCCCCCAAGATCCCAAGAAGCCTCTCTAGTACCTTTGGCGTCACAGTTCTAATTAAGAGATCCTCACTTTCCTCTCATCCATTCAAAATCAAGCATCTTATTCGAAAGTAATTCTTGTAATTTCAAATGGTTATAATTTCATTATTTTATAATCATTCTCTTTCTATAAATTTGATTTTATTTGAAATATGGATTATTTATTATAGCGACCTAGACTTATCTTACATTACTATTAAATCATTTCAAAGATAAACAACATAATAGTATTACAGAAAGATGATCCAAAGGCTTAGTGTCTTGGGAAAACTATGACCACACAAAACAAATACAACATCTAGCATACAAATTTATTTAATTTCTTCTTCTCTAGCTTCTTATTGGCACCTGACCTCTCCTTAGTACATGTAGCTGCCTGAGTATATACATCAAAAGGGGTGATCTAGAAGCCCAGTCAGAGGTTAGATAATAATAATATAGCATGGGGTGATCATAATCATAACAGAGACAAACGATCATGAACATGAGAGGAGCATAAATAAAAGACTTGAAATGTAGAAATGCATAAAAATGAAACATCATGTCTTAATGGATAACTACCACACACACTTGTGAACTAAGCTAGAATCTTTTTCACACATCACTTCAAATCTACTCATTAGATTAATCACTTTACCTAATGCATTGGAGTGTTGTATAATTCCAGGCGCACCAGTCACTTTGATACATTCCTAATTGCGCTACATAATTTCGGGCACACCCGTCACATCATAACATTATCATCATCATGATTGACACATAGAACACAGATAAAAAATTTACATAACTAAACCGTGTAATGTAATGTGTTTCATATCATAATAACACATTCATAAGATTTGGATTCCCAAAATAAAGATGGAATAACATACATGTTACAAGAACCGTCCACTTTTAGTGAGAAGTAAAAAATGGGTGTTCTTAAAAGAAGAGTTCATTTGGAAAACATTTTTTTATTGGACATAAAAACCATTGATAACATTTAAATCCAATAAAATTAAATAAAATGGTGAAAAAATGATCTTTATGGAGTAACCATATCAAAAATTGAGTGAAAGAGGGAGAACTCGAAAGAAGAAAATTGGGTTCGAGATTTCCCCTTACCTTGTACCTGAATGCTTCCTTCTCTTTAATGTCCTGTATAATGAAATTATATTAATTAATTAGAAATCCAAAACCACGTGAACTTTAATAGGGTTAATTATGGTTTCATTATGCCATATAATTTTCCTTTGGATGAATTATAGAGTTTAAAGACATTGTTCGGGGATGTTCGTTTTTATGGGTTTTCTTAGGTGGTTCACTTGTATTCTTAAATTGAAGTTTGGGTAGAACATGAGTAAACATAAAGAATTGATATTACTTGACATTGAAGATATTAAAGGAGATTTAATTATCTTATAATGAATTATATTAGATCTATGTGGATGAATCAATAGATAAGAAATAAATGATGGTTATTTGGGTCAATTTGGGCGGTTTTTTTGGATCACAACGAACTTGTTTTAACTTATCACTTAGTAATATGTCCATAGGATATTTCCTGAACATTAAATAGAACATAATACACATAACATATTCTGGTTCAACCATAAAAATGGTTTCATTACCAGATCTGAAGGTAGAAATGGAAGAAGAAATCATGTCGTTCTTGAAGGTGATAAATTAACACCTCAGGAACAACGTTCTATTTAATAAAATAAAAGGAAAAGGGAAAGGGGTATGGATTATATAATATCCTATTAGAATCATAAAATTACATAATATTTATAATAATGGAGTTAAAATAAATTTTAATGAAGATAGGTGGGGAGATATCAAGAAATGAACTTGAACTTGAAAGGAAATTAAAGGAGAAGAGGGAGGGAAATTGCCTCTTGAATCCTTCTCTTGAGAACCTTCTTAACGGACTAATCTTGGTCTTTTTATTAGATCAGCAGATCTTGGATGTGGGGAAGGGGATAGGGAAGGTTTTTGGGAAGATTTTTGAAAAGTCTTGGAACTTGAGAGATGTGAGGAAATGAGGGTGTGAAGGGTGGATTTTATATTGGAGGGGAGAGGGGTTTTCTTAATATAAAATTCAATAATTTATTATTTCCCCAAAAGACAAGGAATAGTGAGTCTTGAACGACCAATAATATTAATTTTATAATGTAATCTTGAACCCAGTGGGATTACATCAGTAGAACATCACACATGACCCTATTATTAGCTTATTTAACTTATTTTATAAATTACGGTATTTCACTATTCATCAAAAATTCATGTATCTCAGAAAAATACCAAAAATTTAACACATCCATTTTTCAACATGTAGAATCCCCAAATGAATTCCATTATTCAAAATTAATTTTCTATATATTATTAATTTAAAATTTAATTAAAATCTTAATTTACCTAAAAACAATTTTTTAAGATTAAAACTGATTTTATAGTGTTTTCAAAGATTACGTAGGGTCTTATAAAATTATCTAAAAACTATAAGAAAATGATTAAATAATTTATTAATACATTGTAGGGAAATAAATATTCTTTTAAATTTATTAATTAAATATAATTAATTATTTATGACTTACAAAATACCAAAACGTTTACTAAGGTCAAATTTTCATTTTCTAAGATGTCTAAATTTTATTTTATTAATCATAGGTAATGTTACTCTTATGTTGGATGATTTAATATTCATAAGGTTCATATTACTATTCATAAGGGTATGTTACTATCCCTAAGGGTATGTTACTATTCACTAAAAATTATTTTTGTTTCATTAGACTCCAAAAATCATCTTGAACACAACCGTGTATGTCGGATTTTCAAAATTCCAAACATAGGAGTGAAAAAATTATGTTTAAAGTTTAATTATGACATAGTAGTTCATTATTTTGCGATTTCATGTTATTTTATGACATAAATATAAGAAGGGAATTTTCCATTGAAAAACATTGGGTCGTTACATTCTTCCCCTCTTAAGGAATTTTACTCCCAAAATTTCACTATACACAAATAGGTGAGGGTACTTCTCCTTCATTGCCTCTTCTAGTTCCCAAGTTGCTTCCTCAAACCTATGGTTCCTCCACAACACTTTGACAAGATGGGTTGTCTTGTTGCATAGAACCTTATCTCTCTGATCCAGAATCTTTACTGGCTGCTCCTCATATGAGAGATCATCTTCCCACTGCACCACCTCTTAGTTTAGTACATGTGAGGGGTCTGGTATGTACTTCACCATTAGTGATACATGAAACACATCATGAACTTGATCCATATTCGGTGGAAGTGCAAGATGATAGGCCACGACTCCTATGCAGTCAAGGATCTCAAATGGGTCAATATACCTTGGGCATAACTTCCCCTTATTTCCAAATCGCATGACTCTCTTCCATGGAGACATTCAAAGGAAGACGTTATCTCCAATGTTGAACTCCAAGTCCCTTCGACGGTTGTCAGCATCAATCTTTTTCCAACATTGAGCATCTTTGATGTGTTTTTGGATGACTTGGACCTTCTCTGTCATATCTTTAACAAGATCGGGTCCAAGTAGCTTTCTTTCTCCAACTTCATACCAATAGGTTGGAGTTCTACATCACATTCCATACAGAGCTTCATATGGAGCCATCTGAATAATCGTGGGGAAGATATTGTTGTATGAGTACTCAACCAATGGGATATGATGATCCCAACCACCTTTGAATTCAAGAGAGAAGGCTATTAAAATATCTTCAGGTTTCTGAATAGTCCTTTCAAACTGGCCATCGATTTGGGGGTGATAGGCCATTCGGAAGTTTAATTCAGTACTCAATGCATGTAGAAGACACCTCTAGAATTTAGATGTGAACCTTGGATCACGGTCAGAGAAAATTGAGAGTGGAACACAGTGAAATATCACCACTTCCTTCACATATATCTTTTCAAGTTGTTCAAGCGAGAGATCATCCCTAATAGTGATAAAATGGGCAGTCTTGGTGAGTTGGTCAAACACAACCCATATCGCATTATTTCCCTTTGACGTCTTCGGGAGACCTGTGATTAAGTACATAGTAACATTTTCCCATTTCCACATGGGTATAGGCAATGGCTGCATCACACCTTTGGAGTTTTTTTCGATCAGCTTTAACTTGCTAACATACCAAGCACCGTGATATATATTCTTTAATCTCCTTCTTCATGTTATCCCACAAGAAGTGTTCTCGGAGATCACGATACATCTTGGTACTCCCAGGATGGATAGAGAAAGTTGAGCTATGTGCATTATCCAATATCCCCTTCTTTATCCCGGTTGATGAAGGCACACAAATCCATGTTCCAAACCAAATCACCCCATCATCATCGATATGGAACTCTTGCAGCTTCCCTTCCTTTACTGCATTCACCCTCTTTTGTATCTCCACATCATCCCTTTGTGCTTCCTTAATCTTCTCTTGGATGGATGGTTGCGCAATCAGTTGGGCAAGGTAGGATGTATCCCATTCCATTATGATTTCAAAATCCATTATTTTCATATCCATGAAGATAGGTTCTTTCCAATCCACAGCAAGGATAGAGTAGCAGGTTCTTTTCTTCTTAGAGAATCAACAACCTTGTTCGCCTTTCGAGGAAGATAGTGAATAGATCAATCGTAATCCTTGATTAGCTCTAACCATCTCCTTTGACGCCTGTTGAGCTCCTTTTGTGTGAATATATACATTAGGCTCTTGTGGTCAGTGTATATGTCACACTTCTCGCCATAAAGGTAGTGCTGCCAGATTTTCAAGACATAAATCACGGCTGCCAGCTCTAGATCATACGTCGGGTAGTTCTGCTCATGAATCTTCAATAGTCGTGAGGCGTAGGATATCACATTATCATTTTTTATGAGAACACAACACAATCCTTTCTTTGAAGCATCAATGTATATCAGAAAACATTTTCCAATTTTCGGTAGTGTGAGTATAGGTGCAGTGATCAGCCTTATATTTAGCGCCTTGAAGCTTCACTCACATTCTTCCGTCCAGACATACTTTACCCCTTTCCTTGTTAACTTATTTAGCAGGATTGACAATTGTGAGACGTTTCTCACAAAAGGTCAGTATTACCTATCTAATCAAAGAAAACTACGGATTTCTGTGAAACTAGAGGGCCTCGGCCATTCCTCAATCACCTTTGTCATTGATGTTCCACATAAATTCCCTCAATTGTGATCACATGTCCCAAGAACGTTAATTGATTCATCCAAAAGTCACACTTTCTGAACTTGTCATTCAAATACTCCTTTCTCAATGTCACCAACACAAGTCTTAAATGTTCTTCATGTTCCTCCTTGCTCTTGGAGTAGATGATAATATCGTCGATAAACACTACCAAAAATTTTTCAAGGTAATGTCTAAACACTATATTCATAAAAATCCATGAAGATTGTATGGGAATTAGTAAGTCCAAAGGGCATCGCCAAAAACTCATAGTGTCTATACATTGTACAGAAGGCAGTATTCTGAATATCTTACTTCTTCACCTTTACCTGATGATATCCAGAATGAAGATCCACCATTGAGAAGTATTGAGCTCCTCTTAACTAGTTGAAGAAGTCATAAATCCTTGGGAGAGGATACTTTTTCTTTATGGTGATTTTTTTGAGTTCCTTATAATCGATACACAGTCGCATGGTTCCATCCTTCTTCTTCACAAAGAGCACTGGCGCACCCCCAAGGTGATGCACTAGGGAGTATGAACCCTTTGTCCAGATGCTCTTGCAGCTAAATATTTAACTCCTTGAGTTTGATAGGATCCATCCTATAGGGACACTTTGATATAGTAGTAGCTCCAGGTATGATTTCAATTGAGAACTCTACCTCACGATCCGGGGGAATTTCGGGTAACTCTTCGAGAAATACATTGTCGTATTCCCTCACGATGGGCATTTCTTCAATGTTGGAACTTTCCTTCGACCCAACCATTTGGGTGAGGTATGCTTCTTCATAGGGAATCAACACCCACACCATTGAAGGATTTTCCAAAGGATATTCATTATCTTCCTTGAATTTTTAGTGGGGCATGGGATGGTTCGGAATATGAAAATATATTTCTTTTTCCCGACAGTTGATATGCGCTCTATATAACGAGAGCCAGTCCATTCCCATTATAGCATCCAATTCCACCAATGGAAGTATTACGAGATTTTCCGGAAGAATATTCCCACATATGCCAACGGGAGAGGAGTAAAATACTTGGGTTGCAATGATTGCACCACTTGGTGTTTTTACAGATATCTCTACATCAAGGTTTCAGGGCTTCGATTTTACAGTTCTAGAAAACATTCAAGATATAAAGGAATGAATAGAACAAGAATAAAATAATAATTTTTCCGTTATTGAGTGAATAGAAAGTGTACCTTGTATGACTTCATTATCATGCTCCACTTCCTTAGTAGTGATGGCATAAGGCTTTCCTTGTTCATTTGGATTTGGTGGCTGCTGACACTGATTACCCTCGAGAACTCGAGGTTTAGTGTACTGGTTTGCATAGTGCCCTAGCTCCTTACAATTGTTGCATTGAACCATGAGTGGTTCTCTCCATTCATCAGCTACATTCTCCTTCATTTTGGTTTCTTTTCGACACTCTTGAGCATGGTGTCCTTTCCCACACTTGAAGCATTTCCCCATTCCTTTGAGGAAGTTCCCATGGTGCAACTTCCCACATTTTTGGCATGTGGGTCGTTGATTTTTCTTCCCACCTTTGTCATTAGATCCACTGGCTTGAAACTCAATCATTCGTTTCTTATCCCCATAGCAATGGGACCATTCTCCAAACTCCATCTCCACTTTGAGACCACACCGAACAACTTCTTCATAACTCCCAAAGACTCAAATTGCAAGAGTCTTTCGAAGGTGTGGTTTTAATCCACTAAAGAATCTATCAATTTTTATATCATTGTTGATAACAAAACCTGAAGCATACCTTGTGAGCGTTGTGAAATTCATTTCATAGGTTGTGACAGATTGTCCTTCTTTTTGCTTGATCTTTATGAATTCTCTCTCCATCTTTGTTTAAATATTTCATGGGAAATACTTATTAAGAAACATTATATTAATGTCTTCCCATTCCATCTCTTCAATTTCCTCCCTTTGCATGGTGTTCTTAATCAAAGCCCACCATTGATCAGCTTCTCCATCTAGACGATAGAAGGATACAGTCACCTTCTCCTTCTGAGAATAGTGAAGCACAAAAAAGATCTTATTCATGGATTTTACCCATTGTTCTGCAACTAGTGGATTGGAAGATCCACAAAATGTTGGTTGTCGTTGCCGCATAAAAAATTTGATAGCCAGTTGCTCCCTCTTTGGTGAAGGAGGACGTTCCCCATTAATATGGTTCTTATTCATAACATGTGATAATTGGGTAAGCATAGATGTGAAGTTTTGAACTCCACCTCCCAAATCATTAGGGATGTCATTCGGGAAATCGTTGCATTAGCCCTCTCATGAGTTGTTGGCCTAATGTCTCCTAGTTCCCACCATTTTCTAAAATAGAAAAGTTTTGATCAAAAAATAAGTAAAAAATTCATGAATAACATATTCATTTAAACAATTTTACCAAAAAATAACATATGTGATCCCTAGGTAAATATTTTTGTGTGCATATTTTTACATAGTCTCATACTAGAGGTTTTCTCTAGGGTTCACTAATCCTAATTCCCAAATTAACAAAACCTTGCCTCTGATACCAAATATAGAGACACGGCCTATTCTTACATTACTATTACATCATTTCAAAGATAAAAAACATAATAGTATTACAAAAAGAGGATCCAAAGGCTTAGTATATTCGAAAAATGAGGACCACACATAAAAAATACAACGTCTAGCACAAACAATTATTTAATTTCTTCTTCTCTAGCTTCTTATTGGCACATGAACTCTCCTTAGTACATGTAGACACCTGAGGATATACATAAAAATGGGTGAGCTAGAAGCCCAGTAAGAGGATAGATAAGAACAATATATCATGGGGTGATCCTAATCATAACATAGGAAAATTATCATGAACATGAGAGGATCATAAATAAAAGACTTGAAATGTGGCAATGCATAAAAATGAAACATCATGTCTTAATGGTTAAATACCACACATACTTGTGAACCAAGATAGCATCTTGTTCACACATCATATCACATTTTCTCATGAGATTCATTACTTTACCCAATGAATTGGAGCGCTGTATAATTCAGGGCGCACCCGTCACTTTGAAACATTCATAATTGCACTATATAATTCTGGGCGCACCCGTCACATCATAACATTATCATCATCATGCTTGCCACATAGAACACATAAATAAAATGTACATAACTAACCAATGGAAAGGAATGGGTTTCATCTCGTAATAACACATTCATAGGATTTGGGTTCCAAAAATAAAGAGGTAATAACATACATGTTACAAGAACCATCCACTTTTAGTGAGAAGTAAAAAGGGGTGTTCTTAAAAGAAGAGTTCTTTTGGAAACGGTTTTTTGATCGACATAAAAACCAGTGACAAAATGTATATCCTAGAAAATTAAAGACAATTATGAAAAAATGACCTTTAAGTAGTAACCATATAAAAAATGGAGTGAAAGAGGGAGAACCCGAAGGAAGAAAATTAGGTTCGAGATTTCCCCTTACCTTGTACCCGAATGCTTCCTTCTCTTTAATGTCCGGTATAATGACATTATATTCATTCATTAGACATCAAGAACCTTTTTTAAATTAATAGGGTTCATTATGGTTTTATTATGTCATATTATGTTCCTTTGGATCACTTATAGAGTTTAAAAACATTGTTCGGGAATGTTCGTTTTTATGGTTTTTCTTGGGTGGTTCACTTGTATTCTTAAATTGAAGTTTGGGTAGAACATGAGTAAACATCCATAAATGATATTTCATGCAATTAATCATATTACAAGGGCTTGAATTTTATTATGATGAATTCTATTAGATCCATGTGTATGAATCAGTAGATAAGAAATAAATTATGGTTATTTGGGTCAGTTTGGGAGGTTTTTTTGGATCACAACGTACTTGTTTTAACATATCACTTAGTAATATGTCCATAAGATATTTCCAGAACTTTAAATAGAACATAATACACATAAAATATTATGGTTCAACCATAAAAATGGTTTCATGACCAGAACTGAAGGTAGAAATGGAAGAAGAAAGCATGTCGTTCTTGAAGGCGATAAATTAACACCTCACGAACAACGTTCTCTTTAATAAAATAAAAGGAAGAGGGAAAGGGGGTTGGATGATATAATATCCCATTAGAATTATAAAATTACATTATATGCATAATAATTGAGTTAAAATAAAATTTGGTTGAAGATAGGTGGGGAGAGATCAAGAAATGAACTTGAACATGAAAGGAAATTAAAGGAGAAGAGGGAGGGAAATTACCTCTTGAATTCTTCTCTTGAGAACCTCCTTAAAAGACTAAGCATGGTCTTTCAATGATACCAGAAGCTCTTGGACGTGGGTTAGGGGCTAGGGAAGTTGTTTGGAAAGATCTTAGAGAATTCTTGGAGCTTGAGAGGTGTGAGGAAATGAGGGTGTGAAGGGTGGCTTTTATAGTGGAGGGGAGAGGGGTTTCCTTAATATAAAACTCATTAGTTTATTATTTCCCCAAAAGAAAAGGAATAGTGAGTCTTGAATGACAAAGAATAGTAATTTTATAATTTAATCCCGAACCAAGTGTGCTTACATCATCAGAACATCGCACATGACCATATAATTAGCTTATTTAGCTTATTTTGTAAATTATGGTATTTCACTATTCATCAAAAATTCAAGTATCTCAGAAAAATACCAAAAATTTACCCCAACCATTTATCGACATGTAGAATCCAAAAAGGAAGTCCATTTTTCAAAAATAATTTTATAAATATTATTAATTTAATATTTAATTAAAATCATAATTAACCTAAAAACTGTTTTTTAAGATTAAAACTGATTTTATAGTCCTTTCAAAAATTACGTAGGGTATTATAAAATTATATAAAAACTATAAGACATTGATTAAATAATTTATGAATACATCTTAGGGAAATAAATATTCTTTTAAATTTATTAATTAATTATAATTATTTATTTATTACTTACAAAATACCAAAACGTTTACTAAGGTCAAATTGTCACTTTCTAAGATGTCTAATTTTTTTTATTCATAGGTAATGTTACTCTTATATTGGATGATTTACTATTCATAAAGGTAATATTACTATTCATAAGGGTTTGTTACTATCCCTATGGGTATGTTACTATTCACCAAAAATTATTTTTGTTTCATTAGACTCCAAAAATCATCTTGAACACAACCGTGTATGTCGGATTTTCAAAATTCCACACATAGGAGTGACAAACTTATGATTAAATATCCCTTATCACTTAGTAGTGAATTTTTTTTGTTTTCATGTTATTTTATGACATAAATATAAGAAGGAAATTTTCCATTAAAAAACATTGGGTTGTTACATTTATCCTCCTCATTTTGACCCTTATCTAAGTCATTATTATGCCAAAATTCCATAAGGGATCTTCCACCCGCCTCTTTTATCAAGCATTATTTTCATGTTATGTATTTTAATTTATTTTATTAGTAAATTGGGATATGTATCTAAATATCCTCCTTAATTAACATTTTATGTATAAATTAAGAGATTTCCTTTCACTCTCATTTATCCCTCTTATGAACCCTTATGTACACTCATTACCATGCCAAATTTTTGTAAGGGATTCCTTCCTTTTTCATTTTTACCCATGTTTCTTCATGTTATTATACTATTATATTTTCAATTAAAAATGTTTTGGTATGATTTTTAACCTCCCCCATACTAGAATTATTTTGTTTTAATGACCAGATACCACTTTATCTCTCATTAAAGCCTTCCGTGTACACCCATTACCATGCTGAAATTCCGTAAGGGATTTCTATTTTCTTATTTCTATTCATGTATTTCTCCAATTTTAGGAAACTAAATTAAATTTCATATGTAGGGATATTATGTTTCATGATCCCCTTACATTCTATTTCTTGTATAAATGACAAAAGACCCATTTCTCTCTCATCAACCCATCTTCTGAATTTCCATATGACGACGTTATGCTGCCAAAATTGCACCACGATTTTCCAATAAAAAATCATCATGTAGTGAATACCATACCAATTACTCTATCAGGGTAATTTAACATTACACACATATAATTATTTAATGGTTCTTATATCTATGTATTCCACATTACTTAATTTTTGAATAACTTATCAAGTTGTATGATTCCATGTTATATGATCCATGAAGCACACTTATGCATGAAACAAAATTTTTATAAAGGGTGCGTCCTGATAGCGCTCTAATTCATTGGGTAATGTTTATTATCATGATACACCATATGAAATTAGGTTCTAATCATGATAATCGATGTGCAATGAGGGTTTAATCATTCTAATCCATGAGCGATGAGGGTTTAATCATGATAACTCATGTTCAATGAGGGTTTAATTAGGATAATCATTGTGCAATGAGCCTTATCTCATTCTAATATCATGTTGTATATCATTTCCACATTTCCATGTTATGATAATCATTCTACACCATGCCTTTATGTTCATGTTTCTCTTGTGCTCCATTGATATGACTATTTCCTCACATGTATTTTATTCTTCATGTTATGACTTGTTTACTCCCTTATAAGTATTTATAGCTCACCCTTTTCTTATGTATGTCCTCAGGTTATCCCATGAAATTCTAAGTATAAAGGAATTTTTTGGTCATGTAAAATAAGTTTTCAAAAATATGTTGTATCTTATGTCTTAAGATGTCATGTAATGTTCCTAATTTCCCAAAACACTAGGCCTATTGATCCTCAGAGTTCTATTATGTGCAATTTAATGTAATAAACCTTGTTTACATATGTAATAAAGAGTAGGGTTGTTATAGACTATGAGTATACCAAGAGTTCATTTCTGAAAACAAATGAAAATAGATCTAAAAATGGATAAAAGATCTAAATTTTTAAGTCCTTGAGTACCAATGATGTATTCATCAAACCAAATGACATCACCACAATTTCTTATAGGCCATATATTCTCTTAAAAGCTATCTGGGGTATTTCTTACAGTATGACCCTCAACTAAAGGTACCCTGACATCAAGTCAATCTTGGGTAAAATCTAGGCACATCTTAGATAATCGAAGAGATCATAGATGCGTGGAAGGGGGTATTGGTTCTTGAAATTTAATTAGTTTATTCTCCAAAAATTCACATATAAATACAATGATGTTAATTAATCATAAAAATGATAATAGGAGAAACTCATTGTGAAGAAATTGGTTCTATGAATCCCTTATCCTCTAGATAATCCAACTAAATCCTCATCTCCTAAATAATAGTTGGTGTTATCTTGTATTATGGGATTGAAACTATATTCAATCCTGAAAATAAGTCAATAGTGAGATTGATCTACCACTTAGTGGGGGATAAGAAAAAAAATTATTTGGGAAATACATCCTAATAATTTTACACTATTTGAGGAAAATTGTTCTACTGTAATATACCATCATCTAGAAGAAGTCATGTTATCTGTGTCATGAGACAATATAATCATTACCGAATTTTTCCTACAAAAGAATCATAAGGTAACCATTCCCCATAGTGAACATATCCTCTCATTAGTGTAATAAGGAATTCAATATCCTCATATAAAAATAGATATGATTCAGGAATGAAACTATTCAATCTATACTAAGAATCAAATTGATACTTACCATTTATATCATGAAAATATACCAAAATAAATAAAACCCACCAATTTCAAGAAATACCTCCGTGTAGTGTTTTATACGCTTATACCACTCATAAAATGGGGTGTTAATGGTGAAACCCACTTCAAATATACCTAATTACAAACCCAAACCATTTTAAAATTGATTAGACAAAAAGGAATGTGAGGATCATGTATCAAAAAATGTAGGAAAGCATAGATGATATAAAAACAATACCAATGATAGTAGAAGGTCTTGCATCCAGCCTGGTCAGAGTAGACTTTATAGCATGAATCTAATTCACCCATATATGCTAAGTTTTATTTTAACTCCCCTATGATACTCCATATGGATTTTAGTTCCCCTATACTGTTAGGATTACTCATCCCCTACCCCATCGTAAGTGTTTGGTGAAACTCATGATACCTTTATGATGAGAGGTAGTTGAGTCCTTCCCAAAATTTAGAGAATGTACCGATCCCTCGCCACTACTATGATATTTCATGTCCCAACCAAATCTCATTACATGGGCCACTCAACCATAATAATGACACTATAATTTTTCGTAAGTAAACTAAATGAGGTTATGTTTTTCCCTACCACACTAAATGAAAAACAACAATTTGTGGTCCTGAGATTTCTACTCACTCCCTTGGCCATTGTAACTACCACTAAGCAAGAAGTATCTATAGACGAAAATATTTATTTTTTCTAATGAGTAGCTAATTGATCACCCTATGGATAATTCATAGACACTACAAAGGACCTCCTTCAGGTTCCCTTCGATGGAAATAGCTCGATTCATCACTTTAGTAATGTTTTATAGGTGAAAGAAGTTCAACTGAAACTAAATATCATAACAAATACCATATTGTAAATTATTCACCCTAATGGGATTATCGTATTCCAAGGAAGGATAAAAACACTAAAAGTTGGATAAGTATCCATCACAGTTCATTAGTGACATGATTACATGTATCAGGTGTACAAATGCCCAATCCCTCTAATCCCACGACATCTTTAGATAGACGTGGCTCAAGAACATCATCTTGAAGTTTTATATTTTAGGTCCTCTTGATAACATAATTTATATAGTATTTCCCACAAGGTATTGGTTGTTACTAATATTATATAATCCTTAAGATTCACCCTTCATTCTTTTGGGGTCACATTGTGCTTTATGTTTTTCAATATTGTCTCAATCCCAAACTCTACAGTCTGGGGAATTCCCTCCCCTATGAACATAGGTTGTTAATACATCTAAAAATCCATTTTCATTTTATACATTAAAGTAAAAATATGTGTAGTATCCCCTTATATGTAACACATCATCCATAAGAAATAATCATGAAGATTCCTAACTATATGATTCCCTAGAGGTGAAAGATGTTCCAGATTAGCTGTGTTCGGAGGGTTCTTATTACAAATCTCTTAACATTAATATGAAAGAAGAAGGGTATTCATTTTCTCTATAAGGTTCAATGAACTCCTTAAAACATATAAATAACAAAAATATCATCCATAAAAGTTTGAAACTATAGTAGAGAACCAATGGATCAAATTACATTGTAATTAGATTAACAAGTGAATTGGAATATCATAATGGTTTATTTAACATTTATTTCTCAGATAAATCAATATATTTAATCTCACATATCGAATAGGTAGATATATGAGAAGTAAATAATATTTCCCTAACATGATCAATTCATGTCAGCATATATCCTTCTGTGTCTACCACGATGCATGCATACTCAGCTCATATCATACCATCAAATCAGTAAAATGTCAATAAATAGTAATATCTCATTGGAAGTTAATTAAAAGAGGTGAGATGTTATAAAAACTATAACAACAATAACAACAATAACAACAAACCCATCCTAGTGAAGTTGGGTTATCCTCTGAACATGGGATAGCTAGTCTCTTGTACAAAAACCAAGACCCAACACATCCTAGACACATGTATACATTTCATAAATAGTAAATAAATAGTAAATATCTCGTCCTATACCACAATATAATATCCCTATCATGATAAACCCTCATGTGGACATGATGGGTCACTAATGGATCTCATGTGCACCTCCCCATATTCTGGAGGCTACTAACTATCAGCGAGGGTCTAAAGGACATAGTGGGGAGACTATACCTTTGGAAAACAAAGTAGATGAAATAAATGAAATAATTTAAAAATCAAACATGAAAAATGAGAATAATAAATGGAAAAACTAAGAAAAAAATATAATTATAGAGACCTTATAATTACTGGATGTAATTCACTAAATGATGTATTGGAAGTCATAAAAGAAAAAACCCTAAAAGACTTGGAAAATAAGACTCTAATGCCCTGGACACAAGCCCCATTATTGTCCTATCTCTATGATCCAAATCCATCTAGAAAGAAATCATTCAATGTAGGTCACCTTGATGTTTTCCAAACATGTATATATGAAATATTACAGGGTAACAATCGATGGCCTTATAGGGTGTCCATACAAATTAGTAGACCAATACCCAAAGTGTATAAAAAATAACTTCTAAATAATATAATTCATGAAATTGTTTGATAAAAAAGAGTATTTAATTATAAAAAATTGAAATACAATGATACTAATTTCAACACTCAAGCTCCAGGGTGATGCTCGGGTCAACCAAACCGTCTTTAGTAAAATGGAATTGTGTCCCTAAGCACATTAAAAAACATTCTTACTATATATAAACCCTATTGTATAACCTATGAATCATTACATCATAACTGAGCTTAAACCCTATATTAATTATAGTATAAATGATAAAAACACCTATATCTAATTATAGAGTAACTGATCAAAAGACCTATATCTATTACATCATATCTTGGCACAAGGCCTATAATCAATTCAGAATAATCAGTAAAATCCCTAAATAAATTAAATCATAATTATAAATAAGACCTATTGGCATTACAAAATAACTGGGCACGAGATCAATAATAATTTATGTATAACCAGACATAAGACCAATAAGAATTACATAATAACTAGAGTTATAACAATACAAAAGAGGATTCTAAGAAAACAAATCACATAACCAAGATCCAAGAATATCAAACATTTTAAAACATTCCAAATTATTTAGACAACCCATTACCAATTGGAAAATAATTAATTATATTGATCCAAGATACCAATTATCATCATAATTCCCCAAATTGTTTTTTATGGAATGAGTTAATCCATTAGTCTTTTACATTCAATTATCTTCCTCGTGCATTGTTTAACAAGCCTAATACAAATTACTGTTAATTAATTATTTCATTTCTTGTGATTTTTATTCAATATAGTTACTAAATAACAATATTATGCTATGTACAAGGTAATCTAATTCACATGTTAACAAAAAAAATTCAACATAAGATCAAACGTATGGACTCCTCTCATGTGGCCCCATTTCTTATCTAAATTTTAACAATCCCAATGAGATTCATGTAAGGTATCATAAAATAAATTTATAAAAATAGTGGGTTGCATTTTTGGTTTGTACAAATAATGTGGAATTTCCATCAATAATGCACTTATTCATCATATAGAAAAAAATTGTTGTTATGGTGTTTTCTAGACCACTATACCTAAAATAATATTTGAAGAAAATCCTTGATAAACAAAGTGGAAATTGTTTCTTTTTAATTTCATTAAATATCTTGTTACAGAACACGATTTTCCATAGATTATTCCCTTGTATCAAATAGGACTCCCAAAATTACTTAAGGGAGGGATGGAATTTAAGATAAAAGAAAGAGATATTCATTTCAGAAATAATGTCATGATAGTTTAAATAAACCAATGGACGTACACCATTGACAATGTGAATTAGGGATTCATGTCATGAATCCTAGGTTTTCCGTATAATCCTAAAAATCCTCCACCTAGGATTTAAATCCAAAAATTATCATTTAGGAAGTGAACGGAATCTCACGTTTTGATATGACAATTCATGATGTCCTCCCATACCATTTATGCATTGAACGAGATTCATGGGGTAAATAATGAACCGTTAATGTCATGAAACAATCATTCATAGTGTGGATTAGTTATGTAGATATACATAAACTCCCCACACCTTTATCTTCCAAACTCTTCTAAATACTCACCCTATTAGGTAAATGTACATGATTACAATGAATTTAATGATTTTGAAATACTCAAGAAGATTATCCAAAAACATAATGTGAAATATATCTACAAAAAGATATGATCATAAAACCATGGAAAACACACAGTACATTGAACCATCTGGGATCTAAGGATTAATATTGCATAGATATTTTGGGTGCCTAGTATGTGTATTATGGTTGTTTTATTGTTCAGAAAAATATGTGGTCAAACTATGCGGGTTGACCTAATTTTTATGTTTTGTTTTCTTATTTCCTTTTTTATATTTCATTATTCCCTCATATTATATTATTATCTCTTTCATGTTTCATGATACCCCACTTTTTTATATCATCCCATGTGATTCTTCCCTCACACGACCACCCTCATGTGACATCCTCACTCACCAGGCCTCCTCTGTCATGTGTCCTCTTCTATCTGGCCTCCCCATATTCTTGCAAATGACACTCCTGACCAAAAACACCATGATGAGGGTGAATCATTCACTTGGAAAAACTTTTTCATGGTGTTTTTTTGTGTGATCTTCATGGTTTAGTATAAGGTATCCTAGAAATGGTCTGTGATTCTTATTTTTCATTGTTCCCTTATAGGGACCAATATCCCATTATTTTTGTGATTTAGTTGAACCCAAGGGGTGTCGCGTTTGATTTTATTTTTTGGGGTTTAATGATTCAAGATCTGGGAGGGCCATTCAAATGTCTATATGAGCCTTCACTATTAAAGGGGACATGTAACTGGCCAAATACCATTAATTGCATTTATATTATACAAATTTTGGATTTTTAATTTAAATACTATTGATTTATTTCTATTAAAAAATTATGTTCTAATTTTCTATGAACAAATGAACATGTTTATTTACTTTTATATGGGGTTTAATTTCATGAAATGATTGTTATAATTTTTAATTATTTTAAAATTTTATTTTATTTAACAACACTCTTAAATTTATTGTTAAATTAAATTATTATCCTTTTTAAAATTTAATTGAGGTTGTAAAATTTGTTGGGTGATTTCAATTAATTTTTGAAATGTTTTACATGAAATGTCATGTGTATCATGAAATTAAAAATATTTATTTATTATTTAATGTTTTTCTTTATGTGGAATGATGGAATAAAAAAACCACCTTGTTTAGTTAATGGTGTGAATTAAAATAATTTTTTTTGGATTTAGAAAAGGTTTTATAAATATTAGGTTATTTTTAAATGAATTTCAATGGTGGTTTTTGAAATAAGACGTTTCAAAAATGTACTTTATAAATGGTATCAAAAAATTTTAAAAATAGCTTAGCCTCTAAATATTTTTTTTAATAAACGACATGACACATTCAAATGGTTTCTCTGTTTCACATGAAACCCATTTGTAAATAATTGTGTTTTTATTCCCCTTATCGGGGTTTTTATTATTTTTGTGGTGATTAGATATGTGTTTTGGGGTGATTAATATGAAAGGAAATCATATGGGAGAGTTATTTATTAATATTATTCTAATTCATATTGTATATGTTGTAGATTGTTTCCCTCAATTTGTTTGTTCATTAAACCTGGGTAGATAAGGGAGAGATAAGACATATTCTCAATTATACATCACAAAATTCCTAGTTTCTCATCTAGTTATTCATAGGGATACATGGGGTGTGCCATTTTTATAAGACTGGGTGTAGGCTACTCAGATTTCTTATGTTAGGAAGCAATGTAGGTTAGTGGGTCACTCTATTTTAGTAACATATAGAAATGTCTCACATTTGTGCCTAGGGTAGATACTAAGATAATTATCAAATAATTAGTGTTTTAGGTAGGGTATGTTTACTTTTACAATATTATTCTCCCCAATTTGTTTTATTTTGAGGATCCATTATTTTTTATTGCTTTTATTATTACTCATTATCTTGTGGGGACTATTTTATATAATAAATTATTCCCCGTTCTAGGAATGTCACTTTAAAATTTTTTTTATGATGTATTGGTAAATATTTAATTGTAATGGATTTTGATGGATATTCAATGTGGTTTTCAAAATATGTTTTTCATTTTTAATTTGCCTAAGGTCCCGAAACTATATTTGAAGTTGTTTTAATTTAATGAAGATTAATATGATAACCAATTTTGAATTGTACTTAAAACAAGTTTAAAATGGTTTTATTACGAAATTTTTGGAATGTGGAATGATGGGTGGTCACCTACATAGTTTTTTACTCAAAATCCAATATTATCAATTCAGTATCAGACTTGATTTTAATATCATACCACTCTTGGATAAATGATTTATTTAAAGGATTTTATTTTATTTATTTTATTTTTTATTTTAATCAAATAGGCATTCCTATTACATAATTTTTAGGAGTTCTATTTATTTTAATAGATTGTATAGAGTGTAACACCCCTAGATTCCACGATACACTTCTCTTTTAATAATGCAATAGCTTGCATTGTACGCTGGTTTGAGATTCTAACACACCACGACTAATCAAAGTAGCCGTTATGAATAGTAATACCCACTTTTTAAAATTATATAAATTTTATATTTCAAAATGGACTTCATTTTTGTATTCGGAATATCAAAAATATCCTAAGTTGAATTTTTTGTAATTTTCTGAGAACTTCCAATTTTCTATGAATAGTGAAAAATACTTAAAAACAACTTTTTTAATCAAAATAATTTATAGTGATAAATTATACTATTTAGTGGTTATAAACTATAATTAGAATACATTTTTACCATTTTATCAAATGGTGTTCATTAGAATTAATTTCACTTTGAAATTGGACAGAAACAGTTGTCAATCTTTTGATATATATTGTTTCTTCAAAACACGCTATTTGTTGTGACAGTGGGAATTAATTATAAAATTAATTAATGAAACTTATATGTTTTAATTTTGTAAAATAGACATCATTTTTGGATTTGGAATATCAATTATAGCTTAGGGTGAAATTTTGGCATTGTTCTGAAAAACATCAATTTTTGATGAATAGTGAAACCGCTAAGTGGTAGTTAAAAAAATGATTTTTTGTTTAAATGAAACATTACCACTTCTGTGATTTGATTATCAAAAATCCTACATACATGGTTTTCATAAGGATGTAAAATGTGGTTCAATGGGATTAAAATAATTTTTTTGGTGAATAGTAACTTTTAAGTTTAATTAATCGCGATTAAAGGTAATTAGTGAGATTTAAGGTAAAAATAGTATTATAAAAATATGGAATGACCTTTACACTTGTCCAAAAAATATTGGATGTGTCATGGCCGACCAATAAAATCCATGGGTAAACTTGGGGACCCCATGGAGCCACTTTGTTAGGAAAAGGACATAAATAACTTTTTATTTAATGTTAAAATAAAAAGGTCACAAACAAGAGTTGTTTTACTAAAACAATTTTTAAGTGGGGTTATACAAGTCATATTTTTTACTATAAATATTAATTAGAAAGATAAAATGATTTCCTACATCTTGATATTTTTTTATAATTTTTAGACATTAAATAATGTAAATTATTTATGACACAATGATGGGGCAGCGATTACCTCATTAATTAACAATTTTAATAAAATGGAAGGATAATGTAAAATCTAAGCATTACACTTGTCCAAAGCCTAATGAATGAGAATATTTCGAACCCTTATCACCTTATCCTACAAATATATAAGTGTGGGACCTTTATAATCCTAAAAACCATTTCATAATAATGTAATGTTTCAATCATTCCAAGAGTGCCCCTCCTCTCCTCTTATAAAAGGCCCCCACCTCTACCACCTTATTCACACATTCAAGCCATTTGGCTCGGAAAAACTCTTCCCAAATACTCTCCCAACTTCCCTCCCCTACTCTTAGAAGCCTCACTTTGGGAATATGTCCTCCCATGGAAGCATTTGGCTCAAATCAAAAAGAGTTACCCGATTTTAAGGTAATGTCTTCTCTTGTGTTATTTTATTTTATTTTTCTTCTCCAACCCCCTAAACACTTTTTATTCATTTATTTTGTAACAACACCAGTATCCTAAATATACTAGGATGTTTTTATAATATGGATTCGAGCTACACTTACACACACCTGAATCTAATGGTTAAAGAACATACTGTTTCTGTGGATGGTGAAGTTTTGCCTCACGAAACGATGATTGTTCCACACTCATATAACACCTCTAATGGTGGACATTATGATGACACTATTTTTATATATGATATATATTATGTTTTTTTTCCTTATGATTTTTTATTTTTCATTTATGGCATACCTTTATGGTTTCCATTATGGGTAAACGCGATATTTTCATTTTAGGAAGTGCGGACTACCGCCCCCTCAAAGTGATTTGAATCCTTAATACCATATGTGGGATGTATAAAGGAAGGATTAAATGGTATTATACACTATATTATAATGGAATTATATTATACATTTATATCATTATGATTTCATTCCATTAAATACGAAATAAAAATGAAAGTAGCGTTCATGCGTACGTACGGCTTACCGTCTCCATGAACGGTGCATTTCATTTTTTACCTCTCAATGTTACGTAATATTATGAATGAATGTATATAATGGATATATATGATATATATGATATCTACATCATGAATATAATTCTGGGTATAATGGATATTTCACCACATGAACAACTTGTAATTATAAGAAGATTATTTTTGACTCAAGTACCAAAGATCGACAAACCGACCGTTATTAACTTAAATAATTACATAATGTTCATAATATGGTAATAAGTGATATAGAAGCAGTAAAAACCTTGAAAAAGGTTCTTAAGAAATTATAAATTAACTCTAGTTTATTATTCAGGAGGTTAAAGAACGGTCGAGTCAAGACAGGATGCAAGGTAAGGGAATTTCTTAACCCAATTTCCAATCTCTGGGTTAATCTCCTACATTCAAATTATGTCATGATATTATTATGTCCTATATTGTATTTGTAATTTATTTATGTGTACACATAGTGAATACACATAATAGATATATTTTATTTTAAAAATGATCTTTGTAAGGACTTCGTCTCAATCTCCTTTCATTGAGGCATGTTTTGTTTTATACACAAATTTCTTTTATGCAATGTATAAACCCCTTTGACTTTTACGTTTATTCAAAAAGAATATTTTTATATGAAGTGTTTTACTAAATGACAAAATGGACTATTTTTCTTGTCGTACATATGCGGCGACAACGACTTCTCCGTCGCCAAGGCCATTATTTGGGTTTCGGCTTCCTCTACAAGCCTTACCATTTTTTAAGAATGAAAAATAAATATCAAGTTTTAGTTTTATATTATTTTGGTATTGAAAATGGTTTCGAAAGTGTTTTTATTAAATCAATGTGTTATATTGATATCTTGTGATTGAAATGTGGAAAATTTATATTTCCATTATGCATATTTTATGTGATAATTTTATGGTTTATGATATGTTTAAACCTGTTCATATGAGGAATGCATTGGACTTAATAAGTGATGGGTGGAGCCCGCTATAGCTCCTCGATGCATCAGTAGGTCTCATGAGAAAAACATGTGTCTTGGCACGAGGCCTTAACAAAATCTTATTTGTGGTCTTGGCACGAGGCCTTGGCTACGTGGTTATGATAGTCTGGTATTATGCATTCCATCATTATGAAAATGGTTATTGATATTGCATGTGATTATTAGACCAGTAGAATATCCATGTGAAGAAGTAATTGACATTATCTCATGTTAATTTTTCCATATTATGTTGAATTTCAGATTTAAAAGGATTTTTGTTTTAGTTATACATTTCCTTAAATGTTTATGTTTATTGATTAAAGCTTCCGCAATATTTCTATCCTTACTGAGCATATGAGCTCACCCGTTTCAATGTTTTAATATTTTCTAGGATGTGAAGAAGTATTTTATGAATGACCTGCAGGGATAGTCAGAAGAGGATATGAGTGTGGACTATGAAGACTTTGTTATTAGTTTTTCGCTTTATGATGTAATGTAACATTTATGAATGTATCTAGTGTTTCCAAGGCTACTAAACTAATCAGTATTTTGAGACTTGGTCTTTTGTGATCATGCCAATGTTACGAAGTAATGCACCCACTCTGGGTAGTTGGGGTCGGGGCATTACAGTTGGTATCAGAGGCAGTTTAGTACTAACCTTGGAAACTAGATTTAGATAAACTCTAATTAGACCACATAGCCCGAAGATATACTTTAAGGATTAGTATAGAATAACTTCTTAGAATTTTGGTATTATAGATATTTTGTGAGTTTTCCGAGCAATACATCCCTGTCTGGATACGAGCAGGTAGAGGCGGCTCTGGCACAAATGTACCTAGGGGTAAAACCTGAAAACACCGCTTTGAGCTAGACTCGAACGGGAACTGGTGCACGAAAACGGGCCTTGCTGCACTCTTGGTTACGACACTCCCGAGGGATATGCTTAGGATAATTCTAGTTTTCTTTACAAATCGCTATGAAGGGTTATGAGTATATACTTCCTCAAAGAAAACATTTTTATGATTATGGAATATATCCATAAATAGTTAAATTTATGTTAAGTATTTTACAAGTATGTAATTATGTATTTTGATTCGTAAAATAATCTAGTTTATGCCATTATTTTGAAATGGCGCCTAGTGGAAGGAATGGAAACTGTATCAATGCACGCACTCTGTGTAGGGATTTCCCTCCTACTCAAGATAATTATTGTGGAGCTGTAGATACAACTGGTGCTGATCAACTTATTACCATACTGGGACAACTCACTCAGGTTATGAATAATAACCTTACTCATATGGAGCACCCTGATCCGCAACGTGGAGAATCAATGTTAGACCGCTTCATGAGGCAACAACCACCAACATTTTTTGGGGGTACAAATCCATTAGTAGCTGAGCAATGGATAAACTCCTTAGAGAAAATATTCCACGCCTTGGGGAGTAGCGAAAGGGAGAACGTTATCATAGAAGTTTACCGCCTCACTGGAGATGTCGATCAATGGTGGTCATTGATTAAAAATACAAAGGAAGATGATGAAGTATCAAGTATGGAATGGAGGGTGTTTAAGGAAATTTTCTTAGAAAAATACTTTCCACATGACCATCGAGCATATATGGAATGGAAATTTCTGAGTCTGAGACAAAAGGAGGATGAGAATGTCGCAAAGTATAAGGCCAACTTTATAAGGTTAGGGAGGTATGGTGTAGATTATATATGTAACCTAAGAAGTCACATTGATCATTTATTTGATGGGTTAAAACCATTTCTCCGTCGAGTTTTAGTATCACAATCTTTCTCAACATACGATGATATTGTCTCGTGTGCTATCAAGAAAGAAAATGAATTCTCTACGTCTTATGACAACAAAGTAAAGCAAGAGAAGAAGAGAACGGTGGAACTAGAAATGGATAAAGGGGAAAAGGGAAAGAAGGATTTTACATTATGCGATAATTGTGGGAAGAATCACCCCAGTACTTGCCTGAAAGGAATGGGAGTTTGTTACAAATGTGGAGAAAAAGGTCACCAGGCACGTGATTGCAAGGGAAAAAAAGAGGCTATCAATGTTGAATGCTACAATTGTAGGGAAATGGGGAATTATTCAAATGAATTTCCTAAGCGTCAGGGAAACATACCTCAGAAAAGGCCAAGGGATCAAGGACAATCATATACTGTTATTGCAGTTGAAGCAGAATAATTAATGTGTTGGTGATTTTGGACTCAAGGATTATATTCTAGTTATAAAAATAATGTGATATATATAATGATTGTACTGTAGTACTTTTTTTTATCATTAAGGTTTTAATATGATGAAGGAAATCATATTTTTAGTATGTGACAATAAGAGAAACTTTACTTTGTTTAGGGAATCTAATGTTACAATTGATTTTGGAATTTAAGGACCCTTTTAGAGAAAGTTTGGATGGAGGTATTTTGGATAACTATAAAGTTTGGAATGGATTAAGATGAACTATGGATAGTATTGTTTAAGGTTAAAAGATTTATGATGATTATTTTTGGAATATTATAATACTATAGTTTTAGGAAAAGGTCATCCTGCAGGGTGGGGCATAACCTGTCGCGTCGGACAAAGCTGCAGGAATCGAACCCATAACCATAGTGCGACAGGCCTTTACTACCTAACACTATCCTATAGGAAGTCCCTGGTTATTACAAAATAGTTTCCCTAATATAAATGGTATGTGTTAATACTTTGAACCTGGTACGATTAGGATAAATATAATATTTTTGAGTTCCATTATCTTTTTGAGTGAAATATTAGTTTGTGGTAGAAATTAGTTGAAGGTTGAAACTCTACTTGTCAAGCATATATATATATATACCTATCTCTTATTCTATGAATAAATTAATTCTTAAACTTTAGTAAAGGGATATTAAAACAAAAAAATGTGTTATCCTAATACCTTATGTCTTGTTGAACTGATAATATTTTAAATCGACATAGATTGAAGGCTTTGAGGCCCTCAATTTTACACTTGTTTCTGATTGATGACCTTAATCACTCCCTACA
Organism: Viscum album; assembly: GCA_963277665.1. NCBI lineage: Eukaryota > Viridiplantae > Streptophyta > Magnoliopsida > Santalales > Viscaceae > Viscum > Viscum album. The sequence goes on along the minus strand of OY728137.1, from coordinate 685,064,509 downwards.
AATATTTATGTTTTTCCTCCAATTATATGTCTCTAATTTCCACCAATGTTCTCCTTATCGAGATCATAATTTTGTGGTGACTTTTTCATTTCCATTTCCCTCTTACTAAGGCTAAATTTTATTAACCTTATTCTTGATGTGGGTTTTCCACAAAGGTATTTTCTATTTTCAACCATTTATTTTCAAAGAAAATTTCAAATTGTGAGGACACAATTTATTGAAGGAGGGGAGAATGTAACACCCCGAGCTTCCATGATACACTTCTCTTTTAATAATGCAATAGCTTGCATTGTACGTAGGTTCGAGATTCTAACACACCACGACTAATCAAAGTAGCTGTTATGAATAGTAATAATCACTTTTTAAAATTATAGAAATTTTATATTTCAAAATGGACTTCATTTTTGTATTCGGAATATCGAAAATATCCTAAGTTGAATTTTTTGTAATTTTCTGAGAACTTCCAATTTTCTATGAATAGTGATAAATACTTAAAAACAACTTTTTTAATCAAAATAATTTATAGTGATAAATTTTACTATTGAGTGGTTTTAAACTATAATTAGAATATATTTTTACATTTTTATCCAATGGTGTTCATTAGAATTAATTTCACTTTGAAATTGGACATAATCAATTGTCAATCTTTTGATATATATTGTTTCTTAAAAACACGCTATTTGTTGTGACAGCGGGAATTAATTATAAAATTAATTAATGCAACTTATATGTTTGGAATTTTGTAAAATAGACATCATTTTTGGATTTGGAAAATCAATTATAGCTTAGGGTGAAATTTTTGCATTGTTCTGAAAAACTTCAATTTTTGATGAATAGTGAAACCACTAAGTGGTAGTTAGAAAACTGATTTTTCATTTAAATGAAACATTACCACTTTTGTGATTTGATTTTAAAAAATCCGACATACATGGTTGTCATTAGGAAGTAAAATATGGTTCAATGGGATTAAAATAATTTTTTGGTGAATAGTAACTTTTAAGTTTAATTAATCGCGATTAAACGTAATTAGTGAGATTTAAGGTAAAAATAGTATTATAAAAATATTTAATGACCTTTACACATGTCCAACTACTATTGTTTGTGTCATGGACGAGCAAGACAATCCATGGGTCAACTTGGGGACCCCATGGAGCCACTTTGGTAGGAAAAGGACATAAATAACTTTTTATTTAATGTTAAAATAAAAAGGTCACAAACAAGAGTTGTTATACTAAAACAATTTTTAAATGGGGTTATAGAAGTCATATTTTTTACTATAAATATTCATTAGAAATATAAAAATATTTCCTACATCATGATATTTGTTTTATAATTTTTAGACATTAAATAAATTAAATTATTTATGACACCATGATGATGCAGCGATTACCTCATTAATTAACGATTTTAATAAAATGGAAGGATAATGTAAAATCTAAGCATTACACTTGTCCAAAGCCTATTGGATGAGAATACTTCGAACCCTTATCACCTTATCCTAGAAATATATAAGTGTGGGACCTTTAGAATCCGAAAAAGCATTTCATAATAATGTAACATTTCAATCATTCCAAGAGTGCCCCTCCTCTCCTCTTATAAAAGGCCCCCACCTCTGCCACCTTATTCACACTTTAAAGCCATTTTTCTCGGCCAAACTCTGACCAAATACTCTCCCAACTTCCCTACCCTACTCTTAGAAGCCTCACTTTGGGCAGAAGTCTTCCCAAGGAAGCCTTTGGCTCAAATCAAAAAGAGTTAACCGATTTTAAGGTAATGTCTTCTCTTGTGTTCTTTTATTTTATTTTTTTCTACAACCCCCTAAACACTTTTTATTAATTTCTTTTGTAACAACACCAGTATCCTCAATATACTAGGATGTTTTTATAATATGTATTATAGCTACACTTACACACACCTACATCTAATGGTTAAAGAACATACTGTTTCTGTGGATGGCGAATTTTTGCCCCATGAAACGATGATTGTTCAACACTCATATAACACCTCTAATGGTGGCCATTATGTTGACACTATTTTTATATAAGATATATATTATTTTTTTGTTTTCCTTATGATTTTTTATTTTTCATTTATGGCATACCTTTATGGTTTTTATTATGGGTAAAAGCGATATTTTCATTTTAGGAAGTGCGGACTACCGCCCCCTCAAAGTGATTTGAATCGTTAATACCATATGTGGGATGTATAAAGGATGGAGTAATTGGTATTATACACTATATTATACTGGAATTATATTATACATTTATATCATTATTATTTCATTCCATTAAATACGAAATAGAAATGAAAGTAGCGTTCATGCGTACGTACGGCTTACCGTCTCCATGAACGGTACATTTCATTTCTTTCCTCTAAATGTTAGGTAATATTATAAATGAATGTATATACTGGATATATATGATATATATGATATCTACATCATGAATATAATTCTGGATATAATGGATATTTCATCACATGAACAACTTGTAATTATAAGAAGTTTATTTTTGACTCAAGTACCAAAGATCGACAAACCGACCGTTATTAAATTAAATAATTACATAATGTTCATAACATGGTAATAAGTGATATAAAAGGAATAAAAAACATGAAAAAGGTTCTTAATCAATTATAAATTAACTCTAGTTTATTATTCATGAGGTTAAAGAACGGTCGAGTCAAGACAAGACGCAAGGTAAGGGAATTTCTTAACCCAATTTCCAATCTCTGGGTTAATCTCATACTTTTAAATTATGTCATGATATTATTTTGTCCTATATTTTATTTGTACTTTATTTATGTGTACATATAGTTAATACACATAATAGATCTATTTTATTTTAAAAAATTTCTTTGTAAGGACTTCGTCTCAATCTCCTTTCATTGAGGCATATTTTGTTTTAGACACAAATTTCATTTATGCAGTGTATAAACCCCATTGACTTTTACGTTTATTCAAAAAGAACCTTTTTATATGAAGTGTTTTAATAAAATACAAAAAGGACTGTTTTTCTTGTCATACGTATGCGGCGACAATGACTTCTCCACCGCCAAGGCCATTATTTGTGTTTCGGCTTCCTATACAAGCCTTACCATTTTTTAAAAATGAAAAATAAATATCAAGTTTTAGTTTTATTTTATTTTGGTATTGAAAATGGTTTTGAATGTTTTTTTATTATATCAATGTGTTGTATTGATATCTTGTGATTGAAATGTGGAAAATTTATGTTTCCTTTATGCATATTTTATGTGATTATGTTATGGTGTATGATATGTTTAAACATGTTCATATGAGGGATGCATTGGACTTAATATGTGACGGGTGGAGCCCGCTATAGCTCCTCGATGCATCGGTAGGTCTCATGAGACAAACTAGTGTCTTGGCACGAGGCCTTGACAAAATCTTATTTGTGGTCTTGGCACGAGGCCTTGGCTACGTGGTTATGATAGTCTGGCATTATGCATTCCATCATTATGAAAATGGTTATTGATATTGCATGTGATTATTCGACAAGTATAATATCCATGTGAAGAAGTAATTGGCATTATCTCATGTTACTTTTTCCATATTATGTTGAAGTTAAAATTTAAAAGGCTTTTGATTTAGTTATACATTTCCTTAAATTTTTATGTTTATTGATGAAAGCTTCCACAATATTGCTATCCTTACTGAGCATATGAGCTCACCCCTTTCAATGTTTTAATATTTTCTAGGATGTGAAGAAGTATTTTATGAATGTCCTGCAGGGATAGTCAGAAGAGGATATGATTGTGGACTATGAAGACTTTGTTATTAGTTTTTTGCATTATGATGTAATGTAACATTTATGAATGTATCTGGTGTTTCCATGTCTACTAAACTAATCGGTCTTTCGAGACTTGGTCTTTTGTGATCATGCCAATGTTACGAAGTAATGCACCGACTTTAGGTAGCTGGGGACGGGGTGTTACATAGAGTATAGAACTTTAAAATATTTAAATATATGAAATATTCCCTTATTTATTTCATTTACATTATTAGTCATGCATTATATCTCTGGTGGATGAGGATAGGAATTTAGTGGATGATGTTTCTATTGGGGAGGGAGTTAGAAGTTATTTGTTAGTTTATTTCTATATATTCTATGTTCATGTATATTTTTTATGTTTTTATTATTTTGGAATAGATTTCTGACTTATTAGTGAGTTATTCTTGGTTTTTTAGAGAATTTTAATTTTAAAATAACTATTATTCAAGGAAAAATCAATCCTGATTTTTGTTTCTTATTCATTAGAAATTTTCACTTATCTATTGGGATTTGGAAGGACTCGCGGGCTATTGTTGGGTTGGTTCAGTGTCGATTTGGATGGAAACATGGTTTAGTACAATAAAAATTTTATTATGGGCTAGGATATCTTTTGATATACATGGTTCAAGTGTATCCCTCATTTTATTTGAGTGTTTTATAGTAGTATTGACTAATAATCAGCCATCAGGACTTATGAGGTTTGTTGTGAGTAGGTTATTAATCACCACCTATCATGATAATGTTTGAGTTTTTATGGGAAGTGGGTTTTTCATTTTTAGCTTGCATTTTTATTGGAATATTATTGATGATGTACTGGTCCTCATTTGGAATGGTTGAGTTTCAATGGGGTTGAATTGAGAATTTTGGTGAGAAAAAAACATAGTTCATGGCCTGAGACCTTCTTGTATGACCTATGAAATTGGGAAGTGACCAAATTCTCAATATATAAACATCTTAAGAATTAATGTGTGGGTGTGTTGTGGTCAATCATACCATATGTGTAACACCCCAGGTAAATAAAGAATATTACATTTTCATATTTATCCATATTTGTGAATAAAATATTAATTTGACTTTTAATGGGACGCTATTCTCGATGGCCTACCCAACACGCAACAACGAGTTTCTTGGGAATCTTACGTTGCACTCTAATAATAAAATAATATTATTTTAAATGGTAGTTAACATGTAGTCATTGTATTGGCGGGAATGGATACAAATAACTAAAATATGATTATATATGTTTTTAAATGTTTTTACATTTATCCAAAAAAAGATAAAGGCTTAAAATACGGAAAGAATTCAATTTTAGGCGTATATGCCCTAGTTTCACTAAAGGTTCACTTATCGCCTTTTGATGGTGAACCGTCATTAAATATAGTTTTCTTAACTCTTATACATTATATTGGACCAAATAAAACTCTTCTTTAGAATCGGGTCATCAAAATTTACTTTGTGTAAATTTTTGGTATCTTTCCGATAAAGTTCATTTTTAATGAATAGTGTAAAATGTTGTATTTTAATTAAAAACATCTTTTTAATATAATTTATTTATATGATTATATTATCTTTTGAATTGGTTTTAAAGTGATATTATAATATATTTTTACCATTAAATCCAATAGTGTCCATTGGAATTAATTTCACTTTGAAATCAGACTTAAACTAGTGTCAATTTTTTGATACTTATTGTTTCCTAAAAAAATGCTATTTTCTCTGACTGCGGGAATTAATTATTAAATTAATTAATGTGACTTATATGTTTTTAATTTTTTAAAATATACTTCATTTTTGAATTCGGAATATCAAATATAGCTTAGGGTGAATTTTTGGGATTTTTCTGAAAAACATCAATTTTTGATGAATAGTTAAACCACTAAGTAGTACTTATAAAAACTGATTTTTCGTTTAAATGAAATTTTACCACTTCTGTGTTTTGAATTTCAAAAATTCGACATACATGGTTGTAATTAAGAATTAAAATGTGGTTCAATGAGATTAAAATAATTTTTTGGTGAATTGTAACTTTTAAGTTCTTAATCGCGATTAGAAGTAATTAGTGTAGTTTAAGGTAAGAATAATGTTTTAATAAAATGAAATGACCTAGACACATGTTCTACCCTAATTGGATGTGTCATTGCCGACCAAGAAAATCCATGGGTCAACTTGGGGACCCCATTGAGCCACTTTGGTTGGAAAATGACATAAATACCTTTTTATTTAATGTTAAAGTAAAAATGACACAAACATGAGATGTTTTACTAAAAAACATTTTACATGGTGTTATACAAGTCATATTTTTGACTATAAATAGTAATTGGAAAGATAATAATATTTCCTACATCATAGTTTTTTTTATAATTTTTAGACGTTAAATAAATTAAATTATTTATGACATCATGATGATGCAGCGTTGACCTCATTATTTAACGATTTAAATAAAATGGAAAGATAATGTAATATCTAATACCTACACATGTCCAAAACTTATTGGATGAGTTTATTTCGAAACCTTATCACCTTATCCTAGAATTCTATCAATGTGGGACCTCTTAAATCCGAATATCATTTTAAAATAAAGTGACTTTTCTTTCCTTTCCAAGAGTGCCCCTCCTCTCCTCTTATAAAAGGCCCCCACCTCTACCACCTTACCCACACTCCCAAAGCCTTTGGCTCGGCCAACCCCTGCCCATTTTGTCTATCCACTTCCCTCTCTTACTCCTTGAAGCCTCCCTTTGGGCAGAAGTCTTCCCAAGGAAGCCTTTGAGCTCACACCAAAAGGAGTTACCCGATTTTAAGGTAATGTCTTCACTTGAGTCCTTTTCTTTTATTTTGCCTCTCCAACCCCCTAAAATCTTTTTATTCATTTCTTTTGTAACAAATACAGTATCTTCAATGTAATAGGATGTTTTTATAATAAGTATTCGAGCTACACTTACACACACCTACATCTAATGGTTAAAAAACATACTGTTTCCGTGGATGGTGAATTTCTGCCTCATGAAACGATGATTGTTCAACACTCATATAACACCTTCAAAGGTGGCCATTAATATGTCACTATATTTATATATGATATATAATATGTTTATGTTTTACTTAATCTTCTATATTTTTCATTTTTGGATTACCTTTATGGCTTCAATTATGGGTATACGCGATATCTTCATTTTAGGAAGTGCGGACTACCGCCACCTCAAAGTGATGTGATTCGTTAATGCCATACGTGGGACGTATAAAGGATGGATTTAATGTTATTATATATGATTTTATACTGGAATTATAATATACCTCTATATCATTATTATTTCTTTCCATTAAAGTGTGAGATAGAAAAGAAAGTAGCGTTCATGCGTACGTACGGCTTACCGTCTCCATGAACGGTGCATTTCATTTCTTATCCCCAAATGTAATGTACTATTATAAGTACATGTATATAATGGATATATATGATGAATGATAAATCTAAATGATGAATATAATTCTGTAATTAAAATATGCATACCTCTCTTTTAGTTTTAATTCCATTAATATGACAAAGAAATGAAAGTAGCGTTCATGCGTACGTATGGCTTACCGTCTCCATGAACGGTGCATTTCATTTATTACCTCTAAATGATTATGTGATATTATAAATACATTTATATTCTAGATATTTATTATATATATGATATCCAAATCAGGAATGTCATTCTTGACCACACGAACAACATGTAATTGTAAGAAGTCTACTTTCGACTTAAGAACTAAATATCGACAAAACAAACATTATTAACTTAAATGATTACATAATGTTTATAACATGGAAATAAGTGATATAAAAGGAATAATGAAGTTGAAAACGGTTATTAAGAAAATAGAAATTAACTCAAGTTTATTATTCAGGACATTAACGAATGATCGAGTCAAGTCAGACCCGAGGTAAGGGATTATACTCCTCTCTTTCTTTTTAAGTACGCTCTTTTTTGTCATTCCTTTTAAAGCTCATCTTTATTATTATTGGGATGTTCTTTTATATTACTCTTACTGTAATTTTTATTGTTCATATGATGAGAGACCCTATTCTCTCTCATCAATCCATTTTGGAAGTTTTGGGTGGCGCCGTGAGGCTGCCGAATTTTCGTAAGAGATCTAACCTCTCTCCTTATTTTTAAGTACTCTTCTTTATGTCACTTCTTTTAAGCTCTTCTTTTTTATGTTGGGAGGTTTTCTTTTATATTACTCTTTCTGTAAACTTTATGTTAATATGATGAGAGACCCTATTTTCTCTCATCATTCCATTTTGTATGTTTTAAGTGGCGCTGTTAGGCTGCCAAGTTTTCGTAATGGATTTTTCATCTCACTTTTATTCCCGTGAGATTTATGCTGCATTTCCCAAAATTTCCTTTGAGTGGTGTATGTACTTCCCATTATTCTAATCTTTGTGTAATATACTTTCATTTATGATTATTTACATCAATGATGTATTGACCTTCTTTCATGGGGTGTAAGTTTCGAAAGATACCCAAGTCGGTAAGGGATCCTTTCACCCTCCTCTTTTTAAAAGACTTCTTTTGTTGGGTATTTTAATTCACATATTTTTATGTTGGGATATGTTCTCATATATCCATATTGATGTAAATTTTGACTGATGAGATACTTTTTTCTGAATTTTGAAGTGACGTCGTTAGGCTATCAAATTTTTTCAAGGGAATTTTTTAACCCAAATTTGATTCGTTGGGATAAATTTGTACTCCTTGAATATGTTGTTCTATGAATATGTGTGAATAACCTCTGATTGTTTTACACTTAATATCCACTTATATTTGGTGTATTAGTTTGTCACACATAATTATGCAATTAGTTTATCCTTAAACGAAGGATACCTTCTTTGTAAGGGTCTTCGTCTCAATCTCCATTCATTGAGGCATATTTTGTTTTATACACAATCTTCTTTTATATGGTGTATAAACCCCTTTGACTTTTACGTTTATTCAAAAGGAATATTTTTTCTACGATGCATTTTACTAAACGACAAAAAGGAATGTTTCTTTTACGTACACAGTGACAATGACCTTTTCCGCCGTCGTGAGTATTATTTGATCTTTGGCTTCCTCAACAAGCCGTATTGTTTTTAAAATAAAATAAATACCATATACTTTTTTTTGTATTTTGGTATTGAAAATGGTTTTGATAAAGGATTATATTAAGTCAATATATTTAAATGATATATTGTGATTGAAATGTGTAAATGTTATCATTCCTTTATGTTGGTTTTATGTGTTATAATTTTATAATGGTACTTGGAAATTTTACGGGTGGTTACGTGATAAACCATATGAGGGGTGGTGCCGTGAATACCAGGACGGGTGGTTACGTTATAAACTCCAATGCATTGGGTATGGAAGTCGGCCGTATGTCTATTCCATTAAGTATGTATGGAAGTTGGCCGAATGGCTATTCCATTAAGTGATATGTGTGGAAGTCGACCTTATGGTTATTCAACTTAAGTATGTTTATGTCCCAAGTTACCTTTATATGTTATGTGATCTTTATATGGGTTTTATGGTAATATTTTGGTTACAGAAGGGTAAGTAATGAACTTTTATTCAGCAAAGAGTTTTTACTACTTCGAAAAGGTGAAAAGTATTACTTTGATAAAGTATACATGGTTTACTTGTTGTTTTGAAAAACTAACAGTTTTCATTCTTTGTGTATCCCTTACTGAGCTTTTTAGGCTCATCCCAAGTTTTTGAAATGTTTTTCACAGGACATAGCATGGAATAGGGTCAAGGATGGGATCAAGGGAATGTCATGCTACCTAAAAATGGAACTAAACATGTTTCTTTTTAAGAGTTTATTATTTTATGGAAATTTAGTAGAAGAGACTACTTTGTAATCTTTTGAGATGTAATAGTTATGACCTAATTATATAAAACTCTAAACCTTAAAAGATCCTCAATATGAATTACTCATTTAATTCAATATTAAGTAAGGTTTAAGGCTGGGGTCTTATAGTTGGTATCAAAGGTCGGTTTAGATAACTTTAGAGGTTAGGGTATTCTTTAAGCATAAGTGACATTACCATAATGGTTAGGATTTCAGAAAGTGTCATAGTTTTTAGATAAAGTGAATGAGTAAGTATATATTCCTCATTAGTACATGATGGTTCTGTTGATATACTCACTCTGACATTTCTGTTTTTAGTGAATGGATGGATCTAGCAGGCACCCAAGAGACAACAGGTTTGAAGGAAATAGTGGTGGTTCTCTGATTAAGATACTAGATAAAATGGAGTATTCAATGAGGAAACTCGTGGTTGTTCTCAACCAACTATCAGGGAGTCATGATCAACCACTTGAACCATGGTACGTTCTGTAATGCATCATGTACGAGATGACCAATCGATGTGGAAGTTCAGGTAATAATTATAAAGGTAACCATTAGAGTTTATATGATCCTTACTTTTGAGGTAATTATGGGTTACTCTATGATATGATGGAAAATGAAAGGCATGAGATAAACTTGAGGTTAAAATATGTTATGATTTTTTTTGAAGATTTTATCTCATTTTGGTGAATTTTTTAAGAGTTATATAGTTTTAGAAAAAGGACAACACGCAGACCGTGTGACAACCCGTCGCTTCGGACAAAGCGGCAGGAATCGAACCCACAACCAAAGTGCAACTGGTATTTATCGCCTACCACTGGACTACGTGAATTCCCTAGTTAGTTTGACTGATTCTTTTTAGTTAGATGATTTTAGGAATCAAGAGTAAGTATATTTTGGGTTATCTAGGGAAATGATTAACCAATCATGGAGGATATGTGATTAGGTTAATTACTTTTCAATATGAGAATTTAAGAGCAAATGATGTTATTTAGAGATAAAAGTTAATTTGTACCTTGGAAGACTATGTGATTAAATCCTTCAAATATTTGGGTTTCAATATTAGTTTGGTATTCTTTGAAGAATTTGATGGAAAAATTGTTTATCGGATGGTCCTCGTTGAACTTTGGGGTTTGTTGGACAAATTTTGGAGATTAAGCATAGATTTTCTTTTTAAAGGGTTATCCTTTTCTGGATTATCTGATCTTGTACTAACCTTTTTGGTTTTGGTTTTGGTTAAATCCTAATGACATGGGAAGTATATAGTTCTCTTTGGTGGAGTAGGTGATTCTCTAGAAGATTATTATAGTACTCTTAATATGAACAAGTCTTCCTAAATACTCGTCTTTTGGAGAAAATATGAGTTTGTGTAAGGAATCTAATAAAAGTTGAAAGTCAACATGATAAGTGATTATGTTTCCTTATGAATAAATTCCTCAATAAAAAGTAACTTAAAACAAAAATGTTGTCTATTAACTTTTCCTACTGGGGAATCGAATACCGTTTAACCCATCACAAGTTTGTGATTTTCTTATGGTTAATTTCTCCTAGACATGTTTACTATCACTCTCCCTCAAGAACATGACCCTTTGCTTTTTCTTCCATGTCCATGTTTTCCTACACAGAATCCTATTATGGGTTAACTTGGGTGACCTCTGTACTTATCTTTCTTTATTTTAAAGTGATTGTTTTAACGACTCTTGTTACGATGTGGGACTTTCAAAGATGTTGCCAAGCTCAATTTTGAAAATTGCGCGGACGCAATTCCCAAAAGAGGGGAAGGATGTAACACCCCAGGTAAATAAAGAATATGAGATTTTCATATTTATCCATATTTTTGAATAACATATTAATATTACTTTAAAAGGGATGCTATGCTCAATGGCGTACCAAACACGCAACAACGAGTTTCTTGGGAATCTTACGTTGCACTCTAATAATAAAATAATATTATTTTAAATGGTAGTTAACATGTAGCCGTTGTATTGGAGGGAATGGATAGAAATATCTAAAATATGATTATATATGTTTTTAAATGTATTTAAATTTATCCAATAAAAGATAAAGTCTTAAAATACGGAAAGAATTCAATTTTAGGCGTATATGCCCTAGTTTTCACTAAAGGTTCACTTATCGACTTTTGATGGTGAACTGTCATTAAATATAGATTTGTTCACTTTTATACATTATATTGGACCGAATAAAACACTTCTTTAGAATCGGGACATCAAAATTTACTTTGTGTAAATGTTTGGTATCTTTTCGATAAAGTTCATTTTTAATGAATAGTGTAAACTGTTTTATTTTAATTCAAAACCTCTTTTTAATCTAATTTATTTTTATGATTATATTATCTTTTGAATTGGTTTTAAAGTGAAATTATAATATATTTTTACCATTAAATCCAATAGTGGTTGTTGGAATTAATTTCACTTTGAAATCAGACTTAAACTAGTGTCAATCTTTTGATACTTATTGTTTCATAAAAACACGTTATTTGCTCTGACCGTGGGAATTAATTATTAAATTAATTAATGTGACTTATATGTTTTGAATTTTGTAAAATAGACTTCATTTTTGAATTTGTAATATCAAATATATCTTAGGGTGATTTTTTGGGATTTTTTTGAAAAACTTCAATTTTTGATGAATAGTGAAACCACTAAGTGGTACTTATAAAAACTGATTTTTCGTTTAAATGAAATTTTACCACTTTTGTGTTTTTAATTTCAAAAATCCAACATACATGGTTTTCATTATGAAGTAAAATATGGTTCAATGAGATTAAAATATTTTTTTGGTGAATAGTAACTTTTAAGTTCTTAATCGCGATTAGAAATAATTAGTGTAGTTTAAGGTAAGAATAATGTTTTAATAAAATGAAATGACCTAGACAGATGTCCTACCCTCATTGGATGTGTCATTTCCGACCAAGACAATCCATGGATCAACTTGGGGACCCCATAGAGCCACTTTGGTTGGAAAATGACATAAATACCTTTTTATTTAATGTTAAAGTAAAAATGACACAAACATGAGATGTTTGACTAAAACAATTTTTACATGGGGTTATACAAGTCATATTTTTGACTATAAATAGTAATTGGAAAGCTAAAAATATTTCATACATCATGGTTTTTTTTATAATGTTTAGACGTTAAATAAATTAAATTATTTATGACATCATGATGATGCAGCGATGACCTCATTATTTAACGATTTAAATAAAATGGAAAGATAATGTAATATCTAAGACCTAAACAAGTCCAAAACTTATTGGATGAGTTGATTTAGAACCCTTATCACCTTATCATAGAATTATATCAATGTGGGACCTCTTAAAGGTGAATATCATTTTAAAATAAAGTGACTTTTCATTACTTTCCAAGAGTGCCCCTCCTATCCTCTTATAAAAGGCCCCCACCTCTACCTCCTTACCCACACACCCAAAGCCTTTGGCTCGGCCAAACCCTGCCCATTTTGTCTCTCCGCTTCTCTATCTTACTCCTTGAAGCCTCACTTTGGGCAGAAGTTTTCTCAAGGAAGCTTTTGAGCTCAAACCAAATAGAGTTACCCGATTTTAAGGTAATGTCTTCACTTGAGTCCTTTTGTTTTATTTTGCCTCTCCAACCCCCTAAACTCTTTTTATTCATTTAATTTGTAACAACTCCAATATATTTAATATACTAGGATGTTCTTATAAGAAGGATTATAGCTACACTTACACACACCTACATCTAATGGTTAAAGAACATACTGTTTCCGTGGATGGCGAATTTCTGCCTCACGAAATGATGATTGTTCAACACTCATATAGCACCTTCAAAGGTGGCCATTAAGATGTCACTATATTTATATATGATATATAATATGTTTATGTTTTACTTAAGCTTCTGTATTTTTCATTTGTGTCTTACCTTTATGGCTTCCATAATGGGTATACGCGATATCTTCATTTTAGGAAGTGCGGACTACCGCCCCCTCAATGTGATGTGATTCGTTAATGCCATACATGGGACATATAAAGGATGGATTTAATGTTATTATATATGATTTTATACTGGAATTATAATATACCTCTATATCATTACTATTTCTTTCCATTAAAGTATGATATAGAAATGAAAGTAGCGTTCATGCGTACGTACGGCTTACCATCTCCATGAACGGTGCATTTCATTTCTTATCCCCAAATGTAATGTACTATTATAAGTACATGTATATAATGGATATATATGATTAATGATACATCTAAATGATGAATATAATTCTGTAATTAAAATATACACACCACTCTTTTAGTTTTAATTCTATTAATATGACAAAGAAATGAAAGTAGTGTTCATGCGTACGTACGACTTACCGTCTCCATGAACGGTGCATTTCATTTCTTACCTATAAATGATTATGTGATTTTATAAATACATGTATATTATAGATATATATTATATATATGATATCCAAATCAGGAATTTCATTCATGACCACACGAACAACATGTAATTGTAAGAAGTCCACTTCCGACTTAAGAACCAAATATCGACAAAACAAACATTATTAACTTAAATGATTACATAATGTTTATAACATGGAAATAAGTGATATAAAAGAACTAATGAACTTGAAAAGGGGTTTTAAGAAAATATAAATTAACTCAAGTTTATTATTCGGGATGTTAAAGAACGATCGAGTCATGTCGGACCCACGGTAAGGGATCCTACTCCTCTCTTTCTTTTTAAGTACGCTCTTTTATGTCATTCCTTTTAAAGCTCATATTTCTTGTTATTGGGATGTTCTTTTATATTACTCTTACTGTAATTTTTATTGTTCATATGATGAGAGACCCTATTCTCTCTCATCAATCCATTTTGGATGTTTTGGGTGGCGCCGTTAGGCTGCTGAATTTTCGTAAGAGATCTAACCTCTCTTCTTCTTTTTAAGTACTCTTCTTTATGTCACTTCTTTTAAGCTCCTATTTGTTATGTTGGGGGATTTTCTTTTATATTCCTCTTTCTGTAAACTTTATGTTAATATGATGAGAGGCCCTATTTTTCCTCATAAATCCATTTTGGAAGTTTTAAGTGGCGTCGTTAGGCTGCCGAGTTTTCGTAAGAGATTTTTCATCTCACTTTTATTCCCGTGAGATTTATGCTGCATTTCCCACAATTTCCTTTGAGTGGTGTATGTACTTCCCATTATTCTAATATTTGTTTAATATACTTTAGTTTATGAGTATTTATATCAATGATGTATTGACCTTCTTTCATGGGGTGTATGTTTCGAAAGATACCCAAGTCTGTAAGGGAACCTTTCACCCTCCTCTTTTTAAAAGACTTCTTTTGTTGGGTATTTTAATTCACATATTGTTATGTTGGGATATGTTCTAATATATCCTTATTGATGTAAATTTTGAGTGATGAGATACTTTTTTTCTGAATTTTGAAGTGATGCCGTTAGGCTGTCAAATATTTGCAAGGGAACTTTTTAACCCAAATTTGATTATTTGGGATAAACTTGTACTCCTTGAATATGTCGTTCTATGAATCTGTGTGAATAACCTCTGATTGTTTTACACTTAATATCCACTTATATTTGGTGTATTCGTTTGTCACACATAATTATGCAATTGTTTTATCCTTAAACCAAGGATACCGTCTTTGTAAGGGTCTTCGTCTCAATCTCCATTCATTGAGGCATATTTTGTTTTATACACAACCTTCTTTTATATGGTGTATAAACCCCTTTGAATTTTACGTTTATTCAAAAGGAATATTTTTTCTTCGAAGCGTTTTACTAAATGACAAAAAGGAATGTTTCTTTTACGTACGCGGTGACAACGACCTTTTCCTCCGCCGTGAGTATTATTTGATCTTGGCTTCCTCAACAAGTCGTATTGTTTTTAAAATAAAATTAATACTATATACGTTTTTTGTATTTTGGTATTGAAAATGGTTTTCATAAAGGATTATATTGTGTCAATATATTTAAATGATATATTTTGATTGAAATGTGGAAATTTTATCATTCCTTTATGTTGGTTTTATGTGTTATAATTTTATAATGGTACTTGGACATTTTACGGGTGGTTACGTGATAAACCATATGACGGGTGGTGCCGTGAATACCAGGATGGGTGGTTACATTATAACCTCCAATGCATTGGGTATAGAAGTCGGCTGTATGGCTATTCTATTAAGTATGTATGGAATTTGGCCGAATGGATATTCCATTAAGTGATATGTGTGGAAGTCTACCTTATGGTTATTCCACTTAAGTATGATTATGTCCCAAGTTACCTTTATATGTTATGTGATCATTATATGGGTTTTATGGTAATCTTTTGGTTACAAAAGGGTAAGTAATGAACTTTTATTCAGCGAAGAGTTTTTACTACTTAGAAAAGGTGAAAAGTATTAATTTGATAAAGTATACATGGTTTACCTGTTGTTTTAAAAAACTAACAGTTTTCATTCTTTGTGTATCCCTTACTGAGATTTTTATGCTCATCCCAAGTTTTTGAAATGTTTTTCATAGGACATAGCGTAGAATAGGGTCAAGGATGGGATCAAGGGAAAGTCATGCTACCTAAAAAATGGAACTAGACATGTTTCTTTTTATGAGTTTTTTATTTTATGGTAATTTAATAGAAGCGAATACTTTGTAATCTTTTGAGATGTAATAGTTATGTCCTAATTCTCTAAAACTCTAAACCTGAAAGGATCTTCAATGTGAATTACTCATTTAATTCAATATTAAGTAAGGTTTAAGGCTGGGGAATTATAATATGGATGATTCAAGTATATTTATTCATCCCATTTGGGGTTTTCCTTATGTCAAAATTGTGTGGAACCTCATTATGGGGGTTAATTATATGGGGTTTTGAGAAATGTTTACATTTTGATTGGAATTGTGGTGTTTTTTTGGTTATGTATGATTTTTGAAATTTTTCTGAAACCTAAATTTATTAATCTTTAATTTATTTCTATATAGATTTTTGGATATTAGATAAAAAATAAGGTTTTATTATTTTCAATAAGTGTTTAATTTTCTTTTCATTTCATCTAAAATGAATGATTTTATAACTAGGAATTTTAGAAAATGTTTTTGAAATGGAAGTTGGGTTTCTATTTTAAGATGACTATTATAGATTATTTTAAAATGTGTGTTTTTAGGAAGCCATGATTTAAAGTTTACTTTTTTGGAAATATGGATTTTAAAACAATTTCATGGGGTGGAATTTTAAAAGAAAGTTGAATTTTTCAATTTTTTAAGGATGTGTTATATTTTATTAGTTTTATAAAATTGGATTTTTCCTTTAGTTATGTGAGAATTATTTGTTGATGACATGAGACATGTACTAAATGAGAATATGTTTCATGTTATTTGAATTATTTCACTTATAAAACACTTGATAAAGGAAGGATTTACTAATCCAAGGTATAAACCTCTTGGTGATTCTATTCCTCACTTATGTGTAGTTCCTATAGTTAGTATCCCTACCCAGACTCAGAATCAAGTGGTAAAGTCACATTTCTTTATTGTCCTTATAATCTCATTCATGGTTTCTATAATCATATCCCACATATTTTTTGGTTGTATAAGATCATCTTAGGTGACTCGGAAGAATCCATTCATGTGTTGTGGGATGTTGTAGAATATTTTCTTGTGATGATCCTTGGTTTTTGTGTATTACATTCAATGGATTAGGATTTGGTGTTATATATGAGGTATCTTGATTTGGGTTTTCATTTGGGTCATCTCATTTTCTTAGTTTCAATATTTATGAGTGTTTGTAAAAAATATGTAATGTTTTTGTGTTTTTGAAACATTGATAATGATGTACCTTGTTCTTATTATGGATTATGTTTTGGATCCAGGGGATTATTAATTCTTGGTTGTTATGATTTTGTCATGGGTAGAATTTGGGTCTATCTATGGGTAAATATGATGGGAGTTTACTTCAGGATGTTAGGAACATATGGGATTCATTTTTCATTAATGGGTTCACCATAATCGAGCATCTTGATATTGAGGTCCAAGTTCTCCTATTAAGTGTGGTGACATAAAATTATGTCTATTGTTACAATTTGATATTTGTGGTGATATTTTTATTCTAGGTGAATTTTATTTAGGATTTTATATGGGCCCCTATGGGTTTTTCCATATTCATTAGGATAAAAGAATGGAAGAGTTAAAGATTAATTTATTTAATGTTTGTTTGGATGTTTTGATGAATTTTTATCATAATTGTACATTTGTGGATATCCTTATCTCTTGGGGTTCTGCCTTTTATGTTATGTATCTTCGTAAATAAATTCAATTTATTTGATTGATTATGTTACATAGAAAACTGAGCATAATAATAATATTAAAATATTATTATTTAAGTATATAACTTATCACCAAGCCATTGGAATATAGGGAATGAATGAGATTAAATAAATTTTGAAAATATATTATAAACATGTTTATAAATTGAAATCATTCATTACAAATTATTTAAAAATGAAAATAAAAGTCAATTGAACATTATGGAATTTAAAAAATCTATTTTATGCCCATAATGGATTTTTTAATAAATTAAATTAATCAGTATTATTGAAATAAATTGATGAAAATTATACGTTATATATTTATTTAATTTTTTTTTAAAATTATTCAATATATTTGATAGTCCTAAGATAAGAATAGATCTAGATTTAAACATGAAATGATATATCTTCAAAAATGAAATTTTTTCTTCATTTGATGGCATACCTGTTTGAAATATAAATTTTGAAAATTTTATAATTTTTTTACATGATAATTTTCATTTTTGAAAAATAAATATCAAATTGATATTATGGTAAAATATTTTTATTTTTCAGAGAAGTTTCATTTTTTCATGAATAGTGAAAAATTGAATTTTAATTAAAAATGGATTTTTAGTATAATTTATTTATATAGTAAAATTATTATTTTAATTTATTTAAGATTAAAATTAGTTAAATTATACATAAATAAATCCAATTTAGTTCAATGTAATCAATTTCCCATTGACATTTCATATAAAACAATTTCACTCATATGAGTTTTTCACTTTTAAAACCAACCTTTTCATTGTGTCAGTGAGAATTTTTCAATTTCTATGAATTTAATTAGGTAAAATGTATTCCATATTTGGAATCATAAGTTCCAAATTAATTTATACGGTCATTTTAATTTTTAGGTATAAAATATATACCATGGAGAAGAAATTATAACCACATTATTGATAAAATAGTGATAAGTGTAAAAGTTACAAGGAAATAGAATATCATACCTAAACATTACAACATTTAATGGTTGTTTGAGGTTTGGTTCGACCTTAAGTATCAATACAATATTAATTTCCATTAAAATAATTATTTTGGGAAAATAATGTTTTAATAGGTATATTATATCCTATTTCATATTCTGAAACTAGTATATTCTCAAAATAGTAAATAAAATGAAACTAGTTTGTGATGTTCAGAAAACGCAGCAAAATAAATTATTAAATCATTAACATTTAATTAAATGAATCATAATCACATAAGAAATATAAAATAAAATTGAAACCTTTTAATCACATCTATGTTCAAGAATATTATTTCACTCCACTTTTTGAGTTGTAATCCCATTTTACAAGAACATCCAAAATTTAACACAAACGAACAGATCATGACACCAAGAAAAAAACGAAAAAAAAATAATGAAAATAATGAACTATTATTAATTAATGGGTCATAATATGTTATAAAATAATCACATAAGGTATTATAAATATTAATATATTTCTTGTATGATTTAATATAATTCTTTTACCATTATATGGGAGGATAAATTATGCACCACTAAATGGAGGCATGAGGTAAGGGTTTCTCATCTCGCCTTTTTTTCTTCTGTGAGATATATGAATTATTCACCACTTATTTCTTGTTTTTTGTTTTTATACTTCCATATTATATATAATATCATTAATCAAGTGATTTTAATCTTATTCAATGTGTCATTTAATTATTATTACTCATATGGGGAATACAAATCAACCAAATTCAATGTGATTAGGAAATTCATAACACAATTTCCATTAATTGTGTTAACCTTCTACGCCATTGATTATGTCATTATATTACTATGTCTAGGATGAATTTTGATTATATTATATAAAATTTTCACTTGTTTCAATAAATTTACAGATAATACACATAATTTATTAATTTTATTAATCCTTATTTCAATGATATGATATTTATAAGGAATTTTCAAATAAAAAATATATTTTTAATGTTTCCCATAAAACTATATTTTTTCTCTATGTAAATATTTTCTTAATTTTTTTCCAAAAATGTTTTTATTATTCTTCTATGATTGTTCAATTTCATTTTAAATCATGTTATACTTTTTAAAACATATTTTCAAAGGAATAATTTTTTAATTTTCTAAGAGACATTATTTATGTCTTTTCCCAACTAGAATATAGAATGTATGTTTTTTAAAATACAAAAAAGGGGGTTATTTTCCCTCTGTCAGGAATATTTTATACCATGAAGCTTCCTTTAAAAAAATTTATGTTTATTTTCAAATAAATTTTTTCCGTTTATAATTATGAAACATTTTAAAAAAAGTTTACAAAACAGAAACAATATTTTACTCAATAATTATTTCAAGTGATCTATAAAGATTATTTTATATCTAAGATAAGACAATTTGATGTTACTTATTCCTTTCATGGTATATTATTCAAGGAAATTATCTTTATTTAGTTTATGATTTGTTTATGTTTATTATGAATTTATTTTTATGAAATCTATCTCTTTGTGTGAGTATTGATTTGATTAATGATTTGTGTTATTAATGAAAATGTATTTATGGTTTTCATTATTTGATTGGTGAGACCTATATATCTCTCCAATTATGTGGTAATTATGAATAAATCATGAGTATATATGTTATGCATGAACCTGATTACATGTTCCCAACGTTATGCGTGAACCTAATTACATGTTCATAGTTTTATGTGTGAATCTGATTACATGTTCACAATGTTTGGACTAAACCTAATTACATGTTCAAAATTTTATGTTTGAACCTAATTACATGTTCAAAATTTTATGCGTGAACCTTCTTACATGTTCAAAATGTTATTAATGATTCAGATTACATGTTCACAATGTAATGTATGAACATGATTACATGTTCTCAATGTTATGTTTGAGACTGATTACATGTTCACAATGTAATGCATCAACCTCATTACATGTTCCCAATGTTATGGGTGGACATGGTTTCAGGTCCGTATGTATATTTGAGGGATTAATTTCATTTCCTTAACATAATGTGTGAACCATTTTCTATTTATACATTTTTACAATGCTATAATTTTATGTGTTTTCCACAATTACCTGTTTTATGTTAGGTTATTCTTTTATGATTCAGGTATTGTGAATTTTTATGATATATTTTATCATTAAATAATAAGATCTTTGATATGATGGGTATTAATTTCAATGTTTGTGATCATGTTCTAATGTTATTATGATCATGTTATACTTATGTATATCCCTTATTTACCCATACAGATCTTCTTATCACACCCTTATTATGTTTTCTTTTCCCCAATTTATGTGGAAATAAGTTAAATGAACTGCATCTAGAACGAATTCACTTTGATTATTTTGTTTACCTATTGTGAAATTTGGGTATAGTGGGAGATAATGTCAGTCTTTATGAGTTACTTATTTATAATCCTCAATTGTTATGATTTTTTCCAAATTATCTAAAACTCTTAACCTAAAAGGACCATGGGTATTTAAGTGATAAAATATTACATTTTGACATTTTAAGTCTTTTTGGATAAAAAAACATGGGTCACATTTATTAGTATCAAAGTCAAAAAGTAATGCTTATATTATTAGAACTAGATATAGAAGTGCATATTATGGGATATTATATATATACTTTGTCTGTCTTGAGGACTGACATCATTTTGGGTTTTCCCCATTATGATCTATTCTATAATTTTATACCCCTCAACTCTTTCTCAAGGTGATATAGTTGTAATTATGTTTTTTCTTACATACATTAATAATAGATTTATGGGTTAATAATGAGTTATGGGGGAGTTTGTAACACCTCAATTTTTTTATTTATTCATTTAAATAAATTTTATTTTATTTTATTTTTTCATGAGATTCAGAGAGTTTCAATCCGTGATAATAAAATATGAAGATTTTTAAAGAGGTATATGGGTAGCTAGCATTGTTTGGAAAACCATGTGTTTCCATATGGATATGGTTCTATCCTTGGAGAGTCAATGAATGGTTTTTTTGAACCATTTAGGATGCTAGGAGTAACCATGCATAAGGGGTTTTAGTTCCCATTAGGCGTAGAATAGTTCCCTGAGGGTTTGAAAAACTGTATAGGTCAATATAATTTTAGGTTTTCCCTTGTTTTGTTTTTATTTAATTTATTTATTTTTTTATTCATCCCTCATATATCCCTCTTCTATGAGATATGTTGCGACCCATCCTTTATACTTAGCTCATCCCTCACGAGGTATCCTCCCTCACATATCCTACTATATCACAACAACCCCTTCATTCGGCATCCCATTTCACTCACATGCCACACCCATGTTTGACCCCCCCCCCAGCTGAGTGTGCCGTGTGCCTTACACTCCTAGATCTCCTTCATTGTTACCATTTTCTGTAATGATCTTCAAACTTTAGATTAAAAAACCAAAGATATGTTCACTAATTCCATATTCTTTTCATGCTTATGGTTTCCCCTTCCCTAGTTGTCTTTGTGATTCATCCAAACTCTAGAGCTTCTATTTTTGAAATTATTTTTAGGCATGATTATAGGGATTACAGTGCCATTCTAATTATTGATGGATCAGTCTCCGTTGTTGGAAACACATTCTGAAACCTACCCCATTTATTAGAAGTAGGGATTCCCATGTATGAATTTTTAATTTTATAACTACATATTTCTTACTATCCAAACATTGTTTTCTAGAATTAAATAAAAATATTATACATGTTTATAGGATTTTATCTTCGATTTTATTATATAAAATGAGTACCATGTTTAAAGGTAGTGATTAAAAATGATTTTATCTAATAGAAGTAGCTAGGTTTTTTTAAATTACTTTTGTATCCTTTTAGAAATTTTATTGAGGTTGAAAATTTTGTTTGGGGATTTAAATTAATTTTTGAAGTGGTTTACTTGAAATTTCTAGTGGCACTAGAAACACAACATACTGATTTATTATTTAGATGTTTCCATAAGAGAAAAGTGATATGTAATTTTTTTTAATCTTTTTTAAGTCATGTGGTGAATTCAAGGTGAATTTTTATGGATTTTGAAGTGTTTTTATAAAAGTGTGGTGATTTTTAAATGAATTTCCAAGTATAGTTTTTAAATGGGATGATTCAAATTTTATTTATATCAACGTGATATGAAATTTTAAATGACACATTTCCTCCAAATTATATTTTTAGATGCCAAATTATTAAATTTAAATGGTTTTACAGTTTCCTATTATGCCCATTTTTTACCCCTTGTATTTATTATTATACTCATGGGTTGTTTTTTATTCTTTTTGTGATTTGAGATATGGATTTGGGATATTCCAATGAAAGGGTTTCATATGTGATGTAGGTTTATCATTATGGTTAAGTTGCATGTTTTGTTTTTTAAATGTTTTATCACCCTCACAATGTTGGTTCTCATGACCCCCTCTCTCGAAAGAGTACCCCACCTTGGACGACCAATAGGGAAGGTAGATTTTGACTACCCGATTCCTGCCTCTAATTCTCCCAAGGTTGCCGATTTGGAGTGAGGGTATAATAAGCATACTTATTAAAGAAATTATCCTCTAAAGGAAACTAATGAAGAGGGATATAAGAAATATGATCTAATAAAAACCTTCTAAGATATATAAAAATAATCCCACATGCATACATGTAATTGCAAACATTATTAAAACAACTAAAAGGAAACATACAAGTAAAAAATGAAATTATGGAATAAAACAATAATCCCGAAACAAACTCCGAAAAAACCATGAAATACAAATTTATATAATTATATAAAACCTTACCCTTCTAAACTATAAAATTTTATCCATACATAGGGTAGGAATAACAGTATATTCAGTAGGATCCTCCCCAGAGCCTCTCAAAAAGATGTTAAAGAAACCGTCATATATTACAGTGAACAAAAGTGAACCTATAACATTACCAAAACATACATTATAAGTGCCTAGCCACATCATAGAAGACTCTAGACATTTATATCATACAATAGAGAATATAATATAGTAACAAAACACTATGGTCACCCCAATACCACTTATGCAATATTTTTCCACTGTACCTTAATGTTTCATGTCCTGAGCCATCTCTCTTCATAATAAGAATTCCTAAAGACACATGGTAAAAGAGTTACAACATGTACCAGGTGTATCACATCATCAAATTATCCTAGATCACATCTCCATATAGTACCCAAGTGTTTTACACGTTCCACTAGAGTCCATATGATGTATATCATACATCAGGTAATATGCCTCAAGCCATCAAATCCCATACAGTGAGTAAGGTACCTCAAGACATCACATACTATACAAATAATAACTATAATAATCCTTTTGATACTATATCTTCTAATACAAGTGTGTTAAATAACCACAACCTATCACATCCCTCTACACACACATAGGGAATGCATACCACCGCGCATACCATCACATATAATTACTAAAAGAAGAAAGTGGGGAAAGAGGGGGTAAGAATCCATCCATCATCTCAAAGGGATGTTAAGGAAAATAGTGTACTAGAGTCCACTAGGTCTTAGTCTCCCAAACCCGCATGGGTGGAGTAGTATATGATATCATATAATTTATTGGATATAATATAGATCACAATATAACTATGGTCATAAACTAGTTTTAATATCAACTGTAACTATCATTTCATGGACACCTTGATTCCACTATTGGGGACTAGATATCCCACAATCACAAAATAATTTTAAATAAAATCATTAGAGTCACTCTTTTCATTTTTCATTTATCCATTTGTTAATTAATCTTGTACCATTGATTAACCAACAACACTATTTTGGATTATATTACTTTAAACATCATAGTAATATCTATACCCTCCATGCATAATCTAATTTGAATCCAAGGTTTCCTAAGATCAAAATCATTTAATTATTTTCATTTAATTAACAAAATCCTCATGGGTTATGGAATTTTTTAAATAATATTACATTATATATTCCATTTACTCTAGGAAAACTATCCTAAACTACCACCAAGAGGAATCATGCAATGAAGAAAACCCAACTACCATAAGTATTGGGGAATGGAAAGAATATAATTCAAGAAACATATCCATCATAATTTTTTTTAGATTCATAAGAGATAATCACATCTATTAGAATCACATAAACATATAATCCGATATTTAAGCCATGCAATCATATCTACTGTCATCCCTAACACCCACATGTATATCCTGATGCATCTTTCCATCATAGGCATCAGTTTTTTCCACATAATTTGTGCCTCCCCACCCATATCACATCAATCTTTCAAATAATAGTCATCCCAAGATCATATCAGAAGGATCAAATCCATTTCACATCAAAAAAGTATCCCAAAAATAGATAAGAATAGTCATCCAACCAATTGGTCCCACAAAACAAGGCATTAGAGTTCACATTAAAACAATATCTCATGACTACATACTCAACAAACTTTGGAATTCACAAGAATATGGAAAAATTAGGACCCAAAAATTTAATTTATCCAAAAAATCATTTTTATTCAATCTCAAATTAAAAAATTCATTATTAATAGGTTCCAAATATAGGAGACCTAATGCATCAAGTAGTAACAAGATATCAAAAGATTCAGAATTCTCATAGAATTCCTTCTTGTTTCAAAGAACCTAGAGAAGTATCATTATCTACTACCATTCCTTTTTCATTTAAACATGATCAAGAAGTATTATTATTCTTTACATTCCATATAAATTCCATTTTCATGGAAGAACACATTTAATATTGTATGTGAATTACATAAATTTGAATTTTCATAAAATCATAACAATCATGAGATTAAAAAATGGGAATATTATTTAATTATCCACAAGGTAATAAATCAATTAGTTATGGATTTATTTTTATTACCATTTTACATCAAGATAAACATTTTAATCTATTTAATCTCAATACATATTACAAGAATAACATAGCACGCTATCTATAATATCAAAAAAAATGATATAACACTATAATGAAATAATATCAATATACAATCTCTATTCAATTTATTATTTATCAAGTTTAATAAATATTATGTTCATTCCATAATAATGTTAACATAATGATTGAACATAAATTAAGGGGAGAAGAATGAATCCCCTTGGCTCAGAGGAATTAGTGTTCTTCATATAAAAATATACCAATGTCATATATCCCTATCATCCATCCTATAAGAACATTCATCCTTCCATGGATTTCACGCCACAACCGCACCCAAAAAAAATAAAGAAAACTCTGTTAAAATGAAGGAGAGAAAATTCCATTTCTTTATAATAATGAGTGGGATGATATGAATTTAACCTCAAAAGAGAAAAGGTAGAACATACCTTGAATTACCATAGATCAAACATTTGAGGCCAATAATATATCCCTATCAAACACATTTCCAAATTCCCAAAGAGGGATCCTCTCGCCAAATGGGGTTTGAGAGAAAATACATTGAGTTTGGGAAAACCTGAGGTGTTTCATCTTATATCATTTCACTGCACAATGTAATTTCATGACATGATACCCTTTCATGTCGTGAATGTATCGGGATTTAATTCCCCCCCAAAACATGTATTCTAATAATATTTGGCCCCAATTTATTTCGCATTATTAGGAACCCCATGAACAAGCCTCAAACAACTCCTGAATGGATTTTGGGATGTGAATTGGGATCTCATCCAAGATATGAACTACATGTTCACAATTTGAATTCCTTACAGGCTGTGAATTTTTCCTACATCTATCTTTTTAGAAGGGAAACACCATCTGAATCACAATATGAATCATCCAAGAACCTAGGATTTATAAACACAAAAACTTTCAGACTACATATATTTGGTCCCCAACTATAAATACCTCCCAAACAATTCTCATCATTGAGAATACAAAATCAAACCCCTAGAAAAAATAAAAAGGGATCACCTAAATGGTCACCTACTGAGATGCATATCGTGAATATAACCTTCATATGATCTCATCACACTCACTAAATAGAAACATGTTCAAAACCACACAACAACCAAAATAGATCTAAAAACACTATCGATAGAGATACCACTCGAACGAGAGTAAATTCAGATAATGTAACCAGAGGAAACCATGTCATTAACAAAAATGGTCAACATCTAGAAACCAAGCAATATTGAAGGATACGTATAAACATAAAACACTCAAGTTAATGACTGTGTATCTACAATTCATAATCCTAGTTACTGTATTCCACTTCACTTTTCCAACACAAGACACAAACAAAGGGAAAATAACACACTTCCAGTAACTTCTCAAGGTTGTACTGTATCACTATAGGCCACTTTTCCAAGGTCATGTCATCATCAATATTGATATAACCCTAATTTATGATGTGATAATAGTCATAAATGTAACTAAAGATCTTCACCACAAAAAATCATCATGTAGCCAGCTCATCTACGGGGGAGGGTATCTCTAGTATTTCATAGCTCCAACATGAGACACCACCACCAACTGTCAAACAAACAAAGGTAGAAGGTTACTTCCATTAATAATCCTTCACATCCCATGATGATTAGTCACCATCAAGAATACATGACCTTCAATTTTGAAATTGAGAGGTCTCCTCATATGATCGACATAGGATTTATAATTATCTTATGATTCTTTTATTCTATCATGAATTAACTGAACCATCTCTATCATATTATGTACAAGTTCTAGCCCAAGAATTTATACCTCTTCCAACCCAGTTTACCATAACATAGAATAGATTTATCACACATAAAATTCATCAAATTTTTCATAGCAATGATGGAGTGGAAACAACTTCTTTAAAAAAACATGACCAATGGTAGTTTCCTCATCCATGAAAGTAAAAATTCAAGGACACAATGGTGTAACATGGCTTTAAGAGTCGAGATGGTCTGTTATATTTGACCATCTATATGTGGATGTAACGAAGATATATTCCTAATCGAGAGACAAAATCATTTAAGAGACCTCTCTACTCAATGGATGTAGAATGAGGATCTCGATTAGAGACTATCATCCACAATACTCTATGGAGTCACAAAACCTCATCCATATACTGGATTAATTGAAACTCTACATAGCTCGACTCCCTGGTCCCTATGAATAGGGTTAATTTCATCAAACAATCCATTATCATAAATAAATCATCGAAGCCTACCCGATATTAAGGTGAACTGGTAATAAAATCCTCCAAGATGTCATCCCCCTTCCACTGAGGAACTACTAATGCCCTAGGAAAACCATTAGAAATAGATTCCTTGGCCTTCACCATCTAAAAGACCAAATATTGAGACAAAAACTCTGCAACATCATGCTTTAACCTAGGACACTAAAATTGACCTCTCAAATAATGGTACATCCCATTTCTTTCTATATATACCTCAAAATAGTATCATGTAACTCACAGAGAATTGTCTCACACATCACTGAAGGGATGAAAATCCTTCCCTAGAATAACACTTAGTGGGTTCCATCCTTAGACCAAACATCATAGAAAATTCCAAGGATAAGTTTTTCTCTATAGACTTCCACCTCAGAATCCTCCAATGAGGACTCCTCCACCAGATACACCACGGATCACTATATTGTTATCCATAAGAGACAACATTTTCCACTAATTTCTCCAATATATAGATGCATCATTGATTGATGTTCCACTACTCTTCTGGAATCCTCATATTCACACATGGCATCACCACATGTCATCATACTTATCACATCAGCCATAACATTTAACATACTAAACATATTCAGAATCTCAAAGTCATAATCCTGAAAGAATTTCATCAACTATCACTAACGACTTCTAATGTCACACTGGGAGAAGACATAAGTCTAGCTCTTATGATAAATAAAAACAAAAAAAAATTCACTGATGAGTTAATGTAAAAAAATCCAAATTAGACACAAATACTGCTAACATAAGTTCATTGGTAGAATAATTATGCTTATATGGATGTAATTGTCAATACCCATAAGAAAAAAATGATCTATAGTAAATTATGAAACCTCAAAACCAGGGCATAAAGCATCAAAAAAACATACACTAAAATCCTTTTGATGGAAAAAAGGACAGGAGTACTAAGAAATTTATACTTCATGTACTCAAAAGTTTCTAGACAATAGTTAGTAAAAAACAAATGATGCATTATATTAATAGTTGTTATAGGAGAATTAAACCGAGTGAAATCAACTATGGAACTCCATTAATATCTTAAAATCCAAAGATAACTCTAAAAAAATTTACTATCTTTGGGGATGACCATGAAAAAACTTCTTCTACCTTAGATGGATCAATAGATACACCCTACTAGGATACAACATATCATAATAAATTAACTTAATGATCCAAAAAAAAACAGACCATTAACTTCCAAAACAACATCTAATGATGAATAAACCCAAAATAGCAAGTAGATTGTTTTTATTCTCCTCCTTATATGTGGAGTACACAAAGATGTAGTTAGTTAAAACTACTATTAACTTATATAGGAACTCTCTAAACTCTTCATTCATCAACTCCATTAATATGGTTGGAGGATTCTACACACTAAAAACATCATAATTAAATCATAATTCACATGCTGAAAATGGAAAAAATATTTGGCATATTATCATCATACACACAATTAAAATAATTCCTAACCTGAAATAAATTTTCAAGAACTGACTTTCTCCTTTTAGAATATTTAATAAGTCAATGATCCATGAAATAGGATAGTAGTTCTTAACTATCTACTAGTTCCAGATATTATAATCAACAAAAAGGAACAATATTCAATCATAATTCTTCATGAACAAAATTTTTGATCCCTAAGGTTACACACCTGTATGAACAAAAAATTACTACAATAGATCATCGAGACACACTCGTAGCTCTTATAACTCATAAGGCTCCATCCTCTATGAAGACATCAAGATATTAGACATGCATGGCTACAACTCAATCCCAAACTTGGTCTCTCATCATGGGCATAATGTTACACCTCCTTTGGAATGAAATCAGGGTACTCTTCTGTAACACCCCGACCCCAGCTACCCAGAGCTGGTGCATTACTTCGTAACATTGGCATGATCACAAAAGATCATGTCTCGAAAGACCGATTAGTTTAGTAGCCTTGGAAACACTAGATACATTCATAAGTCTTACATTACATCATAAAGTGAAAAACTAATAAAAAAGTCTTCATAGTCCACACTCATTTCCTCTTCTGACTATCCCTGCAGGTCATTCATAAAATACTTCTTCACATCCTGGAAAATATTAAAACATTGAAAGGGGTGATCTCAGATTCTCAGTAAGGATAACAATATTGTGGAAGCTTTCATAAATAAACATAAACATTTAAGGAAATGTATAACTAAAACAAAAGCCTTTTAAACTTGAACATCAACATAATATGGCAAAAGTAAAATGAGATAATTCCATTTACTTCTTCACATGGATATTCTACTGGTCGAATGATCACATGCAATATCAATAGCCACTTTCATAATGATGGAATGCATAATGCCAGACTATCATAACCACGTAACCAAGGCCTCGTGCCAAGACCACAAATAAGATTTTGTCAAGGCCTCATGCCAAGACACTAGTTTGTCTCATGAGACCTGCCGATGCATCGAGGAGTTATAGCGGGCTCCACCTGTCACTTATTAAGTCCAATGCATTCCTCATATGAATAGGTTTAAACATATCATAAACCATAACATAATCGTATCACATAAAACATGCATAAAGGAAACATAACATTTCCACATTTCAATCACAAGATATCAATACAACACATTGATATAATAAAAACGCTTTCAAAACCATTTTCAATACCAAAATAAAAGAAAGTTAAAACTTTTTATTTATTTTTCATTAAAAAAATGATGGCTTGTAGAGGAAGCCGAAACTCAAATAATGGTCACGGCGGCGGAGAAGTCATTGTCACCGCATAAGTACGGAATGAAAAACATTCCCTTTTTGTCGTTTAGTAAAATGCTTTGTATAAAAAAGATTCCTTTTGAATAAACGTAAAAGTAAAAGGGGTTTATACACCGTATAAAATAAAGTTGTGTATAAAGCCAAATATGCCTCAATGAAAAGAGATTGAGACGAAGTCCTTAAAAAGATCATTTTTAAAATAAAATAGATCTATTATGTGTATTCACTACAGGTACACATAGAGAAAGTAAAAATACCAAATAGGACATAATATTATCATGACATAATTTGAAAGTAGGAGATTAACCCAAAGAATGGAAGTTGGGTTAAGAAGTTCCCTTACCTCGTGTCTGACTTGACTCAACCGTTCTTTAACCTCCTGAATAATAAACTAGAGTAAATATCTACCTTATTAAGAACAGTTTTAAATTTTATTATCCTTTTTATATCACTTATTACAATTTTATGAACATTATGTGATTATTTAAGTTAATAACAGTCATTTTGTCGATCTTTGGTACTTGAGTCAAAAATAAACTTCTTATGATTACAAGTTGTTCATGTGGTAGAATATCCATTATCTCTAAAATTATATTCATTATGTAGATATCATATATATCATATATATATATACTGTATATTCATTCATAATACTACGTAACATTTAGAGTTACGAAATGAAATGCACCGTTCATGGAGACGGTAAGCCGTACGTACGCATGAATGCTACTTTAATTTCTATTTCATATTTAATGGAATGAAATCATAATTATATAATGTTATATTATAATTACAGTATAATATCATATATAATATAATTAGATCCATCCTTTATACATCCCACATATGGCATTAACGATTCAAATCACTTTGAGGGGGCGGTAGTCCACACTTCCTCAAATGAAATTATCGCGTTTACCCATAATGGAAATCATAAAGTATGCCATAATTGAGAAATACAGAAGCATAAGGAAAACATAAACATAATATATATATATCATATATGAAAATAGTGTCATCAAAATGGCTACCATTATAGGTGTTAAAATAATTTGAACAATCATCGTTTCGTGAGGCAGTATTTCGCCACCCACAGAAACAGTATGTTCTTTTACCATTAGACGAAGGTGTGTGTAAGTTTAAACCAAATCATTATAATAAAAACATCCTAGTATATTTTAGAAACTGGTTTTGTTACAAAATAAAGGAATTAAAAGAGTTTAAGGGGTTGGAGAAGCAAAATAAACCAAAACAACATTAGATAAGACATTACCTTAAAAATCGGGTAACTCTTTTTGATTTGAGACAAAGGCTTCCTTGGGAAGAATTATGCCCAAAGTGATGCTTCTAGGAGTAATTTAGGGATGTTGGAAGAGTATTTGGGCAGAGTTTGGCCGAACCAAATGGCTTGAAGGTGTGAATAAGGTGGTAGAGGTGGGGGCCTTTTATAAGAGGAGAGGAGGGGCTCTTTTGGAAAGATTGAAATGTTACATTATTATACAATGGTTTTCGGATTATAAAGGTCCCACACTTATATAATTCGTGTCTAAGGTGATAAGGGTTCGAAATCTACCCATCCAATAGTCTTTGGACAAGTGTAAGCCTTGGATTTTACATTATTTTTTCATTTTATTAAAATCGTTAAATAATGAGGTCATCGCTGCATCATAATGATGTCATAAATAATTTAATTTATTTAATGTCTAAAAATTATAATAAAACTAATATGATGTATGAAATCTTTTTATCTTTCTAATTAATATTTATAGTCAAAATTTGGACTTGTTTAACCCCACTTAAAAACTATTTTAGTAAAACAACTCATGTTTGTCTCAATTTAATTTTAACATTAAATAAATATATATTATTGTCATTTTCCAACTAAAGTGGATCCATGGGGTCCCCAAGTTGACCCATGGGTTGTCTTGGTCGGAAATGACTCATCCAATAAGAGTAGGACAAGTTTCATGCTCATCTCATATTATTAAAACATTATTTGTACCTTAAACTACACTAATTACCTCTAATCGCGATTAAGAACTTAAAAGTTACTATTCACCAAAAAATTATTTTAATCTCATTGAACCAAATTTTACTTCTTAATGACAACCATGTATGTTGGATATTTAAAAATAAAAAACACAGAAGTGGTAATATTTCATTTAAACGAAAAATCAGTTATTTAACTACCACTTAGTGGTTTCACTATTCATCAAAAATTGAAGTTTTTCAGAATAATGCCAAAATTTCACCCTAAGAAATAATTGATATTCTGAATTCAAAAATGATGTCTATTTTAAAAAATTCCAAACATATAAGTTGAATTAATTAATTTTTTAATTAATTTCCGCTTTTACAACAAATAGCGTGTTTTTAAGAAACAATTTATATCAAAAGATTAGCAATTGTTTATGTCCAATTTCAATGTTAAATTAATTCTAATGACCACCATTGGATAGAATGGTAAAAATATATTCTAATTATACTTTAAAACCACTAAATAGTATAATTTATCACAATAAATTATTTTGATTAAAAAAGTTGTTTTCAAGTATTTTTCACTATTCATAAAAATTTGGAAGTTCTCAGAAAATTACAAAAAATTCAACATAGGATAATTTCAATATTAGGAATACAAAAATGAAGTCCATTTTGAAATATAAAATTTCTATAATTTTAAAAAGTCGTTATTACTATTCATAATGGCTACTATGTTTAGTCGCGATGTTTTAGAACTTGAAGTTGCGTACAATGCAAGCTATTGCATTATTGAATGAGAAGCGTATCATGGAAGCTCGGGGTGTTACATTCTCCCCTCCTTCAATAAATTGCATCCTCGCAATTTGAAATTTTTCTTTGAAAATAAAAGGTTGAAAATAGAAAATACCTTTGTGGAAAATCCACATCGGAAATAAGGTTAATAAAATTTAGCCTTAATAAGAGGGAAATGGAAATAAGAAAGTCACCAGCAAATTATGATCACGATAAGGTGAACATTAGTGGAAATTAGAGACATTTAATTGGAGGAAAAACGTAAATATTTGTAAGGAGTGATTGAGGTCATCAATCACAATCAACTGTCAAATTAAGAGCCTAAAAGCCTTCAATCTATGTTGATTTAAAATATCATCAGTTCAACAAGACATAAGGTATTAGGGTAACGCATTTTTTTGTTTTAATATCCCTTTACTAAAGTTTAAGAATTAATTTATTCATTGAATAACAGATAGGTATATATATATGTATGCTTGACAATTAGAGTTTCAACCTTCAACTCACCATTCACTCAAAAAGATAATAGAAACCAAATATATTATACTTATCATAATTGTATAAGGTTCCAAATGTTAACACATACCATTTAGATTAGTAAAATTATTTTGTAATAACCAGGGAC
This sequence comes from Viscum album, assembly GCA_963277665.1. Classification (NCBI taxonomy): domain Eukaryota; kingdom Viridiplantae; phylum Streptophyta; class Magnoliopsida; order Santalales; family Viscaceae; genus Viscum; species Viscum album. Next base: position 685,030,188 of record OY728137.1, on the reverse strand, counting down.
TTTTTGTAGGCTAGTGGTAGGATATAAAGGCCTGTCGCACTATGGTTGTGGGTTCGATTCCTGCAGCTTTGTCCGACGCGTCAGGTTATGCCCCACCCTGTAGGTTGTCCTTTTCCTAAAACAATAGTATTATAATATTCCAAAAATAATCTTCAGAAATGCTTTAACCTTAAACAATACTATCCATGGTTCAACTTAATCCATTCCAACCTTCATAGTTATATAAAATACCTCTGTCCAAACTTTCTCTAAAAGGTCTCTTAATTCCAAAATCAATTTATCAGATTCCCCAGACAAAGTAAAGTTTCTCTTATTGTCACATACAAAAATATGATTACCTTAATCATATTAAAACCTTACTGAAATCAAAAAGTACTGCAGTACAATCTATATATATATATATCACATTATTCTAATAACCATAATATAATCCATGAGTCCAAAAGCACCAAAACATTAGTTATTCTGCTTCAACTGTAGTAACAGCCTAAGATTTTCCTTGATCCCTTGGCCTTTTCTGAGGTAAGTTTCCCTGACACTTAGAACATTCATTTGCATAATGACCCATTTCTCTACAATTGTAGCATTCAACTTTGATAGCCTCTTTCATTCCCTTGCAATCACGAGCCTGGTGACCCTTTTCTCCACATTTATAACAAACTCCCATTCCTTTTAGGCACGTACCAGGGTGATTCTTCCCACAATTATCACATAATGGAAAATCCTTCTTTCCCTTTTTCCCTTTATCTGTCTCTTGTTCCACAGTTCTCTTCTTCTCTTGCTTTAATTTGTTGTCATAAGACTTAGAGAATTCCTTTTCTGTCTTGATAGCACATGAGACAATATCTTCGTATGATGAGAAGGATTGTGATACTAAATCTCGACGGAGAAATGGTTTTAACCCATCAAAGAAACGATCAATATTACTCCTTGGGTTACGTATATAATCGGCAGCATGCCTCGCTAACCTTGTAAAGTTAGCCTCATACATTGCGACATTCTCATCCTCCTTCTGCCTCAGACTCAGAAATTGTCTTTCCATATCGGCTCGATGGTCACGAGGAAAGTATTTTTCTAAGAAAAGCTCATTGAACTCCCTCAATTCCATATTCGATACGTAATCATCTTCCTTTGTGTTTTGAATCAGTGACCACCACTGATCGGCATCGCCAGTGAGGCGGTAAACTGCCATGACAACCTTCTCCCTTTCACTACTCCCCAAGGCATGGAATATTTTCTCTAAGGAATTTATCCATTACTCAGCTACTATAGGATTTGTACTCCCATTGAAGGTTGGTGGTTGTTTCCTCATGAAACGGTCTAGCATTGATCCTCCACATTGCGGATCAGGGTGCTCCATACGAGTAAGGTTGTTATTCATAACCTGCGTGAGTTGTCCCAGTACGGTGAGAAGTTGATCAACACCAGTTGTATCACTAGCTCCACTATAATTATCTTGAGCAGGAGGGCAATCCATACATGGAGTGCGTGCATTGATACAGTTTCCATTTCTTCCTCTAGGCGCCATTTCTAAACAATGGCATAAACTAGATCAGTTTATGAATCAAAATACATAATCCCATACTTATAAGACACTTAACAAAAATTGAACTATTTATGGATATAATCCATAATCAAAAAAATGTTTTATTTGAAGAAGTATATACTCATAAACCCTTCATAATGATTTGTAAAGAAAATGAGAGTTATCCTAAGCATATCCCCCGGGAGTGTCGTAACCAAGAGTCCCGCAAGGCCCGTTGTCGTGCACCAGTTCTCGTTCGAGTCTAGCTCAAAGCAGTGTTTTCGGGTTTTACCCCTAGGTACATCTATGCCAGAGCCGCCTCTACCTGCTCGTATCCAGACAGGGATGTATTGCTGGGAAAACTCACAACATCTCTACAATACCAAAATTCTAGGAAGTTCTTCTATACTAATCCTCAAAGTCTATCTTCGGGATATGTTCTCTAATCAGAGTTTATCTAAATCTAGCTTCCAAGGTTAGTACTAAACTGCCTCTGATACCAACTATAACGCCCCGACCCCAACTACCCAGAGCCGGTGCATTACTTCATAACATTGGCATGATCACAAAAGATCAAGTCTCGAAAGACCGATTAGTTTAGTAGCCTTGGAAACACTAGATACGTTCATAAGTCTTACATTACATCATAAAGTGAAAAACTAATAAAAAAGTCTTCATAGTCCACACTCATTTCCTCTTCTGACTATCCCTGCAGGTCATTCATAAAATACTTCTTCACATCCTGGAAAATATTAAAACATTGAAAGGGGTGAGCTCAGATGCTTAGTAAAGATAAAAATATTGCGAAAGCTTTCATAAATAAACATAAACATTTAAGGCAATGTATAACTAAAACAAAAGCCTTTTAAACTTGAACATCAACATAATATGGAAAAAGTAAAATGAGATAATGCCATTTACTTCTTCACATGGATATTCTATTGGTCGAATGATCACATGCAATATCAATAGCCACTTTCATAATGATGGAATGCATAATGCCAGACTATCATAACCACGTAGCCAAGGCCTCGTGCCAAGACCACAAATAAGATTTTGTCAACGCCTCGTGCCAAGACACTAGTTTGTCTCATGAGACCTGCCGATGCATCGAGGAGCTATAGCGGGCTCCACCCGTCACTTATTAAGTCAAATGCATTCCTCATATGAATAGGTTTAAACATATCATAAACCATAACATAATCGTATCACATAAAACATGCATAAAGGAAACATAACATTTCCACATTTCAATCACAAGATATCAATACAACACATTGATATAATAAAAACGCTTTCAAAACCATTTTCAATACCAAAATAAAAGAAAGTTAAAACTTTGTATTTATTTTTCATTAAACAAATGATGGCTTGTAGAGGAAGCCGAAACTCAAATAATGGTCACAACGGCGGAGAAGTCGTTGTCGCCGCATAAGTACAGAAAGAAAAACATTCCCCTTTTGTCGTTTAGTAAAATGCTTTGTATAAAAAAGATTCCTTTTGAATAAACGTAAAAGTCAAAGGGGTTTATACACCGTATAAAAGAAAGTTGTGTATAAAGCCAAATATGCCTCAATGAAAAGAGATTGAGACGAAGTCCTTAAAAAGATCATTATTAAAATAAAATAGATCTATTATGTGTATTCGCTACAGGTACACATAAAGAAAGTAAAAATACAAAATAGGACATAATATTATCATGACATAATTTGAAAGTAGGAGATTAACCCAAAGAATGGAAGTTGGGTTAAGAAGTTCCCTTACCTCGTGTCTGACTTGACTCAACCATTATTTAACCTCCTGAATAATAAACTAGAGTAAATATCTACCTTATTAAGAACCATTTTCAATTTCATTATCCTTTTTATATCACTTATTACAATTTTATGAACATTATGTAATTATTTAAGTTAATAACGGTCATTTTGTCGATCTTTGGTACTTGAGTCAAAATAAACTTCTTATGATTAGAAGTTGTTCATGTGGTATAATATCCATTATCTCTAAAATTATATTCATTATGTATATATCATATATATCATATATATATACTGTATATTCATTCATAATATTACGTAACATTTAGAGTTACGAAATGAAATGCACCGTTCATGGAGACGGTAAGCCGTACATACGCATGAACGCTACTTTCATTTCTATTTCATATTTAATGGAATGAAATCATAATGATATAATGTTATATTATAATTACAGTATAATATCATATATAATATCATTATATCCATCCTTTATACGTCCCACATATGGCATTAATGATTCAAATCACTTTGAGGGGGCAGTAGTCCACACTTCCTCAAATGAAATTATAGCGTTTACCCATAATGGAAATCATAAAGTATGCCATAATTGAGAAATACAGAAGCATAATGAAAACATAAAAATAATATATATATCATATATGAAAATATTGTCATAAAAATGGCCACCATTATAGGTGTTAAAAGAATTTGAACAATCATCGTTTCGTGAGGCAGTATTTCGCCACCCACAGAAACAGTATGTTCTTTTACCATTAGACAAAGGTGTGTGTAAGTTTAAACCAAATACTTATCATAACAACATCCTAGTATATTATAGATACTGGTGTAGTTACAAAATAAAGGAATTAAAAGAGTTTAAGGGGTTGGAGAAGCCAAATAAAACAAAACAACATTAGAGAAGACATTACCTTACAAATCGGGTAACTCTTTTGGATTTGAGACAAAGGCTTCCTTGGGAAGAATTATGCCCAAAGTGAGGCTTCTAGGAGTAAGTTAGGGATGTTGGGAGAGTATTTTTGCAGAGTTTGGCCGAGCCAAATGGCTTGAAGGTGTGAATAAGGTGGTAGAGGTGGGGGCCTTTTATAAGAGGAGAGGAGGGGCTCTTTTGGAAAGATTGAAATGTTACAATATTATACAATGCTTTTAGGATTCTAAAGGTCCCACACTTATATAATTCGTGGATAAGGTGATAAGGGTTTGAAATATACCCATCCAATAGTCTTTGGACAAGTGTAAGCCTTGGATTTTACATTATCTTTTCATTTTATTAAAATCGTTAAATAATGAGGTCATCGCTGCATCATAATGATGTCATAAATAATTTAATTAATTTAATGTCTAAAAATTATAAAAAAAATACTATGATGTAGGAAATCGTTTTAGCTTTCTAATGAATATTTATAGTCAAAATGTGGACTTGTGTAGCCCCACTTAAAAACTGTTTTAGTAAAAGAACTCAAGTTTGTCTCAATTTAATTTTAACATTAAATAAATATATATTAATGTCATTTTCCAACTAAAGTGGCTCCATGGGGTCCCCAAGTTGACCCATGGGTTGTCTTGGTCGGACATGACTCATCCAATAGGAGTAGGACAAGTTTCATTCTCATCTCATATTATTAAAACATTATTTTACCTTAAACTACACTAATTACCTCTAATCGCGATTAAGAACTTAAAAGTTACTATTCACCCAAAAATTATTTTAATCTCATTGAACCACATTTTACTTCTTAATGACAACCATGTATGTCAGATTTTTGAAAATCAAAACACAGAAGTGGTAATATTTCATTTAAACGAAAAATTAGTTATTTTACTACCACTTAGTGGTTTCACTATTCATCAAAAATTGATGTTTTTCAGAATAATGCCAAAATTTCACCCTAAGCTATAATTGATATTCCGAATTCAAAAATGATGTCTATTTTACAAAATTCCAAACATATAAGTGTCATTAATTAATTTTATAATTAATTCCCGCTGTTACAACAAATAGCGTGTTTTTAAGAAACAATTTATATCAAAAGATTGGCAATTGTTTATGTCCAATTTCAAGGTTAAATTAATTCTAATGACCACCATTGGATAAAATGGTAAAAATATATTCTAATCATAATTTAAAACCACTAAATAGTATAATTTATCACTATAAATTATTTTGATTAAAAAAGTTGTTTTTAAGTATTTTTCACTATTCATAAAAATTTGGAAGTTCTCAGAAAATTACAAAAAATTCAACATAGGCTAATTTCAATATTAGGAATACAAAAATTAAGTCCATTTTGAAATATAAAATTTCTATAATTTTAAAAAGTCGTTATTACTATTCATAAGGGCTACTATGATTAGTCGCGGTGTTTTAGAACTTGAAGTTGAGTACAATGCAAGCTATTGAATTATTGAATGAGAAGCGTATCGTGGAAGCTCGGGGTGTTACATCTTCCATGTCCTTGGGAATCACCAACTTCCAAACCCTCAAGGATCTAAACATATGTTCATCCATCATGGAATATAAGGATAAAACAATTATATGAACTATATGGGGGTCTCCCATACCAATGAACAGTGAAATAACTCCATCAGGATCATAAAACAAAACCTTCCTCCTAAATAAATCCATGAAATCCTCCAATGAACATAATCAATGCATGTTGATAATGATGTAATATGGATATGTCTATAAATATAGGAAGTATCCCCAAGATCAGTTCTTCCCCAAAACTAGATCATAGTCTTAAAATTATTCATACAAGTCAGATCGACTGCCAACTAGTGTAGTCAATTCCAAGGTCACTCGAAGCATCCCTAACTTAGTCCTCAAATCAAGGACATGTGTAGGTTATATGAATTAGTGCATCACTACTAAATTGGAGAGAGCATGTAACCACACATAAAAACTGAAAAGGGTACCTTAAATGAAATTTGTCTCACTATTATATGGGTACACTAGTACTTGATGTTTACCATGAACTACTACATGGATTCTTTGACCTAGATGACGACCACCTCCACAGTCATTCTCTGTTCTCGAAGGATGAGGAGCATATCATGGATATTCACTACCTATAAAATCTCCTATCTTTTCTACATATACTAGATCACCTTTTTGTTTATACCTTGACTACAAATAATTAATAGGGTAATTAAAGTGAAACAACTTTCTCATAGTAACTTATTATAATGGTAAATCAATATATCTACTGTTAACATTAACCTCCACAAGAACAAATACTTTTATGGTCCATTAGAATCTGTCTTACGGATTTCTCCTCTAGAGAAAAGATCTGATGGGTGATAGAAAGTACCCATGAGTTACTTAATGCTATGTAAAGGAAACAGAGAACCATATACCACAACTCTACTTGCTGAGAAAACTTTATGACTACACTCTTAGGATGACCATTTTATTGATATCATCATCTCAATAACCATTTCCATCTCCAACACCTCAAGATATATTTTCAACATGAATGAGGTGACCAATCCTTGGATCTATGGATTCATAGACTCTTAAAAATGACTCTCCCTGGCCTCCTCATCTGGTGACTGTTTTGAAGCAGAATGTAGAATGTTCCTAAAATTGATTTTTAACTCTCACATGCAGAAACTCCCCTATCAAAGGGTATGTATCCCTTGGAGACATTCCTCCTTTATAATCTATAGAAGGAACTCTATGTAGATATGGTCTCAAAAAAATCTCCCATGAGACTACTAGCTCTATGTGATCCCAAAAGAACATGATCCACCACATACATACTTCTTCACACACCATAATTCCAACTAACAAAACAAGATGATCCTTCATAACATGGATAAAACTGATATATTGCTCATCCTTCTCCATATATTATTTTTTAATTGAATTATAAATGGATACCAAACAATTATAAAAACATTGGATATGAAACTATCATATTTTCCACCCACAACTGTCTTCATTGTCGAGCTCCACTCTATAGAGATATGCTGGCACATCCTACTGAACAAATTTGGTGAGAACCTAATGAGGATGTTGACGTAAAGCCATACATTAATGAATAAAAAATGGTTAGATCTCGTAAATATGTAATAATGTATTCATAACCTTAATTAATTATTTATTTTATTTTATTGTTTATGGTTGTAACTTATCCCAGGGTATACCCATTTAAAACATAAACAAAAGGATGAATAATGAATGACCATTTCCTAGGTCTCTACCATGTAACAAGTATCACATCATTTAGTAGGCTCAATAAAATAATTTTTTCATGCATCATCTCATTGGGGTCCCTAAATACCCATGTCTCAGCCAGTTCCCTAGGTTTACATTGCTTACTAAACATTGCTGACCCCATTTCTCTAGAAACCCATAAAACCTCACAAATTCTTAACATAAAAATCTATCCTATACCTCAACCTGAAATTTTTATTACACTCTATCACAATACCCTCTTTCCCAAAGAGTATCCCACCCTAGCCGTTAGTGAGGGATGATAAATGGTGATGGAACAAGTCTCGCCTCTAGTAGGCCTCAGGATGGTTAATTGCACTAAGGGTATAATAAGTATACATATGGGAGGCATTATCCTCTAAAAGGACATGAATAAGTGAAATATTAGAGTGATAATAAAATAAAAACTAGCATATATATACACAGAATCTCATGTGCATACATGAAATTTCATAAGTATTGATACAACTGAATGGAAAACTTGATGTACCAAATAGTAATAAAAACAGAAACAATGAAAACTAAAAATCTCTAGAAAAAAATTGAGCTACTAATATATTGACCTATCTGCAACATGATCCTATTGACATAAAAATATTTTATACATACATAGGGAATGCTGAACAATATACTCAATAGGATCCTCCCTAGAGTGTCTCCTACAAAATATAAAGAAAACATGTTAAAGAAATGAAAAAATAGTGATACAAATTCATTATCTAAATAGGTATAATAAGTTCCTAGCCTCAACATAGATTACTCTACCCAATTATTATATAAAATAAAGAATATAATATAGTAACAAAACATCAAGGGTACCCTGCAACTACTTCCCCACTAGTTTACTGCTCTTCCTAATATCGTATGTCCAGATAAATATCTCTAAAAAATAAGGCCTCCATAATACAACTAGGTAAGGTTTCCAAATAAGAACTACATGCATCACATCATCACATCATCCCATTCACATATCCATATAGTAAATATGTAATTTTTATGATCCTCTATATCTCATATGATGTATATCATATATCTAGTATTATACATCTATCAATCACAACCCATACACCAAGTATGGTATCCCAAGATATTAAATCCTATACACATCATACCTATATTAATCATTTGGATACCATATATAGGGATACATGTGTGTAAAATTACCCCAAGACATCAAAACCCTATACATACATGTATGGGTAAACTAACCATCATTCATACTAGAATAAGTAAATACAAGTAGAAGAAATCAGGGCTAGAGGGGGGGGGGTAATTCATTCATCCTCCCACAAAGATGTTGAGGAAAATACCCTCACGAATTCCATTGCATGTCAGTCGCACTAAGAAAAATGGGCGGGGTAGAATATGAAATCACTTAATATATAGTATAAAATATATCTCACAACAAAAATATGAGCATATCTCATTCCTAATATCAACTACAAACATCATCGAGTGGAAACTTGGGTTCCGCAACTAGGGACTAGATATCCTACAACCATACATGCATTTTATAGAGATACATTAAATTCATTTTTTATTTAATCAGTTATTCGTTATTTAATTAATTCATCATCCATTAATTATCCAATAGCATTATTTTTAATTACATTACTTCAAAAATGAGAGTAAATTCAATTTCCTCCAGACATATTCCCTACAGAATCCATAGTTTCTCACGATCAACATCTTTTCAATATTTTCATTTCATCAAAACTATCCCCATGGGTTAAGTAATTTGTTAAATAGTATTACAATCCACAATCCTGGTACTCTAGGAAAACAATCCTAAGGTACCACCTAGAGGAAACATGAAACAAATCAGTCCAAAATTCCTCAAGTAAAGGGGAATGGAAAGAATATAAAATAAATAACCTAACCATTGGCCATTAGGAGGATTTACAAGAGAGCATCCCATCTCCCAGCATCAAATCAATAGGTAATCTTAATTTCAACCTATTTCATCATATCTAGTGTCATACCGAACACCCACATGAATATCCAAATGCATCTCTCCATCTCATGAATGAAATATTTCCACAGCATCCCGGCCTACCGTCCCATGTCACATCATCCACCATAAGCCCATTTCATGAGGCACATATTTAGAGAACATAAAAAATGTATTAGAAAAAAAACAAGAATTTTAAACTGATAAATTAATCCCTCAATACAATTAAATGATCCTTTATATGAAAATATTCTAATAAGGATCTAAAATCAATCCATTTCATCTATAATAAGAAAATAGAAAAATCAGGGCTTGTCAATCATCTTTAAAAAAATTGGTTTTTATTCGATCTTAAATTGAATTATTTTTTATTCATATCTTTAAACTATGGGAAACATAAGTTATTAAGCTGTAACAAGCTTTCAAAATAATTAACATTCCCTTAGTATTAATTCTAGTTTCAATAAACTGTGATAAGTACAATTATCTAACTTGTATTTTTAATTTTAACATTATCAGTAAGCATTTTCATTATTCACATTCATTATAAATTCCATTATCATAGAAGAAAATATTTAATTAATCATGTTAATTTAATTAATTTTATTTACAATCAAATCATATCAATCATCTGATTACAAACATGTATATTTTTTAATTATTCTTAATCCAAATAATCAATAAATTATTTCGTTACATTCATTAACATATTCCATCAAAAATATCATGTAAATCCAAAGAAACAAAATATATTATAATAAGAATAAAATAGATATCACACAATCTATCATATCAAGAGACAAACAATTATCATGGTATAAATTAACAAACTCAATCTGCCATCACTATCAATTTATCTTTCTACTCTAGTTCAATAATTATTAGGTAAACTACATTTCCATTCAAAGGACTAAATAATTATAAAAATAAAATTTCAAATATATATATATATATCATAATAAATGAATACTCTAACTCATTAGTTTAACTATTATTTACACAAGACCATACCATCATCATGGATCCTGATGTCCACTACCACAAGATGTTTCATCCTTCCATGGATGTTTCATGACAACCCCAACAACAAAAATAAAAAAAACTATTATAATGATGGATAGAAACTTCCATAGAATGGAATGAAGTAGTGGGATTATTCATATTGAAGAATAATGAGATAAAAGGTAGAACATACCCTGGAGCTGAGAATCAATCACCATTGTAGGGATTCCAAAACACCAAAAGAGAGAGATACCACCTACCGAGGGTTTGGTAGAAAATAAATTAGGATAGAGAAAACCCAAGCTGTTGTATCATAGATTGGTGCACATCACAATTGAGTTCACGATGTTAAAAAATATCAGGTCATGAAATTGTTTGGTTTTTTGTCCCTCTAAAAAACACATTGTATAAGACTATTCTGTCCTGATTTATTTCACATCATGAGGAACCTCATTAAACACCCTAACACAGTCCATGAAAAACAGTTGTGGAATTAATTGAGATGTCACCAAATATTTTAACTACACATTCATGATGTCAATTCCTTAAACAATTTAAATTCTCCTTAGATCCATATTTTTAGAAGACAAACGCCATGAAACAGGATCTAGGACTCCTCTAAGAACTATAATATTCGAAAACATGAAAATTGATAGACTATATAGATATGGTTAAACCCATAGTTCAAAATAACCCGAGTAGCTATGTGGTATTCAATACCTATATTTTCCTAGATCTTCGCATTATATAACTTTCCCATGTAGTTAGTAGGTGGGCCAAATTGGGTTTTCCATTTTTATGAGGAAAACTGAATGAAACATATATTTATTTTTAAGATGTAACATAGGTTGGAAGGTTAGTCTAGTTTATTAAATTCAATTATTGTTCCATATTAGGGACTTCTTTATATCAGATGACAATTATCCATGGGTTTGTGTTTTAGGTGGGGGATGTTTACTTATGCATGATTATTCTCCCTAACTTGTATTTTTTTGAGGTGACATTATTCTTCCTTAATTCTATTATTTTTCCGTGACTTGTGGTATCTCATTTTTATATTAATATATTCCCCTTATTACGTTTGTTTCATTAAAATAATTTTTCTAATTGTTTTTGGGGACTTCCTAAAGTTAAAATTTTTTGAGGTATTTTGAGAGTGGTTTTCAAACCAAGTATTTTGATTTAATAATGGATTGGGACGAGAAAATAGATTTCAGGTGTTTTTCTTCATTTAATGAAAATAAATTGGAAAATATACTTTTGAATTGTATTTCAAACTAGATTTAAAATGTTTTTTATTACCATTTTTTCATGTGGCAAGGTGGATGGTGGCCTTCTATGTTTTTTTCTACTCACATCTATATTATCATTTCAGTTAAAGGATTGGTTTCATATTATAACAACTATTGTTCCATTAATTTATTTGGATAATTTGAGGTCAGTGGACTCAATTCTATTATCACATTCATCTAAGTGTTCATATGACATTATTTGTAGGAATTTTCCTTATTTTAATAGAATGTATGTTGTGTGTCCCATTAAATTACATAATTTACTAATTAGTTATTTGTTAATTTAATTTACATTATTAGAGATGAATTATATTTAAGTTGTTGAGGATGAGAATCTATTGGGTTTTGTTTTATAGGGAACAGAGTTAGTGGTGAGATGAAAATTTATTTCTACCTCTTTACCTATCTCCTTATTTATTTATGGTTATCTGACTTCAGCTTGGGAAATAGAGTTATGGATTGTTCATATCAAATATTTGAGTGAATTTTTTCTATTCATTAACTATAGTTTAAGGGGAAATTAATTCCCATATCTTTTTTATGATTCCCTAATATTTTTCTTTATCCTCTAAGAATTTGGAATACCCCATGGACCAGTGGTTCCAGTTTGGGTGCTAGTTCATAAGGAAACCTATGATTCTTTATCACATAAAGATAGTTAAACTTTGGTTGAGAAGGAATCAATTTCATAGGTTTAATTGTGTAATAGAATAGTTTAAAAGGTAATCAAATCAGTACGAATTAGTTTTCCCTTATAGGTATCATCAGGGGGTTTGTGATGGTGTTGATGGGGTGGGTTCTATTTATCTATGAATGATAGACCCCTATTGTTTATTGAGTTGATAAAACAATCTATATGTTATTTCTAGGTTCCTTTTATATTGAGAGTGTGGATTTGAACAATGTGTGAGTAAATGAGAAATTTCTATTACCATTAAGTTCATGGAATGTGAGGATTCATCTGAAGGCTCACCCATAGTTGAACATTGTCAAGTGGATGATGGATGAATCAGACTTAATTTAGGGGATGATGTTGGATTTATAGTGTGGGGTGATGAGGTTACTTATGGATATGTAATTTATTAAAATGAATCTACCATTTAGGAGATTCGTTGTGGATCCTATCAAGAATTTGGGAATTTATCATGTTTTAATATAAGAGTATCAGTTGAAAAATAACCACTCATAGTGTAATATCTAGATTTATATAGGGGTATATTTTATCCTTCACTAGGAATAATAAATGGTGGATGATGAATTTATATTTTTACAATAATAGTTTTGTAGTGTTTAATTATTATATGAGGACTCCATGTCTGAGTAGTGAGGGAAGTGTGTGAGAAATTATATTCGAGTAACTAATTCATTTTTAGAGAGGGAGATGATTCTCAGCTTCATTCGATGGTTGTGGCTTCAAAACGTTATTATGTGTGAGGGTTGTTATGACGATGATGATGAATTATTAACTATGTGTAAATCTATATTCTTATGTGATGGATACATGAGGTCTTTACTAAAGGTTGGGATAACATTAACCATTTTCGATAGGAGGATGATTGTTATCACCTGATGCTCATATTTAATATCATGAAGAGAATCCTGATAGGAGAATAATCAGGTATAGCATGGTCCTCAGTCAAGTATTCTTAGTGGATCCCTATTGAAGTTTCAATCATATAGAATACCTTTTTTGAGATGTTATTAGATTGGTTTTCATGATTTTTTGTGGATATTGGTCACTTTGTAAGGTACCTCCATGGGGCCTTGAGTTGACATATAAGTGTTATCTACATGATTGGGTCCATTAGATTCATATTTTAGTGGAGTGTCCCACATAACAGGTAGTGGTGTTATATTGAACACTTGGTTGAAAATACTGTTGTGTCTAATGTTCTTGTTGATTTCTTTTTTGAATGAGTGAAAACTAATAAATTAGGACATGTTTAAAATAATATGCATGTTTTTTGGAGATCGAGACACAAAAGTTGAATTTTCATAGGTTTTGGGTAAATATTCAATAATAAGACTCAATTTGAACTTGTCCCATTAGCTAGTAATAATAAATCGTATTCCTTAAGGGTTGGTGATGGTAGTGAGGTTGATAGGGATACTCAAGAGAATGAGACCTTGAAAGCCTTTTTGTTTCCATCTTGAAATGTAGTAAACATGTAGTGTTGTGATATAGAATAAATTTATTTCCATATTACAATAACCAGTGGGGACACTCTTTAATAAGTGGTTATCAAGGAACTTTCACAAGGATAGACTTTGTCGATGAACTAATCCTAGATGGAGAATATTTTTTGGATGCAGTGACTTAGTGTGAATCCTATAGAGTGGGTGTATTCCACCACATAGTTTTTTCTCTAACATGGAAAAATGTAGGTATCCTCATGTATGAATGTTGATGACTTCCTTATATAAAGTGATTCATCAAGATCACATAGTGTTTAGAAATTTAAGGGAAAAGGAAATGTGTGTGATGGTGGGGTGTTTCCACATGTTGTTATTTTGAGATATTTCTTATTATGACGTCTCAATTGCCTCATATATGAGGATAAAAAAATTTAGCTATGTTTGGTGTTTTGAATTAGATTTATTCATTTAGGAAATAACTCAATTTTTATATTTCTAAATATCATGATCTTCTTAAGAGTGAAATATTAACTTTTACTAAAGGATATACCGCATAAAAGTTATATGATGGTTCTGTTGTTTTTATAGAATAATTTTTACTCCATGACTGAAATGATGTGGAAAAGATTTTGTTCATGAGGATAAAAAATAATATATTAAAAATATTATATTATTTTTAGTATTCATAGATTTGGTTTTAATGAAATTATTAAATCTCTTAAACCTGTTCTTATATGGATAATTAGAGACTTATATTATGTTCAAAATGATTGTTAATATGATGAAAATTTTATGTTTTGTTCACATAAATCATTATTAATTGGGATGACCCCTTGATAAGAAGAGATATAGAAAATGGATCTTGGATGTGTGATGTAGAATCAATGAATTAGGATAGATCATGATCTAATTTGTGTTTTCACAACTGATGGAATTAGCCGGTGGCAATGAACAATCCTACGATGTCATGTTTATTGAAGGTTCAATGATTATCCATGGTGATATGATTGGTGATTCATTTTGATATGTTACTCATGGATTTTTCCAGTTAAAATATTTAAAATTTTAATTCTCAACTTTTGTTCCTGGAATTTTTATTTTAAATAATAAAAATTGTATTATATATTTTTTTTTTGTGAATATGTCTATGAATTGAAGAAGAAAAATTGTTATCGTCTTCTTTATTTTTTAGATATTATCTCTAAAGTGTGTGGATAATGAGCCAATGGATATAGTCTGGTTAAAAAATTTAGTATTGAAATGTCCTGTTAGGAACACTATTGGGGTGACATCGCAGTGTGGGTGTTTTGGTGTATCACAATATGGTGATCAGCATTGGGGGAGGAGTTCATTGTGGTAGTAGTCTATTAAAGGCATGGAAATATAATGAATCTATACAAAGGAGGAGTAGATCTTCAATTCTGGTTGATGGGAAGCTTATTTGGTGGGTGATTTTTGATATAGGGGTTGTGATTAGGGCTATGTGTGCACATCTTGTAGAAGAAGAAGATCAAATTTTTAAGGATTTAATTATGTAAATAATAATACAAATTATAGAGGAATGATTAGATATAGAGAAGGGGATGGTCATGACATGGAAGTGTAGAGATAGGATATTTGGATTCCTCTTATATATTTCATATATATTGAAATATTATTATAATGATAAAATAAAAAAATGAAAAAAATTAAGCCAAATGGCCAGAAGTGGAATGATGGATGACATGTGTTTCAGATATGTTTTTTTCCGAATAGGTCAGCTTGATTATTATTTTATGAAATCATTACCTGGACATCAATATAAATCATTGATGGAAAATATTGGATACTATAATCTAACATGTGGTGTGATATTAATGTCTCATCTGGTTTTGTGCAATGAAATATACTTTTTTCTTCTTTTTACCATTTTTGGAAAATGAATAGTCTATCCTAAAAAGTTTTCTACATAAATAAACATTGTGTAATCTATTTAGAAATATAAGGATATTTTTAAGGTGATATAAGCATTTTTATGATTTATCACTAAAGGGAGGACAATGATCTTTCAGTGTGAATGTCATAGTGTTCATGTTGTTGACATTCTCCCCTGGAGATGTGGTTGTGTCTATATATCATCTTACAACACTATCCTCAATTTTTGTCAACACCCCCCCCCCCATTTTCAGTGTTCTTCCACTACTGGAAATACTACCTATACCATCACATTTGTACCAATAGTTTATAAAAACCATTGGTATAGATCCCCATTCCCAATGATTTTTCCAAAAACATTGGGAAATGGTACTTTGACACCACTTTTCCCCACTTTTTTCAACGGTTTTGAAAAAACCATTGGGAAAGAGTACTTTTAGGGCACTTTTCCGAATGGTTTTTTCAAAACCACTGGGAAATGTTACATTGAGGCCACTTTTTCCAATGGTTAACCAAAACCATTTGGAAAGGGTCCACTTTTCCCAAATCTATGTGAAAACCGTTGAGAAAGGTTACATTGAGGCCACATTTCCCAACGGTCTTAACAAACAATTGGGAAAGGGTCCACTTTTCCCAACAGTTCTTCAAACATGTTGGGAAAGGGGGTCCACTTTTCCCAATGCTTTTAGAAAACCATTGGGAAAGGTTACTTTGAGACCACTTTTCCCAATGTTTTGGTAAACCATTGGGATAGGTACCGTTATTTTTTAGGAGTATATTTCTAAAATATCATCAAGTAAATCAATATATAAATTATATATATATATATCCAAATATATTCGCAAATGAAACTATAGGATAGTGGTAAAGTCATTGATATATAATTTGGTGGTTCTGGGTTCAAACCTCCACTAGAACTTATATATATATATATATACCTATCCAAGTATGTTGGTATGTATGTATGAATGGATGAGTAGTGAGGGATTCATTGAGACATGTGACTTATTCAGAACCCCTAGATTTCCTTTTATATTTCATATGTAGTTGGGCTATTAAGATAATATTTTGAAAAATATGCAGTGGTATAAAAATCCATTTGGCATGCATATATTATAAAAATATTGTATTAGAGATGTGGTGGCTGAGACCTTCTTGTATTCTTGAAAATTTTTATTGCATAGCATATATCGATTATTCTTATTTCTATTGTTTAGTTATAGTTTAATACCAGAATATTGAGAAAAAATAATTAATTATATTTTCTTTGAGATTTCATGGTGTGCTATTGAATATATTTATAATCACCTTTAAATGATACTTCAATATGAACATGTTGTGTTGGTGTAGAAGATGTATAAGATTAATATGGTCAGGTATATGTGGATTTGATTTTCCATGTTCAGAGATGACATATTTCAGGCATGTGGGGTGCAATGTTTTTATAGTTTGTTCTACCAAGAGATGGCGATAGTGGGTGACATTCTCTTTTGGATCCTACTTGTAGCATGTCTTTTTTGTATTCGATTCTTATTTCATTTTTTCATTTTTTATATTGAGCATGTATTTTTATATTCTTTCATTATGTTTTATTAGATGGTTATCTCTATGGATCTTAGGATTTGTCACATTCATGTGTTGTTAAATATCAATTGATAATATATCAATATCCTACCTTCACTGATGGTATTTTATTTCATTGGAGATAAGTGTTTGTCATAGGATGATATAAAATAATGCATACCATAGTATGATATATTCCTACTCAGTTCTAGTAAATATCCCTTTTCCTATAGGATATGGGCTTGTGGTTTCACTCTCATCTTACCATCATCTCGAGAGAGGTCTCGGTGGGTCGAACCATGTCATGAAATAATATTCTTGTTATATAAAATTAATCATCCATAAAAAATATTATTGATTTCAAGATTTAAAATGAACAACATTGGTCTAAGATGTATAACATTAAATGTCAATTATTTGGTCCTTGACGCATGACATTAAAATGATCTACACGTAGGCATGGCTTCACAACCTTAATAGAAACTGCTAAGCTCCATGTCACACAACTGTAAAAGGTACAATGAGGTTCAATAAATAAAGCCAAAAAATGTGTGTTTTAATTCCCTTCATATGGATATGTAGATAGGCATTATCATGGGAATAATCCCAACTCTACAAAGCCTATTACCTCTATGGATGGAAATAAAATCTTGGGATCCTGGATGTGATGCTTTAGATCTACGTTTTACCAACCAACAATAGGGAAGACTGAGAACCTCACATAAATATACATCTGTAGAATCACCAATAGATTCATATGTTTAAATTGATGCATCGTATCAATCGATCACTTTCAGAAGAAAGGTAACAATAATTATTATTAATATTGATTTTATAGAAATGTACTAAGTATATAAGTGGGTCATGGATTATATAATAATACCATTTATTGGATGATAAAACCTCCCTTCCTCTTTACCTAGTTGTGCAATTAAAAGTTTTATTGTACAATGTTAATGTCCATATGTTTAATACCCCATGTTTATACAATAATTTTTTAATGGAAATTTGAACATTCAGTTTAGGTGATGGACCAGATTTTTGAATCATAGTTTAGAATTCAATTCATAATTTTTGTCTACCTTAATGTAAAATTTTTATATTTGGGTTGGGTTCTGAGAATATTTTTGGGTTGTTGAATATGTTT
Organism: Viscum album; assembly: GCA_963277665.1. Lineage (NCBI taxonomy): Eukaryota > Viridiplantae > Streptophyta > Magnoliopsida > Santalales > Viscaceae > Viscum > Viscum album. The sequence continues at coordinate 685,011,661 of OY728137.1, read as the reverse complement.
TGAATGCTTTTGGATGCTTTTAGGTGTTTTTTGGATCATTTTGTCTAAGATGAATGGTCTTGTGTGAATGGTCCAACAGAAACTGTGTGACATAATTATTAGGGGGTTCTTTTTATTTTGGTATTCATAACACAAAATTGAGTTTCATGGATAGTTCATAGTTTAATGAAATCCATGTGAGAATCATAGGAAACCGTGGGAGATGGTGTGCACCTTGGACTTAATGCACAAATTTTAGAAGTTATAGAGACATCATCTGAATTATTTCTGAAAGTTAAAAATAAATTTTCATGGTTGGTGAATATTGTTAAACATTGTCTACCAACAATGTGAGGTAGGGTGTTTGGGATAGTTTTGACCGCATGGTTTGTTCAGCATTTAAAAAATCATGTGGGAAAACCATGAACCCTTTTATAATCAGTTTTTCCAATTTACCTTATGAGTTTTTTACTTGAAACCACTCATTTTCTTTAATGTTTTGACCCAAAAACCCCTGAATGTCTCCCCTTCCTCCCATTGTTTTCATGATGGATATCATTCATAAGAATGCTGAATTGACTTCTATATGTTCTGTAGGTGATATAGATGAAATGTTTTGAGACTATTTCATATCCACCACCATCCTCTTTCATTGAGTGGTTATAATTATGGATTTGAGAGATGATTCCACTATAGGATGGTGGAATTATCCAAAGATGATCAGGATTAAATGTTTTTTATTGATATAGTTTCTAAAGATAACTTCTTCATGTCATCACCTATTATTTTGGTGGAGTTAAGTGTTCGGGTGATTTTTTCAAGTGTATTTGGGGATAAATTAATTATTGTCTTTTATGGTTTTGGTTTTGGTTGAAAGTGATTTGGTTTGGGTGAGTGCATGTACAATGGAACTGATCTTCATAAGATCATTGATCATAGTTTGGGTGTCATGTGAGATCACAATAAGTGAATATAAATTTATTCCTAGATTCTCTATGTGGTTAGTTGTGGGATTTTTAAAAATATTTACAAGGTGATTAAAATTAATTATTTCTGGTTATTTGGATGATGTATAGAGATGTGGATAGTTTATTAATTGGAAGTTGGTCTTTGATGACTTCATGCAGTAGGTTGCCTAGTTACATTTATATTGGAAATGTTTTTTGAATAGGGTATGTGGTCCCCTAAATTGCATATAGTCTTGTTTTATATTAAATTTTATTGGTTTTGTGGTCTCACCAGCTTCTCGGGTGATGACCTATGAAATTAAATTGATCCCTTTGATATTTTTCCCTAGGTTAAAACCTAATTCAAATATATTTTATTCTCTATGAGGAGATAAGTTCTAGTGGGACACACCATTTTTTTATTAACATTTGTTTTTTCATAGTGTAATCGAATTTTAGAATGGTCTGTGAAGTAGGACTAATGTATCATGTTTAGAAGTTAATTTTTAAAGGTCATTGATGATTAAACATAAAACTGGTGAGAATCCAATAATGAATTTTCCTTTATATCTTGGGAATGACACCCTATTTAATTAATCTAATGAAATGTAGAAATATTGTAAAATTTTGTGAAGATTCAATTTTAAAATTTTGATTATAATGATACTGGAGACATTTTTGGAAATGAAAATTTCTTGTAATACAAAATTTTTATGTAGGAACTAAGGGACAACATTTCCCAATGAATTAAAGTATGTAAATGGAATTCTGTAATTATGGATGTTGTTTTTTGGAATGTAAAGAATGAATGAATTGACTATTTGGATTGGGTATATTTTCTTTGATGATATTATTAGAAATACTTGGAGATATTCCAAGGATTATATATGAAGAACAGTTGTGTATACTTTCATATGAAAACCCCATATTTCAATAGGGGACCCAGATGAATTCCCAGGAGTGATAAAACACATATATTCATTGAGGTTCGATGATATAGAATTCCATGATTTGTCCAATGGATTCAATATAGATTTTTTACGATGAATTCGATGGGGTAGACCCACCTTGGATTCAGGTAACATCTTCTTTATCAAATGCCACATATTAATTTCATGGATTCTTGCGGGGAGTAGGATGAAGGTCATGGGATGAGCTCCCAGGAATCAGATTTATCTATTTTCATAGAATACCTCAGTCTTTTGTCAATTATTCCAAGTAATCTATTCTACTGAATTCCAAATTTTCTTTCTTGAGTTTATACTTGTACATTAAATATTGGCGTATTAAAATGGTCGTACCCCTTTGATTCCTAATGGGATTTACTGAGTGGGAATGATGAAAAGATCCCCATGGATTCCCTCATATTATTATGAATTTTGTTTCCATGGTATTATCACTAGGATTAAATCAAGACATGATTCATTTCCATGAATATCCACTTACTTATGATGGGTGAGAAAATTATAGACCGCTTTCAGTATCGTACGTTCCAGGATTCTAGTACCCCTTTATTTGGGTGTTTTGGGAGTTGTAGGTTCCTAGTGGTGTCTCACAGATGATTTAAGGGAGTAAAGATAAATTTTCATCTTGAATATTTCTATGATCTGGATCCTTGGGTTGTGTCATGGTGTAGCATGTTATAGTGTGGAGAACTAGATGCAGAGTAAGAAGGCTCGAGGAAGGATTTCAGAGAAACTATCAATTCTAGAAAGGATGATGTGTGTAGATAATCTACGGTGTAGCCTCCCTGAGTTTGGCCACCTTTTGAAGTATGGATAAGAAGGTTTTAACATAGGTGTTCCAGGGGTGTTCCTACATTTTATGGTAGATGTCCCTTAGAAGTGACATGTGGAATGGCCTACCTTCTTAGAGAATTGGTTCTATAATGTAGGGATCTTGACTACACTGTAATCCCTCCCCCCCCCCCCTTTTATAGGATCAATAGAATATAGGCATCTATTTTCATTATAAACTACATTGAATAGTAATACTATATAGTAGTCCCTTATGTTATGCTATCGTGCTTCCCATTTCATCAATTTCTTTGGAATTGTAAATAGGGTGGTTCCTAGTGTTATGTTTTTAGTTTTCCTATATATACCTATGCCCACTCTAGACCCAATTTTATCCAATACTTCTCCTTTGAACCCTAGGTTCCTTGGAGATCCATTCAATGGCCATGAATCACCCTTTTAGTCATAATCAACCCCCACATTTTCTTGATTAATTAGTTTTTTCGATTGATATTTATACCCCTTCATCTTATAATTTCTTCTCCATTTGATCGATTTTTACCATATTATAATTTACATTATATGACAGATGATCATCACTATTATAATGGGGATTCTTTTGATATATTTTTTATATTTATGGCATGAAATCCTTAAAAGTATTTGGTTTCCTTATGGGATAGGTGACAGGAGGTCCCCATGTTATTTATATTATCATGTTAATAAAATTGATGTATTATGGAATGTGATTTTTTACCTATCCTTGATTTTATGTGAAATAAAAAATTCACCATGATTTAGAAACTTTGAATGTGAGTGTAGTTAACCCCAAATAAAGATAAAATATATTCATAAATAATTAGTTTATTGTTATAAATAATTTTTTCCCAATGTGTTAATGGTTTGTCTATTTATTTTCCAGATAGTGTTCTATATATGTTATGATAATTTAACAAGTTTTTTATGATTTAATTATCATGATGATTGATGGAATTTTTAAAGAACTGTAGTTGGTAAATTATTTTTTTGTATATCAACATGAGGAGGCATTTTTAATGAACCTAGTGATGTAATTTGATGGAAATAAATTTGATACTTAATGTGTATTTTAATTAAAGTACATTTTTCCATGTGTAAATGTAATTTTATAAATAATATGAATTCGATAAATCATTTTGTTTATGATAAATAATTGGATGGAATGATTTTTTCCTTTATTAAAATATTAATGAAAATAAGGGTTAATATAGGAAACTTTTTTTATTAAATCATAGTCTGTGATAGTAGATGCTTTTGGTTACCCATTAATGAATTTGGTAATAAAATAATTAGTTAATTACTAGTAGAATAAGAATCAGTTATTTTATAGTGGTGAATTTTCGTGGTCCAATGTTTCTCATTTCCTTGTGAGGGATAAATTTCTTATTTTGAGGATGTGGGATCCAATTTACATGTGAAAGATGGATTTATTGATTTACTATTAATATTTTTATTGAATATATTTTTTTTATACCTTTTGTGTCCTATGGATATGATAAATACTATGTGATGTGATGTGATCCTAGGATATATTTTGGTTAATGATATATGGGTGGGGAGGTCTCAGATTTAAGAAGTAGTTGACACCTATGAGGATGAGATGAATAGTGAAATGCATATTGGTGTCGGGGATAGAACCAGATTCGATGGAATGGGTTGAAGCAATTCAAAATAATTATTCTGATAAATTTTTTATGCCTCATTGTTTAGAAACTCTCTAATGGCCAGATGATTGAGTTTCATGTTTAATATCATTCCTTTCCTCACTTTTTTAGGTAGGTGGTTGTGCAGGGATCTATATCTCCTTTGTGGTAGCTTAATATGTTTCCTACTATTCTTAAAATTTTGGAATGATAATGACTAATAAATTACTTAAACATTTGGTTTACAACTATCTATAATACTAATGATGTTAATCAAGAGAAACTATAGACTCATTCAGATTATACCTAGGGGGCATGTACTTCTCTTGGTGGTTAATATAATATAATTAGAGTAATTTTATTTATTGGTTGCTGAATTTATTTTTAAAAAATAATATTAAAAAGGAAGGAATTGATTATTGTATTTTTTTCTTAAATGATTGTGTTCTTATAGAATATCTTGCACATAGATGTGACATATGGGTGTCTTAGTGATGATAGCTAGAGTTGAGCATGAGATTAGGTTAATTCCTATAGTGTGATTGTCATTCATATTCTATCATGTATGTTTGTTTTTTATTTCATACACTACCCAACCCATTTTTTAAGAGCACTTCCACCCAATGAACTATTATTGAGTGTTTTCCACCATATCTATGTTAGCAAGGAACAAATGATTAACTACCCACTATAGCCCCACCCTCTTCTCATTGTTTTATTATGTGCGGGTAGGTGTGATGGTTAGTTTTTTCATATATGTGTGTATAGGGATATAATGACAATCATTTATTTCTTACACAAGTGTCTTTAGTTATAGTATCCTAATTATTATTATAAGTGTGATGTGTATGGGTTTTTATGGATCAAGGTACATTACACTATTCCTAGGATGTGATGGCTTGATGTATAACACATGATGTATGATACATGAAATATGAGATATGTTGGATCCTAGAAACTACTTGGTTACTATATAGAGATTTGGATGGGATGTTGGGATGCACGATATGCATCTTCTGTTACAATATCCCATGTGTCTTCAGGCTAGCTTCTTTTGAAGATATATGGATTAGGACATATGACATTGTGAAAGAGTTGAAAACCAATGGGGAAGGGGTATAAGGGAACCCTTATTTTCATTTCTATATTATGATATCATGATTGAGTTATATTGTGATAAATTTGTATGGTGATTCGTTTAACATAGTATAACTATTTATGTGATGAATTAACATTTCTTTTTTATCAATGGACTTTAGTATACTTTCTTTAATTTTTTCATGAGAATCTCTATGGAGGATCCTTTTGAGTAAACTTATTATGCTATATTTAAATATATATAAACTATTTTCCAGGTTAGTAGTATTATGTTGGATATCAAGCTATATTTTAACATCTCAAGGTTTTTCAAGAGTTTTTTAGTCTTTGTGGTCACTTATGAGTTTACCTTTTTGGTAGATGAAGTTCATTTAAGTGTGTCTAGATTTTTATGACATTAAATGAATGAACTTGGGTTTTTTTATATTTATTACAATGATTTTATTGGTGTGATTTTCTAATCTCTATCACCCACATGTTCTATTAGAGGTCAATTCTTCCCATTTTTGTGTATGTTAAATCCTTAATGCTTGTTTCCAACCTCTGGCCTATTGGATGTGGGATTTGGGCGATCATTATATGCCTTGTCTCGTTTATGACTGAGGATGAGAAACATTGGGGGATTGGGTGATGGTAGAGTGGTATCATAGGTCCAACTTAAGGGATTATAAACTTTTTATAGTAGGGCACAAGTGAGACTAGATGGGTTGGTGGAGAAATAATGTTAGCTAGGATTATGAAGATATGAAACAAGTTAGATCATATGAGACATGGGTATTTTGTCCCCCAATGATCTTATCATTAATGTTTTATAATTTTTAAGAAAACTCAATGATGTGGTATTTTTTGCGAGGAAGAGACGTAAAAAAGGATCATGTATCAATATTCTTTATGCCTTTGTTTGAAATGGGTACGACATAGGATTAGTTTAAACCTTGAATAAAATAAATTAATAAATAATAGATCTTAAATATTCCATATTCTATATTTATTAGTGTATAACAATTTTTTTATTTTTTTTAGTTGTAGTCAATGTCGACATCCTCATAAGTTTTTCATAGACTATGTTCAATAGGATGTTGTAGTAGATTACTACAAGGTAGAGGTTGATAAAGATGACACATGGAGGACAAAAATATGATAGTTTTAGTTATATAGTCTATAGAAGGATGAAGGATCAGTTTTAAGCTCAATTATAAAAGATTGGTTATAGGAGGTGGGGATATATTTCAATTCGATCAATGGTTCAAAGAATCACTAGGTTTCAATCACTATGATGATGATTTGAGTAAAAGAGAGGAAATAAATGATCCTTATCTTTATAAATCATGAGGTGTTGGGAGACTCATGAGAGATGTATAGGGTCACATTCCCAGATTTTTTTTTGCAGACATGAATGTGGCTAACTTTCATGTGTTTCTTAACCTTTGAATGGGGTGTTACAACATGTGGTAGCTAGGGATCCATGTCCAGAACATTCTCTATTATGCATCAGACATGTTTCAAGATAAGGAGTCTAGTGTAATTATTTATGTGGGGGGTTTTCATCTAGAGAACCTACAACATCTCCCCTAGTTTATTTTTTTGTCATATCTCATAGTGTTGGTGAAGAAGAGGTTGTTGAGAAGACTCTAGCTAGATTGAGAACATCATGAGAGGGGAGTTATCAAGACTCATTATGTTATAGATATTTAGTTTAGGGTTCATAGTTTAATGGATAGAAGACATTTTAGATTGGTGGGGGTAGCTCCCAGCTCTCATCATCTCGTTTCTCTATGGTGGAGGCTCTTTGGCCTTTTCCAAGGGATCGAGAATATGTTTTTTTAATGTATAAGATCATTATCATTTTGAGAGTCTGAAAATTCTATAAAGGAGTCCTTCACCATGTGTTCCCCTTTATATTCCACCATCGAGGTAGTATTAGATGTAGTTTAAGTAAAAGGATTCTATAGTTTTAGATTAAGAGTGAAGAGATGAAGTATGAAGAGGATATCCTCAAGATGTTCCTTATCCTCATTAGGAAGACTGTAGTCATGAACATGGAATTCATCATGGTAAGAGTGGTAATGGAGTAATCCATGTCTATCTACATTCTCTAGCATTTCCAATGCCCAATGATCCAAACGTCATTTTAGGTAACCATATATTGTTTTCTAATTGATTGGATTCTTTTATTAATTTAGGAGAGACTCACCCCTTCATATCCCTGATGCAAGTCCTTGCTTTGTGAAGAGAGGTAGATAGATTCCAGTGCCATTGGAATTTACTATAATAACTAAAGAATTTTTTTTATATAATTATGTTCATAGAATTTAAATCTAGTTTTTTTGTAACACCGCTCTTGGAGGACTTCCTATGTTTATATATTTGACCATATGTCATCATCCTCTGTATGGACTGGCGATATTTAGTCTAGGTTTTTGTGGATTTCATAAAGTGAAAGATTTTATTTTATGATACTGAAAGAGAGTTTTTCATGTTTATTTGTCAGTAGGACCCTCATAGTGGTTAGAGGTGTGTTCCATCTTGCCTTCCTTTATGACTAAGCTATTAATGAGTTCATCTAAAAATTGGAAGGTAGTGTTTTCTAGGATTATAAAATAACATCCTAATGTTTTTACTAATGTTTTCCTGTTTTTTCCTCCTTGATAATACATCATGTTTTGGATTTATCTACCATCATATTTTTCCCTAATCTTGATTGTAACATCCCAAACCCGGATATCACTCTACAGTGCCCCGAGCCAAGTTTGTCACATGGCCTCAAGCACATGTCCGCAAACGTCATATTTTTTTCATCTAGAAATAAGGGCCTTTGGTGTTTCTATGGGGATAATATGCCCTCATCACTAGAGTGTAACACAATTCAATCTCAAAAACCATAAATTAGATTAAGTAAAATCCTTACTAAACAAGAAGTAAATAGAAAAATATGGATTTATAAACAATGTTAGAAGTCATTTCACATACAAAATGATGTTACATGTTTGGTGTATAATAAATCATCCAAAATAAGTCCATAGTTGTAAATAAATTACATATATCCCAAAATACAAAGAGATCAAAATTTCTATCTTTTAGTATGATCAGGATCCTTAGATCGGTCACATGCTCCCTTGATACAAAGAATGGAGCAATATCAAGCATCGAACAGTAGGTGCTTTCCCTAGTCCCTACCATCATACATAAAGTCCATACAAGTGATAATTATTGTTGCGAACATGTTCTGAGAATCATTTACACAAGGTAACCACCAAAATATCTATACGACTCAATGTTGAACACTTTAACAAGCTAAGTAATGTGTGAGTAAATCTGGAATGTAGTGAATAAATATAATGTTCTCTTGGAATTTAAACTGCTAAAGAAGTGATGCTACGTAACCTCATTGGGATCCTTAAAAACAAGTTTTAAGCTCTTATAACAAGGATATTGCAATAAATACATAACAAACCAACACATAATTTCAGTAAATCAATACATATCATGAAAACCATAGCCTTTCCATATAGTGAAGTGTTTGGGTCACCGTGATTTAGTTGTTCAACCAAGAATACCATATTACCCATGGTCATTCCATATAATCAATGTGCCATATCATGAAGGGATGGATCAAAGGTAAAGAAGACCCGGACATCCTTCTGGTTTCTTAGTAGCATCTCGATGGAAACACATATAGGCACTGGTTGGATTCCCATTGGCATGCCAGTGGAACATGTCCTACGCGATTCCAAGAAAGCTGGATCCAAGGGGTATCAAGGACTAAGGCATCCCAAGAAATTATATCACAAGGATCATATCTCTAGTCAAGACATCCACTACCATGTTTAGGATTAAAGGAATAATATCTGAGGAATCTAAATATAATGAATACCCTTCGTATACCAACTAAGCAATCCCCTACCATTTCAAACACATCTCAACTCATTCATCAATCAATTAAATTACCAATTAATTCTATCAGTATACCCACACATTTTATACATTTCACATTCATGTAATCCAATGGGCACACCCACTCATTCTACCAAAACCATTTAATCCATTTAATCAACTCAATAGGATTACATGTCCACAGATGGAAAAGGAGGACAATACACATCATAACTAAGAAATTCAATCTCATTTAAATATAATTGAGATTCCTTTAAAATGGATAAACTAAATCACACCCCATGGGTGGTTCAATATGTGGAATAGGAAAAAGGAAGGCCTCATTGGTAGCCTTGGTTTTGTCAACAATCACCAACACATCTCAGGGGTACGAAGGGAATCCCTAACAGGTCCTAATTGTTTAAATTCAATTTATCATTTCAATTTAGGTGTCATGTCATAAAGTCATGTGGGAGAAAAAATGGAATATAGGTATGTAAAAAACATAAACCAATGGGAATTTTATATATCACCTACCATAGCTTTCTAATAGAGTTATTGTCCAGTATCAACTCTTGAATCAACTCAGATTAGGGTAAAATGAAGAACAAATGGAGAAAATGTTATTAGGGTATACTATATTGCACCTAAATAAATATTCTGATTCTAATAAGAATGAAGAAAAAAAATGAATTGGGAACTCACTGATGTAGATAAAACAAGAATATCATCACTTAAATTAGAAATAATCTAGGGATATAGGATAAATTCCTATTTTAGAGCTTCAAAGGAGATCTCCAAATGTGAGCTTGTTATCCATTAGAGGAAAGTGAAAATAGAATTATTTTTAAAATTATTGTAACCAAAAAATGGTAATTGAAAATAAAATTAATGACACAGGGTTTGGCCATATGGTTTGTCCAAACAATATGGCAACCATTCATGCTTAGCTATAGGAGAGGGGCACCTGCACAATTTCCTCACAAAGTTTGAAAAAATGTGTTGAAGCGATAAAAAAGTCCTCTATTAAAATTTCAAACCAAACCACATTGGAGTGTGCATCCTCTCATATAGTTTCCTCAAACCATGATGTATCCTCATATCCTCTTCCCATGGCTCGCCTGGTTTGTCATACCAGGTGGAATATCCCACACAGTTTGAAATAATCACGCTCTAAGATTATTTCAACCCCAAAACATGGGTTATAGGTTCCAAATCAGCCCCAAGACCCCCTAATAACTCTATATCTTATACTGGAATTCATATTAGGCAATACATAAACAAAAAACGTTAAAATTTATTGAAATATATTTTTTTACCTCATACAAGAACCCAGGTTCGTAAAATCTCCCCCTTAATTCAATTCATTCTTGAATTTCCCTCCCAATAGTGGTCATAATTCGTCTGATAATAAGTCCATCAAGTGATCACGTAAGTAAGAATCTCGATCCCATGTTTCAACCTGTAAATGGTTATGCTTACAAATTAATTGTACTAGAGAAATATTGTAACTTCCCGGTTCCAGAAGCCACCTAGAGGCGCCCTATACCTGGTTGGTCACATGGACTCAAGTGAATTTCCCTGAATGCCAGAGGTTGTCGACTAGCAGCAAGGGACATAGGTGTGATAGTGGGGAAACTATGCCTTCATTGACAGAGTACATAGCGGAAGAGAAAACAAATACCAACAATAGAAAAAACAGTACACATCCATACAAGAGTAAACAGCGGAAGACTGATGAATGAACAACTGGAGAAGAAATGTATATAAATGATGCATGATACACATGTCTAGGAAAACAGCCAAATAGGTCACAATGTTAAACCTAGTACTAAACCAAACTACAAAGAAAAAAATATGAGAAACTCATCAGCATCGCAAGCCTCGACTTGGTCCCATGCTCTCCAGCTCTAGTGTAATCAAGAACCTGAAGTATAAGGGTGCTTGCCCTTATCTATACCTGCAACAATATAATCTCTTTAGGACCAAAATCATGACCCAAACAGGGTGTGAGACAAAGTCCCAATAGGTAACCACCCAAATATCTGTGCCTAATAGTCAGTGAATATATGCCAGGTAAAGTACAGTAACCAGTAAACAATAAGCAGTAAACAAGAAAATACACAGCAGTAGCAATCCACAGTTTCTAGCATATAATCTACAACAAGGAACAACCACTCAAGAAAGTAGAACAACAAGGCAACCTCTGGGTAGTTCTCACAGTCTAACCCTAAGGATCAACCAACAAGTACTAGCAACCCTCTGGGAGGCACAAACAGTCTCACCCTATGGTTCATCTAATAATATAATCTCTAAGGAAGCACTCACCATCAATTCCCTCTATAGTCTCGTATCGAACTAAAGGCTCTCTGTGGAAGCACTCAACGTCAATTCCCCATGTGGCCCGCGTCGAGGATCTACAGACTCTCTGAGGAAGCACTCAACGTCAATTCCCCCTGGGGTCTCGCATCGTAAACTAATGACACTCTGGAGAATCCCTTATGTCCATTCTCCCTAGGATCCACTACACCTGGTTCTCTTAGCCCTGTGTAAAACAACATGCATAGCATGCGTATCGACCCAAGTAAACCTCAAGAACTACATGGCTATCATTATAAGGCACAACAGCATAACAGTACAAAAATTCCACTATCCTAAAACTAGGCATGACAACTAGAAAAAAACCAAACAAGCAAAACAATCATGGAAAACATCAATAGTATAGTAAAAATTACCCTATTCACAAGAAATAACCTCTACTCATGCAATCAAGCAAAGCAGGAAAATAACAGGGAAAAATAGGAAAAACACACTACCCTGTTCAAAGATATTGGTGGAAATTGCACAAAATATTCATAGACATCCTACAGAAAGGCACAAACCACCTACCTCAGTGCTAGGAGAATGATATACATGAACCACAATGATTGATTCTCCTTATAATGTCGAGGATCTGAGAAAACGTCAAAAATGCTCAACCCACAATATCTTGAGAAAGATGAGAAATAGGAAAACAGTGCTCTAAGAGAATGAAGAACTCAGTATTGCGGTTCCAACTCAACTGATGACGGATAAAACGGATATCAGACGGAGGCTCAAGAATACGGAGAAGAATCGCAGTTGTACGGGTCGCTCTCAGACGAAGAACATGAAGGAGAAGAATGTTTTGTCTGTCAGGCGTGACCCCAGTGCGTTTAATAAAAAAAGAAAATACACGCCGTGTACTTATTGAGTACACGGAATGTACTCCATTTTTCTATACTCCTCTTTAAGCGGCCTCCACTTCACCCCTACACACTGTGTGTGTGGCCCGGACACAGCTAGCACATGGCCTGGTGCGACAAGGGAGTACACGACGTGTACTTCAAAATTTTCCAAAAACTCTTCTTTTATCAAAAACTCCAGAAAAAGAAAAACATACCTGAACGAAGATCCAGGTTCTTACAAACTTCCCCCTTAAAGACATTTGTCCCCGAATTTCCCTAACGAGGCTGAGAAGAAGAAACCCCAAACAACTCTGACCACTACGCTCACACATCTACTTCCCTTTCCCTAGTCTCGTCTTGTACTCGCCCGTGCTGCCATAGCACCCGTACTAGTGGAAAAGACCGCCCCCGGAGAACCTTCGTTTTCCGATCGACAATACTGATAGGATCCTACCCAAATGATGAATCCTCTTCGAGCTAAACCTCCTCAGGCTGAAAGACATGAGACGGGTCTGAAATGTAACGTCGGAGCTGAGAGACGTGGAAGACGTCGTGCATGGCCCGGTACCTCTAAGGTAACTGAAATCGATAGGAAACTGGCCCAACTCTCTCCAATACATCCAACGGCCCGACGTACCATGGTGAAATCTTACCATATATCTGAATCCTCTTGTGTCCCAATCTTGGTGCGACACGCAGGAAAACCTGATCCTCGACCTCGAACTCCAGAGGTCGTCTCCGCTGATCAGCATAAGACTTCTATCGAGACTGTGTTGTATTCATCATCTTCCGAATCAACTCTATCTGATCTGAGGACTCCTGAACAAGACAAAGACCCAATTAAGATGCCTCTCCTGCCTCCATCCAGTATAAAGGTGGTCGGCATGGCCTACCATACAAATCCTCATAAGGTTCTATCTGAATAGTCTCCTGAAAATTTTTGTTGTAGGTGAACTCCACAAGAGGGATATGCTTCTCCAAAGAACCTCCAAAGTCTAGAATGCAATCTCGAAGCATATCCTCAAGCACCTGGATCATATGCTTGGACTGGCCATCTGTGTGGGGGTGGAATGTTGTACTCAGAAGTACTTGTGTACCCAAGGCCTTCTGAAGCCCCTGCCAGAGCTGAGAAGTAAAGCGTTCATCCCTGTCTGAAACAATGGAGTGCGAAACTCCATGCAGATGTATAATCTCTCATATGTACAGTCATCCCATATCATCAAAACTGAAGGTCTCCTTGATTGGTAATAAGTGAGAAACCTTTGTAAGTCTGTCGACGACAACCCAAACAGCATCGTTCCATCTAGGTGATCTTGGAAATCCGGTCACGAAGTCCATCACGACATCATTCCACTTCCACTCCGGAATGGGTAACTACTGTAAAAGGACTGTTGGTCATTGATGCTCTGCCTTCACCTACTGAGAAGTAGAACACCGCAAGATGAAACCAGCAACATCCCTTTTCATACATGTCCACCACTACTGTCGATGAAGATCCCGATACATCTTGGTGACGCCAGGATGAACTGCCCAAACTGAGGAATGAAAATCTCACATAAGATCCTCGTGTATGTCTTCATGAACCAATACACGTCCCTAGAAATGCAAGATCTCATACTCGCCCACTGTCCATCTAAGAAGAGGGTCCTCTCCTGACACACTCTCGCATATGACTAATGCTTCTGAGTCTGATAGTTTCCTCATCCGTACCCGATCAAGAAGTGTAGAGGTAACAGCTACAGAAGATAGGAAATTCTGTATCTAACTGTCGTGCACCTCCAGATGTATCTCAGAGAACAAAGCCTTAAGATTCCACTCACTGCTGGCCTCCTGAACTGCCTGAATCTGAGTTCTCCTGCTTAATTCATCTGCCACTATGTTTCCCTTTCCCAGTGTATAGGCAAGCTCAAAATCAGAAGACTAAAGATATTCAACCCACCAAAACTGTCTCAGATTTAGACCACACTGAGTGAAGATATACTTGAGACTCTTGTGGTCGGTGAAAACCACAAAGTGCTCTCCCAGAAGGTAATTTCTCCAACAGCATAAGGCATGAACAACATCTGCCAACTCTAGATCGTGCGTTGGGTAGTTCCTCTCATGTGTCCTTAACTGTCGAGACCCGTATGCAACGAATCCAACTCCCTGCATAAGCACAGTGCCCATGATGATACTTGAAGCATCACAATAAACATTATAGATCTTTCCTTGCTCTAGAAAGACTAATATCAGTGCTGACATCAACCTTACCTTCAGCTCCAGAAAGGATGACTCACAAGAATCTGACCATAATAAATTCATCCCCTTCTTGGCCAGACCTGTCAAAGGTGCTACTAGGCCTGAAAAGTCCCGAATGAAGCGTATGTAGTATCCAGCCAACCCTAGGAAACTTCTCACCTCAAAAACGTTCTTCGGATGCTCCCAGGAAACTACAGCTCTGACTTTCTCTAGGTCCACGGATACTCCTACCTCTGAGATGACGTTACCCAAGAAGTGAATCTAATCCATCCAAAAGTGGCACTTTGAGATTTTAGAATAAATATGATTCTCTCTCAGTGTACTTAGAACGATCTCAAGGTGGGTATCATGGTCATGTTGATTGTTAGAGTACACCAAGATATCGTCTACAAAGACCACGATGATATAATCCAAGTATGGATGGAACACTTGGTTAATCGGTGCCATGAAAACTGATGGTGCATTTGTGAGACCGAATGGAAAAACCGTATACTCATAGAGACCATACCTGCTACTGAAGGATTTCATTGGTATATCTAATGGTATAACGTGCAACTGATGATAAACAGACCTCAAATAGATCTTCAAGAACACTCGGTCTCCTTGAAGCTGATTGAAGAGATCATCAATCCTCGGAAAGGGATATCGGTTCTTGACCGTCAACTGGTTCAGCTTCCGATAATCCACACATATCCTAAGGGTACCATCTTCCTTCTTCGCAAATAGGACAGGCGAACCCCAAGGAGAAGTAATAGGTTGGATGAAACCCTTTGCCTGAAACTCTTCCAACTGCTTCTTGATCTCCTGCAACTCAGGTGTAGCCATCCTATAGGAAGGAATGGACATTGGTGCCGCTCTTGGAATGAGCTCAATAGAGAAGTCTACCTCAAGCTCTGGAGGCAAACCTGAAAATTCCTCTGGAAAGACATCCTTGAAATGATCCACCACTGGAGGAAATTCTAACTGTGAAGTCCCCTGGTCATCTGGATAAAGACTAGCAATTTGGGTCCCCACCCTTCCTAGCCCATGATGCTCGTGTCCTGCTCGACTCTCCTGAACATCCCATTCACCTCTATGAAGAAAAGATTCACCCTCTGGTGAAATGAAACTCACTCTACGGTGATAATAGTCGATGACTGCCGGGAAGGGAACCAACAAGTCCATCCCAAGAATGACATCATATCTTGTCATCTCTAGGACATAGATATCCCATAAAAAACGATACCCTACAACCTCGAGAGGGCATTCTCTGCACTGACGTACACTATATGTCCTCGTCCCCAAAGGTGTTTCCATTGTCAACAAGTTGGTAGAAGAAAAGATACAGAGCCCAAGGCTATCCAAAATAGCAACAGAGATAAAGTTATGCGTAGCACTAGTATCGAAAAGTGCTGAAGATAAAAATGAGGATACTAAAATCATACTTTGAATGGTATAAGGTATGGGATCCTACTCCTGCTGGGTCTGCACCAACGCAAAATTCTGGCCTGCCCCACGACCCTGTGACCCTTCTTGACCACTTTGAGTAGATACTCCCTACTTCTGCTGATAGATCGGCGACTGACCACCCCAGCAACGACCTCCACCTCGGCCTGAATAGCCAGAAGAACTCCAGATCCATGACTGATGATAAACTAGTGGTGTTGCTCCTGAACGATGAGTCATGGAAGAACCACCGTCACCAGCTACTGGTGAGAAAACCTGGCAGAAACGCTGAAGGTGACCCATCTTGCCACAGGATCCGCACTCCACTAGGTCTCTCCGGCACTACGGCCTCATGTGCCCTACCCTTTGACACTGGTAGCATACGACCTGGCTACCTGAAGATGTATCTCACCTCCTCGGATCACCGCACGTAGACTCCCTATGGCGCTTCCTGCTGTCAACTGGAGGAACACCAGCTCTGGAAGCAGAACCGCCTTGGCTCGCAGCTCCAGAGCCTCTTAGATTGCGTTCTGCAATTAGTGCATGGTTGACTATGGAAGTGATGGAAGTCAACTGGAAGAGATTCACCTACGAGCGGATCTCCCACCTGAGACCATCCTTAAACGTTTTTTCCAAGAACACCCCACATGCCTCCTGGAGGGGTGTGAAACACTGTAGCTCAGTGAAACGAGAGGAATACTCCATGAAAGAAATTGTACCCTACTCTAGACTCATGAACATTCGGGCTCGATCGGCCCTCAGGGTCTCTGGGTAGAAGTAGTCGTAAAACATGCACTGAAACTCCTCCCAATCCATAACCTACTGATGACCCCGCCTGTGAGATCACGTCCCAGCACCTCTTGGAGGAGTCTCATAGCATATAGGTAGTGAGCATGACCCGCCACTCTGGAGGTATTTCCAGATGCTCAAATATAGTCAGCATGGCTTCCAGCCATGACTCTACAGCCTATGGTCCTCCTTACCCTGAGAAAGTAGGAGGATGCAGCTGCTGGAAAACCTGCGTCAAGTCTTCCATAGATGTGGCAGGAGGCGGTTCTCCTTGAAAGGTTTTCATCATCCTCATAAAACCTTCCCTGAACTTCGCATTAGTGCATGCAATTGGTAAAACATCCAGTGCCAAGGATGGCCCGACTGGAGGATTGGCAGGAAGTCCCTGATCAGCTATATCTGGCATCTGATCACTGCCTGACAACTGACGTACAACCGGGGGACAACTCAGAGGAATAACTCTGAAAGATCAAAATCATACCTCATATCAGGAAAGCAAGGATAGAGAAAAAAGGAGTATAAAATGAAAACATGAGAAGGAAAACTCATGGTTTACAAAACGTGACTACACAGCATGTATAAACATTACACGGTGTGTACTGCACTCTTTTCCCCTTCCCGTGTCTCCTTGCACGGATAACCCACACAACCTTCTTAAACTCAGACTACACGGCGTGTTCTTGGTGGACACGGCGTGTAATAAACAAGTTTTCATGACCCGTGCTGTTAGTTACACTGATGGTTACACGGCTAAGACTACACGGCATGTTCCAAACAAACACGTCATGTACTTGATTACTTTTCCCGACCCGTGTTGTTGACGACACGGACAAGTGCATGGAATACCATTACACTATGTGTTCTGAACAAACACGGCGTGCATAAGAGGTGGTAACACTGACCCGTGTTGTTCGTGACATGGTCGGGTACTTGGAACAAGACTACACTGTGTGTTCTTTTACCAACGCGGCGTGTTCTACTCGAGCTTCCCCGACCCGTGTTGTTAGTGACACGACCGGGTACATGGCTCTATTCTACATGCAATTCACCTACCAAACATGGCGTGTTCCTGGAGATTTTCACAACCCATGTTTTTTCTCACACTTTTAGTGACACGTTTAAATCTACATGGTGTGTGTATATAAAGTACACGTCGTGTATTCTGGGTTTTCCAGGCAGTAGCTCTGAAACTTCACCGAAGCCCGGAAATCACTGAAAAATGATCATGAAGGTGCCAAATTCTGATATGTGAGGGCCCATACTCTCCACAAATCAATTCATGGCATCCAATACAGTCATATATAAGGAAAAACAAGTAAATAACTCACCAATTTCCAATTCAAGAGGGCCCATAACACCTCAAGAACAAAAAATTGGCGTTCATTTAAGGAAGGTACCAAACAAACAACCTTTCAATCAAATTGCAGTGATTCTATCAAGCATCTATCACAACAGAATGCATAATCTACACAAGGCCTACCATAAAAACATGAAATTGCTAATGCACCCTAGATGGTATGGCAAGAATTCATGGCATGTGATTTCTAACAAGTGACTATATGATGCATGAGATGGGGTAACCTCATCTCATCAGGTTGTGACAGAAATAGAACCTGAATAGCAACAACAATAACAATAAAAACCACATGAATCACTCTAGGTGAAATCATATCAACGTAACATAACAAAACCAAAAAACTGTAATAAGCGAGGTAGATTTTCTTTTCCTGGTAGACGGGTTTTCTAATCCTGGGCATAGCTTAATACCAATTACAGAATCCATCCTATCCCTGGATAAATGCTCCAAATAGTAATCAAGAGAAAAGAAAACCCTCTGATACCACTTTGTAACATCCCGGTTCCAAAAGCCGCCCAGAGGAGCCTCGTACCCGGTTGGTCACATGGCCTCAAGCACATTTCCCCAAACGTCAGAGGCTGCCGACTAGCAGCGAGGGCCTTAGGTGTGATAGTGGGGAAACTATGCCCTCATTGGTAGAGTACACAGAGGAAGAGAAAACAAATAACAACAATAGCAGAAACAGTAGACATCCATACAAGAGTAAACAAAAAAAGACTGATGAATAAACAACTAGATCAGAAATGTATATAAATGATGCATGATACACATGTCTTGGAAAACAGCCAAACATGTCACAATGCTGAACAAAGTAATAAACCAATGTACAAAGAAAAATAGATGAGAACTCCTCAGCGTCGCAAGCCTCGGCTTGGTCCCATGCTCTCCAGCTCTAGTGCAATCAAGAACCTGAAGTAGAAGGGCGCTTGCCCTTAACTATACTTGCAATAATATAATCTGTTTGATCCCAAAAGCATGACCAAAATAGGTTGTGAGACAAAGTCCCAATAGGAAACCACCCAAATATTTTTGCCTAATAGTCAGTGAATATATGGCAGGTAAAGTACAGTAAGCGGTAAACAATACGAAGTAAACAGGATAAAACATAGTAGTAGCAATCTACAGTTTCTAGCAAATAATCTACAACAAGGAACACCCACTCAAGCAAGTAGAACAAAAAGGTAACCTATGGTTAGTTCTCACAGTCTAACCCCGAAGGTTCAACCTACAAGTACTAGCAACCCTCTGGGAGGCGGACATAGTCTCATCCCTCTGGTTCAGCAAAGAATAGACTCTTTGAGGATGCACTCACCGTCAATTACCCCTATAGTTTCGTGTCGTACTAAAGGCTCTCTGGGGAAGCACTCAACATCAATTCCCCATGTGGCCCGCGTCGAGGATCTACAGGCTCTATGAGGAATAACTCAACGTCAATTCCCTTTATGGTCTCACTTCGTAAATTAATGACACTCTGGAGAAGCCCTTACGTCCATTCTTCATATAGTCCACTACACCAGGTTCTCTCAGCCCTATGTAAAACAACATGCATGGCGCACGTATCGGCCTAAGTAAACCTCAAGAAATACTTGTTTATCATTCTAAGCCACAACGGAATAACAGTATCACGGTTCCACTATCCTACAACTAGGCATGGAAACTGGAAAAAAATCCAAACAAGCAAAACAAGCATGGAAAACATCCAGAGTACAGTAAAAATTTCTCGATTCACAAGAAATTACCTCTACTCAAGCAATCAAGAAAAGCAGGAAAAAAACATGGAAAAACATGAAACACCCAATACCATGTTCAAGGATATTGGTGGAAATTGCACATAATATTCACAGAATTCCTACAGAAATGCACAAAACACCTACCTCGATGCTAGGAGAACGATATACGTGAACCACGATGATTGATTCTCCTTAGAACATCGAGGATCTGAGAGAACATTAAAAAATCTCAACCCATGATATCTTGAGAAAGAGGATAAATTGGAAAACAAGGCTCTAGGAGAAGAAAGAACCCACCACTGCAGTTCCAAAACAATCGATGGCAGCTAAAATGAAGATCAGACGGAGGCTCGGGAATCTAGAGAAGAATCACGGTCGTACGGGTCGCTCTTGGATGAAGAACCTAAAGAAGAAGAGTGTTCTGTCTGTCAGGCACGACCCCGATGCGTTTAATGAAAAAAATAAAATACATGGCGTGTACGTCTTGAGTACAGGGTGTGTACTCCATTTTTCCTTAATCCGCTTTAAGCGGCCTCCACTTCACCCCTACACACCGTGTGTGTGGCCTGGACATGACCAGCACACGACTTGGCGTGGAAAGGGAGTACACGGCGTGTACTCATAAATTACAAAGCGTGTACTTAAAAATTTTCCATAAACTCTTCTTTTCTCAAAAACTCCAGAAAAGGAAAAAAATAACTGAACAATGATCCGGTTTCTTACAAATAGAGAGACCTTAGAGGAGGTCCATGCTCCTGTCAACTATATGAATCAGACGCAACTCAAAAGACGCATCAACTTATAACTCAACCTCATTGGGCTAAAATGTATTAGACATGTATGAATGATATTGGTGTAGCTAAAAATAATTGAATATATCATTCATGTATCCTTACCTCTGAGTTATCTATAACTGATAGGCTACCAGCTGGACTCTACCTAGAATCTCAAAAAAAACCAATGTATCACAGTGAAGGATTCCGCTATCTTCTAATTTTCCTATGTCCCAGACTAAGTAAAACACATAAAAAGGCCTAATCACTAAAATCAAACTATAGAGGTTATATTTAGAGATTATAGCATTATTTCAATAGAAAATACTCAATAGCTATCTAATTTTTGAATCAACTGGACCTTCTCAAATGTCTCCTTTATGTGATGCAGTCCTAATAGAGCTTCCATACCTTCCTCTAACCAACAAAGGGTAAATCTAAATGTACTACCATAAAATCATCATAATGTTCCATATTTAACATCACTAAATATTTTTTATTATAGTGAAACTTAACTGGGGGTATATGCCTCTCCCAAAAGCCCCCATAATCTAGTATGCATGCTCCCAGCATGTCCTCATACATCCGTATTATATTCTCTGACTAGCAATTAGTATGAGGGTGGTATGTTGTGCTCAAATTCCACTATTTAACTACTTACCTATATACTCTCTACCAGAAATGAGACATAAATTATCCATCCCTATATTAAAAGATAGAGTGTGGGACCTCATGATGTCATACCACATCAGAAATATACAATATCCCAAGATCATCAGCACTGAAGGTTTCCTTCATCAGTAAGAAATGTGAAACCATTTTGATCATTTAAATAACTACCCACAAAACATTTCAACCATGAGGTGACCTCCGAAAACTAGTCAGAAAATCCATTGCAACTTTATCCCATTTCAATATGGGAATATGTAATAGTTTTAAATGTATGGTTGGTTTCTAATTTTTTTCCTTCAACTACAGATAGGTGGAGATTCCCAAAAAAACATTCTACCTCTCTATTCATACCCAACCAACATTACTGATGACAAATGTCATGATAAGCCTTCTTAACATGGGGGTCACTTCCAAAGCTGAGGCATAAAACTCCTGCAACAATTCCTCATGTATGTCCACTAGAACCCAAATGCAACAATGGATTCGTAGGTTCTCATCCACTCCTATGGTCCATCAAGGAGAAGGGTTCTCAACCACCACACTCTCCCATAGAACGAGGCCTTAAGAGTATGATAGCTTCCTTATCCATACCCAATCTAGTAGGATAGTGGTCACAACTAAGGACAACAAATAAGTCTACCGGAGATTATTCTGGACCCCCAAGTGAATCTAAGAGAACAAGGAAATTTTCTACTACTAAAAAATGTCTTGTTGAACTACATGGATCTTAGTCCTCCTTCTCACTGCATCATCCAATTTATTCCCATTACCATGTTTGTATTTATCACACCCGACCCGATGTTCGCGGTTATTTTATTTATCCTTGAGTTTCAATTAAGTTTTATTGATTTTTGAGTTTTTTTATTAAATAAATTCAATTAAAATTAAATTATAATGAATTAAAAGAAAAAAATGGAAACCTAAACTAACCGCACCCCCCCCCCTTTTACCTCACGCCCCCCCCCCTTCCCCTGCCTCGCGACGCCGAACCCCCTCCTCCCCTCTCTCTATTAACGCAACGACCCCCGCCCCTCCCAGACCACCAACGTCGCTCCCTCCTCCCGACGAACCTCCCTCTCCACGACCTTCTCCCTCCGGTGCCCTCCTCTCCCTTGCACGACCTCACCGAAGCCTTATTGGACAGGTAACTCCATCGGTTTTTGTCTCGGCCGAACCCTAGGTCATGGGTTGACTGGGTTTTGTTGTTTTTTTCCACTTATAGGGTGTGCGGCGGGTCTTGTAGGTCTTCCTCGTGCAGATTTCATCATCCGCCGCCGAAGGCGAAGCGATTCAGTCCATTTCGGTTCATCCGCCATTTTTTTAGGTTGATTTATTTTACCCTCTCATTTGTTTAGTTAATTTTAATGAGTTATAAATGTTATTTGGTTAGTGCGAAGTGTGAATTGGTAGTGTTTTAATATGTTTATGGGTTGGAAATTTAGTTTTTGCAAAATAATGGCTATGTGTTGTTATATGGTTTTGCAATGTTTATTGAAAAGTGTTTTATGCCATATTTTCAATGTGAAAAGTATACTTTCAATGGAATTTGAGGTGCATTTTGGTTCAAAATGGTTTTTTATTGAATAAGGGAGTAGTTTTGGCATCTATGCCTCGTCGTGTATTTTTATGTATTAATTTTAGATCTGTTTAATTATTAAAATAGACATTTCGGGGAATTGGTTGGGAAAATGTGTGTACTTTAGGTGTAAAATCTTGTTTGTACTCTTTAAAGGGTTTTTATAAATTGCGAAAATGGTTTATTATATTGTCTGAGTGATGTGAAATACGTTTTTGAAGGGTTTGACATGCTCGTGTTTTAGGCTCGGGTTTTGTATCGAAAATTGGTTATGTTTTGTGTGAGTGTCTTGTTGTGGAGTTTCATGAGGATGTATTGAGGGTTTTTTGGTGGGCGGGGACCTTGTTTTAAGGGAACATAAGGTGAAAATGATATTGGAAAGAGTTTCTGAAGGAAAATGAAATATTTTACATGTGAACATAATTTGTTTTTTTATATCAATTATAGATGGTTTTGAATGGTGAGCGTCATGTTTTCAAATGGTCTTGGTTTATGTGAAGTTTTACTAGGGGGCTTGGACCATATTTGGTTGATTTCTTCTACATTATATATATATATATATTGTTCCAATTTTATTTAGAGTTTTTGGTAATCTTCGATTTTCTTTTGGGTTAATTAGATTGTCTGGGGTCTTCTCGAAAGGTTTTACACACATACATAGGTACATATACCTATATATATATATAAATCCTCCTTACCCATATTCCCTCATGGTGCGGGGAATATGTGTATTGGATTATGGGGTATATATATATATAGGGGTGGATGTGTGCACCAATACGGGGTGGTCTTCGTCAAAGGTGTCTGGTGCCGAGTTGTTCATCTTGCTCCACTACCCTTTTTAGGAAGGTCTCCCTCTGCATTTCCATTTAAATTTAAGAATCAATTATTTCTTGCTTTTATCACCTAGTCCTAATATTAATTATTGATATAGAACTGTTAGTAAATTTTCTGTCTTGAATTGAAGTGATTTATTTCTTGAAATGTGTTGCAATAAATGGTTTGATCGTGTTTTCACATTAATTTCCTGACTAAATATCCTTTGGACTTTGTGAACATGTTTTAGATTTATAATTCTGGTTTGGGTATCTTAAATGGGCTTCGAAGTGTAATTATGGTTTTCAAAGTGGTGCGTGTGTAATTCATAAGAAATGGGTTGTCATGCAAAAATCGTGTGAGGCCCGGTTGGCACTTTTGTAAAACTAGCTATATCAAGAAAACTCTCCTAGGATGTGGTCCCTTGCTTTGGTTGAGATATATGTTACGGGGGTCCACTGTGTAGGACTTCCCTATGATCTATAGTAGAAAGGTGAGGGACATATTCCTTGGGGTGGCTCGGGGTGTTGCATGTTGTGCTATATTATTATATATACTGTGATTGGATGCTCGGATGGAATCTGTAGGCCTACCCCCTTTCTAAATACACTGGACATGGGAACCTGGCATATTGAGAGAATATTCTAAGAACGATGTTGCACTTGTATGTTATGGTACTGACCAGTGGCCCATAGTAGGTGGATAAATTGGGTTTATTACTATGGTATTTCCCCTCGACCTGGCTGAGAGAGGATGGTCGAGCGTATTGTGCATTTTGATTTCATCGTGACATGTCAATACGGATGATTTCTCATGTATTGGTGTCTTCTAGATTGTTCTCGATCTCCTGGGTTCACCTATGTCTACTCAGTTTTTGTTGCTTGCAGTAGTGACTATGATGCTTAGATATACACCTACATTGCCCTTACTGTGTGATTTATTTTGTGAATTTTTGTATACTATTCTCCTTGGAAAGTGATAAATTGGTTTTGAATTGTTTTCTAGAAATGGTTTTCAAATGGAAGTGTTCAATCCTCTTTGTGCAAATTGAAAATGTAAACATCACTTCCTCTTTGAAAAATACTAATGTCTCACTAAAAGATTGATTTATGTTTTGAGAAAAGAACAAGGGCAATGAATTGTACTTTGATTTTGAGTAACATGTAGAAATCCTTACTTTTATATATTATAGTTCAAACCTGAAGTTGATGATTCTTTTTTTAAAGGAAATGCATTTTGGAATAGATTACTTAGGCACACCTACTGAGTTTTAATACTCATGCCTATACATCATTCTTGTTTTTAGTCACAGGTGTAGGTTTCAGCTTGATCTCGATCACCGTGGGCAATGTTGTGTCTTGTGATCGGAGAGTGACCCGTGGGGTCACGTTGAGTTTAGTGGTCATTAGGTCCGGTTAGTTTTTCTTTTTAGTTCTTGCATAGTTGATTTGTTCAGTTTTTTTATTTTTGGGCCGATGTTTTTTAATTCCACTACTTCTATTTATTTATATTGGGCGAAATCATTCCCATAGTCACCCTGTTGATGCCCTTGGCGCTTGTCGCCAGCCCGGGAGGATCGGGAACGCCTCTCGGGCCTTGTTGCAGATAGACTCGGGTGACCGGTTCAGGGTCGACCTGTGTTGGTTCGTGACAAAATGGTATCAGAGGGAGGTTCTTTATAGGACCTAGCTTTCAGAGCACCCTTTGTTATTTGGGTGGTCAAGGTAGATGGAGTAGGACCATCGGAGCTTGGGTGTAAGTTTTGGGGACTGTATGGCCAACACTTTCTGGGCCAAACATTGAGTAACCATTGGATGTCGAGTTTTCGTGGTTTATTTGGATCTTTTGGGTTGCTTGGTATTTGGGGAAATGAAATGATAGTCGGGCCTATTGTCTCAGTGAGCTCGCAGGGCCTGGCAAGCCATGTGGAGCCAGGGACATGGCCTCGAAAGACTCTTCATGATGGTAGTCTGATTGGAATATGGTTGCCAACCATATGACCAACTCACCCATCGACAGTAGTTTCCCCCTGGTATATTTTTTTGGATCCTTTTGTGATTTCGAGATTTTTGATCTGTTGAATGGTAGGTTTCATTCGATTGTGCTTAATGTTGGTTGTGATGGTTTTGGGGTGTCTTTTTTAGATTTTAAAATGAATTTTGGTCTGAAAAAATGATGATTGGCTAGTCAAAATGGGGATTTCCAAAACCAAATCTTTGAATCATTTGAGAGTGAAATGGTTGTTTGAAAATGGGGGTTATTTTGGGAAATGTTTTGAATGTTTATGAAAGGTTTTGTGAAATGTGAAATTTGAAAGTGAATATGGAATTTAAAAATGTTTTTCTTGACAATGAGGTGTGTTATTAAAATTGGTTGAGGTATTTTTTAAGTGGTTTTGAAAGTGATAATGTTTCTTTTATCCGACTCTTGGTATTCCTATGAGGGCTCACATATATGTATATGGATCTATCTATATGGTGAGTGGATGGTTATTGGTTCGTATGGGTGAGATCTTGAGCTATCTCAAGAGTGTATATATGTGATCCTAATGGAAATCCCAATAGTGGGTGATTGGTTCGTAAGGCTTGTTATGCTTTCTGAAAATGTTCTTCAAAACGGGGGTTTTTAATGTTTTAATATGTGTGTGTGTGTGATGTTGCCCTTTGGTTTTTTGTGTTTTCCTTTTCGGACTTTGACTTTGTTGTGTTAGAGGTGTGATTGAAATTATGTTTTGAGTTTGGGTTGTTGATTTAAAAATGGGATGTGGAATTTTGATTTATGGTTTGTTTTGATTTGGTTTCGTGATTCTCGTTTTTAGGTTTCGTCCCCACTGAGTTCTAAGGGATTTTCAAAAGTATTTGTGGGTAGTTCTTTCACCATGTGCCTTTCAGTTGATCAAGACATTCTTTAGGCATTTGGTTTGTCATTTTCAGATATGGAGCCCGGTGGTTCTCTATATCAGGAGTTCGTCCAGAGGTACCAAGAGTCCAACCCTCCTCATTTTCTTGGGCAGCCGGAACTAGGGAAAGATGAGGAATGGATGTGAAACATTGAGGAGATCTTTATTCGGCTTGAATCTCTCGAACCTCTCAATTTGGAGCTTTCCACCTTCTCGTTGGAAGGCCTAAGTCGGGAATGGTGGGAATCCGTTCTTCAGGCCGAACGATAGAAGAATTTTTCATGGGAGTTCTTTAAAGCCTTGTTCATCCAGCAATACTTTCCTGATTATGTGAAGACACTGATGGGGTCATGGTTTTACGGTCTCGAGCAGGGTGATTCAACGGTGTTAGAGTATGCTAAGAGCTTTTCCTAGCTGGTGTCGTATCTCCCAAACCTCGTCGGGGAGAATTTTTGAAATCCCGATTCTTTGAGAGGGGTCTCTGATCAGATTTCCTCCCAGTTGTGCCTTCATTTACTGATAATTATGAAGAAGTTGTGAGGCCGGCTATTCAAATCAAAGCTAATTTAGCAGCGTCATGCCAGTTGAGAAGAGGCACAAAAAGGCTGTTGTTTTCGGCCTCACCAGATTCATCCGAGAGGAAGTACTGGTTGTGTTTTCAGTGTGGGAAGCCATGGCAAAAGAAGTTTTCATGTCATGAAGCACCTAAGATATGTAATACCTATGTCCGTTTAGGTCATTTGCAAAGGTTTTTCCAGGGTGGCGCTAGGAAGTGACATGAGGCCAGATCCACTCCCTTGGAGAACTGTCCAACTCAGTTGAATGGACGTAGCGTTGTCGCAAGCTCAGTCAGAAATATCTTTTGTTGTGAATGATTTTGTTGCTGAAATGAATGTAGTCTGTGGTGTTGTCTTATTTTTCATGTGAATAATGATGCTTCTTGTCCTTCTGGAACCATGTTTTAATGGGAATGTCTTTGTAGTGTTTTTAATGTTTCTGATGTTGAATGGTGGTACCTGTTGCCCCATGTTTTGTTTCTTTGGGATTTTCGGCTTCCGTTAGGATTTGAGAGCTATTCCAACTTTTGAAATCAATGTTTGTCTGGAATCCTAATATGGTGGGGAGACTACCATGAGATGAACTCGGTATGAATCCATCTGCTAGGTGATCTACATTTTTCTTGTCTTAGCTCCGCTCGACCCCAACCATAGTAGTTGGTTGGTTGGGATAATGGGTTGTGTAATGGATACTCGTAGAGATCCCGAAAAAGTCTCGACAGGTTTCTTCGGTGGTTTTTGTGATAGGGGTCGGGGTGTTCCTTGTTGGATTGTGTTTAGAAGAGAGAGAGTTTTCATCGTCACCTCTTCATCGTTGTTTGTTCGAGATCTGTTGTCTTATGTGATGTCTTCCTTGGACGTGTGGCTTCTTTTGACGATGGGCGTAGTTTCTTTTTGGGAATATGTAGTTCTGGGTTCCGAATGAAAGAGAGTCTGGGTTTTTTGGTCATTGAGTTCTTAGGTTTTTCCTTGGTTGTAAATCATCTTTGCTTTGGTTTTGATCAACTGAATCTCTTGGGACCTTCTGGGGGCAGAAAGTGTCATGGTGGGGAGAATTGTCACACTCGACCCGATATTCACGGTTATTTTATTTATTCTTGAGTTTCAATTAAATTTTATTAATTTTTGAGGTTTTTTTATTAAATCAATTGAATTAAAATTAAATTATAATGAATTAAAAGAAAAAAAAATGGAAACCTAAATTAACTGCACCCCCCCTTTTTACCTCGCAGCCTCCCACCCCCCCCCCTTTTCCCCTAACTTGCAACGTCGAACCCCCTCCTCCCCTCCCTCTATTCGCGTGATGACCCCCTCCCCTCCCGGACTGCCGACGTCCCTCCCACCTCCCAGAGAACCTCCCTCTCCGCGGCCTTTTCCCTCTAGTGCCATCCTCTCCCTTGAGCGACCTCTCTGAAGCCCTATTGTACAGGTAACTCCCTCGGTTTTTGTCTCGGCCAAACCCTATGTCATGGGTTGACCGGGTTTTGTTGTTTTCTTCCACTTATAGGGTGTGCAGCGGGTCTTGCAGGTCTTCCTCGTGCGGATTTCGTCATCCTCCACCAAAAGCGAAGCGCTTCGGTCCATTTCGGTTCATCCTACGTTTTTTTTAGGTTGATTTATTTTAACCTCTCATTTGTTTAGTTAATTTTAATGAGTTATAAATGTTATTTGGGTGGTGCGAAGTGTGAATTGGTAGTGGTTTAATATGTTTATGGGTTGGAAATTTAGTTTTTGCAAAATAATGACTATGTGCTGTGATATGGTTTTGAAATGTTTATTGAAAATTGTTTTATGACCCATTTTCAATGTGCAAAGTATACTTTCAATGGAATTTGAGGTGCGTTTTTGTTCAAAATAGTTTTTTATTGAATAAGGGAGTAGTTTTGGCATCTATGCCTCGTCGTGTATTTTTACGTATTAATTTTAGATTTGTTTAATTATTAAAACGGAATTTCTGGGGAATTGGTTGGGAAAGTGTGTGTACTTTAGGTGTAAAATCTTGTTTGGCCGCTTTAAAGGGGTTTTATAAATTGCGCAAATGGTTTATTATATTGTTTGAGTGATGTGAAATACGATTTTGAAGGGTTTGACATGCTTGTATTTTAGGCTCGGGTTTTGTATCGAAAATTGGTTATGTTTTGTGTGAGTGTCTTGGTGTGGAGTTTCATGAGGATGTTTTGAGGGTTATTTGGTGGTCGAGGACCTTGTTTTAAGGGCACTTATGGTGCGGATTATTTTGGAAAGAGCTTCTGAAGGAAAATGAAATATTTGACATGTGAACTTAATTTGTTTTTTTATATCAATTGTAGATGGTTTTGATTGGTGAGCGTCATGTTTTCAAATGGTCTTGGTTTATGTGACGTTTTACTACGGGGCGTGGACTAGCTTTGGTTGATTGCTTCTACATTTATATATATATATATTGTTTCAATTTTATTTAGAGATTTTGGTAATCTTCGATTTTATTTTGGGTTAATTAGATTGTTCGGGGTCTTCTTGAAGGGTTGTACACACATACATAGGTATGTATACCTATATATATATATCCTTCTTACCCATATTCCTTCATGGCGCAAGGAATATGTGTATTGGATTAAGGGGTATATATATATATAGGGGTGGATGTGTGCACCACTACGGGGCGGTCTTCGTCAAAGGTGTCTGGTGCCGAGTTGTTCGTCTTGATCCGCTCCCCTTTTGAGGTAGGTCTCCCTATGCATTTCCCTTAAAATTTAAGAATCATTTATTTCTTTCTTTTAGCACCTAGTCCTAATATTAATTATTGATATAGAACTGTTAGTAAATTTTTGGTCTTCAATTGGAGTGATTTATTTCTTGAAATGTGTTGCAATAAATGGTTTGATCGTGTTTTCACATTAATTTCTTGACTAAATGACCTTTGGAATTTGTGAACATGTTTTAGATTTAAAATTAGGGTTTGGGTTTCTTAATTGGGCTTCAAAGTGTATTTCTAGTTTTCAAAGTGGTACGTGTGTAATTCTTAAGAAATGGTTTGGCATGCGAAAATCGTGTGAGGCCCGGTTGGAACTTTTTTAAAACTAGTTATGTCAAGAAAACTCTCCTTGGATGTGGTCCCTTTCTTTGGTTGAGATATATGTTATGGGGGTCCGCTGTGTAGGACTTCCTTGTGATCTATGGTAGAAAGGTGAGGGAAATATTTCTTGGGGTGACTCGGGGTGTTGCATGTTGTGCTATATTATTATATATACAGTGATTGGATGCTCGGATGGCATCGGTAGGCCGACCCCCTTTCTAAATACACTAGACATGGGAACCTGGCATATTGAGAGAATATTCTAAGAAGAGTGTTGCACTGGTATGTTATGGTACTGACTTGTGGCCCATAGTAGGTGGATAAATTGGGTTTATTACTATGGGATTTTCCCTCGACCTTCCTGATAGAGGATGGTCGAGCATATTGTGCATTTTGATTTCATCGTGACATGTTGATAAGGATGATTTCTCATGTATTGGTGTCTTCTGGATTGTTCTCGATCTCCTGGGTTCACCTATGTCTACACGGTTTTTGTTGCTTGCAGTAGTGACTATGATGCTTAGATATACACCTACATTGCCCTTACTGTGTGATTTCTTTTGTGCATTTTTGTATACTGTTCTCCTTGGAAAGAGATAAATTGGTTTTGACTTTTATTCTACAAATTCTTTTCAAATGGAAGTGTTCAATCCTCTTTGTGCAAATTGAAAATGTAAACATCACTTCCTCTTTGAAAAATGATAATGTCTCACTAAAAGATTATTTGGGTTTTGAGAAAAGAACAAGGGAAATGACTTGTACTTTGCTTTTTAGTAACATGTAGAAAGCCTTAATTTTATATATTTTAGTTCAGACCTGAATTTGATGATTCTTTTTTTAAAGGAAATGCATTTTGGAATAGGTTACATAGGCACACCTACTGAGTTTTAATACTCACGCCTATACTTCATTCTTGTTTTTAGTCACAGGTGCAGGTTTTAGATTGATCTCAATCACCATGGGCGATGTTGTGTCTTGTGATCGGAGAGTGACCCGCGGGGTCACGTGGAGTTTAGTGGTCATCAGGTCCGATTAGTTTTTCTTTTCATTTCTTGCTTAGTTGATTTGTTCAGTTTATTTATTTTTGGGATGCTTTTTTTAATTCCACTACTTCTGTTTATTTATATTGGGAGAAATTGTTCCCATCGTCACTCTGTTGATGCCCTTGGCGCTAGTCTCCAGCCTGGGAGGATCGGGAACGCCTCTTGGGCCTTGTTGCGGATCGACTCGGGTGACCAGTTCAGGGTCGACCTGTGTTGGTTCATGATAGTATTCAAGCTCAAAATAGAAATTAATTATGTATTAAACCAAACATCACTATATCATATAAAAATCATTATATGTAAATATATAATTGAGGCTTTTTTGGTTTTTGTATAGATAAAAATACATTCCCATCATGTAATGTATCAGACATCACAAATTATGAACAACTATAGCTAACTTGATATCATGTTTTGAGTATTTCTTTTCATGTTTCCTTATCTACTGAGACTGGTGCATCACTATTCTATCTCTTACATCAACCCTACTCGATGATAGATACCTAATGTGTATCTATGAACATTGTTTCTCTTTCCCTACTCTGGTAGTATCAATTTTGGAGAAAATTTCAATCTTCCTTTCATCTCTTAAACTGATGTCTCATAGGTGTGTGGACATACAAACTTCAAACCCTTTTTAGTCAAGACCATCAATGGCGCCACTAAGAGTGAGAAGTATGGTATGAAATTCATGTAATATCCATCTAGCCCTAAAAAGCTCAATATGTCAAAGATGTTCTTGGACTTATCTAGTGAAACTAAATCTATATCTTTATCTAGGTCCAATGTTACTCATATCCCTAAGATAATGTGACATAGTAAGGGAATCATTCGCTTTCAGAAGTCGAACTTTGTGGTCTTATCATATAACTAATCGTATCTCACTATATTAAAGATGATCTTAAAATGTTTTTTATCCTCTTGTCAATTGAGAGAATACACCAATATATCTTCCATGAAAACTGACATAAAATAATCTACATAAGGATGGAACACTTGTTTCATCAATTCCATGAAAACCATGTCATGTTCATGAGAAAAAATGAAATAACTAGATACTCTTTTAGAACATAACTACAAAAAGGTAGTACAAGGTATTTCTGGAGGTCGAACACGTACGAAGTGATATCCAGACATAAAATTAATTTTCAAGAACACCCGACCTCCTTGAAGATGGTCAAATAGTTCATATATCCATGAAAAAGGATACAAGTTCTTAACTATCAACTAGTTCTATTTCTGATATTCCACATATATCCTAAGGTCACCATCTATCATTTTCTATAAAAGGACTAGAAAATCACATAATGAAGTCTTGGGTCAAATAAGACCATTTTCTACCAAATCCTTTATCTTCCTCATGAACTCACTCAACTTCTTCATATACATCCTATAAGGAATAATGGATATCAATTCATATCATGGAACTATCTTGATGGAGAACTCAACCTCTATCTCAAGAGGTAAACCTGAAATGTCATCCTAAAAACATCCCTCAAACAAACAACCATAGGAGGAATGTATTCCAAATATTCTCCCTGATCATCCAGGTATAATATATCAATCTGGGATTTCATTCTACTCATCCCATGATGTATTAGTCAAGCTCGGCTTTTCTAGGCATCTCATTCATCCATATGAGTATAATCTCCTCCCACTAGTGATGTGAAGTTCACCCTTCTGTGATCAAAGTCCACATGGGATTGATAATCTATTACTCAGTGTATTTTGACTATGATGTAAATCCCAATCATCTCAAGGATAGAAAGATTCTAGATGAAGTTGAATCCACTAACCTCAAGGAAGAACTTTCATCACTGACATACATCCTCAGTCTGGATTCCCAATGGAGTGTCTTGCAACATAACTCTCCCAGAAGATAGAACAACAAGCTCAAGGATTTTCACCATAGGATCAGATGTGAAACTATGTGATTCACTTGTATCAAAAAATAGTATATAAAATAGTATAGGCTACTAAGATCATACATCTCACCATAGATGGTCTGATACACTGATTGTAACTTCATAAACCTTTTATCGTATGTATCTCTTAAATACTTTCAATCCATTAGATATCCTATATTCCTTGATTTACTAAGTCACAATGAAACAATACTTTGTTACTTATAGTAAATATTCATAACCTTCCAATTAATCCTAAATTTTCCACTTCTATGCTTTGAATTTCAAAAAATGGACATACACGATTGCGATTAGGGTGATATTTTGATTCTGATAAAATCAACATAATTTTTGGTGAATAATAACTTACCCTTATGAATAGTACCTTAACCTTATAAATAGTTACTTACCCATATGAATAGTAATATTACCCTTATGAATGGTAACCTTACCATTAATGTGTAAATAAAATTTAGGAACCTTAAAAATGACGATTAATATTTGAAGTGTTTGTATTTTTTGATTAAATGATGATTTTAATTAAAAATTAAATTTCTATTATTTAAAAAATTATTTTTGAAAAATAGAGTTCATTTTTGGATTTTAAATGTTGAAAAATGGTTAGGGTTAATTTTTGTGATTTTTTAGAAATACAAGAATTTTTTGTGAATAGTAAACTATGATAAATTAGGATAAATGCTAAATACATGATTTATTGAGTCGTGGATGATGTCATGATAATTTAAGCACACTTGGTTTTAACTTAGATGCAATTATTACTATTTTTTTCATGTAATCATCTCTATTTATTTTCTTAGAGAATAATAATAAACTACTGATTAAAATATTAAGAAAACCCTCCTCCCCTCCACTATATAAACCACCCCTCACCCCCATCCTCTCACACCACTAAAGCATTAAGAATTTCCTAAATTGTACAAAATACACTTCCTAATCCCTAACACCACATCCAATACCTACTGTTCTCCCCAAAATTCGAAAAAAGGCCTTATGGAGATTCTCAAGGAGGAGTACTCAAGAGTTGATCCTCTATTCCTTTTTCTTTCAAATTATTTTACAAGTTCAATTATTTTTTTCTATCTCATCAACTCCCCTCATCCAAATGCTATGATAATTCCAATGCCTTAAATTAAATATAATTTTATTATTATACTTTAATATTTAATCATCATCTCTCTTTTCCCCCCTCCTCTTATACTAAAAATGAAAACATCGTTCGAGATGTGTTAATTTATCACATTAAAGGATGGCGTGTTTTAAATTTCTATTACCATCTTCAAGACTGGTCATGAAAATTTTATATGGTTGAACCATATCATAATATATTTATATTATTTTATGAAATTTTCTATAATCCTTACACACTCATAATATAAAATAATATTTAAAAAAAAGTTCATTGTGCACAGAACTGCCAAGTTAATCCAAGCATTTATAATTAACTTTTATGTGATGTGTCATCCTCATGATATATAACCAAAATAGTTATAACATCATTTATATATCATTAATTTCACTAAAAATATATATTTACAATATTTTATATTTAACCACATTTTAAAAGAACTTCAATTCATGAATATGAGTAAACCGATCATGAACACCAAGGAAGAAAATGCCTTCAAAACAATAAAATTAAACCTCATAAACCAATAAAAAATACAATGAATGAACCTATTAAGGTTAAAACAAATAAATTAAATGTATGGGAGGTTCTGGAAATATAAATTAATGAATCTAAATTTTATTATTCAGGTCATTAAGATCAATCGAAGAAAACATTCGGGCCTTAGGTAAGGGGTTTCTTATCTCGCTTTTATTTCCCTGAGATTTACATTGTTCACCACTTATTTATTATATTTGGTGTATTTTTACTACCATTTTGTATATAATATCATGAATCTATTTATATTCATGTTATTTAGTGGTTCACTTGATGATTTTTAACTCGATTGATTACAATGTTGTAAGGGACATTGTTTTAATTTCCATTACATTGTGATTTATTTGGTATTGTGAACAAAATCATGATTATGTGGTGTAACTAAAACCCATTTGAGATAATTTTTTATTTGAAATTGTAAATAAATTATATATCCACATACATGTTACATGGATGTAATTATTTTCTTACCTTCCAGAATGGGCCGAAGGCATTTTTTATTGATTTTTAATAACCCCCCTTTCAAGGGATGAGGGGGAACCCTAACAAGGCCAGTAGGCTCAGAGATTACAAGGCCCTTAGGCTTGGGAGACAACATGACTTGATGGTCTTAGAGAATTCAACCAAACTATCTACACGGAACTGCGCTTCCCCAACATCTGCATCGTGATAATAGCTCTCCACCATCGCATGGTCGTCTGGCTAGTCTTCCTGTGGAAACATAGGCTGGTCCGAATGGCATAGCCATACCCTCTCATTCTAACAATCCATTTGGCTCTCCTTTGGTGAGTACACCTGCTCTGAATCCTCTTCTGGGGATGCTCATTTTTTGTAGAGTTTTTCTGGGGAAACTTCGTGTGTCCCAAAGGTCTTGAGTTGGCTCGAAGGCCTTAAAGGTGGCCCAAAAGCCCTACTGACCTGATGGCCTAGGTGTCCTGAAATCCTTAAGGACTCCAAGCCCAAACTGATAGCCAAAGGTGAATAGTTCCAGCTGCTACAATGCCGAATAATACCTACTACAGTACTTCTATAGTACAAGAAATATGCCTATACCTGGTTTTGAACCTGGGTATTGTGGATACACGTAAGGATACCTCACCAACTGGCCTAAGGCTCATGTGAATTTTCTTACAGTATACCATTCTTCAGATAGTGTTTATGTGTAATATTTCTATAACTTTGGAAATATTGATGAATTTGTATCCTCTACTCAATATGGATATTTCAATGGCATATAGTTCTTGTATTAAATATTTGTATAAATAATTATTTGGACTAGAAATGATGGGAAGGTTCCACTATAACTCCTCAATGCATCGATAGGTCTAATCCCTAATAGAAAAATTACATATACCAATGGTTTGGATCCATTAGTATAGGTCCCCAAAACATTGGTATAGTTAAATTAAAAAAAACCTTACAATGGAGGTTTGAACCCACAACTTGTGGGTAATATATCAAAGACTTTACCACTATCCTACAATTACCTTTGTGAATATTTTTGGATAAATATATAAGTATAGATATATATGTAATTTATATATTGATTTATTTGTTGATATTTGAAAAAAATAATTCATAAAAAATAAGCGTAGTTATCCCAACAGTTCTGAAAACAGTTAGGATAGGTACCCACCCTTTCCCAACGGTTTTGCCAAACTTTAGGGAAAAGTGGTGTTAATGTTGGATTTTCCAAATGGTTTGGAAAAAGCATTGAGAAAGGTTCTATCATTACCAATGATTTGGCCAAACCGTTGGGAAAAGTGGTCTCAAATTGGGATTTTCCCAACGGTATGGAAAACTGTTGGGAAATCCATACCATTTCCCAATGGTTTGGATAAATTGCTAGGAAAAGTATTCTCAAATTGGGATTTTCCCAACATTTTGGCAAAACTGTTGGGAAATCCATACCCTTTCCCAATGGTTTTTCCAAACTGTTTTGAATAGTGGTCTCAAAGTTTCATTTTTCCCATGGTTTGGAAAAACCTTTGGGAAATCCATACCCTTTTCCAAGTATTTGGTTAAACCATTGGTAAAATTGGTCTCAAAGTGGTATTTTTTCAACAGTTTAGAAAAAACTTTGGGAAAGGTTACTTATACCAACAGTTTTTACAAATTGTTGGTATAGATGCATTCATATAGGTAGGATTTCTAGTAGTGAATGAGGAAAACTAGTTGGCGACAAACCCTTCGAGTTTGTTTCCAAAAATAAGATGGGTTTCTACCCATAGACTTAAACCATCTCGAAGGTATAATGTATCTTGTGCTAGATACATGACATATATATATTAAGAATTCCCTTTATTAATTATTCAATTATTACTATCCCAAATATTTTCACTATGAAAAAATATATGGATACATTTTTATTCTCAGCTTATTGATGGAAAGTGTTTTCATTTATTCATCATGCCATATTAGTTATGTCTAATTGATTATGATTCACTTATTATTTATTCATTATTTGACTATATCTATCTTTTAATGAGAATTTTTTCTCACCATTATTATATTTCCTTTCCCTAGCTTATGAAGAAGAGAACCTTGAATTAGCTTTCAAGGTGATTGTTTAATTTTGTTTACTATGTATCATGTTGTTTTCTATTTTCAAAAGTTCTATAGGTATCATGTATGCATTAAGACCTTATAAAACTACTAATACAATCACCCCTTTGGGATTTTATTTCTTGTAATCATGCCAATATAGTCAAGTAATGCACCTGCTCTGGGTTTCCGGGGTTGGGGCGTTACAGTTGGTATTAGAGGAAGTTTAGCAGCAACCTTGGAAACTAGATTTAGGAAACATAGATTAGGAGACATAACCCTATGTATGAAATTAAGTATAATCATAGAAGAAAATATAGGAATTTTAGTAAAGTAGACATTATGTGGTTCTTCTTAGAAATAAATCCTAGTTTGGATTCTATATGTGGACATGGTTCTGGAATAGATGTACCGAGGAGTTCCAACTCTGACAAGGAGTTTCAGGCTTGACGCAATATATCATGGTACACAACAATGGGACTTACTATGCACCTATATTGAAACTTGGGATATATTCTAAGGATAATTAACATTTTCATCATAAACTATTATGAAGGATTTAAATGTAAATAGAAACAATGTTTATGATTATGAGATTAGTTTTGCATAACTTTTTAGACTATGTTAAGTGGTTTCTAGTTATAAATTATGAATTATGGACTAATTTAGTGTATGCCATTTTTAGTGATGGAACCTAATGGAAGAAGGGGAATCAATACCTAAGTACAATGGAGGGTTTGTTTTACTGAGAATGTCAACACGGTATGTGTTGGAGAAAATAAGATCATGACTATATTTGGACAACTTACTTACGATGTGATGAATAACTATGCTACACCTGTATTGGATAATTTCATGTAGAAAAATCCCCCATATTTAAGTGGGACTACTAATCCGGTGGTAGCTGTGTAGTGGATTAAGTACCTTGAAAATATATTTCTATCCTTGAGATGCAATGAAATTTAAAATGTAGTATTGGCAGTATATTATCTCAAGGGAGATGTTGATCAATGATGGTTTTTTATCCAAAATACTACGAAGGAAGAAGAAATAGAAGATAGAGAAATGGGTAACTTTTACATAAATATTCTTTGACTAATATTTCCCTCATGAGCAACGAACTGAAATGAAGAGGAAATTCCCTAGCTTAAATCAAATAGAAGAAGAGAGTGTTGTAGAGTATGAAGATACCTCCACAAGACTAGTCAGGTATGCAATAGATTACATGTGTGATTCAGAAGACAAGATTGACCATTTCTTTAAAGGTCTTAAGCCAAGCCTTTGAAGGGAACTGGATTCTCAAACATTTTCATCATATGATGAAATTGTATTATATTCCATCAAAACAAAGAAGTAATTTTCTAGATCAAATTTTTTCAAGGGAAACAAAGATAAGAAGTCATACTCTGAAAACCATGGAAAATGAGAAGAATGGAATGAAGTAATTCCCATTATGTGATAACGATGGAAAGAACCATCCTTGGAAATTCTTGAAAGTAATTGGAGTTTTCTATAAGTGTAGAGAAAAGGGTCATAGATCTAATAATTGAAAGGGGAAGAAAAAATTCAATGATGTTCAATTCCAAAATTGTAGAGATATGGGAGACTATGCAAATGAGTATCCTAAGCTCCATGGAAACATTCCTCATAAAAGTCCATGATATCAATTGAAAGCTTATGTGATTACAACTGTAGAGGTTGAAGTTCCTAATGATGTGGTGGTAGGTACTTTAATTGTTTCCTCAAACTTATCTAATGCTTTATTTGATTATGGATCATCACATTCCTTTATATCTTATCAGTTTTCAATGAAAATTAGACATTTCTAATTTTATTTAATAAAGGATTTTTCAGTCAAAACTCTTAATGGAAGTATCATTACAATAAATATGCACTAGTCTGTCCCATTTTTGACACAAAAATGTACTTTAGTTTCTGACCTTATCATCATACCAATGATTGACTTTGGCATAATTCTTGGTATGAATTGTCTTTCAAATTATTATGTGAAAATCTATTACAATAATAGGGAATTTAAAATTTTTGAGAATGATGTATAATCCCTTATCTTTAGAGCAGAAACATCTTAATTTGGAGCTTATTTAGTTCCACCATCAATATCCCTTTTAAATGAAATTCTTGGGGAGGAAGAGAAAACATCTTCAATGGATATTTAATTTGATGATATACCTATTGTTCAATAATACATTTATTTTTTTAAAGAGGATTTACTAGGATATGATCTAGAGGGAGAATTTTATTTTTTATTCATTTAATTCTTAGTGCAAGACCTATATCAAAAACTCCTTATAGAACGACCATTTTTGAATAAGTAGAACTATAGAAAAAACTAGAGGAACTAAGTGATAAAGAATT
The DNA here is from genome assembly GCA_963277665.1 of Viscum album. Taxonomy (NCBI): domain Eukaryota; kingdom Viridiplantae; phylum Streptophyta; class Magnoliopsida; order Santalales; family Viscaceae; genus Viscum; species Viscum album. The sequence continues at coordinate 684,971,702 of OY728137.1, read as the reverse complement.
TATCCTCCCTAGTGTTTATCCATGGGGATCCCCTATTCTCTTTGTCAAGAACAAAGATGGATCTATGAGGCTATTCATTGACTACATGGAGATTAATGCTATTACAATAAATAATAAGTATCATCTTCAAATCATTGATGATTTATTTGATCAACTTCAAAGAGCCCAATATTTTTCGAAGATTGACCTTTGATCTAGATATCGTCAACTTTGTGTGAAGAAGGAAGATAATTAAAAGACAACATTTCGAACCAGATATGGGCATTATGAGTTTATGGTAATGCCTTTTGTACTGACTAATGCACCCTATATTTTTATGGATATAATGAATATACTTTTCAAGGAATATCTTGATGACTTTTTTGTGGTATTTATCACTGATATCCTAGTATATTCAAAGATATAAAAAGACCATGAGAATCACCTATATATTATTCTGAAAACTCTTTGAAGAAATGAATTATATAGGAAGTTTAGCAAGTGTAAATTTTGGATTCAATATGTTTCTTTTCGTGGATATATGGTCTCTGAGGATGGAATATTAGTTGATACTATGATGAAAAAGGAAATAAAAGAATTTCCTATATGAATGAACATAATTGAGGTACATAGTTTTATCGGCTTAGTATGTTACAATTGCATTTCATTCATAATTTCACCCGATTAGATAACCTGTTAACCTACATCACACGTAATGGGGTTAAATTTGTATAGATGAATGAATGTACAAAATAATTTGAATAATTGAAAATAATATTGGTCAATGCTCAAATTTTTGACTCTTTCATCTAGAAATGATGGATTTTTGATATGTAGTGATGCATTAAAGAATTTACTGGGTTGTGTTCTTATGAAAAATGATAATGTTATTTCTTATGCATCATGGTATTTGAAGACTCGTGAGTAAAATTATCCAACTCATGATCTTGAGTTAGTATTCGTAATCGTTTCTCTAAAAATATAGAGAAATTATCTCTACGGTGAATGATGTGAGATATATATGGATAAAAATAGTTTGAAATACATTTTGAAACATAAGTAACTCAATATGAGGTAAAGAAGATAGCTCTAGTTACTCAAATATTATGATTTTTCAATACACTACCACCCAGGAATGGAAAATAAGGTGGCAGATGCATTAGGGAAAAAAGATCATGGACTTCTGACCCAAATAAGGATTAGGAGAGATCCTATATTCATGGATCTACTAAAGATGGATATGAGAATTATTAAATAAGAGGAAACATCTTTACCTTTTCAAATGATTGGTAAACAATCTTTACTAGATAAGAGAAAAATCAATCAATTTGATAATCAGAATCTACAAAATAAAATTATAGCTGTTAAGGAAGGTAGATTGGAAGACCTCATGAATGAGGATAGATTTATTACATTTGGAAATATGTTATGCATTCCATCAGTATATAATCTAAAAACGGAACTATTAGATAATGATCATAGTTCAAATTTCTCCATACACCCTAGTAGCACTAGGAGGTATAGAGATCCGAAAGGAAATTTTTGGTGGGATAACATGAAGTGAGAAATTACTGACTATGTGTCAATGTTTCTAGTTTGTCAACAAGTGAAGGCCGAGAGACAATATCCTCGAAGGTTCATGGAACCTCTACCTATTCTTATGTGGAAGTGGGATGAAATTACAATAGACTTCTTCATAGGGATACCAAGGAAACCTAGAAGGAATGATGAAATATGGGTAATTGTTGATCATCTTACAAAATCAGCACATTTCATTGCTATAAGAGATGATTTACCACTTGATCACCAGACAAGAAACTATATTAATAGAGTTTTAAGACTTCATGGTTCACCTCTATTGATTGTGTCTGATTGAGATCCTCGATTTTGATCAAAATTTTGGAAATGTATTCAGAATTCCTTGGATATTTTGCTTCATAGGAGTACTACTTATCAACCTCAAACTGAAGGATAGTTTGAATGGAATATTAAAATATTAGAATATATGTTGAGATCATGCTCACTTGACATTCATGGAATGTGGGATCAGTGCATACCTTTTGTGGAATTTTTCTACAATAATAGTTTTCATTCTAGTATTGAAATGGACCCATATGAAGCAGTATATGGTAAGAGGTGTCAAACTCCAACTTTCTGGGATGAAGTTTGTGAGAGGAAACTTATAGGCGCATAACTTATCGAAGAGACAACTGTAAAGGTAAAGAAAATTCAGGCCCATATTAAAGCATTCAAAAGTAGGAAAAACAGATATGCTGAAAATTATAGAATGGGTTTTGAATTTCATTTAGGAGACCATCTCTTTCTAAAAGTATCTTTTTGGAAGGGTGTCTTAAGGTTCAGTAATAAAGGGAACCTAAACCCTAGGTACATTGAACCATTTGAAATTCTGGAAAGAATCAAAGCTGTATCTTATCATCTAGAAATGCCACCACGTTTCTCCAATGTTCATAATGTGTTCCACATTTCATTGTTAATGAAATACATACCACAACCAATGCATGTACTCACCTATGAATAGATAGAGATAGAACCTGATTTGCCTTACTGTGAAGAGCCTATCGAGATTCTTGACACCAGAGAGAAATTATTGAGAAATAGAACGACTCATTTGGTAATGGTTCTTTGGAAAATCCATAAAATGGAGGAAGAAATGTGTAAACCTGAGGATGTTATGAAGAAGAACCAACCACATATTTTTAATGGGCTTTATATATGAAAAATTTTGTGGACTAAATTTCTAAAGGTGATAATAATATAACACCCCAAAATCATTATGGTATGTTTCTATTAAATAATTTAAATTCATTAGATATCCTAAATTTCTTGAAGAAATGAGTCTCTGTGAAACAACACTTAGTTATTTATAGGAAATATTCATGACCTATCCATTAAACTTGAATTTTCCATTTCTGTGTTTTGAATTTCAGAAAACAGACATACACGGTTGCGATCAGGGTGATATTTGGAGTCTGATAGATTCAACATAATTTTTAGTGAATAGTAACTTACCCTTATGAATAGTAACTAACACTTATGAATATTAACTTACCCTTATAAATTGTAATATAACCTTTATGAATGGTATCCTTTCCCATGAAAGAGTAAATAAAATTTAGGCACCTTAAAAATGAAGATGAATATTTTAATTGTTGGTATTTTTCGATTAAATGATGATTTTAATTAAAAAATAAATTCATCATATTTAGAAAATTATTTTTGAAAAATGGTGTTCATTTCTGGATTCTACACTTCTTAAAATGGATAGGGTGAATTTTTGGTGAATAGTAAAATACGATAAATTATGATAAATGCTAAATACATGATTTATTGAGTCATGGATGATGTAATGTTGTTGTAAGAACACTTGGTCAGAAATCACATGTGATTAATACTATTTTTAGTCATGTAATCATCACTATTTATTGTCATAGGGATAAATAATAAACTAATGATTAAAATAATAAGAAACCCCCCTCCACTATATAAACCACCCTCAACCCCCTCTCACAACACTCAATCCTTGCACCTTGCCTATGTTCTAACAAATATATTTCCCAATCCCTCCCCCACATCCAAGACCTGCTGGTATCACCAAAAAGCCAAAATAAGGACTTAAAGAGATTCTCAAGGATGAGTACTCAAGAGGTGAACCTCTCTGTTTTTTTCTTTCAACTTCTTTTATAAGTTCCATTGTTTTATTGTTCTCTCCTAAAATCCCCTCATCCAAATTCTATTATAATTACAATACGTTACATGAAATGGAATTTTATTATGAAAATGGAATATTTCATCATTATGTCTCTTATCCCCTTTCCTTTTAAACTAAAAATGAAAACACCACCCGAGATGTGTTAATTTATCACATTCAAGGATGACAGGTTTTCAATTTATATTACCACCTTCAAGGCTGGTCCTGAAACCTTTATAATGGTTCAAAAAGTTCATAATATATTCATTTTATCTGATGAAATGTTCTATAATCCTTACACACTCATAATATGAAATAATAAATCCAAACATGTTCATTATGAAAAAAAACTGCCATGTTAATCCAAGCGTTTATCATTAACATTTATCTAATGAATCATACTCATGGTATATAACCAAAATAATTATAAGATAATTTATATATCTATAATTTCAATAATAATATATATTAAAAATTATGGATGTTTAACCACATTTCAAACGAACTTCCATTCATGAATACAAGTAAACAAATCATGAAAACCAAGGAAGAAAATACCTCCAAAAAAATTGAATTGAACCTCATAAACCCATTAAAAAGGCCATGAATTAACCTAATAAGGATAAAATAAATTAATTAAATGTATATGAGGTTATATAATTATTAATTATTGAAGATAAAGTTTATTATTCAGGTCCTTAAGATCAATCAAAGAACACATTCGGGCATAAGGTAAGGGGTTTCTTATCTCACATTTATTTCTATAATATTTCCATTGTTCGACACTTATTTCTAATATGTGGTGTATGTTTAATTCCATTTTATATCTAATATCATTATTACATTTATATTCATAGTATTTAGTGGTTGAATTGTTGATTATTAACTCGATTGATTATAATATTGTAAGGGACTTTTTTTGAATATCCATTTCATTGTGATTTACTTGGTATTGGGTAACTAATCATGCTTATGTGGTGTAACTACAACCCCTTTGAGATTATTTTTCATTTTAAATTGTAATTAAATTATATATAAATATAATTGTTACATGTATATAATTATTTTCTTATCTATATACCATTTCATATACGATTTTTATATGTAATGTTGTTTTAACTGTAAAAATATTGATGAATCTGTATCCTTTACTCAATACAGATATTGAAAAGGCATATTGTTCTTGTATTAAATCATTTCATAGAGAATTATTTGGACTGGAAGTGGGGAGTGGGGCTCGCTATATCCCCTCAATTCATCGATAGGTCTCATGAGGCAAACTAGTTGGCGACAATCCCTTGGAGTTTGTTTCCAAAAATCAGATGGGATTCTACCCACATACATAAACCATGTCAATGGTATAATGGTTCATGTTCTAGATACATGAAATCCGTGTAATAGGCATTCTCTTTATTCATTATTCAGTTAAGACTATGCATGAGGTTTTCACAATGATAAAATTTGTGGATGCATTTTTTTCTTAGATGATTGATGGAAAGTGTTTTAATTTATTCATCATGACATATTAGTTATGTCTAATTGATTATGATTCACTTATTATTGATTCATTATTCCACTATATGTTACCCTTATTGGTTATTTGATCTCAACCTTATTATGTTTCATTTCCCTAGTTTACGAATAATATAACCTTGAATAATCTTTCAACGAGATAGTTTATTTCAGTTTATTTTGTATCATATTTATTTCTATCATTACAAATGTACTATGGGTATCGTGTATATAAATTGTTCATCCAAAACTGCTAAACTAATTTTCCAATCGGGATTTTATTTTATGTAATCACGCTATCATAATAAGATAATGAACTGGCTCTGGGCTTCTTGGGATGGGGCGTTACACTGATCCTTGGTGTTAGGCTGTAAAAAATATATCTGGGATAAAACAAAACCTTGTGACACAACCTTACTACCCATAGTTGGCCCACTCCGATGTCTCAGTGTAATTGGGGCTTAAATACCTCAGCCTCAATCACCACTACCTCATCCTGATTGACAAACACTATTTTAAATCACTTTATAACATAGAAATATGAAAATTTCTCCTGATCATGGAGTTGGAGATGTCCCCCTATAGCTCACAACTAAAGGGATGGTCCTGTAGAACATTGTACATGTCCCATCCTTCCGTAGGATCGACACTCGACTAGGTCGTGATCACAATGATTCTTCATGTGTCCATTTCTACCACATTGATGGTAAAAAATAGATCTACTTGTACTCCAGGCCTCACTATTACTCATCTCATGGAAATCCTCAAAAAATAACATCCTACCTAAAGGATTTTAACCACTCGGTCAAGAGGCAATACTGCTCTTTTTATGGCCCCATATTTCCTTCTGTTCTATTTTGTAATCAGTTCCTGGATCAAAATTTCTGTAATAGAGGTAAATCTGAACATGTTGACCCGATATCTGATAGCATGTCAAATACCTTCCTTGAAGAAACCCACACTCGATAGCTCATCAGTAAGGTTGGTTAGAACAAAATGTTATAACTCTATAAATGATATCTAGTACTCCATAATAGTCATATAACCCAGCTCTAGATGCATGAACTCACTAACCTGTTATACCTATAGATCCTAGAGGAAAAATTAGTCGTACACCTTGGTCTGAAAATAAGCATAAACCATGACTTATAGCTTATCATGATCGCTCAGATCAACCAACCAACACTTTGAGGCCATTCAAATCATATAAATCGTGAGCCTCACTTTCCTCTCTAGAAGTGTTTCTAAATGCTCGAATATTGCTATCACAGTCTCAAGACAAACCTCTACAGCCTATGGACCACCTTCCACTAAATAAATGAGAGGATTATATGGCTATAACATATTCATTATCTCATCCATAGGTAAGTAAGGCTATGGTTCTCTCTAATAATTCTTCATGAAGAAATACAACCCCATGTAGAACTATGCATCATCACCCATGTCAAGAATAACAAGTGTTGTTGTAACAGACACTAAAGGGGGATCCACTAGTATACCATGTCCCACCACCTCCAGTGTGTGTTCTTCACCAACCTTCTAGAAAATTTCTAAAGGTCATTAGGGTAGAATGCCTCTATAATGCCAAAAATTCACCTCAAAAAGAACAATATCAATGTTTATAGATCAAAAGCATAGGTTAGGTGAAAAATCTCCTAATCTATTTCATACCACATATACTTATCTTAAATAGATAAATTTAAGGAAAATAAATAACTAAAGTCACATGAGAAACTACCTCCAACCCAATCAAAAATTTGGTTTTAGGTTGAGTCTACATTTATCGTTTCAAAATTCCATTTCAATTTATATTCATTTGAAATTTCATTTGAATCGCTACTCATTTCATTATATATCAAATTTCATTTTAAAAGGTTAAACTAATGGTTCGCCAAATTCTGATCTATAAGGTCCCATACACCTCATGAATTAAAATGTGGTGCCCCATGTAATTCACCCCATATCTCATATGAGTATACCTATCAAAAGAGTTGGTATATCTATCACATCACCTATCAAAATAGCATGAAAAAAATAATGCATCCAAAATGGTCTATCATAATTCATTTCATGTGATTTCTAGAAAGTTACTAATATTACGCATGAGATGGAATACCCTCATCTGACCAAGATGCAAAAATGTATAACACAAAATCATATCAATAATAAAAATATAATTAATGTGGATCACTCAATGGTTGAATCAAATAAACAGTAATATTCAAAATCCAAAAAAATTAATTTGAGGCAATTTGGATTTTTCTTTTATGTGGGTTAGTTACGCCCAGGCACAACTCATTACCAAATTCCATTACATTCCAATGAATTTCAATTGACACCAAATATTAAATCAAAATATGATTAAATTCATTGGTACAACTTTTTAACATCCCAATATCATATGTCACCCAACATTGCCCTGATCTTGGTTGGTCACATAGCCTCAAGAACATCTCCCCAAATGCCAAAGTCCTCCAACTATAAGTGAGGGACTTGGCTATGTCTAAGGGTATACTGTTCCCTCATCACCAAATTTTAACACAATATAATATCAATAATCAAAAATTAGAAGAAGCATTATAATTACCAAACAAGAATTAAGTAGAAAAAGGCTAATATATAAAAAATTACAGAATTCATTTCATATAAAAATTATGTTACATGTTATGAGTCTAATAAATCATCTAAGATTGGTCCATAACCACATAATACATTATATATATCCCAAAATTTGAAAAGACAAGAATTTTATATCTCCCAATAGCATCATGTGCCTCAACATTGTCCCATTCTCCACTACTCCTAACCATGGAATAATATCAAGCATTGCACTATTTATGCTTGCCCCGATTTCTACATGTATCCAAAATGAGTTTTTGGGTACCCAACAGTTCCCTGAATAGGTTTTGAGAAACATTACCAATTGGTATCCACCCAAAGATCTATACATTTCCTAGATGTGCACTGTAACAAGCTAAGAAACATGTTCCAGATCTGAGTAATAAAATCCAAGACATTTAAATGGATTCAAGACCCATGGTATACCGAATAAGGAATCCACTACCATTTCAAACACATCTCACCTCATTCATCAATCAATTCAATTACCATTTCACACCATGAGTATAACCACTCATTATATAAAATTAACATTCAATGCAACCAATGAGTATACCCACTCATTCAACCAAAACCATTTAATCCATTTGATTAATTCAATAGTCATATGTTTCAACACATGGAAAAGGATTGAATACATCTATTAACTAAGAAATTCCATCTCATTTAAATATAATTCGGATTCCTTTAACTGGGATGCCTAAATCACACCTCATCGGTGGTTTAGCATGTGGCATAGGAAAAGGGCAGACTACATGGATGGCCTCAGCTGGGGAAAGAACCAACAACACGTATCAAGGTTACCTGAGGGATTCCCTAATACATCCCAATTAATTTAATGCAATTTATCATTTCAATTGAATGGTCACGCTTTAAATTATGGTGTGTGGGACAATGGTAGTTTAGTCTGTAAAGAATCAAAACCAATAGTAAAAGTACAGAACACTTATCATAGCTCGGTAGTAGATTGATCATATAGTGTCAACTACTGATTCGACTAATATTTAGAGATTAATTATGAATGTATGAAGAAGCCGATATTAGGGAATATTATCTTTCACCTAAATATCACAGTTGATACTAATAAAAATGATTAATTACACAAATGGAATTGGAAACTCACTAATGAAAATCTAGTAAAATGGTCTGCTCTTGAATTAGAGATCGAATGGAGAGCCAAGATCAACTCCTATTTTATAGCTTCAAATGATCTCTCCTAATTTTTTATTGTTGTCCATAAGAGTAAAGTTAAAATATAATTGGAATAAAACATTTAGTAAGGGAAAAAATTCAGTTTCACAAAAAAATTCCATGGTCCCACAGTTTCCTCACAGGATTTGACTAACCATGCAGAAACCGTGAAAAACTCCTATGATAAAATTTATACCAACATGCATGGTAGTGTGCCTCCTCACACATGGTTTCCTCTAACCGTGTGGGCTCCTCCTACTTTATTCATAGGCCTCACACAGTTTTTCATACCATGGTGTTTTCCCCACATGGTTTGAACTAATCATGATCAAAGCGTATTTCAACCCCAAAACATGGGTTATGGGATCCAAACCATCCCTTAACACCATCGATACCTTCATAACCTCAACAAGAATTCACATATGGACATATTGATACATTTAAACTTAAAATGGATAGAAATAAATTGAACTGTACCACATAAAAAAACCCATTTTTTTAACTTGATGTCTCTGTATAGGATATAAACTTCTATGTTTTGATTTCTTCTTCTACAACTTAAAGATCTATTGTAGTGGGGTTTAATTCTACTAAGTGTGTCACCTTGTTTTCAAACACTTTTGTTCAAGAATATTTTAAATTAATTTTTGCATATTTGTATCATGTATCATTACTTGAACCAAGTGATATTGAGGAACTGCTATCCTCATTCACAGATTGATGATTTATTTGATCAACTGATAGGATATATTTGGTTATTGAATATCAACATATGGTTAGGATATCATGTGATGTTAGTGAAATATGAGGATATTATAGACACTTCTTTCTGTTGTTGTTATGAGAACTATGAGTCCATTATAATGAAATTTTGTGTCAATAATTCTCTATCTGTTTTCATGGGCTTGATGAACATAGTGTTTAGATAATTAAAGGATTAGTTCATAGTGGTTTTCATTGATGTAATCCTCTTGTAATCTATATTCAATGAAAATCACATAGTGAATACACATACAATTTTGGGAGTTCCTTTTTTATAATATATATTTGAAATGTTATCAAAGTGCATGTTTTTGGATTGTGATGTTCGTTTATTAGGTAATGTTTTGTATTATTTGGGAGTAGCTATAGACTATTCTATGTTTAAGGTATTAATCTCTTGAGAAGTCCTTAAGACTATTGTAGAGGTGTGTAGTTTTCATGGTCTTTTTTAATATTATTGGATGTTCATAGATGATTTCTCCCTAGTTTTGACTCTTTTTATAGACATTACTAGAAAAGATTAGTCATTATTATAGAATAATCAATGTCATGTTGAATTCAAGTTCCCAAAGGTGAAATTTGGTGGCACTCAGGTTAATTTTTCCAGTGGATGGAGTTTAGTTGGAGTTCTTATGTTATTAATCTTGTCTTTGTATGAGTTATATTCTAATGTAGAGGATATCAGTTGTTTTATATGGGTATGAATAGTTATGTCCCCATGAGAATAACTATTCCACACAATATCTTGAGTTGGGTACAGTTGTGTCTACCATGATGATGTAGTGACATTATCTCATCAGTAAGTGTTTTGTGGTTTTATCGATCACAAAATCCTAAGGTTTGTCTTCCCCTAGTGTTACTTTAACTTTTGGAATCCATGGTGGATGAAATTATTATCTGATTACGATTTTGAGATTTCATATACACTAGGATGTGGTGATGTTATAATCGATGTGTAGACTAGGAATTCAAAATTGACACCATGAGAGAATCTGGAGATTCATTTAGAGTGACAGGAAATCTCTCAATGATACACCTTGATATGAGGGAGGTTGACAACCGAGGTTTTCATTTCTAGATGATAGTGTTTCCATCTTTGGTTCAATAGTTCCAAGTGTCCCAGCTAGTGGATTCTGTGATAGGGGTATAGAGAGACCATATTGTCTCATGTGATTCCCATAATGGTTGTTTTGAGGATAATAAATAGTGTGCATAATTCAGGGGAAGGATTTTCATTCCTTTTGTGATGTGTGATATGTTCCTTCATGACTTCCATATCCCACCATTGGTAGTACATCATGGTGATACAAATATGTAGTAAGCTCCAAGATGATATTTTTGGTGTACTGGTTAGATGCATGGAGTGGTAGAGTTTGTGTTTCCTTTTTCATCAAAAGAAGGTGGAGGATGAGCACCATATTCCTAATGGTTTTCTCCAGCTATTAGATGTCCCTCAGTGTATTTGGGGGGACATATTAGTGTACTTATTTATAGGTTAACATTAATATTATGGAATCTTTGATTCTATATCGGTGGTAGTTTATCATTTGAAAAAATCATCCCACATTATAGTGATCAGTGAGTCATCATAGTGGAGGTTTTCTCAAGGAAATACTATGAGAAGGTGGTGACAGTCTATATAGTCTAATGGATGATCCAATCTGACAGTGATAATCATTTTACATCCTTGTTGTAGAGAGGTATTCAATATGTATTTTATTTTCTGTTATTCTTCTAGACTGATATTCATATTTTAATGGATGGTCACATAGGGTGGACTATCCATACTCTTGATGACATGTTGCATTTTGGTATCCTAGATTTCAGTGGTTTTTAGATGAGGCACCATCCATTACATTGGATTTCATACAACCATAGTTTTCAATATATTATTATTATAGTTTTATTTCAGTATTTATAATTCTAATGTTGATTTCATCCATTATTCTACATTGGGGTTGGTGATTTAACTATTATCATGCCAGAACTAGTGCAGAGAATCATAGAGATAGTTCATTTGATTCACAAGATGATGAAGACTGTGCATGGTTGTCAGAAGCCCTATGATGATCATAGGATGAGTGTTATGGACTGTCACATAGCATATCATGCATGAATAAAGGTAACTACTCATCATTGGATGTAAAGGTTTTTTTATGGGAGAAATATTTCCCCATGTTCTATTGTGTCTTTCGATGTGTTGGTTTATATTGGATCCATGGTGAATAAGATAACACTTCCTCCATAGATTATTCGGATACATTATTTCTTATATGTCTCATGGAATCAACAATATCTATATGATGAATACAATATCATTTATAGGGAATAGATCACTTTCAATGATGATGTGACCTTCGAGGTGTGGCCCTCTAATATCTAGGACTTCTAGAAGAAGGTTTTTTGCAAGAGTGTTATTACAGTGGTTCATGTCTTGTGGTGGAAGAGTGATGTGGAGTAGAGCACTGAGGAATGTGAGTCACATTTATGTTCTTAGTACATCAATCTGTTTGATGTATATCTCTTCTATTTTAGTGTGGTTATTTTGTATATGTTTTTTTTATTCTGTTTATGAGATGGTTTCCTCTTGTTTCTTTTTTGGTAACCATTCTCTTATTAGAGAGGTATATCCCCCAGGAGAGTGTTTATGAGATGGTTTATGGTGTTGTGTGGTTTTATTCATTTTTTAATTGAGAAAGGTTTTTGAGATTATGTGTCGATGAGATTCTTGAGAGGTATCACATGGGGTGTTTTTTAAGACAACCATTTTTTCTTTCTTACCTATTTGGGTTTGGTTTTGGATTCTCTTATAAGAGAATAGTTTTTTAGGTATATAATTTAATGGCTAGATCCTTGAAGGACTATGTTTTTAAATTTTGCATATTGGATGACCCAAAATGAATCTTGATGTGGAAATAAGGGAGTGAATATGAAATATATTCTAGAATATTCCTATGGTATAGATCTTTAGGATGCACCGTATAGTAGGAAAGTTCATCTTGGAGAGGCCAATAGTGGTGTGAGGAGGCTTTAGGGATAATTTTATTGACACATAAATATATAGTGTAGCTATGAAATGAATTCAACTCACATCACAACCTGCCTAAGGTAGGTTGTCTTCTACATCATGGTGGTAACGATTGCGGTATAGGGGTTCCAAGGGTGTTCTCCCTTTTTTAGGGTAGATTATTCATGGAGGTAGCTTGTAGAATAGCATATCTTCTAGAAAATGGGTTCCATGGAATGGTGTTCACGACTATTCCTCCATCCCTCCCTAGAATTATAGGATTTTTGGCATATAGGGAAACATGTTTCTCATATATATCTTTGACCAGATAGGCTCTGACGTAGTCCCTTCTGATGCATCATAGTCATTACTGTTTTGGCCAATTCTACAACATGGTCAATATGGATGTTCTTTGGTTTCATGTTTTTTAGTTGGCCTATAAATACCTAAACCCCTACAAATCCAATTTTCTCACATCCTTATCTCTCATACCCTAGGCACCCTAAATATCCTTTAGATATATATGAATCTTACTTTCTATTTGAATCAACCATCACCATATCGGGATCGATCCACGATGATCTAATGTGATTCAACCAGTCCCCCTTATAGTTTATTCTCCATTAAATATAATTTTCTAACCCATTATACATTCTAGTATATAGAGGATGATATGCATCATTCTAATGGAATTTTTATTGATATTTTTAGATTACTATGATTTGAGGGATGTAGTTTTCTTTCAAGATAGCTGATCAGATATCCACTAGTTATTTTCAGTCTTCTGTGGTGAATGTTGACATATTGAGTTAAATGATTCTTTAATTCATATATATTTTATTTAATCATAAATTTACCATGATTTATTTTGTTTTGGAATAATTGGAATTTACATTAATTAAGTATAAAACATATTAAATAATAATTGGTTTATAGTTAGAAATCGTTAGTTTTTTCACTATGAAAATGGTTTTCCAATTTAATTTTTAGATAATGTTCTATGAATATAATTATTTTTACAATATTTTGGTTATTATAGTGTTATAATGTTGTTTGATGAAATTGGTAAAGAAGATAAATCACATAAAGTTGTAGTTTGAATAATAATATAAGAGGAATGTTTAATTAACACATTCATGTAATATTATAGAAATCAATTTGATGTATAATGAATCCTTTAAAATTTATGTGTTTCCATGGGTTAATGGGATTTTATAAAGTACATGAAGTTCTTAATTATTATTTTTAATGATAAATAAAGGCATGATATGATTTTTTCATCATAATGTTTGATAAAAATGGTGGTTCTACTAGGAAACATGTTTTCATAATTGATAGATTTTGAATTTTTCATGTCTTAGTTTACCATTATATATAACAATAAATAAATTAAATAGTTAATTAAATATGTAATAAAAACTAAATATAAAATTGAGATAAATTTCTGGGGGCCACGGTGTCTTTTTTTTTTCTTGTGCATTCTATATGAATTATATTGATGTCGTGAGGGACCATTGGCTTGTGAGGTGTGAATAACTTATTTTAGGGCATAAAATCCCTATTTAGTATGTTTTTTGATTCTACCTTTTTTCCTTGTATATGATCACAACTAAGAGATGAGATGTTACTCTAGGAAATCTTTTTGTTGATGAGATTTGGTTGGGGTGGGATGGGTTGGTGGAAGAAGTTGAACCCTTTGATGGTGAAATGCATTGTGATATGCATGGTGGTGTTGGGGATGAAACCTAAGTTGATAAACAAGTTGGAGTTGGGATAAACCATTTTTGTGATGATAAATAGATAATTTATTATTTATAATATTTTTAAAGGATAGATTTCATGGTTACATGATTACTATAAATCCTTTCCCCACTACTTGTGGTAGTTCTGTGTGACTTTTTCTGAATCTATTTTCTAGTAGAATATTATTTTTCATAGATTTTATAGAAGTATGAAATTAAAATGATTAAAACATGACTAAACCTACGGGGTAGAGGCTTGTTGGAATGCTAAATATGATAATATTGAGAAACCATGGACTTTGTTGGATTATGACTAGAGGTCATGGACTTATCCTGGTGGTTGATGTAATGTAATTGGAATAATGTTAATTAATGGATACTGAATTAACTAAAAAAATGATAAATATAGAAAAGTAATGAAGTAATTTAATGTATTTATTCATAAAATATTGTGTTCTTATAGGATATCCAATGCCAAACAGTGGTAGTTGGGTGTTTGAGTGATGATAACTACGGATGAGACTGATACTAGGTTAATTCTCATAGTGTGGTTTTTGGATTATATTATATCTGGTATGTTTTATTCTTCAATATTCTACCCCAAACAGATTGTTTGGGAAAAGGAAACCTAGTGTAATATGGGAGTGTGTTTTCCCAAAATTCTATTTTGGTGAGTATGTGATTTCTGACTACCCCCTATGGACCTGCTCTACTATATTTATAGTACAACGTGATGATTTTAATGGTGGTTAGTTTTACCATATATGTGTGAAGGGGGGTTAAATATACTGTGGTTATTTCATAAAAAAATGTGTCTCTAGATATAGTATCATATGTATTATTATATGTATGATGTGTATGGGATATGATGACTTGATGTGCATTACTTTGCGTATGCGTTGTGATGGTTTGAGGTATAATACCTAACACATGATAAATGGAATATATGATATGGAGATTCCCAAATACTACATGGTTACTATATGGATATGTGGAATGTGATGATGTTATGAACAAGATGCATGTTGTGATTCTTTAACCCTGATTTCAAAAGGATGGAATATTTTGGAGTGACATGTCTTATGAAGTGAGATGATAGGGAAAAGTGGAATTCTAGTGGGGATCTGATGGTGGGTTACCCTTGTATTGATTACTAATTATGATATCACGTATTAAATAGTTGGTTTGAGTGTCAATGATGAGGCTAGGAACTTGGTATACCTATTGAGTTAATGAGTTATATTCAATTGTTGTTCACTAGGATTTAGTAATATTTCTTTATCTTTTTTCATGAGATACTCTAGGGTGGATTATTATGATTATAACTATTACTATAACCATATTTATATATATATAATATTTTTCAAGTCAATAGGATTAGGGTGGGTATTGTGATGAGTTTTACTTGATTTTGGTTTTCTTAGAGAAATTTGGGCTTTTTGGTCACTACAAAGATTACTTTTATGTAGTTATATTTTTTTTAGTTGTTCTAGATTTATATTACATTATATGTATGCAAATAGATTTCATCTACATCTATAATATTGATTTTATTTGTTTAATTATCTTATCTCTCCATTTTTATGTTCTTTTAGAGGGTAATGCATCTCATTCGTGTGGATGTTATACCCTTAGTGCTTATTGCTAGCTTGTAGCATAATAGATGAAGGATTTAGGCAGTCACTATCTCCATTCTCTAATTTATACCCCAGGAGAGGTACTGTAAAGACCCGTAAAATTCAAGGGAAATTCTCTCTTAATTTTCTTTGGGATTTTACAAGAACGCAGTTTCTGATGGCACCTGATTCCGAGGCCCGGTGTGCCCGGAATCATTTTCCAAAGTTTAGCTTGGGTACGTTCAGTGAACGAACGAGCGAGATTTCCTAACTTTTGAATCGGTGCTCAAAATTGAATTCTGAGGGCACCGATGGAATCGCAGTGTCGGTAATTTCTTAAGAACACCTTTTCCGAAGTTTCTTTTTCTCGGGTGTGGTTATTAAAATTTTCGGTTAAGTAAAGAATAAAATTAAATGGTGCAACCAATTTTATAATTATTTAAAGTAGTTTAACCTAAGCTAAGTGGTCGGAGTGGGACCCACTATATCCTACTCCGCTAGGTAGGATATTTGTGGGTTTGGGCCCATAGAATCCCCACCTATTCAACTTCCTTAAACTCCCTCTTTTAATTAGGTAATGCACCCGCACCCCCATTAATTGAAAAGTAAACTCATTAATTGATTAACTTATTCAACGTAATTAATTCTTGAATTCAATTCGAATTTCGAATTTTAAGTTGGCTTGTGTGTTAATTAAATATGACAAGGTCTTATTTCATTATGTTGTAGTTTTGGTTGTGCGAGAGGATTTTGGGAGAGGATTTTCTCTAACTCTTGAATAACGTCTTCTTCCTCATCGAAGAACGCGAAGAACACCAAGCCTTCGACGAAGAACTCCGTCACCGCAAAGGGGAGTTCTTCATACTGTCTTCTTCCCTCTCCACAGCCAGTGAGAGACGCCATCCTCGGAGATCGACGATGCGACACTGACGATTCTCTTCTCTGCGACGCTGATGATCCTCCTTCCGCGGCGCTTACAGAGTCTCCTTCCATGACGTCCCTTTCCGTGACAAACCTCGTTCGATGACAACACATGAGGTAGGGGATTTATTGTTTTTGTTCGTGAATACTTTCATCTCCGTTCGTCATTTTCAAATTGGACCGCCTGTTATCGCAATAATGGGAGGAGGTCGGACCGCACGAACACTGCTGACTCCCCTCCCCCCATGATGCTTGATTTTGTTGCGGCACGTGCAAGGTAGTGCGGTGCCGTTGCACCGCACGGAAATAAAAAAGATTGGGAGGAGAAGTGCGGCACCCTCGCGCCGTGCCGGAGAACCTCGAAGAGGATGCGGCCGGAGCGGGGTCACGACGGAGGGGCGCGGCACCGTCGCGCCACGCCGGTCGGACGAAGGCTGCGGCCTTTGGCCGCGGCGGAGCAGGAAGCGACAGCTGGCTTCCGGCCGCCGGCGCCGGAGAAGGAGGGTGGGACCCCGACGGTCCCACGGCATCAGAAACCGGCCGGCCGGACCGAGCCGGCTGGCTTCCAAAAAGCCGGCGGTCGTAACCCCCAACTGGCCGAAGGAGCGGCCCCCCACATCGAGATCGCGGTTACACAAACCAGAAACAGGGGGTGCAGCGAGCCCCCCCCCCTTTCTGCTCGGTCGTTTCGGCCAACCCACCTGGCCACACCGGCCAGGCCGAGCACGCCAGGCCGGGCTGCACCCTAATGGGCAAGACCTGGACCCGAGTCGGATCAACCCGGTTCGGGCCGACCCAGGGGGTATCGGGCCGGGTCGGACCGGGCCTGAACCCTCTATTTTCAGACTTCTTTCGGCCTTTTTCTCATAACATGGGCTACGGACCTCTGATCGATGCACTGTCAGCTGTGATGTGATCCTTGGATCGAGACGGTCGTTTCAGTATATTACAGTCAAGGTTTCGGATAACTTTGGGTTCCGCTGGGTTGGTTCGAACTCGAAACCAACTGGGCCCTCGGAGCGGAAAAGCTTATAACTTGAGTTCTGGATGTCCGATTGACGTGCCGTCAACTTTTATGGATTCCTCTTAGTGAGATGGACCTTTTGGATTACTCCGCTCGAGGTTTGGATGGATTTGGAGTACGTTCGGGTTTTTTTTACTTAAAAACCAACCGGGCCCCTGGGACGAAAAAGCCAATATCTCTCAGACCGGGCGTCCGATTGACGCGTCGTCTGTGTCGTTGAGTTCCTGTTGACGATACAGAACTTTTGGATACATCAACTCCGGACTTCGTGTTAGTTGGTGTATCAGCCTCTCGGCTTGTGGAGCGGACCCTCCCCGAATGAGCTTGTTGTGTGCAGGAACCCTAGAGCTGGCAGTGACTGCGACGACGATGAAGACAGTACGGGAATCCTCAGTGGGTTCGACAGCGACGACTACAGCACTCAGCGATCCTCTGTGGATCAGTGCATACCGATCCTGTGTGGATCAGATCCTGTGTGGGTCAGCACTCAGCGGTCCTATCTGGGCCAGCGCATACTGATCCTATGTGGGTCAGATCCTGTATGGGTCATTGCGGGGGTTAGTTACCTATCGATCATTTGTGGGTCATTGCGAGGGTTAGTACCTATCGATCTTGTGTGGGTCTGATGGCTGAGGTGAATCAGTGGCTACATCTGATCATCTCTATCGTCTTACGAAGAAGTATACCTGTGTGAGATGAGTCTTGAATTTCATTCTTTATCTTCGATAAGATTGACTTGATATCCTGTGTGGATTACGTTATGCTTCCTGTGTGGATTGGGTTTTGTTTTCCTGTGTGGACTGGGTTGTACAAGGTCTCGGATGTTGGGGCCGAACTGGAATTGATGACTTAGGTATATGTATGTGCATATACCTAAGTAGTGTCAGATATTACTTCGTGATTGTATCTTTCCTTTGTAGATTATCCTTTTTGGATTCTAGGATATCTTTGGGGGTCTCGGGGTCCCTACTGAGTAGCTTATACTCACCCCTGCACGGGATATGCCCGCACTACGTTGTGTTGGATGCAGACGACGGACAGCACTGATCGTGGTGGAGGCTTGTGGAGAAAGTCGGTACCTGGAGGTGGACCACTGGGTTGGACGTAGACAGAGCGGACGGCTGGACCCATGGAGCTGAGGAGGCTATATGTACCCACCCTTCAGGTGGGACTTTTAGTGGACAGATCAACGTTGTGGATTTACTTTTAGTTGTTGTACTTTCTTTCTAGTTGTACTTTACTTTCAGTTTTGGTTTGTATTCTGGCCCACTTACTTTTCCGCACTCACTATTGTATCCAGTTTTACTTAGTGTTTACTTATGCTTTCTTACTCTATGGTGCTTGTTTACTTTACAAAGGCAATGCCTTCCCCTTTTTTTGTCGAGATTTTACACCTTGGTTCTAGTCGCCAGCCCCTGGCCTATGGGAGGCGGGCTTGGGGTAGTCACGGCACGAGCCCCGAGGACGGGTCGTGATAAATTGGTATTAGAGGAGTTCGGTTCTACCATAGAACTCAGGGCTCTGATCTTTCTCTCTGTGAAGAAATAGTGTTAAGAGTATTGAGTGTGGTTATCAGTCCAGGGAGTCTAGTGTTTGTGCGGGAGCCGATGTATCCATACACCAGGACCCTGACTTCTGATTTCCGACTTAGTGCACAAAAACATTGATTGTATTTGTGTTTCAAGTTTTCTTTGTGATTAATTTTTGTCAGCTCACCAGGTATACTGTATTACCCGTGGCGCACCTGTCTCTTTTCAGGATAGCCCCACGATAGCAGCCAGCTACGGTTCTGAGTTTTGTACGTGACGACAGCCCACCGAGCGACGAGGCCTCGGTGCAGGGCCCTATTACTGTGGAGGCACCGGCGGTACCACTACCCGCCGAGCCACCGATGCTACCAGCCCCAGCCGCTGAGAGTGCACGTCACCTTGGTGCACTGTATGAGTTTCAGTGTCAGAGACCGCCCAGGTTCTGTGGGGAGACGGACCCTCGGACAGTCGAGGATTGGCTGGAGGCAGTTGTACAAGTTTTCTGTTTGGTAGGGACACCAGCAGACCTCATGGTGATCCTTGCAGCGAGTCTCCTGTACGCGACAGCAGGCAGATGGTGGATCTTGATGCTCCATGTGCACGACGAGGCATCTGTTCTCTGGACGGATTTTGAGAGCCTATTCTACTCGGAGTTCATCCTAGCCACCCTCTGTGCGGTGTGCATCCAGGTGCTTCTACAGCTGCGGCAGGGCAACATGATGGTCGCCCAGTACTCGGCTAGATTTACCGATCTCTCGTGCTATTCGATGGACATGGTACGGGACCCATTCTTCCGGGCCCGAACCTTCGAGCAGGGATTGAGGCATGAGAACAGGGCATCGCTGATCTCCCTCAGCATTCCGACATAGCCAGGGGTACTGGAGCGAGCCCTTCTCATTGAGAGTTTTCTTGTTGAGCCTACACCAGCAGCGAGACCTACCGCAGGGCTGCACGTAGTAGAGTCTTCTGTAGCTGGCAGTCAATGGATGACACATGGGTCCAGGCGGACCAGACCCATAGGCGGACGACCTCAGGAAACTGGCTCAGAGATGTGGGGCGCACAGTGCAGAGCCAGTCTTACGAGAGGCAGACAGTGCTACGCATGCGGAGGGTAGGGCCACATGGCTCGTGACTGCCTGACTCGCCGTGCCGAGGAGTAGCAGACGGTTGAAAGGCCACCCAGGCAGAAGAAGAGGGTCGACTGTGGCGGTCCGCAGGGAGAAGGCGGACGAGGGAGAGGATCTATCCGAGCAGCAGGTGGTGGGTGACGCTTTGAGTCTTTACCATCACCACCACCAGGAGGTCCACCCCGACCATTGGGATCTGGCGGGAAGAGACAAGCACAGCTTCAGGCAGCGGAGGCCTACGACCACGGCGTGCCCGAGATGATTCAAGTTACTATATGTGTCTACTCCACCCTTGCTGATGTTCCTATAGACACATGAATGAGTCATTCTTTCATTCCTGCTGCCCTTGTTCGGAGCTCGGAGATTCCGACGGAGCCGTTTGCTCGATCCTTACAGCTAGAGACTCCTACGGAAGAAGAATCGACGATTATGCACCGGTGCTAGCAGTGTGAGATTACTCTAGGAGGTGAGAGCTTCGGCTTGGATCTTCTTGTAGCGGCGTTGAGGTCTTACGACATCATCTTGGGCATGGATTGGTAATCTACAGTCCATGCTCAGATCGACTGCATTAGGCGCAAGGTGCGATGTGTTCATTCCGATTGGAGTTGGTTCACCTTCACCAGAGAGAAGGGATCCTTTGCAGTGCAGGATGGACTCACGTAGAGGAGTGGATAGCCCATCACTCATTAGTTGTATATCCTTATCCTAGGATCAGTTGACATGAAGAGTTCGAGCTTACCTGCTGTGGTGGATCAGTATGCGGACGTTTTTCCCGAAGATGTTCCAGGACTACCTCCTCACAGAGAGGTAGACTTTTATTTTGACCTATACCCTAGGACAGCCCCGATATCCACTCCAGCATATTGTATGGACCCCTCGGAGCTGCGAGATATACGGGTATAGTTGGAGGAATTGTAGGTCAAGGGATTCATCCGACCCAGTGTTTCACCTTGGGCTTCCCCGATTTTGTTCGCCAAAAGGCGGACGGGAGCTTGCGACTGTGTGTTGATTACCATCGCCTGAACCAGGTGACCATGAGGAACAAGTATCCGCTACCGAGGATTGACGACCTCTTCAATCAGCTCAAGGGATCATGATGGTTCTCAAAGATAGACCTTAGGTCGGGCTATCATCAGCTCAGAGTTCGGGACATGGACGTGCAGAAGACGACCTTCAGATGTCGGTATGTCCACTATGAGTTCTTGGTTATGCCATTCGGCGTAACCATTGATCCATCAGTGTTCATGGGCCACATGAACATGATCTTTCAGCCATACATCGATCGATTTTTCGTGGTCTTCATCGACGACATATTGATATTCTGGACGACTGAGGAGGAGCACGCCTACCACTTGCGGGTTGTACGAGACACACTCCGAGAGCACCAGCTTTACGGTATGCTCTCGAAGTGTCAGTTCTAGATACGTGAGGTCCACTTCTTGGGACACGTCATCTCTGAGGTGGGATTTGCGATGGATCCTGTGAAGATTGAGGCAGTGCTAGCTTGGGATCCACCCAAGAGCGTGACGGAGGTGCGGAGTTTCTTGGGTATAGCTGGGTACTACCGGAGATTTGTGCCAGACTTCTCCAGATTTGCGGCACCACTCTCCGCTTTGACGAAGAAGGGGAAACCCTTCATGTGGTCAGACAGATGTCAGCAGAGCTTCCAGGATCTGAGAGAGAGATTGACCAGCACACCTATCTTGAGGCTACCGTAGGAGGGACTAGCGTACGTAGTCTACTGCGATACATCAGGGACCAGACTCGGATGTGTCCTGATGTAGGAGCGGGTAGTGATTGCCTATGGATCACATCAGTTGAGGCAGCATGAGTAGAACTACGCTACCCATGACTTGGAGTTTGCCGCAGTGGTCTTCGCTCTGAAGATGTGGCGACACTATCTGATGGGCGAGCGCTTTACCATCTATTCCGACCACCAGAGTCTCAGGTACATCTTCTCGCAGAAGGACCTGAACCTGAGACAGTGGCGATGGCTCGAGTTCCTCCAGGTCTATGACTTTGATATAGTCTATAATCCTGGAAAGGGGAACGTAGTAGCTGACACTCTCAGCAGGAGGACAGGCATTCAGCTACTTGGGGAGGCAATAAAGCAGCTAGCCGCTTTGTAGATATCCTTCGTGGATAGTGATGGAGCAGCGTTTCTACAGTCACTCCTCCACTTCTTCAGTGGTTCGGAGAGGCACAGCGTGAGGCCATTGACTGTGAGACGCGGCGTGCACAGATATCCTCAAGACAGGCACCTGATGGATTCTCTGTTGGAGTAGAGCACGTCATCCTTTTCATAGGATGTACCATGGTACTAGTTACTTTATAGGAGGAGGTACTGAGGGAGTTCCACACTTCCCCTTTGGCGGTACATCCAGGAGTGGCGAAGATGTACCTGGACCTCAGACGACAGCACTGGTGGCCGGGTATGAAGAAGGCTTTAGCAGAGTTTGTTTCTCGATGCCTCACCTGCCAGCAGGTGAAGGCAGAGCACCAGGTACCAGCAGGCTTGGTGCAGCCCTTGGAGGTCCCAGAGTGGAAGTGGGACGATATATCTATGGACTTCGTGATTGGACTTCCACGCACTTCTAGAGGTCATGACTTCATTTGGGTGATTGTTGACCGACTCACCAAGTCGTCCCACTTCTTACCCATCAGAGAGCAGGGCTCACCGGAGAGCTTGGGACGCCTCTACGTTCAGGATATCATATGGATTGATTGTGTGACATCATCTATCATCTCCGACCGAGATTAATGCTTTACTTCCTGGATTTGGAAGGGGTTGCCGGAGGAATTCGGGACGCAGCTACGTCTAAGCACCACCTTTCACCCTCAGACGGATGGTCAGACAGAGAGGACCATTCAGACACTCGAGGACATGCTCCGCGCATGTGTCCTCGACTTTGGTCGCAGCTAGGAGGACCACCTACCCTTGGTGGAGTTTGCGTACAACAACAGCTACCACTCCACCATCGGGATGGCACCATACGAGGCATTGTACGACCGATCTTGCAAAACACCTCTGTGCTGGACAGACCCTGGGGATTCAGCACTTGTGGGACCGGAGATGGACCATTCCCTGGCAGAGAAGGTCCAGGTCATCCAGGAGTGGATGAGGAAAACTCAGATCTGGCATAAGTCTTATACTGACAGGAGGCGGAGACCACTAGAGTTCGAGGATGGAGACCACGTCTTTTTACGGGTCTCACCTCGATGTGGATTATAGATATTTGGCTGAGGCATCAAGTTGTCTCCGCGCTTAATTGGACCATTCCAGGTCCTTCGCAAGATTGGCGAGGTGGCTTATCGCCTGGCTCTACCACCTCAGTTGCACCAGGTGCACGACGTCTTTCACGTATCTCAGCAAAGAAGACATGTGCATGACCCGAAACATATCATCAACCATGGGGAGTTGGACATTGATGATGGGGAGACTTTTGCAGAGGTCCCAGTGGAGATCGAGGACTGATAGGAGTGGGTTCTACGTGGACGGTCGATTCCTCTTGTGCGCATCAGATGGCATCACGGGAACCTCCAGGAGAGCACTTGGGAGCGGGAGGCTCAGATACGTGCATAGTACCCACATTTTTTCCCCTAGTTTATGATGTATCTTTACGGGGACGTAAATACCTGAGGTGGGAGTAATGTAAAGACCCGTAAAATTCAAGGGAAATTATTTCTTAATTTTCTTTGGGATTTTACAAGAACACACTTTTTGATGGCACATGATTCTGAGGCCCGGTATGCCCTGAATCATTTTTTGAAGTTTAGCTCAGGTACGTTCAGTGAACGAATGAGCAGGATTTCCTAACTTTTGAACCGGTGCTCGAAATCGAATTCTGAGGGCACCGATGGAATTGCAGCGCCGGTAATTGCTTAAGAACACCTTTTCCGGAGTTGCGTTTGCTCGGGTGTGGTTATTAAATTTTTGGGTTAAGTAAAGCATAAAATAAAATGGTGCAACCAATTTTATTTTTATTTAAAGTAGTTTAAACTAAGATAAGTGGTTGGAGTGGGACCCACTATATTCTACTCCACTAGGTAGGATATTTGTGGGGTGGGGCACACACGAGCCCCACCTATTAAACTTCCTCAAACCCCCTCTTTTAATTAGGTAACGCACCCGCACCCCCATTAATTGAAAAGTCAACTCATTAATTGATTAACTTATTCAAAGTAATTAATTCTTGAATTCAATTCGAATTTCGAGTTTTAAGTTGGCTTGTGTGTTAATTAAATAAGAAAAGGTCTTATTTCATTAAGTTGTTGTTTTGGTTGTGTGAGAGGATTTTGGGAGAGGATTTTCTCTAACTCTTGAAGAACATCTTCTTCCTCATCGAAGAACGTGAAGAACACTGAGCCTTCGACGAAGAACTCTATCACCGCAAAGGGGAGTTCGTCGTACTGTCTTCTTCCTTCTCCGCATCTGGTGAGAGACGCCATCCTCGGAGATCGACGACGCAACACCGACGATTCTCTTTTCTACGACGCCGACGATCCTCCTTCTGTGACGCTTACTAAGTCTCCTTCCGCGACGTCCCTTTCTGTGACAAACCTCGTTTGACAACAACGCTTGAGGTAGGGGATTTATTGTTTTTGTTCATGAATAATTCTATTTACGTTATTCATTTTCAAATTGGACCGCCTGTTATCGCAATAATGAGAGGAGGTTGGACCGCACAAACACGGCCGACTCCCCTCCCCCCTTGATGCTTGATTTTGTTGCGGCACGTGCAAGGAAGCGTTGTGTCGTTGCACCGCGCAGAAATAATAAAGAATGGGCACCGTCGCGCCGCGCCGTTGAAGTCGAACAAAGCCGCAGTGCCATCGTGCCACACCGGAGAACCTCTAAGAGGCCGCGGCCGGAGCGGGGCCACGGCGGAGGGGCGCAGCGGAGCAGGAAGCGGTCGTCGGCGCCGGAGCAGGAGGGTGGGTCCCCAGCGGTCCCGCGGCAGCAACAACCTGCCGGCGAGACTGGGTCGGCCGGCTTCCAAGAAGCCGGGGGTCTTAACCCCCGGCTGGCCGAAGGAGCGTCCCCCCACATGGGGGTCGCGGTTATACAAACAGGGGCAGCGAGCCCCCCCCCCCCCTTCTGCTCAGCCGTTTCGACCGAGCCGCCTGGCCATGCTGGCCAGGCCGAGCGCGCCAGGCTGAGCCGCCAGGCCGGGCCGTCCAGGCTAGGCCGAGCCGCACCGTGCCCTAAGGGGCCGCACTCGGACCCAGGTCGGGTCGACCCATGGGGTATCGGGTCGGGTCGGACCAGGGCAGAACACCCTTTTTTCGGACTTTTTTCGGTATTTTCCCATAACTTGGGCTACGGACCTCCGATCGACATACCATCAGCTGTGATGTGATCCTTGGATTGAGACGGTTGTTTCGATATATTACACTCAAGTTTTTGGAGAACTTTGGGTTCGACCGGGTTGGTTCGAACACGAAACCAACCGGGCCCTCAGAGCGGAAACACTTATAACTTGAGTTCTGGACATCCGATTGACGTGCCGTCAACTTTGATGGATTACTATTAGTGAGACAGACCTTTTGGCTTACTTCGCTTGAGGTTTGGATGCATTTGGAGTATGGTCGGGTTGGTTTTGACTTAAAAACCAACCGGGCCCCTGAGACGAAAAAGCCAATAACTCTCAGACCGGGTGTCCGATTGACGCGCCGTCTATGTCGTTGAGTTCCTATTGACGTTACAAAACTTTTGGATACATCAACTCCGGAGTTCATGTCAGTTGATGTATCAGCCCCTCGGCTCGTGGAGCGGACCCTTCCCGAATGAGCTTGCAGTGTGCGGGAACCCTAGAGCTGGCTGCGACTGCGACGACGATGAAGACAGTACGGGAATCCTCCGTGGGTTCGACAGCGACGACTACAACACTCAGTGATCCCCTGTGGATAAGTGCTTACTGATCCTGTGTGGATCATATCCTGTGTGGGCCATCACATACTGATCCTGTGTGGGTCAGATCACGTGTGGGTCATTGCGGGGGTTAGTTACCTATCGATCCTGTGTGGGTCATTGCGGGGGTTAGTACCTATCGATCCTGTGTGGGTCCGACGTCTTAGATGAATCAGTGGCTACATCTGATCATCTCTATCATCTTACGAAGAAGTATACCTGTGTAAGCTTAGTCTTGACTTTCAATCTTTATCTTCGATAAGATTGACTTGATATCCTGTGTGGATTACGTTATGCTTCCTATGTGGATTGGGTTATGTTTTCCTATGTGGAATGGGTTGTACTTGGGCTCGGATGTTGGAGCCGAACCGGAATTGATGACTTAGGTATATGTATGGAGTGTCGGATGTTAATTAGTGATTGTATCTTTCCTTTGTGGAATTTATTTTGTGGATTCTGGGAGACCTTCTGGGGTCTCGGGGTCCTTACTAAGTAGTTTATACTCACCCCTGCACGGGCAATGACCACACTACGTTGTGTTGGATGCAGACGACAGACAACACAGATTGTGGTGGAGGCTTGTGGAGCAAGTCAGTACCTGGAGGTGGACCACTAGACGAGACGTACACGGAGCGGACGGCTGGACCCGTGGAGCTGAAGAGGCTATTTGTACCCACCCTTCAGGTGGTACTTCCAGTGGACGGCTCGACGCTGCGGCTTTACTTTCTGTTGTTGTACTTTCTTTCCAGTTGTAATTTACTTTCAGTTTGGGTTTGTATTCTGGCCCACTTACTTTTCCCCACTCACTATTGTATCCAGTTTTACTTAGTGTTTACTTCTTCATGTGTACTCAGTGGTGCTTGTTTACTTTACAAAGGCAATTCCTTCCCCTTTTTTTGTCGGGCTTTTACGCCTTGGTGCTAGTCGCAAGCCCCTGGCCTATGGGAGGCGGGCTTGGGGTAGTCACGGCATGAGCCCCGAGGAAGGGTCGTGACAGGTACCTTCTGGGGGAGGGGTTCATGACATCAATTCCCATTTATCTCTTGGGAATGTGTATTTTACTATTTTATTTTATTTATTTAATCTGTTAACTATTAAATTAGTAATTTTATAAACATTTTCTAATAACCCACATGTATGTTCATTATTACCAAATAGTTATTTTGGTACGATGTTGGTGGTTCCAAACATGGTTATACTCATACCCTTGTATGGATTCCATGACACTTGGGTATCTGAGAAAATATAACTCTTGCATTGTATGTTTATATTTTGGGAAATCACCCAAAGATGTTGATAACATGGTTTCTAGGACAGAGCATGGGTGTTGGGATTAGGTTGGGACATGAAATCATATTATGGGTTTATTTAATTTTTTCTTATCTATATATTTGGGGTTGATTTACATATGTCTTCATCAAAAATATGTTGTCTTTTTCTTTTTTATTCCATGGTTTGTTTGATTATTGTCATTTTCCTAGCTGATGTAGAACAATATTATTTATTTATTTGTTATATCTATTTAGATATATTTTCAATGTGAGATTACTTTAACATGTGAGAATAGTCTCCCCATGAACCACCTTAAACCCACGATATTAGTTAGAAGCCTTTCGTATATGGTGATGGGTGCGTATGGTACAGTAGTGACCACCATTCTAGGCACTAATTATTGGTACAGGGTGGCATGACATTAAAAAATGGTATCTATGGGGTTTTTCCATTTTTTGTATTTTATAAGTATATATATGAGAATAGAGATGTGTTAGAACAAGATATGGAACTTTATCCTAGGAATTGACACCCTAAGTAAGATTAATTTCTGTATTTCCAAGGATTATATTGAAATATATTAAATTAGTTTTATTACTTTGTATATTTTTTTGGAAAGGTAAAATTTATTAAGAACAAGCAATAAAATTACATGAGTCTGAAAGAGGGAATTTTATTACAATCTTTAGAAAGGAAAGGGAGGAGATCATCTGGTAACTCATCCGCCCACATAATTTCTAGGTTGATCCCTTTTTTGGAAAGACCATCTTCTACTATATTAGCTTCACAGTAGGCATGGGTGGCAATATATCTGATATAAAGAAATGAGTTCAAGCAATTATTCCAGCTCGCAGTAAGGGACCAAGAGAGGTGAACGTCCCCATTCCAAATTTCCTGAACAATGGTGGTGGAGTATCTTTCAATCCAGATGTTGTTCCATCCTTTGGTAATCACAAAACGGATGGCATGGACGAGAGACAACATCTCTGCCTCAAGGGAAGATGTGATCCCGTAGCTTCCATAGAAACAACCCTGGATGTGACCTTTATAGTCTCTAAAAATTTCTCCACTACCCGCAGGGCCTGGATTTCCTTTTAAAGCTCCATCAATATTAATTTTGATCCATCCAAGAAGCGGGGCTTGCCAGAAGGCTTCAAGAAAACGTTTTTGAAGAGGAAAAATGTCACCAATCTTTAAACGCCACAGGATCATGAAGTCACCGATCAAGTTGTCGCAATTAGCTTCCTGGATCGAGGCAGCATCATAAATGGAAATCAGAATTCCCGTATGGCCTGCAATGAGGTTGGGCGAGTGATTATTGTGAATAATGGAATTTCTATCATACCAGATATTGTATAGAAGTTTTTCCACAGTAGATAATTAGATATTTTTGGCTTGTGGTGAGAATTCAGACTTCACACAATGCTTTATATGGGAAAGAATATTGTCCGAAGAAGGCCACCTGCAATTAAAAATGTCAGCAATAAAATTCTACAAGGCAAAATATATAGCACAAGATAAAAATAAATGGTTGATATACTCTCAGTGTTGATGACATAGAGGGAATTTATAACAAAGATAAATGCCAAAGTATTGGAGACAAATCTCAGTAGGGATGCGATTATGCGCCAAGAGCCAAATAATGAAAATCTTAATAGGTTTAATCCAGGGTTTCTTAAAAGACTTCAGCCAAGAAAAATCAGATTCCAAGTTCAAAAAACAATGATTGTATAAATTTTTTGAATTTAGAATACCATTGGGAGATGGTTCTCAAACCATGAAATCCTCGTCATTAGAGAAAGGGTTACTTTCGACCAGCAGTGTGATAGAGTCAGGTAGCTCCAAGTCCCTGTTTTGCAGCACTTCCTTTATAGTGCAGTTAATGCTGTCTGGAGAAGTATTAGGAGGAAGCTTAGTAATAAGAGGGGATCCCGTCCAGTTATCCATCCAGAAGTGAATGTTGGAGTCCAGGCTAACCAGCCATCTAGATTTATTCA
Organism: Viscum album; assembly: GCA_963277665.1. Taxonomy (NCBI): domain Eukaryota; kingdom Viridiplantae; phylum Streptophyta; class Magnoliopsida; order Santalales; family Viscaceae; genus Viscum; species Viscum album. The sequence continues at coordinate 684,941,784 of OY728137.1, read as the reverse complement.
TGATGCAAACAAATAATGATTTTAAGGTGGGACAGAGTGAATATTGAACATAATTTAAATTTCCATTTCTTAACCTCATAAGAAATTTATTTCTAAGGAAATTAAAGGATTGAGTGGTATTATGGATCAGTATCAAAGTGAGCCTCTCTTGGAGTGCTACATTGAACAATTTGAGGTTTTTAATATCAAGACCTCCCTTTTCAAGGGGGGTGAAGCAGGTCGACCCTGGGATGGTGACAAGTTTCCGCTCAATGATGCTACCACTCCAAGAATTTTTTTTAATATATTTATTGATTCTCTTGATATGACCTAGAGGCCATTTTTAGATCATGAGGGAATAAACCAATTTGGAGATAATGGCCGATTTCGCAAAGAAAATTCTGCCATCCATGGACAGGGATTTCCCTCTCCAGGAAGAGAGTTGGTTAATCAACTGATCAAAAATAGAATTACAATAAATATCTTTTGGCCTACCCCAAAAAATGGGGACTCGTAGATAAGTGAAGAGAAAAGAGCCATCATTGATTCCAAGGGTTTCAATAATGTGGCCTTTCCAAGAGAGGGGGAAGGATTTCCCAATGAAAATAAAGGATTTATTCCAGCTGATGGATTGGAACAAAACTTCGTCATAATGGGATAAGGCTTGTTTAAGCTTAAGGAAATTCCGTTTACTTCCATTAAGGAACAAGATAATGTCATCAACATAAAGGAGATGAGTCGGGACAGCAAGATTTCTGGACGCCGAAATGGGTTTAAGTTTACCATGATGAGAGAGCGAGGAGAGCAGTCTATTAAGATAGTCTTCTGCAATCGTGAAGAGAATGGAGGAGAGAGGATCACCTTGTAAAACCATTTTTGTGCATTTAAAATATCCCTTAGGAGAGCCATTAATAATAATTGAGATTGAGGCAGAGTTAAAGAGGGAGTTTATCCTGCTAATGAAGATATCATTAAATCCAAAATCTTTGAGAACATTAAAAATGAAAGTCCAATCAATTGTATCAAAATCTTTCCTAACATCGAGCTTAATTGAAATGCTTCCTCCAAGGGAGACTTTGTTTAAATATTTGGTGCATTCCGAAGTAAGACATATGTCGTCTTGAAAGGATCGACCTTTAATGAAAGCAAATTGGGTCCAAGAGATGATTTGGTTACATAAAGTAGAAAGGCGATTGGCGAGAAGCTTGGTAATAATTTAATTTCTATATGATTTCACGTCAAGTGATGGAATTGATTATGAGGTTACAAATTTTTGGGATTTTATCTATTAGCATGATATTACAAGATAGTGTGTGTTCAATCATCAGGTCAGGCATGTAGGATTCTCTTGTAATATGTGTGATTTCCTATGATTAATTATCTAATTATCTTGGCATAGACATTGGTTAGTTAATTAAACTGTATAAATACACTTTTATGGTGTTTTAATATAAGATTGTATTTTCATATTACTAGACCAAAAATCTAAATGTATAAAAGACATGTTGATTTAATATTTTAGTTTTATTATTATTAGGTTCTGGTTAATTAAAATTTTAATTATTTCTTAATGAGTGTTTTTCACAATAAAATGTAATTTTAATATTAATTACCCAATCCTTAGTGATTGAATGATATGGTTAAATAAAATAGATAAATTTAAATTTAGAACAAATTTTCCTTTATTACTACGTGACACTAGTTAACTAAAATTTCAAGTATAACAAAATGTGTGTTTTCATCTATATCTTGAAGTTAACATTTCATTTATCTGATCCCTATTCAAGATTTAATAGCCAATGTGAAATGGAAAAGATTAATGTTTTGAATAATGTATGTATATGGTATAGACATTTTGTGGGTGGTTTGGTTGTTGATGTCACATGTGTTATGTGGGTGTCTCTTGGATGCAACCTTGGTTCATATTGAAACATGATCAGATGTGGGTCAATGTATTAGTTACACAGCCTTGGTAATGGGTGAAAGGGATATGGATAGATCCAAACATGTGGTACCCATGTTTTTTTGTTGTCAATTCTCACGAAACTAATGATTTATATATGAACTAGGAATGGGGAGTATGGGTATAACCAAAAATTGTGTATGAGACCCTGTTGTGGGTAGTTAGATTTTTCATGGAGAATAATATGGGGACTATATGGGTATTTATTTTTGGACTATTTGGGAGAACCAAGTGAAGTTCTTTAAAATGACTCATTTTTTGAGAGTTTCTGACTTTTAACATTTGACGGTGACCCATGAGGTATGATGACGAATATTATTGGTTCCTTTTAGTGTGTGAGGACCAGGTGCATGTTATGGTTTATAAAAATAGAACATGAATATTTTTTACTATATGTCTAGTGTAGGCACATTAGATTTATTTTGAAATTATGAGATGAGAAATTTTGTGGTAGTTTCATTGGTCTTGATATTGGTTTTTGGAATGGAGAGCTCATTTGGATTCCTAGACCATGTGATATCGAAAAATCCTAGGACTTGTGTTTATGGGATGGACTAGGAGTGAGGTGGTTTGAGGATGACTATATGGTGGAGGTAGACCGGTTTTATATGAAGTATATCAAGAATGTTATGCCTATAGATTGGATGTCCTTAAAAGGACATTTAGGTGAGGATTTTATTAATTCCTACTTCTCTAGAAATTGAATTCACTCTAGGTGGTGGTACATTAGTAGTTCATATGTTTTACTAAGGAAGGATTGGTAGGGTGCCACCCCTATCAACACATTATGAACGTTCCAAAACACTTTGATATCATAAAATTATTATTGTGTAACTCTAAAACAAATCTTGAGATTTGAGTAGTCATGTGAATGGTTCATGTATAGTAATATGCAACTTGTTCTGAGAAGTTCCAAGGGTCCCCTTTTCTTAGTGATATTAGTGTGTAGTAGAGGTATGTTCAATGGCATATGAACATGTGCCCAGTTTTGATGACACATTACATCATGGACATCAATCATGGGTTTGTGATCATGTTACACAGGAATGTGAAACCATTGATATATGATGGAATTGTGGAGGAAAAACATCTCAAATGTGGAAAATAATGTTGGGAACATGATTGGGAAGTACATGATTATACTCCAATTATTCTTAATTAATAAAGTAGAAATGTGTGTGTTATGGACTGATTTTGGTTCATTGAGGGTTGTGGGAATGGTGAGATAAGATGTTTGAGTAAGAATTTAGTTGTTATAGCAGTGGTAAAGGAATTTTGAATGGATCTAGTGTGATAAAAGGGATGATCTATAGTGGACTTCAACAGAAGTGTCGATGGTTTAAAAGGGGGTGTTAAAACATGTCTTAAGAGGAGTGACACACATGAGGTTTTGAAAAGACAACATAGATCAGTGCTCTAGGGGTGGTTAGGGGCTATTTGGATGTTGTGGAGTAAAAAAGTAATCACTTTATGGCATGTAACTCATTGTCGGTGAGTTTTAATTGAATGAATTGTATGATGTTTTCTTTTTAGTGGTGCTAAGGGGTGGGATGTCTCAACTCCCTCTAATAATTATGTTCAGTGATAGAATGATCATGAGAAATAGATATTAAAAATGGTTTTGTGATGTGATGACATAGATTATCCTATGGTGGAGAGAATAATGACAACCATGGCGATGCGACCATCATATTTGGTAAATTAGGTGTGTTTGAGATCAATATATGGGAAACCATTTTGTAATTTTGATTCTAGTGGATGAATCATGTAGAATTCAATTATTTTATTTGTTTATTACAAGAGTATACTCAGAGATGGTGTCAGTTGGGTTCTAACCATTGGCATTGAATTTGGGATGGTTTGAGGTGACCAAAGTAGGATTAGATTAGTGGAGTGTTCGTTCTTGAGGTATATCTAGATTTTTCAAATGGATGATTGATGTTCCAACATTGTAACAATATTAGAAGGCATGTATGTCCTCATTGGTCATGTTTGGGAAATCATAGGATTCCCTCATGGTTCATGACATCACGGTTACATAGGTTAATGATGAGTCTATGACTGAATCTAAGTGTTTTATAAAATTTTGGATATTGGAATGTTTTAATTGTATTATTTCAGGTAAATTAATATGGAGGGATAGAAACCACAATATTTTCATCATTTTGGGTGAGGCACATATGTTTCAGAGGTTATCTGGGGACTCTTTAGGGGAAATGATGTCTTGTTTGTATAATTCTTGGATGATGGAGATTCATTAGATAATTTTGAATTTGAGAATAATGGTGGGGTTTCAACATTATAACCATCTTTTTAATTATTTTATAAATTCTGTATTGGGAACCACAATGCGGGGCACTGTTGGAAAATCAGTAATGTATTTCTATAGTAAATTCCAATAATAGAGGCATCGTTTCTTGGAATTGGACTCCATTGATCAGTATTATAGTGGGGGGCATCACGAGATGGATGAGGGGTTATGTGAATACACTTACGGTTTCTTGAGTTAGATGGGTGTGTGAGATCACTTTCTTGGTATTTTAATGATTAATTCAATTGGTGGCATGTCTTTTAGTAGTTTAAGAACCATGAGTTGAATGGTGTGCCCTAGAATTGTGTTGATCATTCAAGTATGGAATGTTGAATATGGGTGGGATTGAGTGACTAATAGATGTTAGAAGATCCTTTATATGTTCACTAATAATTCTTGTGGTTTAGAAGTGTTGTGTTGTGGAGTTTTCAATACAACATGTGTAATGTGATGTTTGGATTTCAATGGAAATTTGAAATTTTAATTTGGGGGAAGAACTGAATTTTTTAATCATGGTTCATAATGGAATTTTGAATGTATGGATTCCATAGGTTAATGTTTTTGTATAATTTTTTGGTCATGACGGTTATGTCAAGTTCATAAATAATTTTTACAATCCTTATGATTATTTTTGGAGGTTTTTAGAGATTTTTATCGATGGTATATGTTTTTTGTGGATTGTTTTAGAGAAACTGTAAAGATCTAAATGTGTTGGACAGTTTTTGTTCAGTATTCATATATAATTATGGAGCATCATGGTTAGAACATAATTTAGATAGAATTGTGTAAGCTTCATAGGAAATTGAGAAATGTAGCATAGACCTAGGACATGGTGCATATTTTTCACATGGTAACATACAAATCGAGAAAGTTTTTACCGAGGGATTTAGATATGATTTAAATGGATGGTGAAAGGTTGTTAAACCTTGGTTACTAATCATGTGATGTGGGTTGTTTGTGATAGTGATGATTTCATGAATGATTCACATTTTAGAAAACCATATGGAAAAACCATGTGCCTCTTTACATGTTGATTTTAAACATTTTAAATTATGATTTTTTAACTCATCCCCCTCATTTTATTTCCCATTTTGACCCATCTACCTCTATCATGCCTTCCCATTCTCTCAATCTTCCCTTGTTGGATCTTTTTCATCTGAAGACTGAATCAACTTCTATTGGAATCATTGCTGAGATAGAGGTAAGGATTTGAGTATTATACATATACTCCTCACCTTCCGAAAATATTGGGTTGTTACAATGAATTATTTGAGATAATATTCCATTAGTGGATGGTGAAACTATCTCGAGGTGATGGGGATTCTAATTTTCATAGTTTGGGGGTTTCCCGACACAATTTCTTCATGTAGTCACCCATTGTTTTGGTGGATATAATTACACATATTAATTTTTCAAGGATGTTTCTTCAAAATTAATTATCATCTCTCTTCATTTTTATTGTGGTTGATAGGTTATTATCTTAGGCGAGTGTATAGACCCTGGAACAAACCATTGGAGGATTATTGATCTTTGTTTGGGTGCAGTAGGAGTAAATAGTTAGTGAATAGTATTTTATGCCCATATTCTCTAAGTGGTTAGTTGTTGGATGTTTCTAAATAATTTTAATGTGTTTCCAATTAAGTATTTTAGGTTCTTTGTATGTGGTTTAGGGTCACTTGTGGTTATGTAATTGGATGTTTTTCTTCAATGATCTTGGTTTTTGGGTTTTCGGGCTACAGGTAAAATGGAATGTCTTCGGGACTAGGTTTTTTGGTCCTTTAAATTTCAAACTATCTCTTTTATCTATAAAATACATTAGTTTAGCATCCTCATCTGATTCTAGGGTGGTAACCTCATAAATTAAATAGATCCCAATAATATGTAATATACTTGGTTAAACCCCTATTAAATTATGTCTTAAACCTAATGGTAAGGGGGGAGCCAATGGGATTCACTATAAAGTAATTGATTATAGATTTTTTCTAGTATAATTAGTGTGTAGAATGGTCCATGAATGGTGATATAGGTATGGTGGTTGACAATGATTTGTTAAATGATTATTTTTGTTAAATAGAGATCTAGTAGTAAAACTATAATGGGTTTTCTATTATAGATCGTTAATGATACCCTATTTAATCAATCCATGAAAATTTGTAAGTCTTGTAAATATTTTGAAAGGCAAAATTTGAACCCTAGAGAGATAATGAGATAAGAGAAAAGTTGGGGAATTTTAATTTGCCTTGATATTATTATAATGACTCTAGTTTTTCGTAATTTTATTATATGAAATTATTTGGGAAAATCTTGAGACTAGGCACTGAGATGGTGTGTGATTCCAAGGCCCAGTGTTCTCAGAATAATTCGTTGAAAAATTTTGTGTTTCTAGTAGCACGCATTTGTGACTTTCCTAAAAAAGGAGGTTATCATTTAAACGGATACCTAGATCCAAAATATAAGGGCACCGTTGAGCTCAGAATGGTGGGTTTATCCTATTAAGGACATAACATTGGTCAGTGCGGGTCATATGAATAAAAATTCACCGAGGATGTAAAAGTAAATAAATTAGTTAAATAAAATTATTTAATTTTAAAATCCTAATAACTAATGGATGATGAATTTTATTGAAAATAAAATACCACCATTGAGTTTGTAATGTGCTATTTTCCCAAGATGGGTCCTAACATTGATCGGTGTATGTTGGCTGTGAAAAATAGTTTTTTGACGCTTTAAAAAATAAAATAAACTATGAGTTTATTTTATTTTAACATTACATCGATGCAGTGATGTTGTTTCTTTTAAATAATGATCTAGGTAGGTACCCATGGTTAGGCTCATAAAAATGGAAATTTCCCTGATGCTTTGGAGAGAATCCATGGATAATTCCCTCAGTAGTGAATACAAACACCTAGATTAGAGATCGTTCTTGACGAATTGCCAATAGAAATCAATCCTTGGAAACAAATGATCCATATCCCAGGTAGGGAATATGATTTATAATTTCATTTACCTGTTCATTATTTACTTTATGAACATGGGTCAATACACAAATAGATTGATATGTGGTTTGATCATTGTTGCGAGATGGGTTGTTGATTCTGGATTTTCGAGAGATTAGTTTATCCTATTCTTTTATCATTATAACATGAATGAATTGAGGAAAACATGAGCAATGGTCGAGGTTCCTTATTAGGGCATTCTTGTACTTTCTCTCCCTAGATTTTAGCGTTCTCCTCCATTGGATCCTCAGGATCATGGGTTGACATTTCAGGAGGCTCCAAACACGATCAAACCCCCAGATTGGAGGCAAGATGAAATATTGGTCGAACCAGTGTATCTAGGGACCTGATGATCATAGAGGTGATTTATTTTCAGAGATTTGAACACTGGACGAAGAATGGTAGACCACATATGGAAGGGAGATAGAGGCCGACATAGGTGGAAGTGCATGGTCGTGTGAGGCAAAGGGTGGCCATGTGGACTGGCAGTAGTTTCCATGGGTGACTATGTGAGAAGACTGAGCTGAAAAAAGGTCCTATCAGGCATGTGGGTTGGGGATGCATGACTAATTGGGCCTTATGGACTGGGTAACCTGATGGGTCGGGTCAGACCCCATGGGTCGGGTTGGACATGGGTCTGACCTGGGCAGCCAAAGTGAGTCATTTCCGACTGTAGCGGTGGTCCATGAGCCACGGTGGATCTAGTTGTCATGCGGCTGTGGCAGGTGAGGTGTGGTCGACTACTGCACCAAATCCAGTTGTTGAAATTCGGTTGACCACCACGATCATTCATGACCTAGTGAACCCCCTTCTGATATTTTTCAAATGTCCATAACATTCAAATTGGATGTCGATTTCATGAAGTGTTGAGACACTTATGACGAGACAACCATTATGAGATATCCTAAGTTGGTTTTTTGGTAGTGTACATATGAAATAATGGCTTGATAACTGAGTTATCCTCGAATGAGCAAGCTTTGAGCCAACATTTTTGCAACTGGCTGTAACCTAGAGACTATGTTTCTTATAGAGACAGTGTGTCTTATAGAGACTACGTGTCTTATGGAGAATGAGTTTCTTATAGGGAATATGTGTCTTTTGGAGACTATATGTCATATTGAGACTATGTGTCTTATTGTACAGATTATCTCTGGATGTTATTGATATATTTTTTGTAGATATATATCTATGTATACTTAACTATGTATTCTTTTTTGGTATTTTCTTTGTGGTATTCCTTCGTTGTATTTCATTTGTGGTATTCCTTTTTTTCATTCCTTTGTGTAATTTCCTTTGTGATATTAAATTTTTTTATTCCATCATGGTATTTCATTTGTGATATTTCTTTTTGGTTTTAGGGTGTCCTACTGAGTATTGTTTTAATCAACCCTGCATATGATTTACCTGCATGATTCGTGTCTTTTGATGTTGATCAAAAAATCAATGGAGTTCCAGGAAGACTAGGACCATAGATTTCCTTGTGAGAATGGACAAGCTAATGTGTGTTTTGGAATCTTTTTTGATGATAGTCCCAGTACCTCTTACCTTATTGGTTGGACTTGTGGATGCAGAATATTTTATTTTGGTGGGATTGTTTTGAAGATGTTTAATATAAAGTTGTTTCACTATTGTACTCATTTTGTGGGACATAGTGGTGTTCATACATTGCTTACTTCATGTTTTTTCATTTCAATATTTCTGGCATGGATATGTGACTGCGCGTATACATTCTTAGGAAAATTCCTTTAATTTGTGGGATATGCCTACTCGATTCTAATTATAATCTCTTAGCCTATTGGATATGGGCTTGGGTTAGTCATAGAAGGGGCCCCTCTAGGATGGATCATGACAATTATGTCGGTAATTGGGAAGTAAGCTAATTTTTTTCCAATGAATTAAATGTTGTAAATGAAATATTGTAACTAATTAGGTTTATATTATATAATGTAATGAATGAATTAATTGACTATTTTTCTTTCAATTTTTTTGATATGATAGAAATTACATGGAGGGATTCCATAAATTACATATGAACTAGATTGGTGTGAAATTCCATGAGTTAGACCCATATTATAGTTGGGGACTCAGATAAATTTCGGGGTGTGATAACACCCACAAATTCATTGAGGACCGACATTATGGAGGTCCATGAGTTGGAAATTGGATTCATCCTATATTCATCACCAAAAATTCCTTAGGGTGGCACCCCCTAGGATTTCTAAAACATCTTATTTATCAATTATCATAGATTATTACCACATATTAATAGTGCATACCATTATTGAATATCATGGGATGAGCTCCCCAAATTCGACTTGATCTATTTGGGTGCAATGCCTTGATAATATTCCATATATTCCAATCAAGTAATGATTTTGAATTTTAAAGAAGATCCCATGAGTTTGGTCTAGTATACCAGATATAGTGGAAGTCCAATGGTTTTAACCCTTGTATTCCCTATTTTTTTATTGAGAGTGAATTCCTGACAAAGTGACATGGGTTCCCTAAAATTATCTTAATTGTCGTTCTCTTGGATGTAAACATAGGTATAGTCAATCAATGATGATGTTCCAAGAGAAAATTCATACCGATGATGGATGAGGTAGGTATATATTGATTTCTGGTGTCACAAATGAACCAAGGGCATCATGGGTGTTTAAGTTTTCCTTTATTTATATAATTTTTTAACATTTGAATTAGTAATTATAAAAATTATTATTTATGGAACACCTTTATTCACTTTTTTATATACTAGTTATTTAGGGATGTCGTTGGTGGTGAGGTATTGAATTATACACACACACTTCTTGCAATCACATGGAACTTGGGTGCCTTTCTAGATATCACTATTTCATTAAAGTATCAGGTTTTGTAAAATCACCAGAAGCTGTGGTTTTTTTGGTTTCTTAGATGAAGTTTGGGTGCTGGGATTAGGTTAGGACTCATGATCATTTTTCATGATTCCTATAGATCATCTTTTTGAAATATCATGGGTTTTAAAATATATTATTTCTTAACATGTATGGTGTTCAATTATTTTTTCCTTATATGTTTTGTTTAATTTATTCTGTCATTTACCCCGTTTTTCTAAATTTTTTATTTATCTAAATGTTATATATTTTTGGTTTTATTTAAAATATTAGCATACTCTGATATGTAGGTATATCCTCACCACAATACCACCTTGGACCTGAGCTACTTTTCTTCACACTATACAGTATAGGGGAGTGCACTTAAGGTACAACAGTGCATGTTGGTTCATGCACAGATTAGTGGTCGGGTGGTGGTTCATTACAATATGCCTTCAGAAAACAAGTCTATAGAAAAAAACATGGATTGGAAACACACTACGGAAAAATGAGTTTAAATTATGATAACTAAAATCTAATAAACTAGTTTGTATTAAGTGATATAAAATATATACGTTAGGGAAATTTAAATACATTTTTATAGAAAAATTAAATGATATTATAGAAATTTAAAAAGAATATATGAAAAAATTTCTAAAATAAATTTTTCATTATTTTTTTAAAAAACAATCCTATGCAGTATGCATTAAGAAAAATTAAATACATTATTTTTTTGAAAAATGATCATGTGTGTTTATTTATAAGATGAAAAAAAATTCACATATATCATGATACAAATATTTAGTATACGTAAGGTAATTATAATAGTATTCTAAAATGGAATACTAGTTTAATGATAGATGAAAAGGGAATATAGTTATAGCTAGGACATTACTAAATTATATATAATTAAATGAAGGAGTTGTAATTAATATTTACATTTTAATGTATTTTTGAAAATGAAAAATAAGAGAATCAACGAGAAGAGAACTACTTCATGCATTGAAATCATCATCAATGGAAGAAATAAAATTAGGTTATTAGAATAAAGTATTCTAATTTAATGGAAAATAAAATAGAAACCAAAAATGATAGAAAAGGGAGTTAAGGGGATAGGGATACATAGGTATAGAATCTTTGGATGAGGTAGAGAGTCAGGGATGATATGGTAGAGGTGGGGAGGCTAATGTCGGTCGATGGTGGTGGTAGAGTCCATGTGATAGGGAATCGAAGTCTGTTAAATGTGGAGGTAGGGGGAATTATTTGAGGTACATGAGGAGGAGTTCATAAAGAGGTTTAGTGATTAGGGAGGGAGGTGAGGGAGTAATTATATGTTGAATGTGATGATGTGAGGCATAGTGGGTGGTTGTATAATTTAGTTGAGAAACATTTTTGGAGGTAAAATGAGGAAGGAAAAGATGACACATGGAAAGGATGAGTTCAATAATTGGTATATATAGAGATATGTAGAGATTCTAAAGCCCTCATTTTTTATATTTTTAGTGTTCTTTGGATAATATGATAAGACCCAAGTACCATTAAAAATTTACGATTTTATAATATTGAAGCATTTCACATTATACCACACATGACATTATGTAAAATAAATATGAAAGACTACATATTTCATATTAAAAAAACACATCATACAAATTAATCATAATAATTATAGTGTTCATGAATACATCCATGGACATTTTTATGAGCTTAAATTGAAAGTAATCTTGTATATATATATATATAAAGGTTTAGATAGTCATTTTTATTCGTATTGAACATGAAATTTAGTAGTAATATATGAGAGGTGGTGTATATATATTTTATTACACAATTACTAGATTTAAGGTAAGAAATATAGAAAGGAAAAAATCCATGTGAAAACATAAAATTTTGAGTTTGAGTTTAAAAATATGATTTTATCTAATAGTGATTGTGTAGAAGCACAATTTGATCACTGGAGGTGATCTTCTATAAAAATTATAATTGAAATAATGAACTATATTTTATTTTAGAAAACAAATATAACATTAAATTCATAACAAATACTAATTTATAAGAAAAAACACAATAAAATCAAAATATATAGTAGTATTAAAAAATAAATTCATGAAGTTATTTTTATTATGTTTCATCCATCCCTCCATCACAAAACTCCTCAAACTATCAATTTTGAATTCTTATATCCTCCATCATACTTATGAGTGTGGGATTAATAAACTGAATATAATATTGATTTCAACATCTCCCCTAAAAAAATTTCAAATATTCTCAATCATTTTATTCATACTTTTATCCCAAGGTTTGATCAATATATAAAACCTCTTCTAATAATACATTTAGAAATACCAACTTCACATATAATAAATGAATCTTCTATTTGTATTAGAAATATATCAAGATGAATAATATGATCATATCCATCCTTATAATAAATAAAAATAAAACACCATAACCAATTCCTTTCTTGTTAATATATCCATTAACTATGAGTGTTTCTTTGTATAGTTGGACTCTCCTTTATAATTCACCTTAGTTTTGAACTCCCTCTTCACTCCAATAATTTTTTCCAATTTTTAGATTAGTGTTAAATCATTTGTTTTTTATTCTATATTGAATATATTTATTTATCCAGTTTTTCCTCCATTAATAATTTTAATTAGATTTATTGTAGTTAATTATATTATATAAAACCATGTGATAATACAGGTTTAGGTACTCCTCTATTGGTTAAATGAAATAACATATTAATATAAGACCTCAATCATTTTTAGCTCATATATTTGATATTCTATGTTCAACGTCTTCTAATAAGAATCATCTGGTGATAACAACTTTGGTTCTACGAATAATAATCCATCAATTGGTATTTATTCATATTTTTATTATTTTTATTATTCTAAAGTGTTTTATACCTCTCCTGGATATTTATTTTTGTTCACTTTATAACACTCATTTTCTTTAATGAAATAATATCCATAAAATATAATTTTTTTCATGATGTGATTATACCTGATAAATCCCATTTCTCAATATTTTTATTCTATAATGACAAACTTCATTCCTTTATCATTAAGCTCTATTCATTTTTCCTTTGGGATCCTGACAGAAGTAATATATCCTATAATTATAAGAAGGATTACACTTTTCTTGTGTTTAATGCATGATTCATGTAATGTCTTTACATTAATATTTTTTATTAGGCACTTATGCAATATACATATAGTATAAAAGTCCCCTTATTCCTATAAACTTTTATGAATCCCTTTTTCTCTTAACACTACTCATTCCATGAAGAGAATGGTTTATTTCTCAATTTTAGATACTCTATCTAGTTGAGGTTTTTAATCTAGTGTAAAATGGTTTTGAATTCCATATCACTTGAGGTACTTATAAAAAATATCAATTGTATACTTCCCACTATAATTAAATAATAGATTTTTATGAGATAGTTTCTTCGTTTTTCTACATAAAACTAGAATTCATTGAATACATCAAAAAAATTTGAATACTTATCATGAAAATATATACTTTTTTCTACTATAATCATCATTAAATTTTATAATGTAACTTCTTTTCCTATTAGAATACATATTAAAATGGAATCCCTCATTTTTGTGTACTAAATCATGTTGCACAATAACTTTCTAATTTCCATTCTTTGTAAAGTCATTTCTATGATTTTTTATAAGAAAACAACATTCACATATTTGATTCATATTTTTTGATATTAATATGACCATTAATAATTTTATCCATTCCTAATAATATTAATCCTTCAATTATTAAATTTTTAATCCTGAGAAACTAAATAAACTTTTCATCATCAAGGATCTCTTTCAAACATTATGGTACAATGGGGTGGGTCACAAGTGAAATCATGTGATTCTTTGTCATATATAATATTGTGAAAAATATTAATTCACCTATAACAGTCATCATTTGGTTTTATTATATGCTTATGTGAAAGGATTTCTCCCTAAATTTCCCAGGACTCAAGATATTGGTCTTCATGTCCAATACACAATATAAATAATATATGAATGCATGATTTTTATCTCTTTATTGGATCAAAATATCTCCGCCTACATTGAAAAATATCAATGAGATATTTCAAAATGAAATATCACCTTGAACCATATCATCTATTCTTATAAGCATGTTCTTTCATATTGATATATAATTTCTAGATCCACTGTTGAAATTACATACATATAGTTTTTTGTTGATGTTTTCTCCATCAATATAATATATTTTCCAATAAAATCTTCCTTGGATGTGATATTTACCTCCTCATTGTCATTCTCCATGGGGTGTTTACTATAATATTTATCATTATAATGTCCATATTTGTGATAATTATATAATTGAATGTTTATATACCCTATTGGTTTGAGACTATTGAATGATCCTCATTTTACTCATTCTGATCCTCATGGAGTACAATTTTGATTCCTATGACCTCCAAAAATTTTGATTATTCCCCCCCATCCACATATATTCTGAGAAACATCTTATCCTTATAGTCCACTACCGTAAACTATTCAAAATGTCTCCCCATGATCATCTAAAGAGTTATTGATAATACACTTTGATTATAGGGAATACTCCAAAACTTTTGTATCACTCAACTAATACACCTTATTCTAAAGGGATTTTTGGGACCCCTCATATTCTTTGAAATAAATTGCCTACATGTATTTAGTTTTAAATAGTGTTTTGACTATGTGATCATATTTTATTTTAAAAAAAATCTCACATACCCATATATCATTGATAATTTATCAATTTCTTCATAGTTTCTTCACCAATACCATTACATGATATCAATAGCCAACAATGGTTTTATAAGAATTAATTTAAGGTGATTTAAACTCACTTCGTAGAGATTGATGTTTTATCCCCTTCATATTGGTTTTAACTTTGAATTCTTTTAACGAGTTTCTCCTATCTCATATGATCTTTTTGATGAATAAATTATCTAGAATGTTCCTTTATCAATGAATTGAAAAATGATTTTTTCCCTTATAGTCTCTTTTTTATCATCCACAAGAATTAAATTTAAACATATTAGAGAGAAGACCCCACTACATGAAAAGCTAGCTCAGTGTATTTATCATGTAATATATATATATATATATATGTGAATATTTGGTTCAAAGAAGGGATTGAATTTGGATGCACCAATTATTATAAATTTTATTTTATTTTTTTGGGATCATTTATTTTGTTGTATATAATTTTATGGGTTCATTATAATGTGATTCATTGATGTGAAAATAATTTAGTAAAAGTTCATAAATATAATATAAAAAGATTAAAATTAAAATGGTTTCTGATTTTTTTAGTTAATAGTAGGAAATAGAAGATCATGATATATTCTAAGGGGGAATTAAATTCTTAATATGAATAAAAAATAATTTGATGAAGATTTCATCAAATTCTCTATTTTGGGATTTTTTTTAACAAAAAATGAGTAATGATATAAATTTGGAATTAGGAATAATGGTGGATGGGAAGAAAAAACTGGTTGATGTTTTTTAAAAATTAATAGAAGGGTGTGGTATAAGTGAGAGGAAATTATAGATAAAAGATATTTTTTTAGAGAAAAGACCCTCTGGTATGGTGGTGAAAATTTAAAATTTAAAATTTAATAGAAAAAGTGGAATACGTTATGAAATTCATAAAAAAAACATTACATTAGTAAAAAAGGTAAATAGTTTTTTCATATCTATAATAACCTTTATATTCTATTTTTTTTGAAAAAATGATAATAAAAAATAATATATAATAATGAAAGTATACAAAATATAAATTACTAGATTTTAATAAATAGATTATATTATCCATCATCATATTTACTCTTCAAAAAAAAATTAATCAATCGAATATCTCATTGATCTTATAAAAAATCATCAATAAATTTATCTCATATAATTGAATGTGATTTTATAGAGACACAAGACGAATAATATATGTGATCATTGATAACAAACTATGTTGAAAAAGAAACCCAAAGTTTTTTTTATACAATTAAAATGATATGAAAAGCATACCAAAACTAGATATTTCTAAAAATAAAAACACATAGAAGTAAAAATAATGTGAAATAATCAAAACACAATGTATTAATGTAGATTTTAGTTGATTTCATGAAACATTAATTATTAAACACATCATGTCATCTAATTTAATTCCAACAATCCTCCACTAAACTATTGAGGGTTGGTGTAATCTAAAGAAAATAATATTATTTTTTAAAATTATCAATAACAAAATCCATGTATAATAAAACTATTTTTCATTCCTAATCATTGGGGCATGGAATCTTATATAATATGAATCTTTGGTGTTTTGATATACTAGAATGACTTGGGTATTTATATGTAACATTGGAACAAGGGAAAGTGAAATCATAAGAGTTTCCATAAAAAGATAACATGTCATAAGAAACAACATGAAGATGTCTTATAGAATAGAAGAAGAATGTATTAATTGATGTTAATAGTAATCTTGTGTTATGATAATAGTTTAAGAACCATGAATTCAATGTCACTGGAGATGAAAGGGGATGTCATAGAAGGTAAAAAATACCATTATTAGTTATATCTTAACATTGTAACGGGGTGAACAGTGACCAATTATTTAGTTGATTGGAATTTTATGGTATTTTATAGTATGTAAAAATATAGGTGGGTGAATTTATGTCTCATGTGTTGTATAAAAATCATAGTGGATTAATAATCTCATTTTTCATGGATAAGTCATATAGTGGCCATAGAAAATTAATCATGCAATAGTTCTTGTGTGTTGTTGGGAAAATTGTATTATTAGTTTAAGAAGTTTAGTAATTAGGATCACATGTAGAATATGTGTTGTGTTGATGTAGTGACACTCTATGGTGGATCCTAAAAGTAATTTTTTGCAGAAAAATATGATTAAAAATTATATTTTAATATAGGGGTAGCCAAACTCACACACACATAATCCCACATTATAAAAAGTGAATAATAAAAAGAACACAAATATTACATTGTTCATAAGGTCCTTATATTCATGATTTAAAGGGAGATATTTATTATTCACACTCATCTTGATAAATAATTGGAGGATAAAATATATAATTTAAATGATATTTGATATCAGTTTATAGAGTAGAATGTAGTTTTCATGGGTGGTCAATAAAATATTTATCTCTCATTGGAAAACATTCATTCATTTTATTGTTCAATAGTCAAAGGCTACCTAGGATGTTTGTTGATGTGTAATTCCCCATGATTTGGAACCACCCCTCTAAAACATAAATTATAGAATAACATTATAGAAATTAAGAAACAACGAACACCTAACTCATCAATGAGACAATGTAAGTGAGACCCAAATTATAATTACCAAATAATCTCAAAATGTAGACAATATATTCTAAAACAAAAATCATTTGATCTAAAATACTCATCAAAAAATAAAATGATAACACAATATTTAATGTTTTTCATGAATTACCCTAATCGGAGAAAGGAACTCTAAAACCATAAATTATATAAAATGGTTGGTGTATTATCACTAAAATTAAAAAACATTCCTCTCGAGCTATCATTTCATTAATGAAAAACAATAAAACAATAGACTTTTATTAAAAACAATATCAACTATCAATTAATAGATGATATTCTTGTTAGCCTAATTGTTCAATTTATTCCACAAAAAATTTATCTTTAAGGATTTCCATCTCATAAATCAATGAAACATTTAGTTTTTGACTAAACACACTGACTTCATCGCTACATTCACTAAATAATTTTGCCTTCATGAACTCATCATTCAAATCATCCATACTTTTACCATGACCTTTTTTGATACTATTGACTCTATTTTACACTCCATGGTTCCACTTCTTCATACACTATCTAGTTTAGTAACAGAAAATAGATATTTTTTCCATCTAGAAATTATGAAAATCGAATAGAAAAATAAATGTTCGCCATTGAGTCAATCAATCTCTCTCTTGAAACTATTTTTCAAGGATTCACTAAGTCCATTGATTTCATTACAAATATATTTCTTATTTCTTTAACCTATTTTAGAAGCATGGTCCTTCAAATTTAATTCAGTTATCCAAGTTCCAAAAAACCGCAACAGTACCCCAAAATTTCCTACAATATAACCCAATTTAATATATCCATTGTATTACAATATCTTATAAAATATTGAAGCTTTAGTATATAATATTCTTACAATATCTGGAATAAGTGATACATTTTATTAATAAACATTGCGAAATAGTGGAAAATAAATTTATTCACAATAAGGATAATGATTTTACTATCATAGAACATCGTTATGTTCCTTTGGATTCTTCCAATATCCTCTAATAACCCCTTCATCAAGATCAACTCCTTCCTATATTCTATAATTTTTTTATAAATTACTTATGTTTTATAATGTGAAACTATAGGTTAAATTTTGGATATCCAACTAATAGTTATTCCTCAAAAATTATACATAGAGATAGTGGTACTTTTCATGTGTCATAATTCCATTAAAATTCTAAATCTGTAAACCCATTAAAAAAGTAATATTTCTAAAACACTGTTATAGATCTATTGAAACATTGATATATTAGAGTATTGACTTCACTATTTCATAGTGCTCCCTTCCATTATTTTCCTTAAACCTGTTAATAAATCACACTAAATAAGAAATTATTAATCTCACAAAAAATATGCCATTCATCATTCTTTGGTCCACTATTTAATATGGAACCCTTTCATTGTAACAGAATTATTCTTTCATTCTTTATTGTTTCCATATTGATAACTTGAAATTTCCATCCAAGGGGGTTATCAGAAGATAAAAATGCTCATTTTAATTTTTTAAATAAATCTGGATATACTCTGATTGAGAATGAAATAGTGTTTCATTCTTTATGTCCCTTAGGATCCACACCCCCAACACTTGCTTTGTAGCTCTATGATCATTCATCTCAAGCATTCTAGAAAAAAATAACTTCAATATCCCAAATTCAATATATCCTCATATATTATTAGAGAATATTATCCAACTAAAATAAGAATATAATGATTTATCCATTATAGAAAACCTTTTATTAGCAGTAATGATCTATATTACTCTAAATGAATGAATTATTTTCTAGGAGGGAATTTAAATTTTGTTTACATTACATGGGTGTGTGTTTATTCCCATATAAACTCTATTTTAAATTACATATCAATTCCCTCATTTCATTTTACATGAAACCTTCCTATTTATCAATTTTTCCTCCCCATGAAGGAATTACATCTTTCCATATAACTATTTACAATATAGTATCTCTATATCAACTATTTTTTGCACTATCTAATTTTTTGAATGTTTTAAAACTAAATAAAATACTTCACCAAAATAAACACCATCCAATTATTTAAATCACTTCATAATAATCGTTACATTATATAAGTTTAGAACATATAATTATTCATTCAATTGGTAGGAACAATTTTTCTATAAATCACTTTTCATAATATGAAGCTCCATTAGCTCCCACATTTAAAAACATGAAGGGAGTCCATCTCCTCCTTAATAACTAACTCCTACTCTCTCAAGGAACTAATAAATACCTCCACTCCTAGGATATAGGGTTCTCCATAATTTGTATGATAAATTTAGTGCACGTACCTTTTTAACCTTTTCATTGGGTGCCTATCCTTGTAGACCTCATAAACATAACATAAAGTTATACACTTTTTTAAACTACTTCTTCTAAAGTGTTACCAATTATATAAGTTCCTTGATCTTTCATAGTCATTAATAAATTTTCTACATCTATCCTTAGAGACGCTTATAGGTTACAACATCCACATGAAACATCATACAAAAATTATAGTATCTCTAGAATTTGAGTACTCTGAAAACTATTAAGACCTTCTTGAAATCTATGAAGAATAACTTTGGTATGAATTAATTTTTTTTCTTAATACCATAATCCATCATGTTTTTAACTTCTATAGGATCCCCTCATGGAATATTATGTATCTAATTCAAAATACCATTCAAATTTTATTATCCTAGAACCATACACAAAATATTTCTTCACTATAACCTAAAATGAAATTTTCTCAGGACATTTCCTCAGAATTTTCCATTTCCTTACTATCATTGTGGGGAGAAGTTGTACTTCTAAAAACATTCATGTGCGAGATATCCAATATACATATTTCTATAGTTCTCCCAAAATATTTTTCCTACCAGAGTAGACAAACTATGATTCACAATATAAGTTTCATAGTTGAACGTAATTTCCCAGAACTCCATGTGCAAACTATAACATACTGAATTTTAAATAAATATTTTTATATATTTTCATAATGAAATTTTATATTTTATATGATAATTTAATTTATAAATTTTTTTATTGATATAAAAATATAATTTTTAAAAATATTTTCATACATTTTTTCCATAAAATTTTAATTTATGTATAACGTATTTATTTAGAAAATATTATTTTATTTATAGAATCAATTTTATCGAATTCATGATTCATTTTTCACAAGTAAATTTATTTATAATTTTATTTTCTTATATTCATTTTAGTAGTAATTAATTATTTGTAATTTAATTTTTAACAATGTAGGGTAATTTTTTTCGAAGTCAAAAAATTGTGACATATAACCATTAAAGGAAATGTCATATGACATTTTATGTGAAAAAGTGTGACAAAATAAATGGTTAAAGACCATTTACACTAAAATAATAAGTTTTCATGAATTTATAATTTATATTATAGTTCAATAAAATACTAAATTATTGGTATCATGTTCTATTTAATTATTTTATTACTCAAAAAATTTCCTATTAAAACAAGAAATAAAATGTTCTATAATAAATTGTCATAATGAAGTATTTATTTTATCTAAAAATAAAAAGCCTCTAATTTGTAAAGTTTTTTTATCATAAAATGGTTAATAAATTTTGAAAAAGATGTTTTGAGAATTTTAAAATGGTTATTCACATAACACTATAATCATAGCGTGCAATCTGTAATTTAGAAAATATGTTTTCTCAATTATGTAGTGAAAAGGTAAATTCAACTTAATTATAAGAAAAATTTCAAAAAAAAATTTGTTTTACAAGTACTAAAAAATAATTTTCAATCATTTAATATTGAATATATAATAACATATATTAATTTAAAGACTAATACGAAAATAAATTTTTATAATTCAAACTAAAGAGTTTTGCAAAATATTATGTGATTTTATTTAAAAGTCTAATTTCAAAAATATTAATTTAATTAAATGGACTCAATAATTGCAATCATAATTTTTAAATTAGTATTTAGTTATTTTTTATTATTTTTCTAATTTTTTTCTTGTGAGTAAAAAAATTATAGTTTATTATCAATACCATAACTTTTATGACATCATAATGATATAAATTAAAATTAAAATTTTGCAAATCATTTATTACAAATTAAAATTTATATATGGGATATAATAACACATTATAATAAATAATATAAAATTATTAAACCATACATAAACAAGTGTCAATATTTTGATAGTTATTATTTCTTAAAAACACGCTATTTGTTTTGACAACAGGAATTAATTTTTAAATTAATTATTGAAACTTATATGTTTTGAATTTGGTAAAATAGACATCATTTTTAATTCATAATATCAAATATATCTTAGGCCGATTTTTTGGTATTTTTCTGAAAACTTTCAATTTGTGATGAATAGTGAAAAATACTGAGTTATAGTTTAAAACAAAATTTTTATTTAAATAATTATTTATTTTATTTATATTTAATTAAGGTCAAAATAGATAAATAATACTTATAAGCCATTTGGATCGGCCAAAACCATCCCAAATACCCTCTCAACTATCCTCCATTAAACTTAGAGGCCTTAGTTTTATCATAAAGCCAACCTAAGGATCCCTTTTGATCAAATCAAAAGGAACAATCCGAAGAAGAGGTAATGATTTCACCACCCTCTTTCAAGTTCCTTTCTTTCTCCACTTCCTTTTTCTTTATTGTTTCCATTATAAAATAATAAATCCAGTATATTCTATATGTAGTGATATTATTATAATTATTTTACAACCAAATTCATTATTTTATCAACCCTTTGAATGACATGTCACTATACGTGTGTACGTACGGCTTACCGTCTCCACGTCGTGGTGTAATTGTTATTCAATAAATTATTATTTGTATGGGTATAATAATGATGTGTATTTGATTTAAATAATAAATATAACATGATAAAAGTTCTGTATATGTTATATACCATCCAATTATATATTATATTAATATCAAAATAATGATATTTTCGCTCGTGTGTACGTACGGATTACTGTCTCCATGACGCGATGAGATTCATTTCCAAGATCACCATTCATCGACGATTATAAAAAAATATATATTACTAATAAGTATGTACTATATGACATAATAATGCTACTATAAATATATATTTATATATATGTGTATGTATTAATGTCCTTATATATATCTTATTCACTTACTTCCGTTCAATACTATATGAAAACAGAAACAGCGTTTATGCGTACGTACAGACTACTGTCTCCTTAAACGGTGTTTTCCATTTCATATATACGTCTATTATAAATTTTTATATTCTAAATATATATTATAAATAAATCATTTTTTATATTTTGGAAGTATTTAAATCATGATCTAAGTGATACAATCAAGAGTAACAAGTTAAAACACGTTCGATAAAGAAAGCGATTATTACCCAAATTATTAATTTAACATGGAAATTATTATTAAATTGGTAGTATAAAGTCATAAATGATTAATGTATGATATCATAAATATTAATATGGTTCTGGTATAATTTAATAACATACTATAGTCTTCATACAGTAGTCTAAACATACCCTCGACTAAAGGAAAGTGCAAGGTAAGTGGTTTTCATCTCACGCCTTATTCCCGTGAGATTCATGCAATATTGCCACTATTAACTTTTGGGTGGTGTATGTACTGACCATAATTGTATTATTTGTGTAATAAACTTTAATTTATGTGTATTTACATATTCACTGTATGATACCTCTTTTATGTGGAGTATGTTTCGTAAGTTACCAAATTGGTAAGGGTTAATTTTGCAATCAGTTTATTATCCGAGGTTGTTTTTACATACGTATCTACTGGGACATATTTATTATCCATCTCCATGTTTTATGAAAGAGTTTTAAAAGCGATTTTTTTAAGAGACTTCTTACTAAAACAACATTTCAAATATTTTTAATATTTATTCTTCTAAATCTTTTTCATTAATGTTCATGTCTTCAAAATGTTTTTTGAGGTTTTATTTATATGGACATTAATGTTTTAAAAATGTTAATTACTTTCAAAAGTTTCAAAGTGTTATAGAAAACTTTGATTCAAAAACGTCTTTAAATGAATTCTTTTCCAAATTGTGTGACTTTTAAATGTTTTCATGAAAAGGTGTATTTCTATCAAAGAGTTTTACAAACCATTTCAATCTATGTAAAATCCTTTAATAGATTTTAAACTTGGTTTGAAGTTGATTTATCATGATACAAATCTTCCATATTGTGTTGAAGGTTTTATGATGTGTTTGAATGTGGATGTGTTATTTTTATACCATTCATGGTTTATGGGTAAAGTATTGACATTTCGTATGCTAGTTTTAATACGAATGTTTATGTTATGTTTAGACCTTTTCATATGAGGAATGCATTGGACTTAGTAAGTGACGGGTGGAGCCCGATATAGCTCTTCGATGCATCGATAGGTCTCATGATACAAACTAGTGTCTTGGCACGAGGCCTTGACAAAATCTTATTTGTATTCTTGGCACGAGGACTTGGCTACGTGGTTATGATAGTTTGGCATTATGCATTCCATTGTTATGAAAGTGGTTATTGATATTGAATGTGATTATTAGACTAGTAGAATATCCATGTGAATAAGTAAATGGAATTATATCATTTTATCTTTGCCATATTATGCTGAAATTCAAGTTTAAAAGGCTTATGTTTTAGTTATACATTGCCTTAAATGTTTATGTTTACTTATGAAATTTTCTGCTATATTATTAGCATTACTGAGCATCTGAGCTCACCCCTTTCTATCTTTTATTTTTTCCAGGATTCCAAGAAGTTTATTGTGATTGATATGCAGGGTTAAGACAATGGAATAATGGAATTCATAAAAGATTATTTATGTTGTTTTGTATGTTATGAAGTGTAATGTAACATTCATGTATGTAATCTATTTTCCAAGACTGCTAAACTGATCGGTCCTTCAGGACTTGATTCCATGTAATCATGCCAATGTATTAAAATAATGCACCAACTCTGGGTAACTGGGGTCGGGGCGTTACTGTTGGTATTAGAGAAAGTTTAGCAATAACCTTGGAAACCAGATTTAGATAAACTCTGATTAGAGCACATTACCGTAAGATATACTTAGAGGATTATTATATAAGAACTTCTTAGAATTTTGGTATTATAGATATTTTATGAGTTTTCTAAGCAATACGTCCCTATCTGGATACAAGCAGGTAGAGGTGGCTCTGGCACAGATGTATTTAGGTGTAAAACCCATAAACACCGCTTTGATCTAGACTCGAACGGGAACTGGTGCATGACAATGGTCCTTGCTGCACTCTTGTTTATGACACTCCCGGGGGATTTGATTTGGATAATTCTCATTTTCTTTACAAACTTCTATGAAGGGTTTATGAGTATATACCTCCACAAAGAAAACATTTTTGTTATTATAGATTATATCCATCAACTATAAAATTTATGTTAGGTATTTTACATGTTTGGAATTATGAATTGTGATTCATAAACTGACTCAGTGTATGCAATTGTTTAGAAATGGCACCCAGTAGAAGGAATGAGAACTCCAGCAATACGTATGGTCCAAAGAGTAAGAAGGGTCATATAATTCATGGTATTAAGACATAATTTATAAAGGAAATATTCTCCCGTGTATTATCATCATATGAATAAATAGTATCAAATGATCAGTAAAGAACACTCTGAATTCTATGGCTTTGAAGGGAATCCAAAGAAGAAAAAGATGGTAGAAAGAATTATGGATAAAGGGAATAAGGGAAAGAAGGATTTTCCAATATGTGATAAATGTGGAATGAATCACCTTGGTAAATGATTTAAGGTAATGGGAGTTTTTATAGTGTGGAGAAAAAGGACAACATGTACGTGATTGCAAGGTTAAGAAAACGTTTTCAAATATATAATTCTTCATCTGCAAGGAGTTGGGACACTACACAAACCAACGTCCAAATCATCATAGTATGCACCAAATGATGCTATTGGATAAAAATAAAGTTATTATACTACCATACGAGAAGAGGAATGACTAGTGTTATGATGTTGTTACTAAAAAATTATTTCATTTGAGTGTTGTATCAATTATGTACAGGTTATATGAATTATGGAGATAAATAAGGATTGTACTGCAGTACTATTTCATTGAGTATTTGAGATATTATGGTACTATGAAAAGTGACTCAACAACAAGTAATTTTTTTTAAATACATGGTTGGAAGAAAGTTAATCCTTAATAGGGTCTTGATACTAAGGTAGTAATTTTGTAATAAGTGATGGTTGATTTGGATGATTTATATTGGATATTATTGACTATATTGGCACTGATTAATGGTTTGTTTATTTCATCGTTGTTGGAAAATTCAAAGATTTTGGATATAAGGAATATATATAATATTCTATAAGGAAGAAGGGAGAATTAATGTAATCAATAATGTTTTATGGTAATTCAGGGTGTAACCATATTTTAAAAGAATACATGATGAAGGTGTTTACATACTATTACGTGAAAAAAATGGATCTTCATTGTGTTTACCTACCTTATAAATTTTGGACTGTGAGTTTGGGTAGAAGTATCTTGGATAAGTCTAGTTTGAGATTATTTTTGGATTTCCATAAAAAGGACAACCCGGAGGTTGGGCGGCAACCCGTCACATCCGGCAAGGTCGTAAGACTTGAACCCACAACCGAAGGGCGCCAAGGGTGTATCACATACCACTAGCCCACGTGATGTCCTGGATTGAATAATGTAGTTTTTTTAAAGGGTTAGATATATGAATTATAAATTCAATATTTTTGGAACCCTACACGATTAGGATAAATAGAATATATATATATATATATATATTAAATCTTTTAGAGTGAAAGATGAGTTTGTAGTAGGAATTAGTTGAAGGATGAAACTCTACTTGTCATGTATATATAAATACACACACACACATATATATATATATATCCTATTATATTATGGATAAATTAATTATTAATCATTAGGGAAGGGATATTAAAACCAAAAATTTGTTATCCTAATACCTTACTTTTTTGTTGAACTGATGTTATTTTAAATCATCATAAATTGGTAGCTTTGAGGCCCACAATTCTACAATTGTTTGTGATTGATGACCTCAATCAGTCCATATAAATATTTACATTTTTCATCCAATTACATGTCTCTAATTTCCACCAATATTCTCTTAATCGAGATCATAATTTGGTGATGACCCTTTCATTTCTCTTTTCCTCTTATTAAGACTGAATTTTAATAACCCAAATTCTGATGTGGGTTTTCCCACAATGATATTTTCTATTTTCTATCTTTTTTTTTCGAAGAACAATTTCAATTTGCAAGAATGAAATTTATTGAATGAGGGGAGAATTTAAGACACCAATCTTTTACAGTACGCTTCACTTTGAATAATACAGTAGCGTGTTTTGTACGCAACTTCGAGTTATAATACACCACAACCAATCAAACTAGCCGTTATGAATAGTAGTACCCACTTTTTGAAATTTTATAAATTTTACCATTCAAAATGGACTTCATTTTTGGATTCATAATATCAAAATTAGCTTAGGGTGAAATTTTCATGCTTTTCAGATAACTTTCATATTTTGATGAATAGTGAAAATTACTAAATTTTAATTAAAAACAACATTTTTAATCAAAATAATTAGTAGTAATAAATTATGAATTTGAGTGGTTTTAATGTATATTTATAATATATTTTTATCATTTAATACAATGTTGGTCATTAGACGTAATTCCACATTTAAACCAGACATAAAAAAATGTCAATCTTTTGATACTTATTATTTCTAAAAAACACATTATTTGTTTTGACAATGGGAATTAATTTTTAAATTAATTAATGAAACTTATATGTTTTGAATTTGGTAAAATAAACATCATTTTTGAATTCATAATATCAAATATAGCTTCGGCTGAATTTGTTGTATTTTTCTTAAAACATTCAATTTTTTATGAATAGTGAAAAATACTGAGTTATAGTTTAAAATCGAATTTTTATTTAAATAATTATTTATTTTATTTAAATTTAATTAAGGTCGAAATAGATACATAATACCTATATACGTTCAATGTAATTCATTGAAGTTAGTTTAGAATAATTTTAGATATATAAAAATTTTATTGAACTTTTCACCGTCTTTTACCCACCTCCTATGAAAATTTGAAAATTTACATAAAACATAATTTTACCACTTCTGTGAGTGGAATTTAGAAAATCTGAGAGAAACAGTTAATATCAAGGAGTAAAATATGGTTCAAAAATATAAAAATATTTTTTGGTGAATAGTACCGTTTTACTTTTATTTACCACGGTTAAAAGTAAATAGGGTAATTAATGGTAAAAATGATATAAATATTACCCTATAACATGTCCTAATTCTATTGGAAATGTATATCTCGACCAAAAACAACCTTAGGAATAAAATATTATCATTTAGGTCCACTTGGATTAGATTAGGACATTTAGTATTATTTAATTCAAAGAAGAATTAAAAGAGTTAAAATCAAATTTTAATAACTAAGATATTTCTAATATTGGGATTTACATCAGATAAATTAGATTATAAATATTCATTAGAAAGATAAAAATATTTCATACATCATGGTATTTTATTTATAATTTTTATAAATTAAATAAATTTATTTATTTATGATACAATGATGATGCTGTAATTACCTAATTCATGATAGAATCCAATAAATGGTATTATAAATATTAAAATAAATATAATTTCAAAGTTTTCCTGACATCAAAAAATTTTATAGGTGAATATTACATGTTAGTATTGATTAAATGTATTATTTTTTGAATTAATCATTTTTTTATTATTTTAACAAAAAAGATATACCAAATAGTGTTAAAATTGACATAAAATAGTTTTTAAAATAAATGTTATATTATTAATTGATATAATGGTCCTAAAAATCTATGGTTATTCAAAAAGACATATATGATAATATATATGACATTAATGAACCAATTGAGGTTAGAGTGGTAGTATATAGTATGTTTATTAACCATATAGTGTAAGAATACAAGAAGACACGGTTAAAGTTAAATTATTTAACATTGAGTTAAATATAAAAGATAAGGTTAAAATGGTAACCTAAACTTGTCTAAAACCTATTGGTTGAGGTTTTTTCAACCTATCCACACCATATAATTTAAATAATAAACTTTTGAGCCATTAGAAACCAAATATCAATTTATTATAAAATAATATTTAAAGTTTTTACTAAGGTGCCCCTCACCCCTCTTATAAAATGGCACTCTTCCATCTCTCTAATTCACACCTTCTAAGCCATTTGGCTCGGCCAAAACCAGCCCAAATACCCTCTCAACTATCCTCCATTAAAACTATATGCCTTAGTTTTATCATAAATCCAACCTAAGGATCCCTTTTGATCAAATCAAAAGGAAGAACCCGATGAAGAGGTAATGATTTCACCACCCTCTTTCAAGTTCCCTTCTTCTTCCACTTCATTTTTCTTTGTTGTTTCCATTATAAAATAATAACTCTAGTATATTCTATATACTGTGATGTTATTATAATAATGGTTCAACCAAATTCATTATTCTATCCACCCTTTGAATGACATGTCACCATACGTGTGTACGTACGGCTTACCGTCTCCATGTCGTGGTGTAATTGTTATTCAATACATTATTATTTGGATGGGTATAATAATGATGTGTATTTGATTTAAATAATAAATATAACATGATAAAGGTTCTGTAAATTTTATATACCATCCAATTATATATTATATTAATATCATAAGAATGATATTTTCGCTCGTGTGTACATACGGATTACCGTCTCCACGACGCGATGAGATTCATTTCCAAGTTCACCATTCATCGACGATTATAAAAAATATATATATTACTAATAAGTATGTAATATATGACATAATAATTCTACTGAATATATATATATATTTATATATATATATGTATTTATGTACTTACATATATCTTATTCACTTACTTTTGTTCTATACTATATGAAAACGGAAACAGCATTTATGCGTACGTACGGACTACTGTCTCCTAAAACGGTGTTTTCCATTTCATATATATGTCTATTATATATTTTTATATTCTAAATATATATGATAAATAAATAATGTTTTATATTCTGTAAGTATTTAAATCATGATCTAAGTGATACATTCAAGAGTAACAAGTTAAAACACGTACGATAAAGAAAGCGATTATAACCCGAATTATTAATATAACATGGAAATTATTATTAAATGGGTAGTATAAAGTCATAAATGAATAATTTATGATATCATAAATATTAATATGGTTCTAGTATAAATTAATAAAATACTATAGTCTTCATACAGTAGGCTAAACATACTCTCGACTAAAGGAAAGGTCAAGGTAAGGGGTTTTCATCTCACTCCATATTCTCGTGAGATTCATGCCATATTGCCACTATTACCTTTTGGGTGGTGTTTGTACTGACCATAATTGTATTATTTCTGTAATTCACTTTAATTTATGTGTATTTACATATTCATTTTATGATACCTCTTTCATGGGGTGTATGTTTCGTAAGATACCAAATTGGTAAGGGTTAATTTCGCAATCTCTTTATTATCCGAGGTTGTTTTTACGTAAGCTTCTACTGGGACATATTTATTATCCATGTCCATGTTTTATGAAAGAGTTTTCAAAGGTATTATTTTAAGGTACTTCTTACTAAAACAACATTCCAAATGTTTTAAATATTTATTCTTCTAAATCTTTCTCATTAATGTTCATGTCTTCAAAATGGGTTTTAGGTTTTTATTTATATGGACAAGAATGTTTTTAAAATGTTAATTCCTTTAAAAAGTTTCAAAGTGGTATGGGACACATTTATTCAAAAATGTCTTTAAATGACTTGTTTTCTAAATTGTGTGACTTTTAAATGGTTTCATGAAAATTTGTATTTCTATCAAAGAGTTTTACAAATCATTTCCATCTATGTCAAATCCTTTAATGAATTTTAAACTTGTTTTGAAGTTGATTTATCATGATACAAATCTTCCATATTGTGT
Organism: Viscum album; assembly: GCA_963277665.1. Classification (NCBI taxonomy): domain Eukaryota; kingdom Viridiplantae; phylum Streptophyta; class Magnoliopsida; order Santalales; family Viscaceae; genus Viscum; species Viscum album. Next base: position 684,911,246 of record OY728137.1, on the reverse strand, counting down.
TGAAGTTTTTGTGATATGTTTGACTGTGGATGTGTTGTTTTTATACAATTCATGTTTTATGGGTAAAGTATTGACATTTCGTATGCTTTTATTAATACGAATGTTTATGTTATGTTTAGACCTTTTCATATGAGGAATGCATTGGACTTAGTAAGTGATGGGTGGAGCTTGATATAGCTCTTCGATGCATTGGTAGGTCTCATGAGACAAACTAGTGTCTTGGCACAAGGCCTTGACAAAATCTTATTTGTAGTCTTGGCACGAGGCCTTGTCTATGTGGTTATGATAGTTTGGAATTATGCATTCCATCGTTATGAAAGTGGTTATTGATATTGCATGTGATTATTCGACTATTAGAATATCCATGTGAATAAGTAAATAACATTATTTCATTTTATCTTTTCCATATTATACTGAAGTTCAAGTTTAAAAGGATTTTTTTAGTTATAAATTACCTAAAATGTTTATGTTTATTTATGAATATTTCTGCTATATTATTATCCTTATTGAGAATCTATGCTCACCCCTTTATGTGTTTTATTTTTCCCAGGATTCCAAAAAGTTTATTGCGATCAATATGCCGGGTTAAAAAAGGGGAATAATGGCCTTCATAAAGGATTATTTATGTTGTTTTGTATGTTATGAAGTGTATTGTAACATTCATGTATGTAATCTATTTTCCAAGACTGCTAAACTGATCGGTCCTTCGGGACTTGATTCCTTGTAATCATGCCAATTTATTAAAATAATGCACCGACTCTGGGTAACTGGGGTCGGGGCGTTACAAAGTAGGTTCCAAAGACCCTATTTTCACATACTATTTAACATTATTCAATCTTAAAACCATTTAACCATAAAATTATTTTACATAAATAGACCCGTGACCATTTTATTAACACCATTTTAAAAAAAATTAATAATATTCTACCAAATTACACTCATATAACAATTATTGTAATTTATTACAATGTCAAAGTAGGGATTTATAAAACCAAATTTTTCATTTGGATTCTTCTCTTAACCCATGTAAAACATAAATTAATAAATAAATGTAAGTTTAATAAATATTTATTCATATAATTTAATGTTTTTATAAAAATATATTATCAATTAGTTTGTTTGTTCCTTCTAAAAATCTCTTAAAAACATCATTTCACTAATGGAAGTTTTAGGCTACCTAAGTGAAAAATAATGTATTATTTTTCACATATTTATTCTATATATTATATTTATAGTTGATTTCATGATTTAATATAATAAAAAAATAAAACAAAATATCTAATTTTATTTTTTAATTATAAAATAGTCCATATAATAATGAAATTAAATATAAAAAATCGTAGTCATTTTGAATCATCAAAAAATAACTTACCGAGAAGGATTCTATGAATGGTAAATATTTTATAAAATATTTAATTACAATTGTTTTTAAATGATATGTAAATAATTCATTGACACATTAGGATATTATAGAACAATTATAAATGGAAATTTTTCCTTTATAATTATTCCAAAGAAGTTATGGTGATTTTGAATCGTGAAACATCTCAATGACTAATGTGAACAATACCAATTTAGTAAATGAATGAAAAAATATTAAAAATTAATTGAAAATAATAAAAACAAATTAAAAATAAAATGGATTTTAATCAATTAAATAATTACTATAATTAAATTTTTATGAAGTTATAGGAAATACATTGAAAATCAGGATGTGAGTTTAGGGTTATTTTTCAATTATTAATTAATCATTCACATTTGGATGATATGTTATCTATAAGTATATCTCTCTCTTATAATTGATACATTTACCATATTCTTATCACATTTCAATTTTTCTACCAATTTTTCCTTTTTTCGGGTATTTTCAATCCTTTATAAATTCAATTCATTTAACCTCCAATTATTTTTGAAAAATTTATATTATATTATATTTATATCCTTCCTTAAAGGTGGTATTTTCCTTTTATTTCAATGTTTTATAAAAAATCAATTGTTTTATTAAGTAATTGTCTTCCTCTGATCTATGTAAATACTATTTCATGTTAAAATATTTATCAATTTATTATATTTTATTTTTATTATTGATATCATTCTCATAAATGTATTTTAGGTACAAATAATAATATGAACCATTATCCATGTTCTTATGTATTTTTTTATATAGTGAAAATGAATTTTTTATAACTGAACTGATCCATTTCTTTATTTTTATTGACTTATCATCAACAATGCATAAATATAACCTTTATAAATATTTCTTTAATTAATGAATAACCTTGATTCCTTATTATTAATGAAGTCAATTCACCAAGATTCCCATGAATTTGATTGACTAGATAAATTATTGAATAAAAAAAATACCTTTTATTTAGTATGGTGTACATAAAATTGGTTTCATTATCTTGGAAAAAGTTTTTTTTACCTCTATAGCTGCTTTATATTATTGGATACCATTTTTATTTAAATGGGTTATTCATGTTATGATTTTTGATATATTTATGATTGTATTTATTTTCATGTGGGACACATATGTATGGTGGATTTATAATGCCATTAGTGTGCCTACAATTATGTAACCACTTAATAGTCTTGGTAATGCATAATATATCATGAGATCATTATGAATTGTACATTTATATTTATCCATGTCAATAATAATTTGTGTGGTATAGTTGTATATAACCTCTATCATAATGTTAATGTTGAAATATTTACCCTTGTATATAAGGTTTTGTGTGGACTAAATGTAGTTATCCATGTGCATAATGTTATGATGCCTTGAAAACTAGATTTTAAATATATTTACAATGACATGAATTATGTTATTAACATAATAAGATGTTTCCTATGATTATCACTCTACACAAATATCTTTTATCTTATTCCAAGTTTTTTATATTTAATCCACGTTACGATTCTTGATTATCATGACATCCCACACTATTTATATGAAATGATTTATGATTATTCTCTCAGGTCTCAATTTTACTTTTTTGTGATCCCATATTATTATTCCATTACTCATTTAACTTGTCTCATGATCAATTATCTCATTAGTTTATGATTTGTGTCTCATTAATAAATTTTTCCCCTTATTATGCATTTCAGCTCACTTATTTCCCATATCTCCCCATTTTCCCAAGTGATCAATTGTGACTAATATATTTTGTTTAGTTTATAAGGTGTCTATAATGAAATATTAGGTTTTTTATATTAGTTCATTATATAATATGTAAATAGTTCCCAAATAAATTGACTATTTATCATGGGTTTTACATGTAATTTCATGACATATGGAAAATTATATAATTTTAAAACCAGATCTTGAGTAGTGGGATAGAAGAATATCATTATCTATTAAGGATGTGTTTGGTAATTTTTAGGAATTATTATTGGGTAAATTTTTGGTTTCGATCCTTAAATAGATAATCACAAGCCCCAGATTACTAAGTATATGTATAACTAGTATGACCAAATTTGATTATCATTTCGAATATTTATGTTAATTCATATGATAAAATTATCATAGTGAATGTTTCGGATATAATTATTAAATAATCTTTTGTTCATGAAAATTTGGCAAAACATTAAAAAGTGTTTATATATGGGTTAAATTGTGAGGATGTAATCCCTTTAAGAGGGTTGAATGTAGAACCCCAAATTTTTTATAAATGTTTTTATAAATTTATAGAATTTCTTCATTTATAAATGTTTTTTATTTAATTTATTTTCCTTGAAATGATTTAAACTTTGAATTTATATTCCTATTTGGATACATGATTTTAATTGAAATTTTTATTCAAGTAAAATATTAATTTGTTTTTTCTAATCATTTTTATTGAATTCTTGATTCTTTTTTCACATATAATTTAAATTAATAAATATAATACATTTATTCATAGTTTTATTTTATTTTACCATTAAAATTATAATTAATTCATTATAATATGATTGGTAACAGAATATGATACATGTTTTAATAGTAACCAAATTGTATTATATAACCATTGAAGGTAATGTTATGTTATATTTTATGAGAAAATGTGATAACATAATTTTTTAATTATCATTTTTATACAAATATATTTATTTATGATTCATTTTTAATTATTATTATAATTTATTTATCTTCTAAATGATTGTTATCATGTTCTTTTTACATGTTTTATTACTCTAAAAATATTATTTTCAAATTATTAAATAAAAATTTTAATAATAAAATATCATTTTAAAATATTTATTATATATATTTGAAAATGTAATTAATTTTACGTATAGTTCCCTATTATCATAAAATAGTTAATAAATTTTTTTATTGGAATTCCTAGAAAAATCAAATTTTCATTGACAACGCATTTTAATCACACTTTTAAATGTTTTTTGAAGTAAAATTGTTTTCTAAATTGTTTATTAAGAAGATAAATTCCACTTAATTTAATGAATAATTCCATAAAATGATTATTTTGTTACATTGAATGAATAATTTATTATTAATAGTATAATAATTAATAGAAAGTAAAATATATAAATGTAACCAACCACAATAAAATAAATATTTTTTATTTGAAATAAATTATTTTTACATGTATTATATGATTTTATTTAAATGTTAAATTTCTATATTTTAATATTTTAATTTTATAAAATTAAATCCAATTTTATAGTCAACATGTTGAAATTATCTAATAATGAATTTTCATATTTCCTTAAAAATGTTAAATTTTTCTTAAATAGTAAAAAATAAATTTTTACCAATATATAACTTTTATTAAATCATCATTTTATATATATGAATTCAAAAATATTAAAATATTTATCTTAAAATAAAATTTATTTTAGTAGTAAAATAATTCTTTTAAAAATAATAACTTTAATTTATAAGTTTATATTATATTTAATTCTTATAATTTTTTATTCATTACATTTAATTATGTGTTTCCAAGATCCTAGATGGTTTCAAAATGGTTTGAATTTTAATGAATCATTTTTTTTAATCAGAAAATAATAAAAGGAATTTTAATCAATAATATTCATATTATTTTCTCTATATAATAAAATAATCCATACTTTATTATGAAATACCACCCTTGGCTATACTTATTAAACATGGAGTGGATAGGAAAACATAAGAACATACACATCCTAGATATAGTGTGACTTTCCTATATCACTCCCAACTATAATTTTCAAGAACTATTTTACTAGAACTCTTACAACAACATCGATAGATGGCCAAAGGTCTTAAAGGCACAACATACCAAGTGACCCATGAGTATAATGGTAAAAGGTCAATACATTCTTAAAAGACCATGAATTTTTATTACAATACACAATATCTCCCGCAAATCTTCCTTACATATGTGTGTCTCTCCCTATCGGATCCTTTCTAGAGTTGATTGTTGCATCATCTCCACCGAGACTACCAACTCTGCTACCCAATGACCTTCATTCCCCACATGTGCACCTATATCCACCACCCCTAGTCACAACCCACATGAACCTCAGCTGTACTGATTCATACCACCTCTCATGTGTTCACCACCCTACTGAACCTAAAAATACAACCCTAAATATATAAGCTTCCACAAAATAACCACTATCGCCACATCCTGCTGACAAACGAGATGTTAACCCTGTGATTGTCTCAAGCTAACTGAAGTTGGGCCATCCCATATGAAATTGTCATAGGATAATGAAACCAATATGCCATGAAAATTTAATTATGTGGGGGGTGATAAATCAAGTAGTTGGTGTGTATAACCCCCAATGTGATGTAGATTTGGTAATTCCTGTCCCACTCGGATGAGCGCTAACTTTCTCCCATTGGTCATGTGAACACACCTCATCCATACTATTCTCATAAATTATAAAATTTAGCAATATTGAAAAAATATACCCAAATTCCTAATAAAAAACCCCTTCACACAACCCTTACCCCTGGTGTGGAAATATATTCATCAGAATTGTGATCTATATTAAGAAAGTGTCTCATTGATCAAGTGAATGGATTCCTCATTACCTAAATATCATCCACTGCTCATCTATCAAAAATTATTTAAAAAAATATTTTTTATACATAAATAATATTAAAGAAATTTCATTCTCATAATCTTTATCTATAATCAATGATAGTTAATTAATTCCCTTTCATAAAACCCCTTTTCAAAACATGTTACTATGTTAAATTAAGGTTCTAAAGTCCCCATTTTCCTAACTTATTTGTGATAATAATATATTAAAATCATTTAATCCTCACATTATTTTGATTAAATGGATATATTTCCATGTTAGGAACATAATTATAATCTATTTCTAATATTAGATAACTTATTTATTATCATTAATCCTTTTAAATAAGTTTTTTATATATCACAAATACGAGTTTCAGAACTCATGTTTTTCACTTTGATTATTTTCTTAACCATTATATAAAATAATTATCGAAAAAAATAAACATTAAAATATATTTTTTAATATAATTTAATTTTTTATTGTTAATATAATATCAACTATATTACCATTTCATTTTTAACCCCTTAAAAAATCATTTCACCCATGGATGTTTTATGCTACCAAATAAAAAATTATATTTTATTGATATTTTATTTCATTCAGAGTTTCTCATAAAAATTTATTAAATGCTTTAAAATAATATGAAAAAGTAAAATCATTTTAGTTATTCTAGAATGATAAAATAATAATGATAAAAATTTCGTTAAATGTAAACTAACATAGTCACTTTTAACCCTAAAATCAAGATTACAGAGAAGATTCAGTAAATGGAAACTATATCATGACCATTAAATTCCCGTGATTTTAAAATAATATGGACATAATTAATTGAAACATTTGTACTTTAAAGTAAATATACAAGTAATTTTTTCAAATACAGTTATATTAATTTAGTCTTAGAGATTATGATATATACGACCTCAATATTACTGACGTGAGCAATACAAACATATTATATTGATAAAACATAGTGAAAATGAATTAAAATAAATAATAACAAATAAACCTAAACTTTTTAAATGATTTAAATAATTAATATAATTAATTTTTTCAAGAATTTATAGGAAATATGTTAAAACTATGTATTCGAGGTACGAATTATTTTCTTGTTCATTCCCCATAGTTCTCAATTTTATTAGATATATTATCTATCACTCTATCTCTCTTTCTACACATTCTAACATTCTCATATACTTACTTGCATATTCAGTATTCTTCATGTTTCTTCATTTTTTGGAATATTAATTCCTTTGTGTTTCTATTTCTATTATTTTTTAAATTCAAACCCTATAATGTTAATAGGGGAATCTTTTTCAAATACTACCTTCATATCCATGTTTATAAAAATATAACTATGTTTTTTTAAATGATCCATTATTATGGAATTATATTTTTGAAAAGTTTTTTAAATCATTTTACCATTTTAAAATTATTTTTTGATGGTTTCCTATTTAATTATTTTATTTAAAAACATTAAAAAGTTTATAAAAACAGTTATTAGGATTTCCCTTCAATTTTCATCATCATACTTATCATGATTATTTTTCAATGTATTTATTTATATTACATGTTATAATATTAATTCATTTTATCTAAAATTTAATTTACTTCAATACTTAAATATTATGTTTTCCTTTTATTTCAATGTTTCATAAAAAATATGTAATTGTTTTAATAAAACCTACTCAATTTCTTATCTTCCTCAAAACTATTTTCATCTATAAAAATAATCTATCATGTTTTAATCTTTATCAATATATTTTATTTTTATGATTGGTATCCTTCATAAAAAATGTATCTATGTAAAAATAATTATCTTATTCATTGTCCAATTTATTATGTATACGAATTATGTTGAAAATGAAATTTATATAAGTTAAATAAATCATCACTACCTTTTTCATGACACATCATCAACTATGAATGAACATAACCTTTTCGTTAATGTGTTTCCTTTGTGAATACACGTACTTCGCTAATATGATTAATGGATGTTCACCTAGATACCTGTATATTCTATTGGTTGGGGAAATTATTGAAAATACCAAATACCCAATATTCGATATGGTTTATATACCTTACGCATCATTATATTCGTTTAATGGTTTTTAACATAATAGATAATTTATTCTATTGGATACCCATTTAATTTACATAGGACAATAATGTTAGGATTTTTTATGGGATTATGAAGATTTTCATGTTTATGTGGAACAAATTTTCATGACTTATTTATGATATGGAATATGGTATTTGAATTAAATATCACCCAATAAGTTGGGTAATGATTTATATATCATGAGATTATTATATATGGGCTAGGTATAGTTATCCTTACCCATAATTTTTTATATTGGAAAACTATAATTATCCTCATACATAATGTTATGTGTGGCCGGAATACATTTACCCTCATCCATAATATTTTGTGTGGGCATGGAATATTTATCCATATATAAAATGATACATGTGAGATAGGTGTATTTGGATATTCCTATAATTGTATGTGCGGGTAAGGTGATTTCTGCCTCCCTTATAATTTTATAATGTTTTTCTAGTGTTCCTTAAGACATGTTTATAATAACATTCCTTATGTTTGTTCCAAAATAATGTTTTTTAGAATTTACATGCATCTTTGACATCTTTTATCTTGTCCATTGCATTTATGATTAATTCCATGTAATGATTATTAAATATCATGAGATCTTATCCCATTTTTGTTACATGATTTTTAGATATGCTTCATATCTTAATTTCCACTTCTTAGGATCAAATGATCATATTCTTTTTATTATTTAATTTGTATTATGATTATGTATAACAATAGTTTTTTATTTGTGTCTCATTATTAATTTTTAACCCCTAATGAGTGTTTAATATCACACAATTACTATATTTCCCAATTTCCAAAGAGATCATAGGTGAGGAAGATATTATGATAAGACTATAATCGTCTTATAAAAATAAGTGAATAAGATTTATTGGTTGATGATGTAATATATAACTTATTACTAAATAAACTAAAAATTTTATCTTGGTCATTGGTTGTAATTTAATGATTTTTGTATAATTATGTATGTTTAACACCATATCCATAAGTGTAGGTCATAGGAATAACAATAGATATGGGAGGGGATATAGGTTATTTATTTAAATTATGATTGATCAAAATTTTAGTATAGTTTCATAGAAAGATAATCATTATATTAAGAGTACTAAGGCTAAGTATAACATATATGATGATATAATGTTATGAATTCTTACCGTTATTGTCTTCTATACTATAACCATACAATAGTTAATTTTTATGATAAAAGTAGGGAAACATAGTTTCATTCATTAAAATTTTGATAAACATTAGTAAATGTTTATAAATGGATAAATTTGATAGGATACAATTTCTTTAAATGTGTTGAATTTTCTGATTCACATTTCAATAAATGTTTTCTACAATTATTTATATAGAAATTTTCACATGTGTATGATATGTTCATTTTGATTTAATTTATTTTAAATTATATGAACATAGAATTAGTATTACAATTTTTATACATGTTTTTACATAAAATTTAAATTCTTGTATAATGTAATTTTTCAACAATAATTTTTTCTTAAAATTATTTTTTAAAATCATTTTTATTGAATTTATTATTCTTTTTTTAAAAAAAATTATAACTACATTAATTTTTTTTAATAGTTTTATTTTCATTTGATCATTTAAATGGTAGTAAATTCAATTAAATCCAATTATAAACAATTTATCATACATGTTTTAGTAGACACAAAATTGTTACATATAACCATTAAGGATAATGTCAGGTGACATTTTAAATAAAATATAAAATAAAATAAATTGTTAAATATAATTAGTACACAATAACAACCCTTTATCATGAATTTTTAATTTAATTTATCATTAATTGAACATTAAAATGTTTTTTATCATGTTCTATTTAAATATATTTTTACTAAAAAAATTTAATACATTAACTAACATGATTTACAAATAAAAAATTATAAAATATTAATTTTTTTATTTTAAAATATTAATTACCATGTCCCTGGCTAGAAAACAAATCAAATTATTGTCCAAACTAGACCACAAAAAGTCTTTATGGGCGTTCTCCATCAAAAAAATTTGTCTACTTGCACCCAAAAACCAACAAAAACTAGAGGGAAAAAGTTTCCCATCCTAAAATAAGAGATATGAAATATGTATAAACATATAAAGAAAACCATAAAAGAAATATTTCATAAAAAAAGACCGACAATGGTTGATATACAACTCAATGTAGTAATATAAAAACCAAGGCACATGTTATCAATAACATCCAAGAGAAAGGAAACCTATAAGAAAACCCTCGACTCTATGTGACATGTAGAAAACATCCCACCATTTCACCACCAACTACCTATACCAGTAAAAATTAACCTCAACACCACACTATGATAACTTTATCTTTTTGGAATTTTAGAAAAACGAGGTCTACACATCCTAAAGGGAGTGTGCAGTGTGTGAGATAAACATACTTAGTAGGATCCCACCAAGGTGTTTTTAAAAAATTCATAGTATAATAATCTCAATATCCTCGATTTAAAGAAAACATGGAATGATAAGAAGTTATATAGTTTTATATCATAATCATGGAAAATAGTTCCACTTTTCTAAATCACTCACAAATGAGATGATATTATGTCAAATCATAATTTCTATAAAATATTTATATCATGGAAATAATGTACCTCTTAATATCTAAGGAAACATATTACAAAGATAAGGCATATTATTAAACACCCATATGATAGCAAAGGACGATATAACTAGGTAACTCATACCTCAATAACCAATAAATGACTTATGTTCACACTTGTGCCTAGAGTTAATACGTCCATAAATTATAGATAGAGGAACAAATAATAAATTTAACCCCCTTAAAATTACCATCACGTTCATAAATCCAACTTTTCTACGATCTAGGAATAGAGGAGAACCCCATAAAGTGACCCCCTTGCATTTCCAATGGAAAAGGCCCAATACTAAACCCTCTACTTACGTTCCCAAGGATCTCTAGTGTAGAATATATAAAATCAATTTTAATCGGTTTATCAAATTTCATGATCAATTTCAAATAACCCATTTTCATAAAAAAAAATCATTTAATTTCCATTTCACTATCCATGTCACAATAATTTTGAAATAAAAAAAACTTTTAAAAAAACAAGGGAAGACCCATATTTATATAAAAACCATATTTCGAAACAAAAATCGATCAATTCAAGGAAAATGGAAATTAGTTAATAAAACCAATTATAAAACAACTATAATAAATAGTTTATAGTAAATTGGATAGATATAGAACCACATGCATCTCGATTGTTTCACACATCACCCACAATGATATTCACACATTGGAAAGAAATTTAAATCAATAAAAAGTGATGTGAGGCCCTGATAGAAAAAATATTTCCAATTAATTTATATTGAATATAATTTTTTTAATCCCAAAAAAGTGTTCCCCTAAGATTAATTGTTTTATTTTTATGGTAATGGTGTTATTTTGAGTTGAATAGTAAAAATTGGCCATTTTGGATTTTTAACAGTTTTAAATTATTTCTGTATTTTGGCCATAACATCTTCTACACTGATAAAAATTGCAAAATTATTTAATTTATAGATTCTACACATCCAGGGATTCATTTACTATTTTTGGACTAAAAGCTCAATCGGCCATATGGAAGCTCAAAAGAAGATCACAAGTGGGAGAAAGAAAATTGTTTTCAGTTCTGCCTAGTTTTGGTGTGGGATCCATAACTCATCAATGGTGGGCCCAAATATTGTGAAATTAGGTGGGTGGATGCGCAAGGAGTTTTTTATAATCCTTTATGAAGTAATAACTGAGTGAATTGGCCGTTTATGTGGTCATTAAATCACCCTAATCCGGAGGATTTCGTTTTGGAGAGTCTGACTGGACAGAATAAATGCTCAGAGTAAAACGACCATAACTCTTGGAATACATGTCAAAATATTCTGAGATTTTTAGGGGACACGGAAAAGGGAATTATGAACAACATTAAAGAAGGTCTCAATGCGTGAAGATGTCATTTAATGGGGCTAAAACGCGTCAACATCTGGGGGACAAATTCTGGCTATAAAAGGAGGAGAGCTCCACCCTCTCAAAGCATCCAATTCTCCATCCATTCTTTCAAGGCACCAGGGAGGAGATATCCATCAAGGGAGGCTAGCTGCAAATCTTCCCCCTTTCTTTTTATTTTATTTCTTTTCTTTATTTTTAGTTTTCAAATGTAATTTAGATTTCTAATAAATTCATGCATTGTTTCTATTTTTGTGTCCACTGATTCACCCTCTTCTCTTCCTCTCATCTTACCATTGTGAACTATAATACTAATGATCATGAGTAACTAATCCGAGGAATATCCCGAGGGAGTAATCAGGTTCTTGAACCTAATACCATGTTTTTAATATTCTTTGAGTTAATTCTAAGAATAATTTATAGTGGGTGTAATCCTCACTGTGGTTGTCTAAATATTAACTTCTTAATCTACAACCGTTTTCCCTCGATTGAGGAGGTGGATGGAAGGTGTGCTTGGGAATCGTTAAGTAGACTTTTCATTCATAATCTGTCTATCATAAGGTGTGCACACATACGATGGAGTGTGTACACTAAGAATATTTGAAACTGGCCAATGAATGTGCTCCCTGAATATTCTCTTGGGAGAACTTCATTTCTTCCCTAAGTACATTCTGTTTAGCATTGCATGGTAATTTAGAATTAAATTTTAGTTTCTTCTGATTTATGAATTTCATTTATTTTATTAAATTTAATTTATTTAATAAAATATTAAACAAAAAAAATGAATTAGATTAGGTGGACTAGAAGTAGTGATTTATTAACCAAAAAATCTCCTCAAGAGAACGACCTAGGTCAGCCATTGTGCTGCACTTAGTATAAATATTTTTCAGAGCGCACAAGACAACACTTCGTCAAATTGGCGCCGTTTCCGGGGAGACAAGTGGTTTTAATTCACTTTTTTTATTCAATTTTTGTAATTAATTTTCCTTTCATTTATAAAAAACAACAACGAAATCATAAATTTCAAAAACTAAAAAAATATTCTTCTTTAATGATGTATTCAAATTATGATTATTATGCATGGACTGACAATTCTCAAGTGCAAGAAAATGTTTACAATGAACTTGATGCTCAGTTTCATAGGATTAGTGATAAAGTGAAAAACCCAGAGAGCCAAACAGAATTGATTGTAGAATATGTATGCACATCCCAGGAGAAACCCGAACCTGAGCCAGAACCTGAGCTAGAACCTGAACTAGAACGAGTGGTGGAAGAGATTTCACCAATCACATTTTATGTTAAAGAACCTGAGACGGGTGAGAAAGAACTTTTGAATGAACTTATCACATCATCCTGCACTCAACCATTTCTCAAAGGAGGTCCCAGAAGTACACATTCCAACTGATGCACTGATGGGAGGTCAACATTTTTTGCAAGAATCTTGGAATAACATTGTCGAAGATAACTTGAAACATGATCTTCCCATGCTTGATATTGAACAATCAGTACCTCTTGACCTCACTCTTGATTTGGAAGATGTAGAAGAAGATTCACTTATTGAGATGGAGTTTCCAATGGTTCAATCAGAAGAAAACAATTTCCAAGCTGACTTACTTGAAAGGGAAGATTTCTTTATTGATTATTCATGTTTTAATTTTATTCAAACTGAATTGTTTTTTGATATCTCCTTTCCTGAAATTTTGGATATAGAACAAATGCATCAAGCCTTGGATGTTGATGATGAGACCACCAAAGTGGTGGTAATCAAGGAAGATGATCCAGAGAAGCTGGTGGTGGTGCGATTACCTCCTCTACATCAACTGTCATATCACATGGAGAAGGACACCACCGAAGTTAACAGGGAGAACCCTTATCTTTTATTCCCTACCACTTTGAAACTCAAATTTCTTCTTTATTCTTTCTCTGGGGTGGGGAACATTATTATCTTCTTTGGGGTTCTCTACTTTCAGGTTTTACTCATGGATATCTGGAAAACTCACATGTGGTGGTTCATCTCAATGAAACCACACCCACCCTCTGATTGGGGATAATCTATTGAAACTGCCTGACTAGGGGCAGTAAAAACCTAACACCTGCTTGGGGGTCTAAACCAAGAATTATCTATTTTATTTTCCCTTTCTCATTCTTTTTATTTTTTTTCTTATATATTTTCATTACTTTCTTGTAGTCTTAAAGTGGCTGCTTCTAACATCTTAACTCAAGGCATCCACTTCTAAAATAATGTCAGGTTTTATCTTTCCTTCCCTTTGATTTTCTACCTTTATATTTATATTTTGTTGAGTTGAAATAAGGGGTAGTTAAATTTAAGTGTCGGGGAGTGTCAAACTGCTTAGTTCTTCTTGTGTGATTTTCATTTTGTTTTATTATATTTTTATGATTTTTGAGCTTTAATTAATATTCTTATCACTTTTCACACATCAATTGATTTTGAAAGAGTTGAAATGATTTTTGAAATAATGGATTTTAAATGATTGTTGATGTGAAATTTTTTTTCTTGAATTGTATTATCAGTCATTTTTATGAGTTTGACTAATTTTTGAAATCTGTTCCCATGAAACACTGACTCAAAATAATTTTCCAATCCTGTGAGGTATTCTAACCAACTTTTATATATTCTTCCTAATACCCACACTTTCTTGAGGGAAACTTGAATTTTGTGTGAGAACCAGAATTTGTGAATATTCTCTTTTGATGCTTTGGATTTCATGGAATGTATTTGAAATGATTGAGGTAACTCTTTGGCTAGCCACATTTTATCCTGAGACCCACCTTTACATTTATCCTTCGTAAGCCCTTAGATGCCATGAACTGCCTTATAGGTTTAAGCCACATTACAAGATAATTTTTCCTCACCTACCCACACTTTTAGTATTTTTGCATGGATATTTCAAGTTTGATTGTGGGGTAAGGGCCTTTTGTGTGCGTTCATTGGGATTTGTATCATTTATGGGTAGTGCTAAGTGTGTGTCAATATTTTGGGCTGTGGATAATAAGATAATTGGGCATGTGTCGTCATTTCATTGTTCTTTATTTGTTTCATCCATTTATCCTTCAAAAAAAGAAAAAAATAGAGAAGAGTTTTAATTCCTCATTGAACATTCTGTTATGACTCATGTCCCTCTCAAAAATCAAGGGCATGAATTGTAATTCATTCATTTTATTTAATTATTAGCTCATCCTCCATGAAAAAAAGAAAAAGAAAATAAAGTTGTGCCTTTCTGGAGCTTTGAAAAAAAGGGGGAGAACAAAGATGATATCATTCATTATAAGAACTTCTTGGCTCATGTACCATGTTATAAAAGGGGGTGTTGAACTTTATTTCACATTTTCAAGTGGGATTGAGAGAGGAATTACCTGTGTTTTCCCTTGATTTAATCATGTATTGTACTTAAAAGTCTATGTAATGCCCGAGAATTTTATGAGAAATATTTTGTTTTTATCAAAGGAATATTTCAATACACCCAACACTATCTTGGTTTTCTTTACACGAAGTCGCGGCCTTCCTCGATAGCTTGCGTCGTACGCAATACCGAGTTTCACTAAACAATGATGTGCTATTAAAATATTATTAAAACTAGCTGTTATGAATAGTAATAACCACTTTTTGAAATTTTTCAATTTTTTTTTTCAAAATGGACTTCATTTTTGGATTCGGAATATCGAAATTAGCCTAGGGTGAAATTTTGGTATTTATCTTAAAACTTTCAATTTTTGATGAATAGTGAAACCACTAAGTGGTAGTTAAAAAACTGAATTTTTCGTAAAACTTAATTTTACCGCTTCTGTGAGTGGAATTTTGAAAATCCGTGAGACACGATTGATGTCAAAAAGTAAAATGTGGTTCAATGAGATGAAAATAATTTTTTTTTGTGAATAGTAACTTTTTACTTTTTTTACCACAGTTAAAAGTAAATATGGTAATTAAGGGTAAAAATGATATTATTATTATCCTAAAACATGTCCTATTTCTGTTGGATAAGTGTAATTCAACCAAAAACAACCTTAGGAATAAAATATGACCATTTAGTCCCACTTGGATTAGATTAGGACATTTATTATTAATTTATTTAAAGAAGGGTTAAAATATTTAAAATCAAAGTTTAATAAGTAAATCATTTTTAATATGAGTTTATACATAAGATAAATTCGACTATAAATATTAATTAGAAATATAAAACAATTTCCTACATAATGATATTTTATTTGTAATTTTTAGACATTAAATAATTTAATTTATTTATGACACAAAGATGATGCAGTAATTATCTTATTAATGAAATATTGACATAATTAATGTTATAAATATTCAAATAAATGTAATTTGAGACTTTTTATGAATTAAAATAATTTTCTAGGTTAATATGACAAGTTAGTATTGCTTTAAGTAAATTTTTTCGAACTAATCATTCTGTTATGGTTTTCACAAAAATCAATTACTAAATAGTGTCAAAATTGACATAAAATAGTTTTTTAAAAAAAATTATATTATTAATTTTTATTTTATTCCTAAAAATCTATGGTTCGGCCAAATGACTTAGATAATGTTATATATATTAATAATAAACAACCTGGGGTTCTTTTGGCTTGTTATAGTAAGATTATTAACCTTATAGTGTAAGAACACAAGAAGACAGGGTAAAAGTAAAATTATTTAACTTAATGTTAAATCTAAATGATAAGGTTAAAATAGGAACCTAAACTTGTCTAAATTCTATTGGATGAAGTGATTTCGACCCATCCCAACCTTATCTTCGAAATAAATTAATTTGGAGCTATTTAAAACCTAATTTGGATTTATAATAAAATAATATTTTTAGTTTTCCAAAGGAGCCCCTCTCCTCCCTTATAAAAGGGCACCTCCTTCCCCTCTTCCTCACACCACTTTGAGCCTTCAAGCTCGGCCAACCCCTACCAATTTCTTCTCTCCACTTCCCTAGAGACATCCTAGAGGTCCTGGTCTTCTTCAAATACCAATTTTAGTGCCCTAAAAGGAGGTCTCAAAGAAGCGCTTCAAAGAAGAGGTAATGTCCGTTACCTATTCTTTCAACTTTATTTCTTCTTCCACTTCTTCTCCTTTAGTTGTTTAATTATGAAGTAATAACATCAGTATCACTAATATACTGATATGTTATTATATGTATGAAACAACCCTATTTAACCATCTATCCATCTTACGGAAAACAAAATCACCGCGCGTGCGTACATACAGAATACCGTCTCCACGCCGTGGTGTAATATATT
Organism: Viscum album; assembly: GCA_963277665.1. Taxonomy (NCBI): domain Eukaryota; kingdom Viridiplantae; phylum Streptophyta; class Magnoliopsida; order Santalales; family Viscaceae; genus Viscum; species Viscum album. Next base: position 684,893,877 of record OY728137.1, on the reverse strand, counting down.
TTCCACCACCACCTTACTTGGATGGGTATAATGTTTTAAATAATGACTATATATGATTATTGCAAATTAATATGGATTCTGAAATAGTATATATACACTCCAATACAATTCCACAATCATGGGAACGATATCATCGCTCGTGCGTACGTACGGAATACCGTCTCCACGATGTGATGAGACTCGTTCTACATGATCTTCATTGCATAATGATTATATAAATGAATTGAATGAATGAATATTATATATATTACACTAATAAAATTATGGAAATGAGGTTTCTATAACCTGAAATGAAGAATAAGAATTTATTCGACAAAACACGCATAAAAACAAAAAGTAATAAACACCCGATTAACAAGTAGTAATGAAATATTACTAATAAGAATTTAATAATATGACCATATATGATATCATAACAATAATTATGATTCTGGAATAAGTCAATAACATTATTTAAATCATTATACAGGAGGTTCGGACACTGACGAAGCAAATCGGACCTAAGGTAAGGGAAAATATCACAATCTCTTTTTTATCTGAGCTTGTTCATACTTTGGTATTTACTGGAGTGTATTTTATCATCCACATCCATGTTTCCTCAATATGTAATATTATTTCCATCCACCTACAATTGTTTAAATCCAATTTTAACCTTTGGTGAGTTTTTAGTAAAAGATATTAAAGGAATCTTTTGTCATTTTTCGTACGATGTACTTTTTGACTTTTCCAACAAAAGTATGAGAAGAATGTTTTTTTAACTTATACGGAATGAATGGATTTTTAAAAAATTAATTCCAAGAAGCATACTTTACAAGTTTTCAAGTTTATTTTTAATCAAATTGTTTTAGTTTAAAATTGTATGACATGTTAAGAAAGGAAAAATGTTTTTGAGGTAGAATGGATATTTTCCTCAAGAATGGAGTTCAAGTGTTTTATAAAAATTATTTTCCATCTTAGATAAAAAAGGGTTATGTTTCTATACCTATTATTACATTGATTTGATTATGTTGTGATGGAATTTTTTTATGAATTCCTTTATCTTATATGTATTTTTTTTATGATGTCATGATGTTTAAGAATCCCATTTTTGTTACATGGGTTATGAAATGATGTATGATTTTTGATTTTGTGGCACACATAAGAGTGGTATCATTATGAGATGGGTGGGACCTATATCTCCCTCCAATGCATTGGGTAAAGATTTTATCTCTCATGAGATAGACATGGCTGGAACGGCAGGTTAAACCGGTTCAGTGAAACAGGACTGAAACGAGGTGTGAACTCGTTTTGAAATGGACTTTGTCCACTAAGATAGTCTTGGAAATGAGTCTTGACTAATAATAAATGATTCTCTATGATTATATGTTTGTGACAAAAATTTTCGTGATTTATTTTATGATTATTTGGATTTCATTTCACTACTATGATTTATCCCAGGTTATGAAATTATGATCTCTTTTGTAGGGTAAGATTTCCAAAATGTTATGTTCTTATGAATATGATGTGATTGATATTTATTTTGTTTACCCTTACTGAGAATTTGAGCTCACCCTTTTGTATTTTTTCTTTCCCCAGGTTAGGGAGAAATTTATTTAGTATGATATGCCAAAAGAGACTATAGATATGATGAAATAAATGGGAAACAGTGTAGACGCTTTATGAACCAGTTTTTTATGTTTCCCAGTTTCTAAAGACACTATACCTATACGTTCCTTTCGTGGTTTTGTTATATGTTGTAATAAGTATGCTTTAATTATGATGTAATAACAATGTTTGTAAAGTATGGGTCGTTATAGTTGGTATCAGAGGAAATTTATAGTCAACCTTTGGAAACTAGGATGTGAAAGCCTTAGTAAGAACCCTAAGGATAATTCTAAGCATAGAACACAGTCTTAGTGTTTTACAAATGGACATGAATAACCTAGGATAAGACCTTAAGTGTGAAATTTTATTCTTGATTGTGTGGTTTTCCTATTATAATCATTGTTCCTCACACTATTCTTCATGGTTTTAGTCAATGGCTAGAACCCGAAGGAACCGTGTTAATGCGGAATGTGACGGACAATGCAATGATTGTCCCCCTGAGCAACCAAACGTTATGGGAACTGGAATGAAAAATCCTGTATCCACGCTCACACAACTTTCCCAAGGTATGAATCATGTAGTAATTCCAAACAAGCAACGGAAGGAGCAACATTCTGTTGAATCCTTCATGAGGCAGCGTCCACCTTCTTTTAGCGGGTCAACTGATCCATTAGTTGCTGAAAAATGTATTACTACTACTGAAAAGATATTTTTAGTTATTCAATGTTCTGAACATGATAAAGTCATCTTAGCAATGTATTGTTTGGAAGGTGATGCTGATCAATGGTGGAATATTATTAAGAATACAAGGCAAAGGGATGAAATTGAGTCCATGGAATGAGATGAGTTCAAGAACTTATTTTTCAATAATTACTTCCCTCGTATTCTCCGAAAAAAGATGTATAAAGAGTTTCTTGAACTGAAGCAAAAGGATGATGAATCTGTTGGTACCTATGAAGCAAATTTTACAAGACTTGCAAGGTACGCTTCCGGTATTATTATCCAACCTGAGAGTAAGATCGATCGATTCTTTAGTGGCTTAAAACCAATTCTTCGAAGGGCCTTAGCCATAAGGTACTTCCATCGCTATGAGGAAATCGTTCGATGTGCTCTCAAAGTTGAGATGGATATTGGAGTAACCCATCAGTCATATGGGTTTGATAAGAAGAGGACAATGGAATTCAAAGGAAAATCTAAAGAGCACACTGAAAAGAAGATGAGCTTTCCCTTATGCTCAAAGTGTGGAAAGAAACATGGAGGGAGTTGTCTTAAAGGGGCAAGTAAATGTTTCAAATGTGGAAAGGAAGGTCATCGGGCATTTGAATGACGCAATAATGGGAAGAAGATGTCTAATGATGCAAAAAAAGGAAGGGATACAAAGAATGAACCTGCTACACTTCAATGATTCAAGTGCAAGGAGATGGGGCATTATGCCAATCAATGCCCAAATCCAATGGTTGATGATGATGGTCGATGTCAACAAGCTCTTAAGGCTAAAGACAAAGGAATGTCACATACAATTTCTATTAGCGATGTGGAGTACGATAACGATGTGGTGAAAGGTACACTTACCATCCACTCTAATGTAGAAAATGTTTTATTTGATTCTGGATCCACTCACTCCTTTATTTCTGATGACTTTTCTAAGATTATCACCGTATTACCTCAACAATTAGATGTTGAGTAAGCTATGACAACACCTAATGGCACAACAGTCGCATAAAAAGTTTATAATTCTTCCCAGATTGAAGTTTGTGGGAAATTACTTCATGCAAATCTTGTGATCCTTCCTATAGTGGAATTTGATGTGATTCTTGGCATGGATTGGCATTCTTTATATGGAGCTCATATCAATTTCCAAATAAGGGAATTCACATTTCATATTCCAGATCAATCTATGATCGTCTATCGATGCAAGGATGAACATAACCTTCTAGTGGAAATTTCTTCCATCTTATGGGTCTTGATTCCACTAAATGAAGGTTATTTATCTCAAATGGTTGGTGAGAAACTCACGATTAAAAATATTCCCATTGTACGGGAGTTTGATGATGTCTTTCCGGAGGAATTGCCGGGTCTTCCACCAAATCGTGAAGTTGAGTTTTCAATAGAACTCGTACCAGGTGCTTTACCTATTTCAATGACACCTTATAGAATGGCCCCAATTGAGTTGCAGGAATTGAAGAAGCAACTCCAATAAAATCTTGATAAGGGATTCATACACCCTAGTGCATCACCTTGGGGAGCACCTGTTCTATTTGTTAATAAGAAAGATGGATCAATGAGACTCTGCATTGATTATCGAGAACTTAACAAGATCACTATCAAGAAAAAATATCCTCTCCCACGCATTGATGACTTATTTGACTAACTACGTGGAGCTCAATACTTTTCCAAGATTGATCTTCATTCAGGGTATCATCAATTAAGGGTCAAAATGGAGGATATACCAAAGACGGCTTTCCGTACAAGGTATGGACACTATGAATTTATAGTGATGCCATTTGGTCTTACTAATTCCCCTGCAATCTTCATGGATATGATGAATAGAGTCTTTAGAGACTACCTTGAACAATTTGTGGTAGTCTTTATAGACGATATTCTTGTCTATTCAAAGAGAAAGGAAGAACATTAAGATCAGTTGAGAATTATATTGAAGACCCTAAGAAAGGAGAAGCATTATTCCAAATTTACCAAGTGTGAATTTTGGATTCAAAGAGTTTCATGTTTGGGTCACATAATCTCAAAAGAGGGGATATCTGTCGATCCAGAAAAAACAGAGGTTATCAAAAGATGGTCGAGACCAACAATAGTGACTAAGATCCGAAGTTTTCTTGGTTTGGCTGGATATTATCGACGTTTTGTGACAAATTTTTCACGATTATCTAATGCACTGACCAGGTTGACTCGGAAAGGTGTTAAGTTTGTTTGGACGGAGGAATGTGAAAAGAATTTAAAGGAGTTGAAAAGAAGGCTATCCAGTGCACCTATGCTCAAACTGCCTTGTAGTGGAGAAAGGCTTGTGATCAATAGTTATGTATCCAAGAAGGGGTTGGGGTGTGTTCTTATGCAAAATGATATCTTGAGAGCTTATGCCTCACGAAAGTTGAAAATCCATGAGCAAAATTACCCAACTCATGATTTGGAGTTAGTTGCGGTAATATTTTCATTAAAGATTTGGAGGCATTACCTTTATGGTGAAAGGTGTGATATTTATACTGATCATAAAATTTTAAAGTATATTTTCACACAAAAGGAGCTGAATATGCACCAAAGAAGATGGTTGGAGATGATTAAGGATTACGACTGCTCAATTCACTACCACCCTGGGAAAGCAAACAATGTGGCAGATGCATTAATTCGACAAGACCATGCCAGTTTATCCATGATGAGGATCACAAAAGATCCAATATTTATGGATTTACAAAGGATGGATCTTGGAATTATAATGGAATGGGGAAAATCGTATCTTTCTCAAATGAATTTTCAACCATCTATAAATGTGAAGATTAAAGAGGCATAGAAAGAAGATGTCGATTTACAAAAGAAGGCGAGAAATATTCTTGAATTCAACCTTGATTGTGATCGGATAATAAAGTTCAGGAATCGGGTTTGTGTTCCTCCCATCCCAGAATTAAAGAAGGATCTGCTGGATGAGGCTCATAGTTCTTCATTCTCTATTCATCCTGGAAGCACGAAGATGTATAGGGACCTGAAAGAGTACTTCTGGTGGGATGGCATGAAAAGAGATACTGCTGAATATGTCTCTCGATGCTTGGTTTGTCAGCAAGTTAAAGCTGAGAGACAGAAGTCTAAGGGGATGTTACAACCATTACCCATACCCGAATGTAAATGGGAAAACATCACTATGGACTTTGTCACAGGAATTCCTAAAACATCCAAAGGCAATAATGCTATCTGGGTCATAGTTGATCGTCTTACAAAGTCTGCACACTTCATTGCTATTAGAGAGGATTTCTCTCTGGATCATCTTTCCAGGATATATGTAAAGGAAGTGGTAAGATTACATGGAGTACCTATTTATATTATATCTGATCGGGATCCGAGATTTACCCCGAAGTTCTGGAGAAGTCTTCAGCATACTCTGGATACAGAGTTGAGTTTCAGCACTGCTTATCATCCTCAGACAGACGGTCAGTCTGAGAGAAAAATTCAAACTCTAGAAGATATGTTGAGAGCTTGAACTATGGATTTCAAAGGTGGTTGGGATCAACACCTACCTTTGTTGGAATTTTCTTATAATAATAGCATTCACTCCGGTATTCAGATGGATCCTTATGAAGCTCTCTATGGAAATAAATGCAGGACTCCAACTTGCTGGGATGAAGTTGGGGAAAGAAATCTATTAGGACCTGATCTTGTTGATGAGATTGCAGAAAAGGTCAGATCTATTCAACAACACATAAGAGCATCTCAGAGTTGACAAAAACGTTATTCCGACAACCGAAGAAAAGTCCTAGAGTTTGAAGTGGGTGATAAAGTGTTCTTACGAATATCTCCCTGGAAGAGGGTCATGATATTTGGAAAGAAGGGGAAGTTGAGCCCTAGATATATCCGCCGTTTCGAAATATTGGATCGTGTTTGAAAGGTAGCTTACCAACTGGAACTTCAATTGAATCTATCTCAAGTTCACGATGTGTTCCATGTATCTCTCCTGAGAAAGTACATACCTGATCCTTCACATGTACTCAGCTCAGAAGTTGTATCACTGAAGCAAGATCTTTCTTATGAAGAACAACTGATAGAGATTCTGGATCGTAGCGAAAAAGTCCTATGGAACAAGACCACTCGCTTGGTGAAAGTTTAATGGAGGAACCAACAATTAGAATAAGCTACATGGGAGCTTGAGGATATGATGCGGGAGAGGTATCCTCATCTTTTTGTTACAATGTGACGAATTTTGAGGGCGAAATTCATTTTAAGGGGGGTAGAATGTAACGCTCGAGACTTTTATGAGAAATATTTTGTTTTTATAAAATAAATCTTTCACTACAAACAACACTAGCTTGGCTTGCTTTACACGTAGTCGCGGTCTTCTTCGATAGCTTGTGTCGTACGCAATACCGAGTTTCACTAAACAATGATGTGCTATTAAAATATTATTAAAACTAGCCGTTATGAATAGTAATAACCAATTTTTGAAATTTTATAAATTTTATTTTTCAAAATGGACTTCATTTTTGGATTCGGAATATCGAAATTAGCCTAAGGTGAAATTTTGGTATTTTTCTGAAAACTTTCAATTTTTGATGAATAGTGAAACCACTAAGTTGTAGTTTAAAAAACTGAATTTTTCATAAAACATAATTTAACCACTTCTGTGAGTGTAATTTTGAAAATCCGAGAGACACGGTTGATATCAGTAAGTAAAATGTGGTTCAATGAGATGAAAATAATTTTTTGGTGAATAGTAACTTTTTACTTTTTTTTACCACGGTTAAAAGTAAATAGGGTAATTAAGGGTAAAATGATATTATTATTAACCTAACACAAGTTTTATTTCTATTGTATAAGTTTAATTCGACCAAAACCAACCTTAGGAATAAAATATGACCATTTAGGCCCACTTGGATTAGATTAGGACATTTATTATTAATTTATTTAAAGAAGGGTTAAAATAGTTAAAATCAAAGTCTAATAAGTAAATCAATTTCATATGGGTTTATAAATAAGATAAATTAGACTATAAATATTCATTAGAAAGCTAAAAAAAATTCCTACATAATGGTATTTTATTTGTAATTTCTATACATTAAATAATTTAATTTAATTATGACACAAAGATGATGTAGTAATTATCTTATTAATGAAATATTGACATAATTGATGTTATAAATACCCAAATAAATGTAATTTGAGACTTTTTATGAATTCCACTAATTTTATAGGTTAATATGACATGTTATTATTGATTTAATTAAATATTTTCGAACTAATCATTCTGTTATGATTTTCACAAAAATCAATTACTAAATAGTGTCAAAATTGACATAAAATAGTTTTTAAAACAAATATTATATTGTTAATTGTTATTTTATTCCTAAAAACCTAAGGTTAGGACAAATGACTTAGATAATGTTATATATATTAATAATAAACAACTTTGGGTTCGTTTGTCTTGTTATAGTATGTTTATTAACCTTATAGTGTAAGAACAAAAGAAGACACAGTAAAAGTAAATTTATTTAACTTAATGTTAATTATAAATGATAAGGTTAAAATAGGAACATAAACTTGTATAAATTATATTTTATGAGATTATTTCGACCCATCCCCACCTTAGCTTCAAAAGAAATCAATTTGGATCTATTTAAAACCGAATTTGGCTTTATAATAAAATAATATTTTTAGTTTTCCAAAGGAGCCCCTCTCCTCCCTTATAAAAGGGAACCTCCTCCCCCTCTTCCTCACACCACTTTGAGCCTTCGAGCTCGGCCTAACCATGAAAATTTATTCTCTCCACTTCCCTAGAGACATACTAGAGGTCCTCGTCTTCTTCAAAGACCAATTTTAGTTCCCTAAAAGGAGGTCTCAAAGAAGCGCTTCAAACAAGAGGTAATGTCCGTTACCGATTCTTTCAACTTTATTTCTTCTTCCACTTCTTCTTATTTATTTGTTTCATTATGGAGTAATAAAATCAGTATCAATAATGTACTGATATGTTATTATAAGTATGAAACAACCCTATTTCACCATCTATCCATCCTACGGAAAACAAAATCACCGCGCGTGCGTACAAACGGAATATCGTCTTCACGCCGTGGTGTAATCTATTTTCCACCACCACCTTAATTGGATGGGTATAATGGTGTAAATAATGACTATATATGATTATTGTAAAGTTATATTTATTCTGAAATAGTATATATACACTCCATTACAATTCCACAATCATGGGAACGATATCATCGCTCGTGCGTACGTACGGAATACCGTCTCCACGATGTGATGCGACTCGTTCCACATGATCCTCATTGAATAATGATTATATAAATGAATTGAATGAATTAATATGATATATATTAAACTAATAACATTCTGAAAATGTGGTTTCTATAACCTGAAAATAAGAATAAGAATTTATTCATCAAAACACACATAAGAACAAAAAGTAATAAACACCCGAATAACAAGTAGTAATGAAATATTAATAATAAGAATATATGAATATGACAATATATGATATCATAACAATAAGTATGATTCTAGAATAAGTCAATAACATTATTTAAATAATTATACAGGATGTTCAGACACTTAAGAAGCAAATCAGACCTAAGGTAAAGGAAAATATCACAATCTCATTTTTATCTGAGATTGTTTATACATTGGTATTTACTAGGGTGTATTTTATCATCCACATCCATGTTTACTAAATATGTAATATTATTTCCATCCACATACAATTTTTTAAATCCAATTTTACCCTTCGGTGAGTTTTTAGTAAAATATATGAAAGGAATTTTTTGTCATTTTTCGTACGAGGTACTTTTTGACTTTTCTGACAAAAGTATGAGAAGAATGTTTTTTTAACTTATACGGCATGAATGGATTTTTAAAACATTACTTCCAAGAAGCTTACTTTAAAAGTTTTCAAGTTTATTTTTAATCAATTTCTTTTAGTTTAAAATTGTATAACATGTTAAGAAAGTAAAAATGTTTTTGAGGTAGAAAGGATATTTTTCTCAAGAATGGAGTTCAAGTGTTTTATCAAAATTATTTTCCATCTATGATAATAAAGGGTTCTGTTTCTATCCCTATTATTACATTGATTTGATTATGTTTTGATGGAAATATTTTTTTGAATTCCTTTACCTTATATGAATTTTTTTATGATGTCATGATGTTAAAGAATCCCATTTTTGTTACATGGGTTATGCAATGATGTATGATTTATGATTTTGTGGCACACATAAGAATAGTATCATTATGAGATTTGTGGGACCTATATTTCTCTCCAATGCATTGGGTAAATATTTTATATCTCATGAGATAGACATGGCTGGAACGGTAGGTTAAACCGGTTCAGTGAAACAGGACTGAAACGAGGAGTGAACTCGGTTCAGAAATAGAATTTGTCCACTAAGATAGTATTTTCAATGAGTCTTGACTAATAAGAAATGATTCTCTATGATTATATGCATATTCCACAAAGTTTCATGTTTTACGTTATGATTATTGGGATTTCATTTCACTACTATGATTTATCCCATGTTATGAAATTATGATCTCTTTTGTAGGGTAAGATTTCCAAAATGTTAAGTTCTTATGAATATGATGTGATTGATATTTCTTTTGTTTACCCTTACTGAGCATTTGAGCTCACCCTTTTGTATGTTTTCTTTCCCCAAGTCAGGGAGAAGGTTATTAAGTAAGATATGCCAAAAGGGACTATAGATATGATGAAATAAATGGGAGACAGTGTAGACGCTTTGTGAACCAGTTGTTTATGTTTCCCAGATTCTAAAGACACTATACCTATATGGTCCTTTCGTGGTTTTGTTATATGTTTTAATAAGTATCCTTCAATTCTGATGTAATAACAATGTATGTAATGTATGGGTCGTTATAGTCTAACCTTCTCTTTTTGTCCCGGAACATTTTCAATCATTTTCCAACCAACCCTAAGCCACAGAATCATTTGAACCTTTAATTAAATCCCTCATGATTAAATTCATTTTCATGTTTCACGCGGTGTATAAATGATAATTTTCACAAACCTATGGTGATACATGTGATTTTCATGTATGAGTATATCTCTAGATTCAATTTCTCTTGAGTGAAGAGTGACATAAAATTAAATGTGAGGTAGGTTGTGATTGTTCCATGGATTGATTTATGAGGTTGAACAAATTTTAATGATTGAAATAAAAATGAGAGAGGTTTGTTTTTCATATATGATACATGATGGAATTCTATTTTGGTTAAAAGCATTGATATTTTCTCATTTTTGATCGTTGTGTGGATTTTGATTTGATTTTTACTTGTACAGGAGTCCAAGTGCTAAGTGTGGGGGAATTGATTGGAAAATATTTTCAATTAATTTATATTTAATATCATTGTTTTAAACCCACAAATGTGTTCCTCTATGATTAATTGTTTCATTTTTATGATAATGGTGTAATTTTGAGCTAAATAGTAAAAATTGGCCATTTTGGATTTATAACAGTTTTAAATTATTTCGGTATTTTGGCTATAACATTATCTAAACTGATCTAAATTTCCAAATTATTTCTTTTATAGATTCTACACATCCAGGGATTCATTTTCTATTTTTGGACTAAAAGCTGAATCTTCCATATGGAAGTCAAAAGAAGCTCACAAGTGGGAGAAAGAAAACTGTTTTTAGTTCTGGTTAGTTTTGGTGTGGGATCCATAACTCATCCATGGTGGGCCACAATCTTCTGAAATTCAGTGGGTGGACGCGCACTGAGTTTTGTATCATATTTTATGAAGGAATAACGGAGTTAATTAGCCATTTATGGGGTCATTAAATCACCCTAACCCGGAGGATTTCGTTTTGGAGAGTCGGAGTGGACAGAATAAATTCTCAGAGGAAAACGACCATAACTCTTGGAATACATGTCAAAATCTGCTGAGATTTTTAGGGGACATGTCCAAGGGAATTATGAACAACATTAATGAAGGTATAAATGCGTGAGGATTAATTTAATGGGGCTACAATGTGTCAGCATCCGGGGGAAAAATTCTTGCTATAAAAGGAGGAGAGCTCTACCCTCTCAAAGCATCTCATTCTCCATCCATTCCTTCAAGGCACCAAGGAGGAGATCTCCACCGAGTGAGGCCAGATGCAAATCTTCCCCATTTATTTTTATTTTATTTCATTTCTTTACTTTTAGTTTTCAATTGTAATTTAGATTTCTAATAAATTCATCCATTGTTTTTATTTTTGTTTCCACCGATTCACCCTCTTCTCTTCCTCTCATCTTACCATTGTGAACTATAATACTCATGATCATGAGTAACTAATCCGAGGAATATCCTAATGGAGTAATCAGATTCTTCAATCCAAGACCATGTTTTTAATATTATTTGAGTTAATTATAATAATAATTTATAGTGGGAGTAATCCTCATTGTGGTTGTCTAAAGATTAACTTCTTAATCTAGAACCATTTTCTCTCGATTGAGGAGGTGGATGGAAGGTGTGCTTGGCGATCGCTAAGTATACTTTTCATTCATAACCGGTGTATAATAAGGTTTGCACACATATGATGGAGTGTGTACACTAAGAATATTTGAAACTGGCCAATGAAGGTGCTCCCTGAATATTCTCTCGGGAGAACATCCTTTCTTCCCTAAGTACATTCTGTTTAGCATTGCATGGTAATTTGGAATTAAATTTTAGTTTCCTCTGATTTATGAATTTCATTTATTTTATTAAATCTCATTTATTTCAGAAAATATTAAACAAGAAAAATAATTAGATTAGGTGGACTAGAAGTATTGATTTATTAACCACAAAAGCTCCTCAAGGGAATGACCTAGGTCAGCCACTATGCTGCACTTAGTATAAATATTTTTGAGAGCGCACACGACAACGCTTCTTCAGCCCCTAAAAATTATTTAAATAACATAGAATAATATTTAAAAATGATATTATATTGGTGAAAAAGTTTGATCAACACATACGTCAATAATTACACATGCCACAACCACCAACATGATATTTAGCCTCAAGGATTCTATTGCATGGTGAACCTATAAAATATCATTGGAGATCACAACATGATCAATTTATTCCATAAAAAATCATAGAACCACTACCAAACCAAGAGATTGGGAATAAATAAGTGATATTCAATTAAACAAACCAACATGATACCGATCAAACTAGAATTGAAACACTATGAAAAGGAGCTCGGAGACATCTAGATCACCAAATATCACCTAGATAGGACCTAGTATTTAGGGAAAGTAAAATATTGGAAAATGGAAAAATATATGGATGAAAAAACATTTATTCTTCTAAAATATACATGATTAATTTTGTGAATCATTAGTTTATGATGTAAAATTTTTGAATGTCCAATATGATGATAAATGTACCTCCATTAATTTAATCCCAAAATGAAGTTAATGGAATGAATAATATTTTACATTGTGAAGAAATTTCAAGTCATGAACCCAAATCTTTCTCTTCATTCTATAATCAATTCAGATTGTGAATTTACATTCATTGTGCGATCTGAAACATATATCCAATGATTATCAAATGTTCTTAAGAAAATCCACTATTTTACCTCTAACACCACTCTAACAAAAAACAACAAGTTAAACATAAAAATAAGGAACACCTTAACCATAATTTTATGATTCACCCCCACAAATAGAACATTATATCCTCATTAAGTCATATGGAAGAATAATTCTTGGAAATTTGGTGGGGGGAATGATCACTCACTAATAGTTCTTTCTTCCATGTATCATGATAATATGATACATACCATAAAAAATATATGAACAATAAAATATACTACACATGAAATAATTTCATTTGAAAATAGATGATCTCTACTAGTTCCTTATAAACAAAAGCATCTCACTCCAACTCAATCTTCTCCCAAATAAGAACTTGGAAAGGAGTAGGATGGTACATCATAAGATATGATATTTGGAAAAAATCATGAATACCCATCAAATAATTTATTAACGCCAATTAATAAGAAAAATATCCAACCCACTCAGTGATTTAAAATGGTATAACATATATTAAAGACAACATTCCATGTTTCCTAAGATAATAGTGACCCTACCGAGGATAAATGTTAAAAAACTCTATCACTAATTGTAAACTACATAGTATGGTATTGATTATCTTACTATTATTTTTTATAACTCTAAACCATATCCCGGAATTGACATATATCTTGGATCCTCAACCTTGTCTCTTTAACAAGGATTTATCCCATGAGAGAGGCCTCACCCACCTCTTCCCAATAATGAGGTGACCTGTGTGGGAGACCATACAAATCATCAGAGATATCCATTATGATAAATGAATGGTATCATTAATTATAATCAGGCTCAAAAATTCCAATCTGGTTGTCCCATGACCGACAAAAATACAAATCATAGGCAAAGGGCATATCCTCTAGAATCTATATAGCATGCTCCTTCTGGACATCCATCTGTGGCTGGTATGATATATTCAATCTATCACGAGTTACCATCATCTCATGTAGACTCATCCTTAATTTGGAATTAATCATGGGATTACTATTATAAATAATTTCATAGGAGACCCCATACAACATCAGAATCACTTACACATATAGCTTACCGAGATCTTCAACCTTGGTGGTGTTCATGATCAGAGTGAAATGACCCGATTTTTTTAACTGTTCAATCACCACCTAGATAGAATTATATCATTAGGTGGTACATTTTATTCCAAAAATTATTTCTATAGACACCTATTCCCATATCAAAACCAACATAAGAAGTGGTCAGATAAATTCAAATGTATTTAGATTCTCTACATTTATCTCTTAAAAGGTGTAACAAACAGACACATAGTCAGAAAATATGTGCTTCATACCCAACCAACAAAACACTAACTCATTTAATAATGAATCATTTTAGTATTGGGGTTAATGATTCATGATGAACTATGGATGTCATGTAACATAGAGTTCCTTATATATAATCGGATAACAATTTGATTCTTGAAGATGATAAATCCATATGAAGGGAGGGACCAACTAGAAATAGTCTCACCGCCATATAAGGTTTCCTTGATTCCACTAAAATCATCCTCATAATTCTCATTCAAAAGAGTATACATAAGGAGTCACGATGATAACTAGACACTAGATAGAAACATACCTGAATCATCCTCTTGAACATCCACGTGTAACATAGTGAAAAGAACCATAAGGATCCACTCCTATTTCGATTCTGAAATAACATGAGATGGGAATTTATTACTTCGAGCATCCATAATGACATTCCCCTACCCCATAGTATAGGCGATGAAAAATTCAAACATCCAGTGGTATTCCACCCATTGTCACTATTTGATATTTTTTGGTCCTTTTGAGAAAATATGTATGTCATATTCTTGTTAATAGAAAATACCACAAACCACTCCCTAAAAATATAGCGATTCCTACACTAAATCACATGTATAATAGTTGTGAGATCTAAATAATGATGGGTAATTATTCTCATGTGGAAAAATATGATCATACATGTACAACACTACATGATCATCCTAGATAATCACACACTGCATACCAGCACCAGAGTATCAGAATATAACACATATAACTTATTGGGTTTCAATAATATCAAGATAGGATATGATGTTAGATGCTATTGGAACATATCAAAAAATCATAGAATTTACTTTCCTATGAACAAATCACCCCATTTATTGTATGATTAGTCAAATGTGATGTTATCATTAAGATATCCTTGATAAATCACTTATAATATCCCATAAAACATATGAATTTAGTTATCTTGAGGATGGTATGTAGTTCCTCCCACGAAAATACAACCATCAACATGTCATTATTGAATAATAGGACATGTTCTAAAGTCACATTACCCAATATCATTACATATTAAATCTAGAAATTGTATTTGTATAGCTTCATGTAATGTCTGTGGCTCCTAAATATTTCCAAAATTACATTCATACGGTGTTAATTCTCATGGTTATATATCAAATAACGGGGATATCATCCTAAAATACTATGAAAAAATCATCGTGATACTGAGAGAATATTAAATAAATAAAATCTATAAACCCAACATGATCATTTCATAGTCCAAAAGTCATTACAATATTGTCATAATGGCCACGCCTTCTTCTAAAAGAATTAATTGGGATATTGTCCTCCCAAACATTGAGCTGTTCATATCCAAACTGAAGACCAGTCATTGAAAATCACTTCTCCCTCTTAATCTAATCCAATAGGTCATCTAAATAGAGAAAATGGTATATATTATCAATATTCAATCGATTTAACATTCATTTGTCGATAAAGAGACATAATGAACCATTAGCCTTCTTTTGAAAGAGCACATGGGCCTCCCATAGTGAAACACATGGTTGAATAAGGCCCTTCTCAATAAAATTATAATTTATAATTTTTTATTCTTTCATCATAAAAGTTTCTATTCAGTAATAGTGTATATAAATTATTTGTGTTCCAAATTACCAATCAATCAAGTAATCTAAATCACTCTTTAGAGGAATATTGGAGAAGTAGTCTGTTGAAACCTTTGTGATATCCCATAAAACAATGGGAAGATTAGTAAATGTGGTAAAATCATCAATATCAACTATAATAGTAGAAAAAAACTCTTGAGATCTAGGTGAGAAGTACGCACCTGATTGGACCTCATATCCAACTCTCCCTAGAACAACAACGATTTCCCATCAATGGTAATGATTGAGAATTGTTGATGGTAAAAATCAATCTCATATCAGTGAGAAACAAAAAAAAATCCATACTAATTATGACTTTGAAATGATCCAAATCCCAAACCATGAATTCACATAGCAACTATGCATCAGATATCATAATAGAACAAGACATACACTAAAAACCCATCACATTATTCTTTCCATGAGGTATCACGAACTCCATAACAAAGGACACAAGCTCCATCAGAAGTTTCCTTACATAAAAAAAAACAAACATATATAAATGTGTGTGAGGGACCTGTACCAAATAAAAAAATTTCTTTAGAATATGAAACCATGTTGGTACCTTTCACTATTTATTTTACCACATCAATATCCACTGAAAACTCATCAAATTTATAATGGTGTGTTAATTTTGAGTCATGTGGATAGATCCTGATGGACATATAAGGTTTTGACTAGGCCACAATAAAATTTAGAGATGAATTTACCTAACTTGATAGTTCATTGTATAATCCTGGAAGATCCTCTCTATATAGACTTAGTGGATGAAAAAAATTGTAATATTTATGGGTGTTGGGGAATATACTTCCTGGTGTAACCAACCTTTAAACATTGATAGTATGTTAGGGGAAAACTAAATTATGCTATTAATGGTGTTGATGACTCCTTTTTAGGAGAACCACCTCCACCAACCTTACAGTTATCACGAAACTTCCTCCTCATCCTATGTTTTTAACTAAAACTACCACTTTGGGGAAGAGAAGTACCAAATAATCCAATCTTCCCCACTAGATCTATTTCTTCCATCATTACCCAATCAACTATCTCCACATAGGTAGTGAGATTCATCTTTTATATCTATGATGAGATACAATGTTGCAAGACAAATAGGTATTTGTAATCAGTTAGCTGTTCATTCATCACAACTTAAAGGAAAAAAATTAACCAGCTCTGTCTAATGGTTGGTGTACAATGATATAAAATTACCTCCCTGTTTTAGAGAGATAAACTCTATGGAATCCTCTATGATCATATATTCTATGAAAGACCACTAAAAGTGAATCTTCATAAATAAATTTCTCTCCAAGACCACATACTAGTTTTCATGCACCATTGAATCCTGCCACCATATTCTAGGACCCATAAACCTAAATTTTCATCTTTTACCATAATAGAATCAGGCATATATAGGAAGTCAAATACTTGATAGATCATTTATAGAAAGTACTCTATGTCTTAAGGTTCATTCATACCATTAATTGATGAGGTATTTTTATATAATAACTATCATGTTCTATCCCTATCTCCTCTAGATTCTATTTCTTCCTTAATGGATTTTTTATAAATGTAAGGTACCTTTTGGTCCATGGAATAGACTTCCCATTTGAAAAAATATTTGTGTTTCTTATCTAGTGGACGAACCAATTGATGAGAATCCCCCTATACCCTCTAAATAAACCAATGGGAGATGATTCAAAGTCATGTCTCTATATACCATAAATAATAATGAAATGATTAGATAAAGAAAAAGATGCATCCTAAACTAGAATAACTTAAACAGAAACGAAGATCTTGTTCAAACCCCTATTTTGGAGACACAAATCCCAAAATCCTATAGTGACTTAAGGATATTAATGGAAATATATAGCATGGAACCTGTTATAATGAACCCCTCATGTCCTAAAAATACTATCTATTATCTAATATCTTTCCATGACTAAAGATAAATATCTTCTGATACCAAATTATCTTAACAATACTTGAATAACCCATTTAACAAGGCTCCAAAAAAACATCACCAAGACCCCATGGGAATTCTCAAACCCCACAGGATGAAAAAGCACACCTGAGCATCTAAAAACAACCATAGGGAATAATTTGACCAACCTTAAACAAGGTACATGTCATATATATATATATATATATATAATAATGAAATAAATACTCCATTAAATGATCCATAATGGTAGAAATACAACCCATGGTAGAAATATAAAAACAAATATACATATCATAAAAACAACCAATAAAATTTAAACCAAAACTAATAATTGATAGGAATTGTGAGATGTGGAAAATGTTGAACCAGTTAACCACCATCTACAGATACCCAATTAACATAATCTCACCTACCTCACTAATCTTTCTTTCCATTTCCTACATCAGATAAAACAATTTCTACACACTCTGAGGGAGTGTGTTGGATTTGAGATAAAAATTCTCAGCATGATACCACCTAAATGTTCTATAAAATGTCTCTATGAAATAATCTTAGTGTGAATAATTTAAAGAAATAATGGAATGATAATAAGTTACATTGATTAATATTAAATTCAATGTAAGCGTACCCCCTTTATCCAAATAAGTCACAAACTTTGTAATATAGTTTAAAAAAATAATATCCACAGACCGTTTAAATTTTAAAAAGCATGTAATATATCATAAAAAATAAAAAATAGTATACAGTTAAAGCATACTAGTAAACACCCCTATGATAAATAAGTTTATGATAACTGGGTCACTCATACCCCAATAACCATTCAATGACTAGTTCTCTCTCAAATCTCTATAGTTTATGCATCCTTATACTTGGGATGTATGGCCACCTCAGAAGTTGAACCCCATTATAATTACAATGGAAATGGACTAATACTAAACCATTCACATAGGTACCAAATGATCCCATGTTCAACTTATATTAAATATATTTCAAATATATTATTAAATTTCACAAAAAATTACAAACAACCATTTTCATCAAAATCATGCTTTGAAAATCTATTTCAAATTTCTTTTAAAAACACCTTTTGTTCGCCAAAATGATAAAAAACCCATACTTTATCAGATACCATTTTTATTTACTCAAATAATTTAATTTAAGGATCATTACAATTCGGATTTAAATCCTTTTATAATGAAATATTTTCAATATTTCGTAGGACATAATTTAGAGATGAAACCACCTACCTCATGTTTTGGTCGCACATCACCCATAATAGGATCCAAACAAAAAAAATAAAATGAAATCATATAAAAGTGATGGGAGTCCATAGAAATTGTTTAAACAAAAAACAACAATGTTTCTAAAATCAAAATCATTAGAAAATAAGTAAGACTAATAAATACCTAAATAATGACACGAACTACACCAATCTAACATGAGTCCTAACCTCTAAGAGACAAACAAATGATAAACCTATTAAGGTTTATAGGAGATCACAAAATGAATAATAGATTCAAAAAATAAACCCAAATACTCTTCCAAACCAAGATATCAAATATAAATAGTAGATATTTGATAAAACGTATCGATCCAATTAAAACCAATCAAAACAGTATCAAAACACCAAGAAATGATTATTGAAGAGAGATAGATCCCCCAAATTCTCCATGAGAAAAACTAGGGTTTCTAGAAATGAGAAGGTGGGTGAATGAGAAAGGATATGAGAGACCAAATTCTTTAATCTACTATATCATACATGATTCATTTCATGAATCATTGGTTCATGATGAGAACTTTGGGGATGGAAGATATGCCAAAAATGTGTTTCAAAATTTATAATCCCAATATCTAGTTCATGACATGAATAATATCTGAAATCATGAAAAAAAATTAAATTTTGAACGCAAAAACCTGGATTCTTCTTAGAATCCATTCAAATTTTAAATATACAATCACGGGGTGAAACAACTCATATTTTCACTAATCAGCAAGAGTTCATATGGGAAAAAATAGTTCTCCTCTAACATATCTTGAATATGAAAAAAAAATCTTCTTAGACATAGAATATTGATGTAAATTAACTAGGATAATACATAAATCAACATATTTATAGTAATTTTTTATAAAAAAATTGTCATTAAATTTTGATAATATATTTTTTAGAAAATTAGAATGTTAATTGATATAACATTGTAATCATAGAGTGTAAATATTATTTCAATAAAACCAATTTATAAATTATATATTTTAAATGATAGATTATATATCATTAGAAGAATAATTTTATAAAACAATTAGTTTTTGCATTTATAAATAACATAATATTTAAGATATACTAAAAAATAAAAATGTCATTAGTCATAATAAATGAACTAGTATTTCTTCTAAATAAATAATTTTTCATATATCATATGTTTTTATCAAGATTTAAATTCTATATTTTTTAATTTTAAATTCATATAATGGATTTTTTTTTATAAATCATGATTATATAATAGTAGGGTGATTTTTTCATATTTTACAAAAAAGTTTTTTTAATAGTAAAAATGAAGTTTTACCAATACTATAACTTTTATAACATAATCATGATATAAATATGACATAAAATTTTATAAAAACATTATCTCAGAATAAAATATATCTATGTTGTAATGTAATTCGTTTTGAAATGATTACTTTAATTTGTAATCATGAATTTAAAATTTTAAACCTCATTATATTTTATTCTAATAATTTATTTATTATATTCATTTAATTTTGTGTTTCCAAAACACCATTAAGAATTTTATTAGTATAAATAAAAAAAGGAAACTCGTTTTTTTAATCACAGAATAATAAAGTTAATGTTAATAAACACAATTTATATTCTCCAAAAAAATAAAAACTAATCGATTCTTTAATATAAAATACACTCCCCCTAATTAGATAAATACCACTCCTCCATCCCTTTATCAGAACATCCAAAATAATTCATTTTAAAAATATCTAAAAAAATTATCTCTAAAAATCCCTTACAAAATCCCTAATACTATATTATGATAAAATTACCCTCCTCCTAAGGCTTTAGGCTCAATGAAATATAGGAGACTCAATGATCATGATAAGTTATTCCACATCCTCCAACTTTATTCTACAACTATTACATTAATATAACTTTTAAAAACCATTTTCTTATACTACATTCCACTTAATTAGACTTTATTCTTGTCCTATTAACCAACAATTAGTAATATATAAAAATTCTTACTCATCAGACCACTTTTTAAATAGTGTTAGTATGCTAAAGGTAAGGTTCACATGTCACTATATTCATATTTATTTCATATTATTATAAACTAAAATAATTTATACCGCCACTTATTTTGATCTCATGTATCTATTAACATATTAATAAAATCCATTTATACCATTATTATAAATATGTCTCCAATTTCCTTTCATAGAATCTTTTTTATAAGTTGGCACTACATCAAAACATGTGTTTCAAGACCCATGTTTTTCAGATTGATTCAGAAATTAACCATTCTATACTAAAAATTAATAATTAAAAGTATATTTAAAATATAGGTTTTAATATAATTAATTATTCTAAAAAATCATAAGTTTATCTTGTTTACATTTTTTTTAAACTCTCTTAAAAAAATCATTTCACCTATATTGGTTTTATGCTACCTCTGTGAAAAATGATGTATTATTTTTTAATAATGTATATTGTAGATGATCATAAAAATTTATTTTATTATTTAATATAATATTAAATTAAAATAAAATCATTTATATAATTTTTTAATTAATAAATAGGCCTCATAATAATGAAATTAAATATAAACAGTGGTAATTATTTTTAATCATAAAAAAATATTATAGAGTAAGATTATCTGAGTTGTAACTATTTCTTAACTAACTAAAAAATATTGATTCTAGAGTGATATAAAAAAGTCTCTTTAAATTTATGGATATTATAAAATAATTGTACAATAACATTTTACCATTAATATTATACAAAACTCATTTTGGATATTGTGATTTATACGACCTCAAAACGACTTATGTAATCAATATTAATGTAGTATATGAATCAAAAATTGTAAAAATGAATTAAAAGGTATAATAATAAAATAACAAGACTAGAGTTTGAACTAAATTAAGTAATTATTATAATTGAATCATTCAAGAAGTTTGAGGATATACGTTTCATGTTTGGACTCTAGTTAAGGGTTAATTTACCATTAGTTCTAGCTAATTTTTATTTTGAAAGATTTGTTCTCTATTAATATCTCAATATATTTCATGGACATTATAAAATTCTAATATAAGTATTTTAATCATTTTATTCATCTAATTTCATCATTTTTATATGGATTTTTATGTAATAATCATTCTCTTTTTTATAACCCAGTGTCCATACAAGTTGGGAAATTATTCTGAATTTAAAATTTTGATATTTTAGTGAGGTTTTTATTGAGAAATGGTGATTTGATAATATTTATATATATTTGGAAATCATGAAGATATGTTTTTTGGTGTTCAATATGGATTTAAGGGGGATTTGGGAAATTTACTAGACGTCGAGTAAATATCGGGTGATCATGCGGTGCTTGGGGGTTATCTATATCAGAAAATGAGAGAATAAAAGTTCCATGATCAATATGGAGGAGGGTGAGACATCCAAAACTGGGGAAGGGTTCCTTAGAAACTGACAATGTCATAGTGTCCATGAAATGGGAATTTGATCAATCATGGTGGAATACTGAGTCATAGAGGAATGGGGACCAGTTATGTTGTAGTGCCTACTCACATGAAATTTATCTATAAGGATCTACAATGTAAAATGGCTAGAAGGGGAGAGATATGATATATCATTAGTAGTTTAGAGCATATGAGGTTTCTTTAAAACATAGAGAGTAGGGAGGATCCCTTCTATACGACCTTGGATATGTCGGGCTTCTCGAGGTCTACTTGGAGGTATATCATGGCATGGTGAAATTCATGGTGTATGATGTTATGCCTCCCAATATGGTATGAAAATATAGGGAAAACCCATTTCCCCCTTTGATTTTTTAGGTCCTCAAGTACTCTTCTATTCCATCACACACATGTCTTGGATTTTTCATGTATGTAGTTGATTGTTATTTATAAATATTGTTGTTAAAATTTGTTTATTTTGTTAAATTTTGTATTGGAGGAATTTATCTAATGGTATTGATGATATTATAAAATAAAAAATGATATATATTGTTATTGTTCATCAATACAATAAACATCACATGAAATGACTCCATATTTTTCACCTGTTAAATGAATACAATATTCAATACCTTTTGACACACGGGAAACCAAAATAATGTAACAACAATGTTGAATGAACTAATACATGTTAGATGATTTAAAATTATTAAATTATAATATCAATAAACCATATGTATATAATATGAAAATAAAAAATGTACTATTTTTAAATGAAGAAGATATAAAATTTATACCATAATAAAATTTTCTCAAAAAATTAGGTTATAATTTTGTGTAATTGACCTTAATAACTTAAATTTACAAATTTAAATTGATTGAAACAATATATGATATTTCCATATATGACCAAATATATTTTCATGAATTAAATTTCATATTCATTTCAAATAATATTAAACAAAAATATTTGTTCAAATGCTCATATTTCAACAAATATTGATTTTCATTGTATATAATAATTAATTTAAAAAATAAAATTTTATAAATAATATTTGTTAAATTAACATCAATTATTCATTTATAATTTCAATATTATCATAGTATAATATTTTTTGTATTTTATGAAAATAATGTATTTTCGTGTAAATAATGATGAATACTATTTTTACTAAATAGAATATTTTTATAACAACAACGGTATAAATAGTTTCTATGGGGATACTATACCCCCAATATTAGAATGTTAATTAGTAAAATAAGTAATCATATATCATACACAACCAAAAACATTAGGGTATGAAAATAAATAAACATCCTAATATTATAATATGAGTTGTGTAAAACATTCATATAGTGAAAAAATTATGATTTTATATTCGGAACATCACACATATATATATATAATGTAATAAAATGAAATTAATTAAAACCAAACAATATATTACTTTACAAAATCATGATTTTCTACTGGGAATTTCTTTTGGGGTCATTACAGGAGATGTACTTTGGATCAACATGACACACATCACACAAAATAAATTCCTTTAGTAGATTGGTATTTATTTTATTCCTAATAATCATTGATGTTTTCTATATGATTACTAATCATATTTATAGATTTTTTTGTTTACAATTTATTTATATATAAATATAGAAAATTGTGTACAATTGTGAAAGCGAAACATGATGCAAAAATAAAAATGCCGATAATTCACTAGCCTGAGGAATTGACCCCATGACCATGACCCACACCCCTCCTCATACTTACCACCTAAGATGATCATTGGGAAAACATTATATATATATATATATATAATTTATTATATGTTTTAATATATTCACTGATTATATTACGATATCAAGTATTCAATGGATTATAATTGGATAAATTTATGACGAACCACTACTGAATATGAAAAATGAAATAATCATTTCTTGGAATTTGATAAACAAAATCATCAAAAAATAGATTTGATTTTTTTTCCATGTGTGATGTGTTTGAATATGATAATGTTATACTCTAGATAAATCAAGGATAATCTCATTTTCTATAGTTATCTCCTTAATTATTCAAGTTGGATCTAGCATAGAGAAGGAACTAAATGTTAAACATATAATGATGATGACAATATTCATAATTAATAAGAGGGTCCTATTGAATAACTAATTCATCATTTATGTTTTGAAACCAACAAGAAAAAAGAAAATTTTGAATGAGTGTGTAAAGATTATAAGAAACCATTATTCCTATGTTGTAATAAATATACAGTGATATCATTATTTTTTATATTAGTTAACTTCAAATCAAGATATGGGTGGAGGGATGAATGATTCTCTAACATTCTTAAGATTTTAAAATAGCTACTTATATAAGGAATCAGGCTTCAATATTCCAATTATGAGGCAAATAAAATATTATACCTAACGGGATTGGGGTATAAAAAAATACATTCTTGACCTAATGATAGTATTTTTATAGGAAATAATTTGAATATTTATCAAACTATCATAATTTTGGAACATTATACTATAATATATATGAAAAAATAAACTCTAATTCATTCTCAAGTACTAGTGTTTAACTTCATGAAAATTAATTTTTCTATAATTTTTAATAATTTCATCATATGATTATGATAATTCAAATATAATTCATTCTCAGGTACCATGATTAATTATCATGCTAAAGAAATTTTGTCACCTTCCAATAATTCCTAATTTGATATTTCTATTTGCAAATTCAATTGATGGAAAAAGGATAAGATTTCATTCAGGTGAGAACATCTCAGATGGTAACGTTCCTCACCCTGTTGATTCACCACAATGAAAGATATTCAAAAAACCATTTCATGAAATTGGAAGTGAAGTTTGAAATCTTAGAATGGGATTTTGTACTGATGGAATGAAACTATATTTTATACTATGTAGCCAACATAGTTCATGGCCTATTTTGATGGTAGTTTACAACTTATTCCTTTATATAAGTATGGAGAAAAAAATAGGTTATGATAAGGATGATGATTTTTGGACCAAAACAGCCAGGAAATGATATTGATGTGTATCTTTCACCATTGATTAAGGATTTGAAATAGTTATGGGAGACATGTGTTAGATTTGTTTATGCATACAAGAAAGATTATTTTCTTCTTTTTGCTATGATATTGTTCAATATAATTAAAATTCCTAAAAATGGAAACATATTTGGATATAGTGTTAAGGTACTAAAATCCTGTCCATTTTGTTACGATGATGATTCATATTATCAATTTTTGAATCTAAGAAAGACTATATTCATCGGACATTAACGATTTCTGTAAATTGATCATCTTTATTGTACACAGAAAAAAAATAATTTAACGTATTATCAGAAAAAAAATATTCCCCCATAACCATTGTCAATTGAATAATATTATGACAAGGTGAAAAATACTGATACAAAATTTTGAAAAAATGAAGTTGGGGTCTTAAAAAAATTCTAGAAGAAGGATTATGTTTTTTTTTGAACTACATTGTTTTATATTTTTAGAGATAAAACATACCATTGATGTTATGCATGTTGAGAAAAAAAATATTTGATTGTTTTATTGAAACATTTTTAAACATTAAAAGAATGAAAAAATATGGATTTATTACTAGATTTTAGTTCATATCATTGGTAATAAATTAATAGTTATCTCCCACTATGAAAGGAAAGAGAGTATATTAACCTATTGATTGTCACATAATAAACAAGACTGAGAAGATGAATTTTTGTCGGTGTATTCATGGTATTAAAGTACCTAGTGTTTATTCATAAAATGTGAGGAATTTGGTGTTGTTGAAGAATTGTAAATTAATATGTATTAAATCTCATGATTGTCATGTATTTATTCAACAACGTCTACCAGTCGCACTACGTGATATATTGCCAAAAGCTATAAGAAATACTATCATTATGTTATGTAATTTTTTCAAATCCATTTGAATAAAATTTATTGATCCAAATATGTTAGTTTTGTTATAGAATGAATCTTATCTTATTAATTTTCAACTAGAAATTTATTTTACCCCTATGTTTTTTGATATAATGGATCATTTATTCATTAATTATGTGTGTGAGATAATAATATGTGGGCCCATTAATTTATGATGTATGTATCTTTAGAAATATATATGAAAATTTTTAAGGGATGTGTAAAAATTACTTATCGAACATAGGTATCTATTGTTCAAAAATATGTATCAGAAGATGTGAATGGCTCTTATACAATTTATTTATATGAATTGGACCATATTTTCTCCCTATATCTCGACATATGACAATTGACTGTGATGGTATAGGGATTTGACGATTAAACATAAATTTAAGTCCAAATGATGAAGTGATGAAGGTAGATTTATACATTTTGAACAACACAGATAAGGTTAAATAATATATATCATCAAATATTACTGACTTAAAGTTACAATATCCAAAAATAAATGAAAAGTGGCTCATTATTGGGAATAAAAATACATTTTTTCATGGTTTAAAGAGAAATTCATCACGAATATATCTGCATCAGAAACATTGAAATGGTTATTAGGGGGACTATCTCTTAAAGTGATCATATAGTCTGGTTTTGATATTAATGGTACATATTGTATACAAAGAAGTTAGATAATAAGAGTACCAATCAAAATAGAGTTGTAATTGTTGATGATGAATCACTTAATTTTTCGAGTGAAAAAAGATAAAAATCCATTTTATTCATCAATGCCATATTGCGGAGTTCGTGAAGACATATGTGAAGTTGATTATATTAAATTTAGTGTAACTCTGTTTGTGTGTAATTGGGTTACAAGTAACAATTGTATGTAACATGATTAATATGTGTTTAAATAGGTTTATTTGGAATGATTTAGTGGCAATTAGGTATCATTTATCGTGGCCACACAAGAAATGAAAATATTTTATGTCATTGACCCATTCAATGATCAGTGGTGTATCATTTTTTAGGGGAAAATAATCCATTTGGCTGATGAGGATGGTGATGTTATTGATTTATATGAGTCTTGTTTTTCTATTCCATGATTTCTTGATAATAATGACTATAACAGAGATATAGTGTATGCAGCAGAAAATGATCATGCTGAAGGGAAATAGAAAAAAAACTAAATTACACTCCTAATTAATCATGTGATTTTGTGCATTGTATTTATTTTTTGAAATTTACATGTGTATGAACTATATTATTTAATAACTGTTGGATATTTAATTATATATATTTTATTATTTAAATCATATTATATAATTAATTTTGATATTCTACAATTATGGTTAAACATTTTTTCATTGAAATACCTAATGTGCATTATTATATTTTGGTTAATGTTGTGCCTATGAGAACACTTTTTCAAACATGGATATTTAAATTTATAAATGATTTTATCATTTTAGAATTAATGTATATATTTAATAGTTTACCTTTTTTATTTTTATAGTTCTGAAACATAACATAAATATTTAAAAAAATACACATATGTGCCACTTTTTTACTTACATATATATATATTAATATTTTATAATTATTTACTTGGATAATAATCTGAAAATACAAAATAATTTCATTACATTTTCTTATTTCAAAGAAGGATATAAATACAGAGATAGAGGAAAAATTACCATGGTATTTTTCTTTTTTCATATTATTAAATATCCACTAATATAATTATTTATTTAAATAATAATTTTAATTTAAATAAATAATTGGAGAACTACTAATGAGACTTCAGTAGTGAAGCCTTCTTCTTTTTCTATTAATATATTTAGTTCTCAAGTTAGTAAACTTGGAATAAAATGTTTACCATAAATGTAACTTTCTTATGGAGACAAGCAAATATATATTACTTTTGATGATAATATTAATGAAAATTTCCCAAATGCAGTATATTTTATCAATTATATCACCATGAACAACCATTATAGGATTAGAATTTTATATCTAGATTGGAAGGAATTTTACAAGATGAAGATGGATTATATTTGGGAGGCCATAATGGTATAATATCTCAATTGATTTATTTTTTCTCATTTCGTGAATACGATATATTTAAAATAAATATTATTTATTTTATTCAATTACAGATGACAATTAATTTGGATGAAACAAAACAAATTAAGAAAATATGTCTATATTTTGTAACTGTTCTATGGAGAGATTTCAAAACAATATTGGCAAAAATTATGGAAAGGGAAAAAAGTGAAACCCATGCCTCAAGACTGAGTTTTTAGATGCAGATACATGGAATAAATTTGTTTCCAACCAACATGATGAAGCCATTATGGAATGATAATCATATTATATTATAAAATTAATTATATATGTGCATAATTAGTTATTTGTTTAATTTTTTACAATAGGACCCTAGAAAATATCATTAAGACATCCAGTTTCAGCATGAATACTCTCATTCTTTATCATGTGGAGGGTATCATTTATTGGAGTAAAAAATGATTGAGGGAAAGTTTGAGGGTTTAATATCACAGTCTGCTAGTGTTTCTAATGATTTCTAGTTCGATCCTCAATCTCCCAAAACCATCCATGAAAAATGGAATAGAGTGATAAGAAAAAAATGAAACTATATTTCAAAGAAAGATAATAAAGTTGGTGAAAGTTGTGTTAGTAAATATTTTTTATTTTTCATGAATTTTTAAATTTTATAAAGTAACAACACTACTATACCATTTTAATTTTTCATTTCATGATGAACATTAAGAGAAATATTCATAGAAAACATTTATCCCTGTGGGTACGATGGACATTCTAGTCAATACTTTAGGAAAGCTAGAACACCTTGGTTGTATAAGAGGATATGAGGTTGGTGATAGTATTTGGAATGTTTTTGGTCTTAAAAGTAATAAATTTAGAGACCCATAAATATAATTCTTAAAAGTTGAGTTGAAATATATGAAACAATCCATGAGTGATCAAATTTAATAAATTGTACAATCTATGTTAGAAGAATTGATGAGACTATCAAAGTATGTGCAGCTTTCCCAGCCTATCCATCCTTTTTTGTCAGTTTCACATCAAATACATCCCTCCCAGCTAGACCAACCTTCCTAGACTTCCTACTCATATCCTCCAACTCCTCGGTCAGACCCAACTTCATATTGTGAGTTGTATGCTGGAGATCCTCATGTATATATTGTAGTGTTCTGAGTTATGATTTCTTGGGGGGATTATAGGCATCACATTATTATTCATATGGGTTAGGTTAGAGTATGAGTATAAAATAATATTGATATTACTACTCCACTACCATTTTCTATAGAGTAGGTTACCATATATGTATATTGTACGAGTCATTTTTCACTTTGTCCATATATCCTTCTTTGTTATCTTTCATATGAGGTATACATTTTTTTAAATATTAAGTACATATGATTTAAAATTACTTATACTTTTTTCTGACATTTAACATCTTTAGAGGTATCTAATATCAAATGAAATTTCACAAAGGAAACAAAATATTCAAGAAAATACAAATGTAGATACTTCCAATATTTGTGATGCGATAAAATGATTTTTCCAGGCTTCTTCTTCCTTAAATAATATTTATGAGTTTCGGATGACGTCTGATATTCGTGTAAGATTATATTCCTTGAGAATATTTGGAAAAGATATCATGGATATAATTGATTTTAAAGATCTCATCAGACTTGTGTTGAGTTGTTTTCCTTGTATGTAAATTGATGCTTATTTTTTTAGTTTTTTAAATAAGGATTCTTAAAATTGACTAAATATATTACCTTTTTATTTTGGTATCTATACATGACTCTTATTAAAAAATTAGGCCACATACATTTACGATTTTATAAATACATAATAAATTTTAATGGGTGTGAAATATTTAATGACTACCGGTAGAGTTACACGTATTTGTGAGAGATTATCAGAGATGGATATCAGGTGTTGTTTTTTTGTTTCTTGATAGGTAAAAACTCAAACATAATTATGAACCAATGCTCATTATAATGTTATTAATTGTAAAATTTTGGAATTGTAGAGGTCATTGAAATTTTGGCATATTTTTCCCAATTAAATGAACATTATATTGGGTTTTCTCTGTTTTAGGTGACGTTCGTAAAAAATTTACCACCTTGATCGACTGGTAAGTTTTATTATTTTTCATAAGTTCATTATATTTAATTCTTATTGTATATAAATGTATTATTAGATGATATATTTGAAAATGCAGGTCATGGAATGAATTTAACAAAGGTCACTTGTTGATAAAGAACCCAAATGCAATCCAATGTGTTAATGTAATATTAGTTATTTTTTATATTAGATTTTATTCTGATTTTTGATATATATATATATATATATTGGTTTTTATTATCAATTAAATGTTTTATATATGCATTTCCATCACCAAAAAATATTTTTTGAATGTGGTTATTATGTTTTATGATTCATGTTTGAGATAATCACATGTGAGGTAATAAATGAATTTGATAATGATATTTATTTTCATTATTTTATATTTTATGTCTTAGTATTCTGATTTTTAATCTTATATCATTCAATGTTATTGCATAAATTCAATGATACATAGTCTTATATGAAATATCATCATACCCATCTACAATCTTTGTTTGCGAACTATTTGTTAAATATTATTACGATTTATTATATGTATATTCTAGTTTTTATGATTAATTTTAATTTTTCCTAATAAATAGAGTTCAAAAAACAAATTATTTTGTTATTATAGGTTTTTTAACATAACTATCTCAAATAAATGCTTCAACAACAATCATCAATGATGTTTTTTTTAAATCATTACTTATGACTTATTTAATTCTACTTTATAATAATAGAATTTAGATAATGATTTTTGGATTTAGTTGTTATAAGAATGTTTGTTTTTATAGATTTTAAATCTATGATACGTTTTTTTTATGGTTGTATATTTTTTTTTCTATTACATGGATTCTTATTGGGGGTAATATTGGAAATTTTCTAAAAAACAAACATCTATTTCAGTGATGTTTTTTTATCATAACCGATGACTAAAGTTAAAAAATACTATATAAGGGTTTCTACACAAGTTTTTATGAAAAAACAACCAAAACCCTTTGTTGGTGTTAGTTTTTTGTACAAAATGATGCCATAAATAACTTCAAACATTGTTTTGGAGTCAATTTTTACTTGAAACTAACCCCAAAAATTCAAAAAAGTGGAACTTTGGTGTTAGTTTATAGTAACAAATGGCTCCAAGATCATTATTTTTTTTGACACATTTATAAATTCTAATTAAAAACCAACTTTAAAATTGAAAAAAACCAATGATAAAAAAAATTCACTATTTTTCAATTGATGGAACATCACCCTATTAATTTTTTCTAGGGTCTTTTATGATATAGAATTTATGAAACACATTGTCAATATTTGAATTTAAATCATGATTTATTATATAAAGAATAAAACCCTAATATCATGAAGCCTGGTTTATTTTGGATATTATGTATATTTTATAAAAAATTATCATGAGATAAAACAACAATATTTAAAAAAACACTATGCAAAGTGCTTATATTATGAGGTTCTTTTAAAAATGCACAGGATAACCTAGGGATTTTCATAAGAATGATGTGAGACATAAATCCTATTAATGGAATAAAATAGTAATAACAAAAGTTAAATCATTACATGTGACCCAATATATATATAAATATAGCATAGTATGAGTGAGAAAAACAATATCAAACAATGTGGCCTGACTGACATGATAACCTAAAAGAAAAAAAGGAATGCCACACCAATATAAAACATGATATAATAAAGCTAAGTCAAGGATAACCTATGAGTCAAAAAAATGTTCTTAGAATAACCTCCATTACACCATACATGGAATATCATGAGATATAAACATTACCCCATCCACTAGAGTGATATCTGGGCGCACCCAACATTTTCATTTTATATACATGCTTAAGTGTTCCACATAAATCATACAAAATTAAAATTAATTTCATCATTTATAATCCCAAAATCAAGGGTTATAGGTAAAATACATGACAATACCCATTCAGTGAATTATAATTACATCTACATGGACAACCTTGAGTAGAAATATGGATGGTTATTCACTAAAAAAAGTTTTTCATGGAAAATAAAAAGATTATTTTGGAAACAAAACGAAGGTACATACAGGATCATGGAAGAGGTTAATGAGAGTAGAAGGGGTATATAATAATTTAAAAATAATATTTATTATAAGAGGCATGTGTAATAACATATCCCAAAAAGGATGATAGGAATTAAAAATCCATAATATAAAGAAGATTCTTGAAAAGATTAGAGAAGTCTAGGATCCCTTTCTTTGAGAGAGAGATTCTAAGATCATGGGAGGAGATTTTTGAGATCTTGGGGACATAATGTGAGGGATGTAGATATATAATGGGAGAATAAACTTGTGCTTAAAGGTATTTTATTTAAGAACATAGATAGGTTAGGGGGTTTATATATCAAAATATAGGGGAATTATTTATTAATTTCTTAACCTATGTTTTTCACTATATATGATAAATTAATCTAAACCACAATCTATAACAGATATTTTTCCAATTTTTTTTTACCAAAGAGGGATTTATTTTATTATTTTCTATATAAAAGAACATAAATCAAAAACATAATACACATGTCCATGTGGAAGTGATCCATTTTCATAAAAAAACATATTTTAAAACATTAACATATGTTATCTGTTTTGGGGGATACATTAGGTGTCTATAAAATCAATAAAATAACATTATAGACACTTTTTTAAAGGGGAAACATGTATTTGGTCATTGAATCACTTTATATAATTTATTATATCACCTTTTGGCTTTTATGATTTCATAATTCATACCATATAATTATACCGTATTTAATTTTATCAAGATTTTAAATTCCGAAATAACAATTATTTTATCAAAATAATTATCTAAATATGTTAAATTTTACTTTAAAACAAAAAAAAATCTCAATTTATTAAAAATAATTGTTTTTTGTGATCATAAAATTTTTCTGACACCTATAAAAATTACATTTAACATCCTAAAATGAAATTATAATTAATATTTTATAAATTTAATTTCATAATAATATCATATTAAATAATAATTTATTTCAAAATTTATTTGATTCATAGAAATATTGTCTTGAGTGAAACTATATAACTCCAAAAAATAATATATGTGTTTTAACATAACAAAGTCTTGTTATATCAAAATTATTCATTAATCATTATAAATTTATAATAAAATCAGAATATAATAGTTAATTTATACAATGAAATATAAATTTTTTTATTTTTAACATCTAGATACATATCGCTTTATTAAACCACCAATTTATCTATGGGTAAGGTGTGTCATGGTGATATATTCTTGTGGTGGTTCATCATACATGGTTTTGGGAGTTAATATAGATGAGGTAGAACTTACCCCATAAATAGTTTCAATCATATTTTAGGTGTTTCATATTATCCAGGTATTGGTGAAGATAAAATGACAGTGATTTTATCTCCCTAAAAATATCTGATAAATGGGATTTGTAGTGTATAATATTGTTATTTTAACATATCACTACTTTCATCCATGTCAACTAGAATTTATCATAACCCTTAATATTTACTAATATTAATAGATAATGTGAAATGATTGCATTACTAATGTTTATGAAGTTTTAGAGAATTTTAAATCCAATAGGTTATAATAGTCTAAAATTACATAGGTAGTGCATTTTTTATTTGTAACTACATTAAATAATATGCCATTTATTCATTTTAGATGGGAATTTCATTTATAAATTATCAAGTCGTTACATTCTTGCCCCTTCAAAAATTTTACCAATGAAATTTTCATTTCATACACTAAAATAGATGAGGGTAATTCTATCTCATCAACTATTCTATTCCCCAAATCACTTTCTCAAATATATGGTTCTATCACAACACATTGGTAGGTGGGTTGACTATTTTCATGGACCATTGTGTATATTATCTGTGATTATCACCAAAAAAATACTCATGTAAAATATCATCCACTAATGGTACAATCTATGGATTCAATATATGTGAGGGTTATGTTATTCACTCACTCAAGAGGGATACATAGAAGACATCATTAACTTCAGAGAGGTTATGTGGGAGTGCAAGTCCATAGGCCAAATCTCTTATGTGATCAAGGATATAAATGGGGACAACATATCTTGAACTATGATTTACCTCATTCCCAATCCACAAAACTTTCATTCATGGAGGTTCATGAATGAACAATTTGTATCCAACATTAATCTCTCGATCTCATTGATGATGTCTTTATAACTTTTATGTGATCATTATACTAATTTCTTATGATATTGAATGGGCACATGCGCCTCAGCCCAGTTGGTGAGGTATCTTTAATTACAACCATGAGACCTAGGTTTAAAACCAGGTGGAGGCATATTTCTGGGGGTACTGTAGCAGTACTATAGCAGAAATTGTAGCAGTACTATAGTAAGCATTGTAGTAGTACTATAGCAGGAACTGTGTGTTACTATAGAAGGTATTGTTTGGTACTATTCGGTACTGTAGCAGCCAGGAATGATTCACCATGGGCCACTGGTTTGGGCTTTGAGTCTTTAAGCCTTCGGGCCACCTAGGCCTTCAGGTCAGTCGGGATTTCGATCCATATTTAAGGTTTTCGGGCCACCTCAAGGCCTTCGGGCCACATGAAGTTTCTCCAAACATACTCTACAAAAAAAAGAATCCCTAGAAGAGGATTCAGAGCAGGCACACTCACCAGAGAAGAACCAATGGATTGAGAAAGAATGAGAGGGTATGGATACACCATCAGGACTATCTTGTGCATTCATGGGATGCTTATCCAGATAGCCATGCGAAGTTGGAGAGATACAAACATGATGAAGATGCTGGGGAGGGGCAGTTCCTTAAAGTTATAGTCTAGTTGAATTCCCTAAGACCATCGGGTTATGTAATGTCTCTTAAGCTTACGGGCCATGTAATCACTAATCATACATTCCTTTTAAGGGTTCCCCCTCATCCCTTAAAAGAGGGGTTATCAAAAAATAAATAAAAATGAGGCCTTAGGGCTATTCGGGCATATGATGTTAAATGGTTTGAACCTTCTCCTTCATCATTGGGAAATGATATGTTCCCATCAAATTATGCTACCCAAATTCATCCAAGAATGATGGAGTCCAATACCATTACCCAAATAGATGATCATAATGAGCCATTTGAATTCTAAGATGGAAACCGTTGTTATATGAGAACACTACTCAAGGAAGTTGTTGATCCCAACATCCTTGGAAATACATTGAACATGCTCTTGGTATATCCTCTATTTTATGAATGGTTCTTTCAGACTGAAAATCCATCTGGGGATGATAATTAGTATTGAAACTCATCTCTATGTTAAATTATTGCTAATGGTTCCCCCAAAACCATAGGTTAAACTACCCATCTCGATCAGATATAATAGATAGTTTTACTCCATGCAGTCCTTTCACTTCTCTAATGTATATCTTGGTGTTTTGGTTGAGAGATAAATATTCCATGATAGTAGTGAAATGTGATAACTTTGTAATGTGGAAGACTATCACCCATATGGAATTGTTTCTATTAAGTGTCATTGGGACTCATGTGATGAAATACACGGTTCTGTTACTCCAATTTTGATTTTGATATAGGAAATAATTACATCATAGCCTTACCATTTGGTCATTCAGCCTTGAATTTTTGGAATGCCAATAATTAATATAAAAATTCTACAGTCTCCCTAGTCATGTAATCTGGACTATTTTTTTCATCAAATACCTATACTTCCTAGTGTATAATAGATTAGTAGAGAAGGGTGAGCCATGCACATAATCCAGATGATCCCTCTTCTGTTATGTTTTTAATGTGACAAATATTTTTTCTCCAAACCTTATGAATCTATCTTTAACAATGTTGAACTCTGTATTATTTGTTACATTATTATCAAACACCTCAACATATTTCGATCCCTAATATCCTTTAAATAATGGATGTCTAAGAAGGTACTTGAGCATGGTAGAATGATAATCCTTCTATTATTCCCTTGTCTATCCTTTTAATGTACTTGAATATTTGAGCCATTTTAATCCTCCTAATGTATTGTTTTGATGGGTCCTTTGTACTCATATCATCTACCACGGTTTTTTACTTCCTAGGGTACTAATAGATTGAAAAATAATAATCCATGATCAGTATATTGATCCCCTTTTGTGTGAATATATACATGATGATTTTATGTACCATATATATGTCACACTTGTCTCTATAGACATAATGATAACAAATATATAATGTTAAGAATAATTCATCCAATTCAAGATCATGGGTTGGGTAGGTTTTTCCAAGGATCATTAATTGGTAGGGGTTATAGACTAAAAATATTTCATCTTTCATGAGAATATAATCAAAGAAACATTTGGACACATCACTGTAGATCACAAATTCATCCCTGATAGTGGGTAATGTGAGAATAGGGGCATTGATTCCCCACTTATATAGATACTTAAATCTCTCCACAGTTGTATCAATCCAAAAAAAACATGACTCCCTACCAAGTAAGTATTATTATTGGGATTGAAAATCATGAGATGTTTCTCAAAAATTGATGATAGTACCTAGATAATCTAAGGAAACTATTGATTTCCATAACATATTTTGGTCTAGGAAATCCTTCAATTACCTCTATTTTTAAGGATCTATAGATATCCAATTGTTGGTGATACCATGCCCCATGAATATTACCTAAACCATTTAGAACCCATTTTTACTATATTTCTCATATATATTTCTTTCTAAAATTCCTTCAATATAGTATTTAAATTCTCCTCTTGTACCTAATTTATTTTGGATTATATAACAATATCTTCTTTAAATACTAACACAAATTTGTCGAGGTAATCTCAAAATAATATATAAATTAAATTCATGATGATTTATAGATACTTATTGAGTCTAAATTGAATCCCTATTAACTCATAGTTCCCATACCATATACGAGAAGAAGTCTTGCGGATATAATCCATCTTCACTATTACATGATAATATCCAAACAATTATTCCACATTATTGAAATATTGGGCTCCAAATAGCTAGTTGAACAAGACATTAATATGAGGAAAAGGATCGTAATTATTTATTATGATTTTGTGGATGTCATAAAAATTAATACAACAGTTTATTGACCCATCCTTCTTCTTGGTGGATAGGATCAATGCACCCCTTAGTGAGGCACTTGGGAATAAAAATCCTTTATCTAGTTTCTCTTTTAGTTTCCACTTTATCTCATTAAGATCAAAATATATATATATGTGGTGATTTGATATTTTAAAAATCTCTAGTTAAATGATTGGTGAATAAATCAGCCTATCAATTAGGAGGAAGACCAAACAATTTTTTGGGAAACATGGTAGAATATTCTCTTATAATGTTCATGTCATCAAGAATGATATTTTCCTTAGTCACAATCCTTTGATTTATATATAATTCTCATAAGTAAGTAATATACATTATTCAAGTGATGACATCAATGGTCATTAATCCCCCTTCTTGAACTTGTATTGATTTAGAGAATGATTTGTGATAGAAAAAGTTATTTTATTCTCATTCCATTTTATGTTTTCTATATAAAATGAAATACAATCATTGACAATTATAGAATCACATTATTCCAAATAAGGAATGAAAAGGTTCATTAGTATGTTCATCCCATATATATTTATTTTGGATGAGTTTTATACTTGTGATGTAAAAATTTCCCCATTTGGAACCTTCATAGACAACTTGAACTCAATGTTTTGAGATGTTGAATGAATCTTTCTACAAAGGTATCATGATATGAAAGAATTTATAGAACAAATTCAAATATTATGCTCTCTATAAATGAATGAATAACTGGTGAACCTAAAACCACTTAATTTTTGGGATCCACCTTAGTAGTTGTGATTGTAAAATCTCACCATTGTTATCTAGACCATGGTTATTTTTTCATTAGTTTTCATCGAAAAACCTTTTCTTTGGGAATATATTCATATATTATACAAATTACCTATAGTTGAAATATTTAACAGAAGGATTAGGGTTGACCAATTCATTTCTTTCCTCTATCACATTAGTGGAATTCTCCCATTAAAGTTAATTATCTAGGTTTCCTTTCCCCCACACCAAAACCATTTCCATGTTCTCTTTCGATAATTTATGTGATTCTTATTCCCACCCTTTTCATAAGTGGGATGTTGGAATTTCATGCAACCATGATATTTTTCCATCACACATCTATAATTAAAAACCATCCTCTACTTCATTTAACTAGACCTATGAGACACTTCAGATTTGATGAACTCTATATCAACTTTGAGTGCACATCAATCAATTTCCTTATAGCTTCTAAAGTATCATATTTACATATATATTCATAGAATTGTCTTTATCCCATAGTAGAAGAAGGCTAGATTAATTTCACTGTTAATGAAAATCTAGTGATGTATCATGAATGTAATGTGTTGTTTTATTCTAATTCCCCGATTGATTCATAATGTTCTTGCTTTAGGGTAAAGAAATACATTTCAAATTTATTCCTGAAAGTGTGAGGAAAATATTTATAAAAACATTTTTTTATAATACCTTTAATTACATCACATTGATATCCTCCTTAGGATTCAAATTCTTTATCAATGTACCCATGATCATCCTATAACTCCATATGATAAAAAACCAGCATGGCCTTCAATATCTCATATCATTGAAGGATATAGAAGATCTTTTTCAACTGATTAGGTTCATTTCTTTGTGATTAAGGGATCAAAAGGTCCACTAAATTTACCTTGTCCTTATCAAATAATGGTCTCAATAACAAAATGTTATTTATTGGGGGGATTTGGTAATTCTTCAAGATTCATGTTTCAATTCAAAACCTGAAATAATTGAGATAGAATTATCCCGAATTTGTTGATTCCTACTCTAATTTGGATGGGAATATCATTTGGGTAGTCATGAAATTTCCCTTAAAAATATTTATTGACTAATTTTCTCCAATTATTAGAAATTTTATAATAATAGATTGGAAATTAGGGATTAAAATTTTTGAAAACATATATGGGAAAACATGAAAATTTAAGGTATGACTCTTAAATGACTTTAGTAACCTATGAATTTTTATGTTTCAATCTAATTTAATCATGATCTATTTCCTAACAAAAAAATTTATAGGTATTTTTTCCCTTGATAATGGTTCATAATGAGCATGTGAATTTACTAAACCATATTCCCATGATTTTCAAACCAAGTATACAAAAAAGCCCAATGTCATTCTCTAGGTCAAGATCGATCCAAATCTCAATGCTTCCTTTTCAGGGTTATTACCCATATATACAAATTTTCTTAATACAAATCCCCATATAGTATCAATACTAATATTTATTTTCTCGAAAAAAAATTACTCTAAAAATTTAAAAGAAAATAGGGACGTTTTCCAATATTTAGAAATATTCCTTAGGATTTCACTATGTTTTTCAAATCAAAATAAAAAAAATAAGTATAATTTTCTCAGATATAAAATATGAAAACGATTATCTTTATTAAACTTTAATTCATGATTTATTATATAAATAAAAACTTCAGACAACCAATAAAAAATTCATTCCTAGTGTCATTTGGAAATTAGGTATATATAAAAATAACATGAACATGTCTTACAATAATATTATTTAAAAAAAATCCATGAAATACCATTTCATTCCCAAGATCTTTTAAAATTGCACAAGATAACCTCGGGACGTATATAACAAATAATTGATCTATAAAACCCATTATGGGAATAAAAAATAATAGAATATGGTAAAAGTTAAGTGTGATCCAATAAGAATATCAAGGTATCATAAGCGGGCAAAAAAATAATCTTGAACAATGATGTAGGATATAATAGAATAACATAAAGGCAACATGGGATTTTGGAAACAACATAAAACATTAAATCATAAAGAAATTTATGGGATTACTACCAAGAAAACATAATATTACATGGTTAGGATAACCTCCATTGAACCATAAATGGTATATAATAATCTAAAATCATTACCCAATGCATTTGAGCCCTATCTGGATACACCAATCAGTTTCATATTATTTATATGCATAATTTTACCACATAGTTCATACAAAATTAAAATTAATTTCAAAAATATTAATCTGACGAACAAGGAGTGTGATTTATATACATGAAAATAAGAATTAAATGAAGTATCTATACATCTAGTTGGAAACCCTTGACTGTAAATGATGATATGTATTCACTAAGAAAATTTTTGGCATGGATAATCATAGGATAATTTTAGCAACATGACAGGGGTAGATTTGGGTTAATGGAAGGTATTAATGAGTTTGATATAGGTATATAATAAAATGTAAATATTGATAATAATAAGAGGAATGTGTAAGAACATATCCCAACATGGAGGATTGGACATCCAAACAACTAATATGAAGAAGGTGATTGAAATGATCATGGGAGAGGATTTTTTACCTTGAAAGAGAACATCTAAAATCATAAGAGAAGATTATTAAAATCATTGGGACACTATAAGAGGGATTTAGACTGTAAATGTAAGAGTGATTTTGTGATATAAGGTATTTTATTAAATATTATTAGGATTTTTGTGGGTTTATATTGAAAAAGAGTGGGGAATTATTTATTAATTTCCAAATAATGGGTTTGGACTCACTATAATAAATTAATTGGAAACAAAAACCATACCATTGTTTTTTCCTTGTTATCTACCAAGAAGGGGTGGATTTTGTTATTTTAAATGTCTAATAACCGAACTAATTAAAATAATACCAATAGTGATTTTGAAGTGAGTCATGTTCGTAAAGAATTAATTTTAAAACCTTAATATTTGATATATAATTTGAAAAATTCATTTTGTGTTTCAAAATTAATGAAGTAAAACTATAAACACATTATATAAAATTTTAAATATATATTTATTATTTCATACCATTTATATAATTTATTACATCACATTTTCTCTTTTATGATATAATAATACATATCGTATAAATATATATTATTTAATTTTCACCAAAAAATTTGAATCTCTCAAAAACAATATGAAAAATCTCTAATATATAATTTTGTAATGATGATTTAAAATATAATATTCATTTCGTTAAAATAATTCAATAAATTTGTTAATATACAATTTTAAATCAAAATACCATTATTTATAGGAAAATACTGTATTTTTTATGATAGTTTTCTGGCTCTTAAAAAATAATAAATGAATTCATAAAATTTTATTATCCTCTATATATAATAGATATTTTTTAATAGTACTATTTTATTAAAATATAATTTATTTAAAAAAATGAATACATGAAAAGTGTGTCTTGATCGAAAATATATATCTCCGAAAATAATACATCTTTTGTTTTAATGTATCAAATTATAATTTTTATCAACATTATTAATTAATCATTAAAAAATAATAATAATTGAGGAATATAATTATTAATTTATAAAAATAAATATAAAAAATTAAAATCTTCAGGTATCAATACATAACCATTTGTTACACCAGTGAACGCTATAAGGGTATGGTGTGTGATTGTGCGATTTTCATAGGGTTATTTGGCATACATGGTCTAGTTTGTGATCAATATGAGATTGAAATTATCCCATAAATGGTTTTGATAAAATATTAGTTGTTTAATCTAAACATGGTAATTGAAAAGGGAAACCCCAATGATGATATCTCTCTAGTAATATCAGATAAATGTGACTCACAGAGTACGATCCGACATGTCGAGCCCATCACTTCTTTCATCAGTATCTATTAGACTTTTACATAACCCATAGTATATAATAATATTAATTATTAATGTACAAAATTTATATAATCAATAATTATTATGTTTAACAGTATTCTAAATATGATATATTATAATGGTCCAAAATAACCAACATAGTGCATGTGATTTATGTAACTACATTACATAAATAAATGTTCATTCAAGAGGGTAATTTAATTTATAAATGTTATTGTCATTACAGGATTAAATTAACCAATGATCTGGGTAATTATGATTTGTTTTTTGGGGCTCAGGATTTATGGTGTACCGATGGTTATTCTCACCCCATTTGTTTTAATATCAATGATCAGATAATTCTTGGAGAGTTTTCACGTGGTACACTAATTATAATTTTCTTGTAAATTAACTATTGAATTAATTTTTAATCATTAAATAATTAAAAATTATTATAAATTAATATATTTGGATTATTTTCCATGAGTTAGGGCCATGTGACAATGGGAGATGGTCGGTTGGACTTGGATGGGCTTGGGAGAGAGTCGTGAGATGATGATTTATAAGTGAATAACCCCATTATTTAGGTACATAGTCCATAAGAATTTCCCCATAGTAAAAATGAATTATTTTCTTGAATGGGATATTTCAAGTCTCTCCATCAAGATAAATATTCCTTTTTAAAAATTTAATTTACTATTAATTTAAATTGAATTTCATGTGTTAATTTAAAAAACAATCAATGGTCACAATAAACCCTTGTGAATTGTCTTTCCTTTTTCGGTTGGTCACTGCCTCAACCATAATTATATTTTTTCCCTATAAAACATTAACACAAAGACATGTTAGGAATAAGTAAAATGGAATTCCTGAGATTTAGCCGACCAAGTGGTTGATAACCTTTTTAACACCAGATAGAGGTAAATGATGTTTGAGAAGAATCTACTAGGGATCATCCAAGTGAGAACCGTGATATACATTAAAGGCTTCAAGCTAGTGAGATGGGAATGGGGTGTGGGTGAATTCTCGACTAAAACATGATTACTTGGTTGGGGAAATGATTAAGAGAGTGATTGATAGGTTGGGTGTGAGGACAATAATAGGGTGGCGAGGGACTGTAAGGGGTTTGAGGCCATCTCCCTTACATGGATTTCCAAGGAGTCCAATGAGGCCTTAAAGATACATTTAATATGGTGTGGTATGAATTTTTTTTGATTGATGGATGATTCTCCGTGATGTGAGAATGAGATAGAGGAACTCATATGGTATTTCAAATTATTATGTGAACTTGGGGACCTCAGTGGGATCCCGAATGTTTTGTTGACCCATGGAGAGGGTGTATGTAGGAAAATATTAGTGATGATCATAGGTGTCTCCATGGAACCCAGATTGATGATGTGAACATAATGATGTTTTGGGGGCTGAAATGATATAATTTCATGGGACGTTCTTCCCACCAATCTGTACTAAGATTTATTGGATTACTAGGATATGTTTCTATGATCTAACCTTAATTATAGATATTGGTTTCAGAATCCATGGACATACTCCTTGTATCCATATATTGGGATTAATAATCCACTTAAGCACATATGATGTGGTCTTGGATTCCGTGAAA
Organism: Viscum album; assembly: GCA_963277665.1. NCBI lineage: Eukaryota > Viridiplantae > Streptophyta > Magnoliopsida > Santalales > Viscaceae > Viscum > Viscum album. Next base: position 684,849,979 of record OY728137.1, on the reverse strand, counting down.
ATGCTCCTCATATTTGGATTCAGTGATGCCATTTAGGGTAGATCCACAACCATGGAATCATATGAGGTGATATGAAATAGGGCAACTAAACCCCTTGTATCAGATTATGTGATGTATGAAGGAGATAATTATATCCCTAGACTTCGAAAAGGATATGTATGGTTAGGGAAACCACAACCATAAACTTATATAATTTTATTTCTAGTGGGGAAGGACCATACCCCTAGACTCATATGAGGTGATATCTAACATGGGGATCTAAACACTTAGATTCTGAAGATGTGATGTCTAGTAGGGGAGATTTACACGACTAGACTTAGAAAAAGTGATATCTGGCTAAGAGAACCCCACCCCAGGACTTGTATTATGTGATGTCTAGTATTGTAGTGCAACACCCATGGACTCAAGTGATGGGTTTTCCTAGAAAGGAATTCCATGGATTATTTTATATTCTCATTGACAATTCATCATTTTCCAAAGAAGGTATAATCGATCCAGAGTGCCATGTTAGAACTTAAGGAACATTGACCATTATTTATATATAATTAAATATTGTTAATTTTTTCATCAAAATATATAAATTTCCAAAAAATCATTTACTTTTTATGTATGTATTTTTTTTCTTTCCTAATAATTTAAAATCACACACATCTTTGGAGGCCATGACCCTTGGGTACCAATATAGACATCATTATTCGCATGATCAGGTTGGTAAGAGACCCAAAATTATAGAGTGGAATAGCACTTAAATGTTAGGAGATGCATTTATTATGAATGAAAGATATTTTAGAGATTTTAATTTTTATTATTTTATTTATTTTTAATATTTTACCAACATAGTGGGTGATCAAATATTATATTCTAACATGACTATGAGTTTACAAGACTATATGCTTCTTTATATTTTTTTTATAAAACTGTTAATGATTTTTATTCAACATACGCTGATTATATAATACATTTAATTAATTTAATTATATTAAAAGTATCAAGGACTCTAATATGTGGGTATGGTATCCCCATGTTATTACCCTAGACCCTAAATACTAGTTAGTATCCTATGGCATATAGAGAGGCATGCCTTAGGTCCCACTTGCTACTCCTCCAGTCCGAGCAATGCTCAGTGGCCTTGACAAGGGGGAGGACGTTACAAAGTTGTATCAGACCTTGTATGTGACTTATATTATATATTTTATCATTGTTTTCATTTATTATTACTATTTGGTGAGATGGTAAACATGAGTCATAACACTATGTCGAATAATGTCATTTATATCAAACTAGTGCATTGAAAAACCCACTTCATGTTGTAAGATTTGGTGTTCTAGAACCAACTGTTTGTAATTTCATTACTTGAATATTTAATATATTTAAATAGTAAACAACTTATTACATATTGTTCATCGTTATTCATGACTATAGTGTAATAATGTCCTAGAGTATTTTTTGCATTGACAAGGTCATAGAAATTCCCCTCTATGATGAGTACCTTGAAGTGTTGTGACAATGTTATTGAACATAGTTCTGCCATTGGATGACATAATATAATGGGACACAAAGTATACATACTGTCATGTGCAAGTAATCATGAGAAGATGAGACTTCTTCTCAAAAAGTTCTCACTTAGTAATCTTCAAGATGGGAGATTATGAGAACATACCCGCTAGTAGAAATTTTCCGTGTTTTGGTGTCATCGGATATTCCTATCTACGAGTGTGTGTAATGGTCCTTAGACATTAATATTATTATTAATATGTGTCATGACTTGCGCACTTTGATTTACTGACGAAAATGTCACGCAGATAGTTGGCAAGAAGTAGATTACATTGGGTGCATCACAAATGACATGTTATTTATGGATAAGTCGAGGAAGTATTCGTCCCTTCTATTTATGGAAGTTGATATCTCATCCCTTAGATTGAAATAGAATTGTCACACAGAATTCCAGGGCCATGGTGTAATGACGAGTTTATTTTTGGTATTCAAAGAATGACATATCAACCATAAAGGTTGATGAAACTATCATGAAACCATCTTGATGAGACATTGAAATGAAGGGATTATATTACACAGAGAGTGTTTGTTTGTGGATGTCACTGTTGCGTCTTGAAGTTCTTTCTCTTGGGTTCCTTGACCCATTGTTAGACAGTACTCATGGACTTTAGGCAAGCCCTCCTAGTTCCAATGATAAAGAATCTTAGAGGGTCACACAATAAGTATTTTAAGTGGTCTTGGTTAAATTCTATTTGAATTTAATTAATGGAATAAATATTATTGTAAAGATAGTGTAAAAATTTTATTCATGTTAAAAAGATTTCATTAATTAGATAAATATTTATTCATGGGATTGTAAAAAATATATTTATTTATTTATTGAACATTTAATAAATATTTATTTACTAGTTTTAAATAAAATATTTATTTAAGAGAATAAATTATTTATTTATTTATTTAGGTTTTCAATAAATGGATGTAAAGTTCGATCAAAACAAGGATGGTCGATTAGTAAAATAATTTTTTGCGAGATGGTAAATATTTATTTAACTTGTTGCCACAAAACAAAATAATAATATCATGGTTATGATTATACTGCATAGGATTTCATTTATGATTCTATTTTGTCCATGTTGGTGCGCCAAAAGTAATGATGTGGTTATTGTTATTATTTATCATGGGGTTTCACTAAGGTTATGAATGTATTTAATTACTCTTATGCAATTAGATATTATAATTAAATCCCCATATTGATAAATATAGAGTTATTTCTATTATTCCATGTACGGGAAACTGGTGACCCCAGAGAAATTCCAAGTCAGAAATTTTCTCTCGACTCCTCTCTTATATCCCTCTTAAGAACGAGAGACGTTCTTCAAGATTGAAGAATCGACGATCAAGATCAATTGAAACAGGACATTCATTTCGCTGCACTAGCACCTAGAAAGTGAGTGGAGTCAATCAAGGACCATTAGAGCATGTTTGTATCACCGCAAGAGGTACACTGATTTTTTTTCTTCGCAAGAACAATTATAAAATCTGAAAGGGTCATCCTAGAAGATCAACAACATCAAGGAAGAAAGTATCGCCGAACTAAGTATTTTTTTTCTTTAGAAATTAAATTTAAATTAATTATAAACATGATGTTAAATATTATCTATAAAGGGTTAAGGCCTCTTTATTCTTTATCTAAATCTTTTATTTTATTCACGGGAAACTGGAATTCATCATCGTATTGATCACTGAATAATAATTTATCATGGTAAAAATTAAAGTTGGGCGCCAGCCCAACCTTACTTCCGCTACACCTGGAACCTACAAGTGATATTAGAGCAAGGTCATCATAGTTTATAATTATTTAAATAGTTTATTGATGATTTATAGTTTAATAATTTTGTTTTTCAATTCACGGTTAATCGTTCTTGTAAACTACATTTCAAAAAATGGTATCTATCTTTTCATTTATAATATATTTCACAAAACTGAATGATTTTTTTAATAAAATTAAAATGGAGAACTCATAAAGAGGTGAGGACGATTCTTCCCAAGTGACACAAAAGTACACACTATGTGTTCAGACTTACATGTCGAGTTATCTACCATACACGCTGTGTAATCTAGGATACAGACCATATAGTCGTGTTCATCGCATTGGGAGTAATTTGAAAATTACTAAAGCTGTGTGCATTTATTGCACGTGGTGTAATTAATTCTACATTGTGTGTTGACTAGGATAGATAGGCACATGCATACTTTATTACTCACCTTGTGGCCCACTGCACATGGTGTGTAGTCCCTTCAGGTTAGGGGTTGAACCGTGTATTCCATACATGGCTAAGTCGACTGGTAACTATGTAATGTGGAGACAACACCACGTTTAGCCCACTGTACACACCATTTACTCCTAAATTTCCAAAATTAACTTCACATGATGAGTCCCAAGGCATGTACTTTAGGACATACAGTGAAGGTAGTACACATCATGTAGTCGGAACTACAGGTCGTGTACTTTTACAAATTACACAAAGTTAAAACATTAATGTTTGTGTAATGATCAGAACTACATATCACGTATAAATCATACAATAGATTATTACTCTAGGCATTGAAAAATCATGTATTCCATATGTAAAAAGTGTAAAATATTATGCGAATATAAAACATATTTTTTAGATTCGAATGATAATTCACCAGGATACCTCCAAGGTGCATTAATGTACTAGGATAAGAATCTCAAGGAAATTCAGAAAAAGATTAAGATAAAAGTATTGATTAATTAAATATAATAATTGAACGATTAAAATAAAAATTTATCTTAATAATAATGTTTAATGAATTAAATTCCAATTTTATTAAATACATTACTCATTTCATGTATATGGATGATCATGAGCTAGACCAGGACCTTTGTTTGTGATTGGTTTCCATTTAATTTATTTTATTTATTAATTGTTGGCATGCAATCCATCTCTCCCCATTAATATGTATGTAATGTGTTCCCATGAATCCTTTTATGTAAACCCCCTTTTAACCCTCATCTGCATGTGAGTTAAAAATCATATGTAATGGATGGATCTCCCAAGCATGTATAGGCAGTCCAAGTTTGGAGCCAAGGAAAAACAAATCAAAGGAGATACAAAGGTGGACAGGTGGAAAGCTATAAACATGAATGTGTTTCTCCCCTAGATCAGGGTTAGTTTATTAACCACTAGATAAAATAACCATAAAAATTATACTGATCACGCCCTTTAAATTATTTTTTTCTATCAGTTTCATGGTTTTTCATTATGGATGTGTTGCCAAGATCACATAATTAATGAACTAACAAGCATGCAAGATGGAACTAAAATAAACTAGGATTGTGCGTAAATATTATCAATACATGGTTAATTATTCAAGTAAGCTCCACTTAATATTAAAAATCATGTGATAAAGATAATAAGGAAAATTTTTCATAATAGATAAATAATCCCTCAACAAAATATTAAGTAAGAGTAAGACATCCATTACTTGATTAATGAAAAGACTTAATAAAACTATGTGTTTGACCAACCCTTTTTAGCAAACCAAATTTTATATAAGAATACCTTATGAATGGTTTTGGGTTTACATAACCATATTACATAAATAGGAGTATCCATTGATAGTCATGGTGTAATATTGGCGGCAAGTGTGGAAGAAATCCAAGTTAGGATTTTAGGATTGGGGAGTCCACTCAACGGATCATGGAGCTACAAGACCATTGTTAGAAAAGACCTTCCTACTTAAATACCTTCAAATAGCATGACTAACCCTTTTGGGGTTATGTGAAGGGGAATATGGATCCTTTTCACTTGAATATAATGAAAACTGGACATTCCAGGTTCAATGGTGAGGTCCCTTGGGACTTGATAAAATGGTGGGAGACATAATAAAATTAATTTCTTATTTCTCTTGAAATGTAATCATAAAATTTATAATCATCTTATCTGTTAATTGTAGAATAAAATGACAATCTTGTTAACCACACCATCTCTATGATCAATTCTGGATAAAGACAACATCCTCACCGGTAGTAACTTCTTGGAATTGTTTAGAAGCCATAGGGTTATTCTACGCCATGAACGGAAGTCTTACATGATAGAGTCATCATTACCTAATCCAGATAACAAATAGGCGAGTTTTAAAGAGTTTCTGGCCTATGAGAATCATATTAAAAACATGGTTGACATTCAATGTTTGATTCTATCATCATTGTCTAGTGATCTCATGAAGTCTCATGAAAACATAGATGCCTATATCATGATCAAGCACCTCTGTGGTATTTACTAGGAGATAGAAAAACAAGAATGGTTTGAGATCTCCAAGGACCTCTTTTAGAGTAATATATGATAAGGTTCCCCAATTAGGCCTCACGAAGTCTAACTCGTCGGCTACATTGAGTGCCTAATGGTTCTAGGGTTTAAACTCCCTAAATTACGGGGTGTTGATCTCATTCATTCACAACTCCCACATAGCTTCTTAAGATTTGTTGTTAATTTCAATATGAACAACATTGAGAAGTATCTATCAGATATTCTTATCCTCATTCACCAAGTGGAAAAAGATATGAAGCGCGAAAAGCCTTCTATCCTTATGGTGAATTAGTGGAAATGGGGGGTGAAAAGCTTTAAGAAAAATTATTCTTCACTCCCTTCCAAGAAATGGATGATCAAAGGGGAGGAAAAAGAATATGAAGATTTTTGTTTCGCATGTGGCAAAAAGGTCCACTGGAAGAAGAACTTCACCCAACCTAAGAATAAAGGTAAAGCTTCAGGTGCATTTGTTATCAAATGTAATATATCAATTTCAACAAATTGGGTATTAGATATAGATTTTGGTGATCACATATGTATCCAAATACATGAACCAAGTATATTCATTATGATTGACCTAGGGAAGGTAGATCTATGAGTAGCCAATGGAGCCATACATGTTGTTGTAGCTATCATGCACTACAACCTCACTTTTCCAACTGGGATGATCTTGGTGTTAAAAGGTTGGTATTATGTGTCGTCTATTACTAAAAACATTATTTCTGTATCTAGATTAGATACAGATGGATTTTTTTCTGATTTTGGAAAGTAATGTTTCTTCTTTTAGAAAGATATCAATTTTTTGGTAGGGCACATTTATGCAACTGTTTTTACATGTTGGAGTACACTAACCAAGTAATGGCAATCGATAAGAAAGATACTTCACATGACTCATACCACACCCAACTTTGGCATCACAGACTTGGTCATGTAAATTAGAAATTATTATCAATGTGAAATATAGATTGGTATTTATATTTTTTTAACTAAAATCACTTGGCATATGTCAAACATGTTTACAAGTCAAAATGCCCAAACCCCTTTTAGTGGGAAATGTGAAAGTGCTAAAGTGATTCTTGAATTGGTTCATACTGATCTGTGTGGACTATTTTTAGTTTAAGAAAGGGAGGATACTCGTACATTATAACTTTTACTGATGATGTTAGTAGATATAGAAATATCTACTTAATGAGGTATAATTCATATTCTTTTGATAAGTTAAAAGAAAACAAGAATGAGTTGAGAACAAGATTGCTAACAAGATTAAGAAACTCTGCTAAGAACAAGGTGAATAATATCTTAATCAATACTTCATTGATTACTTAGGATCTCGTCCCAAATCACTTATCCTTACATGACCTAGTGTAATGGTGTGAGTGAAAGGAGGAACCTCACCTTGTTATACATGGTGAGATAAATGATGAGTCCAGAAAGTATTCTATTATCCTTTTGTGGATATGAGTTACAAATAGAAACACACATACTAAACCAAGTACCAAAAAATTTGATAAATGGTATTCCATATGAGTTCTATAGTTGAAAGAAATCTATGTAACAGAATTTACAGGTGTGGGGAAGTGAATAATTTGTTAAGGCCTCTTCAAGTAACAAAATTCTCCCCAAGGCACAAAGTGTACCTTTATAGGATACCCTAAGGAAACAAGGGGATAGTACCAATAAAACAATCAAAAAATGTTTATAGTGGAAAGAAATTCCATATTACATGAGAGGGATCACATCTCTAAAATAGATAGTGGGAGCCAGATAGAATTTGATGAAGTGGAGACTCAAGGTACACAAGAGTTGGTACATGAATAGATTCCACAATTCCCTGTGGAAGAAAAAACTGTTTCAGAGACACAAGATCTACGTTAAAGTACAAGAGGGGATAAATAACCCGAATGGTATGGTTTTATATTTATCAATGATGGTGACTCATTATTAGTTGATAATAATGATCATCTAACCTACAAGGATGTAGTATGTGGCACAGAAGTTTCCAAGTAGAAAGAAGCCATGAATTATGAAATGGATTCCATGTATTTAATCCAAGTCTAGATTTTGGCATATACTCCAGTTTATGTAAATACAATTGTTTGAAAATGGGTATTCAAGAATAAACTAGACATGGAAGGACAAGTCAGTACCTAAATATGTGAATTTTTACTTTTAAAATAAAAACCGACATTTATAAAAAATTCATGGGTTTTATCAAAAACAGCTTCCAAACCATAATAAACAATATAAATGTATTCAAAAAATTATATGATCATTTATAATTAATAAAAAATAATTTTGTAATAATAATTTATTAAAATATTATTTAATTCAAAAATCCATTAATTCATCAAAATAGATTTCTTAATTTAATATTAACTAAAAATACTATCTGTGCTTTAAAATCCATTTACAAAGTAACAATAATAAAATGAATGTATATTATTTATTCTATAAAAAATAATGCACATAATCATAGTTCTATGTTCTTGTTACATAACATCTTATAACACCTGCATAAGACCTAAGGGTAAGGTGTGTGATGGTGACATACTCTTGGGGTGTCTTGGATAACATCGCTCAAGAGGTAATCTTTATTAACTTCCACTTCTCCTATAGGTGGTTCCATTCAAGATTAAATTGTTGATGCTTGAATTGAGGTTGGTCATGAATGAAAGCCCAGTGATGATACCTCCATTCCGAGCTCTGACAAATGGGCTTCGTATGGAGCAATTATACTGGATGAGGCCATCACTTCCTTTATCTGAGTAAATTGGATTTGTTAAATCCATATATTTATACTAATCATGTGATCACTATTCAATGGATATATTAGCAATGGTAACAATTTTAAACAGTATTTTAAAATCCAAAAACATAAAACCAAGGAATTCCATTTGTTTTATATTACCATTTTACATAATAAGACATTTAATTAGATCAATAGGAATTTTCATTAATAAAATTTTGGGTCAACACAATCTTCCCCCCTTATAAAATTTCACCCTAAAATTTTAATTTTCTCACACTACAACAGATGAGGGTAACTCTACTTCATCACTTCCTCTAATTCATAAGCTGCTTCTTCAAACTTGTGTTTTCTCCACACCACCCAATGAGGGACATTGTATTATTTTGTAGAACTTTTTTCCTTTGATATAAGATATTCATCGGCTTCTCTTCATAGGAGAGGTAATTCTCCAATAGTACCACCTATGGATTGAGTACATGCAATGGGTCAGATATGTAGTTCCTCAAGAGTGATACATAGAATACATCATGTACGTGAGACAGGTTTGGTGGGAGTGTTAGTCGATTGGCCACTACTCCAATGCGATCAAGGATTTCAAAAGGGTCGATGTACCTTGGACTATGCTTTCCATTCTCCCCAAATCTCATAACCCTATTCCACGGTGATATGTGGAGGAATACCATCTCTCCAACATCAAACTCTTGGTCTCATCGAAGATTATCTACATAGATATTTTTTCGACTCTGAGAAGCTTTAATGTGTTGCTGGATGGTCTAAAAATTCTCCACCATTTCTTCGACCATTTCTAGACCTAGGAGTTTATACTCCCCAACTTCATCTCAACATGTCAGTGTTCTGTAACTATTCCCATAAAGGGCTTCAAAAGGATCCATTTGGATGTGTGAGTAGAAACTGTTATTGTAACAGAACTCAACCATAGGAAGATATTTATCTCATCCTCCTTTGAAGTACATTGAGCATGCTCTCAATATGTCCTCACGTGTTTGGATAGTCCACTCAGAATACCCATCAGTTTGATGATGATAAGTCGTACTGAAGTTCATCTCAGTATTCAGAGAGTGTTGGAGACTCTTCTAGAACATAGAGGAGAATCTTGGATATCAATCAGATACAATTTATAGAGTTACTCCATGAAACATTACCACTTCTATGATGTATATCTATGCCAGTTGATCCAATGAGAAATCCTACTGAATTGTAATGAAGTGTGCAGTCTTTGTAAGATAATCCACAAAAATCTAAATAGCATTGTTTCTTTTGGATGTCTTCAAAAGCCCAATGACAAAGTCCATGGTGATGTGTTCCCATTTCCATTTTGGAATGGGTAATGGTTTCATCCTCCCCTTAGACTTTTTCCTCTCAGCATTCACATTCTAACATATCAAGCACTTTGATGTATACTCAGCGATCTTATTCTTCATGTTATACCACCAATAATGCTCTCTAAGATCTCGATACATCTTTGTGTTTTATGGGTGAATAGAGAAATTCGAACTATGTGCATCATCAAAATGTTCTTTCTTTAACTCTGGACTTTGTGGGACACATATTCTTGACCCATATCTAACAATTCCTTCTCCATTAACATTCAACTCTGAGAATTTCCATTTTTTGATAGTTTCCACTCTCTTCTGAATTCTCACATCATCCTTTTGATCATCCTTTAACCTTTCCAAAAGAGACGGTTGAGAAATAATTTTTGAAATGATTGATGATGTTCGCTTCTTTATGATTCCCATTACATCTTCATCAAATATAAGAATATTGGATCATTTTAAATTATCATCAATGATAGAACTACTGGGTCCTTTATACTTAGAGAATCTGCCACCTTGATCGCTTTCCCAGTGTGCTAATCGGTTGACCAATCATATTCTTTGATCAGCTCTAACCATATTCGTTGGCGCATATTCAGATCTTTTTGTGTGAATATACACTTGATGATTTTTTGTTCCACATATATTTCACACATCTCCCCGAAGAGGTAATTTCACCAAATTTTCCAAGAGAAGATTACTAAATCCAACTCTATATCATGTGTTGGATAGTTTTTCTCATGAAATTTCAATTTCCTTGAAGCATAAGCAATTACTTTTTCATTTTTCATCAACTCACAACCAAGTACCTTCTTCAAAGAATCACTAAATATCACAAATAGTTCCCCACTTGTGGGTAGTGTGAGCACGAGCTCAATGATAAGCCTCCTTTTTTTAACTCCTTGAAGTTATCTTCATATTAATCACTCAACGAATAATTTACTCCCTTTCGAGTTATCTTGGTAAGAGGGTTGTAAAATCATGATAAATTTCTCACAGATCGATAATAATATCCAGCTAACCCCAAGAAGCTACGAATTTGCATCACCTATGTTCTCCTCAACCATCCACCAATTGCAACAATCTTGGAGGGATCTATAGATATCTCATTACTTGTGATGATATGACCCAATAATGAGACTCCATTCAACTACAACTCACACTTGTTATAATTTCCATAGTGATTATCCTTTCTCAAGGCCTCTAGTAATGTTCTTAGATTCTTCTCATGCCCCTCATATGTTTTGGAGTATATTATAATATCATCTGTAAAGACTACCACAAATTTGTTGAGGTAATCTCTTAATAATCTCTTCATCAAGTCCATGAATATTTTTGGAGCATTAGTGAGTCTGAAATGCATTACTATGAATTCATAGTGCCTTTACCCTGTACAAAAAAGCAGTCTTGGGGATATCTTCCTTCTTCACCCAAACTTGGTAATATCCCGATTACATATCCACCTTGGATAAGTATTGTGCTCCACTTAGCTGATCGAACAAGACATAAACTTGTGGAAGATGATAATTGTTCTTTATCATGATTTTGATAAGATCGTGATAATAAATGCAAAGGTGCATTGACCTATCCTTCTTCTTGACGAAGAGGACTGGTGCACCCCATAGTGAAGCACTTGGGTGTATAAACCCTTTATCCAGATTATCCTATAGTTTTTTCTTTAACTTCTCAAGCTCGACAACAACCATTCTATATGGAGTCTTGGATATTGGCAATGCCCCAGGTATAAGCTAAATCGGGAATTCAACATCTCTTCTAGGAGGAAGACCAAGAAATCCGTAGTGGGATACTTTAGTGATTTCCCACATAATAGGCATGTCTTCAAGGATGGTTTTTCCCTTAGACTCTATCATATGAGAAAGATACGTGTGCTCATAGGGTAGTAATATCCATGATGTAGATAGTTTTTCTAAAAAGGATTCATCCTCCTCCTTGTAATTGTATAGAATCTAGGGTCGACTCGCCATAGGAAGAGTGATTTCCCTCTCGTGTAAATTTATGTTGGATCTATATAAGGAAATCAAATACATGCCATGAATTTCATCAAATTATACCAGAGGGAGTATGAAGAGGCTCACTGGGAAGTTCAATCTGAAAATTATGATAGGGGAATGGTTATATTTATGGGATGAAATGATTTCCCCATTTGTCGTTCTCACTGACATATTTACTTCTATGATTTGTGGTGGTGTTAGGATTGTTCTACTAAACTTTTGGGATATAAAAAATGTGTAGAACTAGACTGAAAAAGAATGTTCTCTATTTTTGAATGAATAACTAGAGTACTTGCACCACTTTGTTTTTTGGGGTTCACTTCGGCGGTAGTGATGGAAAAAAGATCACCCTTGCTACCTTGGAGGTTGTTGGTTGCCTCTGAAAACCCATGACATAGGGAACTGGTTGGTAAAGTGTCCTGATTCTTTGCAGTTGAAGTAATGAACAACGCATTAAGGGTCGAACAGATCGTTCCTCTGCTCTATCACAGTATCAGGTTTTTCTTATCGGCAATTAATGGCTAGGAGCCCTTATCTTCCACACCTAAATCATTTCCTCATCACCTTCATATAATTTCCAGGGTGCTTCTTTCTACACCTTCGGCAAGTGGGGTGTTGGAATTTCATAGCACCATTGGATTTATCCATCTGACCACCATAATTAAAGTTCACCTTATGCTTCTTATCCACTTGATACCCCTGCGAATCGTCGATCTCCATTTCGACCTTGAGGGAACATCAGACAATTTTCTCCTAGCTCCTAAAGTCACGAATCGCTATGTATTTCAGTAGGCTGGGTTTTAGCCCACTGAATAAGTGGTCGACCTTTAATTTGGGGGAAAAACAAAGTCGGAGGCATATCTTTCAATCCTTGTGATGTTATCCTTGTACGCTCTGATGTATTCATCGTCTTTTTTGCTTGAGGTCAAGGAATTCCCTTTCCATCTTAAGTCATAGGGTGCGAGGAAAACATTTATCCAAAAACATTTTTTGGAAATCCTTCCATTCCAACACCTCCATATATTCCTAACGATTAATATTTTTGATCAATGCCCACCATTGATTAGATTCACCCTCCATATGATAAGAATCTAGAAGAACATTCTCTTCTTTGTAACATTGAAGGATGTAGAAGATAATTTCAATGGATTTGATCCATTGTTCGGCGATTGAGGGATCAGATGATCCATTAAAAGTATGAGGCCTTTGCCTCATGAAGCTCTCGATTACTGCTTGTTATTTTTTATGGGGGTGGGGGGTTGTATGTTCCTTTGGACCCATGTTTCTATTCAAAAATTGAGTTAACTAAGAGAGTATTCTCACAAAGTTTTTGATTCCCGCTCCGATCAGATTGGGCATCTCATTAGAACAGTCATCACATTGATCTTCGCATTTGTTGTTAGCCCAAGTCCTCCTATTACAGACCATTAGATGAAATAAAAGGAATGTTAGGGGTAACACATAAAGGTTAATCTAAATACAAAAAGATATAACTTATAAATTACTTTTATTTCCTCAACTTATGAATTTATAGGCTTCAATCTGTTTTATGAACGATCTACTTCCCAATATATATTCTTAGGTGCATTTTTTATTCCCCTAAAAATGGTTCATAATAATATTATGAATTTACCAAAGAATATACCTTGGGATTGTCATAACAAATAGTGCATCAATTCCCGTTTTCATGCACCAGTTCCCATTCGAGTCTAGCTCAAAGAGGTGTTTTTAGGTTTTACCTCTAGATACATCTGTGCTAGAGCCACCTCTACTTGATCATTTCCAGACTGGGATGTATTTTCTTAATAATCCACTTACTCTATACTCACAAAAATTTAGGGATGTTTTTATTATACTTAATCTTATCCATAAGGCTTTCACTAGGGTTTTCCAATCCCAATCCCAAAAATAAATAAACATATCCTTTGATACCAATTATAACAACCCTAATCTTTATTAAACACATAATCATGATTTATTACATCAAAATGAACTTAAGACCACTGTGAGTATTGAGAGGTCTAGTGTATTATAAAATTAGGAAAATTACATAACACCTTAGAACATAAAATACAACATATTTATTGAAAACTTCTTTTACATGACCACAACATTCCTTCGTACTTCGCATTGAATGGGATTACCTAAGGACATGCATAAAAAAAGTTGAGATATAAAGACCAGTAAGGGAGTAAACAAGGCATAACATGTAGAATGCAATACATGTTATGAAATAGGCATATCAATGGGGCATAACAGAAACATGAACATAAATGCATGATATATCAGGATTATCATAACATGGAAGTGTGACAACAACATTTAACATGATATTATAATGAGCGAAGACTCATTTCACAAGGAACATGAGTGAACCCTCATTAATCTTCAATTATAATTATTAAACCATTATTTTACTTGAAATATTATGATACTAATCTTTACCCAATGCATTGTAGATCTATCATGTCACATCCTTTATAAACATTTCATTTCATGTATAAGTGTGTCAAATGGATCATACAACATGGATTCATTAAACATCATAATTTATTACATGAATAAGAGATGTGGAATAAATAAATGTAAGTCCTAAATCAAAAATTACATGTTCATATAGGTGAATACCCATGATATAGAAATGGGTATGGAATTCACTTACATGATGATTTTAGCTTGGGAAATTTTGGTGTAACTTTGGCAGCATAACGACATCAAATAGAAATTGTAAAATTGGTTGATGAGAGATAAATGGGTATCTCATAATTTATACATGAAATGGACAGTAAGGGGGTCATGGAAGATAATATACCAACATATTTAACAGAATTTATATGCATAATATAAAAGAATAGTTTTAATGTAAATGAGAAGAGAGAAATTCCTTGCGGAATTTCAGCATGGTAATGGGTGTATATGGGAGGAATTAATGAGAGATAAAGATGTATCTCATAATTAAAACATTAGGAGGGAAGTATGGGAGGGGTGATAAATCATACCCCATCATTTTTAATTGATAATACAAGGGTATAAAAATATAAATAAACATGGAAAAATGGGAAAGGAATAAATCCCTTACTTGGAAGTGTGGTCTCAAAGGCTTTGGAGGGGATTGAGAGAGGCTTTTTGGGAGTTTGGGGTGCCTTGAGAGGATTTTAGAGAGATGAGATAAGGGTAGGGACGTGATCCAAGGGTTTTTATTGAAGATAAGTGGGATATTGAGTGGGTTTATAAAGGAAAAGAGAAGGAATTATTTATTATTTAGGTTTTGGACACTACACATTAAACAAATCAAAACCACAAACCAACTCATGGGTTTTTCCCATGGTTTTTGAAAAAGGGGAGTGGAGAACATTATTTTATAAATCCAATGGCCCATCTTATTAAAAATATTAGGCATGCTTATATGGAGGTGAGTCACACTCTCATGGAAATAATTTTAAAAAGTTAAAATGTTTTATAAGTCTTAGAGAGTCCACTAAGGCACCATAAAATTAATAAAACAAATCTAAAATAACATTATTTTAAAGGTAAAACATATATTTACCGAAAAACATTTTTATAGTATTTTATTTCATCATTATTGGGTCATTATGAAGTCATAAAACAAATTATATATTTAAACGGTATTTAATTTTTACCCAAAGAATCTAATGTCTATGAAAATTATAAAAATATCACCATTAGATAATTTCGATGTCCTGAATAAAAAAATAATATTCATTTTATCTAAATAATTTTTTAAATATTTTAATTTTTACTTTTAATATAAAAACAAACATTTATCTAAAATTCATGGGTTTTGCCAAAAACAGCTTTTAAACCTCAATAAAAATTATAATTCTATTCTTAAAAATTATACGCTCATTTATGTTTAATAAAAATTAATTTATTAATAATATTTTATTAAAATGTAATTTTAATTCAAAAATCCATTAATTAATCATAATAGATTTCTTAATAGAATATTAACTAAAAATACTATTTGTACTTTAAAACCAATTACAAATTAATAATAATAAAATGAATGTATATTCTTTATTTTATACAAAAATAATGCACATAATAATAGTGATAGAGTCATATTATATAACCTCTTATAACACTCACATAAGACCTAAGGGTAAGGTGGGCGATGGGGACTGACTTTTGGGGAAACTCCGATAACATTGCTTGAGTGGTAATCTCTATTAACTTACACTTATCCCATAGGCGGTTTCATTAAAACTCAACGTGTTGAAGATCGGATTGGGCTTGGTCAAGAGTGAAGCCCATTGACACTAACTTCTTGTTGAGCTCTGAAAAATGGGCTTCGTATGGAGAAATTCTACTGGATGAGGTCATCGCTTTCTTTTTCTGAGTAAATTGAATTTTTTTAAGCTCTACATTTATACTAATCATGTGATAAATATTCAACGACTATATTATAAATGGTAACAAATCATAAAAATATTTTAAAATCCAAAAACATAAAACCAAGGAAGTGCATATGTATTATATTAAGATTTTACATAATAATACATTTAATTAGATCAATAGAAATTTTCATTAATAAAATTTTTTGTCATTAGAAGCAGTGAGTAGTATTTCTATGGAAGACAATGTGGCATACCCCTTGGATAAAGAATTGACTCAGCAAAAACATGATCATCATGTGAGGTCTATCGGACGAAATGTCGTAGGAAATTAGCTATAGTCCAATAGTGAGTTTATAAGAGTTGGTGTTATAGTACCAACTATTTGTACTTTTATTACATGAATATTTAATATATTTAAATTTTAATCATCTTATTATATATTATTCATTGTTCTACATGACTATAGTGTAATAATGTCCTTGAGTATTTGACACATTGACAAGGTCATAGCAACTTCCCTATATGATTAGAACCTTGAAGTGCTATGACAATATTATTAAATATTGTTTTGTGGTTGGATGAGATACTATGATGGGATATATAGTATACAGACCTTTTGGTATTAGTACTCATAAGAAGATGAGACTTATTCTCATGAATTTCTCACTTGATAATCTCCAAGATGGGAGATTATGAGAACATACCCTCTAGTAGGAATTCCGTATGTTTTTATGTCATTAGATATTCCAATCTATGAGCATGTGTAATGGTCCTTAGACTTTAAGATTATCATTAATATGTGTCATGACTCGGGAAATTTGATTTACTAACAAAACCTATCACGCAAACAATTATTAGAAAGTAGGGTAAACTGGGTACATCACGAATGACATGTTATTAATGGATAATTTCAGCAAGGATTTGTCCCTTCCATTTATGGAAGTTTATATCTCAGCCATTTGATTGAAATAGAACCTTCACACAAAATTCTATGTCTATGGTGTAACGATGAGTTTATTTATGGTAGTCAAAGAATGAAATATCAATCATAAATGTTGATGACACTATCATGAAACTTGTAATTCCCCAGTAACTCTTATATAAATTTTGACTCATAGTAAAACACATTAACTAAATCTTAAACAAAAATAACTTATTTTTTATTAAAGCAATACAATAAGAACGATACAAGAAACATCCCCTCAGACTAAGAAGATTGTAATATTAAACCTATAACTATCATTAACAATAAATAAGGACAACTCATAACAAAAATGATAATGACGATATTGTAGACCGTGCATTTGGGATATTCTCTAAGTAGAAATCTAATGAAGAGAATAAGGGTAAGAGAAACAAAGAATGTAAAAATAGCCCTCATCTTAACAGACAAAGAATCTACAGATTGGAGGAGTAGGGTTATGTATTTGTACATAAAATGACCGTTGTTTGTAGTCTTTGAAGAAATTATAAAATTAAATAATAATAAATGAAACCAAAAATAACTATTACACACTTATACATATATAAATGTATAAATATATATGTGTGTGAGTGTACGTGATTGTGTATTGACTAATTAACATTAAAAAGAGTTTATTGAAGAAAACACATGATTTGTAATCTCCGTGGATATTGAATATAAATATTTACATTGTTTTTTTTCAAAATTATATTGAATGAAATATAGTTTCATTTAATGTAAATTGAAACATTAAAATATTATTATCTCATATACTAAGTGTTTTTATTTTTCACTCAAGAAATAAAAAATGTACACATAAGTTTATATAAAACATAATTTTTGTAATAATGTTTATTTTAAAATGTGTGTTTTATCAATTATGAAATTAATTAAGAACAAGGTAAATACATAACATGTATTTTAATGAATCATTACCTTATTTCATAATTTTTTAGAGGAAGTATATATTTATATTATTTTGAAATAATGAGTAATAATAAACTGTTTTTATTTAAATTGGAATATAATTAGTGGGAATAATTAATATATTTATGTATGTGTTATGATAATGGTAATAAGTTAAATAAATAATGATAATGGTTTGATAAAATAAAAAATTTGATAATAATAAGATAATTTTGAAAGGGGGTCAGGTTTTTAGGTTTTCCCGCAATAAGTAAAATCCCTTACCTATCCTCTTCATCTTCCTCCCACTGTCGGAGATGAGTCGATTTGCAGCCCTCAGAAGCATCCCTCACTCGTGACACCTCATTCCTCATTTATCATCTTTCACTTGGAGTGAATATCCCTTATGGATCCCGAGACTCGGGATGGTTGCGTGCAAAGAAATCCAACACGTCCCGCCAGTGGTTGGTTGGCCTGTAACCCGCATCAGTGACCCGTGACAACCTTAAGCGTAGTCTTAATTTTGGGTTAGTCCTACCGTGTATCCCTTTTGGAAAAATTGAGTCAGATTTGGAAAATGCATATGAACCAAAGGTGTTTGAGGTTTTTTTTTGATTTAGGTTTCTAGATTGTTCAATTTTAGTTAGAATCAGGAAAATATTTTATTAGGAAGTGAAGACTCTTACCCAGTAATCCTCTACCTATTTTTTTCCAAATTTTTGGAGGAACTGAACAACACACTTCCATGTTCATACTGTAAGGGAAATTTTATTAAAACTCTACTATGTATTTAAAACAATTTCTTCATTTATGATTCACGTATGTATTATTTTCTCAGTCCCTTGTAATTATATTTCGTGATGGTATGCTATTATTATTTTTAAATTGTTCTTCTACTCTCAAATTGTTTCTATGTTTATCGGTAGTATTCAAATCATTTTGATGTGTAATTCCATTCCCTCTTTCAAGGATATTACGGAAGTCTCCTGCAAAGTAAATGGAATTTTATTTTTATAAAACTATTCTTGTAACATAAACTTATCAGTAGTATATATCCTTCCACGATTTACAATTCATTTCTCTATTGTGAATCCTACATGGTAAGAGGTGTTATTTTGTGAAATATGTTAAGGTATTATATGAAATGCATATATTTTATTCCAATTGGTCTTATTTGCTTTTGTTGTAATTATTATCTGATTGTCACAACATTTTTGTATGATAGTGAAGAAAACTATGCACTTTTTTTATGAATTAATCATTTCAAACTTTTCCTAAAAAGTAGATTTATTTATAAAAATTATATAAAATGATGTTTTTATTTTGTGAGAAATCTAACAAAAAAAATAAATAGATTTATGTGGTTTTAGTTATTTTATGATAATTTTATTTCATTCAAATACTAATGTTTAATTCATAGCTGTTTAAATAACTCTTGTAATGTTATTGGGGTAGCAAGGAAAATTTTGTTATATTTATGCATAATTTTTTTAAAACCATATGTGAATTTGAAATCTTTATATTGAAACATATTTTAATCTTTTAGCAGTATATTTATAATAGTATTTTTATTCTTTTCAATATGGAAAGGTGATCCTATTATATTCTACATTAAAGTTTCATGTTATGTTATAAACATATTAATTACTTTGGTTCATATGACTTATTTATCTAAAAAATTATTTTTAATAATTAAATAACTTTAGTTGCACTCTTATAAATACGGGCATTGCTATTAGAATTTCAAAACAATATTATTTTGATATTAATGTTTTGAATGTATATATGTATATATGTTTATGTATATATCATGGAATGTTTTAAATCACAACTGGTCGTGGTTCCCTCTTTAAGAAAATCAAATTAATGTTTGTTTTTTTAAAACATGTATATGAATAAATATGTTTATACATATATAAATACATACATAAACATATGTATACATACATACATATATATATATATATCATTTCATGTGAAACATGTTTATTTAAGGCATGTGTTTATTTTTACATTACTCTTCATGTATATATACAAATTTACATGTATACATCATTATTTTAAGTATGAAATCAGGTTATATCTATATAAGTAAATGTATACACTTTATGTAAAACTGTTGTATACACACAGATGAAAGTGCAAACATTCATATGTAACAATTAACCACTTTTATCATGAAACATATGACCAAAAAAGTTCTTTAATTTAAATGGATTTATCAACTCGAGGATTAAAAGATATACCATAATACATCATGTGTAATGAGGGTTTAATCATGCTAAATCATGTGCAATGAGGGTTTACCATGAAAATTCATGTGCAATGAGGGTTTACTGATGATAGAACATGTGAAATGAGTGTTTACTCATGTTAATACATGTGAAATGAGCCATGACTCATGATCCTCTATGTGAAATGATCCTCAACTCATGCTTATGTCTTGTTTCATGTCTCAGGAGTGAATCGAGAATCCATATCATGATTCAAGATACCTTTGAGAATTAATTATAAATGCATATATGTTTTTTTCAAGTGAAATTACTCTCACCATAAGAAAGATCAAAGAAGATTTTCCAAATGTTTTATATCTAAATTTAAATCCTTTTTTACAAATATGTGTATTTCTGGAAGGTATACGTGTTTTTCCTATGTTTTATTTAACAAAATTTATGATATGTTTTTATTTTGAATTGTAAAACTCTACTGAGTTTAATTTGTTTGGAAAACCCCTTATGGGGATTTTTTCACTCAACCTATGTTTTCAAATATCATTTCATAGTGATTAAGGACATGTAGAAGTAATGTAGTGGATGAGGTCTCACTATGGTGTTTGTCCTTTGTAATTATTAGTTTTTTTTAGTATTTTCCCTTTTAAGTTGTTTCCGGAGGATTCTCCAAATGTATTCGGAAAATCTAAAATTATATACCTTTTCAGTATCAGGTTTTGTAAATAAATAAATGAAATATTTTTATAAAAAAACAAACCATTTTTTAGGTTGTAACATTTGGTACCAGATCTGAGGTATAGATAACATCAGAGGTCATGATATGGAGAAGCCCTTGAATACCTTTCATAGATTTTTGTAGGTCCTTTAAATTAAAGAGTAATAAATCTTTAGACTTTGATCCATCAAGTATCATGTCTAGAGGGTAACATAAAATTTGATATGATTCATTAGCAGGATAAAATATAGTTTCGAGATGGAATGGGAAGTACCTCGCACGACACTCTTGTCCCTTCTTGATGACTTACTTGCAATAATCATTGCAACGTCAAGCTCTTACAACCTTGAAACATTTTCCAATGTTTTACATTCCTACAAGACGCTCTATGATATATCAAACACCTCCTCCATACTGTGAAATCATTAGGTATCATGGATCACCTGTGATCAAATATTAATCTCCCAACTCTCTCACTTTTCTCCGTAAGGGAGGTACGACAAGGTTATTTTCAAATATTTCACCTTGTCTAGAGAGTATGATGCAGTATTTTATTTTAGAATAACTATCGAAGAAGGAGACCTCCAACCAACCTATACATATATTGTTTTTGATTACAGTCTTTTTGGAAACATACAAAATATATTAGAAGAACAACATTTTGTAAATTTCAAAGCTGACTCTGCCAAACTATTTTACAAAAACCTGGTACATGGTGATGTTTTGAAACTGTATGTTAGAAACAATTTTTTTAAAAAAGTGTAAAATATTTTCCATAAGTATATTCTGAGTATTACAAACCGTGTATGGACTAAGGAAGTATAAGACCTTGAAAATTCCTTAAGTTATTGTTGCACTAGGTGGAGCCTCGCTCTCCATGATCGACGTGATAATGAGAATTGGGGGATTCTTAATAGATGGAGTTAAGAAACCTTGAAGTCATGTTTAATTTCAGTGTTCCTTTTTGTATGTAATCAAAATGCGTGGACATAATTTTTTTAGGGGGGTATATTGTAACACCCCAGTATCTCTTATATAAATTTTGACTCATAGTAAAATGCATTAAATAAATATTAAACAAAAATATCTTCTTGTTTATTAAATAAATACATTAAGAACAATACAATAAACATGTCCTCAGACTTACAAGACAGAAATATTAAAACTACAACTATCATTAACAAGAAATAAGGACGACTCATAACAAAAATGATAATGATGATATCGTTTACCGCGCTTTTGGGATCTTCTCTAAGTAGAAATCCAATGAAGAGAATAAGGGTATGAACATAAAAGAATGAAAAATAGGCCTCATCTTGGAGGACAAAGAGTCTAAAAATTTGATGAGTCGAGTTATGTTTTTATACATAAAATGACTGTTGCATATAGCCATTGACGAAATTTAAAAATTAAATAATAATAAATGAAATAAAAAAAACCGCTACGCACTTATATATATATATATATTTGTACGTGTTTGTGTAGTGATTAATTAACATTAAAAATAGATTATTTAAGTACAAACGTGATTTTTAATCTCACTGAATATTGAATATAATGTTTTACAATGTTTGTTATTCAAAATTTTGTTTCTATTGCAATATAGATTCATTTAATGTAAATTGAAACATTAAAAAATTATAATCTCATATACGAAGTGTTTTTCTTTTTCTCTCAAGAAATAATAATATACACATAAGTTTATATAAAATTGCATTTTGTAATAATTTTATTTTTTAATTTATGTTTTATTAATTATAAAATTACCTAAGAACAAGGTAAATACATAACATGTATTTTAATGACTGATTACCTTATTTCCTAAATTTTTTGGAGGAAGTATATATTTATATTATTTTGAAATAATAAGTAGTAGTAATATGTTTTTATTTAAATTGTACAATTATTAGTTGGAATAATTAATATATTTACATTTGTTTTATACTGACTTAAAATTATATTTTTTTTATTTTGAAAACCACTTTTTGGGTGAGCGGGAACCATACATGGGATTAAAAGACCATCGAAATCTAGAAACCGCGTAGACGAAAATCACATTTGATTCAAAATTCAAAAAGAGGCCAGCGCACCACCTGGGGACCCGGATCACGATCTTGAGCCGCGCCCTCGATACCATCATCACCGTCATACCATCAGCTCCATTAGCAGAACATCGAAAACATCAACACCTTGGAAGCTGTTGTCGTCACTGCCCATCGTCGGAGCCAGTGATCGGAACAAAAAAACCATAAAAAATGATTCAAACTCAGTGAGATTCCTTTGTCGCCATAGCCCTTCAACTGAACTCATACTGTCACCATCATCGCACACCAATCTCACAGACTGCACAGAGCATCAAAATCACCACAAAAGCGAATCCCACGTAAGGATTCACTGGATCCAAGATGGGATAAATGATCCCCAACTCGACCAAGACACTAATGAATTACTACCAAAGAACTCAGCTTCATCAAAAAAACACCGGCGCAACGCAAATCCAAAAACTCTTGAGCAGATTCATCCAAAGCACCGCAATGAAAAAACGCAGCAAATGAAAGGCGCAACAACAGGTAAATCCAGAATTGGAAAGAAGAAAAGAGGACGAGAAAGTGAACCCAATGCCATGCTAGGATTCCATAGATCAACCAACCAAATCCCATCGTCGCCAAAAATATGGCGGGAGAAGACCACCACGAACCTTCAAAGAATTCAATCTGTCGCATATCATGACCACAGCCCTCATGCTCCGACAGACTAGGACGATGCCGCGCCTCCAGAAACCGTGATCCCATGAACACTCCAAAGAGTGTACCGACGAATGAAGCGACATCGTCGCACACCGGTCTTACGCCCGAGGATCATGGACCGAAGCACCACGGGGCCCGTATCTTGAACCACATCTGTAGGGAGAGCCGCGAACATGACACGACGAGCACCAGAAGATAACATAGTCGATCCACCGTGGGGAAGAGGAAGGTGGCGACGAGGGAAACCCTAGTGCCGTAAGCCCTTTACGGGCTCATTTTTCATCCATTCATCGATAAAAAATGAAAATAAGAGAAGAGTGAAAGGGAGATCGGGTTTTGGAGTTTTCCTGAAACGAGAGAAATCCCTCCCCTCCCATCTTCATATTCCTCCCATTTAGGGAGATCAGTCGATCTGCAGCCCATGGATGCATCCTACACTCATGAAACCTTTATCCACAGGTTTCATCTTCCACGCTGGTGATCCATGACAACCTTAAGTGTCGTCTTACTTATGTATTTTTCCTACCACGTATCCCTTTTCAAAAAAGTTAGTTGGATTTGGTAAATGTGGACAAACCAAAGGTGTTTGAGGTATTTTATTATTTAGGTTTCCAACTATTTTAGTTTATTTTTAATTAGGGTAATATTTTATTATGAATTGAAGACTATTGTTTGGTAATCCAACTATTCACACTGATATGGGTTTTGATAATTTTTGGGGTATTTAAGGACCTATCAGGCTAAAACTAGGGGATGTGTTGTCTTCGTGTGGTTACCTATGTTTTAGACTATGTTGTGCTGAGAGAGAGAGAGAAGGGAGGATACCCATGAACCGCGTTAACCTGTAAGCCTCTTCCTATTTTCTTTCAACTTTTGGTAGGAACTGAACATCGCACTTCCATGTTCATACTGTATAGGAAATTTTATTAAAACTCTGATACATATTTAAAATAGTTTCTTCATTTATGATTCATGTACGCAATGTGGTCTCGGTCCTTTATAATTATATTTCATGTTGGTATGCTATTATTATTTTTAAAGTGTTCTTATACTCTCAAATTGTTTCTATGTTTATTGGTAGTATTTAAATCATTCTGATGTGTAATTAATTTCCCTCTTTTAAGGCAGTATTGAAGTCCCCTGTAAAGTAAATGGAATTTTATCTTTATAAAACTATTCTTGTATTTTCAACTTATCAGAAATATATATCCCTCTATGATTTACAATTCATTTTTCTATTGTGAAGACTCCATGGTATAAGGTGTTATTTTGTGAAATATGTTAAGATATTATATTACTGAATGGCCTGAAGGTCTTCATTTTTATTGATTTTTTGATAACCCCCCTTTCAAGGGATGAGGGGGATCCCTTACAAGGCCAATAGGCTTATAGATTACATGGCATGTAGGCTTAAGTGATTACATGATCTGAAGGTCTTATGGAATTAAACTAGACTATAACTATAAGGAACTGCCCCTCCCTAACATCTGCATCATGATGGTAGCTCTCCACCTTCACATGGTCGTCTGTCTAGGCTTCTTGTGTAAGCATAGGCTGGCCTCGATGGAGTAGTCATACCCTATCATTCTTCCAAATCCTTTTGGTTCTTCTCTACTGAGTGGACATGCTCCGAATCCTCTTCTAGGGCTGCTCCTTTTTTGTAGAGTCTGTCTGGGTCAAATCCACAGATCATATGGCCCAAAGGCCTTCAGGTGGCATGAAGGCCTCAAAGGTGGCCTAAAATCCTTACCGACTCGAAGGCCTAGGTGGACGAAAGGCCTTATGGACTCCAAGCCCAAACCGATGGCCCAAGGTGAATAGTTTTGGCTGCTACAATACCAAACAATACCTGCTACATAGCTACTACAGTAACCCAGAAATATCCATCCACCTGGTTTCAAACCTAGGCCTCATGGATGCACTTAAGGAGTCCTCAACAACTGGGTTGAGTCTCATGTGCTCAAGGTATTATATGAAATACATGTATTTTATAAAAATTGGTCTTAGTCATTTTTGATGTAATTATTATCTTATTGTTCAAAAAAAATTTATGATAGTGAAGAAAACTATGCACTTTTTTAATGAATTCATTTTTTTTAAACTTTTCCTATGAAGTTGATTTATTTAAAAACATTTTATGTAAACTAAAGTGTTTATTTTGTGGAAAATCTTCTCAAACAATTCAAGCGATTTATGTTTTTTAGTTATTTTATGCAAGTTTTCTTTTAGTGAAATATTAATGTTTAATTAATGGTTTTTTAAATAATTATTGTCATGTTATTGTGGTATTAGAGAAAATTTTTTTATAGCTATGCTGAATTGTTTTAAACCATACACTAATTTTACATATTTATATTAAATCATATTTTAATCTATCAGTAGTGTATTTAAAATATTATTTTTATTCTTTTCAAGATGGAAAGGTTATCCTATTATACTCTTCCTTAAAGTTTCATGTTATGTTATAGAAATATAAATTTCTTTTTTTCATACGAGTTATTTCTCTAAAAAAATTTATTTTGAATAATTAAATAACATCATTTTCACTCTTATAAATATGAGTGTTTCTATTAAAATTTCAAAATATTATTATTTTGATATTAATGTTTTAAATGTGCATATATATATATATGTGTGTGTGTGTGTGTGAGTGTGTGTTTATGTATATATCATTGCATGTTTTAAATCACAACTGGCCACAGTTCTCTCTTTATGAATATAAAATTAATGTTTATTCTTTTTAAAAAAAGTAGATGAAAAAATATTTTTATACATATATACATACATTCATAAACATATATACATATATATGTAAATATAATTTCATGTGAAACAGATTTATTTTAGTCATGTGTTTATATTTACATTACTCTTGATGTAGATATAAAAATGTACATGTATACATCATTATTTTAAGTATGAAATCACGTTATATCTATGTAAGTAAATGTACACACATTATATAAAACTGTTACATACATACAGATGAAAGTATAAACATACATTTGTAACAAGTAACTACTTTTATCATGACACGTATGACCAAGAAAATTCATTACGTGAAATTGTTTTCAAAACTAAAGGTTTAAAATATGTACCATAATATGTCATGTGCGGTGAGGGTTTAATCATTCTAAATCAAGTACAATGAGGGTTTACTTATGATAATTCATGTGAAATTAGGGTTTACTCATGCTAGATCATGTTCAATAAGGGTTTACTAATGCTAATCCATGTGTAATGAGCCATGAATCATGCTCCTCTATGTGCAATGAGCCTCGACTCATGCTTATGTCATGTTTCATGTCTTGGGACTAAACTGAGAATCCATGTCATGATTCAGGTTGCCTTTGAGAATTAATTATAAATGCTTATAAGTTTTTTTCAAGATAAATTACTCTTTCTTTAAGAAAGATCAAAGAAAATTTACCAAATGTTGTATATCTAAATTGAAATCATTTTCACCAAAATGTTTATTTTTTAAAGGTATACATGTTTTTCCTATGTTTTCATTAACAAACATTATGATATGTTTTTATTTTGAATTGAAAAACTCTACTCGGTTATATTTGTTTTTAAAACCCCTTACGATGATTTTTGTAGCTCACCCTATGTTTTCAAATATCTTTTTATAGGGCTTAAGGATACGTAGAAGTGAGGTAGTGACTGAGGTCTCGCTATGGTGTTTTTCCTTTGTAACGATTAGATTTTTTTCTTTTTCTTTTTAAGTTGTTTCATGAAGATTCTCTAAATGTATATGGACTCTCTAAAATTATATACAATGGTGGTCTCGGGTCGTGTAAATAAATAATTGAAATAATTTTTTTTTAAAGAACCATGTTTTAGTTGGGTCGTTACAAAACCATATTTATGATATATTGAGATAAAGGGATTATTTTATAAAGCGAGCATTTGTATGTGTATGTTGTTGTTGTGAATTTAAGTTTTTTCTCTTGGGTGACTTGAAACATTTCTAGATAGTACTCTTAGACTTTAGACAAGCCCACCTAATGACAACGAAAAATAATCCTATAGGGTCACACAATAAGTGTTTCAAGTGGTCTCGGTTAAATTCAATTATAATTTAATTAATGGAATAAATATTATTCTCAAGATAGTGGAATAATTTTATTCAAGATAAAGTATTGCATAAATTTAATAAATATTTATTCATGGGATTGTAAACAATATATTTATTAATTTAATTAAACATTTAAGAAATATTTATTTACTAGTTTGTAAATAAAATTTTTATTTAAAAGAATAAATTATTTATTTATTTATTTATATGTTCATTATATGGAATCGGAGTTTGAGTGGACCATGGATGGTCCAGTAGTAAAAT
This sequence comes from Viscum album, assembly GCA_963277665.1. Taxonomy (NCBI): domain Eukaryota; kingdom Viridiplantae; phylum Streptophyta; class Magnoliopsida; order Santalales; family Viscaceae; genus Viscum; species Viscum album. The sequence continues at coordinate 684,821,787 of OY728137.1, read as the reverse complement.
AATTATTTGAAAGATGGTAAATAATTTTTTAATTAGTTGGCACAAAACAAAATAAAAATAACATGGTTATAATTGTGTGTCACGAGATTTCATTTTTGATTCCGTTTTCCACACGTTTGAATGCCACAAATAATGATGTGGTTATTGTTATTATGTATCATGAGTTTTCTATAAGGTTATGAATGTATTTAATTGTTATTATGCATTTAAATATTATAAAAAATCCCCATATCTATAAATATAGAGGTATGTCTATTGTGCCATGTATGGGAAACTGGTGATGCAAGAGCACTTCCAAGTTAAGAATTTTCTCTCGACTCCTCTCCTCTCTCCCTCCCAATAACAAGAGACATTCTTCAAGATCGAAGAACAGGTGATCAAGATCGATTGACAGAATACATTTTCGTCTTCGTGCCATCACCCGGAAAGCGAGTGGTGTCAATCGAGGACCATTAGAGCATATGTGGATCACTGCTAGATGGATTTTGATTTGGATCCTCACAAGTGAAATGAGAAAATCTGAAAGGGTCATCTCGGATGATCAACATCATCAATGATGAATGTAATGAAGAACAATGTATTTTATTTCTTTATAAATTAAATTTGAATTAATTATAAACATGATGTGTAAAATCCCCTCTAACGGTTTTGGGCCTATTTGTTCTTTATCTAAATCATTGATTCTATTCCGTAGAGATTATCATTCATTTTCATATTGATCCCAGAATAATCATTGATCATGGTTAAAAATAAATTTGGGCACCGATCCAACCGCGCTTCTATTGCGCCCATAACCTACACATGTGGGGTTTCTAGGTTACCAAAGATATTGTATTTCTTTTCATTGTTTATGGTTTTATGATTTCATGATTTTTCCTATCACGATTCACTAATATTTTTGATATTTTTATTAATTGTGTGTTTTTGATCTTATCGTGATGAAAACATGCATATATACATATATCATATAGGGATCATAGGATTCACATTACATATGGGTGATTGTTTGGTTTATATAATTGCTAATAGGGGGTTCAGTTATTTAATATGATATAAATAACATAGAATTTCTTTTCTTCTATAAATACAAAGTGGTATTCTACCCAGCTAGACAATTGAATATTTTCTTCTGATGATAGGTCATGTGGATCTACAATGCTATGATTAAGGATGGCGACTATAAAATATATCTGATTGAGGGGTTTTTATAGATACTAGTAGGTAGGTACATGCATTAATTGCATTATTGGTATACCCCTATTGGGTTTTTTGGTATTGGTTTAGAGAGAAATAGATTTTATTACATAAATATTCAACAAAAACCTATATGGTTTTTACCATATAGTATCAGAAGATAATTTAACTTAGATGAATGTTCTAGATATGGGAAATGAATCCTAAATCAGGACAGATGATATGTAATCCTATAGGGGGTGAATTATGTTTATAGATGCCTGATGAGCATCGTTCTGAGATAGTTATGCTCATGGTGTGGTCCTATATATAGATTCCCAGGGAGAATCAATGTCCTATTAAAAGGATGACCTGGAATATGTTTCATGATGTGTGTGAGGACCTAGAGTGGGTATTTATTCTTTAGAGTGGATATGTGACTATCAATATAGGAATATAGAGGTGTTTTTTGTGAGTTGTTCCCTATGTGATGTATGAACTAATGGTTAGGTGAGAGATCATGGTGACCTTGAGATGTTGCTCAGGATATTTTTTGGTATAGTATTAAAGCCAATATGGGATATGATTTATATGGTTTTTTCTTGAGTGAGAATTCTGCCCAACTCTATGAATTCCTTATAGATGATAATCTTTGGATGATTCTTTGGGTTGTGAGATTTTGGCGTGGGAGGTGCTACCAGTTATATGTTATTGCCTTGTATATTAAATGTAATTTTTAGATAGAACACCTTGAGTTCAAGTGATTTTTTATATATATTGGTTTTTAGATTGATGGATAGATAGAGTTACAAACTCTATTGATTCTAAGTGTGATTTTTAAAGTTATTAGATAGTGTAGTTGTACTGTAGTGTTTTATTAATAAATATAATTGGTGGTAGTTGATGTGGTAGACCACGGAATAGGTGAAATTACAAAATTTGATGAGGACAACTGACGGTTCTTCTGCATAGATGTTGCTAACATGCATGAGGATCATGGTCAGTGGATTAAGAGCATGAGAATAGTTTTGGTGATTTATAAATCATGGGGAAATGACTCATGTTCTACAATTAGGTGGTAAAAAAGAATAAATTGGTTGTTCTTGTGTAAGTTGAATGTTGTTTTTATTTTTTATGCATGGTGCTATAGAATTATAGATCATTGATTTACCATGTGTAGTCTAATGACCAATGGAAAAAATTAAATTATTTGGATCTTGGTTTCAAGTGATTTTTATGGGGAATCTATCATCATTGATGATGATGGAAAAATAGATTATTTGGTTTCATGTATTAACTATATGAGATGAGCATGGCTCAGGGGAATCGACATATCTGTAATTGTGAAACCTGTTGATTTTTTATTCATGGAGTTGTATAAGGAGATCCACATGGTGAGGAGGGCATAAATGTTTATTAATGGTTGTGATCCTCATTATGGATGATATTTGGTGTTTTTTGATGGTGAAATTCACATGATATTAGAACATGTATTGTTTAATGTTTTTTATTGGCACTTTGTTATAAATGGGATGAACACATCCAATTATTATGTTTGGTAATGTATGGAGTGTGGGATGTGGAGGTATAACCCCGATATGGGTACAAATCTGGATGCATGGTACTTATTGCTGGATAGTTGAGGTGGTTCTTGGATTTCATTGAGTTAGTGACCATAACATTTTTTTCCCTATTTGAATACCATATTACGTATTCAGATAATGATTTTGAAAGAGTGAAGTCATTGTCATTAGGCTTCGTCTAAAATTAACGTGATTAGAGGGTCTTCGATATCGATGGATCTTTGATTCTCAGGGAGAAGGGATTATGTCTAGTTTGTGTGGTCAAGTATCCAACCATATAATTTCACCTAGAGTTATGTACATACACCAGTTTGGGTATTGGAAAATATTAGGATCCCTTTGAGGATTTATGCATCATGGTCGTTTGAATATGATAGCACATCTATGGTTGGGGTTGATTTTTTTCAGGAATTTAAGACCTGAGGAGTAAAGATAAATTTTTTCATAATTAATTGGGTGTTGAGAGATGTAAACTACATTTAGTCGTTATTTGAGACATTTAAAAAGTTGTTTTAGAGGTTATTCTGATGGTATGAAGCATCATTTCTAAGAATCCGGAATTACTTTCTTTGTCTTATGGTGGGGGAACCATAAACTAATTGGTAAATTGTTCAATGATATTATGGTATGAAATTATAAATGGTCTTGAGTAAGTTCTATCTTAGTGATTTTGTGATGGTGAAAAGTGGTGGATTGATCTTTGGAGATGTGCAGTGTTATCTCATTCACTTATTTGGATTAGAACAAAATAATTTGATCATGAATTAATGATAGGATATGTTAGATTTCATAGATGAAAGGACTCTGTGGATTCTTAAGGAAGATAAGTTTTATAGTGGAGAGTCTATAGAATCATATGTCCCTACAGTTTAGGAAATTTTTGTGGAACATGAATTTTTGTCCTTATAGCAAGATTCATTTTTAGAATCATTGATTAGATCAATGTTATGATAATTTGGAAAGATGAGGATATGTTTCAAGGATGGAAGAAGCCATTAAGTCTCAATCAGGTACTTGGGTTTATTCTAGGGAATGTTCAGCCGAGGGAATGGAACTCAGGGTTTCCCCCTATCTTGAAATAGGGTACACCACTACGTGTTGTTCATCATTGTTGAAGGAGAATAACCTAGGGATTTGGTGTGGATGCCTTGGATGGGAATTATTCCTTGTAAACACACCAAACCATTTTTCCTTAGAAAATTATGTTATGTTAGTTTTGGTGGAGGACTAAGGCTTAACTAGATATACCATAGTCCATGATTGTTGTGTTTTTTGGCCAGATGGAGTCACGGTTAAATAGAGAAATAAGGGTGGAAAATATAGTGTTTCATTGTAAATTTTTGGTGTCCTTGGTAACAAAACAAATTGGAGATCATGGATAATTCTTTGGGTGTGACTTTGGGAATGTTCATCTTCTCGGGGCTACTAGGATGCACATTATGACATGGTGTATGACATTTTTATTCCCATTATAGTTTTAAAATAGGTTAAAACTACTTATTCCCCTATTATTATTTTGGTCCTTATGCTATCTTCACTTCCTTCTCATGCACATCCGAGTAATTTAACCTCCCCTATCTTCTCACTTGATAACATATGGAAATGGGGCATATTTTGGGAGTGATTTTGGCAATGCTTTATAGTGAGAACATGTCTTCAATTCCACCATGTTCTTCTCTTTTCCTTCCAATATGATTTTGTATGTATATGTTTAGGTTTTGACACTGATTACACTAGATCATAGGGTAATAAACTAAAAATGAAGGGCATTTTCATCTGAAGTTTATAGAATTTCATGAGACATTGATCGCATGTCATTTCATGTTGTTCCATTGAAGGTACATCGTCATCTGAATTTTTATAGGTGTTTCAATGAAATTGAATTAAATTTATCAATTAATGGGATAATTAAATTGGGTTATTTTTCATGTTATTGGTTCAGTGGTTGTTTCATAAGTGTTTTATACCTTGTCTCTCATTGTTTGAGTGAGCAGATTGTGTATAGTGTGTTTTTCTATTTCATACTAATTTGAATTAAATTTTAATTTAATTAAAAAATTAATTTTAATAATTAATTAATTAATTAATCCAGATTATTTGGCATGATTTATTGCCACATGGTTTTGGGTGATTTTCCATTGGACTTGGATGATATGGATTGAGAGATTTTAGGTGGTGGTTTAATACGGAATAATGTTTTTTTTTATGTAGGTGGTCCTTATGAATTTTACAATGGTAATTATTCATTTTTTTATGTTGAATATGATATTTTTGGTCTCTTTGGTGAGGGTGAGTGACCCTTTAAAAAAATAATTTAAAGGATTAATTAAAATTTATTTCCTAATAAAATTGAAAAAAATGTACAAAGGGCCACAATGGGCCTCGGTACACTAGCTTTCTTACCTCAACAACCAATGGATGATTTTGTGATTATAAATGTCTCCACGTGAATCTTAAACCCCATGAGGGATGTGAATTATATAAATTTTGATTAGTGAGTTGTTTTATCACTAGTGATAAGTGACCATATTGACCTCAAGTGGATGTAAAGGATGTCTCAATTTAATAGACTAGGAACTGGCCAAGTGAGAACCATTAGTTGACTTAAAACCATCAAGATAGTTTGACATCCATGAGAAAATGTTCCTCCCACATTGATAAGGGCTAATAAAAGTGGGTAAAACCTAATATAAATAATGGATAAAATGGATTTGAGCACTAACCAAAGTTGACATGGGAAGGTAATGTGCTTGAGTCTATGTCCCATATGAAACTTTACAAAGAGGCTAGTGAGACTTCAATGAGACTTGGAATATACCAAGGGAAGTGATATCCTCTGATTGATGGTGCTAATACAAGATATAAGAATGAGATAGAAGTGCCTATATGGGGTTTCTTATGTATGATGTGTCCTTGGGGACCTCGGTGGGTTCCCTAATGTTATAATGACCCATGGAGAGGGTGTGTGTGGGTAATGGGTACTGATGATCATGAGTTTCACATTAAAAAATGGATCATTGGGGTGAGACCGAGGAAGTTATGATTTTTGATACAATATGTTTAATGGGACATATTTTCCAATTAGATTTAATGATATACATGGGATGACTCAGACATGATTCAAGGATATAACCTTCATCCTTGATATGGGTTTGGGTTTTCATAAACATGATCTTTTTGGATCTGTGATACAATGGTTCATATTCTTTGGATATTTACCTTGGTTCATCATGAGGTGAAGTCTGGTATGGTATATCCAAACCCCTAGACTCATAATAGGTGATTTCTGGAAGGGGGAACCACTCCCCTAAACTTGAAGGATGTGATGTCCATTATGGGATAACAAGACCCATGGACTTAGGTTAGGTGATATATGGTAGTGGAACTATGTCATTGGACATAGATGGTGTGATGTATGGGATGGGAAATCCACACCCTTTTATGTGGAAGATGTGATATAGGGAAAGGTGTACAAGACCACTAAACTCAAATGATGTGAAGTTCAGTAGGGTATATTTATTTCTATATAATCATGTTTGGTGATATCCAGTAGGGGGACCACATCCCTAGAACTAGATTATTTGTGGTATAGTAGGGGAGAGTCACACTCCTAGATTTGGATAATGGGTATTTCTGGAATGGTACACCTTGGTTATATGTGATAGGTGTTGGTTGTCTTGACTAGATGATCCATGTATAACTAATTTGGAAGTAGTAAAAGTAGGTATAGTATTTCATGGGTATCATGATAGACTGCGATGATAAAATATGATTATTTACTTATTATTACACACAATTTCCATATTCATATGGGCATATCACAAGAATACTGTGATTTTACCTATTAGGCTTGGGATCACATTATTGCTTCCCTAAAGAGTTGTACTCACACCTTTCTGGGGATGCCATAAAACATGCACACCCAAACATAATTATCTTTTCATAGAATCACTTTATCCAGATACCCATGATTGTAAAGCATGATATCTTGAATAGTTAGGATATTATTGAGGTATGGATCAGATATGTAGTAGGGACACATATTTTTATTCTATTCTTATTTTATATATGTGGTTAGCCAAGTGGGAATTCAACTATTGTATTCTAAAATGATTGTGAGTTTTTATTACTATCTTCTTCCTTGATATATTTTTTCTTGCACCATTATTATTTATTTCATATACATGCTCTAATCATTTAAATTTTTTGATGAATTCTGTTTCATATTCCTATTATTGTGCACTCTAATATAGTGGTATAGTTCCCACAAGATACAGCCAAGGACCCTCACTGCTAGTCATGAGATGCTGGCATATGGGGAGGCATACCTATAGTATAGGTATGACTAAATGGTTGTGGTTATAGTGAGTACACTATACCTTCTTTCAATATAATCCCTAAAGAGTTTGAAAGGGATGTTTTGATATTTCTGCCTCTCTATTCAGGATTATTTAAAATTTACTCTATTTATTTTAAAGGAACCTTTTTTGGGATTTTTTACATGTCTTTTTAAATGGATTATATCAATGTTTTATAAAAAAATTCATTGAAGGTTATTAAACATAATTTAAATATTTTTCTTCCATTTTTCACTCTATTTTTATCTAGATTTATTTTTAAGAATCTTATTTATATTATGTTTTTTGGTATTCATTAATTATATTTAATATAGAATTTTCTTATTTTTATGACCTTCTATAAAGTTAATTCATTCCATTTATTTCAATGCTTCATAAAAAATAAGAAATTGTTTTATTAAAACCTAGTCTATTATTTATCTTCATCAAATGGATTTTCATCTATGTCAATACTCTTTCATGTTCAACTATTTATAAATTTAATATATGATATTTCTATGGTTGGTTTATTTTTCATAAACAAATCTTATGTTAATGTAATCATATGGTTCATTATACATGTTCTTATGTACATTGGGTATGATTGAAATGAAATATATATATATAAGGAAAATGATCCATAACAACCTTTATCATTACATATCATCAACTATACATAAACATAATATTTATTCATATTTCATTACTTTTATAATACCCTTACTTATTTATTCAAATTGATTTTTGTTCACTAAGATACTCAAGTATTAGATTTATTTGGTAAATTACTGAATAAACCATATACACACTATTCTATATTTTGTATGTACCTTTGTATTCATTATCTTTTTTAAAGTGTACTTACTTCCATATAAAATTGATTCTAGTGGATACCTATTTTAGTTCAAATGGATAATCAAGTTATTAGTTTTGACAAATTTATGATTTTATTCATATTCATGAGACACAATTGTCAAGGATGTATTTTTAATATTGTGGGTGGGATTTGAATTATGTAACCCCCCCCCCAATTAGTTGGGTAATTCTTTTTATCTCATGAGATCATTACGAATGGAATAGATATAGTTATCCCCATTCATAATGCTATATATGGGCCATGCATAGTTGTCTTCATCCATAATGTTATGAGTATTATATGTTTTGTTATCCTTTTATATTATGTTATTCAAGGGCCTTATAACATTAGAATCCTCCATGATTCCACATATGTGCCATGTAACACCTTGAGATTTTATGAGAATTATTCTTTTTTATTTCATTGATGTATTGTGTTGTACGCTACACCAAAATTATCATGTGTTATACGCAACACCGTATTAGCTTGCAGTATACACAACACTATTCTTGGCTCGTGTTACACACAATTTCATGTTTGTGTCGTATAAATTATTCTACACAACATTAAGAATATATTTTGTTAAATTTATAAATGAAATATGTTTTGAATTATGTTATAAGCAACACAAAATGGAGATTTCACTACACGCATCCCAAACTTGGCTTGCATTACATGCAATCGCGACCTTCCTCGATAGCGTGTGTTGTACGCCATACCGGGTTACACTAAACGACGATATATTGTTATAATATTATTATTAACTAGCCATTATGAATATTAGTATCTAAATTTTGAATTTAATAACATTTTCATTCATATTACCCACTTTCTAGAACATGGTATGAGAACAAAATAAATTTTTCTTGTAAAATAAGTATTTTTCGAAAAATACAGTTTTGCCGCCTTTTGATGGTGCACCCAAATTACATATAGTTTTTGACATGTTTATAAGTTTAATTTGACAAAATAAAATTCTTCTTTGGAATCAGGATATAAAAATTTATTTTGGATAAATTTTTCATATTATTCTGATAACTTTCATATGTTAATGAATAGTAAAAACACACTATATTTTAATTTAAAAAAACTTTTTTCATCATTATAATTTATATGGTTGAATTATAATATTCAATAGTTTTAATGTTTTAATAGAATATATTTTTATCATTTAATTTAATGTATGTCATTATAATTTATTTTACATTGAATTCATAAGTAAAATAATTTCAATCTTTTGCAATGTTTTAACTTTTAAAACTTGTTTTCTTAACAGCGGGATTAATTTTAAATTAATTTCTGCAACTTCTATGATTTGAATTTGGAAAAAATGGATTCCATATTGGGAATCCGTAGGTCCAAATTATGTTAATAATCTACTTTTATTTGTTAGGCATTATGAATAGTAACTACGGTAAATTTTATTAACCATAGTTAAAGGTAAATCAGGTACTTAAGGGTAAATATAATATTATAAAATTACCCTAAAACTTGTCTTAATATAATTGGATGATCATATTTTTTCATAAATCATACTTGTGTCGAAATTGAATGTAATGGAACCCACTTGTATTTGATTAAGACCTTTAGTTTACTTTATTTAAAGGAAAGTGAAATATGTCTCACTCAAACTATAATTATTAAAGTATTTTTAATAAAAGGTTATACAGAATATAAATTCTTTTAAAAATACTCATTTTAAATATAATATGGTTTTATTTATCATGGTACTTTATTTGTAATTTTTAAGAGTTATTTAATTACCTTATTATCTTATACATTAATGATGCAGAAATTATTTATTTAGTGAAAAATCAATAATATAGTTTTTATTAAAATAGAAATACATATCAAAAGGCCCAAAAATCTAAACAAAACATATTGGTAGTTTATATATAAACCCTAATCATCCACTGGCCTAATTTTGGACAATTTGGATCCTTATAAAGGCAATAATGACACTTATATTATTTTATTTTAAATGATTCCAAAGTTGTGACCTTCCTAATTTAATAAATATAACAATTTACATGTTCTGATTTTAAGATTATAAATTCGATTAAAAGTACTATTATAAAATATATAATATTTCTCTTCATAATAGTATTTTATTTTTAATTTTTATGCAACAAATAAGTATATTAAATAATTATACAAAAACAATGTAGTAATTATTTTATTAATGGAAATATCAAATATATGGTTTTAAACATATTTAAATAAATATTATATGAACTATTTAATGCCATCCACGAATTTTCTAGAAAAAAAAAATTAAATGTTATAAATCTATTAAATATTTTATTTCGAACATATCATCTGTGTGGATTTTATTTAAATTCAAATAATTGAATAGTGTCAAAATTGACACTATTGTTATTTTATAAAAATAACATAATATAAAATTGTTTAAAAATCACAAAAATATTTAGAAATTATAAATTAAAATTTATATGGTCTAAAATTTCACAAATTATCCAATTTTGAACAATTAACAACAGATAAGTAAGTATTTATAACAATTTAAAAATTAGAATCTTATTAACACAAATAAAATTAAATATATTAAATAAGGATAAATCAAGTTCATAATGTTTAAAATAAATTCACCACATGTATAAATTTTATTGGTTTATGAGATTACAACCCTATAGAATCTAATATTCGGATTTGAGTCATTTTTTGGGGGATTCTAAGTGGGGATGGAATTTATTATAAATTAATATTTCTTATAATTCCAAAGGTGCCCCTCTACTCCCTTATAAAAGGGCACCCCCTCCCTCTTCTCATTACACAATTTTGAGCCTTAAAGCTCAGCCAACCCCTGACCATTTCCCTTATCAACTTCTATAGAAACATTATAGAGGTTCTGGTCTACTCAAAAGACCAACTCTAGTGCCTTAAGAGATGGTTAGGAAGAGGCGCGTCAAAGAAGAGGTAATATACTTTACCGATTCATTCCAATTTATTTCTTCTTCTACTTCTTCTTATTTATTTGTTTCTTCAAAAATTAATAACATCAGTATCACTAATATACGGATAAGTTATTATAAATTTGAAACAACCCTATTTCATCTTATATCCATCCTACGGAAAACAAAATCATCGTGTGTGCGTACGTACAGAATACCGTCTCCATGTCGTGGTGTAATCTATTTTCCACCACCACCTTACCTGGATGGGTATAATGGGGTAAATAAATAACTATACATGATTAATGTAAAGTGATATTGATTCTAAAAAATTATACATACACTTCAATACAATTCCACGATCATGGAAATGAAATCATCGCTCGTGCGTACGTACGGACTACCGTCTCCACAAACGTGATGAGTTTCATTTTCCATGATTATCCATTCAAGTATGATTATAAAGTACATATATTAAATAATAATGAAAGATATTACATAATAATAATACTGTATTTATTTACATATATGTTTCATTTACTTAATTCCATTTAATAAGGAAACGAAAAATGCGTTCATGCGTACGTACGACCTACCATCTCCATGAACGGTGTATTTCATTCCATTTATCGATCTATCATATATATTTATATGCTGAATATATATTATATATAAATCATTTTTTACATTCTTGAATTCAGTAAATGAAGATATAATTAATAATATAGATAACAACATGTCGAAACACGTACGATAAACAAAACGATTTTACCCAAAACACTACTTTAACATGGAATTTACAAAAGAACGGGTCATATAAAGTCATAAGTGAAACATATATGATATCATAACAGTGAATATGATTCTATTATAAGTCAATGAAATTATTTAAATCATTATACAGAAGGTTCGAATACATATGAAGCATATCAGACATAAGGTAAGGGATAATTTTGGAATCTAATTTTTATCAGAGATTTCTTATATGTATGTATTTACTGGGGTTGTATTTTTCATCCATTTCTATAAAAATGTTTTTAATAAAGTGTTTAATAGTATTCCATGTATTTTTAAAGTCATTTTTACCCCTCTTTTACTATTACTTTGTGTTATGGAGGGAATCTTTTTTTTACCATATGTGGTACTTTTTGACTTTTCCGGAAAAAGTATAAGAAGAATGTTTTTTTAACTTATACGGAATGAACAGACTTTTAAGGTTTCATAATGCCTTATTTTCATGAAGCTTACTCTATAATATTTCAGTACTATTTTCAAAAAAATTCTTTTCTTTTAAAATTTCATGGCATTTTGTGAAAAGAAAATGATTTTGTAGAAGAAAGGATATTTTCCTCAAGAATTCATTTCAAGTGTTTTATCAAAATCATTTTCCATATAAGATGATATTATTTCATATGTGTATGTTTCAAGTATAATATCTCTATGATTTACATGGTTTCAATTTTCTTATGATTAAATGAAATCCATTTGTTTTATATGGATTATGTTATGATGGGATGATGTTTATGAAACCCATTTTTATTGTTTGGGTTATGATGAATGATTTATGATTATGTTGTGGTACAAGTAAAATGATTTCATTATGAGATGGGTGGGACCTATATCTCCCTCCAATGCATTGGGTAAATATTTATATCTCATGAGATATACATGGATGAAATGGTAAGTTAATCTGGTTCAGTGTTACAGGACTGGAACGAGGAGTGAACTCGATTCAGAAAGGGACTTTGTCCACAAAGATGGTCTCGGCAACAATGTCTTGGCTACTATGGAAATCATATCATGTGATTAATGTTTTTCCACAATTACATGATTTATTCCCAAGCTATTTTATGATTATTTATGTTCCATTATGATCTATGCCTTACGTACTGCTATATTTTATGTCATTGCTCAAGATTTTGATGTTTAAACATTATTTTCGTGTTTTTAAGTTCAAATGTATATGGTTTGTTTTTTTTTCTCCACGCATACCCTTACTGAGCATTTGAGCTCACCTTTTATATGTTTTATTTTTCCCAGGATATAAAGAAAGGTTTTATGTATGAAAACAAAAGGGGAATATCTTTATGGGAGACTTTGAATATCTTTCACCATGATTCAATGATTATGTTTCGAGTTTCCAAAGACAATACACTATTACGGTCCTTGTGTGTTGGGTTTTGTTATGTATTAAGTATTCCAAAAAAGTAATGTAATGTCCATGTACGATACGATTTGGGTCTCTACAATTGGTTTCATAGGAATGGTTTAGTTAATCTTTGGAAACTAGGATGCGAAAACATCGGTGAGATCCCTAGAGATATTTCTCAGGTGTGTCTAGGGATGTCCCTAAGGTTAAGTATAATTATAGGTTATAGTCCTAGGATTACGGTAACGGTCATAGAATTAAACCTAAGAAGTTAGATACTGAAGTTACTCCCCCTTGATTTTGATTTTTCCCTCAAACACTATTCATTTTGGGTTTTTGAAAATGGTTGGAAATAGGAAGATTCACGATAATGGAGGATATGATAGATAATGGAATGATATTCTTCATGAGAAACTAAATGATATTGGATCTGGAAGTCCACATATCGTTATTATGCCTAATCAGAAATTTCATAATATGATCAATAATCTCAACTTTGGTATGTTTCCCAAATCTTCTAATAAGAGAAAGATAGAGTTTCATGATGATAATATAGGAAAGAAAGTTCAATTTCCCTCATGTAAATCATGTGGGAAGAGGCATCAGGGAGAATGTTTCAAAGGAACTTGAAGATGCTTTGGGTGTGGAAAAGGACACAAAGCTAGTAATTGTAAATGAAAAGGTCCGGTTAACTCCATGGACAAGGATAATGGTATTGCTAAGACATCAACAATGGTTAAGTGTTTTAAATGTGGAATGTACAGGTATTATGAAAATCAATGCCCTTGGGGAAAATCTCATAAAGGGAATCAGCATGGTCATATGGGTAGTATTTATGTGGATGATGATGAAGAGACTACAAATGATATAAATAATTTTTGAAGATCGGTTAATGGTTTAAGATGGTAGTGTAATTATTTAATTTTTATCAAGAATAATGTATGGTACTATGGAATAAAGAAAAATCTAAGGATTGTTACACTATTTCCTTTTATTGAGTTTTGAAAGTATATGATGAATGGTACTGGTAACCATGAAAGGTTATTCAAATATTTTTGGATGGTAGATGATATGTGCATAATGAAAGGATAAGGATATAAGGAGATGTTTGATAGTATTAATGATCTCATTACTAGTATAAGGAAGAAGTGATATCATGGTTTGAGTATACAGAATTTTGGGATTTTGGTATGTGGAAAGAGTTTAATTTTCACAACATTCATGTTTTCACTAAGGTTCAATGGGTACTCATGTTTCAAGAGAATACTTGATTAAGGAATTCACAAGTTTGTAATGTGGCCAACAAGATATATATATCTTATGATAGAAGGGCGATAAATGATTGTATTCAATGCTTGGTAGATGACCTTTCTAGTAATCATTTTATTTTTTTCTATGAGATTGGACAGAAGTATTTTGGATAAACATAATGATTGGAATAGATTAAGTTAGACATCAGATAGTATTTTTAAATCTAGAACTTTTTGTTATGTGATAATAAGTATAGTTTTTAGAAAAAGGAAAAGCTGTAAGACGGGAAACAACTCGTTGCGTCGGACTAGGTTGCAGGAATAGAATCCGCAACTGAAGTGCGACAGGCCTTTATCGCCTATCACTGGCCTACATGAAGTCCCTGGTTATTCAAAACTAGTTTTATTATATTAAGCTGTATGATATTTGATGTATAAGTCCTTTTTAGGAACCATATATGATTAACCTCACCATAGATGGACTTATGTATATTTGATAACTTTTTATACCCTTTTGTTTGAGACAGATGGAATGACCCATCATTCTAACACATGATCTGCTAACACTTCAAGAATGAAAAATTCAACTTCATTTCTTTAAGAGATGAAGTGGAAATTGTTCAAGGCACGAACAATGGTGAGATTGTACTGAAATAAAGTAAGTACTTCTTCTAATTCAAATTCTTCAACTTTACGGAAATGATCTTGAAAATCAAAAATGTTATCCTAGTATCCTCATATACGATAAATCAGTTGGTACCTTAGATCATCACAAATTTATGGCTTTGTGATTGTTGGATTTTTCATAGCCATGTTCTCTACTACTCTCCATCAGAACATGAATGTTAGATTTCTCTTTCATTTCTATATTTTCACCTATGATCTCCTCTGTGGAAACCCAGTGATTAGTTTATTTGGGTAAACATTACGTTTCATACTTTAGTTTTTAAAGTTAAGTTTTGTTATTCCTTTTTAGGATGTGGGTTTCTATTAAAGAAAATTTCAAGTAGTAAACCATTTATAACCCCCAACGAATTTCGAGGGAGAAATTCATTTTAAGGGGGGTAGAATGTAACACCCTGATATTTTATGAGAATTATTCTTTTTATTTTCATTGATGTCTTTTGATATAAGCTACACCAAAATTATCTTGTGTTATATGCAACATTGTATTATCTTGCAGTATACGCAACACTATTCTTGGCTCGTGTTACACATAATTTCAAGTTTGTGTTGTAGAAATTATTCTACACAACATTAAGTATAGATTTTTTTAATATATAAATGAAATATGTTTTGAATTATGTTATACGCAACACCAAAGGGAGCTTTCACTACATACATCCCTGACTTGGTTTGTATTACACGCAATCGCGACCTTCCTCGATAGTGTGTGTTGTACGCAATACCAGGTTTCACTAAACAAAGATATATTGTAATAATATTATTATAAACATTCCATTATGAATATTAGTATCTTCATTTTGAACTTTATAACATTATTATTCATCTTAATCATTTTCTAGAACATGGTATGAGAACAAAATAAATTATTCGGGTAAAATAATAATTTTTCAAAAAATGATGTTTTGCCGCCTTTTGAAGGCACACCCACATTAAATCTAGTTTTTGACATGTTTACAAGTTAAATCTGACAAAATAAAATTCTTCTTTGGAATAAGGATATAAAAATTTACTTTAGATAAAATTTTCATATTATTCTGATAACATTTATATTTTATTGAATAGTAAAAACACACTATATTTTAATTAAAAACAACTTTTTTCATCATAATAATTTATATGGTTAAATTATAATATTTTATAGTTTTAAATTATGAATTTAATATATTTTTAACATTTAATATAATGTATTTCATTAGCATTGATTTTACATTGAATTCATAAGTAAAATAATTTAAATCTTTTTCAATGTTTTAACTTTTAAAACTCATTTTCTTAACAGTGGGATTAATTTTAAATTAATTTATGGAAATTCATTAATTTTATTTAGGAAAAATTGATTCCATATTTGGAATCAGTAGGTTTAAATTATGTTAGTTAGCTACTTTTTGTTTTTAGGCATTATGAATAGTAACTACGGTAAATTTTATTTACAATAGTTGAAAGTAAATCGGGTAATTAAGGGTAAATATAATATTATAAAATTACCCTAACACTTGTGATAATATAATTGTATGATTATAATTTCCCCTAAATCATACTTCGGTCGAAATTGAATCTAATGGAACCCACTTTTATTTGATTAAGACCTTTAGTTTATTTTATTTAAAGGAAAGTGAAATATGTCTCACTCAAACTTTAATAATTAAAGTGTTTTTAATAAAATGATATACAGAATATAAATTCGGTTATAAATACTCATTTGAAATCTAAAATGTGTTTCTTTATCATGGTAATTTATTTGTAATTTTTAAGTGTTATTTAACTACCTTATTATCTTATACATTAATGGTGCAGAAATTATTTATTTAGTGAAAAATCAATAATATAGTTTTTATTGAAATAGTAATACATATCAAAAGGCCCAAAAATATGAAAAAAAGTATTGGTAGTGTTTATATAAACTCTAATCATCCCCTGGAGGAATTGTTGACCATTTGGATCCTTATAAAGGCGATTATGACACTTATATTAGTTTATTTTAAATGATTCCAAAGTTGTCACCGTCATAATTTAATAAATATAACAATTTACATGTTGTGATTTTAAGATGATAAATTCAAGTGAAAGTATTATTATGAAATATATGAGATTTATGTTCATCATAGTATTTTAGTTTTAATTTTTATTAAACAAATACGTATAATAAATAATTATACAAAAACGATGTAGTAATTATTTTATAAAGAGAAATATCAAATAAATGGTTTTAAAATTATTTAAATTAATATTATATGAACTATTTAATTTGATCCACGAGTTTTATAGATAAATATGACATGTTATTAATCTATTAAATATATTTTTTCAAACATATCTCTTGTGTGGATTTTATTTAAATTCAAATAAATTAATAATGTCAAAATTGACACTATTGTTATTTTATAAAAAAACATAATGTAAAATTTTTTAGAAATCACAAAAATATTTAAAAATTATAAATTAAAATTTATATGGTCTAAAATTTCATACATTATCCAATTTTGGACAATTCATAACACATAATTAAATATATATAACAATTTAAAAATTAGAATCTTATTACCACTAATAAAATTAAATATATTAAATAAGGCTAAATCAAGTTGATAATGTTTAAAATAAATTCACAACATGTATAAATTTTATTGTTTGATGCGATTACATCCCTATATCATCTAATATTCTTATTTGAGTCATTTTGTGTCGTTTTTAAGTGGGTTTGGAATTTATTATAAATTAATATTTCTTATAATTCCAAAGGTGCCCCTCTCCTCTTTTATAAAAGGTCACCTCCTCCCTCTTATCTTTAAAAACTTTTGAACCTTCATGATCCCCCAAACCCTACCCATCTCTCTTCTCAAATTCCCTAGAAACATTATATAGGTTCTTTTCTACTCAAAAGACCAACTCTAGTGCTTTAGGAGGAGGTTAATAAGAGGCGCGTCAAAGAAGAGGTAATATCCTTTACTGATTCATTCCAATTTATTTCTTCTTATACTTCTTCTCATTTATTTGTTTCATCATAAATTAAAAAAAATCAGTATCACTCATATACTGATATGTTATTATAAATATTAAACAACCCTATTTCTGCATCTATCCATCCTATGGAAAACGAAATCACCGCACGTGCGTACGTACGGAATACCGTGGTGTAATCTGTTTTCCACCACCACCTTACTTTTATGGGTATAATGGTGTAAATAAATTACTATATATTAATATTTTAAAGTGATATTGATTCTGAAATATTATACAGACACTTCAATACAATTCCACGATCATGGAAATGATATCATCGCTCGTGCGTATGTACGGACTACCGTCTCCACGAACATGATGAGATTCATTTTCCATGATTAACCATTCAAGTATGATTATAAAGTATATATAATAAATAATAATGAAATATATTTCATAATAATGATACTGGATTTATGTACATATATGTTTCATTTACTTATTTCCATTTAATAAGGAAACGAAAACAACGTTCATGCGTACGTACGACCTACCGTCTCCATGAAAGGTGTATTTCATTCCATTTCTCGATCTAGCATATATATTTATATGCGGAATATATATTATATACAAATTATGTTTTACATTATGGGATTAAGTAAATAAAGATATAAGTAATAATATCAAGAACAAAATGTCGAAACACGTACGATAAATGAAACGATTTTACCCAAAACACTGCTTTAACATGGAATTTACAAAAGAACGGGTAATATAAAGTAATAAGTGAACCATATATGATATCATAATAATTAATATGATTCTATAACAAGTCAATTACATTATTTAAATCATTATACAGGAGGTTTGGATACATACAAATTATATCAGACATAAGGTAAGGGATAATTTTGCAATCTCATTTTTATCCGAGATTGCTTATATGTAAGTATTTACTGGGGTTATATTTTTCATCCTGGTGCATAAAATTTTTTTTCATAAAGAGTTTAATATTATTCCATGTATTTTTAAATTCATTTTTACCCCTATTTGATTATTATTTTGTGTTATGGAAGGAATATTTTTTTGGTTACCATATGTGGTAATTTTTGACTTTTCCAGCAAAAGTACGAGAAGAATGTTTTTTTAACTTATACAGAATGAAAAGATTTTTACGGTTTCATAAAGCCTTATTTTCATGAAGCTTACTCTACAATATTTCATGACTATTTTCAACAAAATCATTTTCTTTCAAAATTTCATTGCATTTTGTGAATAGAAAATGATTTTGAAGAAGAAAGGATATTTTCCTCAAGAATTCATTTCAAGTGTTTTATCAAAACCATTTTCCATATAAGATGATATTATTTCATATGTGTATGTTTCAAGTATAATTTCTCTATGATTTACATGGTTTCACTTTTCTAATGATGAAATGATATCCATTTGTTTTATATAGATTATGTTATAATGGGATGATGTTTATGAAACCCATTTTTATTCTTTGGGTTATGATGACTGATTTATGTTTATGTTGTGGCACAAGTAAAATGATTTCATTATGAGATGGGTGGTACCTATATCTCCCTAAAATTAATTGGGTAAAGATTTATATCTCATGAGATAGACATGGCTGGAAAGGTATGTTAATCCGGTTCAGTGTTACAGGACTGGAACGAGGAGTAAACTCGATTCAGAAAGGGACTTGGTCCACTAAGATGGTCTCGGCAGCAATGCCTTGTCTAATATGGAAATCATATCATGTGATTTATGTTTTTCAACAATTATATGATTTATTCCCATGCTATTTTATGATGATTTATGTTCCATTATGATCTATGCATTACATACTGCTATGTTTTATGTCATTTCTCAAGATCATGATGTTTAAACATTATATTCATGTTTTTAAGTTCAAATGTATATGGTTTGTTTTATTTTCTCCATTCTTACCCTTACTGAGAATTTGAGCTCAGCCTTTATATGTTTTCTTTTCCCCAGGATATAAAGAAAGGTTTTAGGTAAGAAAACAAAAGAGGAAGATCTTTATGGGAGATGTTGAAGATCTTTCATCATGATTAAAAGATTATGTTCCGAGTTTCCAAAGACACTAAACTATTACGGTCCTTATGTGTTGGTTTTTGTTATGTATTAAGTATTCCGAAAAAGTAATGTAATGTCCATGTACGATAAGCTTTGGGTATCTACATTCCAAGTGCAGTAAGCCGCATCCATAATGTTATGTTTGGTCCAGGAGTATTTAACCACATCAATAATATTATGATGTATTGGTAGTGATTGTTCACCTATGTTTATAATGACATGCCTAATGTTTTGTCCATGTTCGTTTATTTTTTTATAAAAATGACCCTCTAGAATATTGTATCTTTTTTAATGTTTTTATACATGATTCCATGTTATTATTAATGACTCTCATGATATCTTTCCCCATTTATGGCATGATTTGGGATTATAATCCCAGGCTTCATTTTCCCTTTTTATTATTATAGGATCTTATTCATTTATTCATGAAAGTTATCTCATGAACAATTGTCCCAATGGTTTATTATCTATGTCTCATTTTCAATGATTTACCTCTTACTAAGTATTATCTCTCACTAATTTCATATGTTTCAATATTTCCCCTAATGATCAATGGATCCCAAGAGAGTTTGATCAGTTTATAAAGCGTCTATGGTGAATTATTTATTCATATTTACTATATGATGTTGTAATATAAACCTAGTTCCCATAGAAATTAAGATTTTGATCTTGGGTATTTGTTTTAATATCATGATATGTGATAAATTATGTATGTTTAGTACCAGATCTAGAGGTGAAGTTGTGCAGTGTTTCAGAAATCAACAAGAAACCTCAAACATATAGACTATCCATTAAATGCCTAATTCATCCATTTTTTAAATTATTCTATTTTGGTATTCCAGACATCATCTTCTCAAACAACATTACATTGCTCCGATAGATCTTTCAAAACTCTCTACTTCTACAATCACTAGTATTTTCAGTCTTTAATCATTTCAACTTCATTCTAGTCTCTTATTCCACCATGGATCTCCAAATAATGAACATTCAAAATTCCCAGGACTTTTTGATGGGAAATAATAACCACTCATTTTGTTTTCCAATATCAATGAAGACATAATAATAAAATGATGTTCATTGAGAACACACTGATGTCATGCCCCATAGATATATATGAACCAACACCCACTTCTGATACATTGGTGTCTTACCTTCATATTTAAGGACACCTTCCATTGTATCCTGTGGATACACTCATTTCATGTTCATACTCCTCATGTATAATAATCAATATACCTTTAATCTCCATGACATTCATCCCAATCTCACCCATGTGACTGAGACACACATTCATTTAATATTCAAATATTGAAGTGGATTTTTTGAAATTTAATTCTCATAAAAAAATTTCAGTAAGATACAATTTCTCATCCTCCACACCTTTATCTAGTACCCCTTGTGATTTTATACTTGTTATATGTAAATATTATATAGAAACCCACATCATCTATCTTTCCTCCCAAGACCACATATTTCTATATGATTGAAATGTTTTCTTCTCAATTTGATGTTTGGATATAAACGTTACCTTTTTCCACAATCCTAAGTGCATATTCATTTCTAAGGAAAGCCTTATGTATTATTCTAGACACATAGTTGTCAATTCGTCCTTACTCAGAAATATAATGAAATGAATCTAGGAATCAATAATATATGACTCATATAGGCAAGTGATACTTAATAAATACTAATATTATCATAAAAAATAGTATTTATGGATATAATTAAAGAGAATATATTATTTATTTAACCATTAAATCCATGTAGTGCTTCTTCAAATTCCCTC
Source organism: Viscum album (assembly GCA_963277665.1). NCBI lineage: Eukaryota > Viridiplantae > Streptophyta > Magnoliopsida > Santalales > Viscaceae > Viscum > Viscum album. Next base: position 684,800,011 of record OY728137.1, on the reverse strand, counting down.
TCTTACAGTAATGCTCCCATATGGGTCTAATCTGAGATAATTCAATTAAACACTTCTCTAATTTCTCTTTAAACTTCTTTTAATATTTTTTATTGAAATATATTCTAGCATTCATAATGAATGAAGTTATATTAGTTTAATTATTTTAATTTAAAATAATATATTTATTAAAAATAAAATTGTATATGTCCTCAAACAACATTTTAGCCTTACAACTAGAATTTTTCACTATGGTAACCATCATGTCCGATGAATCTGACAATAAAATTAAAAGGATTGACACCCAAATTGTCCCTAAAAATTATCATTAAAATCCTCTAACCAACCTCAATTCACTTTAATATCATTACATTGATTTCCCAATCATATTACTTCTAAAACATTTTTTATGCAAATTCACCACATTTGCAAATACGTTTTTCCTAGCAGTTGGATTTTTACACATGTTGGAAAGTGTAGAAATAAATTAAATAGGTTAATTTTATCCATGATTTGAAAGACATCATTCTAGACCAAAATCATCCGAAATAATATTAATTCCTTCCAATTTTCTATTTTCACATTCTTATTTTGAAATTACTTTTGGTTTGACTCCATTCGATGGATTATTTTGATCTCTCTAGAGTAGATATTATTCAATCTACATCCTCAAAAATATAAAATGTTACATGTTGAACATATAAATTCTAAACATTCCTACTTCAACCACCATCCTATCAAAACTTAACTCACATTAAAATAGAAATGTATAAGAGGACTCACAATAAAATTTCTAAATTCTGTTACAAGGAAAATCATGGAAAACCACTCAACATCGACATCTGAAAACCTAAATAGATTTTATTCATTTCAAACTCTATAAAAAAGCTCTGCTATCCCTCATTATTTCATATAATTTGATCTATAGGAAAGCATCTTTAATATAAATTATGGAAAATTATTTTTGAACTTTTTAATGGATTGGAACCTAAAATAGAAACAAAATAAATAAATCTATTTCCAAAGTATCCAAAATGAATCATATGACATTCCGTAAAAGGGCATACAAAAAATTAATTTAAATAAAAAAACATGACATAATACATAATGATAAAACAAGAGTTAATATTGTTTTTAAATTAACCTACTTTATAGGTGGAGTACTAAAACCTTTTAATGTCAAAAAAATACAAACATTACCACGATTAAAACCATCAACCCATATTACAATTTCCAATATAAAAAATAGAAAAGGAACAATGTTTTAGTACATATGACCCTACCCATTTATTTATATATGAGAAACAGACATTAAATTATTTTAGTTCTACTTCCATATAATCTTTCTGGAGGTCCATCCCATTGATCATGGTAAGCTATAATTTCCTACCGAACACACCATCTTCATGACTCCATGCAGTGAATAGTTATAATTTTAAGAACTCATCCATATACTCTTTTATAATTTCACTAAGAGTTTCGTCTCTATTTACACATCTATTCTTGAATCACATGTTCCACTTCCCCTTACACTATCAGGTTTCACAACACACATTCTGAATTATCTCAATCTGAAAATTATAAAACATAAACTTAATATTGTTTTTCATAACCAAGCATATCATCACTTGCTTGATGAAAAATCCTCCCATAAATGTTGAAAAAAAAAATTTGTATCCCATGTTTTACTCATTGAATTAGAATTATAGTTTATAACTATCAAATATATGATTATTTATGAGGAGAATATAGACATTGAAAATTCCAACATAGACATTGATAATTCATTAGGGTTATAAAGTAAATAGAAATCAATTTAAAATTTCTGCTTCAAAAAACCATCGTCATCAATTAAAGTGAATGAAAAAAAAACAATTTTATAAGATCAAAATAAATACCATTCTACAAATATATTAGGAAAACCCACTTTTTATATGGTTTACAACTCAAAATAAAGGGATACATCCTTAGAATGACCTGGTAAAACCATTTATTATATGATCCACTAATTTTAACAAGTTTGACACACCAAACTAGGTTTATCATTATACTCATAATACATTATTTTTCTATTTAAATGTGTAGTTTTATTTTATAAAATTAACCAAAAATGATATAAAACATATAAAACAATAGAGTCGTCAACCAAGGAATTATTATATAATGTTTTTTCATACTTATTCCTAGTTTTCATCCTATACACTTTACACTCTTATTCATAATCATAATTTTCTTATATATATTCTATCATATCCTCTATAAAAACTCTTCCATTAATTTTTATACCCATAAGAAAACAATACCACATATTCTATATTAGAATTTTAATTTTAAATTCAAATTCAAAAGAAGAACATCCACTTCAATTTTTCCAATTTCTATCCAATGGCCTGAAGGCCTTCAAATATTTTTATTATTGATAAGTCCTCCTTTTAAGGGAAGATGGAGGAAACCCAAAGAATTTATGGCCTTCAATTTTTCCTATTTCATTTAAAATAATAAGATCAATATAAATTAGCTAGTAACTGTTAGTTATTATTTAAGTACTAGAATATTCTAGTTTAAGTACACCATTAGTCATCCATTAATTCATATAATTACAAAAACGAATATTCTAGACTCTATCATAATTCACAGCATGACTATTCTCGTTGCGATATGATTCTCACAATCATGGTGTAACCAAATGTTTCATAGTGTGCCCAAGATGTTCTCCTTAAACTGATTTAAAAACCATGTCTTCATTACATTTTGATCTTATTCATTATGGATGACCATGAAAAAAATCAGTCTAAAACATCACTAATTTATCATGTCTTTGTTATTATATCAAGATTGAATTATTCATAGTTCACCCACACATTCCTGGTGTAATCATATTCCTCCATGAACAATTTAAAATTCCATATAAGAGAATTACAATGTGATCAATATTGTGATAAATCCATCAAGTATCCAATAATTGGTACACTAAATTTTCATGGACATATATATTACAACATGAATGTTATACTTCTTGGTGAAATACACTTCTTTTTGTTATCTTCACTTTCTTTTCTTCCAATCGATTTTCTCTATATAGGTTACATGAGACGTTTCTTGATGCTTCCAGACATACCCAAATATTCAGAAAAAATTTAGGATAATGAAAACTCATGGATTAATAATTGATACATGATATTTATCTCTTGAAAACCGATCAGAAAAATGTTATGATATTTTATACTTCAATAATAATGTGAGAAGTTCTATTACAAAATGATTAATCCGTTATCACTGGAATTTAAACTTATGTATAGTCACATATGGTATATCCTTCTTCTATTACTTTACGATTCTGAATTCAGTGATAAAATTCATATTTTTAGATCCAATATCTTACCATACAATTCAAAACCTCCAAAACAACATCACAATGACTAAAAATCCATGAATCCAATGATTTTGAATAAGAATCATATTATTAAAAAATTGTTTCCAATAAAATCAAACTCCAAATTCCTAAACCTTATCTATCATAACCTCACATCATTTTAACAATTTTTATCATTTTAAAAACTATACAATTATAGGGGGTTTAATTACTTCAACCATAATAAACTCTAATTACTCTTTCGTCTCAATAATATCTCATTTGGATTTTGTTATTAACCAAATCACTATAATATTAAATTATTTTCAACCTTTAAACAAAAATAATCCTTTCCACTTTGTAATGAATCGTAATTTAATCATTATAATCATATATTAGTGAACATGGTATATTAAACATATAAAATTCATAATAATAATAAAAATTATCCTTTAGGGTAACATAAATCCACATCCAATAGCTCTTACACATCATTACACTTTACATTATTTCATAATTCTTCAATATTATTCCAACACTTTCCAATCCAAATTTCATTCATGCATTCTCAATAACGACATTAGAATTTTTCACACATTTCACTAACACACCCAAACTAGTCACTAAGATTATTTTTCTCATAAAATATGGTACATAATAACAATTATTTAATATAAGAATCATCCCACTAGGCAACGTAAGATGATAATCTCTCACCACTAATGTTACTAGTCCCACACCATTTTTTGTTTAGAGATCCACCTCTTATTTTGTGATCGTCTTGAATATATTTGGTTCCTTTATTTGAATACAAATGTATGAGTCACATTCAGTGTTCAATACCCAACGTATAAAAATAGACAGATTACATTCAATTACAAATATACTTGAGTAGAAGTGTCACCTTACTTTTTCCCAGTTGTGCAATTATTCTTCTAGTAGTCTTTCTTTCCACATAAAAAGAAGATTAACTCCTATTCATTTCACTCCCTATATATCTTTTTCTTGTTAGAGGGTAGGTGTGTTATTTCCTTTTCCCTTTATCATTGCATTTGATCCTCTTTCTCACCATAAGTATCAAAGAATTTGAATTCTTTATAACCTTGTCTACTTGGAGAACCAAAGACAACAAATATGGGAGTGACTTACTCATGTTATTCGTATTACAATTGTTAGAGGTTAAATTGACTTGAGTCTTGCATTGGACATAGGTATTCCTCCCTCTTTTGTTATTTATAATAAATATCCACCAAGGACTCTCTTAGATAGGTGTCTTGGGTATTGGGTCCACCTTGATATCATTCTAAATGGTATCAGAGTAGGTTCTCTAACCCGATATATCCCTCCCATTTTTCCTATCTATCCATAGGTTTTCCATAGATTCCCACAATTGGGGGCGACGACCCCAGGCGCTTGGCCACCATCACAGAAGCATCACCCCCTACGTCTCCTGTAGAACGATCCTCAGTGTGAAGGGAACTCCCCATGCATACTCATACTGGTGGTTCGAATCTCCTACCAAGTCGTGGAACATCCTCCATTCGGAGATCTTCCCTCCTAGGCAGATCCACCTACCCATCGGCCAGCCTGTGCACCAACCCTAAAGGCCCCCCATCTCTTGTGTGCACCCATGGATGACCCGCCGCACTAGATCACTCCTCTAATACACTGTCACAAGATTGTCCTCCGTAATGCTCAGCCCATGGATGGCCCTAGATTTGTGCCTCCCTCCATCCACAGCTAACATTGTCGCCTTGCTTGTTCTCAGGCGCCTCCCATGTGCCAATAATATACCGGTCACCACTCTCCAGATCCAGCATCCCTTCCATGGTCAGCCACCCCTGGATCCGCCTCACACGTCGTTTCGCATCACAGTCCACTGGTTCGGTGTACATCACCACACATTGCTCTCATAATGGATTGTTTCATTAGCCTCTTATCATCCCTTCTCCCATCGTTGGCCCCTCTTAGGTGGAATCCCCGCGCCCCCCTCACCACACTTCTCCTGTGACGGGTCGCTCCTCCCTCCTACTACACCCCCGACGTCAGCCCACCCATCCACCTGGGCTCCTGGCCAGCCTCACTGGCTTCTCCTAGTGACGCTTTCCCAGTGCCCCACCTATGTAGATTTTATAGAACCCCAACAACCAGCCCCACCTGTGCGTCACCACACATTTCTCTCATAATGGATTGTTTCATTAGCCTCTTATCATCCCTTCTCCCATCGTTGGCCCCTCTTAGGTGGAATCCCCGCGCCCCCCTCACCACATTTCTCCTGTGACGGGTCGCTCCTCCCTCCTACTACACCCCCGACGTCAGCCCACCCATCCACCTGGGCTCCTGGCCAGCCTCACTGGCTTCTCCTAGTGACGCTTTCCCAGTGCCCCACCTATGTAGATTTCATAGAACCCCAACAACCAGCCCCACCTGTGCGTCTTTCCTGGGGTACCATCGACTGGCCTTGCCTGTGCAATTTTCTCAGTGCCCTGATGACCGGTCCTGCCTGTGCGGTCTTCCCGATGTCATATCGACCATCCATGCCTATGCGGCTTTCCCTTCACCCCATAAATTGGCCCCACCTTTACAGATTTCCCAGTGCCCCATCGACCGGACTCACTTGTGAGGATTTCTTGACGCCCCATCGAACGACCCTGCTTGCACGGTTCCTCTATTGCGCCTCGACTTGCTACATCACTGATGTAATCCGTTTATTTCACTGACATCTTCCATCATACATATTTTCCATCCTGATAGGAAGTTGTGATCATGGATGATTTTTCTTTTTTTTCATCATGTTTTGTAATCAAGCTAGGTATGACCAGCTTAAAGTGACGTGTTTGCAATGTTTCTTGTTTGATTTTTTTTCTTTTCTTTGGTTTATTTAATTATGTGTCCAATATAGTTACACCTAACTTGAGGGGGGAGTGTTATAGATTACGTTGACTTGAGTCCCACATCAGACTTAGGTATGCCTCCATATTTTTTTATTCCTAATAAATAGACACTAAGGCCTCCCTTAGAGGGGAATCTTGGGTATTGGGTCCACCTATCTATCATTCTACAATAATTAACAATAAAAGTCGAGAAGATGTGTGGTAAAAAGGAAATAATGAGGTCAATTTCTAGTTCTTCGTTCACTTTGAACCCAAAAGAATCCAATCATTCAATGTACATGGTCATCTTGACTACCTGATGTCCTGCCTGATTTCCTTATGTTATCCTACATCTATACAGTGCACTGGAAATCTCATATCTTTCTTGTCGATCTCTCTCCTTTTATAACTTTTGGAAAACATATATGTCTTCTTGCATTTTATGAAACTCACTAGACATAGATGACAACATGAAACACTGATCATCTAGCATATCATCCAAATGCTTCTTTTGTTTATCATTATCTTCCTTGATTTCTCCCTCAAGAGGCTCATCAGGTAATGGAGATTTCAGCACATTAAATTTATGTTCATCGCATAGTACTATTCAAATTCCCTTGTTCCACTCTCAGAAGTTATGGCTAGTCAGGATATTTTCTTTACTCAATATAGAATATAGTGAAATTGAATTGGTGATAGTTTTCATTTGAGATACAATAATTAAACGTAGTAGATTAGTGTTTTATCTTGATTAACAATATACATTTTCAAATTATTAATTTTTAAAATCTCATGCTATTTTATCAAATCCAACTAGCCTTCAACTACTAGATACAGAATACTCGATCAGTTGAGTATTATAGTGGAAAGGATCCTTAAACCTCTCTCTATAGCCAGATCTATCACATCTCCACTACTCTGAGAGTTTAAGTTGGGTTTTCAGCTGGACAACCAAATTAACCCGACTCCATGATCTGTGGAGTGGAGCTGAATCTCTTGTAAATGATTACATTACATTTCTCAATGCTTTGCCTCTAAATTTGCAAAAATGGATACTCATTTGTTCTCACCATTAGTTAATTTGACTCACTGCTCTTATAATAACTCCCTAGTAGTAAGTGAAATCCTCAACTATGGTTAGCAAGCACCTCAAACTATCAGTTGTGTCCGAATTCAAGAGATGGAAGACATTTATTGACTTAATATTGGATTTGAAATATTTGTTAATTTATCTCATCAAATGAAATATTTTTCTATTTATCATGATTGTTCTATGTGATCGTGCTCACAATTTAATTATTCTTTAAATAGAAAACATTCACCGCACATGTTCATTTTATCTAAGCATGTTTTTTTTCATTATATAATGTGATCACGCATAATAAATACACATTCACAAAATAATAAACCACACTTACAATAAAATAAATAAATAATGATGTGATCATGAGCCCTTAACTATTGGATAATCTATTGAGAAAATAATGGATTAACCATAACCCAATGAAAATTACTTAAGGCAATACTTGACTTGAATTTCAACATCCGCAAATCCCATGCGCTTCACTTGTTTGGTTTACATTGGCTCTCGACTCGAATCGTGTCTCCAAGAACTCTTCTATACCATACAATGTATATACACATGCAGATAAGAGGAAGTCAGGGTGAGAAATTATATTTCATCACTTAAATGTGTACACGCAGACCCTTATACATTTAAAGAGGGAGGGACGATACGTAGATCGTCAAAATAAAAATAATTATTACATTTTTAAAAATCAAATTCAATAATTAAATTAAATAAATAATAAACAAAACAATCGTGGGTCGGTCTTGACTCAAGATCAGTCAACATTAAATCATATTGCATAATAAAAATTAAATTTTTTAAAATTTAACATGAGTATATTTTTAATTCTCTAATTTGCATTAATATAATGTAAATTAATTATCGATATGTCATGGCTCTCAAAATAATTTTATTAAATTTCAGATAATTAAATTTAATTTATGAAAATTTTCTACAATTTTAGAGTTTGTTTGGGACTAAAGAAGATCCCCGAATATAAAATTTGGGGTTGTGATGGGCTTAATAGGTAGGGTGGATCGGATCCTAATTGATTTGAACTGGTCAAGGTTAGGGTGAGGTCGAGCATCCCAATTTGGGATGTCATGCATATATACATTCACACAATAAATACACACATATATATGTCTGTGTGTATATTATAAATCGCATAATATATATATATATATTATATTTGGCCATGCACCACCAAAATTAACGGGTGGACATTTGATCTATGTGAGTGGATTTATGCCACCCTCAAGATATATTTGGTCATGGGTTTCTCTTATATAAATAATATATAAGAAAGAGACCCTAAAAAAACCTCCTTAACAAGCCTCATCAAAATAAATCACCCATATATATATATATATATAAACATGTATAATGAAAATTTTTCATTATTATTTTTTGTTAAAACTCATCGATATTTGATCTATCATATTAGGGTCATCCAATTTCAGATTGATATACTATCAGTTATATTGGGACCATATCAAATAACTCTTTCCAAATCTTAACAAAATTAATTTAAATTTCAATGTTTTTCATCAAAAATAGTTACTTGTTTCTCCCGATACCAATTGAAGGAACCTGGGGTATAGTGGAATCGTGTAAAATACAAAATTTAAAAATTTGGGTTTAAAATAAAGTTGAAAACACTGAATCCCCAAAACCATTTGCTCAAATTTCTCAAAGGATCATGAGAAATTCAATTTAAGCACGAATAATAAAATCAAATGAAACCGTAAATGGTATTTTGTTCGTTTTAAATCACTGATTTGATGCACTCATCATCAGCACACATGGGCTCAATGAATCCAAGAAAGGAATCCTCTAGATAGTCCAAATGTGCATCATAACACCTAGATCATGGATTCATGATTCTTGGGTGTTGGAATGGGAAATCGATGTTCTCTACACGTCCCTTTGATCGTGTAAAGAAAAAAGACTTGATATAGAAAGCGGGATCGATGTGACCTTGTTCTTCCTTTAGTTTCTGATAAACAACAGAGGACTAACTTCTTGAATTTAGGTTTAACAGGATCCAAAAATAAAACAGAGGTAGAAGAAGAATACTGTGGAGAGTTTTCACTCTCTCTCAATCCACTAAGGTTTTCCAAGCCCTTTGGATGATTCTCAAAAATATTTCTCCCTCCCTTGTGCAGTGCCCAATAATCCCTTTTTGTAGAGTGATATAACAGCATGTCCCCTAGATATTCCCCCGATTTTTGAGCCGGAAGATTAAGCTAGGGAGTAGTTGGAGGAATTTTAGTGATCATGTGTGCGATGCCAAGGTGTGCCTGTTGTGCATGAATTTGCTGCTGCGGAAGGCACCCGTAGTGAACAATTGTTCTGATGATGGTGGATGTGAGGAAGACGATGATAGTGGATGTAGATCAGAAAGACATGATGTGGTAGAGGAAGAGGAGAGTGGAAATGGGTGGCAGGACAGACCAATTGATAAATAATATTGGAAAGGATTCTTGTATTTAGGTGTGAAAGGAACCAGACATACGACAGAAGTAGGAGAAGAAGATGATCATGAATTTTCACTCCTTCCCAATCCACTATGGTCGTCCAAGCCCTTCAGCCTATTCTCAAAAATATTTCTCCCACTCCTGGGAAATGGCCATTAATCCCTTTTTTAGAGGGATTTAACAACATATCACATCAATATTCCCTTGGGCCAACAACATAGTCCCCCTACATGATCTTTCATTTAACCTCTTCCTCCAACAATTACCCAAAATCCCTTATTCTAGTGGCATAGAAGGTCTCTATCAGTTTCTCACTCTATAACGTGAGAGAGAAGGGGATAACACTCAAAATTTGTCTAAATGGTAGAGGGTATTATTCTTAAGTATACAATTCACTTATATACATAGGTTATACTTTCAAAATTTTCACTTTGTTCCTTGAAAAGTTATAGCCTTCATTTTAGACATTTGTTCACACTTATAACTTAATTAAACTTATTATAAATGTTACGAACATTTTATGACTCACTTTTAACACTTTAACATGTTACATGATAAAATATGAAATACTAACTCAGCTCTCTACTCCCAAAATAATTTAATGATAATTTAACATACTATCATCCAATGGACCGAAGGCCTTCATTTTTTGTTGATTTTTGATAATCCACCTTTTAAGGGGTGAGGTGGAACCCTTACAAGGCTCGTAGGAAAAAGTATGACATAGACCGTAGTCTTTAGAATAATTCAGTGCCCGTAGGCTTCAAACATTACATAAAACCTAGACTAACTACTTGGAAAATATCCTCCCCAGCCTCTTCATCGTGAAACCATCTCTCCACCTTTGCATGGTTGTTTGGCTAGGCTTTCCCATGCATGCACAGGCTTGTCCTGACGGAAGGTTTCATACCCTCTCATTCTTGCAATCTGTTTAGCTTCTGCACTGGTGAATGCTCCATGATCATCCACCTTCTGAAGCTTGTTCCTTGTAGGTTGTATGGTTTGTATCTGCACTTAAGGTGGCCCGAAAGCATTGTGGTGTCCCAAAGGCCTTACAGACCTGAAGGCCTGGGTGGCCCGAAGGCCTTAAAGGACTTGGGGACTAAATAGTTGGCCCGAAGGCCCAAACAGAGGAATATTCCCAACTGCTACATTGCTTCCTGCTACAGTTCCCGCTATAGTACCTGCTATAGTACTGCTCATTTCCTGCTACAGCACTGCTACCGTACCCTGGAAATTAGCCTCCACCTAGTTTTGATCCCGAGTCTCTTGGATTCACTTAAGGAGTCCTTACCAACTGGGCTGAGGCTCATGTTCCTTGGACATACTGTGTTCATTCAAAAAATCATATATATTCATATTCACTTTTCTTCATCGTCTCAAATACTTATGGGGGTCAATTTGATAGTCATGTTGTTAGGATGAATTTTAAAGATCTAAATTCACCGTATCTTTGGTTTTTAACAAAATTGGTTACATGGGTACCCCCCTGGACTACCTATGGATGAAATATTAATGATTTTCATTAATATCAAAGCCCATCCAGAGCCTATAAAAGGGGGGATAGGTTGCTATTGTTGAGGGATATCTGGATACCAAAGATTGAAGAAAGAATATGCGTTGTACAAGGCCCACCCTGATTTCATCTCTGCTTTTCATTATTCATTATATTTCTTTTCTCCTTCCCTCTAATAGTATCATCACTAGGATGAGGGGGTAAACCTGCTTTGTGTTAGGGTGGTTTGCGTGATTTTTATATTCAACTTCCAATCCATTTCTCTTTATTTTTTCATGAGAATTGATAATTTAATCTAAAAGGAACTTTAAAACTATGCAATTAAAAACTCTAAAGAAGGCATGACCATTGTCAAATTTATGGGAAATCAGGTTAAAACATGGTGTCCAGACAAACTTGATTTGGCGCAAAACTAAATTACCAATCCAAGGGAAATATGATATTTTCGTGTTGAGGAGGAGATACCATGACCATTGGATATTCCTCATCTCGACTCCAACAGAAATCATGAATTAATCAATAGATTTTCTTAAATCCAATTTCACATGTACCCTAAAATTACAAAACTATGTTGTGCTTTTCAAAATCTGATCTCAACAAATCAATTTTTTCTGATTTCATCTTTTGTTTTTTCAAAATTGAATCAAACCCAAATTTTCTCACCTATTTATTAAATATAATGAATTCTAATATTTTTAAAACCTAATCAAACTAAATTCACCGTCTATGTGGGTTCGATGTCGATATTTCCTAATACTACGTTTTAATTAACTGAGTAGCATAGTTTGAGTTTTCTAAATTTTGTTTTTACATAGACCCATAGGGAATTAAGGATTCCCTTTAGTCCAGTCACATATGATATACCCAACACAATATAAGTAAGGAAGAAATATTTGTCTTCTTCATATAGGAGATGGATGAATTTTAAATCAACTATCCCATCAGATATCATTTATGGTGAAAGATAAAATGAAAATCCATGTGATATATATCTTTTTCTATATGAAGATACATGGAAACAATTTTTTCAAAGTAAACAAAAATAATGATGTAATGTCCTGGACCCAGTTTACTCATAAGTAACCAAACCTAGTTGGGCACAAGGCCTCAAGCACGTCTCTCCCTATGTCATAAGAAAAAACTAATAGCAATGGTCTAAAGTGGTACGGTGGAGAGATTATACGCACATAATCATAGTAACAAAACGATATAATCATTAAATAAATGGTGGAAGCATAATATCACTAAAAGCGGAAGACAAATCATCAAGATAAAATAAATTTAATTTAGTATCAATATCCAGTACCATATACAAAATGATGTAATGTCATGTCCATAAACAAAAAGGAACATGAAAAAGGGAATCAGGCACACACTTATACATGTATATCAAAAATACCAAAAGGAATATCTTTAGATAGCATCACAAGACATAGCTCAGTCCTATGCTCCCCAACTCCCATGATATAATCAATCATGCATTAATAACAGGGTGCTTGGACCTGTCCCTACCTGCATCCATGATGTCTTCTCGGGTATCAGTAGGTGGTCCTAACAGGGTGTGTGATATACTCAGTAGGACATCACCAATGGTTTCTATGCAAATCTATATTCTGAGTACAAATGTAATAGTTTGCAATTATAAACAATAAGTAGTGATGTAAAATTTGTGAAATAAACCCATGCATATTGGGCCTCGTGTAATTTAAAAATGAGACCATATAAACCCTCTTTCATCCTCATCATTCTTCCTCTTGTCATTGAGCCACCAATACCATGCAATAGAGCTTATGAATTTATCCTTCTTCCACCATCCATGTCATGAGCGCTCTCAACTCCTCGTTTCATATTTTCACTATGATTGTCATTGAGTCCTCAGGTCGTTTATTTGCAGTTTTCGTTGTAGCGTGTGATTTTATAATGAAAGCTTAAGAGAATGTCAACATTTTGATTTATGATTGGATATGTATTAAAAAGGTGACACTATCTTAGTTATGAGAGAAAATTTTAGCAATATCATTTATTGTTATTTTACTTATCATGACATATTTTTACTAATACAAGTTTTTCCCCTCTTATCAGATGACATGATATACCTGACACAATAGTAGTCTAAAAGAAATGCTTATCTTTTTCTTATAGGAGATGGATGAATTTTAAATCAACTCTGACATCAGATTTAATTTATGGTGCAAGAAAAAATAAAAATCCATATGATATATATCCTTTTCTAGATGAAGATACATGGAATCAATTTGTTTAAAGTAGGCAAAAAGAATGATGTAATGTACGTAGCCTTGTTTACACATAAGTAACCACCCAGTTGTTCGCAATGCCTCAAGCGCACATCCCCGTATTCCATATGTAACTGACTAATAGCGATGATCTAAAGTGGTATGGTGGAAAGAATATACCCACATAATCAGAGTAATACAACAATATAATTAGTAAATAAATGGTGGAACCGTAATATCACTAACAGCGATGTAAAAATCATCCGAATAAAATAAATACCAACCAGTAGCAATATCCAGTTCCATATACAACATGATGTAATATCATGTCTATAAACAAAAAGGAACATGTAAAAGAGCAGTAGACAGACACACATACAAGTATATCAAATGGACCAAAAAGATCATCTCCCGATAATATCACGAGCCACAGCATAGTCCTATTCTCTACAGCTTCCTTGCTATAATCAATCACACATCAATAACAAGGTGTTTTCCCCAAACTCTACCAACATCCATGAAGTCAGTCTGGGTATCAATCGGTGACCTGAACAGGGTGTAAGATATACTCATTAATCCACCACAAATGGTGTACACAAATCCAGTCTTTAAATACAAATGCAAGTGTGCAGGTATAAACAATAAGCAGTGATGTACAATGCATGATATAAACTCATGCATATTGGGTCTCCTCTTTTAATTTCAAAATGAGAACATGTAAAGCTTATTTCATCCTCTTATTCATGGGGCCATCAATCTCATGCAATGGATCATTTTCATTTATGTTCCTTCCACTATCCATGTCACGATCTCTCTCAAATCCCCACTGCATATCTTCACCATGATTTTCATCAACAATGGTAATTGGTTTTAAAATTTTAAAAAAATATTTTTTATTTGACAAGTAATTTATTGTGATTAATTAGTCTATCACTATGTTACCACTATCACTAGTCAACTGATAAAGTGATAAATTGTTATAGCTTGTCTTTGATACTATTGTAAATTCATTAAATAATGTAATAATATTTTAAATATAATTTTAAAACACGCAAGATTAATTTTTTAGTACATTTAAATCTAGCTAAATATTCAACAATGTTTGAAAAGTGTTGTTTAAATTATGATAAAAATATGGTTTGTGTTGATATTCAATGGATTGAATGGTGTTAGACAAAATCAATCCAATTGATCAAGTTAGTTTTAATTCTTTGTAATAACAAATGTGTTTTTTAAATAAACATCTATTCTATGTAATTTGAAATTGGTTAATTATAAAAGTTTAATTTATTTGGTTTAAATGTTATGTAATAAAAAACATGTTTTTTTAAATTATATTGAAAAAATAAGTCTATGGTATTACTAATACTTTGAGATTGATTCATTCACTAGAAAACTTCGAAACTTGGGGATTTTGTTTTTATATGCATAAGAATACAGTGTTATCTTAGATAAATTATGACCATCCATTTACATTCCTAATGTTCATCTATAAAGTATCTTTTCTTTAGTTCCTTTAGATTCCACATACATGTGTCGTATCTAGAATTTTTTTTATTTTTATAGTTTATTCAGTCAAACCATCTAGAATTAACCTATAAAATTAATCAACTAAATACAGTTACATTCATGTGTATGTTATCTTTGTTGATTCCTAAATAGGTTATATTCATGTGTATGATCTCTTTGATGATTCATGACCATAAAAATCGTATCCTTTACTACATATACCCTCACTGATCATTTGATTAAAATATTTATAGTAGTGATTTACAATATTATTTTGTTGAAAAATGTTTTCCCGAAATAAATAAAGGTTCAAATATAGAAAAGTAAAAAATCATTATTACATACCTTCCATCCATGCTTGTATGGCGGTCTTAACAGATAGCCAAAACAACTCATCTTCAGTTGCGATAGCGTTTGAAGTTGAAATATACGTGAAAAATTCCACGCTCAAAAGTGCATTTAAACCCTTTTTATGCGAATATTCCCATTCCTTGTTAACAATACAGAATTCCTGCATCATTAATTAAACAGCTCTCAGTGACTGGATCTAATAAAAACATCAAATTATAATCGGAATAAATTATCAAATTAACACCCCATATTGAAAAAGTGTCTTTTCTCATTGAAAATGCTTATTAGAAATGATAACTCACAATGTCCTCATATGGGGATCCATCATGAAATCCAATAAGGTATGTATCACCACTTTTTCCTTCCGTTTCAATATTATATACTGGGGACTTAATTTTTTCAACAAGGTTTGGATAGAATATATTAAATTTGTAGCCCTGCATAATCTTGGGAGGACGGTTATCGTGATCATTGTGTGTTTGGTTGTATTTGTTCCACTCGTACCCAGTGTGGACACGGTTGAAATAATTCAGTTTTCGTGGATGATACTTGTCATTCCACCAATATACCTGCATCCATATCATCAATACAGTAACTTGTATCATATCATATACCAACATAAACCACTAATTGTTTCACTGTTTATCATAGGTGATAAGTGCTATAAGGAATTTTCAGTAAGTACTAACAAAAGGACCCAAAGTGTTTCTAGATTACTAATTGAAAGAAGTGGTTTTCTTCTTGATATTATGTGAAACAAAAAAACATAGCCTATTTTTTTAAACATATAATAAGCAATCAACAACTGCATTATGCAGTTTCCATGTAGAATGTTGGTACTTCATAAGAGTTCAAACTAGGATTTCTAATATTACACACACTCAAATCCACATTTATTTAATTATGAAGAATAATTATAATACACATGACCCATAGAACTTTGAATATCATAAATAAACAGTATGAGAAATACGGTATGGGGAAAGGAGAAGAGAAAACACCAGGGAAAAGAGAATACAGGAAGAGGCTTCCTCTCCCCTAGCACGGGCACATGGCCATTGCACAGAATCTTCTCTCCCCCGCTCTCTCACTACCCTCCCCTCCCCCCTTTTATTTCCCCCATTAATTCATCATGTGGGATCCCTAATAAATAGATGTGGGGACCATAAAAAACATCCCAGTTAGACTAATTAAGTTCTCTAGTTTCTCATGTAGTGACCCTGACACCACTCCTGGAATGCACTTTCCAGGCTGAAGTGGTGCCACTAGCTCCATAAAATAATAGAAGAGGGATAACATGTAAATGATGGAGAATATAGAAACCTCGGATTCTAGATTTACTTCAGAACTGGAGCTAGAAACTGCATCACCTTCCTCTATAGATCCCATGACCTTCATAGCCTTGGTCTCAAAGCTATCTTCAGATGGAACTAGTTTTGAAGACATTGCTTCTTGGATCCTCTTATGTTGTTCTTCTCACAAAGACTTCCGTTTTTGTTCCTATTATGCAACAATATTTAAATGGGTGTGTAAGAAAAAAACCCATTGAAACGAATGGTCCATGATATTATACAGCTACTTTACCAGTATGGCCCGATCCTCTTTTGGGTCAATTACTTGATCATTTTCATCCCCAAACACCAATTCGTGTGAAAATAACCCCAACTCTTCTTCTATCATGACTAAGTCATCTATTTATTCATCCATCATGGGCTTCAGATAGAATTCTAGAGTTTTAATAGGAGAAATTAGATGATGAAAAAAATAGCAAACCTATTAGAATCATTTTAAAAATCATCGTTTTTCAAAGAAACAATATCCAACAAA
The DNA here is from genome assembly GCA_963277665.1 of Viscum album. Classification (NCBI taxonomy): domain Eukaryota; kingdom Viridiplantae; phylum Streptophyta; class Magnoliopsida; order Santalales; family Viscaceae; genus Viscum; species Viscum album. The sequence continues at coordinate 684,782,821 of OY728137.1, read as the reverse complement.
CCTGCTGAATCATTTTATGAAGAGTTCTACATAAACTAAACAGTCCACCAAACAATGAATGAAGTTTTCCAAAAAACATGTTTCTGACATTCATTTCCCAAAAATATTATTAGAAATATCGTTCCAGGAAATATGAAAACACATTTTTTTCATTCAAAAAATCTCTCATTCACATTTCCATTTACTAAAAAATGTTCTTTATTTACAAAAGTCAATACATTTTAGCTTAATTATTCATGGAAACTATTTTCCCCATTTCAACAACCATAAAGAGAAATGGAAACATCTATTGGGTGAGAAAAAGAAACGAACCTACCACATCTTGCTTTCCATCTTCCTTCTCAGGCTCTGAAACATAATCTCATTCTAAGTCATGCTCACCCTCATCAATAGGATGATCCAGGCATTTCAAATGTTTACGCAACATTTGGGAATGTATTTCCTTTAAACAAGCCTACAATCCCACAACCACAATAATGCACTCCAAGTAAAATGCGAGAAAGAGAGGGGGGGCTTTTGATATGCACATTTACATTGAATATATGGAGTTTCTTAAGAACGGCCTTCCCATATTCAACCGCCATTGTTGTGCCATAGATCTTTTTTTACTCTTTTTGGGACTGTAATGACACCAATTCCTTATGACTCCTCCCTTCCAAAAGTATCATCATGTATGCTACAACACTTAAATGAATTCCTCATTATTCTGCACGCAACTCTGTAGAGGATTCCTCCCCACGCACCCTCACTTGATCCAATGCATCTTTCTAGTGACCTCTTACAAGTTACCATTCACATACCACCAAGAGCGTCTGTTCTCATTGAATGCATCAAAATTAATAAATAAACAAATCAATCAATCAATGAAAAACCCACAACTGTAACAAATTTTCCAAACAATAAACGCACAAAGGTTGTGTTTGATAACACTAAAACTATTTAAAACACTTATCACATTAGATATGCATAAGTGTTTCCAGATTTCTTATTGAAAAAATGTTTTACCACCACTTGTTTAAGATGTTTTCTTCGGGGGAACTAACAGAGTTCGAATTTTACCCATGACCAAATTTAACCCCGTTTCATATGAACAAGTACACCCACAAACCCCCAAAAAATGAATCCCAAACCTTCATGGATTTTGTTGGACTCGTCATGTATTAATCATGTTTTAATGATCACAAATCTCAATAATAATTACAAATATTATCAATGATCACAAATCTCACAAATCATATCATTCATGTGTATTTATGTTTCACGTTATCTCAAACCTGATAATGGCTAAGCTCAATTCATTTTATGCATATTAATGTTTAAATCTAAATACACTTATTTTCTTATGTACAAGACACCGTGAATCTTGACATAGTAAGTCAGACACTGTGAGCAAGACACAGACATCGTTAACAAGAACACTGTGATGAAACAGACACTGTGAATCCTAAGTCTCATACACCGTCACCAATGAGACACTGTGACCACGAGACACTGTGGCCCAGTAAGCCTGACACCGTGAATCAAAACACTAAGAACAGACACTGTAATCCAGACACTTTGTTTGCCTAAGTGCCAAACACAATTACAAAGAAATAGTCATCAAGGCATCGTGACTCCAGAAACTATGAGCAAGGCACCAGAATCCAGAATCCGTAAGCAAGACACTGTGACAAGGAGACACTGTGAAGGAGACACCATGACAAGGAGACACTGTGAAGGAGACATAATCAAGGAGACACCGTGACAAGGAGATACCGTGAAGAAGACACAGTTTTCATAACATACTGTGACATCGTTTCATAACATATTTGGTCGTCTTTAAATTTTACTTTTTAACAGTCATATTTGATTCCTTTAATGCACTGACAATAGTTAATGTTTCTCTATAGACATAGTACGAGGTATGAGGTATTAATCACATGGAACCTATCTGCCAAAACCCATGCATTTGAAAATAAAGAGTGGAGAGTGCCCAACGACAACAGCGTGTGATACTGAATAGGAAACAAGCGTGTGAGCACGACCACGAAGAACACTTTGCAATATTTTCAAAGAATGAATTTTCACATGCATATAATCCGACTCTACTAAAGAACACATGAAGTACACTGGAATTCAGAGAACATCTTTACTTGTGAAGAACAATAGATGAATCGTGACACTGTGTTTTTCAACACGAAAACCAGAGAAGGACTCAGAAGCATTTATGTCTTATCCAAGGAGTCCAAAGTTGCACTGCTAATCACTAGAGCATTCTGAACTCATATCTACTATCTCTATCAGTTATTTCTTTATTTTACACTTTAGGTAGTGTGTGTACTCTGTATATTTTACACACACACTGACTCCTGCGCTGAACTGGAGGATTTAAAAATCCTAACACGAAATTCATTACCCTTGTTTACCCACGAAAACTGTGCAAGAGGTCCCTGTGTGGCCTGGTCATTATTTTTTTTATCCACGAAAACTGTGGAAGAGGTCCTACATGGCCTGGACATTCCACGTACTGTTGTTAACCCCGATCCAGGGTGTAGATCAGAGTTTATTTATATAAACTGCTCGGTGGCAGGTGATCACCAAGTGGAGTGGATTAGGTCTTGGCTTGAGACTGATCCACTTGTTTTTTATATCCGCTGTGCTATTTAAATTTAGTCTACTCTATTTTACTTCTTTAATACATAATCCATAAAAATACTAAATTCACATTGATAGTTAGTCTTGGAAAGAAGTTATATCTGATTTGTCTTAGTAGGATAACTTCAAAATTAATTTTAATAATACCAATTAAGATTACTGATAATTAATCAATCTTATAAGAAGTCGTTTAAACAGTCAAACTCTTATAACAATATAACCTTGATTAACTGGGCTGTATTTATTTTTGGGGAAATTATTATTTGTAAAACTAATATCTTTTAAACAGAAATTTTTATATAGTTACTCAATTCACCCCTCCACTCTCGAGTTAACTACTCCGACCATCATTTGGTATCAGAGGAAGGTTTATTAGGACTTTGTGTAATCTTATTCAAATATGATTGTAGTTGTACATTAAATATCTATAAATTTATATTAATTTTAAATTTATATATCTTTTAAAGTAATTTTTCAGTATGGATAATATATTGGAAGGTGTTGAAACCAACAGACCACCATTCATTAATTGAATAAACTATGCTCAATGTAAAATTGAAATGAGAATGCATCTAGAGAGTATGAGATTTGAAATCAGGCCATCCATTATAGATGAATAAAAACTTCCTGTGACTGATATATTTACATGGGTTGAACATAAAAAACATGCTTATAATAAAAAACTGAAAATCCATGATTGCTTTATACTATTCCTTAGGAGATGAAGAATTTAATAGGATTTCTTCTTGTAAAATTGCCCATGAAATTTGGGATACCTTGTTAGTCTCACATGAAGGTGCATCTAGTGTAAAGGAAATGAGACTTAATATGTATACTATAAAATATGATAATTTTAAGATGAAACATGATGAGCCTATTTATGACATGTATCTCAGGTTCAATGAGATTGTCAACACAATTATCTCTCTTGGAAGAGAAGTCACTTCCAAAGAACAGATTATTAGAATCCTTAGGTGTTTACCTGACAGATGGAGGGGGACCTCTATCTCTATTAGAGAATCATGCGACATTAGCAAGCTACCTGTAAAAGAAATCATTGGGAAAATGATTATGTGTGAGGAAGAGTTCAAAGTCAACGAAGAAGAGGAGGATGAACCAAAGAAGAAATTTGTATAATTCAAGACCACCTTCTCAAAGCACAAATACAAAGGAAAACTGGAAGCTTCTATAGACAGTTCCACTACTGAAAAATCATCACCAGATAGTGATGAAAATATGGATTAACTATCCAAAAGATTCAAACGATTTTAGAAGAAGAAAAACTTTTTCAAAAAGCCTAAATTCAAGGGTAAGTATGACCAAAAAGGAAACAGGAAAAAAGGCCTGGAAAAGAAGTGATAAAACTGATAAAATTGTATGGTATGAATGTAAGCGCAAAGGACATATAAATGATTACTATCCAAAACTTAAGTATAAGAAGAAGTATGGGTAAAAGGAAAAGAAGTAAAAAAAGTTAATTAAGGAAACCTGGAGTGCCTCTAAGGATAGTTCAAGCAACTCAGAGACATCACATGATGAACAAGCTAAGAAATCCAATATGTGTTTTATGAAAAACACATCTGAGGTAACTCTAAACTATTCTATGCATAATTCATACTATTCTAAAGAGGTAAGTGTCTCTGCAAATTTGACCAATGAATAAATTTTGGAATATTGAAACATGCTTGAAGATATATGCAATTAATTAAAGGATAAATTAAATCATTGAAGAAACAAGATTCTCTCATTGAAATTGTTAAATCTAAACTTACTACTGAAAAGGAGAAAATTCCTCAACTGCTCAAAGAAAAAAATGAACTAAAAATATATAATGAGCAATTTAAAAGTGACTTAGAAAAGTTTACTAATGGTAAAAACACCCTTACCCAAATTCAAGGAAAACAAATAGCTCCCAAATTTAATACTGGCATTGGTTATCAACCCAGTAAAAGAAACCTTAGTAGAATAAATTTTGTTTCAAAGTCTAGGACATATAATTTTCTTCCCAGTTCTGGACATAGCTCAGCTAGCTTGAGTCATGATGCATATTCTACTGTTTGATGTTTTTGTGGACCAAATAGAGTTTATTTTTCAAATACATTACATAATGCATATAGGAAACCTATGAAACAAATATGGGTTCCTAAATCACTTATTATTAATGATATTGGACCCAAACAAGTATGGGTACCAAAATCTATCTCTGATTGATCATGTTGTCAGAAAGATGCTTAAAGAGATCCTGCACAAATCTATGGTACTAGGACAGTGGGTGTTCAAGGAACATGATAGGAGAATACTCATGCTTCACGAACCTGGTAAAAGTAGTTGTCGGACATTTCACATTGGGTGAAAATGAAAAGGGGAAGATCATTGGCATATGCCATATTGGTAACTCTGATTTGATTATAATTTCTAAAGTATTTTTTGTTAATGGTCTAAAATATAATTTTCTTAGTATCTCACAATTGTGTGATGATGGATATCATGTTAAATTTGAAAATGATTCATGTAATGACCTTGATTCTAATGATAAATTAGTATTTTTTGCATCAAGGAATGAAAATGTTTATTCGGTTAATTTAGATTCTTTAGGTTCTCAACATGTTTCATGGTTAAGTGTATTTAATAATGAATCTTTTCTCTGTCATATGATACTAGGACACTGTTATGTTCACTCCCTTAGAAAATTAACTAAAATGGTCCTAGTTAAAGACTTACCCAAACTTGAGTTTCCAAATGACAAAGTGTGTAATCCCTGTCAAAAGGAAAAACAACACAGAATCTCTTTCAAAACAAAAAATAAGTTTCTACTTCTAAACCTCTCAAATAGGTTTATATGGATTTGTTTGGACCATCTAGAGTTTCTAGTTTAAATGGGAAGCACTATGTTTATGTTCTAGTAGATGATTTTTCTAGATATACCTGGACCTGCTTCATTGCTCACAAAAGTGAAGCTTGCTCTTATTTCACTAAGTATTCCAAGTCTGTAGAAAATCTTAGTGGCCTTAAAATTAAATCTTTAAGAAGTGATCATGGTCGTGAGTTTGAAAATCAAGAGTCTGGATCCTTTTTCTCACAAAATGGCTAAACTCACAATTTCTCTGCCCCTACAACACCTCAGAAAAATGGTGTTGTAGAAAGAAGGAATAGAACCTTGTAAAAAATTTCTAGAACAATGCTTAGTGAATATGACCTATATATTTACTTTTGGGCTGAAGAAGTTAATACATCATGCTAAGTAATCAATAGAGTATTGATTAGACCAATTCTCAAGAAGACCACATATGAACTCTGTAACAATAGAAATCCTAAGGTTAATTACTTTAGAGTTTTTGGTTGCAAAGTCTTTATTCTCAACACTAAGGAAAATATTGACAAATTTTCATCCAAAAGTGATGAAGGAATTTTACTAGGTTATTCAATTTCAAGTAAAGATTATAGAGTATTCAATAAGATAACTAAATGTGTGGAAGAATTTGTCCATATCATGTTTGATGAAACAGATCCACATGAGCCTAGAAATATCCTAGAAAATATGGAGGATGGTGTATCAAATCTGAACATCAACTCAAAATCCTCAAATACCTCTGTGAAAGAATCTGTGAAAACTTCCAATTCTGGAAATTATGTGCCATCAAGTCATACTGAACATGAATCTGTTGATGAACCTGAATTCACTAGTCCCTCTTTTTCTAGAATGTTTAGAACTCTTAAAAACCTTCACGTAGATGATATTGTAGGAGACTTATAGAAAGGAACACAAACTAGAGATTCTCTTAGAAATCAGGTTGAACATCAATCATTCTTGTCACAGCATGAACCTAAAAACCTTGATGATTCTATCAATGATGAATTTTGGGTAATTTCTATTCAAGAAGAACTCAATCAGTTTGAAAGAAATAATGTTTGGAAACCTATTGAAGGACCCAAGGACCCTTTTCTCATAGGCACTAAATGGGTGTTTAGAAATAAGGTAGATGAAGATGGAAATATAGTTAGGAATAAGGATAGATTAGTTAAACAATGATATAGTCGAGAAGAAGGAATTGACTATGAGGACACTTTTTCTCTAGTAGCTAGACTTGAAGCCATTAGACTTCTATTTGCTTATACTGGAAATCTGAATTTAAAACTATATCAAATGGATGTTAAGAGTGCATTCATAAATGGGTATATAGCTGAGGATGTTTTTGTGGAAAAACCCCATATGTTTACAAATCCTCATTTTTCCAATCATATATTTAAACTATCAAAAGATGTATATGGTTTAAAGTAAGCTCCAAGAGCTTGGTATGACAGATTAAGTAATTTTCTTATTTCCAAAGGTTTTACAAAAGGAATAACAGATCCTACCCTTTTTATAAAACGAATTTCTAATGATGTTTTAGTTGTTCAAATTTATGTAGATGATATTATTTTTGGATCTTCAAAAAATTCATTATGTATTTATTTTTTTAAAATGATGCAAAATGAATTTGAAATGAGTTTAATGGGTGAACTAAAATTCTTTCTTGGATTTCAAATCTTTCAAAATAATTATGGAATTGTTTTGACTGAATGTAAGTACACTAAATATCTTCTAAAAAGTTTTGTATTGGACAACAAAAAAATTAGCGACACTCCCATGAGTACCACCTGTAAGTTAGATCTTGATGAAGATGGAAAATATGTTAATCAAAACACTTATAGAGGAATGATTGGAAGTTTTCTCTACTTAACTGCTAGTCGTCCTGACATTATGTTTAGTGTGTGTATGTGTGCTTGTTTTCAAGAAAATACTAAAGAATATCATTTAAACGCTGTAAATAGACTTTTTAAATACCTCAAGCATACACCCAATCTTGGACCGTTCTATCCTAAAGGAAAATAATTTTGAACTAGTTAGTTAATCTAATGCTGACTTTGGTGGCTGTAAGTTCAATAGAAAGATCACCTCTGAAAACATGTCACCTTTTACGCTAGTCACTGGTATCATGGTGTAGTAAGAAAAAAATTTTGTTTCATTATCTACTATAGAAGCTGAATACATAGCTGTTGGCAGTTGTTGTGCACAAATTTTGTGGATGAAACACACTTTACTAGATTATGGATATCATCTCATACATGTACCAATAAATTGTGACAACACAAGTGCTATTAACATCTCAAAAAATCATGTTTCACATTCTAGGACAAAACATACTGATGTATGACATCACTTTTTGAGAGATCATTATCAAAAAGGTTATATCACTTTGGAATTCATTAGTACTGAATATCAACTTTCTGATATATTTACTAAACCATTAAATTCTGAGAAAATAGATTACATCATACATGATCTTGGAATGATCAATCACAAATAGATATCTTACTTTCCTTAATGTTCAATCTTTAACTATATTTTACTTTATTGTTTCATGTTCACTGTTTCTCAGTTACTGTATCTCAAATTTATAGTCTCACCATTAGAACTTTCTATTCACGGTCTGTCATTTACTATCTCACCGTGACCAAAAAATTTACTTATTGTCTCACTGTGAAAGAACAGACCATTCACTGTCTCACCGTGATGACCACTGACTGTCTCACTGTGAGGACCATTTACCATCTCACCATAACGAATATTCACAGTCTCACCGTGAAAATTATTTATTCTTTTCTTTTAAATCGTATCGTCGTAATTATTTTTTCACCTCTTTTACTTTCCCGCGTTTTTATTTTTGTGATGTTTGACATTTAAAAATGATAAAACAAAAGGATTTCACTCGGTTCTTCACCCATACCTTCTTCTACTCACTCTTTATGACCCCTTTAAACCTTGAAAACCTCTCTCTCTTGACCTTCAGTAAATTCCAAGGATGAAGCACCCATCTTCATCCACACCTGAGAAGTGCATCTCGAAGAAAAAGAAGATGGCACCAAAGCTAGCGCCTGAAGGACCCTTGAATCTAAACCTGGTAAATCGCACTATTGTTCCAGAAAAATAAGTTTTCCCTAAGTGGATTTTGTCCATAAAGTCTTTGGTTTTATATGTTTTAAGAGAACAAGGCTAGATCGAATGGTTCTCAAGGAAATATAGGCCTATTTATCTGAGGTTGGTAGCTCAGTTTTATCAGTACGTACAATTTTCTTTTGATGCTGGTGAAAGATATGTTTTATGGAGTTGGTTTAATGGAAAAAGCTGGTCATTCTCTTCAAGGATCTGAGCTGCATACCTTAGGATTCCTCATGAAGGAATTTTTTATGATTATCAGAGATATCTCCCACCTACAACTGATTTCTTTGACCTAGAAAATGCACTGGAAACCCTAACAAGAAATGGAACTAAGATAAGGTGCATAGCTACTGATCTTGATAGAGAGACAAGGCTGTTGTTTATATTTGTTCAAAATCTAATTATCCTGAGAAAAGGTGAATTTTTTGTATTAAAGTATCAAGATGCGTTCCTGATTCATCTTATGAATAATGGACACAAAATCAATCTGTGAAAATACATCATTCACCATATGTGTGAATTGATCAAGGTCACATCCAAATCCACCTCTCTGTTTTACTCTAGGATGATTTCAGCAATGCTTGTTGCAAAAAGAGTAGTTGGACCGAATGAAGATGTTCATATGGATTTGGAATATTGTTTATCTAAACTGACCATTAAGTGGATGAAAATAAACTGGAACCCCTGGAAGAAGGAATTGGTTGAAGACAATGATAATCTATATGAGAAGTATAATCTTGTGGATTGTCCAACAAGGAAAAAGAACATTTATAATCCTAGTATGGAACCAGATGAAGTTGTTGATTATTCAAAAGATGAAGAAGAAGTGGATGAGGCAGCTGAAGTAATCCCTACTATGCAATAAGTAACTCAAAAATAACTCCCTGCTATCCAAGAAGCTAATCTGGAAGACCTTCCTGTAGAACAATCTATTCCGGAGATAATAACCTCTGCTGAAAAGAGGATGGAGATAGCCTTTTTGTTGGCTAGGAATTAAATGGATGACGAAATTAGAGATGAAACAGTGGATTTAGAACAAGTACCTGAGCCTCAATGTCCTGAAAATGAAGCACTTATTGAGGGGGAGGAACCTAAAAATATTAAGATTGGTGAAGCTGAGTATGCTGAAGCATCTCAACCCACTGAGTAATATTCAGTGGACACTTAGTATAAATTCCATAGATTTTATTATGTGAGTGAATCTCAATAGGTTACTACAACTGGGATTGATCTTTCTTCTTTGATTCAACTGAAATCTGTTGCATACTTTGCACCTGAACCTGAACCTCAACCAGAACATCAACCTGATCTTTCACCTGTACAACTTCTTGCACCTACACCTTAACCTAAACAAAAATATTTTGTCATTAAAAATTACTTGAAAGTATCTGGAGACACTATCTTAGCTGGAGTTGAGAATCTTATGTCTTCTCAGCCTCGTCTTGTGACCAAACTGAGTCAGGACGATTCCTCACTGCTTCTAGAAAAGATTATATGTCACATTAAACCCAAGATGATTCATGAAATTCAAGAAGTAAGGGTTGAAAATAAGTTTGTCCATAATGAAGTTGCAACTCTGAAAATCATGGTTGAATACATACAGAGATAATTGCATTCCAGATTAGTGCCTGCTCATGCTTCTCCTGAACATACTATCTCTCATATTTCTAGAGGTATTGTGTCCCAGATTTATCCATACCTCTTATCCTTTGATGGAAAGATTGGAGAAGGTCACAAACACATGTTTCAACACATGAGAGAGCTTGTGTAGAACCTTAATAAGCTCAATGATGACTACACTGGTTGTCTTCAAAAGGTCCTGAATCAGCTCATGTCTCCAGCCACATCAGTCAAAGATTCTCATACCTCTGGTCAAACCTCAACTCCTTATTTGGATAGTTCTCTTCTCAGATCTATAGTCAAAGAAGATATTCAAAATGAATTCAGTGGCTTTGATATGGATTATTTATCTGAAGTTGTTAATAACAGTGACAGAGTGCTTGACCTGGTTTAAATTCACTCAAATATTGACAATGATGCCCAGCTGGAGATCTCTAAGAAAGTGGACTTCTATTTCAACCAGATTTTCTCCAAGACTGATATGACCAATCACTTCAAATACCATGTATAGAATCTTAGAATTCCTCCTGTAAACCAAGCCTTCAAAAACCAAGTCCATAAGCTAACCGAGTTTACCAGATCGTTGGAAATGTTGATGGAAAACAAAGATGATTTTGAAAAGGCCATGCAGTATGGTGGCGAAATTATTGAAGACTTCATTAAACATCTGAGACCATATCTTCATGTTCAAAGAATATCAATTGTTTCTCCAGTGGATGCTCCTATCAGACCTGGATTACCTACTTTCACTTCTGCCTTAGCTTCCATAACTATGTCTGTTGGCCAGGCTCTTAGTCAGATCAGACCTGTCATTTCTGACCAGCAATGGACAAGATCTTATACTGCTCCAACATTGTCTCCCTCAGTCATCGAAGGTATCCCTTTACCTTCTATATCTACCACCACTATGCCTTCTTCTACATCAGCAACTACCCCTATGGCTTCTTCTTCTACTGCTAATAAAGGAAAAGATAAGGCTAATCCCTGAAGAAGACCAGTGACTGCTATTTTTTTGATGGGGATGTCATGCTTTTTTGTATTTATACTGTATGTTGTCTTATGAACACTCTTAATTCCATATGCACTATTTTCCCACTATTTTTTCAAAATTTTCATAATCCCAAAAGGTGGAGAAAAAGTGAGAAGTTATCTATTATTCTATATATTATTTTCTCTATAGCTGCATTTAATTTACCCTTTACCTGTACTTGATTTGTGATCATCAAAAAGGGGGAGATTGTTGGACTCCTCGTGTATTAATCACATTTTAATGATCACAAATCGCAATAATAATTACAAATCTTATTAATGATGACAAATCTCACAAATCTTATCAATCATGTGTATTTCTTTTTCAAGTTATCTCATACATGATAATGGCAAAGCTCAATCCATTTAATGCATATTACTGTTTAAGCCTAAATACAATTATTTGCCTAAGTACAAGACACCGTGAAGCTTGACACAGTAAGCCAGACACTGTGAGGAAGACACAGACACCGTGAACAAGAACACTGTGATGAAGCAGACACCATGAAGCCTAAGTCTCAGACACGGTGACCAATGAGACACCATGGCCATGAGACACCGTGACACAGTAAACTTGACAATGTGAAGCAAGACACTAAGAACAGACAACATAAGCCAGACACTCTATTTTCTTATGTTCCAGACATAGTTAGCAAGACACAGTCATCAAGGCACCGTGAATCCAGAAACTATGAGCAAGGCACCGGAAGCTAAAAACCGCAAGAAAGACACCGTGACAAGGAGACACTGTGAAGGAGACACCGTGACAAGGAGACACCGTGAAGGAGACACAATGAAGGAGACACAGTTACAAGGACATACCGTGATGAAGACACAATTTCATAACATATTGTGACACCGTTTATTAACCTATTTTTTCGTCTTTCAGTTTAACTTTTTAACAGTCATATTTGATTCTTTTAATGCACTGACAATAATTAATGTTTCGTTGTAGACATAGTACGAGGTACGAGGTACAAAGCACATGGAACCTATCGGCCAAAACCCATGCATTCGAAAATAAAGAGTGGAGAGTTCATGACGACAACGGCGCGCGATACTGAATAGGAAACAAGCGTGTGAGCACGACCATGAAGAACACTTTGCAAGATTTTCAAATAATTAATTTTCACATGTATACAATCCGACTCTACTGAAGAACACATGAAGTGCACTAAAATTTAGAGAACATATTTTCTCATGAAGAAAAAAAGTTGAATCGTGACACTCTGTTTTTCAACACGAAAACCAGAGAAGGACTGAGAAGCATTTATGTCTTATCCAAGGAGTCTAGAGCTACACTACTAATCAATAGAGCATTATGAACTCATATCTACTCTCTCTTAGTGATTTCTTTGTTTTACTTTTGAGAAGTGTGTGTACTCTGTATATTTTACACACAATGACTCCTGCGCTGAACTGGAGGATTTCAAAATCCTCACACCAAATTCATTACCCTTGTTTACCCATGATAACTATGGAATAGGTCCATGTGTGGCCTGGTCATTTTTTTGTTTACCCATAGAAACTGTGGAAGAGGTCCCTACGTGTCCTGGACATTCCATGATCTATTGTTAACCCTGATCTAGGGTGTGGATCAGTGATTATTTATATAAACTACTTGGTGGTAGGCTATCACCAAGTGGAGTGGATTCGGTCTCATCTTGAGACTTAACCACTTGTTTTATATATTCTTTGATATTTAAATTTAGTCTACTCTGTTTTACTGCTTTATTGCATAATCCATAAAACACTAAATTCACATTGATAGTTAGTCTTGGAAAAAAGATATATCTGATTTTTCTTAGTAGGATAACTTCAAAAGTAATTTTAATAATACCAATTATGATTACTGAGAATTAATCAATCTTCTAATAATTCGTTTAAATAGTTAAACTCTTATAACAGTATAACCTTGATTAAATGGGCTGTATTTATTTTTGGGTAAATAATTATTTGTAAAAATAATATCTTATAAACAGAAATTTTTATACAGTTACTCAATTCACCCCTCCCCTCTTGAGTTAAATACTCCGACCAATGGCACTGAACAACATAGAACACTTTTTCCTTCAATTGGAAGCAGGCATGAGGCACCAAGATAAAAAGATATAATAATCCAACTGATTTTGAACACGGCTTTCAATGGAGAAATAAGTAAAATTAACTATTCATTATAGAATCCATCAAATCTGCAGCCAGGAAAGTAAATAAGTATACCTCCCAATATACTATGTGTGTTGATGTTTCCCTATCTAAATCCAGATGCATCTTGATGCCACTACGAAGCTCTTCCATTTCATTTACCGTCAAACCCAGAGTAAATATTAAATACTCATGATAATAAATGATAATTTAAACATATAGTAAGTGCATTTTAAATTTAAAGAAAATAAATAATAAAAAAGAAAAATTCACAAGAACATCTGAAAGATTTACTTGGTTCTCAATACATATAAAATGTTGCTCCAAACATGGCCTAGTCAGGAAAAATAAAATAAAGAAGATAGAGTCAATGAATAAAATGTTCAAATAAAATTGGCAAATATAGTTGAAAAACCACCTACAGCAAACATCATACGATTCACAAGTTGAAAAATTTGAAACATGGAGAAGTTCAGTGGAAAAATATGAAAAAATTTAAATTTACAACATTTAAATACACAATATCATGAACCCCTAGTGGTATAATTCCATGATGAGCTGACAACATGTTACCTAGGCTGGCACAATTTTTTTTACTTATTTAATTATTATATTTTCTAAATTCAGTATCTAGTTTGGGATAGGCTGATTAGATCATTGAGCCCAGGGGTTATGGATGACAATTAAATGCAGGGGTGAATAAAAAATAATGAAAAGTAAAATAACAGCTCGTGAAACACACAACTTCGTCCTTATTCTCCCAGTCATAAAACATAGCCCGAGCCCGTTCTCTGGAAAACAATGCCTGCAGGACACATCATCACATATCATAGGAGGGGAAGGGGAATAATAAATCTAGGAATAGTATTGTAATTTACAATTAATATCTTGTTATCCTAGGAGTTACTTGGTAGGGTTGTTAGAAGCCAGGGGCCTGGAACTCTATTATAAATACTGTTTCAAGCATGTGTAGAGGGGAATTATGTTATTTTGGTTTTCCCAATGGAGGAGAGTTGATAGGTGTTTGAGAGTGAAATAGTAGGAATTCTGTTTTAAGAGAAGCAATTATAGTGGTTTGGTGGAGAAGAAGAAAGAAGAATGAATTAATCCTCAAAGACACTGCGCCAAGGCCCAAGACAACAACCCGTATCTGCACAACATATCCTATACAGTAGGAAAAAACAATCATTCCCCATTACAGCATACCCTACCCCTTTTATTAACCCCTACAACTGCCTAACAAACCTTCCAGCTAATACAAGTACATTTTACTAAACTGCCCTTGGCAGTTAAAGAGTAGTTATCCCTTGTACCCTATACAACTTCCCACCATATGGCCCAACTTCCTATCAAGAGTTCTCCCAAGAGAGGTTTCATAGCACTATTAAACATTCTAGAGATTTGATAATTTTGTAGAAAATATTCAATTCTTGAATAAAATCTTATTTCTTGTTTAAATCTCTATCATTTGGTGCTTTCATTAAGAGGAGATTCTAGAGGGTGATTCAAGAGAGATTCTAAAGAGAGAAAATCTTGAAGAAGAAATTGAGGAAGACGGGGTAGCTTTATGTCCACATGATTGGAAACTCGATTTACAATAGTGGAATCTTCAATCACAAAGCTGAAGTCAAGGACCCCGTGTCAGGAGATTCAGATGCAGGATTTTATGGAAATTGTTGCCAATCTTGCTAATGATCCAAGAAAAGATACAGTGCATGATGATTGAGAAATCATTTCATGATGCAAGAAAGGATAGTCAACTATAATAGAAGATAGTGAAAGAAGTTTACAATAGGAAAATGAATAAATAGAACAAAAGAACTAGGAATAGACATGAAACAAGGATTTATGGATACAGGAATGAAAAGAGTTTGTGACCTATCTCCAAGAAATTGAAGATGTCAACTGTTGGATTGGTGTAGCCTGATCCATTCCAACCATCAGACACTGTAGAACTTTTGACTTGGGTGTCAACATTTGAATGTAGTGAGGTTGACTTCCTATGTAGTTGGTGGAACAGTGGATCGTCTTCCTCATTTTTTATCCCATTTTGATCTAGGATTTAGTTAGTGATTGAGAACCCTAAAACTCACTATAAATTTTGAACCCAAATCATAGTGAAATTTTGTCTCTCCATGAATGTAGTGAATATTCCCAAACCACGCAAATACTTTTTGTTCTTGTTCTTTTTTCCCTTTTTACTCTTTTGTGATTCATTTTTCACTTCGTTGCTCCCAACTTTTTCGCAACACCAACCGTTTCCAAAAAATATATGGGGCTTGGACTCCCAAACTTGAGACTTATTTCTTGTAATGATAAATCCCATACCTCGTAAGGTGGTAGGATTATTTGTTAATAGATGAAATAAATATGAGAACATAAATAAAAATAAACTCATAAATGGTTAAATATTTTTACAACCCCCCTCAAGTTTGGACACATATATTTACCATTTTCAACTTGTTACACAAAAATTGAACATCTGTTCAAAGAACCCCTTTCATGAGAATATCATCATGTTAATCAGCGGTACAAACGTGATCAAGGGTGGTCCTATTTTTCTCAAAATTCTATTGATCAAAGTGAAAATCAACTTTAATATGCTTCATTGACTCATTAAAGATCGGATTTGTGTTCATATTGGTTGCAGCTTGATTGTAAAACCAGATATGTCCTAGTTTCTTTATATAATATTCGATCTCTTGTATTATTTGTTGTTACCATATAGCCTCCATAGTCACATGTGTCATAGCTCGATATTCAGACTATGCACTTGATAGGGAGATAACTCTCTGCTTCTTATTTTGACATGAGAGAAAATTACCTCCAATAAATACTTCCAAACTAGATGTAAATCTCCTAAAAGAAAGTCATCATGCAAAATTTACATCACAAAATACTTCACTTTGGTCCACAATCAGAATATAAAAGACCTAATCCAAGTTCCTTTTGTAATAGATGGTGTCCTAGAACCAACTGGTTTTACATTGATTACATATATATTTAATGTATTATTACATATTTTCCATTGTTCTTCATGACTATGATGTAATAATGTCCTAGAGTATTTGTTACATTTATTAGGTCACGGTTGTTCCCTACTATGATGAAAACCATGAAATGCTATAACAATATTCTTAAATATAGTTCAATGGTTGGATGACATACTATGATGAAACACATAGCATGTAGACCGTCATGTGCAACTACTCGTAAGTAGATGAGACTTCCTCTCATGAATTTATCACTTGGTAATCTCCAAGATAGAATATTATTAGAACAGACCCGCCAGTAGGAATTCCGCATGTTTTGGTGTTATCAAATTTTTCTATCTATGAGAATGTGTAATTATCCTTAGACTTTATGATTATTATTAATACGTTTCATGACATACGCACTTTGAATTACCGATGAAAACCGTTATGCAGACAGTTGGCGGGAAGTAGGGTGCGTTGGGTGCATCTTGAGTGACATGTTATTAAAGGATAAGTCTGTGAAGGATTTTTCACTTCCATTTATGGAAGTTTATATCTCGACCCTTTGATTGAAATAGAATCGTCACACAAAATTTCATGACTATGGTGTAATGATGAATTTATTGCAGGTAGTCAAAGAACAACGTATCAAGCATAAAAGTTGATGACACAGTCATAAAACCTACTTGATGAGATATTTCGAAAAAGGGATTAAATTACACATTGAGCATTCGTATGTGGATGTCGTTTTAATGACTTTAAATTATTTCTATATTGTTCCTTGACCCGTTGCTAGACAGTACTCTTGGACTTTAGGCAAGCTCGCCTAATGCCAATGAGAAATAATTCTAGAGGGTCACACACTAAGTGTTTTTGGTGGTCTCAGTTAAATTTTATTTGAATTTAATTAATGAAATAAATATTATTCTCAAGACCGTGGAATAATTTTATTCAAGTTATAATGATCGCATAAATTAAATAAAATATATTTTTTAATTTTATTGAATGTTTAATAAATATTTATTTACTAGTTTGTAAATAAAATATTTATTTAAGAGAAAAAATTATTTATTTATTTATTATGATGTTCAATAAATGGAAGTGGAGTTTGAGTGGACCAAGTTCGGTCCGGTAGTAAAATAATTATTTTCAAGACGGTAAATAATTATTTAACTAGTTGGCACAAATTAAAATAACGATGCTTTTATTTTGTGATGCAAAATTTTATTTAAAATTCCATTTTGCGAAAGTTGGCAGACCATAAATAATGACACGGTATTATTATTAAATGAATGAGTTTTCTCTATGTTCATGAATGTATTTAATTGTTTCTATGCAATTAAATATTGTACCTGAAAATCCATGTATATAAATAAACAAGTATGTCTATTGTGTTATACACCACACCACACGCCTGGTGAATTGAGAATTGTTGCGAAAAACAATTTCTATCTTGAATCCACTTCTCTACCCTCTCAATAATGAGAGACTTTCTTCAAGATCTAAGAACAAGAGATCAAGAACGACTAACACAAGACACTCACTTCACCACACTAGCACCCGGACAACGAGTGGTTCCAATCAGAGGCCATCAGAGCATGTGTGGATCACTGCTAGAGGGATTCTAGTTGGTGTCCTTACAAGCGCAACGAAATAATCTGAAAGGGTCATTCCAGATTATCAACATCATCAACCAAGAAAATACCGAAGTTCTAGGTATTATTTTCATTATGAAATTAATTAAATTAATTATAAATATGATGTGTAAGATCCTCTCTAAGGTTTCAGGCCTCTTTCTTCTTTATCTAAATATTTGATTATATTCCGTGGAGATTTACTTTCATCATCATATTGATCCCACAACAATCATTGATCATGGTAAAAATCAAAGTTGAGTGTCATTCCAACCATGCTTCCGCTGCGCACAGAATCTTCAAGTGGTATTTGAGCGGTTACATCATAGTTTATAATTATTTAAATATTTCGTTGATGACATACGCATTTAATATTTTTTTTAATTCATGTTAATAGTTTTTCAAATCTGATCTCGAGATCTATTCCTCCTTTTTTATTTATCATCCACCTTACAGAAACAATATTTCTTTTAATTTTGTTTAAAATAAAATATAGTGTCGCATCTGTAGGTGCCAAAGTATCTTGTCCATACACCACCAGAACACACTGCGTGTATTCAGCAGTACACACTGTGTAGCCAATATTAAATGCATCAGACCGGTCCGCTAATCCAAGCCATGTCTTGGTGTCTTTCTAATTATAAAATGACTTCATGTGTTGACCAAGAACATGTGGTGCACGATTTCCAGATTACACGCCATGTGGCCCAATGGACACAGTGTGTAGTCCCTTTAGGTTAGGGTTGGACCGTGTACCCCATACATGGCTTGCTCAGCTGGTGACCCTATAATGAGGAACTACACAGCATGTGACCCACTGGACCCGCAGTGTACTCGGAAAACTTCTGAAGTACACTCACAGGCCATTTCCCCAGGCGTGTACTTTGGATAGACGGTGAAAAATAGTAAACGCCATGTAGTTGGAACTACATGTCGTGTACTCATCCATATTTCACATATTTATTAAAATTTATTATTATATTATACAAACCCTTGAGATGTGTACCATCGTGCATGCGTAAAGCTGAGGCACAACACGTGATTGGTGTTTTATATATATGTGTTTAATTTAACATCTACATAATGTTCATTTCTACTCATTGGGTAGTTATGAATAGGAATTCATCGAGATTTCTCAAAGGTACAAGTTACGTACAAAGATAATTTTAAATTAATTTATTTGTTTAAAATTATGATGGATGAGAATCTCGAAGAAATTCAGAAAAGGGTTTAATATAAAAGGATTGATTAATAAATGATGATAATTAATTGATTCGAACGCGATTTATCTTAAACAAGAATGATTAAAGAATCGATTTATAGTTTTATTTATGCATAGATATCATTGCATGTATGGATGATCATGAGCAATATCAAGACCTTTGTATGTGGATGGTTTCTTTTAATTTATTTGAATTAAATTTGTTGTCCTGCGAGCCTTCTCCTCATTAATATGTAGGCTCTGCATTCCCAAGGTTTCTTTTATGTAAAACCCCTTTTTACCCATCACCTAAATGTGAGATAAAAAAGGAATATGTAATGGATGAAACTCCCAATCTAGTGGAGGCAGTTCAAGCTAGAGCTGAGATGAAACCAATCCCAGGAGATACAGAGGTGGACAGGTGGAAGCTGTAAACACGAACCCAAAAGGTTCAAGGTGTTTCTCCCCTAGGTCAGGGTTAATTTATCAACGGCTAGATAAACTAACCATTAGAAAATCTCATGATCATTCCATTTAATTTACTTTATTTCTGTCAGTTTCCTGATTTATCATTATGGATGTGTTGTCACAATCACATAATTAATGAATTAAACCAGCATGCAAGATGGAACTAAAATAAACTAGACTTATGCATAAATATTATCATGACATGGTTAATCACTTAAGTAAGTTCCACTTAATATTAACAGATGTTTGATAATGATAATAATAAATTCACGCATAAGAGATAAAAATCCATCAAATAAAATATTAAGTCAGAACAATCCTTCCCTTACATGATTAAGGAAAAAACTCAATAAAACTATGTGTTTGACCAACCATTTTTGGGAAACTTACTTTTATACAGGATGTCCATATGAAAGGTTTCGGGTTGACTTAACCATATTACATCAAGAGGAGTATCCCTTTCTTGACATGGTGTAATATTGGAGGCAAGAGTTGAGGAAATCCAAAGACATGATTTCAGGATTGGGGAGTCCATTAAATAGATCAAAGAGCTGCAAGCATGCACTAGCACCCAAAGAACGAGTGGTGCCGATCAGAAGCCATCAGAGCACATGTGGATCAATTCTAGAGTGATTATAGTTTGGATCCTTACAATTGTAATGATATAATATGGAAGGGTCATTTTGAATGATCAACATCGTAAAATGATGAAAATACCGAAGTTATAGGTATTATTTTCTTTATGAAATTAATTAAATTAATTATAAACATGATGTGTAAGATCCTCTCTAAGGTTTTGGGCCTCTTTCTTCTTTATCTAAATCCTTGATTATATTCTGTGGATACTGTCGTTCATCGTCGTATTTATCCTGAAATAATCATTGATCATGGTAAAAATCAAAGTTGGGTGTCGTCCCAACCACGCTTCTGTTGGGCCTGGATCCTTCACCTTTTTCACATAACTAAAAATGTGAAGAACAGTTTCCCCTCGTGTTTTTGTTGGAGATTCCATGAACTGAAAACCCTTTCTAACTGCACAAAGATTTTCAGATCGAGTCATTGTCATGTAGTTAAGATTCCAAAAAATTCATCTATATCTTTCAGGTGAAAGGAAGGGTTCATAGTCAGTGTGAAGCAACTTCTCTCCAGGTTCCAAAAGTTAGTCGGTCGAGTCATTTCAATCTCTTGCAGTGGATCAAGAACATAATTTCTCTGAGAAAAAAAATTTATTTATCAAATCCGGAGACCTCAATTCCCAAAAAATATGGTAGAATAACTACCATTAATAACAATTTCATTCACATAAAATGCTTCATGCGGAAGATTGATGATAGAAAACAAAAAAAAAATCCTTTATGTTTTGGCACATGCCAAAGCTAAACATGATGGTGAAAAAACAACCGAATGAAGCATGATGTGACTGTTTGAGTCCATATAATGATCGAAGAAGACGGAAAAACTTATATGGATCCCCTTGAATTACAAACTCAGATTGTTAGTCGATATAAAAATTTTAATTAAGAAAACTAAGAAAACCATTTTTAATATCCAACTGATGGAGAGGTCAGTGATATGAGGTAGCATGAGAGATAAGAAAACCAATGTCATTTTTGACACTAGAGAAAAATTTTCAAAATAATCAACTCTATATAACACACATAACCGTTCACCACAAGGTGAGCCATGGGGAAATTAAGAGAGTATTCAACATTAACACACACTGTATAGATCGAACTGACCACCTGCTTACCCAAAGGGAGAGAGACAAGATCCTGAGTATAGTTGGCTTCCATATCCTGAAGTACTTCCTACATAGCCTGTAACCAATTGGGCTGGGATTTGTCCTCAAAAAAAATGTGCGATGTTTAGTGAGAAGTCGGTGTCTCAATAACTAGTGATGCGTCCGTAGATAATCGCTAATAATATTTATAGGACCATGAACCATTGCGAATATCAATAGGAAACTCTGGTGATGGAGGAGCAGGAGCAGATGAGTCATCAGTTGTGGTGGAAACATCAGGAGTCGGGGTGGCCGGTGTGCTCGGTCGACGTTTGGGGATTCAGGACAAGGAGGGAATTGTGACGGAGAATGGAATGCTTTGCGACAGAGGAGGGCGTCGCAAGAGGGGAGGATATGGGGAGACACGGGGAGGGGGGGGGTTATATATCCTCTGATATTGAGTTACGGTAAATTTTATGCCTCATAAGTAGGTAGGGTTATTTATATATAGATTAAATAAATATGAGAAAAAGATACCAGTCAAATCATTTAAGCAGTTAAACTTTGACCATTGTCTCTTATCACAAATCACTAAATATTCTAACATTTATCAATACATTGGACTCGAAAATATATGAATGTTCCAATGGAGAAATTGTGTATGGTAGGTATGCTACAATAGTGGATCATAACATTGAAGTTTATTATGGTTGGATTAACATGGAAACAACTTGAAGAATAATTGATCATGAAATATGAAAGTGAAGCAGAGGAAGATCCACTGATATATTTGAAGAAATTATGGTAATATTGGGACAATGTACGTTTACATAGATGAGTTTGAATGAATATCCTTATGGATCTATATTACATTGAAAAATGTATATTAATTTGAATATAGAAGGTCCGAAGCTAGAGAAACGGTGCGATAATGACACAAGAACTTAAAAATAAGGCACAACTGTTAAATATATCCAGGAGAGTTGAAAGAGAGTTGTTGGTGGAAAGGATTATCAAGAGTTCTGAGACAGATAGCATGAGCTCTATTCTTGACGGGGAAGAAGTTGGAATTAAAATACAATGAAATTTATTCATAAGCCCATGTTGATTGTCTTCCTTCTTCATTTATAGGAATAGGCTCCTCTCCCCATAGGGATGACCCAATAGTTAGAGTTGTTTGCTTTGGTTCTTATAGTTTGGAGTTTAATTCCCATTGGTTGCAGCTTGTCATCATAATTTCACGTCCATGTGATTTTTCCACTTCGACGATACAAGGAAAGGAAATGAGTCTTAGTTATACCCTGTTCAACCACATAATAAAGGATGGAACCTGAGGATCTTCATCCAACTTGTCGAGGGTGGAGTATAACGGGAAGTTTAAGACGTGTTATGAGGGGGGAATGGTTTTTATTAAAAAAAATGAATAAGCGGCACCTCTTCTTCCAATTTTTCAAAACCCATATCTGCATTAACTTGAAGTTTCAGTTCTTCCCCATGCATCATTTATTTCTCTTAGCAACTACTCAATGTATACCTAATTTTGACCTCTACATTAACTTTTAATTCTACTCATAGCTTAAATCGCTTGTAGTTGTGTCTCACATGTTCATTTCATGGAGCATTGTTCACCCACACTTTTATTCCATGCAAGTCTCCATTTCACAACTACTCAATGCCCCCACTTCATTCACATGACAATTCCACTTCACATAGTATTGTGCACCCACTTTCCTAACCCACACTATTTTCATTATACTCAATGCAACAATGTCCACTCACAGTTCCTTCTCCACAAATCTCATTGCGCTAGAGCATGATGTACTTTCTAGTTCATGCAAGTTTATACCATCTCCAAACACCTTAAGTGTCTTTCAATTTTTCACATGATAATATCATCTCATATCTCAGTCTATAAAACATTCATTCTTGGTATTTTAAGCTCTTTTAACTACACTACAAGAGGTTAAAATGTTCTTTAATGTAGTCCAACACATATCATATTTCGCAATCCATCAAGTCTCTAAAACTAGGAAACTCTTCCTACAGTGCTACAACCGAACTCATTGATCTTCAATTATCCTTCAAGCATAACTGTATGATCATCATATTTACACATTGGTTGATGAATCTATTTCATAAATAAACACTTCATCATCATGGATTGACAAAAAATCCAACAATCTATTGGGTCTAATAACTCTAATCCATTAGGTCCAACAACACAATAGAAAATATAAATGGTGGAATTAATTATAGAACTAGAACCAGGAGATTCAATGGTGAATGTGAATTTAAAAAGATCACTCCACATATGTAACCTAAAATATAGAGAATGTGATTAAGAATGAGAGTAGGTAATAACCATTCATGAGGAATTATCTTAGTTTGAAAGAAATATAGTAGGCTTATCCCTAAACCTAGTGAAAATACAACGATAGTAAAAAAACGAGTTTATGGGAATAAGATAGATAAGAATTAGAAAATATTTAGAAATAAAACAAGAATGGTATCAAATGGATACAATCAAGAAAAGGGTATTGTTTCCCATATAGATCCGAAAGGCATACACAACACGGTGGATTATTCCAAGAAGGGGTTGAAGGGGGGTATGAAAATGATTAACTGAAATATGAAATATATATAAAATTCATAATCAATACAAATTTATTGATTAATGATTATGAAATAAGAAATCAATTTTTGGTAAAGTTATTTTATTCTTTAAAAACACTTTTTCTTCAAAAATGGTTTTTATAGCTTTTTGTGATCAAATATTAAAATTATTTTCTAAATTTTTTAATAAATTTATAAAAAGGATATAATTTTTTAAATCAACATATCAAAATTATTTGAGTAAATTTTTAAGATATTTCTAAATTGATTTATTTTTGAGTGAATATTGAAAAATACTTATTTTTATCAGAAACTGTATTTTTGTTTAAAAAATTTACAAACTTCTCTTTTTTATTAAAATGATTTCAAAATAAAATGAGTTCCCTTATATGATAAATAATCTAATTATGTTCATTTGAATCAATTTTATGGTTTAATTTGGTATAAAATCATTTTTATAATAAAAAATTCATTTTTCTGAAAAATTGTTTTTCATTAAGGTCTGCGTTTTAATCTTAAATTAATTTCTGTCACTTCTCGAAATTGAATCGTAAAAAATGGATTTAATATTTGGAATTAGGAGGTCTAGATTTGGAATATATATCTCTTATTTTTTATTATTAGGATAAGTAAGCATGGTAAATAAATGTCATCTAAATCAAAAAATTAAGGTTAAAAATAATATGATAAGGAATAAAAAATTACCAACACTTATCTTTATCCTATTGTATTAGTGGAGCGCGAAGATGTCCACCCAAGTTTCAAAAACATGGAAACTTGGTGCTATATTTCATTGATTTTGACCATTATATTTTTTTATGTAAAAAAATTCAAAAAGTCATTATCTTTGTTTTCTTATCACTAAATATTTCAAAATCGGGATAAACAGAAGATATTTAAAGTTCAAAATGGTTATTAGAAAGATAAATATATTTTTTTCATGGGATTTTATTTTTAATTTTTAGTGATTATATTATTACCTTAAATGTTTACGTAACATCGACACGATATTTATTCAATTAATAGAAAAATAAGATAAATAATTTTAAAAATATTAAAAGATATATAATTTGAAGGGATTATTGTTTTCTAAAAAAATTTTAGAAAAAAATAACATATTAGAGGTGTGAATGGATTATATTTTAATTCAATTGTTGTCATGATTTTAAAATCAAATTAAATGAATATTTTAAAAAATGAAAATAATATTAATTTATAACAAGTAATGTTTTGTTGAATGACTTAAAATTCCCAAAGAAAATTTTGGGTAATTGATTGGTATATGTTTAAAAATATCAAATACCGTCTATTAAAGGACCAATTGTCCTTTTATAGTTACTATATTAACCCCTAAACATTAAAAAACTTTTTTACCACAGTAATTGTTAAAAAGAGTTAACGCAGATTACAAAAAAGAGACAAGGGTAAAACCCTAGCCTAAATGAAACACCACTATGGTGTTTAGATTTAAAAAAGTTTTGTATTTGTTGAAAACTAAGCTATTTGTATAAAAACTTTTTTGTTATCCGGGAATCGAATCCCATCCATCGTTATGTGCTTTTGTAAGAAAGTCAAAAGTTTTTGAAAGAATTTGATCCATCTTAATTATATTAATATTAGCAGCTCCAAAATAATTGGATGCAGAAATTGTTGTTTTTTGAAAGTTTGACATTATCATAATAAAAAAAAGAAAGAAGTTGTTGAGTAAAACAGTTTTATTGTTGTGGAAGAGTTTTGAAAGAATATTGTGTGGTCAAAAGTAATTTTTTTTCATAATTTCTAAAACAATTCATAAGATTCTTTTCTCATCATAAAGATCTCAAAAATCATTTAAAAATTTATGATAAAATCTTTTCATGAAATGGTGGAGAGGTTTGAAGAATTTCAAAGTTACAGTATGGAGATTCCATTATAATGGGATATCCATTGTAATAGAAATTCCATCGTAATGATAACTTCATCGTAATGCGGATACAAAATTCAGATTCACTAAGAAAGATACAGAATTCATATTCCCTTAGAAAGAAACAGAATTCAGATTCACTAAGAAAGAAACAGAATTTGGATTCACTGAAAAAGAAATAAAAATAAAATTCATAGAGACAAAAATAGAAATCAGATTTAATTGATTATGAAGAAGACTCAAAAAGAAAATTCCAGAAGTTTTATGAAGAGTTGAGGAGATCAAACTTGAAATTCAATTTTCCATAAATCTCAGAGGAATTTAAGGAGATTTGAAGATGTCAAAATTGAATTTTAAATGCGAGATATTTTTGATGATGTTGAAATTTGAGGAAGCGGATAATGTTTTCAAGTTTTCTAATTTTGTCATCGGAGTTGCCTATAAATATTTTCTCAAATAATTTGTTCATTAGTAACTTTTATGTAAGTAGAAAAGGCAGATCGATGAAGAAATCAAGTGATTCATTTTCGGCTAGAGATCTCATGAGGAGGATCAAACAGTTAAATGTTTGTTTATCGGATTGAACCAGATCATTTGAGAAGACCATATTTAGTCAATCAGATTGAGTCAATCATACTGAAGACGATCATATTGAAAAATTGAGAAGGGTTTGAGTTTTGAATATTCAGAATGAGATCATTGTATTAAGTTCTTCATATTGAGAGAATCAGATCCAGAATGATTATATTGAGAAAATTGGATTCCGACACATCGTATTGACAGAATCATATCCAGGCATATTATATTGAGAGAATCAGATCCAGACTAATCGGATTGAGAAAATCGAATCTATCCAAATTTGACTGAGGATTTGGATAGAGCAATTGTGGAGAAATTTCAACAAAATCTTTATTATTTTGTTTAGATCAATTGTTTTATAAGAAAACATTGTAAACTGACAGGATCCAATATAATCTATCTTATCAGTAGATAAAAGGTGTCTGATGGGAGTTGGTACAAGTTTAATTCACTTCATCATAATAGTGGACTTCCATAGACCTACGAGAGTGGCTATGGCAAGGATGTAGGTTTTCACACTGATGAAAATCCTTGTAAACCTTGTTTGATTAATTACTTTACTATTATTTCATGCATGATTATTTACTAAAAGAAGATAAGGAAAAAAATATTAACAGGTTGCATGGGTTAAGTTTCTAAAAGTTTCAAAACTTATAAAATGTGAACAACAGATTCAACCTCCCTTCTCAGTTATTATTAGATCCATTGAAACTTCACTAAACTTATCCAAATTTTATTGGATGATAAGATTTAAACAAATTCTTATTCTATCATCTGATTATATCAATTTGGAGCCTTTTTCATGAAAATTAATTTATATTAATTTAATATTTTAAGTAATTCCAAGTGCGCTACCCATTTATAAAAGGATGCATCATCTCCTCTTTAATTCGCATCCAAAATCCTTTTATCCATTCTATTCCAAAATCTCTTCTTAAAATAAACACTTATAAATGGCCACATATTCTATTATTTAAGGTTTTGATAGAATACGAAACTTAAAAGGGTTTAAGGTGTAAAACAAAAGAATTTTCCCAAAGAAGAGGAATAGTCTTTACCCAAATATTTTAGTTTTATTTCTTCTTATACCTCCTTCAAATTTTCTTCAACCATGATGAAATAATATCCGTATCTTTTATATACTGAGATATTATTTTAATTTTATCACTTTCATCCATCTCCCCCTTCCATCAAATGGAAAATTAAATTGTTATTCGTGTGTATGACAAACTACTTCCTTGTGAACCAATGTAATTCGTTTTTCATCACCACCTCTCAAAGATAGTTATAACGATGAATTTAATAAATATATATATTATAAATGATATTATTATGACCATTAAAAGATAAATTATTATTTATCATTCTTTCATTTCATCCATCGAAAATTGAAACTGCATTCATGCGTATGCATTCTCCACTGTCTCCCTTAACAATGTAGTTCATTTTTTATCTTTAAATTTTATAGATGACACTAAATATATATATATAATGAATATATATGATATTAATATCATGGTTAACATTTTTTATATGTTTTAACCATGATCGATGTATAAAAACCTTGACCACCGAACCAAAACGTGCATGAACAATGAACCAATTATCACCCAAAAGAGTGATTTAAATAAATAATTGTTAAAAAAATGAAGGCAATATGTTATTAGAATATCATATATAATATTATGTATATGATTATGGTAATGGAATACATGTATAATAAATCTAGATTCATTATACAGGAGTTTTAATGCAAACGTAAAGGATCTCTCTTAACCACCATTTTTTTGGTTATGACATTTCTCTCTCTAACTCACACACACTCTCTATCTCTGTAATGTTATGGAATGCTTAAAAATTCTGTATATATGTCTCTCGCATATATATCTATATTATTATCCCTTTAATGGGGTAATATATGTCATATAATCTTTTCTCAAATTCCTTCTTTATGAAATTTCCTTTAATTATGATTTATATACCTGGTATTGGCCATAATTCTCAATAACATTCTATAATCTTAGTAAGAGGGCGAAGGGTAAAAGGTTTACCTGGTATGAGATATCACATTTTTTTAGGAATACTAAATGTTTTCAAATTTAAGGATCATCAACAAGGGCATTCTAGTTCATTGTATATTTTTAACCAAGATTATGCAACCCATTTCTTTTCATGGAAAATTCTTATGATTGTGCCTTATGATTGTAATCAAGAACATGTTATGATGAGTGTTCCCAGATAGCTCTCTAATGCATTGGGTAAACCTTTTGTATCATGAGACCTTATGTATGTAATTAAGGAATAAACATAATCCACAATGAGATTATGTCCGCCATGTGATGTTTTCTTCGCAGTTAGCCTTAACTTATGCTTATGTCATGTTTTGTGTTGTTGTGTTTCCTATGTTTTCATGATCTTATGATACCACATTATTTATGTTATGCTATCATTTGATCATTCATGATTCTTCTCTTTTATGATATTATGTTATTCTATTTGACTCACATGTTATGTCTTGGTATAAAGTTTATTCACAATCTAGGCTTTATAGCTCACCTTTTTATTTTATTTATTTCTCAGGTTATCCTATTCAATTTTAAGAGCTCAAAGGAATTTAAGAGGGCGTTATGAACATTAAGATAAAAAAGTTCTATTTTACTTTAATGATATTTTATACATTTAATATTCCAAAAACACTAGGCATATTGATCCTTTGGTTGTATTTAATAGGTATTTATGTAAAAAAATCATGTAATAATATATGTAAAAGGATTGGGTCACTACAATTGATATCAGAGGCAAGGTTTAGTTGACCTTTGAAAACTATGATGATAAAACTTTAGTAGGAACCTCTTCGATAATCCTAAGTATAGGTGAACATCATAAGTTACAGTAAAGATGTGTGGTTTTTTTAGAAAGTACTCATTGTATTGATACTACAAGTGAATGTGGTTTTGGCACAGATGTGTCTTGGGGTAATAACCCCAAAAAGAGTTGGTCAAGTATATCACTTCTATCATTCTGGTGCACAGTGAGTGTGTCCTTACTGCGTACCTAGTTTTACAATCTTAGGGGATATGTTTTGAATATACGTTTCATTTACAAATTATTGCTTCCAAGTACATAGTTTTCTCTTTTTATATGTTGGTTTGTTAAAGTATTCTCATTTCATTTTTATTTTATTTTTTTAATGGTGGGAAATAGGAAAAAATGTGCCAATAACCAACATGATAAGAAATGTGAAGGTTACCAAAATGGTATGAATACCCTTATGGGAGCGGGAGCTAGGATTCATGGCAATACTGTCCCAACTGACTCATGCTATCAATAATAACTTGAATCACACGGAACACCCTACTTCTCTTAAGAAAGAGTAAGTTGTGGTCAAGTATTTTGTGCGATAAAGGTCTCCTACCTTTAGTGGATATTCTGATACCCTCATCGTGGAATAATAGATTAACTCCATTCACAATATATTATTTGTACTCCAATGCTCAGAACAAGAGAAAGTTGTGATGGGAATTTATCGCATGAAGGGGGAAGTTGTTTAGTGGTGGATGTTGATCAGGAACACGAAGTCCAAAGATATTATTGATTCCATCGAATGGGAAGAATTCAAGAATAATATTTTTCATCAAATATTTTCCCCAAACTCAATCTTAAAATTGAGTTCCTAGGACTAAAGCAAAAGGAAGATGAGTTTATTAGGGTGTAAGAGGAAAACATCAAAAGGGTTTCAAGGTACACCTCTGGTTTCATCATCAATATCGAAATTAAGGCGGATCACCTCTTTAGTGGATTAAAGTATACAAAAAGTTTTGATGATTCAAGACTTTGAGAGTTATAAAGATATTGTTCATTGTGCCCTTAAGATCGAAATGAAGATTGGTGACTCTCATTGGTCCCGTGGGCCTAGAGATAAAAAACATAAAATGAAGTTTTCTTTCGGATGATCAACAGATAAATCTTATAGAAGAATGAAAACTCAATATCCCATATGTCAAAATTACTGGAATAAGCATCCCGAAAATTGTAAAAAGTGGACTGAGAGATGATTCAAGTGTGGAAAAGAGGGGAATCAGGCGAATCAATGCTAAGATATGAATAAACTCATGAATTTTATGAAAAAAATAAGGTTCAGATCAATACTAAGCCTATGATGCAGTGTTTCAACTACAAAGAACACAGACATTATTCAAGTAAATGGACTAAGTCAAGGGTTGTCGAAGACAATAAACAACAAAAACTTGTACTAGAGAGAGCAAGGAAGGGTGTATGTTATCACTACTGCTGAAGTGAATCCCAAAAACGATGTAATGACGTGTTCATGATAATGATAAAATCACCTACGACTTGTATTTATGTAATAAAGCAGCAGAAATAAAAGAGGATGAAGATGATCGGGAGTGACCATGCCTACGCCGAAGGCCGATCTGCACTATGTATCCTACTAAACTCATAAACTCTAGGATACCCTCTCATTCACCATCTACCCTTATTTATAATCTCCATCCCTAACAAACTAATAATATTATGCAGAATATTCCCTTGGGACCCACAAAATATTCCATATAAAATTCTCTAGAATATTCCCCAATACCAACCTCTCTCCAGGTGGCATGCATGGTATCTAATACTGCCACCATCCCAAAAACCACCTTTTCCTCAAGGCGGTGCTTCGCATAGGCATTTAGGGCGATCTCCCATATCATCTGTGTTGTAGGGAACTGAGGAAAAGGGGTTATTGTCAAACAAGAATGTCAAGAAATCTCCCATATCCTCTGTTTTAGTCCTGTATAAATCACCTGTGATGTAGGTGTACGCCACACAATCTCTCAAATGTATCATCCGCCATCATGGATCAGGGTTGCAGAGAAAATGGTGAGAGTGACTCTCGTCCAAATGTCTGTCTTCCTTCCTATTGGAGTTGGTGTCTTAGAACCAACTGGGTGTACATTGATTACATAAATATTTAATATATTTAAATATTAAACATCTTATTACAGATTTTTCATTGTTCTGCATGACTATAATGTAATAATGTCCTAGAGTATTTGTCTCATTAATAAGGTCATAGAAGTTCCCTGTAATAATTATAACCTTGAAGTGCTATGAAAATATTCTTAAATATAATTATGTGTTTGGATGACATACTATGATGGGACAAATCGTATAAAGACTATCAGGTGCGAGTACTCGTAAGAAGATGATGATTCTTCTCATGAAGTTCGCACTTGGTAATCTCCAAGATGAGAGATTATGAGAAAAAACACACCAATAGAAATTCTGCATATTTTAGTATCATCAGATATTCCTATCTACGAGAGTGTGTAATGGTCCTTATACTTTAATATTACAATTAATGTATGACATGACTCACGCACTTTGATTTAATGAAAAAATCTATCATGCCAGAAGGTGGTGGGAAGTAGGGTATGCGGGGTGCATCACAAATGATATGTTATCAATAGATAAGTCGAGGAAGTATTTCTCCCTTCCATTTATGGAAGTTGATATCTCTTCCATTTGATTGAAATAGATCGGTCTCCCTAAATTCCACTTTCATGGTGTATCGATGGGTTTATTCCAGATAGTCAAAGAAAGATGTATCAAGTAAATAGGTTGATGACACTATCATGAAACTCATTTGATGAGATGTTGTGACAAAATGATTATATTACACAAACAACGTTCATATGTGGATTTCATCATTGAAACTTTAAGTTCATTCTCTTGGGTTCCATGACCCATCGCTAAACAGTAATCTTGGACTTTAGGAAAGTTTGCCTAATGCAAAATAGAAATAATCCTAAAGGGTCACACACTAAGTGTTTCCGATGGTCTCGATTAAATTCTATTTGAATTTAATTAATTGAATAAATATTATTCTCAAGACCGAGGAATAATTTTATTCA
The DNA here is from genome assembly GCA_963277665.1 of Viscum album. Taxonomy (NCBI): domain Eukaryota; kingdom Viridiplantae; phylum Streptophyta; class Magnoliopsida; order Santalales; family Viscaceae; genus Viscum; species Viscum album. The sequence goes on along the minus strand of OY728137.1, from coordinate 684,750,405 downwards.
AGTTAAAATGATCACATAAATTAAATAAATATTTATTCACTGGATTGTGAATAAAATTTATTTATTTATTTTATTGAACATTTAATAAATATTTTTTTTCTTGTTTTTAAATAAAAATATTTATTTAAGAGAGTAAAATATTGTATTCAGAAGTTCAATAAATGGAATAGGAGATCGAATGGAACAAGACCATGTATGTTGATAAATTAATTATTTACATGTCGGTAAATAATGTTTATCTAGTTGGAATAAGAAATAATAATAATATTGTTATCATTATGTGGCATGATATTTCCTTTATGGTTTTATTTTGAAAAAGTTGACGCACCACAAATAATGGTGTTGTTATTGTTATTATGTGGCATGGGTTTTCTCTAATTGTTATAATTTCATTTAATTGTTCTTTCACATTTAAATATTTTAATTGAAATCCCATGTCGATTAACAGGAAGGTACATCTATTGTGCCAAAATCTTGGTGAACCAAATTGCTGGTGGTGACAGAATTTTTGAGTAAAAGCAATTTATCTCTCTTGAATCCTCTCTTCTCCACTCTCAACAATGAGTTTCATTATCCAAAACCTAAGAACATGCGATCAAGAACGACTGACATAAGACACTCGTTTCTCCACGCTAGCACCCAGAGAACAAGTGGCGTTGATCAGAGGTCATCAGAGCACATGTGGATCACCGCTAGAGGGATTCTGGTTTGGATCCTCACAAGCGCAATGAGACAATCTAGAAAGGTCATTTCAGACATTCAACATCATCAACAAAGAAACTACCGAAAATCTAGGTATTTAATTTCTAAATAAATTATTTATATTAATTATAAACATGATGTGAAAGATCATATCTCTAGGATCCAATAACCTTTTATTCTTTTGTCTGGATCATTGATCTTAATCCATGGATACTGGCGTTTATCATCGTATTGATCCGAGATTGGTCATCGATTACAGAAAAGGAAAAGTTGGGTCCTCCCAACTGCCACACTTCTTCTGCTACATCTGAATCCTACACTTCCATTAGAAAGGTCCATTGTGTGTTGTTGAGGCTGGGCCGAATGTTTAGATATTACCACCCGGCTTGAGGGGTATAAAAATTGGATGATCCTATTTAATAAACCATATGACCCCATGTCAATACTATAAGAGAGACATGTACAACTGGGGATAAAATAAAAAGATCCCATGTTTGAGACGGCGTAGTCTATTGTGGCTCATGCTCTGGAATAATGAACATTGAAGTGTTCGGCTCCGAATTGGGCATAAACTCTAGCATATTAGGGTTTGAGGTAGTGTCATCCTAATTTTCAACCAGCCATATGCTTCTGCATTGCATTTTGTGGTCGGTAGGCTCACATGAATGCATTGCGAACAGTTGAGTTGCGTTGTTGTCGATGGGAAACCGGATTAATGTGTAAGGGCGTCCCCAACGGAGCTTCGAAAATCTTCAAGGAGTTCTACTTTGCATCTGGGTGAATTTAGTTTAAAGTCCCTTCACAAAAAAACCAAATTTCATACATACCCCCATCATGCAGAGTCACACCATTGGTATTTGCACAGCTTCTGGAGTTTCTTAGCTTGAGAAATGAGCTTTGGCCTTCTGAATACATGATTGTGGATCACGTTTAGAAATTTATGGTATCATTATGTGGCTAGAGTGTTTGTCCAGACATCTATCCAGACTCGCGAGGGAGACCCAGAGATCTTACATTGTATTCACCATATTGAGTAAAAGTGGAAGTTTTTTTCTCACCTGTATTTCGATTCCAATAAAGAACAAGGGGCCAGCCTTTTGTTTTGATTATTTCGCTCCAAAGGTAGTAAATAGGGTCACCCCTATGAAGAAGTAGTGCGGGTTACATGGATGCAATTCCAGACAATGGAGGAAGTAGGAAACTCAGATGCAGGAACACCTGACGATGGAGAAACCGTTGGGGGGAATGAGGTGCGGGAAGCAGTCAAGTTTATCATTGTGAGTCGACGAAGGTGTCACCAGAGTTCGCCCTATCCTGTTTTCATTAAGAGAAATATCATCATGCACTCAGTTAGCCTTGTCAGTGCCGCTATTGTACCAGCGTGTTCCCCTCCTGCACGAGTGGGATATCCAAGTATGCTTACCTCATGTGAAAGAGGAAGATGGAGCACCACTGGGAATGTATGACGCACATTGTGCTAAGTCACTACTTCTATATCTCGGGGTCTTCAGTGGTGGACAATGAGAAGCAACAGGTCACACGTCTGAGGGAGTCTATGAAGAGCGATGACACTGGATGAGAAAAAAAAACAATGTTGGATGGTGCTGGAGGAGAGGGTGGTGCTTAAGTTATGCACTGATCTTAATTCATGCACCGCGTTGCATGTAGGAGATGCGGCGGTATGGGATTCAGATGCACTGGTTTTAGAAATCCCAATAGTAGAGAGCTACTATCAATCCTAAAGGGCTGAGTGTCTTTTGGATGTGAACATCACTGTTGAACAGAAGCCAGCAGTGTACGACGTCATGTTAGACCAATTGACGAGGGATAAAAACACCGACCACTTGTATTTATGTAATAAGGGAGTATAAATACAGCATATAAGAGGAATAAGATCAGGAGTGATCTCGCCCAAGCCAAAGGTCGATCTGCACTATGCAGCCTACTAAACTCATAAAATCCCGGATGTCATCTCATTCACCATCTACCCTTATTTATAACCTCCCTCCCTAACCAACTAATAATATTCCCTAGAATATTCCCTTGGGGCCCACAACATATTCCATATAATATTCCCCCTAACCAACCTCTCTCTAAGTGGCATACATGGTATCTAAAACATCACTATGGACTTTGTCACTAGTCTTCCAAAGACAGGGGAAAATAATGATATATGGTTTTTGGTGGATCTTCTTGCAATGATTTCTCACTTAATTACAATTTGAGAGAACTTATCACTCGTCAAACATGCAAGGATATACATCAGATGAGTGGTGAGGCTACAGGGAAAACCACTGTCAATTGTATTTGACTGAGATCCGAGATTTACGTACATGTTTTAGAAGAGTCTCCAACATGCTTTAAATAATGAGTTGAACATCAGTACAGTTTATCACTCCCAAACTGATGGTCAATCTGAGCGGACTATCAAAACACTAGAAGATATGTTGAGAGCATGCTCAAAGTACTTCAAAGGAGGATGGGATCAACATCTTCCATTGTTTGGGTTCTCGTACAATAATAGCTTTCATTCAAGCATCCAAATGGCTCATTATGAAGAACTTTATAAGAAGAGATGTAGAGAACATACTTGTTGGGATGATGTTGGTGAACACATGTTTTTTTGGACCAGAAATGGTTGAGGAAATGGTAGAAAAGTTCAAGACCATTCAGCAACTCATCAGAGTTGCTCGGAGTCAACATAAGAGGTATTGCTAAAAATCATCGACGAGACCTGAAGTTTAAGTTCAAAGATAAAATGATTCTCCACATATCTCCATGGAAGAGATTTGTGAGATTCCATAAAAAAGAAAAGCCAAGTCTCAGGTACATCAACCCCTTTGATATTCTCGATCGCATTGGAGTTATAGTAAATCGACTAGAACTCCCACCAACCCTATCTCAAGTACACTATGTATTCCATGTATCTCTCTTAAGGAAGTACATATCAGACCACCCACATGTACTGAATTCAGAGGTGGTTCAACTGGAAAATTATCACTTGTGAGGGGAAATCGATGAAGATCTTACACCGTAAAGAAAAAGTTCTACGCACCAAGACAAATCACTTAATAAAAGTACTATGGCGAAACTATAATTACGAGGAGGCAACATGAGAACCGAAACGTGACCTCACCTATTTTTACCTTAGTTTGAGATACGAAATTTCAAGGGATAAATTTTTTTGGGGGAAGAACGTAACACCCCAATTTTTTAAAAGAAAACAATGCTTGATAACTTTCTTAAACACATAACACCGATCTTTAAGTGAATTATGATATATTATAAAATTATTATTATTTAAATGGAAGCATAATAACATAGCAGTTGAAATTGTAGGTATGAATAGGATTAACTATATTATGAAATATATATAAAATTCATACTCAATTTAAACATATTGATTAATGATTAGGAAATAGAAAATCAATTTTTAGTAAAGTTATTTTATTCTTCAAAAATATATTTTCTTCAAAAATGTTTTTATAGATTTTTGTGATCAAATGTTGTAATTAATTTTGAAACCTTTTGAAATTTTATAAAAATAATATCATTTTTGAGATCATCATGTAGAAATTATCTTAAGCTGTAATGTTTAGGATTTTTCTGAAACAAATAATGAAAAATACTGATTTTTATTAAAAATGGTATTTTTGTTTCAAGAATTTACAAAGTTCCATTTTTTAAAAAAATGGTTTCATTATAAAATTAGTTCTATAATATTATAAATAATTAAATTATGTTCACTGGAGTCAATTATAATATTTAATTTGGTATATGAACATTTTTATACTAAAAAATAAATTTTTCTGAAAAACAGTTTTTTATTGTGTTTTGTGTTTTAATCTTAAATTAATTTTTTCCACTTTTATAAATTGAATCATGAAAAATGGATATAATATTTGGAATTAAGGGGTCCAAATTTTCATAAATAGATCTCTTATTTTTTGTCATTATGAATATTGATATATGGTGTTGTTTTTTAGTTTGATACACTTTTGTAAATATTAGTTTTACTTTTTCTAATAATCATAGAGGAAGTGTTCATGAAAAATAAAGATATAAAATTCAAAGAAAAAAAATAAAAAAAGTTATACTAAAAAATAGGAAATGAATATTTTATTTAAAATCTATGATTTTTTCCCATACCATGACTCTTTGGAACATAAGCTTCAGAATTTTATAAGAGAATGTGCTGAAGGAAATCACTAATGCGATAGTATAATCAATTAAGTGGACATGGAGGATTGTCTGATGATTCCAAAGATGAACTGGAAACAACAAAGTTAGTGATTACCTATGCAATTAATAACAGCTTAAGAGATCTAAGATATCACCAACATGATATGTAGAAATATTATGAAGTGCATACATGATCCAAAAACACTTTGAATATAATCACCCTTAACCGCCTCTAGCCTCTATAAATTCATGTTTCAACAAATCCACTGGAATGTAAGGGTTAATAATTGTTGAGTTTGTTGTTGTATCTCGAGTACTATCATTATTTCCAAAATTGGAGAGTTTTTTATAGGTATTCTCACTTCCTCCAAAGTAGGAAAGTTTTGCTACAAGTGGCTTACCATAGTCTGAAAATGAAGAAGTTTGTGTGTCCCACTGCTGTGTGAGGGAGTTTTCTCACCATCATTTGTGAATGAATAAGTTTGGATGAGTCCCATTTGTTTGAGAGTTAAGGATATATAATTGAAAAATTTAATAGTTAATGAGTCAAGAGCATGGATTTTTTTCTTACCAAAAAAGAAAGTATAAAAATCAAGACAATTCCTATGGTGGAACATTTCATCCAAGGAGAGTGAATATAGGTCACATTATCAAAACCGACATGAATTGTTATGTTCTTGAAATAACTTTTCTATTTGAAGAGGGATACACTCAATTCACATCCTCTTTAGTTGTCACAACTAAATCAAAGACATCAATAATTAGAGGTTACAATTTTGACCCAGACATGATAATCCAATACAACATGATCCACGTTAAAAGAGTTTAGGTTATGTATAAATGGGATTGGGTTGTAGTCGAGTTGAGTAATCTAACACGAAAAACATTCAAATCGAGTTTGGGTTGACAATTCCTAGCTTGTCTAAACCGTGTAACCTGATTAAACATTTTAATGATAATATAATAATAATAAATTTTATAATAAATTTTATTTCTATGATCAACTTAATTATAAATAATTCAACATGTTTATAACATATTATTTATTTTAAATGATTTAAGAGGGTTAAGTTTCAACATGGATAACAAATGTTTCATATTAATTGGGTTATTTTTAATCAAAATGAGATAATTCAATTTTTTGAGACCATTGAAATAAATGATATTAATTAGACAGATATGTCATGATACATGTATGTTATGTTTGTGGGTCAGGTTAGGGTTGATCCCTTGATAAACAGGTTGGGTGAGATCAATTAATTTAACCAAACAGGCCGAGTTACTGTTGAGCTTAAATGTGTTCACTTGAAGGTCAACCCGACACGAACCCCAGACATGAACCCAAATTGCCACCTCTACTACCTGGCATTCAAAAGGATGGTCTAGGAGAACATGGTTTATTAAGAACTGAGGACTACTTGTATCATATACAAACAAAACCAAGACATATAGGGGAGGAGGGATAAGAAGACACTCAGGAGATATCCTACACATGTTGAAGCTGATTTTCAAGAAAAAGGTCAATTCCCTAACAATATTCCCTCCCCTAACCTCTCACTCACACTCCTTATAACAGAATCCACCCCCTCCCTTTCCCTACACATGGATCCTAAATAGCCCCCACCAAAACAGACTCAAAATTACAATGAATCTATTACCCTTGATAATTAAAAACCTCCCTTATTTCAAGTCATGGACTCCACTCCCCCCCCCCAAATTCATTATTGTCCTCAAAATTTTCTAAAAGAAAACTAATTGTGGTGCTCCCTCTATTCAAAAAAATCTCCAAGAAATTTATAAGACGGTGGAATTTTTATGCGAGAGTCATTCCACTGGGAGTTCTGCCTCATGTGCCTCTATAGTGCTAAATAGCACAAAATAAACCTTGGGAAGCACTAATGGCTAAGTATGCAAAGTTTCCACCTGTTGTGGTAGCGATCACATGCATGGTTGGATTCTCCATGGCTCTCAAAGGTTGCGTGTTGTCCTTCCTTGTCGGAGCATTCATCTCCGTCATCTTGAACAAAGTCCCATTTAAATTGTGTTGTTGCATGTTCGCTAAGTCGTGCAAATTACTATCATAAAAAACAGACATATCATGTAGAACTGCAGTCATCACCAATAGGAATGAAGGTCACTCGCCTCTTTTTTTTAGCAGTAGTGCACGATTGGTGAATCTGGATGTAGTTTCAAAAGAGGTGGGAGTAGGGGACTCAGACACGATGACGACCGAAAACCGAGACGCCGTTGTGGGGGGATTTGTGGATGTGAGGAAACTCAGTGTGTCATCTCGAAATGTGAGCCAACATTGGTGTCGCTGGTGTGCCCCTCATCCAAGCGTGCTAAGAACAAGGCACACCACTGTCGAATAAAGAACCTACATAGGGCATCTCCTCCAAGGGAGAAAACTTATAGTGCGTAGCATGGCTGAGACCAATCCATATGTGTGCACCATCACTAAACAGAACTCAACGGCTCATCTTGTAAGAGGTGGTGAAGAAATAGAAACCTACAGTGATACGAGCCGATAGTAAGTCGGCAAGTCGAAAAAAGTGTTTGAGAATAGAGGAGTTCTTGTATTATATATAAAGCGACCCAACGACTTACAACAGAGGAGAAAAAAGAAGCTGATTTCCAAGATAGAGGCCGATTTCCTATCAACATTCCCTCCCCCTTCCCTCTCACCCATGCTTCTTCTTATAATAGACACCCCCTCCCATTCCCTACACATGGATCCCAAATGGTCCCCACCAAAATTGACTCTACTACTGTGAGTCTATTACCCTTATTGTAAAAACCTACCTTATTCCAAGTCATAGACTCTTATTGGTTATATCAAACGGTCCTTTACATATCATAATAGGTGTACTTAGCCCGTTCTCATAGAAATAAACATAATGGAGCAGAAATGGTTTGAAAAATAGAATAAAATATAAGGATTAAGGAAACATAAGTGATCCATCACATTTAAGATGTTTTATAATTCCAATCTTTTTTAAATAGTGTACTTTATAATGCATATTTTCCCATTTGGAAAACAAACCATAACAATAAATTTTTTTTTTGCAAATTGACATTATCCTTGTGGCTTATAAATGAGATTTCATATAGATTGACACTATAAAAGCATGCCAAAAAAATAATGATCGAGCAAGACAAGCAAGAATTCATGGATTCAATAGACTTGTGCCAGTTTGAACTTTCATACCATTATCTCTTTCGGCCTATTCTTCTCATATTTAACTGAAAACACGTCAATGGAAGCACCTAGGATAACGTCATACTCAATCTTCTTTTTCCAAACAAATCTGCACCACAACATAATAACTTAATATTCAATGTTTTAAAAATAAAATATTCTTTTCGTGGTATGTGACTCAAACCAAATTTTTTTTAAATAGATTGAAGGAACCTAAAATGGAATAAAATTAAGAAATAATTTATTTTATAACAATAATTTCAACATTGGCTGCATTTGTTAATATCAATCCATCAATTGAATCAAAATGAACATCAAAATTTAGGCAACCATATTATAATTTCTTCAAACTCATTAATTAGGGATTGGATATGTACGCATGTCATCCAGATAAATTGAGAGATTCGATGAAAAATCAAAACCTGATTTCAGCATGTACTGGGAAGTTTTTTAAACAAAACAACAAAAATATAACGATTATATATTACAAAGTCAATAACAATTTTTTTTTTCACTTTCCTTTCGCAGCATTAGAAATAAAGAAAAGGGGAAATGAAGATGTCACCCTTGAATAAGAGATTCCCAGGATTCTTGGTTGGCCAATAGATTGAATAAAATAAAAGAAATCTATTTTATTATAAATCCACATGCTTTAATTGGTTCCCAAATTGTATTTATTCAAAAAAATGTTTTTTCTTCCTTTTTAGGGGTTTAGGACTTACGGAAGGAAAAGAGCACATAAGGAGGGGTTGAATGGTCAGGCCCACATGGAGACTCATATCAACTCTCCTCACATGTCACTTCATTCGATTTGTTCAATATCATTTTTATGATTTCTCTAACCTTAAAATTAGGTTCCTACTACATCTAATTTATCAATTTATCATTTTTCAAAATATTGTGTTGCCTAATCCAAACATCCACTAGCACTACATTGTGATATATTTATCTAATGTAAAGGAAAATTTCATAGTTCTTCATTACTATATATTTATCTAATGCACAACAAAACTTTGTAAAAGATTTTCTTAAAATTTTATCATTAAAATAAACCTAAAGAGAATTTTAACTTTGGGGTTTTCATTTCTTCTGAAACACCAACAAAATAAGTCATAGAGATCCAACAATGAACCTGATAGAACCAATATCTCATGTGTGAAATCAATAAAGTCATCATCACATGATTGGAAATAAACATTCAAATAATATCATTGAGCAAGAAAAATATGACTAAATTACATTGAAAACTAAAAATAGTCTTTCATGTTTTAAAATTTTCAAACATTCATACAGGATAAATAAAAGAGCACAATAACAAAAACGATTTCCATTAAAAAAAAACACCCCCCTCAGGCATGGTATAGAAGGAAGTCATATTATGACATACAAATGAGAAAAAGAGTTTTCCCCACCCCTCATATCATCCTGTAATACAATTCCTACAACCTAACTTGAAAAATACAAGGGGATATTGTATATGATAAATTTGAAACCATAACACAAAATTACAAACTGGTAAAAATTTTAGCATATCAGACATTAATTTTTATAGATAATCTCCTATAAAAATCATCCTAGGGTGGAGTTTTCTTAAATGGTAAATATATAAAACCACCCCCAACAAAAAAATTTCCAAACACAAACCCAGCTGCAGCCCCTTATTCATCCTTTAAGAACAAAAACTAAACTTGTCAACAACTTGGAATATCTGATAAACACGAAGGTAGGGGAGTATAATTCTCATTGAGATTGAAGTCACAAAACAAATTAGAATCACTGTAATAACCTGAAATAGTACATCCCTTCGTCTTCTTTGCAACTTCCAATGATTGAAAATCGACAGCGGTATAAAATAACAATATCAAAATTTTCATCCGTTGTTATATATTGGTAGAGAGAAAGGGGAATCATAAAAGAAAACCAAACCATATTATGTGCCTTCCTGGACAAGTACTCGACGATTTCTTCTTCAGTGATCTTTCTGGAAGATTCCTTTTTTTTGTGGTTGCACCCACAATCACGATCACGATTCTTACCACTGCCACTGTCTGAATAATTTGAATCTGATGAAGGGATTTTTCGACATTCCCTTCTTCGAATATCCATGGAGCTGCGATGGTGATCACATTTATGGTTTTCTCCTTCTAATCTTTTTCATCCTTATGATCTTTGTTGGGAAGATGACCTCATATCCTTCCCCACCACTTTGGGAATCATCAAATTAAGATAAGGTAGATGGTGGGATGATGATCTCGAAGAAAAAATGGACAAGAACGTGGAAAACCACTATCTGTTGCTTCATCCAGTAGTGTTTTACCAGTCAGAATATCATATAAAAAATCTTCTAAAACAAATCCAGCAACACGATTATGAAAAGTAAAAAACAATAAATTTAATCCCAAGTTACACAAAGAATCCCTAAGTCATTGTTTATTTCAAAAAATGCAAGTTCAGAAGGCTAAAATATAGACAGGAACATAGAAAATTTGATCCCCCCTAATGCAGCTACCCAACTCAATTATCACAGGGAAACTAAACCCTTCCATGAATGCAATTTAATGTTCAATGGATCCAAATGTGGAAATAGAAAGATAAATGACCACAAAATATGAATACTAGCCATAAACCCCACTAGAAAACCCTGGTTCACCAAGATGAAGGTAATCAAATTTTACAAAACAAATAAAAGAATGTATCAAACCTTAAATATTGTTGTAAATAATCCAGTTCAAAACCTAGTTCTGTAGTAATGTCTGTTGTGGTAGGATACGAATCCCTAGAAGCCCTCACCCCTACTTCGTTATTCTAGAGAGAAGCCATCAACAAAAATGTAAGTTTTCTTATAGGAGTAAGGGAGCGACAGATGGGGAACATATATTTATAAGTTCAATAAATTTGGGGTGGGGTCGGGGTGGAATTTTGATCATCTCATGTTATCTATATTATAAGATGTTGTGACATAGTGTAATCATAACATGTGTTCATTTTTACACACGATAGTTTCAAGTTTCAGTAATTTGCTGGAGATAACTGGAGATCATTTTTTCACATGGGAAATGAGGTGCCCAAAATGAGGGATCACGAGGTAAGGATTTAACATTTTCATTAGGTGTTTTTGGACGATCTCTGAAGGATTATGGGATTTCACATCCAGAGTTTGAATTTTCAATGGGTTTCTTCGGTCATGGTATGATGGATTTAAAAATTGTGTGGCATTATTTGACATTTTCACTGAGTTTTGTTGGGTTTGGATTTCTTCATAGCACAAATTAATGGAGTCATTGAAGTAAAGTGTGTAATGCATGTCATTTTTTGTTGCACCACGAATCGTCATTGTGCAAATGATCGGATTCATGGTAGTGAAGTGTTGAATGCATGTGATTTTTTTTGAGTATTACCATTGGGGGGGTAGCCTTTATATGAAAACCAACTTAGAAAACCTTTAGAAAAAATTAATGAGTCAATGGTATATTTAGTTTTATTCATTCTCTCTTGATAAAAACCTTAATTTCTCTCTTCAAAACCTTCGACCCCCGATCTCTCCTTCTATCTCATTGTCGTTATCGTCGTCACCCTCTCGCATTGTCATTGTTTCCCTCTCCCATCATCTTCGTCGTTGTCTCCCTCTCTCATTTTCATCCTCGTTGTCACCCTCTCTCTTTGTCGCAGCCTTTGATTTCATTATCGTGATTCTCAATCTTCATCATTATACATTGTTGCCTATATGGTTTCTGTATTCCGCAATATCTGATTATGTCTTTGGTTCATGTTTTTCATGGAAGTTATGTTATCTTTGATCCTTTCATTAGTTTATTTTTCTTATTTATAATTATAAATTTAAATGGCATGTTTGTATACTCTTAAAGGCCATTTTCTAGACTCTTTTATTTCTATTTGTTTATGAAGGCCACAACCTATAATCTCCCTATCTGAATTCAATTATAATTTTCTCTCTTTCATACATAAAACCATCATTTTGAAATTACTATGAATTTTAAATTTTGGAGTGATGAGTGTTGGTGAGTTTTTTTCACTGATATTGAAAGTTGAATGTGTTCAAAATTTTCAAATATAAATTATCATACTTTTATTTCCATATCATCCCTTCTTCAGTAACATATTTTTAATTTTGTTTCAAGTTATGTCGATTTAATTCACTTTACTAACAATAAAAGCTAGTGTGAGAAAAATATAGCTTTGTCTATAGTTACCTTTCTGAGAAAGAATGTGTTTTTCATTGAATTATAACTGAAATATACTTCAACATATGATTATTTTCCTTGAATTATAATACAACGTAGTTTCTTAAATATTTTTTTCCTTTAATGGGTTTTGTGTGCGTCACTATGTTTTTAGACCAATGCGGCCCTTTTTAAGTTATGCTTATGCCTATTCTTTTGAGGATTAATCTGTTTGTTAAAGGGATATTTGATTGTATCATATAATCTTAACAATATCTAAATTGAAGGATTATAACAGTAAAAAAGGATACTCCAAGAGTTTTTCATGAACTAGATCATTCCCCCTTTGTATTTTATTTATATCACACACAAAAACATAATATTCAGAAATCATTTGACCATTTATATTATGATTTTTACTTATATGTTATAAAAAAATAGATGTATAATTACCAAATTACATAATAAAAATAATGAATTATTGTGTCTTATTAGCAGCCAACGTTTTAAACCCAATTTTAAGGTTTTCACTTCTATAACATTCTTTTTTTTTAATTTTTTCTAAAAGGTTGATAATTAAATATGTACAAAGTAAATTTTTTTTTTAAGAAATATGTTGTGTTTCTTTTTTTTGTGAGCTATTTTTCATTTATTTTTTATTATTATCATTTATTAAAGTAAATTTGAAATTCAATTTCAATATGCAGTAACTTATATTCAATAATTTAAATTTGTAATAGGTGATAATGAGTCATAGTTATATTAATGTGTGGTGAACAAGTGATGAGTATGAGGAAATCGTTGACATTTTTTTATATTTTTTTCAAAAATAAATATTCTTAATAATAACTTGTTTTCTATACATGCTTGAAATGATTAAATATGTCAATGTTGAAAAACCATATAAATCAAGCATCATTTAGTTTTTTATTGTTTTAATTTGAGTTACAGTCCTTGGATTTGGCATGATGAAATTGAGAAAAATTGAAATTCTATTGATGATGAGGACTTTCGAGAAGACAAGTCTGATCAAATTGAAGAACTGATTCGCAATATTCAAGTATATCTAATTAAAAAAGAATTAATGATCGAGTGCCTATACCGTGATACAGAAAAACCAGCGTACTAAGGTTATATAAAATTTATGGTTTTATCAACAATTATAAGATTAATTATCTTTTTGAAAATATATGGATGAAGTGACAAGAGTTTTATAAATTTGCTATATCTATTGAAATACATACTTCCAGAGGACAACAATCTTCCTATAGTGCCCTAACATAGGATCAACTCAACTGATTCCTTGAGATGGTGGGTCACATGGGATCAAGCGCACCTCCCCATACGCCAAAGGATTCTGACTAGTAGTGAGGGTCTATGGTTGTAAAATGGGGAGATTATACCATCATATCAAAGAGACATAACAATAATAATATATAACTACAAATAGTGTAATCATAATACAACATATTTCACAATAGAAACTGATATAATAAATAAATATGGAATCACAAACAATAAGAAAACAAGAATAAATGTCATTGAGGGGTTACTCATCCTGCCATTGTGAAGTCCAGATGAGGTTTTATGAGAGTCATGACTACTTTCTATTGTCACACCACAAAGATCCTACTTTTTGTTCTCTATGAAGAATTTCTCATCAAACCACTATAAAGGTCATATGAGGTTTGATGGTTGGTACCACATCCTATAAATACTATCTCCTTGTTGCTACCACATCACCAAGACCAATATGTCATTTCCATGACATCAAACCCCCTCCAGGAACTCCATGCATGTGCCAAGTGGAGGGGATACCAAAATCCACATCCACTGGGAGATTATAAGTAATCCATGCTATTCTGGTGTTTCATAATTAACACCCAGATTCCCACAGATCTTAAAGATTAAACTTTAAATGAAGATGTGCCAATGTGGAGGAAGATCTAGGGTAGACATGAAGAAACCCGAATGTAGTCCTTACTTCCTATAAAAAGTGGAGGACTCCCATTGATGAGGGAGAGAGGACTCAATGGAAAAAAACCTGCTACTATGGAGACTTAGTTTTAATTGCTTTGTTTTATTTCTACTTTTATTATATTTTCTCCCTCATCTACCCCCCATTTTTTCTATATAAAGGAGGGGTAAATCCTTTTTATGATCGGGTGAAGAGGAGGTGACCTGTTGTAATGAAAGGGTCTTAGTTCTATAAAATTATTATGTCTCTTTTTAGTTTATTAAATATTTTTCTTATTTATTAATGTAGAGTTTTAATGTAATGAAATAATTTTTTGTTTCAAATATAGAAATTCGTAAATTGCCTTGATTTAATAATTTTATTCTCCCACCTCTTGGTATTAGATCACACCGATTGGGTGATCCAGTGTGAGGGTGAGAAGTGCTTAGTGATTTCTAAAAACTTAAGGAAGACACAATGGGATAATGTAAGCACTTAGGTTACTCAATTACTGATTTGGAAATGCCTAGGTGATCCACCTCACATTTCACAATTGGAAGGAGAATAGTAAAACCAAGAAAATTGGGAGGATTACTCTCACTATCAATCAATTTTTAATCAAGGGTTGAAAATGATAAATGATTATTAATCCATTCATTAAACTAATTAATCACAAAAAAATATCCAATTTCAAAAGGTTCGTGATATAATTACAAAAGGTAATCCAAACCTAAAATCCAGTCACTTTTCTCTAAATTATTCTTCCCAAATCAAGTCCCTTGCTACCCAGTCATTCAAAATATTGATTTTTAAATTACTTTTTTATTTGTGACATCTTGATTCAAAACACCACTCTTGGGAAATGACTTAGGTCATTCCTACTAATACACCCTTAGGGGGGAACAAATAGATTTTTCCACACCCTGTGACTGGGTGGGGTCACATACCTTTGTGAAAATCCGGGTCATTATAATATCCCATACTTAAAGCGACCGATCCCCAGGTTGGCCTTCAGAGCGTAAATATGGATAATATGAGAAAATCTTTGGCATCTAAACTTGTATATCACCTTCCTGCTCCTAGGTATCATCCTTTACTTGGATTTTCTTCCATACCACATGTACTAAATAGACTAAATTTCCTTATAGTATCATCACACTCTCATCCACAATAGGCAATTGGTACTCTTAAAAATCGAGCAAACACATTTAGATTATTTTGATAATTTTGTACAGTGATCCATAAGTCATTTGAGACATTTAAGAATCATATTCAGCTTAATATGACACACAGTGTGACCGATATGACTCTAACTGTGTCTTGTTATTTAAAATTGATATTAATTTTAGTAAAAAAGACAACTGACATATTCAAAACTGATCAAACATGTTTAGATTGTTTTTATTATTTAGTAAAATGATCCATAATTCATCGGTGTTCTGTAAGAATTAGCTACACCTTAATATGATTCATGATGTTCCCTATATGACTCAAAGTTCCCATTATGAGTTTAAAATTGAAATTTTAGTTCAAAAAAGTTTCACTCAATAAAAACCAAGAAAACACACTCATGTTATCTTGATAATTTATGATAACGATTCATAAGTAATTTTTTATGTGTAGGAATTTGTCTCACAACAAACCAACACACGATGTGACTGTTATGACTCAAAGTTTGTGTTTCTAGTTTAAAATAAAATTTTAGTAAAAAAGATAAGTGATGTACTCAAAACTGAGAAACAATATTCATATTATTTTGATACATTAGGAAATAAGTTATTTTACAAATGTATGAATTAGACATAACTCAATCTGACAAACGATGTTACCGATATGACTCCAAGCGCATATTTGTATTTAAACTTGACATTAATTTTAATAAAAAAGGAAACTGACATACTAAAAATTGAGAAAACACATTTGGATTGTTTTTATACTTTAAGAAAATGATCCATAAGTAATTTATTATGTGTAGGAATCATCTACACCTTAATCTGATACACTATGTGCTTGATATGACATAAAGTGTCAGTTATGAGTTTAAAATTAACATTTTAATTCAAAAAGTGTTCCTCACTGAAAAATGAGAAAACATTATAGATTGTATTTATAATTTAGGACAATGATTCATAAGTCATTTTTTGACATGTGATAATTATTCTCATATCAAACTGTCACACAATGTGACCAGTATGACTCAATGTGCATGTTTCTAATTTAAAATAACATTTTAGTAAAAAATACATGTGACATACTCAAAACTATGAAAATGCATTTGGATTGTTTTGAGACATTATGAAAATTAACCATAAGTTATTTGGGATGTTTAGTAATTATCCTAACCTCAATATGACTTATTTTGAGATTGGTATGACTTCAAGTGCGTATTTTCAATATTTAAGTATCATTTTTAGTTTAAAACGCACATTACATCACCAAAACCGAGAAAACACGCCTAAATGTTTTTATCATCATTCTATCTATTGTTTCTTAATTAATTTACTTATCATTTTCATCTTATACTTATTTAGTTATTTTTCATAGAGATAATTCTTGAATACGAACAAGAAATGAAGTGGCGTGCAAGAATCAACCGCAACTCAATCTGATACACAATATTCTTGGTATGAGTCAAATTTTAGTTTAAAAATAATACTTTTTGTTTAATTTATTTTTTATATTTTTATTAACATAATTATTTTTTTAAACAGGAGTGCTATTTTTCTTGTGAATGGGTGGTTTGTTAGACAATAGCATGAGTCGGGGTTAATAGAAAAAGGCAAAGAACACTGATGTTTTTTATTGTATGTAATCATTTTTACTTACTCATGTAATAGTAGGTTATGAGTGTAGTGGATGCGTGTGACGGGTAGTGACCAACATTTTTATTATCATAATTGATGATCAATACGAGATCTTAATGATGATAAATATCATGATCAACAGAATTGAATCAAAGAAATAGACAATGGATAATTACACCGGAACCGAGAGAGAGCATTATCACATATTATATATAATTAATATAATTAAATAAAGAATTACCTTTGTCTGAATTATTTCATTGTTGATGAGTCTGGTGATAGGTCTGCGATGCACTATCGTTGCATTTTAGAAACCAAGTGTACATTTTCTCTAGTGGTGACCCACATATGTTCTGGGAATCTCCAGAGGCCGCCAAAAGAATCTCTGGCTGCTAGCATGAAAGATCCTTGTACTTGTGTCATTCACCTTTGATCGATTCGAAAACTGCTTCCAAATTGTTCCCCTTGACGTGGTAGAGGAGGATTGCTCTCTATTCATAGAAGCATTCTTGGAGAAGGGAGCTCTATAGGCTTGAGAGGATTATCCAAATATGTTGTGCACAAACAAGACAAATGAATTGGCTTAATGAGAAAATAACATAATTGGGTTTATATATAGCTAGGGTTGAAATAATATAATTTCTCAAGTGGCCTTAATTATTTATTTAATCCCAGCAAAAAACCCATGTCAAATAATTATAATAATAATATTATTTCTCGACATGCGCTTAACTTTCAAATTATATTAAATATTATTTGATTAAATAATATTCAATATTTATTATTTTTCATCAGGCCTAAAAACTCTATCTGTCATTCTTCCGCAATATTTATTAGGCTTTGAATAATGACTATTTATATATTAAATAAATATCAATGCATTATTCTCTAATAAATAAATAAATATTATATTCTCTAAATAATAAATAAATATTTATTAAATATTCCACTCACATTATATTCTTTTGAATAACTGGTGATGAAATAAAGGTGACAAAACACATGAATAAATATTAAACCACATGATGGAATAATATTTATTCAATTTATTAAATAATAAATAATATTATATTATTTAACTGATATTTTGGATACACTTATTGTATGACCTTCTAGGCCTCTTTCTCAGTGGCATTAGGTGAAGTATCCCAAAGTCCAAGGTTAGTGTCTAGCAACACTCTAAGACCTCAATAAATAAATAAGTTAATGTTGAAATGATAAGTTACCTCATACAAATGATTACTGTGTAATATAATCCATTTATCACAATATCTCAAATCGAGTTGGTTGCATGCCACTATCATCAACCTATATACTTGATGTCTCTTTATTTGACTTTCCAGAAATTGAACTTGCCTATATCACACCATGACCATTGATTTATTTAGGATATTTCAGTCCCATCAAAAGTCCCAAGATATTAACTTCCATTAATGAACAAAAGGGATACATCCTTTCTCGCATTATTTATTAATTCAATATTACTCGTAATGCACCCAACATATCCAACCTCACCAAAAACATCTATTGTAATGGTTTTCAGCAATACATCAAAGTATGTGACTCATAACACACATTAATAGTAATCCTAAAGTCTAAGGACCAATACACATGGTCATATATAGGAACATCTAATGACACATATAAATGTGGATTTCTTATTGGTGGGTCTTGTTTTCATAATATCCTACTGAATATTACCTAGAATGTACAATGTGAGAAGGTTCCTCAATGTCCTACAAGTCTCCACCCCTGATATCCCATATTATTTGTGTCCCTCAAATGATATCATCTGACTATAGAACATATATTTAAGAATAGTGTCATAGAACTTCTGGGTTCTCTTCATAGTGAAGAACTGTTATGACCTTTTAGTGTGACAACTACTTTTGGGACAATATCACATACTATGTCACGCAGAAGAACAATCATTATATAATAAGTAAATTATTAATATTCAAAACCATATATACAAGTTATCATAAAGTACCTAGAATTTGATTCTAGGGAACCAACTCCAACATTAATTGTATAAACCAATGTTTGAAATGTCTAAAATATAGTGTTTTTTTCTTGCATTTGTGTTGTAAATTTTATTTCATTTAAATTCTATATTGGTACTTAATTTTTCTATTTTGTGTGCTATTTCGGGTGTTACATTGTGATGTTACAACAAACTGCATTGGTTCTGTAGTGTGTTGTTACATCACACATCAATATACCCTTTTGTCAATGCTATTAAATGTACTAATAAAAGCCCAGAGATTTTAATCCCGAACTAGTATTCAGTTCTTCTCTAGCACTGAAAAAGGATATTTTTAGCATAGTTAAAGGCTGAATCTGTAGTAGTGTTACATTAAATTTAGAGTTCTTATGTTTAACTGTAAATGGTTTGTTGGAAAAAAAACAGTGTCAAACACGATGAATTTAATATGAAACTAGTAAATATAAATATATTGAAATACATATATGATCCTTTTATCATGGAAACACATGTTAAAAAAATTTCTATGTTCTTAATCTACCAAATGTCCAATAGTATGTCATTTTTCAGGGAAAATATTTGTATTTTGGTGATGAAAAACTTGATGACGAATATGATTTATGTGAGATCCCTACTTCCAAAGAAATATTATCAATGAATATCGACGACGACACCATAGACATGGTTTTTGACATATGTAACAATCATGGAGAAAGAATATAAGAAAACAATCCTTTAGTAATCTCCTAATATTATAGGTAAAATATATCTATAGGATAATCAACATGTGATCATTTACCCTTTTAAATGTAGATACTATGGTTTTGATGTGTAATACTTTGGAATGTTTCAATGAATATTTTTTGTGTCAGGCGCTGAGACAGTGCACGAATCTGTGACCCGGTGTGGTCAGAATTAATTTTATAAACAAAATTAATATACTTTATATCATGTGTGCACAATTTTCCTGAAAAATTGGAATATGTCTTAAACAGAGTCTCAGATCATAAATATGAGACCACAGTTGAATCTGAACCATGGGGTTTACCCTAGTGGAAACCTACAGTTGGTCGATGTGGAATTTTTGGATTAGGAAATCGTTGGCGGGTTCATTGGATAAATTAAATAATTAAATTAATTTATTTAATAACCCTAACCACAATAAATCAAAAATGGAAACATGGATGGTAAATTCTATACCATCAATGAGTCCGGAATGTGGGTTTTATCTTAGGCGTGACATAACCTTGGTCGATGTTAGGTGTTTGGATTGAGCGCCAATGTGGGAGAAATAATTAAATAAATTTAAATATTTATTTAATTATTTTATCAAATAGAATAATCTAAAAATCCTCTACAAATACATCGCTATGAAATTTTCCCAGGGTTAATCTCACAACCCTGATAGGTTTTTGATAGAATCTCTGATGATCTCTGTTGGCTGGTTGATATTCAATGGCGGTCGGTGATCGAATTGAGGTGAATCAAAAGGTAACAGACACAATAGACCACCTTCATCTCTAGAGGATGTGTTTTTCACCAACGATGGATCCATAATCGAGGTAGGAATATTTATTTGTGGGTTTCTCCCTTAAAATTAAAATATTGACCATGACTAAATCTATTTTCTTTGATCTGAGTTTAAATAAGCCTTCACATAATCTAGTGTATAAAAATAACTTTTTATTTCAATTTATTTCTTGTCTATTTCATGTTTCTCACCACGGTTACCCCACTATGAAATCATTATCCATGAATTTTTATCCAAATATGTTTATCACCTTTGTTATTGATGCTTTTTCCCCACACTATTTCATTCATTCTTCATCGTTGGACCATGAGGTCATGATTTGACATTGTTGGGGTGAGTTCAAGTGTAATAAAACACAAAATTCATTGAGGTGGAATTAATGACACAAAGATTGATGGTTTGTGGATGAATTGATAAATGAGTAGGATGATGTTTTGTGAACGGATCAGATCAAGACTGCAGGTACAAGATTGTGATTTGATATGCTTTGAGATCAGATTACAGATCCCCATTTTCCTGGTGGGCATGTGGTGATTATGTGTGGTGTGATGGGATTGGATCCGAACAGACACCGTGTGTAGGGTCTCATGGTGGAGGCTACATGTTGTGGATATAACGGTGGTCAGACTTGAACCACTCATGAGGTGGTCAAACGTAGTAAACATGGAGGGTGTTATAATTATTTTCAAAAGGAATAATAAGATTAAAACGCGTGTGTGTGTGTGATTTTTTAAATTAAATGATTTTAATTTAATAAAGGAAATTTCAGTATTTATATTAATGGAAATAAATTTGATGAAAAATTACTTTAATTTTTTGACGAAATAAAAATTTTTGGATGTTTTTAAAGGAAATCAATATATATATATATATATTAAAAAAAGGAGAACAAATAGGTGCTTGGGGCGTGGCACATAGGTGGGAGAGGCAGGCCCCCTTTTTCATTAATTTTAATAATGGTTGTAATTATTATAATAATATTATTATTATTTAATAAATATTTTGAATTGATGGGGAGGCGCTGAATGGAGAAGTAGCTGCACATGAAAACCAAAGGGGGAGGTGGCTGGTGCGTGACATTATCAATTTGATTAAGAATGAAAAAGTATAATAATAAATAATATTAATTATTATTTTTGTAGTCAAACATTAATCCTTTCACAACTTCTTCATATGGTGTCGGATTGGAAAACTGTCAACAGTAACGTGACCTTAATATTGAGACGACCATTTCAAGACCAGGGTGGAATAATTTTTTTTGGATCATGACTCAGGTCCAAAAAACACACATTATTATTATTATTATTATTATTATTATTATTGTTTTTGTTGTTACAAAATATTGTATCCGACGTATCTTCTTCAAACGATGTTAGAATGATAATCCATCATCGGTATTGTGACCTTGATATTGAGATAGACATTTCAAGACCAATATTAGGTATTTAATTCAAGTTTGTGGCTAGGGCCCATGAAGCACCGTTTGGGCGTTAAATGGTGAAATGTGACTTTCTCACTGGGTGTCCAATTTGGAAAATTTAATAGCCTATCTCTAGATTTTTCTGTGAGGATCGTAATAGTGTGATCAGTTTGGACATTCTTGGTAATTTTTAGAGGCATGCTAGTGGAATTACAGTTTTTTCTTAGGATCTATGGTGTGTCTTGTGCATTCATCAGACTTTTTTCCATGACATGTCATGTATTAAAACATGGACATCAATCTATGTCCTCGTGAGAACATGACTAGATAGTAGAGCAGGACCACACACCATGTGGTACACTTACATGTTGTGTACTCCTTTTTGAATCTTCTGCCTCTAGTATCTCCCTCTTTTGGACTTGGATTTTGGCCTGCGAGTGGCCTATCTTGTGTGTTTTTTCACATAGAATGAAATAGTGGCCTTCTCAGTGTATTTTGAGATACAATGAGAGATGTTACGAGTGTAATTTTTCTTTAGGAGTTTCTTGATGATCGATGTAATTAGATCAGACCATCAGAGACTGCATATGGGGATAATACCCCCTCTCATGGACTAGGGCACGCGTCCTCTATTCATGGAGACGGTACCCCCATGTCGTACCAGGGTGTGGGTCCTCCATACTTCCTATACATTTAGAGATCGTACCCCGCTAATGGAATAAGATGTAGGTACTCTATCCATGGAGATGGTACCCCCTGTTATATCAGGGTACAAGTCCTCCATGTTTCTTATACAGATTGAGACGGTACCCCCTTAACAGATCAGGGTTGAGGTCCTCTATCCGTAGAGATGGTACCCCCTATAATACTAGGGTGCAGGTCCTCTGTACTTCTTATACAGATAGAGATGATACCCCCATGATGGACCAAGGCAAAGGTCCTCTATCCCCAGAGATGGTACCCCCATTCTTACCAAGTCACAAGTCCTCCATGCTTCTTTTCTAGATAGAGACGACACCCCCTATCGGATTAAGTGTGGGTCCCATATTTATTGTGTGGTACCCCCATGAAGGACTAGGGCATGATTCCTATATCTACTACATGGTACCCCATGATAGACTAAGGTGTGCGTCCTCTACATGGAGATTGTGCCCCTCGATTGTGCGACACGGTGGTGAGGTGTGGGTCCTCCACATTGTTACTTATTCAGAAATACATGTAAGATGTTGGGCATCAGATATGGTCCATTTTTAGAGTTTTAGGTATATTTATTCTTCTTATTTGGGCTAAGTAAATAAAGATCCCCTTTCTTTATAATTTGGGATTATTGTAGAGAATATCTGATTTTTTTTCATTATGGTTTTTGACTCATAAACTAATTAACATACCTACATTCTGATGAGCTAGCTACTTCTACTGTGTCTTTTATCACTACTTATTTAGTTTTTGGGATTCCTACTGAGTATATATATACTCACCCCCGAACAGGAATTTCCAACACATTTTGTGTCTTATGAAGATGAAGGATAGGTCGAAAGTTATTTCATAGGAACATACGAATACTCGAGTGCATAGACCATGTACGGTGGTTGATCTTGGAGATATGGAGCTGGGCACTCTCAGTATTTAATTTTCCAATTTTTTCAGGTTGGGATATATTTCTGGTTGGGCATTTATTTTGGCCCCTTTACTTTTCATTTTATTCTATTTTACTCTTGAATTACCTAGAGGTTATTACATGCATGACTTTTACTCTACATTTCACTGTCTTTTATTATTATTCCTATGCACTTATACATCGAGATGTTTAGTTGTGTGCATACAAGAACATAGTCAAAAGCCTCCTATATTAGTTATGACTTTTTGTGCTTTCCACCATACATTGGCCCATAGAGGCGGGATAGGGGTAGTAGTGGATCGATCCCTAGTGGGTTAGGTGTATACAAATAGGTATTAGAAGGGGTTAAATCGTTGGGATGGTGTTTGGATTAGACCCCTTATGAGGATTTGGTTATAATTAGGGAGACAATGGCAATGTGTCTCGAGTAGGGATTTTAGGCTAGGGAACCCAGTGTTGATGCGATGACCGACATATTCATACATCAAGACTCTGACTACCCACTTGTCAAAATAGCATACCGACACATCAATTTCCTGGATCAGTGGTACATGCATCATTTATGAATAATTATTTTGAGTGTCCTTCTTGAGTCAGATCCCTAAATACGATATTTGACCATTTTACATCTTGATAACTTTCAGGATGATTCTATAATGACAAATATCTTGGATTTTGAGACATCTTTATGATGATGATAATTTGAATGATGTGCCCTTAGTTCAGGGACCCACCCATGAGGTGTTATCTACAAGTGGGAACCAAGCAGTGCTACCACTTGTTGAGCAACGCATGGATCTTTTTTTGGATTAGATAGATGACCATCCACATGTTGAGTAGTAGATAGATCCAGTAGGATATTATGATAGTAAGTGAAAGCTTATCATGTTATTAGAGTTCCATAAATGGAGACCACTAAGGTACCATGATGATACATACCCTCATGAAGTTGTGTTTTGACTCGAGGTAGTGGTCTGGGTTTTTCGGCTTGTGTAGACCCTGACTAATCAAATGGTTACATTGGTGACCAGTCTTCTCCGTGGAGCATCTTTAGGCTCTATATGTTCCAATAGATGATGAACCTATGTTGATTGATCATCAATGGTTTTAAAGGGTGATATCTCCTAGGTTTCAAGGTGAGCCAGAACCCCCCTTCTCAGGTGGTAGAATACTATAGCAAGTGTGTGGTGTTAATGTTCTATTTGGATAGGACCCCTCTATATGGTGGTACTAGTGGGGAGACTCCTCTAGAGTGAGTTGGGGTGTCAATATAGCCTTAAGTTGGTGGTGTTCGACATGGATTCAGACATGCAAGAAAGATGTACGCTTCTCCCAACAAGACATGTTCTTGTGATGTTATTTAAAACTGTGTGGGTGAGTCAATGTCATCCCATAGAAGATAATATCGAGGTATGGTGGATGTGTTCTTTTGACTAGTGAGTTTGAGGTAATTTTTATGTGATATGGTATCAGAGAAAGCCCTGGTTGAGGTGAGAAGGTTGGAAATGGAATAGATAACTTCAAGTGGTAGGATCTTGTGGCTCAGTGGCTTCGAGTGTGGTTAAAGGTACAACATGTGTCTCTACTACTCCAGCTGCAGTTATAGCATAGAGTTTTAAACCAAATTCCCTTGGATGTATCCCCTGTTCGATAATTAGCGATACTAGTGGAGGACATTCTTCTCTACCCTTTTATTTTGAGGTTCCTGTAGAGAGGATCGATGATCACCCATTTTTGCAGATGTTGTGACTTGACTCTGCAAGAAGAGAGAGACTTTCATGAAATATTTTCATAGCGATAGCAAGACCCTATGTTGTTTTACTCTCCATGGATTAGTCTCCTACCATCCATGCTAAGATGATTTCAACCAGTGAGTGTAGTAGTTCTTCTAGTTTTTTGGGATGAGGTTTTCCACCATGGATAAGGAGTGATCCTTGAGCAGAGCAGAATGAGCTTATTCACAGGAGGTTACAGCTGAATTATCAGTTGGCTAGTATTACCCTTGGAGTAGTGGATGTTAAGAGCTCCCTACTTCCTTCAATGAGGGATTGGGTTGATGAATTATTTCCTGAGGACGTGTCGAGGTTACATCCCCATCATGAGATAGAACTCTATATAGACTTTCACCAGGGATGACCTAATGTTTTCACTAGAACATTGGATGGAACGTGGGGCTACTAAAGCTAGTAGTGTGGTTAGAGGATTTTTTAGAGGTAGTTATTTGTAAGACTCAATATGTTTACTTGGGAGGCCTTATTTTTTTCTCCTCAGATAAGGATGAGATCTTGAGGTCTAGTGTGGGAAGACGTTTCCCGAATAGGGTAAAACTATTGGAAATGATAGATTTAACGTCATGTTTTTTACATAGGTTCTAATAAAATGACACAAAATAGTAAAAAAAATATTTTTTGACATTTACTTTTATAAAAATTTATGCCAAAAACTAAAAATTTATGGTTTTCGGTGTTGGTTTTCCAAAAAACCAATGCCAAAAAAAATATATTTTTAGTGTCAGTTTTAAAATAAACCAACACCAAAAACCAAAAAAATACTTCAGCATTGGTTTATGTAAAAACTGATTTTGAAAATAAAAATAATATGTTTTGGAATCGGTTTTTATAGAACCGACATCAAGAAGTCTTTTAAAAAATTGACACGGGTGTTCGGCCACCCGAAACCCTAAATCTATTTTGTTTCTTTCCTCTCTCCCAACTCGCGACGACACCGATGACTAACCAAACCACTACCACGACACGTTTTCTTTGATTTATACCATTTGAATCTTCATTTCATGATTAATGGTTCTCATTCTTTCATACTCTATGTTTGTTTTTTCATTTACGTTTGTATTTCGTCTCTCGAAACATCTTCACGACCGCAACAGTATCGGGTTTGATTTTTTTTATTTGTTCATGATTATCTTTTATATATACCACTTTTTTTGTTAGATCTTGTCGTGTTTATTATTATAAATAATTCGAAGGAGAAAATTGATATCTTTGTTCAATTTTTCATCTTCAAATCCGAATATTGTATGTTTTTTTATTTTAGAATTAAATTAGTTATTATCTAATTTGTTGATATCATTTGATTTTACTCAATTATTGGGGATTTTTTATTCTATTATTATCTAATTCATGCATATAATTTTAGTTTGGTGAAATTATTGATTTCTATTAATTTAAGAGTAAATTGATGATAATTCATGTCATAAATTTATAATTGTTTGAATGGTAGGTGATGTCAATCGTATACTTTAAAATTATTTGAATTATTTTATATCAGTAATATGCATGTTATGTGTGATTATAACACTGATTTTTATAAATAGATTGATATTTAAATAAATTCAATTGTGAAATTAATTATACGGATTATAATTTTGTATTGAGTGATTTTCATGTGAGAACTGTATGAATTATGAATTTAAAAGAGGCTATAAATTTAATATATGGTTTGAAGAGAACTTTAATGATAAATTTATTTTTATCATTTAAAATGTATTAATTGAATAATGGTTATGTGATATAAATATTGAATTATCTACCCAATGTTGTAGTTTTGGTTTAAATGAAATCACATATATAGTTTACAAAGATGATGCATTAATTTATATTAATTATGAACACTGTAATAGAGAATTTTTACATGTTAAGAATTTTTGGCATGTGTTTGATAAGAATTTATATTATTAAAAAATAAATTAATGTTAATCTAATGGAATTAAGTTAGGGGTAATTGTGATTGTAATTTGGTATGATTAATGGTAAATTATTGTTGATTCAATGAAAATTTTGCATCTTTGATTTCAAAATAACATTACAGTAATAAATGAACTTGATATAACCTAAAGGTAGTATTAGATTATTTTACGTTTTTATGTTTAAGATTTATCTATTTATATATATATAGTTTTATATGTTTATATATATTAATATATCACTAATTATATTACAATTTCATGTATTGAATGGACCGTAATTGGATAAATTTATGAAGAACCACTAATGATTATGAATAAGGAGTTGATGATATCTTGGAATTTTCTAAACAAAATCTTCAAAACATAGATTTGATTTTCTATTCATGTGTGATGTTTTTGAATATGAGAAAGTTAAATTCTAGATAAATAAATTATCATCCCATTTGCAATGGTTTTAGCTTTAATTATACATGTTGGATCTTGCATTATGAAAGAACTATAAATTCAACATATAATGTTAATAATAATATTCATAATGTGACAGAGGATTGTATTGGAGATTTAATTTATGATTTAGGTGTTTAAATCATTGAAATAAAAACAACTATTGAACGATTGAATAGAGATTTTGAAAAACAATTATTCACAGGTTATAGTATATATATAATGTTATCGGCCATTTTGAGATTGGTTAAATTGAATGAAATAAATGGTTTGAGTGATAAAAGTTTTTATAACTTACTTGATATTTTAAAAGAGCTACTTACAGAAGGTAATGGGCATCCAGATTCTAATTATAAGGTAATGAAAATATTATGCCTAATATGAATGGGTTATAAAAAGATACATGTTTTCCCCAATGATTGTTTGTTGTATTAGAAATAATATGAATTTTTATTAAAATGTCATACCTGTAGAACATCGTGTTATAAGATGGATGAAAAAGTCAATTCAGATTCATTCTCAGGTACTGAAATCTAACCTCATTCTAAATCAAATAATTTAGTCCAATAATCCCATCATATTATTCCAATAAATCAACTCAGATTAATTCTTAGGTACTAAAACCAAATATCATAATAAAGAAATTTGGTATCTTTCAATAATTCTTCGTTTAAATAGTCCATTTTCAAATTAAATTTATGCAAAAAGGTTAAAATGACATTCAGATTAACACATCTCTTATGGTAAATTATGTCACCTTACCGACTCATCACAATGGAAGATATTTGATAAACAATTTCCTGATTTTGGAACTGAAGTTATAAATCTCAAAAAGGGAGTGTGTACAAATGGAATGAATCTATATCGAAGCCTAAGTAGCCAATATAGTTCATGGAATGTTTTTTTGGTAGTTTATAACTTATCCCCACCAATATGTATGAAGAAAAAACATGTCATGATGGTCTTGATGATTTTTGGACCAAAATAGCCAAGAAAATATATTGATGTATATCATTCACAATTGATTGATGATTTCAAACTTCTGTCAGAGACACGTGTTAATGTTTTTTATGCATACAAAAAAGAGTTTTTTATTTTACATGCTATGATAATGTTCAGTATAAATGACTTTCCTATATATAGAAACTTATTTGGATATAGTGTTAATGGACATAAATCATGTCCAATTTATGAAGAAGAAAATTCATATTATCAATTGCAGAATAGAATAATGACAACATACATGGGACATCGAAGATTTTTATGAATTGATCATCTTTATCATATATTAAGAAAGGAATTAAAAAATTTATAATAATATAATCTTCCCCACAACCATTTTCTGTTGAAAAATATTACAATACGGTGAAAAATATTGATTTGAAATTTGGAACGAAAAGTAGTTCTGGTCTTCAAAAAAAGTTCTCGAAGAAACATTCTATTTTTTGAACTACCTTATTAGAGATTTTTAAAGATAAAACATAACATTGATGTTATGTATGTTGAGAAAAATATATGTGATAGTTTGATTGGAACTTTGTTATACATAAAAAAAATACAAAAGATGGATTTAATTCTAGATTGGACTTGATTGAAATGAGAATATGTTTAGAGTTAGCTCCAACTATGAAAGAAATTAGAGGATATTTTCCTCCAGCTTATTACACATTAAGTAAGAGTGAGAAGTTTAATTTTTTTCGGTGTCTGTATGGTATAAAATTTCCTACTGGATATTCTTAAAATGTAAAAAAAATATGTCAGTGAAGGATTTAAAATTAATAGGTATGAAATATCATGACTGTCATATATTGATACAACAACAACTACCAGTTGCACTGTGTGGTATATTTTTGCCAGCTATCAGAAATACTATCATCAGGTTTCGTAATTTTTTCAAATCCATTTGTATGAAAGTTGTTGATCCAAATTTGTTAGATGAGTTTTAAAATGAAGCTTCTCTAATAATTTTTCAACTAGAAATGTATTTTCCACATACATTTTTTGATATAATAGTTCATCTGGTGATTCATCTAGTATGTGAGATAAGAATATGTGGGAATTTTTATTGACGTTGGATATATCCTTTTGAAAGGTATATGAAAAATTTAAAGGTATATGTTAAAAATACATATCAACTGGATGCCTCTATTGTTCAAAAATATATATCAAAAGAGGTGATTGAATTATGTACTTATTATTTGTCTAAAGTGAAGCATTTTGGTCTTCCAATATCTCGATATATGACAGTTGATAGTGAGGGTAGAGGGATTCAAGGCTTAAAGGTAATGTTCATTCCACATGATGAAGTGATGCATACACATTTATACATTTTGAACAACACAAATGATGTTCGATCATATATATCATAACATATTTCTGAATTAAAGATACGATATTCAAAAAGAAATTAAATGTGGTTGATGATTGAGTATAAAAATATATTCCTTTCATGGTTTAAAAGGAATGTGAGCACATATATATCAGTATCGGATATTTTGAAATGGTTGGAAGTAGGACCATATCATAATGTGATAACATGGTCTAGTTTTAATATTAATGGGTATGAATTTTATATAAAAAAGTTGGATGAAATGAGTACCGTTCAAAATAGTGGAGTGATGGTTATCGTTGAAGCAGTGCATTTTTCATGTGAAAAAGATAAAAACCCAATTTATAATTCATCGAAATATTTTGGAGTTATTGAGGATATATGGGAAATTTATTATACAAAATTTCAATTCATTTTGTTTAAGTGTAATTGAGATGATATCAATAGTGGTGTGAAATATGATAATTGTGGATTTACATTGGTTGATTTGAAAAGATTTAATTATAATGAGAAACCAGTTATCATGGTGACACATGCAAAGAAAATATTTTATGTATTTGATCCATCGAATCATCATTAGTCTATCATTTTGTAAGGAAAATGATACCATTTGGGTGGTGAGGATGATACTGATGATGTTATTGATTTACATGAATCTTATTCATCTATTACATGATTTATAGATGATTAAAATGAAAATAAGTCAGATATAGTGCATGCGGTATGTAATGATCATGAAGAAGACATATGGTAAAACAATAAATTAGTCTCATAATTATTCTAGTAATTATTTATATTTTTTTTCTTTTTATGAAACTTACAAATGCATCTCTTTTTTTACTAACTTATTTTTGTCATCCTTGTTTTTAAATATTTATTTTTCTAATGATATGTAGGTACACAAAAATATATTAAATTTTTTTGTGTCAATGTCAGAACAGAGAGAGTGGAGTAATTACTGAGGTATATCTATTATTTGATATTATTAAATATTCAGTAATATGCTTATTTAATGAAAGAAAACATTTTAATTTATACTTTTTTTTGCAGGACTACTGATGCGTCCTCAGTAGATGTGACTTCTTCTGTTATTATAGAGATATCAAGTTATCATGTTGGTAAATATGGTATTACACATTTACCAAAACTATAACTTTATCATGGATTTGAGAGATTACGTATTCTCTTTGATGATGATAATAATACAAACAACCCAAATGTAGTACAATTTATCAATTATATATTAATGCAGAGCTATTTTAGGAATAATATTTTATATCCTGATTGGAAGCCTATTGAAAGGATGATGAAACAACAACTTTGGGAGTCTATGATGGTAAAATATCTCAACTGATTTATTTTATCTCATTTTTTTAATATTAAATATTTTAAATGATATATTTAATTTATTAAATTAAAGATGACATTCAATTGCAAAAAGAAATAAATTAAGAATAGACATCTCTCTTTAGAGGTGGTTTAATGGAGAGATTCAAAAACAAAATAGATCAATAAATATGTTTTTAGAATGAAAAAGTATGAAAACCCATGCCTTAACTATTATTTTATAGAGGCGGATACATGGAATTAATTTGTTGATAGACGACATGAAGAAAAATTTCAGGTATGATAATTATTTTATATTTTAAAATTTATTATATTTTTATCTAATTACTTATTAGTTTATTTTTATATAATAGGATTCTAGGAGATCTTATCAAAATAACCAATTGAAAAATGTATACCCTCATACATTATCACATGGAGGGTATCCATTATTGGAACAGAAAATGATTGAAGAAAAATTTGAAGCATTAAGAAGCTCGATCTAGTAGTGGTTCAGAAGAGGTCCAGTTTGGTCCTCTGTCTCCTCCCACTCATTGTAAAAAATGGAAATGAGAAAGAATAATGAAATATGAAATGTATCTTACAGAGAAAGCTAAGTATGTAGCTAAAATAATTGTACGTGAATATTTTTTTTTCTTTCATTGGTGTTTGTTTTTTTAAATTAAAAACATTGATATAACAATTTAATTTTATATTTAAGTATGATATTCAACATAAAGACATCAAAGACACTTTTATCCCTGAGGGTAGGATGGATATCCTGGCTATGGAATTAGGAAAATAAGAACACCAAGGCTGAGTAAGAGGATATTAGGAAGGTATTTGTATTAGGAATATTTTTGGTAAACAAAGTAACCAGTAAAGAGATCTAGAAATATATTCCTTGAAAGGTGGGATGAAAGAAATGAAATAGTCCATAGGTGATAAAATTTAATCAGTTGTACAAGCTATGTTTGAACAACTGATGAGACAATCATAGCCTGCTCAACCTACCCATCCCACCGAGTCTTTTTAAACTTCTCAATCAGATGCACAACATCTATTGTCTTCCCAATTAGACTAGCCCGCCCATCCTGCCTAGTCTTTTCAGCCTTCATAGTCAGATGCAAAACATGTATAGACTATCTAGTTGGATAGACCACCCAGCCTACATAGTCTTTTCACCCCTTATAGTCGGATGTGGATCATGTACAAACTATTCAGTTGTCCTAGCCCACCCATCATATCCCCTCATATCCTCCACCACCTCATTCAGACCCGGCTATATAATGTGAGTCTCATGCTGGAGATACTCATGTGGGTATTGTAGCGTATGGAGTCATACAAATTTTTGGGAATTATATACACCACCAACCGATCCAATTAGGTTATGTCAGAGTATTGGTTCATGATATTATTAAACATAATTTTCCACTACCATTTTTCATTGATGAAGTTACCAATGTTGGGGATTGTATGGTCAATTGTTTCTTCTACTGATCAACCTTATGCATTATATGTCATATGATGTATTCATTATTTCTAAATATTAATTACATTTGATTTAAATTTACTTTTAATATTTTCAAAAATTAAATTTTTATAAAATTATCTACAATCAAAAGAAATTATGCAATGGAAAAAAAGGTTCACGAACAAGCACCTATAGATATTTCTCTTTCTGGATAGATAAAAAAATTATCATAGATTTATTCTTCAATGGATAAATTATATGATTTTTTCATGATAGCTAAAATATTTAGAAGAGACTATCTATATAGAATATTTAAAAAAGATATCATGGATTTGATAGAGTTTAAAGATCTCGACATTCTTGTGTGGTAGCTGTTTTCTATATAAGTAAATTTATGTTTGGGTTTAAATTTTTCTTTATATAAAGATTATTTTAGGTTACTTACCGTTTTACTTATTTAATTAGGTATCAATCTCTGCTTCTGATACAAAATGAGAGCACTGCTTTGTATGGTTTTATGGATTCAAAATTATTTTCAACGGTCATTCAATATGCGAAGGCTACTTATAGAGTTAAATATATATCTGAGAGATTATAAAACACAAATATTGGATGTTGGTTTTTACCATTCCTTGATGGGTAAGAAAACTAATATAATTATGAACTAATTTTCAGTATAATTTCATTGATTTTGAAAATTTTTTATTGTTGAGGGCATTGAATGTTAGGCATATTTTGTCTAAGTGAATTCACTTTATACTATTTTTTCTCTTTATTAGGTCTTATTCATAAAAAACATAGTACACCATTATAAAATTAATTGTTATTCTTTTTTATAAGTTTATTACTTTTAATTTTATTGTTTATACATGTTTTATTAGTTGATATATATGAAAATCCAGGCCATGGACACTGTTTAAAAAATATCACTTATCAAACAAGAATCCAAATCCAATCCAATATGTGAAAGTATGGGTAAATATTTTTGTATTACATAATATTTTTTATTTTTTATTTATATTTATATATATGTGTTGTTTATTAATATAAATTAAATACTTTATAACCTCAGTGTCATCGTGAACAAGGAAGTGTATAATTTTTTTATTACGTTACACAATTCATGTTTGAGGAAATCATAACCGGAGTAACAACTGATTTTTATAAGGTTTGTTGATTATATTAACTATTTTATGTTTTATTTCATAATATTCTATTTTTAATCTTATAGCATGTAATATTATTGTATATATTCAATTAAACCGAGATGCATATGGATGATGAACTTACTCATCTTTGATCCCTGTTTTTGGACTACTTTTTAAGTATGGTTGTGATTTTACTTATTAAGTATGTTTATTTTAATGTTTATTTTATACTTTTCTAACAAATTTTTCATAAACTAATACTTTTTTTTATAATAGGTGTTTGAAGATAATAATCTCAAAATAATTCTTCAATAATAACACTGGGTGATTATGTTATAATTTATTAGGTATGTGTTTTTAAATCTCGTTTAAAATATCATTAAGTCAATATTTTTTTTAATTAAGTAGCCAAATTTTGTTTTATTTTGAACATTTCTACTCCTACCTATGCATTGAATTATATTCTATATTGCATTACAGGTACACAGGTTAATTTTTGGAGATGAAATATATTTAACATTATTTTTTTACTTTCGACGTCAACTTTCCTTATAAACCGACATCGAAGACCTATTTTTTATCTGTCTCCGGCGTCAGTTTTGGTTAAAACTGACCGTGAATATCCATGAAAAACTAGTCTTCGACATCAGTTTTGGAAAAGAAATGTTGTTGAAGATTAATTTTTCATGGGGCTTCGCCATCAGTTTTTTTAGAACAGACGCCGAATTCCCATGAAAAAATGGTCTTGGGTGTTGGTTTTGGTAAAAACCGACACTGAAGACCAACTTTTCTTGGGGCTTTGATGTCGTTTTTTTAAACCGATGCTGAAAACCAAATTTCAACGTCATCATTATAAACATTGGTTAAAAATAATGTTAAAATGAAATAAAAACCAATGTGAAAAAATGTTTCTGGCTAGTGTGATTATTAGAGTGGCGTATTCACCACTGAGAATAAATGACTCCTTCGACTGATGGTTTGGAGGAGAATCATATCTTAATGTTTGACCTCGGGATGGATTATCACAAACTCCATGTTTGAGATCTGGGTGTATTGAGAACGGATTCCAAGATATTTTTCAGTTTCTTGAGTTCTTGGTGATATCATTTTCGATGCTTAATGCCCCATAAGAGTTCACAAGACTTAAGAGTTATATCCTTATCCTTTATTGGATCTATATGTGGTAGTTTTTTGCGATGGAACCCTTGTGTCCTCTAAATAAGAGTTGGAACACACAACACACATGAGGATACTGCTTGAGATTTTATAGGAGTGTTAGTCATATGAAATCTCTCATGGAGTCAGTTCTGGGTTCACAAGTCTACTTACTGAGATGTCTTCTCAAACATGATAGTGAAAGTGGACCTTGAAAAGGTTGAAGTGACATCATGTTAAGGTCCACCCAAGGTGTGGTAGTAATAGAATATGATCACAGTGTGTTTTTCCATCCACTGTTATCGAGTGAGGTGACAGAGTAGTCGACCTCTTTTTAGTTGACCCTTATGGGTGAGGATGGTGAAATATACCTTCAATCGATGTTTGTTACTCCTCATCCTCAACAAGTTAGGGAGGCACAACTTGGGGATATCGACATGGAGATCTTGTGCGACTAGTTATTCTCATGGAATTCACCATATGAATGTTTTTGAATAAGGGAATCACACAATTTTCTTCCAGGGATGAATGATGGTTCCGATCACATTGTGAGAGAAGGTGATGAGGGAGTTTAACACTTCTCCTTTGGTTTTACTTCCTGGTGAAGGGAAGATGTACAAGAGAGCCATATGCGGGATTAGTATCCCCACATTTTTCCTCAGTTTGTGATTTTAAGAGATGGAATGTTTTGAATAAGGAAATAATGTAGAGAGTTTGGTTTTGTTGTGTAAGAATTTGGAATATTTTTATGAATATTTTTAGAGCCAAGCTCTTAGACGGTGTGAAATTCTACAGCTCACTGAGATCAATATTAATTTTATAAAAATATAAAATATATTTTATATCACACTTGCACAGTTTTCATAAAAAAGTCAAATATCTCTTAAATGGTGTCTTTAATAGAAAATCTGAGAGAACTCTTGAATCTAGAGTGTGGGGTTTACCCTAGGCACAACCTAAAGTTAGTGAGTGTGGAATGTTTAGATGAGGCATCCATTGGCAGGTGCATTTAATAAATAAATAAATTTAATTTATTTATTTAATAAATATAACCCAAATAAATCACAAAAAAGTACTTGGATGGGAAATCCAAGATAACTGTTGAGTCTGTAATGTGGATTTTACCCTCATGCATTCATCAAGATTTTGGCCGAAACACGCCGTTTATTACCCTTACATTTTGTTTAGTAATACATGATTAGAAATATGTGTGCTAGCGAGGAAACAACCATACTGTAGAGTGGGAACACACACCGTGTGAGACCCTTACATGTCTTGTACTCCTTTATAAATATTATACCCCTTGTATCTTCCTTGTTTGGACTCAAATTTTGGCCTGTGAGTATCCTATTATGAGTGTTTTTCTACGAATAATGTTTTGGTGACATTCATAGTGGATTTTGAGATACAATGTGAGGTTTTCTAAGATTAAAACTTCTTCAGGTAGTGTTTGATGATGGCGGTGATCAAACATGACCATCATAGAATGTAGATAGAGAAAGTATCCCCCTGACGGACCAGAGTGTGGGTACTCTATCCATGAGACAGTACCCCCTATCATATGAGAGCTTGGTTCCTCCATATTCTTATACAGATAGAGATGTTACCCCTTGAGGGACTAGGGTGTGGGTCCTATATCCACAAAGACGACACCCCCTGTCACATTAGGGCATGAGTCCTCTATGATTCTTATACAGATAGAGATGGTACCCCACCCCCCTGACGGACCAGGGCATGAGTCCTATATCCACAGATACGGTACCCCTTCTATTGTACCATGACATGAGTCCTCCATACTTCTTATATAGATAGAGACAATACCCCCTGACAGAACAAGTAGTGAGTCCTCTATCCACAAATATGGTACCCCCTGTCATAATAGGGCGCGGTTCCTCCATACTTCTTATCAAGATAGCGACGAAACCCCTTATCGCATTAGGGTGCAGGTCCTCTATATACTGAGTGGTACCACCCTGACAAACTAGGGCCCAGTTTCTCTAAATACCACATGGTACCCCAAGATGGACTGGGTGTGAGTCGTCTACTTAGAGATTGTTCCCCCTTGACCGTGCGATACAATGGTGAGGTGTGGGTCCTCTAAACATTGACTTCTTCAGAAAAAACATGAAATGATGGGAATCATAGATGGCCCATTTTTATAGCATCATGTAGAATCATTGTTCTTAGATGGGTTGTGGAGATAGAGATCCCCTTACTCTATCATTTGGGCTTCATGTTGATCATGTCTGGGTTTTGTTCTCTTTATGGTTGTCGTCTCATTTACTGATTGACATACCTTTTTTTGATGTTTTGACTACTTATATTGTGCAATATTAATTTTTTTGGGAATCCTATTGGGTATGTATATACTCACCCCTTCATGGGATTTTCCCATACATGTTTTTTATGCTAACGACAGATAGGTTGACGGTGGTTTTAGAGGAGAACAGGGATACTCGGTTTCATAGACCGCGTACAGTGGTGGAGCTTAGAGATTAGAAGCTGGGCTCTATAAGAATTTAATTTTCCAGTTTTTTCATGTAGGGACATATTTATGGTTGGATGTGTATTTTTCCCTCTTTAATTTTTAGTTTCTACTGTCATAATATTGTATTCACTAGAGGTTATTACATGTATGAATTTTACATTAGATGTTACGATTTTCTATTATTATTCCTCTGTTCTTCTGCATCGATATGGTTGGGTGTGTTCGTATAGGTACTTAAGAAAAGTCCTCCCATATTATTTATGTCTTTCAGTGCTTGTTGCCAACCCCTGGCCTATGAAGTCGACATTAGAGTAGTTGTGGTTCGATTCCTGGTGGGTCAGGTCGTGACATTAAATTTCATAAAATATTTTATATACTATTTTTAATTTTTTTTACTTAAGAAACATATTTTAATAAATGTGATAATTTTTTTGTTTAAATTGGTTTAATTTTGTCTGTATCATTTTTCAATTATTCATCTTTATATGTAACTATTGGATTTGTATAATTTTTTACTTAATATTTATTTTCTTCTATATATATCATTTTATGTTTCATATCTCGTTAATGCTGCCAGATTTTTTTAGAATTTTAGTTGACTACTTAAAAAAATATAAATAAAAATGTGTTTTATTTAGTCTAGTTTGTATTGTATCATGTTTCAACCTTTATTTAATTTTATATGTAATAGTTGGATTTTTATATTTTTGTACTAATTATTTGTTAATATGATTTGTATGATAATGTCAGATCAAACACCCAAGTCACCTTGAGGTTATTGGTAGGATTGTACACATACTTCTATTGAGGAGCCTCCTCATCCTTCTACATAAGATCCATTTACATCCATAGAGGCATAGAAGTCTTACAAGGTTAGAAAATTTGGTATCACACATTTACCAATATTATCACTTTCCTATAGACATGACTAGATGATATATATCATGTTTGATGATAATGACAATCCTAAGGGTATAAATTCAAAATAATATAATAGATTTGTATAATGCAAGATTGGTGTTCCAGTCATGGGGTCAAGTCCCCAGGTCATTTATTTATTATTTTCATTGTAGCGTGTTCTTTTATAATGCAAGCTTGAGAGAAGTTCAATGTTTTGATTTATGATTGGATAAGTGTTAACAAAGTTACACTATCTTAGTTATGAGAGACAATTTCGGTAATCTAATTTATTGTTATTTTACTTATCATGACATGTATTTATTAATATAAGTTTTTCCCATCTTATCAGATAACATATGATATACTAGATATAATATAAGTCAGGAAGAAATGTTTATCTTTTTCATATAGGATATGGATGAATTTTAAATCAACCCTTACATCAGATTTCATTTATGGTCAAGAAAAAATTAAAATTCCTGTGATATGTACACTTTTCTAGATGAAGATACATGGAAACAATTTGTCAAAAGTAAGAAAACAGAATGATCTAACGTACTAGACCCAGTTTACTTATAAGTAACCAAACCTGATTGGACTCAAGGCCTCAAGCACACCTCCTTATATACCATAGGCATCAAACTAATAGTGATGGTCTAAGGTGGTACAGTGGGGAGACTATACCTACATAATCAGAGTAACAAAACAATATAATTAGTAAATAAATGGAAGAAGCAAATATCACTAACAGTGGAAGACAAATCATCTAGATAAAATAAATAGAAATAAATAGATATATCTAGTACCATATACAAAATTATGTAATTTCATGTATGTAAACAAAAAAGGACATAAAAAAGGTCAGCTAACACACACAAATACCAGTATATCAAAAGGATCTAAATTACCAAAAGGATATATCTAGATAGAATCACGAGACATAGCTCAGTCCTATGCTCTACATACCCCATGCTATATTCAATCACGCATCAATAACATGGTTCTTGGCCTTATCCCTACATTCATCCATGAAGTCTTTCCCGATATCAATCGGTGTCCCGAACATGGTGTGAGATATACTCAGTAAGCCACCACCAATGGTGTATAAAAATCTAGTCTGTGAATAAAAATGGAACAGTATGAAAGTATAAATAAATAGTTGTGATGTACAATGCATGAAATAAACCCATGAATATTGGGACCCCTCTTGTAATTTCAAAATGATCCCATGTAAATCCTCTTTCATCCTTTTCATTCTCCCTCTTTTCATTGGGCCAACAATCCCATGCAATGTATTATGTTCATATATACTCATTCCACTACTCATGCCATGATCTATCTCAACTCCTCTCTACATATGTTCACAAAGATTTCCATCATTAATGGTAATTGATTTTAAAATTTCAAAAAATATTATTTATTTGACAAGTAATTTATTGTGATTAATCAGTGTGTCACTATGTTACCAACATCACTAGTAAAGTGATAAAAGTGATAAATTATTATGGCTGGGCATGATACTATTGTAAATTCATTAACTAATGTAATAATTTTTTAAATATAATTTTAAACCACATCGGATAAATTTTTCAGTATTTTTAAATCTAGCTACATATTCAACAATGTTCGAAAATTGGTGATTAATTTTTTATAAAAATATGGTTTATGTTGATATTTAATCAATTGAATGGTGTTAGAAAAAATCAATCCAATTGATCAAGTTGTTATTATTGTTTTTAATAAAAATGTGTTTTTTAAATAAACACACGAATTCTATGCAATTTTAAACTTGTTAACTATAAAAGTGTAATGTATTTGTTTTTAATGTTCTGTAATACAAAACATGTTTTAAATTATATTGAAAAAAATAATTGAATAATACTACTAATACTTTACGATTGATTCATTCAATATATAACTTCAAAGCTTGAAGTTTTTTGTTTTTATATTCATAGAACCTGTTATCCATATTTATTTATTTTAAAATATATTGTTATCTTAGCTCAATTAGAAACATATGTTTACATTGCTAATGTTCATCTATAAAGTATCTTTTCTCTAGTTCCTTTAGTTTCGACATACATTTATGTGTCATGTATATAATTTTTTTAACATTATTTAGTCACAATTTCTATAATTAACCTATACAATTAATCAACTAAATACAGTTACATTCATGTGTATGTTATCTTTATTGATTCATAAAAAAAGTTACATTCATGTGTATGCTCTCTTTGATGATTCCTGACCATAAAAATATTATACTTTACTACATAGAACCTCAAAAATTTCTTTATTAAAATATTTAGAGTAGATATATTTACAATATTATTTTGGTGAGAAATGTTTTCTAGTCAAACATGGAACTTTAACATCTGAACGGATATCAAAATAGTCGACTTCACAAAAATGAAGAAAAAAAAAGAATAAACATAACGACTAAATTACATATCTTATCTTCATATCATTCACCAGAGTGTATTTTTATACTTGATATAAAACCCCTTTACTTATAACATAAACTCAAAACCATATGTCACATTTTCTTTATTTAATATTTACTCTTTATTTGTTTTAAAGGATACTATGTCCCGTGAAAACACACAGGAGGAATACTAGTCTTTCTATTAAACATTGTAATCTATATCTCCAATATAAAAATGGAGAAAATAATATTACATAAACCTTATAATATTGAAGCACAACCACAAAATATTTTATATGAGGATTAGAAGACAGCTGAAAAACCTCATCTTTGATAGCGGTAGCGTATTAAGTTGAAATATACATGAAAAATGCCACACTAAAAAGTTAATTTAAACCCTTTATTATGAAAATATTCCCATTAATTATTAATTATTTAATTGTAAACAATTTTTCAATGAATTCAACAATAATTTTGAGATAGAAATAAATTTCAAAAGTTCATAATTAAAATAACACCAGATGTAATGTGGAAAACCCCCAAATGAAAGGGATAAAAAACCACAGGAAAATAGAAAGATTTCACTATGTTAAAATGTGGGTACAAACACTCCATATCTATCTCAATTAAAATGAGAAAACTCATAAGAAATTATCTATTGAAAATATGGAGAACCACCTCACAAAATACCGCACTCAATGATGAAGATATGTTGCTTCTGAATCTGAAGATAAAAACGGGTATAGGAGATCACCTTTTATAATCTTCCTTCACACTCCATTGGTCTCACCTCTATTAAATTTCTATTACCAAATTAAATGGGGAATCAATGGTAGTGTGTCAAAATGGCGTGTCCAAATGAATGTGGTGACCATCGCTAATATTTTCTCTCGATAACATCTTCCAACATAGCTCCTACTTGGAGATTTGATTAAGTGCCAATCATATCTCCACACATCCTTTCAATCTTCCAAACCTATTTCTCCTGACTTTAGATGGAAACAAGGGGATTTACACCATCTAAAATTATCCGAACCAATCGCCTCTGTCACGAAATCTTCCAGATTTTCTTCAGTGTGAATTTTCTACATGTCCACACTTCCTTCTTACACCATAGCTCTGAGAAAAATGATATTGTACACTAATGTGCTTCGTCCTTGAATGAAAATATGGATTCCATGAAATGTTAAATTCACTCTCACTATCACAAAACAATGAAAAATTATCATGTTTGTGCTTGAGATCCTCCAACAACTTTTACATCAAAATCGCCTCTTTGTATGATTGTGTAGCTACCATGTACTCTGCCTCTATCGTGGATAAAGCCACAACTGACTGTAACATTCAAATATAGCTCACAAATCCTCCTTTAAGATTAAACAAATAACTATTAATAGATTTTATCTAATCATAATCACTTACAAAATCTGAATCAACATAGCCTATGATATTGAAATCTGATCCTCTAAAATATAATGCAACATATGAGGTTTCATTGATGTATCTCAGGATCCTCTTCACC
Organism: Viscum album; assembly: GCA_963277665.1. Taxonomy (NCBI): domain Eukaryota; kingdom Viridiplantae; phylum Streptophyta; class Magnoliopsida; order Santalales; family Viscaceae; genus Viscum; species Viscum album. The sequence continues at coordinate 684,707,913 of OY728137.1, read as the reverse complement.
ATGCTCTAATGCTCCCATCCTAGATTTTCCATGTACCAACTAACTGCTCCCACTGCATGTGAAATGTATGGTCTAGTATGAACCATGATGAACATTAGAATACCCACTGCTGATGCATATGACACTCAAGACATTTCCATCCTCTCTACATCACTGCTAGGAATCATCGTGGAGGATAACTTAGAATTAATGGAAAGAAGGGTAGAAATTGGATTAAAAAATTTCATGTTGAATCATTTCAAGACTTTCCTCAAATAATTCTTCTATGATAGAAAAATATTTCCATTATTCACGTCTCAGTAAATTTGCTTTCCAAGAATCCTGTTTGCGGGTCCCAAGTCCTACAAATCAAACTTCCTATCCAGTTGTGCCTTCGTCTCCTAGATTAGATCATTGTTAGGGCCTTCAACCAACATGTCATCCACTTACAACAATATAACGATAAAATAATTAGCATACAGACCCTTGAAATATTCACAAGGATCTGAATTAAGTATGTTGTATCCAATTCTCAAGATATAGGAATAAAATCTCTTATAACAACACCTCTGTGCCTTTTTGAGACTATACAGTGATTTTTTCAAACTGAAAACCAAGTTCTCTTTACCTTGTTCATCCAAACCTTCTAGTTGGAGAATATAGATTTCGTCATCAAGATCACCATGGAGAAAAGCTATTTTCACATCTAGCTTCTCTAAATACAGAGTGTATTCACCACACATTAACAAAACTACCAGAATAGTCATCATTATACAAATAAGAGAAAATATTTCATTGAAATCGATACCTTACTTATGAGCATATCATATGACCACCAGTCTTGAATGATATCTTTCCACCTGGTCTGTTTCATCCCTATTTATCTTATAGACCCATTTGTTCCCAATGGCCTTCCTTCCGTGAGGTAATGGAACAAGATCCCAAGTCTTGTTCTTGTGTAGGGATTCATGTTCCTCCGATATCACCGTCATCCATGAAGATATATCGGGACTCTGGGTTTCCTCCAAAATAGATGATGTCTATACATCTTCTGTCAAAAAGAAATATGCCACATTTCTCTTAGTGACAAAATCTTAGTGCCATATTGGCACTGTTTTCTCTCAATTTGACCGTTATAGCCCAGGATCATCTAGTACTTCATCATCATGCTCTAGTAATGCCTCAGAGGAAACTAGTTCTTCATTTATTTGATCCTTCACCTTGACTATTGTAGTTTCTATACTCTCTTATTTGTGTCTTTATCAATCATCAGTTTTTTTATCTGTATCTTGAAAAGATAACACCTATACTGATGATAAGTTTGTGGGTAGTGGGATTTCACAAATGATGCCCCTTTACACCATCGGCGTATCCCAAGAAGATACATTCCCTGGATCTAGATTCCAACTTCGATATTTCCTTGTCATGAAATAGTGTATATACAAGACATCAAAAAAGATGTAATTGAGAATAACTAGCGGGATTACCAGTCCACATCTCCATCAGCATCTTCAATTCAATTCCCATTGAAGTGGATCAACTGATCACATAGAAAGAGGTATTTACTGATTCTGCCCAGAACGTATTGGTAACTCCTACTGTCTTCAACATCTCCCTTGTTCTTTCTAACAAGGTTTTATTCATCCTCTCTTCCACTCGATTCTATTGAGAAGTATATTCCACTGTGAACTACCTCTTGATCGCTTCCTATTGAAAAAAATAATTAAACTCCTCATTTGTATATTCCGCACCATTGTCAGTCCACAAACACTTGATCTTCTTTTCGAATTAATGTTCCTTTTGTGCTTTGAATATTTTAAAGACTTCAAAGACATCTGATTTCCTCTTGATTAGAAACAAACAATATCTCTTGGTATAGTCATCAATGAATGATACAAGGTACATTTCTCCACCTAGGGACACAACCGGTGCTTGGAAAACGTAAAAATAAATCAACTCCAAGATCTCTTTTCTCCACATCATTGAAGTTCCAAACTTCAACCTGTGTTTCATACTCAAAAAAAATTCTTAAAAACTGGTAAGGATACCATCGTAAGCCCATGAAAAAACATCTGATTCACAAGAATCTTCAGGCCTCATTTGAACATATGATCAAGCATCTGATTCCATAACGTTGTCAACTCTTCCATTGAGGTAGTTGATGTGACAACTATCTCCACTTCATTGTACATTTCACCCATAAGCACATACATGTTCTTTGAGATCTTCTTTTCCTTCATCACCACAAGCGCTCCCTTCACAATATTCATCGTCCCGTCTTGGTGTGAGTCTTGCATCTGATATCATCAAATTGTCCCAAGGACAAAATTTTCTTCTTGAGACCTGCCACATGGCATACTCCATGGATGGTTCAGACTATGTTATCTTGCATCTTTAGATTGATGGTTCTGACTCCAATGATATTTAATGTATGATAATTCCCTTTGTACACAAGTATTTATGGGATAGTTTCATATTAGTCAAACCATTCCCTTCAAGATTTCATGTTCCAAGTTTCTCTTGAGTCAATAATCCATGCGCCATTGAGATGTTTCCTTCATTAGTCATTTCTACGTCACTAACTAGTACGTCTCCATTTCCCGATGTACTCGTCACATTTACTTGAGAGTTATTCTCACGAACCTTCTTATTCCAAAAATATTTCTTGACATGCCCCATCTTACCATAATTGAAACATTTGATGTTTTTTTCTTTCTCATTAATTTGGACTTTCCCTGATTTTAGCTCCCATTAGAACCACACTCCATCATTCTTCCACTTTCTATTGACAGAGTTTCCATCTAGTGTGAAGTTGTCTACGTGTATTCCTTATTCTTGTGTCGACTTTATTCTTAAAGAACCAAAGAAGCAGCATCATTGAAGGGAAAAATATCCATTATGATATTATTGGTGAGGTTGATGATAATTTTATCATACAAATCTTGTAATTTTTAGAGTAGAATCTCTGCACATTCAGTATCCAAAATTTTATATCCCAACATTGTATGCTATGAAAGAAGGGTATTGATGGTGTTGATGTGGTTAGTCATCGATGATAACTCCTCCATTAGAAGAGTGTATAATTTTCTCTTCATGATTTTTTTGTGTAGTGACTTTTCCTCATACATCTTTGTCAGAGTATCCCAAATTTCTTTTTCCCCCTTCTTTTTTGCAACACTTGAAAGGACCCCGTCTTCCAAATCATAATGCATGTTGGAAATAACATTCCCATTCATGTCTCTCCATTTCTCATCCATCACACCTTTTAGTTTCTCTCTAATTGCCTGTAGGAAATTATCTTTCCACAGTACCACTTGAATCTTCATTTTCGACAATGAAAAATTATTTCCATTGAATTTTTCGATCTTATATTTCGCTGTTATTTAGACATGTAATTGGTCCAGAATTTCTTCAGGCCAAAACCTCATTACTTTTATGAAAAAATATTTAAATGGGTGTGTAAGAAATAATCTATTTAGTGAAATGAAATGAATGGTCAAATATATTATATAACTAGTTTACTAGTATGGCCCAGTCCTCTTCTCAGTCAATTACTTGACCATTTTCATCCCCAGACACCAATTCGGGTGAAAATGAACTCTCCGCTTCTTCTATCTCAACTAATTCAACAATTTCATTATCCATCATGGGCATGGGAGAGAATTCTAAAGTTTCAATACAAGGAGTAATCAGATAAGGAAAAAAGTAGAAAACCTATAAAAATCATTTTAAAATTCACAATTTTTCAAAAAAACTGTATCCATCAGAAATTAATTTTTCATATTACACAACACTTTTCAACTAAGATTTTAAATTCCAACAACTTAAAACTTGATGACAGTAGAATAACATTTTAAAAATCATCACGTTTCAAAGTAACAAAATCCAACATAAAATTCCATTTAAATTCCAACTTAAAACCAGATGAAACCAATAAAATGAGAATTTAAGAAGAGGTACATCACATGTTTTTTTTTCTTTCATTAAAATACATAATATTTTCTAACACATATTTTAATAAAATTTTGGAAAAATTAAATGAGGAATTTTTTTTCAAATCCAAACACAACCAAACTTGTCTTGTCTATATGTTAAGGTTTATGATGAGTTCTATATAAACTAAATGGTCAACCAAAAAATGAATGATGTTTTCCATATAACATGTTTATAACTTTGATTTCCCAAAAACTATTAGAAAGCGGGTTCTAGGAAATATCTAAACACATTTTTTTCTTTCTAAAAATATCTCATTTCCATTTTCATTTACTAAAAAATGTTCTTTTTTTACAAAAGTCAACACATTTTATCCTAATATTTATTGGAAAATATTTTCCTTATTTTCAAAATTATAAGGAGAAGGGGAGACATCTATTGGGAATGAAAAAATAATAAACCATCCACATCTTTCTCACCACCTTCCTTCTAAGGCTCTAAAAAATAATCCCATTTTAAGTCATTCTCACCCTCATCAATAGGATGCTCCAGGCATTGAAAATGTTTATGCAACATTTACGAATTTATTTACATTAAACAAGCCTATAATCCCAAAAATAATAATACACTCCAAGTAAAATAAGAGAGATAGAGAGGAAGAGAGAGGGGGGAGAGAGGGAGAGAGATCGAGTGAGAAAACTTCCAATATGCACATTTTCCTTGAATATACGGAGTCTCTTAAGAACAACCTGCCAATATTATACCACCATTTCTATTCTAGAGAGAATTTTTTTAATCGATTTGGTACTCTAATGACACCAATTCCTTATGAATCTTTCCTTCCAAAAGTTTCACCACATCTGCTACACACCTTGAATGAATGTCCCCTTATTTTTCACGCAACTTTACAGAGGGTTCCTCCCCACACACCCTCACTCGATCCAATGAATCATTCTTGTGTCCTTTTGCAAGTTCCCAGTCACATACCACCAAGAGAGCATGTTCTCATTGAATGCATCAAAAATAATAAATCGATCAATAAAAGAAAACCCCAAAAATTTTCTAATCAATAAATTCACAAAGGTTGTGTTTGATAACACTAAAACTACTTAAACCACTTATAACATGAGATATATGAAAGTGTTTCGAGATTTATTATTGAAAAATGTTTTTCCACCACTAATTTAAGATGTTTTCTTGTAGGTAACATCCTATATTCTTTCCTAGATGAGACTTCATCCAAGCACTCCATCGGTCATCTAATGTACACATTGTAGATTTGTAATCCAACCACTCCCGCAGACGGGCACACCTAATGGGTGGAAATTCACATCGTGTCATATTTCCCTGTTTAATATTCGTGTTGAGGTGTTGAAACTCAAACCCGACCTATTTATTAAACAGGTTATATTATCGTGTAATCATAAAGCATTTTAGTTATATATTTAATTAATCATTTAATATATTTATGCAAATTTATTATATTTAAATAATTGAATTAATTAAAAATATTATTTGAATGAAAATAATTTCCAATAAAATAAAATATCCATATATATACATTAATTTACTTATTTTTTTCATCTAATAATATATGCATATTATTTTAAACATTCAAATAATTGTTTCATTTTTCATGCACCCTCAACCCTAACCCGGGTCATTTATTTAATTATGTATCCAGTTCCTGTCATATTCTCATGTTGTGTCACAGATTGCCACCCCGCCCAGGCCTGGCACGGATCATGCTTGTGTGGCATCCCCACGATACTCTCTAACCCTTGAACACCACATGTGACATGTGCACCTCTCATGTACCCTCTTCATCCAAGTTGTAATCTGCTCTAATGCAACTCCAACTAACCAAGGTGTACCGGGGCGCCCCTCCACCACTGCCCAAGCCTCTATCATGCATCTCTATCACTGGACACACCTTTGTCATGTCTCTATTGTGTTCAAGCCTCTTTTTGGAATCTATGTCATCGTTCAAACACTTTATATTAGGCTTCTATATCTCACACCCTCAGCAATGACCATTGATCAAAGACCATGTTCCAAACCTCTCTGTGTTTGTTAGATCTTTTGTCATACAATCCCAGCGTCTCTAAAGATGTAGAGAAGTTCAGACAACCTGTGTACTTTAGATGACCTTTTTTTATACATCGGACAATCATTTCCCATTTTCTTATATAGATAACCATTTTCCAACGTCCCTTTTCAGATAATCTTTTCCATGCATCTCCCTTGATAGGACTCGAGACCAAGATGGGGAATGAGTGTGATTTCACTTAGGGGGGATATCATGAGTATGTGAGTTGGGAGAGAATATTTTCAGTATGTTAGGAGATTCTGGGACCATGTAGAGCGGGTGGTGGTGGCTATAAGTAGAAGTTTGGGATGAGCGAGAGGGGATGAAGAAATATAGTTTGAGTAGTTCAGATGAGGCTTGATAGAGAGTGGAAAGAGCCAATTGACTGTTCTATATCCCTCTCTCTTTCATTCTCTTTCCTCCCCTCTCTCACCCCACTGCTTCTAAATCCCCCCTCCCCATGGTCCAATAATATCCTAACAGAATAAAAATATTCCCACCCCACTAAATAACTAGTAATACCACTCCACTGGAATGACACCCAAACCCCTACTAAGTCTCAAGCCAAATCACCAATATGAAGAATGGGGGTGAGAGAGAGAGATAGAGAGTAATTGAGAGGCTCCTTGCACTCTTACCCCGGACTCAGCTGAACTTCCCAAACTACATTTCTTCCTCCTCTATCTCAACCCCTGCTTCTACTTACAATGAACACCCATCCATGTGATCCCAAAACCTCTTAACAGACCAACAATATCTTCCACCCACTAACATAAAAAGAATATCCTCCCCACAACTTGAAGGAACCTAGGGCTGAGCAAAATCATGATAAATACAAAATTTAAAATTTTGGGTTCAGATTCATATTAAAAAAACCAAATCCACAAAAACATTTGTCTGTATTTCTCAAAGGATCATGTGAAATTCAATTCAAGCATGAAGAAAAAAATCAAACGAATCCGTAAATAGTACCTTGTTCATTTGAAATCGGTGATTTGATTCACTAACCATCGGTGTTTTTTGGCTCAAATGTGTCAAGTATGGTGTCATCTAGATCATACACACATGCATCATAGATCCTAGAACTTCGATATGTGATTCTTGGTTGTTATCACGAGTAATAGAAGTGTTTTACAACATCTTTTCAATCATGTAAAGAACACAGAATTGATCAAGCAAGTGAGATCGATACGACCATATTATTTTTTTGGTTTCTCACTCTGTAACATGTGAGAGAAGGGGAAAACACTCAAAATTCATCCAAATAGTATAGATAAATATTTTTAATCACTTTGATGTAGAAAAAGAAGGGAGGTTCGTGAATCTGGATTTCAATGCAAGCTTGAGCATCGTGAAAAGACTGGTTAAGTCTTGAATAACGCTAATTCTTATAAGTTATGAAAGTTTCACAAATACTGGGAGTTCCTCATGACTTAGTGTTCTGAGAAGACAATTTTCTTCATGATGGTTGTGAGGTTCGTAAAAGGTATTCTCTATGGAGCTTCATGAATAATAGTTTTTGAACATATGGTTTATGTAAGAAGTACTCTTAAGCATATCAACTCAGGTGTATAGACAAAAGTAGAGTCTCGTGCTACATAGGGAAAAAGACTTTAATTACAATCTATTGAAGCGAACTTCAGGTTGATAAACTGAGTATGACTTCTCCCAAAGCAGTGAGTAGGTGGTAGATGGAAGTTTTATGAGGGAGGCATTGTGTTATCCGTAAAATATTGTAAAGGCAGTGTTCCTAGAACATAGTGATTTGGTTTGAACTTCTATATTCCACAACTAGTGAATATTATTGGATTTTGGTAGAACTGAAACATTTTCGGCGTATGCTCCTTGGACTATCCCATATAGGTGAACCAATTAAAAGTGTTGTGCTATCTCTCTACATGTGAAGGCTAAATAGATACATGAATCCATCAGATGGGTTTTATAGGTTACTACTAATATGGTAACAAGATATGATACTTTATACGAAAAATTTGACACTCTGATTCACCCCTCCCCACTCAGGGTTCTTTGGGATCCTATAAGAATCCAGTTAGGCTCCTGATAGGCCTTTGGTAAAGATGTTAGTAAGATGATGAGATGTTGTAATGTATCTAAAGATGATATGTTTTTGTTTTAGGTGACAACAAATAAATCAACATTCAATCTCAATATGATTCATGAATTCATGGAAATTTGGATTAAAAGAAATCTTCATGGATTCCAGATTATCACACCAAATAAGAGTATAATTATGTGACATGAAACCAATTTCAAGAAGAAGATGATGATGCCATATCATTTCAATAATGACCATAGCCATCACATGGTTTTCAAATTCAGAACTGTATTTGAAGATGGAAGTTTGTTTCTTACTTTTCCAAGATACTAAGCTACCAGCCAGAAAAACCACAAACCCAAAAGTAGAATTTTGGGTAGATAAATTACCAGCATAGTCGGTATCACAGAAGGACTCAATGTCCGGATGATCCTGATATGAATACCAAAGACCACTGTCAAGGTCTTTCTTAATGTATTTGAAAATGATAAGGACACCATCCCATTGATATTTTTTAGATGTTCCATGAATTGACTGGCCTTGCTGATAGCGCAGACAATATCCAGATGAGTCGTGGTAAGATAATTGAGTGTTCCCACAAGAAAATGATACCTATATGGATGAGAATATGGGTTAGTTTCATCATGGTGAGACCATTCCCATGGTTAAGAGGAGTGTCCATAGTAGTTTCCAAAGATAATCCAATATCTTGCAAGACATCTAATGCATATTTTTGTTGAGAAAGGAAGATTTTGGTCGCAGAACAATACTTCAATGCCAATAAAATATGTCAAAGGACTTATGTATTTGGTATGAAATTGTTGTTCAATATAACCCATAAGATGGGTAATTATATGTGAATTAATCCCAATAATAATGATATCATCAACATACATAACTAACATGATACATCCATGGGATGTTTTTTTGATAGAAAACAATGTGATCCTTCAAACTTTGAGACATAACAAAGGTAGTGATGATAGTGAAAATCTATCAAACCACGCATGAGGAGGCTGTTTGATCCCATAAAGAGACCGAAAAGGCCGAAAGACATGAGACCTAGTCACAGAGGCAAAGAATCTAGGATTTGTGGAAAATATATTTCTTCTTCAAGAAAACCATGGAGAAACCCATTCTTGACATCAAGATGAAGGAGAGTCCAATTACGAGCAGCTGCAAGATATATCAATAACCAAATAGAGGATATTTTAGCAACCAAAGATAAGATATTAAAATAATCAAAACCATATTTCTGAGTGAATCTTTTTTTCACAAGATGTGATTTAAGGTGATGAAGAGTACCATTTGAAATTAGATGAACAGAATAAATCCATTTTCCACCAACAACCTGTTTACCTACCGGAAGGGGGGACCAGATCCCAAGTGAGATTGTCATACAAGGCTTGTAATTAATCTGTCATTCTTTGAAACCGAGCAGAGTGAGATTTATCCTCAGCAACTATATGAGGAACACATATCATTTCCAAAGCAGAGAATCCTTTGTATGAAGTTGTGTATAGAGGATTATTCAAGAAAGAGAGAGTATCTTTCAACAATGAAATTGGTAAGTCATTGATTCCTGCAGTAGGACTGCTGGATGACTTCAGGGAAATTGTGTCCTCAGTTTGAGGGGGGGGGGGAATGTTAGATGGACGATGAAAGTCGACAGCGCCAAAGCAAAGATCATCTGATTAGGTCAATAGAGGTAGGGGTGATTGGATGGGGAGAGGAAGATTGTCATAACAGGTGATATCGGGATGGGGAGAGGGTAGAGAGTATAAAAATGGAGAGTTATGAATGAATAATTCATCAAAGGAGATGATATAACATCCTAAGTCAGGAGAGAAATAATGGTAGCCATGATGGTTATGAGAGTTGCCTAGAAATATTCAACGAAGGGACACTGGAGAAAATTTAGAGAGGTGAATAGTGCCACAAACACAACAAAGACACCAAAACACGTGAAGTGGAATAGGGTGAATAGGAATAGAGGGAAAAATATTGTAAATAGACTCTCAACCTAAAGGATAGAATAAGGAAGATGATTGATAAGATATATGGTAGTAAGAATAACATCCTAAAAAGGAAGAGACTTCTGCATGTGAAATAATAAGGCTTGAGAAGTCTCTAGGATACAATGATGCTAACGTTTGGCTACACAATTCCACTAACAGGTATCATGGAAGGATGATTGATGGAGGACATTGTGATCTTTGAGAAATTTCTGAAGAGAATAATATTAATATTCTCAGCCATTTTCTGAGTGGAGAAATTTTATAGGCTTGGATAATTGAGTGTGAATTTCATGGTAAAAAGTTTTGAAAATATCACACACCTCTGAACAATCATGAAGGAGATATAACTATGTCATTTGAGATAATTCTTCCATAAAGGATACATAATAATGGTACCCTAACTGATTGGAAACCCTACAAGGGGCCCATACATCAGAATGAATTAATTCGAAATGGTTAGCTACACGTGTCACCAAATGAGAAACATACGTTTCCCGATGATGTTTAGAAAACATAAAAGATTCAAAATAGAAGGAAAAGTGTGGACTGAAATGGGGTATAATTATGTAATACTGGAGTGGGTGGATGAACATGGAGAAAAATTTGTTTGAGGGCATGAGTAGAGGTGGATGAGTAAGCGAGGGATGATGGGGTATCGAACATGTACCCCCATAATTAATACAACCACTAAAAACTCCCTATTCAGAGACTGATCCTAAAAAAATAACAATAGAAAATGTAGAAATAACTACACAATTTAATTACTTTATGAGTTAATTGATGGAGAGAATATTAAAAGGAATGTGAGGAACATGATCCACTAAAGCTAGACAAATAGGAGTCTGCGAGCATGATCCGAATCCTGTAATATGGATTGTAGATTCATCAAAAACGGTAATTTTAGTGGAATTAGAATATGGATGATAGGTAGTAAGCATACTTGTATCTAATGTGAGATGATCAGAAGCACTAGAATCAAGAATCCATGCTATCAGTCGATGAGATACTCAAACGGTAGGGCCAACAGTCTGAGCGATGAATGATAATGAAGAGGCAGGTGGCAGAGTAGATCAACAAGTATGTATAAGCGCAATCTAAACCATATAAAGTTACAAGTTATGATAGATACTATATGACAATGAGGATGATTCCATGGTTGGAAGAATTTGGGGAAGAGGCAGCAAGAACCCACTCGGCATAAATATTCAGAGATGGGAAATATGGCCTCAGCAGGAAAGGCAGGGCTACACCAATTGTAGGTGAAAATTGTTATTGGGGTCTGATGATGACATGAAGATAGAGAGAGATTCCATAGGTGAGTAGGGATGCTAGAAAATGTTTCCTAGGGCACTGGCTGTAGTTGGAGCATAGGTTTTCATAGTAGGAACTACAGATCGAAAGTGTCTCCATGTGACAAAAGAGGGAGGTAATCATCAAGGGATGTGCATATGAAGAGACATCAACAGGAGATTTGATGTGTGACTAGGTAGTTCGATGCCATCAATGGTGGAAGGTGGAGGTTCAGTAACCATGGGAGACACATGAGTGGTCTGGCACATAGGGAGGAACACGTTCAAAGGGAGAATGATGTGGAGTGAGCAACCAATGAAAAATAGAGGCGTCGGGATAGGGGAGATGGATTTGATTCAGCAGGGAGGAGCGGTGGGCATTAAGTAGAGGAACAAGGGGGGACATCGATCAGGGTGGACATGTGGTAGGGAATCCACATCTGGAGGGGGTTATCGGGGGCTATCATGGCCGTTGGAGAAGGGCAGCGCAAGGTGGGGCGACATAGGATTGGCGACATATATGGTGATGTCGGGGGGGGGGGGGGGGGTCGCACAGGCGGTGGTTGGGCACAATAAGGGACGGAGAGGAAAAACACTAGATAGAGGGCTAGGGTTAGGTAACCTCCTTTGATACCTTGCATAATAGTATTCCATACCTCAATTAGCCTTTTATTTATAGATAGAGGAAAAGAATACAAAAAATAGATCAAACCAATGTGAGACTTTAACATACGCATAATTGGATTCAGTAAATCAACATTATTATAATATTGAATAATATAATTGAATTATTTTTTACTTATGATGGTTCATAGTAAGACATTCATTGGCCCCTTACATGGGGCCCACTTCATCCTAAACTTATATTCATCCAAATAGGTTTAACATATAGATACGCTTAGTGTGTGACCCTTTAGATATTTATCTCGATAATAGTGGGGTCAACTCAAAGACCCAAAATGAATTCTATCATCCCATCATGACCCTTAAGGAGATGAGGAAAGTATTAGCTATGACTAATTCCTATAAACACATTCTATGTAACATATTCTTATTTTTTTCTCATGATATCTCATAAAGTAGAATGTGCACTTATTGTTGGAGTTGGTGTCCTAGAACCAAATTCTTTGTACTTTATGATAAACTTGTATTCATGGTTTTAAATATTAATAAACTCCTTATAACATTATATTATTATTTTGTGTAACATAGTATGTGATAATGTTCTAATAGTTGTTTTTTCACTAAAAGGTCATAGCAGTTCCCCGCTATGATGAGAACTCGTAAGTTCTATGACACTATTCTTGAATATATGTTCTATATCCATATGATATCATTTAAGGGACACAAATGGTATAGGATATCTAAGGTGGATAATCATTGGATTTTGAGGCACTGTCTCATGGTGTACTCCCTTAGTAATATCCAAAATGAATATTATGAGAACATGACATGGCTGTAGGAAATCCACATTTCTATTTTGATGTTATTATCTGCTGACATGTGTATTGGAACTTATACATTAATATTATTATTAATGATTATTATTACTGTCAAACTTATATGTATTGACATAAACCATGATGATATATGTTCGCGGTGAGGTAGGATATGTTGGGTGCGTCATGAGTAATATTTCATTAATGAATAATGTGAGAAAGGATTTGTCCCTTCTGTTATTTAATGACAGATTATATCTCAGTCCCTTTGATAGAATTTATATAGCCTAAATAAATCCATGGTCATGGTGATAAATAGGCATGTTCATTTTCTGAGAATTCAATGAAAGAGAGATCGAGCACATAGATTGATGGCACTAGCATGCAAACTGGTTGATTAAAGACATTGAGATAAAGGAATTATATTATACAGAAAACATTCATACGAGGTGACATGTCATTATGACATTAAATTATTTATCTATGGGTTCCTTGAAATTTTTCTAGATACTAACCTTGGGCTTTATACTGCTTCTCCTAATTCCACCGAGAAAGAGGCCTTGAGGGTCACACACTATGTGTATTCAAATTCTCGGATAAATAATACATTAATAGTTATTATTTAATAGGTTGAATAAACATTATTCCTATATTTGATTTAATAATTATTCATGTATTCTTGATCACATATAATTATTTATTTATCATTTAGTAAATATAATATTTATTTATTTATTGGAGAATAATGCAGTGATATTTATTTAATAAATAAATAGACATTATTCAAGGTTCGATAAATATTGTGGAGGAATGATAGACCAAGTTTAATGATCCAGTGAGAAATAATAATATTAAATATTATTTAATTATAATTTTCAAGTTAACAACATGTCATGAAATAATAATATTAGTATTATAATTTGACAAGGGTATTTTCAAGGATTAAATAAATAAATATGGGTACTTGGAAAATTATTTTATTTTAACCCTAGCAATATAAATACCCAATCGTGCTATTTTTCTCATTATACAATTAATTTTGTTGGTTGTGCACAAAAATCTTGGAGAATCTTATGAAGCCTAGAGAGGTCCCTCCATTAAGAACACTCCTAAAAACGGTGAACAATCCTCCTCCACCGGATGAAGGAGAATGCTTTGGAATCCATTCTCAAGGCAACCAAGGTTGACAACATAAGCACAAGGATCTTTAATGATAGCACCCAGATAATCCTTTAGTGATGTCTGTAGATTCCTAGAACATGTGTGGATTAATAAAAGATGAAATATACGCTTGGTTTCTACAACACAATCATAATACACTGTAGATCTGTTTTGGGATTCATCAATGAAGAAATAATTCCTTAAGGACAATTCTAATTTAATTAAATTGATTATAAATAATATGCGATGGTCCTCTCTCTGGTTATGTTGTGATTAATTTTGTTTTTCATTGATACAATTCCATTGATCAGAATGACTAAACATTGAATAGATCTTGGATTGACCATTGATCATGACAAAAAAAACAATGTTGGGCACCGTCCATCACACACTTCCGATCTGGCCAGAACCTACAAGTGGTATTAGAGTGATCACATAATTATTTATAATTATTTAAATATCATTGGTGATTTTCACATTTTTAATTTAGTATTTCAATTCATGTTTAATCATTATTTTAAATTGAATTTCAATATCCAATTCTTCCTTCATTGTTTCTCATATATTTGATCAAGATGATTAATTTTATGATTAAAATAAAAACAAGTAACTTATCCAGAGGTTCCAAGGTTTCTAGCCATACAACACCAGACTACACACCATGTAACCGAAGTTACACACTATGTAATAACGTTCAATGCATCAAGATTTGATTTGGAAATCAATTCAAGATTATGCATTGATTATTACATTAATTACACCATTTAATGCACCATGTGTTGACCAGAATTAAATTATGAATGGTCAGTTGGACTATACACTGTCTAGCCAAAGTACAGAGCATGTAGTCCCTTTAGGTTAGAGATAATCTATGTATTCCATACAAGACCTACCTGACTGGTGGCTATGAAAAATAGAATCAACACAAAGTGTGGTCCATTAGACACGTTTTATACTCCAAATTTTCTGAGGTATGTTTTACACACCAAGTCTCTAGGCGTGTGTAATGACCCGAACATTTTAACAATATATTTTTCCTAAATTTTCGTGTTATTTCATTTTATACTCCACAAAACTATATCCTTTAATTAATGAAGTGATACCGTTGGGTTTTTACTATTATATAACCATTGGTCAATATGACCGTTGAAAAATAAACCATTAGCATTATAATTATTGTTTATGAATACAAATGATGTTGGTTAACTAATACAGATAGAAGAGTCGATGGCCTCATCCAGTAGACTCGGTTTGTACGAAGCCCATATGTCAGAGATCGGGAAGGAGGTAACATCTCTAGGATTTTCTCTAGATGAATTCCAAGTTGAGCTTCAACATGTAATACTTGAATGTAATCACCTAAGGGAGAAGTTCAATCTGATAGAAATCACCACTTGAGAAATATTGTCTGAGCCGCCACAAGTTTCAATCACCATAGTACAACTTACACTTAGTTCCTTTGTATGTGTTATAAGGGGCTATGTAACGAGACCTTAATTACATTTTGTAATCCTTTTGTATAAATGAAATTGTTATTTTTTATTATATTAAATTTGTGAATTTAAAATGTCTAGATAAATGTAGGATGAAGTTCCATATTATTGATGAATTTTGGAAAAAAGGGGTATTTTAAAATATTTTTTTAGACATTAAATTTCTAATAATGTGAATTGATTTTCAGAAAATGGTCTTCTACAATTTTGACAAGTAATAAATTTAGAGACTAATAAGGTAAACTTAATTTTTGGTAAATAGTAAAGTATGAATAATAATATACCCTTGTGAATAGTAATGAATAGTAAATCGACCAAAAAAATAGAAGCATCACCCATGAATATATAAATATAATTTAGACATCTTAAAAGTGAATAAATGGTCATAATATAAGTATTGGTATTTTTGTATGTCATAAATTTTTTAATATCAATTTTACAATTAATTTAATAATTTAAAATAAAAATTTATTTTCATAAAATGTAACCATAAATTGTTACTTTATTTTCTTATGGTTATATGATAAATTTATGGGACCTTGATTACTTTTTCAAGGTGTTACAAAATAAGTTATAGTTTTAGAGTTGTTTTTTTAATAAATAATGATTTTATTGAAAAATTTTATTAAAAATATTTAAAAAATTAGTTTCATAAAATGGAGTTCATTTTTTAATTCATATCATCAATATTATGTTAGGATGAATTTTTGGGATTTTTCTGAAACAGTGTAATTTTTGGTTAAAATTAAAAATACAGTTTTGAGTTTCAGGTGTTTAATAACATCATTGATGATGTAATAAATATGGTATACTTTTTAATAGTAATATATGTTATGAGGTGTCTCAAGTGGCCAATAACATGGTAAAATACCATGGTCAATCCCATGGTTTTGTAAATACCACCGATGTGGTGTCCCTTGGAAATTAATTAAATATTCCATCACTTTTCCTATAAATATGAAGCCATTAACTCATTCATTTATTTCCAAAATACTCGTAAACAAATATACTGTCTTTATACCTCCCAATGATTCATCCCAAGGTTCTCTCAGTTACCCCAAGGTCCCAACCTTCCAGATTTTGAAGATGCTTTTCAAGGTAAGGGAACATTTCATCCTCCTCTTTTTAGTCATGATTTTCATTATGTTATGTATTCTAGTTTCCATATTATTACGTGGGGGTATGTTCTTATATATTATTATTAATTTCCATTTCATGTCCAAATTATTATAGACAATTTCCACTCTCATAAATTTATTATCTGAATTTTTAAGCGATGTCGTTAGGATGTCGAATTTTTCTTAAAAGAAATAATGTCTTCTCTCTTCTTTCAGGTTTCCTTTTCATGTGGTAGGTAATTCAAATATCCATACCATGATCTTATTATGTACACATTCAGTATTGTTAATAATTAATGATTATTTAACCCTTTTCCTCTCTCTTTTTAATTTTTTCTAAAATGATGTTATGTAGTCGTTATGCTGCAGAATTTTCATCTCAAAATCTCTCTCTATATTTATCAATAAATTATCTTGTATTATTAATGAAGATACCCAAATCTATTTTCATTTCTAGGGGTATTAAAAAATACATAAAATTGATCTATTTTATTATATAATTGATATACATATAACACTCAATCCCTTTCTATGGGTTATAAATGACATAATGATATTATTTTTAAGTACTTTTTAAATGTCACGATTTTGACATGAAACCCATTTCATTGATTATATATGGGTTATTTATGAAATGTTTGATTATGGTATATGTGGATCACATGGAAATAAATACATATTAAGGGTGAACCCTGATAGTTCTCCAATACATTGGATAAAGAATTAATCTTTTGAGACGTCAGGTTTCACGATTCCTTGGGGAATAACCTTGGTAATGTTTTTTTGAAACCTTGGGAATGAAACTTGGTGATATGTTCATGAATGTATAAATTAAATTTTGTAGCTAAATATTCAAGTTTTTATGCATGTTCTTTTTATTATGATATTCCTCTTTTTCTGTTTCCCATGTCTTTTGGTT
Organism: Viscum album; assembly: GCA_963277665.1. Taxonomy (NCBI): domain Eukaryota; kingdom Viridiplantae; phylum Streptophyta; class Magnoliopsida; order Santalales; family Viscaceae; genus Viscum; species Viscum album. The sequence goes on along the minus strand of OY728137.1, from coordinate 684,690,419 downwards.
TTCATCAAGTTCTTATTGATATCACAAGTGAACTAATTCCCTTGATTTCCTTATTAAGACTTTTGCTCACCCATTCCATTGATGTATGTCTCCATGTTATGAGATGAAGAAAATGTACTTCCGATGAACTTATGATGAAGCATTACAAGTGTATTAGAATAATTTTTTTTATGTTTTTTTCATGTTTTATGATCCTGATTTCCAAGATAATAGACTTTAAAGATCCTCTATTTGTAAAACGAAATGAAAAGTTATGTAATATAAAGACGGAATTCCATAGTTGGTATCAAAGCAAAGTTTAGTTGTTTATGAAAATTAGTCTATAAAAACATTAGGATTAATCCTATAGAAAATTTTAATTATAGGAAAAATTCCAGGTATTTTGGTGAGTATTGAGTAAGTGGTTTATCAAGAAAATACATCCTTGTCTGGATACGAGCAGGTAGAGGCGGCTCTGGAACAGATGTACCTAGGAGTGAAATCTCCAACATAGAGTTTCAGGATTGACCTAGGGTATCTTGGTACATGACAACAAGCCTTATTGCACTCTTGGTTACAAAACTCCTGGGGGATATGTTTGGTTAATCATAAGCTTTTTATGAATCATTTTGAGGGATTTATAGAGAAATTTAATTGTTTAAAGCATGAATTTTTAAGACACTAAATCCTTTATGGTTAAAAGATTTATAAATCAAATAAGTTTCCCACTAAGGTTTCATTCTTTTAGAAAATGGCGGGCAATAGGAGGAACCGTGCAAATGGTGACTGTAATGGACCATGCACTGAAGACCCTTTAATGGAAGCCGGAATAGAAAATTTCATGGGAATGATGAACCAACTGACTCAAGTTATGATAAATAACTTGAATTAAGATGAGAGAATGATCTTACCATGAAAGGAACAAATTTATGTTGAATCCTTTACGAATCAACGACCACCAACCATTAGTAGATCTACCAACCCATACTGAACAGTGGATCAGCTATATCGAGAAGGTCTTTTCTGTGCTTCGTTGTTCAGAGTAATAGAAGGTCACCCTGGCTGTATATTGATTAAAGGGAGAAGCTGATCAGTGGTGGGAACTGATTATAAACATGAGGCCAATAGTGGAGGTTGAATCTATGGAGTGGGAAGAGTTTAGAGGGATATTCATTAGCAATTATTTCACTCGATTAATGAGAAAAAGAATGGAGAAGGAGTTTCTCGAGCTGAAGAAGAAGGAGAATGAATCTGTGGGAAGCTACGAGATGGACTTCACAAGGCTTTCACGTTACACATCTAGATTTTCTATGGATCCAATTGGTAAGGTTGATAGATTCTTCGATGGACTGAGACCTCATATGTGGATGAATCTATCCAATCAAGATTGTGATAGCTATGATGAGATCGTGTGAAGTGCGATGAAATTCGAACTGGAGTTTGGTGAGATGCAATGGTCTCACAAATCCAATGACAAGAAAAGATCGATTGATCCAAGATTAGGTAGGATCTTCGATCAGGGAAGAGGAGGCAAGCAAGTGCAACATCCCACATGTAATAAATGTGTGAAGAAGCATTTGGGGAACTGCCTTCTCAAAAGTAGGAAATGCTACAAGTGTGGAAGATATGGCCATATCACAAAGAATTTTCATAGTGAGGTGAATCCACAGCGTACCAACACTAACGACAAAGGGAAGATGATGTATTCCCTACCTGATTTTCAATGCTATAAGTGTGGACAACTTGGAACTTTTCCAATCACTGTCCAAATCTGAGGGCAATGGAGGGGAATCACCATCTACCTCAGCATAGGCCAAGGGAGAAAGTTCATCCTTTTGCAATCACTACAGCTGAATTTGAATCACCAAATTATATGGTGGTAGGTAATCTTGTTATTATCTCAAAGCTAGCAAGTACTTTGTTTGATTCTGGTTCTAAGTAGTTTTTTATTTACTCCATGTTTGAAAAGAATTTAGAATCAACCCTTGATTTTCTAAAAGTAGAGTTATCAGTAAAGACTCATGGTGGTATTATCCAAGCATCGTTAGTGTTTAGAAACTCTAGTATTTACATTAGTGAGAACAATCTTATTACAAATATAATAGTCATTCCCATGATAGAATTTGACATTATACTAGGGATGAACTGTCTCTCAAAGTATAATGATAAGATCAAATGTAGAATAAAGGAAATCTTAGTAGTCTTGAATGAATAACCGATAGTTATCTTCTAAGGAGAGATATCTCAACATGATCTTTGTCTAGAAGAACCTCATATATCCTTCTTTATGAAGTTGATCGGTGAAGAAGACGAAGGAAATGAGAGTTTGATGATAGAAAATATCCCCATCATCCAGGAATACGTTGACAAATTTCATAAGTACTTACCCGGACCTCCCCCAGAAAGAAAGGTAGATTTATCCATTGAACTCATACGTGGGTCTCATCCAATATCTAAGACCCCCTATAGGATGGAAACTGTGATGCTAGAATAATTAAAGAAACAACTCCAAGATCTTTTGGATAAGGGTTTTATCCGACCGAGTGTGTCTCCTTAGGGAGCACCTGTTCTCTTTGTGATGAAGAAGGATGTATCAATGCAGCTATGCATTGATTATAGAGAATAGAATGTGATCACAGTGAAGAACAAATGTAACGACCCAAAATTTCATTAATGGAAAATCCCTCTTGATCTAGTTAAATGTTTCTTTATGTTTTTATAAGATGTCAACTTCTTTAGTTTAAAGTTAAGATTTGTGACCGTTACTTTTATAGCCGTTGAACAGTGATCATCTGGGTAGTTTAAATATAAGGCTTTAACGAACCAATTTTCTACTCAGACAAAGGAAGCGATGGCCTCATCCAGTAGAATTGCCCCTTACGAAGCCCATTTGTCGGAGCTCGGAAAGGAGGTGGCGTCTTTGGGCTTTTCCCTTGACCAAGCCCAAGCTGAGCTTCATCAAGTCAAGCTCGAACGTGATCGTCTACGGTAAAAATGGAAGTTGATAGAGATTACCACTCGAGCAATGTTATCCGAGCAACCCCAAGAGTCTGTCACCATCGCACACCTTACCCTTAGGTCTTATGCGGCTGTTTTAAGGGGTTATGTAACAAATAAGTAGCACCATGTTCATGCACATTACTTTTGTATATAATAATGAATATAATTTCTAGTCATTTTTGATACATTGTAATTAGTTTTTAAAGTACAAATGATGTTTTTAGTTATTATTTAATTAAGAATTATATTTTATTAAATTAAAGGATTTTTGAATTAAATAATATTTTAATAAAATATTATTATTAATATCAAATTAATTTTTATTAAATATAAATGATCTTATAATTTTATGAATGCAATTAAAAATTTTATTAAGGTTTGAAAGCCATTTCTGTCAAAACCCGTGAATTTTTTTATAAATGCCGGTTTTTATTTTAAAAGTGAAAATTCACATATTTAGAAAATTATTTAGATAAAATAAATATTATTTTTGGAATCAGGACGTCGAAATTATCCAACGGTGAATTTTTCATAATTTTCTAAGACAGTCAAATTTTTGGGTAAAAATTAAATACCATTTAAATATATAATGTGTTTTATGACATCATAATGACCCAATGGTGATGTAATAAAATACCATAATCCTTATGTTCGGCAAATATATGTTTTATCATTAAAATAATGAGGTTTTGGGTTTGTTTGACTCACTTTTCAAAGCATTAATGGAGCCCTCAAGACTTATTCAACACTTTGCCTTTTTAAATTAATTTCCATGGGAGTGTGACTCACCTCCACATAAGCAACCCTAATTTTTTAATAAGTTCGGACCTTGGACTTGTAAAATATTGTTTTCCTCTTTCCTTTTCCAGAAACCATGGGCAAATACCATGGGGTTGTTTGTGGTTTGGATTATTTTAATATAAGTGGTCCCAAACCTAAATAATAAAGAATTCTCTCACCTTTCCTATATAAACCCACCCAAGCTCCCACTTCCTCCTCACTCAAAGCCCTTGAAGTTCGTCCAACCTCTGCCCTACTCTCTCTAGAATCCTCTCAAGGTGCCCCAAGCTCCCAAGAAGCCTCTCACAAGCCTCTCTCTAGCCTTTGGAAGCACACTTCCAAGTAAGGGGTTTTCTTCCTTTCTCATTTTTTTGTCAATTTTCTTTAAGTTGTATTTCCCTTTTTATTTCAATTATGAATGTTGGGGTATGGTTTCGCACCTCCCCCATACTGCCCTCTTATTGTTTTAATGATGGTAGAACCCTTTATCTCTCATTAAATGCCTCCCATGTACACCCGTTACTATGCCGAAATTCCGAAAGGAACTTCTCTCTCTTCTTTTACATTCAAGCAATACTTTTGTATCATGAATCTAAATTCCATTTCTATTGTTGGGACATGTATATATAAGATCTCCTTACTGTCCATTACATGTAAATATGATGAGGAACCCATTTATCTCTCATCAACCTTTTTTATTAATTCTTATGTCATGCCGTTACGCTGCCGAAATCGCACCGATTTTCTAAGCCAATGTCTTTGTGTAGTGAATACCATGCCCATTTCTCCATCAAGGGTATTCACCTTTATGCACATTTATATATTGATTATAAAGTTTCATGTATGAATTCCACTTTCCTTTATCGTGGAATAAATGATTATGTTTTATGAATCCATGTTTTATGATCCATGTGGCACACTTATGCATGAAATGAAATGTTTAAGAAGGGTGCGCCCTTTATAGCGCTCCAATGCATTGGGTAAAGTATAGTATCATGATACGTCATGTGCAATGAGTGTTTACTCATGCTAATTCAAGTGCAACGAGGGTTTACTCGTGCTTCAAGTGCAATGAGGGTTAACTCATGCTCCATGTGCAATGAGCCTTGGCTCATGATAATTCAATGTTAAGTGTTGTTGCCACATTTCCACGTTATGATTATCATGCTTTATCATGCCTTTATGTTCATGTCTCTCTTATGATCTATTGATATGCCTATTTCCTAACATGTATTGTACTCCTCATGTTATTCATTATGTACTCCCTTACTCGGCTTTATAGCTCACCCTTTTCTTATGCATGTCCTCAGGTTATCCCATGCAATGCTAAGTACGAAGGAATGTAGTGGTCATGTAAAGGAAGTTTTAAATAAGGATGTTGTATTTCAAGTTTAATGTTTTTATGTGATGATCCTAAGCCCCAAAGACACTAAACCTCTCGATCTTATTTGTTGTATCAAGTGAAGTTTTATGTAATAAAGCATGTTTAAGTTGTAATAAAAAGCAGGGTTGTCATAGTTGGTATCAGAAGATAGGTTTAGTTATTTTTGGGATTAGGAAACCCTAGTAAAGCCTTAGATACAAGACTAAGCATAATAAAAACATACCTATGTTTTGGTAAATACTAAGTAAGTGGTTTATCAAACAAATACATCCCTGTCTGGATACGAGCAGGTAGAGGCGGCTCTGGCACAGATGTATCCTAGGGGTAAAACCCGAAAACACCGCTTTGAGCTAGACTCGAACGGGAACTGGTGCACGACAATGGGCCTTGCTGCACTCTTGGTTACGACACTCCCGGGGGATATGTTTTGATAAATTCACAATCTTAGTATGAACCCTTATTAAGGGAAAAATGCCCCTAAGGATATATGTTAGAAGGAAGATCATGAAAAGCCTAGATTGAATCCTATAGACTCATGAGTTAAAGAGATTAAAGTTTATTTATAAGTCATCAACTTTTGTCTTTGGATTACCCTTTATGTGTTACCCTTAACTTTCATTTTATTCTAGCCAATGGCCGGTAATAGGAGAACTCGGGCTAACAACCGTTGTGAAGATCAGTGTGATGATTGTACTTATGAGATGCCCAATCCAATGGGAGTGGGAATCGCGAACTTTGTCACGCTTCTCTCTCAGCTAACTCAAGTTTTGAATAGAAACACCAGTCAAGAGGAACGTTCAACCCCCCCTAAGAAAGAACAAGTTGCTATTGAAAGCTTCATGAGACAAAGGCCTCCTACTTTTAGTGGATCATCCGATCCCACGATTGCTGAACAATGGATCAACTCCATTGAAAAGATATTCTACATCCTCCAATGCTCTGAAAAAGAGAAGGTTCTCCTGGAGGCTTATCGTATGGAGGGTGAAGCTGATCAATGGTGGACGTTGATCAAAAATACGAAGCCTGAGGAGGAGATCGAGGCTTTGGAATGGAAGGTATTCCGAAAGATGTTTTTCGATAAATATTTTCCATGCACCCTCCATCTTAAGATGGAAAGGGACTTCCTTTCCCTCAAGCAGAAAGATGAGGAATCTGTGGGAGCGTACGAGGCAAGCTTCACAAGGCTTGCACGATACGCTTCCAGCTTTGTCGTTACCCCCGAATGCAAGGTTGACCGCTTCTTTGGTGGGATGAAGCCTAGCTTGCGGAAAGCATTAGCGATCCGTGACTTCGACAGCTATGAGGAAATTGTCCGATGTGCCCTCAAGGTTGAAATGGAGATTGGAGAATCACAGGGGTATCATGGGGACAAGAAGTGGAAGGTGGACTTCAATGCTGGTGGTCTGATGGATAAATCCAACGGCGCTAAAAAATTCCAGCACCCCACTTGCCAAAAGTGTGGAAAAAAGCACCCTGGAAATTGCCTTAGGGGGACAAGAAAATGATTTAAGTGTGGAAGAGAAGGGCACCTAGCTGTTAACTGTCAGCAAGAAGGACCCGTGGCTGCGACGGAGGGGAGGAACGCTCCGTTCGAACCTCAACGCGTTGTTCAATGCTTCAAATGCAAAGAACCGGGTCATTTTGCGAATCAGTGCCCTAATCCAAGGGTTATCGGAGGCAATCAACAACCTCCAAGACAGCAAGGAAGAGCTTTTGCCATCACTTCTGCCGAAGTGAACCCCGACAACGAAGTGGTGACAGGTACGCTAGTTATTCATTCAAGAATATCGAACATACTTTTTGATTCAGGTTCTACGCATTCTTTTATATCTCAAAAGTTTAGTAGAACAATCCCTGCACCACCACAAATCATGGAAGTAAAGATGTCGGTGAGTACGGGAAATGGGGCAATCATTGCATCCCATGAGTATAAGTCCTCCCCTGTTATAATCTGTGGATTGAATTTCCCGGCGAACCTCGTCATACTCCCTTTGGTGGAATTTGATGCAATTCTTGGCATGGATTGGATTTCCTTATATAGAGCCAACATAAATTGTCGGGAGAGGTAAATCACACTCCATATGGAGAATCGACCCCCGATTCTTTACAAGTGTCATGAGGAAGATGAATCTCCTTTAGCTCCATCATCTCAAGCATGGATATTACTGCCTTATGAGCACGCATATCTGGCTCAGATGATTGAGTCCAAGGAAGAAACCACCCTTGAAGAAATGCCTATTGTGAGGGAATTCGCTGAAGTATTTCCCGAGGAACTTCCTGGTCTTCCTCCAAGAAGAGATATTGAGTTCTCAATTGAACTTATACCTGGGGCGCTACCAATATCCAAGACTCCATATAGAATGGCTGTGGTTGAGCTTGAAGAACTGAAGAAACAACTACAGGAGAATCTGGATAAAGGGTTTATACGCCCAAGTGCATCACCATGGGGTGCACCAGTCCTCTTCGTCAAGAAGAAGGATGGGTCAATGCGGCTTTGCATCGATTATCGTGAACTTAACAAAATCATGATAAAGAACAAGTATCCTCTCCCAAGAATCGATGACTTGTTTGATCAGCTACGTGGAGCACAATACTTCTCCAAGGTCGACTTGCGGTCGGGATATTATCAAGTAAGGGTGAAGAAGGAAGATATCCCCAAGACTGCTTTTCGTACAAGGTACGGGCACTATGAATTCATAGTAATGCCTTTTGGACTCACCAATGCTCCAGCAATATTCATGGACTTGATGAATAGAGTCTTTAGAGATTACCTAGATAAATTTGTGGTAGTCTTTATAGATGATATTCTAATATACTCCAAAACCAAGGAGGACCATGAGGAGCATTTAAGAACTGTACTGGAGACTTTGCGCAAGGAGAAGCTCTATGCCAAGTACAGCAAGTGTGAGTTCTGGTTGAAGGAGGTCTCATTCTTGGGCCATATCATCACAAGCAATGGGATATCTGTGGACCCCTCCAAAACAGATGCAATTGAGGGATGGCCGAGGCCAACATCGGTAACTGATATCCGTAGCTTCTTGGGGTTAGCTGGATATTATCGACGATTTGTGAGAAACTTCTCACGATTGTCCAACCCTCTTACCAAGATAACTCGAAAGGGAGTAAAATTTTCTTGGAGTGATGAATGCGAAGAAAGCTTCAAGGAGTTGAAAAGGAGGCTTATCACTGCACCTGTGCTCACTTTACCCACAAGTGGGGAGCTTTTTGTGGTATTCAGTGATGCTTCGAAGAAGGGCTTAGGATGTGTGCTGATGCAGAATGATAAAGTGATATCGTATGCCTCAAGACAGTTGAAAATACATGAGCGAAACTATCCAACGCATGATCTGGAGTTGGCGGCGGTAATCTTTGCCTTGAAAATCTGGCGGCATTATCTCTATGGAGAGAAATGTGAGATATATACTGACCACAAGAGTCTTAAATATATATTCACACAGAAAGAGCTTAATATGCGCCAGAGAAGATGGATAGTGCTCATAAAGGATTATGACTGTTCAATACATTACCACCATGGGAAGGCGAACAAGGTGGCGGATGCCCTAAGTAGAAAGGATCCAGCAATTCTATCAATGATGAGAATTGAGAAGGATCCAATCTTCTTAGACTTGATGAAGATGGACGTGGGAATCATAAAGAAGGGAACATCATCAATCCTTTCACAAATGATTGCCCAACCATGTCTTTTGTAAAGGTTAAAGGATGATCAAAAGGATGATGCGAGAATCCAAGAAAAAGTGGAAGCTATCAAAAAGGGAAAATCCTCAGAGTTTAATGTTAATGAAGAAGGAATTGTGCGGTTTGGGAAAAGACTATGTGTCCCATCAAGTTCGGAGCTGAAGAAGGAACTTTTGGATGATGCACATAGTTCAAATTTCTCTATTCACCTAGGGAGCACAAAGATGTATCGAGATCTCCGAGAAAACATTTGGTGGGATAATATGAAGAAGGAGATCGCCGAATATAAATCAAAGTGCCTGGTGTGTCAGCAAGTGAAGGCAGAGAGGCAGAAGTCTAAGGGGATGATGCAACCATTGCCCATACCAGAATGGAAATGGGAGAACATCACCATGGACTTCGTCACTGGACTTCCAAGGACATCCAAAAGCAACAATGCAATCTGGGTTATTGTGGATCGTCTTACAAAGACTGCACACTTCATTGCTATTCGAGAGGATTTCTCATTGGATCAACTGGCACAGATATATATCAGGGAAGTGGTACGGTTGCATGGAGTACCAATATCTATTGTGTCTGACTGAGATCCAAGATTTACCTCTAAGTTTTGGAAGATTCTTCAACATGCTCTGAATAATGAACTAAACTTCAGTACGGCCTCATCCTCAAACTGATGGCCAATCCGAGCGGACTATCCAAACACTTGAGGATATGTTGAGAGCGTGCTCAATGGACTTTAAAGTAGGATGGGATCAACATATTCCTCTAGTTGAGTTCTCTTCTAATAATAGTTTCCACTCGAGCATCCAAATGGCACCATATGAAGCCCTATATGGGAAAAGGTGTAGAACACCGGCATGATGGGATGAGGTCGGTGAACGTAAGCTGCTTGGACCAGAAATGGTCGAAGAAATGGTGGAGAAGGTGAAAACCATGCAGCAGCATATCAAGGCAGCCCAAAGTCGACAGAAGAGTTATGCAGATAATCGTCGACGAGACCTTGAGTTTAAAGTCGGAGACATGGTGTTTTTACGCATATCTCCGTGGAAGAAGGTCATGAGGTTTGGAAAGAAAGGGAAGTTAAGTCCAAGGTACATCGGCCCCTTCGAGATTCTTGATCGTGTTGGGGCTGTGGCCTATCGACTAGCACTTCCACCTACTATGGCCAAGGTGCATGATGTCTTCCATGTATCCCTCTTAAGGAAGTACATACCAGACCCTTCACATGTACTCTCTTCTGAGGTGGTACAATTAGAAGACGATCTTTCTTATGAGGAGCAACCAGTGAAGATCTTGGATCGTAGAGAAAAAGTTCTACGAAATAAGACAACGCCCCTCGTCAAGGTGTTGTGTAGAAACCACAAGTTTGAAGAAGCAACTTGGGAGTCGGAGGATATGATGAAGCTAAGTTACCCACATTTGTTTTAGTGTGGGAAAAGGAAAATTTCGAGGGCGAAATTTCTTAAGGCGGGAATGTTGTAACGACCCAAAATTTCATTAATGGAAAATCCCTCTTGATCCAGTTAAATGTTTCTTTATGTTTTTATAAGATGTCAACTTCATTAGTTTAACGTTAAGATTTGTGACCGTTACTGTTATAGCCGTTGAACAGTGATCATCTGGGTAGTTTAAATATAAGGCTTTAACGAACCAATTTTCTACTCAGACAAAGGAAGCGATGGCCTCATCCAGTAGAATTGCCCCTTACGAAGCCCATTTGTCGGAGCTCGGAAAGAAGGTGGCGTCTTTGGGCTTTGCCCTTGACCAAGCCCAAGCTGAGCTTCATCAAGTCAAGCTCGAACGTGATCGTCTACGGGAAAAATGGAAGTTGATAGAGATTACCACTCGAGAAATGTTATCCGAGCAACCCCAAGAGTCTGTCACCATCGCACACCTTACCCTTAGGTCTTATGCGGCTATTTTAAGGGGTTATGTAACAAATAAGTAGCACCATGTTCATGCACATTACTTTTGTATATAATAATGAATATAATTTCTAGTCATTTTTGATACATTGTAATTAGTTTTTAAAGTACAAATGATGTTTTTAGTTATTATTTAATTAAGAATTATATTTTATTAAATTAAAGGATTTTTGAATTAAATAATATTTTAATAAAATATTATTATTAATATTAAATTAATTTTTATTAAATATAAATGATCTTATAATTTTATGAATGCAATTAAAATTTTTATTAAGGTTTGAAAGCCATTTCTGTCAAAACCCGTGAATTTTTTTATAAATGCCAGTTTTTATTTTAAAAGTGAAAATTCACATATTTAGAAAATTATTTAGATAAAATAAATATTATTTTTGGAATCAGGACGTCGAAATTATCCAATGGTGAATTTTTCATAATTTTCTGAGACAGACAAATTTTTGGGTAAAAATTAAATACCATTTAAATATATAATGTGTTTTATGACATCATAATGACCCAATGGTGATGTAATAAAATACCATAATCCTTATGTTCGGACAATATATGTTTTATCATTAAAATAATGAGGTTTTGGGTTTGTTTGACTCACTTTTCAAAGCATTAATGGAGCCCTCAAGACTTATTCAACACTTTGCCTTTTTAAATTAATTTCCATGGGAGTGTGACTCACCTCCACATAAGCAACCCTAATTTTTTAATAAGTTCGGACCTTGTACTTGTAAAATATTTTTTTCCTCTTTCGTTTTCTAGAAACCATGGGCAAATACCATGGGGTGGTTTCTGGTTTGGATTATTTTAATATAAGTGGTCCCTAACCTAAATAATAAAGAATTCTCTCACCTTTCCTATATAAACCCACCCAAGCTCCCACTTCCTCCTCACTCAAAGCCCTTGAAGTTCGTCCAACCTCTGCCCTACTCTCTCTAGAATCCTCTCAAGGTGCCCCAAGCTCCCAAGAAGCCTCTCACAAGCCTCTCTCTAGCCTTTGGAAGCACACTTCCAAGTAAGGGGTTTTCTTCCTTTCTCATTTTTTTGTCAATTTTCTTTAAGTTGTATTTCCCTTTTTATTTCAATTATGAATGTTGGGGTATGGTTTCGCACCTCCCCCATACTGCCCTCTTATTGTTTTAATGATGGGAGAACCCTTTCTCTCTCATTAAATTCCTCCCATGTACACCCGTTACCATGCCGAAATTCCGAAAGGAACTTCTCTCTCTTCTTTTACATTCAAGCAATACTTTTGTATCATGAATCTAAATTCCATTTCTATTGTTGGGAAATGTATATATATGATCTCATTACTGTCCATTACATGTAAATATGATGAGGAACCACTTTCTCTCTCATCAACCTTTTTTATGAATTCTTATGTCATGCCGTTACGCTGCCGAAATCGCACCGATTTTCTAAGCCAATGTCTTTGTGTAGTGAATACCATGCCCATTTCTCAATCAAGGGTATTCAGCTTTATGCACATTTAAATATTGATTATAAAGTTTCATGTATGAATTCCACTTTCCTTTATCGTGGAAGAAATGATTATGTTTTATGAATCCATGTTTTATGATCCATGTGGCACACTTATGCATGAAATGAAATGTTTAAGAAGTGTGTGCCCTTTATAGCGCTCCAATGCATTGGGTAAAGTATAGTATCATGATACGTCATGTGCAATGTGTGTTTACTCATGCTAATTCAAGTGCAACGAGGGTTTACTCGTGCTTCAAGTGCAATGAGGGTTTACTCATGCTCCATGTGCAATGAGCCTTGGCTCATGCTAATTCAATGTTAAGTGTTGTTGCCACATTTCCACGTTATGATTATCATGCTTTATCATGCCTTTATGTTCATGTCTCTCTTATTCTCTATTGATATGCCTATTGCCTAACATGTATTGTACTCCTCATGTTATTCATTATGTACTCCCTTACTGGGCTTTATAGCTCACCCTTTTCTTATGCATGTCCTCAGGTTATCCCATGCAATGCTAAGTACGAAGGAATGTAGTGGTCATGTAAAGGAAGTTTTAAATAAGGATGTTGTATTTCAAGTTTAAAGTTTTTATGTGATGATCCTAAGCCCCAAAGACACTAAACCTCTCGATCTTCTTTGTTGTATCAAGTGAAGTTTTATGTAATAAAGCATGTTTATGTTGTAATAAAAAGCAGGGTTGTCATAACAAATGCCCTCTTCCAAGAATTGATGACTTATTTAAACAACTTCATGGGGATCAATTCTTCTCTAAGATTGATATTTGATCTGGTTATCATCAATTTAGGGTGAAGAAAGAAACTATTCAAAAAACTGACTTTCAATAAAGATATGGGCATTATGGGATTGTTGTTATTCCCTTCGGACTGACTAATGCACCTGTTATTTTTATAGATTTTATGAATAGACACTTTAATGATTACCTTGATAACATTGTGGTAGTTTTATTGATGATATTCTGATATATTCCAAAATTCATGAGGATCATGAGAATCATCTAAAGGGTATTTTAAAAACTCTATAGGAGGAAATGATTTTGGAAAGTTCAGAAAATGTGAATTATGGATGAAACAAGTTCCTTTCTTGGGGAACATTATTTCCAATGAAAAATCACAATTGACTGTGCAAAGAAAAAATTTGTATGGGAGTGGCCTCAACCTACAATAATAATTGAGATTTGTAGTTTCTTTAGTTTATCAGGATATTAATGGAGGTTTGTGAAGAACTTTTCATGACTTTCTAATCCATTAACCAAGTTAACTTGAAAAGGGTTCAAGTTCATCTTGACAAAGGAGTGCGAGGAATGTCTCCAAGAGCTGAAGAAGATATTGGTTACTGCACCCGTATTAACTCTTCCCTCAAGTGGAGAATGATTTGTTATTTTTAGCGATGCATCTTTGAAAGTGATTGGGTGCGTCCTCATGAAAAATGAAAAAGTCATTTCTTATGCATCTTGACAGTTGAAGAATCATGACCAGAACTATCATATGCATGATCTGGAGCTGTCTGCGGTCATTTTTTCTCTGAACATATGGAGGCACTATCTTTATGGGGATAAATGTGATATATACATAGAACATCAGAGTTTGAAGTATATTTTAACACAAAAGGAATTGAACATGAGGCTGAGGAGATGGTTGGAACTTCTCAAAGACTGTGATTGTTCAATTAATTATCATCCCAGAAGAGCAAACAATGTCTCTGATGCATTAAGTAGGAAGGACCCAGTTGTTCTTTCCATGATGAGGATTCAAAGAGATCCATTGATCAATGATCTAGTAAAACTAGATATGGGAATTATGAGGGAAGAGACATAATCAACCCTAACCGAAATGATTTCTCAACCATCATTACTATAGAATATTAAGAAATATTAGAAAGAAGATCCTATATTACAGAAGAATTTTGAGGCTGTGAAGGATGGGATGTTTCCTAAGTTCAATATTGATCAAGAAGGTGTTCTGAAATTTTATACAAGACTATGTGTTCCATATATTCTATAAATAAAGAATGAACTTATGGATGAAGATCATATCTCTACTTTCTCTATACATCCTAGAAGGACAAAAATGTATAGGGACCTTCGTGATCATTATGGGTGGGATAATATGAAAAGGGAGATTGATGACTACACATCAATGTGCCTGGTATGTCAACAAGTAATGGCAGAGCGAAAACTTCCTAAAGGGGTAATACAACCACTACCCATAACAGTATAAAAGTGGGACAATATCACTATGGACTTCATCACTGTTCTCTAGAGAACATCCAAGGAAAATAATGCGATATGGGTTATTGTGGACCATCTCAGAAAGACTTCCCATTTTATCTCCATTTGGGAAGATTTATCTCTTGATCATCTTTGTAGGATTTACGTGAATAAATTGGTAAGGCTGCATGGAGTTCCACTTTCTATCTTATCAGATTGTGATCCAAGGTTCACATAAAAATTCTAGAGAAATATTCAATATGATCTGAGCACTGACTTAAATTTCAGTACGGCCTATCACCCCCAAACTGATGTCCAATCTAAAAGGGCTATTCAAATACTCGAGTATATGCTGAGAAGATGCTCAACGGAATTTAATGTTGGATGTGATCAACATCTCCCTTTAGTCGCGTTCTCTTACAAAAACAGCTTCCTCTCAAGCATTCATATGACACCCTATGAAGCTATAAATGGTAAGCAGTGTAGAACTACTACTTGTTGGCATTAAGCTGGTGAGAGAAAGCTTCTTGGGCATGATCTTGTTCAAGAGATGACAGAAAAAGTCCATTCCATCCAACAACACATTAAGGCTGTTCAGAGTTGGAAAAAGAGCTATGCCGACAACCGTCGAAGGGAATTGGAGTTTGATGTTGGTGACAAAGTCGTTCATCGAATTTCACCTTGGAAGAGAGTCATGAGGTTTCGGAAGAAAGGGAAGCTCAGCCCTAGGTACATTAGCCCCTATGAAATCCTTGATCGTGTGGGATCAGTGGCCAATCAGCTTGCATTTCCCCCAAATCTAGCACAAGTTCATGATGTCTTCAATGTATCCCTCTTGAGGAAGTACATACCTCTACTTCACATGTCCTAAATCTAGAGGTTCTACAACAGGAACATGACCTCTCTTATGAGGAACAAATGGTGGAGATCTTGGATCATAGAGACAAGGTTCTACGCAACAAGACTACCCACCTTGTTATGGTGTTGTGGAGGAACCACAAGTGTGAAGAAGCCACGTGAGAACCAGAGGACTCTATGCAGCAGAAGTACCCACACATTTTTTCTTCTGAGGGTACGAGTTAAAATTTCAGGGATGAAATTTCTTAAGGGGGGGAGAATGTAATGACCCAAACTTTTTAATAATATTTTTTTTCCTAAATTTGTGTGTAATTTCATTTTATACTTCACAAAACTATATCCTTTAATTAATGAAGTGATAACATAGGGTTTCAAATTTTATATGACCGTTGGTCAATATGGCCATTGGAAAATAAATTCTTAACATTATAATTATTTTTTATAAATACAAGTGATCTTGGTTAATTAATAAAAAAAGAAGATTAGATGGCCTCATCCAGTAGACTCGGGCAATATGAATTCCATCTCTCAGAGCTTGAGAAGGAGGTACCATCTTTGGGATTTTCTCTAAACCAAGCCCAAGATTATCTTCAACATGTGAAGATTGAACGAAATAGCCGAAGGAAGAAGTTCAAGCTGATAGAAATCACCACTCGGGGGATGTTGTCCAAGCCACCCCAAGATTATACCACCATAGCACACCTTACACTTAGGTCATAGACAAGTGTTATAAGGGGTAATGAATTGAGACCTAAATTTTGTTTTTAAATCCTTTTGTATAAATAAAATTTTTATTTATTATTATGTTATGTTTGTGAATTTCAAATGTCTGGATAAATTTAGGATGACGTTCTATATTATTGATGAATTTTGGAAAAAGGGAAAAATAAAATATTTTTGTAAACATTAAATAATTAATATTGTGAAATGATTTTCAGAAAATGGTCTGTTATAATTGTGACCAATAAGAAATTTAGAGTCTAATAAGATCAACTTAATTTTTGGTAAATAGTAAAGAATAAATAGTTATATACACTTATGAATAGTAATGAATAGTAATGAATAATAAATCTGCCAAAAAAATAGAGACTTCACCCTTGAATGTGTAAATATAATTTACACATCTTAAAAGTGAAAAATGGTCATAATATAAGTATTAGTATTTTTGTATGTCATAAATATTTTAATTAATTTAATAATTTAAAATAAAAATGTATTTTCATAAAATGTAATCATAAATTGTTACTTTATTATCTTATGGTTAAACGATAATTTTATGGGGTCTTGATTACTTTTTCAAGGTGTTACAGAATAAGTTATAGTTTTATTGTTTGTTTTGAATAAATAATGATTTTATTTAAATATTATATTAAAAATATTTAGAAAATTATTTTCATAAAATGGAGTTCATTTTTGAATTCAGATCATTGATATTAGGTTAGGAAGAATTTTTGGGATTTTTCTGAAATAGTTGAATTTTCAGTGAATAGTAAAATTACAGTTTTGAGTTTCAGGTGTTTAGTGACACATTTATGATGTAATAACGATGTAATAAATCTGGTCTACTTATTAATAGTAATATATGTTATTATGTGTCCCAAGTGGCCAATACCAATGTAAAATACCATGGGAAAGCCCATGTTTTTTTAAATACCACCGATGAGGTGTCCCTTGGAAATTAATTAAATATTACATCACTTTTCCTATTAATACCATGACATTCCCTCATTCATTTCATTCCAAAATCCTCTTTAACGAATCTCGCTTCTCTCTACCTCCCAATTAGTCCTCCCAAGATTCCCTCAGGCCCCCAAGCTTTCAACCTTCAATCTTTCGAAGATACTCTTCTAGGTAAATGAACCTTTCACCCTCCTCTTTTTAGTCATGATTTCCTTTATGTTATGTCTTCTAGTTTCTATATTATTATGTGGTGGTATGTTCTTATATATTATTATTACTGTCTATTTCATGTCTAAATGATGAGATACCCTTTCTTCTCTGATTAATTTATTTTCTAAATTTTTAAGCGACGTCGTTAGGCTGCCAAATAGTTCGTAAAAGAAATAGCATCTTCTCTTTTCTTTCATGTTTTTTTTTCATGTGGTATGTCATTAAAATTTCAATACCATCATATTATTATGTTTCCATACTATATTATGAATTATATATGAGTTTTTTACCATTTTCCCCTCTCTTTTTAGTGTTTTCTAAAATGTTGTTATGAAGCCGTTATGCAGTACAATTTTCGTCTCAAAATCTCTCTCTTTTTCTCAAGAAATTATCTTGTACTATTTATGTGGATACCAAAATATATTTTCATTTCAAGGGGTATTCATCAATATATAAAATTGATCTACTTTATTCTGGAATTGACATACATATAACCCTCAATCCCTTTCAATGGGTTATAAATGAAATAATGGTATTATTTTTAAGTACTTTTAAAACATCACGGTTTTGACATGAAACCCATTTCTTTGATTCTATTTGGGCTATTTTTGAAATGTTTGATTATGATATATGTGTCTCACATGAAAATAAATATATATTAAGGGTCCGCCCTGATATCGCTCAAATGCATTGGGTAAAGAATTAATCCCTAGAGATGAAAAGTTTCATGATACCTTGGTGAATAACCTTGGTAATGTTTTTATGAAACCTTGGGAATGAACCTTGGTGATATGTTCATGAAATTATAAATGTAATTTTGTAGTCACGTATTCAATTTGCGATTCATGTTCTTTTTATTATGATATTCCACTTTTTCTATTGCTCGTGTCTTGTGGTTTTCACCAAGTTCTTATTGACATCACAAGTAAACTGATTCCTTTGATTTCCTTACTGGGCCTTCTGCTCACCCTTTTCTTTGACGTATGTCTCCAGGTTATAAAATAGATCAAATGTACTTTGGATTAACTTATTATTAAGACTTACAATTGTATTAGAAGAATTTTTTATGTTTTTTTCATGTTTTATGTTCCTGATTTCCAAGACACTAGACTTTAAAGATAATCTGTTTGTAAAATGATATGAAATGTTATGTAATATAAAGGTGGGATTCCATAGTGTGTACCTCAGATAGATGGTGAAGTGTGTAAATTCCATGTCGATTGGATCTAAATTACGTATACTTTTATTAGTTATCCGTATTTAAAATTAGTTTTTTATATTGTGTAAACCTTATCCACTTATGTTTGCATGTGATGTCATTAAGTTGATAGGGTATTCTATGTGATAGGTTATATATATATATATGTTTAATTAATATCTGAGTAATGTTCATATCTACATATCATGTATGATTTATATTATAATTTGTTACTCTACGTCCTTTGAATCCAAAAAATCATGTAATTCTTGTAATCATATGTGAAGTACACGTCTTGAATGTACATGATAAGTCATGTATGCCATATGTCACAAGAGTAAAATATTATAAAAGTATAATACATGTTGGGTAGAATTGGATGGGTATTCACCATGTTACCTCCATGGTATAGGTTATATACATAGTTAATTTTAAATGAATTTATTTAATTTTTTTAAACTTATAATAGATGAGAATCTCAAGGAAATTCAGATAACAATTAAGATAAAACGATTGATTAATTAAAGATACTAATTAATCAATTCAAGAACAATTTATCTTAAAAAATAATGATTAATAATTTAATGATAGTTTTATTAAATTAGTAATTCATTTCATGCATGCGGATGATCATGATCTAGACCAGACCTTTGTATGTGATTAGTTTCATTTAATTTATTATTAAATTAAATTTTTGGCATGCATGTATTCTCTCCTCATTATTATGTAGGGCCTGTGTGCCTAGGGTTTCTTTTATGTGAACCATTTTACCATTAACTACGTGTGAGTAAAAACATATGTAATGGATGGATATCCCAGACTAGTGGAGGTGGTTCAAGTTTGGAGTTGTGGAAAAACCAATCCAAGAGAGATACAAAGGTGGACAGGTGGAAAGGTGTAAAAATGAGCCTTAATTGGTTGATGGTATTTCTCTCTTAGGTCACCATTTAGTTTATCAACTGTTGGATAAACTAGGAATTAGTATAAGCTCATGATCATTCCCTTTATTATTTAATTTTTTTAAAATTTCATGTTTATTTCATTATGGATGTTTTTCGGTGATCACATAATTAATTAATTAACAAGCATGCAATATAGAACTAAAATAAACTGGCTTATGCGTAAATATTATCTTGGTAATTTTTAATCACTTAATTAATCCCACTTAATATTAACAAGCATTTAATAAAGATAATAATTGGAAATTTTCACAGAAAATGATAAAATACCTCAATAAATTATTAAGTCGGTATAGGATTCCATTACATTGGTTAAAATCAAACCATAGTTCGAAGTGCTTGACTAGCCAAAGTTGGGATTCATTAAATTATCATGGAATTCAAACTTTAGGTTTTTGGTTGACATAGATTAGTTGACATCAAGGGTTGACTGCCAAAGAAGCACTTGGTGTATCTGAGAGGCAAAGGTTGAGGAAATCCAACAAAGGATTTCAAGATTGGGGAGTCCACTCAATGGATCAAGGAACTGTGAGTTAATACAGTTGACATTTAGAATTCCAACCTAAAACCATTCAATTTGCTTAACAAACCAAATTTATAATAATGTGAAGTGGAATATAGATCATTTACACTTTGAATGTCCATGAAACATGATACTCTGAATCCAATGGTGAGGGATATTTGGTTTTGTTAAAATTATGGGAGACTAAAAAATATAATATTTATTTATTCATCTACATATTATATGATAAAGTACTAAAATTCTGCTTATCTTATTTTTTAGAAACAACAATAAAATGACATCAAACATGTCATTGTGATTCATACTTGATAAGGAAAACCTTCCCATCGACACAAATTTTCAAGAGTGGAAAATATGCCTACGTATCATCCTTCACAATGAAAGAAAATTTTATATGATCAAATAAGCTTTACTAGTTGCGCCTAGAAATGAGGCAAGTGATGAAGATATATCTCTCTATGACAAAAATCTGAGTGATGGTAAAAATTTTTAGTGCTTCATGTTATTATCCATGTCCACTAATATTTTGAAATAATATAAGGATAGAGATTACTATAACATGATGTATCACTTTCAGGATCTCTATCAAGAGAAGTCGAGTCAAGAGAGGTATTAGATCTCTAATTCATTGTTCACAACTAATATTGGAGAGTATGATCTAGTTGGGCCTCATGTAGTGAAGATTATCTGTTAAATTTAACATATTAACATCTTAGGATTAAATTCCTAAATGAGTTTCATACAGATATCATACTTTCATCACTTCCCAATACCATATCTAGATTTATTATAAATTATTATATGATCAATAATGAGAAGAGTATTTTGGAATTTATGTCCTTGGTTTTCCAAGTGGACAAGGACATGAGGCGTAATAAACCTATGGGCCTTATGGTGAACAAGAAAAGGAAGAACAAGGAAAATGGGCCCATAACCTATAGTTAGTCTAAAGCTCCCGATCACCGTTCTTCAAAGAAGGGAAAAATCCAGAGGCAAGACAAGGAAAATGAGTATGTATGTTTTGCATGTGGAAAGCCAGACCACTGAAAGGGGAATTTCACCCGAAATCAAGGGGAAGCTAAATGTGCATTCATTATCGTGTGTGATATTTCCATTTCTACACATTAGGTATAAGATTTAGCCTAGGGTGATCACATCTGTATCTAAATGCAGGAACCAAGTAGATTCTGGAATATTTCCAGAGGATAGGTGGATCTGTGAGCTGCCAATGGTGTGAGGATGGATGATCTCATGATTGTTAACTACCACCCTTCATTTCCAATGAGAATAATTTTAGTTTTAAATAATTTTTATTCTATACCTACAATTACCAAAAACAAAATTTTTTTGTCATGTTTAGATATAAATGGGTTTATTTTCAAATTTAAAAATAAAAGTGGATTCATTATAAGGACAACATACATTATGGTATTACACATTTAAATAACGGTCTTTATGTATTAAATTATGAAAACTATGTGTTGAAAATTGATAATGAATCAAGTTCACTCGTATCATATAACACCCAATTGTTTCATTGTCGTTTTGTTCATGTAAACAAGAAGCATTTTACAAAGCTCTATCAAGATGGTTATTTATACTCTTCTGAGATAAAACCAATTGATAAATGTCATGATTTTTTAAAATAAAAAATGACCAATCCACCATTCAATGGATTGGGTTAAAGGACCACAAAACTTCTAGGATTGGTACATACTGATGTATTTGGACCATTTCCAGTAGAAGCTTTATGTGGATATTCTTACTTCATAACTTTTACTATTGTCTTGAGTATATATGGATATATCTACTTGATGAGGTATAAGTATAACTATTTTGATAAATTCAAGGAATTCAATAATTAAGTAGAGAATCATCTTGGTAAGAAGATAATTAATCCTCAATCAGATCGAGGTGGTGAATATCATAACAAAGAGTTTTTACGGGAGTTTGGGATTCTATCTCCACTCACTCCACTTTATACGCCACAGTGGAATGGTGTTATTGAAATGAGGAACCATACCTTGTTAGACATGGTAAGGTAGATGATGAATCATGCAAATCATCCATTATCTTTTTGGGGATATGCATTACTAACTGTGCCATACACATTAAAATGAGTACCAACTAAAGAAAAAATAGAATTCTCTTTGAGTTACAGAGTAGAAAGAAACCCATTTTGTCGCATACACATGTATGGGGTTGAGAGAAGTTTATTAAGGCCTTTTAAGAAACAAACTATAACCCTTGAGCACAAAGTGTATCTTTAAAAGGCATCCTAAAGAAACGAATGGATATTACCTATACAAACCCATCTGACAAGAATGTGACTATCACCAGAAACGCCATATTTCTTGAGAGGGATCACATCCTCAAAAAGGATATTGGGAGAAATATTGACTTCAATAATGTTGATACTAAAGGTACACAAGAGTTGGAATAGGAATATATTCCACAGATCCCTGTGGAAGAAGTACTTCTTGAAACAGATGTACTGTGTAAGATATTAAGAGAGGTAAGAGAACCAAAGAGATATGGTTTTCTCATTACCAAAGATGGTTATTCATTATTGGTTGAAAATGATAAAACTCTCACCTAAAAGGAGGAAGTAGATAGATTGAAAGCTACTATATGGAATGAAGACATGAATTCTGAAATGGATTCCGGGCATCATTTCCAAATTTGGGTTCTGGTCGATGCACTGGTTGATGTAAATCCTGTTGAATTCAATTGGGTATTCAAGAGGAAATTGGACATGGAAGGTAATGTAAATACCTATAAAGAAAGGATAGTGGATAAATGGTTTAAATAACATCAAGGAATTGACTAAGCAGAAAACATTTCTCTAGTTTCCATGTCTAAAACTTTAAAAAATTACTTACTGTAGCATATTACCATGACTATGATATTTGGAATATGGATGTAATAAATGTATTCCTTGATGGAAAGCTTTAGAAAGATGTCTATATGACACAATCAGATGGGTTTGTGACTCTATGTGATGCCAAAATGATATGAAAGTTATAGAGCTATATTTATGGATTAAATTAAGTATTCGGGTCATGGAACATTCAATTTGATGAATCCATAAAAGAATTTGGTTTAATTAGTAATGAATGTGAGTTGTGTGTTTAAAATAGGTTTAGTACTAATGTGGTCGTTATCCTAATAGTATATGTTGATGACATATCACTTATTGGAAATGAAATACTAGTCTAACTATCAGTTAAGGAGTTGTTGTACAAGTGTTTCTCCATAAAATAATTAGGTGAAATAACCTATATTTTAGGGATAAAAATCATTTTTGATAGATCCAAGAGGTTGGTTGGACTATATGAAAGTACATATGTTTAACAGATACTAAAAAGATTTATTATAGAATAATACAAGGGGGTATTGGTTCTTGTGTCACATGGTTTATATCTTTTTAAAAAAATGTGTCTCCATACACAATAAGATAATGAGATAATTAGTAAGATCACATCTGCTTTAGTGATAGGATCAATCATTTGTGCACTTTTATGTACTAGAATTGATGTTTCCTATGCATTGGGAATGGTAGGAATATATCAATAAGATCTAGGAGAATAGCATTGGAATTCTATTAAGGCCATCCTTAAGTATCTTAAATGAACTATGGATATGTTCCTAGTGTATATAGAAGACAAGGATCTGGTCATTAGGGGTTATAATGATGCTGATTTTAAAACAAATCAAAATGATATGAAATAACAATCAAGATATATTTTTTTTCTCAATAGAGGAGTTGTGAGATGGAGGAGTTCAAGTATCCAATTTTCGCTGATTCTACAGCAGATTCCAAGTATATAGAGACTTCTAATGAAGCCAAGGAATCCATTTGGATTTGTAAATTTTTCTAGGAGGTTGATGTGATGCTTAGTGGTAAAGACCCTATTACATTTTATTGTGATAATACTGCAACGATGGCTATTGAAAAAGATCCAAGGTCTCGCAAAAGGACAAAACATATACTCTTGAAGTATCACCTCTTGAGGGATTTCTATCATAGGGGTAAAGTTACAGTAAGAAGATTACCCACATAAGTGAATGTGGAAGATCCCTTGACTAAATTCCTATCTGACCAGAATCATGAGTATCATGTGAGAGCTACCAAACTGAAGGTTGTTAGTAGTTGGCTGTCTTGCAAGTGGCAGTTTGTTGGAGGTTGTGCCATAGGACCAACTTCTTTGTACTTTATGATAAACTCGTATTCCTGGTTTTGAATATTAATAAACTCTTTATCACATCACGGCTGTTCTTATGTATAACATATTATGTGATAATGTCATAAGCGTAGATGTTTCACTAAAAGGTCATAACAGTTCCCACTTATAATGAAAACCCAGAAGTTATATGACACTATTCTTGAATATATAGTCTATATATGGGAGATATCATTTGAGGGGAATAAATGATACAATCTATCTGTGTTGGTGGCTCATAGGACTTTGAAGATCATTTTCATGGTGTACAACCATAGTAATATCCAGTATGTATTATGAGAATGAGACCCACCTATTAGAAATGCACATTTTATGTGTCATTGGTTGTTTTTATATGTGGATGTGTGTATTGGTCCTTAGAATTTAATATTATTATTAATGATTATTATGAGTCTTTCACTTAGATGCATTTATGAAAATCATGATGAACGATGTTCATGGTGAGGTAGGATATGTTGGGTGCGTTATGAGTAATATTGTATTGATGAATAATGTGATAAAGAACTCATCCCTTCTATTCTTTAACCGAAGTTGATATCTCCAGAAATTTGATGGAAATGATATAGCCTAAATAAATCCATGTCTATGGTGATCAATAAGAAAGTTTAGTTTCTGGGAAGTTAAAGAAAGATAGATGAAGAACATAGGTTGATGACACTAGCATGAAACCTTCTTGATTATAGATATCATGATCAAGGGATTATATTATATAGAAAGCATTCGTATGAGGTGACATGTCATTGTAGAATTAAATTCATTATCTATGGGTGCCTTGGCGTGTTTCTAGATGAAAACCTTGTATTTTAGGCTTCTTTTCCTAATTCCACAGAGAAAGAGGCCTAGAGAGTCACACACTAAGTGTATCAAGAATCTCAGTTAAATAATATATTATAATTTTTTAATTTACAGGTTGAATAAATATTATTATTTTATGTGGTTTTGTAAGAACCCGGTTTTTTCTGAGAAATACTTTGGAATATTCTTGATGATATTCCAGAGCAGTGCCTTCAAACGGCGTGTGATTCCAAGCCCCGGTGTGTCCGAAATTAAATTTTCAGGGAATTCACACTGGAAACGCTAAATAAATGGGATAACTCCTAAATGGTGATCCGGATCAGAGATCCAAGTATACGGATGGGTCTGGAATGGGGTGTTTACCCTAGGAACGACATAAAACTCATCGGCGCATGACGTTTGGACCCCTCGCTCGCTTTCGGAATGTTAAACGGATAAATTATTTAGTTTATTTATTCATTTAATGGTTAAACTCGAGTATCTCTTAAACGGTGGCTCGGATTGGAAAAAACGAGGGCACCTTTGAGTTCGGAATGTGCTGTTTACCCTAGGAGGGGTATAAGTTTTGCGGGCGCGGGCCGTATGTGAAAAAATGTCCCTAGGGTCGTTTTCGAAATTTGGCGGCCTCGGGCGCGGTTGTGAAAACTTTTGAACGGGGCCTCATATTAAAATGTAGATATCACCATTGTGCTCGGAGCGTGGTTTTTAGCCTAGGGGAGCCTTAATCCCGACCCCACCGAAATTTCGGGTTCGGGGCTATCAGGCGGGCGTTTAAGTATTTTCTACTTAAACGCATCCCCTCCCCTCTTCTTCTTCTTCTTCCTCAAACACTCCCCTCTCCTCCAGCTCCAGAGATGCACTCTAGCGAGGCAACTCCGGCAAGGCAGCGGTGCGGCGGCGGACTCCCCGTGAAGCTCCGGGCATCACCCAAGAGGGAGGAGTCGTTTTTGTTTCGTTTTATTTCCTGCACCATGTTCGTCCTAATTTTTCCTTGCAAATTGCTGCTCGATCTTTGATCCAAGCCCATAGTTGCGTAGATCTTGTCATGAGCTTTCCAGAATGCTATCCGGATCAAATTTTCAACCACCGGATCATTTCCGGTGGTCCTCTGAAGTTTTCCGGCCATGAGGACGGTCTCTAGGGAGGGTTTGATGGCGGAGGACATCGGCTTGGCATTCAGCGGAGGACATAGCCGTGGGGCGTCGTGGTGGTGCGGAGGCCGGCGGAAGCAGGTCTTCAGCGCGGAGGCCCGGCGGAGTGGCTCCGACAAGCGTATGGAACAGATGGTGGTGAGGCGGGGTCCCGAGCGGCGGCGCTGGCGTAGGGCAAGGGGGAGGGGGCCGCGGGGCGCGCGGCCCAGGGCGGCGCGACCGCGACCCGCGTAATGCGTGTTGTTGCAGGAAAAAGGATTGGCCTGTGTCAAGGGCCGTGCGAGGCGCCTAGGCCACAGGCTCAGCGGGCCCGCCGGTGCGGGCCGGCCCCAGTAGGGTGGACCGACCGGACCGGGCCAGTCCGGCCCAAGGGGTTTCCCCTTTGAATTTCCAACGCCCGTAACATTCGTTACGGGTGTCCGTTTTGCGCGCTGTTTATGGAGGCACAGACCTGATGTCGAGGCGGTCCTTTTGAGGTGGTTCCGAGAGTTTTAACTTCCAAGATGAGGGGCTGAAGGGCACGACACGTGCATAAAGCAGCTTAGCTGGCTTCCCGAGAATTCTTGTTTTGGGCGACACGGGCACGTACGGAGTCCATTTTTCATGCCGTCAGTGACATTGCAACCCTAGAACTGAGGTGGAGGCTTCGAGGGAGGTTTCGAGCATTGAGACCAGAGTTGAGGTGTGGGCCCCACGACCCGTCCTTCGAGCTCCGAGCAGTGTTTGGCAACTTTCTCACCGGACGTCCATTTGGGGCGTGCGAGCAGTCGATTCTGGGTGTTTTTCCGAGGGAATTGCAATGGCGCAATCCACCCACTTTAATTCTACACGGAGGTGCAGGCCCCACGTGGGCAGTTTTGGGAGTTGATGATGAATTCCAACTCTTTCACCAGGTGTCTGATTCAGAAGAGTGGTTAGCCAAACATGTGTACTTTTTCGAGAGGATCGCAACGGTGTGATCTAATCGTTGTGTTTAGTGACCAGGTTGGGGGTCCCACGAAGCACCGCTCGTGTGCGGTGCGCCTGAATGCACCTTTTTCTCCGGATATCCGTTGCATTCATGTGAGTAGTGATTTTGACGTGTTTTCCCGAGGGGATTGCAATTGTGTGATGCACCCGACTGTTTTCGGGGCCGAGGCTCGGGATAATGGGACACCGTTCGGGCGTGAGGCAGTGTTGGCGACCATTCCATCAGATATCTGTTTGAAACGAGTATGTTGTCTATCTCACGTGTTTTTCCATGAGAATTACAACGGTACGATCCGTTTGGTTGTGAGGATCCTCATACAAGGTCTTATTAAATGTGGGAATTTGAAAGGTACCTCGGTGGTGATCCTTCTACTGTTTTTGTAGCGGACCTTTAGCGTGTGATTGCGTGCACTCCTGGGAGAGTGAGGTTGGTGTTTAAAGAGATGTGGTTGATTGTTCCCCAGTCGTTGAGGTGGAAAGTTTGAGATGTTACGTCACGACTTCGCGTTGACGTTGGGTACCGTGTGCACGATAGCCCTTGGGATGAAAGTTAGGTATAATCTAGGAGTATACTAGAGCACTTGGAGGTACGTGTGGTTTGTACAAGATAGGTTTGTGCGCTTGGTTGTGGTTAACTTGGGGCCACACGTCATGTGGGCCCTAGGTGCGTGCCATGTTATGCATTCCGTACCTTTGACCTCTCTCGATGTATAGGGTCCCTCGGTTCTCATTTGTTGACCAGTGGGGTTGAGTTAATCCCCCAGCTCTGTGCTCGATGGTTTAGGTCAGCGGGGTTGAGAGGTTTCCCTTGGTCTTGTTCCAGAGCCGGATGGTTGCACGATACCCACTCCGCGTTCGGTTGGCCAATGTTGTATCATCCAGTAGAGATGGACAGAGAAGTTCTGGGTTTACCCTCCAGCAGGGCTGGGCAGTGGGTTACTCATTGACTTCTCAGGGTTTACCCTCTAGCAGAGAATAGGCAGTGGGTCACCTGAAGACTCTTAGGGGTATACCCTCCAGTAGTGCTGGGCAGTGGGTCGCCCATCGTCTTGTTTCAGGTCTACCCTCTAGTAGGGCTGGGGCGGTGGGTCTCCTGTCAATTTGTTCAGGGTTTACCCTCTATTAGAGACTATGAAGTGGGTCACCCGACGACTCTTGAGGGTCTAACCTCTAGCAGGGCTGGGCAGTGGGTCAGTCGTCAACTTATTCTAGGTCTGCCCTCCAGCATGGCTGGGCAGTGGGTCGCCTGATGATGTATTAGGGTTTACCCTCCAGCAGGGCTGGGTAGTGGGTCTCCCAATATCTTGTTAGGGTTTACACTCCAGCAGGGTTGGGCAGTGGGTCACCCGATATCTTGTTAGGGTTTACCCTTTAGCAGGGCTGGGCAGTGGGTCACCCGATATCTTGTTAGGGTTTACCCTCCAGCAGGGCTGGGCAGTGGGTCACCCGATATCTTGTTAGGGTTTACCCTCTAGCAGGGCTGGGCAGTGGGTCACCCGATATTATATTATGAATTGCCCTCTAGTACGGTTGGGCTGTGGGACACCCGTTGACATTCCAGACTCAGTCCTTTCTACTAGGCTTGTCCACGGATTTCCTCTGTGATTACCAGAGCAGGACCCTTGGTTGTACGGGTCAGTGATGGAACGACCTTGGCTTTGAGGAGACCTCTCGACTACGGGGCAGTGAAGAGGCATGGTTTGACTTAACCCGTAACTCTCAAGTACGAGGGGCGCTTTTCACCACCAAGGCGCGTCCTTGAGATGCGACCCAAAACCATGTGGGCAAGTCAGTGCCACCCAAAGCGGATAGTGTCGAGGTTCAGTGATTTGAGCCCATTGACTTGTAGTTCGGGGCAGACATGCGGGATGCTGGGCATCGATGGTGTTTACTTCTGGGACTATTGGAGACTCACTTTTCTTGGGCTGGGCTACAGGATGGATATCCGCTTACGACCTTGTTTTGGGCTTCTTTTTGAGCATATGGATATGTATATACCCTGTTTCAGTTCCCATTTCTTGGGTTTTGGTGACTCTCCTTCTAAGAGAGCCAATGACACGTGGGGTATGCCACGTTCATTCTGTGTCTAGATTCTCATGGTTGGATGAGCCTACTCTTCTTCTTTAGGTAACGAAGACTCGACAGGAAGTTCATATTCTCACCGTCTCTAGATCCTGGTGTCAGGATGAGTCTGTTACCTTTCTCTTGTTGGGTTGAGTTGTACTCTTTACTGCACTTTTGGTTATACTCCTTTAATTTTCCTGTTTGATCTATTTCTCACCCTTCGGTACCTCTTTTGTTTCTCCCTTGAGCCTTCGGGGTATCCTACTGAGTATTTTTATACTCACTCTAGCTTGGGCTTTGATCGCACTTGGTGTTCCCTTGTATACGAAGGACAGGTTGGTCGTGATGTCAGAGGAGCGTAGGATCTTGGGAGCTTGGACCGCGTGCGGTGGTCGGAAATGGGTTCCAGGTGGGGGACCCTTCCAACTGTTTTAATTTTTGTTTACCTGTTTCCGGGTTGTGGGACTTTTCTGGTTGGGCATGTGTTTTCCCCCTTTTTTCCCTTTAGTTTCATTCATCACTTTACTTGTACTGATTATAGGTCATTGCACTTTTGGTGGTTTATATATAGCAGTTGCACTTTACTTTTCTTGTCTTTATCTTTTACTCTGCACTTTTGCATTGAGTGTGCTGCGTTTGTTTGTGTACAAGTACACAGGCAATGGCCTCCCCGGGTTTTTTAGCCTTCGGCGCTTGTCGCCATCCCCTGGCCTATGGAGGCAGGCTTGGGGTAGTTGTGGCTCGAGCCCGGGTAGGGTCGGGTCGTGAAAAATTGTTATCAAAGGTGGTTAGTTCCTTGGGTTGATGTTCAGACATCCCTAAAATAAAAGTAATTCGTTGGGCTTTAGGGAAACAGTGTTAACGTGCCTCGAGAGCAGCTCTCAGGCCAGTGAGTCCAGTGGTGGTGCGGCGACCGACGTATCCATTCACCAGGACCCTGATAAACCGCTTGTCGACTCGGGATGCTGAGACAATTGTTGTAGGGAATTTTTTTTTTGCATCACATAGGATGGATTCATTGACTGTCCTTCTTGATTCAGCTCCTCATCATTGTTATTGGTATATACATATATGCTCATCTGACTACGACACTCCTTGATAATATTCATGATGTCTCCACAAAAACAGCCAGCCAAGATACCGGATTTGGTTCGTGACAACGACCCTGTGAGCTACGAGGCCTCAGTCTAGGACCCATCATGCGATCCCCTTTCTCCGGGTGGGCCAGTAGAATCACCCCCACCTATTGAGCAGCAAACTGTTTCAATAGAGTGGGCTGAGCTTGAGCACGGGTTGAGCGTGCTCTGTGAGTTCCAACAGCAGAGACCCCTGAGGTTCAGTGGTGAGCCAGAACATTGGGTAGCAGAGGTTTGGATCGAGGCAGCGGTTCACCTTTTCATTCTTGTGGAGACGCCGAAAGATCAGAGAGTGGCTTTGGTAGCCAACCTTTTTTTGTGGAGCATCTTGGCGTTGGTGGAGTCGGGTGACTCAGTTTCTTTACGAGTCGTCGCCTTCATGGGGCGACCATTGGTTGTTGTTTCGTGAGGAGTTTTCCCCCTCCTGATTACTCTCCATTCAGATTCAGGAGATCCTGTAGTTTCAGCAGGGTGGGATAATGGTGGCCGAGTACGCAGCTTGTTTCTCAGACCGTGCATGCTTTTACTCGATCTTGGTTCATAACGACAACATCCGAGCACGGAAGTTTGAGCAGGGTCTCCGCCGAGAGATTTGTGTTGTCATAGTACCCTTGGGAATTTTCACATATGTCGGGGTTCTAGAGAAGGAGCTGGTGACAGAGGGCTTCCTGTCACGTACTAGACTTGGTGGTAGAAGTATGCACATCATAGTCGAGACATCTTCCGTAGCTAGCAGGCGCCAGATGATAGAACCTCAATGCAGGTGGCCTTCCCACTGCCGGTATCGGAGACGTGGTCATATACCACTGTGGCGAAAAAGTGCAGGGCATCAGCCGAGGATTCCCTTCCATGAGTGGATCCTGGGCCATGGTCGTAAACCATAGTGGCGCCAGAGGGCACCAGGGCAGCCCAGAGAGTGCCGGTGTTATGCTTGTGACGGGTGAGGTCACATGGCATGAGACTTTCTGACCCGAGTTGCTGAGAGCTTCGGGTAGGCAGCAGGCACACCACCACGGCAGAGGCAACGTCGTGATCAGAGTAGTGCCCAGAGAGGTGGTGCTAGCAGAGGAGCTTAAGGTGGGGGATGATGTTACGAGGTCTTCCCATCACCAACAGGTGGTCCACGTCAGGCCCCGGGAGCTGACAGATGGGACCACAGATAGACGCGAGCCTTGTATGTCTATGATCCTACATAGCATGGGATGATGAGAGGTACCCCTTGCGACTATTCGACTTCTTACAGTAGAATTGTTAGACTCTGTGTGTGAAGTGCTTTTTCTCCCCGCTCCTTGCTTGAGCTGATACCAGGGTGACGCAGGGCGTCAGGTGTAACCCTTTTTTGGTAAAGTAGAAGGTGTAAAACCCTTCTATTTAGTCTATGGTGGAAACTCCTTCGCCTTTCGAGCGTGTAAGAGAGTATTGGTCATGGGAGATCGACTGTGAATCTCGTGTGACCAGATATCCTTGGGTGCTTCAACATATGGATATTCTGAATGAGGGAATCACCGGGCCTTGTTCCAGGTGCGGGCGGTGATTCCATCGTGGAGTTTGACATAAGGGCTCGATCGGGGAGGTGTGCTACCCCCGAGATCCTTCGGGCCATTTGACACTGTGCAAAGGGATGGCGAGGTTCTCTACCGCCTCACCCTAACCCCAAAGGCTGGTTTGGGTGGATATCGTCTCTTGCGTGACTCACATGAGAAGATGTGTGCATGCTCCTATTCACAAAATCGGAAAGGTCCAACCTCGCATGAACAGATTAAATCCTTTGGTCTATGTGCAGTGGCGCAGAGCTGTGCAAGAGTTCTTCTGGGTAAGGGAGATCCAGGTGTGGGCTCAGTACCCTTAGTTGTTCCCTGGTTTTTCTTTTTGGGGATGAAAATCATGAAGTAGGGAATCATTTAAGAACCCTGTTTTTGATGATAAATACTTTGGAATATTCTTGATGATATTCTAGAGCAGCACCTTTAGACGGCGTGTGATTTCGAGCCCCGGTGTGGCCGTAATTAAATTTTCAGTACGTTCACACTAGAAATGCCAAATAAATGGGATAACACCTAAACGGTAATCCGGATCAGAGATCTGAGTGTACTAATGGGTCCGGAATGGGGTTTTTACTCTAGGAACGACATAAAACTCATCGGCAAAGGAATTTTGGACCCCTCGCTCGCTTTCGGAACGTTAAACGGATAAATTAATTAATTAATTTACTCGTTTAATGGTTAAACTTGAGTATCTATTAAATACTGGCTCGGATTGGAAAACAACGAGGGAACCATTGAGTTTGTAATGTTCCGTTTACCCTAGGAGGGGTATAAGTTTTGCGGGCACGAGCCGTATGAGAAAAAATGGCCCTAGGGGCGTTTTCGTAATTTGGCGGCCTCGGGCGCAGTTGTTGCAAATTTCGAACGGGGCCTCAGATTAAAATTATGAGACCATTGTTGCACTTAGAGAGGTATTTTTATCCTAGGGGAGCCTTAATCCTGACTCCGCGAAATTTCGGGTTCGGGGCTATTGGGCGGGCGTTTAAGTATTTTCTACTTAAACGCACCCCCTCCCCTCTTCTTCTTCTTCTTCTTCTTCCTCAAACCCTCTCCTCTCCTCTAGCTCTGGTGAAGCTCTCCGGTCAGGCACCTCCGATGAGGAAACTCCGGAAAGGCAGTGGTGTGGCGGCGGACTCCCCGTGAAGCTCCGGGCATCGCCCAAGAGGTAGAAGTCATTTTTGTTTCGTTTTATTTCGCGCACCATGTCTGTCCTAATTTTGCATTTCCAAATTGCTGCCCGATCTTAAATCCATGCCAATAGTTACGTAGATCTTATCCTGAGCTTTCCGGAATGCTATCCGGATCGAATTTTCGACCACCGGATCATTTCCGGTGGTCCTCTGAGGTTTTCCAGCCACGAGGCTAGTTTCCGGTAAGGGTTTGATGGCGGTGGACAGCGGCGCGGCGTTCAGCGGAGGAGGCGGCCGCGGGGCGTCGTGGTGGTGCGGAGGCCCACGGAAGCAGGTCTTTAGTGCGGCGGCCAGGAGAAGCGGCTCCGGCAGGCAGCCTGCGTGCACAGCGGCAAGGCGGGGTCCTGGGCGGTGGCGCCAGTGTAGGGCAAGGGGGAGGGGGCCGCGGGGCACGCGACCCCATGCAGCACGACCGCGACCCACATAATTCGGGTCGCTGTGGGAAAAAGGACCAGCCTTGTCGGCCGGTCGGGGGCGGCAGGCCGTGGTAGAGTGAAACGGATCCACGGCCGGGCCACGGGCCGGCTGTGTGGTGGGCTGCGCGATGCGCCTGGGCTATGGGCTTAGCGGGCCGGCCGGTGCGGACTGGCCGGACCGGGCCAATCCGGCCCAAGGGGATTCCCCTTTGAATTTTCGACGCCCGTAACATTAGTTACGAGCGTCCGTTTTGTGCGTTGTCTTTGGCAGAGCGGACCTGATGTCGAGACAGTCCTATTGAGGTGGTTCCGGGAGTTTTAACTTCCAAGACGAGAGGATCGGGGGCACGACACGTGCGTAAAGCAGCTTTGCGAGCTTCCTGGGAATTCTTGTTTTGGGCAGCGCAGACACGTCAGGAGTCCGTTTTGCACAACGTCAGTGGAACTGCGACCCTGGCACCGAGGTGGAGGTTTCTAGTGTGGATTCGGGCATTGAGACCAGAGTTGAGGTGTGTGCCCCACGGCCCGGCCTTCGAGCTGTGAGTAGCGTTTGGCACCTTTCTCACCGGACGTCCGTTTGGGACGTGCGAGCATTGGATTCTGGGTGTTTTTTCGAGGGCATTGCAATGGCGGAATTCACCCGCTTTAATTCTACACGGAGTTGCGGGCCCCACGTGGGCCATTTTGGGAGTTGACGGTGAATTCCAACTCTTTCACCAGGTGTCTGATTCGGACGAGTGGTTAGCCAAACTTGTGTACTTTTTCGAGACGATCGCAACAGTGTGATCCGTTCGTTGTATTTCGAGACCGGGTTGCGGGTCCCACGAAACACCGATCATGTGCGTTGCGCCGGAATGCACCTTTTTCTCTGTATATCCATTGCACTCATGTGAGTAGTTCTTTTGATGTGTTTTCCCGACGGGATCTCAATAGTGCAATGCGCCCAACTGTTTTCAAGGCCGAGGCTCGGGATCACAGGACGTCGTTCGGGCGTGAGGCGGTGTTGGCGACCTTTCCATCAGATATCTGTTTGAGTCGAGTATGTAGTCTATCTCGCGTGTTTTTTCACGAGGATTAGAACGGTATGATCCGTTTGGTTGTGCAGATCCTCATACACAGTCTTATTAAATGTGGGAATATGAAAGGTGCCCCAGTGGTGGTCCTTCTACTGTGTTTGTAGTGGACCTTTAGCGTGTGATCATGTGCACTCCTGGGAGAGTGAGGTTGGTGTTTATAGAGATGTGGTTGACTGTGCCCCAGTTGTTGAGGCGTCAAGTTGGAGATGTTATGTCACGCCTTCGAGTTGATGTTGGGTGTCGTGTGCACGATAGCCCTTGGGCTGAAAGTGAGGTATACTCTAGGAGTATATGGGAGAGCTTGGAGGTACGTGTGGTTTGTACCTGAGACGTTAGTGCACTTGGTTGGGGTTAACTTGGGGCCACACGTCGTGTGGGCCCCAGGTGCATGTCGTGTTCTGCTTTGCGTACCTTTGACCTTTCGCGACGTAGAGGGTCCCTCAGTCCTTGTTTGTTGACTAGTGGGGTTGAGTTTTTCCTCCGGCTCTGTGCTCGATGTTTTAGGTCAGCGGGGTTGAGAGTTTTCCCCTGTTCTTGTTCCGGAGTCGAATGGTTGTGTGATACACACACCGCATTCGGTTGGCCAGTGTTATATCATCCAATAGAGATAGTTAGAGCAGTTCTAGGTTTACCCTCCAGCGGGGCTGGGGAGTGGGTGACTCATCGACTTCTCAGGGTTTACCCTCTTGTAGAGACTAGGCATTGGGTCACCCGACGACTCTTGGGGGTCTACACTCCAGCAGGGATGGGAAGTGGGTCGCCTGTCGACTTCTTCAGGGTTTACCCTCTAGAAGAGACTAGGCATTGGGTCACCCGATGACTCTTGAGGGTCTACCCACCAACAGGGCTGGGCAGTGGGTCACCCGTCGACTTATTCTGGGTCTACCCTCCAGTTGGGCTGGGATGTGGGTCACCCGTCAACTTATTCTAGGTCTACCCTCCAGCGGGGCTAGACAGTGGGTCGCCTGATTATGTATTAGGGTTTACCCTCCAGCAGGGCTGGGCAGTGGGTCACCCGATATCTTGTTAGGGTTTACCCTCTAGCAGGGCTGGGCAGTGGGTCACGAGATATCTTGTTACGGTTTACCCTCCTGCAGGGTTGGGCAGTGGGTCATCCGATATCTTGTTAGGGTTTACCCTCCAGTAGGGCTAGGAAGTGGGTCACCCGATATCATATTATGAATTACCCACCTATAGGGCTGGGCAGTGGGACACCCGTTGACATTCCAGACTCAGTCCTTTATACAATGCTAGTCTGTGGCTTTCCTCCATGATTACCAGAGCAGGACCCTTGGTTGTACGGGTCAGTGATGGAACGACCTTGGATTTGAGGAGACCTCTCGACTACGGGGTAGTGACAAGGCATGGTTTGACTTAAACCATAAATCTTAAGTATGAGGGGCGTTGTTCCCCACCGAGATGCGTCCTTGAGATGAGAACCAAAACCGTTTGGGCGAGTCAATGCCACCCAAAGCGGATATTGTTGAGGTGCGGTGATTTGAGCCCTTTGACTTTTAGTTCAGGGAAAACATGCGGGATGTTGGGCATCAATGGTGTTTACTTCTGGGACTATTGGCGACTCACTTTTCTTGGGCTTAGCTACAGGATGAATATCCCCTTACGACCTTGTTTCAGGCTTCTTGTTGAGAATATGGATATGTATATACCCTGTTTTAGTTCCCATTTTTTGGGTTTTGGTGACTCTCCTTCTAGGAGAGGCGAAGATGCATGAGGTATGCCACGTGCTTTCCGTGTCTAGCTTCTCGTGGTTGGACAAGCCTACTCTCCTACTTTAGGTAGAGAAGACTCAACGAGAAGGTCACATTCTCACTGCCTATAGCTCATTGTGTCAGGACAAGTCTGTTACCTTTCTCTTGTTGGGTTGAGATTTACTCTTTACTGCACTTTCAGTTGCACTCCTTTAGTTTTCTTGTTCGCTCTACTGCTCACCCTTCGATACCTCCTTTTTTTCTCCCTCGAGCCTTCGGGGTATACTACTGAGTATTTTTATACTCACCCCTTCTTGGTCTTTTCCTGCACTTGGTGTGCCCTTGCAGATGATGGACAAGTTGTTCTTGATGTCAGAGGAGCTTAGGAGCATGAGAGATTTGACCGCGTGCGGTGGTTGGAGATGGGTTCCAGGTGGTGGACCCTTCCAGCTATTTTTCTTTTTGTTTACCTGTTGCCGGGTTGTGGCACTTTTCTGGTTGGGCGTGTGTTTTGCCCCATTTTTTCCTTTAGTTTATTTCAACACTTTACTTGTGCTGATTAGAGGTAGATGCACTTTTGGTGGTTTATATATAGAATTTTCACATTACTCTTATTGTCTTTTAATTTTTACTCTGCACTTTTGCATTGAGTGTGCTGCGTGTGTGTGTGTACAAGTACTCAAGCAAAGGCCTCCCTGAGTTGTTTAGCCTTCGGTGCTTGTCACCAGCCCCTGACCTATGGAGGCAGGCTTGGGGTAGTTGCGGCTCGAGCCCTGGTAGGGTCACGTCGTGACAAGTTTAATGATTACTCATGTATGCTTGATTGCATATAAATATATTTTTTAGTAAATATAATATTTATTTATTTATTTATTGGAAAACAATGCAGTGATATTTATTTAATAAATAAATATACATTATTCAAGGTATGATAAATATTATGGAGGAATGGAGGATTGAGTTTAATGGTCTAGTGAGAAATAATAATATTGAATATTATTTGATTAAATAATATTTAATTATAATTCACAAGTTATGAACATGTCGAGAAATAATAATATTAGTATTATTATTTTACATGGGGATCTTCTAAGATTAAATAAATAAATTAGGGAACTTGTGAAATTATTTTATTTTAACCCTAGAAATATAAATACCCAGTTATTTTATTTTTCTAATGATCCAATTAATATTGTTGGTTGTGAAAAACAATCTTTGATAATCCTCTCAATCCTAGAAAGATCCCTCCTCCAAGAACGCTCCCAAGAACGATGACCAATCCTCATCCACTAGATCTAGGAGAAGGCTTTGGAATAAATTCTTGACGTGATCAAGGTGGACGACACAAGCGTAAGGATATTCTATTCTAGCACATGATGTCTCTTTTAGAAATCTCTAGAGATTTATAGAACATGTGTGGATCACTACTACAGAAAATTTACAATTGGTTTCCACAATACAATGATGTTGCATCGAAACCTTTCATCAGATTCATCAATGATGAAATAATTCATTATACGTAATTCTTATTTAGTTAAATTGATTCTTAACAATATGTGATGATCCTATCTCTGGTTCCAGTGTGATTAATGTTTTTTATCATTGACTCAATTCCATTTATCACGGTGATTAATAGTCATATGTATCTTGGATTGATCATCGATCATGAAAAAAACAACGTTGGGCACTGCCCATCAAACACTTCTATTGTGCCCAGAACCTACACTTATGTCATAATCCTTTTGATGCTTCATATATTTAGTGATCTTACTAGATTGAGTTAACATATCTTACCATGGTCATGGATTTAATAAAGGCACTACAATCCTAGTAAACCTAGGCCCACTAGATATCTCTTTCTCAACTCAGAAGAAACAAATTCTATCTTGTTCATTAATCTAATGTCATACCACCAATAATTCACTCAACACAAGCTACCCCATCACGACTTCAATGTCATAGTTTTATCCTTTCATCAAAGAACGTGCTCAAATTGTACACATTGATAATGATCTCAAGTCAAGAAACCAATATACATTACCATAGATTGTAATAACCAATGACACCCAAAATCTGTGGTGTTTCTATTAACGGGTTAGTCCTCATGATGTCATCTACTTTATATCACAAAGTTCGAACTTCATGAGAAGAAGTCTCAATGCTTATGAGTCCCCATCACCTTCTTGTCAAACATCATTTATGTCCCATCAGTATGATGTACCTAGAACATAGGATATTTTTTAAAGATCACTATCATAGAATCTTGAGGTTCTAATTATAACTCGTAACTTCTATAACCTTTTGATACGACAAATAATCTAAGGACATTACCATGTAAATAGTGGATGACAAAGTATCAACATTATTATGGAAGGAAAAAATACATGTATATATCATACTATATACATGTAATGGTGGTCGAAGACCATAAAGGAGTTGGGTCTTGGGCATCTACTTACAACACTCTCACTTGTACTAGAGTCAACTGATAACAACTCCCCACCCATAAGCTCTCACATGAGAATCATAATTTTGTTGATATATGGATTTTGTCAGGGGGGGTTTGCTACGTTATCCTCTGTGGATACATTTATAACTAAAAATTCACCTCTCTACATAAAATCTCTCAAGAGATGATACTTATGAATAATATGATTTGTTCTATGGTGTGACCTAAGCTCCTTGGAAAGAAGCACTACCACAATATTATCAAAATATATTATAACAGAGTGTGCACTTCTAGGTACAAATCCAAGCTCAAAAAAAGTTATGTATCCAAACTGTTTCCATAGTTGCATCAAAATGTACTATATGCTCAGATTCTGCTGTAGAATTGGAAAATATGAACTACTTCAAGATTCCCCATCTCACGACACAACATTTGGGGAAAAAAACATAGATTGACTATGATTTCAAATCACCATGATTTGTCTAGAATCTAGTATCAATGTATCCCATCACCACTAGCTCTTTATATACTTCATACACTAGGAACTAAACTTTTATATATCTTAAGTACTTCAGAATAGTATTTAAAGCTACCCAATACAAATCTCTTTGATTAGCTTCATATCCACCCACTATGCTTAAAGAAAAGGTAAAATCAAACCTAATACATATAATGACATAAACGATAGATCCCACTGCTAAATCATAAGAGATTATACTCATTCTTTCAATCTCCTCCTATGTCCGTGGACACATCTTCTTGGAGAGATTAATGTCATATTAAATTGGCAACAATCCTATTTTGGATTGTTCCCTATTGTACCTTTTGTATACATTATCAATATATGTATATTTAATTTTCCCAAATAGCTGCTGATATCCATCTCGATAGATCTTGATCCCTAAAATATAAGTTGTTTCACCCAAGTCTTTCATGGAAAAACATTCATTTGACCATGTATTCACTAAATATAAAACTTGATCATTGTTTCCCATTAACAATACATCATCAACATATAATATTAGGAAAAAAATGGTACACTCAGTATCCTTATTGTAGACACATGGCTCACTTCCATTATTAATGAAACCAAATGTTCTTATGGCCTCATAAAAAAACATACAATGATCATGATGTATATTTCAATCCATAAATAGATATCCATAGATTTTATTTTTTATTGGAACTTTTTGACATGATAAACCCTTTAGGTTATGTCATATAGACGCCCTCAAACAACTTCCCATCTATAAAATAAGTTTTACATTCATATTCCAAATTTCATAATAATTGAATGTTTCTATTTCAAGTAATATTCTGATAGATTTCATTATTTCAACTGGAAAGAAGGTTTCATCATAGTCGATACCTTGACATTACCTAAAACCCTTCGCTACTAGTCATTCCTTATAGGTTCACACTTGACCATCTGTGTCCATATTTATAGAAATGTATCATGTATTACAATAATAATGTTTCTATCTAAATATTTATATAGGTAACATCCTTTAGACTACTTAAGATAACCTATAAGGATGCACTTAGTGCACCAAGATGCTAATTTGTCACCAGGTATAGTCTTAAAAAGAGTATCGCATCCCTATACATGAATGTGTGAAAGATGGGGCTTCTTTCCATACCATAACATGTATGAAATCACATCTTCCACTTTAATTGGAACTCAGTTTAGTGTAAGTATAAATGTCTACAATACATATACCTAAAAGGATAAAGGTAGATGATTAGCCACTAAAATAGCATAATATTAATTTTCAAAATATATAATTTTCATTTTTTTTATTATTCATAAACACCATTTTAATTCATTTTATAATTTCAACATTATTTCACATTTTTATTGTAATTCCTTCTTAAAATGCACTATTACATGGTACATTTTTGAACACCTCCTAAATACCCAAGGGTATTTTTTTCGTATTTCATTTTCAGGTCTCCCATGTTATGGGGAACATTATATCATTCTTTACTTATTGGATATTTATTTGGGATGATGACCAAAGTGGGCCTTGAACCTAGGAAATTTTGGGAAAAGTGAACTAGAGAGAAGCCCAATAAAATAACTGCAGTCGCCACGATACAATATCAATGATGCTCAAATTTGAATTGTAAATAGATTAAATCATGGGTAATGTTTCAGTCAATAGTGGCCTAGATTGGAAACCCACCATTTCAGTCTGGGCCAGATTCTGTGGCGTAGAATGAAAACCCACCATTTTATCCATATATATGAAACCAAACATCCAACTAGGTTGAAATTTTACAAACTGTTAGGGGAAATGTTGGGATTTAATTAATTATTCCATGGACCACTCCAATTTAGCCATCTATAATCTCATGTTGGCACCTCTATTGGGTAGATTCAAGCTGGATCAAATTTTTATCAAGGGTGTAAAAGTTCACTCTCCCATACCTTTCCACCCACCCTTGACTGCCCTCAATAATTGGGAAGACATGGACCATTGGGGGCTCGACCCAAGGCTTCCAAAATGTATATTTAAAGGAGTGGTTGTGGTGTAGTTGGAATGAAATTGTTTATGTTTATGTTTTAATGTTTTGATTCCAATTTGATGGTGTAATCACATTTCCCTCTCATATAAGTTAATTCAATTTAGATTCTTAATAAAAGACCTTATTATCCTATTATTATGTTCTTCTTCATATCACGTTGACACCATTGCATCAAGGTGTGAACTTATTCACACCATCACTTGTGAAATTCTTCAGACAATAGTAAAGTGATTGTTATTTCACTATTTTTATTCTTCATTTCCAACCTCTAGAGTCTACTTCCTGCTTCCATTAAGAGAATAACATCAATGGAGGGATAAAACTATTATAGATTTATCTAAGAGAGTAGAAAATCGTTGGATTGATTATTATTTCTCACTCTATTAATGTTTAGTCACTTATTTTAATTGATATTTTTTTGACGATCTTAATACTTATCCATCCTTGTTAAATTATAAGGATAGACACAATTCAAGTGATAATACAAACCTTTACCTTGGTGTACTCATAAAAATGATCCTCCATGTGTTTCCATAGGTTCTTATTAGAAATCTTAGGATTTGACAACCCAAGCTACACTAAAAGTGACAGATTTTACCCCACACTTGGGTAAGTTTGGGAGAGACTAGTAGAGTTGAATGACTCATCATCGATCTGACCATATTGAGAAAAGTTAGATTCCTACTTTCACTAACATCATTCCACTAAGGTTTATAATTTACAGTAAGTTGGAAAAAATCTCACTAATTTAAATGATTGATGAAATCATGGTTATGATATTTTCCACCATGATCGAATTAGAGTTTCTTAATCTTCTTAGACAGTTGATTTTCTACATAATTTTTATATTACATAAACTTTATAAAGGAATCTAA
The DNA here is from genome assembly GCA_963277665.1 of Viscum album. Lineage (NCBI taxonomy): Eukaryota > Viridiplantae > Streptophyta > Magnoliopsida > Santalales > Viscaceae > Viscum > Viscum album. The sequence goes on along the minus strand of OY728137.1, from coordinate 684,648,359 downwards.
ATTATACCTCATTAAGTATATAGATCAATATATACTATATTCATTGGTAAAATTAATTAAAAGAAAACCTCATCTTGCCTCAAATAGAAAAGGACCACATTCAACATTATGAACTAACTCTAGTAATTCTTGGGAACCTTATTCATTATCACTGAAAGGGGTTTTGGTCATTTTAACTTATAAATAAACATGACATACATTCAAGGGTTTTAACTCAATATAGTCTAAATACCTTTATTGATGCATTTTACATAAACATTTTTTGTTTACATGACCCAAACTGAAGTTTTATAGGCGGGTAAGGATATGATTCATTCTCACTGGATTTGTTATTTGTTGCTAAAACTATATTTTCTAGTTCTAGTAAATAAAATCTATTATTAAGATGTGTCATACCATAACATATGTTGTCCTTGTACATAAGACAACATTTATTTTCAAACTTGAAATAAAAACTCATAGTGTCTGAACTCCTAACTAAGATTATGTTTCTGGTAATAGATGATACATAATAACAATTATTTAATACAAGAATCATTCCACTATGAAAATTAATATTATAATCTCTCACTGCTAATGTTGTTAGTCCCGCGCCATTTGTTTCTCAGATATCCACCTCATCTTTTGTGATTATCTTGAATCTATTTGGTTATTGTATTTGAATACAAATGTGTAAGTCACATCCAATATAAAATACCCAACTTATAGAAATATACATATTGCATTCAATGACAAATATACCCGAAGTAGAACTATCACCTTTCTTCTTAGACCGAGTTGTGAAATTATTATTCCAGTAGTTTTTTTCCATAATCAAAGTAGATTGCATCCTATTTGTTACACTACCTTTGTATCCTTATATTATTAGAGGGGAGATGAGTTAGTTCCTTATCCCTTTATCCTTTCATTTTCTCCTCTTGATCATCATAAATATTGAATAATTGTAATTAATCATATCTTTATCTGTTTGGAGAACCAAAGCCAACAAATCTGGGAGTGATTTATTCATGTTATTCATATTATAATTGTTAGAGGTTAAGTTGACCTGAGCCCCACATTAGATGCATGAAAAATATATAATTTAAATTTTTGTGTTCATATTCAAGTTAAAAACACTGAATTCACAAAACCCTTTGCCCAGATGTCACAAAGGATCATGTCCAATTCAATTTAAGCACAAAGAATAAAATCGAACAAAATTTTAAATTTTGTTTTTTTGTTTGAAATCACCGATTTTATTTTCTCATAGTCAGTGTGGAAATGTGTCTAGAACTATGCACCTTGTGGGAAAAATCTTGGTGATAGTGATAGTGTTCTCGACATTGTGCGCGTCTAGCCTAACCAAAATTCAGGTGACCGTCTAGACCCTTTTTTTGCAGTATGTTCCTAGAGGATTGGAAAACGGTGCTTAAAATACCATCCCAAGTGATTTATCTCAAAACATGTGACAACGGTGGGCATATCCTCCAATCATACTATCATCGGGTTGTGCATCATCCAAGAAAGATGGGAATAAGTGAAGCATGATCGATGTGTTCGTTGTCCCAGACCTGAGCTGATAGATTGCGCTAGGGTGTAGCTGGAGGAATTTCAATAATCATCTGTGTGATTCCAGGGTGTGCCTATTGTGTGTTCATCTGCTGCAGCAGAAGTCGCCTGCTTTGCATAGCTGTGTTGATGATGGTGGAAGTGAGGAAGACGACGACAATGGATGTAGATCAGAAATATCGGACGCGATAGAGGAATACAGAAGTAGAAATGGGTGGAAGTTCAAACCAATTGATAAACAATAGAGGACATGTTTCTTGTATTTTGGTGGGAATGGAAACAGAAATAAAATAGAGGTAGGATAAGAAGATGATTTGTAATTTTCACTCCCACCCAAGACACTAAGGTTGTCCAAGCCCTTTAGATGATTCTCAACAATATATCTCCAACTTCTGTCAATATCCATTAAATGCTTTTTGGAGAGGTATTTAATAGCACATCCCTTCAATAATCCCTTGGGCCAATAATGTAGTACCCCTACTCAGTCTCTCCTCTAAAAACATCATACTCCAAAAATTACCCAAAAACCATTATTCTAGTGGAATAGTAATTATCTACGAGTTTCCCACTCTATAACATGATAGAGAAGGGTAGAACACTCAAAAATTTTCTAAATGGTAGATATCACTATTGTTGAGTCGACAATTCACTTATATACTTAGGTTATACTTTCAAAAGTTTCACTTTGTTCCGTGGAAAGTTATAACCTTCATTTTAGAATTTTGTCCACGCTTATGAATTAATTAAACATATAAATAATGTTATGAACATTTTATCACCCACTTATAACACTTTAACATGTTATGTGATAAAATATGAACTATTAACTCATCCCACTACGCCCTTAATAATTTAATGAACCTTTGACATACTATATTAATTCAAAATATTAAATCTATTTATATTCAATTTTATGTTAAAAAATCATGTGAATACCTAGATAAATTGTTAGGTCCAATAGGGGCCTATATACCCTGAGAGGGGGGGTGAATCTGGGTATGGATATTCTTTTTCAAAGTTCTTCCTGCCCCACTGGATCTTGACCTCTTTGTTACAAGGGTCACTTTGTTTGCACTTGTGTGTATGTTATGATCACTTACTTTCTCCTTTATCTGATGATGATGCTTTAAATGCAATGCAGGAAAATTAGCAGGTAGACGCAAAGATTTTTACCTGGTTCACCGCAAAGGGCTACGTCCAAGGAGCATACGCCGACAAGTTTCCGGTCGTACCAATTCCACTAGACTTCACTAGCTGTGGATTACAAAGTTCGGGCTAAATCACTTCTATGCCCAGGCTCACTGCCTATACAAGGTTTAGGGTCAGCTCACTACTTTCCCATGGGTCACTCCTTGTTTCTCTCTCTCTGGCTCACTGCCGGTGGAGAGGATCGCCTTCTTCCTCTTCCTAAGCTCACTGCTCTAGAAGGGAACCCAATCACAGTTTATAGACCTGTAGGTCTCTTCATTTGCATGAAATAATGCATCTTCAACTGTTGATAGATGCTCTATTGAAGTCCAACTTTCATCCACTGATGAATAGAACTTTGCCTCTGACCACTGGGAAACTACCTTTGGAAAGTACCTTCGCAAAGCACCCTACTTTGTGAAGCTCCCAATTTCGCGAAGCTCAAACAAGCCTTCGCGAAGCTCCTGCCTTTTCGCAAAGCTCCCTCGCAAAGCTCTCTCACAAAGAAATCCTGTGAAGCTCAACTCGTTGCAAAGCAACTTCTCTCGTGAAGCTCACTGAGCCAACACGGAGCACACAACTTTCGCGGAGCTACAATAGCCACCACGAAGCTCCTCTTTCGCGAAGCACACTACCTTCACGAACCACCTCCGCAAACCGAGAGCAATGGATTTTCTCTGAAAATTATTTCTACTTCTCCCGAGGGGGTCGGCCTCTATTTATAGGCGATTCCACCGACCCTCGTCCCTTCCGCGCGAATTCAACGCCACGTCATCTCAAATCGCGATGCTCCAAAGATTCCACTGGAATTCTGTCCAAATCGCGAAGCACCACGGCAATTTGCCGTTCGCGAAGCTTGACGTAGTCGTGAAGAATCACCGTCAACATACCTTCGCGACTTTGCCACAAAGCTCCCCCGCGAAGTCCAACATTCATTTGTGCCTTCTCCGCGAAGCTCCCTCGCAAATCCCTTCACCGCCGCGATGCGCTTCAGCCTCTGTCGTTCACGAAGCTTGACGTAATCACGAAGCATCACCCCCTCCATTCTTCTGGTCTTCGCGATTTCCAAACCACGCATCCTATCTTTGTGAAATTCATGCCTTTTCCATATGAAATTATGCTCTTCATGGAAATCCACTTTTCGCGATGCTCACCAAACTCCAAATTTTGGACCCCAAAAATTTGGCAAACACTGGGAAATGACGCCACCATGTACTGGTCTTTTGTACTGCCTCCAGATCGTCATTTCCTTTGTCATCGTTCTTTGTCAACAAGGATTGTCAACAACTTCTTAGGAACTCGAAAAATATCCATGGAAACCTGCTTTGTCAACAAACACAACCAACCCAAAAAATACTTCAATGTTATCTTGAGGGATTTTTTCCCAACATAAATAAATCCAATCATCATTATTATAATGTTTAATAATATAATTGATTTTTTTACATGAGATCATTCACACTCGGTCATTCACCGACCCCCTCACCTGGGTCCCACATCACCCTAAACTTCTATTCACTAGAATAGGTGGAACTTGTTGATAGACTCAGTGTGATACCATCAAGGTTCTTATCTCAATAACAGTGAGTCTAACTCATATATCAAGATCGGAGTCTAGAAACCCATCATAAAAAATAAGGAAATATGGACTATCAACTTCCTCCTACAAACACGTTATGTATAATAATATTTTTGTCTCACTATATCACATAATGTAGAATGGACCCTTGTGCCATCATACTTTTGATGTTGTGTATATTTCATGACCTTACTAGAAAAACATACCTTATTGTACCATGGTCATGGATTTCATGAAGGTGCTACCATCCTATTAAACCTGATCCCACGAGATATCTCTTCCTCTGACCGTAAGTGAAATTTTTTATCTTAATCCTTAAACTAATGTCATACCACTAATGACGCACCCAACACAACTTACCTCAATACGACTTCAATATCATGGTTTTTTTTCTTTCATTAAAGTACAAAATCAAATGATACACATTGATAATGATATCAAGTCAAGAGACCAATACACATGTTTGAAGATAGGAACAACTAATGACACCCAAGACATGTGGTGTTTCTATTAGTGAGTCAGTACTCATGATTTCATTTACTAGAGATCACCAAATGCAAACTTCATGAGAATTAGTCTCAATAATAATGAGCCTCTAGAACCTGATGGTCAAAAATCATATGTGTCCCATCATTATGATGTATCTAGACCATGAGACATATGATTAAGATTACTATCATAGTATCCTTATGTTCCCATTGTTATAACTTTTTATACAACACATAATCTAAGGATGTTACAATGTAAATAGTAGATGCAGAAGTATCAACAAAATTATGATAATAATAAACACATGTATATATTAAATTTTATACATGTAATGGTAATAAAAGTACATAAAGGAGTTGGTCTAGGTTACCCACTCACAATAGGTCTCAGGACCTATCACACTTCTAGGAGACCATTCGGGACACCCTTTTCCAGGTGACCACTACATGAAACTATCTCAGGAATCATCTTTTAGAAGATTATTTCAAACATCTTCTTAGATAAAATTTTCAATCATCCTCTCTATATAAATACGTCCAAAAATCCTTTTAGAGATGAACTTTTTCAGGTGTCCTTTCCATGCATGTTCTGGAAACTTCTCGGATGACCAAGATGATCATGACATTCATACGACTCTTAGAAGAGCACCATATATGAAATTTCCTTCATTGTATCCAATACCTATGTCGGTTAGTTTAATATTCATGTTGTTTTTTTGTCTCTTCAGTCTTGAATTAGTGTCCCAAGCTTGAGTATTCTCCAACTTGAGGGGGAATGTTAGGGTATTTTTGTAATAAAGAAACTTAAGTTCTTAAAAAACTAACTTAAATAAGAGGTATAAAATCTCCTTTTCAATATAAAATCAACCTAAAAAAATTTTACGTAACTATTAATCCTAAGTGACAAGTGATATAAGAACTTTTTAGTTAGTTTTTTCAAACACAACCAAATCCGACCTAGCAATTACATTGTTTCAATCTTTCCCAGTACCAAATTATAATTCTTTTTTCACATGAATGAGAATGCCAAAAAAACTAGAGAATATATGAATTCAAAACATTCATGGCCCTAAAAAAGTTTTAATTTTACCCACAACCAAAAATAAACTCCTTTTCACATGAACAAGTACACCCAAAAACCTGAAAGAAATGAATCACAAACCTTCATGGAACTGAATAACATAGATCACTTTTTTCCTTCAATTGGAAGCATACATAAGGAACCAAGATAAAAAAATATACAATAATCCTACTGATTTTAAACATGGATTTCAATGGATAAATGAGTAAAATTAACTATTCAATACAGAATCCATCACATCTATTGCCATACAAGTAAATAAGTATACCTCCCAATATACTATGTGTGTTAGAGTTTCCCTATCTAAATCCAAATGCATCTTTATTGCATCACGAAGCTATTCCATTTCTTTTATTATAAATCCTTAAGTAAATATTAAATACTCATGACAATAATTAATAATTTAAACATATATTAAATTCATTTTCAATTTAAAGAAAATATGTAATAAAAAAGATAAATTCACAAGGACATCAAAAAAAATTTCTTGGTTCTCAATACATATAAAATGTTGGTCAAAACATGGCCTAGTTAATTAAAATAAATAAAGAATAATATAGTTTAAATGAATAACATGTTCAAAGGAAATTATAAAATATAGTTTAAATACCCCATACATTAAACATTATCAGATTTACAAGATGAAAAATGTGACACATGGAGAAGTATGATGAAAAAATATGAAAAAAGTTAAATGTAGAAAATTTAAATACACAATATCATCCACCACTGGTGGTATAATTCCAGGACGAGCTGAATACATGTTACCTAGGATGGACCAATTTTTTTAACTTATTTAATTATTATATTTTTTTAATTCAAGACCTAGTTTGGGCTAGAATAATTAGATCATTAAGCCCTGACTGTCCTGGTTTTTTTATTATTTTTGGAAAAATATTTATATTATTTTTGAAAAATATATTTATTATATTATTTTATAAAAAAACAAACAAGGATCAGGATCCAATTTGTGTTGGCCTGAATGATCCATCAAGTCGGGTCTAGTGGCCCAGGTTGGGACTAGGTCGCTAGGCCATAATTATATCCCTATGTATTTCTAAGAACATTAAACTTGATCTTCATATTCTAAAGATCTAAAAACTATTGAAGAAAAATGGAATAAGGATAAAAATTGAAAAATAAAGATAAAATTGAATAAAAACATAACTAAATTTCAATTATCAAAAAATTTACCTTAAAGATCATGTAAAGATCATTTATTTCTATATAAAAAACATCAGATGCATTCAAGTTCTTGATAAGAATGTCAAAAGGATATGTGAACCCTTCACATAATTTGATCTATGGCGTAACTTTTCTTTTAATGAAATGGAACTGTTGGTTGTAATATTAACAGAAAATCATTTTTAAATTTAAAGAAAGAAAACATGAGGGGTTTGGATGATATTTAAATGTAGGGGTGGATAAAAAATAATGACAAAAAAATAATAGCTCAGGAATAACGCCTCTTCTTCCTTATTCTCCTTGTCATGAAACTCAGCCCGAGTAGGTTCTCTGGCTAACAATTCTTGCAGGACACATCATCATGCCGAATGTTAAAAAACAAAGGTAAAAATAAATAGATAACAACTGATAAAGAAAAAAACACAACCCAAATCCACTCAACCCAAAGATAAATAGAAACATGATCTGATGTCACAGAACTAAATGTACCATTTCTTCCTCATGTTGTCCTTTTAAATTTCTCTTTCCACCCTTATCATTTTCACCTTTTCAATTTCTAATTGACATTACACATATATTTAAAAATTCTAAGTAAAAACTTCTAACAATAATGACGAGTACTGATTGACTGGTCCTCATGGTTTATCCAGATATGTTTCAATGGGAATTTACTCATTTAACCAATGCATGCAACAATAATTTAGAAGTAAAAAACCACCAAAACACAAATATAAACATCATAATTACTCACAAAACAAAAAAACTAGGCAATCATTTGTGAAACCATAAGCAATCAAGTCTTTACAATGTTTCCATATGAAAAATGAATGAGATATAATTACCATCGCTCTAATATGTTTTTTTAATCTTCATGAAAAACATTAAAAACACAGTATTAAATGGTTTTTCTATACACAATTTAAAACATCTAATTGAAGGACCTCAGAACACCCTGAGAAGGGAGGGGTGAATCAGGGTGTCAAATTTTTCTTTTAAACAGATGGATCTTGTTCCCACATAGGTAGGAACTTGTTAAACCAGTTTGATGAGAGAGTGTGTGAAATAAAAAATCACATGAAAAGTGAGGACACAACACTTTTACTTGGTTCCCCTATAAGGGATACGTCCCAAGAGCATAAAAAAATAGGTTTTCAATCATACCAAAGTCCAATAATCTCTACTAGCTGTGGAGTACAAAATTTTAGCACAATCACTCTGTTCCAAGCGCACAACCATTACAAGGTTTTATGGATAGAACACTACGTCCCTCAGATCACTTCTATTGACTCCCCATTGCTCACTATGTTGGGAAGAATATGAACTTGGTTTATCTACTTGAAGGTCACTTTAATGATTTGGCATTAAATCATTCATCCTTAGCTGTAGATATATTCTTTGTTAATGTCCCATTTTCCCCAAAAAAATGTAATATATTTTCCATGTAATGTTCGTTTGTGAACTTTTCCTCTGGGAACTGGCCTTCTTCCTCTCTGTACTGGAGTGCTCTACATACCAACTCCGCTTACCGCCTCTATAATCCATGACCAAGTACTACCTTTGAAAAATGTGTTCAAAAACTTCCTTCACTTCTACTCTCACATACCGCCTTCTTTTGCATACTTCTTTACTATGCATACTCCCTCAATTTCTCCACGTACTGCAAGAGAACCACATACCAATTTCTTCCTCCACGTACAGACTCTGCTCTGTGTACTACCTCCTTCCGTATACCTCTTCTTCTATGAACTACTCTTCTTCCTCCGCGTACTATCTTCCATGAACTATTATGGACTTCACCAAATTACTTTCCAATTTTTAATCAAAGTCATTAAGGGGTTGCGTTCCCATGAACTACTTCTAGATTTCACTAAATTCCTTTAAGATTTTTAATCTCAAATCTACACCCTAAAGAATGGATTATTTCTTCTTATATAGGCAAATAGATTTTAATAATCTACTAAACCGAGATTTATCAAATCATCGACACGAAGCCACCTTTACTACGTACCGTTCATCTCATATGAACCATATTCTCTATGCAGTCTGTATACTACCATTGTCCCTACGTGGCAATACAAATCACCACCTCGTTTCTACAAATGACACCCTTTGCAGTTTCTAAAAACTATACCTTGTTTTTTTGAATGAAACCCGATCCCATGAACCATTTGTCTTTTACAAACCGCTGACATTCCTGCAAACCTCCTTCGCTCTATGAACCATTCCTCCTATGCATTCCATGTACCATTCCTGCAATGTGGTTTTCTGTTCACTATTTTGTATACCATATTTCATGATCTGTAAAATGTTCCTAATATGTGGTTCACAATTCAATTCCTTTAACAAAACTCTTCCTTTTCACAAACAAACTCATGATTTTTAGACAAATTTTTTTGGCAAATATTGGGAAACTGTGCCACCTTAAATACCACTTTTATCCTCAATTGTAAGACCACATTACTTGTAAAATCATTGATCAACCCAATGTGTCTTGTTAATAAAAACAAACCATACTCCATTTCTAGTAAAGAATAGCCTTGGTTCCAAAAATCTCCCCTTTGGGTTTGTTGGAAATCCACAGATAAATTCATTGAAGCACCTGTAATAATTAAAACCTGATACACAAGAAACAACCCAGCCAACAACACTCTATGTATACATGATAAATTCTCCTTATATAAAACTAGAGGGTAAGAATGAATTGGATTATCATGTCTTGGAATTCGTTAAAGATGTCCCACTAAGCTGAAATAATTTTCTCACAACACTTGTTTTTTTTATTTTCATTGTTCCCTTTGTAAATCAAAGAATTTATCCTATAACCAGAAAAAAATTCATTCCTATTCTTTCTTCATTATCCATTATTTTATATACTAATGATTAATTTATCCATTATCCCCATTGGAAATAAACCAAAATAATCAAATTTTTACATGTAAATCTCAAAGTACACTCCCCATGGAACACATCCCTCCCATAAACCTTCATTACTTCAGAAAAAAATTAAAATAGTTAGCACAACTAGGGAGAGGGGAACCTTCATAACCTCCTCATGCACTGGGAGGTGGTTGAACACCGAGGTTCAACCGATACTTCTCGAGAACATGTGATGAAAATGGATTGGTTAGTATGTCAACCACTTGATCATGAGTTCCAACATGATCCATTTTAATAATGCCTTGTTCATCTTTTTCCTTAATGAAGTGATATCTAATTTTAATATGGTTCATACGAGAATGATGAACATGATTTTTTGTGAGATAAATTTCTCTGTTGTTATCACAGTGAATCACCAATGGTTGTTTCACCCCATCACCAATATCAGTCAGTTGTTGCTTCATCCACAACACCTGAGTGGAAGCCTTTGTATGATAGATATACTCAACTTCAGTAGTACTAAGATAAGTAATTTACTAGTTCTCACTCAACCAAACCACACATTTCTTGCAAATAAATAATTATCTACCACTTTTGGACTTTATATTAACAACATCTCCATCCCAATCAGCATTATAAAATGTTGATAGTTCACTATCTCTTCATGCAGTAAAGTATAAGCCATAATTGTGAGTTCCTTGAATGTTCCTCATGATTCTTTTTACTACTAACATATGTTCTTCCTTTGGATTAATTTGAAAGAGGGCCGCTAAGATTATTGCATAGACAATATATGTTCGTGTTTTAGTTAAGTATAGTAGGCTTCCTATGATTCTTCTATACATGGTGGGATCCACATAAGTCCCATCCTCATGCTTTCCCAGTTTAGTTCCAACCAATATCAGAGTCGAAATTGGTTTGGAGTCATGCATATTGAATTTATTTAGTAACTCTGTTACATAATTTTCCTAAAAAATAAAATTGAAGTATTTTCCATGAATCACTTGGATCCCCAAGAAGTATGTGAGTTCACCAATCATAGACATTTCAAATTCTGATTTCATGTGATTGGAAAATTTATCCACTGATCTATACCTTTTTCCTCCAAATATAATATCTTCAACATACAGTAGAACCATGATCTAATCTTTCTGATAATTATTCACATAAATATTATGATCCACTCCTCCTCTTTCAAATTCAAGCTTCTTCATATAAGAATCCTGCCGAGAGTACCATTCTCATGGTACCTATTTTAGACCATATAGAGCCTTCTTTAATCTACAAACCTTCATTTCATCATCACCAAGAAAAAATCCAACTATTTGTTCAATATATACTTCTTATTCAGGAAAACCATTTAAGAAATCTATCTTGACATCCATTTGATACACTTTGTATCCTATTTGAACATCCATGGTAATAAAAAATTTGATTGACTTTAGTCTAGCCATCGGGGAAAATGTTTCTTCAACATCAGCACCTTCAATCTGGGAATAGACTTTACACACCATTCGTACTGTATTTTTGATCAAATTTCCATGCTCATAAAATTTATTTTTAAAAATACACTTCATACTAATAACATTGTGGGTTTCAGGGATCTTAGCTAGATCCTATATTTGGTTCTTATCAATCTGATATAATTCTGTATTCATGGCCTTAACCCATGACTCATCCTTTGCTGCTTCTTCAAATGAGGATGGTTCCAAAATTGAAAGGAATACAGATTGTGCACTATTACTCATTATCCTTATCTATGTGGGATCTATCCAATCACTAATTATGTTTGATCGATAAATTAATACTCTTTTATTTCCCCTATGAGGTTTTGAAGTATTTTATTCACCCTTGGTTTCTTCTTCTGATTATTTTTCTGAGTCAACATCATGATGTGACTCATAGATGTCTTAATGTCTTCCTCTACTTCTGTATTTGGATTTGTCCCTTTTCCATATTCTTCCTCATCTTCTATCACACCTACAGATGAATTCTTTGATCCATTTTTGGTTTTGTCTTTAATGATATTCACATCACTACATTCCATAATTTTTCTAAGACGTTTATTAAAATATTTGTAGGCATTGATATTTATTGAATATTTTAGAGACCCAAAGCTTGAAGTACATGGAATTTAAATTACTTCTATGGAATACTTAATACATAACAAAAACAAACACAGAAGGACCGTAATATTTTAGTGTCTTCGGAAACTCAGAATATAATATTCTAATCGCGGTGAAAGATCTTCAACATCTCCCAAAAAGATCTTCCCCTTTTGTTTTCTTATCTAAAACCTTTCTTTAAATCTTGGGGAAAAGAAAACATAAAAAGGGTGAGATCAAATGCTCAGTAAGGGTAAGCATGTAGAAAATAAAACAACCCATATACATTTGAACTTAAAAACATGAACATAATGTTTAAACATAAAAATCTTGAGCAATGACTTAAAACATGGCAGTACGTAAGGCATAGATCATAATGGAACATCAATCATCATAAAATATAATGGGGATAAATCATGTAATTGTGGAAAAACATTAATCACATGATATGATTTCCATAATATCCATGGCATTGCAGCCAAGCCCATCATAGTGGACAAAGTCCCTTTTTAAATCGAGTTCACTCCTCGTTCCTGTCCTGTAACAATGAACCAGATTAACTTACCGTTCCAGCCATGTCTATCACATGATATATAAATCTTTACCCAATGCATTGGAGGGAGATATAGGTCCCACCCATCTCATAATGAAATCATTCTTACTCATGCCACAAAATAAACATAAATCATTCATCGTAACCCAAAGAATAAAATGTGTTTCATAAATGTCATCCCATAATTATATAATCCATATAAAACAAATGGATAAAATTTCATCATAAGAAAAGTGAAACCATGTAAATCATAGAGGCATTATACTTTAAACATAATAATACTAAATTATATCATCTTAGATGGAAAATAGTTTTGACAAAACACTTGAAATGAATTCTTGAGAAAAATATCCTTTCTTCTACAAAATCATTTTCTTTTAACAAAATGACATGAAATTTTAAAAGAAATGGATTTTGTTGAAAATAATAATGAAATATCATGTAGGAAGCGTCGTGAAAATAAGGCTTTATGAAACCATAAAAATCCGTTCATGCCATATAAGTTAAAAAAACATTATCCTCGTACTTTTTTCAGAAAAGTCAAAAAGTTCCTTGTGTGGTAAACAAAAGTAAGATTCCTTTGATAACATGTGGTAAAATTAAAAAAAACAATGTGTTAAAAGGCCCTTAAACATATATGGAAACATTTTTAGAAAACAGAGACATGGATGATAACAAAAACCCCAGTATATACTTACGAATAAACAATCTCAGATAAGAGCGAGATTGGAATAGTTATCCCTTACCTTATGTCTGATATGCTTCATATGTATCCAAAAATGATGTATAATGACTTAAATAATTCCATTTACTTATTACAAAATCGTATTCATTATTATGATATCATATATGGTTTACTTATGACTTTATATTACCCGTTCTTTTGTAAATTCGATGTAAAAGCAGCGATTTGGGTAAAATCATTTCATTTATTGTACGTGTTTCGACTTGTTGTTCTTGATATTATTACTTATATCCTGATTTAATTAAATCCAAAATGTAAAACATGATTAATATATAATATATATGATAGATCGATAAATGGAATGAAATACACCATTCATGGAGACGGTAGGCCATACCTACACATGAATGCTGTTTTCGTTTCCTTATTGAATTGAATTGAATTAAGTAGATGACATACATACATATATATATATATAAATCCAGTAAAATTATTATTTCATACATTTCATTATTATTCATTATATATACTTTATAATCATTCATGAATGGTTAACATGGATAATGAATCTCATCGCGTCGTGGAGACGGTAGTACGTACATATGCACGAGCGATGATATCATTCCCATATTTATTGAATGGAATTGGAGTGGATGATATAATATCTTTGAATTAGTATGATGTTAGAATAATCATATATATTTATTCTTTACACCATTATACCCATCCAAGAAAGGTGGTGGTGGAAAAACTGATTACACAACGGCGTGGAGACGGTATTCCGTACGTACGCTCGCACGGTGATTTCATTTTACGTAGGATAGATAGAAGGGGAAATGGTGTTGTTTCATATTTATAATAACATATCCTTATATAATTAATACTGAGGTTATTACTTTTTAATGATAAAACTAAAGTAGAATAATTAGAAGAAGAAAGAAACTTGAGAGAATCAGAAGAAGAGATTACCTCTTCTTCGACGCACCTCCTTTAAGACATCTTTTAAGGAAGTAGACTTGGTCTTTTGAGAAGACCACAACCTCAAGAATGTTTCTAGAGAAGTGGAGAAGAGAAATGGGATGGTTTTGGCCGAGCCTTAAGGCTCAAAAGGGTGTGACTAGAAGAGGGAGGGGAGCCCTTTTTATAAGGGAGGAGAGGGGCACCTTTGGAAAAACTTAAAATATTATTTTATAAAAAAGTCATATTCGGTTCTTAATAGCTCAAAATTGATTCATTTCGAAGCTAAGGTCGGGATGAGTCTAAATCCTCTCAACCAATAGGTTTTAGATAAGTTTAGATTACTATTTTAACCTTATCATTTAGATTTAACTCTAAGTTAAATAATTTAACTTTTACCGTGTCTTCTTATTTTCTTACACTATAAGGTTAATAAACATACTATAACAAGACAAAAGAACCCCAAGTGGTTCATTATTAATATATATAGACTTATCTAAGTCATTTTGAAGAACCTTATATTTTTAGTAATATAATAACAATTAATAAGATAATATTTTTTTAAAAACTATTTTATGTCAATTTGGACACTATTTGGTAATGTATTTTTGTGAAAATAATAAAAGCATGATTAGTTAGAAAAAAGTTAATTAATTCAATAATAACATGTCATATTAACCTAGAAATTTAGTGGAATTTATTAAAAGTCTCAAATTACATTTATTTGGGTATTTATAACATCAATTATTTTAATATTTCATTATTTAGGTAATTACTTCATCACCATTGTGTCATAAATAACTTATATTATTTAATGTCTAAAAATTATAAATAAAATAACATTAGGTAGGGAATCTTTTTATCATTCTAATTAATATTTATAGTATAAATTATCTTATGTATAACCCTATATTAAATATTATTTATTTATAAAACCTTGATTTTAACTATTTTAACCCTTATTTAAATAAATAAATAATAAATGTCCTAATCTAATCCAAGTGGACCTAAATGGTCATATTTTATTCCTGAGGTTGTTTTTGGTAGAATTACACTTATCCAATATAATTAGGACTTGTGTTAGGGTAATAGTAATATCATTTTTACCCTTAATTACCCTTTTTACTTTTAATCGTGGTAAATAAAAGTAAAAAGTTACTATTCACCTAAAATTATTTTCATCTCATTGAACCACATTTTAGTCCTTGATATTAACCATGTCTCTCGGTTTTTTGAAATTCCACTCACAGAAGCGGTAAAATTAATATTTATGTGGATTTCAAAATTCTCATAGGAGGTGGTTAAAGACGGTGAAAAATTCAATAAAATTTTTATATATATACAATTATTATAAAATGGATCTAATTAATTGCATTGAACTTATATAGGTATTATGTAACATTTTTGACCTAATAAAATTTAAATAAAATAAATAATTATTCAAATAAAAAGTCGGTTTTTAAATAGTAACCCAGTGTTTTCACTATTCATCAAAAATTGAAATTTTCAGAAAAATACCAAAAATTCACCCTAGGAAAATTTTGATATTCCTAATCCAAAAATGAAGTCCATTTTGAAAGGTAAAATTTATAAAATTTAAAAAAGTGGGTATTACTATTCATAACGGTTAGTTTATATAATATTTTAATAACATGTCGTTGTTTCGTGAAACTCGATAATGTGTTCAACACACGCTATCATGGATGGTCGTGATTGCGTGTAAAGAAATCCAAGTCAGGGATGCGTGTATTGCAATCTCCTTTTGGCGTAGTGTACAAAACAAGACATCAATGAAATTAAAAGGAATAATTTTCATAAAATATTGATGAGTTACATTCTACCCCCCTTAAAATGAATTTAGCCCTAGAAATTCATCAGGGTTATAAATGGTTTAATACATGAATGTTTCTTTCATAGAAACCCATATCGTAAAAAGGAATACCAAAACTTGACTTTAAAAATTAAAGTATGAAACGTAATGGTTACCCAAATTAACTAATCATTGGGTTTCCACAGAGGAGGACATAGGTAAAAATATTGATATGGAATTCAAATATAACCATCAACTTCTGATGAAGAGTGGTAGAGGACATGGCTATGAAAAATCCAACAATCACAAAGCCATAAATTTTTTATGATCTAAGGTACCATCTGATTCATCAGATATGAGAGCACTAGGACAACATTTTTTTGTTTTCAAGATCATTTTCCAAAAGTTGAAGAATTTGAATTAGAGGAAATAATTAAATTATTTAGGTATCATCTCACCATTTCTCGTGCCATGAACAATTTCCACTTCTTCTCTAAAAGAAATGAAGTTGAATTTGTCTTCTGTGAAGTGTTAGCAGATTATGCGATATAATGATAGGTCATTCCATCTATTTCTATTGCAAAAAGTTTAGCACAATTTATTAAATATATAGAAGTCCATCTACGCTGATATTAATCATATATGGTTACTAAAATGGACTTATACTTCATCTATCATAGCTCTTAATAAAATAAAACTAGTTTCTTCTAACCAAGGACTTCCTGTAGGATAGTGGTAGGCGACGAAGTCCTGTCAAACTTCGGTTGTGGGTTCGATTCCCACAACCTTGTCCGACGTAATGGGTTGTCGCTCGTCCTATGGGTTTTCCTTTTCTAAAACATAACAGAACGTTCTAGCCTTAAACAATACTATATGATTTCAAAATTAATCGATTCCAATATTTAGTTTTATCCAAAATACTTTTGTCCAAAGTCATAGTATAAATAAAATGATTACTAGAAAGTTCATCTACCAAGCATTGAATAAAATCATTTATCGCCCATATATCATAAGATATATATATCTTGTTGGTCAAATTCCAAACATGTGAACTCCTTAATCATGTATTTTCTTGAAAAATGAATACCCATTGAACCTTAGTGAAAACATGAATGCTGTCAAAAGTTAACTCTTTCCACATAACAAAATCCAAAATTTCTATATACTCAAACCATGATATAACTTTGTCCTTATATTAGTCACGAGCTAATGAATACTATCAAATATTCCATTTTCTCCTTATCCCTTCATTATGCGCATATCATCTTCTTTACAAAAATATCTCATTCACTTTCCATGGTTACCAGTACCATAAAATTATTGAAAACCACAATAGACCAATACATAAATATTCTAATATTTCACGATACTATATACAAATTTTTTTTGTAATCCCATTACATAAACACTTAATCATTCCACCACATAGTTGGCATATTCAAAATCGCCAATAGTGATCTCATGTGACTTCCCTTTGTTTTTTTCCTTAAGTGGTTGCTCACGTTGATCATCATTAACTCATGGATTAGGGAATTTATTAGAATAATTCCCCATTTCCTTGCACTTGAAGCATTGAAGTGTAGGTGGAGCATTCTCTGTAGACTTTTCTCTATTAACATCATAAGCTACTTTTTTTCAATTACTTCGACAATAAACTGCTCGATGACTTTCTTTTCCACACTTAAAACATTTTCTAGTACCAATTAGGCAATCTCCGCCATGCTTCTTTCCACACTTTGAACATAAAGAAACATTCATCTTCTTTTCACCATTGTTCTGAGATTTCTCCTTGAACTCCATCTTTCTTTTCTTGTCAAAACAATGAGATGGATATGTAACACCAACTTCCAGTTATACCTTGATAGCACAATGCACAATTTAATTATATCTACTGAAGTGTCTTATAGCTAACGCCCTTCGAA
This sequence comes from Viscum album, assembly GCA_963277665.1. Lineage (NCBI taxonomy): Eukaryota > Viridiplantae > Streptophyta > Magnoliopsida > Santalales > Viscaceae > Viscum > Viscum album. The sequence continues at coordinate 684,630,381 of OY728137.1, read as the reverse complement.
GACTTGGTTTTGAGCCACTGAAGAATCGATCAACTTTACTTTCAGGTTGGATGATAAATCCATATGCATACCTTGCAAGCCTTTTAAAATTCACCTTGTATATACCAACAAGTTTATCATCCTTTTTTTAATCTCAAAGAACTCCTTTTCCAACTTTTTTCGAAGAATACAAGGTAAGTACTTACTGAAAAACAAGTTCTTGAACTCGTCCCATTCCATGGATTCAATTTCATCTTGGGGCCTTGTATTCTTAAATAGAGACCACCATTGATCTGCTTCACATTTTAAACGGTAAAGAGCTAGAATGACTTTCTCGTGTTCCGAACATCGAAGTATGGAAAATATCTTTTCAATGGTACTGATCCATTGTTCAGAAATAAGTGGATCAGAAGACCCATTGAAAGAAGGAGGACATTGAAAAGAAAACTATTTTTTTGAAGAAAGGATATTTTCCTCAAGAATTCAATTCAAGTGTTTTGTCAAAACTATTTTCCATCTATGATGAAATTGTTTAGTATGATTATGTTTCAAGTATAATGTCTCTATGATTTACATGGGTTCAATTTTCTTATGATGAAATGATATCCATTTGTTTTATAAGGATTATGTAATAATGGGATGACGTTTAAGAAACCCATTTTATTCTTTGTGTTATGATGAATGATTTATGTTTATATTGTGGCACGAGTAAGAATGATTTCATTATGAGATGTGTGGAACCTATATCTCCCTCCAATGCATTGGGTAAAGATTTATATCTCATGAGATAGACATGGTTGGAACGGTAAGTTAATTCGGTTCAGTGTTACAGGATAGGAATGAGGAGTGAACTCGATTCAGAAAGGGACTTTGTCCACTAAGATGGTCTTGGAAGCAATGCCTTGGCTACTATGGAAATCATATCATGTGATTAATGGTTTTCCACAGTTACATGATTTATCCCCACGCTATTTTATGATGATTGATGTTCAATTATGATCTATGCCTTACGTACTGCCATGTTTTATGTCATTGATCAAGATTTTGATGTTTAAATATTATGTTAATGTTTTGAAGTTCAAATGTATATGGTTTGTTTTATTTTCTCCATTCTTAACCTTAATGAGCATTTGAGATCACCCTTTATATGTTTTCTTTTCCTCAGGATTTAAAGAAAGGTTTTAGGTAAGAAATCAAAAGGGGAAGATCATTATGGGAGATGTTGAATATATTTCACCACGATTATGAAGATTATATTTTGAGTTTCCAAAGACATTAAAATATTACAGTCCTTGTGTGTTTGTTTTTGTTATGTATTAAGTATTCCGCAAATGTAATGTAATTTCCATGTATGTCAAGATTTGGGTCTCTACTGTTGGTATCAGAGGGAAGGTTTAGTTAACCTTTGGAAACTAGGATGTGCAAACTTTACTGAGATCCCTAGAGATATTTCTTAGGTATGTCTAGGGATGTCCCTAAGGATAAGAATAAGTATAGTTTATAGTCCTAGAATTATGGTAATGATTTTAGAATTAAACCTAAGATGATAGATATCGAAGGTAATCCCCCTTTATTATGTTGTTTTCCCTAGAATAATTTTTTCCTCTCACACTATTCTTTTTGGGTTTTAGACGATGGCTATAACCCGAAGGAACCATGTTGATCAATGTAATGGAAAATACAATGATTGTCCTCCTGAACAAACCAATGTTATGGGAGATGGAGTGAAAAATCTTATTGCTATACTTATGAAAGCTATGAATCATTCTATAATTATTAATCAGTAGAGATGGGAACAATATTCTATTGAGTCCTTCGTGAGGCAACGTCCACCTTCTTTCGATGGGTCTTCTGATCCACTTGTTGCTGAACAATGGATCAGTACCCTTGAAAAGATATTTTCCATACTTCATTGTTCAGAACATGATAAGGTCATTATAGCTATTTACCGTTTAGAAGGTGATGCAGATCAATGGTGGACTCTAATTAATAATACAACTCCCCAAGATGAAATTGAATCCATGGAATGGGACGAGTTCAAGAACATGTTTTTTAGTAAGTACTTACCTCGTATTCTTCGAACAAAGATGGAAAAGGAGTTCCTTGAGCTTAAGCAAAAGGATGATGAATCTATTGGTATATACGAGGCAAATTTTACAAGGCTTGCAAAGTATGCATCTGGCTTTGTCATCCAACCTGAAAGTAATGTTTATCAATTCTTCAGTGGCTTAAAACCAAGTCTTCGAAGGGAATAATCTATAAGACATTTCAGTAGTTATGGAGAAATTGTGCGTTGTACTATTAAGGTAGAACTGGAAGTTGGTGTTACATATCCATCTCTTGGTTTTGACAAGAAACGAATGATTGAGTTCAAGGAGAAATCTCAGAACAATGGTGAAAAGAATATGAATGTTTCTTTATGTTCGAAGTTTGGAAAGAAGCATGGTGGAGATTTCCTAAAAGGTACTAGAAAATGTTTTAAGTGTGGAAAAGAAGGTCATCGAGTAGTTGATTGTCAAAGTAATGGGAAAAAGGTAGCTAATGATGTGAATAGAGAAAAGACTATAGAGAACTCTCCACCAACACTTAAATGCTTCATGTGCAAGGAAATGAGGCATTATGCTAATAAATGCCCTAATCCACGAGTTAATGATGATCAACATGAGCAACCACTTAAGGCAAAGGACAAAGGGAAGTCACATGCGATCACTATTGGCGATGTTGAATATGACAATGATGTGGTGGAATGATTAAGTTTTTATGTATTGGGATTCCAAAATATTGTAGTATATAGTATTGTGGAATATTGGAATATTTATGTATTGGTCTATTGTGGTTTTTAATAATTTTATGGTACCGGTAACCATGGAAAGTGATTGAGATATTTTTTGAAAGTAAATGATATGCGAATAATGAAGGGATTAGGAGAAAATGAATTTTTTGATAGTATTCATGAGCTCATGACTAATATAAGGACAAAGTTATATCGTGGTTTGAGTATATAGAATTATTGGATTTTGGTATTTGGAAAGAGTTAACTTTTGACAGAATTCATATTTTCACTAAGGTTCAATGGGTATTCATTTCTCAAGAGAATACATGATTATGGAATTAACATGTTAGGAATTTGACCAACAAGATACATATATCTTATGATATACTGGCGATAAATGATTGTATTCAATGCTTGGTAGATGAACTTTCTAGTATTCATTTTATTTATACTATGAGATTGGAAAAAAGTATTTTGGATAAACCAAAAGATTAGAATCGATTAATTTAGACATCGGATATTTTTTTTAGGGATAGAACTTTCGGTTATGTTTTAGAAAATGGACAACCCGTAGGCTGGGCGACAACCCGTCGCGTCAGACAAGGTTGCGGGAATCGAACCCTCAACCGAAGTAGGACATGCCTTCATTGCCTACCACTATCCTACAGGAAGTCCCTGGTTAGTAGAAACTAGTTTTATTTTATTAAGCGCTATGATAGCTGATGTATAAGTCCATTTTAGCAACCATATACAATTAATCTCAGCATAGATGGACTTCTGTATATTTAATAAATGGTGATAAACTTTTTTCGAAAGAAATAGGTGGAATGACCTATCATTCTATCACATAATCTGCTAACACTTCACAGAAGACAAATTCAACTTCATTTATTTATGAGATTAAGTGTAAATTGTTCGAGGGATGAGCAACGGTGAGATGATAGCGAAATAAAGTAAGTATTTCTTCAAATTCGAATTCTTCTACTTTATGGAAATGATCTTGAAAACAAAAAAATGTTGTCCTGGGGCTCTTATATCTGATGAACCTGATGGTACCTTAGATCATAACAAATTTATAGCTTTGTGACTGTTGGATTTTTCATATACATGTCCTCTACCACTCTTCATCAGAAGTTGATGGTTATATTTCTCTTCCACATCCATATTTTCACATATGTTCTTATATGTGGAACCCGAGTGATTAGATAATTCGGGTAACCATTACGTTTCATACTTTAGTTTTTAAAGTCAAGTTTTGGTATTCCTTTTTTTGATGTGGGTTTCTATGAAAGAAACTTTCAAGTAGTAAACCATTTATAACCCCGACGAATTTCAAGGGAGAAATTCATTTCAAGGTGGGTAGAATGTAACATCCCGAGATTTTATGAAAAATATTATTTTTAATTTCATTGATGTCTTGTGTTATACGCTACACCAAAAGGATCTTGCACTACATGCATCCCTGACTTGCCTTGTTTTACATGCAATCACGACCTTCCACGATAGCATGTGCTGTACGTAATATCGAGTTTCACTAAACAACGATATGTTATTAAAATATTATATAAACTAGTTGTTATGAATAGTAATACCCACTTTTTGAAATTTTATAAATTTTATCTTTCAAAATGGACTTCATTTTTGGATTCGGAATATCGAGATTATCCTAGGGTGAAGTTTTGTTATTTTTCTGAAAACATTCAATTTTTGATGAATAGTGAAAACACTGGGTTACTATTAAAAAACAGGATTTTTTTTAAATAATTATTTATTTTATTTAAATTTATTTTATGTCAAAATTGATACATAATACCTATATAAGTTCAATTCAACTAATTGGAGTCATTTTATAATAATTTTTTATATATAAAAATATTATTGAATTTTTCACCGTCTTTTACCCACCTCCTAAAAGAATTTAGAAATTCACATAAAACATAATTTTACCACTTCTGTGAGTGGAATTTCGAAAATCCAAAACACACGGTTAATATCAAGGACTAAAATGTGGTTCAATGCGATCAAAATAATTTTTGGTGAATAGTAACTTTTTACTTTTATTTCCACAGTTAAAAGTAAATAGGGTAATTAAGGGTAAAAATGATATTATTATTACACTAACACATTTCCTAATTATATTGGATAAGTGTAATTAGACCAAAAACAACCTTAGAAATAAAATATGACCATTTAGGTCCACTTGGATTAGATTTGGACATTTATTATTAATTTATATAAAAAGGGTTAAAATAGTTAAAATTAATGTTTAATAACTAAATCATTTTTAATATAGAGTAATTCATAAGATAAATTAGACTATAAATATTCATTAGAAAACTAAAAATATTTAGTACTTAATGGTATTTTATTTATAATTTTTAGACATTAAATAATTTATGTTATTTATGACACAATGGTGATGCGGTAATTACCTAAATAATGAAATATTAAAATAATTGATGTTATAAATACCAAAATAAATGTAATTTGAGACTATTTATGAATTACACTAATTTTATAGGTTAATATGACATGTTAGTATTGAGCTAATTAACTTTTTTCGAACTAATCATTCAATTATGATTTTCACAAAAATCCATTACCAAATAGTGTCAAAATTGACATAAAATAGTTTTTAAAAACAATATTATATTATTAATTGTTATTATATTCTTAAAAATCTAAGGTTCGTCCAAGATACTTATATCATGATAGGTGTATCATTAATGGACCACTTGGGGTCCGCGTGGATGTATATGGTAGGTTTATTAACTATATAATATAAAAATACAAAGTGACATGGTAAATGTCAATCTAATTAACTAAGAGTCAAAACTAAAAGATAAGGTTAATATAATGAGGAAAACCTGTCTAAAATCTATTGGATGATAGGATTTATACCTATAACCACCTTATATTCTAAATAAATCAATTTGGAGATATTAAAAACCGAATATGACTTTATTATAAAATAATATTTTATGTTTTTCAAACAGTGCCCCTCTCCTCTCTTATAAAAATGACACTTCTTCCCTCTTCTCTTTACACCCTTTTGAGCCATGAATCTCGGCCAACCCCTGCCAATTTCACTTCTAAAAATACCTAGAAAAATTCTAGAGGTTATGGTATTCTCAAAAGACCAAATCTACTTCCTTAAGAAGAAATCTTAATGGAGGTGCACCGAAGAAGAGGTAATCTCTTCTTCTGATTCTCTCAAGTTTCTTTCTTCTTAAACTTCTTCTTCTTTAGTTGTCTCATTATAAAGTAATAACATCAGTATTACATATATACTGATATTTTATTATAAATATGAAACAACCTTATTTCACATTCTATCCATCCTACGAAAAACGAAATCACCACGCGTTCGTGCGTACGGAATACCATCTCCACGCCGTGGTGTAATATGTTTTTGACCACCACCTTACTTGGATGGGTATAATGGTGTAAATAAATAACTATATATGATTATTGTAAAGTGATATTGATTCTGAAATATTATACATACACTTAAATCCAATTCCACGATCATGGGAATGATATCATCGCTCATGCGTACGTACGGACTACCGTCTCCACGATGCGATGAGATTCATTCTCCATGTTAACCATTCATGATTGATTATAAAGTATATATAATTAATAATAATGAAATATATGATATAATAATGATATCGGATTTATGTATATATATATTTATTTCATCTACTTAATTCCATTCAATTCAATAAGGAAACGAAAACAACGTTCATGCGTACGTACGACCTACCATCTCCATGAACGGTGTATTTCATTCCATTTATCGATCTATCATATATATATATATGTATATGATGAATATATATTATATATAAATCATGTTTTACATTCTGGAATTATGTAAATCAGTATATAAGAAATAATATCAATAACAAAAAGTCGAAACACGTACAATAAATGAAACGATTTTACCCAAAATGCTGCTTTAAAATGGAATTTACAATGAACGGGTAATATAAAGTCATAAGTGAACCATATATGATATAATAAAAATGAATATGATTCCTTAATAAGTTAATGAAATTATTTAAATAATTATACAGGAGGTTCGGATACATACAAATAATATCAGTCGTAAGCTAAGGGATAACTATTCCAATCTCGTTCTTATCCGTTGCGGAATACTTAATACATTACAAAAACAGACACACAAGGATCGTAATAGTTTAGTGTCTTTGAAAACTCGGAACGTAATATTCTAATTGTGGTGGAAGATCATCAACATCTCCCATAAAAATCTTCCCCTTTTTTTTCATACATAAAACCTTTATTTAAATCTTGGGGAAAAGAAAACATATAAAGGGTGAGCTAAAATGCTTAGTAAGGGTAATCATGGAGAAAATAAAATAAACCATATACATTTGAACTTAAAAACATGAACATAATGTTTAAACATCAAAATCTTGAGCAATGATAGAAAACATGGTAGTACATAAGGAATGGATCATAATGGAACATCAATCATCATAAAATAGCATGCGGATAAATCATGTAATTGTGGAAAACCATTAAGAACATGATATGATTTCAATAGTATCCAAGGCATTGTTTCCAAGACCATCTTAGTGGACAAAGTCCCTTTCTGAATCGAGTTCACTCCTCATTCCTATCCTGTAACACTGAACCAGATTAACTTACCGTTCCATCCATGTCTATATCATGAAATATAGATCTTTACCCAATGCATTGGAGAGAGATAAAGGTCCCACCCATCTCATAATGAAATCATTCTTACTCATGCCACAAAATAAACATAAATCATTCATCATAACCCAAAGAATAAAATGGGTTTCATAAACATCATCACATAATTACATAATCCATATAAAATAAATGGATATCATTTCATCATAATAATAGTGAAACCATGTAAATCATAGATACATTATACTTGAAACATAATCATACTAAATAATTTCATCTTAGATGGAAAATAGTTTTGACAAAACAATTGAAATGAATTCTTGAGGAAAATATCATTTCTTCTCAAAAATCATTTTCTTTTCACAAAATTCCATGCAATTTTAAAAGAAATGGATTTTTTTGAAAATAATAATGAAATCTTGTAGAGAAAGCCTCATGAAAATAAGGGTTTATGAAACCGTAAAAATCCGTTCATTCCATATAAGTTAAAAAAACATTCTCCTCGTACTTTTGTCAGAAAAGTCAAAATGTTCCTCGTGTGGTAAAAAAAAGTAAGATTCCTTTCATAAAATGTGGTAAAATTTAAAAAAAATGGGTAAAAATGCCATTAAACATACATGAAGACATTTTTAGAAAACAAGGACATGGATATAAACAAAAACCCCAGTAAATACTTACGAATAAACTATCTCAGATAAGAGCGATATTGGAATAGTTATCCCTTACCTTATGTCCGATATGCTTCGTATGTATCCGAACCTCCTGTATAATGATTTAAATAATGTCATTGACTTATTACAGAATCATATTCATTGTTATGATATCATATATGGTTTACTTATGACTTTATATTACCCTTTTTTTTGTAAATTCGATGTAAAAGCAGTGATTTGGGTAAAATCGTTTCATTTATTGTATGTGTTTCGACTTGTTGTTCTTGATGTTATTACTTATATCCCAATTTACTTAATTCCAAAATGTAAAAAATTATTTATATATATTATCTATTCAGCATATACATATATATATGATAGATCGATAAATGGAATGAAATACACCGTTCATGGAGACGGTAGGCCGTACATACGCATGAACGTTGTTTTCGTTTCCTTATTGAATTGAATGGAATTAAGTAGATGAAATACATATATATATATATATATATAAATTCAGAATCATTATTATGTAATATATTTAATTATTATTCATTATATATACTTTATAATCATTCATGAATGGTTAACATGGAGAATGAATCTCATCGCGTCGTGGAGACGGTAGTCCGTACGTACGCACGAGCGATTATATCATTCCCATATTTATTAAATGGAATAGGAGGTGAGGATATAATATCTTAGAATAATTATGATGTTATAATAATCATATTTATTTAATATTTACACCATTATACCATTCCAAGTAAGGTGGTGGTGGAAAACTGATTACACCACGGCGTGTAGACGGTATTCCGTACGTACGCACGCGCGGTGATTTTGTTTTCCGTAGGATGGATAGATGGTGAAATATGGCTGTTTCATATTTATAATAACATATCATTATATAAGTAATACTGATGTTATAACTTTATAATGAGACAACTAAATAAGATTAAGTAGAAGTAGAAAGAAACTTGAGGGAATCGGAAGAAGAGATTACCTCTTATTCGACACACCTCCTTTAATCCTTCTATTAAGAAAGTAGAGTTGGTATTTTGAGAAGACCAGAACCTCAAAAATGTTTCTAGGGAAGTGGAGAAGATAAATGGTCCGGTTTTGTCCGTGATTCAAGGCACAAATGGTGTGAAGAGAAGAGGGAAGGGGTGCCCTTTTTATAAGGGAGGAGAGGGGAACCTTTGGAAAAACTTAAAATATTATTTTATAAAAAAGTCATATTCGGTTTTTAATAGCTCAAAATTTATTAATTTAAAAGCTAAGGTGGGTATGATTCTAAATCCTCTCAACCAATAGGTTTTTGACAAGTTTAGGTTACTATTTTAACCTTATTATTTAGATTTAACTCTAAGTTAAATAAATGAACTTTTACCATGTCTTCTTGTTTTCTTACACTATAAGGTTTATAAACTTATTATACCAAGCCCAAATAACCCCAATTGGTTCATTATTAATATATATAACCTTATATAAGTCATTTGGCCGAACTTTATATTTTTAGGAATACAATAACAATTAATAATATAATATTTGTTTTAAAACTATTTTATGTCAATTTTGACACTATTTGGTAATGGATTTTTGTGAAATTCATAAAAGCATAATTAGTTCGAAAAAAAGTTAATTAATTCAATAATAACATGTCATATTAACCTATAAAATTAGTGTAATTCATAAAAAGTCTCAGATTACATTTATTTTGGTATTTATAATATCAACTATTTTAATATTTCATTATTTAGGTAATTAATGCATCACCATTGTGTCATAAATAACATATATTTTTTAATGTATAAAAATTATAAATAAAATAAATTTAGGTAACTAATGTTTTTACCATTCTAATTAATATTTATAGACGAATTTATCTTATGTATAACCCCATATTAAAAATTATTTAGTTATTAAACTTTGATTTTAACCATTTTAACCCTTCTTTAAATAAATTAATAATAAATGTCCTAATCTAATCCAAGTGGACCTAAATGGTCATATTTTATTCCTAAGGTTATTTTTGGTATAATTACACTTATCCAATAGAATTATGACATGTGTTAGGGTAATACTAATATCATTTTTACCCTTAATTACCCTATTTACTTTTAACCGTGGTAAATAAAAGTAAAATGTTACTATTCACCAAAAATTATTTTCATCTCATTGAACCACATTTTATTCCTTTATATTAACCATGTCTCTCGGATTTTAGAAATTCCACTTACAGAAGCGGTAAAATTATGTTTTATGTGAATTTCCAAATTCTCCTAGGAGGTGGGTAAAAGACGGTGAAAAATTCTATAAAATTTTTATATATCTAAATTTATTATAAAATGACTCTAATTAATTACATTGAACATATATAGGTAGTATGTATAAATTTTTACCTAAAATAAATTTAAATAAAATAAATAATTATTTAAATAAAATGTGGGTTTTTAAATAGTAACCTAGTGTTTTCACTATTCATCAAAAATTTAAATTTTTCAAAAAAATACCAAAAATTCACCCTAGGCTAATTTTGATATTCCGAATCCAAAAATGAAGTCCATTTTGAATGATAAAATTTATAAAATTTCAAAAAGTGGGTATTAATATTCATAACGGCTAGTTTATATAATATTTTAATAACATGTCGTTGTTTAGTGAAAATCTATATTGCGTACAACACACGCTATCATGGAAGGTCGCGATAGCGTGTAAATCAATCCAAGCCAGGGACACGTGTAGTGCAATATCCTTTTGGTGTAGCGTACAACACAAGATATCAATGAAATTAAAAAGAATATTTTTCATAAAATCTCGGGGTGTTACAAATATCATAGGAATATTCTTTCATCTACAACATCACCATACTTGCCTTTATTTCCTTCTTTGTTTCGGATAAAGTATTTACTTCCAAAATCATGAATATAATTCAAAGAGGGATTCCTTCCATGCCATAACTCATAGGGTGTCCTTTTTCCCCCATATAAATTCATGTTCGGGTTTGAATATAAACTGTAGCTTGAACAACCTCTTTTCAATAATGGAATGAAATATGACTCTCAATCAATATAGTTCTAGACATACTATTCACCAGTCGATTCCTATGCTCAAAAACTCCATTATGTTGTGAAGTTATTACATTAGCCACATCATATTGTATCCCATGTTTCTATAATTAGTTTTCAAACTCAATGGATGTATATTCTCCAACATGGTCAGACCACAAAACATTGATTATCTGTCCTATATCATTCTCATATATTTGATGATAAGTTTTCATGAAATCTAAAACTTTCTATTTCTAGTGTATAACCCTCACATAATCCATTATAAAATAATCATCAATGAAAATAACAAATTACCTTTATCCATGAGTTCCAGTAATATTTATCGGACTACATACATCTGTATGAATGAGATCAAGATGATCCAATTCCCTTTTCTTCTTTGGCAGATATGAACTACAAACCAACTTCCCTCGAATTCAAGCATCAAATATTTTTTCCCAATCATGCTTCCAATTGGGGATATCCATGACTATGTTTATCTTAGATATATTTTACATGTCCTGTTGATTAATGTGAACTAAACTCTAGTTCCGCAAGTTTTTTTCCTCTTCAACAGTCATGTAGAAAATGTTCTCTTTGCTATCAACTTGATATTGGTCGCCATATGTTATGAAACCTTTCATGAGATAATCTCATGTTATTCATTTTATAGTACACCACTTTTGATTTAATTTCACTATAAGTCCCAAGTCACAGAGTTGACTCACACTCAGAATACTGTGATGCAACCCATCCACATAAAGAAATTCGATTTTCTTCAGCTCACCATTGTCCATTTCAGTACTTCCACCACATTTGATCTTTAAAGCACCATCCTTACCAAATCTCATTGTTCCATTGAACTTTTTCGTGATATTTTTTAATAGGTCTACATTTCCTGTCATATGGGATGAGAATCCACTATCAATAATCTAAGTGCTTCAGTTCTTGATAGCTTTGAGAGCTACTTACACAAGGTTGGATTTTTTAATTTTCATCTTTTCCTTCCAGGAAATATTATTTTGAGTGAAGGATAAAGATGTATTTTCAAATATCTTTTCCATGTGCATAGGTTTATCATAATTATACTCCTCTTCTACAGGAGTGAAATATTTTGTAAAACAACATTGTCTTATTGGCGAGTATTGACTTGTCTCTGAGTTTTGTACAAATTTTTCCTGCCATTCCTCTGCCTCCAATCAACAACTTTATGTCCAAAGTTAGAATAATGAAAAAAATATACATAGAAACTACATCTTCTATAATAAATAGGATATGAATTAATTATCCTTTATTGACTTTCTAGCTCTTCCCTAATCAAATAGTTCCTTGCCTCTTCACAGTATGGCATGGTATGACCCAGATAGACACCGAATTGATATTTCATAAGTGGAAATTTCTTTTTAACTTCTATTAATCTTCATATAAACTTTCTTAGAAGGATAGTTTGACTATATATCTTCTTATAAAACTGAAGGACAATTTTCAGCCCTCCTTTCAGTCTGATTTGAGACATTATTTATTTGGACTTCAGGTGTCTTTGTGATATGTTTGACTTTCAGCTTACCTTTATTTTGTCCCATTTTACATCCAGAATTTGATGATTCAGCATTACAAATAATTCATATTTTTCCCATGCATGAGGGTCTTTGATCATTGAGAACCTTTTCAACTCCATTAGAACCACACTTAACTCTCTCTAGTAGCTCAACATCTGAGAATTGTCCAAACAGAATTTTATTCTTTGTTTCTTTTGGAATTCATTCACTTTTAAGTTTACTCCTAAGAGTAATGATTTTTTCTTTGACTCCTTCAACAATTTTTGACTTCTTATATAGTCTCTAGGTAAGATCATTAATGACCTTTTCCTATTCTTCAATTCTGTTATTTAGTTCCACAATGTCTTCTAACCTTTAAAAAGTTGTTGAATATTCCTTTACTACTTAATCAAGTTGATCAATTTCAACGTCCATTATATCAAAATATTCTTATTACTCTTCCACAATTTCTTTCCTGTTTTGTATTCTCTTTCATTGATTCAAATCTTTCCAAAAAAATCCTTTAGTTGAAACATGAGATCGAAATCAGTGGTCAGATGATTATCTCTAGATTCATCTTTTGATGTTTCTGATTTTTCAATGGTAGATATCATTGATGCATGGGTTCCATATTTAAATTCTAGTTTTTATTCCACAAACAATTCACTATCATCATCTTATTATTCACAAACAAACACCTTTATCTGTAGTGTCTTACAAGACTTGAAGCCTCCCTTTTTTAAAAACCATTTCTGAGGCTTCTGAATGTCTCAAACTTTACTATCTTCATCATCAAACATTCTTGTGCACCGAGAGGCAATGTGCCTAACTCTGCCACACTGAAAACAATTAAGAGGTACCTTTCCTTAAAATTTTCCTTTTACCTTCTTGAATTTCTTTTCAATAAGAGAAATAATTACTTTTTCCTCATTATCTTTATCAATACTATCTACTAAAATTTCATGTTTGTTCATGGATTTAAATTCCATTTCCTTACTTACTCGAGTTGTTGCATCTTCTAGTTTGACTCTCATCTCATATACCACCAAGATACTCAATTGATCATCCAGATTAAGTTTGGAAAGATCCTTTTCTTCTAGGGATGACACCTTTGAATTGTAAAGAGGTGGAAGTATTCTCAATATTTTATTTACAATACCAATGAATTTTATTTATTGACCATGTTCTCGTATTACTAAAAACAGTTTAGTAATTCGATTGAAAAAGTATCTACATTTTCATTAGGATGCATCTTCATATCATCAAATCTATTGTGAAAAACTAATAGTTTCACATCATTCACTTTTCTCTCACTATAATAAATATTCTAGAGTTTTTTTCATATTAACTTTGCTGGTGTAAAACTCATCACCTTTAGATATATCTGATCAGAGAGAGCTATAGTAAGGGAATTTTGTTCTTTGGCATCTATATCAAGAATTTTCCTATCTATATCAGTCACAAACATCCTAGTTAGATCAGTGACCTATATTCCTTATGTAGTGTAAAACATGACTTCCATTCCAAAATATCTTAAATGAGAACTCATCCTACTCTTCCAGATTTCAATGTTTCTTCAATCAAATAGGGGTACTCCCTTGACATTTGATGTATTCTCCATTATAAAAATGAAGGAAAGATTTAACAAAAACAAACATTACCATCTGACACCACTTGAAGGGCACTGGAGTACCCTGATATGGGAACGGTGAATCAGAGTGTCAAAATTTTCTTTTAAACTGATGAATCTTGCTCCCACATTGGTAGGAACCTGTTAAACCTATGTGATTAGAGAGTGTAGAAAATAAACAATCACAAACAAATCGATAACACAACACTTTTTCTGGGTTCACCAATAAGGGATACATTCAATGAGCATAATTCAACATGTTTTCAGTCATACCAAAGTCTATTAATATTCACTAGTTGTGGAGTATAAAAGTTTAGCACATTCACTCTATGCCAGGCGCACTACCTCTTCATGGTTTTAGGGATAACATACTGTGTCCCTTAGATCACTACCATTGAATCCCCCTTGATCATTGTGTTGTAAAGAATATGAACATATTTTATTGAATTAAAGGTCTCTTTAATGGGTTTCTATTAAATCATGCATCCTTAACTATAGATTGGTTTTCTGTTGAAGTTCTATTTTCCCCTACATAAGTAATCTACTTTTCTACGTACTATTCATTCGTAGACATTTCCTCTGTGAATTGGCCTTCTTCCTCTGCACACTGGAGTGCTCTACATACCACCTCTGTGTACCGACTCTGTAAACCATGACCATGTACTAACTTTGCAAACTATGTTTGTGAACTTCCTTTACTTCTTCTGTCATGTACTGCCTTCCTTTGCGTACTTCCTTGCTCACGTACTGCCTCACATTCTCTGTGTACTGCAAGAGCACCACATATCGAGTACTTACTCCACATATAGACTCTTCTCCATGTACCACCACCTTTAGTGGGCTGCTTGTTTTGTGATATTCTTTTCTTCCACCACGTACAGACTTCCATGAACTATTCTGGACTTCACTGAATTTTTTTTCAAATTTATAATTAAAGTCATTACGGGGTTGTCTTACCAAAAACTACTTCTATATTTATCCAAATTCCTCTAATATTTTTAATCTCAAAGTATCACCCCAATGAAGGGATTATTTATCCTTATATAAAAAAATAGATCCATGTAATCTGCTAAACTAGAATTTACCAAATCTTTGATATGACACTACCTTTACCGCGTACCATTCATCACTTGTGAACCGTATTCCCTATTTGGATCACATACCACCATTATCTTTATGCAGTGGCACAAATCACTGCTTCATTTCCATAAATGACACCCTTCAGAGTATCTCAAAAACTCCACCTCCTTTTCACGAACAACACCCCATCCAGTGAATCATTTTCCTTCCATAATCCGCTGACCTTCCCACAAACCTCCTTCACTTTGAAAACTGTTCCTCCTACACAGTCCACATACTGTTATGACAATGTGGTTCGTGCTCCACCATTCTACATACCATATTTTATGATCTACGAACTGTTCCCACTATGTGTTTTATAGTACACTTCCTTTTCCAAAACTATTCCTTTTCACAAAAAAGAATTCTGATTTTGAGACAAAAAAATATGGAAAACAATGGGAAACTACACCACCTTCAATACTACTTTTAGTCTCAATCATAAGACCACATTCCTTGAAAACTACTTGATTATCCCAATGTGGATTGACAAAAAAACAAACCATACTCCATTTATAGTAAAGAACATACTTGGTTCCAACACTAACAAGACATATAGATCAACTTCATAATTTTTATGAGAAAGCATGATATATTAAATTATTAAAAGAAAATTGATGAGCTAATAAGAATATAAGATCCATTATTTCATTCCCTTGAACAAGAATAATGATGGGAATGTGAGCCCTATGCGAATTAGTGAGGCTGTTCGTGAGAGGGACAGTGTTTGGGAGGCTATAATACATGAGGGTCGGCCTAGGCCTTCTAAATACATTTCATATTAGAGGAGGAGAAAGGGGAATAAGAAATCTATGATTATTATTGTATTTTACAAATAATATATTGTTAGCCTGAGAGTTATTAGGTTGGGTTGTTAGAAGCATGGGGACTGGAACACTATTATAAATACTATTTCCAGCATGTGTGGAGGGGAATTTCGTTATTTTGGTTATGCCTACAGAGGGAAGTTCTCTATAGATATGTGTCAAATAACTATAGAACATTATAGATCTTTGATAATTTTGTAGCACATATTCAATTCTAGAATAGAATATTCTTTCTTGTTTAAATCTCTATCATTTGGTGATTTCATTAAGATGATATTTTAGCGAGTGATTTAAAAAAGTGATTCTAAAGATATAAATTCATAAAGAATAAATTGAGGTGGATGTGGTATCTTTATGTCCACACAATTTGAGACTCTAATTACAATAGTGGAATCATAAATCACATAGCTAAATTAAAGGATCTCGAATCAGTAGATTCAGATGCTGGAGTTTATAGAAATCGTTTCAAATTTTTTTAAGATCCAAGATAATATGTGGATATTGATTATTGAGAATTAAGTTCGGGATAAAATAAAGGGAGAATTGACTATAATAGAATATGGTGAAATCATTTTGCGATAGGAAAATGAAGAATGAAAATGGAATAATGGAACAAGGATTTATGGACAAAGGAATGAAAAGAGTTGCGAGCTATCTCCAAGCAAGTGGATATGCCAACCTTTTCTGGAGAATAACTGTGGCCAAAACTACCAATGTTGAGACTTATTTATTGTTATGGTAAATCCCATACCCCATAAGAAGGCATGGTTATTTATTTATAGGTGAAATAAATATGAGAACATAAATACAAATAAACTCATTTAAGTTGTCAAACTTTGAACGTTGACTCTTATCATAAATGATTAAATATTCTAAAATCCTTCCTCAAGTTGGGACATATATATTTATCATTCCCAACTTGTTACAAAAAATTTGAAGATGTGTTATAGGAACCCCTTTCATGAGAATATCTACAAGTTGGTCAGAGGTGAAAACATGACCAAGGGAGGTCCTATTTTTCTCATACTTCTCTCAAACGAAGTGATAATAAAACTTAATATACTTGATTCTCTAATAAAAGACCGTATTTTTGGTCATATTGGTTGTAGATTTATTGTTAAATTTTATTTTTTCTAGTTTCTTGATAGCATATCTGATCTCTTATGGTATCTGTTGTTCCCAAATATCCTATGTAGTCACATGTTTCATTGATTGATATTGTCACTCTGTACTTGATAGAGAGATAATTTTTTTGCTTCTAATTTCACAGTGAGATCAAATTACCCCACATAAATGACACAAAACTAGATGTAAATCTCCTAAAATAAAAACATCCAGAAAAAATTGCATTATAAAATACTTCAGTTTATGTATGTCCATGATCATAATATAAAAGACCCAAACCTGATTCCTTTTTTACGTATTTAAAAATGTGAAGAATGACCCACCAACATTTTTAATAGAGATTACATGAACCGGATCACCTTTCTAAACACACAATTTTTTTGGATTGAGTCATTGTCAAGTAGTTATGCTTCCTAACAATTCTTCTATATAAGTTAGTTGAAGGGAAGGGCTCACTAATAGTGTGAATTGACTTCTCTCTAGGTTCCAAAAGTGAGCCAGCTGAGTCATGAAATTCTCTTATAGTATATCAAGAACATAATTTCTTTGAGATAAAAAAATCAATTTTTCAAATCTAGAGACCTCAATTCCCAAAAAATATCATAGTGGACCAAAATCCTTTGTGTGAAAATTTTTATGAAATAAATGACTTGAGTCGATAAGTGTCATCAGCATCACTAATAGTAATAGAAATGGTATCCACAAAAAATGATTCATGCTGAAGATTAGGGATAGAAAATAAAATAATTTGTTATGTTTTGGAACATTCCAAATCTAAGCATGACAATGAAAAAATAGTTGAACTAAACATGATGTGACTGATTGAGTCTATACAGTGATCAACAAAGATGAAAAACCTTAGAGGACTCCCCTTGAGCAACAAACTGGGGTGGTTGGTCCATATAAACTTTTTAATTAGTAAAACCATGAAGAAACCCATTTTTAACATCCAGCTGATGGAGAGTCCATTGATAATAGTCAACATGAGAGATAATCAAACCATGGTCATTTTCACCACTCGAGAAAAAGTGTCAAAATAATCAACTCCATGTGACTGTACATAACCTTTCACCACAAGGCGAGCCTTGATAGGTTTAAGAGAGATATCAAAATTAACACACACTATATATATCCATTTGAATTCTACCACCTACTTACCCGAAGGAGATATACAAGATCCCGAGTGTTGTTGGCATCCAAAGCCTGAAGTACATCCTAAATATCCTATAACCAACCGAAACGGGATTTTTCCTTGGCAATAATGTGTGATGTCTAGTGGGCAGTCAACTTCTCAATAACCTGTGAGGTAGATACAAATAATCCCTGATAATAATGATAGAACTAGGAACCATTAGGTGTGGGGGAGGGAGTAGGTGAGTCATCAAGTGTGGTGGCACCATCATGTGTCGGGGTGGCAGGTGTTCTAGGTTAATGTTTTGGGCTTCAGGATAGGTAGAAGTGTTCCATGAGTGTGGAAGAGGGAATAATTATGGATAAGGGTGTTCTTTGTGATGGACGAGCGTATCACGAGGGGTTGATGTGGGGAAAAGTGGGAAGGAGGTTACATAACCTCTGATACCATGTTATGGTAAATATGATACCTCATAATAAGGTAGGTTTCTTTATTTATAGATGAAATAAGGATGAGAACATAAATACAAGTCAAATAATTTAATTAGTTAAACTTTTACCATTGAAACATATCATAAATGATTAAATATTCTGATATTTCTCAACACATCAGACTCGGGATGAGATGAAAGTTCCAATGGAAAGATTGTGTATGGTAGGTATGAATTAATACTAGATAATATCATTGATGTATATTAAGGCCGGATTAACATGGAAGAACATGAAAAATAATTTTTCATGTAGTATGAAAGTGAAATAGAGGAAGATCCATTGGTATATTTGAACGAATTACAGTAAGATCAGGAAAATGGACGTTTGTATGATGATTTTGAATGAATAACCTCAGAGATTCCATATTTCATTAAAAAATAGATATTGAATTATTTATAGGAGGTCTGAATCTCGAGATATAATACAATAATGACACAATAACCTCAAAATAAAGAACGATTCTTAATTATATCTAGGAGAGTTAAAAGTGTGTTGTTGGTGAAAAGGATTATCAATAGTTCTGTGATAGTGAGAAGGAGTTATGTTCTTAGTAGATAGGGATGAAATTGGAATTAAAATACTATGAAATTTATTCATTAGCCCACATTTATTGTATTCCTTCTTAATTTAAAGGAATAATATCCTCTCCCCACAGGTATGACCCAATAGTTAGAGTCGTTCAATTGGTTCCTTATAGTCTGGAGTTCCATTCCCACTGGTAGCATATTGCCATCATAATTTCACGTCCATATGATTTTTCCACTTCAAAATTCAATGGAAAGGTGAGGAGGATTTGTTCTACCCAACTTAACCACATGATAAAGTAAGGGACCCAAGGATCTCCATCCAACATGCCCAGGGCAGAGTATAATGGGAAGTTTAAGGTATGTTTTTGTTCAAAAAAAAGAACAAGCGGTGCCTCTTCTTCCAATTTTTCAAAAACCCACATTTTTATTGACTAATAGTTTCAGTTATTCCCCATGCATCATTTATTTCACTTAGTAACTACTCCATGTACCTAATTTTGTCTTCTACATTGAGTAAATTTTGATTACACTCCTGGCTTAAATCTCTTGTGGTTGTGTATCACATATTCATTTCACACAAAATTGCTCACCTACAATTTTACTCTGTGAAAGTCTTCTTCATTTTATAACTACTCAATGCACCACTTAGTTCTCTTTGAAATTTCACATCACAAAATATTGTGCACCCATGTTTCTAATCCATATAATTTTTATTCGACTCTATGCAACAATGTCCGCTCTTGGTTCCTTCTCCACACATCTCATTGTGCAAGATTGTGAAGTACTTTCTAGTTCATGAATGCTTATTCCTTATCCAAACACCTAAAGAGACCTTACAATTTTTCACATAATTATATCACCTTATATCTCAGTCAATCAAACATTCATACTTGGGATTATAATCTTCTTCAACTACACTTAAAGAGGATCAATTCTTCTTAAATTCAGTCCAACACATATCACAGTTCTCCATCCATCCAATCCCTAAATCCAGGTAAATCTTTTAACAGTGCTATAACCAAACTCATTTTTCTTCAATTATCCTTCAAACATCAGTATATGATCATTGTATTTCCACACAGTTTGATGCATATTTTTCATATATAGAAACATCATCATCATGGATTGACAACAAATCCCACAATCCATTGGGTCTCATAACTCCATTCAATTGGATCCAACAACCAAATAGAATATATAAATGGTGGAATTAATTATAGAACTAAAACCATGATCATCAACAATGAATGTGAATTTAAAAATATAACTCCACAGATGGAACCTAAAAATGTAGAGAAAATGATAAAAATGAGAGTAGGTAATAACCATGCTGGAGGAATTATCTTAGTTTGAATGAAATAAAGTAGGTTTATCCCTAAACCAAGGGAAAATCTAATAACAATAAAAATGAGTGTTTGGGAATAATCTATATAAGAATTATAAATTTTCTATAAATAAAACAAGAATCATATCAAATGAATTCAATTAATAAAAGTGTATTGATTCCAATAGAGATCAGAAAGGCATACATGACATGACACGATGGATCTTTCTAAAAGGGGTAGAAGGGGGTATGAATATTATTAACCACATTATAAAATATATATAATTCATAATCAATACAAATTTATTGATGAAATATAATTAAATAAGCACCCATTTTTTAGTCAAGTTATTTTATTCTTTAAAAATATGTTTTCTTCGAAAATGGGTTTTATAGATTTTGGTGATCAAATATTAAAATTAATTTCTGAATATTTTAAAAATTTTATAAATTGGATATCATTTTTGAAATAAGCATGTAAAATTAAATTTAGATTAATTTCTTAGGTTTTTTTGTGAAAAGATTGATTTTCTAGTGAATAACGAAATATAATTATTATTATAAAAAACTGTATTTTTGTTTCAAGAATTAAAAAAGATCCATTTTTTATTAAAATGGTTTCAAAATAAAATTAGTTCTATAATATTATAAATAATACAATTATGTTCATTTGAATCAATGTTTTGGATTAATTTGATATAAAAAAATTTATACTAAAAAAGCATTTTTCTGAAAAATTGTTTTTCGTTAAGGTTTGCGTTTTGATCTTAAATTAATTTCTCCCACTTCTCGAAATTGAACTATGAAAAATGGATTCAATATTTTGAATAATGAGGTTTATATTTGTTAAATATATTCCTTGTATTTTTATTATTACTAATAATAACCATGGTAAATAATTGTCATCACGGTAAGAGTAAATCGAGAAATTAAGGATAAAAATTTTGTGATAATAACTAAAAAATGAACCTAACACTTGAATTTATCCTATTTGATGAGTGTAGTCAAGTGATTTCAACCTTATTTTTTAAAAAATGGAAAATTGGTTCTATATTTATTTGATTTTGACCATTTTATTATTTTATATAAAAAATCAAAAATGTCATTATCTTTGTTTTATTATCACTAAAATTTTCATCATCGGGTTAAAAAGAGGCTATATACAGTTCTAAATGGATATTTGAGAGATATTTTTTTCATGGTAATTTAATTCTAATCTTTAGTGGTGAAAGAAATGACTTAAATGTTTATGTAACAACGACATAATATTTATTTAATTAATAGAAAATATATAAAAAATGATTTTAAAATTATTAAAAGTTATATAATTTGAAATAATTATTATTTTCCAAAATATTTTTAGATAAAAATAACATATTAGAGGTGTTAATGGATTATATTTTAATTCCATTGTTGTCATTTTGTTTTCAAATTCAAATTAAATTAATTGTTTCAAAAATGATATTATTTTTATTTTATAATAAATAATGTTTTATTGAATGATTTAAAATTCCTAAAAATTATATCTTTATCCAATTGATTATTATATGCTTAAAAATATCAAATGTCCTCCATTTATTGACCAATTTTCCTTTTATAGTTACTATATTTACCCCTAAAGAGAATGAACTTTATTACCATGATAATTGTTAAAAAGGTTTAATGCAGATTAAAACAAAGATATAAGGTAAAAAAACCTACCTATACATGTAAAAATTTTATTTTAGGATAATATTTCAACTCATCCTCATAAAAAATTTGAATTATATCAGTTTGGATCTTTTTCCCATTAAAATTAATTTATATTAATATAATATTTTAAGTAATTCCAAGATTACTCTTTCCCTCACTTATAAAAGGGAAACACTTCTCCTCTTTAATTCAGACTACAAAAGCCTTTTTATTCCAAAACTATTTCCCCAACTATCTTATTAATATCCTCAACCATTTTCTATTAGTTTTATTTTAGAAAAAATAAAAACCTTAAAGGGTTTAAGGGTAACACAAAAAGAATTTTCCTGAAGAAGAGGAATAGTATTTAAGAGAATATTTTAGTTTTTTTATTCTTCTACCTCCATAAAATTTTATTTAAACATGATAAAATAATAACATTAGTATCTTTCATATTATAATATATTATTTTAATTTCATCGATTCTATCTATCCCCCATTCTATGAAATGGAAAACGAAATCATCGTTCGTCTGTACGGCATACTAACGACTCATGAACCAATGTAATTTGTTTTTCATCACCGCCTCTCATGGATGGTTATAAGTATAGATTAAATATATATATATATATATATATATATATTATTTATGATATTATTATGATCCTTAAAAGATGAATTATTATTTACCTTTCATTTAACCCATCGAAAATGGAAACGACATTCATGCGTACGTACTGTCTACTATCTCCATGAAAGGTGTAGTTCATTTTTTTATCATTAACTTTTATGGATGACAATAAATATATATATAATAATTATATATGATATTAATATCGTGGTTAAAATTTTTAATATTATGGAACTATGATTGATGTATAAAAATTGAGACCTTTAAACCAAAACATGCATGAAAAATGAAGTAATTATCACCTAGAACAGTGATTTAAATAAATAATTGTTAAAAAATGATGGTAAGATGTTATAATAAAAATATATATAATATGATGTATATGAGAACGGTTATGGAATACAAGAATAATAAATCTATATTTATCTTATAGGAGTTTCTAATGCATATGGAGAAAGATAAGACTTAACGTAAAGGAGCTCTCTGAACAACCATTTTTCTTTGGGTTATGACATTTATCTCTCTAAATCTCATTATCTATCTATTTAATGTTATTTAATTATTATAAATTCTATATACATGTCTCTCCCATATATACCTATCTTATTCTCCCTTCCATTATGTCACAAACCAGGTCGGGTCTCCATCCAACCCGGTGCCTGACCCGGTCCGCAACATGGCCTGAAGGGCGTTCCCGATCCCCACGGGTTGGCACAAGTGCCCGGATATCAAAATGAAATTCTTGGGAATGGTTTACCTGAAAAAACAGACATAAAAACATCCAATGAATAAATAAATATGATTTGAAAAAACAGAAACAATAAATCCCTTAATATTAGACCAAATTTAATGTTTACAACCCAACCCAAAACTCCAAGAAGACCACAATGAAGAGAAACTGAAACATCAACCTGAACCTTGATGCAACATGAGGAGCCATATACTCAAGATACCAACAACAAATTTCATGAAAATACTATCAACAACCCAAACTACCATCACAAAACATTATGTATCGACCCGAAATAAACAATAAACAAAAACTACATACACCGAGAGGTGTATGTAGGGTGTGAGTCTAGAGCCCAATATAATTTCACTGAAAGAAAATATTCCATGTATAAATATTAAATGAAAAATACCCTTGTAGGTTTAATAAATGAAGGGACAAAAAATCGTGAACAATTTAATGGAACTGTATCAATAAAAAAAACTTCAAACAAAACAACCTAAATTAAGAGTACACCCTTACCATTAATAAAAACAAAACTTTTAAAAAAACACAAACCTTTATGAAAAACCCAAAACATTAAAAAAACCGAAACCTTTAAGAAAAAGCCAAACCTTTAAGAAAATCCCAAACCTTTAATAAAAACCCAAACCTTTAAAAAACCCAAAACTTTAAGAAAAACCCAAACCTTTAAGAAAAACCAAAGCTAATCCTTATGCCGATGGTGAGTGTAATGCTGTCCAGGAGCACAAAAAATGGGAGAGGCCCTATAGGAATTAGCAACCAATGGGACCCTAAAACATTGTGTCTTGGTGAAACGTGGATTAGAAACCACGACCCTTAGAAAATGTGGCTTAGAAACCATGAACCTCATTAACCATGGATTAGAAACCATGACCCTCATTCATTCATATGTTTAGTTAGTTTTGAAATAATCAATCATGCTAGTGAAACTAGGCCAAGTCACCTCGGGAACACTATCCCACTAGTCCTAGTCCCCCTACATAATACCCCAGGCTTCCCTCTTTGTGCTCATTTTAATTACAATTTCACATCACATGTCACATATCACATTCAGATAAAAAATAAAGGAGGTTCTATCAATACACAATACCATACTTTCACACACACATATTCCACTTTGAAATAATACGCTCACCAAAAACCTTTTGAAACTCAATATGCATCATTTAAAAAATCAAATAAACCAACTGCATAATTAACAAGAAACCATTTCAAGATCAATAAAACGAATAGAAAATTTATTAAACAACTCATTTTCATTTTAAAATTCCTTTGAATTCTCATTTTTCAATTTTCACATAAGGTATAAAATAATTTCAATAAACACCCCAATAAGGAATATACAAAACCTAACCATTTTCCTTTAGAAAATTACCTCATCATATATGTATGTCAAACACTTCCAAAATATATTTATCCACCACAAAATCAAACCATAAGACATTCTTAAGCACACCAATAATCCAAACCAACAGTATATATGTCAAAATCACCATTTACACAACCAAAATGTATTTCAACATCATACACACTCAAATATATTTTCAATAGTGTGATGTGATCCTTATAGAAATTTTGAAAAAACTATTACTCTATTTATAGAACAAATTTTCACCATTCATGAAACTCAATAAACCGTAAATAAAAATTTATAAGATAGTTAAAAAATCATTTAGCTTTACCCACTCAACCCACACAACACCTTCACTTATAACCAACACACACACCACCGTATCAAAAGCGCAGTTCAAACCACTTGCACATATTAATAACCAACTATAAAATTTACTTAAATACTAACAATTGAAGAAATATAAATTTTTAGAAAAATGCACCCATACCACATGATCATGCTAATAAACTAATCCAACACATGCTAAACGTCCAAAAAACCAAATTTTCACCAAAAAAATAAATTAAAGAACAATACAAATTAATCAAACCAGAAATTTAATTCATTAAATAATATTTAAATGCGAAATCACCTACCTTGAACTAGGAATATTCCAAATAAAGGTGTGAAATCACCATTGCACCTTGACTGAACAACAAGTAACCATGAACGAACCCTAATTCAAGAGCCAAAAAAGAAAGATCATGATTTCACCCTAAATAAAGTGAAAAACCTATAAAAACAAAAAACCATAGATCGGGGGAGGAGGGTTTACCCAAAGTGGAGAGGGAGATGCGTCTAAGATAAGGGAGTTCGGAAGGGGCGGCGCATGCCTGGTCGAGGGCAGCAGGGGAAGCGCCGACTGGTGAGGAGGCCAGCGCGGGCTGTTGGAAATGAGAGGGAGGGTGGTCCGATAGCTAGCCATGGGAGTGACGTGACCTGGTGTGTACGGGGATGAGTCAGGGGAATGACACAACTGGTAGGAGGGGGAAGCAGGGGACACGATGAGGAGATAGGCGAGCGGGCTGGAGAGGGACCAAGGCGCGACATGAGGGCGGCGCCGGACAAAATCTAGAGGGGAGGGGTGGAGCACGCATACCAGGTCACACAATGGGATTTTATGACGATTTTGGGATCGGGGGTGGGGGGTGGGGATGGCCATCCCTAAAGAAAAAAGAAAACAAAAAAAGAAAAAGAAAAAAAATAAAAAAAATAAATAATAATAATAATAATAACAACATTGATATTAGTAGATTTATAATAATAAAAAATAGTATTAACATAAAATAATATAAAAAATTATTATTATTATCAAAATATTAATAAAAACATAAAAAGTTCTATATTCATATCAATATTAATAATAATATTATTATTATTCTCAAACAATACGATTATTATTATCCTTAAAACAATTCATTAAATTTCTATCACACTTTACTTCTTTTATTTTATAAATCATTTGATATTATATCTCTATTATTAGCACATTTTATTTAATTAATTGAACATCGGGCATGCCATACGGTGAACCGGGTGAAGTTGCATGGTGCCCCGAGCAAGGCCGCATGGCTTCGGTCCTAGTACACTGAACACTGTTAAGGCCAAACATGCGTTTTTAAATAAGAACTCAAAAATTTAAGTCGGTATTCAACCCGAGATACCTGATGCCCAGTAAAATCAATAAAATAAATGATGTAAAAGGGGAGGGTGTGACAATTCTCCCCACCATAGTGCTTCTTGTCCCTAAAAATCCAAAACTAGGGCTGAACTTCGATGTAGCAACTGATACCCCCTTGGGGTTCAAAAAGGATCCCTAAGAAAAGAAAGTTAAAAGATTAAAATGTACTGTACTCAGAGAAAGTGACTCAAATAACAACCTCAAGAAACTCTTCAAAAGACATTCTGATATGTGTCTCCCTCCCTAAAGAGCTAGAACACCTCCAGTTGACTGATCAAGGAAAGGAACTCTCACACCCCCAGAAGTTAACTTCACAATCTGAAACACATCAAGAACCATTAATCGAAAATCACACAGTTTGACTGGAATGAACAAACCAGATCAAACCACATCCAAAGAACACTGTTTTCACTTAACACCAAGCCATATTTAGGAACAGAACCAAAAGGCCGACATGGGGAATCCCAAAGGGGCTCCCCACCCTTATGAACCTACCAATGCCAACGAAGAGACTATAAAATCGAAATAGAGAGGCACGAGTAGACTCCCCACCATTATAAAAAAGTGAAACACTGATTCATTCCAGTGACATTTGAGAGATAACCACCTTGGGTCTCCCCACCATTAGAACTACCAGAAGATACAGAACTTCGATATTTCCTATCAGTGACCAAACACCCTAAAACAAGGAGTGGGGAGGGAGGGGCCAACTACCAGGGAGTCAAAACCATAACCCAATAAAAACCAGCATCTCCACATCCTTGGATGAGAAATATTCAAATTTGAGACAGATTTACCCAAAAGACCCCATAAGGACTACTAAAACCGATTACACTCAGTGGGATGCAATTTCCTTGAATTTAATGTAAAGAGGCTACCATAACTCCTAATATCCATGGGGAACCTCACACACCCAAAAGGTTCATTTGTAATAGAATAGATATAGGAAACGTTTTAAACTACCTTCTCCTTCAATAAAGATGATAAGAAATATGGTTGGGGTCCCGTACACTCCCCGCATTCCTGACCATGTGTCAGATTCACTCTGAGGCCTACAGCTGGAGCCCTGAAGTTTCAATCATCTCCTGACTTGTAGTCAGGAATTGAAGAATCTCAAATGGAGCATCTTGTTTTTGTGTCACATGCAACCACACCGCAACCAATACAACACCAGCAAACACAACACACCATGACATCCAACTACTCACTCATGACACCTCCACCAAAATAGGGGTTTAGATGATAGAAATGCATTGTCTCTTCACCTTAACCAATAAAATTAAGAAGGAAAGATGCACGAAAAACACTCCCATTGAACAGAAAAATTAGAACTCCCTAAGAGGACACACTCCTATGAAAAAAAGTCTTCTTGAAGGATTATATGAAATCGAACTTTTCTCTTCAAAGATAACTCATGCTTCAAGAAATCACCAAACATGACCCTTGAGGCCAATGAAATCACTACAAGCCTTTCAAGACATTAGTCATCACCGATAACTCCGAACCACCTTCACCCTTCCCCGCTGGCATTCCTTTCACAATTTCCAGGGGAGAGCTTCAAATGAAACGGTGTCAAACAAGATACCTGATGAATCAGACAACTCAAAGAGACCAAAAGTCCCTTCAAATCCCATCGCATCTATCATCCCGCTATGAGAGGATCTTCTTAACCAAAAAGGAGAAGGGATAGAATTATCACTATCACTCAAAAGGGAGAGTCCTTACTTTAATCAACTGGAGGGCCGACCAACATAGAATTTCCCATGGCATAACTTCATTCAGATTTCCATGCTTTATAGGGGTGTACAGTTGTCACGAAAGAAAATTATGGACCCAATAAAACTGGTCTAATGGCCAATACATACCACAATATAACATTAAACATATAGGGGAAACCACTACAAGGGATTACCAAAGCACTTTTCAAAAGAATCCACTAGCCACATTCTTTCACACCAACATACCAATAAGAATTAAAACTCAAGACACAAATGAAACAAAAAAAATTCTCAGCTTGAAACTCCTCACATCCAACTTTTCCAAAATACAAGGTCACACCACACAATCACCGGTTATTAAAATACAAAATTTTCCTTTAACAAAACTTTTTTAATATAAACAAAGTTGGTGGGTTGGACAAACACCAATGGTGTTCTTTGGGCCACACACATGCATGTTCCCATGCCACATTGACACCCATATCATGTCCATCCAAAAACTCATCTGCTCATACTGTTAACCATTTCTCTTTCCCCATATACCCAAGCATGTGGTTCCCATGGGAAAAACAAGGATAAAAACCATACCCTTTCCATTTTTCAAAACCAAAACATTAAACACACACTTTTCAAACCTTACACATAATTTTCTTTTTAAATCACTTCATTTCAAAAAAAATTCCAAGAAGAAATCATTTTTAGTTAAAAACCAAATTCCCACAAATACAAAACAATGAAAAGAGGAACAATGCAAGAGGAAACTAGTTTTAGTGGGTCACTGGGATATATGTTTGGCGGCCATACGCCAATCACACCACCACCAAAGAGAGTATTCTAGGATAGCGTCCCCAGCTTCACATGTATTTAAAGGACCTACGAGCTCACTGGGACCACTAACCTTACTTACTTTTCATTTCACCTAAACAAGATTAACCACAAGGACCAAAGACTCCGACAAACCTCAACTTACCTTGGTAACTCGAGTCCTGCCACGAGGTGTACCGGCCAGACACCTTGATCATAGCAAGAACTTCAAGTTCTGACACCCTTAAATTTTTTCCACAACTACTCTATCCCAAATGAACACGAACCAAAAGAGAAAACCTCCTCTGATACCATTTTGTCAAGAATCAGGCTGGGTCACCATATGACCTGGCACCCGACCCAGTCCGCGGCATGGCCCGAAAGGCGTTCCCGATCTCCATGGGCTGGAAAAAGATCCCAGGTATCAAAATGAAACACTTGAAACTAGTTTACTGAAATCAAGAGACAGAAAACAACCAACGAATAAATAAATAGGATTTGAAAAAACAAAAATAAACAAGACCTTAACATTAGACCAAATTTAATGTTTGCAACCCAACCTAAAACTCAAAGAAGACTAAAATGAAGAGAAAACTGAAACATCAAACCGAACCTTCATGCAACATGAGGATCCACATCCTCAAGATAGAAACACTAACTTGCATGAGAATACCATCAACAACACAAACCACTATCATTGAGCATGATGTCTCGACCTGAAATACACAAGGAACAAAACTACATACGCCAAGAGGTGTATGTAGGGTGTGAACCAAGAGCGCAGTAGGATGTCACTGAATGAATGGATTACACATATAAATATTAAATGACAAATACACTTGCATGTTTAATAAATGAAGGGACACAAAAGCTTGAACAGATTAAAGAAATAGTATCAATAAAAACAACATCAAAGAAAAAAAACTAAAATTAAGAGTACACCCTTAACTTTAAGAAAACAGAAAATTTTACAAAAAACCCAAACCTTTAAGAAAAACCAAAACCTTTAAGAAAACCCATGCCTTTAAGAAAAAACCAAACATTTAATAAAAAACCAAACCTTAAAAAACACAAACCTTTAAGAAAAGCCAAACCTTTAAGAAAAGCCAAACCTTTAAGAAAAACCAAATCCTTTAAGAAAACCCAAAGTTACACCGTATGCCGACGACGAGTGTAACACAGTCTAGGAGCACAAGAAGTGGGAGGGGCCTTATAGGTACTAGTTACCAATAGGACCATAGAACATCGTGTCTCAGTGAAACGTGGATTAGAAACCACGACCCATAGAAAAGGCAGCTTAGAATCCACGACCCTTAGAAAATGTGGCTTAGAAATCATGACCCTCAGTAACCGTGGCATAGAAACCATGAACCTCAGAAAACGTGGCTTAGAAACCATGACCCTCAGTAATCCTAGCTTAGAACCCATGACCCTTAGTCATTCATATGTTTAGTCAGTGTTGAAATCGTCAATCTTGCCAGTGAAACTGGGCCAATTCACCTCCAGAACACTAGCCCAATAGTCCTAGTCCCCCCACCTAATACCCCAGGCTTCCCTCTTTGTGCTCATTTAAATTCCAAGTTCACATCACATGTTACATATCACATTCAGATAAACAAAACAAACAAGGGACTATCCATACCCATTACCACCTTTTGACCCACACAATTTCTACTTTGAAATAATATGCACATCAAAAACCTTATGAAACTCAATCTGCATCATTTAAACAATAAAATAAACTAACTGAATAATAAAAAAGAAACCATTTTAATATTAATCCTACCATTATAAAATTTATTAAACAACTCATTTTAATTTTCTAATTCTTTTGAATTATCATCTTTCTCTTTTCACATAAGGCATAAAACACTTTCGATTAACACCCTAATAAGGCTTATACAAAACTTAACCATTTTACTACAGAAAACCCACCTTATAATATGTGTATGTCAAACACTTCCAAAATATATTTTCGCACCACAAAATCAAACCATAAGACATGCGTAAGCACACCACCAATCCAAACCAACACTACACATGTAAAAATCACCATTTACACACCCAAAACGTATTTCAACAACATACACACTCAAACATAATTTCAAAAGTTTGACATGATCCATATAGAAATTTTGGAAAAACTCATACTTTATTTATAGAACACTTTTTCACCATTCATGAAGCTCAATAATCCATGAATAAAAATTTATAATATATTTTAAAAAATCACTTTGCATTACCCACTCAACCCACACAACACCTTCACATATGACCAACACACACAACACCATATCAAAAATGCAGTTCACACCACTTGCACAGATTAACAATGAACTTCACAATTTATTTTAATGATAACAATTGACTAAATATAAATTTTTAGAAAAACTCACTCATACCACATGATCATGCTACTAAACGAATCCAACAGATTCTAAACATACAAAAAACCAAATTTTCACCAAAAAAATAAATTAAATAATATGGAAAATAAATCAAACTAGAATATTAATTCATTAAATAATATTTAAATGTGGAATCACCTTCCATGGACAAGGAATATTTATAAGAAAGGCGAGAAATAACCATTGTACCTATACCACACCACAAGAAACCAATAATGGACCCTAATTCAAAATATAAGACCATAAAGACACCCTAAATGAAGTAAAAATCGTATAAAATACAAAAAAAACATTAGATTTGGGGAGGTGGGTTTACACGAAGTGGAGAGGGAGAGGTGGTGATGCTAAGGGGATTCAGAAGGGGCGGCATGTAGCTGGTCAAGGGCAGCAGGGGTGGCACTGGCTGGTGAGGAGGCCGAAGAGGGTAGATAGCCAAGATAGGGAGGGTGGTCTGATGACTAGCCACGGGTGCATCATGACAGGGTGTGTTTGGGGAAGAGGCATGGGCATAACACAATGAGTATGAAGGGGAATCAGGGGTCCCGATAGGGAGGTGGGCGAGCGGGCTGGGGAGGGAGCAGGGTGTAGTACAAGGGTGGTGCCATATGGAAGCCAGTGGGGAGGGGCATAGCGTGCATACCAGGTTGTGCAAGGGGTTGCTGTGCTGATTTTGGGATGGGGGGGTGCACTAGCTAGCCCTAAGGTAAAAAAGAAAAAAAGGAAAAAATGAAAAAAAGAAGAAAAAAGAAAAATAATAACAACGATAACAACATTGATATTTGTAGATTTATAATATTAAAAAATGGTATGAACATAATATAATATTAAAAATAATAATAATTATCACAATATTAATAGAAAATTAATAAATTTTATATTCTTTACACTATTAATTAATAATAATATTATTATTATTCTCAAACAATACTACTATTATTATCATTAAAACAACTCATTAAATTTCTATCACAATTTCCTTATTTTATTTTATTTTAATTTTATAAATCTTTTAATTGTATTTCTCTATTACTGGCTCATTCTATTCAGTTAATTAAACACCCATCAAGCCATATGGTGTGCTGGGTGAAGTTGCACGGTGCCCTAGGTGAGGCTTTGCGGCTTCGACCGTGGTGTGTTAAATGTTGTCAAGGCCAAAACATGCATTTTTTAATATGAACTCAAAAATTTAAGCCGGGCTTCAACCCTAACTACCCGATACCCATTAAAATAAATAAAATAAATGATGTAAAAGAGGTGGGTGTGACACTTTAATGGGGTAATATATGTCTGATAATCATTTCTAAAATTCCTTTTTTATGAAATTTCCTTTTAATTATGATATGAAGTAAGATTATGAAACCCATTTATTTTTATGGATAATTCATAGGATTATGTATTATGATTGATTTTATTTTGTATCACACATAATCATGAACATGTTGTTATTGGTGTGCCCAGATAAAACTCCAATGCATTGAGAAATCTTTTGTCACATGAGACGTTATGTATGGAATTAGGAAGTAAACCTAATCCACTATGGGACTATGTCAACCATGTGATATTGTATTCATAGTTAGCCTTGAATTATACTTATGTCAAGTTTTATGTTTTTTTTGTTTCCTATGTTGTCACGATATTATGATACAACACATTCATTATGTTATTCTATCATTTGATTATTCATTTGTCTTTTTTTGATATCATGTTATTTCATTTGACTTAGATGTTATGTCTTGGTACCATGTTTATTCCCATACTAGGATTTATAGCCCACCTTTTTCCTTTATGTATTCCTCAGGATATCCTGTGCAGTTTTTGGAGATCAAAGGGTTTTAGGATCACATTATAGATATTAAAATAAATAAGTTCTATTTTATTTTTATGTTTTTTATGCCCCTAATATTCTAAATACACGTGGGATATTGATCGATTGGTCATATTTAATAGGTATTTTTGTTAAAAAACATGTAATAGTAAATGTAAAAGGTTTGGGTCACTACAATTGACATAAGAGGAAAGTTTTATTTAACCTTTGGAAACTAGGATGAGAAACATTTAGTGGTAACCCTTAGGAGAATCCTAAGTATAGTGAAATGTATTAATTTATTGTAAAGAAAAGAGCATGTGTTTCATAAAAAAACATCCTTGTCTCGATACTACAAGTGGATGTGATTTTTTCATAGATGATTTTAGGGGTAATAACCCAGAAAAGGGTTGGTCAAGTATATCTCATTCTAGTGCACAATGGTTTTTCCCTTACCACACACCTGGTTTGAAACTCTCAGGAGATATTCTTTGGAATATTCACCATATCTTTACGAACCATTATGAAGGACATAAATATACTGTTAGGTTGAAAAACTTAATAGGGAAATTACTATGGGTAAACTATATTAAAACATAGAGACTCAAAGGTTAGGTTACACTTTTCATTTACAAATTATTCCTTGTAAGTTCAAAGATTCCCATTTCTTATGATTGTTTGTTAAAGTATTCTCATCATATTTTTCGTTTATTATATTTAATGGTGATAAATAGGAGGAACTAAGCCAATAACCAACATGATATTCAATGTGATGGTTTCCCTAATAAGATTCCTAACCTTATGGGAGTGGGATTTGGGATTCATGGAAATATTGTCCCAACTGACTCATTCAATGAATAATAACTTGATAAATGTGGAATACCCTCCTTCTCTTAAGAAAGAGTAAGTTGCGGTCACATATTTTATGTGGAAAGGTATCCTAAATTTAGTGGATCATCTGATAACCTCATCGTGGAATAATGGATTGAATCCATTGAAAATATATTCACTATACTTAAATGCTCAGAACAAGAGAATGTTGTGATGTACATTTATCGCATGTAGGGGGATGTTGATCAGTGGTGGACACTGATCATGAACACAAAGTCCAAATAGGATATTGATTCCATGGAATGAGAAGAATTCAAGAAAATATTTTTCAAAAAATATTTTCCTCAAACTCTCTATCTTAAGACAGAGGAGTTCCCTATACTAAATAAAAATAAAGATGAGTCTATCGGGGTGTATGAGGAAAACTTCACAAGGGTTGCATGGTATGTCTATGGTTTTGTCATCAATATTGAAATTAAGGTGGACCACTTCTTTAGTAGGCTAAATTCATGTCTATGAAATTTTTTGATGATTCCAAACTTTGAATGTTATGAATATATTGTTCGATGTTCCCTTAATGTTGAAATGGAGATGGGTGACTTATCGCACCACGATTCACTGTATCATTTTCACCCATACACAACTTTGTTAAACTAGTTTTGTATTGAAAATTACAAAAAAATAGAAAATTTTACTTCATTTTTTATTCCATTGTCTTTTTTTTGCCACTGTTAAAAAGTCAAATGATATTTGTTTTGATAATTTCATTGAAGTTGGAGGTGAATTCGAGAGCCCATGATGAAGTCCAAGAAAAATGGGCCATGCCGCGCATGGTCCAAGCACACCAGTTTACTAAACCACATAATTATACTTAACCATGCATCCAAATGGGATGAAATTTTTTAGTATGGTCCAAAATTCATTGGTATACGTTTAATACAAAAGAACCCAATCATCATTTGGCCATCTAGTGGCCCAACCGACCTGATCTGTCCAGCCCACCAAATCTGCTCGAAGTCAAAAGTGGTGTGTTGTGATCTATCCATATCTCAGGATAAAGTTGTAAAAATGGTACCAAACTTTCACTGGAGATAGTAAAAAGGTGGGGAAACATTTTTCTTGTTTTATCCAAAGAGATATGATATGTTCAAGTGGTCTAAAATCATGGTACAAGTGGTTTTACACAATCTGTGTGCCCAAAACCACCTTCCACTTTTCCTATAAAATTGATGCTTGGGATCCTCATTTGGAAGTTCAGCAAAGGAGTGAAGTTCTAAAAATTTGGAGTTCAATAAGAGTCCTCTCCTCATCCAATAAGTTCTTTGGTCCCATATTCTCATGGGGGGGGGGTCAATAATGAAGAAGTGGTTCCACTCGATCTTCCTTCTCCTCAGAATGTCGAGTTAAATGGTGGGCGTTCGTTGTGAGGGAGCTACACACATGTAAAGGGAGAACTGAAACACATATTAGCTACTAGTTTGAATTTATTTGGGTATTAAAAATTTCTTTCCATATATCTTAATTTTTTTTATTTGAATGATTGTTTTGATGCATGTGATTGATTTACTCTTAATTTTTAACTGATCAGTGTGAGGTTTTGAGTGTGACTTGTGTTGTTCTGATTGGACAACACAAGAATCATTTTATTACCCACTTTCATGAGATTTAAATATTATTTGGAAGATCTTATTCCATGAATAAATTTGGTACCTTGACAAAATGATTGTTATGTCAAGGTTTGGTTTTTCAAGCAATGAAATAAAGGCTTCAAAATTAATTGAGATTCCAATTAATTTCAACCAACAAATTACTTCAAACCTAAATGAATCTATAAGAACAATGAAATTTAAATGTGTGTAGTGAAATCACAATTACCCATTTAATAATTCTTAAAATACCACATTAATATATAAACTATTAAACTCTTTAAGTTAAGTTATTTTCATTAAACCATTTTCAAAATCATCCCCCA
Source organism: Viscum album (assembly GCA_963277665.1). NCBI lineage: Eukaryota > Viridiplantae > Streptophyta > Magnoliopsida > Santalales > Viscaceae > Viscum > Viscum album. Next base: position 684,593,863 of record OY728137.1, on the reverse strand, counting down.
CTTTTTGTACTTTTTATTAAAAACACATATTCTAATCCTATCAATTCTCCATGAGAGATGACCTAGGGTTTTTTAGACCATAAATAAACCTTAAAAACATTATCAATTTTACATTTCATGACAATTCCTTCCAATTTTGGCACTGTTTTTAGGGAGCGCTTTGGTTTTAGTGCGTGGTTTTGATATGAGTTTTTAAAATTTTGTGAATATTTATTTGTTTTATCATATACCTTTACCTATATTTTTTTTATTTGTTTTGTACGTTCAGTGCATGACATGTTACACTTTATGAGACTTACCTTGTTTCAAACCCAAACTGGAGAGGATCATATGTCAGTGACACCGAGACACACAAGAGAACCCTTTGAAGGAGGAAAGACAAAACATCGACACTATTCTTGATCCTACTTCTTCTTATTATGAAACCAATATGAAAACCAAAATAAAATTATGCATAATATGGTTAAAAACAACTGAACATTAAAAGAAATAACCTCACCTGATGTTTATATCAATCCCACCTATATTCAAATGCAAGGCGTGACACTGAATTTTGATATTAAATCCTGTCTAATTCACTTATTTACAAGATTTCATGGACTCACGGGAGAAGATCCACATAAGAACATAAAAAAATTTCATACAATGTGTTCTACTTTAAAATATAATAATGTGGATGAATAAAAATTAAAGCTCAGACAATTTGCATTTTCATTAGAAGGCACTGCAAACAACTAGCTTTAGTATGTTAATTCACCAATTATAGGATAGGCGGACATAAAACTCATTTTTCTTGAAAAATATTTCCCAGACTATCAAACTGCAACTATATGGAAAGAAATATGTGGTATTAGGAAATCACAAGGGGAAACATTACATTATTATTGGAATTATTTAAAAGGTTATGTTCAAGTTTCTCACACTACAAAATTGGTGATCAAATTTTAATTCAATATTTTTATGATGGTTTAATTACTATTGATAAAAACATGATTGATGATTCTATAGGAGGGGAACTAGTTGATAAGATCCCAATTTATTCAAGAACACTAATTGAGAACCTATCTCAAAACACTCAACAATTCCGTTCACAGTATAGAATACCCAGTCGAGGTTTCCATGAGGTGAAAAGTACAGAATATGAGAAGTAGGTGGAAAAAAAGTTTGAAGAGGTAAGTACCATTCTTCAAAAAAATTCTCTTTCCCAAGGGGAATCCCAATCTCATCCTCCCATCCATTGTGGTATATGTTCTTCTAACACCCAAAACTCTGACCAATGCCCCCAGTTGAGAGAAAATTTTGAGAATTGTGATGCAATCTTTCTAGGATGCCCCCTATAACAAACCCTTTAGGCAAGAACCTTACTATCAATCCATCCCTGGGTGGAATGAAAATCAAGTCTATAATAAGGGGGGGTATTAAAACCAACCTAAAAAACAATGGAACCAACCATGGAAGAGTAGTCATCCACCACCACCCACAAATCCTCAAACCCAACAAAGGCCATTCCAACAGGCCCCTCCAAAACCTAATCCTAACCTAGAAGATATGATGAAATAAATGGCTTCCAATAATCTATAATTCCATAAAATCACCCAAGTTGACATACAAGGCCTAAAAACTTAATTAGGCCAACTTTCCAAATTGGTGGGTGGAAATCCAAAGCCATGGGTCAGGTAAACTACCTTCCCAGCTAGTAGTTAAGCCTAGGGATAAGGGAAATGTTAGTGTCGTCACCCTTAGGAGTGGAACTCAACTTAAATGACAAATGACCCCACTGATAGATTCATCCCCTCCTATAAAAACCACCATCCCAACCATTGGAAATGGTTCAAATGAGGTAGAACCTAGTCTGGAGAGAATCCCTTCTAAAGGAAAGAGTGTTTCTGTTGATTAGTCACGTAGCCCAACCATTCATCTTCCATTTCCTCAAAGGTCATCTCCACCATGAAAAGAAAAGGAAACTGAACATGATAAGAAAATATTGGAAACTTTTAAAAAAGTATAGGTTAACATCCCCTTGATTAATGTCGTGAGGAAAATTTCATGATATTCCAATTTTCAATTGGAGATGTGTACACACTGAAGGAGACTTAATGGAGATGAAAAGGAACGCCCTGGGAGGGATGTTTCAGCATTGATAGATCCATCACTTCCCACCATGTGTAACGATCCTAGAACATTCTCAATTCTGTGCACCATAGGGGAGTATTCTTTTTCTTACGTTATGCTTGATTTGGGAACCTCTATTAATGTGATGGCTGACTACATTTACTCTTATTTGCAGGTCTGTGAACTAAAGACAACTTGAATAGTCATTTAGTTAGAAAATCAGAGTACATCACACCCTTCTAGTGTGTTAAGGGATGTTCTTGTGAGGGTGAAAATTTTAATTTTTCCTAATGATTTTTATGTGCTGAAAATGGAAAATGATAGGACGAATGGATATGGGCAGATTATATTGGGGAGACCCTTCTTGAAAACCTCTAAAACCATAATTAATGTTCACAATGGTACATTATCTATGGAGTTTGGTGGTGGAATTTTCCATTTCAACATCCTTAATTCAATGAACCACCCCTCCGAAAAGCATTCCTCTCTCTCTGTTAATTTATTTGATGTACTCCCATACCCTAAAAAAACTTCTTTTCATTCCCTTGACCCCCTTTCTGAGTTCTCATAATTGATTGAAATATTAGGTAATGAATCATGCATTGAAATTTATACCAGTCTATAAAAATGTCATGCATGGTTGTTAATTGATGATTTCATGAACACTGAGGATCACATGACCATCGATGATTCTGCTAAGATTATAAAATTTCATTCCTCATATGAAGATGATATCGTTGAGTAGTTAGATGAGATTAGTGACCTCTCACTTTCACACACACTCCCATAAATCCAAAATCCACATGAACTAGAATTGAAAAAACTATCTCAAGATTTAAAATATTCATAAATTGGGAATAGAAACAATATTCTTATCATCATTGATAGTTCACTCCCTCTTGAGCATGAATTGTGACTGATTGAACTTTTGAGGGAGTATAAAAAAGATTTGGGATGGACAATTGAATACATTACTGATATTAACACATCAATTTGAACACATAATATATTATTAAATGCTGAGGCTAAACCAGTGAGGCTGTCACAACGTCGACTGAACCCAGACCTCCAAGATGTTGTTAAAAAGGAGGTAACAAAATTATTGGCTACTGTAATAATTTACCCCATCCCTGATAGCCAATGGGTATGTCCAATACAAGTTGTTCCTAAAAAACTAATCTTACTATATTAGAAAATGAAAACAATGAATTGGTTCCAACTCATGTGCATAATAGTTGGCGTGTTTGTATAGACTATCTCCGACTAAATCAACATAGTAGGAAGGACCATTTCCCATTTCTATTCATTGAACAAATGCTTGAGAGGCTAGCAGGAAAGTCCCATTACTATTTTCTTGATGGTTATTATAGATATTTTCAAATCCATATTTCCCCTAGGATCAGGAAACGGAAACCTTCACTTTACCCTTTAATACATTTTCATATAGGAGGATTCCATTTGGTCTGTGCAATGCTATGGGTACCTTCTAGCGATGCATGGTTAGTATTTTTTTGGATTACCTGGATAATTGAATGGAATTATTCATGGATGATTTCACAGTTTATGGATATTCTTTTGATGAATGTTTGAGTAGTCTTAGTTTAGTCCTATGTCACTATATTAAAAATAATATTGTATTAAATTATGATAAATTCCATTTCATGGTGAGAAAAGGTATATTTTTGGGACATGCCATTTCTAGGGATGGTATTCAAGTAGATAAATGAAAAGTGGATGTCATTTATTCCCTACAATTTCCCAAAAATGTATGGGATGTGCGGTCATTCTTAGGTCATGCTGGATTTTACTGTCTTTTCATTCATGACATTAGTAAGATTTCACTCCCCTCTCCCTATTTCTCCAAAAAGATAAGGAATTTGTTTTTGATAAAGAATGTGAGGAAGCATTTAATATGTTAAAATGGAGTCTCACATCACCCCTGGTAATCCAACCATCTCGATGGGATTTACCATTCAAGCACATATGTGAAACCTCTAACTATAAACTTGGGGCAGTTTTATCACAATGGGTTGATCGAGCTCCACATGTCATTTCTTATGCTTCACATACACTGGAAACTGCCCAATAAAACTACACCACAACTGAAAAATAATTTCTTTCAATTGTGTTTGCCTTGGATAAATTCAAGTCGTATCTTTTAGGGTATAAAGTCATTGTGTTCTCAGACCATGCAGCCCTCCGATATCTCCTTAAGAAACTGAAAACCAACCCACATCTCATTCACTGGATTGTGCTCCTTTAGGAATTAAAATTAGAAATTAGGGATAAAATGGAGCAAAGAATATGGTGGCTGACCATATCAGAAGGATTCACCCATCCTTAGACAGTGACTCATCCCCCAGTATTCCCATAAATGACATGTTTTCTGATGAGAAACTGTACTAAGTGAAAGATGTTATTCCTTGGTATGCTGAAATTATAAATTATTTGGTAGAATCATTCATTCCTACTGATGTCAATAAAAACCATGCCAACCGTCTAAAACATGAGTCTCATTGGTACATTTTGGATGACCCCTAACTTTGGCGCACATGTAGTGGTCAAGTCCTCAGGCGTTGTGTCCCCGATAGTGAGTTTCAGTCCGTCCTTAGGTTATTCCACTCTATTTCTTGTGCATGCCACGTTGGTCCCCAGTGGACTACTCACAATGTCCTTGATTCTGGTCTCTTTTGGCCCACATTTTATTGGGATGCCCATGACTTTTGTAAATATTTCCATCGCGGTCAAAGAATGGGGAATTTATCTAAAAGAAATGAGATGCCACAACAACCCTTTCTCTTCCATGACATTTTCAATGTATGAGGAATTGAATTTATGGGACCATTCCCAAAGTCATTTGGGAACCTGTACATTATTTTGGTAGTGGATTATGTTTCAACATAAATAGAGGAACGAGCTATAAGGACATATGATTATAAGGAAGTTGTGAAATTTTTGGGAACCCAAATCTTCTGTAGGTTTGGATTACCTAGGTTCATCATCCGTGACTAGAGTTCTAATTTCTTCAATAGAAAAATGAAATTTCTTTTGCATCAGTATGGGGTTGGGAATAGAGTGTCTACTAATTATCACTTACAAAACAATGGTCAAGCCGAGGTTTCAAATAGGGTGGTAAAACAGATTCTTGAAAAAACGGTTCAACCTAATAGAAAGGATTGGAGTCTTAGACTTGATTATTACTTATGGTCTTACCATACTGCTTTTAAAACTCACATTGGCATGTCACCATATTGGATAGTGTTTGGAAAGAGTTATCACCTCCTAGTTTAGATTGAGAATTGGGCCTACTCGGACATCAAACAATTCAATTATAAACTTTCTGGTTCAGGTGATCAAATGATATTTTAGATTCAAGATATGAAGGAAATGAGAATAGATGCATATGAGAACTCTAGGTTTTATAAGGAGAGAACCAAGGCTTCCCACAACCATCTCATCCTTCATCGTCAATTTTATATTGGGCAGAAGGTCCTCCTCTACAATTAATGGTTGAAGTTTCATCTAGGTATTCTTTGTTCTCATTGGTTTGGACCATACATTGTTACTAATATCTCTCCATTTTGTGTTGTCGAGGTTCAAAAAGAAGAATCCAAGAAAACCTTCACTGTCAATGGGTAGTGGCTAAAACACTTCAATGAATCCATTTTAGTGTCCCTGATGGAGGGATTCCATGTTCAAAAATCAATATAAGAATGACACTCACCAGGTTTTATCCTTCCATCCCACATTCTCTTTTGTTACAAAGAGTACATTATACACTTTAAGTGTGAGGGGATGTGTATAATCTTGGGTTAGTTAGGAATTTTCATCATCTTTCTTCCTTTTATTTTTTAGCATGCTAAATTATATTGTTACTTTCCCCCCTTTTCCTACCACTCACCCTTGTGCCAGAATATTACTTTTTGTTCCCACTTTATCATGGAAAATGATTCACATTTAATCGTGGAAGTTATTTAAATTTCATGTGTATTTTCTGTATTTCATGTTGTTTTAACGTTAAAAAAAACTAATGAAATGTTCATTTCAGCAATAATTCAATAATGTGGTGTAACATTATTTTTAAATTTATTTCTTTTTAAATGATATAAATGGTTGTATCATTTCAAAACATTTTAGAAGAGTGGTACCCTTTTTGAATAGAAATGAAAATTATTTCACGTAATCTCTCCACACATTTTTACACCCAACCACGAAGTGCGAATATTTCTAACCTAATGGAAGGTAAATATAAGTTAGAATGATTTTTTCTCTAAATTCCAAAATAATATTCTATAATTTAGTTCCTTATCCAATATAAATCATTACTGTTTCAGATTGACCTATGCATGTATACCTATTATCAGACTTTTGTACGCCCTAAAAAAACAAAAAAAAAGGTTGTATATTGTGCAGGTCAAAAACCACCCTTCCTCGACTTTTGATCTTTTTATGACTATTAAAATTAGTGTCATGAGGAGATCAAATGTAACACCTCCATAATTTCATAATATGTTATATCTTTCAATTAATTCAATAGCGTGTGCCACACGTAACATTGAGTTCGAGCACACTATGACTTAACAAATTAACCGTTTAAAAAGCGGTTATGAATAATATTAACTGCATTTTGAATTTTTTATACTCCATAAAATTTTAACCACTATATTAACGGTTTTTTAGATGTAATATAAGAACAACTCCTATTTTTCAGATAAAATAAGTGTTTTTCAAAAAAATGCAATTTTACCGCCTTTTAATGGTAAACCCTTTTAAATCCAACATTTGACACTTTCATATATATTGAATTTGAAAAAATAAACTTCTTCTTTATAAGTGTAACATAAAATTTTAGTTTGGATAAATTTTTGTTGTTTTTTGATAAATTTCATATTTTGATGAGTAGTAAAAAATACTAAATTTTAATTGAAAACTAATTTTTTAATAAAAATAATTTATATTGTTAAGTTATTCATTTGAATGGTTTTTAAGTATAAATAGATTATATTTTTATCATATAATCCAATGTTGGTCACTGGAAGTAATTTTAAATTTAAATTTGACATAAACACATATCAATCTTTTGATAGTTTTTACTTCTCAGAAACCCGTTTTTTTGTTTTGACAATAGGAAATAATTTTAAATTAACTAATGAAAATTCCATGTTTTTAATTTTTTAAATTAGACATCATTTTTAAATTAGTAATATAAAAATTATTTTACGATGAATTATTGGTATTTTTCTGAAAAAAATCACTTTTTGATGAATAGTGAAAAATACCGCATATTACATAAAAACCGACTTTTTCATTTAAATAATGATTTTTAAATAAAAATGTATCTTAAAATATATACATAATACATATGTTAGTACAATTTAAGTCATTGGAGTCATTTTATAATAATATTAGATATAAAAAAATTTATTGAATGATTTTAACGTCTTTTAACCCACCTTCTAGGCACATTTACCCACCTTCTAGGAACATTTGAAAATTTTCATAAAACGTAATTTTACAACATCTGTGAATTGAATTTAAAAAATTTGAGAGAAAATATTGACATCAGTAAGTAAAATGTGGTTCAATAGGATGAAAATAATTTTTGGTGAGTAGTAACTTTGGAATTTTATTTACCACAGTTAAAAGTAAATAAGGTAATTAAAGGTAAAAATAATATTAATATTACCCCAACACATGTCTTAATTCTATTGGATATGTGTATTTTGAAAAAAATAAACCTTAGGACAAAAATAAAATCCTTCTTATCCATTTGGGTTAGATTAGTACATTTATTATATTTTATTTAAAGAAGAGTTAAAAGTGTTAAATTTAATGTTTAATAACAAAATCATTTTTAATATAGGGTTAAAAATAATAAAAATTTGACTATAAATATTCATTATAAATATAAAAAGATATCCTAAATCATGGAGGTTTATTTATAATTTTTATACATTAAATAATTAATTTTATTTATGACACAATGATGAAGCAGTAATTACCTTATTAATGAAAGATTAAAATAATTGGTATTTTAAATATAAAAATAAATGTTAATTGAGACTTTTGATTTCATACATGAATTTTATATGTGAATATGACATTTTAGGGTTGATTTAATGTATTTATTTCTAATTAATAAACTATTTATGACTTTCACAAAAACTAAATTATAAATAGTGTCAAAATTGACATAAATGTGTTTTAAAACAAATACTATATTATTAAATGATATAATATTCTAATCAATAAAAGGATCGGCCAAATGACTCATATAATGATATATATGTCATTAATGAACCAATTCAGGTTCTCTTGGAATTTTATTGTAAGTTTATTAACCATGTTTTATAACAATACAACAATACATGGTAAAAGTTAATCTATTTAACTAATGGTTAAATCTAAATAATAAGGTTAATATGGTGGCCTAAACAAGTATAAAACCTATTTGTTTAGATTATGTAGATTCATATATACCTTAGTCTCGAAATAAATCCATTTGGAGCTATTAGAAACCTAAAATAATTTTAAAATAAATTAATATTTCAAGCTTTTCTTAAAGTGCCCCTCCCTTCTCTTATAAAATAGTACTTCCCCTTATCTGAAATTCACACCTCCAAAGCCATTTGGCTCGGTCAAACCCTACTCAAATATCCTCCCAACTACCCTCAATTCATCCTAGAGGCCTTATATTGATCATAAAACCATACTAGGGATCCCTTTTGTTCAAATCAAAAGGAAGAACCTGAAGAAGTGGTAATTATTTCACCACCTCTTTCAAAGTACTTTTCTTCATCTGGTTCCTCTTTCTTTGTTGTTTCCATACCAAAATAATAACTCTAGTACCTTATATATTCTGTGATATTATTATAAATATGGTACAAATATATTCATTATTATATCCATCCTATGAATTAAAAATTCACCATAAATGTGTACATATGGCTTACCGTCTCTACGCCGTAGTGTAGTTTGTTATTCATAACTTCATTATTTGGATGGGTATAATAATGAGTATAATGTATTTAAATAATATATATTACAAATTATTATTATTTATAAATTATATATCATCCAATTACATATTATTTCACAATCAATAGAATGATATCATCCTTCATGCATACGTACGACTTACCGTCTCCAAGATGCGATGAGATTCATTTCCACATTCATCATTCAATGATAATTACAAATATATATTATTAATAGGTATGTAATATAGGAAATAAAAATTCTACTGGATATATATATATATATATGTGTGTGTGTGTGTACGTGTTTACATATACTTCATTCACTTACTTTTGTTCAATGCGATATGAAAACGGAAACAGTGTTTATGCGTACGTACGTCCTACCGTCTCCATAAACAGTGTATTCCATTTCACATATCAATCTATTATACATACTAATATTATTAATATATATGATACATAAATAATGCTTTATATTCTGGAATCAATTAAATCATGATATTAATTATACGATCAAGAATAACAAGTTAAAATGCTAATGATAAAGAAAACGATTATTACCCGAAATGTTATTTTCACATAGAAATTATTATTAAATGGGTAGTATAAAGCCATAAATGAATCAAGTATGATATCATAAATTTGAATATGGTTATTTAATAATTTAATAACATACTATGGTCATTTTATAGGAGGTTAAACATACCCTTGACCTAAATAAAGTACAAGGTAAGGGTTAATTCATCAATCTCATTATTATCCGAGATTTGTTTTGTGTAATTATTTACTGGGAAATTTTTATCATCCATGCCCATGTTTCATAAAAATTTCTTCAAGATGAATATTTTATGGTCTTTTGGAATGAACTCTTTATAAATATCAATATTTTAAATGTTTTAATGATATCTTTTTCTAAATATTTTTACTTAATGTCCATGTTTTAAAAATGTTTTTAAGGATTTATTTATATGGGCATGATTGTTTTAAAATTTCAATACCATTCAAAATATTCTATGTGGTATGAGACACTTTGATTGAAAAATATATATTAAATGACTTCCTTTAAAAATGTGTGACTTTTAAATGATTTAACAAAAAGGGATATTTCTCTTAAAGAGTTTTACTGATCATTTTCGACTATGTCAATATAGTATCCCGCCATTTTATAACATAAAATTTCATTAAATTATACAAAACTGAGGATCTTTAAGGTTTAGTGTCTTGGAAACCAGGAACATAATACATGAAAACAACATAAAACATTCTTCATAAACACTTTAAAGGCTTCTCCATAAGTTCATCCTAGGTTCATTACTACATCTCATAACCTAGGGACATACATCAAAAGAAAGGGTGAGCAGAAGGCCCAGTAAGGGAACAAGAGAAACACTTAACATGTGAACTTGAGATACATCAACTATGTCATGAAAAAGAACTTTAAGGAATGAGAAAGAAATCATGTGGAATATCATAATAAAAATAAATTTTTTTCACAACTTTAAGATGTGGCTACATCATTTAACATAAAAAATCATGAACATATAACCGAGGTCCATCCCCAAGGCGTCATTTGAAAATTACCAAGGTTATTCCACAAGATATCGTGAAAATTGTAATCTCTAGTGGTTACATCATTACCCAATGAATTGGAGCGCTATCAGGGCACACCCTTAAATTTGAATTTATTATCTTGTGATCCACATATATCATCATCAAGGATTTCATAAATAACCCATATAGCATAAAATAAATGGGTTTCATTTCATAATCATAATGTTTTTAGAAACAAAAACTGCTTTAAAGACATGATCTTTACGTCACTTTAAACCCACGGAAGGGGAGAGCGGGTCTCATGTATGTAAATCCCAGAATTTAAAATAGAACATTTTGATATATATGTGAATACCCCATTAGAAATAAAAGCTTTCAGTATTCACTTTATAACATAAAATAATTTTTAGAAAAGATAGAGGCATTTTGAGACGAAAATTCTGCAGCATAACGACTATGTTTCAGGTTTTTAGAAAACATTGAAAAGAGAGGGGACATGGGTAAAAAATTCATAAATGACCCATAAAACAGTAGAGGGACATAATAAGAAGGATATATGAACATGGTATTTAAATTTGAAGGACATACCATTTGAAATAAAAAACATGGAAGGAAGACAAAAATTAGATTTCTCTTATGAAAGTTCCGCAGCCTAACGACGTTACTTAAACATCAACAAAAATGATTTGAAAAGATAAAATAGAGTCTCTCATCATGTGAACATAAGATTTGAGTATTATAGATATATTATTCATACCCCAATTAAAAGTAAATTGAAAGACTTCACATGATAGTAGAACTTTGAAAAGAATGAGAAGGGTGAAAGAATCCCTTAAAAATTCAGCTTCCTAACGGCATCACTTAAGCTTCAACAAAAATGAATTGATGAGATCAAATAGGGTCTCTAATCATATTAACATAAACCTTAAGTATGATAGATATAGATATCATACCCCAACATAGTAAATAAAAATGAACTTGAAAGACATGACATGAAAGTAGAACTTTGAAAAATGAGAAAGGTGAAAGAATCCCTTAAAAATTCAGCAGCCTAACGTCGCCACATAAACCTTCATAAAACGAAATGATGAGAGTAAGAGGGGGTCTCTCATCACATGACATAAAAAAGGAAAGTATAATGAATATAAAATAACATACTCCAACATAATAACATGTAACATAAAATAAATTACATAAAAGAGATTACTTGAAAAGAAAGAGAGAGGTCAGATCCCTTACCTTAAAACATAACTCTTAAAACTCAATGGTTTGGACCTTGAGGGCTTGGGGAACCTTGGGAGGACTCATTGGGAGATAAGGAGACCATAACGTTGTTGAGAATGATTTTGGAGTCCAAAGTATGAGACAATGGCTTGGTATTTATAGGGAAAGTGAGGGGACAAGGCATTAATGGCCAAGGGACACCTCATAAGTGGGTTTCTCAAAAACATATGCTCTCCCAAGATATTTCCCATGAAGTTAGGCCACATGGGTCCCCCAATACAATAATTCATCACCTTTGGTCGTCCAACCCATAACATATCTCATGACATCATCATGACACAGTTATGATGTCATTAAACATTTCGAAACCCTAAAACTGTATTTTTACTATTCACTGAAAATTCAACTTTCTCAGAAAAATCCCAAAATTTCACCTTAACCAAATATCAATGATCTGATTTCAAAATTGAACTCCATTATATAAAAATAATTTTTTAAATATTTTTAATTTATTTTTTAAATAAATACACTATTCATAGAAAAGTCGTTTTTTTCAGAAAAAACCCCTAAATTTACCTTAACATAATATCGATGCTCCGAGTTCAAAAATGAAATCCATTTTTTAAAAATAATTTTCTAAATATTTTTAATTTAATTTTTAATTAAAAAACACTATTCACCCAAAAAAACTAATACTTGAATAATAATTTATGAAACTGTTATTTAACCATTTTATTGAATCACATTACTTAATCAAGGTGCTAGATTATATTAATACTTTCTTTAAGTGATATTAATAATCCATTTGGTCACATTACTAATCCTAAGCATAAAATCACTATTCATAATTTACTATTCATCAAAAAATTAAGTTGATCTTATTAGACTATAAATTTCGTACTGAACATAATTGTAGAAGACCATTTTTTGAAAATCATTACACATTTTTAATTATTTAAGGTTTACATAATTTTTTTTTAAAATATCCTCTCTCTAAAATTCACCAAAAATATGCATACTATATTTATCCGGACATTTGAAAAGTCATAAACATCATCATAAGAAGAAATACCAATTTTTATTTAAAACAAAGGATTACACAAGGCAGTTACGGTCTCCTCACATAGCCCCTTTTCACACCAGTATAGGACCTAGGTGTAAGGTGTGCTATGGTGAGAGAATATGAGGGAGGCTCGACCAACATCGCACGAGTAGTAATTTCTATTAGTTTGAACTTATCATGAAGGAGATCCCATTCTAGCTTCACACGATAAAGTTCAGCTTGGGTTTGGTCCAGAGGAAAGCCTAGTGGTGCTACCTTCTTCCCATGTTCTGTTAGATGGGCTTAGATCGGTCCAAGACTTCTGGGTGAGGCCATCAAATCTTCTTTCTATATTAATTAACCAAGATTAATTTTATTTAGAGGCAATAAATAAAACGTGTAGCTTCCAGTGGTCATATTGGCCAATGGTCATATAACAGTCAAAACCCAACGGTCTCATTTTAATTATACTCATGTTATCAAATGAAACATTTTTGTTGAGTATAAAAATAAAATAAAATAACACACAAAAATAGTAAACAAGATTTATTCAAAATTTCGGGTCGTTACAATCTTCCCCCCTTAAGAAATTGCATCCTCACAATTTTTAAAATTGGGTTTTGAAGTTTAATTGAAAGCCCCACATCGGAAAAGGAGTCAGTAACACTATTACTTTAAAAGAAAGAAAGGGAAGTACAAAGGTCACCAGAGTTAACCCATACTAGGATTCCATGGAGGAAAACATGGATATGGAAGAAAAACAAAGGGTCAAGTTCTGGGGAAGAGTGATAGAAAACATGATTGGGAGAAATTTGACCACGAGAAAATCCCAAACTTATGATGTGTGTAAACGGTCTTTGATTACCTAGTAGGAAACGTAAACCAAAAACATTTTTGTTTTACATTTCTTTTCTTAATTTTGAGGTATTCATTTACTACATAGAACAAAAATATAAGGAAATATACCTACCATCATGTAGAGTTTCATCCTTTAATAAGTTTCTACCAAAACTAATCTTTTCTCCAAACTATGAGCATTCAAAACTACTTGGTCTCATCAAAACACAAGAATCATCTTCTAGAGAACTACATAATCCACAAAAGATTAACTATCTATTTCTTCTATCTTTAAAAATTAAGCCAAAAACAGAAAGGTTAAGGTAAAACAACTCTTCAAAAAGAAAGAATCCCATAGGAATGGAAACTAATTTTAAATCTTCAAAGTTCCATGGTACTACTCAAAGTTCATCATAGATCATTCCATAAATAAAGGTCCTTAAAATTGTTCAAAATAAACCAAACTAAGATTGAAACCCAAATACAAGAAGGATTTGATAACATAGTCTTCCAAAATAAACTTCATTTTTTATCTATGAACAACATAAACCACTCCTAACATCTTATAACAAAAGTATCTCACCTAAACATATTTTACCTAAGATAGGTTAATCATTCCCATAAGTAACCTAAATTACTATAAGTCCACCTTAAATTCATCGATTCTTCAAAATATAATTCAACCTTACTCCTCAATGAAAATACCATAGTAATCTATTTACCTCGATCATATAGGGTCCCCAAAATAGTGAACGTCTTCCAAAATAATAATCATCTTTTAATCCCCTAATCATCTCTCTCATATTAATACGGAAATCGTCGCATTTCCTATCACTTTGGTTGTTGGGACATGTTCTTCCATTTCCCACCATTAACTAAGAAGAGAAAGTATAATTAGGGGCGTAAATACTTAGCCAATAATCATGAAAAGGAACTTAAATCATATAAGGATAACTTGTATAACAATAGTATACCCTAACTTGTTATCCCCTAGGTTCCCATCTAGGTTATCCATGATCATATATTATTATGCGAATCTTTATTTTATTTTATCTTTGTTCCTTTAACAATGGTTCATACGAAGCTTCTGAATTTACCAAAGCATACCCCCCCCCCCCGGGAGTGTCGTAACCAAGAGTGTAGCAAGGCCCGTTGTCGTGTGCCAGTTCCCGTTTGAGTCTAGCTCAAAGAAGTGTTTTCGGGTTTTACCCCTATGTACATCTGTGCCAGAGCCACCTCTACCTGCTCGTATCCAGACAGGGATGTATTTTCTTGGCAACCCATTACTCAATACTCACCAAAATTCCAGGAATATTTCCTATATATAAACTTTTCTATAGGATTCTTCCTATAGTTTTCATATCCTAATTTCCACAAATAACTAAAAAATCCTTTGATACCAACTATAGAATCCCGCCTTTTTATAACATAAACTTTCATTACATTACACAAAACTGGGGATCTTTAAGGTTTAGTGTCTTGGAAACCAGGAACATAATACATGAAAACAACATAAAACATTCTTCTTAAACACTTGAAAGGATTTACTTAAGTTAATCCTAGGTTCATTACTGCATCTCATAACCCGGGGACATACATCAAAAGAAAGGGTGAGCAGAAGGCCCAGTAAGGGAACAAGAGAAACATTTAAAATGTGAACTTGAGATACATCAACTATGTCATGAAAAATAACTTTAAGGCATGAGAAAGAAATCATGTGGCATATCATAATAAAAATAACTTTTCTCATAACTTTAAGATGTGGCTACATAATATAACATAGACAATCATGAACATATCACCAAGTTCCATCCCCAAGTTTTCATTTGAAAATTACCAAGGTCATTCACCAAGATATCGTGAAAATTGTAATCTGTAGGGGTTACATCATTACCCAATGCATTGGAGCGCTATGAAGGAGCACCCTTAGATTTTCCTTTATTATCATGTGAGCCACATATATCATCATCAAAAATTTAATAAATAACCCATATAGAATAAAATAAATGGGTTTCATTTCATAATCATAATGTTTTTAGAAAAAAAACTGCTTTAAAGACATGATCATTACGTCACTTTAAACCCACGGAAGGGGAGAGAGGTTCTCATGTATGTAATTCCCAGAATTTAAAATAGAAAATTTTAATATATATTTGAATAACCCTGTAGAAATAGGATCTTTGAGTATTCACTTTATAACATAAAATAAATTTGAGAAAAGAAAGAGGCATTTTGGGACGAAAATTCTGCAGCATAACGGCTATGTTTCGGGGTATTAAAAAACATTGAAAAGAGAGGGTAAATGGGTCAAACATTCACAGATGACCCATAAAACTGTAGAGGGACAGAATAAGAAGGATATATGAACATTTTAATGAAATTTGAAGGACATACCATTTGAAATTAAAAACATGGAAGGAAGACAAAAATTAGATTTCTCTTATGAAAGTTCGGCAGCCTAACGGCGTTACTTAAACATCAACAAAAATGATTTGAAAAGATCAAATAGGGTCTCTCATCATGTGAACATAAGATTTTAGTATGATAGATATAGAGGTAATACCCCAA
Organism: Viscum album; assembly: GCA_963277665.1. Lineage (NCBI taxonomy): Eukaryota > Viridiplantae > Streptophyta > Magnoliopsida > Santalales > Viscaceae > Viscum > Viscum album. Next base: position 684,577,549 of record OY728137.1, on the reverse strand, counting down.
CATAATTAAAAGGAACTTGAAATACTTTACATGAAAGTAGATCTTTGAAAAGAATGAGAAGGGTGAAAGAATCCCTTAAAAATTCGGTATCCTAACGGCGTCACTTAAACTTCAAAAAAAATGAATTGACGAGATCAAATAGGATCCCTCATCATATGAACATAAAACTTCAGTATGATAGATATAGAGATCATACCCCAAAATAGTAAAAAGGAACTTGAAAGACTTGACATGAAAGTAGAACTTTGAAAAATGAGAAAGGTTAAAGAATCCCTTAAAAATTCGGCAGCCTATCGGCGCCACATAAACATTCATAAAACGAAATGATGAGAGTAAGAGGGGGTATATCATCATTTTACATAAGAAGGACAGTATAATGAAGATAAAAGAACATACTCCAACATAATAACATGGAGGATAAAATAAATGACATAAAAGAGATTACTTGAAAAGAAAGAGAGAGGTCGGATCCCTTACCTTAAAACGTAACTCTTAAAACTCAAAGGTTTGGACCTTGAGGGCTTGGGGGCACCTTTAGAAGACTTCTTGGGAGGTAAAGAGACCCGAACTTCGTTGAGAATGATTTTTGAGTCCAATGTATTAGAGAATGGCTTGGTATTTATAGGGAAAGTGAGGGGACAAGGCATTAATGGCCAAGGGACACCTCATAAGTGGGTTTCTCAAAACCATGTGCTCTCCCAAGATATTTCCCATGAAGTTAGGCCACATGGGGCCCCCAATACAATAATTCATCACCTTTGATCGGAAAACCCATAAAATATCTCATGACATCATCATGACATAGTTATGATGTCATTAAACATACTGAAACCTTAAAACTGTATTTTTACTATTCAATGAAAATTCATCTTTCTCAGAAAAATCCCAAAATTTCACCTTAACCAAATATCAACGCTCTGATTTTGAAAATGAACTCCATTTTATAAAATTAATTTTCTAAATATTTTTAAGTTATTTTTTAAATAAATACGCTATTCACAGAAAATTCTTTTTTTTCAGAAAAAACCCCAAAATTTACCTTAACATAATATCGATGCTCTGAGTTCAAAAATGAAATCCATTTTATAAAAATAATTTTCTATATATTTTTAATTTAATTTTTAATTAAAAAAAACTATTTACCCGAAAAAAAGTAATACTTGAATAATAATTTATGAAACCGTTATTTAACCATTTTATTGAATCACATCACTTAATCAAGGTTCCTAGATTATATTATTACTTTCTTTATGTGAGATTACTAATCCATTTGGTCACATTACTAATCCTAAGCATAAAATCACTATTCATAATTTACTATTCATCAGAAATTAAGTTGACCTTATTAGACTCTAAATTTCGTACTGAACATAATTGTAGAAGACCATTTTTTGAAAATAATTACAAATTTTTAATTATTTAAGTATTACATAAACATATTTTTAAAACATCCTTTCTCTAAAATTCACCAAAAATATGCATACTATATTTATCCGGACATTTTAAAAGTAATAAACATCATCATAAGAAGAAATCCCAATTTTTATTTAAAACAATGGATTAAACAAGGCAGTTACAGTCTCTTTACATAGCCCCTTATCACACCAGTATAGGACCTAAGTGTAAGGTGTGCTAAGGTGAGAGAATATGAGGGAGGCTCAGCCAACATCGCACGAGTAGTAATTTCTATCAGTTTGAACTTCTCACAAAGGCGATCTCGTTCTAGCTTCACCCGATGAAGTTCAACTTGGGTTTGGTCCAGAACAAAGCCCAGTGGTGCTACATCCTTCCCAAGTTCTGTTAGATGGGCTTCGATCAGTCTAAGACTACTGGGTGAGGCCATCAAATCTTCTTTCTATATTAATTAACCAAGATTACTTGTATTTAGAGACAATAATCAAAACGTTTAGATTCCATTGGTCATATTTACCAATGGTCATATAACAGTCAAAATCCAACGGTCTCATTTTAATTATACTCATGTTATCAAATGAAACATTTTTTTCGAGTATAAAAATAAAATAAAATAACACACAAAATTAGGAAACAAGATTTATTCAAAATTTCGTGTCGTTAAAGTCAACATCCTTTACTGAAAAATATTCTTTACTGATGTTGATTTGTAATAATAAAATATTCTCTATTGTATTGAATTAGTTATGATATGTTTGACTCTATATGGGCTATTTTTATACCATTCATGGTTTATGGTTAAATTATTGACATTTCGCCTGCTAATTTTAATACAAATGTTTATGTTATGTTTCAACATTTTCATATGTGGAATGCATTGGACTTAGTAAGTGATGGATGGAGCCCACAATAGCTCCTCGATGCATCGGTAGGTCTCATTGGGAAAACTAGGGTCATGGAACAAGGCCTTGAAAAAAAAATTATTTGTAGTTTTTGCACGAGGCCTTGACTATGTGGTTATGATGTTCAACAGTATGAATTCCCTCATTATGAAATTAGTTATTACATGTGATTATTCAACTATTATAATATCCATGTGCATGTTTATATGTTCATGTTTGATATATTTTGGCCATATTATGTTCAAGATTATGTTTAAAAGGCTTTTTTTTTGTTACAGATCTTGCCTTAAAAGTTTATAGCTTCCACTAAATTATTTACCCTTACTGGTCATCTGAGCTCACCCCTTTATTATGTTTTATTTTCCCAGTATTCCAAGAAGTGTATTATGATTAATATGAAGGGTTATTATAAGGTAATAATGGAATTTTAAAAGGATTATATATGATGTTTTGTATGTTATAATGTGTAATGTAACATTGATGTATTCAATCTATTTTCTGAGACTACAAAACCGATCAGTCCTTTGGGAATTGATTCCTTGTAATCATGACAATGTATTAAAATATTGTACCAACTCTGGGTAACTGGGATTGGGACATTACAGTTGGTATCAGAGGAATTTTAGAACAAACCTTGGAAACTATATTTATAAAAACAATGATTAGAGAACACTACCCTATGATAGATTTTGAGGATTAGTATAGAAGAACATCCAAGAGTTTTGGAAATGTATATATTATGTTATTTTTCAATGAAATACATCTCTTTCTAGAAATGATTAGGTAGAAGCGGATTTGGCATCGATGTATCTTGGGTAAAACCCAAAAACACCACTTTGAGCTGGACTCGAACGAGAACTGGTGCACGACAACAGGCCTTTCCGCACACTTGGTTATGAAACTACCAGGGGATATGCTTAAGATAATTAAAATTTTCTTTACAAACCATTATGAAGGATTTATTATGTAAATATTTTAGTAATGAAACCATTTTTATTATTATGAGACTAGATGGGGAAAATATTCAATTAATGTTGATAATTTTTCTAGTTTTTAGATTATACATTATGATATAATCTAACCAAGTGTATTTCTATATTTAGAAATGCCACCCATTAGAAGGAATGAGAACTCCAACAATACGCATGATCCAAAGAGTAATAAGGATCATATCATTCATGGTCTTAAGCCAACATTTAGAAGGGAATTAGTCTCCCACATATTCTCATCATATGAAGAAATAGTAACATGTGTTAATAAGATATGTAAAGAATTATTTGAGTCCTATGGCTTTGAAGGGAATCCAGAGAAGAAAAAAAATGGTCGAGGGAAATATGGATAAAGGGAATAAAGGAAAGAAGTATTTTTCCAAATGTGATAACTGTGGAGAGAATCACCCTAAGAAGTGCTTGAAAGGAATGAAAGTTTGTTATAAGTGTGGAGAAAAATGACACCATGTTCATGATTGAAAGGGTAAGAAAAAAGTTTCAAATGTACAGTGCTTCATCTCTATGGAGTTGGGAAACTACGGGAATCAATTTCCCAATCATCATAGTATTCCCCAAATGATGCTATTAGATAATAATCATGTTATGATACTACCTCAGATGAAGAGGAATTATTAGTTTTCTTAAGTTTTTATTATAGAATTGTTTCATTTGAGTACAAGTTATAAGAATTATAAAGTATATAAGGATTACACTGCAGTAAATTTTCATTAAGGATTTGAGATTTTATAGTACCAAGTAATGTGACACAGTTTCAAGTTAAACATTTTGGAAAATGTATGGTTGCAGGAAATATAACCCTTAATATGTTTCTGAAACATAGATAATGATTTTTGAATAAGATATAATTGAGTTGGATAAAGTATATTGGATATTATTGACTACCTTGGAACTAATTAATTGTTTGACTATTCCATCATTTTTGGAGTTTACAACTTTTTTGGATTTAAGGAGTATATCTGGTATTCTTTATGAAATAATGGATCATGAACGTATTCAATGAGGTTTTATGGTAATTTAGGGTGTTACCATGTTTTAAGAAAATACATGATGAAGGTATTCACATGTTATTATATGGAAAAAAGAGATCTCCATTTGTTTACCTCCTATATACATTTTTAGACTATGAGTTTGGACATACATATTTTTGGATAAGTATAAAGGTTAGAATGGAGTAAGTTGGGAAACTGATATTTTGTATGATGTTAAAGTATAATTTATTGGATACTCTGACCTAAAATTTTGGATTTTAGTAAGCATATTGAGGATTAAGAAAATACTTGTGGAGCTTATGATTTACCAAATGCACATTTGGCGTAAAAAAATCATTTTTGAATATTCATTTTATAGTTTAAGGGATGAAGTGAAAATAGATCAAAGCACAACCGAATGATGAGTTTATGATTATGATAGGTGATGAAATCAAGTATGTTTTCTTGAGTTATTATATTGATAGTAAATTAATCCCTCATCTTAAAAAATGTATCTAAAAAATTGTGTTATCCTAATAACTTCTGTTTTTTTGAACTGGTGATATTTTAAATCATCATAAATTTATGGCTTTGAGGCCCTCATTTTTTCCCTTTATTGGTCACTTGTTTGTGATTGAGGACATCAATCAATCCTTATAAATATTTAAATTCTACCTCCAATTATGTGTCTATAATTTCCACCAAAGTTCTCTTATTCGAAACCATAATTTGGTGGTGCCTTTTTCATTTCCCTTTCCCTCTTATCAAGACTAAATTTTAGTAACCCTATTTCCAATGTGGGGTTTCCACAAAGGTGTTTTCTTTTTGCAACCATTTATTTTCAAAGAACAATTTAAAATTTTGAGGAAGAAATTTATTTAAGTAGTGGAGAATTTAACACCCCCAGGATTTCATAATACGTTATCTCCTAAAAGTAATTCAATAGATTGTGCCACACGCAACAGCGAGTTTGACCACACCACAACCTACAAAACTAGATGTTTAAAAAGAGGTTATTAATAGTATTAACTGCATTTTGAATTTTATATACTCCATATAATTTTAAAATTCATATTATGTGTTTTTTAGACATAATATAAGAAAAAATCCAATTTTTCAGATAAAAGAAGTTTGTTTTAAAAAAATGTAATTTTACAGCCTTTTAATGGAGAACCCTTTTTAAATCCAATATTTGACACTTTTATTTTTTTAATTTGACAAAATAAACCTCTTATTTATAGGCGGGACATAAATATTTAGTCTGGATAAATATTTTGTGTTTTTCGGATAACTTTCATATTTTGATGAATAATAAAAAATACTAAATTTTAATTGAAAACAACTTTTTTAATAAAAATAATTTATATTGTTAAATTATAAATTTGAATGGTTTTGAAGTATAAATAGATTATATTTTTATCATTTAATACAATTTTGGTCATTGTAAGTAATTTTACATTTAAATTGGACATAAAAACATATCAATCTTTTGTTAGTTGTTACTTCTCAAAAACCCTCTTTCTGGTTTTGACAAAGGGAATTAATGTTAAATTAATTAATGAAAATTATATGTTTTGGATTTGGTAAAATAGAAATAAAATTTTAATTAGGAATATCAAAATTATCTTTGGGTGAATTTTTGGTATTTTTCTGAAAACTTTTACTTTTTTTGAATAGTGAAAAATATTGCATAGTACATAAAAACCGACTTTTTTATTTAAATAATATTTTTAATTAAAAATGTATATTAAAATAGATACATAATACATAAATTAATACAATTTAATTCATTAGAGTCATTTTATAATAATATTAGATATATAAAATTTTATTGAACCATTTTGTCGTCTTTTTAGCCACCTTCTAGGCACATTTATCTACCTTCTATGAACATTTTCCACTTTTCATAAAACATAATTTTACCACTTCTATGAACTTAATTTCAAATATTCAAGAGACACGGTTGAAATTAGTAAGTAAAATTTGTTTCAATAAGATGAAGAATAATTTTTGGTCAATAGTAACTTTGGAATTTTATTTACCACGGTTAAAAGTAAATAAGGTAATTAAAAGTAAAAATGATATTAATATTACCCCAACACATGTCCTAATTATATTGGACAAGTTTATTTAGACCAAAATAAACCTTAGGAAAAAATAATATTTTTTTATTCATTTGGGTTAGATTAGGACATTTATTATATTTTATTTAAAGTAGAGTTAAAAGTGTTAAATTCAATATTTAATAACTAAATCAATTTTAACATAGGGTTAAAAATAAGATAAATTATACTATAAATATTAATTAGAAATATAAAAATATATAATACATCATGGTATTTTATTTATAAATTTTAGACATTAAATAATTAATGTTATTTATGACCCAATGATGAAGCACTAATTACCTTATTAATGAAATATTAAAATAATTGGTATTTGAAATATCAAACTAAATGTAAATTGAGACTTTTGATGCCATAAAACAATTTTATCCGTGAATATAACTTTTTACGGTTGATTTAATTTATATTTTAGAAGTAATAAACTTGTTATGAATTTCACAAAAATAAAATACTAAACAGTGTCAAAATTGACATAAATGAGTTTTAAAAAAAATATTATATTACTAAATGATATAATATTCATAAAAATATAAGGCTCATATAAAAGACTTATATAATGATATATATGACATTAATGAACCAGTTTTGGTTCTATTTTCATTTGATTTTATGTTTATTAACCGTGTTTTATAACAATACAGGAAGAAATGGTAAAAGTTAAACTATTTTACTTTGAGTTAAATCTAAAATTTAAGGTTAATATGGTGAGCTAAACTTTTCTAAAACCTATTGGTTGAGATAATTTCGACCCATAACCACCATAGACTTGAAATAAATCCATTTGAGGCTATTAAAAACTGAAAATAATTTGAGAACAAATTAATATTTAAATCTTTTCCAAAAGTACCCCTCACCTCTCTTATAAAAGGTACTTCCCCTTATCTTAAATTCACACCTCCAAAGCCATTTGGATCAACCAAAACCTACTCAAATCTCCTCAAAACTACTCTCACTTCATCCTAGAGTATTTATGTTGATCATAAACCAATCCTAAGGATCTATTTGGTTCAAATTAAAAGGAAGAACCTGAAGAAGAGGTAATTATTTCATCTCCTATGTCAAAGTTCTTTTCTACTTCCAGTTCCTCTTTAATTATGTTTCCATACCAAAATAATAACTCCAGTACCTTATACATAATGTGATGTTATTATAAATATGGTACAACCATATTTATTATTATATCCGTCCTATGAATGACAAAGTCACCATACGTGTGTACGTACGACTTACCGTCTCCACGTCGTGGTGTAGTTTGTTATTCAACATTTCATTATTTAGATTGGTATAATAATGAGTATAATTGATGAAAATAATAAATATAACATTTTAATGATTATTTTTATATAATATACCATCCAATTACATATTATTTCACCATCAATATAATGATATCATCGCTCGTGTGTACGTACGGCTTACCGTCTCCACGACGCGATAAGATTCATTTCCACGTTCACCATTTATTGATGATTATAAATATATATATATTTAATAAGTATATAATATATGACATAATAATGGTACTGGAAATATATATATATATATGTTTGTGTGTGTGAGTTTTTTTATATATACGTTTATTTACATATATCTCATTCACTTACTTATGTTCAATACGATGTGAAAATGGAAACAGTGTTTATGCGTACATACGGCCTACCGTCTACATAAATGGTGTTTTCCATTTCATATATCAGTATATTGTACATAATTATACTATGAATATATATGATACATAAATAATGTTTTATATTCTGGAATCAATTAAATTGTGATATAAGTTATACGATCACGAATAACAAGTTAAAATACGTATGATAAAGAAAGCGATTATTACCCGAAATGTTATTTTAACATAGAAATTATTATTAAATGGGTATTATAAATCTGTAAATGAGTCAATTATGATATCATAAATATGAATATGGTTCTGTTACAATTTAATAACATACTACGTTTATTATACAGGAGGTTAAACGTACCCTCGACCAAAATAAAGTATAAGTTAATGGTTAATTACTCAATCTCATTATTATCCAAGAGTGTTTATGTGTAACTATTTACTGAGAAATTTTTATCATCCATGCCCATGTTTCATAATTTTTTTTTCAAAATGCATATTCTAAGGTTTTGTGTAAGGGAATCATTATCAAAATCTTCATTTTAAATGTTTTAATTATTTCCTTTTCTAAATATTTTTAATTAATGCCCATGATTTAAAAATTATTTTAATGATTTATTTATATGTACATGATTGTTTTAAAATTTTATTTCCTTTCAAATGTTTAAATGTGTTATGGGAAACTTTTATTTAAAAATATATTTTAAATGACATCCTTTATAAATGTGTGACTTTTAAATGATTTCACAAGAAGGTTTATTTCTCTCAAAGAGTTTTACTGATCATTGTCAAATATATCAACATCTATTACTAGATATTATTCTTGATTGAGGTTGATTTATTATAATAAAATCTTCCATATTGTATTGAATGAGTTATGATATGTTTGACTATGGATGTGATATTTTATACCATTCATGGTTTATGGTTAAAGTATTAACATTTTTTATGCTAGTTTTAATACTAATGTTTATGTTATGTTTCAACATTTTCATATGTGGAATGCATTAGACTTAGTAAGTGATGGGTGGAGCCCGTTATAGCTCATCGATGCATCGGTAGGTCTCATGAGACAAACTAGTGTCTTGGAAGAAGGCCTTGGAAATTTTTTATTTGTAGTCTAGGCACGAGGCCTTGACTATGTGGTTATGATGTTTGACATTATACATTCCCTCATTATGAAATTAGTTATTACATGTGATTATTCGACTAGCATAATATCCATGTGCATGTTTATATGGTAATGTTTGATTTATTTTTTCTATATTATGTTCAAGTTTATGTTTAAAAGGTTGTTTTTTTTATTACACATCTTGACTTAAAAGTTTATATCTTTTGCTAAATTATTTACCCTTACTGAGCATCTAAGATCACCTCTTTATTATGTTTTATTTTCCCAGGATTACAAGAATTTTATTATGACTAATATACAGGTTTATGATAAGGGAATAATGGCATTCTCAAAGTTTTATTTATGATGTGTTGTTTTTTAGAAATTGTAATGTGACATTCATGTATATAATCTATTTTTCGAGACTACTAAACTGATCGGTCCTACGAGACATGATTCCTTGTAATCATGCCAATGTATTAAAATAATGCACTATCTATGGGTAACTGGGGTTGGGGTGTTATATCAAACATGGGTTTAGAGAAGAGTGTGAGATTTGTTCCAAGTGAATCTTTTTTAAAAAATAATAAATGAGGGGAGTGATGAAATGTGCAACATATGGGGATATCTAGGTCAGGAGCATATGGTTTGACTTCTGAGAATGCATAAGTTAGTGGGTCTTGGAATTTGATTTCAAAGGATGTGGTGAAAGTTTGGTGGAATGGATATTGTAAGTAGACAAATATTAAAATAAATTATATTTACTCAATAGAAAGTGGAAAAAATACCATGAAATGGTTGTCACACAAACACATGGAGAATTAGTGAGATGATTAACTTTTGAATTATTTTTGTTGATTGGAATCATGCATCTATTAGAATTTAATTTGGATACAAATTTTGAGACATATTTTTCCATGATCACTAAGAATAACTCCTTTGTGTGTTTTTTCTTTGATCAAATTTCTATTAGGAATTAAATTTTCATTCAATGTTAAATATTTATAAATTTGGAAATATCTACATGCATAATTTTTGGAAATATGACTTTTCCCAGGAGTGAAAATTTTTAGGTGTAGGGGGTGATCACACCACAATTTACTATTTCATTTTCAACCATACACCACTGTGTTAAACTAGTTTTGTATTAAAAATTATAAAAATAATAAAAATTTTCACTTCATGTTTGATTCCATTATCTTGTTTTTATCATAGTTAAAAATCTCATTGTTACTTTTTTTTGATAATTACATTGAAGGTGGAGGTGATTTAGATGGCCCATGACGAAGTCCAAGAAAAACGGGCCAAGATGCGCAGGATCCAAGCACACCAGTTTACTAATCCACATAATTATACATAATAATGAATCCAAATTGGATTAAGTTTTTTGGTATGGTCCAAAATTTATTGGGATACATTTCATATTAAGTAACCCAAGCCCCATTCATCTATCTGGTGGCCCAACCTACCAGATCGGTCCAGCACAACGAATCTGCACGAAGTCAAAAGTGGTGTGTTGTGATCTATACATATCTAAGGATTTAGTTTTACAAATGGGAAAAAACATTTGGTGGAGACATTAATGAGTTGGGGAAATATTTTTCTAGTTTTTTCCAAAGTGATACTCAACTGTAAATTGGTATAAAACCATAGGACAATTGGTTTTAAACAATATGTGTGCCCAAAACCACCTTCCACTTTGCCTATAAAATGAAATCTTGGGATCCTCATTTGAAAGTAATTCCAAGGAGTAAAGTGCCAAAAATATGGAGTTCCATATTAGTACTATCCTCATCCTAGAAGTTCTAGAGGACCCTATCCTCCTAGGGGGATCAGGAATGAAGAAGGAGTTCCACTTGAGCTTCATCCTCCTCCCAATCTCTAGCTAAACGGTGGGCATTCGTTGTGAGAGAGCTACACACATGTAAATGGTGTTACAACACATATATTAGATATTTTTTTGGTGTTATTTAGGTGTCAAAACATTTCATTCCATTTATATTGATTTATTTATTATTTTAATTCTTGTTTTGATGCATGTGAATGATTTGTTCTTGATTTCTAATCAATCGGTGTGAGGTTTTGAGTGTGTGACTTGTGTTGTTCTGATTGGAAAACACAAGAATACTTTTATTACCCACATTATTGAGATTTAAATCCACATATTAATCTCTTATTCTAGGAATAAGTTCTATACCTTTACAATATGATAGTTATGTTAAGGTTTGATTCTTCAAGCAATGAAATAAAGGATTATGAATTAGTCAGGATTCCAATTAATTTCAACCAATGAATTACTCCCAACCTAAATGTATCTATAAGAACAATGAACATGAAATGTTTGTAGTGTAATCACAATGACCCATTTCATAATTCTTAAAACAACACCTTAATCTATCAATAATTAAACGGTTTAAGTTAAGTTATTTTCATTAAACCATTTTCAAAATCATTCCCCCTTTTTAGTACATTTTATAAAAAATGCATACTCTAAAACTATAAACACTCCTTGAGAGACAACTTAAGGTATGTACGATAATATAATTCAACCTTAAAAACTTAATAAATTTGACGTGTCATGAAAATTCATACAAATATTGGCGCCATTTCCGAGGAGCGCTTTGGTTTTAGTGCATGAATTTGATAAGATTTTTGTAAATTTTGTAAATATTTTTTTGTGTTATCTTATGCTTTTACCTATATTTTTGTGTTATGATTTATTTATTTTGTAGGTTTAGAGAATTAAGTGTTCCACTTCAAGAGACTTACCTCCTTTCAAACCCAAACCAGAGAGGATCCTACATCAGCGACACTAAGACACAGAAGAGAACCCTTTGAAGGAGGACACACAAAACATCGACACTCTTCTTGTTCCTTCATCTTATTATTATGACCAATATCAAAATAGATATAAAATTGAATTATATGGGTAAAAAAACTAAAAATAAAAATAAATAACCTCACCTGATTTTGATATCCATCCCACCTATATTCAAATGCAATGCGAGGAACCTAATTTTTCACATAAATCTGGTCTAATTCACTTATTTCCAATATTTCATAGACTCATGGGAGAAGATCCACATATGAAATTAAAATAATCTCATGATGTGTGTTCAACTTTAAAACTAACTAATGTGGAATAATAAAGAGTAAATATCAGAGCATTCCCATTTTCATTAGAAGAAATACAAAAGACTGGCTTTACTAAGTTAATTCACCAATTAGAGGTTGAGTGGACATGAAATGCATTTTTCTTGGAAATATTTCCAAGCCTATAAAATTGAAACTATAAGGTTCGAAATATGTGGTATAATTCAATCACAATGGGAAACATTTCATGAATATTGGGAATGCTTTAAAAGGTTATGTTCAAGTTTCCCAAACCACTAAATAAGTGATCAACTGTTAATTCAATATTTTTATGAAGGTTTAATTCTTATTGATAGAAACATAATTGATGTTGTTTCAGGTGGTTCACTAGTTTATAAGACCCTAAATAAAATAAGAACCCTATTTGAGAATATGTCTCAAAACACTCAAAATTCGTTTCATGGTCTAGTGTACCCATTCAATGTGTACATGAGGTGAAAAGTACAGAATTCGAGAAGAAATTGGACACAAAGATTGAAGAGGTAAGTAACCTTTTTTGAAAACTTGTACTTTACCAAGGGAAATTCCAATCTCCTCCTCCCATCCATTGTGGTATTTGTTCTTATGACACTCACTAATCTGACCAATCACCCCAATTGAGAGAAACTTTTGAGATTTGTGAGTCAATATTTCCAGGTCTCCCCTATACCCAACCCTTTAGGAAAGAACCTTACTATCCATCCAACCCTAGGTGGAATGAAAACCAAGACTATAGGAAATGGGGTTTTCAAACCATCCTCAACAATAATAGAACCAATCATGGTAGAGTATTCATTTACCACCACCTAGAATTCCTCAACCACAACAAAGGGTTTTCCAACTAACCCCTCCAAACAGATTCTTAAAAAAATGGTTCAACCTAATATAAAATATTGGAGACATAATCTTGTTGATTCCTTATGGGAATACCATAATGATTTCAAAAACCCCATTGAAATTTCACCATATCGGATAGTGTTTGGAAGGAGTTGTCACCTCCCTGTTGAGGTTGAGCATTGGGCCTACTAGTCCATCAAAACAATGCAATTCTAATCATTCTGGTGCAGGTGCTCAAAGGATGTTGCAGATTACAGAGATGGAGGAAATGAGAAGATATGCATATGAGAACTCTAGGATTTATAAGGAGCGAACCAAGGATTCCCATGACAATCTCATCCTTTATCATCAGTTACACATTGGGAAGAAGGTCCTCATCTACACCGCGAAGCTGAAGTTGCCTCCAGGTAAACTTCGTTCCCAATGGTTTAGACCATAATTTTTTACTAATGTGTCTTAATTTGGTGTTTTCCAGGTTCAAAATTAATAAACCAAGCAAAAGTTCACTGTCAATGGGCAGCAGATGAAACACTTCCATGAATCCATTTCGGAGTCCCCGATGTAGGAACTCCATGTTCTAGAATAAATCTATGAATGACACTCACCAGGTTTTATCCTTTCTTCCCACATTCTATTTTATTATAGTGATTTAAATGCATACATTAGGTGTGGGGGTGGGTATATTCCTAGGTTAGTTCGTAAATTTCATCATCTTTCTTATTTTTATTTTTTTTAGCTTGCTGAATTGTATTTTTACTTCCCCCTTTCCCTCCCAGTCACCTTTGTGCCGGAATATTACTTTTTATGTGGAAATTATCATGTAAAATTATGCCCATTTATTTATTCATGTTATTGAAAATGTGTGTGGAATGTCCGTATTTCATGTTGTTTTAACATTTAAAAAAATTCTGATGAAATGTGCATTTCATCAATAATTAAATACTATGGTGTGAATTTATTTTAAAATTTAGTTCTTTTTCGATGAAATAAATGGTGGTATCATTTTTAATCCTTTGAGAACAATGGTACCCTTTTTGTGAATAGCTTAAAGGAAAATAGTTTCATATAATCTATCCACACATTTTTTCACCCAACCATGATGTGTTATAATTTCTTACTTAATAGAAGGTAAATATAGGTTATGTTGATATTTCTCTACTTTACAAAATTATTTTTCCATACGTTCATTCTTTATCTGATCTATTTTGTTACTATACCAGATTGACCTATATATGTGTACCTGTTATCAGACAGTGGTGCACCCTAAAAAAAGGGTTTTATTTTGGGATGGCCAAAAGTCAACCTTCCTCAACTTTTTATTTAGTTATAACTATTACAATTAGTGTCGTGAGGTGATCAAACTTGGGTTGGGAGAAGAGTGTGAGATTTATTCCAAGTGAAACTTTTGAAAAATAAATGAGGGGAGTGATGAAATGTAAAACATATGAAGGTATCTTGGTTGGGAGTTTATGGTTTGAATTTTGGGAATTATTAAGTGAGAGGGTCTTGGAATTTGATTTCCAAGGATGTGGGGAATGTTATATGGAAAAGATCTTATAAGAAGACAATTATTAAAATAACTTATATTTACTCGATATAATGTGGGCAGAATAGCATGAAATGGTTGTCATAAAAACATGTGGAGAATCAGTTACATGATTAACATTTGAATTATATTCATTGACTGGTATCATGTATCTCTTTTAATTTCATTTGGATACAATTTTTGAGACATCTTTTTCCATGATCACTGAGAATAACTCCTATGTGTGGTTTTTTATTTGATCACATTTCTATTGGGAATTAAATTTTCATTGAATGTTAAATCTTTATAAAGTTGTAAATATCCACAAGAATAATTTTTGGAAATATGAATTTTCCCAGGACTGCAAATGTTTATTTGTGGGGGTGTGATCGCACCGCAATTCACTGTTTCATTTTCACCCATACACCACTGTGTTAAACAAGTTATGTATTGAAAATTATAAATAAAATAAAAAATTAGACTTCATGTTTTATTCCATCATCTTGTTTTTATCGCTGTTAAAATGTTCAATGTTAATTATTTTGATAATTTCATTTAAGGTGGAGGTTATTTGGAGGGCCCCTGATGAAGTCCACAAAAATTGGGCCAAACAGCACAGGGTCCAAGCAGACAAGTTTACTAAACTACGTACTTATACTTACCCGTGCATCAAAATAGCATGAGATTTTTTTATTGTGGTCCAATTTTTTTTCTACATTTCATATGAAGGAACCAAGTACTATTTAGTCTATCTGGTGGCCCAACCGACCTGATCTGTCCATCACATCGAATCTTTACAATGTCAAAAGTGGTGTGCTGTGATCTATCCATATCTCAAGATCTAGTTCTCCAAATAGTACCAAAATTTCAGTGGAGACATTAATGAGATGGTTAAACATGTTTTGAGTTTTTTTCAAAGTGATATTCAACTATCAAGTGGTCAAAAACCATGGTACAAGTAGTTTTACACAATCTATGTGCCCAAAACCACCTCCCACTTTGCCTATAAAACGGAATCTTGGGATCCTCATTTGAAAGTTCAGATAAGGAGTGAAGTGATTCCAATTTGAAGTTACATAAGATTTATCTCCTCATCCTAGATGTTATGGAGGCTCCTATCCTCATGGGAGGATCAATATTGAAGAAGGAGTTCCACCCGAGCTTCCTCCTCCACCCGATGTCGAGCTAAACAATGGGCGTTCATTTTGAGGGACCTACACACATGTCAAGGGAGTTCCGACGCATAGATTAGCTACTGTATTGGATTTATTTGGGTTTTAAAACATTTATTTCCATGTATCATAAATTATTTCTTATATTAATGCTTGTTTTAATGCATGTGATTGCTTTGCTCTTAATTTATAACCGATCCGTGTGTGGTTTTGAGTGTGCGACTTGTGTTGTTCTAATTGGAAAACACAATAATCCTTTTCATTCCCAATTTCATGAGATTTTAATCTAATTTGGAATCTATTATTCCATTTATATTTTCTTTACCTTGACTATACAATTGTTATGTCAAGGTTTGGGTTTTCAAGCAATGATATAATGTCTTAGGAATTAATTGGGATTTCAATTAATTTCAACCAAAGAATTACTCCAAACCTAAATGAATCTATAAGAACAATGAACATGAAATGTGTTGAGTGAAATCACAATGAACCCTTTCATAATTATTAAAAACCCACCATAATATATAAACTATTAAACTCTTTAAGTTAATGTTATTTTCATTAAAAAAATTTCAAAGTCATCCCCCCTTTTTAGTACTTTTTATTAAAAATGGATACTCTAAACCTATAAACACTCTTTGATATATATCCTAGGGTATACCCTATACTATAAATCAACCTTAAAAACATAATAAATTTGATGTGTCACAACAACGCATTCGATGACTCTCAGCGGTCCCGTGGGTCTAGAGATAAAAAACATAAAGTGATGTTTTGTTCAGGAGGATCAATAGATAAATGTCATGGTGGAAAGATAATTCAATATCCCATATGTCAAGCACATGATCCTCAGCCTAGTTTGTGAGAAATCTCTAGGTTCATCCAAGAGACCCGAGATCAAATCCGGGTGGAGGCAAATTTACAGGCACTGTAGCAGTACTGTAGCAGGCAATATTCGATACTATAGTAGCTGGAACTATTCATCCATCTGGGCCTTCGGGAGACTGGTTTGGTCCTCGGGTCATGAAAGGCTTTTTGGCCACCCACGACCTTCGGGAAAGTTGATTATCATGGTCTTCAGGCTACCTTAAGGCCTTAAGGGCCACCCTAAGGCCTTCGGGCCACATGAATACAGGCCCCGGACACACTATAAAAAACGAGCAGCCCCAGAAAAGGATTCCGAGCAGGTGCACTCACCAGAGAAGAGCCAAATCGATTTTCAGAATTAGAGGGTATGGTTATTCCATCGGTACCAGCCTGTGCTTTCATGGGAAGCCTAGCCAGATGGTCATGCAATGGTGGAGAGCTACTATCAGGATGCAGATGCTGGGGAGGGAAAATTCCTTGTAGATAGTATGGTTGAATTCCCTATGTCCTTCAGGTCATGTAATCTCCTAAGCCTATGGTCCATGTAATCTCTGAGCCTACGGGCCATGCAAGGGTTCCCCCTCATCCCTTGAAAGGGGGGTTATAAAAAATTTATAAAAATGAAGGCCTTCGGGCCATTCAATCCATACGTCAAAAGTGTAAGAAGAAGCATCCTAAAAACTATCTAAAGTGGATTAAGAGATGATTCAAGTGTGGAAAAGAGGGAAATCAGGCTAATCAATTGTGAAGAGAGATGTAGAAACTCATGAATATGATGAAGAAAAGAAGGTTCAGATCAACACTCAGCCTGTAGTGCATTATTTCAAATGCAAGGAACATAGACCATATTCAAGTCAAATCCCTAAGGCAACGATTGTATAAGACAATCAACGATAAACACTTTCACTAGAGAGAAAGGAAGGGAATATGTTATCACTACTGATAATGTGGATCCCGATAAAGATGCAATGACAGGTACACTAGTTATTCATTCCGTATTAGTGAACATACTTTTTGATTCTGGTTCTACACATTCTTTCATATCTTTCATGTTTAATATAACTATTCAAACATAACCTCAAAACATAGGGGCTGAGTTATATCTATGGGAACAACAAACGAATCAATTATTACATCCCATGTACATAACTCTTCCTGAGTCAATGTTTGAGGACTAAATCTCTTAAGAAATATCATCTTACTTCTTCTAGTGTAGTTTGATACTGTTTTGGGAATGAATTGATTGTCCTTATATAAATCCAATATCAACTATTGGTATAGGCAGATCACTCTTCACATCTGAAGTCATCTTCAAATTTTCTACTAGTGTAAGGAAGAGGAGGAATCTCTATAGGAATCTCCTACTGATGTGTTGATATTATTTCCTTATGGGAAAGAATATCTAGCTCAAATGATTATGAAAAATTAGAGAACCATGCATGAAGACATTCCCATCATAAGAGGTTTTACTGATGTATTCAATGAATAATTGTCTGGTCTTAATCATGGTCGAGAGGTTGAATTATCAGGCGAACTTCTACCTAGATCACTACTCATATCCAAGACTCCTTACAGACTAACCATCATTAAGTTGGAAGACCAGAAAAAGAGGTTAAAAGAGAATCTCAAAAAGGGTTTTATATGCCCAAGTGCTTAATTGTGGGGTGCGTCAGTCCTCTTCATCAAGAAGAATATGGGTCAATGCACCTCTATATTGATTATCATGAAATCAATAAAATCATGATAAAGAAAAAGAATCTATATTCATCGATATATGACTTGTTCGATCAACTACATGGATCCCATCATTTCACTAAAGTGGACATTCAGCCAGGATATCACCGATTAAAGGTAAAAAGGGAATGTATTCCCAAAACATCCTTCCAAACCAGTTATGGACACTATGAATTCATAGTAATTCCCTTAGGGATCACTAATGCTCCATCAATCTTTATAGACTTAATAAATATAGACTTTAGATAATACCTCATTTTTTTATAGTTGTTATTATTGATATTCTGATACTCCAAAAGTAAATATGCGCATGAGAAGAATTTGAATACGATGATATAGACTGTTTTAAAGGAAAATTTATATGAAAAATATTGTAAATGTGAGTTATAGAAGAACGAAGTATCATTTTTGAAGTATTTTATCACCAAAAAAGGGATATATATGGAGCCTTCTAAAAAAAGGCACGGGGTGACCTAGATCGACATCTGTAATAGAGATCTATAGTTTATTTGGACTAGATGGGTATTACCGATGATATTTGAAAAATTTATTGTGATTCTCAAACTAACTAGGAAGGGATTAAATTTTATCTCAACTAATGAATGGAAAAAGAGCATCAAAGAAATGAACAGGAGGCTTATCACTACACCAATACTTACACAATCCACATGTGAGAAACTTTTCAAGATATACAGTGATGATTCAAAGAAGGGTTTGGATTGTGTAATCATGAAAAATGATAAAGTTATAGTCTATGCTTCAAGATAGTTGAAACTTAATAAACAGAACTTTCCAACACATGATCTAAAGTTTGTGGCAGTGATCTTTACATTGAAAATCTGGCAGCATTATCTCTAGGGGAAAAAGTGTGAAATATATACAGATCATAAAATACGTAAGAATATATTCACACATAAGGAGATGAATATGTGCCAACAAATATGGTTAGAGCTCATTAAGGACAACGACTTATCAATCCATTTCAATTTTGGGGAATAAAATACAGTGGAAGATGCTTTATGTTGAAAGTATTTGACAACTTTATCAACAATGAGAATTGAGAAGGATCTAATCTTTTTAGACTTGAAAAGGACACACATGGGGATCATAAAGTAACTTAATCATTGATTTCTCAAAAAAATTCTCCATCATATCTTCTAAAGAACATAATGTATTCTCAAAGATATGATGTGAAAATCTAGAAGAAGGTAAAATCTATAAGAGAAGGGAAATATGTGGAGTTCAAAATTGATGGAGTTGTATGATTTGGGTCACAATTCTTCACACCATCAAATAATAAGATAAATGAGTTAATAAATGGTGCACAAATCATGACCTTATCCATACATTATGGGAGTACAAATATGTATCAAGATCTCTGAGAGAACTATTGGTCTGACAATATAAATATATAAATCATAGAATATACATCAAAGTTTTTAGTATGTCAACAAGTGAAGGCTAAAAGGAAAAAGTTTAAGAAGATGATGCAACTATTACTCATACTAACATGGAAATTAAAAAACTTATCAATGGACTTTGTCACTGGTATTCCAAATAAATCAAGGGGAAATAATGTTATATGGATTGTGGTGGATCATATTGTAATGATTTCTCACATCATTACAATTCAAGAGGACTTGTCACTAGATCAACTTTCAAGGATATAAATCAGAGGGGTGGTGAGGATATATGAAAAATCAATATCAATTTTATTTGACCGAGATTTGAGATTTAACTCCATGTTCTAAAAGAGTCTCCAACATACTCTAAATGATGAATTAAACTTCAGTACGGTTTATCAACTCCAAACTGATGGTCAATCTGAGTGGACTATCCAAACACTGTAAGATATGTCGAGAGCATGCACGATGGAATTAAAAAGAGGATGGGATCAACATATTCCTCTGATTGGGTTATTTTACAATAATATCTTTCATTCAAGAATCTAAATAGATCATTATGAATCCCTTTATTGGAAGATATGTAGAGCACCTACGTAATGGGATGAATTTGGTGAATGTAAGTAGTTGGGACTTGAAATGGTTGTGGAAAAGGTATAAAAGGTTAAGACCATTCAACAAAACATCAGAGCTGCTTGGAGTCAATGGAAGAGTTATTTCTAAAAATTATCGATGCGACCAAGAGTTTAAAGTCAGAGATAAAGTGTTTCTCTACATATCTCTATGGAAGAGTCATGAGAGTTTGGAAAAAGGGAACGAAAAGTCCCAAGTACATCGAACCCTTTGAGATTCTCTATTGAATTGATTTTTTGGCCAATTAACAATCACTACCACTAACCCTATATCATGTATATGACATATTCCATGTAACCCTCTTGAGAAAGTACATATTAGACCACTCATATGTACTAAATTCTATGGTGTTTCAATGAAAAATTATCTCTTGTGAGGAGTAATCGATGAAAATCTTGGACTATAGAGATAATGTTCTATACACCAAGACAACTCACCTATTCAAAGTACTATAGAGAAGCCATAATTATGATGTGGAAACATGGGAATAGAAGGAATCCATGAAGCAAAAGTTCCCTCACATGTTTTTACATTAGTATGTGATAGAAAATTTTGAGGGAAAAAATTCATAGGGGGTAAGAATGTAATACCCCATGTTTTTAAAAGAAAACTATGCTCAATAAAATCTTTAACATGTGACACCAAGCTTCCTAAGCGAATTGAGATATACTATAAAAATATTATTATATAAATGATATCATTATAACATAACTGTTGAATTTGTGGGTTTGAATAGAATTAACCGCATTATGAAATATATATATAAAGGTCATACTAAATATGAAAATATTTATTAATGATTGGGAAATAAGAAATTAATATTTAGTAAAGTTATTTTATTCTTCAAAAATATGTTTTCTTAAAAGATGATTTTTATAGATTTTTGTGATCAAATATTATAATTTATTTCATAACTTTTAGAAATTTTATAAAAATAATATCATTTTTTAAATTAGCATGTAAAAATTAGTTTAAGAGTTAATTTTTGGGATTTTAAAAAATTATTAATTTTCTAGTGAATAGTGAAAAATAATGATTTTTATTAAAAATAGTATTTTTGTTTCAAGAATTTAAAAACTTCCATTTTTTATAAAAAAAGGTTTCAAAATAAAATTAGTTCTCTAATATTATAAATAATTCAATTATGTTCATTGGAATCAATTTTATTATTTAATTTGGTATAAAAACATTTTATTACTAAAAAATACATTTTTCAAAAAAACTATTTTTGTTGTGTTTTTTGTTTTAATCTTAATTTATTTTTTTCATCTTCCAAAAATTTAATCTTGGAAAATGTATTTAATATTTGGGATTAAGAGGTCTAAATTTTGGTAAATAGGTATATTTCTTTTCATTATGAAGATTGATATATGTTGTTGTTTTTTAGTTTGATACTCTTATGTAAATATTAGTTTTATTTTTTCTGATAATCACCAACGACATGTACATGAAAAATAAAGATAAAAACTAAAATGAAAAAATAAAAGAAATTATGTTTTACTAAAAAATGGGAAATGATGATTATTTTTAAAATCTATGAATTTTTCCCATACTATGGCTTTTTAGAACATAATATTTGACATTTCATAATAGAATATTATGAATGAAATCAATAATGTGATAGTACAATAGCTTAAGTGGACATGGAGGATTTCTTGAGGAAGGCATTCCAAATTTGAATAGGAAACAAAAAATTTATCAATTTTCTAAGCACTGAAGAATGGACTAAGTGATGTAAAAACACTTTAATGTGACTACGTGGTTCAAAAACACTTTTAATCTAATCACACTTAACTACCTATAGCCTCTATAAATTCGAGTTTGAACAAATATTTAGATATGTAAGTGTTAATAATTTTTGAGTTTGGTGTTGTATCTCAAGTACTCTCATTATTTCCAAAATAGGAGTGTTTTTTAGGTATTCCCACTTCCTCTAATGTGGGAATGTTTTACTACAGATGTCTTACCACACTCTGAAAGTGATGAAGTTCATGTGTCCCACTCATATATGAGGGAGTTTTATCACCATCATTTGTGAATGAAGAAGTTTGGATGCATCCCAATTGTTTGAGTGTTAAGGATATATAATCAAACAGCTTGATAGTTAGTGAGTCAAGATAATGGATTTTTTTCTTACTAAAAAAGAAAGTGTAAAAATAAAAACATTTCCCATGGTGGAACCTTTGATCTAAAGAGAGTGAATATAGGTCAAATTAACAAAATCAACATGAATTGTTATGTTCTTAAAATCAATTTTATATTTTTGATGTGTATTATTGGTTTATTACAAGAATTTATTTTAAAATTTGAATGAGGGATACACTCAATTCACCCCTATTTGGTTGTCACAATTAAATAAACGACATCAATAATTAAATGTTAAAATTTTGAACCGGAAATGATAATCCAACACAACACAACACAAGTTAAATGGGTTTAGGTCAGATATAAATAGGCTTGGGTGGTAGTCAAGCTTAGGAATCTAACACAAAAAATTCAAATCGAGTTCGTGTTGACCATTCCTAGCTCGTCTAACCCATGTATCCTGATTAAAAAATATAATGGTAATATTAAATATTAAAAATAGAATAATAATTAATATTATAAAAAAATTTATTCCTGTGATCAACTTAATTGAAAACAACACATTATTTAATTTAAATTATTTAAGAGGGTCGAGTTGCGACATGGATAACAAATGTTTCATATTAATTGGGTTATTTTTAATCTAAATGAGATAATTCAATTTTTTGAGACTATTGAAATGAGTGATATTAACTAGGTGGATATGTCATGATACATGTCTATTATGTTGGTGGGTTAGATTATGGTTCATCCCTTCATAAATAGGTTGGGTTAGATCAATTCATTTAACCAAATGGGTCGAATTATTGTTGAGCTTAAATTTGTTCACATGATTGTCAACCCAACATAAACCTGGCACATGAACCCAAATCGCCACCTCTACCATCTATATTTCCAATGGATGTTTGAGGAGTACATGGTTTGTTAATAACTAAGGACTAATTGTATCATATATATATATATAAAACTGAGACTTAATGTAGAGGGGGATATAAGAAGACACTTAGGAGATATCCCACACTAGTTGAAGCTGATTTCCAAGCCAAAGGCTGATTCCCTAACAATATACCCCATACCCTATCACTCCAACCTCTTATAAAAAAATCCATCCCCTCCCTTTCCCTACATGTGGATCCTAAATGAAACCCAACAAAATAGACTCCCTACAACAATTACTCTAGTACCCTTGCTAAGTAAAAACCTTTCTTATTTCAAGTCGTGGACTCCATCACTCGCCCCCTAATTTAGACATGTCCTTAAGATTTTGGAAAATAAAATTAATTTTGGTGATCCCTATCTTCAAAAAATCACTATGAAATTTTTCAGATGGTCTACTCTACTTTATCGTTCTATAGAAATTGATGGAAATTAACTTGTTCTTTACATATTCTCTAAGAAATATCCCAGATGGTTCTTACTATGTTGGGTTCCGGCTGTATTTTCCATTACCAACTATGTAGAAAGGTTCCAATCCATGTGCTCCCACCCCACTACAAGTGATTCATCGTATAGATAGTTCCTGGAATAGGAAATCTTATGATAGAGTCATTTCATTGGGAGTTCCACATCATATGCCTCTGTAGTGATAAATGACACAGAATAAACCATCGACATCACTACCAGCTAAGCAGGTGGATTCCCTACCTGTTATGGTAGTGATCACCTATATGGTCATCTTATTTATGAATCTCAAAGGTTGTGCATTGTCTTTCTTTGTCAGAGTGTTCATCCCCATAATCATGAATGAAGTCCCCTCCATACTTTGTTGTTGCAACATTGTTAAGTTTTGTGAATTACTATCATCAAAAATAGACAAATCCTTCTATAGCACTATGGTCATCACTAACAGTAATTATGTTTACCCCTTCTCATGAGGAAATTGAGTGTGTTTGCATGAAATGTGAGCCTATAATGGTGTCACCAGTGTGCAACTCATCCAAGCGAGTTGTGAATGGGGTACATTACTATTGAATAAAGAACCCGCAATGTGCACCACTGCCAAGGGAGAAATCCTGGAGTGCATAGCTTGGATGATACGAATCTAAATGTTCACCCCTTAACTAAACATAACTTTATGGGGTGTCATAGAATAGGTGGTGAAGAAATGAAAACCTATAGTGATACAAGATGACAGTAGGTCGGAAAGTTAGAAAAAGTGTTTAAGAATTGATCAATGCATATATTATATACAATGAGACCTCAAGACTTATAGTAGAGGAGGAAAGAGAAGAAGATACGTAGGAAAAATCTTACCCATTACAAAGTTTATTTCCAAGCCAGAGGACAATTACCTTATAATATTCCATCTTCCTTATCTCTCACACACAATTCTCCTTACAACAGACACCACTCCCATTCTCTATAGATGGATCCCAAATTCCCCCACCAAAACAGACTCTACTACAATGAGTCTATTACCCTTATTGTAAAAACCTACCTCATTCAAAGTCATGGAATCTATCATGGATTATATCAAATGGGCCTTTACTTATCATAACAAGTTGACTTAACCTTTTTTCATAGGGAGAAACATACTAGAGAAAACATGGTTTGACAAAAATTAACATATGAGGATTAAGGAAATAGAATAAATTCATCGCATTTAAGATGATTTATAATTTTGAACTTTATTAAATAGTGTAATTTATAATGCCTGTTTGCTCATTTGGAAAACAAAACATAATAATACAGAATTGTTTTTGGAACTTGACATTATCTTTGTTGCTTATAAATGAGTTAATATATATTTTCAATATAAAAGTATTCCAAAAAAATTATTATGGATCAAAACAAGAAATAATTCATGGATTAAACACACTTGTACTGGTTTTAACTTTCATAAAATTATTTCTTTCTGCCTCTTATTGTTAGATTTAACGGAAAACACGTCCAGGGAATCACCTAGGATAACAACATGTTCAATCATTTTTTTCCAAAAAAAAATTCACCACAACATAATAACTTAATATTTATAGTTTCAACAATAAAATATTCTTTTAGTGGTATATTATTCAAAAAAATATTTTTTAAATCGATTAATGGAACCAAAAAAAGAATAAAATTAATAAATAATTTATTTTATAACTAAAATTTAAATATTGGTTGATTTTATTAATATCCTTCCATAAATTTCTTCAAAATGAACATCAAAATTTAGGCAACCAACTTTTAATTTATTCAAACTCATTAATTTGGGATTTGATATGCATGTATGACATCCAAATAAATTGAGAGATTCAATGAAAAATTAAAATCCGATTCTAGCATGTACTAGGCTGTTTTTTAACCAAACCAACAAAAATCTAAGGATTACAAATTAAAAAGTCAACAACAGTTTTTTTTAACTTTTATTTCATAGTATTAGAAATAAAGAAAATGGGAAATGAAGATGTCTCCCTTGAATAATAAATTCCCTGCATTCTTGGGCGACCAATAGTTTGAAGAAAATGAAA
The DNA here is from genome assembly GCA_963277665.1 of Viscum album. Lineage (NCBI taxonomy): Eukaryota > Viridiplantae > Streptophyta > Magnoliopsida > Santalales > Viscaceae > Viscum > Viscum album. Next base: position 684,551,558 of record OY728137.1, on the reverse strand, counting down.
GAAATCCCACTTGTCTATAAATCCACATGCTTTAATTTTCTCCCAAATTGTATTTATTTAAAAAAAGAGGTTTTATCTAATTTTTTATGGGTTTAGGACCTACAAAAGGAAAAGAGCACATAAGAAGGGGTTTCATGGTCATAATGAGGCCCACATTGAGACTCCTCTCAACTCTCCTCACATGGAGCTTCATTTGATTTATGCCTTGTCCTTTTTATGATTTTTATAACCTTAAAACTCGGTGTCGGCTGCATCTAATTTAAAAATTTATCATTTTCTAAAATATTGTGCTACCTAATCCTAACATCCACTAGCACTATATTATTGTATATTTATCTAATATAAATGAAAATTTTATAGTGATTCATTACTTTATATTTATCTAATGCAGAGAAAAATTTTATAAATGCTTTGCTGAAATTTTTATCATTAAAATTTACATAATGATAATTTCATCTTTGGTCTTTCCATTTCGTTTGAAACACTGACAAAATAAGTCATAGAGATCCAAAAAATGAACCCGAGAGAAAAAATATGTCATCTGTGAAATAAATAATATCATCATCACTGGATTGGAAAAAAACATTAAAATAAGATCATTAATCAAGAAAAATGTTACTAAATTACATTGAAATCTACAAATAGGCTTTCATGTTTTGAGAATTTCAATCATTCATATAAGAGAAAGAAAAAAAGCGTAATAACAAAAAGTCTTTCCATTCCCAAAAGAAAGAAACACCGCCCTCAGGAATGGTATAGAAGGAAGTAGTATTATGAAATAAAAATGAACAAAAGAGTTTTACCCACGCCTTATATTATCCTAGAATACAATTCATACCACCTAACTAGAAAAAATCGAGGGTGGATTTTATATGATAAATTGGAAAAGGAACATAAAAATTCTATACTGGTGAAAATTTTAGCATACCAGACATGAATTTTTATAGATCATATCCTGTAAAAATCATACCAGGTGGAGTTTTCTTAAATTGAAAATACATAAAACTATCCCCCCAACAAAAAATCATCCATACCCAAATTGACCTGAAACCCCTTATTCATATTTTGAGTACAAAAACTAAACCTATCAATAGATTGGAATTTATGATAATCAATAAGGTAGGGGTGCCTACTTCTCATTGATATTGGAGTCACCAAAAAAATTAAAATCATCAGAATAACCCGAAATAGTCTATCCCTTAAGCTAATTTGCAACTTACAATGCATAAAAATAAATAGCGGTATAAAATAACTGTATCAAAATATTCATCCATTGTAATATATTGGTAGAGAGAAAGGGGAGTCAGAAAAATTAACTGAACCTTCTTATGTGCCTTCCTGGAAAAAGTACTTGGTGATTTCATCTTCAGTGATCTTTATGAAAGTTTACTTTTTTTTTTGTGGTTATACCCAAAATCATGGTCTCAGACAAAACCACTTCCATATTATGAATAATATGAATATGATTGAGGGCTTCTATGAAGGTCATTTTTGTGAATATTGGTGCGACTGGGATGGCGATCGCATTCCCAGTTTTTATATTTTTACCTTCGTTGTTTTTCTAGAGAGTCACCTTGAAGATGAACCCATCATCTTCAAGGTGATGGGTTCATGTTCAAAGTGACCTTCCAGATGATAGTGATCGGAAGATAATGAAAATGAGGAATGAGGACACCAACGCAGTCGCACTGATAGAAAAAATAGAGAAACTCTCAGTGCAGTTTTCTGAACACACGAAGGGTCGATGTGGCATGGGAGGCCATTATGTGAATAGAGAGAACTTCCTCCATGGTTCAGAGGGGGGAGCCCGAGGGTAATGGTGAAAATGGAAAAGAGGACTAGGGATGGATCTTGAATCTTGGGGATGGATAGGGATTGTAGATGTGGATGAATGCGAAGAAAAAATATAGAAACTCCCACTCCAGAGGGTCAGAATGGGGTGGGAGCTTGGTATGTGACGATCTAGAACTTCTTACATGGTTCTAAGGGGGGATCCTGGGGGTGAGGGTGCATAGAGAAAGGCAGAATAGGGATGGATTTGGAATCTCAAGGGGGGATAAGGATTACAGAAGTGGGAACATGATTTGGAAGGGATCATGGAAGGGGATCAGGTATCGTTGAGGGTCAGTATGGCTTGGGAGTGGGATCTCAGAAATATTTTATAAGGGATCATAGAAAGGGAATGGGGATTTAAGACAGATTGTGTACCATGGGAGATATATCACTTTCAATCGCATCCATTAGGGTTTCTCATAGAAACTAAATAATAAGGGTTAAAAGGGTATTTACAAGGTGACTATTTTTGGGGATGGGGTGGAACTTTTTATCTATCTCTTGTTCCTGTATTACAAGATGCTCCGATGATGTGTTGTAATCTTAACACATGTTCATTTTTTAACATGGAAGTATCAAGTTGCGTTGATTTTTTAGAGGGCACTAGATAGAATTTTTTTCTCATGGGAAATAAGGCATGAGAAATTTGGGATCACAAGACATAGATTTGGAATTTTTCATCGGGTTTCGTTGGACGAGCTCTGAAGTATTGTGGGATTATGTAGCCGGATTTAGAATTTTTAGTAGATTTTTTCATTCAAGGTATGAGGGATTGAAAAATTGCATGACACGATTAGACATTTTCATTCAGTTTTGTTAGGTTTGGATTTCTTCATAGTGAGAATAAACAGATTACATGGAGTGAAGTGTGGAATACATGTCATTTTTTCTACATCACATATCGTCTTAGTGAAAATCATCAATTTCGTGGGATTATAGTGTTAAATGCATGTTATTTTTTCTGAGTTTTACCGTTTTTGGGGGACAATAGCCTTTATATGAAAACCATGTTAAAAAAACTTTAGAAAAAATTAATGATTTGATGATAGGTTTAGTTTTATTCAATATCTCTTGTTACAAACCCTCATTTCTCTCTTCAAAACGTTTGACCCATGATCTCTCCTTTCACCTCATTATCTCTTCACCCTTTATCATCATTGTCATTGTCTTCATCACTATCTCTCATTTTCACTGTATCCCTCTCTCATTGTCATCATCATCATCACTGTCTCTATTTATATCCACCTTTTACTCTTTGAAGATACTGTAGTGGAGGCTACAAGAATAGTACATCGTACTATAGATGGTCCAACAGTCTGATCCTCAGATATCGAATGAAATGTATCAAACTGACTTGATCCATGGACCTATACAACAAGTGGACTACCATGATCAAAACTGCTCGGCTGGCACTGCTGGTGATTAGGGGTCTAGCTACCATGGCCACGACCTCCTCCTTAGCCAGCCTTTCTAGTTCTAATCCAACTCCCTACCTGATGTGGAATGAATGAACCTACCCCTGATGGTGGAATTGGTACATATCCTCTTCCACTAGAAGCTGATAGAAAGGACTGATAGAAATTCTAACAATTTCCCATATGGCCGCAAGACGGACACTCCAACATATCTCTATCAATTTATGGATTTAGATGTCATATACGTCCGCACAGGTGAAACACTACAGAACTACCTACATGGGTACCCTGTTTTCCATAGCCCTGATGAGAAACCTAGAGAGAACGCTTCCTTCCACCAGAACAACTACTGGACTAACGTGACACTGGTCCTCTATGTCTGGTACTGTCACCATCCCTCAGGTTTCACTCAGGGATAAGAGTCTAATTTACTATTTCATAAGAGTTAGGTAGAAGAAAAACATTCACCTGAGTACAATTGGAATACTAATTCCCATCCTTGAAGAGTCTAGCATGCAAAAGCTCATCACTAACTAGATGTGGTGAAAATTGATGCAACTCCATGAAACCTGTTGAATACTCCATAACTGATAGGGAACCCTACTGGAGATGCATGGACTCTATGGCTCTGTCATCTCTTAGCATATGAGGAATGAACTCATCGTATAAGAGAGTCTTTAAATCAACCCATAATATTCTCTGATGATGACCATCCAGGGTAATCAGATCCCACCAGTGCTTAGAAAAATAACACAATATATAGGTTTAAATTTATAACCTCCTCCCTAGAGGCATCTCCATATGCTCAAAGATAAACAGGGTGGCCTTTATCCAAGACTCAACAGCCTACAGACCACCATCCCATGAAATAGTTGGATGATGCTGCAATTGAAACTCACGAGTCAGATCAACCATCGTAAGTGTAGCTCATGGAGCACCACGCATGGACTGCATCAAATGTATAAAACCATCACGAACATGGGAATCAATGCTTGTATCAGGTATAGCAGGAAGTGCCTCAAGTGGAACTTCTAGAGGTATGAATGGTGGCTCAGGGCCCACCATGTCCACAACATGGTCGTTTCCACCATCCAAGCATATGACATGAGCAATTCATGGTGGAATTAGTCTATAATTTCTAAGCACATGCCTCAAAAAAAGTATAAAAGCATATAGATTTTAATACCACATGATTTCATGATATGTTATCTCTTCAATGTAATTCAATAGCTTGCACCACACGCAACACCGAGTTTGAGTGCACCATGACTTACCAAACTATCCATTTAAAAAAGCGGTTATGAATAGTATAAACTGAATTTCGAATTTCATATACTCCATATAAATTTAGAATCCATATTATGTGTTTCTTAAACATAATATAAGATCAAATTCATTTTTTTCAGGTATAATAAGTATTTTCCAAAAAATGCAATTTTACAGCCTTTTAACGGTGAACCCTTTTTTAAATCAAATATTTGAAACTTTTATATATTCAATTTGACAAAATAAACTTATTCTTTATAATTGAGACATAAAAATTTAGTTTTGATAAATTTTTGGTGTTTTTCTCATAACTTTCATATTTTGATGAATATTGAAAAATACAAAATTTTAATTGAAAACAACATTTTTAATCAAAATTATTTATATTGTTTAATTATAAATTTGAATGGTTTTAAAGTATAATTATATTATATTTTTATTATTTAATCTAATGGTATTCATTGGATGTAATTTTACATTTAAATTAGATATAAACACATATCAATCTTTTGATAGTTTTTACTTCTCAAAAACCTACTTTTTGGTTTTGACAACGGGAATTAATTTTAAATTAATTAATGAAACATAAATGTTATGAATTTTTAAAAATAGTCCTAATTTTTTATTTCAGAATACCAAAAATATATTAGGGTGAATTTTTGATATTTTTCTGAAAACATTAAATTTTTAATGGATAGTGATAAATACTGCATTATTTCTTAGAACCGACTTTTATTTAAATATATATTATTTTTATTAAAATTTTCATTAAAGTAAAAATAGATACATAATTACTATATTAGTCCAATGTTATTTTTTTGTTTCAATTAATAATATTATTAAATATATAAAATTTTATTGAAATTTTTCCCGTTTTTACCCACCTTCTAGGCACATTTTCAATTTTTCATTAAATGTAATTTTACCGCTTCTATGAACTGAATTTAAAAACTCTAAGAGACATGGTTGAAATAAGTAAGAAAAATGTGGTTAAATAGGACGAGTTTAATTTTTTTGAATAGTAACTTTTGAATTTTATTTACCACGGTTAAAAGTAGATAGGGTAATTAAAGGTAAAAATCATATTATAATTACCCTAAAACATGTCCTAATTCTATTAGATAAGTTTATTTATACCAAAATCAACCTTAGGAATAAAATATGATCCTCTTGGTCCACTTGGATTAGATTAGTACATTTATTATTATTTTATTTAAGGAAGAGTTAAAAGTGTTAAATTCAATGTTTAATAACTAATATATTTTTAATATAGGGTTACACATAAGATAAATTTAACTATAAATATTATTATAAAACTAAAAGGATTTCATACAGAATGTTATTTTATTTATAATTTTTATACATTAAATAATTAAATTTATTTATGACACAATGATGATGCAGTAATTACCTTATTAAAGAGAGGTTAAAAAATTGATATTATAAATAATATAATAAATGTAAATTGAGTCTTTTGATGCATTAAACAAATTTTATAGGTTAATATGACATTTTAGTGTTGATTAAATAAATATTTTTTGAATTAATCACGTTTTTTGACTTTCACAAAAACCAAATACTAAATACTGTCAAAATTGACATAAATGAGTTTTGAAAAAAAATACTATATTATTAAATAATATAGTATTCCTAAAAATATATGGTATAGAAAAAGGAATTATATTAGGTTAGACATTTCAATAATTAACCACTTGGGGTTCTCTTGTATTTTTATTGTATGTTTATTAACCATTTATTATAATAATATGAGAACATATGAATAAAGTTAAACAATCTAACTAAGAGTTAAATCTAAAAGATAATGTTAATATGGTGACCTTAACTTGTATAAAACCTATTGTATGAGAGTACCTAGACCCATAAACACCTTATCTTGGAAATAATTCCATTTGGATCCATTATGAACCGAAAATGATTTTATAATAAAATAATATTTGAAGCTTTTCTTAAAGTGACCCTCACCTCTTTTATAAAAGGGCACTTACCATTCTCTCAAAATCACACCTCCAAATCCATTTGGCTCAGCCAAACCCTACTCAAATATCCTCCCAACTACCCTCAATTAATCCTATAGGCCTTACTTTTATCAGAAAGCCAGCCTAAGGATCCATTTTTATCAAATCAAAAGGAAGCACCCAAAGAAGAGGTAACAATTTCATCACCTCTTTCAAAGTTCTTTTTGTTTTCCACTTCCTATTTCTTTTTTGTTTCCATAACAAAATAATAAATCCAATACCTTATACATAATATGATGTTATTATAAATATGGTTAAACCATATTAATTATTCTATCCATCCTATGAATGAAAAAGTCACCATACGTGCGCACGTACGACTTACTGTCTCCACGTAGTGATGTAGTTTGTTATTCAACACTTCATTATTTGGATGGGTATAATAATTAGTATAATTGATTTAAATAATTAATATAAAATGTTAATGATTCTCTATATATGATATAACATCCAATTACATACGATTTAACCATTAATATAATGATATCATCGCTCATGCATACGTACGACTTACTGTCTCCACGATGCAATGAGATTCATTTCCACGTTCACCATTCAACGATGATTATAAAATATATATTATTAATAAGTATGTAATATATGAAATAATAATACTAATATATATATATATATATATCTCTCTGTGTGTGTGTATTTACATATATCTCATTCACTTACTTCCATTCAATATGATATGAAAACGAAAACAACGTTTTTGCGTATGTACGACCTACCGTCTCCATAAATTGTGTTTTCATTTCATATATCTATCTATTATAAATATTTATATTTTGAATAAATATGATATATAAATCATGTTTTATATTCTGGAATTATGTAAATCATGATCTATGTGATATTATCAAGAATAACAATTTAAAACATGTATGATAAAGAAAGCGATTATTAACCAAAATGTTACTTTAACATGGAAATTATTATTAAATGGGCAGTATAAAGTCATAAATAAATCATATATGATATAATAAATATTAATATGGTTCTGGTATAATTTAATAACATACTATGGTCATTATACATAAGGTTAAACATACCCACGACCAAATGAAAGTACAAGGTAAGGAATAATTTCTCAATCTCATTATTATCCGAGATTGTTTATGTGTAAGTATTTACTGGTAAATTTTTAACATCTGTTTCCATATTTCATAAAAAAAAAATTTCTAAATGAATATTTTAAGGTTTTTTGGATGGTAATATTTAGAAAGATCACCATTTTAAATGTTTTAATGATTTATTTTTCAAAATATTTTTAATTAAAGTCCATGTTTTAAAAAGGATTTTAAGGATTTATTTATATGGACATGATTATTTTAAACTGTTCATTCATTTCAAAATTTTCATATTAGTATGGTAAAATTTGATTCAAAAATATATTTTAAATTAATTATTTTATAAATGTGTGTATTTTAAATGATTTCACAAAAAAAGATATTTCTCTCAAAGAGTTTTACTGATAATTTTCAACTATGTCAACATCCTTTACTAGATATTATTCTTGATTGGGGTTGATTTATTATAATATAGTCTTTCATATTGTATTGAATGAGTTATTATATATTTGATTGTGTATGTTCTATTTTTATACAATTCATTGATTATGATTAAATTATTGACATTTTTTATGCTAGTTTTAATACGAATTTTTATGTTATGTTTCAAAATTTTAATATGAGGAATGCATTAGACTTAGTCAGTTACAGGTGGATCCCGCTATAGCACCTCGATGCATCAGTAGGTCTGATGAGACAAATTAGTGTCTTGTAAAAAGGCTTTGAAAAAATATTATTTTTAGTCTTGTCATGAGGTATTGACTATGTGGTTATGATGTCTCACATTATGCATTCCATCGTTATGAAAATTAGATGTTGATTTTACATGTGATTATTTGACTAGTATAATATCCATGTGAATAAGTAAATGAAATTATTTGATTTATATTTTCCATATTATTATTAATTTTATGTTTAAAAGGCTTGTGTCTTAGTCTTATAGATTTCATTAAATGTTTATGCTTTTTTTGATAGTTTATGCTATATTTTTATCCTTACTGAGCATATGAGCTCACCCCTTTCTTATATTTTATTTTTACCATGATGCGAAGAAGTGTATTATGATTGATATGTAGGGTTATGATATGGTGATAATGGTGTTATCAAAGGATTATTTATGTTTTGTTTTATTTTAGAAATTGTAATGTAATGTTAATATATGTATTCTATTTTCTAAGACTGCTAAACTGATCGGTCCATCGGGACTTGATTCCTTATAATCATGACAATGTTATGTAATAATGCACTAAATCTAGTTAACTAGGGTCAGGGAATTATAGTTGGTATTATAGGAAGTTATGTACAAACCTTTGAAGCTAGATTTAGAAAATAAATTGATTAGGTAACATTACCCTAAGATAGAATTTAAGGATTAGTATAAAAGAACTTCATAGAATTTTGGGAATATTGATATTTTGTTTTTTTTCCAAGAAATACATCCCTGTCTAGATACTAGCATGTAGATACAGCTCTGGAACAGATGTAATTAAGAGTGAAAACTCTGGCAAGGAGTTTTGGGCTTGACTCAGGGTATCCCGGTACATGAAAACGAGCCTTACTACACTCATAGTTACAACACTCCCAGGGGATATGCTTAGGATGATTCATATTTTCTTTACAAACCATTAAGAAGTATTGATGAGTAAATACTTCCTTAAAGAAATCATTTTTATGATTATGGATTATATGCATACACATTTCAAATTAATTTAGGAATTATGCATTGCAATTTATAAACTAACCTAGTGTATGTCATTGTTTAGAAATGGTTCCCAGTAGAAGGAATGAGAACTCCAATGATACACATGATCCAAAGAGTAAAAAGGATCATATATTTCGTGGTCTTAATCTAATATTGAAAAGGTAAATAGTATCTCACATATTTTCATCATATGGAGAAATAGTATAATGTGTTAATAAGATAAGTAAAGAATTATATGAGTCCTATGGCTTTGAAGGGAATCCAGAGAAGAAAAGGACGGTAGAGAGAAAGATAGATAAAGAGAAGAAGGGAACGAAAATATTTCCCATATGAGATAAGTGTGGAATTAATCACCTTGGTAAATTCATGATGGGAATGCGATATTGTTATAAGTGTAGAGAAAAAGGACACCAAGTACGTGATTACAAGGGTAAGAAAAAGGTTTCAAATGTACAATGCTTGATTTGAAAGGAGTTGGGACACTACACGAATCAATGTCCCAATCATCAATGTATACCTCAAATGATGCTATTGGATAATAATAAAGTTATGATACAACTGCAGATGAAGAGGAATAATTAGTGTTATTATTATTTTATTAATGAATTATGTCATTTGAGTTTTGTATCAACGATGTAATGGTTATATTAATTATAGAAATAAATAAGGATTGTACTGTAGTACTATTTCATTGAGTATTTGAGATTATATGGAACTAAGAAAAGTGACTCAAGAACAATTTAAATTTTTTTGAAAATATATGGTTAAAGGAAAGATAAACTTTAATATGGTATTGATACTAAGGTAGTGATTTTGGAATAAGAGATGGTTGATTTGGATAAATTATATTGGATATTCTTGACTACCTTAGAACTGATTAATGGTTTGCTTATTCCATCATTGTTGGAGTATTAAAAAAATTTTGATATAAGGAATATATCTAGTATTCTATAAATAATAAGGGAGCATGAATTTAATCAATAAGATTTTATTGTAATTCAAGTTGTTACCTTGTTTTACGAGAATACACGATGAAACTATTCACATCTTTATTATGTGACCTTCCTTATAAATTTTGGACTATGAGTTTGGATAGAAGTATTTTGGAAATGTTTAAAGGTTTTATGTGATTAATTTGGACATTAGATACTATTGTTTTCTGTTAAAACATTTCTTAATATTTTTTTTGTATTTTTATAAAATGACAACCTGGAGGTCGCACGAAAACCCGTCACGTCCAACAAGGTCGCGAGACTTAAACTTTCAACCGAAGGGAAAAAAAGGTGAATCACCTACCACTGGCCTACGTGATGTCCTAGTTTTTATAATGAAATTTTTTATGGTCTGATAGATTAATTATAACCTAATTATTTTTGTAACCCTATAATATTTGGATAAATAGAATATTTTTCAATCCTATTATCTTTTACAGTGAAATATGAGTTTGTGGTATAAGTTAGTTGAAGGATGTAACTCTTCTTGTCAAGTATTTTTTTCTCTCTTATTATATGAAGAAATTAATTCTTTAACATTAAGGAAGGGATATGAAAAAAAATGTTATCCTAATATCATATGTTTTGTTGAACCGATGATACTTAAATCATCATATATTTATGGCTTTGAGGCCCTCAATATCCAATTTATTGTTCACTTGTTTATGATTGATGACCCCAATCACTCACTATAAATATTTACATTTTTTCTCCAAATATATGTCTTTAATTTCAACCAATGTTCTCCTAAGTGTGATTATAATTTGGTTGTGAAATTTTCATTTCCCTTTCCCTCTTATTAAGACTAAATTTTAGTAACCCTATTTCCGAAGTGGGTTTTGCACAAAGGTATTTTCTATTTTCAACATTTTATTTTCAAAGAACAATTTAAAATTTTGAGGACACAATTTATTGATGGAAGAGAGAATGTAACACGACATGATTTCATAATATGTTATCTCTTTAATGTAATTCAATAGCTTGTGCCACATGCAACACCGAGTTCGAGCGCACCACGCCATACCAAACCAGCCGTTTAAAAAGTGGTTATGAATATTATTAATTTCATTTTGAATTTTATATACTACACATATTTTTCAAATCCATATTATGTTCTTTTTAGACATAATATAAGAAAAAATTCATTTTTTCCAGATAAAATAAGTATTTTTCAAAAAAATAAAATTTTACTCCTTTTTAATGGAGAACCCTTTTCTAAATCCAATACTTGAAACTTTTATATATTAAATTTGATAAAATAAAATTCTTCTTTCGAAGTGGGACATAAAAATTTAGATTGAATAAGTTTTTGGTGTTTTTCTGATAACTTTCATATTTTGATGAATAGTGAAAATACTAAATTTTAATTGAAAAAAACTTTTTTTATCAAAATAATTTATATTGTTAAATTATAATTTTGAATGGTTTTGCAGTATAATTAGATTATATTTTTATCATTTAATCTAATGTTGGTCATTGGATGTAATTTTACATTTAAATTATACATAAACAGATATCAATCTTTTGATAGTTTTTACTTCTCAAAAACCCGCTTTTTGGTTTTGACAACTGAAATTAATTTCAAATAAATTAATTCAACTTCTATGTTTTTAATTTTATAAAATATACATCATTTTTGAATTCAAAATATCAAAATTATCTTAGGGTTATTTTTTGGTATTTTTCTGAAAACTTTCAATTTTTGATGAATAGTGAAAAACACTACGTTATTGTTTAAAAATGACTTTTATTTAAATAATTAATATTTTTGTTTAAATATATTTTAAAGTAAAAATAGATACATAATGACTATATTAGTAAAATGTAATTTTTTATAGTCATTTTATAATAAGATTAGATATATAAAATTTTATTGAAATTTTTACTGTCTTTTACCCACCTTCTAGGCACATTTTCAAATTTGCATACAACATAATTTTACCCCTTAAATGAATTGAATTTCAAAAATATGAGAGACATGGTTGACATCAGTAAGTAAAATGTGGTTAAATCGGCTGAAAATATTTTTTTTGTTTAATAGTAACTTTTGAATTTTATTTACCATGGTTAAAAGTAAATAGGGAAATTAAAGGTAAAAATGATATTATAATTACCCTAACACATGTCCTAATTCGATTGGATAAGTGTATTTTGACCAAAAGAAACCTTATAAATCAAATATGATCTTTTTGGGTTACTTGTATTGGAATACGACATTTATTATTACTTTATTTAAAGAAGAGTTAAAAGTGGTAAATTCAAAGTTTAATAACTAAACCATTTCTAATATAGGGTTATAAATAAGATAAATTATACTATAAATATTCATTATAAAGATAAAAGTATTTCCCACATGATTTTATTTTATTTATAACTTTTAGAAATTAAATAACTAAATTTATTTATGACATAATGATGATACAATTATTACCTTATTAATGAGAGGTTAAAATAATTGATATTATAAATATTAATATAAATGTAAATTGAGACTTTTCATGAATTCAATGAATTTTATAGTTTTATATGACATGTTATGTTTGATTAAATTTTTTTTTTGAAGTAATCATTTTTTGTGGACTTTCACAAAAATCTAATACTAAATAGTGTCAAAATTGACATAAATGAGTTTTTAAAACAAATACTTTTTTATTAAATGATATAATATTTCTAAAAATATAAGGTTTGGATAAAGATGTAGATAAGGTTATATATGTCAATAATGAACCACTTTGTATTCTCATGTCTTTTTATAGTATGTTTATTAACTATTTATTATAATAATACAAGAATACATGGAAAAAGTTGAGCTATTTAACTAAGAGTTAAATATAAAAGATAAGGTTAATATGGTGACCTAAACTTGTCTAAAACCTTTTGATTGAGAGGATTTAGACCCATACCCACCTTATCCTATAAATAAATCCATTTGGAGCCATTATAAACTGAAAAGGATTTTATAATAAAATAATATTTCACGATTCTCTTAAAGTGACCCTCACATATCTTATAAAAGGGTACTTCCCCTTCTCCCAAAATCACACCTCCAAAGCCATTTGTATCGGCCAAAACCTACTCAAATATCCTTCCAACTACCCTAAATTCAACCTAGAAGCATTAATTTTATCAGAAATCCAACCTAAGGATCCCTTTTGATCAAATCAAAAGGAAGTACCCAAAGATAAGGTAATAATTTCATCACCTATTTCAAAGTTCTTTTCCTTTTCCACTTCCTATTTCTTTATTGTTTCAATAAAAAAATAAGAAATCCAGTAGCTTTCACATACTTTGATTTAATTATAAATATGGTACATCCTTATTCATTATTCTATCCATCCTATGAATGACAAAGTCACCATACGTGCATACGTACGGCTTACCATCTCCACGTTGTTGTGTTGTTTGTTATTCAAAACATCATTATTTGGATGGGTATAATAATGATTATAATTGATGTAAATAATAAATATAACATTTTAATGATTTTTTATATAATATATATGATCAAATAACATACTATTTTACCATCAATGGAATGATATCATCGCTCGTGCGTACGTATGTACGACGCGATGAGACTCATTTCCACATTCACCATTCAAAAATGATTATAAAACTATATATTATTAATAAGTATGTAATATATGACATAATAATGCTTCTCTATATATATGTGTATTTACATATATCTCATTCACTTACTTCCGTTCAATATGATATGAAAACGTAAACAACGTTTATGCGTATGTACAGTCTACCATCTCTATAAATGGTGTTTCTATTTCATATATCTATCTATTATAAATATTTATATTATGAATATATATGATATATAAATCAGGTTTTATATTTTTTAATTATTTAAATAATAATCTATGTGATACGATCAAGAATATCAAGTTAAAACATGTACGATAAAGAAAGTGATTATTTCCCGAAATGTTACATTAACATGGAAATTATTATTAAATGGGTAGTATAAAGTAATAAATGAATCATATATGTTATCATAAATAATAATATGGTTCTGGAATAATTTAATAACATACTATGGTCATTATATAGGATGTTAAACGTACCCTTTACCAAAAGAAAGTACAGGGTAAGGGTAAATTCCTCAATATCATTATCATCCGGGATTGTTTATGTGTAATTATTTATAGTGAGATTTTAATCATCAATTTCCATGTCTCATAAAACTATTTTCAAAATTAATATTTTAAGGTTTTGTGGAAGGGACTCTTTAGCAAGATTATCATTTTAAATGTTTTAATAATTTATTTTTTAAAATATTTTAAATTAATGTTCGTGTTTGAAAAATGATTTTAAGGATTTATTTATATGGACATAGTTGAATTAAAATGTTAATTCCTTTTAAAAGATTCAAAGTGGTATGGGAAACTTTGATTTAAAAATCTATTTTAAATGAATTACTTTATAAATACGTGACATTTAAAATATTTCACACAAAGGGATATTTCTCTCAAAGATTTTTACCAATCATTTTCAACAATATCAACATTCTTTACTGGATATTATTATTTATTTAGGTTTATTTATTATAATATAGTCTTTCATATTGTATTAAATGAGTTATGATATGTTTTATTGTGTATGTGCAATTTTTATACCATTCATGGGTTATGATTTAAGTATTGACACATCATATGGTAGTTTTAATATGAATGTTTATGTTATGTTTCAATATTTTCATATGAGGAATGCATTGGATATAGTAAGTGAATGGTGGGGCCCGCTATAGCTCCTCGATGCATCGGTAGGTCTCATGAGGCAAATTAGTGTCTTGGAATAAGGCTTGACAAAATATTATTTGTAGTCTTGGCATGAGGCCTTAACTATGTAGTTATGATGTCCGACATTATGCATTCCATAATTATGAAATTAGTTGTTGATATTACATGTGATTATTCAACCAGTTGAATATCCATGTGAATAAGTAAATGAATTTACTTGATTATTATTTTCCATATTATGTCGATGCTTAAGTTTAAAAGGCTTGTGTCTTAGTCTTATACATTTCCTTAAATTTTTATGCTTATTTATGATAGTTATTTCTATATTGTTATCCTTACTGAGCATCTAATCTCACCCATTTCTTATGTTTTATTTTTCCCAGGATGTGAAGAAGTGTATTATGATCAATATGAAAGGTTAATCTATGGGAATAATGGCATTCTCAAAGTATTATTTAGGTTGTGTTTTATTTTAGAAATTGTAATGTCATGTCCATATATGTAATCTATTTTCCAAGGATACTAATACAACGACCCATACTTTACATACATTGTTAATACATAAAAATTGAAGTACACTTATTACAACATATAACAAAACCATGAAAGGACCGTATAGGCATAGTGTCTTTAGAAACTGGGAAACATAAACAACTGGTTCATAAATCATCTACATTGTCTCCCATTTATTTCATCATATCTAGAGTCCCTTTTGGAATATCCTACATAATAACCTTCTTCCTGACCTAGGAAAAGAAAACATACAAAAGGGTGAGCTCAAATGCTCCGTAAGGGTATACAAAATAAATATCAATTACATCATATTCATAAGAGCATAACATTTTTGAAATCTTAACCTGCAAAGAGATCATAATTTCATAATCATGGGAAAAATCATAGAAGTGAAATGTAATCCCAATAATCATAACTTAAAATATGAAGCTTTGTGGCATAAACACATAATCATAGAGAATCATTTCTTAGTAGTCAAGACTCATATCCAAGACTATCTTAGCGGACAAAGTCCATTTCTGAACCGAGTTCACTCCTCGTCTCAGTCCTGTTTCACTGAACCGGTTTAACCTGCCATTCCAGCCATGTCTATCTCATGAGATATAAATCTTTAACCAATACATTGGAGAGATATATAGGTCCCAACCATATCATAATGATACCATTCTTATTGTGCCACAAAATCATAAACCATACATCATAGCATAACCCATGTAATAAAAATGGGATTCTTAACCATCACGTCATCATAACATAATCCATAAAAGATAAAAGGACATCATAAAAATAATTCCATCATAAAATAATCAAATCAATGTAAAAATAGGGATAGAAACAGAACCCTATATTATCTTAGAAGCAAAATAATTTTGATAAAACTCTTGACCTCCATTCTTGAGGAAAATATCCTTTCTACTTAAAAAACATTTCCCTTTATTAAAATTTCATACAATTTTAAACCAAATGAATTTGATTAAAAATAAACTTGAAAAATTGTAAAGGAAGCTTCATGGAAATAATTTTCTAAAATTTTATTCAGGCTGTGTATGTTAAAAAAACATTCTTCTCGTACTTTGGCCGGAAAAGTCAAAAAGTACCTCGTACAAAAAATGACAAAAGATTCCTTTCATATATTTTAATAAAAACTCACCAAAGAGTAAAATTGGATTTAAAAAATTTTAGGTAGATGAAAATAATATTACGTATTGAGGAAACATGGATGTGGATGATAAATTACACCCCAGTAAATACCAAAGTATAAACAATCTCAGATAAAAATGAGATTGTGATATTTTCCCTTACCTTTGGTCCGATTTCCTTCGTAAGTGTCTGAACCTCCTATATAATGATTTAAACAATGTCATTGACTTATTCCAGAATCATAATTATTTTTATGATATCATATATGTTCATATTATAAGCTTATTATTAGTAATATTTCATTGCTACTTGTTATTCGGGTGTTTATTACTTTTTGTTCTTATGTGTGTTTTGTCGAATAAATTCTTATTCTTCTTTTTAGGTTATATATACCTCATTTACAGAATGGTATTAGTGTAATATATATCATATTAATTAATTCAATTCATTTATATAATAATTATTCAATGAAGATCATGTAGAACGAGTCACATCAGATCATGGAGACTGTATTCCGTACGTACGCACGAGCGATTATATCATTTCCATGATCGTGGAATTGTATTGGAGTGTATGTATACTATTTCATAATAAATATGACTTTACAATAATCATATATAGTTATTATTTACAGCATTATACCCATCCAAGTAAGGTGGTGGTGGAAAATAGAATACACCACGACGTGGAGACGGTATTCCGTACGTATGCACGCGCGGTGATTTCATTTTCCGTAGGATGCATAGATGGTGAAATAGGTTTGTTTCATACTTATAATAACATATTAGTATATGAGTGATACTGATTTTATTACTTCATAATGAAACAACTAAATAAGAACAAGTGGAAGAAGAAATAATGTTGAAAGAATCGGTAACGGATATTACCTCTTCTTTGAAGCGCCTCTTTGAGACCTCATTTTAGGGCACTAAAATTAGTCTTTGAAGAAGACCAGGACCTCTAGGGTGATTCTAGGGAAGTGTAGAAGTTAATTTGACAGGGTTTGGATGAACTTTTAGGCTCAAACTAGTGTGAGGAAGAGAGGGAGGAGGTGCCCTTTTATAAGGGAGGAGAGGGGCACCTTTGGAAAAACTAAAAATATTATTTTATTATAAAGTCATATTCGGTTTTTAATAGCTCCAAATTAATTTATATAAAATCTAAGGTGGGGATGGGTCTAAATCCTCTCATAAAATAGAATTTAGTCATGTTTAGGTTTCTATTTTAACCTTATCATTGAGATTTAATTTTAAGTTAAATAATTTTACTTTTACTGTGTCTTCTTGTTTTCTAACACTATAAGGTTAATAAACGTACTATAACGAGCCAAACGAACCCCAAGTTGTTTATTATTAATATATATGACCTTATATAAGTCATTTAGCTGAACCTTAGATTTTTAAGAATAAAATAACAATTAATAATATAATATTTGTTTTAAAAACTATTTTATGTCAATTTTGACACTATTTGGTAATTGATTTTTGTGAAAATTATAACAGAAATATTACTTCGAAAGAAGTTAATTAAATCAGTACTAATATTTAATATTAACCTAGAAATTTTTTGGAATTCATAAAAAGTCTCAAATTACATTTATTTGGGTATTTATAACATCAATTATGTCAGTATTTCATTAATAAGATAATTACTGCATCATCATTGTGTCATACATAAATTAAAAATAAAATACAATTATGTAGGAAATTTTTTTACCTTTCTAATGAATATTTATAGTTGAATTTATCTTATGTATAACACTATATTAAAAATGATTTACTTACTAAACTTTGATTTTAACTATTTTAACCCTTCTTTAAATAAATTAATATTAAATGTCCTAATCTAATCCAAGTGGGCCTAAATGGTCATATTTTATTCCTAAGGTTGTTTTTGGTCGAATTAAACTTATCCAATATAATTAGGACATGTGTTAGGGTAATAATAATAACATTTTTACCCTTAATTACCCTATTTACCTTTAACCATGGTAAAAAAAGTAAAAAGTTACTATTCACCAAAAATTATTTTTTTCTCATTAAACCACATTTTAGTCCTTGATATTAACCATGTCACTTGGATTTTTGAAATTCCACTCACATAAGCGGTAAAATTATGTTCTATGTGAATTTGGAAATTCTCCTAAGAGGTGGGTAAAAGACGGTGAAAAGTTTGATAAAATTTTTATATATCTAAAATTATTATAAAATGACTCCAATGAATTGCATTGAACATAAATAGGTATTCTGTATCAATTTTGACCTAAAATAAATTTAAATAAAATAAATAATTATTTAAATAAAAAGTCGGTTTTTAAATAGTAACCCAGTGTTTTCACTATTCATCAAAAATTGAAAGTTTTCAGAAAAATACCAAAATTTCTCCCTAGGCTAATTTCGATATCCCGAATCCAAAAATGAAGTCCATTTTGAAAAACAAAATTTACAAAATTTCAAAAAGTGGGTATTACTATTCATAACGGCTAGTTGTAATAATATTTTAATAGCATATCGTTGTTTAGTGAAACTCGGTATTGCGTACAACGCAAGCTATCGAGGAAGTTCACGATTGCGTGTAAAGAAACCCAAGATAGTGTTGTGTGTAGTGAAAGATTCCTTTGATTATTTATATAAAAGCAAAATATTCCTCATAAAAGCCTCCAGTGTTACATTCTACCCCCCTAAAAATGAATTTTGCCCTCGAAATTCTTCACTTTGTAACAAAAAGTTGAGGATACCTGTCTCTCATCATATCCTCAAGCTCCCATGTAGATCCTTCTAATTGGTGGTTCCTCTATAAAGATTTCACCAAGCGAGTGGTCTTGTTCCATAGGACTTTTTCGCTATGATCCAGAATCTCTATCTGCAGTTCTTCATAAGAAAGATCTTGCTTCAGCGGTACAACTTTTGAGCTGAGTACATGTGAAGGATCAGGTATGTACTTTCTCAGGACAGATACATGGAACACATCGTGATCTTGGGAGAGATTCGGTGGAAGCGCCAATTGGTAAGCTACCTTCCCAACACGATCTAGTATTTCGAAAGGACCGATATCCCTAGGGCTCAGCTTTCCATTCTTTCCAAATATCATTACTCTCTTCCAAGGAGATATTCGTAAGAACACTTTATCACCCACTTCAAACTCTAAGTCTTTTCTTTGGTTGTCGGTATAACTTTTTTGTCGACTCTGAGCAGCTCTAATGTGTTGTTGAATAGATCTGACCTTTTCTGCCATCTCATCAACAAGATCAGGTCCTAATAGATTTCTGTCCCAAACTTCATCCCAGAAAGTTAGAGTCCTGCATTTCTTTCCATAGAGAGCTTCACAAGGAGCCATCTGAATACTGGGGTGAAATATTTTATTATAAGAAAATTCCACCAAAGGTAGGTGTTGATCCCAACTACCTTTTAAATCCATAGATCAATCTCTCAACATATCTTCTAGAGTTTGAATTGTCCACTCAGACTGACTGTCTGTCTGAGGATGATAAGCAGTGCTAAAACTCAACTCTGTATCCAGAGTATGCTGAAGACTTCGCCAGAACTTCGAGGTAATCCTCAGATCCCGATCAGATAAAATAGTTTTGGTACTCCATGAAATCTCACCACTACCTTCACATATATCCTGGCAAGCTGATCCAGAGAGAAATCCTCTCTAATAGTGATGAAGTGTGCCCACTATGTAAGACGATAAACTATGACCCAGATAGCATTATTGCCTTTGGATGTTTTAGGAAGTCCAGTGACAAAGCCCATAGTGATGTTTTCCCATTTCCATTCTGGTATCGGTAATGGTTGTAACATCCTCTTAGACTTTTGTCTCTCAGCTTTAACTTGCTGACAAACCAAGCATCGAGAGACATATTCAGCAACATCTCTTTTCATGCCATCCCACCAGATGTACTCTTTCAGGTCCCTATACATCTTCATGCTTCTAGGATGAATAGAGAATGAAGAACTATGAGCCTTATCCAGTAACTCCTTCTTTAATTCTGGGATGGGAGGAACACAAACCCGATTCCAGAACTTTATTATCCCATCACAATCAAGGTTGAATTCAGGAACATTTCTCACCTTCTTTTGTAACTCTACATCTTATTTGTGTGCCTCTTTAATCTTCACATGTATAGATTGTTGAACATTAATTTGAGAAAGATACGATTTTCCAATTCCATTATAATTCCATGATCCATCCTTTGTAAATCCATAAATATTGGATCTTTTGTGATCCTCATCATGGATAAGCTAGCATGGTCTTGTCGACTTAATGCATCTTCCACCTTGTTTTCTTTCCCAGGGTGGTAATGAATTGAGCAGTCGTAATCCTTAATCAGCTCCAACCATCTTCTTTGGCGCATATTCTGTTCCTTTTGTGTGAAAATATACTTTAATCTTTTATGAGCAGTATAAATATCACACCTTTCTCCATAAATATAATGCCTCCAAATCATTAATGAAAATATTACCGCATCTAACTCCAAATCATGAGTTGGGTAATTTTGCTCATGGATTTTCAACTGTATTGAGGCATAAGCTATCACCATATCATTTTGCATAATTACACACCCCAACCCCTTCTTAGATGCATCAATGTAGATCACAAACCTTTCTCCACTACAAGGCAGTGTGAGCACAAGTGCACTGGATAACCTTCTTTTCAACTCCTTGAAATTCTCTTCACATTCCTCTATCCAAACAAACTTAACTCCTTTCCGAGTCAATTTGGTGAGTGGATTAGATAACCGTGAAAAAACATTCACAAAACGTCGATGATATCTAGCCAAACCAAGAAAACATCAGATCTCGGTTACTGTTGTTGGTCTCAACCATCTTTTGGTAACCTCTGTTTTTGCTGGATCCATAGATATCCCCTCTTTTGAGATTATGTGACCCAAAAATGCAACTTTTTGAAGCCAAAATTCACACTTGGTAAATTTGGCATAAATCTTCTCCTTTCTCAGGGTCTTCAATATAATTCTCAAGTGATCTTCATGTTCTTCCTTTCTCATTTCATAGACAAGAATATCGTCTATAAAGACTACCACAAACTGATCAAGATAGTCTCTAAAGACTCTATTCATCAGATCCATGAAGATAGAAGGGGCATTAGTAAGACCAAATGTCATCACTATAAATTCATAGTGTCCATACCTTGTACAGAAATCCGTCTTTGGTATATCATCCCTTTTGAACCTTAATTGATCATACCCTAAACGAAGATCAATCTTGGAAAAGTATTTAGCTCTATATAGTTGGTCAAATAAGTCATCAATGCGTGGGAGAGGATATTTGGTCTTGATAGTGATCTTGTTAAGTTCTCGATAATCAATGCAGAGTCTCATTGATCCATATTTCTTCTTAACAAACAGAACTGGTGCTCCCCAAGGTGATGCACTAGGGCGTATGAATACCTTATCAAGATTACCTTGGAGTTGCTTTTTCAATTCCTGCAACTCAATTGGGGCCATTCTATAAGGTGTCTTTGAAATAGGCAAAGCACCCGGTATGAGTTCTATTGAAAACCCTACTTCACGATTTGGTGGAAGACCCAAAAATTCCTCCAAAAAAACAACGTCAAACTCCCGTACAATGGGCATATTCTTAATCGTGAGTTTCTCACCCACCATTTGAGATAAATAACCTTCATTTAGTGGAATCAAGACCCATAAGATGGAAGAAATTTCCACTGGAAGGTTATGTTCATCCTTGCATCGATAGATGATCATAGATTGATATGGAATAGGAAATGTGACTTCCCTTCTTTGGAAATTGATATGAGCTCCATATAAAGAAAGAAAATCCATGCAAAGAATCATATCAAATTCAACTATAGGAAGGATCACAAGATTTGTATGAAGCACTTTCCCACAAAGTTCAATCGGAGAAAAATTATGTACTTTTGATGCGACTGTTGGGCCATTAGGGGTTCTCACAGCTAACTCAACATCTAATTGTTGAGGTAATATGGTGATACCCTTAGAAAATTCTTCAAAAATAAAAGATTGGGTGGATCCAGAATCAAATAAAACATTTTCTACTTTAGAGTGGATGGTAAGGGTACCTTTCACCACTTCGTTATCATACTCCACATAGTTGATAGAAATTGCATGTGACTTTCCTTTTTCTTTAGCCTTAAGAGTTTGTTGATGTCGATCATCATCATCAACCCATGGATTAGGGCATTGATTATCATAATGCCCCATTTCCTTTCACTTGAAACATTGAAGTGTAGTAGGTTCATTTTGTGTATCCCTGCCTTTATTTTCATCATTAGACATCTTTTTCCCATTATTTCGACATTCAATTGCCCGATGACCTTATTTTCCACACTTATAACATTTTCTTGTCCCCTTAAGACAATTTCCTCTATGTTTCTATCCACACTTTGAGCATAAGTGAAAACTCATCTTCTTTTCAGTGTGGTCTTTAGATTTTCCTTTGAGTTCCACTTTCCTCTTCTTATCAAACCCATGTGACTGATGGGTTACACCAATCTCCATCTCAACCTTGAGAGCACATCGAACAATTTCCTCTTAGCTATTGAAGTCCCTTATGGCTAACGCCCTTCGAAGACTTGGTTTTAAGCCACTAAAGAATCGATCGATCTTACTCTCAGGTTGGATAATAATTCTGGAAGCGTACCTTGCAAGTCTTGTAAAATTTTCTTCGTAGGTACCAATAGATTCATCATCCTTTTTCTTTAATTCAAGAAACTCTTTCTCCATCTTTGTTTGGAGAATACGAGGGAAGTACTTATAGAAAAATAAGTTCTTGAACTCGTCTCATTCCATGGACTCAATTTCATCCCTCTGACCAGTATTCTTGATAAGATTCCACCATTTATCAGCTTCACCTTCCAAACGATAAACGGCTAAGATGAATTTATCATGTTCAGAACATTGATGAACTGAAAATATCTTTTCAGTGGTACTGATCCATTGTTCAGCCACTAATGGATCAGAAGATCCACTGAATGAAGGTGGACGCTGCCTCATGAAGGATTCAACAGAATGTTTCTTGTTCCTTTGCTCGTTTG
This sequence comes from Viscum album, assembly GCA_963277665.1. Classification (NCBI taxonomy): domain Eukaryota; kingdom Viridiplantae; phylum Streptophyta; class Magnoliopsida; order Santalales; family Viscaceae; genus Viscum; species Viscum album. Next base: position 684,527,799 of record OY728137.1, on the reverse strand, counting down.
GAAGTCCTGCATGATTCATAGATTAAGAAAGTTGTGTGAGCATGGGTACAATATTTTGCATTCCAGATCCCCTAACGTTTGGTTGCTCAGGGGGACAATCATTGCATTGCACGTCGTATTCCGCATTAACGCGGTTTCTTCAGGTTCCACCCATTGACTAAAACCAAGAAGAATAGTGTGAGAAACACTAATTATAATAGAAAAACCCATAATCGAGAATAAAATTTCACACTTAAGGTCTTATCATAGGTTGTTCATGTCCATTTCTAAAACACTAATATTGTGTTCTATTCTTAGACATATCCTTAGGTTTCTTACTAAGGCTTTCACATCCTAGTTTCCAAAGGCTGACTATACCTTTCCTCTAATACCAACTATAACGACCCATACTTTACATACATTGTTAATACATCAAAATTTAAGTACACTTATTTCAACATATAACAAAACCATGAAAGGACCGTATAGGTATAGTGTCTTTAGAAACTGGGAAACATAAACAACTAGTTCATAAATCATCTACATTGTCTCCCATTTATTTCATCACATCTAGATTCCCTTTTGGCATATCATACTTAATAACCTTCAACCTGACCTGGGGAAAGAAAACATACAAAAGGGTGAGCTCGAATGCTCAGTAAGGGTAAACAAAAGAAATATCAATTACATCATATTCATAAGAGCATAACATTTTGGAAATCTTAACCTGCAAAGAGATCATAATTTCATAATCATGGGATAAATCATAGATGTGAAATGTAATCCCAATAATAATAACATAAAACATGAATCTTTGTGGAATACACACATAATCATAGAGAATCCTTTCTTAGTAGTCAAGACTCATAGCCAATACTATCTTAGCAGACAAAGTCCATTTCTGAACCGAGTTCACTCCTCGTTTCAGTCCTGTTTCACTGAACTGGTTTAACCTGCCGTTCCATCCATGTCTTTCTCATGAGATATAAATCTTTACCCAATGCATTGGAGGGAGATATAGGTCCCACCCATCTCATAATGATATCATTCTTATGTGTGCCACAAAATCATAAACCATACATCATAGCATAACCCATGTAATAAAAATGGGATTCTTAAACATCATGTCATCATAACATAATCCATAAAAGATAAAATGACATCATAAAAATAATTCCATCATTACATAATCAAATCAATGTAAAAATAGGGATATAAACATAACCCTATATTATCTTAGATGGAAAATAATTATGATAAAACATTTGAACTCCATTCTTGAGGAAAATATCCTTTCTACTTCAAAAACATTTTCCTTTATTAAAATGTCATGCAATTTTAAACTAAAAGAATTTAATTAAAAATAAACTTGAAAACATGTAAAGGAAGCTTCATGGAAATAATGTTCTAAAATTCCATTCAGTCCGTATAAGTTAAAAACAAATTCTTCTCGTACTTTGGCTGGAAAAGTCAAAAAGTACCTCGTATGAAAAACGACAAAAGATTCCTTTCATATCTTTTACTCAAAACTCACTGAAGGGTAAAATTGGATTTAAAAAATTGTAGGTGGATGAATATAATATTACATATTGAGGAAACATGGATTTGGATGACAAAATACACCCCAGAAATACCAAAGTATAAACAATCTCGGATAAAAATGAGATCGTGATATTTTCCCTTACCATGGGTCTGATTTGCTTCGTAAGTGTCTGAACCTCCTGCATAATGATTTAAATAATGTCATTGACTTATTCCAGAATCATACTTATTTTTATTATATCATATATGTTCATATTATTAGCTTCTTATTTGTAATATTTCATTGCTACTTGTTATTCGGGTTTTTATTACTTTTTGTTCTTATGCGTGTTTTGTCGAATAAATTCTTATTCTTCTTTTAGGTTATAGATAACTCATTTAGAGAATGGTATTAGTGTAATATATATCATATTCATTCATTCAATTCATTCATATAATCATTATGCAATGAAGATCATGTAGACTGAGTCGCATCACATCGTGGAAACGGTATTCCGTACGTACGCACAAGCGATGATATCGCTCCCATGATCGTGGAATTGTATTGGAGTGTATGTATACTATTTAAGAATCAATATCACTTTAAAATAATCATATATAGTTATTATTTACAACATTATACCCATCCAAGTAAGGTGGTGGTGGAAAATAGATTACACCACGACGTGGAGACAATATTCTGTACGTACGCACGCGCGGTGATTTCATTTTCCGTAGGATGGATAGATGTTGAAATAGAGTTGTTTCATACTTATAATAACATATAAGTATATGAGAGATACTAATGTAATTACTTCATAATGAAACAACTAAAGAAGAAGAAGTGGAAGAAGAAATAAAGTTGAAGGAATCGGTAACGGACATTACCTCTTCTTTGAAGCGCCTCTCTGAGACCTCCTTTTAGTGCACTAAAATTGGTCTTTAAAGAAGACCAGGACCTCTAGGATGTTTCTAGGGAAGTGGAGAAGATAATTTTTTTAGGGTTTGGCTTAGATTGAAGGCTCAATGTGGTGTGAGGAAGAGAGGGAGGATGCGCCCTTTTATAAGGGAGGAGAGGGGCACCTTTGGAAGAACTAAAAATATTATTTTATTATAAAGTCATATTCGGTTTTTTAATAGCTCCAAATTGATTTATTTAGAAGCTAAGGTGGGATGGGTAGAAATCCTCTCATCCAATAGAATTTAGACAAGTTTAGGTTTCTATTTTAACCTCATCATTTATATTTAACTTTAAGTTAAATAAATTTACTTTTACCGTGTCTTCTTGTTTTCTTACACTATAAGGTTAATAAACATACTATAACAAGCCAAAAGAACCCCAAGTTGTTTATTATTAATATATATAACCTTATCTTTGTCATTTGGATGAACCTTATATTTTTAGGAAAAACATAACAATTAATAATATAATGTTTGTTTTAAAAACTATTTTATGTCAATTTTGACAGTATTTGGTAATTGATTTTTATGAAAATTATAACAGAAAGATTAGATCGAAAAAAGTTAATTAAATCAGTAATAATATGTAATATTAACCTAGAATGTTTTTTGGAATTCATAAAAAGTCTCAAATTACATTTTTTTGGGTATTTATAACATCAATTATGTCAATATTTCATTAATAAGATAATTACTGCATTATAATTGTGTCATACATAAATTACAAATAAATTACCATTATGTAGGAAATATTTTTAGCTTTCTAATGAATATTTATAGTCGAATTTATCTTATGTATAACCCTATATTAAAAATGATTTACTTATTAAACGTTGATTTTAACTATTTTAACCCTTCTTTAAATAAATTAATATTAAATGTCCTAATCTAATCCAAGTGGGCCTAAATGGTCATATTTTATTCCTAAGGTTGTTTTTGGTTGAATTACAGTTATCCAATATAATTAAGACATGTTTTAGGGTAATAATAATAACATTTTTACCCTTAATTACCCTATTTACTTTTAACTGTGGGAGAAAAAACGTAAAAAGTTACTATTCATCAAAAATTATTTTTATCTCATTGGACCACATTTTAGTCCTTGATATTAATCGTGTCACTCAGATTTTTGAAATTCCACTAACAGAAGCGGTAAAATTATGTTTTATGTGATTTTGGAAATTCTCATAGGAGGTGGGTAAAAGACGGTGAAAAGTTCGATAGAATTTTTATATATCTAAAATTATTATAAAATGACTCTAATGAATTTAATTGAACTTAAATAGTTATTATGTATCAATTTTGACCTAAAATAAATTTAAATAAAAAAAATATTTATTTAAATAAAAAGTTGGTTTTTAAATAGTAACCCAGTGTTTTCACTATTCATCAAAAATTGAAAGTTTTCAGAAAAATACCAAAATTTCACCCTAGGATAATATCGATATTCCAAATAAAAAAATGAAGTCCATTTTGAAAAATAAAATTTTCAAAATTTCAAAATGTGGGTATTACTATTCATAACGACTAGTTTTAATAATATTTTAATAGCATATCATTGTTTAGTGAAACTCGGTATTGCGTACGACGCAAGCTATCGAGGAAGGTCGTGATTGTGTGTAAAGAAAGCCAAGATAGTGTTGTGTGTTGTGAAAGATTACATTGATGATTTATATAAAAAAAATATTCCTCATAAAAGTCTTGGGTGTTACAGGTAAACTGATCGATACTTCGGGACTTGATTCCTCATAATCATGCTTAAGTTAAGTAATAATGCACCAACTCTAGGTAATTGGGGTTAGGGAGTTATATAGATAACATAAATAGTGAATGATGAAAGTAAGAAAACTCACTATCCAAGGCATACTACCCCAATTACCCACTTAGAAGACCAGGTATCCGTAAGTGCATGAATATTATTTTAGGGGTTCTAGTAGATTAAGGATCAATAGTACCATGCCTCATCATTTACTATCAACCATTTAATTTTATATAACATTTAAATATTAGGTTCACTCCTTTACCTTTAATAATTATGACAAGGTGGGATAAGGATGTGAAACCATTCACTTTTATGTTTTCATTTTCTGATAACTTGTATCAATGTTCATTTAAAATGGATTATCTATCCTAGATAATCATGGACCATACACCTTGTCACTAAGATTAACACTCATTTGAATTTCTAGTAAAAGGATTGATTCAGTAAATTACTCATTCTAATCCATGAGGGCCCATAAAACTTCATGAATTGAAACATGAAATCACTCAATCACATCCTAAAAGAAGCATAAGAATATATACAAGGTAAGGCTCACTCAATAATCACATGCATAATGAGAAATGAAAAGCAGTGAAATGCATCTATATGGCTTGGAAATATGAATGAAATGTAAATTATAGGTGCTTATAATGATACATGTAACAATTTTCATTTCCCTCATATCATCGGGCCAAGAATGGAATGAAATTCAAAATTAGAATAATAGTCAATAACTCCACACAACATGTGCATCACCAAATGGTGAAATGATATCAACTGTAATATGAAAAAGAATATCAACAATTATAAGATAGGAAACTTGACTTTTACCCCAAACATGGATTCACGATGCCAAATCATGAGTTATGGCCAAGTCCCAAGAATTCCTAATCTTCTAACTATTGTATCCAAATAGTAAAGTAAGAAAGGAACCACTCTCACACCACTTTGTGATATCCCAGACCCAGATTCCACTTAAGAGGTGCCCCAAGCCCAGTTGGCCAAATGGCCTCAAGCGCATTCCCGGAATGCCAAAGGCTCTTGAATTGTAGTGAGGGACTAAGGTGGTCTCTGGGGTAGAATATGACCTCATTAATGAAATGTAGAATAATAGATAATTATAAACAAAGGTAAATAGTGGAATCAATATAAGTAAATAGATCGCACAACAGAAGGAGGCAAGGATAATAATAACTAAAACCATTGGAATAACATATACAAGAACACAATAATTGATGATGATATTTCATTTCACTAGCAATATTGAAAACATGGATATAAAGTTGCATTCATACATGAAAAACCCAATTTAGAAAAATTGAATACATAAACTATCCCAAGAATCCCAAGCTCTAGATCAATCATTCGCTACCAGATCTATACTAACCCAGTAAAAAATGAAGTGTTTGAAGTCGTATGCTTCCCTTTATCAATATGTGGAATCATGTAGTCTGTCTTGGGTACCAAATGGTTCCCTGAGAGGGTGTGAGATAAATCTAAGTGGGCCACCACCAATGGTGTCTATAACATTCATCCCATGTAATGGAAAAGTAATAGCTTGAAAGTATACATACATACATACATACATACATACATATATATATATATAAAGTAATGGAGTACAATTTAAATAAATACCCAAGTACTTTCTTCAACACTCATGTAGTGTCTGATCATATTACCAATTTATAAATTACTTCATTACCATTTTATATAAACAATTCATGTGAGGAACAACCATTACTGACATCACCTCGTGATAGTATAAATAGTGAAGGTTCCAAGATGTAACAAATCAACTACAATTGATATTTATCATGAAGTGGTTCCTTGGTATACACCAAGGAATCCTAGACCTCAAAAATAAATAACATATTAATAAATGAGTCTAGATAATGGTTAAGAGTGTAATATTGGGAGCATCAACTAAGGCATTACCACAATTAGATGTCTATCGAGTCCAAGGATTTCTTCTAAGGTTAATCAGGGCTATGCAAGGACTGATCCTGATAAGATGTAACCATGGATCGAACATGCCAATTCTAGATCCAAGGAGTGTATCCAATTCATCCTATAATAATAGTGAATGTATCCTTGGGTGTCATATCAGGCATCTAGAGGTAGACAAGGATCAGGTTCCTATGTAGGTCTCACCCAAGGAAACCAACATCCTTGAGTCAAAACGATATCCTCATGTACTAAAGAATTCCCTATGGAATGAAAAAGCATAAACGAGTCAATAATTCCAATAATGATGTTAAATTCCATGTTTATAAAGAGTAACCTTACATTTTATTCATTTATTTTAATAAGTCCATATTATTACTTTACCTTTTATCAAGTTTGTTAGGTTTAATATTTTCCTTTCATTAGTTTGAAAAGGCCAAGTAGCATGCTACCATTTAGTTTAACCATGTATTTCATAATCATTTAATTTTTTACATTCACTAACTTCCACCAAAATTTTAAAGGGGTTCTACGACATGCAACCAACCACCCATTTTAAATTAATATGGTGAAGTCATATTCATAACACAAACTTGCCAATTTTTCATTTTAAACAACTAATTACACATAAGTAATTACCTTAGGTGGGTTAAGTGGAAGTGAGAAGGTAATTTCTATTAACCATTACCTGATTCATTAGGAATTTAATATAAGGAGTCTTCCCATTAGTGTGGTCAAGATTGAGCACACCCAAATGATGGCTCAAAAGTGTCAAAACACTAAATACCCAAATATGGCATATCATCTTACAAGGGGTGACGAGTGTTGTGACTGTAACCACAAAAAATTAATCATATATATGGAATAATCATAACCACATGGTTCAAATTACTATAAACATGGCATATAAATTCATTAAATGGAACCTGATGAAATTGGTGGGCCCCACATGACAATTCCAAAATCAACGTACATGAGGGATGAGTTGTAGACCACCCACTTTAGGATTGTATGACACTAATAATATAGTATTATCCTCTAATTCATCTTGGAATATAATAGGTCTGAGAAAAAGGTAAAGATAATCACACATTGATAACTAGGTAGAGAACCAGAGAGAAGAAGAATAACCCAAACAGAATTGATTACTTAATGTTTCACATCCAATATGAAATGGAAGATCTAATGGATCCCATATGAAGGAGATCTCTTGATCCCTAGACTAGGCCTTCAAAGAGCTCCAAAATGAGAGAAAATGAATTTTTGTCTGTTGGATCCTCAATTGGGAAAGAAGGGGAGACTTAATTAGATCATTAAGGGGGAAAAGGTAAAAATACCAAAAATTTAGCATGTTCATGGTTTTTTCACACAGTTTACCAAACTATGTGCAAACCATGAATGGGTAGCTGGAGAAAGGGGCATACCACATAGTTAGGCTGAAAAGTTAAGGAAAATGTGCGCCAACCATGTGGAATGGATCTACTTGAAAATACAGACCATCCAGATGGCTAGATCTAACCATGATCCCTACTTTCACGGTTTAATATAACAGTGCGACATCTCCATTTTCCCTAAAAATATCGGGGTTGGGCCCCGAACAAGCCCCAAACACCCCCAAGACCTTCTCTAACGCATTGGGCATCCATATTAGGTCCAAAATAAAAAATTAGACTAAAATTTAAAAGATGCATACCTAAGTGAAAAAATGGTTCTTACATAATTAAAAGTTGTTTAAGGGTGAGTTTCTCATATTAGTCTATGTGATTAAATTATAGGATTATGATAGTTTTGATTATTGAGATGGTAACCATGTTTTGGAAATGATTAAAGGCGTTTCAATGTTTATTAACCTTGATTGATGTGATATATGTTTTATATATGTGAGTGATTGATATAATAATGTGGGACACAAATTGATGTTCCAAATACCCATAGGTTATTGATTGATATGTGAGTGTGTGACATAGAATTATGTTCCAAATACCCATATGTGATTGACTGATAGTCAGGGTGCGAGATAGGAACTAATTCTCCAAACACTGAAGGGTTTCTAGACATGGATATCTAGGCCCAAAATATCGGCATTAGACTATGGTTCCAAGCATCCATGATAAGAATTTGGAATGAGATGTATAATGAAATCCCATGATATACTAATTTTTGATTCCTTATGTGATATTGTTCTGAATATATCATGGTCTGATGTAGGTATTGGTTTTTTTGGGTGTCTTCATGAATCTAGTGTTTATTTTTTTAAATAAATAATAATTAATTACATAAATATTTTTCCTTTTACTTATATTTTATTATTTATAAAATTTTATACACTATTTTTGGATAGATATTAATTTAGACACCATTATTGGTGGCCTATTGAGTTATACTCACTCCCTACTTGGGCTGCCTAATCGGTTTCTAAATAGACATAATGTTTAAATGGTAGGATAATGGAAAGAGACCTATGATAGATGATTGAGTTTGGATGAAGCATGGATGGGGGTACCATACATGGTGTCAGGACCCACTTAAGGGAGATTCCAATGTCTTTATTTTATTTTCTCATTATCACACTTGTAACATTTTTTTCATGGAATATCTACTATTTAATTTCTGGATAATGTATTTTGTTTTGATTCATCATGAATTAATAGTATGTTTTGATTATGGAGTTATACTACATGGTGGTTATTGTCTTTGGGTTATTTCTTGGTTATTTCCATTATTGTACTACTTTGATAAAGATGGTACAGTATCCTCATGTTATATATATTATACCCTTACTACTAGTCGAAAGACTTTGGCATATGAGGAGGTACATTTGTGGTTATGTAACTGACCGGATTAGGGCACTAGTATGTGGCACCATGGTTAGGACATTAAAATGTTGTATCAAAGGTAATTTTCATTTATTTTCATTTTCCAACTATTTTGGAAAGGTGGACAGGATACTAGGTAGTGTTGAGACATGAACATTATCTCATTCATAGGAGTAGAAACCCATGTAAAGGAAAAAACCCAAGTTCCTGAGGGTAGATTTATGTTATTGATGTGTGTTTCTATAGTTTTATGTTATCTCACCTCGAGTGATGCACTAGTTGTGTGATGTGATTGTTGTTTCTAATTTTTTTGAGATTTGAATCATGTACCGGTATGGAAGAAGAGTTGTGTATGCGTGAATCATTCTAGGAACTCATAAATTACTATAAAATGAATCATTTTGGGCATGCATAGGAAAAACAGGTTTTGGGTAAGTTGTTGAAACTAATTTTTTTTTTCATTTTTGGGTAATTGTTCTAAGAAAGGTGCCTACTGTGTAATTGAAAATTTTAAAATAATATAAAATGTGGAAAATGGGTTTTCATTGGGAAACATTAATTAGAGAATGTTTTTCCCATTTTTTAACCATGACCTAGATGTATGATGGTCAATAGTAGTGATAACATGTAATGGCCCAGACCCTCCTGGTCCATTACATTTCCAAATTTCGGGTGTTTGGAGTATCTTAGGAACCATCAGTGACTCATTAAAGAGTTTTCCAAAAAATTAGTTCCACCAATACAGTGGAAACATGATGGTGGCACTGTAGCAGTTTCACACTGAAATGGTGGCACTATTATGGTGTCTCACCAAACGGTGTCCCACCCATTGTTTTTTTTTTTCAGTTTCTGACTTTTTCCAGTTCCACTCCTACAACGTATCTTTTGACGTAAAAGTGTTTTAATACCCCTTTAAAATCCATTTAAATCCCATAAATGTTATATAAAATCCCCTAAGAGATAGGTGACCCTTTACATACCAAAACATGTGTCCTTTTTCACAATATCACCCCCTTTTCCAATACTTTCTTACTTCTCCCCTATTACGTGGTTTTTCTCTATTTAAAGGAATCACTTTAAGTCATAGTCTTTATCTCCACCAATTTAAGGTTAATTATTGAATAAAAATTAATTCCCTGATGTGTAACCACCAAACCATGTGGAGAAACCATGATCCTTCATTAAAACCATTCATGATTTCATATCCCACAACTCTAGGATCCCACCTTTTATCGCAAAAAGTTTCTTCCTTCTTCTGGGATGGTCTTTTTTCCAATCATTAGTGCATTTGGAGTCCCTCTTCCTAAGGCTATTTGTGCACCCATGATGGAGGCTTCCCTACTCACTCTTGGAGTCCTTGGATTTCTTCCCCTGCAAGTTGCGCATCCCCGGTTCTTGGTGTGAGGAGAAAACATTGATCATTGATTATTCAGGTAGTGTCTCCCTTCGTCTCTCTCTACTGTGTATCATGAAGGGTGGTTATGATAATGTTTCCTTGGGGTGTGGAAAATCCCATCATTAATGAAGATAATAAATGGTATCTAAATAATTAAGGTGGGTGTTTTATGTTGCTACAATATTTTTTTATCTATTCTTATATTTTGTGAATTATATGGGCTTATGCCCACTGTAAATAATTGAAATTGGCAGTCCTTTCTTACGAACTTATGAACCTATATTTTTCTGTATAATCTTGTGATTTAATTGATATAGCATGAAAACTGAGTAATAACATAAACTCGGTTGATTAAATGGATGACCAATGAACAATAATACTCATGTGATCACCCCGATTAACCAAATGGAAAGAAGAAACTTGACAAATGGTCTGGTTAAATCTGAAAACTCCCTTGTTTTATTCAAAAAATAAGTAGGGTTGTTCTGCTTGTTTCTTTTGGGGTGATGTCAATAGGGATGGGATCCCCTGTTTTTTAGTTGTTAGTTTGTAGATTAGAGGTCTTGTGGGGCCATATGTTGGGGCTTGGTTTGGTTCCAGTACATCGAGGGATCTCACAGACCCCTTTTGTTGTTGTGAATTTATAAGAGAACCAAGTTTGAAAGCTTAAATTATTGCTTTGCAATTTTTACTTCCTTAACATGTGGCTATTCCTGTTAGTTGCTCGGGAGTGAAGAATTATTTGAATGGAATCACTTGAATATGATAACAAAAATGGTTTTAATGGGGAATTGTTTTCCAGGAATGAGTTGTGCTTTGGTTGTGGCTATTGTGCTTTTGTATGAATGAATAGTAATGAGGGTGTCTGTGTATGGGATGGTTTTGGAACCCTTAGGCTGGGATGAGTGTTTGTCTACCAATGTGTATAAATTTATTTCTTATGTTTCTTATTCGAAACACACCCACATTTTTGAAATTCATGTTGAACACCCCCATTTCATGGGGGAGGGTGTTTTCCCAAAAACTCCTATGAGTGGTTGTTTATTAGATCCTTTTCTGCTCCCTCTCCTGAGTATCCCAAGTCCCTTCGGGTAGGTTGTGATGGCCTGAGGTCCATTATATCCAATTATTATTCGGTTAGGGTGGTTGTGGTGGTTGGACCAGGTGTGTGTGGGCGAGTTTGTTTCCCAAGTGTTTTTGGGATAAGTCCTAGGCGTCTTCAGCTGTGGCAGTAGTTTTTCCAGACTAGGTGTCTTCGGGCATGGATGTATTTGATCTATCCCAAGTGTCTTCGGGCATGCCGGTAGTTTTTCTGGCCCAGGTGTCTATGGGCGTGGTTACATGTGGTTGTGGTGGCCCAGGTATTTGCGGGTGTAGCCATGGTTGTGGTGGCTCCAAAGGATGTTGTTTGGGAGATAGTGGGACTGTAGTGAAAATGGAGGTGGAGTTATGATGTGTAGGATGACTTCAATAACCAGTGGGAAATTGGTGCGGGGTACCCAAACATCGATGTGTTATTACGACTACATTACATGAGTTTCATTATTTGGGGAGTGTTCCTTGGTGAGTTTTGGGTGGATAGTGTCCTTGTTAGGTTCTTTGGTTATCTCTTTTTCTCACAGGGAATTAGAATGCCTCCCCACTTCTGCACGAGAGATTTTGGTTTTCCTTACTGAGTATACATGTGTACTCACCCTACATATATATAAAATGTTTTTTAGGTTTCCAGAAGGACTTCGGGGACCATTCCGGACCGTACTAGCTCGGATGCCGAGACAATTTTCGTTTCTATTTCTTTTCTTTTGGTATTTTCCCTTTAGACTTTTCTTGTACCATTTTTGAGTTCATCTTTGAACATTAATATGAGAATGGGTTTTGGATTTACTTTTACCTTCAGTTTATGGGTTATTTGGGTTTTTACCATCATATCTCAAGACCTACTAAATAAAATGGGTAATGTCTTCCATATTACTTGTGATTCTATACCATTGGTTCTGGTCACCACTACGGGGCCTATTGAAGGTGGGACTCATGGGTCATTATATCTCTTTAAACATGAGTAAGGAAGGGTCTGGTGGTTTGATGTCCCTTCCCTCATCTTGACGAAGGTGGGTCGTGATAGAATGGCATCAGAGGATATGGTTGAGAGATATGATGGAGCTCGTGGGTAGGCACAATATAGATTGCATGGGGGTGGTAGGGAAACAATGTTAGGCCATCTTGGTGCATGAAATAGGATATGTAAGAATGGCTAGGACACATGATTTTAGGCCCCCCATGTGATCTGATGCAAGGATTCGGGACCTACCGAACGACCAGGTGAGGCTACACTGATTTCAGGGTAGAGACCCTAGGAAAGGTACCTGCATCATAATGACTTGTTTTCATGTGTGTTCTGGGTATCCTTGGAATTTAAATACATAACAATTTTATGAAAAATTTAAAATAAATCATCTACACTACCCGGGCTTAGGCATTCCTTATTAACCTTACAACTATGACACCAAGACAACGACCATGATTAGTGCGGGAGATCGCGGACTAGGAGGTTGGTCTGACTAATCACTGAATGACTGATCGAGAATAGGAGGACGACAAGTGGAAAATGATTCTTTGTTATTTTTAGTGGTAGATCCTCGGGAAGTACGAGGGAAGCGTCTCAGACATGGAGGCTGAAAGCTATCTCGAGGAGTTGGCGATAGCTTTCATATTGATACGAGCTCTAGATCAGAACTGGGTTCCATTGGAATTCAGTTAGATGATGGGATACACACTTCAGTGGTGGATGATATACATCAGAGAGATAGGATGGATTGTGAGATTTTGTGGGATGACTTCGAGAAGGAGTTCCAGGTGGAATTACTTTTTTTTACAATGAAGGCTGAGAAGAGGTAGGAGATACTCTCCCTTTAGTAGGGGAGTATGACAGTGCGGGAGATGGGGCTCAAGTTCAATGATCTCTTTTATTTTTCTCTAGACCTTTTTTCAAATGAGGAGTCTTGGGTGAGATGTTTAGATGAGGCACTCCAACCATCTCTTATAAATGATGTTACTCACTTCACCCTATGGTCGTACTTGGAGCTCCTGAAGAAGGATGAAGTGGGAGAGAGGATGCACATGCTATGAGGTGTGTCGCGAGAGGGGAGCCTGTGGGACTCGTCCAAGGGTAAGGTCTTCAACAGTAGGACTCAAGCATTTGGGCCTTCTAGGTTTTAGCCAGTGGGGAGTAGGCCCCAATAGTTTCAGTTTCGATCTATTCGTCCTCACCCTTTATTTAAGGGCCTTGGACTGAGATGATTAATATGTGGCAGCCATAAGAAAATTCAGAATCAGTTCTAGGACAAGTTCAGTACACTGGGGTGGGCAGGTTCAATTCCAACCTCAGTAGTAGCAGTTTCCAGCCAGGCCCTTTCATCAGCAGCAGCAGGGACAGTGAGCTCCCGCACCTCCAAGAGTAGACGTTGCAGGAGGAGTCTGACCTCAGGGTAATACTCAGGGACCTCGGCCAAGGCGTGTTCAGAGAGGAAACTGATATCTGAGGGGTAGAGGAACTGGGCGTGGGTAGTTTTACACCATAGAGGAAGCAGTTCCAGCAGGTCCAGAAGTCGTTAGTGGTACGATCATTTTGTTTAGAACTCTTACATATGATTTGTTTGATTCAGGAGATTCACACTCCTTTATTGCATAATGTGTAGTACATTCTCTAGGTCTAGATGCAGAGAGACTTCTTGTGACCCCAGTTTTTATTATTCCATTCAGAGGTCATACCATCTTGTCTTATGTTTTCCGAGGATGCAGACAGATGTTGGGGCCACATCAGTCTAATGGGGAACTTATTTTGTTGTAGATGAAGTTGTATGATGTCGTTTTAGGCATCAAATGGTTGTGCTATGTGTGTGATGTTATTGATTGTTTCTAAAGAAGGGTCATGTTTTTAGATATGGGAAGACAATGTGTTACTTTCATTAGCGAGCGGGGTTGTCTGGAGGGAAGTCGGTGAGTGGATCCCCTTCTTTCATTATTAGATGAGCTGTCAGTAGAGTCAGCAGATATGAAGATGACGGAAGTCCTGGGGATCATCAGTGAGTTCTTGGATGTCTTCCATGGAGGGGTGGTGACTCTTCCCCCTCTATGCAATGTTGAGTTTGGGATATACTTGCAACCCAATGCCCTTCAAATTTGGATATCTCCGCATCACATGGTGCCTTTTGAGTTGCGGGTGTTACAAATTTAGATTGACGATTTGATAAAGAAGGGTTTTTTTCAACTGAGCATGTCACCGTGGGGTGATCCAATATTGTTCACAAAGAAGTAAGATGGTGGTCTTAGGCTATGTATAGACTAACAGAGGCTCAACCAGGTGACGATCAGGAACTATTACCCCCTCCCGAGGATCGATGTGCTTTTTGATCAGTTGAAGGGGGCATGATGGTTCTACAAGATCGACCTGCTGTCAGGATATCACTAGTTGAGGGAGAAGGATGGTTACATCTCGAATACTTCCTTCAGGTGTAGATATGGGAACTTTGAGTTCGTGTTCATACCATTCGGCATTATGAACGCACCATCCATGTTCATGGGGCTCTTGAACTCTGTCTTTCGGGAATATCTAGACCGGTTCGTAGTCGTGTTTATTGATGGCATCTTGATCTACTTAATATCATAGGAGGATCAAGCAGAGTATCTAAGGATAGTTGTAGAGGTCCTCTAATAGCATCAGCTCTATGATAAGTTGTCCAACTGAATGTTCTGGACATAAGAGGTGAACTTTCATTGACACATGGTGTCTGATCCGGTAATAAAAGTGGACCTGTTGAAGGTCGAAGCGGTTCTTTGTTGGGAGGAACCCAAGAATGTAAAAAAAGTTCGTAGTTTTCTAGGTATAGTAGGTTACTAGCAGAGATTCATGCCCAAATTCTCTCGAGTTGCAGTACCTTTGACCGCCTTGACAAAGGAAGACCATAATTATGTATGGAGTGAGTAGTTCTAGGAAGCCTTCAGTTATCTGAATGGAATGTTTGTTAGTTCCCCAGTGCTGAGATTTCCAGAAGAAGGGGTGATGTTTGAGGTGTTCTGTGATGCTTCGGGCCAAGGTCTTGGGTGTGTACTGATGCAACAATATGGGTGATCTCTTATGGGTCTAGGTAGTTACTTCCCTATGAGGGTAACTATTCCACCCATGATCTGAAGCTTGTAGTGGTCTTGTTCGTACTCATGTTTTGCGGAATTACCTCATCGGGGAACGCTTCATGGTCTTCATGGATCATAAGAGCTTGAGGTATATCTTCTCCCAGAATGACCTAAACCTGTGGAAGTGGAGGAGGATGGAGTTTATTCAAGACTATGACATCGAGATTTCATACACCTTAAGAAAGGGTAACGTGGTGGCTGATACCTTGAGTAGGAAGTCGTAGAAGGATGTGGTTCGAGAATCAGAAGATTCTTGGAAGGCGATGGAAGAGTTGGATTCCATTCACCTGGATGAAAGGTTGGAGGATGGAAGAGGCTGTCTATTCCAAATGACAGTTCAGTCATCTCTATTGTATTAGGTGTAGGAGTCTCAGTCGGGGGACTTAGAGTCTGAAGTGATGCACAATCGTGTTATCTAGGGCAATGCTCCAGAAGGATGATCAAAAGATGGTAAGAATCAAATGCTATTTCATGAAAGTTTTTTGTCCCAGTGGAAATGTGTGAGAGAGTTCTTGGTGAGTTTCAAAACTCACCCCTATAAGTACACCCAGAGGTTTCTATGACTTATTGGGGATTGGGGGGTCAGTTTTGGTGGCCCGGGGTGATGTGGGCAGTGGCAGATTTTGTGGTGAATTGCCTCATGTTTTAGAAGGTGAAGGCTGAACACCGTGCCCCAGGAGGTGTATTGCAGACTTTAGATGTCCTTGAGTGGAAATGGGACAACATATCATTGGATTTATTCATGGGACTACCCAGGGTTCAAGGAGGTTGTGATGGCATCTGGGTAGTGTTGGACCAGCTAAAAACATCACCTCACTTCCTCGTAATCAAGGAGTCGAGTGCGGTAGATGCCTTAACATAGAGTTACGTGGACGAGGTGGTGCAGTTTCATGGAGTTCTGAGGTCCATAGTCTCAGATCCGGATACACGGTTTACCTCATGGGTTTGGAAATGATTTTAACATGGTTTTGGAACCCATCTTTGTCTCAGCACTTCTTTCCACCCCCATATAGATGGGCAGACAGAGCAGACCACCCAGACATTGGAGGATATGCTACGATCATGTTTTTTGGACTTTGGGTGATCATGGGTATGACACTTTCCTCTGGTCGTGTCTTCCTACAACAATAGCTATCACTCTACCATTGGCATGGCTCCGTTCAAATCCTTATATGATAGACCGTGTCTCTCACCCATGTGATGGACAGAGGTCGGGGAAGTAGGTATTCTTGGAACATGGGTAGTGAAGAGAAGAATAGAAAAGGTTCAACCTATATGGGAGAGGATGAAGGTGGCTCAGGACCGACAGAAGTCGTATGCCGATCATAGGAGGAGAACCTTGGAGTTTGAGGTCAGGGACCACTTGTTCCTGAAGGTCTCCCCTTGGCGTGGGAAATAGAGGATCAACATGGGCGGTAAGCTTTCTTCCAGGTTCGTTGGACCCTTAGAGGTGTTGTGGTAGGTCGGAGAAGTTTCTAATCAGCTGGTGCTACCACTGCTGCTGTTGAGGGTGGACGATGTCTTCCATGTGTCTCGGCTCTGTCGGTACCTAGAAGATGATTCACACATCCTTGACTGGGGAAATCTGGATATCAATAACAATGAGATGTTTGTAGAGAGACCATTGAAGATTGAAGATCATGAGAAGATGATTCTTCATGGACAAAACATTACCTTGGTTCTTGTGTTGTGGAGGCATGGTGGACTTGAGTAGAGTAACTAAGAGAAGGAGGCACAAATGCGCACCCAATACACAGAGCTGTTTTAAGTTTTTATCTGTGTTATTTTTTTCTTGACTATGATGTAATGCTTGACCTTATTAACTATGAGATGGGATACCTCCCTTGTTCTCTGAATGTGTGTGATGAGTCCTGTCTGTGGGGAGGGGAGGACATGATCCCTAATCGAGACGCATTAAGGTGGATGCGATTAAACCCGTACGGACAAGTCAGTGCCACCTTAAGAAGATAGTATCTTGAAATGGAGGAAGAGACTCCTTAATCTATATGACTATATGGTATGACCTTTACATGTTTATGAGGTTTCTCAAGGTATTGGAGTGGTAATGTCTCTACAGTAGATTAGTATGAGGGAGAGGTGTTCCTATATATCAAGGAGGTTTACTCCTAAGAGGTATCTCATGAGGTTGTCATTTGGGCCCCATATCTTTTCTTTATATTTACTCATGGATTCTCGAGGATGAGAATAGTTTGAGGGGTATCTGATGTAATGGCCCAGCTGCCTCAGCTATGCGCGGCCCGCTGGGTGACTTGACCCAGTGGCTGGTGCGGTCCTCCAGCAGGGTGGACACCCCCTTTTCTAAAAAACAAAGATGTCCGGGTTCATCAACCAATGGCGCCACATGGTGGTGCCCCGCCCTTTGCGGGACCCATGGGGTGTGGGTCCCCTTCTACCATGGTTTCGAATCCATGAACTCCATCTACGAGGAATGATGATGAGCCACCCTACTGCCACCGTGACCAGCTGATGTCGACCGCCCCACTGTCCACCACGACACCTTTGGGCGCTGTCTCTCCTCTGCGGTCGGTGATAGCTAGCCGCTGCCATAGTCCGCCAGCTTTGGTTGTTGGTGCCACGCTAGCAGGGATTCTGCGGGCCACCAGGTGAGCTCCGATGGTCCGTTTTCCCTTTCGAACATGCCTGCAGCCCTCCCTGATTGCTGCTGCCACTGCGTGGCTCCTAGATTCAGGATTCCATCGAGTTGGAAATCTAGCTCCAAAGAACACGCCAAAAACTGAAGCGGTGGAGGTCTTGGTCCTTGTTCATTTGGCCCACGCCCTCCACATTAGAATCATATCAAATGGGGGTAAATAATACATCACATAGAAATAATGATAAACCCCGTTCAATCTCTTCCCACAACAACCACCCGCAATTTCATACAAATCGCGGGTCAACTCATTTTTGTTGATCCAAGTTCATCATGGTTTTCAAAAATGAAGGAAAGAAACAAATTATCTTGAATTTAAACATAAACAACCCCTACCTTGGATTTGGAGGAGAAGTAATAGTTGTGGAAGATGAATCCACATTTGATAAAGCTGTTGACGTTCTTCATTTTTTTGATTGATTCCTCCAACAACGTCATTAAAGCCCCCATTCTTCATTGGTGGAAGACGTCGCAACACTTTGTCAGAGGTTCCTCCATTCCGTGTCATAAACCCTTATCCCGGGAATTATTTAAATAGAGTGGAAGAGAGATTAACACATCTTAAGAATTTGTGAGGTTCATTAATGAGTTTTAATTAATGAACCACTTCAC
The DNA here is from genome assembly GCA_963277665.1 of Viscum album. NCBI lineage: Eukaryota > Viridiplantae > Streptophyta > Magnoliopsida > Santalales > Viscaceae > Viscum > Viscum album. The sequence goes on along the minus strand of OY728137.1, from coordinate 684,508,945 downwards.
TCTCAATGGTGTGGTTACAAAACAGAATATTCAATCCATTAAATGGATTGAAAACCCAGCGGTCCCACCACCACTTCTCAACAGTTGGTAGAAAAATAAAACAAAATTTTTATGTCATTTTTTATTCTTCAAAGAGTCAGAAAAACTATCTTTTTTACCTGACCTACTATGGTCAAAGTTAAGCCCCTTAAGAGAATCCCGGCACTGCAGATTCAACGGTGCCCTCAAATTTCAGTTCTGAGCACCAGTTCAAAAGATATAAATTCCCGCTCACATGTTCACTGAATGTACCTTAAAAAAGTTCAAAATTCCATTCCGGGCACACCGGGCCTCAGAATCAAGTGCCACCAATTTTTGCAAACTCATAATAATCCCAAATAATTTAAAAAAATTATATATAATTTCAGGTCTTTACATTCACTATCATTAATCCCTCTTATGAACCTTTATGTAGACCCACTACCATGAATTTTTTTTAGGGATCTCTCACCCCTTTCTATTCGAGAACATATTTTATGTTATTTATCTTAATTTACATTTTTTCATGTTGGTATATGTTATTAGATACCTCATATACTATAAATTTAATTTATAAATGATGGGATACCTCTTTCACTCTCATTAATCCATCCTCATGAAAATTTATATACACCCATTACCATGAAATTTTTTAGCAAGTGATCATTTTCTTCTCCTCATTACCCAAGAATCTTCAGTATCCCATGAATTTTATCTCAATTTAATAATGTTGGGATATTTTATACCATATCCCCATTACATCCCCTATTATTTAAAATTTAGGGGATAACCCTTTATTTCTCATTTAATCCCTCCCATTAACATTTATACACCCCCATTATGCAGCGAAAATTTCACAATGATTTTCCCATTCCAAAAAATTGTATAGTGAATAACCATACCCATTTACTATCAAGTTTGTTCAAATTTATTAACTTATAGTTCTTTGATTTGGGACTTACATGTATCTTTTCCACAGTCCTTTATCATGGAATACAATGTCGTTATAAATGATTTCATGTTTTATGATCTATGTGGTACAATTTTTCATGTGAATGAAATGAAAGTGATGGATCTTACTATAATTATAATGAGACCCAATGCATTGGGTAATGTTTTAGTCTCATGAGACATCATTCAAGGGATTAGTGAGTGAAACTAATCAATCGTGGGATTTTTTCTATCATGATGTCTTGGAGGTTATCCATGGCCTATATTTATAATGAATTTTTTAATGTTGTTGACACATTTACAAGTTTCCTTTATGTTATCCAGAATTATCATGACTCAATTTTCATGTTCATGATTCTCACCATCTTTATGTCCCATTTAGTTTCCATTCATATAACATGTATTAATTTCCTCATGTTATTCCATGTTTATTCCCCCACTGGTCTATATAACTCAACCCTTTCTTAAGTACATCCCTTGGTTATCCCATGCACTTTTAACTATAATGAAATAATATAAGAATGTTATAGATGTTTTCAATAATGGTGATGTATTCCCACTTTAATGTTGTTATGTAATGTACCTAATTTCCAAATATAGTATACCTCTTGATCATCTAGATTGTTTTATGTGTAATATTATGTAATAAAACACAAATTAAAATGTAATAAAGAGTAGGGTTGTCATATACTGTAAACCAATTTATGTTAACCCAAAACATAATGTTTGAGTTCCTTTATAAGTGATGGCACCCCAACTATTGATGGTCAATCATGTTGTACTATGGTTTGATTTTAAATTATGTATAAGAAGTCTCTAGTGACTTAATATATATTTTTGAGGGATTTTTCATTATGAAAAAATTTCCAAATGTTATCTTCATTTCATTTTTGTCAATATTATGCGTTTTTACATAAGTGGTTAATCATGTCTTGGATAATGTTTTCACATAATTAATTATATTTTACCTTTATCTTTCATGATTATTTATTCATTAATTCACGTGGTCATGAAAAACATAAATAATGAAATAACTATGTAACAAGACCAAAATGAAATAAAATATGGTATGATCATGAGTTTTTACAAATGGAAAGTTTTTCTAGTGGATGTAAAACTTACCGTCAAAAAATGGGGAAGACATTGTGAACCTTTTATGGTGTTTGTTTATGATTTACTCCTATCCACCTGAGTATATCTCTTGGATTTCAATTACCTCAACAACAAACTTGAACTGCCACCACTATCTTGGGAGATACATCCTTTACATACAATTTTACTAACATGCCTTTTATGGAAAGATAAAGGATTAGTCAATGGATTTACATAAAATAATCCATGGTAATTCATGACCTTAAATAATGGGAGGAGAGATAAAAAGATTTCCAAAAAATTAATTTAATTCTAATTTAAAAGAATCGAATAAAAAAATTTCTAGTCTCAGTTCATGATCATCCACATACATGCAAAAAATTATGCGTTTAATAAAATTATAATCCAATTCTAATAATTATTATTTATGAAAAACATGATTGAATAAATTAATTGTCATATTTAACTAATCAATTGTTTTATCATAATTCTTATCTGAATTTTCATGCGATTCTCATCCATCATAATTTTAAACAAATCATATAAATTTATTTACAATAACTGTGTACAAAAAATGTACCTTGGAGGAAACACAATAACTACCTATCTGAACAACCCAAAATTCATTATAATCATATAATATTTACTCTTATAACATGTGAAATACATGAATAATCATGTAATTTCATGGAATATACAATCAACTTATTAACAAAAGATAACACAATGTATTTATGTAGCATGTTATGCTTTAATGCGCATAGAGTAATAACCGAAATAAGACTTATACATGATAGGAAGGTCAAAACATTATGCATTAATAAATTATATATATATATATATGTGTGTGTGTGTTTGTGTATCCCATCACATAGTGTATGCTATCAACTTAATGACCACATAGATCATGTTTATAAAATGTTTGAATAGTATAATAAATTAATTTTTCATTGTTCATAATTTTGTTAAAGTCAATGGAATGTACATAAGAGATACGCATTGTGTGTTATTCTAACTTTTTATACATAACACATGCCTAAGGACTCAATGTGTAACTATACCACAAAAAATAATAGAGTGAATTTCGTGTACATGGGCTATATGATGTGTGTTCTTTGAGTTACACAGTTACCAATTAAGTTGTCCATATAAAGAGAGACATACCCCTATATGAATAAAGGACTACATGCACTGTAAGAAAGTTACATAGCATGTACTCTGGATAAATCAATGCTAGGCTGGCCTAATAAACATGTGGTGTGAAATTAAATTCACCATATTTAATAAATGCACACCACTCGAATTAATTATAAATTAATTCATGGTTTATTAAACTTGGGTACATGGAATATAACTCCAGGTTACACGAAGTGTACAATTATGTTGTCTAAACAGACTCCTTGGAACCTCCAGATGAGATCATTGAATTTGTTTCTTTAAAAAAATTAATTGATTTGATTATATTTTTGAGAAACGTAGAGTAAGAAATATGATCACACAATTGAGATTAAAAAATTATTAAACTGGAATTTAAAACTAATTGAAAATGAATTAATTAATCAATGATAATTAAATAATTTTAAATAATTATCTGAAACCTATGATGCCACTTAATGGTTCCAAGAGAAACTGAAGTAGCGGATGGGGTATGGATAATTTTTTTTTCCATGATTGATGATTCATTTGAGAGTTACACAATAATAAACATTATGACCAATAAAATTGAATCAAATAATAATAAAACTATAAAAACACTAGAACCAAATCATAAGATCATTAATTATTATTGATAATTAGTTTAAGCAATTAAAAAAAATTTATTAGAGAAATTCAATCTTTATCGTTGGACCAGAAAATTTATCTATGTTTTACTATAATTTATTTGTATGCTATAGTAGTATATTCCCAACTATGGTGATCCAAATATGTTTCATAAACTTTCAAACATTTCCATAGGAATCTCTTGGTGCTAACAACATTGTTCCCGATGCTTGTCTCATTCTTCTTTGATTTCTCTATGAATCGCTTGAAGGAAATTTTATCTCTAGACTTGAGTGTTATGGTAGATAATGATCACTCTATATTAATGAAATAATTCTTAGAGAGGTATCTATCTATAGATTTTATAGTATTCTCTCTGGATATCAATGTTCATCAAATGTTTTTGTCACTATTTTGAAAATAATATAATTAGGATTATATAATGCTAGGTTTAGAAAATTATAATTTCCCATGCGCCCTTATTATTTTTATAATAAAAGTGCAAAAATGTGTATATAATCACAATATTATTGTTATTTCTTGACATGCACTAAACTTGAGAAATAAATAAAATATTATATACTAAGAAATTATTCAATATATTTTATTTATCACTAAACCATTAAACTCTATCCTCCATTCCAACAAAATATTTATTGGGCCTTGAATAATGATTATTTATTTAAAAAATAATTATCCCTGCATTTTACAATGATATATAAATATCAAAATATATTCACTAAATAGAAAATAAATATTTATTAAATATATTTCTAATAAAAAAAATTTCTCGATTAACCGGTTGTAGAATATATTAGATCATGAAGACATGAATAATTTTTAAACTACATGATGGAATAATTTTAACTCAACTTGCTAAATAATAATATGATTTAGCTATGATTCTGGATACACTTACAATTTGAGCCTCCAAGCCTCATTCTCTGAGGAATTAGGTGAAATAGCCCACAATCCATGGTCAACATCTAGAAATATTAAAATAAACCCATAGAGAAATTTGTTAATGACACAATGACATAATACATCATTAAAATTCTTAATTATTTATATACTCCCTTTATTGGGATATTTAATACCCCAAGCCTCCATGGTATGTTTCCATTTGAATAAAGCAGTATCTTGTGTTGTACGCAACATGAAGTTTTAACACACCACAACAAATCAAACTAGCCATTATGAATATCAATACCCAATTTTTGAAATTTTATAAATTTTATTTTTCAAAATGGTTTTCATTTTTGGATTTGGAATATCAAAATTATCTTAGGGTGAGTTTTTGGTATTTTTCTGAAAACTTTCAATTTTTGATGAATAGTGAAAAGCTCTACGTTATTATTTAAAACAGACTCTCTATCTAAATAATTGGTTATTTTATTTTAATTTAATTTAGGTCAAACTAGATACATAATACCTATATATGTTCAATGTAATTCACGGGAGTCATTTTATAATATGTTTAGATATATAAAATTTTATTGAACTTTTTACCGTCTTTTACCCACCTTCTAGGAGCATTTTAAAATTTGCACAAAACATAATTGTACTGCTTCTATGACTTGAATTTCAAAAAACCTAGATTCATGGTTAATATCAGTAAGTAAAATTTGGCTCAATAAGATGACATTAAATTTTGGTGAATAGTAACTTTTGACTTTTATTTACCACGGTTAAAAGTAAACAAAGTAATTAAAGATAAAATTGATATTATAATTACCTAAACACATGTCCTAATTCTATTGTATAAGTGTAATTCAACAAAAAAACCTTAAGAAGAAAATATGACCTTTTTGGTCCACTTGTATTAGATTAAGAAATTTATTATTATTTTATTTAAAGAAGAGTTAAAAGTATTAAATTCAAAGTCTAATAACTAAAACATTTTTAATGTAGGGTTACATAGTATATAAATTCAATTATAAATATTAAATATAAATATAAAAATATTTCCTACATAATTACATTTTATTTATATTTTATAGACATTAAATAATTTAATTTATTTATGACACAATGTTGATGTTGTAATTACCTTATTAATGAAATATTAAAATAATTGATATTATAAATATACAAATAAATATAAATTTATAATTCTGATAAATTCCAATAATTTCCTAGTTTAATATGAGATTCTAGGGTTTAATAAATAAATTTTATTTTAAGTGATAATTTTTTTATGGATTTCAAAAAAATCAAATACTAAGTAGTGTCAAAATTGACATAATTGAGTTTTTAAAACAAATACTATATTATTACTTGATATAATTTTCATAAAAAACTATGGTTTTTCCAAAGGACTTAGATAAAGTTATATATATTAATAATGAACCACTTGGTGTTTTCTTTTCTTATTATAGTATGTTTTTTAAAAATATAATATAAAACATCAAGAGACATGGTAAATGTCAAACTATTTAACTATGAGTTAAATGTAAAAGATAAGTTTAATATGGTGACCTAAACCTATCTAAAACCTATTGGTTGAGTTTTTTTCTACCCATCCCCACATTAGCCTAAAATAAATTAATTTTGGATCCATTAGAAACTGAAAATGATTTTATTATAAATTAATATTTCAATCTTTTCAAAAAGTGACCGTCACCTCTCTTATAAAAGGGTACTTCTCCTTATCTTAATTTAACACCTCCAAATCCATTTAGATTGGCCACACCCTACCCAAATATCTTCCCAACTTCCCTCAATTCAACTTAGAGTCATTACTTTGATCAGAAATCCAACCTAAGGAGCCCTTTTGATCAACTCAAAAGGAAACACCCGAAGAGGAGGTAATAATTTCACCACCCTCTTTCATGTTCTTTCCTTCTTGAAATTCCTCTTTATTTGTCGTTTCTATACCAAAATAATAAATCCAATACATTATACATACTGTGATGTTATTAAAAATATGGTATTAAAATATTTCTTATCCTATCCATCCAATAAATGACAAAGTCACCATACATGCATACATACGGTTTACCATCTCCACGTCGTGCTGTAGTTTGATATTCAAACACTTCATCATTTGGATGTGTATAATAATGAGTATAACTGATGAAAATAATAAATATAACATATTAATTATTCTGTATATATGATACACCATCTAATTATATATTATTTCAATATCAATATAATGATATTGTCGCTCATGCATACGTACATATTACCTTCTCCACGAACATGATTAGATTAATTTTCCATCGTAATCATTCAAGAATAATTTACATTTTATGATTACAAATAATTTTTAAGAACTTAATATCATTCTCTTTATGAATAAAATACATCATATTCATAAAAAACATGGATTATGTAACCGATCATATAAAGGAAAATGAATCAGTTAACACCTGAAATGATGATACTACTAAAATATTATTAACAAAGAAATATTGGAAGATCATATATGATATCATATTTATGTCTATGATTCTTGTATAATTTAATAACAATGATTTAACTATTATAAAAGAGGTTGACGTACCCTTGACCACGGAAAAGTATAAGGTTAGGGTTAATTCTACAATCTCTTTACTTATCCAAGGTTTTTAATACGTAAGTATCTATGAGGACCTATTTATCATCCATATCCATGTTTTCTTAAAAATGTAATTAATTTTTTTTACTATTTACTAGACTATGGGTTAAAGTCATTTATACCCTTATTTGACCATATATGTTTTAAATTAATCATTTATTCAATTTCCAAACAGGTAAATTATGACTTTTTTGAAAAAAATTAATGTAAGAATGTATTTTTTATCTTATACAGTGAGTGTGGTTATTTTCTACCGTTATAACATTGTCAAATCGTCCCATACAATATTATAATAATATTTTCAAAATAAGTTTTTTATTTTATAATTATGTGACTTTTAAATGGTTTCAAAATTGAAAGAGGTATTTCATTCAAATAGTTTTTATTTCATCTATGTCAACATCATTTGATGAATTTTAACCTTATTTGAAGTTGATTTATTATAATACTAATCTTCTATATTGTATTAAAGGTTCTGTGATAAGTTTGACTACGGAAGTGTTATTTTTATTACCATTTATGGTTTATAGATAAAGTATTGACATTTTGTATTCTAGTTTTAATACGATTTTTTATGTAATGTTTCAACCTTTTCATATGAGGAATGAATTAGAATTACTAAGTAATGGGTGGACCCGATATAGATCCTCGATGCATCGGTAGGTCTCATGAGACAAAATAGTGTCTTGGCACAGGGCCTTGAAAAAATCTTATTTGTAGTCTTGGCATGAGGCCTTGACTATGTGGTTATGAAGTCTGGCATTATGCATTCCATCATTATGAAATTGGCTATTGATATTACATGTTATTATTTGACTAGTATAATATCCATGTGAATTAGTTAATGGCGTTATTTTATTTATATTTTCCATATTATGATTATGTTTAAGTTTAAAAGGTTTTTGTTTTAGTATTATACATTTCCTTAAATGTTTATGCTTATTTATGAATGTTTCTGCTGTATTGTTATCCTTACTGTGCATCTGAGCTCACCCCATTCCATGTTTTATTTTTCCTAGGATGTGAAGAAGTATATTATGACTGACCTACAAGGATAGTCAAAGGGATTAGAATGTTGTCAATGGAGGAAAGGTTGTTTTTGTTTGTAATTATATAATGTAATGTAAAACATATGAATGTAACTAGTATTTCCAAGGCTACTAAACTGATCGGTCTTTCAGGATTTGATCCCTTGTGATCATGGAAATGTTATATAATAATGCACTAACTCTGGGTAACTGGGTTCGGGGCGTTACAGTTGGTATCAGAGGAAGTTTATTACAAACCTTAGAAGCTAGATTTATATAAACACTGAATAGAGAACATTATCCTAAGATAGACTTTGAGGATTAGTATAGAAGAACATTCTAGAATTTTGGTAATGTAGAGATTTTGTGAATTTTCTAAGAAATACATCTCTGTTAGGCTATGAGTAGGTAAAGGCAGCTCTGGAACAGATGTACCTAGGATTGAAAACTCCAACAAATAATTTCAGGCTTGACCTAGAGTATCCTGGTACACAACAACGGGCCTTGCTACACTCTTGGTTACGACACTCCCAGGGGATATGCTTAGGAAAATTCACATTTTCAATGTAAACCATTATGAAGGATTTATGAGTATATACCTCCTCAAAGAAAACATTTTTATGATTATGGATTATATCCATAAAATGTTAAATTTATGTTAAGTGTTTCACATGTTTGGAATTATGTATTGGGATTCTATAAACTAATATACTATATGCCATTGTTTAGGAATGGAACCTAGTGGAAGTAATGGAAATAGTATCAATGCGTGTAATCCATATAGATATTTCCCTCCTACTCAAAATAATTATAGTGGAGCTGCAGATGCAACTAGTGCTGGTCGGCTTATCACCATATTGGGACAACTCACTCAGGTTATGAATAATAACATTACCCGTATGGAGCACCCTTATCCACATCATGGAGGATCAATGTTAGGCTGCTTCATGAGGCAACAACCACCAACATTAAATGGGAGTACAAATCCATTAGTATTTGAGTAATGGATAATTTCCTTAGAGAAAATATTTCATGCTTTGGGGAGTAGTGAAAGGGAAAAACATTTCGTGGTAGTTTATCACCTCATGGGTGATTCAGATCAATTTTAGTCATTAATCCAAAACACAAAGGATGATGAAGAAGCATCAAACATTGAATGGAGGGCGTTTAAAGATGTTTTATTAGAAAAATACCTCCATCGTGACCATCGAGCGGATATGAAAAAGACAATTTATGAATATGAGGCAATATGAGGATGAGAATGTCGCAAACTATGAGGCTAACTTTACAAGGTTAGAAAGGAATGCATCATATTATATATGTAACCAAAGGAGTAAGATTGATTGATTAGTTGATGGGTTAAAACAATTTCTCAATCAAGCATTAGTCTCACAAACCTTCTCATCATACGACGATATTATCTCATGTGCTATCAAGACAGAAAAGGAATTCTATAAGTCTTATGAATTTAATGAAAAGAAAGAGAAAAAGAGATCTGTTGAATAATCTGGAAATGGAAATAAGGGGAAGAAGGGAAAAGTTGAATATCCATAATGTGGTAAATGTGGGAAGAAACAACCTAGTACTTTCCTAAATGGAATGGGAGTCTGTTACAAGTGTGGTACAAAAGGCCACCAAGCTTGTGATTTCAAGGGGAAGAAAGAGTCTGTTAATGTTGAATGTTACAATTTTAGAGGAAAGGGTCATTATACAAATGAATGCCCTAAGTTCCAATCAATCTTACCTAAAAAAAGGACAAGGGAGAAGGACCGAGATTAAGCGATCACTACTACTTAGGTTGAAGCTCCAAAAGACATGGTGGAAGGTAATTTAATGGTTTCCTCATGTTTATCCAATGCTTTATTTGATTCTAGATCATCACATTATTTCATATCCTCCCAGTTTTTTATGAAAATTCGATATTTACTATTTGATTTAACAAGGGAGTTTTCAGTCAAAACACCTAAGGGAAGTATCATTTCAATAAAGTTTTGTGAATCAGTTCCCATTAAGGCATATTAATGTTCTTCATCCCCTGATTCCATCCTCATTACAATGATTTAATTTGATATAATCCTCGATATGGATTGGATTTTGGACCATGATGTGAAAATTTATCGTAAGAAGAAGGAGGTTACAATTTTTGATGCTGATATGGAGTACCTTATTTTTAGAGCGGAAACATCACCATTTGATTCTTATCTATATCCACCCCCAGTAGCTCTACTAAATTCAATTATCAAGGAGGAAGAGAATGAAAAAACTATATGTGAGGAAAGGAATGGTAAAATAGAGGACATACCTATTGTGAAATAATATGTTGATGTGTTTCCAAAGGATTTACCTGGACATCCTCAAGAACGAGAAATTGATTTTTCCATTGATTTAATTCCTGGTTCAATGCTCATATTGAAGACCGCTTATTGAATGGCCACTGTGTAATTATTGGAACTAAATAAATGACTAGAGTAATTGATTAATAAGGTATTTATTATCCCTAGTGTTTCTCCATGGGGATACCCTGCCCTTTTTTGATAAGATGAAAGATGGAGATATGTGGTTGTGCATTGACTACAGGGAGATCAATTCTATAACAATAAATAAAAAGTATCCCCTACCTCACACTGGGGATTTATTTGACCTACTTCATGGATCTCAATATTTTTCAAAGATTGACCTTCGATCTAGATATCATCAATTGTATGTGAAGAAGGAAGACATTCTGAAAACAGCATTTCGAACCAGGTACGAGCATTATGAGTTTATAGTAATGCATTTTGGATTGACTAATGCACCCTCTATCGTCATGGATTTAATGAATAGTGTTTTCAAGGAATATCTTGATGAATTATTAGTGGTATTTATTGATGATATCTTGGTATACTAAAAAATCTATGAAGATCATGAAAATCACTTGTGTATTATTCGGAAAACCCTCAGAAGAAATGAATTATATGGGAAGTTTAGAAAGTGTGAATTATGGATTCTAGAGATTTAATTTCTTGGCCATATTTTCTCTAAGGATGGGATCTTTTTTGATCCTTCAAAGACCAAGGCAATCCATGAATGGATAGCACCGACGAGTATAACTAAGGTACACAGTTTTATTGGTTTAGTAGGTTATTATCGATGTTTCATCCAGAATTTTGCCTGGTTAGCTAACCCATTAACCAAGATCACACATAAAGGGGTTAAATTTGTTTTGAAAAAAGAGTGTGAAGAATGTTTTGAAGAACTGATGAGAAGATTAGTTAATCCTCCAATATTGAATCTACCATCAAGGAATGATGGGTTTGTTATTTATAGTGATGCTTCAAAGAAAGGACTTGGTTGTGTCCTTATGCATAATGATAGAGTTATTTCTTATGCATCATGATAGTTAAAAACTAATGAAAAAAAACTATCCCACTCATGATCTTGAGTTAAGAGATGTAATCTTGGCTTTGAAGATTTGGAGACAATATCTCTATGGTGAAAAATTTGAGGTATATACTGATCACTAGAGTTTGAAGAATATTTTATCACAAAAATAAATCAACATGAGGCAAAGACGATGTCTTGAAGTACTCAAAGATTATGATTTAACTATACAATACATCATGGGGAAGGAAAATAAGGTGGAAGATGCTTTGAGCAGAAATGATCATGGAGTTTTGAACAAGATGAGAGTTGAAAGGGATCCTATGTTCATGGATCTAGTAAATATGGAAATGGGAATAACCCAGGAAGGTGAAGCATGAATTATTTTTCATATGGTTTCCAAACCATATTTAGTGGAAAGAATAAAGAGTTATGAGAACGATGATGAGGAGTTTCAAATGAAGATTAAAGCAATGAATGATGGGATATTGAGTGACTTCATATGTAAAGATGGAATTTTGAAATTTGGGAAGAGACTTTGGGTTCCTAACATATCTAATCTAAAAACAGAATTTTTCGATGATTCTCAAAGCTCTAATTTTTCTATAAACACTGGGAGAACAAATATGTGTAGAGATTGTGAGGAACATTTTTATGGGACAACATGAAGAGGGATATTACTGATTTTTGTGTCAAGATGTATGGTTTGTCAACAAGTGAAAGCTGGAAGGAAACATCCAGGAGGAGTCATGAAACCTCTTCCCATACCTAAGTGGAAATGAGATAATATTACGATGGACTTTGTCATGAGGATACCAAAGACTCCAAGGAGGAATGATGCAATATGGGTCATTGTTGATCGACTTACGAATTCAGCACATTTTCTTGCAATAGGAGAAGATTTACCACTTGAAGGTCTGGAAAGACTATATATTAATGATGTTATAAGAATCCATGGTGTACCCCTATCAATTGTTTCTGATTATGATCCGCATTTTTTATCAAGATTATAGAAAAGTATTCATAAGTACTTGGATACTAAACATCATTTGAGCATTGCCTACCACCCTCAAACTGATGGACAATCAGTACAGACTATTCAAGCCTTAAAAGACATGTTCAGATCTTTCTCACATGACATTCTAGTTATGTGGGATCCGTATTTACCTCTAGTAGAATTTTTTTATAATAATAGCATCCATTCAAGTATTCAGATGGCACCATATGAAGAGTTATATGGAAAGAGATGTCGCACACAAACATGTTGGGATGATGTTGGTGAAAGAAAACTTGTAGGCCCGGAACTTGTTAAGGAAACAATAGAAAAGTTTAAGATTATCCAAACCCACATCAAAAAAGCTCAAAGTAGGAAAAATATCTATGTCGATAATCGGAGGAAGGATTTGGAATTTAAAGTAGGAGATCATGTTTTCTTGAAGTTATCTCCATGGAAGGGTGTTATACGATTTGGTAAGAAGGGTAAATTGTGTCCCAGGTTCATCGGACCTTTTCAAATTCTAGAACGAATTGGATTTGTATCTTATCATTTGAAAATGCCTCCAAATCTCTCCAAATTTCATGATGTGTTCCATGTAACACTATTGAGAAAATACATGCTTGACCTAATGCATGTACTCACCTATGATGAAATAGAACTGGAACTCGACCTGTCTTATTGCGAAGATCCTATCAGAAATCTTGATACTAGGGAACAAGTGATGAGAAACTGGACTACTCATCTGGTAGATGTTCTATGGAGAAACCATAATATGGAAGAGGCTACGTGGGAACCCGAAGAACTTATGATGAAGAACCAACCAAATATTTTTATTCAATAATATTTTATAAATTTCGAGGACAAAATTATTTGAAGGAGGGGAGAATGTAACACCCCAAGCTTCCATGATACATTTCTCTTTGAATAATTTTGTATCTTGTGTTGTACGCAACTTTGAGTTTTAACACACCATGACTAATCAAACTAGTCATTATGAATAGTAATACACACTTTTTGAAATTTTATAAATTTTATTTTTCAAAATGGACTTCATATTTGGATTTGGAATATCAAAATTAGCTTAGTGTTAATTTTTTGTATTTTTCTGAAAACTTTCAATTAGTTATGAACAGTGAAAAACACTACGTTATTATTTAAAACTGAATTTTTATTTAAATAATTAGTTATTTTATTTTATTTTATTTTAGGTCAAAATAGATACATAATACCTATATATGTTCAATGTAATTTATTGGATTTATTTTATAATAATTTTAGATATATAAACTTTTATTAAATTAATACCGTCTTTTACCCACCTTCTAGGAGCATATGAAAATATTCCTAAATCATAATTTTATCGCTTCCCTGAGTTGAATTTCAAAAATACAAGAGGAAAAATTAATATCAGTAAGTAAAATTTTATTCAATAAGAATAAAATATTTTTTTGGTGAATAATAACTTTTGACTTTTATTTATCACGGTTAAAAGTAGATAGGAGAATCAAAGGTAAAAGTGATATTATAATTACCCTAACACATGTCCATATTCTATTGGATAAGTTTAATTCTACCAAAAACAACCTTAGGAATATAATATGATCATTTTGGTCTACTTGTATTAGATTAGGAAATTTGTTATTATTTTATTTAAAAAAGAGTTAAAAGTATAAAATTCAATGATTAATAACTAAACAATTTTTAATATAGGGATACACACAATATAAATTCTAATATAAATATTAATTATAAATATATAAATATTTCCTAAATAATCATATTTTATTTATAATTTTTATAAGTTAAATAAATTAATTTATTTATGACACAATGATGATTTAGTGATTACCTGTTTAATGAAATATTAAAATAATTGATATTATAAATATCCAAATAAATGTAAATTGAGACTTCTGATGAATTAAACTAATTTTATAGGTTAATATTACCTCTTATTGTTGATTAAAAAAATTTTATTCTAAGTGATAATGTTTTTATGGATTTCAAAAAAATCAAATACTAAATAGTGTCAAAGTTGACATAATTGAGTTTTTAAAACAAATACTATATTATTAATTGATATAATATTACTAAAAATATAATGTTCAGAAAAAGGACTTAGATTAGGTTATATATATTAACAATGAACCACTTGGGGTTCTCTGGTGTTGTTATAGTAAGTTTATTGACCATATAATATAAAAATATAAAGAGATATGGTAAATGTCAAACTATTTAACTAAGAGTTAAAACTACAAGATAAGGTTGATATGGTGACCTAAACCTATCTAAAACCTATTGGTTTAAATTTTTTTGACCCATACTCAATTTATCATTGAAATAAATTATTTTTAAGCTATTAAAAACCGAAAATTATTTTATTAGAAAATAATATTTCAAGCTTTTCCAAAAGTGACCTCACGTCTCTTATAAATGGGTACTTCCCCTTTTCTTAATTTTACACATCCAAAGCCATTTGGTTCAAGAAAAAACCTACCCAAATATATTTCCAACATCTCTCAGATAAACCTAGTGGCCTTACTTTGATCATAATGTCAACCTAAGGAGCCCTTTTGACCAACTCAACAGCAAACACCTGAAGAAGAGAAAATATTTTCACTACCCTCTTTCTAGTTATTTTCTTCTTCCACTTCCTCTTTATTTTTTTTCCATACCAAAATAACAAATATAATACCTTATACATACATTTATGTTAATAAAAATATGGTACAACCAAATTCTAAATGACAAAGTCACCATACGTGCGTGCGTATGGCTTACCGTCTCCACATCGTGGTGTAGTTTGTTATTCAAACCCTTTATTTTTTGGATGGATATAATAATGATTATAACTGATGTAAATAATAAATATAACATGTTAATGATTCTTTATATATTACATACATCTAATTACATACTATTTCACCATCAATATAATGATATCGTCACTCGTGCGTACGTATGGATTACCATCTCCATGAACACGATGAGATTCATTCCCCATCGTAATCATTATAGAATAATTTTCATTTTATGATTAAAAATAATGTTTAATAACTTAATATCATTTTTGATATAAATCAAACACATCCTATTCATAACAAACATGTCTTACGTAACCAAGCATATAAAGGAAAATGAATCAGTTAAAACCCGAAACGATGATACTACTAAAATATTATAAACCTACAATATTGGAAGATCATATATGATATCATATTTATGTATATGATTCTTTTATAATTTAATAAAAATGATTTAACTACTATACAGGAGGATAATGTAACCTCGACCAAGGAAAAGTACAAGGTAATGGTTTATTCTACAATCTCTTTACATATCTGAGGTTGTTATTACGTAAGTATCTACTGGGACCTCTTTATAATCCACATCTGTCTTTTCTTAAAAATGTAATTAAAACCATTTTTTCTATTTACTAGACTATGGTTTAATGTAATTTATACCCTTATTTGACCGTATATGTTTAAAAAAGGAATCGTTTCTTTGTTTTCCAATTTTTGACAAAATTAATGTAAGAGTGTCTTTTTTTTACTTATATGGTTGGTGTGGATACTTTCCACTATTATAACATAGTCAAAGCTTCCCATAAAAGCTTATAAGAATATTTTAAAAATAAATGTTTTATCTTATAATTGTGTAACTTTTAAATGGTTTCAAAATATAAATAGTTATCTCTTTCAAATTGTTTTCATTTCATCTATGTCAATGTCCTTTGATGGATTTTAAACTTGTTTGATGTTAATTTATTTTGATAAAAATATTCCATATTGTATTAAAGGTTTTGTGATATTTTTTACTATGGATGTGTTGTTTTTTTACCATTCATGGTTTAAAGATAAATTATTGATATTTCATATGTTAGTTTTAATACGAATGTTTATGTTATGTTTAAACATTTTCATATGAGGAATGCATTGGACTTTTAAGTGATGGGTGGAGCCCACTATATCTCCTCGATGAATCAGTAGGTATCATAAGAAAAACAAGTGTCTTGGCACAAGGCCTTGATAAAATGTTATTTTTATTCTTGTCATGAGGCCTTGAATTTGTGGTTATGAAGTCTGGTATTATGCATTCCATCTTTATGAAATTGGATATTGATATTACAAGTGATTATTCGACTAGTAGAATATATATGTGAATAAGTAAATGGAATTATTTGATTTATATTTTCCATATTATGATGAAGTTTAAGTTTAAAAGGCTATTGTTTTAGTCTTATACATTTCCTTAAATTTTTATGCTTATTTATGAAAGTTTCAGCTATATTTTTATCCTTACTGAGCATCTGATCTCACCCCTTTCTATGTTTTATTTTTTCCCACGATGCGAAAAAGTATATTATGACAGTCCTGTAGGGATAGTATAAAGGATATAAATGTGCTGAATGGAGACAATGTTGTTTTTGTTTTTCATTTTATAATGTAATTAAAACTTATGAATCTATGTAGTACTTCAAAAGCTACTAAACTTATCGGTCTTTTTGGATTTTATCCCTTGTGATCTTGCCAATGTTATGTAATAATCCACTGACTCTGGGTAACTTTAGTCAGGGAGTTACATGATTTCTCTAGTGAAGCAGGTTTCATTCTAGTTCAGTTAACCCATGTGCTCGATGTCTCATTTGTTGACTTCCCAGAAATTAAACAATCCTTTAGAACACCATGGAAAAAGATTTATTTAGGCTATATCATTTTAATGAAAGTTCCTAAGATATAATTTTTTTCTAGAATAGAAGGAAAAAATACATTATCATATTATTAATTAAATAAATATTCCTCATGATGCCCCCACTATATCCGACCTCACTGTGAACCCATGTCATAATGTTTTTTGTCAATACATAAATCTACAAGACTAATAGTACTCATTAATAATATTCATAATGTCTAATGATCAATATGAACATCTGCAAATAGGATCATATGAATACATTGGTAAATGTGGATTTCTTACTTCAGGGACTTGTTTTCATTATATCTTACACTAGATATTACCATGGGTATAAATCATGTGAAGTTTCCTCAAAGCCCTATAAGTATCCACCCTTGATATAATGTATCATTTATGTCTCTAAAATGATTTCATATAACTATAGAACATATATTTAAGAATACTTTTGTGGAACTTTTGGGTTCTCATAATAGTAGGAAACTTATATGACCTTCCAACGTTATATCTACTGTTAGGACATTATCAAATACTATGTTACACAAAAGAAAAATCATTATGTGAAAAAGAGTTTATTAATATTAAAAAAAATGAATGCAGTTTATCAAAAAGTATACATATGTTGGTTCTAGGGAACCAAAATAAATATTATTTACACTGTCAAAAATGAATCATGATGTATAACATAAACAAGTTCTAAGGGATTCAAAATTTGAGACAAAGAAACTCTTACATTATTTCCTCAATTTTTCAAATGTGTTATAAACTTCTACCCTATAAATTAAAGAAAGAGAAGTAAAGAACCTATACTATTTTTTCCCGCCCCAATTTATCACGAATCAGTTCCATGTAAAGGATGAGTTTGTGATAATTATTCAAGGTTTTATCATACCCCTTAATTTTAATAAAAATTATAATTCATATAAAATAGTGTGGATCATTATTAGGAAAACAAATCTTCTAATTAATTGAGGATAAATTATTGTGATTGTATACTTTAAGAACGTTAAGAACATAACACCCCTTAGGAGATTATCCAAATATTTTTTTAGGTTTTATTTTTTTAGTTTTACTTTTGTCTCTATAATTTTAATACGTGGTTTTCTAATTTTATCCATTCATTAATAAGGATAAAAGTTTTTATATACATATATTGAAAATTAATTATGTGTGGTTTCTAACTCTTGTGAATACAATCTCAGCTATGTTTCTTTTTATTGATTTTCAATATTAATATTTTTGTAACCTTTTTTGGTTATTAAAGAGGATTGTATTGTTAATTATATTGAAGTTATTATATTTTCCATGAACATTAATTAATTTTTTGGGTTTTATTTCTATGAACCATTACCAGTAGACATAAATTTTCACATTACATATTGAAATATAAGTGTTAGATAAGGCATTTTTGTGACTTATTTGACTTCCTCATGGATATAATAATCAAATGACCACTGTACATTTTATTACGATCAATTTTTATGGGTATTTTAAATGTAATTTAAAAATAATTCTTTGATGAATATGTGATATACATATTTTTTATTTGCGATATTTAATATTATTATGAGATTTAACTGAAATCATCTGGGTTCACTATGAACATTTTTATATGCATGCTGAATTTAAGGTGATATGTTATCTTTTATAGACATTCATGTTACCATTATATATATTTCATTGAATATAGAATTTAAATTCAAATTTATGTTTTTTTTGATAATTTAATTCATTTCATTGGACTTCTACATTAAGGATAATGTTGAAAATATGTGTGGATGAAGGGTATTTTTTATGAAAATTTAACAAAATATCAGTTTTAACACCTAGTGGGGTTGCACTTTTTTAAAAATATTTAATGTCTTATATCTTAGTGCCAGCTTTTTTTTATTTTCTCTATGGGATATTTTAAATAATTTTGTTATATTAATACCTCTATAGTACATTCTTGTTGAAATTTGGAATTACAATTTCCATTTTTAATTGAATTTGAAATTATTTATTGAAATTAAAATTTTAGATTTTATATTTAAGTAATATATATAATTTACTATTTATCTATGGTTGTGATGTGTATGCTTTTTGATTTTATGGATGGGTGTGTTTTAATTATTCTAAAATTTTAATTGTATCTTAATCTTACTAATCCATTCCACAATAGAGGTGTTATAAAATTAATTATTTCTATCAGTAATTATGGGTTCTTTATTTATTTATGTTTGCTTATTTGAAAAAATATATAAAAAAATATGTCAATAAAATGTCTAATATATAAATGGTTTTAATTTAATTATTTTTAATAATCTCACATTTGAGCATCGTTTCCAAACCCAAAAACAAAATTTTTACCAACTCATTTTTTCAAAGGGTTGATTACTTATTTATACATACTCTAAATCATGCTAAAGGGTATATTTTACGAATTTATCATTTTCATTTGATTCAATTTTCATAACCCAACTGATAATTTTACTATTTCTGTAGATTGATTCATTTGAAATTCAATGAATGTTAATGGTGTTGGATTCTTATTTTTCTAAAGAGAGAGAAAATATTGTATAGTGGATAGATGTCACATTGTTTTATACCACATTTCTATTATATTTAACTAATTTAGTCGCTTTTAATATGTTAAATCTTACATATCGTTGTGTGTCTATGTTCTTAATGTGTTTTTGTGAATAAATGAAATTTTCCATAATTCCGATGTTTAGTGATGATTTTTTTTGTATTTCACATGATTAATAAATAATTATTATTATAATTAATTTTAAGTATTATTTATTTCATGTTTTTTTAATGGTGAATATATATTTGGTTTTAAATATTTAATTTGGGAAATTTTTTTGTTATAATTTTTTTTATATTTTAAAATTAATGGATAATTTGTATAGGTAATTTTCATTGTACAATTGAATTCATATTATCAATCTATTGTATCTTAATGTGTTAAGTCCTTAATATATACAGATTATCTTATATAGGTAAATCCAATGAAGAATATGGACCAAAGAATTTTAATAGGCTTGGATGTTGCTGAGTAATCTATCTCATGTGATCAAATGGCCCTTGCAAACATATTTTTGGATTTTAAGATTAGTTGATGTGAACAAAAACCTGGTATGTGGGTTAATTAAACATGTAGGCCATCATTTTTCATGTTAATCAGATATTAATGGAATTTTACTTTAGTATATATTTTATTTAAAGATATATTCCTATCAATATATTGGTGTGAAAAGTGTCATGGTGGAGGGATCAACTTGTGGGTTTCGTAAAAGGTTGGTATGCTGAAGTTATCTAGAATGCTTGAGTATTTTTTTAGTTTTGTATATTGACTTATAGATCTTGAGTTTGACAATATTTTTTTGTATTTCAGGAAAAGATTTAATAAGGGTTTGGTATTTTATTTTCTTTGTAACATTTCATTAATAGTACCCTTATTGATCTCATTTAGATATTGGGTGTTTATGTGCATTGTTAGTGGATTGAGTTGTAATTCACTGGAACTAGTTTGGTTGGGTAATGGATCTAAAAGAGATATAGATTGATTGTTTTTTGGTTAACAACTTATGAATCAATGATTATATTGTTATGTGGGTTTGTCTACATGAAATTAATAATGAATCGATGGTGTTTTGATTTTTAGATTGGGTGCATTCTTGGTGTGTAGAATGTGTATTTTGAAAGTTTAAAGTTTGATCCGAGCAAAGGTTATTGGAACCACTATGTTGTAATGTTTTAATTTTTTTTAAATTCATCTAGGATTTTTATATATGAGAATATTTTTGGAGGATATTTAAAGTTTTTAATGGCATATTAAGATGTATTGACTTATGATTATGTGAGTGGAATTATACTAAATAGTTTCCCAAAGTAGTAGGAATATGCCATGATACAAGCACATGGTGCATTCTATAAATAAAGTTTATGTTTGGAAAAATGAAAAAGTCACTTCATTTGTATATATTTTATTTTTTATAATTATGTTTTTTATTGGGATTTGTATATTTGTATATATTTTAATTTTTTAAAATAGGATTTGAACACATTGTGGGGAGACTATGAATTTTGTAACTATTTCAAATGAAAGTTTCACATAGTGAAATATATGTTTTTCTACTTTATAAAAATTCAATAAATCAAATTCCCACTATGAAATATTAGTCACAATATGAGGGTTCTTGGGTAATGTTTTTTTGGATTCATGTTGATTCCAACACTTTGGAGGTGATTAATTCTTAAATAGGTATGGATGTTGATAATAATTGTAATTTATTTACACCACGAAAAAAGAGGTTGTGTCATTATTATAGGGGGAACACTATGTCATTTGGACATAAAAAAGTAGGGTTAATAATGAATGTTTCTCGTAGGCAGGTTTATGACTAAATAAAATGTATAAAATATAATATAAAGTCTTAAACTATAATAGGTTTATGGATCAAGATGATTGTGGGGATCACACCATGAAATTCATCAATTTTAAATATTGATTTTTTCCGATAATTTGGATCTGGATGATTGAACTAAATCATATTGTGGTGTAGGATATCACACTATGATTAGGGTTGATCTAACATGGTTCATTCCATGAGAACTGAGGTCACTCCATAAAGATAGTATTATCCAAAAAATATATAAAATCAAATTTATCTTAGAAATCATTAGAGATGGTCAAATTAATGGGTATTTAATAGGTGTTTGAACACCCCTTAAGTGGAATACTAGAGGAAAATTCATTGTGAATGATTTTGTAGATATGAATCATTAAATCAAAAAATGATTGAAATGAGGTAAATAAATAAGTGGAAAAAATATTAACATACAGGTAAAACATAATAAAAGGTGGATAATGTGGGAAGAATCATTAAAGATAAAAAATTTAAGAAAGAACAAAAGTTCAAGGAAAATACCCTCATTAGTATAGTGTTTATTTTATGAAAATAATCCATATAAATGACTATCATATCATAATTATTGTGTGTTACATCTCCCAATGAGATTCCCAATGTGAAAAAGTGAGGAAATTCTACTAGGATCGATAGTAATTCATTCTTAATCTATTGTAACCGCTATTATGTCAACAAACATATTGTTGTTTTCTCATTCAAATATACCTTTGGGGTGAACTAAGTAAAATTAAAGTGTCTCTATTTTTAATTTCCACATCTAAAAATAATTTTTTAGTTTTAAGGTTGACATGTTTAGGTTGTTCATTGTAACATGAAAACAAGACCCAGAGGAAATAATGAAGAATTGAATACCCTAATTCACACCACTTCTTAGTGTGTATTCGTCATGTGATAATAATATGTGGTATCAAATCCACTAAGTTTATTCTTTAGGATTATACCATTATAATGTTTCTATTATGAATAATGTGATGAATCCAAAAGTATTTATCATTCATGGTGGCTATAATTTTTTGATATGGGAGAATAATATGGTATATCAATTAGGATATCTTGAGGTTAATGTTTTTTCTAATATAATTCGTGTAATTATATTTATTGATGAAATGAAAATGGAAATTAATTTAGCCAACATTAAACTTATTGATGATAATGGAGTGATTATAAACACCCCAAATCTATTATCCCAGAGTTAGTGGTAACTTTATTACATTTGGAAATCGATATAATCAATCACAACCCAAAGGACTAAATCGTTTAGTATCCTTGGAAAACTAGATACCCATATACATAAATTTGACATAACATTTGAAAACATAAAATAACACATATTATTATCTTTGATGACAACATTATTCTATATAAAATATCATTGAATATCAATCATAATAAACTTACTATAATTATTGTAATAGAAAAAATACAAATTGGTGAGTGTATATGACCAGTATGGGTACCCATATATTATAAGATGAAATGGAATAAATAATGCATGAATATATAGAAGGAATGATTGATGATCAAAAAATTCTATAAATATATTAACATGTTATTGAAAAATATTCATTGATATCATAAATACTTAAATAATCAAAAGGATATCAATAACTGATTTTATAACGAAATAATGAATAAAGTTATATATTATAAATTTTGCATTGAGGTACCATACCAAGTCATCTATATAAACGGGTAAGTCCTCAACCAAATACCTGACATGTTTTTCCTATTTTTATATACTTATGAATCGAGGGGTGATATAATTATGGGCCCCAGATATCACTTACTAATTCTAATGAATTTATCAGATGAATAAATAATAAAACTTAATAAATATTCCATAATAATAAAAAATTATCTGTATAGAGAGAACAAGAAAGGAATAAAAATCTCTAATATGGGTCTAAGGAATATTTTTCTATCATTCATGGAATGAATAGAATTTTCCATCATAATAAACAACCAATTTTTTAAATCATCCTTTACATTTTTCCATGATTCTATCCAATGAAATGTTTTTCCCATAATATTTAAGAAATTATTATTTTTTAAAAGTGAACATAAAAGTTGAAAAGGTTAATTTCCTCATGAATGGGGTTCATGATCTTTTTATGGTTTTTATATTCAATAATGGTTGTTCCATAATTATAATAAAATTTAACTATATTTAAGATACTTAATTAATTATTTGATCATGGATACAATGGACTTGGAGGATATATAAAATGAAATAAAATTGAAAATGTTTGTTTAAGAGTTATAAAATTTTGTTGAGAAACCTTTTTTGGATTAAACCATAAGACCGAATGGGATGGAAATTTTAGAAATAAAATAATCTCTAATATGTATATAAGGGAACTCTTAAGGTTTTATGGTATGGTTTTTCTAATATAGGAGTCTCAATGTTTTGAGGAAGGTAGGAGAGGTGGTTCCCCTTTATAAGTGTGGGGAAGGGTACTCTCTGAATTACTTAATGTATTGAATTAATATAAATTAATATTCATTAAAAAATATATAAAATTTTAATAATTAAAATATATGATGTTTATGAGAAAAAATACACTCATATAATAAAACATTGATAAGTTTTGGTTATGTTTTCACCATTATCTCTTAGTTTTAACAACCTATAAAACTATTTAACAATTACCGCAGTATAATAATAGACTATTTATGAGGTGTCAAGAATGTTACAATTAATAAAAAAATTAGATAAATTAAACATGGTTTATTTTTTAAACATTACCCACTCACATGTTTAATGAACTCATTTTTACAATTTTTCAATTATTTAAAAAAAATATTTTTTATTATTAAATATCATTAATGTATTTTTTAGAACTATTCAATTAATTTTACATTAAAAAGAACATGAAAGATAATTAATTTTAATAAAAACTGTAAAACTTCCCAAATATGTTATATTTATTTATAAAATTAGTGTTACACTACAAAGAACTCAAAAAACTTATTTGATATTATTTTGAAACATTTAATTTATTTCTCTATGACTTCCAGAACCATTGTGTCTGCATTATGTAAGATTTTAATGTTTCTATTTCATCACAACAATTTAAAAATATAATACCAATATAAGAGACACCAATCATATTTTAACTAATCTTTTATAACTAAATTTTAGTTTTTAGTGTCTATGTCAAAAAATATCATTGATAAAAAAAAGAAAGTTTAAATTTTAACTTTATCTTTTAATTAAATATTATAGAGGTAAAATTCAAAGAAAAATGGAACCAAAGAAGCCCAAATTAAAATATAGTACATGATAGATTATAAATGAAATAAAAAAAATTCAAATTTGGAAATGTGTTGGATACATTTTGAGCATAATCTTCTAGTTAAACCACTTTAAACATATTTTATCTTTAAATGGTATATTTTAACTTTTTCCCGTAGTACCATAATTATATGACAAAAACAAAAAGGGTCTTACAAAAAAAATTAAATGGGGATTAAAAAAATTTGAATCTACCTTATGAGATTTATTTTATAAAGGGTATAGAATTAAATTTAATATAAGAACGCAAAATGCAAGAAAAATAGTTTTTTTATGAAAATACACGATTTAAGAGTAAAAATAATTTTACCATGAAATAAAGTAATAAATTGGTTACCCAAAATATTTTTTGGTTAAATAATAAAAAAATAATTTTTTTAAATTTTTCTAAAAAAAAGTGAATTATATCTTCCAACCATGCCAGTAATTGCAAAGACTCAAACATAGATTTAAATTTTAATAAAATATAACTTATCATTCAAAATAGTCAGTCATGAGTTCTGAAATTAAAATAATGGATTATAATATATCATTAAAATATATATGAATAAATTTCTTTAAAATACTCATACAATAAAATTAAGGAATTTTTTAGAGAGATTTTAATGTTTTACAATGTTTGTTTTAAAGAATTTTATCTCTTTTACCTTGGTAACATATCATTACTATGGTCATGATGAATAATTACCAAAAAATAAGTTGAAACTATTAAATTAAATTAATTATTATAATTAAAGATATATAATACATTATAAAAAATTCAATTCTAATATGGTATTGAATTTAATTTAAAATTAATTATACAAAATGTGATGAAATACGATTTTTCAGGAAATTACATTTTTAAGAAAAAGATGATCTCATTTTAACATTATGATTATTAATGAAAATTAATTGAATTTAAATTCACTTTTAATTATATATTACATATTCATTTAATTTAAATCATTACTCAGTATGGGTTATTAAAATGGAGAAACATCATGTACTTTAAAATGGATTTTAGACAAATTCATTTTTAAGCATAAAAATTTAATTACATCAAAATCATGTAAAATACTGAGCATAATGGAATTTATTAGATTATTTTAAATAATATAGTTATTATTAAAATTTAATACAAAATAAAAAATATAATGGTACTTTTAAATTACTTAATTTAATTAAAAAATGAGATTATTTGAATAATTGATATTTTCACCTATTTACGGAAATGTCCATTATTTCAGGAAAATCAAAAAAATTACATCCTAAGTTAAATTTCATATTCTCAATAAAAAATTTATATCCAATTTTTAAAATATAATTTTTAAATGTGGTAAAAATTATTTTTAATATCTCCACACAAAATAACACAAAAACCATTTTTGAAGAAAACATATTTTTGAAATATAAAATGATTTCACTAAAAAATGAGTAATTATTTATTGATAATTAATATATTATATAAAACAATTATTCATATTTTTTCATAATATTTTTATCCATGTGAATATTTTCAAAGGCAATGGCTAAGTGATAATTGTTACATTAAAAAATATTTTTATAGTATATCACGATTCACTTAAATATCAGTGTTGTGTGTTGAGCATGCAATTGCGTAAGAACTTGATTTTTCAATCATGTATGGATTATTTAAATTTAGGTATACATATTTACTCTAGACCTAATATGTATTATAATGGGCTAATGAAGTCCTTAGGGGTGTCTGATACTTGTTCAGAGCTTAGAACCCATCTTTTTGGAAAAAAACTGGCTTGGTGCACAGTTTGGAGTAAACTGTGCAAGAATGCCGCACGGTTGGGAAAACCACACAGATTGTGTTTTTTTGGATAGATCCACCTCACATGGTTAGAACAAAACCATGTTACCTAACTGTGTGATCTCCCCTTATTCCTAGGTAACCATGCATGGTTTGTGCACAGTTTTTCAAATCATGCATAAAAACCGTGCACATGCCATTTTTCTGGGTAATTTTACAAAATTTCCCTTAATGATCTATTAGTTACATCCCTATTTTTTAATCTCAGTTTATCTAGGATTTACCTCCATGGAACTCATTTAAGAGTTTTTTAAGACCAAAGATAGGGATTCAAAGATATCCTTCGTCTGAGATCTGTTCAATCATTCATTCGTCATGTTTGATGTGCAACAGTAAGTACTCAAGTACATTTACGATTTTATCCATCTCTTTTTCTCTCAACCAAGATATTGTCGTGTGATAATTTTTCTCGTTTTATTATATCTACACAGATCTAAGCCTAATCAAGGGATTATACTGGAGGAGGAGAGTTGTACAAACCTAAGGTGGGTGGTATATAACTCATCCCTTAAGTTTGTTGATTTTTGATTTGTCGTGTGGGGCCGACTGATTTCATCAGATTCCGTTTATATAATTTATATTCTATTATTATAATAGTTATAATTGTATAGATATTATATTTCCATATATGTGATTAATTTTTGGTGGTTACACCCACAACTGCATTCATCCCATGTAGGATGTTAAGCCATAATTTTCATTTTTGTGTTGTAACACGTTTGAGCCACCGTTAGGGAATGCCTTGGCTCAACATCTTAATGGTAAGAATTTCTATATTAAATGACTTGATTTATATTATTAATTTCATGATGGAAAGTACCATGTACGCTCACCTCTTTACTCTCCCAAGGTAAGTGCTTCAATTTGAAAATAAAATGTTAAAAGTTAATTGGAAAGTATAATGAGTATATGACTAGGACATAAATGTAAATGAATAGAAGGTTTCATATTCTTATAACCCCTTACCACATTAATGGAAGGTAGAATAATAAACCTTGAATATGGAATATGCATTAAATGGATTAAATTAATGGTTGTGTGCTACTTGGCCTTGTCACACTAATGAAAGGCAAGGATTGAACCAAATGACTTTATTTAGAGGTTGTATGATACTTGAAACTCTCACAATAATGAAAGGAAAAAATTGAACCAAATAAAATATTATATTGATTCATAATTAAATAGGAGTGACCTAACACGAGCTCGCCTTGGATTCCGATTAGAGAATTCCATGAGCACTCGGGAACCCCATTCTGATTCAAGGATAGAGCCTACTTAGGTTGAGACTCACCTAGATCCCAATCCATGTATATTTTTTAGATTCCTAGTATGACACCATAGGATCCCTTAAATATCATTATATGATTCCTTGGATAATCTTTTGGATCCAACATTGACAAGTAGGCGCTATGGTTAGAGCCCATTGGGCCCAGTCATTGCTTAGACCCATTTTACTTTGGATAAACTACTTGGACTGGGTAGGCATCTCATTACGGAATTACTTGAACAATGGTCCTTGTATTACACTCTTACCCCATGCCAAGCTATGGTTATTACTAAGTTTGTGACCCTTGAGATTTATGACTCCTTGGTTATTACCTTGGGACTTCACTGTTAAATATCATTACAGGTTTCCTTGTAATAACATGGAACCTTCACTATTGTTAATAAGTAACTTATATATAAACGGATAATAATAAAATAATTAATTGTCTACATGTTTTGACACCATCCGATGGCTAAAGTAGTTACTTTGTTATTTAGTTACATTGTACTACCTTACTTTATATATGCATGCTTGCACACTATTACATTTCCAATACACGGGCTTGATGTTATAGAAACCATTGGTGGTGGCCCACTAAGATTTATCTCACACCCTCTATGGGTGTCATTTGGTACGTGGGGTAGATTACATGGTTGTAGGTGTTGACAGAGGGAAGCATACGACTTCAAACACTTTATTTCTTACTGTTTTGGATGGATCATGATAGAATATGACTGAGCCGAGGCACATGATGCTGGGAATAGTCTTTGATTTCATTTATAATTTTGCAGAACATGTTATTCTTACTATCTTATATCCTTGTTTTTATTTTTTTCTAGTGACATGACATATCATTAATTGTTTAATGCTATTCTAGTGATTTCAATTATTGTTACTATTGTCTCTATTTTTCCAATGTGCCTTCGGTTTACTTATATTGCTTTCGATATTTACCCATGTATACATTCATCTTTTGCACTACACTTTTCTAATGAGGGTATAATCTCCCCATGGATACACCATAGGCTCTCATTTCTAGTCACAAGCCTATTGTGTTTGAGGAGATGCACTTGAGGCCATGTGGCCCATTGGGCTTGGGGCACCCATTAAGTTGCATCTGAGTCTGAGATGTCACAAAGTGGTATCAATGGAGTTTTTATTCTTGATTTACTATTTGAAGAAAATAGATTGAAAATTAAAAATTATTGGGACTTGGTCATAAGCCATGCTTGGGCGTTGTGAACCCATGTTTGGGGTAAAATCCAATTTACCCATAATCTAATTATTGTTCTGCTTTTACCTATTACAGTTGACATTATTTCACTATTATGTTAGGAACATTTTTTGTGTGGTGTTGTTGATTATTACTCTATTTGATAATTTTATTTCCACCTTGGCCCAAAGATATGTGGGCAAGGAGAATTGTGACATGTATCATTATAGGCACCTATAATTTTCATGTCATGCATATTTCCATTCCATATAGTTGCATTTCCCTACATTGCATTGCTTGATATACCTGTGATTATTGAGTGATATTGTGATAGTTATCTTATTATTTTATTAATCTTGGTTGTGATTGAGTGATTTCCTATATCAATTCTTGAGGTGTATGGGCCCTCTTGGGTTGGGATGTGTAATTTACTGAGTTGAGCCATTATGTTATAAATAAATGGGTTTTGTATATAGTGATATGGTGCATGAGCACTGATTCACTAGAAATGAATAACCATTATAAAGTGAATACTAACATCTAAAATGAATAGGTTGCACATCCTTATCCTTCCTTTTCATGTTTATGAAAGGTAAAGGAGTGAAACTTGAAATATATTGTAAAATAAAATAAAACATATACTTGATCACTTACTGATACCTAGCCATATAAGAGGGTAGTTTGGGTAGTAGGCCTTGGGTATTGAGTTTTATTGCATTCAGATTCCAATAGTGATGCTATATTTCTACTTAAGAATGTTCTGAGGTGTATGCTTGACAATTATAGAACAATTTCACCATGATGTCCTCATATCCGGCACTAGGAATGTGGCGATGACCATGCTCCAGAAATGGTAGTCTCGGAGCCACCACTTTTTTCTCCTAGAGAGATAATTGAGGCACCACATTCTGTACCTGATTTGGGTAATCTCTTAAAAGTTTGTGATAGTTTCCTACATTTGATGTAGTCCCTTCATGGTGATCCAAATCTTGCACCTACGATGGATGATCTGACTCGTGAGTTCCAGCATCAGCATCCTGCTACCTTTTTAGAGGATGGCAGTCTGTAGGTTGCTATGTCTTGGATAGAATCCACCACTTATATCTTTGAGCCTATAGATATGCCTCCAGAGTATAAGGTCAAAATCTCCACATACATTCTTCCAGATTTAGAAAATTATTGGTCGGATGTGATTACACAGGCTAGTCATCATCAGGGACTATTATGGGTTGATTTCTAGATGGCCTTCTATGATCACTTATTTCCTCGGATGATGAGAGATGACATAGCCAAAGAGTTCATGTATCTTAAGAAGGGTTCTATGTCAGTTATGTAATATTCATTATTTTTCATGGAGTTGGAGTGCTTTACACCACTTCTAGAGTATTCCATTCTTACGTAGGTGAATGTATTTCACCTTCATACCTTATATGAAATTTTAAATCATGCTCTCATCACTGAGAAAAACCTAAAGGAAGATAGTAGTACTGGGTAAAAAGGATCAGTTCCATGGTAGTCTCGCAGTTCTTCTGAAAGTAGGAATCAGTCTCTCGAGGTTTCTCATTAGGGAAATGACAAATAGAGTGATGGTTTAAATAAGTCTAAAGTGTGTCATCATTATTGAATAAAGGGTAATTAAAAGACATAGTGTGATAGAGAACCAATAGAGTGTTAGTCTTGCGGCTGTATGGGGTAATCTCTGGCATTTTTGCAGGACCTTTAAACTAACTTTGAGTGGAAAAGGATTCGCACCACCTCCACCTTCAAGAGCATGTTTTTTTACATTGCGTCAGGTGGGGATTTAGAATTTCATCGGTAGGTCTATACCGGGAGGAGGTGGTGGTCACGGTATCCAGACCCCTGGTCACCAGTAGTACCAACAAAGAAGTTATGATCGTTGTAGTCCATATGCTGCACATGTTCATGGATTATTCCAGTTGAAATCTGTACAAATGATATCAGATGATCATATTGTGGGACCATCTACAGTATGAGGTACTATTCTGGTGGAATCATCTGTAGTATCTCCATTATTTGATATAGGTTCTTCTAATAACATCTTTTCACCCTCACTCTTATGGACAATCATAATGGAAAATACATTTTCTAGAGGATATGCTCTGAGCAAGTGTCCTTGATTTCAGAGGTTCTTGGGAGAAACATATCCCTCTCACTAAGTTTGCCTATAATAATAGCATTAAGTTGAAAATTTAGATGGATCATTTTGAGGACTTATATGGTAGGCAATTTTGTTCACCCCTATACTAGATATAGGTAGGTAAGGAATCCATACCCATACCTCCTCTCGTTCATGATACTTCTAAGCAGATTCATTTGATCAAGAAGCATATGACTACTCCTCAGTCTAAACAAGAATATTATACCAATCGTTATTAGAAAACTCTAGATTTCAAGGTTAGGGATCATGTTTTCCTTTAGGTATCGCCCATGCTAGGGAATAGATGGTTATGGAATCAAGGGAAACTATCACCTCATTATGTATGAGCTTTTGAGATTTTGGAGAGAGTCAGGCTAACAACCTATTGGTTTCTACTACCTCAGAGGTACTATGCCATGAACAACATCTTCCATGTTTCATATCTTTTACAGTATCATGATGATTAATCTCATACCGTTGACCCTAAGGAAGTTGAGTTAGATTCTGATGCTACCATTGATAAGTGTCCAGTACGCAATGTCGATCGGAGCACGAAGGCTCACCAAGGACGGTTTGTCCCACTAATATGGGTTCTATGGTAGCACGACCGCATTTAGGATGAGAATTGGGAGCGGGAGGACAAAATAAATGCCCAATGGCTAGAGTTTTTCTCACAAAGTGCTTCTACACCCTTGAAAGGTGAACTTGGGGATAAGTTCTTTTAAGGGGGGGGAGACTACAAGAACCCAGTTTTTCACTTTGGTATGGATCCTTTAATATTTATTCTAATCCTTTACTTTGGACCTAATATGGATGCCTAATGGGTTAATTTAGGACTTAGGGGGTTCATGGGACTTTTTTGGAGCCCGAAACCCATATTTTTTGGAAAAAATAGGCTTGGATCATGGTTTAGAGTAAGAAGTACAGGAATGCCGCATGGTTTGACAAACCGTACAGATTGTGTTTTTCTAAAAAGATCAAAATTTTATAGTTGGCACATGGTCGTGGGGCCTAAAAATGCAAGCACCCCTTATTCTCAAGTAACCATTCACGGTTTTTTCACATTTTGTCAGATCGTGCTGACAAACTGTGCACATGCTATTTTCCTGGGTAATTTTACAAAATTTCCCTTAATGATCTGTTAGATCTATCCTTCCATAATCCACGTTTATGCGGGATTTACCTCCATGGATTCATTTTGGAGATTTTTTAAGACCAAATCTAGGGATTCAAAGACCTCCTTCATCTGGGATCCATTCAAGCTTCCGTTCATCACAATGGATGCATAACGGCAATTACTCAAGTCCATTTAAGCCTTTCTCCTTATATTTTTATCTCGACCTAGATATCATGGTGTGAGTGTTTTCATCCTTTTATTAGATCTTATCTGATCTGAGCCAAATCAAGGGCCAATAACAGAGGTGGAGAGTCATACAAGCCTAAGTTGGGTGGTCTATAACTCATCTCTTAAGTTAGTTGATTTTGGATTTGTCATGTGGGGAACAACGATTTCATCGAGTGCCGTTTATAAAATTTATATTCCATGATTATAATCATTATAACCATATGAATATTCTCTTTCCATATATGCGATTAATTATTGGTGGTTATTCCAATAATCCATTAATCCCATGTAGTATTTTATGCCAAAATTGTTGTTTTAGGGTTTTAACACATTTGAGTCACCGTTTGTGTGTGACTTGGCTTGAACTTTCTAAAGGTAAGTGTTTCTATATTAAATGGATTGATTTATATTATGAATTTAATAATATAAATAACCATTTATTCTCACCACTTGACCCACCTTAGTTAATTTCTTCAATTTGACAATAAAATGTGAAATGTGAATTGGAAAGTATACTTAGTATATGACTTGGTCTTAAATACAAATGAATAATAGGTTCCATATCCATAGCACCCCTTACCACATTAATTTAAGGTAGAAGAATGAACCTTGAATATGGAATACACTTTAAATATATTAAATGAATGGTTTCATGCTACTTGGCCTTATCACACTAATGAAAGGAAAGGCTTGAACCAAATGACTTGATTAAGATGTTGCATGCCACTCGAACATATCACACTAATGAAAGGCAAGGCTTGACCCAAATAAAATATTACATATATTCATAATTAAATAGGAGTTCCCTAACTTGAGATCACCTTGGATTCTGGTCAAAGAATTCCATGACCACTTAGGAACCCCATTCCGATTCAAGGATACGACTTGATTAGTTTGAGACCCACCTAGATATCGATACTTTTCTATTATTTGGATTCCCGATTTAACACCACAGGATCCCTTTAATATAATTACAGGATTACTTGAATACAATCCATGGATATAGGATTTAAAAGTAGGTTCCATGGTTAAATCCCATCGGGGCCAGTAATTGCTTAGCCCCGTTTCACCTTGGATGATATGCTTGGCCTCAGTAGAAATCTAATTGTAAAATTCCTTGGACTATACTCCTTGTATTACACTCTTACCCTATTCCAAGATACATTTATTACTGAGTTAGCGACCCTTGAGTTCTACATCACCTTGGTCATTTACTTGGGAATTCACTATTAAATATCATTACAATTTTCCTAGTTATAACATAGAACCTTTACAATTGTTAACATGTGACTTATATATATAAACTGGTAATAATCAAATAATGAATTGTTTACATGTTAAGACACCATCTGATGGATGAAGCAGGTACTTGAGTATTTAGATACATTGTATTTTTTTACTTTATATAAGCATACTGGCACACTGTTACATTTCCATTACATTGGCCGGATGCTATAGACACTATTAATGGTAGCCCATTGAGATTTTTCTCACACCCTCTTTAGTCTATGTTTCGTACCTGGATTAGATTACATTATTGTAGGTGTTGATAAAGGTATATATAAGGCTTTAAACACTTGATTGATTACTATTTTAAATGGAGTTTGATAGCAGATGACCGAGCCGGGGCTCACGATGCTTGGGATAGTCTTTGATTTCATTTATACTTTTGTGGAACATGTTATGCCTACTGTCTTGTATCCAAGTTTTTCTAGATTTCTAGTGACATGAAATATCATCATTTGTTGAATGTTATTCTAGTGATTTCAGTTATTGTTACTATTGCCTTTATTTTTCCTCCATGCCTTCTGTTTACTTATATTTCTTCCAATATTTAGCCATTTATACTTCCATCCACTATGCTGAACTTTGGTAATAATGGAATAGTCTCCCTCCAAACACACCCTAATCCCTTGCTGCTAGTCGGAAGCATCTGTATTGTGGGGAGATGCGCTTGAGTTCATATGGCCCGTTAGGCTCAGGGAACCCTTTAAGTGGAATCTAGGTTCGAGACGTCACATATTGAGATTATTATTGTATATTTTTTGTGTGTTACATTTTACCCGCTTAAATAAATTGTTCCCTAAAAATTTTATCTTAGTTATAAAGGTTAAACCTTTATTGAAAACCAATATCATATAGAGATATAATAAAATAACTTTTGAAAATGGGAAATGGGAAACATATTGGTTGCATGAAATATCACATATTCAGGTTCTGATATAATGTGATCATTAGTGGAAAGATAAAATATAGATAGATATAAGGAAATAAATATACCCAGACTAAGAAGAGTGATAGAGAACATGATCATGAGAAAATTTACATCCAAAAAATCATAAATCATTATGGTGTTAAAAGACCATAAATTCATCCAAAATAAAGTTATAGGATAATATTTTTATTTCGAGATCATAATCTTAAATATGTGTGATTATTTTTATTTCAAGATAGATAATTTGATAAAATATACTTATATAATTTCATTCCATTTATTAGGCACAATTTAATCATTTGGTTATGCTTTGATGAATTTCTACCTCATCTCTTATTCCATGAATTGAATATTCAAGATGAATTTCCCATGCATGATGTTCTAAAATTATTTTATAATAGACCATAAGATACATATTTCATTCAATTTGTATCTAAATATTTACCAAAATAGAAATAGTTAGAAAATGTTATCAAATATTGATAAATAAAAAAACATTAATCTCTAAAACCTCAATATTAACCCCCAATGTTCATCTGAATCCATTCCATAAATAATTATCCTTTTAAACCCACAAAAAATATGTCTGAAAAAATTCAAAAACAAAAAATGTAAAATATTTGACACATTTTTTAAAGATCGACCTAAAAATTATCTCAAAATAATATCAATCACTCATTTTTTTGTATTCTAAAAATTTATATACCCGAATCATATACTCCAAAAAATATTATAATCGATTCTATAAATATCAATGAATCACTATAAATCCATAATAAAATCATATATTATTCCATAAATTAATTCAATCTTATTTTATAAAATTATATTTTCCTTCATCATATAATATTCCCAATATAGTATACTTAATCATTAATATCAATAATCACTTAGTCACCAAATAACCATTCAAACCCATGGTCATTAATACAATAAAAAAATATTAAAAAAAAATACTAACACATTTATCCAAATCAACTATAGTTACCTCAACATTAGTGATCCTATTAACCTTAGATGTTATCAATATCCTTAAACATGAGTCCACAAAATATAAAATCTTAATTTAGAAAATTACCTTTTCACTAAAACATATACCTCACAAAATGGTGGTATTTAAATATAACTCATTTAAAATATTGTTAATCATCTTAGAAATTAATCACAATTAAACTCAAAAGGGGTATCTATGAATTTCAACATATGATCAACTATAGAACTATCATCCTCTGACACATTATGTTTATCACATATTATTATAGAACTTCATAGACTTCAATTGATTTTTTACACTCATCCCTCATAATGGTTTAGAAATAAAAAGTGAATTTACCCATGCATATCCCATAAGAGTGTCAAACTATGTGTACATTAAGGGAAACCTCACCATAACCCAAAATAATGGTAGAGATATACTCGACCAATACTTTTAAGGATTATTACCCCTAAATTAATATATTAAAAAAAATCAACATATAGTATCCATATGGGGATATATATCTAAGAAAATGACAGAATATATAAATATTTATAAACTCTATGATATTATCCTACGATGAGTCACATCCTCATAGATTTTCATATGTTTATGTTCCATAATCTATTTTTTCCAAAATAGAGTTCTCAAGTATTCCACTAAACTTTCTCTCATACCAACTATAAAGACCCCGACTCCAATAGCCTCAATCCAGTGGTTTAACTATTACATTATCACTATATAGAAGATATCATATCCCAATAAACTGAAAACTTTAGTAGTCATGGAAAACTAGATACATACATAAATCGGGCATTACATTCAAAAATAAAAAAATACAATATAGTATATTATTTGAGAAAATCATTATTTACTATTTAATTTACTTGAGTATCAATCACAATACACAACCAAGAATCCTACGAAGGAGAAATTAAAGAAAGGGGATAGGTGAGATACTTAGTAATGGTCTGTATATAATAGAAGCAAACATGGAATAAATAATACAAGACTAATATAGTAGGAATAAATGATGATCATTTAATTCCATAATTAACCACATGATCATAAATCTTATTCATGGATATCATAATAATTAAAATAATAACATAGAGATTAATAAATTATTTTATAATGCTAGAATACATAATGGACGATATCATAAACATATCGTTTAATCCACATGCCAATAAATCTACATAAATAGGAAGGCCTTGGCCAAAGAACCAACCAATTTTTACTTATGAAAAATATTAATACATCTAGGTGATATATAACATTGGTCCAAAAAAATCACTTAATAAGTCTAATATTATCATTATATGATTAAATAAAATAACACAATCAATATTCCTTAACAATAAAAAACATTCTATGTTGGAAATAGAACTATATGTAATTTCAATACTTCCCCCAGTCAAAATGATCATAAACCATATAGATAAAGAATGATATCCTTTCTACATATCCATAGTGGTTTATATTTAAAATAAATAGTTTTTATCATTAATTAATATAAATAAAATAAAATATTATTAAATAAATTATTGAGGAAAATAACCTTTTCACTTTTAAATTTACTTTTTAAAATTAAAAATTTGTTGACTATAATAAAAAAATCATTAGAAATAATTATGTAAGTTTAAAATAATGCTTCAAAAAATTGGGCAATAATTATGGACGTAAATTCAATTCATGCTTAGTATGTTAAAATAATGATTCCTCTCACATTTCTAGTAAAATGTTAATAATTACCCTGTTTAAAATATGGAATGAAACATCATTTGAAACATTTTTATATAAATTAAAACATGGGAAAAATAAATTTATAAAATCATAGATTAATATTGAAAAACATTCATGATAACATTTTCTTGAATATATGGACATGGAAGAAACATATTCCAAATGAAAATGAAAACAAAGTTAGTTTTCCTTAAAAGAAATTATTTCTGTCTCTTTAGTACATAAAAAATTAAAATGAAAGGGAAAAATATAATTTTTATAAATGATTAAATGTGAATAATATATAATTGTTTTAATATAGAAAGATCAAATAATACCAATAGTGGAAACATTGACATAAAAAACCAATAATAATGATGAGATTGTGACATAATCTCTTAACATAGTGTAAACTTTTGAATAATAAAAGCTAAGAAATACATAACATTAAATCAATAAATAGATTCAATGAATATATAGTGATCCATGATATATAATATAAAATGTTAAGTATATACCCTACACAAAATAAACATGTGGTAAATATGGAATTTGTCTCATGTAAACAAAACTGAGATGGGAAAACCCTTATAAAGATCTTATAATTGAGGTCATTATGTGTAAAAAATTAAATCTATAATAATAAAGAGGAAATGAATAATAATAAAACAATTGGTCATTTAAAACATAATAATAAAATTATATATTCATCGATGTAGAATTATAACCCAATAAATAGAAATTAAGGTTAGAAACCATCTAATGCAAGTATGAAATCCCTCGTATGTGTTCAAACCTACGATATAATAAATATATTATAGAAACATAATCATATATATAATTCCATATATTATTTAATTATGACCTTTTATCACCCATTTATTAACAATTATTTATTAAAATCACTATTGTAAGTGATAATTTCTTCTTTTTTCATGTATGTTTTGGTTTAGTAGTTTTTTTACTTCAACTATGATCATGTATCAATAATAATTATAATGTAAATAATTATATAAATATAATATATATATGTATATAAGCATCCCCAAAACATAGTTATGTAAAAATAAATTACACCATCCATGGAGACT
The DNA here is from genome assembly GCA_963277665.1 of Viscum album. Classification (NCBI taxonomy): domain Eukaryota; kingdom Viridiplantae; phylum Streptophyta; class Magnoliopsida; order Santalales; family Viscaceae; genus Viscum; species Viscum album. The sequence goes on along the minus strand of OY728137.1, from coordinate 684,469,962 downwards.
ATGGGTTGTACAAACGAAAAAACGACGGTTCCAATTTTTGAAGGATGGAATAAAAGAAAAGTAAATAACAATTGAAATTATTAGAGTCATTATTAAATAATATATATCATATATTTTTTTGAAATCCATAATTATAACCATCCATATAAAGTGGTGATGAAAAATTAATTACACTGCTATGTGGAGATGATAAGTCTTACATACGCATAAACGATGTTTTTTATCTCCATATAGTGGAAAGAAGGTGTAAAATTGTTGTTAAATAATAATAATGAAAACATATTAGTTTTTATATAATAATTGTAACACCCGAGACTTTTATGAGGAATATTTTGTTTTTATATAAATCATAAAAGGAATCGTTCACTACACACAACACCATCTTGGCTTGCTTTACACGCAATCACGGCCTTCATCGATAGCTTGCGTCATACGCAATACCGAGTTTCACTAAACAACGATATGCTATTAACGTATTATTAAAACTAGCCGTTATGAATAGTAATACCCACTTTTTGAAATTTTTTAAATTTTATTTTTCAAAGTGGACTTCATTTTTGGATTTGGAATATCGAAATTAGCCTATGGTGAAATTTTTGTATTTTTCTGAAAACATTCAATTTTTGATGAATAGTGAAAACACTGGGTTACTATTTAAAAACCGACTTTTTATTTAAATAATTATTTATTTTATTTAAATTTATTTTAGGTAAAAATTGGTACATAATATCTATTTAACTTCAATGCAATTCGTTGGAGTCATTTTTATAATAATTTTAGATATATAAAAATTTTATCGAACTTTTCACCGTCTTTTACCCACCTCCCAAGAGAATTTCCAAATTCACATAAAACATAATTTTACCGCTTCTGTGAGTGGAATTTTGAAAATCCGAGAGACATGGTTAATATCAAGGATTAAAATGTGGTTCAATGAGATAAAAATAATTTTTGGTGAATAGTAACTTTTTACTTTTTTTACCACGGTTAAAAGTAAATAGGGTAATTAAGGGTAAAAATGTTATTATTATTACCATAACACATGTCCTAATTCTATTGGATAAGTATAATTCGACCAAAAACAACCTTAGGAATAAAATATGACCATTTAGGCCCACTTGGATTAGATTAGGACATTTAATATTAATTTATTTAAAGAATGGTTAAAATAGGTAAAATCAAATTTTAATAAGTAAATAATTTTAATATAGAGTTATACATAATATTAATTCGACTATAAATATTCATTATAAAGATAAACAGATTTCCTACATAATGGTATTTTATTTGTAATTTTTATACATTGAATAATTTAATTTATATATGACACAATGATGATGCAACAATTGTCTTATTAATGAAATATTGACATAATTGATGTTATAAATACCGAAATAAATGTAATTTTAGACTTTTTATGAATTCAAAAAAATTTATAGGTTAATATTACATATTATTAATTATTTAAGTAACTTTTTTATAACTAATACTTCTGTTATGAGTTCCACAAAAATCAATTACCAAATAGTGTCAAAATTGACATAAAATAGTTTTTAAAAAATATATTATATTATTAATTGTTATTTTATTCCTAAAAATATAAGGTTCTGAAAAATGACTTAGATAAGGTTATATATATTAATAATAAAAAACTTGGGGTTCTTTTGGCTTGTTATATTAAGTTTATTAACCTTATAGTGTAAGAAAACAAGAAGACACTGTAAAAGTAAAATTATTTAACTTAAGAGACAAATCTAAATGAATAGGTTAAAATAGAAACCTAAAATTGTTTAAATTATATTGGATGAAAGGATTTAGACCCATCCCAACCTTATCTTTGAAACAAATCATTTTGGAGCTATTAAATACTGAATATGACTTTATAATAATATAATAGTTTTAGTTTTTCAAAAGGTGCCCCTCTCCTCCCTTATAAAAGGGCACCTCCTCCCTCTCTTCCAAAAACAACTTTGAGCCTTCATGCTCGGCCAAACCCTGAAAAATTATCTTCTCCACTTCCCTAGAAACATCATAGAGGTCCTGGATTTTTTTAAAGACCAATTGTAGTGCCCTAAAAGGAGGTCTCAAAGAGGTGCTTCAAAGAAGAGGTAATGTCTGTTACCGATTCTTTCAACTTTATTTCTTCTTCCACTCCTTCTTATTTAGTTGTTTCATTATGAAGTAATAACATCAGTATAACTCATATACTGATATGTTATTATAAGTATTAAACAACCCTATTTCACCATCTATCCACCCTACGGAAAAAGAAATCACCTCGCGTGCGTACGTACAGAATACCGTCTCCACGCTGTGGTGTAATCTATTTTCCACCACCACCTTACTTGGATGGTTATAATGGTGTAAATAATAACTATATATGATTATTGTAAAGTGATATTGATTCTTAAAAAGTATACATACACTCCAATACAATTCCACGATCGTGGGAACGATATCTTCGCTCGTGCGTATGTACAGAATACCATCTCTACGATGTGATGCGACTCGTTCTACATGATCTTCATTGCATAATGATTATATAAATGAATTGAATGAATTAATATGATATATATTACACTAATAACATTCTGTAAATGATGTATCTATAACCTAAAAAAGAATAATAAGAATTTATTTGACAAAACACGCATAAGAATAAAAAGTAATAAACACCCGAATAACAAGTAGCAATGAAATATTACTAATAAGAAGCTAATAATATGAAAATATATGATATCATAAAAATAATTATGATTCTAGAATAAGTAAATGACATTATTTAAATCATTATACAGGAGGTTCGGACACTTACGAAGAAAATCAGACCTATGGTAAGGGAAAATATCACAATCTCATTTTTATCCAAGATTGTTTATACTTTGGTATTTACTGGGGTGTATTTTATCATCCACATCCATGTTTCATCAATATGTAATATTATTTTCATCCACATACAATTTTTTAAATCCAATTTTACCCTTCGGTGAGTTTTTAGTAAAAGATATGAAAGGAATCTTTTGTCATTTTTTGTACGAGGTACTTTTTGACCTTTCTGGCCAAAGTACGAGAAGAATGTTTTTTTAACTTATACGGACTGAATGGAATTTTAGAAAATTATTTCCACGAAGATTCCTTTACATGTTTTCAAGCTTATTTTTAATCAACTTCTTTTAGTTTAAAATTGTTTGACATTTTAAGAAAGGAAAATGTTTTTGAAGTAGAAAGGATATTTTCTTCAAGAATGGAGTTCAAGTGTTTTATCAAAATTATTTTCTATCTACGATAATACAGGGTTCTATTTCTATCCCTATTTTTACATTGATTTGATTATGTTATGATGGAATTATTTTTATTATGTCCTTTTATCTTTTATAGATTATTTTATGATGACGTGATGTTTAAGAATCTCATTTTTATTACATGGGTTATGCTATGATGTATGTTTTATGATTTTGTGGCACACATAAGAATGGTATCATTATGAGATGGGTGGGACCTATATCTCCCTCCAATGAATTGGGTAAAGATTTATATCCCATGAGATAGATATGGCTAGAACAGAAGGTTAAACCGGTTCAGTGAAACATGACTGAAACGAGGAGTGAACTCTGTTCAGAAATGGACTTTGTCCGCTAAGATAGTCTTGGATATGAGTCTTGACTACAAAGAAATGATTCTATATTATTATGTGTTTATTCCAAAAAGCTTCCTGATTTATGTTATGATTATTGGGATTACATTTCACTTCTATGATTTATCCAATGATTATGAAATTATAATCTCTTTGCGGGTTAAGATTTCCAAAATGTTATGCTCTTATGAATATGATGTAATTGATATTTCTTTTTTTACCCTTACTGAGCATTTGAGCTCACCCATTTGTATGTTTTCTTTCCCAAGGTCAGGAAGAAGGTTATTAAGTAGGATATGCCAAAAGGGACACTAGATATGATGAAATAAATGGGAGACAATGTAGATGATTTATGAACCAGTTGTTTAGGTTTCCCAATTTCTAAAGACACTATACCTATATGGTCCTCTCATGGTTTTGTTATATGTTGTAATAAGTGTACTTCAATTTTGAATTATTAACAATGTATGTAAATTATGGGTCGTTATAGTTGGCATCAGAGGAAAGGTATAGCAAACCTTTGGAAACTAGGATGTGAAAGCCTTAGTAAGAAACCTAAGGATATGTCTAATCATAGAACACAATCTTAGTGTTTTATAAATGGACATGAACAACCAATGATAAGACCTTAAGTGTAAAATTTTATTCTTGATTATGTGTTTTTCCTATTATAATTAGTGTTGCTCACACTATTCTTCTTGGTTTTAGTCAATGTCTAGAACCCGAAGGAACCATGTTAATGAGGAATGCGACGGGAAATGCAATGATTGTCCCCCTGAGCAACCAAACGTTATGGGAGATGGAATGCAAAATCTTGTAGCCATGCTCACACAACTTTCTCAAGCTATGAATCATGTAAAACTTCCAAACGAGCAAAGGATGGAGCAACATTCTGTTGAATCCTTCATGAAGAAGCGTCCACCTTTATTCAGTGGGTCTTCTGATCCATTAGTGGCTGAACAATGGATCAGTACCACAGAAAAGATATTTTCAGTTCTTCAATGTTCTGAACATGATAAAGTCATCTTAGCAGTTTATCATTTGGAAGGTGAAGCTGATCAATGGTGGAATCTTATCAAGAATACGAGGCAAAGGGATGAAATTGAGTTCATGGAATGGGACGAGTTCAGGATCATATTTTTCAATAAGTACTTCCCTTGTATTCTACAAACAAATATGGAGAAGGAGTTTCTTGAACTAAAGCAAAAAGATAATGAATCTGTTGGTACCTACGAAGAAAATTATACAAGACTTGCAAGGTACGCTTCCAGAATTATTATCCAACCTGAGAGTAAGATCGATCGATTCTTTAGTGGCTTAAAACAAAGGCTTCGAAGGGCGTTATCCATAAGGGACTTCAATAGCTACGAGGAAATTGTTCGATGTGCTCTCAATGTTGAGATCGAGATTGGTGTAACCCATCAGTCTCATGAGTTTGATAAGAAGAGGAAAATGGAATTCAAAGGAAAATCTAAAGACCACACTGAAAAGAAGATAAGTTTTCCCTTATGCTCAAACTGTGGAAAGAAACATGGAGGAAATTGTCTTAAGGGGACAATCAAATGTTATAAGTGTTGAAAAGAAGGTCATCGGGCAATTGAATGTCGAAATAATGGGAAGAAGATGTCTAATGATGCCAACAAAGGAAGGAATACACATAATGAACCTACTACACTTCAATGTTTCAAGTGCAAGGAAATGGGGCATTATGCTCATCAATTCCCTAATCCAAGGGTTGATGATGATGATCGACGTCAACAAACTATTAAGTATAAAGACAAAGTAAAGTCACATGAAACTTCTATCAACGATGTAGAGTACGATAACGAAGTGGTGAAAGGTACACCTACCATCCAATCTAAAGTAGAAAATGTTTTATTTGATTCTTGATCCACCCACTCTTTTATTTCTGAAGAATTTTCTAAGGGTATCTTCGTATTACCTCAACAATTAGATGTTGAGTTAGTTGTGACAACCTCTAATGGCACAACAGTCACATCAAAAGTTTATAATTCTTCTTTGATTGAAGTTTGTGGGAATGTGCTTCTTGCAAATCTTGTGATCCTTCCTATAGTGGAATTTGACGTGATTCTTGGCATGGATTGGATTTCATTATATGGATCTCATATCAATTTCCAAAGAAGGGAAGTCACATTTCATATTCCAGATCAATCTATGATCGTCTATCGATGAAAGGATGAAAATAACCTTCCAGTGGAAATTTCTTCCATCTTATGGGTCTTGATTCCACTAAATGTAGGTTATTTATCTCAAATGGTTGGTGAGAAACTCATGATTAAGAATATGCCCATTGTATGGGAGTTTGACGATGTTTTTCCAGAGGAATTGTCGGGTCTTCCACCAAATCGTGAAGTATAGTTTTCAATAGAACTCGTACTGGGTGCTTTGCCTATTTCAAAGACACCTTATAGAATAACCCCAATTGAGTTTTAGGAATTGAAGAAGGAACTCCAAGAGAATATTGATAATGGATTCATACACCCTAGTGCGTCACCTTGGAGAGAACCTGTTCTGTTTGTTAAGAAGAAATATGGATAAATGAGACTCTGCATTGATTATCGAGAACTTAACAATATCACTATCAAGAACAAATATCCTCTTCCATGCATTGATGAATTATTTGACAAACTACGCGGAACTCAATACTTTTCCAAGATTGATCTTTGTTCAGGGTATCACCAATTAAGGGTCAAAAGGGAAGATATACCAAAGATGGCTTTTCGTACAAGGAATGGACACTATGAATTTATAGTGATGTCATTTGGTCTTACTAATTCCCCTAATATCTTCATGGATCTGATGAATAGAGTCTTTAGAGACTATCTTGATCAGTTTGTGGTAGTCTTTATAGATGATACTCTTGTCTATTAAAAGAGCAAGGATGAACATGAAGATCACTTGAGAATTATATTGAAGACCCTGAGAAAGGAGAAGATTTATGCCAAACTTACCAAGTGTGAATTTTGGCATAAAAAAGATGCATTTTTTGGTCATATAATCTAAAAAGATGGGATATTTGTGGATCCAGCTAAAATAGAGGTTATCAAAAGATGGTCGAGACTAACAACAGTAACCGAGATCCGATGTTTTCTTGGTTTGGATGGATATTATCGACGTTTTGTGAAAGATTTTTCACGATTATCTAATCCACTGACCAAGATGAATCATAAAGGAGTTAAGTTTGTTTGGACAGAGGAATGTGAAGAAAATTTCAATGAGTTGAAAAGAAGGTTATCCAGTGCACCTGTGCTCACACTTCCTTGTAGTAGAGAAAAGTTTGTGATCTATAGTGATGCATCCAATAAGGGGCTGGTGTGTGTTCTTATGCAAAATGTATGGTGATAGCTTATGCCTCACGATAGTTGAAAATCCATGAGCAAAATTACCCAACTCATTATTTGGAGTTAGCTGCAATAATTTTTGCATTAAAGATTTGGAGCCATTATCTTTATGGAGAAAGGTGTGATATTTATACTGATCATAAAAGTTTAAAGTATATTTTCACACAAAATGATCTGAATATGCGCCAAAGAAGATGGTTGGATATGATCAAGGATTATGACTACTCAACTCATTACCACCCTGGGAAAGAAAACAAGGTGACAGATGCATTAAGTCAACAATACCATGCTAGCTTATCCATGATGAGGATCACAAAAGATCCAATATTTATGGATTTACAAAGGATGGATCATGGAATTATAATGGAAGGGGAAAAATCGTATCTTTATCAAATGAATGTTCAACCATCTATACATGTGAAGATTAAAGAGGCATTGAAAGAAGATGTATAGTTACAAAAGAAGGTGATAAATGTTCCTGAATTCAACCTTGATTGTGATGGGATAATAATGTTCAAGAATCGGGTTTGTGTTCCTCCTATCCCAGAATTAAAGAAGGAGTTTCTGGATGAGGCTCATTGTTCTTCATTATCTATTCATCCTAAAATCACGAAGATGTATAGGGACCTGAAAGAGTACTTCTGGTGGGATGGCATGAAAGGAGATGTTGCTGAATATGTCTCTCGATGCTTGGTTTGTCAGCAATTTAAAGCTAAGAGATAGAATTCTAAGGGAATGTTACAACCATTACCCATAAAAGAATGGAAATGGAAAAACATCACAATGGTCTTTGTCACTGGACTTCCTAAAACATCCAAAGGCCATAATGCTATCTGGGTCATAGTTGATCGTCTTAAAATTCGGCACACTTCATCGCTATTATAGATGATTTATCTCTGGATTAGCTTGCCACGATATACGTGAAGGACGTGGTAAGATTGCATGGAGTACTACTTTCTATTATTTATGATCGGGATTTGAGGTTTACCTCAAAGTTCTGGCAAAGTCTTTAGCATACTCTGGATACAGAGTTGAGTTTCAGCACTGCTTATCATCCTTAGATAGACAGTTAGTCTGAGAGGACAATTCACACTTTAGAAGATATGTTGAGAGCTTGCTCTATGGATTTCAAAGGTGGTTGGGATCAACACCTACCTTTGGTGTAATTTTATTATAATAATAGCTTTCAATCCAGTATTCAGATGGATCCTTATAAAGATCTATATGGAAAGAAATATAGGACTCCAAATTGCTGGGATGAAGTTAGGGAAAGAAAGCTATTAGGACCTGATCTTGTTGATGAGATGGAAGAAAAGGTCAGATCTATTCAACAACACATTAGAGTTGCTCAGAGTCGACAAAAAAGTTATGCCAATAACTGAAGAAAATACTTAGAGTTTGAAGTGGGTGATAAAGTGTTCTTACGAATATCTTCTTGGAAGAGAGTAATGAGATTTGGAAAGAAGGGAAAGCTAAGCCCTAGGTATATCGGTCCTTTTGATATACTGGACCGTGTTGGGAAGGTAGCTTACCGATTGGCTCTTCCACCAAATCTCTCCCATGTTCATGATGTGTTCCATGTATCTCTCCTGAGAAAGTACATACCTGATCCTTCACATGTACTCAGCTCAGAAGTTGTACCACTAGAGAAAGATCTTTCTTATGAAGAACAACCGATAGAGATTCTGGATCGTAGAGAAAAAGTCCTACGGAACAAGACCACTCACTTGGTGAAAGTTTTATGGAGAACCACCAGTTAGAAGAAGCTACATTGGAGCTTGAGGATATGATGAGGGAGAGGTATCCTCAACTGTTTGTTACAATGTGACGAATTTTGAGGGAGAAATTAATTTTAAGGGGGGTAGAATGTAACACCCGAGACTTTTATGAGGAATATTTTCTTTTTATATAAATCATCAAAGGAATCTTTCACTACAGACAACACTAGCTTGGATTGATTTACACGCAATCGCGACCTTTCTCGATAGCTTGCATCGTACACAATACCGAGTTTCATTAAACAACGATATACTATTAAAATATTATTAAAACTAGCCATTATGAATAGTAATACCCACTTTTTGAAATTTTTTAAATTTTATTTTTTAAAATGGACTTCATTTTTGGATTCGGAATATCAAAATTAGCCTAGGGTGAAATTTTGGCATTTTTATGAAAACTTTCATTTTTTGATGAATAGTGAAAACACTAGGTTACTATTTAAAAACCGAATTTTTATCTAAATAATTATATATTTTATTTAAATTTATTTTAGGTCAAAATTGATACATAATACCTATTTATGTTCAAAACAATTCATTGGAGTCATTTTATAATAATTTTAGATATATAAAAATTTTATCGAACTTTTCACCGTCTTTTACCCACCTCCTAGGAGAATTTCCAAATTCACATAAAACATAATTTTACTGCTTCTGTGAGTGGAATTTTGAAAATCCGAGAGACACAGTTAATATCAAGGACTAAAATGTGGTTCAATGAGATAAAAAGAATTTTTGGTGAATAGTAACTTTTTACTTTTTATTTGACCACGGTTAAAAGTAAATAGGGTAATTAATGGTAAAAATGTTATTATTATTACCCTAACACATGTCCTAATTCTATTGGATAGATGTAATTTGACCAAATACAACCTTAGGAATAAAATATGACCATTTAGGCCCACTTGGATTTGATTAGGACATTTAATATTAATTTATTTAAAGAAGGGTTAAAATAGTTAAAATCAAAGTTTAATAAGTAAATCATTTTTAATATAGGGTTCTACATAAGATAAATTCGACTATAACTATTCATTAGAAATCTAAAATGATTTCCTACATAATGGTATTTTATTATTAATTTATGTATGACACAATGATGATGCATTAATTATCTTATTAATGAAATATTGACATAATTGATGTTATAAATACCCAAATAAATTTAATTTGAGACTTTTTATGAATTCCAAAAAATTTCTAGGTTAATATTACATATTAATACTGATTTAATTAAGTATTTTTGAACTAATCATTCTGTTATGATTTTCACAAAAATCAATTACCAAATAGTGTCAAAATTGACATAAAATAGTTTTTAAAACCAATATTATATTATTAATTGTTTTTTTATTCCTAAAAATCTAAGGTTCGGCCAAATAACTTAAATAAGGTTATATATATTAATAATAAACATCTTGGGGTTCGTTTGACTTGTTATAGTAAGTTTATTAACCATATAGTTTAAGAAAACAAGAAGGCACGGTAAAAGTAAAATTATTTAACTTAAAGTTAAATCTAAATGATAAGGTTACAATAGAAACCTAAACTTGTCTAAATTATATTGGATGAGAGAATTTAGACCCATCCCCACCTTAGCATCGAAATAAATCAATTTGGAGCTATTAAAAACCGAATATGACTTTATAATAAAATAATATTTTTAGTTTTTCGAAAGGTGCCCCTCTCCTCCCTTATAAAAGGGAACCTCCTCCCTCTCTTCCTCACACCACATTGAGCCTTCAAGCTCGGGCAACCCCAGAAACATTATCTTCTCCACTTACCTAGAAAAATTCTAGAGGTTCTGGTCTTTTTCAAGGACCAATTTTAGTTCCCTAAAAGGAGGTCTCAAAGAGGCGCTTCAAAGAAGAGGTAATGTCTGTTACCGATTCTTTCAACTTTATTTCATCTTCCACTTCTTCTTCTTTAGTTGTTTCATTATGAAGTAATAACATAATTATAAATCATATACTGATATGTTATTATAATTATGAAACAACCCTATTTCACCATCTATATATCCTAAGGAAAATAAAATCACCGCGCGTGCGTACGTATGGAATACCGTCTCCACGCCGCGGTGTAATCTATTTTTCCTCCACGACCTTACTCGGATGTGTATAATGGTGTAAAGAATAAATATATATGATTATTTTAAAGTGATATTTATTCTGAAATAGTATACATACACTCCAATACAATTCCATGATCATGGGAACAATATCATCGCTCCTGCGTACGTACGGAATACCGTCTCCACGATGTGATGCGACTCGTTCTATATGATCTTCATTGCATAATGATTATATAAATGAATTGAATAAATTAATATGATATATATTACACTAATACCATTATTGAAATGATTTTTTTATAACCTAAAAATAAGAATAATAATTTATTCGACAAAACACGCAAAAGAAAAAAAAGTAGTAAACACCCGAATAACAAGTAGTAATGAAATATTACTAATAAGAAGAAAATAATATGAACATATATGATATAATAAAAATAATTATGATTTTATAATAATTTAATGACATTATTTAAATCATTATATAGGAGTTTGGGACACTTACGAAGCAAATCAGACCAAAGGTAAGGGAATATATCACAATCTCATTTTTATCCGAGATTGTTTATACTTTGGAATTTACTAGGGTGTATTTTATCATCAAAATTCATGTTTCCTCAATATGTAATATTACTTTCATCCACCTAAATTTTTTTAAATCCAATTTTACCCTTCAGTGAGTTTTTAGTAAAAGATATGAAAGGAATATTTTGTCGTTTTTCGTATTTGGTACTTTTTTACTTTTCCGGCCAAAGTACGAGAAGAATGCTTTTTTAACTTATACGGCCTGAATGGAATTTTGGAACATTATTTCCATGAATATTCCTTTACATGTTTTCATCTTTATTTTTAATCAACTTCTTTTAGTTTAAAATTGTATGAAATTTTAATAAAGGAAAATGTTTTTGAATTAGAAATGATATTTTCTTCAAGAATGGAGTTCAAGTGTTTTATCAAAATTAGTTTCCATCTATGATAATATAGGGTTATGTTTCTATCCCTATTTTTACATTGATTTGATTATGTTATGATTGAATTATTTTTATGATGTCCTTTTATCTTTTATGGATTATGTTATGATGATTTGATGTTTAAGAATCCCATTTTTATTACATGGGTTATGCTATGATGTATGGTTTATGATTTTTTGGCACACATAAGAATGGTATCATTATGAGATGTGTGGGACCTATATATCCCTCCAATGCATTGGGTAAAGATTTATATCCAATGAGATAGTCATGGATGGAACGGCAGGTGAAACTGGTTCAGTGAAACAGGATTGAAATGAGGAGTGAACTCGGTTCAGAAATGGACTTTGTTCGCTAAGATAGTCTTGGATATGAGTCTTGACTACTATGAAATGATTCTCTATGATTATGTGTGTATTCCACAATGCTACATGTTTTATGTTATGATTATTGGGATTAAATTTTACTTCTAGGATTTATACCATGATTATGAAATTATGATCTCTTTGCAGGTTAAGATTTCCAAAATGTTATGATCTTATGAATATGATGTAATTGATATTTCTTTTGTTTACCCTTACTGAGCATTTGAGCTCACCCTTTTGTATTTTTTCTTTCCCCAGGCCAGGAAGAAGGTTATTAAGTAGGATATTCCAAAAGGGACTCTATATATGATGAAATAAATGGGAGACAATGTAGATGATTTATGAACCTATTGTTTATGTTTCCCAGTTTCTAAAGACACTATACCTATACGGTCCTTTCATGGTTCTGTTATATGTTGTAATAAGTGTACTTCAATTTTGAAGTATCAAAAATGTATATAAAGTATGGGTCTTTATAATAATTCCTTTTTTTTTAAATATATACCAAATAATTATATGATTTATAAGAAGAAATCAAATTGAAAACGCCTAGTTAAGTGTTATACCTCTTCATTGAGAATTAATTTTTAGCCCAAACCTTATGACTGGAAGAGATGGTTTATTTGAAATCCCAGAATCTATAGGATGTGTTTAAGGAATATATTAAGTTATTAATCTTATTATTACTCAATATTTATGTACTAAAATGTGTGAGGACTAGAGGATAAGTGGTTCCCTTTTATAAGTGAGGGGAGGGGTACTGTTCAATTTACATAATGTATTAAATTAATATAAATTTATTTCATGGGATAATGGAATAAAATTGATGTGATTCAAATATAAGATTATTATGGGTCTAAATACTCTCATCCAATAAAATTTTTCCATTTTTAGTTAAATTTATACCCCTATCTCTTAGTTTTCACACATCGTTAACAATTTTCACAATTACCGTAGTATCAATGTTTTCTACACATTAAAGACAAATAATTTTACAAAAAAATTAAAATAAATCCATTAATTAACCATGGATTATATATAAAAACATATCTTATTCATTTTTCCAAAAAAAATTGAATTTTGAATCATTTAATAAAATATTATTTATTACAAAATATCATTAATGTCATCTTTTGGAACTATACAGTTTATTTGGTAGTAAAAAAAATATGAAAGAAAATTCATTTTAATAGAAACATTTAAAAATTTTCTTTATATGTTATAATTATCTATAAAATTTTTTAGATACCATAAATTAGTTAAACAAAATTAATTATAGAGTTTTGAAAATCATTTAATAGGTATTTCTACTACATGCACAACCCCTATGTCACTATTGACTAAGAATTAAAAGTAATTATTCTATAAATAAGAATTGAAAATAAATAATCATGATAAAGAATTATTTCATATTTTATGTAAAATTTTATAACTAAACATAATTTGTTATTATCTCTAACAAAAAATATCTATGATATTAAAAAATATGAGTTAAAAAATATTAAATTTATATTTTACTTAAATATTATAAAAGTTAATATAAAATTAAATTGGGACCAATGAACACCAAAATAAAATATAATATGTGATGTGGTTGAAATACGCTCAAAAAATACCATTTTGGAAGGCGAAAGATAGATTTTAGACCTTTTCTTCTCGTTAAAACACTTTAAATCCATTTTTACCATAGCCGTGATAATTTATCTTTTTTATGATGATGACATAATTATATGACCAATAATAAAAGTTTATTTTAAAAAATATTAACATGAGGATTCCAAAATTTTAATCTAATTTATCATATTTTATTTTTACATGGGGTAGAAATTACAATTAATATAGATACAAAAAATGCATGAATAATAGTTTTTTAGAAAAAATACCTAATTTGAGAGTAAAAATAATTTTACCTTAAAATACATTAATAAACTAGTTTTCGTAATTTTTTGGGTTAAATAATAAAAGGGATGTTTTTATATATTTTTATCAAGAAAAAATCAAATGAAATCTTCAAATAGTTACATTAATTGCAGCGATTCAAAAATAGATTTAAATTTGAATAATTTATAACTTAAATTTCATAGAATTCAAGTATGGTTTTAAAATTCAACATAATGTTTTAAAATAAATTTTTTTACTCATTAATTAATACTTATGTCAAGAAACACTCATACTAGAGAATAATAGTATGTGTTTGAACAATTTTAATGTTTTCCCTATGGTTTTTACCCAAATTTACCTCTTTTACAGAGGTGAAAAATCTTTACCATGGTCACTATTCATAATAAAAAAATAATATATGTTGAACATAATATATTATATTTATCATTATGACTTCAAATATTGAAACAATATTATCAATTTAAATTTAAAAAAGTGGCATAATTAAAAAGATAATTAAACCCACAAAACGTGATGAAAAACAGTTTTCCTGGAAAATGAATTTTTCTTCAAATAAATGATTTTACATTAACCATATTCATATTAAATATAATTATACAAATTTAAATTCATATATAATGATATATAATTTATAAATGTCATTTCAATCATTCCTCACAAGGGTTTGTAAAAATGGAAAATCATTATACACTTTATTTTATTTTTCAAAAGAATTTATTTTTAATCATTAAAATTGACTTATATGAAAATCATGTAAAATGATGATCATAATGGAATTAATTATATTATTTAAAATAAATTTGATATTAAATAACATTTTTACCAAATCCTAAATATAATTATTGTTTTAAATTAATCTATTTAATGAAAATTAAAGAGGGTATTTGAAAAATTGATATTTTACACTATTCACTAAAACAACAATCATTTCAAAAAATTAGAAAAATGTATTCCTAAGATAATATGATGAATCCAAAATGATATCTACTTTTCGAATAAAATTAGTAAAATTTATATAAAATAATTATATTATTTTTAAATAAAAGGCAATATAAACTATTCTCGAAAAAAACATATTTTTGAAATATAAAATGGTTTTACTGAATAATAGTTACTCATTTATTATTAATAAATAAATTATATAAAAAATTTAAACATATATTTCATTTTATGGTTAAAAATATTTATAATAAAAAATCTAATGACTATAAGTTAATTTTTACATTAAATTATAATATTTTAATAGTATATAACAATTTTTTAACAGCACAGTGTCATGTGTTAATCAAGTTATGGAGCACATTCTTCAAAATTTTATGGTGTCACACAGATAAAAAATTCCTTATCTCAGTCCAAATATAACCAAATATAAATAAATGTAATGATATTAAAATCCCAAAAAAAAAATTTAAAATTTTTTTTGATGATTTTTGAAGGAGATAGAATGGTGGAATAAGATAAATTAAAAGTACTCCACTACTAGTTTTAGGATTTTATAATGAAATTTAGTTAGGTTATTGATGTTTTCATAAATTGTATTGTTAATTTTTATGGATTCATATATGTACTTGATGATGAGATGGAAAATTTTGATATTATACATAAAAATCCTCATAATGAAATTACATTTGTATAATGCTAGGGAATTAGATCTTAAAGAGAAAGATCACAAAGAAATACCTCTTGATTATATTCACATCCAACTAGTGGATTATTAATGTCATGTTAAATATAAAATTAAATCCATCCAATTTTAAAAATAACTTTATCATATATCTATAGATAAAATAGATATACAAGAGGCTAAAAACTACAATGGAGATGTCCGTGATAAATTTTTATCACACATAGTAGGAATGTTCATAGAAATAGAAGGGATGTATAAAATAAAGATAACATTATTATTTTTTAGATATATAATGGTTGGAAAATTCATATAAATAAAATTAATAATAGTTGAAAATGGTGCTGAAGATGTTGTCCTATCATTAGAGTAGAGAACATTCCAACTTAGATGAAACATTAGAATATGCAATCAAACTTGGCAGGTTCTAGTTGAAAAATAATTTTAATATAAAATAAATAAGGGTATTAAAGAAGTTTTTAACATTATGTGGTTGAAATTTTTTATATTAAAAAGATATTATTATGCAAAGTATCAAAAAAGATAAATTTGAAATTGATTAAGATGACCAACCTGATGGAGTTATTGATTTGGAAGTTGAATTCAAAGGGTAAATTAATGATTTGGACATTAAAGATAAGAAAAACAAAAATATCGATAAAATATTAAACTATTCATAAGAATATATTTATTTCCATGAATATCAAGCTAATTTTTTAGAAAATGTGTTCGAAACATGAGACTTTGTAGGGTTCATTTAATGGAGTGGTTAATTTCAAGGTTGAAATTTATGAGAAAGTGCTATTTATTGAAGATAATAGTACCTAGATATAACATAGGATGAAAATGGTTGGATCCCATGAAGGATAATGTTTTTTAGATATAGGTTCTAGGATGAAGTTAAAGTGGATACATACAATAAAAAATTCAAATTCAACAATTTATTTGATAGAGGTGGAAAAACAAGGAATATGTGGTGAACATATTATTTTTAATATCACAAATAAGAATAGTCCATGGCCTATTAGAAATAATTGGACCATATGTTATTCTATAACATCCTAGGTAGTTGTATAGAATTTACAAGATAGATTGAAGATAAAATTAGTGACCGCTCTCAATCACCAATGTTTCTTAAACATTGATTATGTTACTCCAAATTAATAAATATATGTTACGGAAGAAATGATAAAATATTTCCCTCGATGGAATTCTAATTTTGTGTCTATCTTGGTCATGTAATGTCATGGTGTGCGAAGGTGGAAGAATTTATGTGAGATGAATCTTTTAGGGGTTAAAAATAAAAGATGAGATACTATCCAATAATACATAGGTCAAACTATTTTTATGTATATTTTTATAACTCTTATAACATGAGTAAAAAACCCATAAATTTTAGGCAATAAAGAAAAAAATTATTGTAATGTAAACAAAAGAAGTATGGTAGACGAAAAACTGTATCTGATTTCATTGAAAACAATTTTATATCCCTTAACAGAATGTGATTATGACATCACTTTATATAGTAAAGAAAATGTGGAGATATTATCTTGTGTATCAACTTGATCAACCATTTATTTAAAGTAAAAGTTGAATAATGGGAATGGTATCTCGATGGAGATTCCTTTCTAGGTAATAAAAAATTTTATGATTTGGGTCATTTATAATGGGTGTTCATCACATATGATTAGTAATATAAATATACTAAAGAATATGATGAGTTTTGTTAATGGAATTATTACGTTTTATAGTGACTGAGGTCTTTAAACCATGGGATGTTACAGGGTTGGAGGGAGATGAAACAAAGAAATACTAAGTTTTCTATAATGATATCATTTAATATAACATATTTTGTGTTAGTAAAATATGTGACTCATGATTTCATTTCATATTCAGTTGGATTGTATGCCTTATCAAAAGGGAAACTAGAGAATCTTTGTTGAAGGTATGCTAGATGAATGACAATACATACCAGATGAATAACAAATAGTATACGTATTTAATTTTTTTGGAAGAGGAAAATAGACTTTGGAAATAAAGGCTTAGACTTATGAATAAAAAAATAATAGGAAATCTATCAAATTTTAAAGTTTTGATGTAAATTTTGATTATAATATGAAATCATGGAAAAACCTAGGATGCATGTGTAAGAATGAAACTTATCAGGAATATTTATTGTCTAAAGATGAATTCGACCTCAAATATACTAAATTTGAATCACACCAATGTGTGTGGACCCTTGAATATTACTGAAACATATTCTGAGAAATAATTAATCATATTTGATGATAATTATAGTAGTATGGTTCAAATAAAGTTTTTTATGAAAATAATGAAATAATTGAGTGTATAAAATTATTTCATAGAATATCTACGAATGAAACTGGGATAACAATAAAGGTAATTTGATATGAAAATAGAGTGGTGTATAACTTTTATAAGGTCAAAAATTACTTGGAGAATCATGATATTAGTAATGAAATCTCATTTATAAAAAGATTATATTAAAATCACATGTCAGAAAGGTAGAATCAAATGGTAACAATCATGGACAAAACAATTCGCCTCAATAGTTATATCTATCATTAATATTGAAATGAAGCCATTAAAGTGAAAGTATATACAATTAATAAGTATTTATTGATAATAAGAAGACTCTATATGAGATTTTTAATGGAAGAAATCTATTATTGAATCACTTTAGAGTGTTTGGTAAAAAGTGTTATATGAACAAAAGGGAGAATGTTAATTTAAATATGGTGATGTAATGGATCAAGTGATATTTTTTTGATACTCCTTTAAGATAATCTCTTATAAGTGTCTTAAATTGTGGCTGAAAAAATTCATTAAGAGTGGAGACATTATAATTGTTAAATAAAAAGTGGAAACAGTCTAAAAACAATAGATTTGTTTGATGAATTTGATAATTAATAAGAACTAGTTATGAATAATAGTGGCATACATAGTCCTATATATGAAGAGGTTTCTAATGATAAATTATTGAATATATAAGCTACTAAAGGGATTCAAACAGTGTCTCCATAGTGAAAAAGATAACATTAGATCATTGATTCAAATATAATTGGTGGTAAATCTACACCTATTGATATGTCTTAGATATGAAAAATAGAGCACAATGATATATTGCCTCATGTTGTTCAATCTACATTTGAATAATTTGAAACATATAATACATTTGTTAAGGGCATAAATGAGGATTCAGATCAGAAGGAAAAAAATTAGATTTGGTAGCTTCTGAATAGGCTGACAGATCAAAATTTTATTAGACAAAAGTGATTGTTTTGAAATAAACATGAATTGGAAGGATAAGGTATCCAAAAAAATAAATATTAGTGTGAATGTGCTATTAACAATTTTAAGGAATATATATGGAATAAAAATTCACACAATTGGAAATACTTGACTCAATAATAATATTTATTTTTGTGACTATTACGAAGAAATTTAAAACCTATCCAATGGATTTTATAACAAATAATTTGAATTTAACTCTCAAATAAGTATACATCAAAAAAATAGTTATATTCTTGATTAGTGATAGTGAATCTAAGGTGTGTAGGTTGAAAAAAAATCCATGTATGGGTTGAAAGAAGTACCTTGAGAATAGTATTCTTGGTTAGAGACATTCTTGAGGAAGTTGTAATTTATAGGAGGTTGATTCAATCACAATATTTATGTGATATAAACTTAACAAAAATGGTTTGTGGTTATTTTAGTTGTTTATAACATGATATTGTAAGGAAAAAAGCACAATTCACTTGTGTATTCTTATGCTTGATGAGATCGATGTTTGAAATTTCACTAATTTTTGAACTCACATTATTTTTTAGGATATAATTTATTTGAAAATAGTGATAAAAATTTGTTTCCTGAGATTTTTGTTAAAGAATCTAATAAATTAATTATAAAATTTTTATTGGTCAGTTTCAAAGTTGTACATAGAAGGAACAACACTTGGCGGAGAAGTAGATCATGAGGTATATTCAAAGAATGATAGATTACACATGTGTATATTATAAAATAAAATATATATATATATATATATATTTTGTACACATATAAGGATTTTCATAAAGTCATTTTGGAATCAAATTACATCATTGGAGGAACCTTATTTATAGGAAGAAAATATATTGGATGAATAATTAATAAGAAACATAATATTACTGTTACTACAATTGAAGTAGAGTGATTTTCAGTAAAAAAAATACTATACAAAAACATAATAGATGAAACAACAACTTAACGATATTTTATGGGATGTGTAAAAACACATGTTATTCTATTGTTATGATTGATGAGAGATAATGGTGATAAATAATATGATGCATCATTCAATAATGAAGCGTATTATGATACATTTCCATTTCACTAAAGACAAAGTATAACAAGTAATTATTAAGTTATAAAATCTAGTAACTAATAGATAAGTGAAATATATCATCCTAAAAACATTGGCCATTGTGAAATTTGAAAATAATCAATTAGACTTTGGTGTTTAGTCCCCAGTCTCAGCATGAGGTGGTTTAGAATACCCCCTCTCCACATGGAATATAATTCATTATTTTTAAATAGTTTCTTCTTGGGATAATTCATCCCAATTTATTATGAGAAGATATGGGGAGATATTTTCCATGGGGGAATTAAAGATAAACAGGTGTCTGATCAATAATTATTGACCTTATTACAAAAATTGATTGTTTTTATTATTTTATATAACAATTTTTTACTCATGTAGGATTACATAATTTTCCAAAATCTCTTTTAATAGTAATTGGGGGTATTGATAGTTTAATTAATTCTTGTATATGATTTTAACTAAAATAGGATAATCCTTTAGATTTTATTATCAATGGTGAAGAAATACTGTATGGATTTTGGGGGAATAAAAATAAATAATTATATGGGAGCATGGTTTCAATGAATGTTGAAAAAATGAATATATGAATGATTGAAAAAAAGGAAGATTGAAAAAAATCCAAATGGAGATATTATTTCAACTAATGTTTTTTAATGGTTAGATTTATTATTAATTTAAAGTCATTTGAAGTTGTTTAAATTACGACAAGACATATATAGTCATCCTGAAATTGTTTTTGTTTTGTTATGATGTTTGGAGTTATATTTATTTGGTTGAAATTATACTCTATAGATACTAGAATTATTAGGAATAGGTTAAAGTGTGCAAATATAATTCACACTATGAATACAATTGAAGTTTGGATAAATGGAAAAAATTTCTCAATAGTTAAAGCTTTTTTTGGTATGTATAAGTTTTTAATTTGGGTTTTTTATATTTTTATCCATTTTAAATATTGACAAAAAGGATCCCATAAAGAAATGGTATGACTAGATATTCCATAATTGTTTCATAAATATGATAAACCTAGAGAAACAATACTTTTATACTGTATGACTATTTTGAGAAACACATTCATTGCATTACATATTTAACATTCAATTAAGAGATATTGGTAAATTGTTGATGGATAAATATTCCAAGATATTACTAAACCATGGAGGTATGTCATTCCATAACTGGAATGTAGTTTTATAATATCTATAATTTAATCACACTGTGATATAAACATCACACCAAGATTTATGTGGAAAAGTCCCATCGTTTAGTTTTGAAAAATTTATATGATCCATGAATGATTAGCCCAAGTTTCATAGAAAAATATTTGATATATTAACTATGAAGTAATGTGTCTCACCATGATTGTTTTATGGATCAATAATATTTTAGAGATCATATTATAAAATTCCAATGGATTATATATGAGTTTTTTAAATAAATGAGGATCAGACTGATTGATCATAACCCCTTTATAGTGTGGGGGAATCAAACTATAATCAAAGATTTCTTAAAATGATGATGTAAATATAATGGATGAAATATTGTATAGGTGGTAAAATTATAAAATTATATAATTTTGTGTTTATCCTAGAAGACATAGGAGTTAGTCGACTTAATGTGTAGTTAATGGTTTGTTTGAATACTCATTAATGGTTTAGAGGAGGAAAATTGACGGGACATCTTTTTTGATAAGAAAATACATAATTTAGAGTAGAAATAAAAATATAAAAATAAAATAGTGTACAATTATATTGAAATATATATAAAATTGGGGACTATTGTGGGAAAAATCATTGAATAATAGGAATTAAATAATAAATTGAATCATAATGAAAAAACCCGCATTAAATTGGTGTTTTTTATTCTAAAATGAATAAATTTCACTAACCATTATATTTAAATTATTTTATATTCTTTATCTCAATGCAGTGATCAAAGTAAAAGATGACGTATTTAACATAAGGTTTAAAATTTATCTTTCCTAAGCTTTTGAAACACGTAGAGTGCATGATTTTATTTCTTGACATATCAACACATAATCAATATATGATCTTTGGATTATCCATTTGAGTTAAACCATGTAAATTCCATGTTTTCTAATTTTTAAATTTTGTATATGAATATCATATATGTGTTTAAATATTACCAGGTTTGAGTTATTCTTACTAATAAGAGGAAAATATCTATAGGATAGAAAGAAGAATTGAACACCCTAATTTAAACACCCCATATAGTGCATTGGGTATGTTATGGTAAATAAGGTTAAGTATAATCTAATAAATGGTTTGATAGTCCATCAATTAAGTTGTATCACTTCTTTGGTGATACAGTTCAAGGTAGTTCAAGTCATTCCTCAAATTAGTGAAGCTTATGTAATATGGAGGTGAGAAAAATATTCAATATATTATTTAGTGTATTCTCGTGACTCATGGATAGTGAAACTGAACATTAATAATTAAAAATAAACTGGATTTTAACTACTATGTATATCCATACCATATAGATTTTCACATTAATGTTTTTTCAAAGCATGGACCTACACTTGAAAATAGTATGGAGACATCTACTTTTTAAGTTGAGTGAGAAGTTGTAGTTAGTTAGAATTGGTTTTACATTCCCCATTATGATGTTTGAATACAAGTAATTGATGCCGGATTGAATATTTCACATGTGTCATCCTATCCCAATTTTTAAGAAAAGGTAATTTTTGGGGAATTATTTATTATTTTAAAATATACTAATGCATATTTTGGTATATTATTCCCACATTTTATATCTCTTTTAGTTATTCTCTCTAATTTTCCCCATTATTAAAACTATGATGAGTATATCGTGTTCTTCATATAATCAAAATGTTGTGATATTGTGATGTTCGTCTTGTTTTTTTTCATCCCCTCCCACTATTTTTGTGTTGTGATGTGATTATTTATCTTTATTTAATGGAGAAATAATTTCCTTTTTGAGAGGGGTAATAGTATATGTATTTAGTTCTATATCTATTTTGATTCCCTTGTTGGTCTTATTCTATGAATCCAACATAAAGATAAATTTTTATTAATATGTGATATCTAGGATCACACCTCTTTATATCTTCTTAATTATTTTGAACCTTCTTTATCGATTAAATAACATAATATTACGTATGATGAAAAATTATTAGACTTTTATTTCAAAGAGATAAGATAGTAAAACTAGGATTATGAGAAGGTATTATCAAATGCTTGAGATATTGATATTAGATTACCACTTATAGAATAAATAATTTCAATTAAAAATGATGTTAAGACATTTTTTGTAAATGAGATAAATTAGAAAAATACTATTATCTTTTAACTGTGAAAGATTTTCATTGTTATCTCCCAAGGATAACACTTCTTTAATTTTAACACATTATATTTTTTCAGGTAAATAAAGCATTCCATATTTTTATATATTTAAAAAAATTACATATGAATTATATTAATCCATATTCCTAAAACATAATATATATTTTTTAATTAGTTTATTTTACTTTTCATTATAGAAAAATAATAACTGGGATGAGAGAAAAATAATTTTTTTTTCAAGACTCCTCATATTAGAACCTAGTTGTCTATAGTTCATGATTATATAATAAATATATTTTTTTATTTTAAGTGGAGGGGATTACAATCAACCAAAAAACACACACACCTAGGACCCCCAGTGGGTCAAGTATGATCCCTGCCCAAAAATAATGTCATACACTATTTAGACCAATCTAATTACATATGATATCCTAAAGGCTCATTACCCCAAAGGACATAACATGAACCAAAGTTCTAGTGAATCAAATACTAACATGTGGCATGAATGAATAATGTATTAGCTTGAATCATGGTAGTTTCAATGATATGCAACATCAAAATCCATTGTCCAATTGCCATGAGAACTATATAACTTATTCTTACATTGATCTATAACCAATATCTTCATGGAAATTAATACTTGAGAAAATGTCTCTTTCACTATGCTAGGTCAAAAAAACATACCTCCCAAGATTCCATACAATACATGTATGATTAAAAAGTCCATCCATATAATTCCACAATTTGATCCATCTCAATAGATGTTTGGTATCTATTTTTATTAAAAACACTTACCCCATTTTCATGTTCGTCCCATACACTACTAAAAATTTGGATAAATTCTTGAAGAATATACTTAAGAATCTAAATAGTATACAATCATTAGTATATGAATGATAAGTCATTATCAACATCACTAAATACCAAAATCCATTTACAAGAATTTTCAAAAAAATTATATTAATATCATATGGTGATCATACAAAATTTTACTTGGTATCACATAATGTCTTACACTATTATGAAGATTTATAATCTCATAAACTATTTCAGTCTCCTCGATCAAATTAAAATGTGTAACTTTTGTTTCTTGATCAACAAATTTTCAAACTTTATCTTTTCCATTTGGAATTATTTTTCAACTGCTTACAAAATCTATGGAAACATGAACTAATTTATACAATGTAATGAGTAATGATGGATTAATACCAACTTCTATTTGATATTAAAATTTGAACCTATTATATGTAAATAATGTTATTAGTAAATCTGTACACATATCTCACATGTTATGGATACCATTAGTGACATAGAACACTATTGTATATCTTGGTTATACTAAGATAAATTTCTTATTGAGAAACATAAAAATAAACTTTCAATTTTTCTTATATGTCCAACAAAACAAAAATTCATCCCAAAAAATATAAGAGGGATTAAACATAAAAAATTGAAATAGGTACTTTATTCCCACCATATAATCCGTCATGAAATATTGAAACTCGGAATTTAAACTCTGACCTTTTTCACTAACACAATAAATGATAGAGTGGTGGTAAATGGTTAAATTAAAACACACCATATCTTTTTAGATAAATCATTATTCATATTATATAAATGTGACATATTTAATTATTTAGTCATTGATTCTTTAATTATATCCACATTATATTTTATATTCAAAGAATCATTGATGTAATTTTATTTCCTAGGAGAATATGTTATTTAAAAATAAAACAAATAAATATACTCAACTCATCTCATCAATAAATGATTCAAATATTATAATAAAAATAAATACATAAATATCTTATGATCAATGTATATAACCAAAATCCCATCAAATAGTTAATGTCCATAACTTTTAAGAGCATGAACAAAACTGACTAACATGAGATCATGGGTAAGATAATTTTTCACCTATTGAATAAACTTTTGAGAACTAAATTTGACAAACAATAAACCATAGATAAATACTCTACCAAAAACCATAGTAGAATAACCATGATAAACATTATTTCCCTCCTCTATCTCTGGAATAATTAGAATATATGTTAATTACCATCACATCTTTATATGTTGAATTGAAGGCTCACATCTATTATCATATTGAAACTTCAATATTTTTCTAGTCATCATTATAATTAGCATATCCATATATGGGATTTTCTGAATGAATATGTGGTAATAAATAATGATCCCAATGGAAAACTATATTTTAAAAAATTACTGACATATCTCTCATGACGTCACAATTTTTACCATCTCAATATTCAATGATATTACAGATTCAAAAACAACATGTACATGGAATTTCAACACTCTGGTATAAAATTTTAATTTTAATATAGTAACATATACTAGGATATGTCTCAATGTTTTAAATAGATATCAATAAATTCCTTATATTCCTCATATGATCATAATTATGTCAATATATCATCAATACACATAGTCAATAATGAATCCAGATAGGGAATAAAAATTGGATTCATTAGTTCCACAAGAATAGTAGATGTTTATTTCTCCTAAAATAGAATCACCAAAAATTAAAATACTTATATCTAGTTTATAAAATTTATTCCTTCACTTATTCAACTCACAATATCACGATGGGATAACCAGTTCAATGAATAATCACTGGAATCTATTTAGAACCTATTAACTAGTTAAAACATAACTAATCCGTGAAAAAGAATGTATTTTATTAATGGAAACATGGTTTTAAATGTGATAATGAATACATAAATTAAAACTCCAACATAATTAATTGTAAAAAATAACTAAAGAACCTCTTGGTGATAAACATCGTCTACTAAATCTCTTGGATTAACGGTTTTGCAACAATGTTTTCAATTCTCCGAGGTTATCTGAATCCATGTGATGGAAAGGAATATATATAATCTTATTATTTGGAACTAAATCATTTACTAACTACACCCCCTTTCTAGTATAAACCTCACAAAAATATTCAGGGAACACATCCCAAAATTTATTAAACTAAAGATAAAAAAATTACAACAAACACCCCCAGTTGATCCAAAAACCAGCCCTTTTACCTAATATGTTATCATCTTCATCCTCCCCAAATCGATGATGACAAAAAGAGGTTAGAGACTATCACTTAGGGTCTATAAGTATATATTCATAATAAAAATAATAAAGTAAATAATATAATATACATAAGTAGTGATAATAAATGGTGACATGATTATAGAGTTAATAGAACATCTGATAAATTTTGAAATTAATCTTATATCTAAACATGAATATAAAAAAAACTCTACTAATCAACAATGAAAAATATAACTAAAATAAATTGTCAAATAAATCACTAACAATCACTCTACATTTCTCAAAAAGTATAATAAACCAGCTCCATGATGTATATTACAATTGTTTCCCCACTACATTCACCGCATTACATTACTTGAAATATCATGTATGTAATCTACATGAAAAAATGTTTTGAATGTACTGGGATGGAGAAATAAGTCCTTAGTATAAACATGAATAACTTGAAACACACCATATTGTTTAATGTGATCATATATAGAAGGTATAAATATTTTAAATAATTTAATCTTATCGATTATAAATTTAATTATAAGTATTAGGTTCTAATCAATTCACTTGAAAAACTGTATACGTAATTCTAACAATGTCAATGAAAACACTAAAAAAACCAAAGAGTAAGGTAGCCAAATACCAGCAATACAAATATAGGTATACAATTTATAAGTGAATTGGTTGGAAACTAATATAGTTTAAAAAAAATTATTGACAATATGATTAAATAATTTAATAAAATTACACAATTTATATAATATTTGGTTAAACTCTACGATATGTTTGGTGTTGTGATGGATTCAATAGAGGATTAATTTAACTCCATGTACGAACACACCTTGTGTAAATGCATATTATTTACATAATGTTTCAAGTAAAGGAAAGGTTCCTCAATAACTCGGAGATAATGTTCGCATAAATATTCGAGCTACATTATAACCCTTTTAATTTCATGTAAATAGGCTACCTTTATTTTATTTTAATTGTAGTTTTATTTGAATTATTCATGGAATAAATTAAAAAAAAATATCCAATTTCAACAATGAACCATTTCAAATTGACCAACCATCCGATACAAAAAGTGGATTTAATGACATTTCATTACAATGGAATCAAAAAATTTCACTAATAATTATATTACTAATAGCTAAATATAATATATTATAAACTTATCACAAATACATTCAGTGTGGAAACCCTATTTGTGTACAATAAGGAATATTTTATACTAGATACATATATCTACCTTAGATAGTATTGGAGGGAATGTGCATGGGGTGGAACATAAGTATTATTAAAAACTGAATAAACAAATTCATTGAAATAAGACACTGTTTATCATAGATTGTTTAGTTTATCACAAAAAACTCATTGAGAAAAGAATATTTAATATTATAGTAGATTGTTTTCAATGGAATCTATCTATCACAAATAATTTTCTTATAAGTGGTATAAATAATATATAGAGGAAATTATTTATGACGGAAGTGTTATCCATAAAAAATACTCATCATCAATAACCTATTCAATTA
Source organism: Viscum album (assembly GCA_963277665.1). Classification (NCBI taxonomy): domain Eukaryota; kingdom Viridiplantae; phylum Streptophyta; class Magnoliopsida; order Santalales; family Viscaceae; genus Viscum; species Viscum album. Next base: position 684,441,941 of record OY728137.1, on the reverse strand, counting down.
TGATTTGACATCATGAAAATTATTTTGGAAAAATTTCAGAGATGAAATTTTCTATTGTAATTGTATGTCATAAAATTTTACCTATATTAGAAGCACGTCATTCCATACCGTTAAAAAATTTCCTATCAATTATTTCATTTTATCTCAGAAAAAATACTTGAATATTCCTATTATCCTGAACATTCATTTAGGAATTAATTTTTTCAAACTTTTCCTCAATCAAAAGGTAATATTTTAAATATTAATTTTTGAAGTTTATAATTTTCTTATTTTTATTTGTTTTATTTTTAAATAATTATACAATCTTTTTTTTGAAATTGATTTATTTTCAGTCATTTAATTTATTAGTTTTTATAATATGTAATAATAAAACCGTAATATAATTAAATTTCATAATTAGTAGTTATAATATGATTAATATTTGTGTAAAAAGTAGTAATAATATTACAAATTATTAAAAATCTATATTATTTAGTCTATCGCACAATCTATTGTTTTATTTAATTAAATTTATATAAATAGATTAATTTATCATGCTATTTCATTCCAGGTTATAATGCTTAGAGTTCAAAGGGCATAAATGTAACCTTTTATTCTAGCGTAGCTCCTGTGCAACACTCTAAGAAGAATGAATTATTGTCAAACATTATTGCTGATATAGAACTCAATGATAATGAGGAGTCATTGTGACCGATCCAAGTTCATAAGGCCAATGTCATGGATATACCAGCTTTGACAGAAAGGTTGGAACTTATTGAGAGGGAAGATGTTGTGCAAAGAAAAAGGAAGCATATGGTGGATGGTGAAGAGTTTCAAATGTTTTTAAGGGAATCTGGTTATCGACATGAATCACCTAATGTTTTTTAATAGAAAATTGAATGGGAAATTTTCATTGAGGTCGATAATTTTAAGGTTCTAGATTCCCTTAATGATGAGGTAAGTCATGGGTCTAATCAAACTTGAGGATATGCCTATGCCTTAACAAACTTGGAGAAGGGGTAGGCTCCCAACGAGCCATGGCCACGGATGTGGCCGAGAGGATGTTACATGAGCGTGCAGACGAGGTGGTTTCTCTAGATCTTCTAGGATCACCCCAAATCAGTTGGTTATCAAGTAGAAGTACACTACACTTTTCATTTAGAAGTCCTTAGAGTCAGAATGGGAATATGTCAATGCTGCTGACTTTGATCATTACATAGATCATGATCACAATAATTTTTGATGTGTAGTTTTTCTTATGTACATGGGCTTGCCCATGTTTGATCCCAGTTCCCCCCTCATGTCCCTGTTATATTATCTTCAATTTTAATAAATTTTCTGTATGTTTGGCTTCTGGATGGTCTGTTTTTGTAATTTATAAATACTATTATTATTTAAACTTTCTTTTTAAAAATTTAAATCAATAAAAAATGATACATATTATTATTTAGATCAGAAAACATTTGTTAGAGGAATATAAGGCAGATGATTGGCATGGGAGGGTACTTATCATGAAGGATGAATGGGGGATTATAAGAAAATGGAATTACAATTTGATTATTATAAATCCAACACATATTACCATTTCTTTCTGAATGGGACAAGGATGTCCTTTGGAATAGGTGGTCAGTAAAGCTATAGAGAAAAAAGAAATTCCCAATTTGGACCATTGGGATTTGTAAAAGTATTATATAATAATATTTACTATAATATCTAATATAAAAAAAATACAATTTCCATATAAGAACATTAATTAAAAAAATATTTTATAAATTGTTTCTTTTAAATAGAATTGATAACTAAAATAATAAGAACTTTGAAAATTTAACTAAAAAAAGTTTCCAAAAAATAGAGAAAATTATAATGATAAATAATAGTAAAAAATATAAAATTATTTATATAATATATAGATAAAAACTATTTATAAGATAATAAAAAATAATTATTTATAAAAAAAACTATAACGAGATAAGTTTGTTAAAATGAAAATTTTGAATAATTGAAAACATGTTAAAGTAAATAAAAAAATTAAAACAATAATTAATTTTATTAAGTGATATTTAATTATAGTGAAATTTATTATAAAGTATTAGAAATAAAAAAAAGATTATTATTATAAAATTATATTATAAAAATAATACTTCAAATAAGTAGGCATTTATTAATTAAATTAAATATAAAAATTGTAATTACTAATTATTAGGATGTCAAAATTTTATTTAATAAATATTAATGTTATTAAAAATTATTGAAAATATTGAAATCAACGAAAAATAATTAAAATAGTTATTTTTAATATAAAAAATTGATAATTAAAAAATAAAAATTACAATGATATAAATAAAATTAATAAAATACAAAACCTATAATTAAATAACTATAAAGAGTAATAAAAGATTTGAAATTCATTATATTTAGTCAAAATGATTTATGAAACCTTTTTCGGTAAAATCACAATACACTTCTTTTTAATTATGAGCTCACGTGATGTTTTTAAATATTCTATATTCATACGGAGTTAACTTCTGATTCACAAGTTGTGAAGAGCTAAATTTGATCCATGTCATTTTCAAATATTTTTAAAGTAAACCAAAACTACATTTAATGGAAGATAGTGAAAATTTCATGCTTGTTATAATCATACTAAAATAACTAAAAGAAATTTGTTACACTGACTTCAAAAAATTGACAAATGATTTAATGGATGAAAGATATTATGTAGTAAAAATTTATCTACATCGACTTATACAATAAATTGGTATTTATGGCTTCTATTAGTAATCATAGTCATTGTGATACTTATAGATTCTGTATGCAGGTTGTTTATTGTAAAATATATATTTCTTTTATTTGTGAATTTTTTTCTTATAATCCTTTATTATTGATGAGATTCCATGATAATGAATCTATATCTTTTGAATGTTATGTTTGATGACGTTTTGGTAAGGAATTGTTCCCGATCAGGTTAATCGAAGAGGAGCTCTGGGATAATGCTATCTACAATAATTGTTTTATTGGATATGATATCGTTTTGGGTTTTTTTATTTTATTTATTAGTTAGATTGATGGCGTTTTAGGTTCAAAACATAAGTCGATTGGATTTGGAAACGGGTCCTCATACTACATTAGAATAAAATTTATGAGTTATTATGATTGGAAATATTGGATTATATAATTTATAATTTTTTTATAATGGTGATAAAAGATTTTCTAACTAACCATTATCTAATTGTGTATGAACCTGGGTTTTTAGAATGGGTCAAAATTCTGACCATGTTTGAATTTTTGACTTGTTTTTGAGGAAATTGGAAAAAATGGGCAGTTTCTGGAAATTTACAAACTGTACACCATGTACTTTAAGTAAACGCCATGTACTTTAAGTACACATCGTGTACTTTAAGTACATGCCGTGTATATGTTAAGAGAGTAACTGACCATGTGCTCGCCGAGTACATGCCGTGTGATGACCGTGTAGAATATTTTTTACTATATGGCGTGTAGTTATAGACACGCCGTGTACCCACCACCGTGTGGTGGCCATACATGGCATGTAGGCATGTTGGCCAAGTTGAATCATTGAAACCGAATACACATATTTTTCTCCTTGGACACGCCGTGTAGTCAAATTCGTGCATGAGGGATATACATGGCATGTGGGTAAGTTGGCGAGGGAGAGAAGGGAAACCCAGTATACGCCATGTACCCATAGCTATACACCGTGTACTCACGTCGGAAGGTTCTGGAAAGTAAGTCGGTGGAATTACATCCTCCAAGTGAACATTTAAATGATATACACAGCATGTAGTTATGAAGTACATGCTGTGTACCTTTTTTGCGTTAAAATGGGAAGTAGCCTCATTTTTTAGGCAGAACTCATATGTTCCGCTGGGTTTCGCGAACCATGTCGGTCAAAGCTTCTTTCTTCTCCTGATCATCTGTTCGAGACCCAATTGGAACATCGATAGATCCGTTGGAACCCCCTCTGTAGGGCCTATATTATTCTTGAGCCGTTTTGTTTGATTTATGTTCTAGAACAAGTTATAGAGGTTTGAGATATTTGGAATATTTTTTAGATCGACCACGTGTTAGATCAAATTGGAGGATGTTATCGAAGGAGTAGCATCGTACAATTCTCAGGTAGGTGGTGCATATCTTTTTTTTGTGTTTTCATGGTTATTTGGGTGACGCGGCCTTTGGCATGTTTTTGGGTATTTTGAGCAGGACCCGTTTTATCTGCTATTACATATTGAATTGATTGTTTGACATATGTGATTCCTTTGGGTATTCCATGTTACCAGTTTTTCTTGAGTAGGCCCGGGCTAGGGGTCGTAGCTCCGTGGGGTATTTTGGAAGAGGAATTCTAAAATGGTTATTTCTGTTTTATTTTGTTATAGACTATTGAGTTTAGTTTAATAAGCCTAATATGACTTGTTAGAGGCTATCAAGACCTCAGTGCTGGTATGGGACAACACTTTTCATAGTGCAAATTAAATATTTAGAATGTTTTTCTTGCTCATGTTTTCTATTTAAATATGTTATATATGCAATTTCTAAATTGAATCTGTTTGACCCTTTGGGTGGTGTTGGGCTTCCCCCAGATATTCTTGAGTGATGCGGATCATAGGTTGGGCTTGGACCTGGTGAATTTGGGTGGTTTTGACCACAGGATTGGGCGTCTTAGACGTCAGCCTGAGGCAAGATGACTATCAGGTAGGGCATGGCCCGGGTTACTAGGATGGTGATGCCATCAGACATGAGCGACATAGTCGCAGGGACACGAGGTGTCAAAGATGTGGTGGCTTGGGTAAAATTTTTGGTGATTACCACTCACCTGGACTTTGGGTAGTGTCAGCACAGAGATACTCTGTGATGAGGTGGTTTTGACCACTCGTGTGGGTAGAGGCCCCCATTAGATGGGGTTTAGGTACTTTTGGTTTGGGGGTACTTGCTGTAGGAATCCATGTAAAAGGAGAGGAGCATTCCGGGGATAGCATTGAGGCTATCGGGTTGGGGGCCAAGGCTCGCCGTAATTTGAGGGTAGATATCGTTGTCCCTCCAGATACTATATTTGAGGGCATATATCGTTGTCCCTCTAGCTACCTATTTTGAGGGCAGACATCATTTTCCCTCCGGTTACTTATTACGGATGGGCATCGCTGCTCCTCCAGGTTACTACTATTGGGTGTGCCTTCGAGATGTCAGTACATGACACACGAGGTGTCAGGGGGCACATGGTGTTGGGATAAATGATAGAGGTTCCGGTGTTGGCCAAAGCAAGTGACACTCCATGGTGGCTTCTAAGAACAAGTGGAGTTAGTGTTTATTGTGCATTTCTCTGTTTATTGTTTTCATTATAAATGCATTCCTGCTAAAACACTTATATTAGGTACACAACATTGGGTGGTATCCTACTGATATTTGCCTCACACCCAGCACGGGCCCTCCGAGACACGTGCAGACTTTATGGATTTACGTGCAGGAAAGAGGCTAGATTTAGGAGCTGGGATGCATTAGTTATTACATGGAGATGTTATGGACCTTGCATTCTTACCTAGATAGGGTTTACATGGTTTTTTTCTATCCTATATTAGCATTCTTGTTTGTTGTAGCTACTTATGGTTAGCCATTGGGGCTCTTACATCTGGATATGTATGACCTGCTTTGGATTAATGTTATATTTTCCAGTACTTGTTACAAGTGGTCAGTATGCTTTTGTGTTTATTTTTTATGTTGTTGTTTATATTTATTGCTTCCCATGTTTATTGATATTGAATGTGCTTTCGCTCTACGAGTCTGGTTCGAGTCTACTGAGTCTTTTATTCCTCTACATTTCTATTATTATACTTGGAACAGTACCCTTATTATTATCCTCTGAGATGGTATAGCCACACAAATATACCTATAACACCCTCGCTGCTAGTCGGGAGCCTTTGGCGTTTTGGGAGGTGTGCCTAAGGTAGAAACACCCGACCTGTTCAGCACTATTCTGGTGGCTCTTCGGGTCCGGGTCGTTACAAAGTGGTATCAGAGTAGTTCTTGGCAAGGATTTAGTATCAGCGTTTTACTGGCTACTAATGAGAATGAGAATTATATTTTATTTCTGTTGGTTTTACTATTTGGGATATGATAGACTGGAGATAGGTTGTGACTGGAACTGGGTTTCTAGCTTGCGCTTGGGTGCCTGCAGCCCTAGGTACGGGGGATGGACCAAGTTTCCTTGGGTGGGAATTGATGTTTGCTTTTTTCTCAGATTATAGATTATATGATTTCCACCACGGTGGCTCACATGGTGTGTTGGGTAATTGATTATGATATTTGACCCTTGAACTGGTGCGTTAATGGAGAGTTGGAACTTTTCCTGGTACGGCAAGGCTTGTTTGTTTGGCTTTGATAGGCACATTTTTAGGGTATTTCAATTTCATAACTGCATGTATGCTTTTTGAAGTGATAATACCATGTGAATAAAATCAATTGCCATGTTTTTATGCTATGAAATGTGAATAGGTGAAATTTCTGATATAATTACTTTCTGTTGCAATGTGTATTCCATGATTTATTTTTATAAAATTTCATTTGGTAGGATATTTGGGTCTAACTCTTATGAGAGCAGGAATGTACTCTCAGTTGAGGTAATTTTGATCCCCATGATTGGGTGACTCGGTCGTCGGTTTGAGGAAACGTTGGTTGTTAGGATGGGCATGGCCGGAGGAAATTTTGATGCTTGGCTCTGTTAAGGGCGGGTAAGGAGGCCATGAGGCCAGGATACCATGGGGCATGGGTTGCTGTGGGGGAGAGTAAGGGTAGTAGTTATGCACTACCTTATACTGCTTTCCTTATCAATGTTTAATATATATTGTTATGTATATATATGGGTTTTTTGACCATTTATGGTATTCAGTGGGTTCCTCTTGCACGTCTCGATGGAGTGTCAGGCAAGTGACGATAATGTACCGCGAGTGCTGGATCAGGTTCAGGATTTGATACAGGCAGAGCACGAGCCATAGGTATAGGCTCAGGGAAAGGATCAGGTGCATGATCTAGTGAAGGCAAGACTGCAGTCAGGATTGGCATCGTTTGGGTCGTGGCTCGATGAGCAACTCTGAGCGATCCTGGTACGTCTCTTGCAGGGTATTGACAGAGGCACGCAGGATACAACACCGTCTATGGAATATCTGACGCGGGAGTTCAAGTCGCAGCACCCGCCACATTTTCATGGTGAGGGTGGTCCACAAGCGGCTGAGAACTGGATCGAGAGCATGCAAATGTCCTTCGAGCAGCTCGAGAGGCCTCCAGGGATGAGGGTCAAGCAGGTGACGTACATGATGAGAGGAACGGTGAAGCATTGGTGGGATGTACAGGTTCATGCTCATAGACACGAGGGACTAGAATAAAAGGACTTTGAGGACATGTTTTTTCGAGCACTTTTACCCAGAGACACTGAGGGAAGAGAGAGCTCGAGAGTTCTTGAGTATTTAGCAGGGAAACATGTCCATCATGGACTATGCAGCTACCATCTCATAGTTGTTTTTCTTTTCACCTGGTATAGCAAGCGATGACGCGGCTAGGTTGAGGCACTTCAAGGATATATTACGACACACCATTTGAGTCGAGGTGAATATCTTCAGGCTGGGTACTTTCTCCGAGGCGGTGAACCTGGCGCTCTTAGCGGAAGGAAACCAGTGGGATATGCCCCAGGTTGGCCGAGTGATGGCTTCTGGTGATGGTTCAGACAGTAGAAAGCGAGGACGAGATGAGTTCCAGCAGGGCAGTCATGTCAGGGATTTATCTAGATAGACTCGTGGTAGTTCTTCAGTGATTCGTTTTAAGTGATGACAGCAAGGACATTTTTGGACATAGTGCAATAGGCCTCCAAAGGAGTGTCGGGCATGTTGACAGGTCAGGCATCTAGAGAGGTTTTGCAGGAATCCTTCTCCGATAGTCGGAAGACATGGACCAAGACAGACGGTGGCATAAAGTGTTTTTTTCTAGTTCGGTACCAGGAGAGGGTAGCCGAGGTTCAGCTACACGCGAAGGACATGTCAGAGACAGCGGGATCAAGTTGACGGGTCAGTGGCTAGTGACTGGCGCAACACCTCAAGGAGGTCAGGCATCAGGTAGTCGTGCTTTAGGCCAAGTACACGCTATAGAGCTGCCAGAGGCTGAGCAGGCTGGTGAGCCGATGACAGTTACATGTACACCGCGGTGTGTCCATGATTCCCATGTTTCCTTTTTGGCATGACCTGTAGAGGTGTGTCTGTTTTGAGTGCATGTGGTGCACATGATCTATGTGGACTGACTAGATGCTAGTTAGTGGGGTTTGGTACCATATCAGTTGCGTGATATATATATATCTCTCTCTCTGTGTGTGTGTGTGTATCTATGGGATGCGTAGCATTCATGGCATCGAGGGTGCGGGTTAATTGAGGTGTCGTGGGCATCGAGGCATTGAGAATGTGGGTTACATGAGGTGCAGTGGGAATCAGGGCATCGATGATGCATCTTACTTGAGGTGCAAGGAACCAGGACCTCGTAGAGGTAGACACTGATGTGGTGTGGAATACGTTGGGTGTTGGGAACAACATAGGAGCACCAATGGGGTGCAGGGGTGACGATGCATCAAAAAAGGAAGGTGGGTCTGCAAACAGGTTATTAAACCCTTGTTTGTTTTGAGTTTTGTTGGGTTGAGACCAGGTTAGGCGATTCCAAATGTGGGGAGCCCATTGAGGAATTTATCCTGGACCGTTGAGATCGGGGAAGTCCGGGTTACTTGATCGGGGTGGTGTGTTTGGTTCCATCTCCGGGTTTCGTTTGATATCTTGTCGATGAGATATGTTATGGTGGGGAGATTGTAAGAACCCTGGTTTTTAGAACGGGTCAAAATTCCGACCTTGTTTGAATTTTTGACTTGTTTCTTAGGAAACTGGAGAAAATAGACAGTATCTGGAAATTTCCAGACTACACGCCATGTACATTAAGTTCACACTGTTTATATGTTAAGTGAGTGACCAGTTGTGTGCTCACCGAGTACATGTCATGTGATGACCATGTAGAAAATTTATTACTACACTGTGTGTAGTTATAGACATGTCGTGTACCTGCGACCATGTGGAGGCAATACTTGGGGTGTAGGCCTGTTGGCTGGGGAGAATCGTTGAAACCGAATACACACCGTGTTCTCCTTGGACACGCCATATGGTCACATCCGTGTATGAGAGATATACATGGAGAGTGGGTAAGTCGGTGAGGGAGAGAAGGGAAACACAGTACATGCCGTAAACTCACATCGGCAGGTTCTGGAAAGTAAGTCGGTGGAATTCCAGCCGCCAAATGAACATTTAAATGATATACTCGGCGTGTAGTCATAATGTACATGTTGTGTACATTATTTTTTGCGTTAAAATAGGAATTAGCCTCGTTTTTTAGGAAGAACTCATATGATCCGCCGGGTTTCGCGAACCAAGCCGACTGAAGCTTCTTTCTTCTCCCGATCATACGTCCGAGACCCGATTCAAACACCGATTAATCCGTTGGAACCCCCTCGATAAGGCCTCGATTCCCCTTGAGCCATTTTGTTTGATTTCTGTTCTATAATGATTTATAAGGGTTTGAGAGGTTGGGATTATTTTGTAGATCTACTGCATTTTAGACTGAATTGGAGGCTGTTATCGAAGGAGTAGCATCATACAAGTCTCAGGTAGGTGGTGCATACATATTTTTGTGTTTCCGTGGTCATTTGGGTAATGCAACCTTCAGCGCGTTTTCAGGTATTTTGAACGGGACACATTTTATCATCTATTACATATTGAATTGATTGTTTGACCTTTGGGATGCATTCAGGTATGCCATGTTACCAATTTTTCTTGAGTGGGGTCCAGCGAGGGGCCGTACCTCAGCAGGGAATTTTAGCCGTGGAATGAAAAAATGGTTATTTATATTTTATATTATTATAGACTATTGAGTTTAGTTTAATAAGCCTGATATGACTTGTTAGAGGCTTTCAAGACCTCAATGCTGGTATGGTACAACACTTTGCGTAGTGAAAATTAACTGTTTAGAATCTTTTTCCTGTTCATATTTACTGTTTAAATATGTTATATATGAAATTGCTGAATTGCATCTGTCGAAACATTTGGGTGGTGTTGGGCATGGATCAGATATTCTTGAGTGATGCGGATCATAGGTTGGGCTTGGCTCAGGTGACTTTGGGTGGTTTTGACCATGGGATTGGGAATCTTGGACGTCGACATGAGGCATGATGACTTTCATGTTGGGCATGGCTTGGGTTACTAGGATAGCGATGCCATCAAACTTGAGCTAAATGGTTATCAGAACATGAGGTGTTAGAGATGTGGTGGCTTGGGTACTATTTTTGGTGATTACCGCTCACCCAGACTTTGAGTAGTGTGAACATAGAGATACTCTATGATGAGGTGGTTTTGACCACTCGTGAGGGTATAGGCCCTTGTTAGTTGCGGTTTAGGTACTATCGATTTGGGGGTTCTTGTTGTAGGAAGACACGTGAGAGGTGAGGAGCCTTCCGGGGATAGATTTGAGGCTATCGTGTTAGGGGCTGAGGTGCTCCATTATTTGAGTGAAGATAACATTGTCCCTCTGGATACATTATTTGAGGGTAGACATTGCTATCCCTCAGGCTACCTATTTTAAGGGAGACATCGCTGTCCCTATGGTTTCTTATTTAGGATAAGCATTGTTGCTCCTCCAGGTTACTAATATTGGGTTTGCCTTCGGGATGTTAGTACTTGAGACATGAGGTGTTAGGGGGCACTTGGTGCGGATCTACATGACAGAGATTCTGCAGTTGGCCGAAGTAGGTGACACTCCATGCTGGCTGCTGAGCACCAGTGGAGTTAGTGTTTATTGTGCATTTATTTGTTTATTACATTCCTTTTAAATGCATGTTTTCTTAAACCTATATATTAGGTACACACAATTCGGTGGTATCCTACTGAGATTTGTCTCACACCCTGCACGGGACCTCCGGGATGTGTGCAGACTTTATGGATTTACATGTAGGAAAGAGGCCAACTTCAGGAGATGGGCTGCGTTAGTTGTTGCATGGAGATGGTATGGACCTTGAGGTCTTACCTGGATGGGGATTACTTTATTTTGTTTTCTTTCTTGTATCATCATTCTTTCTTGTTATAGCTACTAATGGTTAGCCATTGGCGCCCTTACATATGGATATGTATGACATGTTTTGGATGCATGTGCTATTGTTCAGTATTTGTTACAAGTGGTGAGTATGCTGTTGTGTTTATTTCTGCTACGGTTGTTTATATTTACTACTTTCGCTATTTATCGATATTGAATGTGATTCCGCTCTGCGGGTTTGGTTCGAGTCTACTGAGTATTTTCTTCCGCTGAATTTCTATTATTATACTCAGACCAGCACTATTATTATTATCCTCCGAGAGAGTATAGTCTCCCCACTATACCAATAATACCCTCACTGCTAGTTGGCAACCTTTGGCGTTTGGGGAGGTCCACTTAAGGTAGTAACACCCAACCCGTTCAGCACTGTTAGGGTGGCTCTTCGGGTACAGGTCATTACCAATTGATTCAATTTTTACTATTTATGTTTTTATTGTTCTTAAATTATCATATCTTTAGAGGAATTAATATTTCATTATTATATTTCTACTCATAGAAACATTGGAAAATTTTAATTTGAATCACCCACCATTTATTATGTGGTAGATTATAAATAATAAAGGGATTGGATAAAGAATTTTTATATTAATATGAGATATGAACATTTATAGATGTCGTCTAGATATTTCCAGTTTTTAGAAAATTAAATTTCTATATTTAATCATAGGGATATGTTGGGATATCTAGGAAATTATATGGTTTTATGTACCTTACATTTTTTGATTATTAGAAACATTTATACTCTGATTTCATCTTTTTAAAGAGCGTATGAAATGTTGAGTGAATTGGAGATTTAAAATTTTGGTACTTCTAAGGTTTTAGGGACCAAATGTTATAATTTTCTAACTGAATATCATGAATTTGATTTTATTTTGGCGGAATCATTGGCTCAGATGCATCAATACATTAATATGGCAGTGAAAACTCAACAGTATCTTTGTTGATATAAGATTACCAATAAAAAAAATTATTTATTAGCTCCATAACCCTTCAATTAATTTTTTTTGATAATTATTAATATCAAATTTTATTTTTTATTTATTAATAAATATAATTTTCCCAAAAATATGAGTTTAGAAAATAATTAAGGGTTCTACATTTGAAGTTGGAACTAGTTTTATAACATTTTTTATTTATATTTATTATAATTCTTATTATTATATTAATTTTTTTGGATGTTCAATTTAAAAGACATATGTTTTTAATTTTTCATCATATTCACTAAGTAAAAATTCATACATAGATAGTTACATCTTATGTGTATTTATAAAGTCTTTAAAAGTATATTTCAATAATATATAACTTCTTATGTGCTGAGTTTGAAAGTATAATTTACTATAAAACCTTACATTAATGACTAAAAGTCTTATGATATATTTTTTTGACAAATTCATATTCCTTAAAATATTTTCAATGTCTTTCAAAATATAATGCCATAAAAATTCTGAAACTCATAGGTCTCTTGAGGAGTCTTAAGGATTTTTGAATTTCATGTGAAATATATCATTTCTTATGAATATTATAAGTATTGTGATGTAGAAAGGCATAAAAACATACCGAAGTCCTAATGGATTGATGAAAGACTTACAAAACCTTAATAAAGTATTACTAAAAAAATATCCTCTGAGATTCAAGTGAATTATTAAATTTGTTACTTATTAATTTTAGTGTTTGAATATTTGAATAATATTTTTCTATTTAGGTAATAATTATTTATTATTATTTTGATGTTTATACTAGTATATGGGATTAAAAGTTTGATTTTATAAAATATAAAATTTAGACAAATTAAAAGGAGACTTGTGGGGGTATTAATTACAAAAAATTTATTATTGACAACTCATTGTATAACATGGTCTTTATTTTTATTTTTTACTGAGGAACTTTAACAAGGTATTCCATGTGAATATTAAATTATTTATTATTCAAAAATTCACTAGAATAAAATGAGGAAAATAGATATTTTCATTTCACTCTATTTAACGTTCAAAGCAACTCAATTTATGTAATGAAGGATGCCACTACATATTACTTTTAGCATGATACAAACTTCATCACCAGTGAAGATGTATCATTATTTACACTCTATTTAATGTGGAAAGTCACTAATTACCGCATGTAATTGTACAAATCTATTTAAGTGGAGATAATCAAATACCTATTTCAGGAAAATCTATTCACAACTTTTTTGGAATTACCTTGTTTTTATTTTTATTTATTTTATCTAGCATTTTTATTCTCTGCACTATAACATTTAAAGGATATAACAACATTAAATGGAATTGGATAGTTATTACCACATAATTAAAATTCAATGACACTTGTTTTGATTTACCCTAATAGAAATCACTAGGTTAGGGGCACTCCTATTATAAATACCAAATCCTATCTTATACTTCTTTAATGGATGAGTTATGATTCAAGATATTCCTTTAAAAATTATTGCATCAGTTCCAATTCAAAAAAAAGGATTGAAATGATATTTATACCTTTTAAATTTCTAGGTTATACATGAATCTATCAAAGGATTTTATCTATAGTGGATATCCATAATATTACATTGGACTGTAAAGATTATAAATGGGAGATTTTGATACGAACCACTATAAAATTCTTGTTTAATATCTTTTATCATTTATGATTTAAAATTTCACACCTAAATTATGATTAATTAATTGTGGTTTAATTTTTGAATAATATAAATTCTCCAAATTCGTTAATTAAATTTATGTAAATATAATAGTTAATACTAAATATTAACCACCCACTTTTCTTATAATCACTATAGGAGAGACCTAAAAAAATATATCAGAGAAGAGACTTTTTTGGATACTTATAGATTTTTAGATTTATTTGTTTCTTTAAATATTTTTACTAATATTTATTCAATTATTTAAAAAGAATAATGGAAAGATAAATTTCCATTCATGAAAAGTCAAAAGGATGCATTTTAAATCCATTGGGACAACCATATTTCAATGAAAGTTATTATAGTTATTAGAAATATAGAATTGAGGTATTTTTGAAGAAGATAGGTATATTATAATGGACCATCATGGCTAGATCACATAAATTATTGGAAGATTAATGAGTTGAATGTTTTATTTATACATATTCTAACCATAATTTTGAAATCTATAGTCCACTTCCTTATAATTTTACATTACAAACAATTATACTTATAGGGTTTGGTAATAACTTTTTTCAAGAATTTTAAAAAAATTAGAAAAACAATTTCATTTACAATGATGAGATTTAATTAATGTTTTTTGGAAGAAGGAAATGAGGTGGGGATTTCTTAAGTATACAAAAATTTACTTTTTACATTGAACAGATAGAAACACAGTTCACTAAACTGAGGTTTATAAATTCCAATAGGGGGTTTAAAACAAAGCTCCACTATATGTTGTTCTACTAAATATACCAGAAAAAAATTATTATATGAAGGGAGACATTATTTCTGAAATATAATTCATAAATACGTCCTAATGTATGAAAATTATACATTCCTCTAGATTAATAGTTTTTTTGCTACCATATGAAACCAATTTACACAATAATTGTGTATGTTATAATGATAATTAGATGGAGGTGAAGTGATGATATTTCTATGTGAATAGAGAGTTTATCCTATATTGTTAAAACCAATTATGAGATTTTAGGAATATGACAATTGGGATAATGATTATAAATAAAGAAATATTCTAGGAGGAGGAATGACATTACTCAAGATATCTAAAGTTTCTATGAAGAGTTTATAGCATATTATTAAGAGAGATAACTCCATTGTAATATTTATTGAGTTATTTCCTTAAGAAATATGTGTGAGAGGATATATTTTAAACTCTATAAGACTTTTCCTTTATAAACATTGTTTTTGATCTGGTTCAATTGAGAGATCTCATGGTTTTGAGAGATGAAGGATATTTAGAATTCTGATCTAGGGCTTTGAGGGTGAGGGAAAGATGATATTAATATCTTTATTTCTAGGTATTTATTATTTTAATAAATACATAAAATTATGGTAATTTTAATACTATAGATACCAATAGTCTAGTTAAATACATCCTTAATACGTAAGCAAAATGATTTTATCTTATTATCAGCTTTCTTAAATTTTTCTTGTGAATATTGTATAATTTGTGTTCTACTTGTATTTAAATTATAATAAATTTCATTTTGAATGTTTTAAGAAAATATTAAATATTTTTTTACAAACACTATTTTAATATGATTAAAAAGTTTTTGTATGACACTTCGTTGAAAATAATTTCTAAAAGTGGGTATGGAAAATTGGTAATTTAATTTTATAAAATATAATTCAACCCCTCTTATATTAAAACAAACATTCCTTCAATCCAAAATTTGGCATGATATAAGGTTTCTAATTTTATAAACATGGTTACAGTAACATGTTTTTGTTTAAAATAAAATATTTTATTAAGATGATAAGATTGTCTTTTGGGAAGATTGAAAATTTATATCTAAGATGAACATTTATATTGGTTAAAGTTTATTATTACTACTACGGAGATTTAATGAAGTTTTTTATTATAAATAGCAGTGATCAAATTTTTTTCATGATGAATGTAAATTATAAAATTCTGAATAAAAATTTTTCTACGCTTTCAAGAGAATAATAGTCTAGATTTCAACCTAACTTTAAATTTCTAAATACTTTTCAATTTTCAATGACTATAAATATATACATCTTGATTTCATTTTGTGAAACCAAAAAAAAATATTTCAATAAAACATGAATTTAAACACTTTGAGACTATTAATTTAGTGGAATTTAGAATATCTATTATTATAGAAGACTATAGAGATTATTATTTTTAATCTAGAAAATCTATTGTATAGAAGGATAAATGATTTATGCCCATTGTAAATAGTTTAAAATCACTTAGAGATAAACAATTCACTGATGTGCAGCTGCATAAAAAAATTATTGATATTATGTTGAATGAATGGGAATATAAGAGAATATATCTTGATGATATGGTACATCATACTATTTTGAGTTTATATTACCTCATTGGAAATCTCAAATAGTATGATGGAATAATAATATGAGATACTGAGAATGTGAAAAAAAGAGAAATTAGGTTTCTTTTCCCTCTATATCTACAACAATAAAGAAATTTAGATAAGTTATAAAAGTTACTAAATCTATTAGGAATAATAAGTGATAGTCGAGATAACAATTAGTTAATTTTCAAAGAGTGAAAATAAACATGTTTATATTTCAAAAATGGTTAAAATAATATTTGATACATATAATTTTCACAACATATAAAAATAGAACCGAAAAGAGATAAGTAATAACAATTACACAATAGAGATGATATGCTGTGAATTTTGAAAACTAGTTTATATCAGTCAATATTTCCCTACAGTGAATAATAAGGAAAATAATAATAATAATTAAAAAATGTTTTTCCAGAACAAAAATAATAAAACATTAAAATATTTTGAGTCTTTTTGTTCAAGTGGAGGAGAATGTTCTTCTATTAATTAATCTAAAAATATCTATTATGACAGTTTAAAAGTTATGAGATTTTATGAAAATATTAAAAAGACTAGTCTATGCATGAAGTCTATGGTTTCTGCTAAATATTTTACCAATTTATATTTGAATGTAAATTATCCAGATTTTAATGATGAATTTAGTAATTTTATTTAATGATAAAAAATAGATTAAATCTTATAATAAGTATTCCTTACATAGTATTGAAGATGTATCTAGATATGATACTCTGATAGAAGAAAAAAATAATAAAGTTTTAAAAAATAATGAAAATTATAATATATAAAAGGAAAAAGAAAAGAAAATAATTTCAAAACATACCTCAAAATTTTAGACCTTACGAAATAATTAGACTAAAAAATACATTCAACTCATCTATTTAAGATATGAAATTAAATTTAAAACTACATTCTAAAATTTTTAGTATAAAAATATATATATACTTTCACTTCTATATGAAATGGTAGATAGGTGGACACTAGAAAAACAGATTTTATAATAATAAATTTTAGACTTTTTGATCTCAGAAAGATTGCATTTCAAAAGAATGGGAATCTGAACAATAAAGGAAGGCTGGATTGATGTGTATTCCTAACGTTTTATTAAATACTATTTCTGGATTTGAGAATTTTTTGGTACTATAATACAAATTATTTTCTTTCAAGAATATATTTAGTATATCAAGACTAATAATATTTAGTATATTGATAGTTTATTTTATAGACATATGACTAGAAACATGATGTTTTTCCAGAAATATTTTTAGGATAAAAGGTTGAAAATTCAGTTTTGGAGATAATTTTCAAGGATAGATATATAGTATTTGTGATATTTTTTTTATTAGTAAATACTTAACTTTTAATTTATTTTTTTCACAGGACTTAGGAAAAACTCATTAGAATAATTCAATTTTTAATGAAATAAAGACATATAAAATTTATGAATGATAAATTCACAGTTCAAATGTTAAGAGGTAAATTTATTCATTTTACTAATATGAATGAGAATGTAAAAAAAATTAACTTATAAGTGCAAACAAGACACAACCTATGTTGACTTAGTGCAGGGGAGGATTAGTTATGGAAAAAAGTGGACATTGTAATATTCGAACTATATCTAACCATTATACGGAAGGTGATATGATTTGAAAATTCATTAAAATTCTAGAACTACTTGTTGAAATTTTTAAAACACCTATAAAATTTGATACATTAGAATTTATTAAACAGAATTGTGGAATTATAAACAGAAAATGATCATTTATCAAATTTTTTCTTATATATTTTCATTAATTATCTTTAAAAAAGTGGAGATCAAATTTTTAATGTTTTAAAAAAATTATGAATCCTTAAAACAAATATGTATCGTTTTTCCCATACATTATTTTAGAAATATTATTTATCAAAAAATATTTTTGAAATAAGTTTCCGTAAAATATTTGAAAATAATTTTCCATTAAAATTTTTTCTAACATAGTTTTCCCTATAAGCATTCATGAAAAATATTCCTTAAAAATTATCAGGTCAATGTTTCATTAAAAATTTTCAGGAAACGTTTTCCTGAATAATTTTCAGGAGAATAATTCATGAATCATTTTAAATAAAATATTACTATAAAAATATTATTGAAAAATATTTAATAACAAAATTCCAATCATATATTCTTAAAACAAATTCTGGATAAATATTTCTTAATCATTTACAGAAAAAAAAATGCATAAAAAATCGATATTGTTTTTTTGAAACATTTTTGGAAAAAAATTAATAAATTTTAAGAAAACAAATTTCTAAGAAACACATTAATGTTTCATCGAACAGAGTTCTATATTTAATTGAAATCTATAGAATCATTCATTTTTTAATTTTTTAGGAATCCAAGAAATCTATATTAAGAAACAAAATTTAATAATTATGTTTATAAAATATTCTTTTGGAGGTAAATTATAAATCTTATACTATAATTTTTTCACTATATATTTTTATAATATTTATAATATTTTAAAATATTATAGAAATAATTTAATTCTCAAAACAATAAAAAACATTTATATTTTATCTGACCAAATGTTTTTCTGATAATTATAAACCATAAAATTTCTAATAATCAAGATTTTATACCTTTTTCTCTTTCATGAAATATTATTTACAATTGAATTAATGAGATAATAAAGAAACATTCTTAAAAGATCAATTTATTTTGAAATCTTGAAAATATTTGAATATAATCAAACTCATAGATAGTTTTAAAACCTATTTCTAGGATTTATATTCATCCTTTTATTTTTTGGATGGATTTTTTTCCAATAATCATGGATAAATGATTTTTGTATATTTCAGGAAGAATTTATTTCCTATAATTTAGTGTGGATGTTTTTCTTTAAAATAATTTTTTTCTATATAATTTTCTTAAATAACATTTCATGGGATAACTTTTACCTCATAAAACACTAATCTAAAATAAAAAAGGGAGAGAAAGAGTATAAAATTTTGAATAAAATGGAGAATATCTATAATTTCAAAGAAAAATTCATAGAAGAACTAGAATTTTGTATTAAGGGGATGAATTAAAATCCAAGAAAAAAATATATAAGGTGGGGGTGTAAGTATATTTAAAAATTATTAGATCTAGTTTTTATCTTTAAAAGTTATGTTTTATGCTTTTCAGAAAGAGTATGACTGTTGATTCTAATGTTTTTTTCCCAATATATTCTGACCTAAATTTATAAAATAAAAACACGCTTACTTATAATTTTACATTACTAACTTATATACTTCCCATATCTCTTAAGAATGTATTTTTAGAAATGTTAATCATTTTATTAAATCTATAATTTCATACCAAATGGTTGAAATTTTCTTAATATTTTCTTAATAGAATAAATCAAAAATAAATTTTCTAAACGATTGGAAATATACTTTTTACATTGAATATACAGACACAAAGTTCACCGGATGTATTTTTATAAAGCACAACATATGATGTAAAATAAATATTCAATAAATAAATTTCTTCAAAATGTACCAGAGAGACATTATTGGATGATGGAAGACGTGATTCCTAAATGAACATTTATAATTCCCACTAGAGTAATGAGCTTCAAACATTTTTCTAAATGAAGAATTTATATTCTACCAGATGTAGCCAATTTGTAATATACTTTTTTATTTATTAAAAAAAATAAGATATAGATAAAGTACTGAAAAATTCATGTGAAGATAGATTTCTTCTAATACCATTGAAACAAACTAGGACATATGCATAATATTAACAATTTGAGTATGCATATAAATAGAAATTTTTTTGTGGAAGAAGAAACACATTACTCAATATATCTAATTTTATTGTGAGGTGTTTATAACATCTTTTTATAAGATATTTCTTCATTGTAGTCGTTAGAGAGTTTTTTCTATATGAATTTGGATTATGATGATATAATGAAAATTCCATATATATATATAAATTTGTAATAACTGTTTCTAATATAGTTATATCGAGTACTCTTAGGGTTTATATTTTTATAAGTTATTTTGATATTCTGTTCAATTGTTATTATGGAAAGTAAAAAATGGTTATTATAATCATTATATCAAGGTCTATCATGGTGTAACAAATATAGTCCACTATGGAATGTTTAGTATCAAGGAATCCTTGAGTATTGTTAAAGACATCCTTAGTAATTAGCGATAATGTGTGGATACAATTTTAGAAGTTTCTATATGTTTTTATGTTTTTTTATGTTTTTTAATGTTTTTTACATGTTTTTAAATTCTACTGTACTTTTTTTAATATTGATTTATATAGACTTTTATAAGCACTTTTTTACTCTAATTATAAATTCCTTTGTATGAAACCTTAGTCAAAATAAATCCTTAAAGTTTTTTTAGAAATTTAATATTTTATTTTATAATCTAAAACTCTCCCCACATATAGTATAACATATTCTCGTTCAATCCTAAAAATATGATTTTGAAACATTGGTTACTAATGATGATATTACATATTTTTTAAAATAAAAAAGATAATATTGTTATTTATTTTTCATTATTGAATATTTTTTTAGTAAAATTTCCATTTTAAAAATCTCTTCTATTATTTTTATGCATATAAAATTTATTCATTAAGGAATTGAAAAATTGTAGAGAACTAAGTTACGTGTTTCCAAGGATGAATTTCAATAATATATAATGTTTGATCATGAAATTATAATTGATGTATAAATTATATTTAAAAAAATCACAATCAATATGTGATATCATAGTGAAACCATGAATAATAATGTGTTGATTGAATAAATTCATTAAGCTCTACCAAAGATGTGGAATTCCATAAAGGTTTCAATTAGTGTAATAAATAACATTTTTTAATATTTTATAGATAATATTATTGAATCATTTCTTCAATATGAGTTTTTGTTGAAAAAAATTTATAGTTAATTCATTTAAAAATGATTTTCATTTATTCAAGTTCTAAAAAATATTTATCTTCTAACTCTTCCTGTGATTGTTAAAGTTCATATAGTGCAAATAATGATATTGGTTTTCAATGAGTATAAATTTTTTAATATGTACTTATGAAGAAAATAAGAAATAAAAATAATTAGTGGAAGGAGTTGTTTAAAAATATTTTTAAAATGAAATATAATTTATATTTTATTAGATGTTTTAAATGTAAGAGGGTAGGATTAAAAAAATGTGAAAGACCAGTGCTAAAAAATAAACAATAACTGGATAATGGAAAAATGAAGAAGATTAATAATTCCTTATCTTAATGATGGATTTGAACAATATATTCAAACTAAAGTAATGAATCTATGTAACAAAATAATAAGGTAATATTTTACTTCATTGAAAAGTTTCATTCCCACATTCTCTATATTTTTCATAATGTAATTTGGGTGAATCGGATAAGAAATAAAAAAATAACTATTAATGTGAAATATTTATAAAGAGAAATTTATGTTTCTAATTTTTATTCATCATCTAATTTTATTAATAAAAAACAAACTCTTGTGGAAATTAATGAAATTTTAGAAAAATATCATGAAGAAATTTAAAAACATTTTATTAAAAATAAAATTTATTTATGTATAATAAGAAAAATACAAAAGAAAATTAAAATATGGATTCATAAATCAAAATGTTAAGTAATTTTAATTATCATTTTTCAAGATTAAAGAAGGGAATTATATGTTAAACGATTATATTTAGAATAATAATGGGGGGCAAGAAAAGAAATTTAGTTTTTTATTTGATGATATATCTAATCGTAAGAAAGAGAATAACAGTTTGAAGAAATATACTACATTAATAAAAGATAAAATCTATAAATATATTAAATTTTTTGAAATGGAAAGTATGATATGCAAGGATGAAATTTAATGTATGAAGAAAATATTATTTTAATTTTCTAGTTGAATTCAAACTCAACACGAGTTTTGTGTATATCTAAAATGCCAAAAACAATGTCAAATAAAAATTGTATTGGATATTAATAAAAATGTACTTGAATTGGTTGGTTAAAGTAAATGGTGATAGTATTTCTTATTCTAATAGATTTACAAGTTTTTCATTTAGTCATTTTTCTAGTGATTTATCATTAATTTTTGTTCAGTTCTATTGTCATAGAAATACATTTATTTCTAAAGCTATTTTTTGAGATGGACAGAAAAATACTTTTTTAATATGAGTTCCTAAAGGATCATTTTTAAATCCCATTAGACCTTATCTATAATGTATTCACATATATATTTTTATATATATAATACACATAACGTTCATAATTTTAACATTTAGTATTTTGGAATGAAATGATATATGATTAAATTTATTAAGTATAATAAGCATTAATTATAAAATTTTAATAATTTTTAATTGTATATATCTCATTATTAGTTACTTTTAATACCTTTAAAATATAATAATAATTCATTTAATATTCCTTGATATTTATATATAGAACCATTAAGACTTATGTATTTTCATATAGGTTTAATATTTACCACTTTACTATAGTATAATTTTAAAATCTTCAAAAACTATTTTCATAACTACTCTAAAGTTATTGTTCATTAAAAAAGGTAAGAATCATTTATGGGGAATCATTACTACATTCATTTATTTCAGTTGGTATCTATTATTAGAAATAAAAAAATTTAAGGATTCATTATTTATTTAAATTAATTCTATTCCTAATTTAGTGTTAGCATGATAAAATCTATAATATTTAATTCTTCTTGGATATGATTAAATTTTTAAAAAACAACTTAAATCATGGTATTTGTTTAACATATCTAGTTATGCATGTTGAGTATTTAGTTTTGGTTTTTAAATCACTTGAACATGACCCATTTCAAATTTTAAATTTTTAATGATAGGGTTAGAATTCATATGTCTATTAAATATTTCCTTATAATCTATTATGGAATAATGTTTTATTTAGAAGAATATTATTGTTGATAAATTTATATATTTTTTAATTTATATGTTTCATAAATAGGGGTGATAGTTGATTTCTGATTCAAAAAAAGGAGGAAATATGTTGTCTTATTCTATAAATGGGAGACTTGTTTTACTCATTATTTATTTATATATTTCTACAATACATGGGAGACTATTTCCCGCTAATTTAATTTTTTAGAGTGTGTTCTTTCAAATATTTCAAATTAACAAATGGGAAATTTATATAATTATGTTCAATTTTTAATTATAAAAATGGTGGAGATTGTTGAGTGTCTCTAATCCACATCACATATTTATTTTAATATTATTAAATAATTTTAAATATAATTATTTAGGTTTTGATAAATATATTATTCCCCCTAACATTAGTTAAGAAATGAGTTATGGATTTTACATTTTATGCTTTCAATGATTGTATAATATTATTTTTTTATTTTTTTATTTTTCATATTATTATATTAGAACTAATTTTTTTTAAAATTTTAATTGGAAACATTAATATTTGATTTTTCAAAATTTTTCCTTTGTAAAAAATTCATACTTAAATAGTAACGGCTTATATGTTTTTTCAAAGTATTATGAAATGGTTTTTAAGTAATGTATAAAGTCTATTGTGTTGAGTCTAAATGTAAAACACCATATAAAACCATATGTTCCTAACTGTAAGTCTTATGAAATATTGTTTTCAAAGCCATATATCTTAGAATATTGAAATGTATTACGAAATATAAATCATGTGAATTTTTAATGTATTATGAATTTTGATAAGTATTATAGATTGTTGAATTCCATTCGATATATAAATTATCATTGAGAAATTAAAATTCATATGAATTATAATGTTTTACAAATGTATTGATGTCCTAGAAGATTGATAAAATTGTTACAAAATATTAACAACCCCTTATGAAATATAATTTTTGTTAGATTCAAGTAATTTATTTTCTTATACTTAGTATTATAAAGTTTTAATTTTTAAATATATTTTCTTTTATATAAATAATTATTTACCTTAAATATCTATATTTTTTAACTTTTATATGATTTTTGAAATATTAATTCAAAATAAATTAAACTTAGAAAGGATACATTTTTAGTGATTATGGAGAATATTAGATATAATTTATAGTTGATTAGTTGAGGTATTTATTTTTATATTAATTATTGATTAATTTATTTAGGATGATACATTGTATTACCTGATTGATATTTTTTTGATATATCAATTCAATTTATGAAAGGATTTCACATGAATTCTTAATTTTTGACTATTCATCAGGAAATTGGAATCAAAGGAGGAAAACACATTATTATTTCACTCTATTTAATGGATGAAACAAAAAACTACATGAAATGAAGGAATTAAATATATTTTATTTTTAATATATTTCATAGTTCTCTTCATGTGTTTTTGATTTATCATTTACACTAAATTTTTTGATGTATATCTGGAACACCCACACTCTATATTTAAAACTTATTGATGTTACAATAAGAACATTCCATCACTAGTAAATTTGTTCCCAATTTTATCAGGTTCATAGTATTTTAGTTTTTTGGGAGTAATCTATACTATACAATAACATTAATCGATTTACCAAATTTATATAGCAGTGGTCAGTTCTTCCCACACAATGGAAAGGTATTGATACATGTGGTGATTTATCTACATAAAAATCAGTAGGTTTTGTCTGATTCTGTTATAATGTCCCAATTTTATCTTATCCTATATAGAAGGATTAGTTAGTTTTTGGGATGCACCTTTAGAATGTGTTGGGTTAGTTTTATTCATGAATAAAATATTGTATTTTGGTTTATCATTTTATGAATATTTGGTTTTCAATGACTCTATAAATTAAATTTATCTGTAATAGAAACATATACTCTTTGGTTGGTGTGTGAAGAGTATATGTAG
Source organism: Viscum album (assembly GCA_963277665.1). NCBI lineage: Eukaryota > Viridiplantae > Streptophyta > Magnoliopsida > Santalales > Viscaceae > Viscum > Viscum album. Next base: position 684,416,887 of record OY728137.1, on the reverse strand, counting down.
GATTATTTTAATATATGTTTTTATAAAATTTTTATGTAATAATTTTATCCTTCCTGAATTAACTTTTCACACATTCATTTGGATTAATTAATTATCAATGAAATTTTAAATAATTTTTATCCAGCAGATTCCTTAATTTATTTCAAGAAACTCTCAATTTTAATATTGAAAAATCACCCATAGCCCATATTGTCTATCCATCAATTTCAGTGGTACTTAACAAAAATTGTTGGGAATTTCATAGATATACTTCGATGTAATGATAATAAAAAAAATGATAGTCATAGATGATACTAAGAACATTAAAAATCTATGTTTATATGACCTTAAGAGAACATTAATAGAAATAATGAGAACATAATAGAGGAAGATGTAAATAAATAAAAGTGGAAGAACATGGATTATTTTTCTTTATCTTCCATAGAAATAAATTGTAGAGATAATACTTTTAATCCTTTCACATTAAGAATAAATTCTAAGAAATTTTCAGATGATACTTATTTTGGAATATACTAAAGTAGAATTTACATAGATGGTTAGAAGGTTGTTCTAGAAATAGAACATCTAAAGAAATTATTGAACGAACATTAATGATAGTTATAAAAGGGAGGATTCATTAGATGTTATCTATTATCAATGTAAGAAACCTAGTTATATTTTACCTAATATAAATATTATAAAGAATAAGGATATATAATGTAAGAGATATTCAAAAATAAAAAGAAATAAGGTTTTGAAAGTATAGGATATATAGATCATGAGTGAATCATCCTCTAATTTTGAAAGTTATCTGGATTATAATGATAACCATAAGATAACCATTTTTTATGATAAATATCTAAAAATAACTTTTGTTTGATAGGGAATGTTACTAATAATTCTAAATCACAGTTATAGTTGAGTTGAAACTTTATACATTCTATATTTTATTTCCATTATTTTGAAAATCACACAACTTCTAAAAACCATATTTGCTAACTTTATATTATCCAGGCCTTTTATAATGTTTTGGTAGAAAAAATACTTTTCTATCAGACACTGAAATAGTCCATAAATAAATGAATATAAACTTTTAATACTTTAGTCTGATCCATCAGACTAACTATGATATAGTCCATTGTATTGACAATTTTCTGGTCCATCAAATTAATAGTATTCAGTTTTGTAGTATGACCGTATCAAGTTTATCAGAATGATGATATATAGTATATTGGTATAATGATATTTAATCTATTGAAATAACAATATTTATTTCATTAGTGTTGAAGATATTTAGTCTATCATTGTGAATGATATTTTTCAATTGGTGTGATGACATTTAATATAATAGTGTGATCATTTTTTGTCTATCAGTGTGAAAAATTTTCATCTATCAGACGAAATATTTATTCAATTAGAAAAATAATGTTTATAATAATATAGTTATATTTTTTTTAAATTGAATATAATAATTTTATTATAGAGTTTTAATAGTGCTACCGGAACAACATCAGATGAAGATATAATTTTCAAAGATGTCATGTGAAGAACATATAGAAAAGTCTCAACAAAATATGATATTCATGGAAAATATGATAGTTGTAGGGATGCCTATAAATATGACTGAACTTTAAAATCAATAGATTTGAAGAATGACCTTATTGAACATCTTTTTCTTATAATTTTTAGTCTTATAGATATTTTTTGTTCTAAGGAATCTCTTGTGGGTATTTTAAATTTCATAGAACATTTTTTCTTTTTTAATTTCTTTTTCCAATCTGTGTTTAGATCAAGGGATTCTGGGGATAAGAGGACTACTGATACCAATCACGATGATAGTGGGCTTCCATTTTATTATATTATATAGTTGACACTAATCTTTGAATCGATGGCTTCCATTGGCATTCAAATATTGAGATGATAGCGATCTTTTAATTGAGGGATTTATTGGTGAGGAATTATAGAACTTATGGTTAGGTTGAAAACTATGAATATCCTAATTTAGGATTTAAAACTTCCTATGCTATTATGATTAAATATTAAAAATATTTAATAAATATTTTTGTAATTATCTCCCACTTTATTATAATCTATTCTGTTTGTTGTTTTATCAAGTTGTTATTCCACTATGCAATTAGATTAGAATGTTTGTTTTTGAAAGACTTTTATAATAACTATTTTATCATACTATCTATATGACCAATTAGTTACTCTTATTTATCAAATGAATTCTTAGTCTGATTCACATACATTGATTATCAGATTATTTCTATGTTTGATCACTATAAAAAACATGGTTTTTTATGTTAATATAATTTTTATACTACAAATCGCCCCTTGTTTCCATATTATGCTCTTACGATCCAACAATTTGTATCGTAGGATACTTTAATTATTTACATGAATGATTTTACATGTTTTATATAATGAAATATTATAAAATTTTAATCTTTTTTATTAAATATTAGTTTATATACAGTTCTTAATCTAACATATAAATAGTTGAAAGTTTTTTATTTCTATAATATGGAAGATTTAAATGTTGGTACTCTAAATGATATGAATCCTAGAAGACCACTAATCATTTATGGTGTTTATTATGAGTATTTGAGAGGCATAATGAATAATGTTTTTATAAATACCCATTTGAATAACATTTTTTATGTTAAATTGTAACTACAAGTTTCCTGACAAATATGTTACTAAATTTACTAATAAAAATAAATTGGAAAATTAGTTGAATTATGGAGTAAATAATAATCTTGTTTATTCTATGACTATAAAGATTTATCATAAAATTTTAACATATGAAGCTTATAATAGTATTTTGAATAATTTGGAGGCCAAACATTTTGGAAGTTCAAAGGTTATTGAAACTAGAAGAGTAATGATTTGAACTAAATATTAAAATTTTGATTTCCTATTAGGTGAAACGGTTTCAATGATGTACCAAATATCCATGAATATTGAAAATAGTTTAAAATCACTTAGAGAGAAATGTATTACTGGTGAAATAATTTTGTATATGATTATTGATATCATTTATGGTGAATTGGATACTAAAAGTAATATTTTGTATAATACTGGATAAATCAGAAAGCTAACTCTGGATAATTTTATTTAGATTATTATGAAATACGAGTAAGGATTTAAATCATATTTTGAAAATATGACATTGAAAAATAGATTATTTTAATAAATATTTTAGGTCTTTTAATAAGAAGTGTGTTATAGTTGATCCAGATAATAGTTTATCAGAATAATCTGGAAATTAATTATTTAATATTATGAATAGAATGAACATGATAGTTGGAATGACTGATTTCCAATATAGATACGAGAAGGATCACAACTGAAGAAGTGATAATAAGGATTCTTTAAAAGTTATATATTATGAATTTCAAAAGGTAGGTTATAAAATATTGGGTATTCCTATGTTGAAAAGAGATTATAATAAGGGTAATAATTATGAAAGGAATTCAATGAAATATTACAAGAACAAAAATAAGTGGTGTATAAAAGAATCAGATTCTTGTAGTGCTAGTGGTAGAGATAGTTCTTAAAAAATTTCATTTAAAAAGGCTAGTTAAGATTAAAAAAAATAATATTAGATTATATGTCTAGATTCCGAAGATTAACAATAGTTTTATTACAAATGTAACCACTAAATATCTAAGGAATATTACTCTCAATAAAAATTAATCTGTAAGTGATTTTGAAGATAATAATTATACAAATTCTAATAAATAATTACCTCCATCTAAAGAAAATAATACTTTACCTTATTTTGAATAGCTTTCTAGATTTTCTAAATTACCAGAAAATTTGAATTGTAAAATCACTAAAAATTTACTGTTTCTCAAGAAAAAATTGAAATCAAACTCAAGAATATCTAACATAACTACTAAGATATAATATCCTTATATTGAACTAAAAAAGTTAATATAGAGAAAAATTATCTTTTTAATGAATTAGAAAAGTCTAACTGTGAAAAAACTAATTTTTCGAATGAATTGGAAAAACCAAGTTCAAAAATAACTACTACTGAGGATAATAACATAGTTGTAAAATTTAATTCTGAAATTTCATGTATGAAAATGCTTTTTTCAATGATTACCAATTTTATGGAAAAATTCGATATGTTGTATAATGATATTATACATCATAATGTTGTATCCAGAATACGGTTTACTAATAGAAACCCTATTTTAAAAAATAAATACTTTGTTCAAGAAAGTGCTCCATTTTCACTAAATATTAATGTGGTGGGAATTTGAATAATAAATAATCATTCAATAAAATTACATACTTAGGTTTTTATATATATTATTAATAAAATGAAGTAACATTTTATCAACATATTAATGTTGAAAAAATATAGATTTTGAAAATTGTAATTCTTAATAATACCAAACCCAAGTAGGTTTGGGTTATGAAAATATAATATTTTTGTTTTCATGATGATAAACAATGTAAAAATAATAAAATTTTATACATGGATTGTGGTTTCAAAGATATATGATGGAATATAAGGATTTATTCTATAATATTAAAAAATGATGGTGAAAAAGTTACCTTTGGGGATAATGCACAAGATGAAATCATCAAATAGTTAACATTGTTATTCTTGGAAAGAAATTAATTTCAACGGTTTTATTTTTCTTACATATTTAAAACATCCTTATTAGAATGATCTAATAATTTTATGAGGGATATACTTCAATAATTAGGAATGACAAATGTACTATTGATAGTTAAAAAGATGAATTTATTCATTCTACCAATCTGCAAGAAAATGTCTAAACACTAAACATAGAAAACCTTAGGAGCCAAGATCTTACTTGTGTTAGTGATGTGGAAGACCAATAATGGATTTGTAATAGAATATTAGGAAATTATATTTATAGAACATGAGAGAAACTATATATGAAAGGACTAGTTAAAGTTATACCTGAACATATGTTTGATACTTCAAAAGTTTTTGATGCTTACCATTTTAAAAAGAAACATAAGTGAAATATTAAATATATTATTTAAGTCTGAACTTATAATTATTTATAATTAGTGATCATGGAATTATTCAGGCCTACACAAACTATAATTATTGGTGTAGATTACTTTCTTTATGTTTTAGATAATGATAACAGAAAAGAGATATGGGTTTATTTTTAGAAAATAAATTTGAATCCTTTTATTGATTTAAAACTTTTGAATCCCGAGTTAAAATTAAAAAAATCTCTCCTTGATAACTATTCATAGTGATCTTGATGGTGATTTTTAAATTCATATTTTGAATCTTTTTAAGTAAAAATTGTATAGTACATAACGTTTCAACACCTATATCTCCACTACAAAATAGTGTAGTTGAAATGAAAAATATAATTATTCAAGAGATTACTATAACCATGATTATTGAATACTCAGTTGCTATTTTTTTGATAAATAAGTTAGTACTTATTATTATAAAATTAATCGAGTTTTAATAATTACTTTTATTAATAAAAATCCTTATGAGTTATGGACCGTAAGGAAACCAGAAAATTGTTAATTCAATATTTTTGGATTCAAAGTATTAATTTAGAATACTAATGATAACTTACATATGTTTTCTCCCAAATCCAATGATTGAATATTATTTGGTTATTCTATAACCAGTAATTTATATAAGGTTTTTAATAAAAATACAAGTATTGTTGATGAAATAGTACATGTTAAATTTGATGAAACTAATCATTTTGTTTTCAAACAACATCGAACCACATATTAAGATGTTATTTATAAAAATTATTTTCAACCATTGTTAGAATGTTCTTCTCATTAGAGAACAAATAAATTAGTTATTTTTGAAGTTCTACCTCAATAATAATAACAACAATATTTTAAAGAAAATAGTTTTGTAAATCCATGGAATTAGATGATCCTTATTAATCATCATAGTGATTACATCATTGGTGATGTAGATCAACCTATTATAACTAGAGGTTCATTAAAAATACAACTGAACATTTTTAATTTTTATTATAACTCAAACATAAAATTTTAGATGAAGCTATTTGTGATGAGGATTATATAAAATCATTACAATATGACCATAATGAATTCAAGAGGAAACCTATTTGTACTGTCATTGAGAAACCTATAGCTTGCTCGTTAATTTGAGTAAAATGTGTTTTTTGGAATAAATTTGATGAAAATGTAATACTAGTTAGAAATAAATATAGACATATTATTATGGGATACAATCAACAAGAGGTAATAGACTATAAATAAATTTATTCTTCCATAGAAATACATATATCTATTCATATACTTATAGAATATGCTGTATTAAATAATATTAAACTATTAAAAATGGACGAGAAGTGTTCATTTCTTAAGGGATATGTTTAGGATGAAGTTTATGTTGAACAACCTCATAGTTTTGAAAATAAAAAAAATATCTAGGACATGTTTTTAAACTAACTAAGAAACTTTATGGACATAAAAAATCTCATAGAGCTTGGTACGATAGATTAAGTATATTTTTATTATAAAACAACATTGTTAATAGATTTTTTGATTCAATTATTTATAAAATATTTTTCTAAAAAAATCATCAACGTTCACATTTATGTTGATGAAATTAAATTTATATAAAATAAGAAGTCTTTTAATGTTTTCTTTGAGGATCTTATGAAATTTAAGTTTGAAATGAGCATGATGGGAGAACATACATATTTTTTATGTTTTCATAATCGAAAAAACCTAGAAAGAACATTTATATCTCATAAGAAGAATATAAAATACATTATTAAGAAAATTGGATTTGAAAATACTAAATGTATTAGTAATCTTATAGGAACCTCATATAATTTAGATATTGATGAATTTGGGAATCAAATTAGATAAAATATATTTATAAGATTTATTAGAAGTTTACTATACATGACAACTAATTTTCTAAATTTTATGATCTCTATATTCTTATGTTCTAGAGATTAATAAAATACAATAGTGTCATATCTTAAAGTGTTAAAAAAAATTTGTTTTATTCTGGGAACTATAAATTTGGAATTTTTTTAATCTATTAAAAATGATTTTGATTAATTATCTTCAGATGATCACTTTGATTGATGCAGAATGGATAGAAAAATTACTTTCATAACATATCCTTTGTTAGGAGAAGATTTAGTGTAATGATCTTGTAGGAAACTATACCCAGTTGGTCATTCCACTACTAAAGCTGCATATGTGGAAGATGGAAGTTATGTGCTCATGTTTTTTGGATTCCAGACACACTCTTTAACTATGAAATGAAATTTAGTAAAACTGAAATATTGTATGATAACACAAGTGACACTACGTCCAGTAAAAACCCAGTACATTACTAATCAGAAAATAACATAGATACAAGACACTGTTTTCTTCAAGGTTATACACAGAATGGATATATCATTTAAAAATTTATTAGGACAAGAGAAAAATTTGCAGATATTTTTATAGAACCCCAGAATTTTTATTGATTTGAATAACTTAAAAAATTATTGAATGATAAATAAAAAACTATCATTCATATATAATTTTTGTTGATTAATCTCTTTTGATTAATGAAATGATTTTAAAAGGTGGATTACATATGTTTTCAGTTTTCTAAAATCTTTAGTTTTCTTAACTTTTTTGTTTTCCTAGAAACTTTTCAAAATTTTTATTTTTTCTAAAATCATTAATCATCTAAAATTTTATTTTTTTTAAATTTCCAACAATAATTATTTAATATAAATATTCATACTAAAAATTTTACTAAAAATTCTTTAAGATAATATTTTTGTATGACATATTATAAGATTCATTTTTTTAAAAAAAATGAGAAGAACTACCTACAAAAAATATTCATACATAATGTATCAATTCTAATTGATGTAGTTTTTTTGTAATATTTCCATCTCTTCATTACCCTTGAATTCTGTTTTTTCACTGTTTTTTTTTATATTTCTGTGAATAAAAATGTTTCAATTTTTTTTTAAAAATTAAAGATTTCCAAATCTGAAAATTGTTTAGTCTGATAATATATTTTTCATATAAAAAAGATTAAGAGTTTATAATTTATATTTAAAAATATGATGATTAATCTCAACCATTGTATGATATTCGGTTTTTGTAGAAACATTCATATCTATGGAATTTGAAGGGTCTCCCATCCAGCCCATATATATGGTAGTGGGTTACCATTTCCCACATCACTTTTGATATTCGGTTTTGGCATGAGTCAGATTTGATAATTATTCCGAAAAGTTATTATCTACATAAAATTATGAATGATGATTTTTTTCAAAATATTTTTATAAAAGAGAAGTTGTGAAATAAAGACTGATAAAAAAATCATGATAATACTGACTCCTTATTGAAATAATTTATAATTTTTCTGGGATAGGAAAAAGTTTCTATTTAGAAATAGTACTTTAACCTTAATTAGAAATAAATTTTAAGGAATTATATACCTATATATAATTCATTTTAAAAGAATACATGGATATAATTTTAATTAATATTTTTTTTGAATATTAAAATCTTTCTATTCATCATGTATCAGACTTGATGTAACACCCCAAGCATTCATAGTACGTTTCCCATTGAATAATGCAGTAGCTTGCGTTGTACACATCTTGGAGTTTTAAAACACCACGACCAATCAAACTAGCCATTATGAATAGTAATACACAATTTTTGAAATTTTATAATTTCTGGTAAAATGCACTTCATTTCTGGATTCGTAATATCAAAATTATCTTAGGGTGAACTTTTGGTATTTTTCTGAAAAATATCAATTTTTGATGAATAGTGAAAACACTACTTTATTTTTTAAAACAAACTTTTAATTTGAATAATAAGTTATTTTATTTTAATTTATTTTAGGTCAAAACAGATATGTAATACCTATATATTTTCAATGTAATTCATTGAAGTCATTTTATATATGTTTTGATATATAAATTTTTATTGAACTTTTTACCGTCTTTTACCACCCTTCTAGGAGCATTTGAAAATTTTCATAAAACTTACTTTTACTACTTTTGTGAGTTTAATTTCAAAAATCCGAGATACACGGTTAATATTTTTTAGTAAATTGTGGTTCAATAAGATGAAGATAATTTTTGGTGAATTGAAACTTTTGACTTTTATTTATCATTCTTAAAAGTAAATAGGGTAACTAAAGGTAAAAATGATATTATAATTACCCTAAAACATATCTTAATTCTATTAGATAAGTGTAATTTTACCGAACACAACCTTAGGAATAAAATAGGATTCTTTTGGTAAGCATGGATTAGATTAGGACATTTATTATTATTTTATTTAAAAAAGAGTTAAAAGTATTAAATTCAATGTTTAATAACTAAACCATTTTTAATACAGGGTTACAAAAAATATAAATTTGACTATAAATATTCATTAGAAATATAAAAAAATCCTACCTAATATTATTTTATTTATACATTTTAGACATATAATTTAATTTATTTATGACATAATGATGATGCAGTAATTACCTTATTAATGAAATATTTAAATAATTGATATTATAAATATCCAAATAAATGGAAATTGAGACTTCTAATTAATTAAAAAAATTTAATAGGTTAATGTTACATATTAGGGTTGATTAAATAAATTTTATTTGAAGTGATAAAGTTTTATGGCTTTCAAAAAATCAAATACTAAATAGTGTCAAAATTGACATAATTGAGTATTTAAAACAAATACCATATTATTAATTGATATAATATTCTCAAAAATATAAGTTTCGGCCAAAGGACTCAGATAAGGTTATATATATTAATAATTAACCACGTGGGGATTTGTTGGCTTGTCATAGTATGTTTATTAACCATATAATATAAAAATATACAAAGAGACATGGTAAGTGTCAAACTATTTAACTTTGAGTTAAATATAAAATATAAGGTTAATATGGTGGCCTAAACCTATCTAAAACCTAATGGTTTATAGGTTATAGACCCATAACCACTTTATCCACTAAATAAGTCATTTTGGAGCCATTATATACAAAAAATAATTTTATTATAAAATAATATTTCAAGCTTTTCTTAAAGTGACCCTCACCTCTCTTATAAAAGGGTACTTTTCATTCTCTTAATTTCAAACCTCCAAATCCATTTTCCTCAGCCATCCCATGCCCAAATAAATTCCCAAATTCTCCCAATTAAACTTAGAGTCCTTACATTGATCAGAAAGCCAACCTACGGAGCCCTTTTAATCAACTCAAATAGAAACACCTGAAGAAGAGGAAATAATTTCACCACCCTCTTTCATGTTCTTTTCTTCTTCCACTTCCTATTTTTTTGATGCTTCCATACCAAAATAATATATCCATTACATTATACATACTGTGATTTTATTATAAATATGGTACAACAATATTCTTTATTCTATCTATCCTATAAATGAAAAAGTCACCACACGTACGTACGTACGGCTTACCGTCTCCACGTTGTGGTGTAGTTTGTTATTCAAACACTTCCTTATTTCGATGGGTGTAATAATGAGTATAACTGATATAAATAATAAATATAACATTTTAATGATTCTTTATATATTATATACCATCCAATTACATATGATTTCACCATCAATATAATGATATTTTTTCTTGTGCGTACGTACGGATTACCATCTCCACGAACGCGATGAGATTCATTCCCCATCATAATCATTCAAGAATAATTTTCATGTTATGATTATAAATAATTTTAATAACTTAATATCATTATGGATATGAGTCAAATACATCTTATTCATAACCAACATGGCTTCCTTAACCAAGCATATAAATGAAAACAAATCAGTTAACACCTGAAACGATGATACTACTAAAATATTATTAATAAAGCAATATTGGAAGATCATAAATGATATCATATTTATGTATATGATTCTTTTATATTTTAATAAAAATGATTGAAATATTATACATGAGGTTAATGTACCATCGACCAAGGAAAATTACAAGGTAAGGGTTTATTCTATAATCTATTTATTTATATGAGGATGTTAATATGTAAATATCTAATGGGAACTCTTTATCATCCACATCCGTGTTTTCTTAAAAATGTAATTCAAAACATTTTTACTATTTACTAGACAATGGGTTAATGTCATTTATACCATTATTTTACCATATATTTTTTAAGGGAATCTTTTAATCGTTTTCCAAAAAATGTACATTATGACCTTTTCAGCAAAATAAAGGTAAGAATGTCTTTTTTAAACATATACGGCGGGTGCAGATATTTTCCGCCGTTATAACATCATCAAAGCTTCCCGTACAATCTTATAAAAATATTTTCAAAATAAATATTTTATTTTATAATTATGTGACTTTTAAATGGTTTCAAAATAGAAAGATGTATTTCTTTCAAATAGTTTTTATTTTATCTATGTCAACATCCTTTGATGGATTTTAAACATTTTTTAAGTTGATTCATTATGATAAAAATATTCCATATTGTATTGAAGATTTGGTGATATGTTTGAATCTAGATGTGTTATTTTTGTACCATTCATGGTTTATGGATAAAGTATTGACCTTTCATATGCCAGTTTTAATACGAATGCTTATGTTATGTTTAATCCTTTTCATATGAGGAATGTATTGGACTTAATAAGTGACGGGTGGAGCCCTCTATAGCTCCTTGATGCATTGGTTGGTCTCATGAGTCAAAAAAGTATATTGGCACAATGCCATGACAAAATATTATTTGTAGTCTTTGAACAAGGCCTTGACTATGTGGTTATGAAGTTTGGCATTATGCATTCCATCATTATAAAATTGGCTATTGATATTACATGTTATTATTCAACTAGTATAATATCCAAGTGAATAAGTAAATGACATTATTTAATTTATCTTTTCCATATTATGATGAAGTTTAAGTTTAAAAGGCTTGTGTTTTATTCTTATTCGTGGCCTTAAATGTTTATGCTCATTTATGAAAGTTTCCTCTATATTGTTATCCTTACTGAGCATCTGAGATCACCCCTTTCTATGATTTATTTTTCCCAAGATGCGAAGAAGTACATTATATAAGACATTAAAGGATAGTCTAAGGGATATAAATGTGGTCAATGGAGACAATTTTTTTGTTTTTCTTCATTTTATAATGTAATGTAAAACTTATGAATGTATCTAGGACTTCCAAGTCTACTAAAATGATTAGTCTTTCAGGATTTGACCCCTTATGATCATTCCAATGTTATGTAATAACGCAATGACTCTGGATAACTTGGTTCAAGGCATTATAGTTGGTATCAGAGGAAGTTTAGTATAAACCATGGAAGCTATATTTAGATAATCTCCGATTAGAGCACGTTACCCTAAGATAGAATTTTAGGATTAGTATAGAATAACTACCTATAATTTTGGTAATGTAGAATTTTTTTGTATTTTCCAAGAAATACAACCCTGTCTTGATATGAGAACGTAGAGGAGGCTCTGGTATATATATACCTAGGAGTGAAAACTCTGACAAGGAGTTTTAGGCTTGACCTAAGGTATCCAGATACATGATAATGGGCCATACTTCACTCTTGCTTACAAAAATCCTAGGGGATAGGCTTAGGAAAATTCACATTTTCATTAAAAACCATTATGAAGGATTTATGAGTACATACATACTCAAAAAAACATTTTTATGATTATGTATTATATCCCTAAACTATTCAATTTATGTTAAGTGTTATACATTTTTGGAATTATATATTGTGATTCATAAACTAATCTACTGTATGACATTGTTTATAAATGACCCCTAGTGGAAGGAATGGAAACCGTGTCAACACACAAAATCCATTTTGGTATTTCCCTCCAAATTAAGATAATTATAGTAGAGATGGTCATGCAACTAGTGTTAATCAGCATATCACCATACTGGGATAACTCACTTAGGTTTTGAATAACAACCTTACCCGTATGGAGCACGCTGATCCACAACCCAGAGGATCAATGTTAGACCGCTTCATAAGGAAACAACCAAAAACATTCAATGGGAGTACAAATCCATTAGTATATGAGCAATGGATAAGTACCTTGTAGAAAATATTTCAGGATTTTGGGAGTAGCGAAAGGGAAATGGTGGTCATGATAGTTTATCACCTCACGGGAGATGCAGATCAATGGTGGTCATTAATCCAAAATACAAAGTAAGATGAAGAAGTATTGAACATGGAATGGGGGGAGTTTAAAGATATTTTCTTTGAAAACAAATATAGTCATGACCATCGAGCGGATATGGAGAGACAATTTCTAAGTCTGAGGCAAAAGGATGATGAGAATGTCGGAATGTATGAGGCTAACTTTACTTTGTTTGAAAGGTATGCAGTAAATTATATACACAAATCAAGGAGTACAATTGATCGATTATTTGATGGGTTAAAACCATTTCTCTGTCAAGCATTAGTCTAAAAATCCTTCTCGTCATACGAAGATATTGTCTCATGCAATATCAAGACAGAAAAGTAATTCCCTGAGTCTTATAACTTTAAAGCAAAGAAAGAGAGAAAAAGATCTTCTGAACACTCTAGAAATGGAAATAAGGGGAAGAAGGGAAAAGTTGAATATCCATCCTGTGGTAAATGTGGGAAGAAACACCCCAGTACCTTCCTGAATGGAATGGGAGTCTATTAAAAGTGTGGTGAAAAAGGCCACCATGATCGTGATAGAAAAGGAAGAAAGAGTCTGTCAATGTTTAATGTTATAATTGTAGAGAAAATGGGCATTATTCCAATAAATCTCCTAAGCACTAAGGGAAATTAACTTAGAAAAGGACAAGGGATCGAGGCCAAGTTTATACGATCACTACTACTGAGGTTGAAGTTACAAAAGATATAGTGGCAGGTAATTTACTGGTTTCTTTATGTTTAGCCAATGATTTATTTGATTCTGGATCATCTCATTGTTTCATATATTGATAGTTTTCTAAAAAAATTAGATATTTACAATTTGATTTAACAAGAGAGTTGTTAGTCAAAACTCCTAAGGGATGTATCATTGCAACAATGTTTTGTGAATCCGTTCCCATTAGGGAATATAAATATTCTTTATCCACAGATCTCATCATCATACCCATGATTGAATTTGATATAATGCATGATATGGATTGGATTTCAGACCATGATGTGAAAATTTATTCTAAGAAGAAAGAGGTTGCAATTTTTGATGATGATAAAAAGTACATTAATTCTAGAATAGAAACATCACCATCTGATTGTTATCTAGATCAACTCCAATTAGCTCTACTAAATTCAATTATTGGGGAGGAATAGAATGAAATAACTATGGGTGAGGAAAGGAATGTTAAAATAGAGGATGTACCTATTGTGCAAGAATATGATGATGTGTTTCCAGAGGATTTACTTGGAAATCCTCCAGAATGAGAAATTGAGTTTTCCATTGATTTAATTCCTAGTTCAAGGCCCATTTTGAAGACCCCTTATAGAATGGCTATAGTGGAATTAGTGGAACAAGAGAAAAAACTAGAGGAATTGAGTAATAAGGGATTTATTCTCCCTAGGGTTTCTCCATGGAGATCCCATGTCCACTTTGTTAAAAAGAAAGATAAATCTATGAGGTTGTGCATTGACTATATAGAGATCAATAGTATAACAATAATGAACATGTATCCCCTACCTTGAATTAAAGATTTATTTGACCAAAATCATGGTGATCAATATTTTTCAAAGATTTACATTCGATCTGGATATCATCAGTTGTGTGTGAAGAAGGAAGACATTCTGAAAACATCATTTCGAACCATGTACGAGAATTATAAGATTATAGTAATGGGTTTTGGATTTACTAATTCACACTATGTCTTCATGGATCTAATGAATAGGGTTTTCAAGGAATATATTGATGAATTTTTAGTGGTATTTATTTATGATATCTTGGTATACTCAAAAAGCTATGAAGATAATGAAAACCACTTCCGCACTATTCAGAACCCCCCCCAGAAGAAATGAATTATACGAGAAGTTTAGTAAGTGTGAATTATGGCTTCAAGAGATGTATTTTCTTGGATATATTGTCCCTGGTGATGGAATATCTTTTGATCCTTCAATGACTAAGGCAATCCAAGAATGGATAGAACCGAAGAGTATAACTAAGTTACGCAGTTTTATTGGTTTAGCAGGTTATTATCGACATTTCATCCAGAATTGTTCCTCGTTGTATAACCCATTAACCAAGCTTCCACATAAAGGGGTTAAATTTGTTTGGACCAAAGACTGTGAAGAATGTTTTGAAGAACTGAAGATAAGATTAGTCAATTCTCCAATATTAAATCTACCATCGGGTAATGATGGGTTTGTTATTTATAGTGATGCTTCAAAGAAAGGACTTGGTTGTGTCCTTATGCAGAATGATATAGTTATTGTCTATGCATCATGAAAGATAAAAATTCATGAACAAAAATATCCCACTAATTATCTTGAGTTAAAATCTATAATATTGGCTTTGAAGATATATAGACACTATCTCTATGGTGATAAATGTGATATATATACTGATCAAAAGAGTTTGAAGTATATTTTCTCAAAGAAAGAACTGAACATGAGGCAAAGACGATGGCTTGAACTACTCAATGATTATGATTTCACTATACCATACCACCTGGGGAAGGAAAATTAGGTGGTAGATGCTTTAAGTATAAAGAATCATGGGGTTTTGAACAAGATGATAGTTAAAAGGGATCCTAGGTTCATGGAGTTAGTAATAATGGATATGGGAATAACCATGGAAGGTGAAACATCAATACATTTTCAAATGGTTTCCAAACCATATTTACAAGAAAGGATAAAGAGTTCTCAAACCGATGATGTGGAGTTTCAATAGAAGATTAAAGCTATTAATGATGGGAGATTGAGTGACTTCATATATGAAGATGGAATTTAGAAATTTGGGAAGTGACTTTGTGTTCCTAACATACTTGATCTAAAAAGGGAATTGATGGATGATACTCATAGCTCCAATTTCTCTATATGCCCTAGGAGCACCAAGATGTATAGAGATTTGAAGGAACATTTTGGGTGGGACAAAATGAAGAGGGAGATTAATGATTTTGTGTCAAGATGTATGGTTTATCAACTAGTGAAAGATGGAAGATAACTGCCTGGAGGAGTCATGGAACCTCTTCCCATACCAGAGCAGAAATGGGATAATATTATGATAGACTTTTTCATGAGGCTACCAAAGACTCCTAGATGGAATGATGAAATATGGGTCGTTGTTGATTGTCTTACCAAGTCAACACATTTTCTTTCTATTAGAGAAGATTTACCACTTGAATGTCTGGAAAGACTATATATTAATGAATTTTTAAGACTCAATGGTGTACCCCCTATCGATTGTTTCATATTGTGATCCCCATTTTACATCATGATTCTTGAAAAGTCTTCATAAGTCCTTTGATACTGATCTTCATTTGAGCACTGCCTACAACCCTCAAACTGATGGAAAATCTGAACAGACTATTCCAAAATTAGAAAACATGTTGAGATCTTACTCACTTGACTTTTTAGGTATGTGGGATCAGTATTTACCTCTGGTATAATTTTCCTATAAAAATATCTTCCTTTAATGTATTCATATGGTACCATATAAAGAATTATATGGAAAGAGATGTCGCACACCAAATTTTTGGGATGATGTTGGTGAAAGAAAACTCACAGGACCAAAACATGTTGAGGAAATAGTGGAAAAGGTGAATATTATCCAAAACCACGTCAATGCATCTCAATATAGGCAAAAAAATATGCCGATAATTGGAGGAAGGATTTGGAATTTCAATTATGAGATCAGGTTTACTTGAAGGTGTCTCCATGGAAGTGTGTTATATGATTCGGTAAAATGGGTAAATTGAGTCCTAGGTACATTAGACCTTTATAAATTCTAGAACGAATTAGAGTTGTAGCTTATCATTTGGAATTTCCTCCAAATCTCTACAAAGCTGATGATGAGTTCCACATATCACTGTTGAGAAAATAAATGTCTGACCCAACACATGTACTCACCTATGATGAAATAGAACTGGAAACCGACCTGTCTTATTGAAAGAGCCTATAATAATTCTTGATATAAGAGAACAAGTGCTGAGAAATTAGAGGACTCATCTCGTAAAAGTTCTATTGAGAAACTATAAGATGGAAGAGACAACATGGGAACCTGAGGAACTTATGATGAAAAACAAACCGAATCTTTTTATGATGTAATATTCTAGAAATTTCTAGGATGAAATTATTTTAAAGAGGGGAGAATATAACACCCCAATATTGCACGCTACGTTTCCCATTGAATAGTACAGTAGCTTGTGTTGTACGCAACTTGGAGTTTTAACACACCACGACCAATCAAACTAGCCGTTAGGAATAGTAAAACCCACTTTTTGAAAATTTATAAAACTTATTTTTCAAAATGGACTTCATTTTTGGATTCATAATATCAAAATTTTCTTAGGGTGATTCTTTGGTATTTTTCTGAAAACATTCAATTTTTGATGAATAGTGGAAAACACTACGTTATTGTTTAAAACAGGCTTTTTATTTAAATAATTAGTTATTTTATTTTAATTTATTTTAGGTAAAAATATATACATAATACCTATATAAGTTCAATGTAATTAATTATAGTCATTTTATAAAAATTTTAGATATATACTTTTTTTAACTTTTTACTGTCTTTTACCAACCTTCTAAGAGTATTTGAAAATATTGATAAAACTAAATTTTAATGATTATGTGAGTTGAATTTAAAAATTCCGAGAGAGAAGATTAATATTAGTAAGTAAAACTATGTTCAATAAGATGAGAATAATTTTTTGTGAATAGAAACTTTCAACTTTTATTTACCGCGGTTAAAAGTAAATAGGGTAATTAAAGGTATAAATGAAATTATAATTACCCTAACAGATGTTTTAAATCTATTGGATAAGTGTGATTCGACCAAAAAAAACCATATGAATAATATATGATCCTTTTGGTCCACTTTTATTAGATTAGTACATTTATTATTATTTTATTTAAAGAAGATTTAAAATTATTAAATTCAATGTTTAATAACTAAACCATTTTTAATGGAGGGTTACACATTATATAAATTCGACTATAAATATTAATTATAAAGATAAAAATATTTCATACATAATGGTATTTTATTTATAATTTTTAGACATTAAATAAATAAATTTATTTATGGTACAATGATGATGCAGTAATTACCTTATTAATGAAATATTAAAATAATTGATTTTATAAAAATCCAAGTAAATATAAATTTATACTTATGATGAATTAAACTAATTTGATAGGTTAATATGACATTTTAGGGTTTATTAAATAAATTTTATTCTAATTTATAATGTTTTTACAGATTTAAAAAAAAAATCCAATACGAAATTGTGTCAAAATTGACATAATTGAGTTTTTAAAAAAATACTATATTATTAATTGATATAATATTCCTAAAAATATAAGGATCGAACACAAGACTTAGATAAGGTTATATATATTAATAATGAACCACTTGGGGTTCTTTTGTCTTGTTATTGTAAGTTTATAAACAATATAATATAAAAAAATAAAGAGACATGGTAAACGTCAAACTATTTAACTAAGAGTTAAATTTAAAAGATAAGGATAATATGGTACCCTAAACCGGTATAAAACATATTGGATGAGATTTTCTCTACCCATCCCCACTTTAATCACAAAATTAACCATTTTTGAGCAATTATAAACAGAAAAATATTTTATTATAAAATAATATATCATTCTTTTCCTAAAGTGACCCGCTCCTCTCTTATAAAAGGGTACTTCCCCTTCTCTTAATTTCACACCTCCAAATCCATTTGGATCAGAGAACCCCTACCCAAATATATTTTCAACTTCCCTCACTACATCTTAGAGTCCTTAATTTGATCATAAATCCAATCTAATAAGCCCTTTTGATCAACTCAAAAGGAAAAACCTGAAGAAGATGTAATAATTTTAGCACCCTCTTTCAAGTTCTTTTCTTCCTTCACTTCCTCTTTCCTTTTTTCCATACCAAAATAATAAATACATTTCATTATACATACTGAAATGTTATTATAAATATGGTACTACCATATTCATTATTCTATCCATCCTTTGAATGACAAAGTCACCATACGTGCGTACGTACGGCTTACCTGATCCACGTCGTGGTGTAGTTTGTTATTCAAACACATCATTATTTGGATGGGTATAATAATGAGTATAATTGATGTAAATAAAAAATATAACATGTAATGATTCTTTATGTATGATATACCATCCAGTTACATACGATTTCACTATCAATATAATGCTATTGTCGCTCGTACGTACGTACGGATTACCGTCTCCACGAATGCGACGAGATGCATTCTTCATCGTAATCATTCAAGAATAATTTTCATTTTATGAATAAAAATACTTTTTATGAACTTAATATCATTATGGATATTAATAAAATACATTTTATTCATAACAATACTAGCTTATGTAATCTATAATATAATGGAAAACAAATCAGTTAACACCCGAAACGATGATACTACAAAAATATTATTAAAAAAACAATATTAGAAGATCATATATGATATCATATTTATATATATTATTCTTGTATAATATAATAACAATGATTAAAATATTGTACAGGAGGTTAACGTACCCTCTACCAAGTACAAATACATGTTAAGGGTTAATTTTACAATCTCTTTACTTATATGAGGTTGTTAATACGTAATTATCTACTTGGACATCGTTATCATCCAAATCTGTGTTTTCTTAAAAATGTAAATCAAATTTTTTTAATATTTACTAGACTATGGGTTAAATTAATTTATACCCTTATTTGACCATATATGTTTTTAAAGGAATCTTTTCATGGTTTTCCAAACAAGGTACTTTATAACCTTTTCGACAAAAATAAACTTAAGAATGTCTTTTTTTAACTTATACAGCGAGTGAGGCTATTTTCCACCATTATAACAATGTCAAAGCTTCCCATACAAGCTTATAAGAATATATTCAAAATAAATGTTTTCTTTTATAATTATATGACTTTTAAATGGTTTCAAAATAGAAAGTGGTATTTCTTTAAAATAGTTTTCATTTCATCTATGTCAACATCATTTGATGAATTTTAAACTTGTTTGAAGTTTATTTATGATGATACAAATCTTCTTTATTTGTATTGAATTTTTTATGATTTGTTTGATTGTGTATGTGTTATTGTTTTTACCATTCATGGTTTATTGATAAATTATTGACATTTCTTATGCTAGTTTTAATACGAATGTTTATGTTATGTTTAAAGCTTTTCATATAAGGAATGCATTGGACTTAGTAAGTGACGGGTGGATCCTACTGTTGCTCCTCGATGCATCGGTAGGTCTCATGAGAAAAACTAGTGTCTTGGTAGAATTTATTGACAAAATCTTATTTGTAGTCTTGGCGGGAGGCTTTGACTATGTGGTTATGAAGTCTGGCATTATGCATTCCATCATTATGAAATTGGCTTTGATATTACATGTTATTATTTGACTAGTGTAATATCCATGTGAATAAGTAAATGGAATTATTTGATATATATTTTCCATATTATGATGATGTTTAAGGTTAAAAGGCTTGTGTTTTAGTCTTATACATTTTCTTAAAAGTTTATGCTTATTTAAGAAATATTTTTATCTTTACTGAGCATCTGAGCTCACCCCTTTCTATGTTTTATTTTTCCAAGGATGGAAATAATTATATTATGACTGACCAATAGTGATCAACTAAGGGATGTGAATGTGGTAAATGGAGACGATGTTGTTGTTATTTTTCATTTTATAATGTAATTTAAAACTTATGATTGTATCTAGTACTTCCAAAGCTACTCAATTGATCGGTCTTTTGGGTTTTGATCCCTTGTGATCATGATGAAGTTATGTAATAATGCACCGACTCCGGGTAACTGGGGTCAGAGAGTTACACTTGAATAATGTTACTTTATAATGAGATACTTATCTTCCTTTGAAAAAGATTCTAAACAATTTATATAATTTTTAAAAACCCAAATATAAATGCCTAATGTTTTTATCTTATAAATGAATAATAATAAAATTATATCATATTTTACCAGATGAAAGAGTTCTAGCATTATGGATGCTTGTATTTTTAATAACAATTGAAGGAGTCCAATACACATTGAATGTTCAATATATCATTGTCTTTAATTTTTTAATCAATATGTAAATGATAAATTTTCTCTAGTTTGTGTTTCTATATATTGAATTTATTAAGAAAACCTCGATGAAGTCGATAATTTTTATTCTTCCATTATTTATCAAAAAAATGTTGGTTAATTATATTGATGTTATTATTATTTTGAATGATTCTATAGAGGATCATGAAAATGTTTCCTTGATATAGGAAGAAAAAATGTTCAGGTTTATGTTTGTATTAAATTTTAAAGAGAAAAAAATTATAGATAAATCAAAAAAATCTTTTACTGTTACCGAAGAAACACATAAAAAGCATAAATAACTAGATAAGGAATATATTAATGTTGACTCATCCCCACAAAATACAAAGAGGAAACAAATAAATATCTAATGAGGGTTTTAAAATATTTTTTATGAATAAGGATCAAAAAAATAATGGATATTTAGAGTTCCATATGGAAAAATAAAAAACATTAGTTTGAAAAAAAAGAAATAATAAATTTAATAAGAGGTTGAAATGAAAAAAGAAAACAAAAATATTTGATCAAGGTCTGGTGATGTAAAAATTGGTCAAATGAGTTGAAGAGGAATCTTCTAATATTTCTATGCCAATTTCACATCTATTAATAGTACAACTGGTTCTTAGTTCTGTTACCCATTTTGATTCCAATCAAACAATTCCAGATCATTCAATACCACCAGAAATATGAATTTTTTAAACATCAATTTTTACAACTATACTTGAGAAGTAAAATGGTAATAGAGTGTAAGTTGAAACTAATGTTCAAAAATCAGTTAAAAAAAGTTCAAGAATCATTTCAGAAATATGAAAAAAGGAATTTTAGAAAATGATCATATCTCAGAATAGAATTATAGAAAATAAGCTTGGAGTACTGTAAGTATGTTTGAAGAATAATTATAAGAATAAGATGAGGATTATGATGGCGATGAAGGGTAACAAGAATAAAAATAATAAAGTACTTCATAATCATCTTCATCCTCCTCCTATTTTTCCAACCCTGTCAAAACAAATCATGATATATATGTCTATAAGAATAAATAATTTTAAAAAAAAATAGAATAGGGACATAAATCACACACAAAAATATCTGACAATGAAGAAATCGAATGTAACGATGGTTTGATGAAAATTTATGATGATGAAAAATAGAAGGAAAAAAGAAAAGACAGATGTTGGTACTTATAAGAATCATATTTCCGATCATTCTTCAGAATTAAATAAATTTATATCCATCGAGTCCAAAATAATAGTAGATTATATTATATTTATTTGAAATAGTTTATAGATTCAATTCCATATCATTCGAATATTGAATCATTATTTATGAAAATACAATGTAGTTTAAATGAAAAATTGGATTCTTTGAAGATTTTGAAGGAAACCATATTAAAAAATGAAGCTTATATTAGATGTTTCAAATAAAATTACAATGGATAAAAAGTTATATTAAATTAAATGGTCATATAGTCTAAACAGGATTATAGAGATCTAAAATTCATTGATGATCATTTTAAGGATGTAAAAATGTCTCATTTGATATTTCTGATTGCATTGAGAAATTATCCTCAAATTATTCTGGTAAATTAAATTTTTTAGATCAGTTTAAAAATTTATCGAAGTCAGTAAATCAAGAAATCACTAAATCAAAAGAAGAAATTCATAAGAAAAAATAATAAAATGCCAGAATCATAACTTTTCTAGAGGAGTTTCATTAATGAAAACAAGAAAATAAAAACATCAGACTTCTTGAAGAAGAGGTAATCAGATTAAAATAATAAAATAAAATGTTCACTATCCTAGAAGAAAATTCAAAAAAATATAGTCCATATGAACAATGAACAATAATAAAAATGATAATTTTCAATATATTAAAGAAATAAACATAATGTTACACAAGAAAGAATGAATATTTTTCCTTCTGAACTCAGGATGTACTTAAAACCAAATTTTTTGAATGAGTATTTTTTTTTGAATTCTTTATTCATTATTTATGTTTTATTTGAATATTTATCTAATTTTACATCATTTAATTTTCTTTCATTATAATTTGGATGAATCATGATTCAAACTTAATTGTTTCATAGTTCTATTTTTCTATCATTTCAGGGAGAAATTATTATTTTCTCTATTCGTTTTGAAAATCAGAATGGAGTTGAATATATTATGGTGGAAAATGATTTTAATGGGAGAATTTATTGAAAAGGTAGAATTATATTAAGTTAAAGATCTTTTGGATAGGGAATTATGAACTAAATTAAGCTATCAATAAAGGGGATTAGAAACAAAGGGGGAAGTTTCTTTTGAATAAGATTTATCTAGAATTTGTAAATGAATAATAATTTTGTAAGTTTTTAAAAGTTATTATTTTTGTCGTTTTTTTATTATGTTTTGTGCATTTCAAAAAGAGGGAATTTATTGAGTCTAATTTTTATAATTTCCAAATTTTATTTCCTTTATTATAAAAAACACAAAACAATTTCTTAATATCTTATTTTATTAAATTTATATTTCCTAGTTATTTTAGAATATTTTTTAGGGAACATATTTTTTTATTAGACATGAAAATAACTCGTTACTAAACAAATATAAAATTTAAGTACTTAATCATGATTTATTAGACTATAAAATATATATTCCATCATATTGAAGATATTTTAGTCCATCAGATTGATAGTATTTAGTTTATTAGTATGGACATATCTAGTCTATCAATGTGATAATATATTGTCTATTAGTATGATGATATCTAATATATCAGTGTGGTGATATTTAGTTTATCGATGTGATGTATATTAGGACTATTGGTGTGACTAATATTAGTTAATTTATGTGATGATATTTAGTCTAACTGTGTGATAATATTTTCTTTATTAGCATGATAGATTTTTATCTATTGAACTAATTATTTATTACATTGGAATAAAAATGTTTATAATCATATTGTTATAATTGTTTCTATAGGATTAAATACTATTATTATATCATTATAAGGGTACTACTAGATTCAAATCATTTGAATATAAAATTTCATAAGCTATCAAATGAATAACAACTGAGGCCATTGAATCCAACTCCAATATTCTTGGAAAATATGAAAATTTGAGTGGAGCCTATAAATAAGAGTGCATTTGTGGAGCTGGAAGCCAATGAATTTTCAATTAATCATTTATGAAGATTTATTTTCCTAAACATCTCATTCTTATGATTTGAATTATTTTAGAGATATTTTTTCTACAAAATCCATTTAGAGGACTGAAAAGTTAATATAAATTTTTTCCTTTGTAATCGATTCTTCCAATCTGAGTCTAGATCAAGGGATTCAATGGATAGGAAGAAAGATGACACTGATCTTGCGAATTGAGGGATTCAAGGGTATTGAAAGAATGATAAAATACTGATTTTTGAATAATTTTCTCCCTCGGTATAAGAAAACAATGCGGACATTGATCATCAAATTGAGGGAATTCTTGGTGAATAAAGAGAGACCGTATAGTTAGGTTGGAAACTATGGATATCCTAGGCCAAGTGTTCTGGCTTCTTTAAAAGTTAAGGATAAACAATATATATATATATGATAAATCATTCTATTATTCATTCTTGATTTATTACGGGTTTTGATTTTACTTTTTTTATAAATTTGTTATTCCAATATGATATTAGAATATATTGTTTTTTATTAATCTTTTCAAATATATATCTTGTTGTAATTTCTACAATCCCAATTAGTTACTCTAATTTATCAAAATAATTCTTCATCTGATTTATATAATTTTATCAGAAAATGATTTATAAGTCTGATAACTATAATAAGAATTCTTTTGATTTTATTTTAGTTCAATTTTTAAACTAAAATTCACCCCCTCTTGAAGTCATCATTTTATATTCTGAATCAATAGTTGTCTCTTTAGTTACATAATTCTCATATATTAGATAATGAATATGAATAATCACAATCCCATGGTGATATTAAGTATTTTATAATGTAAGTTGAGGATTTTTATTAATGACTAGTTAAGAATATTATATAATCTATGTAAGATATATATTATTCTAAAGAAAAAATAAAAATGTTGTCCTCTGATCTTAGTAAAACAACAATAATAGTGTTATGTATTGATAATGTAAATGATGTTTTGAAGCAGACGTATTAGGTGGAATATTGGAATCAACTACTTTCAAGAATTAAATTTAAAAGAATGTGTTTTGAAAAAATTTATAGACTAAAGAAACTGAAGAAAAAAAATTCTAAATTAGTATATATATATATAATGAAAGGTTATATTTTGAAACAATTTACCTTATAACAAAAATTCACCATTTTATCAAAATATTTCAATAAGGTAAAAATTGTAAAACCCTTTACTTTTTGAAAAATGTTAAAAAATTGTAACTAATAATGATTTTATTTAAAATAATATTTTTTTATTCATTATATTAGAATTGGATAGATTTGGGAGCCAAAAGATATATTAAAAATTGATTATAGACCAATAATGTTATGGGTTCAAAAGTCTTATGTTTTGGTTCACAGAAAATTTTTTGTATCGATAACTACAATAATTGGTACTTGGTACTTTTAAATAATAATTTATTTACTTTTACCTGTTTTTTACTCTTTTATAATAAAAATATTATTGGATCCTTTCTCTTTTATATATAACTTTATACATTAGAATATTTTATTCTTTTATTGTTCAACTCTTTTAGAAAGGGGGTTATTGTTTCTCGATTCCATTTTTTAGAAATTAAATATTTTATAGAGTTTTTTATAGATTTTATTAGAGGATCTATAGTATACCTTTTGAAAACATATTCATTATAAAAATATCATCCATAATCAATAGAGGATAACTTCTTAAAGGTTTGAAATGACCTGACCAACTAGGCCCTAACCCAAATTGACAATAAGCTAAGTGTTCCACCCCATGTTTGACCCAAATTGGCCACTAGCTATTTACTTTCACCGAGTAGAAAAATCTCAGAATATTTTTGGCCCATGAAATTATCAACATACAATAGATACATATATCCAATTAATAATATAATCACTAATTTTTTTTGGATATATACATATACAAACATCGTAACTTTATACAACAATTTCATAAGACAACATAACATAGGTACACTGGTACATAGCCAGAAAAAAGTAACTAAATATATAAAAATACATTGAATATGATGGAAATAATAACCTATAATATTTATCTGTTATTTGTGTAGATCTAAACTTATATCTAGACACAATGGTCACTTTTTCCATCTTCAACCACAATGACCACATTGCATTGCCAAAGGTAAAATGAAATCATCTTTGAACATGAAATGCCAAAACCACATATTATTAGACAAACATTGAACATTGTATCATCTTCTCTAACACGACATGTATGGAAACATATCATATGCAGGTGTGAGTATATGTATACATAGTATGAATCACCATAAGTACTATAGAGAAGAAAAGAAACCAATTAGTAGAAAACTCAGGGTATTTTAGAATAACCTAGAGGAATAAAATAATAGATCCGGATATACACTATATTAATAACTCTTTGAATTATGTCGAAGACTATATCATCTTACTTATAAAAAATTATGTTCTGAAACTCATAAGAAACTGGGATGCTGAAATTAAAAAATCCCAAAATGTATAAAGTCGATAGCCCATATATATTTCATATCACAAAAGAAACCCAAAGGTGACTAAGGATTAAAAATTATTGAAGTATTTTACTTACATATCCTTTCTTTCACACACCATTAGAATCCACTTAGGGGTTCCCACTACTTGTATAGGTACATTTATTGCTCAAAGGGGTACTACACCTTTCCCCCCAAAATCGTCAATATTGCTCTTCCATTCAAGGAACTCATTATGGGAACCCATTCCTAGAATAAAAATAGATCTCAATCAATGGGTAGAACATGCTACTATCATAACTACCATTGTAAACTATAAAAGAGAGAATCTAGAACATAAGAAATACCCCCACTCTACATACCCCAATTTCAGGATAAAATCAGTAAGACATTATAGGAATATGAACTATCTAAATCTAGAGACCCACACAATCACTATTGAACTGTAGTGGTGGATATAATTTCACTAGTTTGTATAAGGGAATACTGACTCTAGTGAAGGATCTAGAATCTTTATTGAGCTCTTAGATGTGGGGGGGATACTAACTTCGTGGAATTATAATACACCACTATAAGTATGAGGGGGATTAATCAACCAGATCTATTCCTCAAATAGAGGATCCCATGCCCTACGAAGCATGAATAATATATGGAATTCCTACCAAATTTGAGGATGTTATGGTAACCCACATCACGATATAACTACATTTACAATGATGGTTCTGAACCTTGAGAACACAAGTATTGTCACACCTGACCATTCCAATAAAAATTTAATATATTTATATCTTACATAAAAAAAACCCTCTATGTCCAAATTGAAAACTCCATTTCCCTACAAATAGGATATATATTTGTCTAAAATTTCCATTTGTGACGCCCCAAAACTAATCTCTCATGAAATAGTAATGTTACGGTTTTATTCACATGTTATCCGAACGAATTTGAAAACTATAAATTCCAGAAATTTTATTCAAATAAAACACCGAAGTGTTTACATTACAACAATGTCAAAGGAAAACTATAATAACCGAAAACACCTTCTAAAAACCCTGTCAAAGCCACAGGGAGACCAACTAACACAATGACAAGACCTAGTAAATAAAGAAGATCTTTCGGGTCAGTTACAATGAAGAACATCACAACCAGAATCATGAAAACCGTACTGAGCATCAGTGTTATATCAAGCACTATATTCATCATTTTTTCCTGAGTTTAGGACACCCTATTGTTTAGTTTTATAAGGCATCTACCCGACCTTTAACCTTGGGTGACCGTTAATGATTCTTATGACCGTTGATATCTAACAGCTATAATTATAGATGTTGGTCTTTTGGATAGTTTAATCGAAGATATCTAATTTAGTTTTTCAAAATATTTATGTTATGAATTGAAATTATAATAAAACCTATTATTATGAGCATTAAAATGGTAATGGTTTAATATTTTGAGCTACACTTAGCGTGATTTTACAATGAGGTGAGGATTTCAAACACTTTTCAAATATTTCAAATATCTAGTAAATGTTTTCATTCATAATTCATAAACAAGGTCTTTGATAATACTAGAATTGTTTTCGTATATAAATATTAAATATTATGTTATAAATTTTTTTAAATGGAGGTATTTTTTTTCTATGAATAGGGAAACAGGTTTAAAAATAATTTGATTAATACTCTCAGTTAACAAAAAGTATAATTTGATTGGTGTACCATAATATTTTAGGGCTTAAAATGACAAAAAGGTTTTATAGAAGGTAATATATTCTAATTATAGTTAAAATGAATATATTTATTTTTTTATGATATTATGGTTAGTTTTGTGAGTCAGTTGTTTATATAAAATATATATACCCCTGGGGCCATCACTATAGCCAGGACAAGGGAGGCATCACGTGCTAGGTGGCTAAGCCTAGCCCTCATCCTCATCACAGGTCGGCCCAAGCGGGGAGCATACCTACCCCGAAGGGCACACATGAGCACACGAGGGAACTAGAGGCACCACCATTCGAGGAAGCACAGAGGCGTGGGTGGGTGAAAGAGAGAACTCGCAGAACCAAATATGGGGCGGTACTGGGAGGGGGGGATTAATCTGGCATAAGGCTCCGGGCTTATAACGGGTTGTGAAACCTCCCCCCGATTCGATGTGGGATAATAAAAATTAGCCAGGATTGAATCTAGGCCACTAGATCTTTCCGCATCACCCTAAGCTATTAGATATTGCACATTTTAATTGCATCCATCTGAGTAATTTTAAAACATCGTGTTATCCATATCCATTCGATCTATCCGCAGATATAATAAAAACCTTATGTCCTTTTAAATCTCACGGAAACACGCTAACCATTGGATCAAGGCCATATTAGATGTTTTTC
Source organism: Viscum album (assembly GCA_963277665.1). Taxonomy (NCBI): domain Eukaryota; kingdom Viridiplantae; phylum Streptophyta; class Magnoliopsida; order Santalales; family Viscaceae; genus Viscum; species Viscum album. Next base: position 684,387,609 of record OY728137.1, on the reverse strand, counting down.
ATCCATTAATTTTCAGGTTCTTCTCTTCCCACAACATCTTCTTCTTCTCCCACTTTCATAGGACCAGTAACCCTACCCTCCCTTTCTCTTTGTTTTCTACAACCGTGACCCCGCTGGCCCCCTCCTTAGACGTTTCCCACAATGACTCCCCCAGTCAATTAATAAACCGTATATGCATCGATTCTTCCAGTAGTATATTTTAAAATTTTCATTATATTTTATACATAATATAGTTTATAAACCACCTGTTGCATCCCAAGAACCCCTCGGTTCTTCCCCCATTCAAACCTCCAGCATGCTCCCGTGAGTCTTCCTCGAGCCTCTCCTCCTCCTCAAACCAAAGTAAGGGAATCTATGTTTCCTTGCTTGTGTTGAATGTTTACATACATATATATATATATATATGTATGTATACTCTTTTATGTATAAACACCCTTGTGGTTTGGACATAAACCCTCATATACCCAATTTAGGACATCTGGATTTCGGGTTTATGTGGTATTACTAGACATGAAGCATAATTTATCTCATGAAAAACTTGTTTACATACCATATATATATTTGGTAAAGTATATATATATATATATACAACCGTACAGTTTTACATAAAATCTTTATTATATCCAGATTTATGACTTTAAAACATTGAGTCTCAAGTTTAAGTAGATTTTTAAAACAGAAGGAATTATGTTTTGTACAAAACTTTTGTATATAAATATTTGTATACACGGTTGTATATAATTATATAGTTTGTATAACTCACCTTCTGGACCATTTTTAAGTCTTTTAACATTGAACTTCTATGATAAATTTATGTTTTTGGTAAATAAGTATGTTCCAACTAACTATGGTGTAGGAATCAGTTATACATGTATGTTACATATGTTTACATAAACATTTATGAATGATTTTTTAATAAATAAGCCCTTTTAAAAAGTATATTTTGTTTTAAATATTTAGGGACTAATGTTAATTAATGTGAACAATATATTGAATTCATAAGGGTGGCAATGGATTTTTTGGATTAAACCCATTAATACATTATTTGTATTCGGATATGTGAAAATATGTGTATGCAGATAAACTTTGATCTTCAATTTTACATAGAATTTTCCAAGGATTAATAAGAAATAATAAAACATATGTTTTAAAAATATGTTTTCATTTAAAACACTACTCTTTATATACACCCTGTTGTATGAAAAATTTACACAGACCCTAATTGTGGATATTCCAAATATTATACTTGTGATGTGTTTAGTAATTGTGGAGAGTACATGAGTATAATATTTATTGTTTGAAACTTTTATATTCATTTTTATTAATTAATTATTTATATATATATATTAAATAGTGTTATTTATGGTTGAATATCATGATTTCCATTTGGTTTTAGCATTATGTATACCCTTGTGATGTGTTATACCAAAGAATTTCAGTAATAAATGTATGTGCATCTATTAGTTTAATACCCCACCTGAAATATTTTCTTTATATTTTTAATTGATTATAAAACTAGTTGAAATTATAATATATATTGATTAATAAAGTATTAGTATTTTAGGGTTATCATTTTATGTAACAGAACTTGCATTTCTTTTAGTGCATTAGTTGTCATCACATATTCCATAATCTGCTTATCTTACTCAACAGTCAATGACATATCCATGGAGTTGATAGTTCTATAATTAATACTTATATGCCAAATTCACCATATATATGTAAATTTTAATGAATATTATTAGAAATCTTATGACCTTTTATATAATTATGAATTAGATTATTCAATGTGTTATGGGACACCTTGAATAATATGAAATGAGAAAATTAAATAATCAAAGTGGTATGGGAAATTTTTTATATGTGACCCTTTGTGGAATATGTAGAATGTAATAGAATCAGTATAATGGGTTGGGGACTGGTTAATGAAAGCCCCTCGATGCATCAATATTTATCATGAGACAATCATTTCATGGAACAAGGCCGTTGACATTTTAGAGTCTTGACATGAGGTATTGACAGGGTCTGATATTATCTGTTCCCTCATTATGTTTAAGACAATTAATTAACCAAGTAGATATTCGACTAATATAATATCCACGGTTAAGAGCTAGAACTTATGAGTTTCAAAAGAAGTAAATGCTTATGGAATGACGTTTACATTGTACTCAGTGGTTAATTAGTCAGTGAATGTTTCACAGTAGTAAAGAATGAAATTAAAGTTATTACCTATACACGCAACTATGATTATGTATCACTCTCAATTACTTAATTTATACTTGCATATTCATATGTCATACTTATTTTGTCTTATACTTATTACTCTAAATGAGAATTCCTTTAATTGATTCATGTTCCCTTTTAATCCTGTTAGGATTATTCTAATTATGCTCTATTATATCTTAGAAAATTGTTATGATATGTTACAAGTGTGACAACATTTCATAAGAAAAATGTTTTATGGAAAGTTTTTTAAGAATGTTTTCAAAAGAATAATTGGTATATTATGTTATTTTAAAACCCCTTACTGGGTATTAATTTTATCACCCTACATTTTTGTAAAATATTTTTTAGGTGACAGTTTTCAACTGAAGAAGACTGTCAGAAGTAGTTGGTTTACCAGAACCTGAACCAAATTTATCCTTTGAATGGGACATGATGTGTCAAATATCAGTTCATGTTTTGTAAAAAAAATTACACATCATGTTTCATGGCATCGGCTTCAGGTATTCTGGGTTCGGTTCTTCACAGTTGGTATCAGAGGTTCAGTTTAGACAACTCTGGAAAACCATAAACAAACAAAGAAAAAATTTACTTAGGCATTACTAAGTATGATGTTTTTTTAATTTTCAAATGGCTGACGAATCATGCTTTATGTCCGTTCGAACAGAAATTTTAGAAACCAAACTAGCCAGGGAATGTTTATAAGGATATGAAACTTTTAAAAATCATTTTTTATCATGTTAACATCTCTATCGTGTGTCCAATTCTCCTCGCATACTCCACCTTGATCAAGGATCTGGCTTTGATTAATTTCTAATGATTCATACCCAACTTCCCTTATATGAACGTAGGGGAAGGTATCATGAAGGTCTATTCTGATACTTCACCTTGGCTGAAAACTTCTTTTCACTAATGAAATTATAGGAAGCTACACAATAGGCTGACCTCTGGGTAGCATACCTCTACCAAACCATAATCTATGGTCTTCAAGGTCAGGTCATGGACTTCGAAATCCTCAAGGATAAATCTACCTATTTACAATATAGACAACAAGTTCATACAGACATCACCCAACTCCATACCCTCCATGATTTCCTTTGATGGAACTTAAGGTTCCCACACCTAATTAATCCGGACTTCCCATGCTGCATCTGGACCTAGGAGACTGAAGATTTTGGAACTGCTTTGGGAGTTCGTTTGACTGGGAATTGGGGAAATCACTAACACCGGTGAATCCAGTGATGTTCCATCATAAAGGACATTAGTAAATCTGTACTGATGCTGTTAGAGTGAGAGAGTATTTATGTAATACTTTGGGTTTATGAACTTTGTATAACTGAATAATGTTTGTATTTTGTTATTTTAACATGCTCTTTTTATGGTTATGTCTCGGCTGAATAAAACCTGCCTCTTTAAATTTTAGATTGAAGAAATGAGTTCACTAACCACTCTTCTATCACTTCCTACCGAACTGATAGAGATCATAATAGTCAATACATGCTCTAAGGAATAGCTTCCCTTCGCAAACCTATGAAGAACATGAAAACATATCTATGAGATACCGAACAGTCCATACATTTCATACCAAGGGAATGCCTACAACTACCACCACATAGATGTAACGACCCGAGTTCGGAGCCCCTCCACTGGTGCCCCGTACCCAGTTTTCCACATGACCTCAAGTGCGTTTCCCCGAACTCCAGAGGATTCCGACTAGCAGCGAGGGCCTTGGTGTGTCGGTGGGGAAACTATGACCTCATTCAGTAAGATATACAAGGTAAGAAAACAATAATAAACAGCAGAAGCAGGAAACAACATGCATAACAACAAAAACCAAACAGTTGAAGAAATGTAGATATATAACTATGATGACAATGATGCAGCAGGTACAAGTATCTAAGGAAAACAGAAAACACAACAACGTGCTGAAATACAACTGAAGCCAAGTGAAAAAGAGAACAAAGTACTCTCCTCAGCATCGCGAGCCACAGCTCGTTCCCATGCTCCGTAGCTCCTAGTGCAATCAAGATCCTGAAGTAGAAGGGAGCTTTCCCTTGTCTATACCTGCAACAACATATTCTGCTTGGGCCAAAAAAATGGACCAAATAGGGTGTGAGATAGAATCCCAGTAGGCAATCACCCAGAGATTTGTGCCTAACCGTCAATGAATACATGGCAGTAACAAAACAAGAAGCAGTAAACAGAAAAGCATAAGCAGCTACAATCCACAGTTCTAACAAGTAAAGTACACAAGTAACAAGCCAGCAATGAAAGGAGAAACAGGTAACCCTCTGGGTAGCCCTCACAGCCTAACCCCTATGGTTCAACCTCTGGTACTAGCAACCCTATCGGAGACACACACAGTCTCACCCCTCTGGTTCAACTACGTAATTATGCAGACTCTCTAGGGAAGCACTCACCGTCAATTCCCCCTATAGTCTCGTATCGTGATAAAGTCTCTCTGGGGAAGCACTCAACGTCAATTCCCCTTGTGGCCCATGTCGTGGATCTACAGACTCTCTGGGGAAGCACTCAACATCAATTCCCCCTGTGGTCTCACATCGTAATTAAAAGACACTCTGGAGAAGCCCTTCCGTCAATTCTCCCTTTGGTCTACTACTCTAGGTTCTCACAGTCCTGAGTATAACTAAACATGCTCAGAGCACGTGTATATCTTCCAAGTAAACCTCAAGAACTTCTTGGCTATCAACTAAGGCTCAACAGTATAACAAGGTAGTAGTTCCACTATCCCACGAATAAGCATGGAAACTAGCAAGACGCCAAACAGGCAGAACACGCATAGCAAACATCCAAAGTACAGTAAAGCTACCATAATCACAGGCAAAACATGTACTCTAGAAATCTAGCAAAGTAGGAAATACAACAAGGGAAAACCAGGAACACACAATACCCCGTTCAAGGGTAGTGGTGGAAATTGCAAAATATATTGATCAAATTTCTATCGAAAGTCACAAACCACCTACCTTGATCTGAAGAGAACGATATATGTGAACCTCGATGACAGATTCCTCTTAGAACATTGTAGATTTGAGAAAATTCACAAAACATTCATCCCAAGATAACATGGAAACGAGGAAGAACCAATAAACAAGGTTAATACAGAAGGAAGAACTCACCGCTGTGATTCCAACGCAATTGACCATGCTCAAATCGGAGAACTGACGGCGAGGCGAGAGCTCGTCGAAGATCCGGCCGTACGGTTGCTCTCAGATGGACGTAATCTAGAGAAGAAGGTGATTTTGGGGGTTAGGAATGACCCCGGTCCGTTTAATGAAAAAAACTACACTGCGTGTATATCATGAGTACACGGAGTGTACTTCAATTTTCTGTACTCTGAAATAACCGGCCACCACCTAAGCCTTACACACCGTGTGTGTGGCCCGGACACAGCCAGCACACAGCTTCATGCCGGAACAGAGTACACGACATGTACTCAGAAAGTACATGGTGTGTACTTCTGAAATTTCCAGAAAAAACATTTTTCTCAGAAACTCCAGAAAAAGCAAAAACGTACCAGAAAAGAAGATCCTGGTTCTTACAAACTTCCCCCCTTAAAGAATTTCGTCCCCGAATTTCCATAACGAGTCGGAGAAGATGAAACCACAAACAGCTCCGGCCATTGCGATCGTACATTGTCCTCCCTCTCCCATGTCTCATCCTGTACTTTCCTGTGCTACCATAGCACTCATACCATGGGAACAAACCGCCCGCGGAGAACCTTCATACTACGATCGACAATCCGGATAGGATGCTCCTCGAATGACGCATCCTCTTCAAGCTCGACTTCCTCGGGCAGAAAGACGTGAGAAGGGTCTGAAAAGTAATATCGGATTTGAGAGATGTGGAAGACGTTGTGCATGGCCCGATACCTCTGAGGTAGCAGAAACCGATAGGCGACCGACCCCACTCTCTCAAAGACCTCAAACGGACGGACGTACCGCGATGAAAGCTTACCCTGTCTCTGAATCCTTTTGAGCCCCAACCTCATTGTGACATGTAGTAAAACCTGATCACCGACCTCAAACTCTAGAGGTCGTCTCCGCTGATTAGCATAATACTTCTATCGAGACTGTGTTGTAGCCATCCACTTCCGAATCAGCTCTATCTGCTCTGATGTCTCCTGTACAAGACGAGGTCCCAGCAAAGCTATCTCTCCTGCCTCCAGCTAGCATAAGGGTGATCAGCATGGCCTACCGTACAATGCCTAATATGGTGCCATCTTAATGCTCGCCTGAAAACTATTGTTGTATACGAACTCCACCAGAGGGATATGCTTCTCCCACGAACTGCCAAATTCTAGGATACATGCTCGAAGCATATCCTCTAGCACCTAGATCGCGAGCTCGGACTGGCCATCAGTCTAGGGATGGTATGATGTACTCAAAAGTAACTTTGTACCCAAGGCCTTCTGATGTCCCTGCCAGAACCGAGAGTTAAAGCGCGCATCTCTGTCTAAAACAAAAGAGGGCGGAACTCCATGCAGATGAACAATCTCTCTGATGTAAAGTCGTCCCAGATCATCAACACTGAAGGTCTCCTTAATCGGAATGAAGTGAGCAACCTTCATAAGCCTATCATCGACAACCCAAAAAGCATCGTTCCCTCGAGGCGATCTCGGCAACCCGGTCACGAAGTCCATCGCAACATCATTCCACTTCCACTCTGGAATGGGTAAATGATGTAAAATGCCTACTGGTTATTGATGCTCTGCTTTCACCTGCTGACAAGAAGAACATATCATGACAAAACCAGAAAAATCCTTCTTCATACCTGGCCACCAGTACTGGTGATGAAGATCCCGATACATCTTGGTGACTCCATGATGAACTGCCAAATAGAGGAATGGAAATCCCGCATTATATCCTCGCGTATGTCTACTGGCACCCATACGCATCCCTGGAAACGCAAGATCTCATCATCTCCCATTGTCCATACAGGAAGAGGGTCCTCTCCTGACACACTCTCACGTAGGACTAAGCCTTCTGAGTCTGATAGCTACCTCATCTATTCCCGATCAAGTAGCGTGGAGGTAACAGCTACAGAATATAGAAAGGTCTGTCCCCATCTGTCGTGCACCTCTAGATGCATCACAAAGAACAGAGCCATCAGGTACCACTCACTACTGGCCTCCTGAACTGCCTGAATTTGAGTTGTCCTGCTCAATGTGTCTACCATGGAATTTCCCTTTCCCGGCGTATAGGCTTGCTCGTAGTCAAAAGATTTTATATACTCAACCCACCCGTGCTGCCTCAGATTAAGATCACGCTGAGTGAAGATATACTTGAGACTCTTGTGGTCAGTGAAGACCACAATGTTCTCTCCCAGAAGATAGTGTCTCCAATAGTGCAAGGCATGAACAACTGTACAGCTGTCAACTCCATATTGTGCATAGGGTAGTTCTTCTCATGTGGCCTCAACTGCCGAGACCTGTACGCAACGACTCCATCTCCTTGCATAAGCACAGCTCCCATCCTAATACAAGAAGCATCACAGTAAACAATGTAGCTCTTGCCTGGATATGGAAAGACTAGTATCGGTGCTAACGTCAACCTCCCTTTCAGCTCCTAAAAGGCTGACTCACAATAATCTGACCATAAGAACTTCGCCCCCTTCTTGGTCAGACCTATCAAAGGTGCTTCTAGATGAGAAAAGTCCTGAATGATGCTTCTGTAGTATCCAGCCATCCCTAGGAAGCTCCGTACCTCAAAAACGTTCTTCGGCTGCTCCTAGGAAACTACAACAATCACTTTCTCTGGGTCCATGGATACTCCTGCCTCTGAGATGACGTGACCCAAGAAGTGAATCTGATCCTTCCAGAAGTGGAACTTCGAGAGTTTAGCATAAAGTCGATGCTATCTCAGTGTACATAGAACGATCTCAAGATGTGTGGCATAGTCGTGTCGAGTGTGAGAGTACACCAAGATATCATCCACGGAGACCACGATGAAGGAATCTAAGAAAGGATGGAATACTCGGTTCATCAGTTCCATGAAAACTGCCGGTGCATTCGTGAGTCCGAAAGGCATGACTGTATACTCGTAAAGACCGTACCTGCTCTTGAAGGATGTCAGAGGTATATCTGATGGTCTAACGTGAAAATGATGATATCCGTACCTCAAGTCAATCATCGAGAACACCCGGGCTCCTCGAAGATGATCCAAATTTTCATCAATCCTCAGCAAAGGATATCGGTTCTTGACCGTCAACTAGTTCATCTTCCGATAATCCACACAAAGCCGAAGGGTACCGTCTGCCTTCTTCACAAAAAGAATAGGCAAACCCAAATGAGAAGTACTGGGTTGGATGAAACCCTTAGACTGTAGCTCCTCCAACTGCTTCTTGAGCTCCTGCAACTCAGGTTTGTCCATTCGGTAGGGAGGAATGGACACCGGTGCTACTCCTGGAATGAGCTCAATAGAAAATTCTACCTCACGCTCTGGAGGAAAACCTGAAAAGGCTTCTGGAAAGACATCCCTGAAGCGATCCACCACTGGGGGAAAGTCCAACTATGGAGTCCCCTGATCATCCAAATAAAGACTAGAAATCTGGGCTGTCACCCCTCCGAGCCCAGGATGCTCGAGTCCCGCCCGACTCGCCCGAATGCCCCATTCGCCTCTATGAAGAAAAGATTCACCCTCTGGTGAGATGAAACTGACTCTGCGGTGATAATAGTCAACAATTGTCTGGAAGGAAATCAACCAGTCCATGCCGAGAATGAAATCATAGCCTACCATCTCTAGGACATATAGATACCATAAGAAGTGATACCCTTCAACCTCAAGAGGGCACTCTCTACACTGGCATACACTAGATGTCCTCGTTCCCAAAGGTGTGTCTTGTGTCAACGAGTTGGAAGAAGAAAAGATGCAGAGCCCAAGGATCTCCAGGACCGCAACAGAGATAAATCTATGCGTAGAACCAGTATCGAACAGGGCTATAGATAAAACCAAGGCTTTTAAAATCGTACCTCGAACAGTATAAGGGTCAAGATCCTGCTCATGATAAGTCTTCTCCACGGAGAAAGACTGGCCTGTGTCGCGGCCATGCGCCCCTGGCTGACCACTCTGAGCTAAACTTACCTGCTGGTGCTGAGGAACTGGTGGCTGACTGCCACGGCCTCGACCTCCACCTTGGCCCGAATGGCTGGAAGAACTCTAGTTCCCTGACTAGTGAGAGACTAATGGGGCTTCTCTTGAACGAGGAGTCATGGAAGAGCCCTGGTCACCAGCTGCTGGTGAGAAAACCTGGCAGAAATGCTAAAGGTGACCCATCTTGCCGCACGATCAACACTACACGGGGTCCCTCTATCACGACGGCCTCGTGTGTCATGTTTGGCCACACTGATAGCACGTCACCTAGCTGCCTGATGATGTGTCTCGCTTCCTAGAATCACCGCGTGCAGTCTCCCTACGACGCTTCTTGCTGTCATATGGAGGAAATCTATCGCTGGAAGCAGAACCGCCCTGACTCGCAGCTCCAGAGTCTCTCAGATTGCGCTCCTCAATCAGTGCCTGGTTGACGATGGAAGTAATGGAAGATAGCTGGAAGATGTTCACCTGCGATCGAATCTCCCTCCTGAGTCCATCCTCAAACTTCCTCCCCAAGAACACCCCACTCCCATCTCGAAGGGGTGTAAAATGCTGCAGCTTAGTGAAACAAGAGGAATACTCCATGACAGATAGAGTACCTTTCTCTAAGCTCATGAACTCATGGGCTCGATCGGCCCTTAGGGTCTCTGGGTAGAAGTAGTCATAGAACACTCATTGGAACTCCTCCCAAGCCATAGTCTGCTACTGACCCACCTGTGAGATTACGTCCCACCACCTCTTGGAAGAGTCTCGAAGCATGTAGGTGGCATGCTTGACCTGCCTCTCTGGAGGCGTCTCCAGATGCTCAAAGATAGTCAGCATGGCTTCCAGCCATGACTTTGCAACCTAAGGTCCTCCCTCCCCCCAGAACGTGGGAAGATGATGCTGCTGGAAAACCCACGTCAAGTCTTCCATAGATGAGGCAGGAGGCGGTGCTCCCTGGAAGGCCTGCATCATCTTCATGAAACCTTCCCTGAACTGTGCATCAGTGCCCGCGACTGGTACAACAACTGGTGCCAAGGATGGCTCAGCTGGGGGATCGACATGAAGTCCCTGATCAGCTCTGTCTGGCATCTGATCACTGCCTGACGACAGATGTACGACCGGAGGACGTCTCAGAGGCATAGTTCTGAAAGATCAAAAGCACACCTTAGATCAGGAAAAGAAGGACAAAGAACACAATAGTACAAAACAGGAATAGGGAAAAAACACACAAGATTTCAAAACCCAACTACACGGCGTGTATAAAACTACACGGCGTGCCTTCTTAAACCACTGACATGGGCATGTACTCTCACCCTACAAGTCGTGTACACTTCAAACTACACGGCGTGTTGACCCCCACACACGGCGTGTACTTGAAAACTATACCCCTTCCCGGGTCTCCTTACATGGCTTACCCACATGGTCCGACTCAACCCGAGACTACACGGCGTGTTTGAAACAAACACGGCGTGAACTAGGCAAGGATTCGGCAGTCCGTGTTGTTGAGTACCCGGACATCTACACGGCTAGACCTTACACGGAGTGCTCAAAACAAACATGGCGTGTATAGGAAAAGGCGACACCGTCTCATGTTGTTCGTGACACGGCCGGGTACCTGGGCAAGACTACATGGCATGTTCCGAACAAAAAAGGTGTGTGGAATGGAAGGTAACGTCGGCCCGTGTTGTTCGTGACACGGACGGGTACCTGGAAAAGACTACATGACGTGTTCCCTATGGACACGATGTGTTCCACCCGAGCTTCCCCGACCCGTGTTGTTAGTGATACGGCCAGGTACACGGCTCCAAACTCACACGGCGTGTACCAATGGTACATGGAGTGTTCGCGAAGTTACTCCCATGACACCGTTTTCTGCTCACACAGTCAGTGACACAACCTAAAAACTACACGACATGCATCTAAAAATTACATGCCATGTATTTTGGGTTTTTCTGGGTAGTAGCTCTGAAACTGCACAGAATTCCAGAAACACACAAAAAATGAGAGAAAAGATGCCAAATTCCGATCCGTGAGGGGCCATAACACCTCAAGAACCAAATTTTTTAGTTCACTTTAAACAAATAACAAAACAAAAGTTTTCTAACATAGCAGTATAGAATCTATCAACCAACTATCACAACAGCATGCCTAATATACAAAAAGTCAATCACAACAACATTTAATCGCTAATGCACCCTAGATGGCATGGCAAGAATGTATGAAATGTGATTTCAACAAGTGACTATATGATGCATGAGATGGAACACCCTCATCTCATCAGGTTGTGACAGAAATAGAACCGAAATATCAAAACAATAACTGCACAAGTAATGTGAATCACTCTAGGTGAAATCAGATCAACTATAAAAAATCAAAACCAGAAAACTACAATTAACGAGGTAGTATGGCTTTTCCCTATACACGGGTTAGCTACTCATGGGCACAAATTAATACCAAGTAATGAATCCATCTTATCCCTGGGTAAAGTCTCCAAACAGTAAGGCAAGAGAAAAGAACTCCTCTAATACCTCTTTGTAATGACCCAAGTCCGAATCCCCTCCACTGGTCCCCCGTACCCAGTTCGCCACATGACCTCAAGCGCATTTCCACGAATTCCAGAGGCTTCCGACTAGCAGCGAGGGCCTTGGTGAGTCGGTGGAGAAACTATGACCTCATTTGTTAAGGTATACAAGGTAAGAAAACAACAATATATACCAGAAGCAGTAAACAACATGAATAACAACAGAAACCAAATAGCGGAAGCAATGTAGATATATAACTATGATGACAATGATGTAGCAGGTACAAGTATCTAAGGAAAACATCAAACACAACAACATGCTGAAATACAACTGAAACCAAGTGAAAAAGAGAACAAAGTAATCTCTTTAGCATCACGAGCCACAGATCAATCCTATGCTCCCCAGCTCCTGGTGCAATCGATATCCTAAAGTAGAAGGGCGCTTCCCCTTGTCTATACCTGCAGCAATATAGTCTGCATGGGCCCAAAATCATGGCCCAAACAGGTTGTGAGATACAATCTCAGTAGAAATTCACCCAAATATCTATGCCTAACATTCAATGAATACATGTCAGTAATAAAACAAGAAGCAGAAAATAGAAAATCACAAGAAGCTACAATCCACAGTTCTAACAAGTAAAGTACACAAGTAACCAGCCAGCAACAAAAGGAGAAATTGGTAACCCTATAGGTAGATCTCACAGCCTAACCCCTATGTTTCAGCCTCTGGTTCTAGAAACCCTATGGGAGGCACACATAGTCTCACTCCTCTAGTTTAGCTATGTAATTAAGAAGACTCTCTGGGGAAGCACTCACCGTCAATTCCCCCTATAATCGTGTGTCGTGCTAAAGGATCTCTGGGTAAGAACTCAATGTCAATTATCCCAGTGGCTCGTGTCGTGGATCTACATAATCTCTGGGTAATAACTCAACGTCAATTACCCCTGTGGTCTCGCATCGTAATTAAAAGACACTCTGTAGAAGCCCTTCCGTCAATTTTCCCATTAGTCCACTAATCTAGGTTCTCATAGTCCTGAGTATAACTAAACATGCTCAGTGCGCATGTATATCATCTAAGTAAACCTCAATAACTACTTGGCTATCAACTAAGGGTCAACAGTATAACAAGGTAGTAGTTCAACTGTCCTACGACTAAGCCTGGAAACTGGAAAGACGCCAAACATGCAGAACAAGCAGAGCAAATATCCAAAGTATAGTAAAGATACCATAATTATAGGAAAAAAATCTACTCTAGAAATCTAGAAAAGTAGGCAATACAACAAGGGAAAAACAAGAACACACAATACCCCGTTCAAAGGTAGTGGTGTAAATTGCACAAGATATTCATCAACTTTCTACGGAAAGTCACAAACCACCTACCTCGATCCGAGGAGATCGATATACATGAACCTCGACGAAAGATTCCTCTTACAACAACGTAGATCAGAGAAAACGCACAAAACGTGCATCCTACGATAACTTGGAAACGAGGAGGAATAAAGAAACAAGGTTAAAGCAGAAGGAAGAACTCACCGTTGCGATTCCAACACAATAGACCATGATTGAATTGGATAAATGATTTCGAGGCGGGAGCACGTCAAAGATTCAGCCTTACAATCGCTCTCGGATGGACTGAATCTAGAGAAGAAGGTGATTTTGGGGGTTAGGCGCGACCCCGGTCCATTTAATGAAAAAAAATACAAAGTACACGGCGTGTACTTCTTGAGTACACGAAGTGTAATTAAATTTTCCGTACTCTGAAATAACCGGCCTCCACCTCATCCTTACACACCGTGTGTGTGGCCCGGACATAGCCAGCACACAACTTCGTGCCAGAATAGAGTACACGGTGTGTACTCAGAAAGTACACGACGTGTACTTCTGAAATTTCTAGAAAAAAACATTTTTCTCAAAAACACCAGAAAAATGAAAAACGTACCTGAAAAGAAGATCCTGGTTCATACAATAGACAATGCTCAACTTGCTGAGTATAGACGAAGGGGAAAGTACCATGAAGGTCTTTTCCTATGCTTCACACTTTCCAGAAACTTCATAGCTAGGGTAAGGTTTCAAGAGGATGATTTAGAGGGGAACCTTCAAATAAACTATATGCACAAAATAACGAGCTTCATTTTATATGACCATGTCTACGACCTTGACATCCTCCGACAAGAGTCGGTCTGATGAGTCCTTAGAGAGATTATCCATTCAGACATCTCTAAACTCTCTACAATTCAATTTTCCCTCAAGAATCCCTAGTGTACACTTCATGTGTTTAACCCATACTGCCTGAGGTGTGTTTGGGATAGGGAACCATATTAATTAAACACCAACATGGGTATTCAGCTAGCCACACCTAAAGATCCTCCATGGTGGAGGATTTGGTAAAGAACATTAGAGTGTTTCTTTTAGTGTAGTTGTATGAAATGAATTGCGGGGACACAATTCATTGTAGAGGTGAATATTGTGATGCCCCAAAACTAATCTCTCATGAAATTTTAATGTTATGGTTTTATTCGCGTGTTATCCAAACAAATTTGCAAACTACAAATACCAGAAATTTTTTTTAAAACAAAACATCAAAGTGTTTACATTAGAACAAGGTCAAAGGAAAACTACACTAACTGAACACACCTACTAATAACCCTATCAATGCCATAGGGATACCACCTAACACAATGGCGATACCCAATAAATAAAGAAGATATTTTGGGTCAGTTACAACGAATAACATCAGAACCAAAATCATGAAAACCATAATGAGAATTAGTGGTATAACAAGAACCATCTTCTTCAATTTTCTTGAGTTTAGGTTACCCTAATGTTTGGTTTTATAAGGCATCTACCCAACCGTTACACTTAGGTGACCATTAAAGATGCTTGTGACCATTGAGATGTAATGGCTATAATTATATCCGTTGATATTTTTGGTGTTTTAGTCAAAGATATCTAATTTATTTTTTCAAAAAAATTAATTTATGAATTGAAATTATAATAAATCCTCTTATTATGATATTTAAAAGGGCAATGGTTTAATATTTTGAGCTATACTTAGTGTGATTTTAAAATTAGGTGATGATTTCAAAAACTTTTCAAATATTTCAAATATCTTGTTAATGTTTTCATTTTTAATGCTTAAAAAATGTGTCTATTACAACTAGAATAGTTTTCATATATAAATATTAAATTCTAAGTTATAACATTGTGTTTAAAGGGAGGTATGCTTTTTTTCTCTAAATTGGGAAACATGTTTATAAATCATTTTAGTAATACTCTTAGTCGAAGAAAAGTATAATTTAATTGGAGTACCATAATATTTTAAGGATTTAAATGAAAATCAGGTTTTATAGAAGGTATGATATTATCCTTATAGTAGAAATGAATATAGTTATTTTTTATGATTTTGTGGTTAGTTTTGTGAGTTGGCTGTTTATAAAAAATATATATACCCCAAGGGCCAGCCCTCTAGCCGGGCTGAGGGAGGCAGCACATGCTAGGAGGATAAGCCAAGACCTCAGCCTCAACATTGGTCATCTCAAGTGGGGTGCATAGCTACCCCGAAGGGCACACAAAAGCTCATGAGGGAACCAGAGGCACCGCCACTCAGGGAGGCAATAAGGCGTGGGTGGCTGCAAGAGTGCGCCCACAGAACCCAGTACGGGGGTGTACCGGGAGGGGGGGAGGAGTAATCTTTCATAAGGTCAAGAGCTCCTGGAATATAAAGGGCCATAAAACCTCCCCTTTATTTGACGCGGGATGAGAAAAATTGGCCAGGATTGAATCCAGGCTGTCAGATCTCGCTGCATCGCCCTGATCCGTTAGATCTTGTACGGTTTAATCGTAGTCATCCTAGTAATTTTAAAGCACCGTGTTAAACAGATCCATCCGATCAAGACACATATATAATTGCAAACGTTCATCCTTTTAAATCTCGTAGACGCACCCCAACCATTAGATAAAGGCTAGATCAGATCCTGGTTATCCATTCATTTTCTGGTTCTTCTCTTCCCACTGCGTCTTCTTCTTCCTCCGCCTGCGCTAGACCAGTAACCCTACCCTTCCTTTCTCTTCATTTTCAACACCCATGACCCCACATTCCCCCTCCTCTCACGTGTTTTCCACAAAGACTCCCCCGGTCAATTAATAAACCGTATAGGCTTCATTTTTTCCAGTAGTAGATTTAAAAATATTCATTATATTTATACATAATATAGTTTATAAACCACCCATTGCATCCCAATAACCCCTTGGTTCTTCCCCCACTCAAACCTCCAGCATGCTCCCATGAGTATTCCTCGAGCCTCCCCTCCTCCTCAAACCAAAGTAAGGGAATCTATGCTACCTTTCATTTATCGAAGGTTTACATACATATATATATATATATGTATACTCTTCTATGTATAAACTCCCTTGCGGTTTGGACATAAACCCTCCTATACATGATTAGGGAATTTTGTATTTGTACTTTATGTGGGATTATTAGACCTGAAGCAAAATTTATCTCATGCAAAACTTGTTTACATACTTTATATATATTATGTTTTGTATATATATATATATATATACAACCATACTATTTTACATAATATATTTATTATATCTAGTTTTAAGACTTTTAAACATCGAGTCTCAGTTTAAGTAGATTTTTAAAACATAAGGAAATATGGTTTGTACAAAACATTTATATATATATATTTGTATAAACGGTTTTATATAATTTTATAGTTTGTGTAACTGACATTTTGGACCAGATTTACTTATTTTAACATTGAAATTCTATGATTAATTTATTTTTTCGGTAAATAAGTATGTGCTAACTAACATTGGTGTAGGAATCAATTATATATGTATGTTACATATGTTTACATAAAAATTTACAATTTTCTTTAATAAATAAACCCTTTAAAGATTTATATTATGATTTAATGTCATAGAGAATCATGTTTATTAATGTGACCAATATATTAAATTCATAAGGCTGTTAATGACATTTTTTGTTTAAACCCTTTAATAATGAATGTGTATTCCGATATGTGAAAATATGCGTATGCATATAAAAATTGATCCTCAACATTAATTATAATTTTACAAGGATTACTAAGAAAGAATAAAAACATGTGTTTTCAAAATATTTTTTCATTTAAAACACTACTCTTTATATACACCCCGTTGAATGAAAAATTTACACAAACCAAAATTAGGGATATTCCAAATATTATACTTATGATGTTTTTACTAATTGTGGAGAGTATGAGTATAATATTTGGGGTTTTCAACTTTTGTATTCATTTTTATAAATTACTTACATATATCTATATTAAATGGTGTTAGTTAGGGTTGAATATCATGATTTCCATTTTATATCATTATGTATACCCTTGTGATGTGTTATACCAAAGAATTTAAGTAATAAATGTATGAGCATATATCAGTTTAATATCCCAACTGAAATATTTTCTTTATCATTTTAATTGATTATGAATCCATGTGAAATTACAATATGTATTGATTGATAAGGTCTTATAATTTTAGGGTAATCATTTTATTTTACAAAACTTGTATTTCCTTTAGTGAATTAGTAGTCATCACATATTCCATAATCTTCTTATCATACTCACCAGTTAATGAAATAGCCATGCATTTGATGGTTATGTAATTAATACATATATGCACGATTCACAATATATATATAAATTCTAATGAATGTAATTATAACTCTTATGACCATTTATGGAATTATGAATTAAATTATTCAAAGTGGCATGGGACACCTTGAATAATATGAAATGAGAAAATTAAATATTCCAAGTGGTATGAGACATTTTGAATATACGACCCTTTGTGGCATATGATGAATGTAATAAACTTTTTATACTTGGTTGGGGACTGGTTAATGAAAGCCCCTCGATGCATCAATAGTTCTCATGAGACAATCAGGCCGTGGCACGATGCCATTGACGTTTTAGATTATTGACATGAAGTCTTGATAGGGTATGATATTATATGTTCCCTCATTATGTATATGATAATTAATTAACTAAGTGGATATCTGACTAGTAAAATATCCATGGTTAAGAGTCGGTACTTATGAGTATCTGATGAAGTAAATTCTTATGGCATGATGTTTACATTGTACTTAGTGATTTATTAGTCAGTGAATGTCTCAAAATAGTAAAGAATGAAACTGAAGTTATTAGCTTTACGTGAAACTCGGATTATGTATCACTCTCAGTTATTAAATTTATACTTTCATATGCATATGTCATACTTATTTTGTCTTCTACTTGTTACTCTGAATGAGCATGCCTATAATTGAATCAAGTTCCCTTGTAATTCTATTAGGATGATTTTAATTGTGCTCTATTATTTCTTAGATAATTTTAATGATATGTTATGTGTTACAACATTTCTTAAGAAAAATGTTTGATGGAATGTTTTTAAGGAATGTTTTCAAAAGTATAATTGGTATATTATGTTATTTTAAAACCCTTTACTAGGCATTTGTATTCTCACCCAACGTTTTTGTAATAAATTTTTGAGGTGACAGTTTTTAACTGAAGAATCTTGTCAAGAAGTAGTTGGTCTACCAGAACCTGAACCGAATCAATCCTCTATATGGGACATGATGTGCGAAATATCAGTGCATTTTTTGTATAAAAATTTACACATCATGTTTCAAGGAACTAACTCTGGGTATCCATGGTCAGGTCTTCACACCATTTGTGTAATTTTTTACAAAAATGTATCTCTAAGGAATGATAGGGTAGTGGGGTATCCTCCATGCATGCATTATGGAACATTGTGGTTGGTATCACATTCCCTAACTTCATCGATGAATATAGGTGGATGGAGGACATGAACACCTCAGTGATCTTGCCAAGTTGAGTTGGGAAGGTTGGAATTCGAAGGCCCTATGATAATCCCCCACATCCTGACCTAGTGATTCCATGAATATGTAGGCCATAACACTCCAACATACAATGTGGTGTGTGAGGAATAATCATATCCCAAGGGATCCAAAGTCTGGGGGAATCTATTTTTCAACCTTTGTCCCTTGGCATTTTGGAGATTTCATGTGTTACCAAAGCTAGCTGGCCCTTTATCATTAGATTTTTACACCATACATGTCTAGAACTTTTTGTTACACTAGTTCTATCACTAATCCATAAACACAACAAAACTCAACCTCATATATCCTCCTCATGCATAGATTCCCTCTATCAAGCCACAAGGCATGTTGAATCCACATTGGGTTTTCACCACAAGCCTAGATCCACACTAAGGAAGTATATTTATTAACCTTTGTGTATGGATAAATATGGTGGTCTAACCCCTGACTGACGACCACATGTCTATCCTCCACAGTTCCTCCATCAATATCATCAAAAAAAAGTTGAAAAAAATTAATAGATAACGATTCATCCTTGAAATCCATTCGATGAGGTTGAAAACTCATGTAAGAAACAACAAAACACATATTTAGCCTATAATTTACACAATAAAAATCCCAAAATGAAATAATAACCTTGTACTTATATTGGTTCAATTGTTATGGAAGATCATTTCCATTTAGGTGTTATTGGTGATTCATCTTTATCAATCACACAACACGTATTATCGATTATCACAAATCGTACCTCTCAATATCCCTCTAATTCTATGGTTTATGCTTCTAATACTACAATTAATGTAAAATATATTTAAATATGGAAAACACAAGGCATTATTTATTATAAAAAATACCTTTTACAAGTTATGGCCTAGGTAATAGATTAAGATAAATCAAATTATATTGTTCGTAAGGTAAAACCTCTATTATTGATGCAATGGTGGCCTCAAAGTTTCCATTTGAAGATCAATTTTTAAGTTCATAATTCATGAGATTAAATTTATGCATGCTAAAAATAAAAAATTCAGTTAATATATTTTTATTAAGGCCCTATCGCGCATGTAATTATTTGATAAATCATACTGAAGGTGGAAACTATTCCCCATGATCAATGGAATCAAAAAATATATTTTTTTATTTCATCCCCAATGGTAAATTTCCAATTTTATCCCTACTGTTATCTTAAGACTTGAAAACTAGAAAATGAGTTATCTCCTGACTAAAAAATTCACCATCACTACATCCATCCCAACATTAAGACCTTTTTCCCATGAAAAGTAAAAAATATATCTCTTCATGATAGAAGCTCAAAAAATACCAATAAAAAATATACCATCGTTACACACAAATACTTCACATATTGATGTTCAAGCTATAATTGAACATAGTTGTAGACCGCCCATGAAGAGAACATACTTTTTCATCACAAAAAGACACATCTAACACCCCTTCTTGATGAGAGAATTATGAGGAAACATGCATACACTCTAAGTGAATATGGGTATACCCCTACTCCTAAAACTTTTTTTCATTAGAAAGTGGCCTCATGTCACATGCAGTCTAATGAATCAACCAATAATTCACCTCCCCAAAACAATGGTTCTTTACCAAGAAACTACTAGTTATAGAATCTCACTCCCCAACCTTTAAAGAGTACTATAGTAAATTTTGAATAAGAGAAAGCTATTCACACTACAATCCACTACTAAGATATCCACTAAAATGTTGCACCATCACTAGAACATAAGAATGGAAGCATGGTCCTCTGAATACATGTCAGATAATCTATTCTCTCTAATCATCCATGCAAAAGAACCATTGTTTCTAGGACATTGATCATGGTCCACATGACCATTATATCACATATCCTTCCTAAATATTTATAGTAATTCATCATTTTTACCTCGATTCCCTAGAGGGGTGTACCGAAAATCAATGTTAATTTGGTTTTATATAATTTCTATTTTATAATGACTACCATCAAGTAAATTAAGAACCCCAACAACCACATAAATTTATTCAAGTACACACTACTATCTATCGAGGGGCCGAATATTACACATCCAAATGTGGAAGGTCCTAACCATTCATATGACCCTAATTTATCAGCTCAATAGCCTAATAAAACACCTCCCTAAATGAACCAAATCCAAAACCTCTTATTAAAACCACCTCCTCTACATTACAATATCATTAATATGATGTGTACACCCAAAAATATACACTAGCCATGCTACCCTTAGTGTAATGCTACACTATGGTAGTCTCTACCTAGGTTATTAATCATGATATTTAATATAAACTCAACATAAGTCTATAATACACTTGGGAAATTGGAAAATTTGATCAAAACCTTTAGAAAAACCAATAAGTTTTATCAACTACAAATGTCGAATCTCATAGTGCCACTAATTTTTTATCACCCACAATGTCCCCTTTCTTTCATGGAATGGGAGGGACCACCACTATAAACTGAGGGTATGAAATTTATCAAACTCCATATTCAAGAATCAGTTATCAAAATATATCTAGTATTGTACTTAGACAATCATCCCTATACAGAGTCCTCCACCAAAAGAATCAACAAGTACAGAACTACTACAATATAAAGGGTTCATCAACTACTTTGATATGAACTTCTCAAAGATCAATGTTTCTCCATGAATGAAAATCTAATCATTGAGTGTTTAAAAAAAGTTGGAAAAATATTTTAAAAAAAAGTGAAAATTTATAAAATTACTAAACGGCTCTTCCCTGAACTGATACTAAAATGATTAAGTTTATATGATTCTTAAATTTCACAAATACGATTATTATACCACTCATAAACACATGAATTACATCTTGTGAATACATGTTGATGTATATGTTGGTTTCTAAATATAGGAAAACCATGGTCCACCCTTCTTAAAAATCAAGGCATTCCATCACATTAATTGGAAGTGAAATCTCACCAATGAAAATAAAATATAAATACATTCTTATTATATAATGGGTAGAAAACTTAAATTTATTTTGGGTGATTTTTCTTATTAAACTATAAGGGAATCCTATCTTTGATGGGTGTGAACCTAACCGAAGTTTCTCAACTATGTTTCACAATATTATACTAGAGAAAGTACCAAATACATATTGGGATAGGTATAACTATGTGTTCACTCTACCTAGACTGATTCTCATAAAGGCCTCCTTTTTTTACTTTATATATATTCACTTTAGTATAAGGGGTGATTAGAAGATGGTCTCCTTCAGTGGAAAAACTCATGAAGATAAGTGTTTGGATAAGGGTTCCCCAAAAATCTATCACTCTAGATAATCCCATGTAAAAAATAATTATCCACTCCAACATCATTTAATATGAGGGTACATGAAGAAATTAAAAGAAAAATACTATAAAATACTACCATTGACACATGAATATAGTCATCCATGATTCACTGCCTTCTGTATTTCTTACTACAAGAACACCATACATGGTATGGATTATCCAAAGATGGAAGTTGTGAGAGTTGATCAATGCATCATCCATCTCGGACTACTCTCAAACAAAAAAATTTACACTTAATGGTTCCCAATAAAAATAGGACTTACAATAGGGAGGTCTATAATTTCAATGTTATATCTATCATGGAAGTACATCCATATGACCAGTATTTATATCTTCATATGAAATGATAATATTCTACAACAACCAAATTTTATCTCTCCATGAATTCACAATAAAAAATTCCCACTTGAGTGACTCCAAAATAGGTGGTGTTTCATGAAAACAGATCAAAATATTAAAGCCACTTCCTCTAGATCACCCTTCCAAATTCCAACGCATGAAAAATTATATCATTAAACATTTTCAAGGAATATTCTATGAGATATAAGGGCCTGAATTCATACCCACACATGGTAATGCCACACTACAAAGGATTTAACACACACAAATAAGTATCCATCCAAAAATGATCACAAAACCTAATGTGATAGACGATTACTTTCTTGAGTTTGAGAAAATATTTTCAACTAATGGCCCACCATACCATATTAAAATATCGATACAATAATAAATTTTTTTAATTGAATGTCTGCTTGAGATGTAAAAATGATTGTCAGACTCCAACCAAAACTCTATCAACTGAGCATTAGGATTTCCTTGTAAACCTATGTGGCCTCTATTTCTAGAAGGAACTCAACATACCCATCCCGAGTGGAGACTCGTCTAACTATATAGGTACTATAATCCATTAATTGAAAAATATATATAATAATAATGAAAATAAGATAAACTTCCTCAGATCATGGTGCAAGTACATCTCAAAATTGAGTCTCAAAAACAATGCCTTATCTGTCATCAGTAAATGGAAAAAGGGCCATGTATAGGGATTATATCATCAAAACCTCGACTAATAACATGTTCAAATACCACTGGGTGACAACCTACATTTTATAGGATGAACTCACATGAATTAGACAATATTTACATGAGTTGATAGATGAAGTGTCACGACCCGTCCTAGTGGAGCCCATGCCGTGACTCCCCAAGCCCGCCTTCAATAGGCCAGGGGCTGGTGACTAGAACCGAGTAGGCCTAACTAACATGGTACGCATTGCCTATGTACCTGTACAAACACACACATCTCTAAGCCCGCAAAAATATGAAATGTAAAAATCACTGAGGAAAAGAATACATGCATACAAATTAACCCAACCAACAGAGTATGATGAAAGGTAGAGTACTGTAAAAGTAAACTGGGCCAGAATACAAGCCCACCAATTGTAACACCCCGACCCCAGCTACCCAGAGTCGGTGCATTATTACATAACATTGGCATGATCACAAGAAGATAAAATCTCGAAAGACCGATTGGTTTAGTAGCCTTGGAAACACTAGATATATTCATAAGTTTTACATTACATCATAAAATAAAAAACTACTACAACAACATAATGCCTCCATAATTCACACTCATATCCCCACATAATATCCCTGCAGGTCATTCATAATTTACTTCTTCACTTCCTGGGAAAAATAAAACATAGAAAAGGGGTGAGCTCAAACGCCCAGTAAGGATAACAATATAGCAGAAACTTTCATAAATAAGAATAAACATTTAAGGCAATGTATAACTAAGACAAAAGCCTTTCAAACATGAACTTTCAACATGGAATGGCATAAATAAAATGAAACAATGCCATTTACTTATTCACATTGATATTCTACTAATCGAATAATCACATGTAAAAATCAATAACCACTTTCATAATGTTGGAATGCATAATGCCAGACTATCATAACCACATAGCCAAGGCCTCGTGCCAAGACTACAAATAAGATTTTGTCAAGGCCTTGTGCCAAGACACTAGTTTGTCTCATGAGACCTACCGATGCATCGAGGAGCTATAGCGGGCTCCACCCGTCACATATTAAGTCCAATGCATTCCCATATGAAAAGGTTTAAACATAACATAAACATTCGTATTAAAACTAGCATACGAAATGTCAATAATTTCACCATAAACTATGAATGGTATAAAAATAGCACATCCACAGTCAAACATATCACAAAACCTTCAATACAATATAGAAGTTTTGTATCATAATAAATCAACTTCAATTAAGCGTAAAATCTGTCGAAGGATGTTGACATAGATGAAATCAAAACACTTTTTAGAGAAATATCACTTTCTATTTTTGAAATCATTTAAGAGCCATATAAAATAAAAAATTTTCTTGAAAATATTCTTATAAGTTTGTAAGGGAAGCTTTGACGATTTTATAATGGCGGAAAATAACCGCACCCGCCGTATAAGTTAAAAAAAACATTCTTATCTTAATTCTGTCGAAAAGGTTAAAAAAAGCACCTTGTTTGGAAAACGACGGAAAGATTCCCTTATAAACCTCTTATAAAAAGTAAAACAAGGGAATATATGACTTTAACCCATATTCTTTTAAATGTTAACAATGTTTTGAAATACATTTTGAAGGAACATGGACGTGGATGATAACGAGGTCCCAGTAGATAATTATGTATAAACAACCTCAGATAATGAAGACATTGTGAAATAACCCTTACCTTGTACTTTTCCTTGGTTGGGGTAGGTTAACCTCCTGTATAATGGTGAAATAATTGTTATTAAATTATACAAGAATCATATACATTAATATGATATCATATATGATCTTTTAATGTTGATTTGATAATAATATCTTAGTATTATCGCCGTTTCGGGTGTTAACTTACTCATTTTCTTTTATATGTTTTGTTACATAAGTCATGTTTGTTGTATCTTATTCATATCCAGAATGATATCAAGTCCTTAAACATCATTTTTAAATCATTAAATGATAATTATACTTGAATGGATACGATGGACAATGAATCTCATCGCGTTCGTGGAGACGGTAGTCCGTACGTACGCACGAACGCTACTTCCATTTAATTTTTATTTTAAAAGAATCGAATCCAAATGATACATAGGTATATTACTATTCCAGTATAATATAATATTTTATATATGTTACTTATGTTCATTAACACCATCCTTTATACGTTCCATGTGTGGTATGAACGAGTCATATCATTTTAAGGGGGCGGTAGTCCGCACTTCCTCAAATGAAATTATCGTATGTATATACAACATGAAACGAATAATGGTATGAAATAAAATGGAATTACAGAAGCTTATATATAAAATATATATCATTAATATCATATTTAATTACAGTGACATCATAATGGCCACCATGAGAGGTGGTAAGATGTATTTGAACAATCATCGTTTCGTGAGGCGTTAGTTTGCCATCCACAGAAACATTATGTTCATCATCCATTAGATGGAGTTGTGTGTATGTATAGTTTGAATCCTTCTTATAACAACATCCTAGTATATTGAGGATACCGGTGTTGTTACAAAAGAAAGGAAATAAAAAGAGTTTGGGAGTTGAAGAAGCAAAATAAATGAAAATAATTTAAGAGAAATCGTTACCTTTAATTTAGGTAACTCACTTTAGTTGGAACCAAAGGACTTGTTGAAATGATTTATGCCTAAGGGGAAGCTTCAAGGAGGAGGAGAGGGATGTGGGGAGCTTAGTTGGGCAGAGTTTGGACGAGCCAAGTGGTTTGAGAGGTGTGAAGAATGAGTAGAAGTGGTCTCCTTTTATAAGGGAGAGGAGGGGCTCTTT
Organism: Viscum album; assembly: GCA_963277665.1. Lineage (NCBI taxonomy): Eukaryota > Viridiplantae > Streptophyta > Magnoliopsida > Santalales > Viscaceae > Viscum > Viscum album. Next base: position 684,361,708 of record OY728137.1, on the reverse strand, counting down.
AGGAAAGAGTGAAAGTATTACATTATAATATAATTATATTCGGTTTATAATGGTCCAAAAATCATTGAGGTCGAAGATAAGATGAATCATATTCTAAATAAAATCAACCAATAAGAATTGGACAGGTTTTAGATAATATTTTAATCATTATAATCTTATTTATTTAAATGATTTATTAATGAGGTAAACATTGCATCATTATTGTGTCATTAATAATTTAACTTATTTGATGACTAAAAATTATAAATAAAATATCATCATGTAGGAAATCGTTTTAGCTTTCTAATGAATATTTATAATCGAAAATCCAACATGTATAACCCTATGTAAAAAAATTGTTCTTCTAAAAGATGTAAGCTTATGCCATTTTTATTTTTATTTTAACTTTATTAATATAATGTGTCCCTACCACATACAATTGGCTCCAAGGGGTCCCCAAATTGACCCAAGGATGCTCATGGTCGGGTATGTGTCCACCAATAAGGTTAGGACACGTCTTAGGGTAACTTTGTATTATTATAATATTATTTTTTTAACCCTTATTTACCGGATTTACCCTTTAACCATGGTAAATATAATATTTACCGCAGTAATTATTCAAAATGTGTAAAAATAAAAGTTACCTATTTACATAATTTGGACATCCTGATTCCAAATATGGAATCCATTTTCCTAAATTCAAAACACAGAAGTGGCAGAAATTAATTTAAAATTAATTCCCACTGTCAAAACAAAAAGCGTGTTTTTAAGAGATAATAACTATCAAAAGATTGACACTTGTTTATGTTCGGTTTAATTGTAAAATTATGTCCAATGACCAAAATTATATTAAATGGTAAAAATATATTCTAAATATACTTTAAAACCACTCAAAATCACAATTTATCACTATTAATTATTTTGATTTAAAAAGTTGTTTTTAATTAAAATTTAGAAATTTTCACTATTCATCAAAATATGAAAGTTATCCGAAATGTACCAAAATTTCACCCTAGGCTAATTTTGATATTCTGAATCTAAAAATGAAGTCCATTTTGAAATATTGAATATATATGATTTCAAAAAGTAGCTATTACTATTCACAACGGCTAGTTTAATTAGTTGTGGTGTGTGTTAGAACTCGAGGTTGCATACAACACACGCTATCGCATTATCCGAAGGGAAACGTACCATAGAAGCTTGGGGTGTTATATTCTCCCCTCCTTCAAATAATTGTGTCCTTGCAATTTCTAGGGTATTACTGCATAAAAAGACTCGGGTGGTTCTTCATCATAAGTTCCTCGGGTTCCCACGTTGCCTCTTCCATCTTATGGTTTCTCCACAAAACTTTTACCAGATGCGTCGTCCGGTTTCTCAGTACTTGTTCTCTTGTATCAAGAATCCTGACGGGCTCTTCGCAATAAGACAGATCGGGTTCCAGTTCTAATTCCTCATAGGTGAGTACATGCGTTGGGTCAGGCATGTATTTTCTCAACAGAGATACGTGGAACACATCGTGAACTTTGGAGAGACTTGGCGGCATTGCCAATCGGTAAGCTACAGCCCCAATTCGTTCTAGAATTTCGAAAGGTCCGATGTACCTGGGACACAATTTACCTTTCTTACCAAAACGTATGACTCCCTTCCACGGAGATACCTTCAGGAAAACATGATCACCGACTTGAAATTCCAAATCCTTCCTTCGATTATCGGCATAGCTCTTCTGCCTACTTTGAGCTGCTTTGATGTGATTTTGGATTACTTTACCTTTTCCACCGTTTCCTCCACCAGTTCTGGGCCTACAAGTTTTCTTTCACCAACGTCATCCCAACAGGTTGGTGTACGACATCTCTTTCCATATAACGCTTCATGTGGTGCCATCTGAATACTTGAATGGAAGCTACTGTTATAGGAAAATTCTACCAGTGGTAAATATTGATCCCACATACCCTGAAAATCTAGTGAGCAAGATCTCAACATGTCTTCTAAGGTTTGAATAGTCCGTTCTGATTGTCCGTCTGTCTGAGGGTGGTAAGCAGTTCTCAAATGAAGTTCAGTATCCAGGGATTTCTGAAGACTTTTCCAGAATCTTGAAGTAAAACGGGGATCACGATCAGAAACAATCGATAGGGGTACTCCATGAAGTCTCACAACTTCATTAATGTATAGTCTTGCTAGACGTTCCAGGGGTAGATCTTCTCTTATAGAAAGAAAATGTGCTGACTTGGTAAGACGATCAACAATAACCCATATTGCATCGTTCCTTCTAGGAGTCTTTGGTAGCCCCATGACAAAGTCCATCGTAATATTGTCCCATTTCCACTCCGGTATGGGAAGAGGTTGCATGACTCTTCCAGGCTGTTGCCTTCCAGCTTTCACTTGTTGACAAACCATACATCTTGACACAAAATCAGCAATCTCCCTCTTCATGTTGTCCCACCAAAAATGTTCCTTCAAATCTCTATACATTTTGGTGCTCCCAGGGTGTATAGAGAAATTGGAACTATGAGCGTCATCCAGCAATTCCCTTTTTAGATCAGGTATATTGGGAACACAAAGTCTCTTCCCGAATTTCAAAATTCCATCTTCATACACAAAGTCTCTCAATCTCCCATCATTCAAAGCTTTAATCTTCTTCTGAAATTCTTCATCATCGGTCTGGGAACTCTTAATCCTTTCTAGTAAAGATGGTTTGGCAACCATTTGAAAAAGCATTGATGTTTCACCTTCCCTGGTTATTCCCATGTCCATCTTCTCTAGATCCATGAAAATTGGATCCCTTTCAATTCTCATCATGTTCAGAACTCCATGGTCTTTTCTGCTCAAAGCATCTGCTACTTTGTTTTCTTTCCCCGGGTGGTAGTGTATCGTGCAATCATAATCCTTGAGTAATTCAAGCCATCTCCTTTGCCTCATGTTGAGTTCTTTTTGTGAGAAAATATACTTCAAACTCTTGTGATCAGTATAAATATCACATTTTTCACCATAGAGGTAGTGCCTCCATATCTTCAAAGCAAATATCACAGCTGCTAACTCAAGATCATGATTAGGATAGTTTTGTTCATGAATTTTCAACTGTCGTGATGCATAGGCAATAACTCTATCATTCTGCATAAGGACACAACCAAGTCCTTTCTTTGATGCATCACTATAAATAACGAACCCATCATTCCCCGATGGTAGAGTCAATATAGGAGCATTGACTAATATTTTCTTCAATTCTTCGAAACATTCTTCACACTCATTTGTCCAAACAAATTTAACCCCTTTACGTGTGAGCTTCGTTAATGGGTTATCCAATCGGGCAAAATTCTGGACGAAACGTCGATAATAACCTGCCAAGCCAATAAAACTACGTACCTCAGTTATACTCGTAGGTGCTGGCCATTCTTGGATTGCCTTGGTCTTAGAAGGATCAACAGAGATTCCATCTTTAGAGACAATATGGCCAAGAAAAGAAATCTCCTGAAGCCAGAATTCACACTTGCTAAACTTCCCATATAATTCATGCCTCCTCAGAGTCTTCAAGATAATGCGCAAGTGATTTTCATGATCTTTGTAGGTTTTGGAGTATACCAAGATATCATCAATAAATACCACCACAAATTCATCAAGATACTCCTTGAAAACTCTATTCATTAGATCCATGAATACAGAGGGTGCATTAGTCAATCCAAACGGCATTACAGTAAACTCGTAATGCCCGTACCTGGTTCGAAATGCTGTTTTCGGAATGTCTTCCTTCTTCACACACAACTGATGGTATCCAGATCGAAGGTCAATCTTTGAAAAGTATTGAGCTCCATGCAGTTGGTCAAATAAATCATCAATACGAGGTAGGGGATACTTGTTCTTTATCGTTATAGCATTGATCTCCCTGTAGTCGATACATAACCTCATAGATCCATCTTTCTTTTTAACAAAAAGAATAGGGGCTCCCCATGGAGAAACACTAGGGCGAATAAATCCCTTATTACTCAATTCCTCTAGTTGTTTCTTTAGTTCGACTAACTCTACAGTGGCCATTCTATAAGGGGTCTTCGATATAGGCCTTGATCCAGGAATCAAATCAATGGAAAACTCAACTTCTCGTTCTGGAGGATGTCCGGGTAAATCTTCTGGAAATACATCTACAAATTCTTTCACAATAGGTACATCCTCTATTTGAACATTCCTTTCCTCACCCGCAGTTATTTCATTCTCTTCCTCCCCAATAATTGAATTTAGTTGAGCTATTGAGGGTGGATCTAAATAAGAATTAGGTGGTGACGATTCTGCTCTAAAAATAAGGTGTTCCTTATCATTATCATCAAGAATCATAACCTCTTTCTTCTTACAATAAATCTTCGCATCATAGTCCGAAAGCCAGTCCATACTGAGGATTATATCAAACTCAATCATATGTATGACGATGAGATCAGAAGATAAAGAAAATTTATGTGCTCTAATGGGGACTGATTCACAAAACTTTGTTGCAACGATACTTCCCTTAGGAGTTTTAACTGACAACTCCCTTATTAAATCAAATTGGAAATATCTAATTTTCTTAGCAAACTGGGAAGATATGAAACAATGCGATGATCCAGAATCAAATAATGCATTTGTTAAACTTGAGGAAACCATTAAATTACCTGCCACCACATCTTTCGGAGCTTCTACCTCAGTAGTAGTGATAGCATAAGCCTGGCCTTGATCCCTTGGCCTTTTCTGAGGTAAGTTCTCCTGACGCTTAGGACATGCATTTGCATAATGCCCCATCTCCCTTAAATTGTAGCACTGAACGTTGGTAGCTTCCTTCTTCCCCTTGCAATCATGAGCTTGGTGGCCTTTTTCACCACACTTGTAACAGACTCCCATTCCCTTCAGGCAAGCACCGGGGTGTTTCTTCCCGCACTTACCACAAGATGGATATTCAACCTTTCCCTTCTTCCCCTTATTTCCATTCCCAGATTGATCAGCAGGTCTCTTCTTCTCTTTCTTTGCTTTAAAGTCATAAGACTTAGAGAATTCCTTTTCGGTCTTGATAGCACATGAGACAACGTCTTCATACGATGAAAAGGATTGTGAGACTAATGCTCGACGGAGAAATGGTTTTAACCCATCAAAGAAACGATCAATCTTACTTCTTGGGTTGCGAATATAATCACTAGCGTACCTCGCTAACATTGTAAAGTTAGCCTCATACTTTGTGACATTCTCATCCTCCTTTTGTCTCAGACTCAGAAATTATCTTTCCATATCTGCTCGATGGTCGCGAGGAAAGTATTTTTCTAAAAATAGATCTTTGAACTCCCTCCATTCCATATTTGATACTTCATCATCTTCCTTCGTATTTTCAATCAATGACCACCATTGATCAGCATCTCCAGTGAGGCGGTAAACTGCCATGATAACTTTTTCCCTTTCACTGCTCCCCAAAGCCTGAAATATTTTCTCTAGGGAAAATATCCATTGCTCAGCTACTAAGGGATTTGTATTCCCATTGAACGTTGGTGGTTGTTGTCTCATGAATCGATCTAACATTGATCCTCCACACTGCGGATCAGGGTGCTCCATACGGGTAAGGTTATTATTCATAACCTGAGTAAGTTGTCCCAGTATGGTGATTAGCTGATCAGCACCAGTTGCATCACCAGCCCCACTATAATTATCTTGAGCAGGAGGGCAATCCCTACATGGAGTGCGTGCATTGATACGGTTTCCATTTCTTCCACTAGGCGCCATTTCTAAACAATGGCATAAACTAGATCAGTTTATGAATCAAAATACATAATCCCATACTTATAAAACACTTAACATAAATTGAACTATTTATGGATATAATCCATAATCATAAAAATGTTTTCTTTGAGGAAGTATATACTCATAAACCCTTCATAATGATTTGTAAAGAAAATGAGAGTTATCCTAAGCATATCCCCCGGGAGTGTCGTAACCAAGAGTGCAGCAAGGCCCGTTGTCGTGCACCAGTTCTCGTTCGAGTCTAGCTCAAAGCGGTGTTTTCGGGTTTTACCCCTAGGTACATCTGTGCCAGAGCCGCCTCTACCTGCTCGTATCCATACAGGGATGTATTGCTCGGAAAACTCACAAAATCTCTACAATACCAAAATTCTAGGAAGTTCTTCTATACTAATCCTCAAAGTTCATCTTAGGTATACGTGCTCTAATCAGAGTTTATCTAAATCTAGCTTCCAAGGTTTGTACTAAACTTCCTCTGATACCAACTGTAACACCCCGACCCCAGCTACCCAGAGTCGGTGCATTATTACATAACATTGGCATGATCACAAGAAGATCAAATCTCGAAAGACCGATTGGTTTAGTAGCCTTGGAAACACTAGATATATTCATAAGTTTTACATTACATCATAAAATGAAAAACTACTACAACAACATAATGCCTCCATAATTCACACTCATATCCCCACATAATATCCCTGCAGGTCATTCATAATTTACTTCTTCACTTCATAGGAAAAATAAAACATAGAAAAGGGGTGAGCTCAAACGCCCAGTAAGGATAACAATATAGCGGAAACTTTCATAAATAAGAATAAACATTTAAGGCAATGTATAACTAAGACAAAAGCCTTTCAAACATGAACTTTCAACATGGTATGGCATAAATAAAATGAAACAATGCCATTTACTTATTCACATTGATATTCTACTAATCGAATAATCACATGTAAAAATCAGTAACCACTTTCATAATGTTGGAATACATAATGCCAGACTATCATAACCACATAGCCAAGGCCTCGTGCCAAGACTACAAATAAGATTTTGTCAAGGCCTTGTGCCAAGACACTAGTTTGTCTCATGAGACCTACCGATGCATCGAGGAGCTATAGCAGGCTCCACCCGTCACATATTAAGTCCAATGCATTCCCATATGAAAAGGTTTAAACATAACATAAACATTCGTATTAAAACTAGCATACGAAATGTCAATAATTTCACCATAAACTATGAATGGTATAAAAATAGCACATCCACAGTCAAACATATCACAAAACCTTCAATACAATATAGAAGTTTTGTATCATAATAAATCAACTTCAATTAAGCGTAAAATCCGTCGAAGGATGTTGACATAGATGAAATCAAAAAACTTTTTAGAGAAATATCTCTTTCTATTTTTGAAATCATTTAAGAGCCATATAAAATAAAAAATTTCCTTGAAAATATTCTTATAAGCTTGTAAGGGAAGCTTTGACGATTTTATAACGGCGGAAAATAACCGCACCCGTCGTATAAGTTAAAAAAAACATTCTTATCTTAATTCTGTCGAAAAGGTTAAAAAAAGCACATTGTATGGAAAACGACGGAAAGATTCCCTTATAAACCTCTTATAAAAAGTCAAACAAGGGCATAAATGACTTTAACCATTATTCTTTTAAATGTTAACAATGTTTTGAAATACATTTTGAAGGAACATGGACGTGGATGATAACGAGGTCCCAGTAGATAATTATGTATAAACAACCTCAGATAATGAAGAGATTGTGAAATAACCCTTACCTTGTAATTTTCCTTGGTTGGGGTAGGTTAACCTCCTGTATAATGGTGAAATAATTGTTATTAAATTATACAAGAATCATATACATTAATATGATATCATATATGATCTTTTAATATTGATTTGATAATAATATCTTAGTATTATTGCCGTTTCGGGTGTTAACTTACTCATTTTCTTTTATATGTTTTGTTACATAAGTCATGTTTGTTGTATCTTATTCATATCCAGAATGATATAAAGTCCTTAAACATCATTTTTAAATCATTAAATGATAATTATACTTGAATGGATACGATGGACAATGAATCTCATCGCGTTCGTGGAGACGGTAGTCCGTACGTACGCACGAACGCTACTTCCATTTAATTTTTATTTTAAAAGAATCGAATCCAAATGATACATAGGTATATTACTATTCCAGTATAATATAATATTTTATATATGTTACTTAAGTTCATTAACACCATACTTTATACGTTCCATGTGTGGTATGAACGAGTCATATCATTTTAAGGGGGCGGTAGTCCGCACTTCCTCAAATGAAATTATCGTATGTATATACAACATGAAACGAATAATGGTATGAAATAAAATGGAATTACAGAAGCTTATATATAAAATATATATCATTAATATCATATTTAATTACATTTCCATCATAATGGCCACCATGAGAGGTGGTAAGATGTATTTGAACAATCATCGTTTCGTGAGGCGTTAGTTTTCCATCCACAGAAACATTATGTTCATCATCCATTAGATGGAGTTGTGTGTATGTGTAGTTTGAATCCTTATTATAACAACATCCTAGTATATTGAGGATACTGGTGTTGTTACAAAAGAAAGGAAATAAAAAGAGTTTGGGAGTTGAAGAAGCAAAATAAATGAAAATAATTTAAGAGAAATCGTTACCTTTAATTTAGGTAATTCACTTTGGTTGGAACCAAAGGACTTGTTGAAATGCTTTCTGCCTAAGGGGAAGCTTCAAGGAGGAGGAGAGGGATGTGGGGAGATTAGTTGGGCAGAGTTTGGATGAGCCAAGTGGCTTGAGAGGTGTGAAGAATGAGTAGAAGTGGTCTCCTTTTATAAGGGAGAGGAGGAGCTCTTTAGGAAAGAGTGAAAGTATTACTTTATAATATAATTATATTCGGTTTATAATGGTCCAAAAATCATTGAGGTCGAAGATAAGATGAATCATATTCTAAATAACATCAACCAATAAGAATTGGACAGGTTTTAGATAATATTTTAATCATTATAATCTTATTTATTTAAATGATTTATTAATGAGGTAAACATTGCATCATTATTGTGTCATTAATAATTTAACTTATTTGATGTCTAAAAATTATAAATAAAATATCATCATGTAGGAAATCTTTTTAGCTTTCTAATGAATATTTCTAATCAAAAATCCAACATGTATAACCCTATGTAAAAAAATTGTTCTTCTAAAAGATGTAAGCTTATGCCATTTTTATTTTTATTTTAACTTTATTAATATAATGTGTCCCTACCACATACAAGTGGCTCCAAGGGGTCCCCAAATTGACCCAAGGATGCTCATGGTCGGGTATGTGTCCACCAATAAGGTTAGGACACGTTTTAGGGTAACTTTGTATTATTATAATATTATTTTTTTAACCCTTATTTACCGGATTTACCCTTTAACCATGGTAAATATAATATTTACCGCAGTAATTATTCAAAGTGTGTAAAAATAAAAGTTACCTATTTACATAATTTGGACATCCTGATTCCAAATATGGAATCCATTTTCCTAAATTCAAAACACAGAAGTGGCAGAAATTAATTTAAAATTAATTCCCGCTGTCAAAACAAAAAGCGTGTTTTTAAGAGGTAATAACTATCAAAAGATTGACACTTGTTTATGTTCGGTTTAATTGTAAAATTATGTCCAATGACCAACATTATATTAAATGGTAAAAATATATTCTAAATATACTTTAAAACCACTCAAAATCACAATTTATCACTATTAATTATTTTGATTAAAAAAGTTGTTTTTAATTAAAATTTAGAAATTTTCACTACTCATCAAAATATGAAAGTTATCCGAAATGTACCAAAATTTCACCCTGGGCTAATTTTGATATTCCGAATCTAAAAATGAAGTCCATTTTGAAATATTGAATATATATGATTTCAAAAAGTAGGTATTACTATTCACAACGGCTAGTTTAATTAGTTGTGGTGTGTGTTAGAACTCGAGGTTGCGTACAACACACGCTATCGCATTATTCGAAGGGAAACGTACCATAGAAGCTTGGGGTGTTATACCAATAACCAGAGTATGAAAACTACAAAGTCCAACCTATAAGCACAAAAAGTACTGAGACTGCATCTCGTATCCATAGAAACGCCTCGGCCTGTAGGGAACTCAAAAATCTCGGTCATGTCCTGGTCTGCCCTGGACTCTGTCAAAAGGCTTCTCGTCTGCACAAGACACCAGACGTGTGGGTAAAGCCCGTGCAGGGGTCAGTATAACAATAATCAGTAGAGGACCCCAAAAACCATAAATCAGTACACAAAGTAAAGGTACAATCATCTATGCACAATATATGTCTACAGAACATATAGAACAAACCAGTTATACTCAAAACCCAGATCCGTGTTCTAGAGACCAGTCACACAACCACATACCCCCATTAGGGATTTTGTTCAAAGATTCTGTGATGTAATCAGTTCGAGAGAACACACTCCATGAGTCTTATAGCTCTGATGACGTCCGTCCGAGAGGCGCAGTTCATCAAGAACCGTCACGAGAGGTTGCTACACTCATTATGGGAGACACACTCTTGAGTGGAAAGGTTACAGTAGATAGATGCACTCATTATGGGAGACACACTCCTGAGTGGAAAGATCACGATACACAGATGATGATCAAAACCAGGGCCATGGAGGATACCACGAATCATCCAGATTAACCAGTTAGGTGATACACTAGTTAGGTAGAGGATCAATGCCCAGTAAGGTTGGTCATGTCGATTCCTGACTCGACCTAGGGTCAGGAATGGATAGAGGATCTTGATCCGGGCCTCTCAGATGGATGCCTGACTCTATCACAGAATGTCTTGCTGAGGGGATCATAATCCTGTATGAGGGAATGATGCCTGACCTTCAAAGGAACAAGAAGAAGGGGCATTAACCCAAACTAAAGATGTCTAAGGCATCGTGAATAAAAGGACCAAGCCATTTTCCAAAAAGTACATGCTGTGTAGAAATGATACACACCGTGTTTTCTGACCCCAGGTTCTGCCCATGTACAATGGCCCGTGATGTGAGGCTGGTCATGTAGGAAAAACTATATACACGACGTGTAGTATGGGGTACACACCGTGTCTTAGTAACTGGGTTTGACTCCATGTACTCTGGACATGTGCCCGTAAATGGTCACCAACCCGTATACTCTGACCCGTGTAATCCGCACACGGGGTGACCCGCGCTGCTGGCCTCACCTGGCTGTGTGATGGAGTACACGGTCATGTACTCCATCCTGTGTCCGCATACCTCTAGGATACACGGCGAGTCCCACGTAGCCGCTTCTGCCGAGTTGTACAAACCATGTTGCCTGAAGCCGTGTAGATCATCGTGTGTCCTTGTACTACCCAAAGTACACGCCGAGCTTTGGGGAAGGTCCAACACGCCGTGTGAACGGGGACACACATCGTGTGATTCTTCTTTGATCCCAAAGCCTAGCCACCACTTCTAGTCCTACAGGGTGTGTTCTTCGAAATTACACGCCGTGTATTCTGGAAATTTCCAGAAATGACACACTTCACCGGCACGCCACCCATGGTACTCCGATCATCGATCCGATCATTCGATCGCTGCAAAACATCAAGGTTTTGGTCTCCCCGACACCAGGAAGATGCTTCCATCATTTTTGGGCCTCTGATCACCTCCAAAAATGTGTTCTGATATTCCCTCATGAAGAACGCTTGAAGAATTCTCTTTCTGATCTGGTCTGATTCGTCGCCCGCCATCGTCTCCACACCTACACAAAGTTGTTGCGGTGTCGAACCTTCGATTTGGGATCGTTGCAGCGCAGAACGGATGCACAATGATCCATTGTCCGTCTCCCCACAAAGAACGCAAAGAATGCGCAAGGAAAGAAGGAGGAATAAATCCAAATAAAAGTGTTGAGGATCGAACCTCTGCCATCGTTCGTCATGGTGTTGATCTTATACCGTTAATAGTCTTAAACGGAGAAAGAATCAACAACAACAAAAAGCATTGATCAATTCCCCAGAATCTTCCCAAAGAAAATCCCTACCGTAAGAATGTATGAATCTGTGGATCAACTTGTTCGTGGTTGATCCGCGTTCTTCGTTTAAACTCAAATACAAGGAAAAGAAATTGAAAAAACCCCTACCTTTCGAAAGGATCGATTGTTGACAAAGGCTTCGTGCCGCCGTTGTCATCGAGATCCTTCATCATTGTTGTCGTAGCGATATTCTACTTTGATCTGTCGTCGTTCGTCGCCGAGAGTTTGCTCCAACGCACCATGGATTCGGCAGAATGTTCTTCTAAAATGTCACCAACGATAAACAATTGTTCAACCCTTTAAAAAGAGAAACTAGATTTTCACTTAATTACGCGGCGATATTAATGACTCCAACTTGCCTATTCTTGAGTCATTATGACACGCCATTAGTTAAGGAAAGAGATGCCCCGTCATTACGTATTAAAAAGTCCAACTTTCCATTTATTTTTCATTATTCCACATCATTTAATTAAGGAAACAACAGCCCTTTTTCCATGATGCAGTGGTTGTTTCCATAAAATAAAATAAACATTTAGATTTTTTTTATTAAAACATCCGAAAATTAACTTTTTCTCTCGACCCACAGCGGTCGAGGTTAGCCTCGTTCTTAGGTAAAGTTGTTATCCCGGACCCAACGGTGTGCCAAGATTTTTAATCCGAGCATCCTTTTGGAAACTGCTACAACCATGCACAAGTGACGACTTACTTATCTTAAAAAGATCTAACCACCATTCCGGGCTCACTGGACCTTGGAATGATGTGCCGTCTTCGCGCCCAATCTTGAAATAATTCCATATAATATTTAAAAATAATAAACAGAAAAATATGAGACATTATATTCTCCCCACCTTGGGGCTTTACTTCCCCGAAAAGCAAATCAAAGGCTACTAAAAAAGATGAGGGTATTGGGCATGGATCTGGGCCTCCCTCTCCCACGTGATTTCTTGATGATTCTTGTGCTTCCATCTAATGCACACCAAGGGAATTGATCACCCACGAAGGATCCCCTCATGATGATTCTCGATCTCCACCGGGTACTTAGCAAAGGTGCCTCCATCCTCGATGTCCATCTCGCCCCAGTCGATGATGTGTGATGGGTCATGCACGTACCTCCTCAGCTGCGACACATGGAAGACATCATGTACCCGATGCAACTGTGGCGGTATAGCTAGGCGGTATGCCGTCTCGCCAACTCTTCATAGAATCTGGAAAGGTCTGATAAACCTTGGAGATAGCTTTCCTCCTCGGCCAAATATCTGCAACCCTCATCGAGGTGAGACCCAAAGAAAGACGTGGTATCCCTCTTCAAACTCCAGAGGTCTCCGTTGTCTATTTGCATAAGACCTCTGCCAGCTCTGGGTAGTCTTCATCTGCTCTCGGATGATCTTCAACTTCTCTGGGGTAGCTCGCACTAACTCTAGACCCATGAGTGCTGACTCTCCGGGGTTGGTCCAGCAAAGCGGTGACCGGCAGGGTCTCCCGTGAAAATCCTCAAATGGTGCCATACCAATGTTGGAGTGGTAGCAGTTGTTGTATGAAAAGTCCACCAGGGGTAGGTGGTCCTCCCAACTGCGACCATAGTCCAAGACGCAGGCTCGCAACATATCCTTTAGAACCTGAATGGTCCTCTCTGTCTGACCATCTGTCTGGGGATGAAACGCTATGCTCAAGTGTATCTGAGTCCCAAAAGCCTCCTGCAATCATTTCCACAATCGGGATGTGAAGAGGGTGTCTCGGTCTAAGACTATAGTCGAGGGGACTCCATGAAGCCGAACTATCCACTGCACGTAGAGGCATCCCAAGCTCTCTACATAACTCTTCTCCCTAATAGCTAGGAAGTGGTTCGACTTGGTGATTCGGTCAATGATCACCCAAATGGAAACATGCCTCTTGGACGTCCGTGGTAAGAATTTCATGAATTCCATCGATATTCCATCCCACTTCCACTCTAGGACTTCCAGGGTTGATCTAATCCCGCTGGAACCTGGTGCTCAGCCTTCTCCTACTGGAATGTGAGGCATCGATAAACGATCTCAGCTACTGCCTTCTGTATGCCTGACCACCAGAACTGTCGTCGGAGTTCCTGGTACATCTTTTCCACTCCAGGATATACCTCCAAAGGGGATGTATGAAACTACCTCAAGACCTCCTCCTAGAGCACCACTGGTACAATAGTGAATCCTCTGAAAAGAAGTATATGCTCCCCACCTTGAGAATATCCATAAAGAGCATGTCTTGTGGATAACTGAGAACGTAAAGCCACACAATTGACATCCCCAGGCTGTGCATCCCTAACTCACTGTAAGAGTGGAGGGGTGACAACCATTGACTTTAGGTGAGTTGTATCATCTCCATCCACGAAGGATGACTGTAACACGGCTAACTGCTATGTCGCCTCACTCAACAGCTGTGAGCTCGAACTTCTGCTAAGAGCATCTGCCTCCTTGTTCCCCTTTCCAAGAGTATAGATGATATCAAAATCATAGACCTAGAGGAACTCTATGCAATGCCTCAGCCTTAGATTCAGATCCTTCTCTAAGAAGATATACTTGAGGCTCTTGTGGTCAGAGTAGATAATAAAATGCATTCCCATAAGGTAGTGTCACCACATATTCAATGTGAAGACTACCACTGCTGACTCGAGATCATGGGTCGCATAGTTCTGATCATGTGTCCTAAGATGGCGTGAACCATAAGAAATCACTGCATGCCACTACATCAGGACACATCCAAGCCCGGTCCCTGATGCATCACAGAAAACTATGTACTCGACACCCTCCTCCGGCAATCTCAAGAATGGGGCGATCGTCAAACTCTATCTCAGCTGCTCAAAAGATTGCTGGCACTTTTCTGTACACACGAAGGGTTGCCCCTTCCCGGTCAAGTCCGTCATCGGTGCTGATATACGAGAGAAATCAGGAATGAATCTCCGGTAATATCATTCCAACCCAAGGAAGCTCCACACCTCTGTCACACTACGAGGTGGCTCCCATGCTAACACAACCTCCACCTTGGATGGGTCCACAGCTACTCCATCTACTGAGATGAAATTTCCCAAAAAGTGGACCTGTTGAATCTAGAACTGACGCTTTGAGAGCTTCCCATAAAGATAGTGCTTCTGAAGTACGTCCACAACCATCCGCAGGTGTCTCGCGTGCTCCCCCTCTGACGCCAAGTACAAAAGGATGCCGTCGATGAAGACCACTATGAACCGGTCCAAGTACGGCCGGAAGATCTAGTTCATCAGTCCCATGAACACTGCGGGGGCATTTGTCATGCCAAAAGGCATCACCAAGTCCTCATAGTGACCGTAGCAGCATTTGAATGTTGTCTTCGGTATATCCTCATCCCGCACTCGTAGCTGGTGATAGCCTGATCGAAGTCAAACTTTGAGAACCACTGTGCCCGTCTTAGCTTATCAAAGAGGTCATCAATCCTTGGCATTGGATATTTATTCTTCACCTTCACCAAGTTTAGGCACCGGTAATCCATGCACAATCTCATACTCTTTTCTTCCTTCTGGGAAAACAAGACTGGGGCCGCCCAGGGTGAGACGTTGGGTCTCACAAAACCCTTGCTCTGCAAATCCTCCAACTGCACCCTCATCTCGCGAAGCTCTGTGAGATCCATCCGATATTCCAATGGGGAAATAGGTGTCGTCTCGGGGTGTAAGTCGATGCAGAAGTTAGTTTCCTAGAGGGGAGGTAATCCTGGAACATCTTCGGGAAAGACATCCTCATACTCTGCCACCACTGCTGGGAACTGGGTGCTCACAACATCTACTGCTCCGAGGTTAGGGCTATCCAACTCATGAGTGATCGGCTGCACCCTCTTATGCATGAGCCCATTTTGTGTTTCCTGGGTTTCCTTTTCTCCGAAAAAGGGAAAACTCATTCCATCACCGCGGACACACCACACTCTTCACCTAAAACAGTCAATCTGGGCATGGACCCAAGATAACCAATCCATATAGGGAATGACATCGTAAGGCCTCGACGCTTCCGCCAAGAGGTTCCAACCGAAAATATAGCCTCCAGGTATGATCATACTATTTTCAAAGGTGTGTGATCGTCAAGTCTCCTACCGTAGGTGTCTCCAAGCGCATGGATCGAGTCAACGGTTCTACCGGAATCTCGAGGTTTTGTACAAGACATGTGACTATAAGGGAATGACTGGTAGTTGTGTCTATGAGTATAGCAGCTAAGGTAGGAAAGACACAGATTGTACGTCGATTCATCCCTGGAGCCCCTGGGTCGTATGCCTTGACCACATGCAGCTTTCCCCGCCCTTGTCCCCCATCTCCCTGAGCCTGGTGCAGACCTCCTGGGGGGGGTGGTGGAAGTATGTAGACGCGTCTTCCACCACCCATAGCTCTCCCTAATCCTCTACCACATTCTCCACCTAGCAGGTCTGCATGTTCCGTTATCTACCTCTGCCTCGGTGGTCCATCCAACGCTTCCCTGTCAGCATCTCGACGTGTCGGGCAATCTCTAGCGAGAAGTCCCCTACCATCGCATACATAACATCGCTTCTCCCTAGGCTAACTGGATCCAGCCTGAGAGCCCTGGACTATCGATCCCCTATCCTGGGTCCTCCTATGACGTTTCCCATGTCCAGATCCCTATGTCTGACACAGGCTCCATGCTGCTGGGGTCTCCGCACCTTTCTGCCTACTGCTGACTGCCGGCGGATGTCTCTGCTCCGCCAAGAAACTCTCGATCACCACGGTTTGCTCGAGCACTCCAGCATAAGTCGATATGCATAGGGGCAAGACACTAGCTCATATATCTCACCATAGACCTCGCTCAAAGGTCCGGGCTCTGAAGTAATGATCCCTAACCATACCCATCGAGTACCTAGCAAGGTTGGTGAACCTCGATGAATAGTCAGCAACTGTCATACCGCCCTTTCGGAGCTGGAGTAGCTCCTGGATGCGTACATCTCTCAGCATAGTCGGAGAGAACACCTCCCTGAAGAGTCACTCAAACTCTATACACAAAAGTGTCTCCTCATCATGATTTTGTGTGGTCATACTCCACCACCATCCCTCCCAACCTTGAAGAAGGCTCGCTCCTAGGATCACCATATAGACTGCTGGTGTCCTCACTAGATAGAAAACTCTAGTCACCGCATCAATCCAGTCCGCAACCTCCTGACGGTCGGGCTCACCTCGGATCCTGAGAGGTCTCTATATCTGGAACTCATGGAGCGCGCTAAGCCTGCGCTCCTCACCGGTCGGTACCGCGGGTACCACTGGCTGATCCACTGGTGGTTGTATAGCAGGTGCACCACCTGGGGGAAACGCCTGGGGTGAGGGTCCCTATATCGAAGCCTCATCACTGAAGGGTTCATCCTCGTGATCGTGCTGCTGAACCCTAGTGGGTATGCGTCATGGAGGCATCCTGTAAACAGACAAGATATACTATGGTCTATGAGAATATCGGGATAGCTGAAACAAAGGTCATAGAAAACACAACCCATTTCTGTATGATGCATGTACCTTTCATTTCCCCACAACCAGTGTATTCATGTACTGAGTCGAAAAGTAGGTTATCAGTGTCCTGGTTCATGGATACGTCGGCCGCCGCACCAACACTGGGGTCCCTGGCCTAAAAGTAGAACCCGAAACACTCAACACTGTTTCCCCAAAACAAAATCAAAGACTCTTGGTCCTAAGGTAGAACCGACCACCTATGATACCACTCTTTCATGACCCATCCCAGTGGGGCCCGTGCCGTGACTCCCCAAGCCTACCTCCAATAGGCCAGGGGCTGGTGACTAGTACCGAGTAGGCATAACTAACATGGGAGGCATTGCCTATGTACCTGTACACACGCACACATCTCTAAGCCCACAAAAAGCTGAAATGTAAAGACCACTAAGGAAAAGAATGCATGAATACAACTAAACCCAACCAATAGAGTATGACGAAAGGTAGAGTACTGTAAAAGTTAACTGGGCCAGAATACAAGCCCACAAAAAACAAGAGTCTGAAAACTGCAAATTCCAACCTGTAAGAACAAAAAAGTACAGGGACTGACGGTCGTAGCCGTAGGAATGCCTCAGCCTGTTGGGAACTCAGAAAGCTCGATCTTGTCCTGGTCCTCCCTAGACTCTATCGAAAGGCTGCTCGTCTGCACAAGACACCAGATGTGCGATCAAAGACCGTGTAGGGGTGAGTATAACAATACTTTGTAGAGGACCTCGAAAACCACAAAGCAGTACAAAAAGTAAAGGTACAGTCAGATATGCACAGTATATGTCTACAGAACATATAGAACAAACCAGGTATACTCAAAACCTAGGCTCATGGTCTAGAGACAAGTCACACAACCGCATACCCCTGTTAGGGATTCTGTTCGAAGATTCTGTGATGTACTCATTCCGGGAGAACACACTCCAGGAGTCTTATAGCTCTGATGACGTCTGTCTGAGAAGCGCTGTTCATCGAGAACTGTCACGAGAGGTATCTACACTCATTACGGGAGACACACTCTTGAGTGGAAAGGTTATGGTAGATAGAAGCACTCATTACGGGAGACACACTCTTGAGTGGAAAGATCACGATACACAGATGAGGATCACTGCCCGGGCCATGGTGGATACCGCGACTCATACGGATTCACCAGTTAGGTGATACACCAGCTAGGTATAGGATCAACTCCCAGTAAGGTTGGTCACGTCGATTCCTGACTCTACCTAGGGTCAGGAATGGATAGAGGATCTCGATCCGGGCCTCTCGAATGGATGCCTGACTCTATCACAGAAAGTCCTGCCGAAGGGATCATAATCCTGCATGAGGGAATGATGGCTGACCTTCAGGGGAAAAAGAAGAAGAGGCACTAACCCAAACGAATGATTTCCAAGGCACGGTGAACAAAAGGACCAAGTCGTTTTCCAAAAAGTACATGTCGTGTAGAAATGATACACGCCGTGTTTTCTGACCCCAGGTACTGCCCGTGTACAATGGCCCATGCCTTGAGGTTGGTCGTGTAGGAAAAACTAAGTACACGGCGTGTAGTATGGTGTACACACTATGTCTAGGTAACTGGGGTTGGCTCTGTGTACTCTGGCCATGTGACCGTACATGGTCACCAACCCGTGTGCTGCAACTCGTGTAATCCGCACACGGGGTGACCCGCACTGCTGGCCTCGCCTATCCATGTGATGGAGTACATGGTCGTGTACTCCATCCCGTGTCTATGTACCCCTGAGATACACACCGAGTCCCGCGTAGCCGCTTTTTCCAAGTTGTACACGCAGTGTCTCCTGAAGCCATGTAGATCATCTCGTGTCCGTGTACTACCCAAAGTACACACCGAGCTTCAGGGAAGGTCCAACATGTCGTGTGACTGGGGTCACACGCCGTGTGATTATTTTCTGACCCCTAACCCTAGCCGCCACCACCAGTACTACACTGTGTGTTCTTCGGAAGTACACGCCGTTTATTCTAGAAATTTCCAGAAATGACGCCCTTCGCCGGCGCACCTCCTGTGGTACTCCAATCATCAATCTGGTCGTTCGATCACCACAAATCTTCCAGGTTTTGGTCACCCTGACAGCACAAAGCTGCTTCCATCGTTTCCAGGCCTCCGATCGGCTCCGAAAATGTGTTCTGATCTTCTCGCACAAAGAACGATCAAAGAACGCTCTTTCAGATCCAGTCCGATTCATCGTCTTCCATCATCGCCGCACCTACACAAAGTTGTTGTGGTGTCGAACCTTCGATTTGGGATTGTTGCGTCACAGAACTGATGCGCAACGAACCATTGTTCGTTAGCCCGTGAAGAACGTGAAGAATGTGTTAGGAAAGAAGGAGGAAGAAATCCAAATAAACAAATTGTGAAACGAACCTCCACCATCGTTCGTCACAATATTGATTTTCTCCCGTTAATAGGCTTAAACGGAGCAAGAATCAACAACAACATAAAGCATGGATCAATTCCCCATAATCTTCCCAACGAAAATCCCACCTGCAAGAACGTATGAATCCGTGGATCAACTTGTTCGTGGTTGATCCATGTTCGTTGTTTAAACTCAAATATGGGGAAATGAAATTGAAAAAAAACATACCTTTTGAAAGGATCGATCGTTGACAAAGGTGTCGCGCCACCATTGTCGTCGAGATCCTTCAACATTGTTGGCGTAGAAATTCTCGACTTCGATCCGTCATCGTTCATCGCCGAGAGTTTGCTTCAACGTGCTGCGGATTCGGCAGAGGTTCCTCTCAAATGTCACCAATGATATACAATTGTTCAACCCTTTTAAAAGGAAAACAATATTGGCACATAATTACATGGCGATATTAATGACTCCTACCTGCCTATTCTTGAGTCATTATGACGTGCCAGTAGTTAAGGAAACAGATGTCCCGTCGCTGCCTATTAAAAAGTAAAACATTCCATTTATTTTCATTATTCCACTGCATTTAATTAAGGAAACAGCTGCCCTTTTTCCATGCTGCATCGGTTGTTTCCATAAAAAAAATAAAAATTTAGATTTTTATTTTATTTTATTTTATTTTTTTATTAAAACGTCTGAAAATTAAATTTTTCCCTTGACCCCCGCCGGTCGAGGTTAGCATCATTCTTAGGTAAATTCGTTGTCCCGAACGCAACAGTATGCTCAGATTTTTAGTCCAGTCATCCATTTGGAAACTGATACAACCGCACCCAAGTGCCGACTTACATATCTTAAAAAAAGTTCAAACCACCATTCCGGGGTCACTGGACGTCGGAATGATGTGCCGTCCACACGCCTGATCTCGAAATAATTTCATATAATATTTAAAAATAATAAACGGAAAAATCTGAGACATTACATGTAGGATATAAAAAATCAAAACTATCAGCTATATCATTCATGTGAAAGCTTAATTCTACCCCATGATTATGTATTAGATCTATGAATTGAATAAGAATTTTTAATGTATTTTTTAATGGGTACATCAAACAAAACACCTATGTCAGTCTCCTGGCCCTTATAACTAGACTAAATACCTATTTAACGCCATTTCCCTAAGTTGCTAAACTAGTCCAAACATGAAATCTAACTCAAAACTATGTCCTTATGACTCCACCTAACATTGATACCTCTCTAACATGACCTGACCCAATAGGTTCCTAACTGAGATTGAAGCATTCCATATGTGTCCCCCCAATTCCAACTCTAATAGGCTAAGGTCAACAAAATGTAATTGATTTGGTATATCTTATAATATGGGAGGATATATAAAATATCAAACAACAATAGATTAATATCCTCAATGCATAAAATAATTAGAAATAAAAAGAGGATATATATATATTGACAACCATAAATGTTTATCATGAAATTTTTCATTGGGGATTTTATGTCTTTTAAGCTTGTAAAAATGCAATTCATATTTTTATGGAGGAATTATAAGAAGCATTAGAGGTGAAATTCCTATTAATAATGGACTGGCATCATTTTTAATGGAATATACTTTTCCCCCACTAAAATATTTTACATAGATTTTTTATTTAATTTTATACTTTTAAAAAAAAGGTGATCTATATATAATAATCCATCCAAATCAACCAAGGAAAATGTGAGAGTCACCACAACCACACCTAGGAGCGATATTTGCTTATTATTATGCTAGCATGGGTGAGAGAGAACTTGAATACATAGGGGAGTGCTTGCATAGTCAAATGAATAGAACACAATAAGGTGATTAGGAGGACTGGGAAAGGGTGGGATGTATCCTATGGAGGCATGTGTTTATGTGTTTTGGGTTCTAAACCTTACTACTAGCTCGATAGGGTAGAGGAATGAAGCCATTTATTAATCACTGATATATTTATCTGAAGCTTGATGTGGTTTGAGAGTGCTTCATGGGATATGTTTCCCCAGTTAAAAATATTTAGATGTAATATGTTCCATACGATAAATTTTATGAAAACTATATTATTGATTCCTATACCATCTTCAACTATTTCACCCAATGGTATCTACATGAAATCATGGGAAATATGATATCCACTATCTCTGGATATTCTTCATATCTAGTGAACATTATTAGATGATTATAATATTTTTGTCACCACTAAACCATTAATGTGATAATTGTCTTTAATGCATGTAGTTGTTTGAAGAAAATAAATATTCCGAAGCATCAACTGAAGAAAATCCAATCAAGATATCATGTAAAAGTATCTTCATATGAATCCATCAAGAGAAAAATAGTGCATCTTCTATCATGCGAGTGTCTCATCATTTATAGCCTCCACCACATGATCCCTTCATTGGGTTTCAATAGTTTTTCCACCAAGTAATTGTCTGATGTAATGGATACTTACTGAAAATCACAGGGGACTCATATAAAAAATGAGAATAATTGGATCACATAATGAATAGCGTCGATTTCATTATACAATCGAGTTTCATGTTGATTGATCATATGAATCCATCTAATGAATCCATCATGTGATTGGGTATACACATGTGAAACCATCAAACTAAGATGATCACATGAAGACTTCAATGTAACATGAGTATGATGACCATTAAGACGTTTTGATCCTCAAGGATATACAACCCACTGCTTCATGTTAGTGGACATTACAAATTCATGATGAAAAGGGGTGGTTTATTACTCCCCCTTTTCTGATATAAAATCATGTTATTTACTTGAAAAATATGTTGGAGAAACATAGTATATAGGAGGAAAACATATATGTAGTTGATGGAGAATTTTTTATTTCCTTTGAATAATTTTTCTAGGTAATCGCAAGAAACCACCACGAGAAACCATCACGACACCCCATAGTGTGACACCGTTATAAATTATCACGATTTATTGAACATCATATGTTTCCCTCACATGATCCTTCAGTCTCAGGACTCCTTCATACAGCCCTAGGAGGCCATCCTTGGATATGATACAATGGGGCATGTATTTCTCAGAAAATTCGCAAAATCTCTACAATACCAAAACTCTAGGAAGTTCTTATATACTAATCCTAAAATTCCATCTTAGGTCTATGTTCTCTAATCAGTGTTAATCTAAATATAGATTCCAAGGTTTGTACTAAACTTCCTCTGATACCAACTGTAAAGGCCCGACCCCGGTTACCCAGATTTGGTGAATTATTACATAACATTGGCATGATCACAAGAAAGATCAAGTATCGAAAGACCGATTAGTTTAGTAGCCTTGGAATAACTAGATACATTATTAAAGTTTACATTACATACTAAAATGAAAACTAAAACAATATAGTCTCTATAGTCCACACTCTTATCCCCTCATATTATCCCTACAGGTCATTCATAAATTACTTCTTCACATCCTGGGAAAAATAAAACATAGAAAAGGGGTGAGCTCAAATGCCTAGTAAGGATAACAATATAGCTGAAACTTTCATAAATAAGAATAAACATTTAAGGCAATGTGTAAATAAAACAAAATCCTTTTAAACTTGAACATCAACATAGTATGGAAAAAATAAAATGAAATAATTCCATTTAATAATTCACATGGATATTCTACTAATCGAATAATCACATGAAATATCAATAACAACTTTCATAATGATGGAATGCATAATGCCAGACTATCATAACCACATAGCCAAGGCCTTGTGCCAAGACTACAAATAAGATTTTGTCAAGGCCTTGTGCCAAGACACTAGTTTGTCTCATGAGACGTACCGATGCATCGAGGAGCTATAGCGGGCTCCAACCATCACATATTAAGACCAATGCATTCCTTATATGAATAGGTTTAAACATAACATAAACATTTGTATTAAAACTAGCATACGAAATGTCAATAATTTCTCCAAAAACCATGAATGGTATAAAAATAACACATACCCAGTCAAACATATCATAAAACCATCAATACAATATGTATGTTTTGTTTCATAATAAATCAACTTCAAATAAGCTTAAAATACATCAAAGGATGTTGACATAGATGAAATCAAAACTCTTTTTAGAGAAACATCTCTTTCTATTTTGAAATCATTTAAGAGTCATATATTTATAAAATAAAACATTTTATTTGAATGTACTCTTATAAGATTTTAGGGGAAGCTTTGACGATTTTATAACGACGGAAAATAGCCGCACCCTCCGTATAAGTTAAAAAAAACATTCTTACCTTAATTCAGTCAAAAAGGTTAAAAAGGACCTTGTTTGGAAAATGACGAAAAGATTCCTTTATAAACCACTTGTAAAAGTTAAAAAGGGTATAAATGACTTTAACCAATATTCTAGTAAATAGTAAAAATGTTTTGAAATACATTTTTAAGTATCATGGATGTGGATGATAAAGAAGTCCCAGTAGATTATTACGTATAAACAACCTCGGATAATGAAGAGATTGCGAAATAAACCCTTACCTTGTACTTTTACTAGGTTGGGGTAGGTTAAAATCCTTTATAATGGTGAAATAATTTTTATTAAATTATACAAAAATCATATATATTAATATGATGTCATATATGATCTTTTAACATTTCTTTTTTAATAATATTTTAGAATTATCGTTCTTTCGGGTGTTAACTTACTCGTTTTCTTTTATATGTTTTGTTATATAAGCCGTGTTTGTCATGGATAGGTTGTATATTATTTATATCCATAATGATATCAAGTCCTTAAACATTATTTTGGACTCATCAAATGATAATTATACTTGAATGGATACGATGGAGAATGATTCTCATCGCGTTCATGGAGACGGTAGTCCGTACGTACGCATGAGTGACAATATCATTCTTTTGATATTAAAATAATATATAATTGGATGGTATATCATATATAAAGAATCATTATCATGTTATATTTATTATTTAATGAATTAAAAATCATTATTATACCCATCCAAATAATAATATACTGAATAACAATTACACCATGACGTGGAGACAGTAAGCCGTACGTATGCATGTATGGTGACATGTCATTTAAAGGATGGATAGAATACTGAATATGGTTGTTCCATATTTATAATAATATTATAGTATATATGAGATACTTGATTAATTATTTTATAATGGGAATAACAAATAAAGAAGAAGTGGAAGATGAAAGGAACTTGAAAAGGGGTGGTGAAATCATTACCTCTTCTTCGGGTTCTTCCTTTTGATTTGATCAAAGGGGATCCTTAGGATGGATTCCTGACTAAAGGAATGCCTCTAGGATTAAGTGAGGGATTTTTAGAGAGTATTTGGTCAGGGTTTGGTCGAACCAAAAGGCTTTGAAGGTGTGAATTAATGAGAAGGGGGAGTGCCTTTTTATAAGAGGGGTGAGTGGCACCTTTGGAAAAGCTAGAAATATTATTTTATAATAAATTAATATTCGGTTTCTAATGGATCCAAAGTGGATTATTGAAATTTTAAGGTGTTTATGGGTCGAAAATCACTCAACCAATAGAATTTAGACAGGTTTGGGTCATTATATTAACATTAGCTTTTAGTATTAACTCTTAGTTAATTAGTTTGACACTTACCATGTCACTTTGTATGTTTTATATTATATAGTTAATAAACATAATATATACCTCCAATTGACCCCCAAAGTGGTCCATTAATGATACACCTATCCTGATATAAGTCTCTTGGACGAACCTTAGATTTTTAGGAATTTAATATCAATTAATAATATAATATTTGTTTTAAAAACTATTTTATGACAATTTTGACACTATTTGGAAAATTGATTTTTGTGAAAATCATAACAGAATGATTACATCGAAAAGGGTTAATTAAATCATTCCTAACATGTCATATTAACCAATAAAATTAGTGAAATTCCTAAAAAGTCTCAAATTATATTTATTTGGGTATTTATAATATCAATTATTTTAATTTTTCACTATTATAGTAATTACTGCATCACCATTGTGTCATAAATAAATAAAATTATTTAATGTCTAAAAATTATAAATAAAATATCATTATGTATGAAATATTTTTATATTTCTAATGAATAATTAAAATCGAATTTATCTTATGTATAACTCTATATTAAAAATGTTGTAGTATATAAACTTTGATTTTAACTCTTTTAACTCTCCTTTGAATTAAATAATAATAAATGACCTAATCTAATCCAAGTGGACCTAAATGATAATATTTTATCCCTAATATTGTTTTTGGTCGAGATACACATGTCCAATAGAATTAGGACATTTGTTAGGGTAATATTAATATTATTTTTACCCTTAATTACCCTATTTACTTTTAACCGTGGTAAATAAAAGTAAAAAGTTACTATTCACCAAAAATTATTTTCATCTCATTGAACCACATTTTACTCCTTGATATTAACCGTGTCTCTTGGATTTTCGAAATTCCACTCACAGAAGCGGTAAAATTATGTTTTATGAAAAATTCAGTTTTTAACTAACACTTAGTGGTTTCACTATTCATCAATAAATGAATGTTTCTAGAAAAATACCTAAAATTAGGCCTAAGCTATATTTGATATTATGAATTCAAAAATGATTTCTATTTTACCAAATTCAATACATATCAGTTGCATTAATTAATTTAAAAATTAATTCCTGTCGTCAAAACAAATAGCGTGTTTTTAAGAGATAATAACTATCAAAAGATTGACACTTGTTTATGTCCGGTTTAATTGTGAAATTATGTACATTGAACAACATTGTATTAAATGGTAAAAAAATATTCTAAATATAATCTAAAACCACTCAAATTCATAATTTATAAATATAAATTATTATTATTAAAAAAGTTGTTTTTAATTAAAATTTAGTAATTTTCACTATTCATCAAAATATAAATGTTATTCGAAAAGTTCCAAAATTTGACATTAGGATAAATTCGATACTCCAAATACAAAAAGGAAGTCCATTTTGAGAGATAAAATATATAAAATTTTAAAAAGTAGGTATTACTATTCATAACGGCTAGTTTGATTGGTTGTGGTGTGTGTTAGAACTCGAAGTTGCGTACAACGCACGCTACTGTATTATTCAAAGGAAAGCGTACCATGGAAGCTTGAGATGTTTCATTGTATATTTTTGATGTCCCCATTCTAAAAAGTAAATTTATTTAGTCAAATTGAATATATAAAAGTTCAAAATATTGGATTTAAAAAGGGTTCACTATTAAAAGTTGGTAAAAGTGCAATACTGAAAATGAATTTGTTCTTACATTATTTCTATGAAACTCATAATATGGATTCTAAAATTATAAGGATTATATAAAGTTTAAAATTTATTTAATACTCTTCATAACCTCTTTTGAACGACTTGTTTGGTAAGTCATGGTGTGCTTGAACTCGGTGTTGCGTGTAGTATAAGTTATTGTATTATTTTGAAGAAATAACACACTATGAAATCTTTGGGTGTTACACCTTATCATGTTAATGTCCTTGGATATATTTTCCATGACATGTTATCATCCTTATAAATTTCATCCATGACACGAAAACATCATTGGACATGTCTACCTTGTCATGCGAAAGTACATGGTATGTCAGTCTTGACATGTGAAAATTCATGGACATTTCTTACTTGACATAATAATTTCCATGGGAGTGCTAGCCTTTTCCTTATAAGTCCATTGTACATGTTGAACTACTCACATGAAATAACATGGACATGTCTGCTTTGATCAATTGATACACCTTGGACATATTAGCCTTATCATTCGTAATCCAATTGACATGAACAAAAAAAAAAATAACTTGTACCAAAAGAAATATAGTAACAGATAATATATTTTTTGGTAAAAATGATTATTTACAAAAGATAATATGTTCCTTTATTGTTAATCACATGCACCAAAAATTATCAATACAAAAAAAATATGTCTATTCAAATTGATCGTTTTATATGCAAAAATATCTTATCAACAAATAAATTTGTTGTTATATAATATAAATAGTAACACTTGTTTTACCAACAAATTAAACTATTATTATTAGTTAACAATGCTAAAAAACCTATCATAATTAGAAAAATTTGTTGTCATAAATCAGTCGACAATGATAAATATTTAATCAATAATTGATTCTATATTTATTCAACATTTAGAACTAATATTTCATTTATCAAACCAAAAATGATTATGTGCTCAATTAAAATATTTATTATTTAATAAGGTTTTAGGAAATCATAAATAAATATGTATAATATATAGTTGAATTGAAATATTCATAATTTATAATTATATAATATTTCATAAAATAATATATAAATATATATAATATATAGTATAAATTTATTGATAACAAAACATAATTAAAGGTATACCTGTAATGTAAAAAAATAAAGTTAATTGAAAATATGTTTGGTTTAATCCCCTTTATTAAAATAAAAGAAAAATATAACTTTTTTTTTCTAGATTGATAGAGAACCATTATATGAAAAAACACCCAAACATGTTAAAAATGTGAATCCTGGAACTAATGATAAAAAATTCAAATACATGATACAACTAGATGTTGGATTGAAGGAATAGTCAAATTTCATACATGAACTATATAACACTGCCAAATGGATGCACAAAAACCCTAGGTGTAGAAATTCCACCAATTTTTTCCCATCGTCACCCCATGCCGCACCTACGTCTAAAAAGACTCTTGCTAGCCGTCGCCGCCAAACAGGAACACTAGCACCACACCGGCATTGTCCAGCCTTCGCAGAATATCTGACCATCTACCTGTGAGATTGTTTCCGTCACACATGATAGCATCATCCTGATCCATGAGTCCTCTCACGTTTCTCAGTAGAATTTTGAAGCAACCATTTTGACACCTCACAGTTCATCAATGCCTAGGATCGTCAACCCTTCTTCGAATTCCATTCCACCTCATCCCAATCATTCCCCATTCAACCTCTCATATACCTTCCCCAAAAATCTATCTTTCATTGTAAGCAATGGATGCCCAAATATCACATTCATTTCATTCTGATTGGAATACGAATACTGAAAAATCTAGAAATCATCTAGCTCATTAGGGAATTTTATATTTTGTGCATGTATTTACATATTCGATCATTAGGATAACTATTTACATATAGAAATTGGTCAAAAAAAATTAAAATAAAACAATACCTCATTAATTCATATTTCTGTTGGAATCATCCCACTTTTTATGGATGTTAAGATATATAAATCAGGTTACTATTGATATATCCATTCTATTCTAATATGATATTCAGGCATCAATGTTTTATTTATTATTTACAACTAGTAAATAACATGTATATAGTGTATTATTAATATTATTTTTATTATAAATGGTTTTAAATGTTATATAAGTTTCCCAACAACACTAATTTGGGAATGTTGATATCACTTTTTACTTATCATATGTGATTTTAAATATGAATTTCCAAATAAGTGTCTTCAAACACCAGTAATTGATAAATGCTCAAAACACATAAGGTATAAATGATATAGTTTCTAAAAAAGAATTGGGAAAATGATCCATGATATAGTTTCGGGAATTAATGATTTTTATATGCTTTTCTAGATAAGTGTTGTCAAACTGATCCATGATATAGTTTCTAAACAAGAGTTTTCAAATATATCCATAACATAGTTTGTTCCCCTTGGTAATAAAAATACGTATTGTCAAACACCAATAATTGAAAAATTCTGATAACACTTATTACTCATGATAATTGATTTTTTATATGCGTTTCCAAGTAATTGTTGTCAAATTAATCCATAATATAGTTTTCTTCCCTTATTTCTAAAATAAGAGTTATCGAACACCGCTAATTTTGAAATAATCTTAACACTTATGACTTATTGTAATTGAATCTGTATATGAATTTTCAAATAAGTTTTTTCAAACACTATTAATATATAAATTCTCATAATAATTATTTCTTATGAAAAGACATTTTTATATGCATTTCCAGACTTAATATTGAAAATTTGCCCATGCCACTTTAGTGGCCTTTTTCCAGAATATAAGTTTAATTTTTTATCAAAAACAGAACAAACACATCTTAATTATTTTAACTACTTTTAATAAGTTATAAGTTCCATAAGATGCTTCAAAATATGTTTTGTTAAATTGTGCCAAAATATGGTTTGTTTCCCTTAGTTCTGAAAATTTTACTAGCATGATTTTAATCCTTAGTGTTTTTCATGTATGGATATAAAATCACTTTTTATGAATATTTTCCTTTTTTGGGTTAATCCAAGTACCTATGAAACTATTTGGATGTAATCTATGTTTGTTTCTGCTTCTCTCTTTCCTCTACTTTCTCATCAAGCGTTCCACACAACAGTTGGAAATATAGTTATTTTGGGTGTGTTTAGTGATAGAAAACAATTTCTATTTTTTATTTCATTTTATAGTTTTTTCTATTTAAATAATAAAACGCATTTTCAAATACTATTAGAAAAATGAAAATAGAAAATTATTCCCAAAACCAAATCACCATCAATACCTGTTTTAACAATTTATTCATCTATCTAATCATCAACCTCCTATTTTTTAAACAATTTTTTTTGAAATCATGAGTTATAATGATCAATGTGTTGTACTATAAATCTATTAAAAAATCATTTTTATAGGAAAAAATTACAATTTTTTACATTTTTCTTTCGTATTTTTATTTTAATTTCAAGACCTATTCATTCTGCATAAACAATTTGAAATTTACAATGAATAAGATCACAGTCCATCACGTTAGTTTAGGAATGCATTATCACACACTAGTTTAAAAATTACATTTCTGCATCACTATAGTTGTCCCATTAACCAAATCCACCTTAGCACCAACAATGTTTTGTCTATAACTGCTACCTAAGCTTCACATTGACCATCACTAATGAAATTATTCAAAACGGATCCTAGTGTAACATAACAACCAGTTTAAATTGACTTACTAAATGAGAATCAATGTATAGAAAAAATGAATATAATATAATTTATATAAAAACCAAATCTTTTTCCCATATGTATCCCAAAACTTGACCGTGTACATGTCAAGGTAATCCAAGAAATTGGATTACACCATGAGTGAAAAACATTGAACTGATTTCCATCCAATGTAGTCCAAACTAGAAGAAAAGGATTATTTGTTTGTTTGTCTCATTATTTCTTCTTTTTAGAAGGTAAAAAATTTATGATGTATAAAGAATAAACAAAACCTTGTAAAAGGAAAAAATACAAAAGAAAACACATAAAGCTACTGTATACTTAAAATAAGTATCTCTATATTGAAATGAAGCATTGTTTAACATTACCAAAACAAGAACAATGATAAAAACATTGGGAATTTGGTCATGAGTCATTTTAAATTTATGTCAGTATTTGTTTTGTTTTGTAATAATGTTTTATTGAATTCTTCATTTATTACTATATTAAAATAGATTTTTAGTTTTTTCCACTTGCATACTTCCTCTGAACTGATTTCATCCCTTACTATTTATCAGGGTATCTGGGATTATTAGGAATAAAGCAACACAAAGATGTTGTGGAATACTTTTGTGGATGATCAGATGGGAATTTCCTTTTTTAGGTATGCATTATGGAATTTCAAATGTTTCCATATTTACAGATTTAAATGTTTTCATGTTATAATATTGTAGGTTTCTAGAATGACTGTTTTACGAATCATAGGATAGAGGTTTCCAGGATTCATGCTACTGGTTTGTAAATTGTAGGTTGTGGGTTTACAGGATTTTATGTCATAGTGTTCAATAGTTTTCAGTTTGTACAAATTGGTTTTCATGATTATATTTTTTTTGGTTTTGGGTTTCCATGTTATTGGTTACAAATTATAGGTTTTTGGGTTTGTTTGTTATGTAGTAAAAATTTAAATTTTGTAGGTTACAATTTTTTAGCTTTGAATGTTTTAGGTTTGAAAGGTCCATGATTATTTGTTCACATGTATATAGTTAAGAATATTATTTATTATTGGTTTTAAATTTTAAGGGATTTATAGTTTCAAGTATACATGTTTACAGTTTTACAAATTTTCTAATTAGGGTTTTCTAATTTTCATGATTACAGGTTACATGCATTAAGATTGCAGGTTCACCTTTGAACTACAAAACCTTGAAATTTTCCAATTCATAGGTTCAATGTTTGTAGTTGTGAACCATTTTCAACATATCTATGGACTTGTGACTTCATCCATGTTTCCAGCATTGATTCACTCATTAAAGTATTGTTTCTGGTAAGAGAATGTATGACCATTGCCCAATTCATGTCTTCTTCAAAGTGTTTATGCTAAAATGTTTCAGTGGAACACATTTGTTGATTTTTTATTCTCTTGCAGCAATGATATTATTGTAATGAACTGGGTAGAGGATGGTGAAAATGATTATTGGAATTGTGTTCATACATTAATTAAACTAATCAATGGCCATTTTACCATTGTCTAGGCTCTTTCATTTAATGCTAGCGGAGTGATTTCTAGTGAATTAGTAGATGATGCTATATGGGTTATGGTTTTACATATTATTGGTTAAAATTTATAGGTTTTCTAGTTTGTATGTTATCTTGTTAAAGTTTAAATGTTGGTAGGTTGCAGTTTTGTAGGTTTTTACATGTATGGTTTACAGGTTCCATGATTATTTTATTACATTTCTATAGGTAATAATATTACTGATTAGTGGTTTACAATGTTATAGGTTTTATAGATTCAAGTATACATGTTTATGGTTTTACATGTTTTCCAATTTGGATTTTTCAGATTTTTAGGATTATAGGTTTCATGTTTTCAGCTTGTAGGTTCACCTTTGAACTACACAACCTTGAAATATACCGGTTCACAGGTTCAAGGTTAGTAGTTGTGAACCATTCATAACATATCCAAGGACTTGTGACTTCATCCATGTTTCCAGCATCGATTACCTCATTAAAATCTAGTTTTTGGTAAGAGAAGGTATTCCAATTGCCCAATTCATGGATTCCTCAAAGTGTTTCTATTAAAATGGTTCAGTGGCACGCATTTGATGATTTATTTATACTATTGAATCTATGATATTTCTGTTAAGATATAGGTAGAGGATTGTGATAGTTATTATTGGCATTGTGTTCAGACATTATTTGAACCAAACAATGTCCATTCTTCCACTGTCTGGTATCTTTAATTTATTGCTAGTGGAGTGATTACCAGTGAAGCAACTGATGATGCTATAAGGGTTATGGGTTTCCTTGTTATTGGTTAAAAATGACAAGTTTTATGGTTTTTATATAATCTAGTTAAAGATTAAATGTTGGTAGGTTTGCAGTTTTATAGGTTTTTACAAGTGAGGTTTGCAGGTTTCAGGATTATATGTTTACATTTCTATAGGTAAGAATATTCTTGATAAGGGGTTTATAATTTTATAGGTTTAATAGTTTCAAGTATACATGTTTATGGTTTTACATGTTTTCCAATTACGATTTTCAATTTTTTAGGATTATAGGTGACATAATTTTAATATGCAGGTTCACCTTTGAAATAGAAAACCTTGTAACATGCTGGTTCACAAGTTCAAGTATTATTGTTGTGAACCATTATCAACCTATCCATATACTTGTGACTTCATCCATGTTTCCAGTATCATCAATTCACTCATTAAAATATAGTTTCTAATAATAGCCGGTATGCACGTTGCCCAATTCATGTGTTTATGTTAAAATGGGTTAGTGGAACACATATTTTTATGTTTTTTTCTCTTGCAGTTAAGATACTACTATTAAGATATTGGAAGATGATGGTTACAGTCATTATTAGAATTTTGTTCAGACTTTAGTTAAACCATACAATGTCCATTCTTCCACTATTTGGTCTCTTTCATTTAATGTTGGCGTAGTGATTTCTAGTGAAGAAGCTGATGAAGCTATAAGGATTTTTGTTAAGAATAAATATAGATCAGTTGATGGTCCTCTATATCAAATGTTGTTGAATGTGAAAGAGGTACACATGGAAAGGATGTGAATGCTGTAAAATGGAGTTTTGGTGGGGAATCAGCTACTTAGAGCGACGATGGAACAATCAAGATATGATAACAATGTTTATTATTTGTTAGATATTATATTTTTTTGGCCTTTTCCCCATAGGGTGTGGTTTAGCGGTTTCTTCCCTGCCATACCTATGGTGGATCACTGAGTACACTTCAAAAAAAGTTAGTTTTACCAATAGAAAATTACTGATAGATAATATAACTGTTGGTAAAAATGATTATTTCCAACAGATATTAAATTCCGTTGATATTGAATATTGTTACCAACATTTATTTTTTCCCACAAATATATCTGTGTATATTTGTAGTTCAATACCAACAAATCTTTTACCCACATGTAAATACATTGCTTTATTTTAATAATACCAACAATTGTTTTACCGATAAATGAATCTGTTGTAACAAATTATTATTACCAACCAATATTTTACTATCATAAAAATATATTAGAAATAAATTATTCAATAATATCAAATATTTTATCAAAAATTGAATATATATATATATATATATATATATATATATCACCCAATAAAAACAATTTATTTTGATAATAATTATATATATATATAGCTACATCATAAAAAATAATATAAAAAAATAATAATAATGGAAAAAAATTATTATGAAACAAAACTATAAAAAAAAATAGCATAAAACCCCATTTACGAGACCCCTCAGCTACCTTGATGCCCCTCCCCCAACCAACTTCCCTTATGCTCAACCCCTCCCCCAACCCTTCCTCCCTTTTTCCCTCCAGCATTCCTCATGGGCCTCCTGGTAAGAACCTCTCACTTTTCCCAGCCGGCGTTCCTCGTAGACATCATCACAAGAACGCCCTCCCTATTCCCATTTGGTGTCCCCCTCCGATATCATCATGTGAACATCCTCCCTATTCTCGGTCATCATCCTCATGTGAAACCCCTCTTTCGACCTTTCAATTCTAGTTATTACAAGGACACTTCCCCACTCGACCTCCATCATCCACATTTCTTTAGACTGTCATCCCCATGAAACCTCTATGTCCCCGACACCCTAGATGAACCCTT
The DNA here is from genome assembly GCA_963277665.1 of Viscum album. Taxonomy (NCBI): domain Eukaryota; kingdom Viridiplantae; phylum Streptophyta; class Magnoliopsida; order Santalales; family Viscaceae; genus Viscum; species Viscum album. The sequence continues at coordinate 684,326,941 of OY728137.1, read as the reverse complement.
GATTTCCCAAGAATCCCTTCCCATCACCGACGGTCATCACCATGGCACCCACTATTGCCCCTGGATTTATTTTTGTCCACTTATCATTAATTTGGAAGGTTTTCATGAAAATAACTCCCTCCATGTTTCAACTCCACTGTAGCATTCTGGTTTCTAATAGGATTTGAGTTGGATAGGTAAGCTTAGCATTGGTTTTTAATATGGTCTGTAGTTAGCAGTTTATATTCAGTAAGTATTTATTTTTAAATTGGTTATATGATCATTATTTTTTCTATAACACCGAGAATTGTTATATTGCTTTAATTTTTAGGAATATCATTTTATTTGATCTCTCTTCATTCCTCACTAGTAGGTAATTTATAATCCCATATGAAATCTAATCAAATATATATTTGGAAATAAATTTTCATCCATTTTATTCATTACTTATCATTTTTATTTGTTTTTCCTCAATATGAAATTAATAAATCTTCTGAAGGGAGCTTATCAATGGGATGCACATGCTATTGGTAGAACAAATGTCGTTATTTTTAAATTCTTCCATTAAAATCACTTTTCAATCCATGATTTATTCTTAGTTACTTTCTTTTAAGAAATACTTGTTTACATTGGCATTTCTTTTTAAAGTTCTACTTCAATATTGGGTTTGTGCTTGTCTTCATTTTCTAGTGCTAGAGAAATATTTTTATTCAATATTTTTTATGTTAATTGTTTATCCCTATTTTTAATACCTGAATTATTTTCTTCTTATTCTTAATTCATATGACTATCAATTTTATTGGTTATCATATCAACATTATTTTTTTTGTGAAAATGTGTTGACATTGTGATATAACATTCATCACATGATCACTTTCATAATTCCAAATTGAATTGTCACGATCCTTACTATTTTTGCTTCGAAAAAAGTACAATTTTTTCATTGGTGATATAATTGAATCGTAAAAAGTGGGAATACATCCTTAGATGTGAAAGTGGATACACATTCCCATGTAAGAAGAAATTTTTCTCAGTACAACCGTCTTTTACTGGGTTAATTTTTTTTTATATTTTCAGGAATCCTTCCAAGTGTTTGTAGATAATATCATATCAAAAAAAAGTATAGTTAGCTTTTGAATACCCATTCTCATGTTTGGAAAGGTTATTATTTTTTAAAGTAGTTTTAACACATCTTGTATAACAAATGTATTTAGAAATTTTAATATTTTTATTATGATATAACCATTCATTAATGCTTCATAGAAAATTTATAGTAAAATAATATTTTCTTCAGTAATATTTATTTATGAATGTTCATTTATGATTTTCATAATTCAATAAAAATCTAATTTTTGAATCGCATTATTTTGAATGACCATTGAATGGTAAAAATCAAAGGTCTCCCAATAAATCAATTTTTATTTTCTCAATTTATGTAATGACCCAACTCTTCAGCAATGGTATGGATCATTAGTTTTGGTTTCAAATCTTTCCTTTAAGCTTGCATAATGTGTGTAACATCCTAAGGAAGGTTCAGGGAGTTTCCGAGGCTTTTTCGGAGCCCATAAGTTGGAGAAATGGACTTGCAGATCGGGGGGCACGGCCTGCGCACGACCTGTGTAGGGTTTGGGTAAATTGTGCGGCCTTTGGTTTGAAGGCAGTGGGATGCACACAGTTTGCGCATGAAATGAATAGTAAATTCGCACAGTTTGGGTAAACCATGCAGCCCTGCTTTCTGGAGGTAGTGACGTGCGCACGGTTTGCGCACGGTTTGGGTAAACCATGCACCTAAACCGTGAGAGCACGTATATGGTGAATTTACACTTTTTCCCTTATGTCTATTTAAGATAATTACTCATTTCTTTTTGGTTCCAGTGGCCAGAACAGAGGATGAAACCTCTTTTGAGCTCCCAAACCCCCTTCTCTCTCAATTCCTTATGGTTTCTTTGTCCGGTGTACATTCCTTGATCCAACGGGAGCGTTGGAAGGGCCAAGGTAAGTCTAACCTTACACACCCCTTTCTCCTCGACATATCTTGCCTTCCGTCATGCTATTTTGATGCAGACTCATATGCCCTATTTTCAGGGCATTGGACTGGAACTCAGATCTCTTCCAATATACTTCGAATATGAGGTCGATATCGAGCGAGCATACGTCTACATCCCTAAGGTAAGTGGTCACATGGTTTCCATTTTGGGTTGTCATCATTCTTGAGTTTATTTTTTCATTCCATGGTTTTCCTTTTTCCAATCCCCTTATTTATATTGACTACTTACTGTCTAAATGAACATTGTGATAGGAGGGTATGGGAACTACCCTCGTTTGGGTATTTGGTTACCGTATGGCCCCGGTAGGGACACCCATAGGGGTTAGACCTTGAGTTTTAGCCCCTTTTCACCTTTGTACCTTATGAGTATGTCTTAAAATCCATTTTCCATGTGAGGAAAATGAGATGTTTTGGTTAGGGCTTGGCTAGGATGAGTTAGCTTAAACCCCTTTTATTATTTCAATTGCATGTTTTCTTGAAATGTGATTATGTGATATTGTGAAATGGAAATGCCATCTTTTATTGATATGAATGTTATAAGAAGTGTATGTCTTATAACCTATACTATTAAATGATTATACTTCAGGCTAGGGGCAGAGTGTGAGATCTCCCCTAATTGAATGATAAAACATCGGGCCAGGGGTATACTATGAGAGCTCCCCTATGTTACGGATTCACGCTATGGGTAGACTGTGTGATCTCCCTTGAATCATTCTTAAGCTTTGGGACGAGGATAGACCATGAGAGCTTCCCCAAGGTTGGACCAGGGGTAGGATTGAGAGCACTGCCCCTGGGTTAGGGACGTCCGTGAGTTCTGTCCTGGTCCTACCCAACGTATTATATATATATATATCTATATAGATGTATATTTTAAATGAGATGTTTTTTCAGACTACCAGCCATGAGCTGAAGAAGGTAGACCTGCTAGGTGTCCTTCCGGAACCTGAGCGGGAGAGTTTCTTATTTCTTTTCTTTACATTCTTGCACTCTATTCCTCACTATTACTGCGAACACCTATTTGGATTACACATAGACCCTATTGGTGGTGGCCTACTGAGACTTGTCTCACACCCTACCCAGTGGCCTCCTGGGTCCCCGTGTAGACTTTACTGCTGTAGGTACTAGTAGGGGAAAAGGCCCGGTGTCAGGTTGTTGATACATGTATGATCTAGCTGGAGTTCCATAGCAGAGGATCGAGCATGGCTAGAGATGCTTGTGGACTACTTTTGTTCTCCTTTTGTATTACTGCATAGCATGATTGTCTTCTATTTCCATTGTATCAGCATGCCATGCATCCATTTTGTATCTGACACTACCTATGAGGATTTTGTATATTTATCAGAATTTCCTTACTTTTGTTGTTTGGTTTGTATGTTTCCCCTTTTCTCCTATTTATCCATTGGTTGTGCTTCTGATGTCTATTCCTTTGATGCTATCCTGCTGTGTACTATGACATAAGGGTACAGTCTCCCCACTGACTTACCATTACACTGCCGCTGCTAGTCAGCAGCCCCCGGCCTACGGGGAGACGAGCCAGGGGTTTTGTGGCCAACCGGGCTCGGGTTGATGTGCAGCCGGGTCCAGGACGTCACAAAGTGGTATCAGAGGATTCTTTCTTTCCTTCATTACTATTTTCCAATGATAGACTTGGAGAATGGGAATGCTTAGGGACTTGGTTATAAGTTGTGCTTGGGCGTACTGAACCCATGTACGGGGAAAAAACCAAGTTTCTTATTTTATGTTGTTATTGATTCTGCTATTTACTGTTGATATAATTTCACCATTGGGTGATTCACATGATTTGTGATGTTAATGACTTTTGTAAGATTGAAATTTTGTTTCATGGTTCGACCCGATGAAATGAGGGTTATGCATTAGAGCATGCATCATGATAGGCACAATATGATTAAGCCATGCATCTTGCCATGCCATGTTTAAATTTTCAGTGAGCATTTCCTCTTGTTTAGTTCCATGCCTTGTTTATATGTGTGCCCTTGTGCTAGCCCTTCATTCTTGTTGTGTATTGAGGAATGATGTGGGTTTAGTGGGTGTCACTCTTTGGTTCAAAAGGTGTATGGGCCCTTATGGATCCGAAAATGACATTCCAACGAAACCAACCTTTTTCTTAAAAGGAAATTTAAATGCTTGGTTAGTTCTAGTAAATTTGAAATAACATCCATGTGTGTGTCATCTTTCAGTTCCTGAGGAGTATGGGCCCTTATGGGCTGGAAAATGACATATCACCAGATTAAGTTAATTTTGACTAGTTGTGGGATTTCTAAATCTTTCATATGGGTGTGGGTAGGTGATCTTAGGGGTAGAAAGGCTTATTACATGTCCCGGCTTCTAGAGTTAAACCTTTATCCTTGTTGGTTTATTCTTTTGAGATGTTCGTTTGGCATTGTAGTGTTATGCCATCATGTCGTCCTCGATTCATGCGCGTCGAAGGTGACGACGAACACATTCTTGAGGGGCGGGCCCTGAGACGCCACATGATCTTCCAGTCGAGCCACCCGTGGATCCTTTTTCTATTCCTGAGATGGGCACTGATGCCCTGTTTCGTGAGGGTTTCTTAAGGATGATGCAGAATATTCAAGGTGGCGTACAATCTGCCCCAAGTATGGCAGATTTAACCTGTGAGTATCAATTACAACATCTTATAACTTTTTCGGGAGATAGCGGACCTCTTGCTGCTGAGCCTTGGCTGGAGGAGATCTAGACTATCTTTGAAAATATCAAGATTCCTCCCGAGTGGAGATTAAAATTAGTTGTTTATATGCTATATGATTCAACTAGGAGGTGGTGGGATGTCATCACCCAGTCGAGATAGCAGGGAGACATGGTCTGGGAAGATTTCCAGGCAGTATTTTATGACCTTTTCTTTCTCCAGACACTAAGAGCTGACATGGCTAGAGAGTTTATGAACCTACAGCAGGGGACCATGACAGTCATGGAGTACTCATCCCGATTTACCAAGCTGTAGCGTTTCACCCCATCGCTAGCTGCCGATGATCTGATGGCCACTAGGCGTTTTGAGGATGGGCTGAGTTACGCCATCCGGTATCAGGTAAACGTGTTCAGGTTGACATCTATTCCTGAGATTGTTAACCAAGCTCTGATTACAGAGTGGAATTTAAGGGAAGCAGATAGTGCGAACCAGGGCGGTTCAGCATTGAAAGCTTCATGTGGGTCTTCTTCAGGGTGGAAGAGACGTATTGAGTCTTCGCATGTGGGAGGCATAAGTCAGGTCCCCAACACAAATAGTTCTTATATTTTCCATCAGTGCAGGAGGAAGGGACACTTTAGGGCGCAGTGTCTGTGGAACACCGTAGAATGCAAAGGCTGTGGAAGGATGGGTCACCTTCAACGTTTCTCCAGGATTCTTTCTCCAGTGCCTAGTGAGCAGGGATCTGCACCTACTCTACAATCTAGTGCTGGATCGGTAGGATCACGTCAGTCAGGCGGCTGGAATACCACCAGCCGATCAGGACGTGGCGGCAGTCGAGGTAGGGGTAATCAGACGCATGAATCGCAGCACCAGCAGGGTGAGTCTGCTCTGGGTTGTCAGGTTGTGACTCAGGGTCGTGGTACCAGCCAGTTATATGCAGTCGATCCTACGCCGTAGGAGCAGTATACCGGGCCATCTACTGTACAAGGTACAATTTTAGTTGCATCTACATTGCTATCTTCTTTGTTTGATACAGGAGCTTCTCACTCTTTCATATCAAAGGCTATCACGGAGAGTTTGGGCCTCGACGTCTAGTCATATCACGGTGTGATTACACTAGATACCCCATTGGGTGTCCGTTCAGAGGGTGTTTTCCATTGTTAGAATTTTCCCCTCAAGGTGGGAAGTTACCTTTTCGTTTGGAGCTTGTATGTTCTGGAGATGACAGGTTTTGATGTAATAATTGGGATGGATTGGTCAGTTCCCTATAGAGCCCAAATTGACTTCTATCGTCGGAGGGTGATGTTTACATCACCAGAGGGTGACACGCATGTGCATAAGGTAGAATGGGATCTTAGGGCGACACGAGCATGAACCTATTAGAATAATTTGGGTGGTGTCACGACACATGTTTCCAGTCTTTATCTCGATGACCAAGGGTTACAACCCACTGCTTATCCTCCTGTTGTGGAGAACTTTAGATATTTCTATCCTGATGAATTATCTAGTCTACCTCTAGTGCGATAGGTGGATTTTACCCTTGAGCTTGTACCAGGAGCAGCACCAGTGACAATTCCTCCTTATAGGATGGAACCTAAGGAGATTCTAGAGCTCAAGAGTCAGTTGGAGGAACTGGAGGCAAAACGCTTTATACGTCCCCATACCTCTCCTTGGGGATCGCCAGTCCTCTTTTCCAAGAAGGATGATCGTACCCTTACGTCTTTGTGTGGATTATCGTAAATTAAATCAGCTGATGATCAAGAATCGGTATCCTTTTCCAAGAATTGATGACCTCTTTGACCAGCTCCGAGGAGAGAAGATGTTTTCCAAGATAGATTTGAGGTCGGGCTATCACCATGTGTGTGTCATGACATCATACATATCTCGTACAACATTCATGAGAAGGTATGGTCTCTATGAGTACCTAGTCATGCCGTTTGGGCTTACGAATTCACCTGTAGTGTTTATGGATCTTATGAATCATATTTTTCACCATTACCTTGATTATTTTGTGGTGGTATTTTTGGACGATATCTTACTCTATTCACGCTCGAGACATGACCATGAAACCCCTCTTGAGATCGTGCTGAATACACTAAGAGATCATCCTCTTTATGCTAAGCTCAGTAAATTCCACTTTTGGATAAATGAAGTTCACTTACTAGGACACATTATTTCCGAGTCTGGAGTTTCAGTTGACCCTAAGAAGGTGAGTGATGTAGTTTCTTGGGAGCATCCCAAGAACTTCTTCGATATCATGAGTTTCTTGGGGATTTCTGGATATTATAGGTGGTTCATTCAGGACTTTTCATGCCTAGAAGCACCACTTACAGCTTTGACAAAAAAGGGGGTGAGATTCAGGTGGTCTGAACCTTTTGAAACAGATTTTCAGTAACTGAAGGGCAGATTGACTTCGGCGCCGATACTGATCTTTCCAGAGCTGGGCAGGGCTTATACGGTCTGTAACGCCCCGACCCCAGCTACCCAGAGTCAGTGCATTACTTTGTAACATTGGCATGATCACAAAAGATCAATACTCGAAATACCGATTAGTTTAGTAGCCTTGGAAACACTAGATACATTCATATGTCTTTCATTACATCAAAAAGTAAACAAACTAAAATAACATGGTCTTCATAGTCCACACTCATATCCTCACTGACTATTCTTGCAAGTCAGTCATAATACACTTCTTCACATCCTGGAAAATATTAAAACATTGAAAGGGGTGAGCTCAGATGCTCAGTAAGGATAACAATATAGCGGAAGCTTTCATAAATAAACATAAAAATTTAAGGCAATGTATAACTAAAACAAAAGCCTTTTAAACTTGAACATCAACATAACATGGCAAAAGTAAAATGAGATAATGCCATTCACTTCTTCACATGGATATTCTACTGGTCGAATAATCACATGCAATATCAATAACCACTGTCATAATGATGGAATGCATAATGCCAGACTATCATAACCACGTAGTCAAGGCCTCATGCCAAGACCACAAATAAGATTTTGTCAAGGCCTCATTCCAAGACACTAGTTTGTCTCATGAGACCTGCCGATGCATCAAGGAGCTATAGCGGGCTCCACTCGTCACTTATTAAGTCCAATGCATTCCTCATATGAATAGGTTTAAACATATCATAAACCATAACATAATCATATCACATAAAACATGCATAAAGGAAACATAACATTTCCACATTTCAATCACAAGATATCAATAAAACACATTTATATAATAAAAATTCTTTCAAAACCATTCTCAATACCAAAATAAAAGAAAGTTAAAACTTTGTATTTATTTTTCATTAAAAAAAATGATGGCTTGTAGAGGAAGCCGAAACTAAAATAATGGTCACGGCGGCAGAGAAGTAGTTGTCGCCGCATAAGTACAGAAAGAAAAACATTCCCTTTTTGTCGTTTAGTAAAACGCTTCGTATGAAAAAGATTCCTTTTGAATAAACGTAAAAGTCAAAGGGGTTTATACACCGTATAAAAGGAAAGTTGTGTATAAAACCAAATATGCCTCAATGAAAGGAGATTGAGACGAAGTCCTTACAAAAATCATTTTTAAAATAAAATATATATATTATGTGTATTAATTATAGGTACACATAAAGAAAGTAAAAATACAAAATAAGACATAATAATATCATGACATAATTTGAAAGTAAGAGATTAACCCAATGAATGGAAGTTGGGTTAAGAAATTCCCTTACCTTGTGTCCGACTTGACTCAACCGTTCTTTAACCTCCTGAATAATAAACTAGAGTTAATATCTACCTTATTAAGAACCATTTTAAATTTCATTATCCTTTTTATATCACTTATTACAATGTTATGAACATTATGTGATTATTTAAGTTAATAACGGTCGTTTTGTCGATCATTAGTAACTTGAGTCAACAATAAACTTCTTATAATTACAAGTTGTTCATGTGGTAGAATATCCATTATATCCATAATTATATTCATGATTTAGATGTCATATATATCTTATATATCCAGTATATACATTCATTTATAATATTACGTAACATTTAGAGGTAAGAAATGAAATGCACCGTTAATGGAGACAGTAAGCCGTACGTACGCATGAACGCTACATTCATTTCAATTTCATATTTAATGGAACAAAATCATAATGATATAAATGTATAATATAATTCCAGTATAATATAGTGTATAATACCATTTTCATCATCCTATATACATCCCACATATGGCATTAACGATTCAAATCACTTTGAGGGGGCGGTAGTCCGCACTTCCTAAAATGAAATTATCGCGTTTTACCCATAATGGAAATCATAAAGTATGCAATAAATGAGAAATACAGAAGCATAAGTAAAAAATAAACATATTATATATCATATATAAATGTAGTGACATCTTAATGGCCACCTTTGAAGGTGTTATATGAGTGTTGAACAATCATCGTTTCGTGAGGCAGAAATTCACCATCCACAGAAACCGTATGTTCTTTAACCATTAGATGTAGGTGTGTGTAAGTGTAGCTCGAATACTTCTTATAACAACATCCTAGTATATTGAGGATACTGGTTTTGTTACAAAAGAAATGAATAAAAATAATTTAGGGGGTTGGAGAAGAAAAATAAAACAAAACAACATTAGAAAAGACATTACCTCAAAATCGGGTAACTCTTTTTGATTTGAGCCAAAGGCTTCCTTGGGAAGAGTTCTGCACAAAGTAAGGCTTCTAGGAGTATGAGGGGGAAGTTGGGAGAGTATTTGGGAAGAGTTTGGCCGAGCCAAATGGCTTGAAAGTGTAAATGAGGTGGGAGAGGTGGGGGCCTTTTATAAGTGGAGAGGAGGGGCACTTTTGGAATGATTGAAATGTTACATTATTTCACAATGCTTTTCGGATTCTAAAGGTCCCACACTTATATAATTCTAGGATAAGGTGATAAGGTTTCGAAATATCCTCATCCAATAGGCTTTGGACAAGTGTAAGCCTTGTATTTTTCATTATCTTCTCATTTTATTTAAATCGTTAAATAATGAGGTCATCGCTGCATCATAATGATGTCATAAATAATTTAATTTATTTAATGTCTAAAAATTATAAAAAAAATACTATGTTGTAGGAAATATTTTTATCTTTCAAATGAATATTTATTGTCAAAATTTGGACTTGTGTAACCCCACTTAAAAACTATTTTAGTAAAATAACTCATGTTTGTGTCAATTTAATTTTAACATTAAATAAATATATATTAATGTCATTTTCCAACTAAAGTGGCTCCATGGGGTCCCCAAGTTGACCCATGGGTTGTATTTGTCGGCCATGACTCATCCAATAGGAGTAGGACAAGTTTCATGCTCATCTCATATTATTAAAACATTATTTGTACCTTAAACTACACTAATTACCTCTAATCGCGATTAAGAACTTAAAAGTTACTATTCACCAAAAAATTATTTTAATCTCATTGAACCACATTTTACCTCTTAATGACAACCATGCATGTTGGATTTTTGAAAATCAAATCACAGAAGTGGTAATATTTCATTTAAACGAAAAATCAGTTATTTAACTACCACTTAGTGGTTTCACTATTCATCAAAAATCGAAGTTTTTCAGAACAAGGCCAAAATTTCACCCTAAGCTATAATTGATATTCCGAATTCAAAAATGATGTCTATTTTAAAAAATTCTAAACATATAAGTTGCATTAATTAATTTTATAATTAATTCTCGTTGTTACGACAAATAGCGTGTTTTTAAGAAACAATTTATATCAAAAGATTGGCAATTGTTTATGTCCAATTTCAATGTTAAATTAATTATAATGACCACCATTGGATAAAATGGTAAAAATATATTCTAATTATACCTTAAAACCACTAAATAGTATAATTTATCACAATAAATTATTTTGATTAAAAAAGTTGTTTTAAAGTATTTTTCACTATTCATAAAAAATTAGAAGTTCTCAGAAAAATACCAAAAATTCAACATAGGCTAATTTCGATATTCTGAATCCAAAAATGAAGTCCATTTTGAAATATAAAATTTCTATAAATTTAAAAAGTGGTTATTACTATTCATAACGGCTACTTTGATTAGTCGTGGTGTTTTAGAACTCGAATTTGCGTACAATGCAAGCTATTGCATTATTGAATGAGAAGCGTATCGTGGAAGCTCAGGGTGTTACATTCTCCAATCCTTCAATAAATTGCGTCCTCGCAATTTGAAATTTTTCTTTGAAAATAAAAGGTTGAAAAGAGAAAATACCTTTTAGGAAAACCCACATCGGAAATAAGGTTAATAAATATATAACATTAAAAGAAAGCAAGATAAGTACAAAGGTCACCCGATATTGCCCATTCTAGGATTATATGAAAATATGGATATGGAGGAGAAACAAACCATCAAGTTCTGATGGAGAGTTATAGAAAACAGGATTAGGAGAAATTTTAACCACAAGAAAATCACAAACTTGTGATTGGTTAAACGGTCATTGAATCCCCAGTTGGAAAAGTTAACCGACAACATTTTTGTTTTAAGTTACTTTTTATAATGTTGAGGAATTTATTTAGGAGATTTACTAAGAACGTAAGGGAATATACATACTTGTTATGTATACTTTCATTCGTTATTAAATTTTTACCACAAACCCAAATTTTACTCCAAATGGCAACGGAACTCAAAAATATTATATTTATCCTAATTGTATAAGGTTCAAAATGTTAACACATACCATTTACCCAGAAAATTCGTCAGAGGATAACCCTCTGACCATTTATTAAAAAGAGAAAGAAAACCGGTTTAAGGGTTTCCGGTACCCATTACAAAACATCCCCGCGCCATACATTTCAAAACCCAGAACGAAAAAAATTCAAATTCACAAAACCCAAACCACATTCCATTTTTCCTGACCGCGTGTCCCCCTTCATCATTTCCAAGAGCCACCTCGAGACGCGAGTGTGGAAATCGTCACCCACCGCTAAAATCACGCCTGGAAGAAAGTCAAATTTTCAAATTTTCAAAACCAAAAAGCAGTAAAAAATGACCAGATCACGTGCTGCTGCTCTTCCCGAGAGACCATCCCTCGATACCCTCACTGCCATCATCACAACCCTAGCATCAGTCATTATCATATCGCCGGAGCCGGACAAGGCCCCGCCGTCGACGGTCGAAATGTTGTCACCGTCCACCTCCCATAAAATCCAGATCACCGGAGGAGCATCTCCATTCATCACGCACCACAAAAACGAGAGACACCAGACCAGATTCATCCAAACCAATCCATCGCAAAAAAGAACAATACACCAAGAGTAACAGCCAGCAAATCCAAACTCTAAAAATGAAAAAGGGCAAGAACGCGAACGCATCACCATTCTGGAACACCGAAGAACAACCAAGTCAGCGGCAGATCCCGTCGCCGCTACCAGTCCAGCCGGAGAAGACCTCCACGAAACTTTGTAGCATTAATTCCGCCGCAAAACAAGACCACAACCCCCAAACGACGACAGACTAGGACAATGCCACTCCTCCAGTAGCTGGGATCCCACGAACGCTCCGGAGAGTAAGCCAGCGAACAAAGCGACCTCGTCGCAAGCTGGTCTTACGCCCAAGGATCCTGAACCGAAGTGTTGCAGAGCCCATAGTAGGAACGACATCAGAAGGATGAGCCGCGAGCACGAATGGAGAGCGCTGGAAAGCCTGCAGAAGATCCACCGCGGGGGAGAAGATAGCGGCGGCGGAGGAAACCCTAGCGCCGTAAGCCCCTTACGGGCGCATCTCTTCCCCCACACATACCATTTAGATTAGTAAAACTATTTTGTAATAACCAGGGACTTCCTGTAGGCTAGTGGTAGGAAATAAAGGCTTGTCGCACTATGGTTGTGGGTTCGATTCCTGCAGCTTTGTCTGATGCGACGGGTTATTCCCCACCCTACAGGTTGTCCTTTTTCCTAAAACTATAGTATTATAATATTCCAAAAATAATCTTCAGAAATTCTTTAACCATAAACAATACTATCCATGGTTTAACTTAATCCATTCCAACCTTAATAGTTATCCAAAATACCTCCGTCCAGACTTTCTCTAAAAGGTCTCTAAATTCCAAAATCAATTTTAACATCAGATTCCCCAAACAAAGAAAAGTTTCTCTTATTGTCACATACTAAAAATATGATTACCTTAATCATATTAAAACCTTACTGAAATCAACAAGTACTGCAGTACAATCCATATATATATATCACATTATTCTTATAACCAGAATATAATCCTTGAGTCCAAAAGCACCAATACATTAATTATTCCGCTTCAACTGTAGTCACAACATAAGATTGGCCTTGATCCCTTGGCCTTTTCTGAGGTAAGTTTCCCTGACGCTTAGGACATTCATTTGCATAATGCCTTGTTTCCCTACAATTGTAGCATTCAACTTTGACAGCCTCTTTCTTTCCCTTGCAATCACGAGCCTGGTGACCCTTTTCTCCACATTTATAACAAACTCCCATTCCTTTTAGGCAAGTACCAGGGTGATTCTTCCCACAATTATCACATAATGGAAAATCATTCTTTCCCTTTTTCCCTTTATCTGTCTCTTGTTCCACCGTTCTCTTCTTCTCTTGCTTTACTTTGTTGTCATAAGACTTAGAGAATTCCTTTTCTGTCTTGATAGCACACGAGACAATATCTTCGTATGATGAGAAGGATTGTGATACTAAAGATCGACGGAGAAATGGTTTTAACCCATCAAAGAAACGATCAATCTTACTCCTTGGGTTACGTATATAATCGGCAGCATGCCTCGCTACCCTTGTAAAGTTATCCTCATACTTTGCGACATTCTCATCCTCCTTCTGCCTCAGACTCAGAAATTGCCTTTCCATATCTGCTCGATGGTCATGAGGAAAGTATTTTTCTAATAAAAGCTCTTTGAACTCCCTCCATTCCATATTCGATACGTCATCATCTTCCTTTGTGTTTTGAATCAGCGACCACCACTGATCGACATCTCCAGTGAGGCGGTAAACTGCCATGACAACCTTCTCCCTTTCGCTACTCCCCAAGGCATGGAATATTTTCTCTAAGTTTTTTATCCATTGGTCAGCTACTAACGGATTTGTACCCCCATTGAAGGTTGGTGGTTGTTGCCTCATGAAACGGTCTAGCATTGATCCTCCATGTTGCGGATCAGGGTGCTCCATACGAGTAAGGTTATTATTCATAACCTGAGTAAGTTGTCCCAGTATGGTGATTAGCTGATCGGCACCAGTTGCATCACCAGCCCCACTATAATTATCATGAGCAGGAGGGAAATCCCTACATGGAGTGCATGCATTGATATGGTTTCCATTTCTTCCACTAGGCGCCATTTCTAAACAATGGCATAAACTAGATCAGTTTATGAATCAAAATACATAATCCCATACTTATAAAACACTTAACATAAATTGAACTATTTATGGATATAATCCATAATCATAAAAATGTTTTCTTTGAGGAAGTATGTACTCATAAACCCTTCATAATGATTTGTAATGAAAATGAGATATATCCTAAGCATATCCACCGGGAGTGTCGTAACCAAGAGTGCAACAAGGCCCGTTGTCATGCACCAGTTCCCGTTCGAGTCTAGCTCAAAGCGGTGTTTTCGGGTTTTACCCCTAGGTACATCTGTGCCAGAGCCGCCTCTACCTGCTCGTATCCAGACAAGGATGTATTGCTCGGAAAACTCACAAAATCTCTACAATAACAAAATTCTAGTAAGTTCTTCTATACTAATCCTCAAAGTCTATCTTTGGGCTATGTTCTCTAATCAGAGTTTATCTAAATCTAGCTTCCAAGGTTAGTACTAAACTGCCTCTGATACCAACTGTAACGCCCCGACCCCAGCTACCCAGAGTCAGTGCATTACTTCGTAACATTGGCATGATCACAAAAGATCAAGTCTCGAAAGACCGATTAGTTTAGTAGCCTTTGAAACACTAGATACATTCATAAGTCTTTCATTACATCAAAAAGTAAACAAACTACAATAACATGGTCTTCATAGTCCACACTCATATCCTCACTGACTATTCTTGCAAGTCAGTCATAATACACTTCTTCACATCCTGGAAAATATTAAAACATTGAAAGGGGTGAGCTCAGATACTCAGTAAGGATAACAATATAGAGGAAGCTTTCATAAATAAACATAAAAATTTAAGGCAATGTATAACTAAAACAAAAGCCTTTTAAACTTGAACATCAACATAACATGGCAAAAGTAAAATGAGATAATGTCATTCACTTCTTCACATGGATATTCTACTGGTCGAATAATCACATGCAATATCAATAACCACTTTCATAATGATGGAATGCATAATGCCAGACAATCATAACCACGTAGTCAAGGCCTCGTGCCAAGACCACAAATAAGATTTTGTCAAGGCCTCATGCCAAGACACTAGTTTGTCTCATGAGACCTGCCGATGCATCAAGGAGCTATAGCGGGCTCCACCCGTCACTTATTAAGTCCAATGCATTCCTCATATGAATAGGTTTAAACATATCATAAACCATAACATAATCGTATCACATAAAACATGCATAAAGGAAACATAACATTTCCACATTTCAATAACAAGATATCAATACAACACATTGATATAATAAAAATTCTTTCAAAACCATTCTCAATACCAAAATAAAAGAAATTTAAAACTTTGTATTTATTTTTCATTAAAAAAATGATGGCTTGTAGAGGAAGCCGAAACTCAAATAATGGTCACGGCGGCGGAGAAGTCGTTGTCGCCGCATAAGTACAGAAAGAAAAACATTCCCTTTTTGTCATTTAGTAAAATGATTCGTATGAAAAATATTCCTTTTGAATAAACGTAAAATTCAAAGGGGTTTATACACTGTATAAAAGGAGAGTTGTGTATAAAACCAAATATGCCTCAATGAAAGGAGATTGAGACGAAGTCCTTACAAAAATCATTTTTAAAATAAAATATATATATTATGTGTATTAATTATAGGTACATATAAAGAACGTAAAAATACAAAATAAGACATAATAATATCATGACATAATTTGAAAGTATGAGATTAACCCAAAGAATGGAAGTTGGGTTAAGAAATTCCCTTACCTTGTGTCCGAATTGACTCAACCGTTCATTAACCTCCTGAATAATAAACTAGAGTTAATATCTACCTTATTAAGAACCATTTTAAATTTCATTATCCTTTTTATATCACTTATTACAATGTTATGAACATTATGTAATTATTTAAGTTAATAACGGTCGTTTTGTCGATCTTTGGTAACTTGAGTCAACAATAAACTTCTTATAATTACAAGTTGTTCATGTGGTAGAATATCCATTATATCCATAATTATATTCATGATTTAGATGTCATATATATCTTATATATCCAGTATATACATTCATTTATAATATTACGTAACATTTAGAGGTAAGAAATGAAATGCACCGTTCATGGAGACGGTAAGCCGTATGTACGCATGAACGCTACTTTCATTTCAATTTCATATTTAATGGAACTAAATCATAATGATATAAATGTATAATATAATTCCAGTATAATATAGTGTATAATACCATTTTCTTCATCCTTTATACATCCCACATATGGCATTAACGATTCAAATCACTTTGAGGGGGAGGTAGTCCGCACTTCCTAAAATGAAATTATCGCGTTTTACCCATAATGGAAATCATAAAGTATGCCATAAATGAGAAATACAGAAGCATATGTATAAAATAAACATATTATATATCATATATAAAAATAGTGACATGTTAATGGCCACCTTTGAAGGTGTTATATGAGTGTTGAACAATCATCGTTTCGTGAGGCAGATATTCGCCATCCACAGAAACCGTATGTTCTTTAACCATTAGATGTAGGTGTGTGTAAGTGTAGCTCGAATACTTCTTATAACAACATACTAGTATATTGAGGATACTGGTGTTGTTACAAAAGAAATGAATAAAAAGAATTTAGGCGGTTGGAGAAGAAAAATAAAACAAAACAACATTAGAAAAGACATTATATCAAAATCGGGTAACTCTTTTTGATTTGAGCCAAAGGCTTCCTTGGGAAAAGTTATTCCCAATGTAAGGCTTCTAGGAGTAAGAGGGGGAAGTTGGGAGAGTATTTGGGAAGAGTTTGTCCGAGCCAAATGGATTGAAAGTGTAAATGAGGTGGGAGAGGTGGGGGCCTTTTATAAGTGGAGAGGCGGGGCACTTTTGGAAAGATTGAAATGTTACATTATTTCACAATGATTTTCGGATTCTAAAGGTCCCACACTTATATAATTCAAGGCTAAGGTGATAAGGTTTCGAAATCGCCTCATCCAATAGGCTTTGGACTGGTGTAAGCCTTGGATTTTGCATTATCTTCTCATTTTATTTAAATCGTTAAATAATGAGGTCATCGCTGCATCATAATGATGTCATAAATAATTTAATTTATTTAATGTCTAAAAATTATAAAAAAAATACTATGATGTAGGAAATATTTTTATCTTTCTAATGAATATTTATAGTCAAAATTTGGACTTGTGTATCCCCACTTAAATACTGTTTTAGTAAAATAACTCAAGTTTGTGTCAATTTAATTTTAACATTAAATAAATATATATTAATGTCATTTTCCAACTAAAGTGGCTCCATGGGGTCCCCAAGTTGACCCATGGGTTTTCTTGGTCGTCCATGACTCATACAATAGGAGTAGGACAAGTGTCATGCTCATCTCATATTATTAAAACATTATTTGTACCTTAAACTACACTAATTACCTCTAATCGCGATTAAGAACTTAAAAGTTACTATTCACCAAAAAATTATTTTAATCTCATTGAACCACATTTTACTTCTTAATGACAACCATGTATGTCGTATTTTTGAAAATCAAAGCACAGAAGTGGTAATATTTCATTTAAACGAAAAATCAGTTATTTAACTACCACTTAGTGGTTTCACTATTCATCAAAAATTGAAGTTTTTCAGAACAAGGCCAAAATTTCACTCTAAGCTATAATTGATATTCCGAATTCAAAAATTATGTCTATTTTACAAAATTCCAAACATATAAGTTGCATTAATTAATTTTATAATTAATTCCCGCTGTTACGACAAATAGCGTGTTTTTAAGAAATAATTTATATCAAAAGATTGGCAATTGTTTATGTCCAATTTCAATGTTAAATTAATTCTAATGACCACCATTGGATAAAATGGTAAAAATATATTCTAATTATACCTTAAAACCACTAAATAGTATAATTTATCGCAATAAATTATTTTGATTAAAAAAGTTGTTTTAAAGTATTTTTCACTATTCATAAAAAATTAGAAGTTCTCAGAAAAATACCAAAAATTCAACATAGGCTAATTTCGATATTCTGAATCCAAAAATGAAGTCCATTTTGAAATATAAAATTTCTATAATTTTAAAAAGTGGTTTTTACTATTCATAACAGCTACTTTGATTAGTCGCGGTGTTTTAGAACTCGAAGTTGCGTACAATGCAAGCTATTGCATTATTGAATGAGAAGCGTATCGTGGAAGCTCGGGGTGTTACACGGTCTATTCTGATGCGTCAGGTATCGTGCTTGGGTATGTCTTGATGCAGGACGAGCGAGTCGTTGCGTATGGTTCTCGTTAGTTAAAGCCTCATGAACGGAATTATCTGACGCACGACCTCAAGCTCACACTAGTTGTACATGCTTTACGGTGTTGGAGACACTATTTGTTGGGAGAGAGTTTTGTGGTATTCAATGACCGGGAAACGCAGGTGGGTTGAGTACCAGCATTCCTTTGATTTCGAATTGGCCTACACTCTTGGGAAGGGAAATTCTGTAGCCGATGCGTTGATCCAAAAAACCCAGTCACAAGTAGTTTGGGAATCTGATGATGAATAGAAACTTATGGCCCTGTTTTCAGAGATACACGTTGAGGTTGGTGAAGGTCAGGGTCAGACTATTCTCTCAGCCTTAGCGGTGACATCTACTCTTTTGGAACGAGTTAGGGAAATACATTTATCAGATCTGGAAGGCCTTGTTCTACGAGAGAGTGTCACTAATGATGCCTCTATAGATTGTACCGTGGATGAGGGGGATACTTTATTGTTCCGTGGGCGTGTATGGGTCCCATCAGACATCATAGAGGAGCTTATGAGGGATTGACATGCTTCATCTTGGGCAATTCACCTTGGAATCACTAAAATGTAATGTGATTTGTGATGACAGTACTGGTGGTCTATCATGAAGAGGGAGATAGCCGATTTCATCACGCATTGTTCCACCTGTCAGCAGGTGGAGGCGGAATATCAGCGTCCGGCTGGGCTTTCGCAGCTGTTGTCCATTCTAGAGTAGAAATGGGATGATGTTTATATGGACTTTGTAACTGCATTACCCAGTTCACCTCATGGCAATGATGCGGTATGGGTTATGATCAACCATCTGACGAAGGTCGCGCATCTCATACCTCTGCGGGAGACCTTCACGGTTGATGACTTGGGAATCATGTATGTCAAGGAAATAGTGTGCCTTCATGGGGCACCTCGATCTGTTGTCTCGGACAGAGATCCAAATTTTACATCTCGGTTCTGGCAGGGTTTACAGAAGGACTTGGGTACGCAGGTACTCCTGAGTACGACCTATCACCTGCAGACTGACGGACAGACCGAGCAGAATATACAAGTACTAGAGGATGTGTTACATGCATGTGTTCTCAATTTTTGAGGTTCACGGGAGAAACACATTCCTCTTTTCGAGTTCTATTATAACAATAGCTTCTAGGCTACCATTGAGATGGCTCCCTATAAAGCCTTATATGGTAAGCCTTCTCGCTCACCTTTGTGTTGGCTTGAAGTAGCGGAGAAAGTTGTTCAAGGACCACATATTGTGCAGGAGACTACAGAGAAGATACAACTTATTAGGAAGCATATGCAGACAACTCAGTCTAGACATCATTCCTATGCTAACAAGCACCGACGACCTCTTGAGTTTGGGGTTGGGGACCGGGTTTTCTTGAGGATCTCACCTAGGTTGGGGCAGATACCTATACAGAAGCAGGGTGAGCTTTCACCGAGGTTCATAGGAACCTTTGAGGTGATGAAGCGGATCGGGCCAGTATCTTACCAGCTTGTACTTCCACAGAGATATCAGTCCATGCACAATGTTTTTCATGTATCTCAACTTCGAAGGTACTTTTCAGATCCGACTCATGTGGTTCTGCCTGATGAGGTTGAACTAGATATGGATGCTTCCATCGAGGAGTATCTGATGCGAATTGTCGACCGGAGCGTGAAGACACTCCGAGGCAGGTCCATTCCTCTTGTACGGGTGCTATGGCAGCACGGCTGGGTACATGAAGAGACATGGGAGCGGGAGGCTGATATACGATCTCAATGGCCAGAGCTTTTCTCTGGTGACACCTCTTTACCCTCGGAAGGCCAACTCGGGGATGAGTTGCTTTATGGAGGGGAGGTTGTAACGACCTGACTCTTTGGAAAAGGTATGGATCGTTAGTTTTTCATTAAAATCATTCATTTAAGCTTTCTTTATGTGTGTAACATCCTAAGTAAGGTTCAGGGAGTGTCTGGGGATTGTTTGGAGCCCAGAAGTTGGAGAAATGGACTTGCAGATAGGGGTGCACGACCTGCGCATGGCCTGCTCATGGTTTGGGTAAACCATGCGGCCTTTGGATTGATGGCAGTGAGATGCGCACGGTTTGTGCATGATGTGAATAGTAAAGTCGCACGATTTAGGTAAACCATGAAGCCCTGATTTCTGGAGGCAGTGAGGTGCGCATGCTTTGGGTAAACCATGCGCCTAATCCCGGAGACCTTGTGTATGGTGAATTTACATGTTTTCCCTTAAGTCAATTTAAGATAATTTCTCATTTATTTTTGGTTCCAGCGGCCAGAACAGAGGAAGAAACCTCTTTTGAGCTCCCAAACCCCCTCCTCTCTGAATTCATTGTGGTTTCTTCGTCGGGTGTCCATTCCTTGATCCGATGGAAGCGTTGTAAGGGCCAAGGTAAGGCTAACCTTACGCACCTCTTTCTCCTCGGAAAATCTTTCCTTCTGTCATGCTATTTTGATGCAGGCTCATATGCCCTATTTTCAGGGCATTGGACTAGAACATAGATCTCTTCCAATCTACATCGAATCTGAGGTCGATATCGAGCGAGCCTACGTCTAAAACCCTAAGGTAGGTGGTCACGTGGTTTCCATTTTGGGTTTTCGTCGTTCTTGAGTTTATTTTGTCATGCCATGGTTTTCCTTTTTCCAAACCCCTTATTTATATTGACTACTTACTGTCTAAATTACCCTAGTGATAGGAGGGTATGGGAACTACCCTAGATTGGGAATTTGGGTACCATATGACCCCGATAGGGATACCCATAGAGGTTATACCTTAAGTTTTAGCCCTTTTTTACCTTTGGACCTTATGGGTATGTCTTAAAATCCATTTGCCATGTGAGGCAAATGGGATGTTTTGGTTAGGGATTGGCTAGGATGAGTTAGTCTAAACCCCTTTTATTATTTTAATTGCATGTTTCCTTGAAATATGATTATGTGATATTATGAGATGGAAATGCCATGTTTTATTGATATGAATATTATAAGAAGTGTATGCCTTATAACTTATACGATTAAATGATTAGGCTCCGGGATAGGGCCAGACCGTGAGAGCTCCCCTAATTGGATGTTAAAGATCCGGGCTAGGGGTAGAACATGAGAGATCCCCTATGTTTCAGCTTCACGCTAAGGGTAGACTGTGAGAGCTCCCTTGAATCATTCTTAATCTTCGGGCCGGGGATAGTCCGTGAGAGCTTCCCCAAGGTTGGGCCAGCGGTAAAATCGAGAGCGATGCCCCTAGGTTAAGGACGTTCGTGAGTTCCGTCCCGGTCCTACCCAACGTATTATATATATATTTTTATATATGTATATTTGTACTGAGATGTTTTTTCAGACTACCAGCCATGAGATGAAGCAGTTAGACCCACCAGGTGACCTTCCGGAACCCGAGCGGTAGAGTTAATTATTTCTTTTCTTTACTTACTTGCACTCTATTTCTCACTATTACTGTGAACACCTATTTGGATTACACGTAGACCCCGTTGGTGGTGGCCTACTGAGACTTGTCTCACACCCTACCTGGCGGCCTCCTGGGCCCTCGTGTAGACTTTACTATTGCAGGTACTAGTAGGGGCAAATGCCTAGTGTTAGGTTGTTGATACATGTATGATCTTGCTGGAGTATAATAGTAGAGGATCGAGTTTGGCTAGAGATTCATGTGGGATACTTTTGTTCTCCTTTTTTATTACTACATAACATGCTTGTCTTCTATTTCCATTGTATCAGCATTCCATGCATCCATTTTGTATCAGACACTGCCTATGAGGATTTTGTATATTTATCAGGATTTCCTTACTTCTGTTGTTTGATTTGTATGTTTCCCCTTTTATCCTATTTATCAATTGGTTGTGCTTCTGCTGTCTATTAATTTTCTGCTATCCCAATGTGTACTCTGACATGGGGGTATAGTCTCCCCACTGACTTACCATTACACCCCCACTGCTAGTCGGCAGTCCCTGGCCTATGGGGAGACGAGTCAGGGGTTATGTGGCCAATCGGGCTCGGGGCTCGGGTTGATGGGCAACCGGGTCCGGGACTTCACAATTTACTTATTTTCAGTACCTAAATATTGATATTTCCAGTTCATATGAATGTAAATAAATGTTTTGAAGCTTAATTTTTTATCAGTAAATAATAATAATTTTTAATGTCAGTACCAGACATAGGACCCATCAACGACCTCAGTTTAGAGGGGAATGAGTAAGTGTTTTGTTTTAAATTTTTTTAATGATTTTCAAATACACAATATTTTAATTTATTATTTTTATTTTACTCTAGGCTAGTAATGAATCATAAAAAAAAGTCTACAAATGCATAAAATTTTATTATTAATTACAGTCCCTAGTAAGGGAAAGAACTATTGCAGTTATTAATCATAATTATTATTTTAGTTTATTATTATTGTCCCTAGAAATGATAGACAATGTAGTTGAAGTTATTCAATTTATTTTCACTACATTGAAGTCATTTTTAATGTATTTTTATCATTCAATAAGAATGATTCATTTCTTACAAGCCCAAATTTCTTATGTATTCACCGAGTTAACAATGATTCTTAAACATGCTTCTCATTTATAATGATGATTCTATTTTTTACTTATGGTTAATAATTCTGTGACGTGAACAGAGAAATATATTCATCTTTGAACTGAATTCATTTTTTACCTCAAACATTGATTATCTAAAAATTAGTGATAGGTTAGCAGATTTAAGAAAAATGGATTAAACCATGTATAGATAAAATGATAAGTTCAACATTTGAAACATCAAAATGATTTTCTTAGTTTGTGGTACATTTAAAATATGAATGATGAAAAATTCTTAATACATTTCATTCCTGTACATGTAGATTAAATCCTTCAATAACCATGTAGTTGTTTTTCTTCTCTATTATTTGTTTCAATTTTTTTTATTTTTGTTCTTATTACTTATATTTCTTATATAATCTTTTTTTGAAAACTATATAAAGCTAATGATTTTAAATTAAAGACGATACTAAAGATTTAAAATGTTTCTAAATTAAAGCTGATACATAAGAGTTAAAATCATATTGTAGGGTTTTTAAGAAATTTCATCCATGATTCAAGATGAAAATGTCACCGACTAAAATAGAAGTAAGGATGGAGGAACAATCTTCATTGAAGGTATAAAATTATGAATGTTTTATAAATTCTTTGAACCATGAATTTCTTTATTCTTTGGATCATAAATTTATTTATGTGTGATTCACATTGTGTTAATTCCACTAATGTATTCATGTTTCTATTTAAATACAATGAATGTGATGCTCCTAAAAAGTCCATAAAAAGGTAATTGTTTTAAATCTATTGTTGTAACATTTTTATAATATCGATTAACAGAAAACAAATAAATGTATGTGTTGTGACACAACACACACATTCATTTGACTGCATATTCTTTGAAAAGTCCTTTCATGTTGGTAATTATCTTTATAGATTATGAAATATGTGGAATCGTTGAATTTAGTTGATGTAAATTCTTTCACTGTCATTAAAAGATAATGAAAAACTAGGAACACAATAAATCATTGTTTGTGTTGAGTGGTCATGGTCAAAATAATGTAGTGAAATCAATTTTTAATTCTAGGATGATGGAAAACTATGAGCTGCAGGTTTTCGTGAAGAAAAATGGGTAATCCAAGCCATTAAACCATTTTATGTTCAACATGGTCTAGGTTTAGATTATGTTTTGAAATTTTTAGAGCAGTTAGGATGACTAAAATGTTTTTATATTCCAATTCCATGGCCAGTGAACAAATATGGATATATGTATTTTAGATCACTATGTTTTCACATTCCAATTCCATGTTCATTGAACAGATTTAGATATATTAATTTTAGATTATATCTCCCTATAGTTTGGCTACATATTTACAGTTTGATTAAGATTTTTAACAAACTAATGGGTTTATGGTTTTGGTTACATATTCAACTTTGTTGGGATGCATATTGACAATTTCAAGAGTAAATAAAAATTGAATATTTTTTATGGATTTTGGTAAATGAATGTAATATTTGATCAGAGTGAAAAATGAGAAAGAGATCATTGCGCCCTCTTTTCTGACTCAATTATCGTTTGCTGGAAAGTTATCATGTTGATCATTCTGACGATTTTTGGCAACGGTGGCCAAAAAACAGTGGATCTGTTTTCACTGGACGTCTCAGAATTATTTGAGGGGCTCCTAGATTCAGTGAGTAATTTTCCCCCATCAGCTAAGAGTGAGGTGTCGATGGTGGAGAACACGATAATAGATTGGAAGGAGATGCTTGAGGCTCACGTATTTAAGGATGACCTTCCCAGGTTGAAGGTGGGGGAGGGGAAGGTGGATGTGGAAGAGGGGAGGATAATGCAGATCATTGGGGAGAGGAGTTGTGAGGAGGAGAAGAACATCAAGTGGAATAGGGTGGAGCATAGCGCGAAGAGGTTCGGGCTTCCGGATAATGTGAAGATAGGGGAGGTGAAGGCTGTTATGGAGAACATGGTGCTGATAGGGTGATGGTGCCGAATGCGGAGGTAAAAAAGTGGGATGTAAAGGCCATCAATGATGTAGTGTGTGCTCTTTTAACCAAGGAGATCATTGATGCAATTAACCCTTTGATGAAACCTTCATAATTATTACCATGGAAAATGATAGAAACATTGATCCTCCCAGACTTGGAAAAGTTATTCCTTTTGATTTGGAGTGGATAGTGTGTATATGTTCCACAGACTGTAGTGAGATTGGGATTTTAGGCTTAAAAAATTTAGGGAAGTGGAGTAGAAGTGGAGAATCAATTGATGAACTGAACTGACTTGCATGGGATCCTCCTGAATCCATTTTTTTTCTTGCTTCAATTGTCCAGGTATCTTAATCTGCAGCTTATAGAAATGATGAATGATGCTACACTTCTGGCTTGAAGATTTCATCACTAGTGGATCACCTTTTCCCTTCCCTTTCTTCATCATAGGTTACCTACCAACTAGTCAGTTGGTTCTTTGGGAATATTTTTTTAGTATGCAGTTGGTTTCATGTGTTTTTGCCTCGATACTTCCTAATTTGAAAAGATTACATGTTTATGAGAAATAGGTTTTTTTTGTTGGATGGAATTTCAGGATTAGGTGCAAGAGATACTACGTGAGGGGGGAGAAGAAAGGAATGGTGGAAGGCTTCTTGGACCATCTCTCAGGGAATCCGGATAACATCCACAAGGATGGTGAGGGAAAATTTTACATCTCAACATTCACAATATGTACTTTTATTCAAATAAATGACTACAAGTTGTAACGATTTCATTTTTGGAGATGACATGGTTTTTGAGACGGCTTGCAAGAACCCTCATCTATGGAAGGTGATTGTGATTTTGGACTGGCGCGGGCTACGGCCAACAATCGAGGGGCATGGCGGCATGGCAGCGGTGGATGCGATGGAGGGGAATCCCTCACATACTTGTATGACGCCGATCTGGCCATGTTCACTGGTGCCCCCATGCTCGGTGATTGCCTCAACTGTATGATGAACATGTGACCCGATCAGTCTTTCTTTGGTCAGTTTTATGGAAGTGGTGTGTTGAATTTAATCATTGGTATTTCTCTATTCAGATGATTTTTCTCTATTACATAATCTTTTCATTTTTTTATATATTTATTATTTTATTCACCAAATTTTATAATGGGTATTATCCATGGTTGAGTGGTGTTGATCATGGAGTTGAAGGATGAAATAACATCAAGTTGAGGTTCCTCACTAGTACTATACTTGTCTTAATATGTTTCTTTGAGTGGCTTACATGGGGGTGATGAATGATCATTGGCTAGAGTAAATATTCTTGAATCATGGAGGTCATTGTAGGACTGCAGTTAGTAGACGAAATATATTTTTTTTGTTTTTTTGTTGGTTTTTGTGTTTTTTGGATCATTTTAGGGATCAAGCAACTTCAACTATGTATTTATTCACCTTTTATTAAATTTAATTATTAATATAATTAATCCTTTTCATGTTTGAACATCTATTAAAAGCATCTTTAGTTTTATAAATAATATTGTTGTATTATATATGATAAATTAATAAATATAATATGAAATTTTTCTAGCCATATAAATTCATAATTATTATCTAGCTGTAATTTATAAACATATGTTATATATTGATAATATTATTCAAAACAGATAAATTTGACAAACGAATGTGTTTCTAAACTCTGAGACCAACATATATATTTTCTGTTGGTATTAATATAATTACAACAGAACTATTTTATCTATCGCAATAACAATTAGTGACAGAGTTCTTACCGAAAGTTTAATGATCGGGATATATGTGTTGGTAAAATGTTTTACCAAAAAAAATGGACCTTTACCAACAGATATGAGCATGCTGGAAAGAGAAAAAAAATTAGTTGTATGTCCTTGTTTCGAGTCTCATTTTCATCTTTGTTTCCATTGTACCCATTTTCAGACCTATTATTGATTGTATTTTTTTGGATTTTGAAAATCCTCATGATATATAATTGATAGTTTTGTGGTTATAATTTTTATATTCATGATGTAAAAAAAATAAATTATATTATATAAAGTTAAATTATTAAATATAATATAAAATTTTAACAACAAATACTGACATTTCCACGCATAATATTTTATTTTAAAAAATAATTTATAAATTAATATTAATTGTTTGTATAATATTACCTATTAAAATATAAATGTTGATAATAATATTACCAAAAATAAAGTTTTCATTAGAATCAGTTACTAAACATTTAAACCAACATATATATTGTAGGCTCGTATTATTATAATTGCAACAGAACTGTTTTATCTGTCGCAAAAAAATTAGTCACAGAGTTTTTATTGACAGTTTAGTGACAAGGACATATATGTTGGTAAAAAAATTTACCAACCTAAAATGAACTTTTACCAAAATATATGTCCTTATTCAAAAAATGAAACAATATTTGGTGACATCATCATTTATATGTGAGCATCCTTTAACATGTGACCATGACATGTGACCTCCTCATGTGATAACCTAATGTGATATTTTCAATGTCTTCTAGCCAAAAGACTATGGAAAGGCAATGATGTTGTGAAAACAACTCCAATCAAGAATCCTAGGTTATGAACTAACATATCATCGCATGTCCCCTTGAGGTAACATGATCATTTGACATCAAACTACAAGAAAAATCTTCAAACCATAATGATAGGAGTAGGATTTCCTCTTGTGCAATTCCCCCAAAAGGGACTCTATTCCATAAAAGTATATTTAATTGATACATCATGGTTACCATTGTCTATCCTTCATAGGATAAATAATTAATATATATCATGGGTATCCACAATGGTGTATGTATCTCAATATCAAATATTATTCATGATCATAGGAGATAATTATCCTATGAGTCTACCATCTTTCCTGGCCTATCATCATATTAGAAATGTGTTCATACACATGAATCATCTTTGGTGTAACCCATAAATATGGCCTCTATTACCTTAATTTGATATATCTCTCTTCATCTTTATCATGAATCATGAGTAAAATGTCAAATACTCCTCCAGGTTTATTTAAAAGTATAAATCCTCCTTCGTGTAAGTCCATAAAATATTCCAATATTTCTAAAATATGAGGTAATACTCAACATGTGTATTAATTCTCATTCCAAGCCCATAAAATGGTTAGGAATAATATAAACTAAGGGGAATATTATTCCTATTATAGGTTGGATATGTTGGATTCCTTCCAAAGAACCATGGTCCATATCCAACCTGTTCCCATTAGCAATTTCATACATGTATGTTCCTCATGAATTCCATAAATATCATATATATATATATATAATTATATCATGACATTACATGAGCCTATATTCCCTATGAATACTAAAACATATACCTATAAGTTTTCATATCAAAATACTCCTCATGAATTCTTACAGCTTTTCTCTCATAGAGCTATATTCTCTATGAGACTGGTAATTAAACCTCTATGTAGTAAACCTTAATGTGTGATCCCTATACCATGATATCATTGGAATGCCCATCCTTGTTAGGTGTAATACCTAAACATATATCCATACTCTTCAAATATCCATATCCCAAATAGATAATCTCATCATATCCCTAGTGTGACATAACAACATAATTTAATATTATGTTCTCATGACATGAATCCAATCTCTTTATATCTCATGTTTCTCACATAGAGTATGAATCAGGTGGGAATAGAGACTCTTGATGATTGTGTCTTTAGTAGGATATTAACAACATAATATGGGCTTCCATTTATTGAAATTAGGATTACATATTCCCTACAACCAGAGGGATATATTCCCAATGAAGTGGATTGGGGTATCCTTAGATACATATGTCCTACTCAAAACCATTGTTTCAACATATTTTATGATATCTAATCTTAAAAAACTAAGTGGGATTTGATTCCTATACCCGTATGATATGTTGGATGTCTCTTCAATGTTCAATCAAAATTATAAAACATAAACCATATACTTTGATGGATATAATGATCTAATGTTCCCAAACATGGTATTGAACTATTGCATCATAAGTTAATAATAAAATAATAGAGGTATTACGATACACCTAATTTTTCATATCAACACATGGATAAAATGAAGTCATTATAATAGGGTTAAATAGCCTAATACTGGGATATGGAAATGATTCATGAATATTTCTTTAATCTATATGATATTCCCACAGTAGGAAATAATTTCGCCCAAATGGGTGTGATGATATTGACCTAATATCCTTTCAAAAAATGTGAGTTCCAAAATGTAGTTGGTATGAAACCCCAATGACTATATTCCTTTTTAATGTAGGCTCATAGCCTTTTATAGATGATGGAGTCATTGGGTGTTTCAATGTATAATACTTTCTAATGTGAATGATTATGAAACTATATTAAACCACCCATAATTAGAATTCAACCCAATGATCATGTCAAAACAAAAATGGTGAACCTCATAATAAATCATTAACTGTGTTAACCATTTCAGTGTATAAGAAGATATATTTTCCAGTTCCTATTACTCATATTTATTTAACATGTTCCATATATAAAATAGTGATCTTGAAATTATTCATTCAACTATGCCGAACCTTTAAAAAAATTTAATGGAACAATGCTCCATTATTTAACTATGAAATAAATGGATTGACCATGAGCATTTATATAATATTATTCAAATATCATGTGTCTTATTTCCTCTCCATGAATTTTCAGATCTTCTATAATCCAAATGGTATCACCAAATACAATAATGGATTTTATTACGATTGGAAAAGCTGATAATACCAATAAAATACTATATGATATTGTGCATAAATAACTAACACATTTGATTATATGCATCATCTTTCATGGGATCTTTGGACCCTAGAAACTGATGTATATTGTCCCCAAAATGACACCTCTTGATATAATTGGTTAATTTCATGGATTGGGAATAAATTCCCAGAGGGTGTATACTAATTCTAGAGATAACTCATGAAATATTTTAGATGACGGGGAACGAAAAGTATTTTTTCCCATAACATGCCTCATATAAGAAATTTTCCCATGTCTCTTCATTTTATCTCTTTTAGAGCTTATATCTGGAGTGAAGAAATATATACATTCCCTATCTTAGGGATATGGGAAAGGATAATTTACATATCAACTCAGCCACACATGTGCTTCCTATGACGGCTTCAATCCACTATATTCCAAATCATCAACTTATGATCCTGATTAAATAAAGAGTTGTAGATGATATTGTGACTATCCCAATCATCAAAACAAGGGAATCTATTTGGATGGCCCACTAGGGGTATCCAAACAATTAGAATCTAAAATAGAAAGTTATCCCTACTACTACCCACAAATTTAAGGCTGATATTCATATCCTAATAGTGGCCCAAGAAAAATACTAAATCATCACTAGAAAAAAGCCTTAGACTGCATCATATATGGAGTTGGAGACTTTTGAATACTAAGAAGATCCACAACCCACGATGCTATTAAAATTTTATCATTTTTAAAACTATAATAATCATTTATATGAGTTTCATTCCACTAACTGGTAAAACATGCTACATGTAATAGTATTTTGCAATGGGAACTGACACTAAAGAATAGAACCAACCCACCTATGTCTCCTTCATCATCAAATTAATCATATTTGAATTTTTTTCACCAGATTTAGATGACGACACTCATGATATGGATAATTGTTTCATTCTATAAAAATCTGAACCACAATAGGTTGGCCCATCTCCTGACCACAAAATTAGTGACGAAGGCCTATGTGATACCTTTCATGTATTCATAGAAGAAATTATCAACCCTATTAAATCATCAAAGAGAAATATCATTAGAGAAAATACCCAATATAAGTATTATATTCAATCATTAATGTCTAGATTTATATTCCCATTATTACCTACCATTCCTTCCAATGATTAAGTAAATGGTGTCACTATATCTTTTTCCAGTCAAACCCTTAAAGATGACAAGGAATATTCTACTGAAGAACACATCACTCAACTCCAATAAGAGAATGAGGATCTATGGGAAATATTTTTGAGAATTATTTTGGGATCATTTCCTTGAGAAAATGTACAAAAAATCCTCAATATAGGTATTCTTTATTGTAATTATCCAAAGAAGATGGAGATAAGGGAATGTTTATATTATTCACCCCCTCATCAGGTGAAATTTGGACACTATTACACCTCCCCCAAACCCACATGGCTGGGGAAATTTTTAGTTTTTTTGACTAAAAATATCACAAGGATGAGGGAATTTAAATATTTTATACACCCTCATTAGATGTTCTTATGAAACCATCATACCTCAGAAATTTATATAAGGTCTCCAGGATAAAATGATTCCATTGATCTATGGGCCACAAACTCTTCTAGAGTGGAAATACATTCTAGATGTGATTGAGGTGTTTCATCGGAATATTCTGATGATGATAAATGGATGAACATATTTTATTATATCAATATCTTGAGAAGTATATCAGCATGATCACAATTAATAGATAGCTAATATAGAGAATGTACATATTCTTACTCGTATCTCGAAGGCTTGCTAACATATTTTGACAAAGATAATGGTATGGGACTGGACACATATCACTATTCTTACTGGGGTTCATCAACCAAATTTGGATGTCTCCTTAGGGAAGGCTCATATCTTTATATGTGAAGCTATATAGTAAATTATAATAGCATATAGATGCTTGGAGTATATTCATAACCCCACAAGGAAAAGAGTATACTTGAATCCTTCAGAGGCCATATAATAGGAGGCCCATATTCCTTATCCAATTCCAAAGTTTTATCATCTTATTTTAGTAGGGAATGAATATTTAAATTAGGATCATATCCCCATTTAAACCAGAATTAACCATCATATTCTGAAAACCATCTAATGATAGGCTAATATTCATGCCAACAACACAGAATCTCATAAGTATATTCCAATATCTTCTTGAGAGTGGGATTAGTTTCTCATGAAAAAATCAATTCTTCGGAATACTGTAGCGACAACTACATAATAATTCCATTATCCTAATTAAATAGAAAAGGTAGTTCAAAATATATTTCCAATAACACTAAATGTGGGTCATATTCATAATCTACTGGATGATAATGTCCTTGAGTGCATACAATGCATATCTACAATACCTCTTCACTCTAGAGCCACTTTATCTAAATTATAATTATAAAAATGCTATGATATTATTCTTTATGGTAGTATTGTGATGTGTTACTGGATTCCTAACCCTAATGTACATTTTGCATGAATTTTTCATTATTATATCTCACCCATAAAAATAAATCCACCCTCTGTCAAAAAAACTTCATATAGAGAGGTTCTAAACAAGTCAAGGTTAACCATAAAAATTGGCCCACAAACCATTGATAACAACTCACCATGGTCAAATGGTGACTTAGAGTGGTGAATTATGTGGTCAGACTAGGTGGAGGAATAATCCCATTATATCATTACTCGATGAAATTAAACTGCACAAATTATTCCCTCACCATATGACATTTAAACAACAATGAACTCATCCTAGTTACATGATGCTAAACTATGTGAGTCCCCAAGTCTTGATACATGAATTCAAAGTTATTATATTCCTTTATATATAAACCTTAATCTACTCAATTAACTTTTGCGACCTTTCCCCTTTTTACATATGATACAGATCTATGTAAAAGGTTTTCTATGTAGGTGTTTACCAGTGAAATATGAGATTTCTCTAATGACCCTACATGAAAGAAGTATTATCAACTTCAACCTTCTACCAAAAACTTATTCATGTCTAGTTTTCATATATCAAAATCAAGGAAATTATTTCTTCTTCAACTCATTGTATAATAGGTATATCTATTCAAAGAGTAAAATATTTTTCCCAATTTATGATTCTGATTTACATGGGGACTGAAACATAAGAACTATGTGTGTATTGACTGAAATATTCATGTGATAGTATGGATTCTTGGATAATCAATATGAAACCCTACCATTGAAATATTTTACTTGTAACTATGTTCCTTAAAGAGAAATAAATCTATGTGGTGATTCCTTCTTGCACTGAAATATAAATTCCCTACAAGTTCCATGTAATACACTCTCATGGAGTAGAATTGATGTCCCAATTGTCTCTATTTTCTCAGGCACTTCATGACTCATGTGAGAATAGAGAACCAAGACTGCCACTATGGATAAAATAATTGAGATGATTTTTTTTAAATTTAGGGAACTGTGTCTTTATCAAATGTTGTTAAATTGCATGACATGATGTTATCACATTGGGTATATTATACCTTATAATGATTTTGCATTCATTGATTGCAATTTTAGCCCTTCAACATTAAAATGTGTTATGTAAACATTAGTGTATCCTTTAGGGTGATTGTTCCCGGGTGGAATATAATGTTCTCCAAAAATCAACCTCTTATCTTAGATATATGATTTTATACCAATTGATACCTTTTGATTATATATTCTTAAAATTATATTGACCTCGATATCATGTACTCTTGGTTATCCCCTAAACAAAATTGGTAATAGGGAATGTTTTATCTAAGGGTACCCCTCTAGGATTTACTGGTGACTAACATAATTACTAGGAGAATGATTCTAGGAGATGTTTTAGTACTAGATGAGAGGTCCCTTTTAAACTCAGGTTCCATTTTCCTAACTACGTGTTATATAGGCTTCCTCCATTACTAATGGTCAACCTATACGCATCGGTCTCCACCACACATTGAATCAGATATTCTTGGGTAATGATTTATATTTCCAAAAACCCAAAAATTCAAGTGGATTCAAATACCATTAATATTACACATTTTATATCATACCTATTATCAATAAAATATTATAACATTTATTCCTGTACAATTTAATTCCATGTTTTTTATCTTCTATGATGACTCAAAAGCCCAGAGTTAGTCATTCCTCTTGAATATCCCTTTTGGTTAAATTGGAACTACCATAAAACATCATCCCTTCAACAATTATTATCAAATGTCATTAATGTACATGATACTTAGTCTATCCAATGATACCAATAACCACTTTGAGCATTCCATCAAATGAGACCCAAATACTACATAAGATTTTGGCCCATAAAAGGACATGTGAGCCCTATCCATAAATCTATTATTGGGTTGAATTTTTCCCCATAGAAGAATAGAAGATGAAAATTATACCCCATATAGATGAGTTCAATCGATATATAGGACCCTTTTTCTATCGAGGATTTCAAGGTCCACACATGAAATGATAAAAATATATTTCCCAAAAAATAAGCTACATATATGTAGGGAATATTTTACAAGATGCATTTGTGGATTTATTCTTACTACCAAATGATACATAGTGATGTTTAGAATACTTTTCCCCTGGCTCATGCATAAAATTCCCATGAATTCCCCCTCCCATAGTGTTCGAACATTTATAGTGATACCAATTTTTAGTAATGGATCCACACTAAGGTAGGACTTAAATATCTTTTCCTACACATGAGACAGATCCATGTAGAGTAATACACCAAAAATATGACGAATGGCCTAACAAAAATCCCCCTCCCCATATATGATTTTTTTTCAATGTGAGGAACCAAATGAGCATAACATGTGGCCTAATTATTGCAATCACAAGATGCACAGTGAAACATATATTCCCCAATCCTAGGACTCACTATAATTACAGAAAAAATATTTCTTCTCCAACTGTGTGGTTCAGAACTATGTAGGGAGTTTTATCTATAAGATCATTGTTCATATTGTTTCCTTTTATAATAGAATGGGTATTGAAACTTGGATCACCAAATATGGGGAATTTCCACGACAACCAAGAGAGAAAAGAAAATACCTCCTTCCTCGCATGGGAGTAAAATCTATGACTGGGACCATCCCTTTTGAGAACTATGTATGGCTTCATTATTTACCTATAAGGATATACTGTGAATCTAGTGTATATGATAATGGGAATAACCGTGTGATTTCCACTATTACAACATTTCCTGATTCGTAGTTCATATAAAAAGTTTTCAACCCTATTTTTTCACTAGACTATAAATATTCCATCACTGGTGATAGCCTCTCCGAATACGAGATCCATTAAAATTAATAGTATCATCAATAATTAACGATCATACACCCATATGACTGTGGGCGACTCTTAATTCAAGGAATAACATGCCACATTGCCTTGCATATGAGTCATATTTGTGGAGGGGGTACTTCTCATTTCTATAACTACATAGGGATTGATTCCTATCTCTATAGGTTATATAGTGATTCTAGTAATCTCTACCCTAATCACATAACTAATCCCCAAATCGAAAAAATTTCCTCTCCCCTTCTACATAAAAGTTTTATCTACATAATGATATTTCTAAAAAAATTCCACCTTCCAAGGCCTTAAAGTTCTTATGAATGGACGAGTTATAAAATCTTGTTTCATCGACATATGAGTATGATCTATGTATGGTTTACTTTCACATGATTCAATTATATTCAAAAGGGCCAAAAAAATATATCTATCTTTCAATCATCTTATGTGAGGATGAAAGTTCCTCCAACATCTAAATAACCCTGACAGGTGCATAGTGTATCTAAGGACACATTTCATAGTTTTAAATTGGTTAACAACATCTAGGTAACATGATGTTTAATTACATGACAATCAAATCATGTTTAGATGATATTTAACTAAACAAAAATCACATCCAAGATACATGATGTTTAACTACATGTAAAGTAAATTGTTGTTACATGCTGATAAAATACATTAGAATTATATCATAGTCACGTTATATAAAAATTCAAGGTAGGTGAATCCTCACTTAAATAGGGTAAAAAACACATGCCATCACCCATAAATTCTCTTTAACAAATAACATCATCATCTTGACTATGGTCAAATAAACCTTGAGGTGCTTCTATCATCTTTCTATAAACCTCAACCCAAATTTCAAACATCATGTATTGAGTGATTTAGGATTCCAAAAACCTCTCACAACCATTGGAAAAGAGAATGTACCCATATACATGGACTTAATGATTTAGATATGTATATGGGCATTAGACCCATCATCTAGCGGCATTATGGACATCCATGTAATTCCCTCTTATCCTTGTGATCCCAAACAACATCACATGAGAACTCATCACCATAGTGAAATTCATGGTCAACCTCAATAAGATTGTCTCATACATCAATCATGATTCAATAACCTTGGGAAATGATTTACTTCATCTTCATCCCACTCTCAAAAAGTTGTTTGAGTACTCTTGAAAATGGGACACCAAATTAGGTTATTGTGTGAACCTCACTTGATATTAGGTCCATGTACCATGATATTAATCTATGTATGCTTTGGAAGATCTATACGACCTTAAAAACTATCCTTTGGTAATCAAGATCGTAATACCATAAAATTATAGTGAATGGAGGCAGAAAACATGCCAAAATTAAATCTTGAAATGGGAAGTCTGATTAAAAGTAAATTCACTAGTCCCAAATATCTATATTTTTAGTTTTTAGGATAAAGTTAGAGTGTAAATGAAAATTCACAATGCTCATGGGGACTGTCATAAGATATTAAAAAATCTAATCTTTGTTATCTATACCATTTGGTTCCAAGAAAATGTTAGACCATTTATTTTTTAAATCCCCTTTCCATGATAACATGTTCAATATCTAGAGACACAACTTTTAGGGTTGTTGAACCCTTCATGAATTTTACATCCTTCATAAAAAAATTCATACCTTTGATGTCTTAGATGAAACCCTCCCATTTCCTTTAGTAAATATAATTCTATTGGAATTCCATGTACATTGAACCCACATACTCTTGGATATCCCTTGTGGAAATTAGTATAGGAATTTTCTGATCAAAATGGGTCATGCGAGGATTCACTATTGAATAATACAATACCTAGGAGCATATTACAATTGATTGTTTCCATCCCAGGGAAAATTCCCCCTAAATCCTGAGAAATATATTCCTGATTGCATGTTATATAGGATTCAAACATTACCAATGGTTGTTCTATACCAATCGGTATCCACTTTCAAATGAACTAGATATTCCAAGATCACGATTTATATGCCCCATAGGCATT
Source organism: Viscum album (assembly GCA_963277665.1). Taxonomy (NCBI): domain Eukaryota; kingdom Viridiplantae; phylum Streptophyta; class Magnoliopsida; order Santalales; family Viscaceae; genus Viscum; species Viscum album. Next base: position 684,289,932 of record OY728137.1, on the reverse strand, counting down.
CTATTCTAGTTTATTTTACATCCTAGATCTAACATCACCTATCATTATTCCCATTATTGAAGTATGTGTTTGACACCTCCTTCATTATCCATTATTTATACCTAATCATGATACCATAAAACACATAATATATGTGTCTATTGTTTAATATCATTAAATGAACACCCCATTTTCTGGGGTAGTCTATGAACTACCCCTAAGATTTCAGAACCATCCTTGGATAATCATCTCCCCATACCCTACATCACTATCCATGTGTTTGAATCATCAAAAATTTTACACCTCCATTTTAAATGATTGGGGAACCCATTACTAGACCATGTATGAAAGCCCATACATACTCATGTATAAGGGACCTTTTCCCATCCTTTATAGGTGTATCATATTTATATGAAAGGACCTCCAATCCTTGTGTGACCTTCAAAAATCATAGTAGAACTCTTCACATCAAGGTGTTTTTTGACCATCCACGCATGTTTTCCCCATATCATCATCCTCTATTAAAACTCATTTTGGAATGACTTATAACACCCATATTCCAATTATCCAAGTGGATTATACAACCTTGATGTTGTGTAACTATTTACCATAACCATTCTTTAGAAAGGATATGGGGTGTGAGATTAGTTCTTGAATATTTATCCATAAAATTTTCAATAAGGATGTTGGGTTTTAGAAACCATCATGAATATTCATCATTTATAATACATGTATGGATGTTAGGTGTAATAAACCTTTATGAGTATTCATCCTTCACAACAATTATCAAGTTTGTGAGATGCCAAAAAACTTTATGAATATCCATCCTTCTAATTTTTAGTAAGGATGTAGGGTGTCATAACTCATTATGAATATTCATCCTTCATTCTCCCTGATTCGTGTTCCTTGATGCAAGATTCATCGTTTTATTAATCCAATGATAAATAGTCTGAGCAATATGACTATAAACTATACAGAAATATGGTCCACCCTATATGAACATAATCTATTGAAAAAAGGTTTGCCCTATATGACCCTAAGAAACACAAAAAATATGGTTTGAGCTATAATACCCAAAAATACAAAAAATGATGGATTGAGAAATATAACCCTAAACTACAAAAATATAATGTCAGAGTTGTAAGAACATAAATTACAATAAATGGTGGTATGAGCTATATGAACCTAAAAGACAACAATAGGACGTCTAGTATACAACTAACAAAAATAAAAAAATAATGTCAAAGTTATATGGACCAAAACTAATGAAAAAGAACTTATGGAATATATATCCCTAGAATACAAAAAAATATTCCATGGGCTATATGACCCTAATATTAACCAATTCTAGGAAAAATATATTAGACCCTAATCATCTGATATATTTTTTGGATTGTAATAATTTAAAAATCCAATTGAAAGATACATAAGGCTGACCATGTTGAAGACACAAAAAATTGGACACTGTGAAAATTTTGAGTCTCTTCTCACTGATCATGTATTTTTTTTATCTAGGATGTATTGTTCATGTTGAAACAAAAATACACAAAAAATTTCAATATGAAAATCCCATAAAGAGTGTCCTAGGTAAAATATATGTCCATATCCACTAATACTCTCCAATCATAGTTTTTGAAAATGTTAGTGCAGAAAATAAGATATGAATATCTTATGGGGACCACCATATAGCCTTATGGAAATTCAATATATCCCCTTTAGGTCCAGTGACCTATGAAAAATAATAATTCATCCCATTTATTTTATCACCACATTAGGTTACCTATAAATTTTAGGTATTCAAACTATAAGATATCTGGTCTATCATACATGACCATAAACTTCTTAGGGAGGCTTAATCTATGTGTCTTGAAATGTATAATGAGAGCCATGTCCTAGAAACATCACTAATGAAACATGGGTCATTACCCATAGTTTTTTCATAATGTGATGACATACAATATCATAAATCTGAGCTATGTTTAATTAATACATTTCATCACAGAGTTCATCATCCGTGAACCTATTCCACCTATGCATGCTGTTGATCTACTTAGGATTTTTTCCTCAAAACAAAATTTTGATGGATTCCTATTTATTTGGGATATATAGTGATGTTCAAGTTATTTATCTTGTATCTTCTCAAAAATACCTTTTACATCCTAGTTTTTTTTAAATTCAATAAATCCATGCGTTGATATGATATTATTTATATTGGAAACCAAATTCCTCTAGAAGATTATCTCTCTTAAATAAATGGAGGTTAAATACTTTTTCATCACAATAACTTATGGTCAAGAATCTCATCTTGATAACACATAAAAATAATTTGTAAATAAATTTTTCACTGTGAATCCTCTCATTGGGTTTTGTATTAAATCTATTATGATTTTTATATACATGAAATTATTATCTACATTTAACTTAGAATCAAATTTATTTCATTTAAAATGAATTCAATTCTAAGGGGGTCATTTGGTTGACACCCATAAATTATTAACATGGAATTTTATATGTGGGATTTGAGATGTGTGAAGCCTGTAATAATACAATTCATATTTTTTTCATGAAGGACATATAATCGGGTTTGGGTTGGAACTCCTAAGTATGATGCGCATGCCTCATTTTATTATGGGATATATTATTACCCATTTTATTAATTTTACATAGATAATTATTCTAATTAATTTGAGAATATATTAAAAAAATTGGTTTGCTAGCTCTTCCAAGGTTCATGTGGGAGTCTCATTATACAAGTATTAGAACCAAAACAACCAGCTAGAATAGTATCATGGATAAAAGAGTGTTTTTATAAGCAGGAAAATGCATACATAGTCAACCATAGAGCACACATAAGGGTGTCTAAGTGGACCATAAAATGGTGTTTTTCGGACTGTGAGAGGTTTTTGTAATTTTTTTCTAGGTTCCAAACCATGGTTCTTCCTCAATAGGATAAATGGATGGTGACACTTATCATGATATTATATATCAAAATGAACTCCAATGTAGGACGATAGTATTACACATGATATTTTTCACTGATTAAAAATATATAGAAATAAGATGCATTTTATGATCTTTTTTATCATGATAATCCAAATGATTCCTATATTATATTAAACCTTTACCCTAATAGGATATTCATGAAATCATGAGAAACCTGTAATCCTCTAATTCTGGTGATCACGACCATCTGGTGATCATGCCTAGATAGGGAGATATGCTAGATCACCACAAAACCATGCGTGTGGTTAGTGAATCTCATAAATGTAGTAAATTAAGAAAATAAAAATTCTAAAGCATTATATAAAGTGAATCCAATCACATGACCATGTGAGAGTCTATTAATAGTAATAAATAATTTTAAAATATTTTATATTTCCTCATATAAAGATCCCATCATTTATAGCCTCCATCACATGATTATTTTAGTGGTTTCCAACAATTTTTCCATCAAGTCATCATATAATCAGACATAGCCATGATGGTAATCATTGACGATTCACATGAAGAAATTTGAGCTCTAGAAGATCCCATATCAGATATCCTTAATACCATTACATAATAGTATAACATGTGGAGAAATCACATGAATCCATCACCTAATCACATATAAATTATGTGACACCTTCATGATCAGAATATCATGAAATCCCCTCAGTGTATCACGAGTATTATGAACACTGATAGTCTCTGAGCCTTAAGGATACACCACCCACCACCTCAAACTAGTTTAAGTAGCACCTTTACCACACAATGTGCAAGAATATTTGACCCCCATTGATTATATAAACCTCTTACTCTTTCATGAAAAATAAGATATATAAACATAAAAGAGAATATGAAAATAGAGAAAGGGGTGAAGATGAATTAGTTAATAAATTTAGGGAAATTCCCTATGTAATACCAAGACCCCATCATGAGAGCCCATATTAGTACCCTATCACATGACCTCACTTTTTTGTTTCTATGACAGATAGAAAATCTTGTAATGCCCTCATGTGAACCTTTAGTCTCATGAATATTTCATGATCCACCAGGAGGTTAACCTCAAACATGTTACCATGGGTCATGTTATGACCTCATGCACCCTTAATCACATGGCACTAAATTTAGACAATTTATCACATGATCCACATTGGTTTATATGTCCCTATTATATATAATTTGTGCATGATTATGGTTTATAAATCCTTTTAAATTCATTCTCTCTGATACGATGCACTCATGCCTCCTTATTCATTTACCTCAGACATGTAACTTGATCCCTTGGTCTTACAGTGACTTGATAGAGACACCTATAAACATTTAACCTTAATATGGGAACCCCTTTTCATACCGGATATAAAATATTGACCTGTGAACCCTTGAAATAAGAAATATTTTCCATGTCATCCAGATCTTGTGAATGTTCATGGACATGTAATTTTTTACATGTGAACATGCTTGTATATTTTTACATTGATAAGCGAACATCCTTGGATAAGTACAACATATCATGATAAAGTACTTGGATACATCGGAATGAACATGTGAATATCCTTGGACATGTTAGATGAGACATGTGAACATCCTTGGACATATTAATATTGTCATGAGAAAGCCCTTGGACATGTCAACCTTGTCATGGAAATCTCACATGCATGTCTTCTTTGATCAAATGATGAAACTTTGAAATTTTTTCCTTATAATTAAAAATCCTATAGACATATCAATCATGACATTAAGGAATTCATTGACATAAAACCTTTCATGTAGCCACTTCATGTAGTGTACTTATGTGACATTATCTATGTGGTCTAGAAAAAAAATCCTTTAGATATTTTTTCCATCTCATGAAAACAATCCAATTCATAAACCATATGTTAAGTTGTCACTAATGAGAACATGACCCCATAGTGGTCACATGATCAGATAAACCCAAACTACTTATATGATCACCTAACCGTTATGATATGAGTGGGAATTCGTCACTTACCATGCAATTGAAAGGTCATATGTACTATATAAGAATATTCACTATCCATTTCATGGTCCTCTCTATCTATTCATTTAAGGATAAAGAATTAAAATGCGATATTAGAATCCACCTTGGTGTATGACCGTGAATATTTTTCATTATTCTAGCTCAGAGAGACAAAATCTTCATATTCGCAAATTATCCTTCCTCTTCTATCAATGGATGAGAAATGGGATCATAAATGAGATTCCACGTTAGTGTAAACCCTAACCATGGCCTCAATAATCTTCGGTAGAGATATATCTCTTCATTTTTATCATGTTCCTTGAGTCTAAGATGAAATATTATATATTGTCAATTTCAAATTTATAATCCACCTTGTTTAATGTTCATTAAATATTAAAAATTTACTAAAATTTGAAATAATAATCCTCATGAATATTAATTATATTTCCTCATCTACCAGTGTGTCAGGAATAATATAAAATATGAAGAATCAGATTCATGTTATAAACTATAAAAATAGGATTCCATCCTATGTATGATACTCCATATCTAACTTTTTACATTTTCAATTTCATGTTTCTATATTCCCTATGATGTTCATAATTCACTCATTTATATTTTTATGGTATTTTCATAATTCAATATTCCCCATGATGGCAATAACACCCATATATTACTTTTTACATTGTAATAATCCATGTGAAATTTACAAATCATCTCTCATAGTGCCATATTCCCCTGTAGGACGTGTAATTATACCACTCTAAGGGAATTCTATCAGTGTAAGACCCATTCAAAGATAACTTTGAAATGGTTATCACTGTTTAGTGAAAGCCCCAACCATATCCTTATCTTCTTCAATGGGACATATCCCTAATGAAGCATATTAGGGAAGGCTCTGTCTGTAAGACGCACAAAATTAAATCATACACTCTCTTGCAATGAATCTAATATCTCACTATCTATTATTTATCATACAGAGTATAAATCATGTGGGATTAGATACTGGTGATTATTATTCCATCCTCATAATTTTAATTCCCTAATATAGGCCTCTATTTAGATATACATTAGATTACATATTTTCATCCTTCAGAAGTCCATATTCCGAATGAAATAGTTTATGGAACCCTAATAGTATTACATACCACTCAAAAACTTTGTTTTAGTCCATTTTAAAGTATAAGAACAAATGAATAAATCGCTCCTTGATTCATGTTCCCATAGTATACATAGGGATAAGTTTCTATGTTCAATCCCAATTCCAAAAAACCAACTCCCTCTTAGATGGTAAAAAAATTCCAGAGTTCCCCAATATGGAAATAAAATAGAGAATTATAAATTAATAAAATAATAATGGAGATCATGTGATTTACACAATCATTCTCATCAATACATGGTTCTAATCATGTATTTGGCATAGGGGTAACCAGTATCATAATGGGAATATGGGATGGATTTATTAGAATTTATTAAAAGTATAAAAGAGTTGTAATGTTTGAAATAATTCCCCCAAAAATGTGTGATGATCCTGAACCCCATTATCTCGATAAATGCGAGTTCCTAAGTATAATTGGTAAGAAACCATAATAATCCCCTATATTATGAATGTTCCCATATAGCCTGTTACAGATGTGGGATCCATTTTGTGTTTCCAAGGATAAATCATAATGATGTGAATGATCGTGAAACTACAATAAGTCTATACCAATAATTGTACAATGAAATGATATGGTAAAAATAATATATAAAAAATTAAATTGTTTTAAACATATGTATAAGACAACATTACAAAGGTAAAATTCAACATATCCAAAAAACCAATGGAATTGAACATATGATAAGACTCTAAATATAATGAATAAAATATCCTAGAAGGATGTTCCTTTTTTGTGTGTATTACTATACAAATATCTATATATAATGGTCTACAACACCATCATGAACCACCATGAATTTCTAAAGGTCATTAGGAGAAAGCTCTAAACAACTAATGATAGATCCACATCCATTGTGACCATCTTTTAAATAAGAGTCATCTTTTCAAACACAATATTTTTGGGAACAATTCTCATGATGGTGTGAGTATAATCATACAAAGTTTGAGGTCCCAAACCCACATAGGAAAAAAGTCAAATCAAAACTATTAGTCCTAGAGAATTAATAGGGGATACTATAAGGGATATTGATATATTGTTCAAAATAATTCTCTAGAATATTGAGAAGTTTCAATAATCTCAACTAAAACCCTAGGGTTTATAAATCCCAGGAAATACTTGAGATGCCTATGATTCTAAAAACCCATCTTGAATTTGATAACTCATTTGTTCATCGCATATCGAAGGCATCTTGTGGGTTCAAAAACATTCATTACTCTTAAATCCACTAATATTATAATCCCTTCTTTTAGACACTATTAGAACCCACTAAGTGTAACACAACCCTCACCGAGATATGCGCACCAGTTTAGGGATCATCACTCAATTTTTTCCATCATCACTATTACTATGTATCTACTCTAGAAACTCATAAGAAAACCCATGCATTTTTTTAAGAATAAATCTTGATAAAGGGGTTATTTTATCCTACATCATGATCAACCAAGTATTATATAAATGAGAAAACCTAAATCATTTTTAATATTCATACTATGTACAAAACAACTATAGGAAAAAATTAACATGCTTCTATAAGAATATAAATTACTCAAATATAATAATCCATGAAATACCTATGAAATAGTAGTGGATGATTGTGTACCCCAAATAGGTTGTGGGATTACTGACTCTAATGGAGGATCCCATTCCTCAACTAAGCTATTAGACCAAGGGTATATCAACTACAATGATAGATGAGACCGTGTATTGAGTATGTGGGGGGAATAATATATCCTATATAATCTGAGGGTATATAGAATACCTCAAGTAGAATAAAATAAATTTGGGTAATACCAACCATATCTGAGGTTGGTGGTGGAACCCATAATCAGATACAAACTTGTCTTTTGGTAGGGTTTCAACCTATAGAACACACTAAAAATAACGCCGGAACCCAGTCACCATCCCATTATAGTTAAAATAAATATATTTATGTCATAATTTTAAAATGGAAATATATTTCCAAATATACCATCCATTTATTCAACAATGAAATACAGTTAGCATATAATATTTATTTTTCCAAAACAGACACCCATTGACGTTTTCAAGAAAAAAACCCATAAATTAGTGAAGGGATCATATAGTGTCATATAAGATCACCATGTAGAATATTATAAAATGGATGCGCTCCCTTATCATACACGTTCATATTACAGACTCCAAGGATGGAACTTCTAGAACATAGTGGGTGTAACTTACAATCTATAACCCAGAGGTCCAGACTCATGTGCAGTCTTGTGTGCCTAAGCCATGTGCTGACTTACCCAGTGAGGCTAGGATAATTTGGACGACTTCACCCATTTCTTCCACATGGTGGGAGTGTTGAAGTCTGACCAAGAGGGATTAGATTGATGGAGGGTAATCCATAGTGCTTCTGTCCCTTTTCCCCTATGCATTGGAGTAGATGCATGGGTCACCGTCTCCCACTCTATTATTTAATAATAGAGTTGAACCCAATATTTATGTCATCAACTACCAAAGGATGTCATCCCAATATTTTCATCATCTAAAACCATATTAACCATGTAATGTTTATTACCCCTCTTCACTACATAAGCTAGAAACACATTTCATCATCCCCTATTCATACCCACCCTCACTCAACATCTCCTCACTAAGATACTATGTGTGTCATTTCCACCCTTCATTATCTCTATTATCCTTAATCCACACTATGAAGGTATGTGTATTGAGATTTTTGGGGGGAAATTTGGTGACCATACCCATATTTGGCCATGCCATGACGATCCTCCATGATTCTAATGTCAAGGTCATACCCAAAAATTATAAAAAAAATAAGTGATAAAATGTATACACTAAAATATATTCTAATGGGATAAAAACTCAATAATGAACAAAAATCCTTAAATAAATCATATAATTTTCACAATAATTAAAAAATGAAAAAAGGATCTATAACTTATATTGGTTTTATCATTGGGTATGAATGTTCTTGTGTCAAGCGTCATTGGTGATTCCTCATTTCCAATCACACTTCATAACATCGATTTTATCCCAAATACACCCTACAAATCTCCATAGAAAAATAGGGATTAAGTATATAATCATGAAAATTTCGGAAAATATGTTTAAATAGGTGGTTTCAATGTTTTTTGGTATTTATATAAATACCTATCACTGAGGTATCTCATAGGAACTGCTGAAGAGAACCCAAATTGTTGTGATCCTAAGGTAAACCCTCTATTCTAGACATAATTGATATATCAGATTTCATATTAAAGGATCCATTTATGAGTAAAATATTTATTTCTAAGAATCCATTCAAACAAGATAAAAATATATTTTATTCTTAATAAATTATGAAAGAGGCACCATGCCAATAATTCTACCCTGAATCATCCCAGGAGTGAATACCACCACACAAAATCAATGGAACCATATATAATTTTTTTTTGGTCATATTCTATTTTAGATTTAATATTTTACCCCTCAAGAGGTCCCATCACTTGAAAACTCAAAACTGAGCTATGTCCCGACTGAAAATATTATAGTTCACTACATCCTCTTAGACATTAATTCTTTATCAACACCAAAAAAGAAAAAATGTAGCTTGAAATATAAATATATTTAAAAAACCCTTTGATTAAAGCCACCACTATCCAATGAAAGTCCTTTTCCTACAATGGTTCATCCTCTATGTGAACGTGATACTCAAATTCCTCTAAAGGGATGCACTGTTTTCCTCTATAATGATACATGTTCCTCTATATTTTGAAGTAATAACTATATGCATCCATTTATAATATCAATGAAAGTAATTCTAATACTCTAATCCCGAAATATTTTCTCATCATAAAGGGTCAAAAATTCACTTGGGTCCCAAAAAATCTACTTACCACCAACATCTAACACATAATAGTTCAGTTACAAGGCTATTAATGGTCATATTTTTTCACCCCTCAAATTTAATGAGTGTTATATATGGTATTCATATGAATTTATTCCATTTATGTGACACTCCACCAAAATAAGAAACATTGAAATTTTTACTATCACAATAAAATATTCAAGGAAGAATGCTCCAGTAGACACATATAAGATCCACTATCATCGCCAACCATTAATGAATAGGAAACACAATATCTAGGTTATGGGTTAAAAGAAATAATTTTTTTATATACGATATCCTTAAAAAATACTCAGGAATCCCCCATTCACACCTCAATTCCCAAGAGTATCACACCCACTATCAACGTAAACATGGTTGTTTTATCACAAATAATTCCTCAGAACTATCGATGAGCACATTAGTAACAACAAAAAACATATGAAAGTTCCCAGTAACAAACTAAATTCTATCAGGTAGCCTGATCCACCACAATATAAATTATACATTATTGACTATTAAATGGACCTACTATTTTAGATCCAACCCCTATGATAGCAACTACCTGAGTAACTGAAATATAGAAACTCTTAATAAAAACTCGACCCCAATCGTATAGAAAGAGCTTCCATGTGATTGGTATACCGAACAAAGTATATTGAATATACAACATTGAGGGTCATGTTGCACTAAGTTATTCTCCACTCCATATTCATATCCAGTTTTTTTTAATATGAACAACAACATAAGACCAATACGAAGGAATGTGGGTGATGTTCTCCCCAATATTAGAAAGACCCCTCAAGTATATCACCTAATAACAAGTGGTCATAAAGGTCCACTAAGTTCACATAACAACCTAGGAACTATTTCCCTCATGGAAGGATTATACGACCAATAAAGTATACTAAATGTGAGAAACATATCTCTCTATATATATATTTGAAAGAATCACTCTCTAAATCTAGAATCTCTTGCGCTTACTCCATTATCCAAACATAGAGTCCTTTACAAGAGGAATCATCCACCATCCCAATAATACAATGTAAATATTCCACCATATATCCCAACATCATCTTCCTGAGTACCAAATATAATAATTTAATCCATATCCCATATTATGATAGTTTACTACAATATTGTAACTCTGACGATATAATAAAGTAAAATTATTCAAAAATAAATAGAGGGTCTTCTATGAATATATATATTTATATATTAAGTAAATATGATTTATAAATTCAAAAATGGTGATCATTATCCAACTCATAAACAATTGAATTCCATTTAATTAATGAACGATGATGTTCACATTGGTCCCCATAAAAGGGAAAACCATGGTTCCCAATTCAAAAGTGTTCCTAAAATCCATCCTATTTAAAGGAAGTTAACTCTTAACCATGAACATGGAACATAATTTCATGATTACTATATGATAGGAAGATGACTTCAACTTTTCTAGGGTTGGACCTTTTTTCCAAAATTAATGGGATTACTCTCTCTACTATGGGACAAACTAACCTCACATTCTCAATTATGCATCACTATTCAATACATCCAAAGGCACCCAATCCATACTAGGATATAAACCACCAAATTTTAATACTTCCACAAAGGAGTCTTTAGAATAACCTTCTTATCCACTAAGGTCAAATTCACATCAACTAAAAGGGTGAGTATAAGATAGTCTTGAATAGTGGTAACACTGTAGTTGAAAAGGGTATAATAAGGGGATCCACAAAAATATTAAATTCTATAATTTATAATGGAAAAAGAGTAACTCACAACTAATTAATTTATTATGAGGGTCTATGAAGTGAAGACATCAATTGTATTCTGAACTACATCCATTTAAACATACCCATATTCATCCATGGAATGCATATTTATGGAACTCTAACTATCACCACCGTATGTGTGATAAGTATACCCAAGTATGTGGGTTATGGGAGAGGTTCAAAGAACCAATTATCTATTTGTACTCTAACAACACCCTATATTCCACATAATTCTTTCTGGTAGGCAACAATACATACAATAGAGAGGTCACTTATCTTCACATTATCTCCTTTTTGAAGGTATGGTCATTAAACTAATATTTATTAGTTTATTTGAAAAGAGTTCCTACTTCAATGGATTTGGTGAACCACCTATAACAATCACTAATATTCCAAAACTCACTTGGGTGACTCTGATAAAGGAATTGTTGTATGAAACATAACCTCAAATCGAATACTCTTTTTGTGGAGCCTCTATAAAAACCACCACATTTGATCAATAATACCATGAAACTTGTCTAAGGAACACACTTTAAGGTCTATAAACAACTATTTGTACCCATATACTCGAGTGGCTCCCTATAAAGGGCTCAATACCTTCAAATAAGACTTTATCTTGGACAAGTTTCCAAAATCTAGCAACAAAAGAGCCTCCCCATCACATGATTGAGAAAACATAATCTACTAATAATACTCTATGTCATATAGGAATAATTATATAATAATCATTATCTGGTCAATAAAATTCTTGGTTATATGGAAATACAAATATCAAAACCATCCAATTATTTATCACTAGAGGACTAGGAATGCCTCATAAATCCATGAGTCCTTCATCGTCATAGAACACAAAACATAACCATATCATAGGTTGTATCATCCAACTAAGTAGAATAAACGATTAAATTTATGAGAAAAAAACTACACTATGAACAAAGTGGAGAGAAACATCCTCACATCATGTGGAAAGTACTTATCTCAACAGAGTGTCAATTTTTTTTATAATGTTCCAAAACCAATGGAGATAGTCCCAACTACATAAAAAGGATCATCAAGAACATTCCTCTACACAGGGGTGTGAAATCAGTAGGTAACACCCTTTATTCCATAGGATGAAATCATAAGGAATAACACATATTTGTATGATCTAAAAAAGGAAGTGAATTAACTATTATATTATGTATTCATTAACTAATATGAACCCAATAATGATGTCTAAATGCTATGGGTTGACAAAAAGATTATCAGAGTCCTGGAGAAAGGGTATATTGGTTAATGAACCTATTCTGGTATATTTTCTCTAATAACCCAAATCAATACCACCAAATCATTATTGTCCCATTTTTCTAAAATAGACCTTACGTGAATGTTAACATAGAACCTAATCCCTATGAATCTAATAGGCTTTGATAACTCTTTAACAAGACCCAATCCACTGGGTACCCACCTAGGATTGTAGTTATCCAAATGTTTCACTAAAATCCCACCTATAATTGTTAGATTGATTGTGTATATCACCAAGTATAAATATCCCAGCATATGGGAGGTCATAGGCTATATAAACATAAAACTAATATTTATCTCTATTTCATAAATTAACTAGAAATAGTATCATGATATATATATATAAATAAATATATATAATTTCAATGAACTAAAAAAATGCATGAGAAAAAATAACATAGTTATAATAACATATATCCAAGGACTAATGTGAAAACACATTTTTCAAGCCTCTAATTCTAAAGGATACATACCCCAAAATTTCCATCCATGTTTCATGTACTCTTAGTATGATCTCTAGCCACAATATTTTCCCCCACCCTTAAAACCTTCCAACTACAACCATAGATCTCTCAGTGTAACGTTTTTTTATACTCAAACAATCAATTCCTCTTTTATGTCCATTAAGAACACCTACAAATATTTTATTCTCTATATAGATACAACATGTGAGGGAACACAGCCTATTCAGGGGTGATTATAAATAAACATAGAAGGAATATGTGAAACAACCAATGAAAAGAGCAGAAAATAGTAAGCTTAAAACTCAAGATAATGTAGAATAAATGTAGGAAGATAAGAAGGTATCCAAATTTTTTATACCATACTATTTCTCATAAATTCATATAATTCCCAAAAAACTCATTTTCAGATCATGAAGGTAGAAATTTCATGATCTATTTGGGGTTCATAGAGTACCAAAAATCCCAAAAAGTTCGATTTCAATATCCCTGTTGTGTTTCACATCTCATAGAAAACCTATGGGTTCTTTAGGAGTCATAAATATCTAATAATATGATATACTTATCATTTATTCCATACACTATTAGAATCCTTTGAGGGGAACCCATCCCTCTCTAAGGAATGTTCATTGATCGAGGATGAATTACATATTTTTATTCAACAAAACCATTATTGTACCAGAACTCTAGAACTCATTGGTTAACCCACACCATTCACAATAATATAGAATGATCTAGAAGCTGCTATACCATATTATCATATAAATATAGGAATATTTTGAATGACATAACTTGGAATATATTAAATTTTCCCTCCCTGTATTGTCAAACTATAAGAGAATATGTGCAAAAAACTACATGAATATAAAAAACCCAAATATAGAATCCTGCGAAACCTCTTTTGAACTATATTGTTGTCTTATACACCCATGGTGGTGGTTGTATTACTAAATCCATTTAAAGATATCATTTCTAGATTGAGCTCATACACTGGGAAAATATCAACTCTATAGATATAAGATTCCACACCTTGAGTATGTAGGGTGGAATAATAGAGATTATATAATATCTGGGTAGATGATATTAAGATCCAAACAATACCCAAAAAATTATTGTAAAACGAACCCTATCTGATAATGGAAGGGGAACCAATACCCAAAGACAAAAAATTTTCCAAGGAGGGTGTCAAACCATGAAAATACTAAGATATTCGTGCAGAATCCAAATCATTGACCCTTAAAAGATAAATTAATTATATGGTATTATAATTAAGATGAAATTTTATTTCCAAACATACCATTATATTACAATCTACAAGGAAGAATACTCAGGGTATGACATTTATTTGTCATAAATGGATAGCTAGTGATTTTTTATGAAAAAACTAACTATGGAATTAATGATCTATTAAACAACCTATTGGTTCACCACATATCACACATGGGTAAGGGATATGTTCTTGAATGTTCTATGTGTTCACCATTAATTCCAGAAAATATATGAGCATGGAGTCAATGCACAAAACCTCACACACTTTCAGTTAGGGTAGATTGAAGTTATCCTAGCATGTACCGACTCCTATGGGCCCTGTGTAGGTATGGACGAATCCACATGACCCAGTGAACTCTTGGCTTCCATTTTTTGGTAGGGAAACATTTAATCCAATGTGATTAGATAGATAGGGGTGAAACCTAACGATCCTTTCCTTATTCCCCTTTATGTTGTTATGTCCACATGGTGTGCTGCCTCCAGCTCCCACTTCCCATCATTGGTGGAAGACCATAAAATATCCATTATCTTATTATTGAACCACATAAAAATGACACTTCCCCTATTTATCCTCCTCACACCCAACCTCCATTCATTAATACATCATGTTATCCATAACCGAACTTCTTCACTATTATAGGCCTTGAGACGTACAAAGGGGGCATACAACTAAGCCATGGGAGGGGTTCGATAAATTTGGTTGTTATACCGTCAATTTAAATCCTTGTATCTTTATTCCATGGTTCATCCATTCCTATAATCCTTGAAAATTGAAAAAAAATTGGGAATAAAATTTATACCAAAATGTCAATTCCATTAGGATAAAAACTCAAGAACAAATAAAAAACATAAATCAGAAAGATTATTTACAATATAATAGATCTAGAATGAAATAATAAAACCCACATGTATTAGTTTGATCATTTGTTAGTTAAAAAACTGCATTGAGTTTAATTGGTGATTCCTCCTTATCAATCAATGTTTGAATCTTTTAGTTTCTTTCAAATAATCCCTCTCAACCTCCTTATAATTCTACAGTTTATATGGATAAATATATAATTATATTGAATTTTGTTTTAATATGGGATTATTATGATTTTTGAAACCCATTGTTTGGGATAGTCCTTGTGTCAACTGAAGATTACTCAAATTTTCATCCTCCTATATTAAACCCTAAATTTTAGTCTCACTAATAGTCTCAGATTTATTATTTGAGGTGATGTTTAGGATTAAAATAAATATTACTTATATTTACCATGTAGAATAAAAATAGTATTTTATTCTTAAAATATTATCATCAAGGTCCTACCATGCCCAAAATTCAACGCCATCTCATACCGAGGGTAAATTTAGTACCTCACTACCCCAGACCACACGAATGGTGCCCAGACTGATGTTTGCTACGTGACTTAATGTGCAGCCCCTATATTCATGAGTTTTAGGAATTGAAGTATAATTCTTGGGTTATAAGATAGAGATTCTATGCCTATAAGACCATGGGATTTTAAAAATAGAAATTTGGTCGATAACATCTATGACATGCAACACTGAACTCAAAATAACCATGAGAAATTATTATTTTAATATGACTATTATATCTTAGATGTTAAATTACTGGGTATAAATAGGATTAACTAAATTATATAACATATATAAAGTCCTACTAAATTTAAATTTATTTGTAAATGATTTTTAAATAACCACACACTGTCTAGTAAAGTCATTTGCTTCATAAAAAATATGTTTTCCTCAAAAATTATTTTGATTTCTTTTTTTGGGGAAATATTATAACTGATTTAGATAAAATACAATAATTTTATTTTATAAATATTTTATCCATTTTTATATCTATATATAAAAATTAATATATTGTGAAGTATTGAATCATTTAAAAAAAATTCAATTTTCAAGGAATAATAGTAGAGACATATTTTATTGAAAACATCAGTTGGGTTTCAATAATTTATAAAGTAAAATTGTATATTGGATTAGTTTTAAATTATTATTAGTTCCTTTTTATTGAACATAATTATACTGTATTCTTTTTAATAACATTTATAAATTAATTTGGTATAAAATATTTATACCTAAAAACACATTTTTCTTAAAAAACTTTTTCCCTATGTTTTTTATTTTAATATTAAATTTATTTATACCCCTTATATAAGTTTTATACTGAAAAATAGATTCAATATTTGGAATTAAGTGGTAATTTTTTAAACATTTCCCTTTTATTTTATTTACTATGAATAGTAACCATAAAAATAATTGTCACCGTATTATGGGTAAATCAGGTAATTAATTTTAAAAATAATATGATAAGAACTAAAAATGGACCAAAAAACTTGTATTAATCCTATAGTATGATTTTATTTCATCCATTTCCATTCCTATTTTGAAAAAATGGATACATTTTGTTGTATTGAATTGATTTTGACCTTTATATTATTTTATGTAAAGAAAACTAAAAAATGTCACTCTCTTTGTTTAATTATCTCTAAATTTTTGAAATAGAGATAAAAATGATATTTTTCATTTCAAAAATTATTATTAAAAGGATAAAATATTATTTTCATCATGGTAAATTTTTTAAAATTTTTTGTGATGATATAATTTTCTTAAATGCTTGTGCAACACTAACAAATCATTTAATTAATCAAAAGAAAAATAAAATAATTGATACAAAAATAATAAAAGTGATATATTTTGAAATAATTATTTTTTTACATTATTATTTTAGATAAATAAAACATATTATGGATTTCTAATTCATTATATCCATATTAAATTGTTCTCATTATTTTTTCAAAGTAAAAAAATGAATAGTGTCAAAAATGTCATTAATGATATTTTAGGTTAAATAATATTTATTTATTTATTAATAATTCATAAAAATATTTAAAATGGAAAATAAGGATGATAATTTTCTAAAATATCACCCCTTATCCATTTATGAGATATTTTTTACCATATAACTAAAATTATAACCATTTATTATTGAAAACTTCATTACTACAGTGAATGTCAAAATTGTTTAACCAAGGTATAAATCAAAATGATAAGGTTTTAAATCATATCAAAACCCATAAAAATTATTTTATTATTTTATTATTTTATTATAATAATATCTTCTTTATATTATAATCCATATCAATGTGTAACAATTTTATAAAATTTAGTCATGTATTATATTATAATACATCATGTATTTCCAATAATGACATAAATGATATTTTATAATAAAAAATATTTTATTGAATGAATGTAAATTAAAAAAATTATATATCTTGTCATGTGATTATTATATAACCTAAAATTTTGATCGTGTTCCATTTATGATCAAATTATCATTTAATAGTAGCCATCATGACTGGTAAAGAGTGAAAAGATTTGTTATTTCGGTAATCATCAAAAGGGTTAATGAAGGGTTACAAAAAGATAAGGGATGAAACATCACGTGAAAATGTCAAATTTATATTGTAATAAATTATATATATTCACAAAAATATAATATTCTAATTATATTAGTTTGGATCTATTTTTATTTGAAAATTTATTTATATTAATTTAATAATTTATGAAATTCTAAGAGTGCCCCTCCCATCATTGTAAAGGGGTACTCCCTATCCTCTTTTATTAAAACATATAATCCTTTTATTTATTCCAATAACTACTCAAATATCTTCCTAAAATCCCTCCCCATATTTTATTGTCCCATTATTTGGTATAATACAAGATTTATAGGGCTTATGGTGTAAAGAAAAAAGGATGTCTGAAGAAGAGGTATGGTTCTTGAACAAGCATTTCCCTTTTATTTTTTATTCTAACTATGTTATATCTAATTAAAAAATTTTAAAATAATAAAACTAGTATCTTCCATATACATATTTTTTTTTTCAATTTAATATCGTATATCTATCTCCTATTACACCAAATGGGAAACAAACCTATAGTTTTTGTGTACGGCGGACTACCGCCTCGTGAACTGTTTTAATTCATTTTACATCATTTCCTCACAAAACTATTTATGATGATGTATTTAATATATATATATATTATATTAATGAAATACTTATCATTTTATAAAATTAATATATCATATATTTTTTTACATTTCTTGTAATTTAAAAATTATAATGTCATTTGTGCGTCTATGTGGATTATCACCTCAACAAACTAATGTGATGTGATTTTCATTATGACATCACATGGATGATATATAATATTTTATTTAAATAAATAATATTATATTTATGATTCTTACCTTATATCCATAATGATCATTTAAAAATGGAATCATCACTCATGTGTATGTACGACTTATTGTCTCTAAGGTTGTAACATGGTTCATTATTCAAAAAAATACATCATTACTGGTTTAAAAGTCTTAATTATGTATGAAAATGATAATTATTTAATTATTATTATTTTTTAGATGATTATATAAACTCCTCATTTACTATAGTCATGCAATCAGTGTAATTTTGGGTATATGATACGAATGTCATCAAAATAACCTACGTGAACTAAATTTACTATGTAATTTATTATAAAAGCATAAAAGGAATAAAAAATGAAAAGGTTCCTAGTTAAGCGAATAGACAATATGATTTTACTATTCACTAAGATATGTAATTCATGTGATGAGTCGGGTACAATGTAAGGAACACATTACGTTAAAAACATTATTTTAAATGTTTTTAATATTTACATTCGAAATCATTCTCTTCCACATCTTAATATCAATTTATTTTGTTAATATATTTAAATTGACATAAATAAATTATGAAGCATTTTTTTTATTTTTAAATTCTTTTAATGGTATCAAAAAAGAATGTTTTTATGTATTTAATATTGAATGTTTTCACTTTATTTTCAGAAGACAAAACGAATGTTCTATTTTAATATATATGGTGTCAATAGTTTTTCCCGCCGCCATAACCATTACATGACTTTGGTAATACCTTATAAGATTCCACATTTATGTTAATAAAAAAACCACACTTTACCTTTTTTTTAATATTTTAAATTTTTTAAAGAGAATGAATATTATGATATCTATAAATTTTTTGGTTATGGGTGTAATGAAACTTTCCAAACCACCCATTTTCATCGGGTTGTAGCCATTCTCTCATTAACCTACTTTCTCTCTATATATCTCTTTAATTTTAGTGAATGCTTCTAAACCATGTATATATGATTCTAACATATATACTTCTCTTATTTTCCATTCCTTTGAGGGGGTAATAAATTTCAAATGATCATTTCTGAAATACCATCATTAAAATCAAATCTGATTAAGATGAATTTATTTATCCTTTAATCATTTTTTGGTAACACACTTTTAAATTTTTTAATCTCATATGAAAACAATATTGTGAGACCTGTGATTGTGTACTCATATATGAACATCCATAAAATTGAATTCCTTATTCTCATTGTAATATTTATTAAATTTACTTCTAATATGATATAAGGATAGATTTTCCAACCCATATATTTCCATAGATTATTTTTATGATTATTCCAACCCATATATTTCCATGTTACTTAATATTTATTAATTAAAGGTGAAGGAAAAATAATCTAATATTATAAACCTAAATTATCATTGGGAATGTATATGATCTCATATTTCCTTTTTATGTTTTAGGTTTTGGATTGTTAAAATCAGGTCACATTTATTGATATGAAAGATACAATTGTAATGTGAGTTATTTTAGAATCGGATCTAAGAGAGATGGTCTTAGGTTATTATAGTTTGTATCATAGTAGTGTTAATGTGACTTTTAATACTAGTATATTGTCATGTGAGGTTATATTAATATTTATGGATGCCACCATGGTTTATATGGTTAAGGTTGGTCATAATTTTAAATTCATAAACACTCATTTTACAGTTTTAAATGATGTGATTTTAAAGTTAATAAATATATGTTTGGAGTTATTTAATGGGGTTGTGGTATATATAACCCTTAGGATTAACATCATGTATTATTTGAGGAATAAATCATATATATTTTATGGAAATTAAATTTAATGGTGTTGATAACATTTAGGGTTTATATGATCCCTAATATTGAGGTAATTACGGGTTATTACAATTTGAGAACATATTTTTTTTCATATGGATAACAATGGGATTGAAAATTGATTTGGTGATTATGTGATTAATGTTATTTTTTATAATTTCAATATTTTTAAAACATTATATTATTAATTTAAATGAATATTTTTTTTGATAAGATGGGATTTTATTTGTGGAATAAAGGTTATATTATATTTTTGAATCATGTATGATTTTAATATGTCTCCATGGAAAAGATTAGTATATCAGGGATAATAAATAATTAGGCCGTATACATTTTCATGTATATGAAATTATGAGAGACTAATTTTTATTTATGATATACATTATATTAATATTGGAAGGCAATATTACCTAATGATACCAATAATTTGGGGTCAGTCATTCTAAGGAATATTTGGAATAATTTTATGGATATATATTTATGGAATGATTTAGTTTGAACATTGGGTGTTAGTGTTAATTTTGGAAATTAATTTATTATATATTTATCAGAAGGATCATTAATTTTGATAATTATCTTACATTGTAAAAAACATTTTGGTATCAGTCAATGTCTAAATAAAATAGGAATGAAATTCCTTCCCTTTTTGGGTTATATGATCTGTTAGATATTGATTTGAGTGTTTCAACCATAGAAAACTCATCTTTATAAATAATAGATAGGAGAAAAAATTCTTATTGTGGTGGAAATTTATTATTGGATGAAATTATACTTATAAATAAAGTATATTTCATTATGATCTTAATTTACAAGGTAAATGATTTCATAATATTTGGAAAAAAGATCTTGAAATAAATATTTTATCATATTTATGTCATTTCTAATAAATCTATTATTGTTTTATTATCTATTTTATTTATGTTTTTATAATCATTAACATTTTCATGTTCTTTAAATTTATTGTGATCATTGATCTCTATCACTATACATCACTATCTAGACATTACTTTTTCCACCATGTTCATTTTTTCACATCTCACTAATGTTATCATATTTAAAAACCTAGTATGTGTTATTTTAGATGACCTTATTATTTCCCTTTCCCCATTTTCAAGATTATATTTCATTAACCCCATTTATAATGAAATATTTCAACAAAGATATTTTCAAATTTGAAAACATTGATTACTGAGTTCAAGTTTAAATTATGAGGAAGAAATTTATTAATGAGGGGTATAATGTGACACTAAAATAATTAAAACATAGAACTATGTTCAATAGAATATATATCACACAACATCAAACCCAAATGAATCATAAAATTTTATTACTTAAATATAAACTTTTAAATTTTACGGTTAAATTAGTTGGTATTAATAAAATTAACTTCTTTATAAAATATATGTAAATTTGATAATGAATATTTACTTGATAAATTCTTATAAAATAATAAATTCATGTTTATTAACGTTATTTTATTCAATAATAAACCTTATCATAAAAATATTTTTTATTAATTTTTCATGAAAAAATATTATAATTAATTTCTAAAATATTTAGAAATATTATTTTATTTATAATTTTTTATTTTTGAAATCATCATATTAAAATTATCTTATGGTAATATTTGGAATTTTTTTGAGAAGATTGATATTTCAATAAATAGTGGAAAATAGTTATTTTTATTGAACATGATATTTTATTTTAATCTATTTGTAAATAAAAATTATATTTTATATTATTTTTTATGTGTAATTATTTTTTGTTAATAAAATCAAATTATATTCTTTGTAATGCGTTTTATACTAAAATTTAGTATAAAAACATTTTATTACTTAAAAGGCATTTTATTATAAATAGTTTTTATTGTATTTTGGGTTTTCATCAAAACTTATTTTCTACTACTTCTAAAAATTTAATATTGAATGTTGGATTCCATATTTCGAATTATTATGCAAAAAAAATGGTAAAAACGTCACTTTAGTTTTTTCTCATCATGAATATCAACCATAGTAAATAATTGTCTCCATGGTAAGGGTGATTCAGGTAATTAGGTTAAAAATTAATATGATATAGACTAAAAAATTTCCCCAAAACATATATTTTTGCTAATATATTAGTTTATTTCATCCATTAACATCAATTTTTTGATAATTTGGAAACTTGGTGCCATATTTCTTTGATATTGACCTTTATATTATTTTATGTAATGAATGGTAAAAAATGTCATTCTAATAATTTTATTATATATAAATGTTTGAAATTGGGATAATTCAGGGCTATGTTTGGTTCTAAAAGGGTTATTTGAAAGAAAAATTTATTTTTCATGGTAATTTATTTATAATTTTTTCTATTGAAATAATTACCTTAAATACTTAAGAAACTCTAATACGTTGTATAAATTATAAATTAAAAAATAAAACAAATGGTACTAAATTTTTTAAAAGTAATATTTTTTAACGATTTATGTTTTTACTCAAATTTTTTAGATAAACTGTTAATATTTGGGATCTTTGAATGGATTATATTATAATTCAATTGCTTTCAAGTAATTTTTAGTCAAATTATATGATTAGTGAAATAAATATATTAATGATATTTTATTTTAAATAAAATTTTATAAAATTAATTTAAAGTCATAAAAATAATAATAAAAGGAAATTTATGATGGTAAATGGGCAAAAATATAATCCATTTTCAAATTATAAGTTAATTTATACCATATATGTAAAATTGAAACCCATTAGTATTGAAAAAGTCATTACCACAGTAAAGGTCAAAATGGGTTAACATATGGATTAATCTAAAATATATGGTTAAAAATGATATACACAGTATTAAATATTTTATTTTTTGATTATATTTGTATATTATCTTCACTATCATTTAATCCATGTCATTTTGGAACCATTTAAAATGAGTTAGGTACATATTATCTTATAATATTTCATGTTTTTCAAAAATTACATAAGTAATGCTTTATAATAAAAAATATTTTATTAAATGATTTGTATTTTATAAAATTCCAATCATCAAACTAGTTATTGGTATATAGTTAATAATATCACCCATTATCCATTTATGGGCCAACTGTCCTTCTCTAGTAACTATCATGATCCTAAAGAGTAAAGCACTTTATTATCGTTGTAATCTTCAAAAGGGTACATAGAGTGTTAAAAAAATGTAAGGTTTAAAAATCACCTAAATCTATCTAGTTTTTATTGTATGAGAGTTTTTAGACACATTCTTATATTATCATTCAATTATATCCTTTTTGATCCATTTTAACATGATAATTAATTTATATTAAATTAATACATTAAGAAATTTGAAGAGTTCCTCTCCCCTCATTATAAAAGGGTACCCACTAGAATATTTTCTCCTCAATTAAAAGTCTTTTTTGCATCCAATAACTATAAAAACATTTCCTTATCCTCTCTCCCAGCATTATATAGATCTTTTTTTTGGAATAATAATAAACATATAGGTCTTAAGTTGTAAATCAAAGTAGGTTGTTTGAAGAAGTGATATAGTTCTTAAGAATGCATTTTATTTACATTTTATTCCTGTCACGACCCGTCCCCCGGGGCCCGTGCTATGACTACCCCAAGTTCGCCTTCCATAAGCCAGGGGTTGGAAACTAGCACCTAAAAGGCATATCCCTATAACAGGAAGGAATTTCCTCTAAACCTGTACAAATACACAATCCAAGAACACAACAAGAAGAAACTACAAAGTAAAATTCTATATTAAAAAGTGTAATGAAAGTAAAGGGGACAGAATACAAGCCCAACTGAAAAGTAAAAGTACAAATGAAAAGAGAAAATAGCTCTTGGATTGTCCACTGAGGATCCTTCCAGATGGGTAGGTATAGATCGTCTCCATAGCACTCCATGTCAGCCTGTCTCCTCTATGCACTGCTGGGTCCTGGATCCCTCAAGTCTCATCCTAGCTGCTCGTCGTATGCACAAGACACAACAAGGTGTGGGTAAAGCCCATGCTGCATTGAGTATGACAGTACATAGTAGGGACCCCAAGACACTTGAGGGTCTCCCAGAGTTTCATAAAGGAAAAACCACAAATCAAGAACTCAATATCAAAGAATGAAGAAATAGTCAGCTCACACCAGGTATACAACTCAGATATTAGGAATATAGATGATTAGTCTTATGCTATATCATCTTATTCCATTTAGTAGTTACACAACTAATCCCCAAGAAGTAGTTCTTTTATCATTACACTCTTGGACGTAAGTTGTTGTTCCACGACATGCCACTTTAAGCCAGGTCCTCATCAGGTCACACTATTGTTGATCCACACAGGGTCTCTAGATGCTGATCCACACATGGTCGATAGAATGTCGATCCACATAGGGTCGCTATGATGCTAATCGACATAGGGTCTCCATGATGTTGATCTACACATAGTCGCTATGTTGTTGATCCACACCGGTTCTCTAGATGCTAATACACAAATGGTAGCTAGCAAAGTGGTAGGAATGATTAGTCATACAACTAGATCATCCCACTCTGTAGTTTCTGGTGCTGATCCGTATTGGTCTCTCTTCTTCTTAATATCACACCTAGCCACTGGATTCATGCTCATATCACGCATGATTCTAGAAAAACCTCTTCTCAAGCCATCAGTCATATTTAAACTGTTATGAAGTCATGAAAAAAACATACCCATGGGACCGCCCCATCATAGTGGTCCCAATGTGACAGACAATGCATCATTCCAACGTCTGGTCTGTGAGATATGGGAACTTTTGTAAAATGTGCATGGTTGGATTCAAGTCTGATCAAACCCAGGTCTCACATCAACCTCCATGAAAACTCACTTAGAATATCTAAAAAGGACCGCCTTGTCATAAGGTTCCTTATTCCATAAACGGCATGTCGATCAGATGCTCGGTCTGTTAGTTACATCCCTTTATGTGAAACGGGGGTGATCACACCTCGTTCTAGCTTGACTTGGTCAGGCCCGTTAGAATGCGCCAAAAGGGATGCTTCCCAAAAGGGGTCCCAACGCCACTAATGGCATGTCAAATAGACACCTGGTTCATCAATTATGGGCATTTATTTATTTGGGGACTGGTTAGGTCTGGGCCCAGTCCGACTCGGTCAGACCGGCACGACGCAACGGGTCCCAGGGTCTACCAGACCCCACCCGGGTGTGGCCCGTTAAGGGTCGGGCCGGTTCACTGAGTCAGGCCCGTCGGGGTCGGCTGGTTTGGTTCACGGGCTAGGACTGCGGTTGGGCCGGCCCACCAGGTGGGGCTTAGCCCACCCGCGCAGGCCTGCTGGTGGGTCCGGTCCACTGGACGGGTCAGGCCAGCATCTGGCTAGGTCTGCCCAAAGGCGGACAGTTGAGTCCCACTAGCTCCACAGTTGCGGGGCCAATCGCCAGCCAGTGGGGAACTTCCCCACTGCATGAATGGTCACCTGTTTGGCCGACCAGGTTCCGCCAACACGGCGTGGCGCAGGGCTGCGACGCTCTTTCCTGTCGTTGCCCGCTGGCCGAGTCTACTCCGCGTTGCCCCCTTCTATCGCATCCCGCAGGCCACGGCTGCTTCGCACCACCATTGGTGCCTATGGGCGCTGCCATTATCCTACGTAGTCGGCTCAGGCTAGCCGCCTTCAACCACCATGACATTCCTCCGTACACCGCCTTCCACCGCCCGTGGCAAGTTGCCACGGGTCTCCTCCATCCACCGCTGGCCGCCGCCGATATGGCACACTGGTGGTTTCTTCTGAGGGCCACCAGATGTGCTCTGGTGGTCTGTTCTTGGTGTCGTCTGTGCCTACGACAATCCCAGACTACCACCTTAAGAGTGTGACCTACTATTTCACATTTCTATTAGTCTCATGAAACCACCCTTAAATAATGGAGAAAGAGAAAAGAGGTAGAGGGTCTAGGCCTTGTTTGTTTGGCCCACAACCTCTGTGCTAATGTGGTAGCAAGAGGGAGAAAGGTAAAACATAAAGATAACTTTTAAACATACCCCTACCTAGAAGAGACGTTCGCTGACAATGATCGATAGAATTCCTTTTTTATTGTCATCTGTTTGTGATTCGCTGGTGCTCGTCACCGCTCACAAAACCTGGTCTCATCCTTCAAGTGGTTGGTGTTATGGTACTTTTCCAGAGCTTCGTCACTTGGTGAAGCCATTCCAACACTCCAACTTGAACTCTATATAAATTGGAGAGGGGAAGGGTGAGTAACGCATGTTGAATTAATGGGGTTCATTTAATTAGTTAATATTCTAACTTTTAATGGTACAGTTACAAGAATATAGGGGTGTCAAGCCATTTAATGGCTTGATGTGTCGTTGGTCCTGCCACCGCTAATCACCCACGGGAGAAAAAGAAAAGAAATTAAACAATATAACACGTTATTTTATTGATCTTTCAAAAGTCCGCAAAATTAACTTTTTCACCCGACCTACTGCGGTCAATGTGAAGCCTCAATTAATCAAATATCGGTGTTGCAGATTCAATGGTGCCCTCATATTTTAAATTTGATCACCGGTTTAAAAGATAGAAAATTCCGCATGTTCCTTTACTGAACGTACCTTAAAAAATGTTCAGAAATTCATTCCAGGCACAGCGGGTCTTAGAATCACACGCCGTCAAATTTCAAAGACTAATAATAATTCCATATAAATAAAAAAATTACATGGAAAATCTGGGTCTTTACATTATCCCAACCTTAGTTATTTTCATCCCTGGAATCCACAACATAGACTAAGGAAACAATTGGGGGTACTGAGCACAAATCTGAGCCTGTCGCTCCCATGTGCTCTCCTGGAGGTCATCATGTTGCCAGCGACCACACACCAGAGGTATTGATCATCCATGAAGGACCCACTTTTTTCGATCCTCAATCTCCACTGAAACCTCTATAAAAGTCACCCCATCATCAAATTTCCAGCTTTCCCCAATAAATAACGTGAGATAGATCATGCACGCACTTCCTTAGCTGCGACATGTGGAATATTTCATGCACTTGACGCATCTTGTGGGGAAGATATAAGCGATATTCCAGTTTTCTAACTCTTCTAAGGACATGAAAGTGTCTGATGAACCTTGGAGATAGCTTTCTGCCCCAGCCAAATCTCAGTAAACCTTGTCGAGGTAGGATCCGTAGGAAGACATGGTATCCCTCCTTGATCTCCAATGGTATCTATATCCTGTCAGCATAAGACTTCTGTATAATCTGTGCAGTCTTCATTTACTCCTGTATGATCTGCACCTTTTCAGTGGTAGCCCGTACCAACTCTGGACCCATAAGTGCTGACTCCCTTGGGTCTATCCAACATAGAGGTGATCTACATGGTCGACCATACAAGGCCTCAAATGGTGCCATACCGATGGTGGAGTGATAGATGTTGTTGTGTGAGAACTCCACCAAGGGAAAGTGATCCACCCAACTACAAACAAAATCTAGGATGCAAGCAAGAATCATGTCTTCCAATGTCTAAATACTCTGCTTCGTCTGAACATCCTTCTGTGGATGAAATGCGGTGCTCAAACATAGCTGAGTCTTGAACGCCTCCTGTGATCCCTTCCACAATCGGTAGGTAAAACGTACATCACATTTAGATACGATCATCGATGGCACCCCATGAAGTCGTACAATCCTCTATATGTAGAGGGATCCCAAGACCTCTAATGATCCTTGCTCTCAGATGGGTAAGAAGTGGGAATACTTGGTGAGTCAATCAATGATCTCCCAAATGGAATCATGTCCCCTATATTTTCTTGGTAGCCCTATCAAAAATTCCATGGAGATACCTCCCCACTTCCACTCTGGTACCACTATTTTCTGCGTTAATCCAGTTGGAACCTAATTCTCGGACTTCAGTTGCTAACAAGTGAGGCATCATGAAATAAACTCTACCACTTCTTTCTTAATCCCAGACCACCATTACTGATACCAGAAATCCTGGTACATCTTCTCCACACCAGGATGTACAAAAATAGGAGATGTATGGAACTCATTCAAAACCTCATCCCGTAATGCCACTGGTACCATGGTGAATCCTTTGAAGAGGATGATGCGCTTTCCTCCTTCAAAAAATACATCAGGTGCTTTTCATGAGAATATCAGAGCCTGTCGAGCCTCTTAGTCAATGTCCCCAAGATGTGCCTCCCAAACTCGCAAAAGAAGTGGGGGAGTAATAGTCATATAATGGAGGTAAGCCTCTCTATATTTATGCACAAAGGATATCTGCAATGAGACTAGCTTCTATGTCACCTCACTCAGCAACTACATACCAGACCTACTTCTTAGTGCATATGCTACTATGTTCCCCTTCCCAGAAGTATAGACTATCTCAAAGTCATAGTCCTGGAGGAACTATATCCATTGTCGTTGTCTCAAGTTCATGTCATTCTATGAGAATATATACATGAGACTCTTATGATCCGAGTAAATAGCAAACCGCTCACCCATCAAGTATTGTTGCCACATCTTCAAGGCGAAGACCACTACTGCTAACTCCAGGTCATGGGTAGCGTAATTCTTCTCATGCTGTATTAGCTTTCACGAACCATAATCGATCACTTCTCACTCCTGCAGTAGGACACATCCAAGTCTAGTGTATGATGTGTCATAATAGAATATATACCCAACATCCTATTCTAGTAGCCTCAATATGGGGTAAATTGTCAGTTTCTCCCTTAGTTCCTGAAAACTCTACAGGAATCTCTCCATCCACATGAAGGGTATTACCTTCTTCTTCAACACTAAAAATGGTTCCACAACTCTGGAAATGTTAGGTATGAATCTCGGGTAGTACCCAGCCAAACCCAGGAAACTCTGAACCTCAGTCACACTCTTGGGTGTCTCCCAAGCTAGTAGAACCTCTATCTTTTCCGGATCCACTACATCTCCAGCCTCCGAGATAACATGTCCCAGAAAGTGGAAATCCCATATCCAGATATAGAACATTGAGAGCTTACCATAAAGTTGTGAATCACAGAGTGTATCCAGAACTATCTGCAGATGATAGGCATGCTACTCCTTCGACACCGAGTATATCAAGATGTCATCTATGAAGACCACCTCAAAGTGATCGAGGTATGTCTTAAAGATCATGTTCATGAGTCCCATGAACACCACAGTGTATTCGGTCACACTAAATGGCATAACCGAGAACTCATAGTGTCCATACCGACATCTGAAAGACATCTTCTGCACATACTCATCTCATACCCTAATATGATGATAGCCTGATCCGAGGTCTAACTTTGAAAACCAACAAGTTCCCTTCAACTGATCAAAGAGATCATCAATCCTCAGAAGTGTATAAATGTTCCTCATAGTCATTTGGTTTAGGAAACAATAAACCACATAGATCCTCAAACTCACATCTTCCTTCTTGGTGAACAAAATCGGGGCTGCCCATGGAGAAACATTGGGCCTTATGAACCCCTTCCTCTGCAAGTCCTCTAGCTATAACTGTAACTCATGAAGATCCACGAGATCTATCCGACATGATGGTGTCAATATCGGTTCCTTACTAGGGTACAATTCGATGTTGAAGTCCACCTCTCTACGAGGAGGTAGTCCTAAAACATCATCAGGGGAGACATCGACATACTGGTCCACCACTATAGGATATCTCAGACTCTCAACATCACCTGCTCTAAGGGTATGGCAATCCAACTGATGTGTGATTGCTTGTACCACCCTTCGGTTAAGTTCATATTGTTCTTCAAAGGTACCCTTCTTGTTGGTGAAGTAAAAACTAGTCCCATCCTAATAGACACACTGCACCTTTCACCTAATAGAGTCAATATGTGCATGGACAGTGGATAACCAGTCCATACCCAAGATGATGTCGTAAGGCCTCAACATCAATACTAGAAGATCCCAACAGAAGATATATCCTCTTATAGTAATCTCACACTGCCGACACCAGTGTGTAATCGTCGAATCTTCTCTCGTAGGAGTCTCTAATCGCAAGGATCGAGAAAACGACGTCACTGGAATCTCCGAGCTCTAAATGAGAGCCATGGTAATGAAATAGTGAGTAGCACCTGTATCTATAAGTAATGCAGCTAAGGTGTAGTAGCCATAGATCATACCTCGAATCATCTCTAGAGCTTCGTGGTCGTAGGCTTTATCTTTCAAGAGATGAGCTCATCCCTATCCACCAGCTCCCTGTAGTCGGGGTGGACCACCTGGAGGAGGTGGTGGTAGAACCTCGAATTTTCACCCACCACCTACTGCAGGGCTAGATCCTATACCACAAACGACACCCTACAAACCTCCTCGATCGAATATCTGCCTCTGCCTCAATGGTCCCTCGATCGTCTTCTGGTCATCAGTGCAGCTGGTCAGGTAATCATGATCCATGTGACCCTGCCCTCCGCACGTGAAGAACAATATACTCCTCGGTTGGCCTACTCTACCTCGTAAGCCTCACACCTCTAACCTTGAATCATGGGGTTATCCACCAGATGGTCTGGTCTTCTTAGACCTTCGTGTCATCTACCGACTACCAGCCACAGATGACTCTACTACATGTCTCCTGGTGGTGGATCTCACAGTCAGTGTCTTCTCACCAATGAAGCTCTCTACTAAGAGTTCTCTCTCTAGCACTCCAACACGCGTCAAGATACTGAGAGATAACATTGATGATCTAATATCCAATCAGATTATCTTCTCAAACGTTTGGTCCTTGATGAAAGGGTAAAACACCATGTAGGTAGAGTAGTGTGATAGGTCGGTGAACCTCACTGAGTATTGGGCCACGATTATGTTGCACTACTGTAAGTGTAGAAGCTCTTAAATGAACACAGAGTGTAGAGTCACTTAGATGAACTTTGCCCTGAGGAGACCCTCTAAATCTGGCCAGGTGAGGGTCACCTCAATGCGTGTCTAGAGCATCTGGCTCCACCATCTCCCTGCTGCTCCC
Source organism: Viscum album (assembly GCA_963277665.1). Taxonomy (NCBI): domain Eukaryota; kingdom Viridiplantae; phylum Streptophyta; class Magnoliopsida; order Santalales; family Viscaceae; genus Viscum; species Viscum album. Next base: position 684,258,232 of record OY728137.1, on the reverse strand, counting down.
TGGAAAAGGATGGCAGCTAGGATAAACATTTGGTCAGCTGGTTTCCCAACCAGGTGAAAAACTATATCCATAGCCTCTATCCAGTCCTCAGCCACCTACAAATATGTTTCGCCTCAAAACCTTAGTGGCCTCTAAAACTGGAACTCTTGCAACATGCTCAGTCAGTGTGCAATGTCCACTAGTGGGGATGGTGGAAACAACTTCCCAATAGGTATTGGGGCTGGTAGTACACCACCCAATGGTACAATCAACGTAAGAGGGACCTGCACCGATGCCTCATCGCTTGGTGGTCTATCATCGTGTACTCTCTCAGGAATCCTGGCTGACTTTGTACGTGGAGGAATATTTAAAAGAAAGATTTTTGTGATGCTCAATAAGTTATACCTGGTGAGCTGACTCGAAGTGGTGAAAAATAAAACACTTCCAAAACACATGCAACTAGTGTTTTTGTGCACCAAGTCAGAATTCAGAATTCTGGGTCCTGGTGTATCGATACGTCAACCTCTGCATCGACACTGGACTCCCCAAACTGAAAAAACACACTCATAACACTTAACACTATTGATCTTTTAAAATATTAGAGTCCTAGTTCTTCTGTAGAACTGACTCCTCTGATTCCACTTTTTCACAACCCATCCCTTGGGGCCTGTGCCATGACTTCCCCATGTCTGCCTTTCATAAGCCATGGGTTGGTGACTATCAATGAAAAGGCATACCACTATAATGAGAAGGCATTTCCTTTAAACCTATACAAACACACAATCTAAGAACACAATAATAATCATCGAAGAACTAAACTGAAATAGTAAAAACTGTACTAAAAGTAAAGGGGACAGAATAGAAGCCCAATTGAAAAATAAAAGTACAACTTAAAAGAGAAAACAACTCTTTGATCATCCACCTAGTATCCTACCTGAAGGGTAGGTACAAATCACCTCCACAACACTCCATGTTAGCCCGTCTCCTCCGTGTACCATTAGGTCATGGCTCCCTCAAGTATCAGCCCAAATGCTCGTCATCTTCACAAGACACAATAAAGTGTGGGTGAAGCCTGTGCAGGGGCGAGTATAACAATACTTAGTAGGGACCCCGATACCCCCGAGTGTCTCCCAGAGTTCCACAAAGGAAAAACAACAAATCTAGACCTCAATCTCAAAGAACAAAGAAATATTCATCTCAATCCAAGTATAAAACTCATAGATTTGGAATATAGATGATTAGTCTTAAGCTAAATCATCTTATTCCATTTAGATGTTCCACTACTAATCCAAAAGAAGTTGTTCTATTATCAATCCACTCTTGGATGTAAGTCATTGTTCCATGATGAGCTATTGTAAGGAGGGTCCTTGTCGGGTCACGGTACTAATGATCCACACAAGGTCGCTAGATTCTGATCCACATAGAGTCACTAGAATGGTGATCCACATGAGGTCATAATGATTCTGTTCCACATAGGGTCTATATGATGCTGATCCACACAAGGTCGATATGTTTCTGATACACACACTATCTCTAGATGCTGATCCAAATAGGGTTGCCAGCAAAATGGTAGGTATTATTAGTCGTACAGCTAAATCATCCCACTCTGGAGTTTCTGATGCTGACCCACATTGGTTGCTCTTATTTTTCAGTTCACCACCAACCACTGGATTCCTGGTCATATCAAGCTTGATTCAGGGAGAACCGCTCCTCAAGCCATCAGTCATTTTATAAATGGTACGATGTCCGGAAAAAATCATACCCAAGGAATCACCCCATCATAGGGGTCCCAATGTGACAGACGGCACATCGTTCGGACACCTGGCCTCTGAGATATGGGCACTTTGGTAAAAAGGGCCAAGTTGGATTCAAGTCTGATCCAACCTCAGTTTCATGTAAACACCATCAAAGCTCACTTAGAATATCTCTAAAGAACCACCTTGTCAAAAAGGTCCTCATTCCACAAACGACATATCGATCGGATGTCCAGTCTGTTAGTTACATCCCATTCCGTGAAACGAGGGTGATCGCACCACATTCTTTCCCGGCTCGGTCAGGCCTGCCAGAATATTCCAAAGGGTCTACTTCCAAAAAGTGGTTCCAACGCCACTGACAGCGTGTCAAATGGACACTAGGTTCATCAGTTACAGGTGTTTATTTATTTGGAGACCAGTTGGGTCTGGGCCCGGTCCGACTCAGTCAGACTAGGCTGACGCAACGGGTCCTAGGGTCTACCTGACCCCACACGGGTCTGGACCATGAAGGGATGACCCAGTTCACTGATTCCGGCCCATCAGGGTCATCCTGGTTTGGTTCGCGGGCCCAGGTCGTGGTTGGACCGACCCGTCGGTTGGTGCTCGATGCCCCCCCCTCCCCCGCATTGGCCTGCCAGGCCGCAGGACCGGTCTAGCCCGCTGGCGGGTCCGACCCACTTGGCCGGTACAGATCCATCTTGGTCCTCCCAAAGGCTGACCATTGTTTCCTTCTGGCCTCGTGGTTGTGGGGTTGTTTTGCAAGCTGGTAGGGCACTGCCCCACTGCACGAATGGTCGCCCGTTTGGTCGACCGGGTTTCACCAACGCGGTGTGGCATGGGGACGTGTTGCACCTTCCTATTGTGGAGAGGGTTGCACTACACCTTCCTATTGCAGCCCACTATCTGCTGTTACTCAGCACCACCCCCCTTCTGTTGCGGCCTGCTGTACGCAGCTACTTCGCACCGTCGACGATGCTAGCAGGCACCACCCTTATCCCACGTGACCAGCTCAGGCCGGCCGCCTTCGGCCACTGAGGCACACCATCGTGTTCCACCTTCCACTGCCCATGGCCGGTTTCCACGGGTCTCCCCCAACCACCATCGGCAACCTCCGACATTGCATGACTCACTATTTTTCATTTCCATCAATCTGAAAAAACAATTCCCGAAGAACAGAGCATGAGCAAAGTAGCGAAGGGTCCGAGCCTTTTTTGGCCTACGTTCTCCTCGTTAATATGATAAAAGAGGCAGTAAGTTAAAAATCAGGATAACTTTAAAAAAACCCTACCTGGAAGAGATTTTTACTGATGGCGATCAACAGAATGCCTTCGTCGTTGTCATCGGCTCATGATTCGGTGGTGCTCGTCACCGCTTGCTAAAACCGGTCTCATCCACCAAGTGGTTGGCGTCATGGTACTTTGCCAGAGCTTCATCTCTTGGTGAAGTTGTTCGATAACTCCACTACAAGCTTCATATAAATAAGAGAGGGGAAGGGTGAGTAACACATGCAAAATTAATTATGTTCATTTATTTAATGTTCCTTCCAAATTCCAACGGTACGGTTACAAGAATAAAGGAAAGTCAAGCCATTTAATGTCTTGACGTGTCGTTGGTCCAGCCACTGCCACTCATCCACTGGAGAAAAAGAAAAGAAATAATATAAAATAACATGTTATTTTATTATTCTTTCAAAAGTCCTCAAAATTAACATTTTCACCCGACCTACTGCGGTCGAAGTGAAGGCCCCCTTAGGTGAATACATGCGTTGTACATTAAACAGTGCCCTCAGATTTTTAATCTGTGCACCGGTTCAAAAGATAGAAAATAACACCTGCACGTTTACTAAAAATACCTTAAAAATGGTTAGAAATTCATCCAGTCACACTGGGCCTCAGAATCACTCACCATCAAATTTTTCAGACTCGTAATAATTCCATATAATTAAAAAATATTACATGGAAAATCTGATTCTTTACCATTCTAACTACTTCATTTCATATTTATCTATTTTGAAAAAAAATCTCGAATATTCCATATAATTATATGTTTTTTTGATAATGTAATAACCTATATCCATCTCATCTTCCATAAATTGGGATACAAAACATGATTCGTATGTACGACAAGTTGTTGCCTTACCGATCGATGTAATTTTTTTCATCATCACCTATCATTACTATTTATAATGATATATTTAATGTATATAATTTACATTTATGAAACATTTATCATACTAGAAATTTAATATATAAAATATTTTTTTACCTTTCTATTCTTTGAAAATGATAACGTCATTCGTGTGCGAGTGTAGACTACCACCTCCATAAAGCGATGCGATTATTTTTTCATTATTTTATCACACAGATGGTATAAATGAATTTATTTAAATAAATAATATTTTATTTATTATATAATTACCATTAGGGATATATAAAATATTACTTCACTTATTTTCATCATTATCATTGAAAAAATGGAAACATTACTCATGAGTATGTATGACGTATCATATCCATAACTATAATGTAGTTCATTTTTCATAGCAATATTTCATGATTGGTTTTAAAAAAATAAATAATGTATAAAATTTAAAATTATATCCAGATTTTTATTCTAGAGATTACAGAATAATGACATCCTTGACCATACTAATCCTATTAATTTCATTTTGGATGCATGATCTGAATATCATCAAAAGGCATAATGAACACTTAATTGATTAAGTAATTGATTATAACATGATAAAATAATAATAAAAAATAAAAATTGTCCAAAGAAAATAACTAATTATTATAATTTTATTATTGAGTATGATTTGTAAAGAATGATATGATTTAGGATGAAGGTACGGGACACTCACTTTTAAAATCACACCTAAATGTTGTAAAGATTATTTTCAAAAAAATTATCTTCCATGTGTATATTATTAAAATTATTTGTTGATGTATTTATATTAACATAAATTATTTTTAAAGGAAATTTTATGACACCTTAAACATCCTTAAAAAAATTTCAAAATGAATTTATTAATGTATATTATATGGAACATTTTTTGTTTCTTTACAAAAGACAAAAAGAATGTTCTATTTTAACATATGCAGTGTCAAATATTTTTCCCATTTCCTTAACTGTTACTTTATTTTTGGATTCCTTTATAAGATTCCATGTTTTCATCACTGAAGAGAAAAACCATCTTTCCCATTGTTCTATATATTTTCAAAAATGATTTTAAATGGAAGGTATATTTTGATATCTAAATTTTTTTATCCTTATGGGTGAAAGAGATATTTATAAATCACCATTTTTCTTCATGTTATGACCATTATCTTTCTAACTCCCTTCTTTTCTCCATTTAATGATATAAAATATTCATAAATTATGTATATATTTCTCCCACATATATATCTAGCTTATTCTCCCTTTATTTTTTGGGTGAATACATGCCATAAGGTCATTTCCAAAATCCCCTCTTTAATATGAAACTCGATTAAGGGTAAATTTTCTATCCCTTAAACCTTTTATATAATTCCCTTTTAATTTTTTTATTCCAAAATAATGATGAAATTTTGAGACATAATACTATGTACAATTATATAAACATCCATAATATTTAATTTCTTATTCCCTTGGGAATATTTTTGAAAATTACTCTGATTATGATACATGGAATGATTAAGCAACACATTTCTTTCCATTAGTATTTCTTATAATTATGACATGTGATTTATTTCCTTTTATAGAAAAAATAATCATAATAATGTTATTATGGGTGTTCCTATATAACACTCCAATGAATTGGTTGATGTATTTCTCTCATGATATGTTATGTATGACATTAGGGAGTAAACCTAATCTGTGATGGGACCCTATCCATCATGGGATGTTTGCTTGGATGTTAGCCTTGAAATATGCATATGTCATGTTTTCTATTACTTCCAAATTCCCTTTCTTACCATGAATTTATGAAACCCTATTCTTTTTGTTATGATCTTGTGTGATTACTCCTGAGAATATGTTTAAAGGCATGTATATTTCACTTCATAATGGTGAAATGTATAATTTTATTGAATTTTTTTTTCATAAGTTTTTCATCATTGCAACAAAATCTTTATAAATAGTATTTCAATATTAAAATTTTTTATATAATGTTTTATGAGAATATTTGAGAAGAAAAGTGGATTTATTGGGTAATAAAATGATTATTTTGAGCCTAATTATTCATTTTGAAAAAATAAAAATCTTTTATAAGTATTGATGAACTAAAAAGGGTTTTTATTTATTTTTATATGACACTTACTATGATTTTTGTGATAATTCATCATTTTAAATTGTTTTTCAGTGGGTTTTAAGGATGATTATGGGCAAGGATTCAATCAAGAATAAAATTGTGAAGGTATGTTATTAAAATAAACCATATTAAATCATAAAAGATTTGTTTTGTGCGAAAATGGATACTAAGTGGATGTGTACACTTTGTGATGTAATATTTATTTATCTATGGGTGATGGAATAATCCTATAAAATTATAAACCTAATAGATCATTGGATATGCAACTGATTCTATATTTCTTATTGATATTGTACATTATTTATGGTTAAAATTTATTCACATTTAATTGTATCAATTCCAAAATTTTAATGTTAATGATTTTAGAACTAGATATAGGAGAGAAGATCCTAGGTTGATATAATACCCCCATACCAGAGTGTATGTTAATAGGCTAACAAGAACACATAATACATAGTAATAAATTAGAATATTCATAATAAATAAACTATAATCCTTAATAATAAATGAGTAGGGAAGAATATAGTATTACAGAATTATGGTCATTATAGAAGACAACAACTAATCACTCACCAGACTGATCACATATAGATGAATAATTAAGAAAATATACGAGGATATAAAATATCCTTAAAAAATGCCTCATCCATATCGTCAATTTTTTTTAGACAACGATCTAAATTATCAAAAATTATTCCTCTACTGAACTTGAACTGGTGATGAATTTATATTTTCTTGAGTACCTAAACATCATGACTGTCTAAGAATGGTATGAGTAAAATTTTGTAGGGTTCCATCAATGGGATCCCAAAAATAACTTGTAAATACGTCTATGTACCCGATATATTCCTAGAATAAATAAAATTGGTCATAATAGTGATTAAAAACCATTATTGATCCATAGTTTCCAAAGTGACACTTGAGATAGAATCTATCTTCTATGCCTATTGTTGGACTATCTCTGGACATATCAACCAAATTGGTCAATATAACCAGGCCCTTAATATAAGAAACAATCTATGGGGAATATAACCATGAATTAAAAATTATGAAACCCACATGGGTAAAATTGATCCAACCCCATAACAAGGGAAAATAATTTGGGGAAATAAACCCATACCAAGAATAATATAAAAAAATGTGGGGAAAACATACTAAACTCGAGAACCATAATGAAATTTAATACATTTAGTGGGTAGAATCGCATACCATAAACCATTTATCATGCCTCAATTTTTTTGGGATCATATCCCTCCCCTAGTACCTTAACAATTATTAAAACATATATAAAATTAATACACACATACCAAGGGGAACATCCACATCAGAACCTCATACGATATAACATATTTACCAAGCGATATATCTTCCTACAAACCTCAAGTAAAACCATATATGTTAGCCACATTCATGAACCTATCATGTGTCTCTCATGTTAGTTTCCTAAGTGGATATCCCATATAATGTTATAGAATCCCTACTAAATGACCACCATTGATCATTTGGATCTATTGTGACTACTGATAATGATGATATATATCACCCTGAACCACCCCTCTCTAAGATAAACGTGAAAGTAATGAACCTATCGAGGTCCCTAGGGACTCATCGTAATATTAAAACCCTATATGGGCTCCTCATTTTCAACTCATCACTCAAGTAATTCCCATTTCTAATAGTGAATATTTTCCATTAGCATCACTATGATAATCAAATGAACTAATCAACTTCATATGGTATGTACCACTAGAACCACTCAGTACAGGTATCATAACACCCATCTATCTTCCCAATTTCATCCATTATCGTCCCTCACCTAACAAACCTATAACAAATCTACCCAGGGTCTACTTCCCCAAAACACCCACATACTAGTGTGGTGGAAAACTCTCCCCACTCTCAAAAAACTACCTCAATAGCTCTAATAAATCACCCAATTCTATCATTGATTACTTAGGGGAATCATATCTATCTCACACTCTCATCCACAAGGTGGTCACTAATGTCACCCAACATAAGATCCATGACATATCATTCATTAATTTCATTTATACCATTCATGGATCTACGTATCTTTTGACACCAACTTTTAATCATATTATATGCCATTGGTCGTTGAGGCATTAACTAGTTCTTATGGGTCTTTCATGGACCTTAACACTTCATTTTATCCACAGGATGTGGAAAACAATTTATTTAAAGAAAATGATGATTTCCCTCGACATCAATACTAAATATCGCATGCATATAAATAAATTCATTTACTAAGTGGGTATTCTCAAGGGACCACCTTCCTCAAACTTGGTGTTTCCACCCCTTAAATGATCTCAACCATCCTTAGTTAAGCCCATCCATGATCATATCATCTCTTGATATCCTCTATCATGCCATATAATGTAAAGAATTTATAATAAAAATTTATAAATAATTATCCAATACATTATAGTTTTTCTAATTATTTTATAAATCAAAAAACTTTGAAATAATTTCATAAAAACTCACTTAGTTATCCATTACATCAAAATTGAAACTAGGATCCCTTAAAATTCCAATGAACACTCCCTCTATAAATCTTTTAAAATAACTTTACCACATGAAATATTTTAATCACTAACTAAAATTAATTTAACTATTTACTCCAAATAATTTCATGTCAAAATATAACTTTAATTAAGAATCACGATATGATGTGTGATAGTCAACTCAAGCCATATTTATTCATCTCATGAAAAATAACCATCATATTAGAATTATTCCATGATTCATTAGTGAAATCATCAATGAAAATCTAATCTATAGATAATAAAAAAACAATAATCAAGAGGGAATGAATAATGGTAGGAAGATAAAGTGGAATCTCACCATATCCATTAAATTGAAATCAATGGGGTTTGAACTGGAAGGAAAGTGGAATATTCACTTGACATTACTGTATTTGAGGGAGATAAAAAATTTAGGGGTTTTGAAATCATTAGGGAAAATGGGTTTTACTCCATTATTAGAATGTTGTGGAACACCATGTCTTGCACCATGGCATTCCCTACATCATGTATTTTTCTCTGAGTGTCCTCAAATATGTTTGGAATGACTTTTAGGCCCTCCTCTTTATTGTTTCAAACATGTTGTACTCTCCCCCTGCTCTATGATGATAGAGATTACGACCACCAAGACAATGAATGGACATTTCCCACTCAATTTCCCATAATAGACATACATATAACCCTTATTCAAAACAACTGAAAGAATTCCAAATCTGTATGTGCTATGCTATGGTGGGCTTTCTTGGTCACCACCATGGTCACACAAAATGCCCAACATGGGTATTTCGTCCAATCCATTTCCAACGGGTATAAACCTCTAAAACCTCTCTAACCAAGGCCCCACACTATATACATTGGTAATTTACCTTACACTATTACATGGTACTCCATATTTTGGGGCACCCAGTACAAAATTTCACAACTTATCCAGATAAAATTACATAAAAGTCTAATGAATCCCCAAAATCACTATAAAAGTATCAATCCATTTAAATAAATATATGCTTTAGATGTTCCAATTATTGAACTGTCAATTTGAATTATGATTCTCAAAAAAATCCCCTCATTGAAAATTAAATATTAAAATTCATTCAAAATTTCCCAGCCTAAAAAGGGAGGGTTATCAAAACCTCTCCACTATAGCACTTTTCATCTTCAAGAGGCCTCATTCGGTTTTCAACCATTTAACCTAGCATATCCTAATCACCAAATCATGTCCACTTTTCAGACTCTACTACATAGAACTGAATGAGATTAAATTGAGAAACTAAAAAATGTGTCACACTATTTTCCATAAATTGAGATCCCACTCATCACCATCATTGAAATGTTGAGACAATGCTCAAATGAACCCATAAATCACATAACACAATGGCTTCTACAATAAATTTATCATATGTCATATGGTTCTCGGAATTATAAGTCTATTCTCATAAGGGTTTATCCTATGCCATGGTGTTCCCAAAAATTTGAATCACCTATCAAAATGCATTTCCCATGATCAAATGGCATAATCAGTGTAGGTTTTATCTCATCACACTCAATTATGCATGAAAACACCAATAAATCCTCCAATATGAAATATATCTCTAAAAATGGTTGGTTGCACCCACAAATGTGCTATTACCTCTAGGCATGTTCATGATGTATTTATCCTCAGATTCATTTCAGGGTCTCCCAAACACCCATATTGACGTCTAAGCCCAAATCATTGTTTAATTTTATAGTTTGATAAAAAAACAACCAATCGATCCACCGTGATATCACCCCAATCCTCGAAATACCCCTAATACAACTCATCCTCGAATGATCAGAAAATCACCACATTCCCAATGACAATTCATGGAATCTATCCAACAATATATTTTATATTCACATCTGGTACTTGAAACATAACATGATAAATCAGGTTCACCCTCCCTTTAGTATCCATGCCCCACCATGACCATCCAACGACCATTTCCATACAACCCATGACCCTTACAACACAGGTTCGTATCTCTAAGGATCACACTCTATCCATTACACACAAAATACTAGATGTTTACATCACACATATATCTGTGTTCCAATCGGAACAACCACCCTCTCTCTATTCCCAACAGAAAGTAACTTCACCATCGAAAATACAACAATGTTCCATTTATCACATACGTTACACCCTCTAACGACCAATGGTGCACTCCCCACCTTACAACTTCCCTTAAACCACTCATCGATCACAGCCACAATAGGTCCCATCATCACTCATGTGTCACTCCTACATAGTCATTCCTATTCATCATGTCAATATTAACACCACCATCTACAACATTTTCATCCTGATGGAGGAGATACTCTTTATTCTCAACAAACCCTATGTCTTTCATAACCATGGGTTCTCTATTAATTCCATTATTCCTTGATCTACACACTACTACTGACCACTTTATAATTCAAATAGTGTTTTGTGTAACAAGATTTATATACCTCGATCTCATCCAAATACAGTTTGTGTATGATCCAGTGTTTCCCCAATATAGAGTTCTTCCCACACTAACATTCGTTGTGCTTAATCAAATCCTAGGATCACATACCTAAAAAACTAACCATGATCACATTCATGTGAATATCATCATTATGGGATCACCCTCAATGTTCAAATTCAAAATATAACACTTCACCCATTCCATGTTTTACCTCATAATCACACACCAATAAGTATTGTTTCAATATTTACCACACTATCTATCTCTACACCCCTAAAAGAAAACCTATAATTTATTGGGTCATGAACTTGACTAGTCATTCTCACAAAAAATTAAACTCAATAAAAATCACTATAACTCAAGATTCTTATCATCACATAATCCCAACGAATCTCCATTCTCATACCATATACTCGATTTCACATCACATGCATTGTTCCAATACTCTTGATGTGTCTACCTCTTACTTCTATCTCTAAGGATCTCACAAACCTCAGTTAAACCACCTCTTAGGTAACCCTCTCACATATCAAACCTCATCTCAACCAGAATACATATATCACTAATATGCTAAGATATACCATAACTCACTAGGATCTGCAACCTAACCCATAGATTATATCTCATATAAATCACAACTCATGGAAGAAATCTCTTTTCACATCTAAAAATCACATGAGAATCATGTGCAAAACACCAACTCTAGGGGTTTCATATCCATATATTTCATAGGCATCACATTCCGAAACGTTATCCCACCCTAGAGAACTGATCCCAACCATTCATCTACATATGACATGTCCCCTTAAAGAACTATAATCACACACACACACACACATATATATATATATAACCAAATAATCCACATAAAATCTATTTTAATAAATTTATTATATTATTGTTTCATATTTTATATGTCCACCAAGAATATATATAGTAAAACCACATATAGGTTGTTTTTTACACTTTAAATAACAAAACATATTTTATTTATGTAACTAGAATCATAATCATCAAAAAAGGTTCATCAGTAAAAAATCAAATGATTTTAGTAACCTAATAGGGTCAGAATACATACCTTAGTCCAAGGGAATTCATATCCATCAAATAGAATCTCAACATATATTTATAAAACCTATCATTAGAATAGATATACGATGGTATAGATGAGTAGAATTCCACCAAAAATATATGTGGTGGAATGTCATATATGTTAATGTAGACACTTTAAATAGATGAACCCTCATCATAAATGAAATAAATAATAAAAAAGAATGTTTATTCCAAGTGAATCCTGTGTGACATTCATGATGCATGAACATAGACCTCATTCCAATTACCCATGAGTAAAAAAACTATAAATCATAAATAAAAAATGAATGCATGTCAAACTAGTCATAATAATACAACTATAAAAGGAAAAAACAAGAATAGTAACCCCATTATATGGTAACCTAGTCATCCAATCATGAAAGGTATTTGAATGAACTATTCTGAGGTCTATAATAATCTCCCACATACATATAGATCTCATGTATATTATCTCCCAAAATAAAAAGTAAAAAAAACTATGATACACTATGTGATATCATCCAACAGAATTATTTGATATAACTTTGTAATGTTGCACCACCACAGACCTCCAAACTATTTCACAAACTAGTGGTCACCACATGGCCTTAGGCATGCCTTTCCATATGCTAGAGGATTATGACTAGCATTAGGGATCTAGGGTGTTACTATTGGTAGACTATACCCCCATATTAAAGTGACCAATAGTAGGAAAGTAACCAATCATTAAAATGAAAAAGAAATAATCATAAATAATACATTAATATAGAAACATGCATTCATACATACTCTTGGTCTTGTTAGCATACAAAACCATATCACCCTCCGATCATATGTGATATAGAAAAATAAAGTGAAAAATGTACAAGGATCTACTTATATCCACATGAAATGTATCATCTATCTCTTAACTGAATTCATGTTATCCAGCTAAATGATTAAAATATGATCCTCTATCCAAACTAAAACCTTGATCAGTAATGATCAACTCATGTATCCAACTTTCATGGTTTCCTATTCCACGTGTGAATATAAATTAGTAAAAATACCCCATTGGAGTACAAAAATTTAACATGAAAATTAGTGTATACACATGTGATATACTCAGATGAAATAAAACAACATGAAAGCGTAAATAAATAACCCCTATCCATATACAAGTTCCAATGTGTCAACTAGGACAAATTATTCCTGCTATTGCGAATGTTAGAGTGTATCTAAGCTTTCCAATAACCCGAGGGGATCTAGATCCATTCTTGAAACAATATTCAAACATCAATACTACTTTGGTATATCTCAGGGTTTCTTTGAAAAAAAAACTACCCAATAGAAATATATAAATCCCACTAACATAATAACACCCGTGGGATATATACCAACCCTTTAGACAAAAGGAAACCTATCTAGGTAAAATATTCCACTCTATGAAAAATGATAAACCATATGTGGAAAATATACTAATCCCTATAACATGTTGTCATGAACCAGCCTGAGTTGACCCCGAACCAGGCACCTGAACTGATCGGCGACATAGACTGAAGGGAATTATTGATTCCCATGGGATGAAAACTAGTTTCGGGCATCATTAGAGTAGACAAGGGAACTATTTATCCCAATTATAAACAATAAGACAAACAACAGAATGAAATGTACATCCCAATATACATTTATAAAAGTGAACTGATTATCATCTATATAACAAAACCTGAAGTAAAACTGAACGATACAACTAAACTGACCAGACATGATGACCAACTGACTCCATGTGACCCTGCTGGTCACTCTCCAACACAATGGTCACACTTCGCTTTAGGTGATCAAACTCAAGATAAAACTTGCACAAGGTATAAAAATAGAAATGAACTATAGGCTTGAGTATTAAAACTCAATAGGCTAGCCCGATAATATAATCCTAATGAAAATACATTAAAATAAAAGAAACTTAAATTTCAAGTTTGAACTATAATATATCAAATTAATGTTTTCTACACGATTACTCAAAACAAAGTACAACCCATTTTCCTTATTCATTTCCAAAAGTATATTAATTAAACCAATGTGCCAATAGAATTTTCAAGGAAAAAGTGATGTTTATGTTTTCTGATTTGTACAAAGAGGATAAAACACATTCATTTGAAAACCATTTTCATAAAAATTATCAAAACTGGATCACTAGTTTCCAAGAAAAACAATACACAAGAAGTCATGATAGTAATCACAAAACAAGGGCACTTAAATGTACATACAAGCATCGTATTGATCACTTAAATCAACTGAAATCAAAAAAGACATTGGTGAACCTTGGAGATCAAAAATAATAAAGAAGACACCAATAAATGATACCAAATCCCTGTTTACATGTCACATACGATGAAATTAAAATTCTCAATACGCTCATCCATCCTTTCTACGGAAAGCTGATGGAAAATCCCATAGTAATAAACACAATATATCAACCTACAATGGTCCACTAGTCAGTACCATAACCTACCAATGCAGAAATCATTCTTTGAATATTCTCTCAATATTCCAGGCTCCCATGTCTCATGTATCTAATGGGGCTTATCCAACTGATTCCATCCGAGCATCCAATAAGAACATATTTATAATAATAATTCACAATAGACATCACCCTGAGTTACTCCAAGGACCGATCTCATTCCATTAATCAAAAGGAACATAAAGAGTCCAACATGAGGCACTCTCAAAATGGTTCACAATGTTTTTTCAGTATGGAAATCCCATCGATTATATATATACAATCATGGATTGAGAAACATCCAGGGGAGGTTTTCATAATAAACAATTTCACCATTTTTTACAAAGTTCCCAAATGGGCCTTTAAGTGTTTCCCCAAACTAACATTTTACAAAGTCAAAAATTTCACTCTTAATAAAGATGTGCATACACACCATTTATAGCATAAAAAATCTCTCATTAATCCTTTAAAACATTCAGGTTACACATCCAAATCGCAACCATTTTTATAAGAATTCCAAACGGACCATTTTCTGATAACTTAGGCTAAAACATGTTATAAACCAAAAACCCATTTATTTGTATAACCAAATCAACATTAGACAACCATATAAGGACAAAAAAATACCATTTTTCATGATTCCCATGCATTTATAAATCCAAATAAATCATTTTAAAACACACTTAACATATAAAATCCAACCAGTAAATTTACCGAACACATGACATGCACTCTGTAACAACATAATTAATTTTAAGAACTTAAAAAGAAATAAAAATACCAATTTCATGCCATTAATTTATTCAAGAAACTGAAACTTTTTCAAAATACACTAAACCAGGTGTTAAACATCACAAACCAGGTTCAACATATAACAGAACATTTAAACAAACACTTGGTATGAACTTTTATAACAAAACAACACTACTTTTCACAAAACAGGGTATAAAAACCACTTTTCACAACAAAAAATGTTCTTTAAGGCTTATAAAACAATAATAAAAAAATTTATAGGGTTAAAATACCATGAAAAAGATGATTCTTTAATAAAAAGGAAAAGTGCAATGGGAAACCTACCTCAAAACCATGGAAGAAAGGAAACACACACTTGATATCACTTACCGCTGTTCCCAACACTCTAGATCAATAAATACAAGATCTAAAAAACCAAATAACCATAAAAAATCATGAAATAACATAACCCTAGGTCATGCATGACCAAGGGAAAAGAGGAAACCAAAAGAATGTGGAAGGAGAAGGAAGAGGGAGGAGAAATGAGAAGGAATCTCACATTCGAAACTAAAGAACTCTTAATCTTCCATTATATCTACACCATTAGAGGAAATTTAATGGATTGGAACTCCCTAGATAGGATTATTAGGTTTGGACGAACCATGCGAAGAGGATTTGGAGGAAAAAGAGTAAAAATAATGATTTATTAAAGAAACAAATTACCACTTCAAATATGGACAACTTGAGAAACGTTGAAGATGTTTTCCCTAATACCTGATGAATATGAGATAAAAAGATGGAAATGGAACATGGGGGTGTGCTTAGGGTTTTTCGGATTGACATACAGGTGTAATGACGGAAAATAATAAATAAATTAATAAGATTTAAAAGAAACAAAATATTGTATTAAAATGGGAATGAGCTCACGGGAAGGCCCAATATCCGAATAAATAACTCAAATACACAATGATTATGAGTTACTGAGGGGTCCAAATGGATATGGTGGTCTTAATAGGTCAGGGGAGGCCATGTGGGAATTTTACGGTGTGAAAAAGGTTGACAAACGAAGGATTTATAAAAGAAACAATTATTGTTTTTAAATCTAGAAATAGGCTCACAGTTTGGACCAAATCTTGAAATAACCACCCCTTTCTCCAAAAACTACCAAGAAATATATGGGGAAATCATGTTAGAATGATTAAAAATTGATTAAAATTTAAAAATCATTATTAATATCACCCAAACCTCATGAAAAAGATCAAAATTTCCAATCAACTAGATCAAAACCAAGACATGAAATCTCGGGTGTGACAATTCTCCACACCATTAAAGATTTCCGACATCAGAAAGACATAACACATTCTATATGAAAGAAAAACGCCTAATAATTCCTTATCAACATGATACAAAATCTAAATCCAAGGATATATCGTACCCCATTAACAAAACATAATCCTCTTGCTGAACCAAAACACCAACTCCCAACAACATCCTGAGAAATAATGAAAAGATCAAGCCACTACCTCCAAAACCAAGCGAAGAACCATATTATTGGACCTTATCCCCATGAACCGAAAGATTTCCCAAACCAAAGAGCACTCATGAAAACCTAATATTATAGGGGAGTCTATAATGGACTCCATGCCATTAAGAAATAACTATCATTTGACAAATTCATAGGAGGAAACTTTACAAGACCCATAGTGGTTCTCTCCGCCATTAAGAACCAACAATCAATGACCAAACAAGAATTCAAAATGAACTAGGAAAGGATATCTCCCACAAAGAACAATAAAAACTCTCCCACAATAACCTACCAACCCATGGTAATATGAAAACAACATAACCATTTAAACCACCCACTCCTGCACAAAGGAGACAAGAGCTGGGCCAACACTTTTTGGATGGATTGAAACTCCACACCACAAGGGTGGAGGCACAAGCCTCGCCAAACTCCATAAACCTATGAGATTCCTAACTATTCACCAAATTCACTCCAGGACTTATGGATAAAGCCCTAAAGTATGAGGAAACTACTACCTCATAGTCAGGAACTGCTAATCCCAAACCGAAACATATATCATACGATTAGATAAAAGAGAATGATTATAAAATTATATCATAAGAAACCACAATTCCATTGAAAAAGGGGTGGAAGACCCACAACATCACTTAAATCTCAAAAAAAAACACCATCGGCAAAAATACTAAAAAAAATATTCCTTACACTAGAATGAAACTTACAAAAAGAAACTTCAAAAAAATCCCCAAAACACAACACTTCTAGGACTTGCCTCCATTAAACTTTCTAGCAATGCCTTGACAGAATCGTTTCAAGTGACACAAGCATCCTCAACCATGGAATGGGTTAGAAGTACATGGACATGACAACCCCTTATAACCATATTTCCACATGGATATCATATAAAAACATTCTGACTAGAAGAGGTTGATGAGAGATCTCATGGACTTTTGATTCCAAGACACGCTCCATCAACTTTCAACTACTTCTTCATTTACTTGCAAGAATCTTCACCACTGTTCCCAAAAATTGAACGAGGGAGGACCACATAGAGCACACCCACCATCATGGATTCGACATGAAATTATTTCCCCACCACATAATCAAAAGAAGTTTGATTTAGTTCTAACACATTTGACTCTAGATCGTGATAGAGCAATGTCTCAAAATTTTGATCCTTCATGAATTCATTTGTGACCTACCCTAAATCATAAGGGACATGGCCCACAAAGCGATGGAAATACTCTAACACTAACCCATACCACTACTTTAAACATCCAATATCCATTCCATTTCTCACCCTTTCTCACTCATATAAATACTAACCAACAAATGAATCCTTGAAGAACTCACAAGCTAGCACTTTACAAGGTTCATTCCATGCTACCGACTTCCACCACTTCTATTGTGAAACTTAAAGAATTAAAGTCACAAAATTAACCATTAAAAACTCATGAACCTTTATGAGGCTAATGTTCATTTAAATTTTTCGCATCCACTCTTCTACTTCAAGAGGATCCACTTGTCTATAAAAGAGTGGACGATCTAGCTTTTGATAATGAAGAATTAAATCCCTACGTTGATCAACCGAAATTCCCACTAACTGGGAACCAACCATAGACACAATATAATAACCCCTTGAAGATCCATGAAGACAATTAATGTAAAAATAATATTAAAAAAATTAATGAATTCCAGCTCAAAAAAATCCTCATGAACATACATCGCCTAGGTGACAATATTTCAACATAAGAAAACAAGCTACCATAACGTAAAAAAAATCCTTTTGAAAAACTCTTTATATTAAAACAAACATGGTGGGTTGATCATTCACCATCGGTATTCCTTATATCCTCACTCACATGAATGTTTTTTTTCCACTGTGGGAACCTATCCACTATGCCAAACCGGGCATCCATTCACATTACCAGAAACCAATATGCTTGTAAGTATCCATAAGAACACCAAGGATGAAATGAAACATTATCATTTCCCAAAATAAATCATTCTACTCATTTCAAAAATAATGAACCATATAAAGGCACACTAACCACTGATTCAAAACCCATCTTAAAAAATTTAGCTAGGTCACTTTTCACAATCTGACAACCATAAAAGCGAAACCCCTTTCCATGAAAACACAAACCACTCAAAACCAATTTCCAAAACAAATTCATTACATTCAAACATTTTTCAACATCCCAAAACACCCCATTTTAAACAAAGTCCCGAATCACATTAAAATAATCTAAGCCTACCAAAAATTTCATTTCATTGGACCATAAGTTTAGATTATGTTAATTCAATCCTACTGAATCATTTCTTCTTTATCCTGTAGATTTAATTCAAAAACCCCAACTATCCAAAACCTTTCATATACTAATTTTTTAAAACCCATTTTACACATTTAAAAATCCAGCAATTCCTTCAAAACAAATTTTTACAATTCTCACACAAGAATATCAAAAATAATTTTCATAATTACAACAGTATCCAAAAGACCCACAAAAAGGAACTAGTGTCAGTGGGTGACGTGACCATATGGTTGGAAGCCATATTTCAAACATACCACTAACTCGGAGATCCTTCTAAGGACCATTCTCCAGCTCCATATGTATTTAAAAGGCTTCTGATCTTGTAGAGACCATTAGTACAACTCCCTAGTCATGTCCCAACACCTAACCATCAACAAGAATGATACCAAAATGAAACCATACTTCCTATGGACACCCAAGGATCAGAATGAGAAAGAGTTCGCAAAGCTCTTCCCAAACCTTTCTGTCATGTCCCAAAAATACAACTCTATATACCTTGACATCCCCAAATAAAAAAGGGAGCTCTAAAAATAAAGGTTTTCTAGGAGCCAACCTCTTCTAATACAATTTTTTCATGAACTAGTGTGGGTTGAGCCCAAACCGGGCACCCAAATTGATCTGTGGAATGGCCCGAAGGGTTTTGTTGATCCCCAAGGTTTGGAAACTAGTGAATTGTATAATTAGAGTAGAAAAGGGAATGATTTATCCAAAATATAAACAATAAAACGTATAGAAGAACGAAATGGACAACCCAATAAACATTTATAAAAACTGAACTTATCATCATGTATACAACCAAACTAGAAGTACAACAGAATGATACAACTAAATTGACCCAAACTGATGACCAACTAACTCTATGTGACCCCTATGGTCACTATTCAAGGAAATAGTTACATGCCTCTTACGGTAATAAAATTCAAGATGAAACCTACATAAGGGATAAAACCAGAAAAAAACTATTGACGAAAGTATTGAAACTCAGTTGGATAGCCTGATAATCTATTCCCAATGAAAATAATTTAAAATAAAAGAAACATTAATTTCATGTTTGAACTAAAATATATAAAAGTAATGTTTTATACATGATTACTCAAAACAAAGTACAACCCATTTCCCTTATTCATTTCCAAAACTAGATTCACTCAAATAGTGTGCCAATAGTATTTTCAAGGGGAAATCGACATTTACGTTTTCAGATTTTTAAAAATAGGATAAAATAATTTCATTTTAAAACCATTTTCATAAACCTTATCAAACCCATTGTACCACATTCCAAGAAAAAAATACAAAATAAGTCATGATACTAATCACACAACACAGACAATTTAAATGTACAGACAACCTACATAATCATCACCACAAGAAACTGAAAGCCAAATTGACATGGGTGAACCTAGGAGATCAATAATAATTCAGAAGAAACCAATAAATGAGAACTGATCCCCATTTTCATGTCACACATGATTAAATCAAAACTCTCAATACTCTCGGCCATCCTTTCTCAGGAAGGATGGGGGAAAATACCATAATAACAAACCCAATATATCCACGTACTATGGGACACTAGTCAGTAGCATAACCTACCAGTGCAACAATAATTATTAAAATATTCTATCAATATTATACTTTCCCAAGTATCAAGTATCTAATGGCAGTGACCCAACTGATGCCATCTGAGCATCCAATCACAACATATATATAATAATAATTCACAATAGACATCACCTCGAGTCACTCTAAGGACCGATCTCATTCCATTAATCAAAAGGAACATAAAGAGTCCAAACTGAGGAAATATCATAATGTATCGCAAGGATTACTTAGTAAGGAAAACCCATCAATTATATACATACAATCATGGAATGTGAAACATCCACAAGAGGTTTTCATAAAAACCAATTTCATTATTTTTCACAAAGTTTCCAAACAGGCCTTTAAGCATTTCCCAAAACTAACATTTTCCAATGGTAAAAATTTTATTTTTAATAAAAAGGTGTATAATAACTATTTATAGAAGAATAAAACATTCATTAATCCATTTTAACATTTAGTTTACACATCCAAAGCACAACCATTTTTAGAAGGATTCCAAATAGGACATTTTCCGATAAATCAGGCCAAAACATGTTATAAACCAAAAAACCATTTGTTTGTACAAAAAAATACAGATTTTAATTCCATAAAAGGACCCCAAAATACCATTTTCATGCTTTATATTCATTTAAATATCCAAAAAATCATTTTAAATCACAATTAAAACATAAAATCCAATCAGGCAATTTACTGAAGACATGACATGAACTATATAACAGTAAAATTCATTTTAAGCACTTGAAAAGGAATAAAAATACCAATTTCATGACATAAATTTATTAAATATAATAAAAAAATGTTCAAAATACCCTAAACCATGTTCTAAACATCACAAAACATGTGGGAAATATAATGGGACATTTATACCAAACAGTTGGTGTGAACTTTTATTACAAAACAACACTACTTTTCACAAAACAAGGAATAAACACCACTTTTAACACCAAATAATGTTACATAAGGCTTATAAAACAATACTAAGAATGATTAAAGGGTTAAAATACCATGAAAAAATGAATCTTAAATAAAAATTCCATGTGCAATGGGAAACCTACCTAAAAAATATGGCAGAAGGGAAACACACACCCAATATCACCTACTGTAGTTCCCTACACTCTAGATATATTAAGAATAGCCATAAAAACCCAAACCCCATAATAAATCATGGGATTAAATAACCCTAAGTCATTCATGACCATGGGAGAAGATTAAACCAAAAGAAAGTGGAAGGTGAAGGAAGAGGGAGTAGAAAAGATAATGAATCTCACCTTGGAAACTAAAGAACTCTTCATCATCTCTTATATATGAACCCTTAGAGTAAAGGTAATGGATTGGAATTCCTTTAAAATATTATTATGTATGTATAAACTACGGTAAGAATATTTGGTGGAAAAATAGTAAAAAAATGATTTTTGAAAGAAATTAATTACCTCTTCAAATATGGTAAATTTTAGAAACCATGAAGAATTTCACTAAACTCCCTGATGAATATGAACTAAAAATATGTATAATGGAACATGGGGGTGGTCTTAGGGTTTTGGGATCTTGTGATAGGTTTAATTAAAAAATAATATGAAAAAATTAATAATAAATAAAAGAGACAGAAAAAATTTTAAACTAGAAATGGGCACACGGGCTGGTTCAATAACTAAATAAATAACCACAATCGACTATTATTATGCATTATAGAGGGGTAAATCAGGATATGGTGGTTTTAAGAAGTCAGGGGAGGCCAAGTGGGAAGTTTAATTAGTGAAAAATTTTGAAAAATGAAGGAGTTATAAAAGAAAAAAAATTTGTTTTTAAATCAGGAAATGGGCCCACGGTTTGGCCCAAATCGTGAACTAACCACCCTTTTCTCAAAACAAAATCACCAAATATCATGGGGTCACCCATGGTAGTATGATTATAAATAAATGTAACATTAAAAATCAACAATATTCTCACCCAAAACCCTAGAAAATGATCGATATTTCCAACAAACCGGATCAAAACCAATACATGAAAAACAGGGTGTGACACATGTTGAAAACCAAACAAGGTAAATATAACCATCCCTAGAAATATAATGAAATGTAATACTCCTAGGGGTATCATCACTAACTTGAATAGGGCATCGAAACTCTATTTTCTAGTGATCATATTTATAATGTCCTGGACCCTCCTGGTCCATTACTTTGTCAAATCTAGTTCTTGGGGTGGCCTGGACGCCATCAGTGAGAGAGGGGGGTGTTAGTGTTGGTGGAAGGGAATCACCATTGTGTCACCTATTAATGACACCAATTAGTGTGTCCTAATTGGTGCATCATCGATCGGTCTTTCACTGATTGGTGTTTCTCTGATTGATTTGTCAATGATCGGTGTGTCACCAATCAGCGGGTCACCGATCGGTGTGTCCCAATCGGTGCCTCTCGATCTGTGGGCCCCGATCAGTGGGTCACCGATCGATGCATCTGGATCGGTGAGTCCCCATCAGTGCGTCCTGATCGGTGCATCCCAATCGGTGCCTCCGGATCGGTGCATCCCGATCGGTGCGTCCCGATCAGTGCATCACGATCGGTGCGTCCCAATCGGTGCTTCTCTATCGGTGTGTCACCTATCGGTCTCACCAACCGGTGGGTCTCCCGATTGGTGCCACACATGGGGGGTTTTCGGGGTTTTATTCACTAGTATTCCCTGTAATGCCTTCTTTAAGATTTAATACCTCTTTTAAGAGGTTTAGAACCATTTTAATGGTAGTAAAATATTTTTTAAACCACCATTAATTTGGCGGCCCTTGGGGTTACCAAAACATATGGCCTCTTTCGTCTATGTCACACCATGTTGTGCATTTATAGTTTCACACCCTATGATGCAATTTCAATAATACTTTTAACTCACATCCCTTAGATCCACCTCTTCGATGAGAATTTTTAAATAAAAATTAATTCCATCATGTGTTATTACCCAAACATGTGGATAAACCATGATCCACCTTTAAAGGAGTTAAATATTTTCATATCCCATAACTCCAGGATCATTCCTTTTTATAGTTTCTTTCTTCTTATGGGCTAGTCTTTTTTCCATTCCTTGGTGCGTTTGGGGTCCCTCTGCCTGAGGCTAGTTGTGTGCCAGTGTTGGAGCCTTTTCTACCCACTCTTGGAGTCCTCATATTTTATCCCCTACAAGTCACGCATCCCCAGTTCTTGGCACGTGGAGAACAACATCAATCGTTGATCATCAAGGTAGGGTTTTTTTCTTTCATTTGTCTTTACTGTGTATTATATGGGGTGGGTAAGATAATGTTCATATGGGTATGGATGAAGCTAATCCTTAATTAAGATAATAAATTGGTTTTAAAGAATGAAGGGGTGTGTTTGATGATGTTGTTGTACTCTTTTACCTTTGATTATATGTTTAGAATTGTATGGGCATATGTCCACTAAAAATCATGGTCGTTGGTGTTCCTTTCTTGCACACTAATGAACCTCCATTTTCTAGATTATTCTCTGATTGAATGGCTGTAACATGGAAACTGGTAAATCACGTAAACTCGGTTGATTAAATGGATGCCGAGTAAATAAAAATACTTGTGTGGTCACCCCGATTAACCAAACAGAAATAAGTAAATAATAGAATGGTGTGTTTAAATCTAAGACACCCTTTCTCTATTATGGTGATGTATATGGTTGTTCTGCTTGATAATGGTGAGGTGACATGGAAGGGGAAGGGATCCCCTATTGTGCAGTTGTTAGTTTGTGGATTTGGGGCCGTGTGGGGCCATATGTTGGGGCTTGGTTTGGTTCTATTATATTGAGGGATTTCTCAGATCCCTTTTATTATTGTGACATTACAAGAGAACTGGGTGTAAATGCTTAATTTCCTGTTAGGCTGTTATTCCTTCCTTGGTTTGTGGCTATACCTGTTAGTTTCCCGGTAGTGAAGAATTATTTAAATTGAAATACTTGAATGTGATAACAATAATAGGTTCAACGAGGAATTATTTTCCAGGAATGAGTTGTGTCTTGGTTTTGTATGTTGTTATTTTTATGAATATATAGTAATGATGGTGTTTGTGTATAGGATGGTTTGGGAATCCCTAGGTTGGTATGAGTGATTGTTTACCTATATGTATACTTTAGTTTTTATGTTTCTAATTCCCCCCCCAGATGAGGACTTTGTGCCGAACATCCCCATTTTCATGGGGGGTTGTGTTTTTCCCAACACTCTTATGAGTGGATGGTTATTAGCTCATTTCTTCTCCCTTTCTCGAGTATCCCAAGACTCTTAAGGAAGGATGAGATGGCCTGAGGTCCATTATTGCCCAATATTCTTTGGATGTCGTAGTTTTGGTGGTTGGCCTAGGTGTGTGCGGGAAGTTTTTTCCCAAGTCTCTTCGGGATATGGCCTAGGTGTCTTCATGAGTGGTGGTAGTTTTTCTGGCCAAGGTGTCTTCCGGTGTGGTGGTAGTTGTTGTGGCCCATGTGTCTAAGGGTGGGGATGTGTGTGGCTTTTGTGGCCCAAATGTCTATAGGTGGGATGTGTGGTTGTGGTGGCCCAAAAGGTTGTTGTTGGGGTGACAATGATACTGCAGAGAGAATGACGGGAGAGGTCTAACACGTAGGATGTCTTTAATAACCTATGGGAAAGTGGTGTGGGGTACCCAAACATCGATGTGTTATTACCATTACATTACTTGACTTGTGTTATTTTGGGAGTATTATTTGGTGAGGTATGGGTGGATAGTTTCCTTTCTAGGTGCTTTAGATATATCCTTTTCTCATGGGGCATTAGAATGCCTCCCTAATTATGCATGATATCTTTTTTGTTTTCCCTACTAAGTATACATGTATACTGACCCTATGTATATAAAATAGATTTTAGGTTTCCAGGAGGACTTCAGGGACTGTGCTGGACCTTATTAGCTCCGACGCTGGGACTGTTGCAATTAATTCTCTTCTTTTTTTGGTACTTCCCATTTGATTTTTCTTTTACCTTGTAGCACTTTATTTGGAACATGCGTATGAGAATCGATTTTTGGTTTTACTTTACTACTACCTTCAGTTTTGGAGTTTTATGGGTTTTTACCCTCGTATCACCTGATCCTAGTAAATAAAAAGGGTAATCCCTTCCAAATTACATGTGATTCTATACCCTTGGTTCTAGTATCCACTCTGAGGCCTATTGAGGGTGGGGCATGGGATTCATTATATCTTCTTCCACTTGAGGAAGGGTCTGGCAATTTTCTATCCCTTCGCTCATCTTGGTGAGGAAAAGTCATGATAGAATGGTATCAAAGGAGATGGTTGGGAGATAGGATGGATCTTGGGTTTAGGCACAGTGAGGATTTCATGTGATGGTAGGGAAACAATGTTAGGAAATCTTGGGGTGTGAAATATTCCAGGGAAGACGAGCTTGGAAACATGATTTTAAAGGCCCCCGTGATCTAATGCAAGGACTCTAGACCTACTGAATGACCAAATTAGGATACACTAATTGTAGGGTAGAGACCTTAGGAAAGGTACATGAATCATAATGACTTATATTCTTGTGTGTTATCGGTGTTCTGGGAATTCAAATAAATAACAAGTTCAAGAAAAATATTAAATAAATCTTCTACACTACGTGGGCTTAGGAAATACGTGTTTACCTTGAAGCTATTGCACTAAAAAGACAACCAAATTTATTGTGGGAGATCAAGGCCTAAGAAACTGATCTGGCTGATCATCAGTGGACTGATCGAGAGCAGGAGGATGATGAGTGGAAGAATATGCTTTGTGACTTTTAGTGGCAAACCCTCAAGAAGTAAGAGGGTAGCCTCTCATACATGGAGACCGAAATATGGCACAAGAATTTGGTGATAGATTTCATCTTCATCCAGGATCCGAATAAGTACTAGGTTTCATTGGTAGTTAGTCAAATTATAGGATAATCCTGTTAGTGGTGGATGCTCAACCTTAGAGAGAGGATGACGAGTGAGATTTTGTGGGCTGACTACCAGAAGGAGTTCTGGGAGGAATTCCTCTCTTCTATTATGAAGGATGAGATGATACAAGAGCTACTCTCCATTTATTAGGGGATTATATCAGTGAGAGAGATATGGATCAAGTTCAAGGATCAACTTCTTTTTTCACTGGACCTTTTTCCAGATGAGGAGTCTCAGGCGAGATGTTTAGAGGAGGCACTTCCACATTCTCTTCAGTATGCTATTACTCACTTCACCCTAATAATGTACATAGAGGACCAAAAGATGGATGAAGTGGTGGAGAGGATGCACACATTGGGAGGTGTGTTGTGAGTGGGGATCTATTCAGGCTCGTCAAAGGGGAAGGTCGTGAGTAGTATGCCTCCAGCGTCAGGGCCTTCTAGGTTTCAACCAGTGGGGCGTAGACCCCAAAAGTTTCATTTTCAATCTCCTGGTCATCGACCTTTCCTTGAGGGCCCATGACTAATGTTCCTTAAATGTGGTAGCCATGGGAACCTTTTTAATTAGTGCCCAAAAGAAGTGCAACATAGTGGGGGTGGGTAGGTTCGGTGCCCACCTTAGCATTAGCAGTTTCTAGCCAAGCCCTTTCAATAGAAGTAGCAGGGATAAGGAGCTCCCACTCCTCTGAGTGCAGATGTTGTAAGAGGAGGCCGACCTTAGAGTACTCCTTAGGGACCTCGACTAGGGCATGGTCGGGGAGGTGACCAATAGCAGAGGGGAAGAGGAGATGGGTGTGGGTAGTTGCATGCTGTAGAGGCAGTAGTTCCAGCATGGTAGGAAGTCGTTTGAGTTACGATCAGTTTGTTTAGCACTCTTGCCTATTCCTTGTTTGATTCAGGAGCTTCACTCTCCTTTTTTATACCTATTCTAGCCCATGCCTTGGGCCTAGATTTAGAGAGACTCTCTCTGCCCCTAGTGCTTAGTATGCCAGTTGGGGTTCATACTAGCCTGTATGATGTTTGTCGAGGATGTAGACTAATGTTGGGGTTGTATCAGTCTAGTGGGGATCTCCTTCTACTGCAAATGCAGCCATATGATTTCATCATAGGCATCAACTAGCTGATTTTTGTGCACACTGTTATTGAATTATTCTAGAGAAGAGTCATGTTCTCCGATGATAATGGAAAATCTATGGATTTTTTTGGTGAACGGAGTTTTCAGGTGGGGAGATGGGGCCTAGAGCCTCTTCTTTCTATGTTGGTCGAGTTTTTAGCAGAATCAGTGGATGCTAAGATGATGGATGTTCTGGGAGTATTTAGAGAGTTCTTAGATGTTTTCCCCAAGGAGATTGTGACTCTACCCCTCGATGAGACATTGAGTTTGGGATAGACTTACAACACGACGCCCATCCATTTTTTATGTCTTTTTATCAGATGGAACCTTCTGAGTTTCACGAGTTGCAGATTTTGGTTGATGATCAGATGAAGAAGGGTTTTGCTTAACCCAGCATGTTTCCATGGGGTGCTCCGGTCTTGTTTGAGAGGAAGGAAGATGGTAGTCTCAGGCTATGCATAGAATACAGGAGAATAAATCAGGTAACATTCAATAACCATTACCCAATCCCAAGGATAGACAATCCCTTTGAACAGTTGAGGGGAGTATGTTGGTTCTCTAAGATTGACATGCAGTCTGGGTATCACCTGTTAAGGGGGAGAGGTAGTGGTATTCCGAAGTCTAATTTCAGGTGAAAGTATGGGAACTTTCAGTTCGTAGACATGTCGTTCGATGTTATGTACTCACCTATTGTGTTCATGGTGCTCATGAACTTTGTTTTCCACGAGTTTCTGGATTGGTTCATCACTATGTTCATCAATGACATGTTTATCTACTCAAGATCAGAGGAGGAACATACTAAGAAACTCAGGATGGTCTTTGAGATCTTTCAACATCACCAGCTCTATGGGAAGTTTTCCATGTGAAAATTATTGACATAAGAAGTGAAATTTCATGGACACATTGGTGTCTCAGAAAGGGGTAGTGTTTGATCCATCAAAGGTTGAAGCAGATATTTCTTGGGAATAACCCAAGAATGTGATGGAGGTTCATAGTTTCCTGGGTTAGGAAGGCTATTATCAGAGGTTCGTACCCAAATTCTCTTGAGTTGTAGCTCCTTTGATAGCTTTGAAAAGAAAGGACTGAGCCTACGTGTGGAGTGAGTAGTGGGACTTCATGGATAATGTTGGGAGAGGTATGATGCATAGGATGTCTTCAATAACCATTGGTAAAGTGGTGCAGGGTACCCAAACATTGATGTGTTATTACTATTACATTACTTTACTTGATTTATTTGGGGAGTGTTCCTTGGTGAGGTTTGGGAGGATAGTTTCCTTGCTAGGTGCTTTGGTTGTCTTTGTTTCTCATGGAGTATTAGAATTCATCCACAATTGTGAACGAGAGCTTTTGGATTTCCCTACTGAGTATACCTATTTACTCACCCTACGCATATAAAACCACTGTCAGTTTTCTAGGAGGACTTCAAGGATGGTGTTAGACCTTATTAGCTCGAACGCCAGGACCGTTAACATTACTTATTTTCTTTTCTTTTGGTACTTCACATTGGATTTTTCTTGTACCTTATAGCACTTTATTTAAAACATGCATATGAGAACAGATTTTTGGTTTTACATTACTTCTACATTATGTTTTGGAGTTTTTTTGGTTTTTACAATGATATATTATAATCCTACTAAATAAAAAGGGTAATTCCTTCCATATTACTTGTGATTCTATACCCTTAGTGTTATTCCCCACTCCGGGGTCTATTGAAGGTGTGAATCAGGGGTCATTATCTCTCCTTAAACTTGAGGAAGGAAGGGTCTGACAATTTGGCATCCCTTCCCCCATCTCAGTGAAGGAGGGTCATGATAATATCATTCCCCAAACACTAGAACCCTCTCTCACAAGTATAAAAAACTAAACACACATAATCGAGGGAACATCCTACCCAAATCCTCATAAGATATAACTTATATACTACGAGGTACATCCTCATTGAAACCTCACATAAATCCACATGGGTTGGATACCTTCATGAAACCCTCAAGTGTATCCCATGCTGACCTAACAAGTTCACAACCAAAATAAAATACTATCATCCATGCTTGATGGTTTCTATAAATTATTTTGTTTTAAGGTGACATAAAATATCGATAATACTTGTTTCACTATACTATCTCTGTCTAAGATCTAAATGGAACTGGAGAAACCACTATGGTCACATTTTCCTCATAAAAACATAGAAAAACATAAATATATCCTCATTATCAAATCTCCCCTCAAGGAAATCCCATCACACATAGTGCATATCATCCCTCAATGTCACCACAATAATCACATAACATCATTGGCTCGTAGGGAAATCACCACGAGAACCACTATGGTGACGTATCAAAACACCCATATCTCTATCAATGTTCATCATAGGTTGGTCATCACACACCAAACCTATCACAAAAAAGACATTTTTTACCTACCCAACCTCTCACATACTGGTGGGGGGGGACAGTCATGTGAGTCTCAAGTTAGCTAGCCATATAGATCTAAGACATCTCATGCTTCTACCATGTCATAAATAAGAAAATCATCTCTATTCAAAACACTGCATTATAATTGCTTCCCTCAAGGCCCAAACTCTAGGGATGATACATCTCATATATTCATTTCATTTATACCCTTCCTCGATCAAAGTATCATACGATGAAAATGTTTATTCATTACCTCAGTCATCGAAGGATGAGGAATCAACTAGTGTTCAAGGGTACATTGGGTTTGAAACACACCCAAATTATAGAATTTATTATATATATATTAATACAATATTTTATAGAAATTACCACATGAAACTCTGGACTTAAACAAACCACATTAAACTATCGAAATTTTTTATTTAAATATGAATTTTTTAAATAAAAAGATTCTTTAACAAGAATGAATATGAGTAATTTTGTTATGAAATATATGTTGAAAAATTATCTTTATTTAAAATTTTTTATTATTTTTTAAGAAATTTACTCTCAAATTTTAGAGATAATAATTTTTTAATATAACTTTATGAAAAGTGAAAATTTTAAAAGGTAATTTATCTATAAAAGAGGGGTATCCATATATTTTATATTTTTCATTTAAAATATAAATTTTATAATTTTATAATTTAAATTTTCTGAAATGAAAATAATTCTTTGATTCATCATATCAAAATTATCTTATGGTTAATTTTTTCAGTAATAGTTGATTTTTAGGTGAATTATGAAAAATATAGATTTTACAAAAAATGTCACTTTTTAAACATTACCAATATATGAAAATGAAGAAAATGTTTTTACAATATTTTAAATGGAAGAAATATAGATATGAGAAGTAAGATAAATATTTATAAATATTATTTTTAATATAGAAATCTATTTTTTACATTTTTTAAATTTAAGTAATGTTTTTATTCAAATAAAAATTTTCTTCGGTACTTCACTTTTAACTAAGCTTTTACAAGTTTCATTTTTTTATCTAGTTTTAATGTAAAATATGAAATTTTTTATAAAATATAATCATATTTAATGAATGTAAAACAAATTTATACAACATTTTGGTATAAAATAATTTGTATTCTTTATACGATCATTTTTCAAAAAATGGGTTTTCTCTATGTTTCTGAAATTATATAAAATGTAAATTTTAACACTTCAGAAAATGTAATATTTGATAATTGATCTTATATTTGGTTTCATCATGTTATAATTTTTTAGTATTTTTAAATTTATTTTTAGTCATAATAAATAGTAACCATGGTAAATGATTATCACCTTGGTAAAGGATAAAAATGGGATAGTCATAGATAAATTTGAAATACCTGAGTTTATAAATGACATTTTTCTCATGAAATAAATGCATGTTAAAATATACTTTATACCATTATACATATAGGAAAATGAAAATAATTTAATTTATTAGGAAATATTATTACATTAATCAGCAATGAAATTAATTAAAATTCCATACATTATAACTAGATAAAAAATATGAAATAAAAATTGTAAAATAGAAAAATATGGATCGCACCAATCATCTATAATCATTTCCCCAATGAACAAAACTATATAAAAGAAACAAAATATCAATAAACCAATCAAAATTATAGAAAATGGTAATATAGAACCTTGATATGAATTAAGTTGAATATTTAATGGAGGAAATTAGAGGTATTCATAGGAGATAATATGACCATTAGAATAAAAATGTGACTATTTTAATAGAAACCATACCATTGAGAATTGAAATATGACCATTGAGAATAGTAACATGACAATTGGGAATAGTTACATGATTGTTGGTATAGTAATTTTGCCTCGAAATAATAAGTTATTATATAAATAATAATAATAATGATTACATTAATTAAATATAGATATTGTAATGAAAAAAATATCATGATTAGAAAACTCAAAGAAACAATACGCACATTTTTAATAAAATTTATTTTAAAGTATTTCAAAAAATAATTATTTTTATAATACAAATTAAAATGACCTATGTCAAAAATTTATTTTTATAAAATTAATATTCTTTTTGAAATCATCAAATTTGGATTTTCCAAGGGTAATTTTTAGGCATTTTTCTATAATACTTCAATTTTATGTTGAATAATAAAAATTCAGTTTTTCACACAAATGATGTATCTTAAATTACACCATTCATGATGTAATAATGAAATAATATTTTATAGAAATTTTGGTTCATCAGTGAGATATTTAATTCAATAAATGATTCATTAAAATAAAATAAAATAAAATTTCAAACCGAAAAATATCTTTTCAAAACCTAATGTCAAAATTGATCTTTTAAAATAAATTTTTTTCTTCCATTCCACATTACTTTTTAATAAACTTATGAAATAAAATTATAATGAGTATTTAATGACATAAACCCATTATATTATATTTTTAAATGATTTATATTTTAAAAAATTCACTATTACATGTTTTACTTTTGATATATTATATTATTTAATAATTTATTCTAAAAATACCGCTCTCCCCAGGTATAAATAGCCACACTCTCTCCCCTTGGAAGAAAACTCATCCCCCACATTAAAATTTATAACCTACTAAAAATTCCTTAAAATAAGTCCTTATATAATAATATGGTACATTAAAGAGAAATCAAACCCCAATATTCAAGGAACTTTTAGTGTCATGCAAGAGAAGCTACATGAGGGACTAAGTAAGTATCGATCAACATTTCCCCCTTTTTTTATCTTTATATTCTTATTCTACTTATTTTTTACCACCTCATTCAAAACCATATATTATATTATTAATTATGAATTATGATAAAATTATATTAATGATTGTAAATGTATATATCATATTTTCTTTCAAAATTATTTTTCCCGCTCTTCCGATAATGTCCTGTTAAAGGTCGGTTGACCACCTACAGAGACATTGACAAGTGAACTATTATTAATGAATTAATTGATAGAAATTATTAATTATATGTAATATATAAATATGTAATTTCATGTATTATATTTTTATGTAATAAATTATACTAATTTATAAATTTCATTTAACAAAATATAAAAATCGAGGAAAAACCTGAACTTTTTGAGTAAAACATGATATCAAAATCACTACCCAATAACCTATGAAATTAAGAAACATAATAAAATTACTATAATTTATAAATAGTGGTAAAAATTAAAATAATTTTTTTATGGATCATGTTTTTAACGAATCTATGTTTATTATTCCGGAGGCACAAAAAGTGATGAAATAAAATGGGAAATAAGGTAAGGGGATTCTCAAACTCAACCCCCTTTCCTTGGGTTTTCCCTCTTTCACAACAGTTTCAGTTTGTATATTAATTTAATGTTACATAAATATAATTTCATTATACAAACCTTTTTTTCAAGGATATACATTTTTTCACCTTTATTTTTTAATGTTAAATACTATGATTTTGGAAATGACTTTTATTTAAAAAAAATCTTTTCCTCCTCATGTGTTGTTTCTTATCCAAATAAAAATGATCTTTTACTCTGATGTATGATATCCATTTTTCATTTACGAGCACCTATTTTTATTCATGAATTTATTCTTTACGAAATCCTTATGAAACCACTTCTTTTCCTTGGGTAATTTAATGACAATGATTGTTATGTGTTCCACGGAGCATGCCCACTTATGTAAATATTATGATATAATGGATGAGACTGAAATTATATATACCAACAATGAATTGGTTAATTTTATGTATATCATGGTATAATTTTTATTATTTTTTAACCTTAATCTAGATGTTTTAAATAAATATGATGTTATCATTATGCACATATGTTATGCATGAACATGATTATATATTTTTCAAAACTATGTGTAGAATTTGACCACAAAGACATTATGTTTCCTTTTATACATTGTCACATTCCATGCCCTTATAAAATGTTTCCCTCATGATGTATACGATGATCCTATACTTAAGATATGATGATGATTCTAACCTATGTTATATATAATCATGTCCCATATTCATCCTCTTACGGTGCTTTAGCTCACACCATTCCTTGATGAATGTCCTATAATGATTACATGTACTAAAGAGAATGTGAGATTTTTGAAGGGTAAATAAGATGTATTTAAATAAATTTTTGTGTTTTATTTTGTACAAGTTATGTATAAGCTAAAATTTTCCAAGATAATAAACCTTATGAACCTGTATTTTTATCTATATAATGTTGTTTGACATAGAAATGATGTCATAGTTATGTAAATAAAATCAGGGTCTCTATAGTTGTTATTAGAACCATGGTTTAGTTAATTTTTGAATTAGGGTTATCAAACATTAGTGAAAACCCTTAGAATGATACTATGTATATGTAAACATAAAGGAAACATTGCTTTAGAAAAAGAATAAACATAGAGATCAAATAAGATATTCTTAAAATGTTTATTGCACAAAATAATTAAATATTTATTCATTCATTGTTGAACTATTTTATTTAATTCCTTTATATTTTATAAAATGGTGGAAATGAGGATAAACTAGGCCAACAACCTTTGTAAGGGATAATGAAATGATTTCTCGAATGACATCCCCAATTACATGGGCGGTGGAGTTCAAAATATCATGGAAATCCATACCCAGTTGTCTTAGGAAATGAATAATAACATTAACCTCGTGGAATATGAACCTTCTACCAAGAAGTATCAACTAGCCATTGAGTCTTTTATATGAAAATGGATATTAATATTATGTGTATATTTTAATCCACATGTCATGGAACATTGGTTTATGTCAATATAGAAAATATTTTTCATGATCCAATATTTTGAAAAATAGAATGTGGCTCTTTCAATTTATCATTTAGATGGAGAAACCAGTCAATGGTGTATGTTAATAAAGAAAACTAATCCAAAAAATAATATGAAATATATGGAGTGGGATACTTTAATAAAATATTTCTTACCATGTATTTTCATCAATCTATTAAAACAAATGTGAAGAGAGAATTCATAGATATGAAGTAAAATGACGTTGAATCTATCATATATTACTAAAAAAAGCAATACATGTATTTTAAGATAAACTTAAGGATTATTTATCAACAATGATATAAAAATATATAGATTCATTAGTGGTTTAAAACAATTCCTTTAAAAAAATTAACAATGTGCATTATTTAGAGTTATGAAGAACTAGTTTGATGTGCTCTAAAATTAGAGATGATTTTCAGATAATAGTCCCATGGTTGTGGAAATAATAAGAGAAGAATATAGTTTCAAGATAGTGGTTCAAATGACAAAGGAGGAAAGCATATCAAAATACCCCCATGTCAAAAATGTGGGATAAAACATCATGGGAATTAACTCAATTTAATAGGTAAATTCTTCCATATTGGTAGAGAAGGAAACCTAGATCATGAATAATGATGTGACATGAATAATATTTATAAAATGTTAGAGGAATTTAAGGCATAGTCTAATGCACCACCCATGGTTAAATAATTCAACAGAAATTATAAAGCGTTCTACGAAATCCAGTGCACTAAACTATGGTTCCTATATGGTAATAAGTGTGAAAAACCACCAAAGTTAAAGTATAAAGGGAATTATTATACCATAAAATATGCTAAAGTGGATAATGAAAATGATGCTTTATATGGTACACATTCTATTAACTCAAGAATGGAAAATATTTTATTCAATTCTGGTTCTACGCATTTCATTATATCATGCATGGTTGTTGGAACTATTGAATTGAACCCTAATACCTTGAAGTAAATATATATGTAAAAAAATATAGTGGTGAAATCATTGGAACCCATGTGTTGAAATATTCCCCTATAAGTTTATATGGGAAGATTCTTCTAATGAATCTTGTAATACTTCCCTTAGTAGAATTCAATGTTATAACGGGAAAGGATTAGATGTCACTATATAGAGCACACATCAATTGTCAACAAAAGAAATATGTTTTCATATTTTTAACTATCTAATTACCATCTAAGATTTCATAGAAGATCATGAATATCCTATAGAAATTCCCTCAATAGTGTGGCTGTTGATACCTTGTAAAGAACCATACCTTTACAAAATGGTTGAGTCAAAGGAAGCTATTAACCTTGAAGAAATTCCCATTGGTAGGGAATACACTGATGGACTTCCTAAAGAGTTACTAGGATTCCACCAGATCATGAGGTAGAATTCTCAATAGAGCTCATACCCAAATCTACTCCTATCTCAAAATTACCCTATAGGATGGCCTTTATCGAACTAGAAGATTTAAAGAAGCAGCTACAACGGAATTTGGACAAAAGGCCCATAAACCCTTATGGATAGACTTAGGATGTAGACATTTTATTTTCAATAAAATATAATTGATCAATGAGGCTATGTATCAAATACTGAGAGATCAAAAATACCACCATTAATAACATCTATCCTATTCCAAGGAATGATAACTTGTTGGATAAACTATGTGGAGATCAATACTTTACAATGTTATATCTTCATTGTGGATATTTTCATTTGAAGTTGAATAAGGAATATATTCAGAATACTGTGTTCTATACAAGGTAAGAACAAAGGGTGTTCATAGTGATTCCATTCATACATACTAATTCACGTAAAACATTCATGGATTTCATGAGTAGTTTTTAAAAGACTATATCATTTACTCCAAGATCATAGAGGAAGAAGAAGAGCATCAAAGGAATGTGTTGGCTATAATAAGGAAGGATAAAATGGACTCTATGTTCAACCAAATAGACTTTTTGATTTAGATAGTCGTGTTCTTTGGGAACATGATAAGATGTGAGGGAAATTATGTAGACCCTTCAAAGAAAAAGGAAATTGAGGAATCGACCAAAACCACTAGTGTCATGAAAACCCATAGTGTTGATGGATTATCAATTTACTATAGATGTTTGGTGATAAATTTATCATGATTTTATAGTCTACTAACTAAGTTAACATAGAAACGGGTAAAGTATGTCTAGA
Source organism: Viscum album (assembly GCA_963277665.1). NCBI lineage: Eukaryota > Viridiplantae > Streptophyta > Magnoliopsida > Santalales > Viscaceae > Viscum > Viscum album. Next base: position 684,221,033 of record OY728137.1, on the reverse strand, counting down.
TTAAAGAATTTGATTAAAGTAATAAGGAGATCAAGAATAAGTTAATCATTTCTTCTGTACTCACACTACCAACAATTGGATAAGGATTTATGATATGCGAAAAATATTCAAAGAAAGGCTAGGGTTATATACCCATGTGGAATGATATTTTGGTAGCCTATTCCTCACTATAGTTGAAGACCGATGAGTCGATCTACCGAAAACAGGACCTAGAGTAAGTGGTTTTGATATTCATATTAAATATTTAGAAACACTATCTACATGTAAAGAAGTGTTACATATATTTTTATCATGAGAGTCTAAAGTAAATATTCACACAGACGGATCTCAACACGTGTCAAAGAATATGGTTAGAGAAAACTAATGATTTCTATTTCTCAATTAACTACCATCTGTGAAATGTGAACACGGTCACTGTTGCTCTTAGTAGAAAAGAACGTTCTACTCTATCAATGTTGAAAATTGAGAAAGACCCTTTCAAAATGGATATTAAATGGATGTATTTTTAAACCATAATTTTAGGGAGTACATCATACCTTTCCCAAATGATTTCCCAACCATCCATCCAAGAGAATATCAAGGAGGTAGAAAGGGAAGATATATAGATAAAAAGGATGGTGTAATTAGTAAAAGAAGGGAAGATACATGAGTTACAAATTGATGAGGATGGTGTCATTCAATTTTAAAATAGACTTTATGTTCTTATGTCATTTAATAGGAAGAGGGAGATATTGGATAATTCATATAGATAACATTTCTCTATCTATCCATGATGTACCATGATTTATCATAAACTTTGAGAGATATTTTAGTGGGAAAACATAAAGAAGGTAATTTTGAAGTATATATCTTGGTGTTTGGTATGTTGGAATATTAAAGTTGATTTACAGAAGTCTAATGTGATGATGGAACTATTGCCTATAATTGTATGGAAATGGGTGAATGTGACAATAGAAATTGTCACTGGTCTCCCAAAGACATCCAAATGAAATAATTTGATATGGGTTATGGTGAATTTACTCACAAATACTATCCACTTTATCAATATTTAGAAAGATTTCCCACTTGAACAAATTGAAAAGATATATATGATGGAAGTTTGGATTATAAGTGGGGGTTCTCTTGATAATCTTTGATCATGATCCATGGTTCACATATAAATTATATAGAATTCATCAACATGAATATATTACTGAATTGAATATCATCATATCCTATCACCCGCAATCTATGGAAAATATGGAAGGACTACTTAGTTTCTCATGGAAATTATAAGAGCCTGCTCAACGAAATTCAATGTTTGATGGTATCAACATATCCTATTTGTTGATTTCTCATATAAAAATATCTTCTACCCATGTATTCAAATGGATCCATATGAAGATCTATATGGGAATCAATGTAGAACTCTATCATTTTGGTATGAATTTGGGGAATTAAATCTACATGGACACAATGTTTTTTCAAGAGATGATAGAGAAGATTCAATACATACACCTGCATATAATATATTCTCAGAGTCAAAAAAATAGTTATACTAACAACCGTCAAAGGGACCAGAATAATGATGTGAGAGAAAAAAGACTCATTAAAATGTCACAATGGATGATATTCATTCAGTTCATAAAGTGAATCTTAGCCCAAGGTATGTTAGAATGTTTGAGATCCTTGATCACATAAGAGTATTGTTCTATCGGCTTGCACTTCCACCAAATATATCTCCAGTTCATGATGTGTTCCACATATCCCTACTAAATATATACATACCCGACCCTACACATGTAATGCATCTGGAGATGGTATAATTAGAAAATGATCACTCATATGATGAGAATATGAGGAAGATATTTTATCATAATGATAATGATATACTCAAAAAGAAAAATCAACCTGTCAAAGTGTTGTAGAGGAACCACAAGTATGAAGGGGTTACTTGGGAACTAGAAAAAAAATGAAACAGAAGTACCCTATCCTATTCTCAATAGATAATATCTGTTGAAATTTTGGGGATGAAATTTCTGAAGGGTGAAGAATGTAAGAACCCATATATTATAAAGGATATTATTCTGTTAAAAAAAATTGTGTTATAATATACTATAGAGTATTATATATATAATGAAAATTAAAATAATTTATTTCATTAATAAATATTATTATTTATGTTATTAGTGAAACAAATAAAATTTAAAACATTGTAATATGGTAAAAATATAAAATATAGAGCATAAAATGGAAAAATATGGATCGCCCCAAAATACTAGAATCATTACGCCAACTACCAATAATATAAGAATGAAAAAACTATTAGTAAACCAAAAAACATTATAGAAAGTGGGAAAATAGAAACTTGAGAGGAATTGAGTTTTATAATTAATGAAGGAAAGTACATGTGTTTATAGGAGGTATTGTGACAATTGGAATAGTATTGTGACTTTTGAAATAGTAACATTCTCATTGGGAATATCAACATGACCATTGGGAATACTAACCTGACCATTGAGATTAGTAACATGACTATTGGATAGAAAATTTCTTCAAAAAAATAAATTATGATATAAATAGTTTATATCATGATTAATTTAAGTAAATATATATATTATAATGGGAAAAAATATCATGATAAAAAAATTCAAAGAAAAAATTAGCAAATTTGTATTAAAGTATATTTTAAATTATTTCATAAGAAAATAATTTTTATTTTAAAATTTTTAATTACATATGATAGAAATTTATTTTTATAAAATACATATAATTTTTGAAATCATCACATCAAAATTGTTAATGGTTGATTGTTCGATAATTTTTTGAAATACATCAATTTTTGGGTGAATAATAAAAATAGAGTTTCTCACAGAAATGGTGAATATTAAATTACATTATTCAAGATGTAATAATGAACTAATAAATTCTACAACTATTGGTTCAGCCATTGTAACATCCTGACCTAGATTCCAATAATCTTGTGCTCCAACCTAGATTGTTAGGATGATTCAAGCGCACCTCTCCACACGCCAGAGGCTTCTGACTAGCAGCGAGGGACAAGGGTGTGTCCATGGAGAGACTATAACCTTATATAAGAATAAAAATAGTATAAATAACTATATATAATATAATAAATAAATTTACAAAGAATGGAATCTGTAAATAATCTGAAAGATAAACATTCATTAATAATAAATGAAATTATATAAAAGTCCCAACAACGATGCCATACATACAATAATGTTCACCCACTAGGTCAACCAAAAAAATAGGATTACATTAAAGAAATTTAAATAAATGTATTGGTCTCTAATACTATCTTTGATCCAGAAAAAAACACTGAGTCTCTATGACTCTACTCAGCTTCTCCAACATGATAAAAGGTATTCACATGAGTAGCCCCACTCGATCATGAAACTCTAGACCCATCCCTAACCACCATGAATATTTTCTCTATATAAAAATCATACACAATGTCTACATGAACACTGAGGATCGTGTACATGGGTGATAAATAATATCAGTAGACCACCCCAATGACGAACCTATAAATCTTTCATCATAAGTGCATGCTCAAAAAATATACTCAGCCTAGCTGAGACATAACGAGAAAGATAAATCAAATAGAATCAAGTGATCCATATTCAAACCCTGTGTCCACAATCCCATCTAATTAAGAATGTGATGTCATGTGTATGCACATTTATATGTTTATATAGAGGAATTGTTGAATTGAGTGTGAATTAGTTGGTTTATGTTTTTTGTATTATGGATGATAGATTGTATCAGAAATATTATAGGAAATGATTCATGTGAGTATCTAGAGAAGGAAGATTTCAATGTGCATGGCTATTCAGATTCATAAGATTGAGAGGGTATAACCCAACCATCAGTACCAGGCGAGTACATTTTTTCACAGGACGACACACTGAGTATCCATGCATTGGTGGAGACATTCCATAATGTCATTGATTCGAGGGAGGGTCATTTCAGAGTAGTATTTTTATGGTATGATTGTGGACCTTATGACCTCTTGGTTAGGCTTTTGTCTCTATGTATTTGAAGTCATGTGAGGTTTCCCCCTGTTCCCATAAAAGGGGGTTTTTCTAAAATAAATAAGCATTTAGGCCTTTGGGCCATTCAGTCACATTTATATGTGTATATATATTCCGAAAAATATACATTTATACATAAATTTTTATATACACGAGGAAGGTGAATGAAATAACATAAATCAAAAATCTTTGATCATGGGATCTGTAATCCCTATTGCCTAGAAATCCAGTGGAAGAGGCATTGAATTGGTTATCCACCTTCTTAATTCGTGTATCATTAAGTTAGTCTATGGGTATGTAATCCCAATATAAAAAACCTTCTTCTACTAGTTAAAATCATGTCTCTTCGAAATATAACATCACCGGAGTTGAATACTAGTCCTAACCCAGGGTTTACCTATTCTCACCTTCAATCAAAAAAGTATTGGATTCTAGGGAATTTTATATGAACATCCATTAAATGGACTCAATAGGGATTCCATTCCTATCATACCATGTAAATCCATTCCAATTTATGATTCCCAGGTCATGGTTTGTAAGAGGTCACAACATTGAAACTTAGATAATCTTTAAGGGCCCGACCCTTATGTGATCTTTAAAGAGATCTCACTAGTCACATGTCATAACCACACCTTAATGTCTCTAATAAGGGAGATAATAATCATCCCTATATTATAAGAGATTTAAATCATCCAAAGGTATCCAACTACATGAAATTCCATGTCCAGCGTCATTTTCAATTAATCGGCCAGGGAGACTGTAATCATCCCCATCACTCAGGAGAGCATAATAATCCATGAGTATAATTAGATCGAGGAGAGAATAATCATCATTTTCACATTTCAATCAGAGGACATAAGAATTTTAATCATCACTTGGGAGAGAAAAAACAACCGTGAGTATAATTACGTTAGGCGATATGCCCGTAAATCATAACCATTTGCACAAAAGTCGGATCATAGGTAACACCTTTGGAAATATTCATTATATAATAATCAAATATATAGGTTCAATAGACATATACCAGGTCGTACCTCTGTGAATATAAATAGACATAATAAATAATATGGCTCAAAAGCTAGATCTTAAAAAGTATATATTGGCATCCTAGTATACGAATAAAATGGATCCTCAGATGAATTTCTAGGCATCCTAACTAGACGAAATAAGCATTATGTCAGCCTCATCAACCAATAATCAGGAATCACCATTAGTACTCATCTTTTCATCATCAATAAATAGGTGAATGCATAAATAAAAGAGTGATGGTGTCAAAATGACTAAACCACCACTACAATCATAGCCTCAGGGGACTACAAGTTTGGTATGAGTTCTTAGTTGACATATTATATAATATCTAATTGATCCTAATATACTATCTCAGGTTTGGTAAAACATAAGGATACCCACTAGGTCCTTCAAGTCAAAACACTAGATATGAATCCTACATAGGATCCCCAAGGTCAACACATAAGTGATCAAATCCTACTCAGGATCCTCAATTATAAAGTAAAAAAAGGAGAAATCCAACACTGGATCCTTGGTGGTATGTAAACAGAAAAATCATACTTGAGTTCCTCATAAAGGTACATGGGAAGAGGAATCCTATATGGTTCCATCAAGAGTAGCATAGGAAATAATGTAATCCTATATGGGATCCTCATATCAGTATATAGTTAAAGGGATTATACAACGTATTCTCTAAGTCAGCATTAAAAAAATCCATCAATTAAGGCGCCTTTAGTAATAGGGAGAAGATTGATGCATTCTATAATGGAACCATGAAGATGATAGATAAGTAGATTAATCCTATAGGTATCCTCAAAAACAACTATCCTCATAGATTCTTTGGAATGAAGGGAACATATCTCGAGGGAGACATTAGAAATTGAAAATATATTAATCATCATTCAAGAGAGATGTCACATGGATCCTCTACGATCAATGACTCACTCACAATAGAAAACAAGGTTCAATTACTGAATAAAAACCCTCCCTGTTTGGGAAAACCCAAAAATCCAAGTAGGCATCTTCCAAACACCTTAAGGGTTTTACCATCCGGATATCTATGAAAAGGTACACAGAAAGGACTAATCATGGGTCAAATTATGATACCTGGGTCTGAAAACATGAAAAACCCATTAAGGGTAGTAACAATTCAGGGCATGGGGTGTATACCAAGTTTACAATGTCGTCTCCCAAATCCCTACATGGGTGTGTACCTTAGTTGGATAAGGCATGTCAAGCCCATGTATATGGTGTGTTCATCATGAACACTATCTATACCCTACATGGGGTACCTACCCATGTACTTCACATGGATTGTCCATGTACTTCACCTGAACATGTACATGTACATGACATGAAACCCACATCGGGTTTGGCTATGTAATCTACTCTTCCATGTGCTCCTACACAGGAAATCTAGCTGGGTACTCACCTACACAACCTAGTCCCATTATATGGTGTGTACACATTATATATGGAGCATACATATAAAAATATAACCTTCCCCCGTCATTAATAACACATGGTTTTTGATCCTAATCAAGACATTATGTTATTGGGATTTGTGAATGGGAAAACCCTCAAATCGCATGAAACACGCTATTTGTCCCCAAAAAACAAAGGATCTTCCCTCAAGTTGTCCTATGTAAGGATAATAGGGGATTAAAAATTTAAAATGGAAAATCAATGAAGTTATACATAAAAAATGTAAAATACCCTACCTTAGGGTGGAATCCACATAAACTTCATGTGTTTCCATGATCCATGTTTGCCGTATGAAAAGTCTATTTAATCCCGAGTTTCATGGTGGTACCTCTCTTCCCTCATCCCTCTTTCACTCCCACCTATCCATTTATCTATCTCAATCAAAAACCAGTGGATTCCAATAGGGTTAATACATGATAATATATGGGTATGGAATAAAATAAAAGAATAAAAAGAAATGAAAAGGAAAATAAAAGTGGGCCATGCTCGAACATGACACCCAAATTGACATCCTCAGCAAAACTCTTCATTTTAGACTCAATAAAAAAGATAAAATCTCAATCACATGCTCTATTCAAAATATATGTTCAAACTAAATAGAATGAATATAATAATATTTAATTAATTATTATTATTTATTAATTATTCTTCTACAATTCTAATTGCTTCGAATTACACAAAAGTCTTGTCCTAGGGAAAACATCCCATTTTGGGACTGATTGAGTGATCAAAAAAATAATCCAAGATCATATTCAATGTGAAATTGTCAATCTTTCCTCTTACAATAATTTAAATAAAAAAATTCAAATTTCTATTCAAAATATCAGTTTGGAATAACATGGGTTGTTACAATCTTCCCGCAAGAAACGTAATCATCTCCTGGAAGCCTTGGTGATAAAAACCATCCATTCTATCAACCTAAGAATCTGCAAAAATTGTGCTCTCTCGACTATCCAATGATTAGTATTAGAGAATTAAAAATACATCTATCAAGGAATAAGTTTAATTGTGATCGATCTTGTCGCCTCCACCATAGTAATACCCTTATCGTCATCTCACAGACAAACTCCAAGCTCAATGGCTCATAAAAAACACTACATTTCAACTAAAAAAGACAGTCACCACCCACAAATAGTTTATAGTGCACTCCCTAATCTATGGTTTGTCTTACAACTCTACTTAATTATAACCTCAATAGGTTCCTTTATCAAAATAAGAATGATATTAAAAAAAATAAGTGAGGTGTAGAGCTGATTCTCTATCAGCATACTCAGGATGACATCAAGATAAATTCAGATCATCTCTACTAAGTGTACATTATTATTTCATTGAAAACGTGTGTAAATCTCTCTCTAATCTACGATCACATAAAAATATGATAACTTGTCTTTAAAAAACTCTATAGACCATGTCTCCCAAAAACACATGTATATGTACAAACTCATGTCCACCATATCATAACACGTAGTTTATTCTTTATTTATCCTCTACCATGAAGAATTTTTTTTCATTTGATCACAACTCTTAGGAAACAATGCATGTAGAATGACTTTAAAATCACTAGTTCTTGAATCACACTCAACCACTCATTGATTTAAAATTTAGGTGGTACCACTCACAACTGATGTATACCTTTATCACCTGACACATACTACAGCGAGTTGACTTCTATTAAAACCATGTTTACCATGATACATGGTATTTTAGTCCAAATGACCCAAAAGAACCCTTGGAAAACCTCTTTAAAATAAAACCACACACATTTTACAAAATTTATTCGAATATCAACCATCATATGGAATCATTATAATCACGAGCATCTACATGCACTCTAATTACATTAGCAATTTCAAAATCACTGGCTAACCAAGCCAGGCATCCAAATTTTCTTTTCCATCGCAGCCAACCTTGATACCAAAGTACCCTAGGAGATTGTGAAAATTTGAAGGCATCAAAATTCATATATAATAAAACCTGATAACTATCTGCACATTGATCACAAAATGGGCATATAACCATGTTCAATGCCTAGAAATGAATTCATAAACACAGTCATATTTATCCTCGATCAAATAGAATTCTGAACTACAAGTGTTTGGGTAAAAATTAATTCCCTCCAGGTCTCACACGTAGACCCATAGATAATATCTCACAACTAGGCCACAAGGTCTACTCACCTATCCCGAATGATCACACATCTTCAACGAGATAATGATCACAAAAACTTATGAGGGTTAAAACTATAATTATGTCTTAGAAAGGACCTACTCCTCTATGAGCATCCTCACAAGGAACTTCTCCCTACAGGGTATGATACCAATATAGAAGAGATACTAAAATGACACTCACTGAGCATCCATATATAGTAATACCCTCATTAGGTTCAGTTCAAGGGAAATGTTTAGGTACCCATCAAAATTGCACTTATTGATCCAACTGGAAAACCACAAAGAAGGTTGGTCAAGTATAATTTCATTCTAATATATGTAGGAAAAAGTTATATATATATTTACTAAAACTCTAAATGACTGGAACTAAAAAACCCCTTAAATTGGTATAAAACATGGGCATCATGTGCCTTATCAACTTACTAGGGTTGCTGAACCTAACATGCATAAGGACAGAGTCATCAACCTCCCCATCAAACGTCTCAACATAGATCCACATCACCTACCTTAAGAAGTAAATATATATGAAATTAGGATATATATACTATAATGAAACACAAAATCTATTTTCTAAAAAACCATTTTTGGTTTTTTTGACACATTAAACAATTGGCCTCCGTCTTCAGTAAAATCACACACTAGTAGGGCTATATCATGTGAGCCATATGAGATGAATATGATGCATGAGAAACCTATTTCCCCCACCAGATATGATTATAAATCAATCAATGTAATATTTTTATTAGTACAATAGATATAAATCCATAATAAATCATAACATTCACACAACATATGCCTCACTCAATGTGAAAATTACTAAAAACTATGGCATCACATATCATAAAAGAAATCCTATATCCTAAGAAATTATGAATACTTAATGAAATAAGTGTTATTTATGCACCTTTTTGATATCCATCATTGGTTTTGATACATTCATAATTATAAGGTCTACCATATCACAAATAGTCAATCAATAGGAAAGGAACATCTCAAATACCACTTTGTAACATCCCAACATGGATGACACTAATCTAGTTCTATGAGGAATTTCATTATAAGACCTTAAAAACATTTATCTATACACAGGAGGCTACCAAATAGTAGCTATGTCCTAGGTTGTGTAAAGAGAGAGATTATTCCTTCATATTAGAGTAAAAAATTGAAAAAATAACTAGATATCATCCAAGATGTAAACAAAATGAGTGCATAAGAAGTAAATTATCTGATAGAGAAACATGCTGTAATAATAAATGGAATTATATAAAATCCCAAATATCTGGTCGATATATACATCATTGTCCACCCAATGGGTGGACCATATAGATAGGAGTACATAAAAGAAAATAAAATTAATGTACACGACTATACTATTAATTTTGAGCAAGACCACATACCCATACTCCAAGACACCACCAAGATACACTTTCTTAACCAATGGAATACACGCAAGTGGCCCAACTCGACCATAAAACTCCATCCTTAACCCTAACCCCAATTCATCTTTGATCAACCAAAAAAAAGACATAAGTTCTGTATTCACACCGTGTTTCATTAATAGGGGTAAGAAATAATCTCTATAGGCCACCCTAATGGTCAACTTATAAATTTGTTGCTATAAGTGCATGCTCATGAAATATTCTTAGACTACCTGAGACACAACTGAAAAAAACATCAAATAACCTCAAGTAAAATATAGTAAAACTCTTGGTCTATAATCTCTATCAACTAGAGCATTTCTATCATGTATATCAATATTTATATGTGTTTATATATATATATTCCCATTAATATGAATATATAAAAAATTGTGTATATACATAAGAAATGTAACCCCCCAAATTTCAAAATTAGGAAAATTATTTTTAATTCCATGTATGACATACTACACCAAGATCATAAGGGAGTATAATATCCTAATACATTACCAATATGTTTATAAAGCTAGTTTTACCACCTTTTAATGGAGAACCAACATTAATTATGAATTTTTACACTTTTATAAATTTACAATGAAGAGATAAACTTTATTTTTATAATATAAATGTTAAAATTATGTTAGGGTGAATTTTTGGTATTAATCTGTGAAGTTTCATTTTTTTGATTAATAGTAAAAAATAAAGAATTTTGATTCAAAACTTCTTTTTCATATAATTTATTTATATAGTTAAATTATGTTTTTTTAAGTATTATTATATATATTATATATCATTTTATATAATATAGTTCATTTAAATTAATTTCACATTGAAATTGGATATGAAAACATCTAAAACTTTTGAACATTTTTTCTTTAAAACCCGCTTTGTCATCCCATCCGTGAGATTAAATTAATATTAATTTCTCCCACTTATGTTAGTGAAATTTGAAAAACTTTATTCCATAATTATAATCATAATAATTTATATTTTATAATAATTTTAACTTAGTTTTATACCAAAAATATTAGTGATAGTGATTAAAAAATTACAGTGATTAAGAGAAAAAGTTTCTTAACAAAGGACTAAAGCACATGCTTAAGGGACAAAATAACCTATAAAATTTTCCAAAAGATATTTTATTGTCATATATAGAACCTATAATCCATTTTATATAATTTAGTTCGTTATTTGATCCATATGACATAGAAAATATGTGGGTGGAATTCCCTTTTAAAAATTTACAAAATGCCGCTCCTCCTAAACTATAAAGGGGAACCCACCCCTCCCAATTATTAACATCTATAAATACCATTGGGTAACCAAATATCTACTATAATAATATCCCAAAATCATTCCCCTAATCATAGAACCCCCATTTTTTATAAATTAATTGATGGTATCCCTTTGGTGCAAACAAAAAGGAGTTACCCAATATAGATGTAACATCCATCCTCATGCTCTTTTCTTTTTATTTTTATTCTCCACCTCATAAAATAATCATATTTAATTAATAAATAATTAAATAAGTAACCTAAATATACATATATTTTTTTATGAATATTTATATCTAAACATTCACACACTTCCATCAAATGGGTATCGACCATACTGTTCATGTTTTCAGTGAACTACTGCCTCATGAAACAATTTCGTTATTTTTTTATTTACCATATTTAATGGTTGGGCATTATGATGAAAACTATTTTTATTTATGAAATACATTATATTAATAATTTATTTATTATTATTTCAATTTTAGATAAAACATACCTTCATTCATTCCATTTTTTTCGAATATGATAAAATCATCTATTGAAGTGTTCACCACCGCCTCCTCAAAGACATGTTATTCATTAATGTGATAAATGTAATTTTTAAGGGAGGTATTTAATTAAACATATTTTAAATAAATTAATTATATATAATAATCAATGAAAAATTACAATTCTATAAATATAATACATCATTTTCATTATTACCATTTTCACACACTAAAAATTGATAACATCGGTCGTGGATGTATGGACTACTGCCTCCTCGACAAGATGTGATTACTTTTACATAACAATAATTATATATATAATTATATATGATAAAATAATATTTTATATATGATATGATTATCACAATTTAATTATATAATGTTACTTACCATCAATCCAAAATTACAATTGAAAAATCGTAACGTTACTCATGCGTATGCACAACCTACTGTGACCATGATTATAACGTTGGTTCATTTTTCATAACAATATTTCATGAATGTTTTTAAAATTATATTTATTTTTAAATATTATAATTATTTACTTATTATTATTATGGATATGTTTATATAATGACCCATTTGACCATAGTCGACCCACCAAAGTCGTTTTAAACACATGAACCAAAGATGGTCAAAACAACTGATGAACACTTAATTGTTTACGTAATTATATAGAACATTGTAATGAGTAAATTAAAAGTAATAATAAACATGAAAATGGTTTTTAATAAAGTAAATAATTAACATAATTTTATTACTCAGGATAATAAAGACACACATGACAAGTTGGACTCAATATAAAGGATTTCATCCCAATTTCAATTCCATTGAGACTTATTTGTTGTTATGAAATAATTCACTTTTCTCTTGTTTATATACTACCCTTGGAAAATTTATATCATGAATATAATTATTCTAATTATATAAGAAGTTTCATTTAATGTTATTCCATCATGGAGATTATGATTCAAATGTTTCAAAATGGTATGAGACACTTTTGAGTGTTTAAATATTATTTTCCTCATGAATGTTTTAATGATCATTTAATGGTATTTCCATTAATTAATATAAAAAACCCTTATTTTTTACTTATAATAAACTGAATAAATATTTATAAATATTTAATATTAATTAAATATGGATATTGGTATGTCATTTTATATTAAATGGGGTTGTACATGTATTTTAAACCTTCTTGTGAATGGTCATGAAAATACAGGTTTTCATATGCTTCTGACATGATGTCTAATAATTATGAATTTACTTTATAGATATTTTAGTTTTCATTTTAATTATACATGAGGTTTTGATATGATAAAATATATGTATGCATTTCATTCTCAGGTTTTTGATTAAATTGCATTTGCTTTCAGTTTCTTACTTATCCATATTGGTTCAGCCTTATCCAGTTATTTGAATGGAATGTGTTATCAAATATTTACCTTGAAATGTTTATTTAATATCATCAATTAATTATTTATTACTATTTATATACCGTTATTGATCATTTTATATGACCCTTATTATTTTTCCTTTCCCTAGGTTATGAAGAATATTCCATTGAATGAGTTTAAAGGATTTTTTTTATTTATCTTTATTATGTACCATGTTTTTTCACCAATGTATTATGGGTATCATGCATGTAATATAATTTTAAAATTTTTTAAACTATTTGGAAACATGAAATCTGAAGCTTTCATCTATACAAATGTAATAATGTTTGGCACCAAATCTGGGCTTATAGGGTCAAGAAGTTATAGTTGGTACCAGAGAAATTTTAGTAAAATCCTTGGAAATTATATTTAGACAACTAAGATTATGGAACATAAGCCTTAGATATACTTTGAGAATAAGTATAGAATAACCTCATATAATTTTTCTAAGGTAGATATTATGTGGGTATTACTAGAAATATATCCCTTCCCGGATATTATAGTGGATGTTGTTCGGGAATAAATGTACCTAGGGGAAACAACTGTGACAAGGTGTGTTGGGACTGAATCAAGTGTAACATGCTATATGAAAACATGCCTTACTATACACCTGGATTGACACTCTTGAGGGATACACATAGGATAAATCATTGTTTCTTTACCAACGATTATGATGGACTTAAAAGTAAATATTTCCCAAAGAAAAAAAATATTATTATTATTATATTTGTGATATATAAATTTATGTCATTTATTTGGAATGATAAATTATGATTTTAATAGATAATCCAAATTTTTCAATTGTTTAAAAATTGTGCCTAATAGAAAGAATGTGAACCTCACAGATGCACATTTTCTAAAGAGTAAGAAGGATCATATATTTTATGAACTTAGGGAAATATTTTGAAGGGAAATAATGTCCCATGAATTCTCATCATATGAGGAAATGATACATTGTGATAATGATATGGGTAATGAATTCTATAAATTGTGATGATTTTAAAGGAAAGAAATAAATTAATAGGATCATAGGACAAAATATGTATAAAATAATGAAGAAAAATAATTATTTTCCCACATGTGATAATTGTGGAAATAAACACCTCAGTACTTTCTTGAAGGGATTATGATTTCATTATAACTATAGAAAAAAATTCATCCAAGTTCGTGATTACAATGGAATGAAAGAAAATTCCAATATGAAATACTTCAACTCCAAAGATATGGGACACTATGTAAATAAATGTCTTATGTGTCTAAGAAATATACACTAAAATAGGCTAATGGATCATGGTCAACATTATTCTACTACCATAGATGAAGAGGAATGATTAAGGTGCTTTTGTATGGATTCAAGAATTATGTCATTTGATTATTTTATCAATGTACTGGTTACAATAATTATTGAATATATGAAGATTTCAGTGTAGTACTTTTTCATTAAGGATTTATGATCACACACTGAATGATACTAAGAAAAGTTATTATGTATAATTTATTTTTTCTTGGGAAACACATGGTTTAGGGAAAGATAAAACATAATATGTTCTTAATGGAAAGGCAATTAAGTTTGTATAATTAAATGTTTGTTTTGTATAATTTAAATCAGATAAGTGTTGACCCCCTTAGAACTGATTAATGATTTGTCAACAAATTGGTTTATTTTATCATTGATGGAGTTTAATTTTTTTTGGATTTATCGAATATATCCAATAACATGTGTTTTACATAAGGAATAAGGAAGAATGAATGTTACCAATAAATTATTATGGTAATTCAAGTTATTACCATATTTCAAGATTATTCATGTTTAAAGTGTTCACATGTTTAGTATTTCATTATTAAAGGAATAAATTATGTTGATTAAAGGATAATGGTAAGTTCATTTTTTAAATTCAGTTACCTTCTATCCTATGTGTTGGATCATAGACTTTTTCAAAAGTTATCAATTTATGAAATGGTTTTAGTTGATATTTGGATGAGATTTTAGTGATATATGTATTATTTCCTGAATTTCTTGAAGGCATTATAGAAATATTGTGTTTATAGAAATTTATATTTACTTATATTCTTAGATAATGAAAGAATTCCTCAAGTCCAAGAAAATGGTTTTGAAAAGAAAATGTTGACATATTATCATTATTTTTTATGATATTAATATCCTTTAATCACACCTCCAATTTGAGGATTTTTGGTCAATAAAATTCCCATGAATATATTATCTATCATTCTCCATCAGAAAATGATAGTTATATTTTTCATCCATACCCATGTTCTCACTAATGTTATTTTTTTAAGACTATTTTTGTGGTGAGCTTCACATTTAATTTTCCTTCTCACTGATAAGATGTGTTATGAACCCTATATACGATGTGGGTTTTTTCAAAAAATAGTTTATTTTTCAAATACTGATCCCTTGATTCTTGATATCATGTTTAAATTGAGAGAACATTATTTAATTAGGTTAAATAGAATGTAACACCTTTAAATTATTAAGTTAGAACATTATATTTAATAAAATATAAGACACACAACACCAATCATTTAAGGGAATATAATATAATAAGGCATTAAAGTATATTTTATATATTAAATTGAATCAATATATTTTTTACTATATAATTCATTCTATATTGATTTTAAATTGTGTAGCAGTTAATGAGTTTCTTTGATGTCTTGTGTTACATGCAAGACCAAACCTTAATGAATACTATGAATATAATTATTTAAATGATAAATATATCATAGTAATTAAATTGATTCTATGAATATGATTAAATAACATATGAAAAGATATAGTTGAATTTATTTTCTACCAATTATTTAGAAATGAATATAGAAAATAAATGAATATAAAGGGAATGATTTTATAAAAACAATTTTTATGCTCAAAAGGTGTTTTATCTTACAAGATTATATTAATTATTATCAGTGAATTATATTAATGAAACATATATTATATTATCATTAAAATATTAATTATATTAATGCAATAGATCTTATAGGAATAATACAAGGACACACACAATTTTACAAATAAAAACCAATATTACTATAAATGTTGTTTTACCACCTTTTAATGGAACACCTACATTAAAAACAAATTTTTAAACATTTCTGAATTTAATATGACTAAATAAACATTATTTTTTAAATATAAACATAATAATTATGCTATGGTTAATTTTTGGTATTTTTCTGTGATGTTTAATTTTTTGATAAGCAGTGAAAAATATATAATTTCAATTCAAAACAATTTTTATCTAATTTATTTATATTGTTTATTTATGTTATTATTTTTTATAATTATAATTTGAGAAATTTTATATTATTTAATTCAATTTATTTCTTTTTAATCAATTTCATATTTAAATTTTATATAAAAACATCTCAATCTTTTGAACATTTTTACATTAAAAACTCGTTGGGCCGTCTTGTCCACGAGATTAAATTAAAATTAATTTTTTCGTCTTTTGTGATTGGAGTTCAGATAAACAGATTAAATATTTTGAATTATAATAAATAATAATTTGTAGTCAGTTCAACTTAGTTTCTAAATAAAATTACTAGTGAAATTGATTAAAATTAATTACAGTAATTTAGAGTAAAATTAGCTTAACACAGGACTATACATAAAACTTAAGGGCTAAAATGACCTATAGAATTTTAAAAAATCTATTTGATTGATATATTTCTACCATAACTTCCCTTCTATATAATTGGGATCATTATTTAAACCAAATGACTTCAAAAAAACATAGGTGGAATTTCCTTTTCAAAAATCTACAAGAATGCCACTCCTCCTCCACTATAAAAAGGGACTCACCCATCCAAATTATACACACCAATTAATCCATTTTGTTTGAAAACAATATTATAAATTAAGCTCAAAACTTCCCTAAACTCATTTTAGAATTCTCTCTTTGGGAATAAAGACATCCAAGGATGTCTTTTGGTGCAAACCAAATTGAGTTACCGAAAGAAGAGGTAACATTATTCCTTAGGCTCTTTTGTATTATTTTAATTATCCATCCCCTAAAATATTATTATTTCATGAATATATAAAAAACTATGTATAATAAGTATAATTATAGGTTTTTTTATTCAGCATTCAAACAACACATACACAAACTTCCATCAAATGGGTAATGAACACACCATTCGTGTTTTTGGTGAACTACAGCCTCACGAAATGTTTATGTTAATTTTTAAATTACCACCATTCATGGTTAGGAATGATAAATGACAAAATTATTATATATGATATATATTATATTTGAAATGCCTTAATGGTTTTTTAATTTTTATATATATTATACCTTTATGATTTCCATTTTTTGGGATTAAGATAACATCATTTGTGGAAGTGTGGCCTACCGCCTCCTAAAAGCGATATGATTCTTTCACTCAATACATGGAATGCATAATTAATGATTTTAATTAAAAATATGTGACATAAATTAAATATACATAACATCCATGATATAATTTCATTTCGTTAAATATAATATGTCAATTTATTTATTACCCATTACATAGTCTAAAAAGTTATGACGTCGTTCATGGACATGTGGACTACAAGAACCTTAACATGATGTGAATAATTTTACATAAAAATAATTATATATATAATTACATATGATTAAATAACATTTTATTATGATATAATGATAATTATGGAAGAATATAATGTTACTTACCTTATTTCCATAACTATCCTTGATAAATGTGAACGTTACTCATGCGTACGTATGACCTACCGTCTCAATGATTGTAACATTGGTTCATTTTTCATAACAATATTTTATGAATGGATTCAAAATTATATTTATGTATAAATATGATAATTATTTTAGGATTATTATTATTTATATTTTTATATAATGAACCCTTTTAATATAGTCGACACACTAATGTTGTTTTAAATATAAGAACCAAATTTTTTCAAATCACCCGACAGAAACCTAATAGTTTAAGTAGTTGCACAAAAACATTTAATAACTAAATTAAAATTAATAATATACTTGAAAATTGTTTTTAATAATGTAAATAATTAACATAAGTTTATTATTTATGAAGATAAAGATAGATGTGTCAATTCATACTCAAGGTAAGGGATTTTCCCTCAGTTTACATTCCATTGAGTATTATTTATTGATATAAACCAATTCACTCTTATATGATTTATTTACTATCATTTGACATGTTATATCATGAATAAAATTATTATTATGACATTATATGTTTAATTTAATTTTATTCCATTATGGGTATTATGATTCAATTGTTTCAAATTTGAATGGGACACTTTGGAGTGTTTAAAGATTATTTTCTTCAATAATGTTGTAAATGATATTTTATTGGTATTTCCATCGATCAATAGTAAAAAACCATAATTTTACTTATCATCCACTTAAGAAATATTGAAAATCATGTATTCTTTATTAAATACCAAACATTGTTAAGGAAGAGTTTTTATTAATTGAATCAATTATTCAATATGAGAAATGCTTTGGACAGACTGTGACAGGGGTCCATTCATTATATATCCCCTGAATGCATCACTGGTTCTAATGAGACTAATAATTTGGCCAAATTAAACTATTTTATACCCATAGTTTTAATCAATCTTGTGAATGGTCCTAATGGAATATGTTTTCATGTGCCTTAGACATGATTCCCAATAATTAATCATTTCCTTCAGAAATAATTTAGTTATCATTGATCTTATGCATGAGGTTTACATATTATAAAATCCATAAATTCATTTAATTCTTAGTCTATTGATTAAATAATAGTATCTTACTTACTTTCCTTTCCATATTTTTTATGCCTTTTCAAGTTATTTGAATGGAAAGTGTTATCAGTAATTTATGTTTCCATGTTTATTTATAGTCATTAATTCATTATTTATTCCACTTTACATACCCTAACTAATAATTTGAGATCACCCTTATTATGTTTAATTCCTCCTGGTAATAAATAATATTCCTTTGAATGAGTTTCAAGTGATTTTCTTATTTTATTTTATTATGTATCATGTTTTTTTACCAATGTATTATGGGTATCAGGTATCCAATATTTGTATCCAAAACTGCTAAACTATTCAGTACATTAGGATTTGAAGCTCATATCTATGCCAATGTAATATAGTTAGGAACCAACTCTAGGATTATAGGGCATGGGTGTTATAAGTAAGGTGAATGAAATAACATAAATCAACAAGAATTGACCATGGGTTCCATAATCATGATCACATTAACATCATGTATAATGGGAATTGAGTTGGATGTCTTAACACTCATTTCATGTATTAATAAGCTGGTCTTTGGGTAGATAATCCCAATTGATAAATACCTACTTTACCCAATTCCTAAAATATCTCGGAGAAATCTACATAACCGTAGGGGGATACTCATCGTAACCCATAGTTCACTAATACATGCCTCAAATCTGAAAAATCCATTGATTCCAGAGATTTAAATCTAGAAAACCTATAAATATACTAGATCTAGATTCCATGCCACTCATTCCATGTAAATCTAGTTTAATTTATGATCCCTATATCTTAGTATGTAGGTTATCGCGACATTCCCACTTAGATCATCCCTATGCGTCTAAAACATATGTGATCTGTAAGGAGATATCACTGTTGAGACATCATGGCCACTCATTGAGGGTATTTAAAATTTTATATTATCATATTATATTTATATATAATTTATATCTGCAATAATGGACACCCACTAGGATGACCAAAAAAATATTAGTACGTAAAAGAAACTAAAATAAAAGTATAGTGCTCCACTACTAACACTGAACCAGACCATGTACACAATCCAATAGACACACACAAGATTCTTCAGACTAATCTAATAAATCTACATGAGAAGATATACTCAATCATACAACTTTTTCCTCATTCCTAACCACTATGAATTTTTTATAAACCTTAAATGAATACATATGGCTTTCACACTCACATAGGTGCATGTAAATGGGTGAGAAATAACCTCAGTATGACACCACAATGATAAGACTATAAACATTCTATCATAAGTGTATTATCAATCAATATACTCTAACGAACTAAGACATAACTGGAATGATAAATGGAAAAAAATCATGTGAACTGCATTCAAACTCTTGGTCCATAATCCTGATCAACTGGGCATGTTCCTTCATGTATATTCAAATTTATATGTGTATAAATATATTTACATAAATATACATATATACATAGATGTGTATATACATGAGTAAGGGGAATTAAACTACATATATCAATAGATATTCATCATGGGGTCTATAATCATGTTCACCATGAAATCTTGGGGAATGGGAATTGAGATGCATATCATATCACTCAATCCATGTATCATTAAGTCAATCTCTGGGTTTTTAATCCCAATCTACAAATACAAGATTCAACCAGCGCCTAAATTGTCTTTAAGAAAGATATATAATCAAAAGGGATTTAAAGTATCAAAACAATTATATTATATTTATATATGAATTATATTTTTAAAAATTCTCTATTATATGTTTTACATTTCATATATTATCTTATTTAATATTTTATACTAAAGATACCCTCGCCACAAGTATAAACAACCCTATATCATTCCCTTAGAGAACCAATCATCACCAAAAATCAAAATATTAACCTTGGAAAAAATCCTTCCTATCAAAACACTTATAATACTTAGGAATATTTTATATACATCTAACTCCAAGCATCATGGGAGTTTTATTTTTTTACAGTAAAAGCTACACTGATGACTAAGTATCAATCATCTTTTCTTATTTATTCTTCTTATTGTCCTATTTATTTTTCACCACCCCCTTAAAAAACATTTAATATTAAATAAAATATAATTTAAAATTATATAAATGATGATAACCTACTATAAGTATCATATTTACTTTCAAAATAATATTTCCAACTCTCTCATCAATATCCCGTCAAAGGTCGATTAACTGCCTATAGAGACACTTCCAAGTCAATTCTTATAATCAAATTCATCGATGGAAAGTATAAAATATATAAATTATATAAATATTTAATTTCCCATATTATATTCATCTATAATTAATTATAATAATATATATATTACATTTTTCGAAATAATGAAACCAAGAAAAAATATGGGAATTTTATGTACAACATGATATTAAAATTACTACCATATAACCAAGGAAATTTATAAAATTAATAAAATGACTATAATTAATAATTTTTCTAAAAAATAAAATAATTTACCACTAGATCAATGATTTAATAAATACATGTTTATTATTCAAGTTGAGAAATAATGACGAAATAAATTGGTAATCAAGGTAATGGGATTCTCAAAACAAACTCTTTTTCCTTGGATTTTACAACTTTCACACAAATTTTAGTTTGGATTTTATTTTAATATTAATTAAATAAAATTTAATTATTCTAAAATATTTATTTCATGGAAATAAATGTTTCCCTTGGGATTTCTTTTAATCCAAATACTATGATATTCCAGAATGATTTTTCTTTCCAAAAAAAATATTTGACTCCTCATTCGTTGTTTATTATCCAATAAAATATGATAATTTATTCCAATGTATGATCTCCCAATTTCATTTTGGAGTCCTAATGTTTATTCATAAATATATTCTTTGTGAAATTCATATGAAATCCATTCAATTCCCTTGGTTATTTCAGAAGTATGAGTGTCATATATTCCATGTGACATGCATGATTATGTAAATTTAATGATGTGATAAGTGGGCCTATAATTATATATCCTTCCAACATATAGGTTAATGTGTTGTATCTCATGATATAATGTGTATTATATGTGAAAAGATTTCTACATTTATTCACAAATATGATATTATGAATATGCCTATATGTTATGTGTGAACATGATACTATCTTTTTTCACAACTATGTGTATTATTTGATCACTAAGACATGACATTTTATTTTATGTAATGCCACATTTCATGCCTTTATAAAAGGTTTCCATAATGATGTTGATGATTTTCCTATTCTTATGATGCAATGCGGTTGATTATGCTCACCCATTTTATATTGAATCATGTCCCTTTTTCATCCTATTACTTGGATTTTAGATCACCCCTTTCATTTATGTATTTCCTCAAGTGAATAAATGTACTAAAGAGAACACAAGATTTTTGAAGTACAATGGAGAGTTATTTAAATAAATGTTTATGTTTTATTATGTATAATTTATTTATTATCTTAATTAACCTAAAGTACTAATTGTTTTTCCATAGATTTGTATCTATATTTTTTTTCTAGAAAATGTTGTAATGGTTGTGTAAGAAAAATTTGGGTCTCTATATTAAATCTATGAGATATAGTATCAAAATATCTCATAAAATTACCTTTATTTTACTAGATGAGTTTCTTTTCACCAAAATCATCCAATAGTTTGATATATTATATTTTACTATAATTTTTCTATGATAAGGAACACTATATTATTTTAAATAATGAATATGTAAAAACTTTCACTCTCTATATTTATGTCTATAATAATTTTTCATATAAATAAAAAATATGCTATTATTAGTTTTAAATTGATATTTTATAAATTTATTAATAATTTTTATAATATTATATTTTTTATATTTTTTATAATAGTATAATTACCTAAAACCATTACATATCGTTGATTCAATGCCTGAGTAAGAAGATACAAAATCAATGTGATTTGTTTTTTATATATTATAGTCTTGAACTATTTTTATGGATAAAAATTAAAGGTAATTATTTTTTTAAATTACCAAATTCAATATGAAAGTTAATATTTATATATTATTATTCCAATAATGAGAATAGTCTTGAAAAGGTGTTTAAGATTATTATATATTAAATAAAATTTAATTAATAGTTTGAAAAATAATAAAAATATTATAACTATTCATGTGATTAAGAAATGCTCTATAATATCAACCATTGTCCTTTTGTGATCTAATTTCCCTTTTAGAATTAAAGTTTTGACCATTAATGACTACGTATCTTGTTACCAAGGTAATGGGTTAAATAGGGTAATATAGCGGTTGATATAAGATATAAGGTTTAAATTAACACAAAATAATTGAAAAATAATTTTTTTAAATCATTTAGACACTATATCATACAGGTTTTAAAATAGATCCAAATTGGTGCCACATTTCAATGAAAGATATCATATAATAATTTAAAGATTAGAATAATTACACCTGTGCAACTCCCATCACTTATAAAAGTGAAACTTATCCAATATCTTACAAACACATTATTGATATAATTATCTACAAAAAATCTACCTAAATAAATCATAAACATATCTAATCCTTTTTTATCAGTTAGTTATTCTGAAAATACCAATCCAATGATCATTAAGAAGAGAGAAAATGTGGTTTTTCAAAATTGAGGGAATCATCTTCACTAAATATTTTTGATCTTATTTTTTATTATACCATCAAAAAACAATCATTAACCATATTAACATAGTCACATTAGTAACAATATATTACTGAATTGTCACCATGTTAATTGAATAACTATTATATATTTTTCATCCTTCCTAATGTAAAATGAAATCTTTTTCATGCATATGTAGGTACTGCCATCTCCATGAATGATATATTTTAATTTTCTTCACGAACTACCGTGGTTGGTTATAAACATAGAGATAATGATACAAATGATCATTATTACATTATTATTATTCTATAATGATAAAATATATTCTACCTTCTTACCTAGACCAACATTGTAAGAGCATATTGTTGCTTGTTCAAACGTGTTGACTACCACCTTCACGAAACGATGTGATTTTGATATATATAGAAGGTAAAAAGGATATATTCAAAAAATATATATTATATAAATATAATAATTTAACTATGAATTATTAAGTACATTTATTTTATTCCAAACATTATAAAGTGAAATAATCACTTGTGTGTACATGCACACTAGCACATTCATGAAGTGAGGTAATTCAGTTTTCATAATCACCTTATATGAATTGTTATAAGTGTGTTTATAGTTTACAAATATAATACATATTTCGTAAAGACCTCGGATTTATGTACATGGACATTACACTTATTTTTGTGGAATACTTAATACGTGACACAAAACAGAATCCCAAAGAACATATTATTTTAGTGCCTTTGGAAATTTAAAAACATAAACAAATGGTTCATAAAAAATCTACATCATCTCATACATTATCCTTCATAACTAGAACCCCTTTTTGACACATTTTACATAATACCCTTCTTCAAATCCTGGGGGAAAAGAAACATGAATAGGGGTGAGCTCAAATGCTCAGTAAGAATAATAATTGAAAATATCTAACAAAACATAAATATAAGAATGTAAAAACATGAACATAATTAAAAAAACATACTAAAATCTTGATTCATGAAATAAATCTTGGTAGTACATAATTTATAGAACATAAAGGAACATTAACCATGATAAAGTAGAATTGGAATAAAAAATGAAACTGTGGAAAAATAATAATAACATATTATTACTTCCATAGTATTCATGTCTTTGTTTCGAAGACTATCACTGTGGAAAACGTCCATTACTTAAACTGGTTTACATGTTGTTCCAACCATGTATTATTGAACCTATTTTACTTTCTGTTCCATCCCTATATTACTAAAAAGGATTTAATTTCCATTCCATTCATGCATATATCACGATATATAAATCTTCAAAAAATGCATTGGAGGGAGATATAGGTCCAACCCAAATCATAATGAAATCATTGTCACATGTTCCACAAAACATAAACCATTCACCACAGTATAACCCAAAGAACAAAAAAATCAGTTTCTTAAATATCATTCCATCATAACATAATCCATATAATATAAATGGATTTCAAAAAAATATTTCTATTATAATCACAATCCAACAAACATATTAATAGGGATAGAAACATAACCCTATGTCATCTTAGATATAAAATAATTTTGATAAAACACTTGATCTTAATTCTTGAGGAAAGTATACTTTCTTCTACAAAAATGTTTTCTCTTCTCAAAATGCCATGCAATTTTAAAAGAAAAGAATTTAGATGGAAATAAAATTGAAATCATGTATATGAATCTTCATGTAAATAAGGAATTCTGAACATAATAATACATTCATTACTTATAAGTTAAAAAACATTCTTCTCGTACTATTTCTAGAAAAGTTAAAAAGTACATCGTATAGAAAATGAATGAAAGATTCCTTTCATACCGTTTAATATAAATTCACCAATGGGTAAAATTGAATTTAAAAATTAGTAAAAGGATAGAAATAATATTATATATTTTTGAAACATGGATGTGGATGATACACATACCATAGTAAATACTTATGTATTTACAATCTTGGAAAATAATGAGATTGTGAAATTACCCCTTACCTTAGGTCTAATTTCTTCTAAATGTTTATGAAACTCATGTATAGTGGGTTTCAACGTATTATTAACTTCTAACAGCACCATAATAATATTTTCGAAAAAATTTATGATTCACTTATTACTTTATATTACATGTTAATTTATCAATTCTATGTTAAATCAATGTTTTGGGTAATAATAGTTTTATTTATCATACGGGTTTTGACTTTTTATTCTTGATAATATTACACAGATAATGATTTACATACTTTCAAAATGTAAAAAATTATTTATATATCATATATATTCAGTATATAAATATATATAATATATAGATAAATGAAATGGAATACACTGTTCATAGAGACGGTAGATCGTACGTATGAATGTACTCTGTTTCCGTTCCCTTATTGAATTGAATAAATGAAAGTAAATGAAATATATATAAATATACATACATCAATATAGTATCATTATTATTTAATTAAATTTCATTATTATTTATAATATATATTTTACAATCATTCTTAAATGTTTAAGGTGGGGAATCAATCTCATCACGTCGTGGAGACGGTAAGCCGTAAGTATGCACGAGCAATGATATCATTCCCTTGATGGTTAAATAGTATGAAATTTTATGGTATATGAATTTTAAAGAATAATTATTATATTATATTCATTATTTAAATCCATTATAATTATCAATATACCCATCTAAATTGAGTATTTTTGAATAACAATTACACCACGGCCTGGAGACGTTATGTCATGCATACACACACATAGTGATATTTTTATTCGTAGGATAGATAAAAGGAGGAATAAGGTTGTAAAATAATTATAATAATATATCAACATGTATAAGATAATATATTTTTTACTTTATTATGGAAACAAAATAATAAGATGGAGTAGAAGAAGAAAATAATTTTGAAAGAGGTGATAAAACAATTAACCCCTTTTCGAGTATCTCCTTGTGATTTGCACAAAAGGTATCCCTATGATGGATTTATGCACAAAGTGTGGCCTCTATGAGTAAGTTAGGGATGTTGGGAACTTATTTTATCAGATATTGGATGATCCGACGGGCTTTAATGGTGTGAGTAAGTTGGTAGAGGTGGTTGTATTTTATAAGGGGGTGGAGGGGCAATTTATGAAATTCTTGAAATATAAATTTATTATAAATTTATTTTATGTTTATAATACTCCCAAAATAATTTATATAAAAAATAATATTTTTATGTGTCTAAATACTCTCAAAAAACAAAATTTATACATGTTTTGATTTTATTTTAAACCTTATCATTTTAATTTATCCTTATTTAATATATTTGATTTTATTTTTGGTAATAAAATTCTAAATATAAAATGGTAATAAATATTTAATTATGTTTTTTCAATTCTCTAAAATTTTATACTTTATAAAATATTCTACCTTATAATTTTATATTTGTAATTTTTAAATATTTTTCTGTTTTTTAAATAATTTAATAATATGTTATTTTTATAAAATATGAATAGTGTCAATTTTTACACTATTCATTTATTTGACTATAAATAAAATACACATAGAATATAAATTCGAAATAAAATATTTAATACACTGCTAAATTTTCATAGTAAAATAATAAATTAGTTTAGAACATTAATTAGTTCATATGATATTTATTTTAATATTTTTAAAACCATTTATTTGATATTTCAATCAATAAAATAATTTCTACATCACAATTATGCCATCATTAATGGTAATTATTTAATATCTAAAAATTATAAATAATTTAACATGATGTAGATAATTTCATTATATTTCTAGAGACTATTTTTGTTCAATGGTTTATCATGTTTATCATTATGTTAAAATTAGCATACTTATAAGCTATATGAGAGTGACATGTTGTTACCTTATTTTGTTTTAATAATAATTACAAATCTTTCATGAAAAAAGGTCTATTAAATTAATACATTCCAACCCATAGGTGATATTGGTCAACATTAATTCTTTCAAACAGATTTTTTAGGTTTTAGGGTAATATTATTATCTTTATCATATTGTTAGTGACCTTAATTTACCTGATTTACCTTTAACTGTTGTAAATAAAAATTACCATAGTTACTATTCATTATATCCAAAAAAATAAACACAACCTATTAACATAATTTGTACCCACTAATTACAAATATGGAATCCATTTTACATAATTCAAATCACATAATTGGTTGAAATTAGCTAAAAATTAATTCCCATTGTCAAAAACCCAAAAGTAGGTTTTTAAGAAGTAAAAACTTATCAGAAGATTGTCACGTATTTATGTCCAATTTAAATGTTAAATTACATACAATGAAAAAAATTATATTAAATTATAAAAACATAATCCAATTACACTTTAGAACCAATTAATAAGATAATCTAACTAGAGAAATAAATAAGAAAAAAATGCAGTTTTGATTTAAAATGCAGTATTTTTCACTATTCATTAAAATATAAATTTCATCATAAAAAACCTAAATTTCAACCAAGGTAAATTTTGATTTTACAATTCCAAATAATAAGTTTACTATGTTAAATATAACTTATAATATTCTCAAAAACTATATTTATAAAGGGTTCTTCATCAAAAGGTGGCAAAATTGTATTTGTTTGAAAAATACTTCTTTTATATAAAAAATTGAATTTGTTCTTATATAATGTCTAGAAAATACATAAGATGAATGTTAATGTTATATAAAACTAAAAATTTGGTTAATAATATTCATAAAGGATAGTTTATATCCCATTAAATAATAATATTTTAATAATATATCATTCTTTAGTGAAACTCGGTATTGCGTACAACATAAGCTATCTTAAAAGGTCTCTCTTGCATGTAACACAAACCAATTTAGTGTTTTGTATAGTGAAATATTCATTTTTTTGTTTTTTATAACATAATCCATACATATTTCTTTTATACATTGAACAAAATCTATACTCATGATTGTGTGTATGATAGGCCAACTTAGTGTTGCGTGTAACATACGACATGTTGGTTTAGCATGAATTTTTTTTTAACTTCGTACATTGCAATATATAAATGAAAATTTTAATTTATTCAAAAAAATGGTCCATAAAAACTTTGGGTGTTACATTATACCCCCTTAAAATTAACTTGTCCCTCAAAATTCATCGGGGTTGTTAAAGGTTTACTACTTCAAAGTCTGTTTCACTGAAACCCTCATCTTAAAAAGGAATACTAAATCATAATTTTAAAATGGAAAGTTAAACCTAATGGTTACCCAAAGTATCTCATTATTAGGTTTCTACATAGGATATCATAGGTGGGAAGTGAAAACATGGATATGGAAGAGAAATATAACCATCATGTTTTGATGGATAGTGATATAGGAAAAGGTTGGAGAATGTTAACAACCAGAAACCCATAAATCTATGATGATTTAAGGGACCATATGATTCATCAGATAATAAGGTACTAGGATAACATTTCTGTCTTTCAAGATACTTTCACTAAAGGTGAAGAACATGATTAGAAATACTTACTTGATTTCAGTACAATCTCACTATTTGTTGTTCCTTGAACAATTTCCAATTTATTCTTATTTAATAGAATGTTGTTGAATTTTTCATTCTTTAAATGTTATAAGATCATGCGATAGAATGAAAGGTCATTCCATATATCTCAATAAAAGGTTATCATAGGTAATCAAATATTCATAAGTCCACCAATAGTGAGAAAATTCATTAATCTAACAAACATCAACTAGAAAAGAACTCATACTATCCATAAATGGATAACATTATAATACATCGAAAAACTCAAAATATAAAACATTAGAAATAGGTGAGCTAAATAGACTTAAAATTTATCTCCCATATCTCATACGGTTGTTCTTGGTTGTGACATTCCAAACATGTAAATACCTGAATCATATATTCTATTGAAACATTATAATAATATGAATTACTGTATAACCTTAGTGAAAACATGAATTCTATCAAAATTACCTCTTTCCACATACCAAAAATACAAAAAATTATATATAATAAATGATTTCACTTGGTCCTTATATTAGTCTCGAGGTCATTATTACTATCCAGTAACTCATTATCTCCTAATCCCATCATTATTCACATTTCATGTGTTTTCCAAAAATTTCTGAATAACTTTTCAGGGTTACTGGTACAATTCAACATGTACTTTAAAATAATTACGGAAAATAATAGTGTAACAATACATAGATTTTTATTATATAGTACCATAAAATAACTTATATAACATTATTCTTGATAAACATGAAATCATTCCACTATGTTCATAAACCTTAACCGCACTTCATCATTTTATTCCTTTACACTTATTTCATCTCAAATATCATTTGTAGTCTCTTCATCATCATCAATATAAATACTAACCATATGACCATGCTGATTCTCTTCATGATATTTCCCCTTAGGGAATATATTTTCATAATGCCCGTACATTCTACATTTAAAACATTTATCCCTTATTGATGTCTTAGAAATATCATTATCCTTTTTCATTGTGTTAACTGAACCTATTCCTTTACAATTACTAGCTTTGTGTCCTTATTTTCCACACCCAAAGAATCTTCTAGTTCCTTTGAAACATTCTACTCGATGCCACTTCCTAGATAATTTACATGAGGAAACATTAACTTTATTTCCTCTATAATCACCATGAAACTCTATCGTTATCTTATTATCTGGGTCAGGAAACTCACCAAAGTTGAGATTATTGATCATATTATGATATTTCTAATTAGACATAATAATGAAATTTTTCATTCAAAATCCCATTTCATTTAGTTGCTCATAAATAATATCATTCCATTGTCCATTATATTATCTATTAACATGAATCCACCTGTTTCCAACCATTTTCTAAATCTCAAAAAGATTAGCGTGAGAGGAAAATATCATACTGGGAAAACAACATAATCAAGGGGCAGTACCTTCAATCTCTAGAATCTTAGGTTCAATCCTAGATAATTCAAGATCGTTACCATAATTGTAGGACTGTAACTTATATTTTGACTTACCCGTAGCGACATCCCTAGACATACCTTAGAAATAACTCTATAGATCTTACTAAAGTTTTTACATCATAGTTTCAAAAATTTAACTAAACCTTTGCTTTGATACCAACTATAAGGACCCGTGATTGATGTACATATACATTACACTTATTTTACAGAATACGTAATACATGAAACAAACAGACTCCGAAAGACCGTATTAGTTTAGCTCTTATGGAAACTGGAAAATATAAACAACTGGTTCATAAAACATATACATCACATCCTACTTTATCCTTCATAAATAGAACCCCCTTTTGACACATCTTACTTAATACCCTTCTTAAAATATTGGGGGAAAAGAAACACGAAAAGGGGTGAGCTAAAATGCTCAGTAAGGGTAAGCATGGAAAATATATTACAAAACATAAACATAAGAATGTAAAAACATGAAAAAAACTTTAATAAATCAAACCAAAATATTGAGTCATGAAATAAATCATGGTAGTACATATAGTATATATAATAAAGGGACATTATCCATGATAAAGTACCATTGTCATAAAACATGGAACTGTGGAAAACAAATAAGAACATAATATGATTTTCACAGTAGATAGGGTATTGTTTACAAGACCATCATAGAGAAAAAATTATATTACTGAACTGAGTTTATATGTCATTCTAGCCATGTATTACTGAACCAGATTTACTTGTCATTCCAGCCCTGTATTAATGAACCAGATTCAATTTCCATTCTAGTCATTTCTATCTCATGAGATATTAATATTTACCCAATGCATTGGAGGGAGATATTGGTCCCACCCATTTCATAATTAAATCATTCTCACATGTTCCAAAAAACCAAAACCATTCACCAAATCATAATCCATGGAATGAAATAATAGGTTTCTTAAACATCATTCCATCACAAAATAATCCATATAATAAAAATTTATTTCACAAAAAATAATTATATCATAAATACAATCACTCTAAAATAATAATTGGGATGGAAACATAACCCTATGTAATATTACATGGGAAATAATTTTGATAAAACACTTTAGCGTAATATTTGAGGAAAATATCCTTTCTTCTAAAAAAATGTTTTCTATTCTCAAAATGCTGTGAAAATTTAAAAGAAAAGAATTTAGTTGAAAATACACTTGAAATAATTTATAGGAAGATTCATGTAAATAAGGCATTATTAATGTAAAAATCTATTCATACCGTATAATTTAAAAAACAATATTCTCGTAATATTGCAGGAAACATAAAAAAGTACCTCATATAGAAAATTAAAGAAAGATTTCCTCCATACCATTTAATAAACATTCACCAATGGGTAAAATTTAATTTAAAAATAGTATAAAGATATAAATAATATTATATATTTAGGAAACATGGACATGGATGATAAATACTCCCTAGTAAATTCTTACATATAAAAAATTTAAAAAAATAATGAGATTGAGAAATTATCCCTTACCTTGGTTATGATTTCATTTGCATGTGTACAAAACTCTTGTATAGTGGGTTTAAACATATTATTAACTTCTAAAAGAAAAATAATAATATTTAGGACATCATATATGATTCAGTTATGACTTTAAATTACCCATTTATTTATCAATTATATGTTAAAGCAATGTTTTGGGAAATAATTGTTTTATTTATCATATGTTTTTTGACTTGTAATTACTAATATTATTACATATATCATTATATAATTACTTTAATAATGTGAAAAATTATTTATATATCTTATATATTAATCATATAAATATGTATAAGAGATAGATAAATGAAATGGAATACACAATTCATAGAGACGGTTGGTCATACGTTCACATAAACGCTGTTTTCATTTCCTAATTGAATTTAATGGAAGCAAGTAAATGATTATATATACTTTATAATCATTCTTGAATTTTTAACTTGGGGAATAAATGACATCCTGTCGTGAAGAAGGTAAGCTGTATGTATGCACGATCAGTGATATCATTACCTTGATGGTTAAATAGTATATAATTGGATGGTATATGAATTTTAAAGAATAATTATTTTACAATATTCATTATTTATATCTGTTATACTCATCAATAATCTGATCCAAATTATGTAGCGTTGAATAAAAATTACACCACGTCATGGCGACAGTAATTCGTACGTACACAAACATGGTGATATTGTTATTCATAGGATAGATAGAAAGAAAGTACAAGATTGTCCCATAATTATAATAACATCTATGTATGTAGAATATAATAGAGTTATTAATTTATTATGGAAATAACATTAGAAGAGGAATTATAATAAGAAAATAATTTTTAATGAAATGATGAAACAATTACCTCTTTTTCGAGTATCTCCTTTTGATTTGCACAAACGGTCTCCTTGGGATGTCTTTATGACCAATGTGTGGCCTCTAGGATGAATTTATGGATGATGGGATCTTATTTTAGTAGAATTTTGGTGAGTAAAATAGATCTAAAGGTGTGAGTAAGTGGGTAGAGGTGGTGGCCTTTTATAAGAGGGTGGAAGGGAACTTTAGGAATGTCTTCAAATGTTAATTTATTATAAATTTATTTGTGGTTTATAATTAACCAAAACTCATTTATGTAGAAGATAATATGAGTATGGGTCAAAATTCTCTCAAACAATAAAATTTATACTTGTTTTGATTATATTTTAAACCTTATCATTTTGATTTATCCTTGTTTAATCTATTTAATTTTATTTGTGGTAATAATATTCTAAATATTAAATGGTTATAAAAATTTACTTATGTGTTTTCAATTATCCGTAATTGGATAGTTTATGAAATTTTATATAATATAATTTCCACTTTGTAAATTTTAAATATTTTTGTGGTTTTTAAATAATTTAATAATATGATATTTTTATAAAATATCAATGGTGTCAATTTTGAGTAGTTGGAGTTTTTCTTAGTGGTAAGAAAATTGTAATCCTACATAAGAAATGGGGGTTCAAATCCCATTGGAAATAGGTACTGAAATAGCATTGTAGTGGTATTGTAGCAGTAGAGGCACTATAGCAACAGCGAGCACTGTAGCGGCGGTAGACACTGTAGTAGTTGTAGTACTATGCAGGTATGGTAGCAGCACGACTACTGTAGCAGTATTATTCACAGAATGGGCCTTGGGTTAGAAATTTGGGCCTACAGGCCATGTAATGGGATACATTCCCATTGGGACTTCAGGCATTGTAATGGGTCTCCCTCTACCCATTAAAAATTGGTCTTTTCATAACTTTAATAATAAAATTAGGCTTCGGCCCCAACCTTTAAAAAAATAGTGTTAATTTTGACACTATTCATTTATTTGACTTTAAATAAAATCCACACAGATAATAAATTTGAACAAAATTATTTAATACACTTTTAAGATTTCATAGCCACCTATAAAATTTGTGGATAATATAAATTAGTTCATATGATTTTTATTTTAATAATTCTAAAACCATTTATTTGTTATTTGTATCAATAAAATAATTTCTACATCACTATTGTTTCATCATTAATGGTAATTATTTAATCTCCAAAAATTGTAAATAAATTTAGATGATGTAGATAATTTTATTATATTTCTATAGAATCTTTATTCTTTCTATTTTATAATGTTTATCACTATATTAAAATTATTATACTAATAATATATATGAGATTGACATGTTGTCACATTCTTTTTTATAATTACAATTACATCACTTTCATAGAAAAAAGTCCATTAAATGAATCAATTATGACCCATATGTGATATTGGTCCACTTTAAATCATCAAATAAGATTTGTTTATCTGTTAGATTATTTTTATTATCTTTATCATTTCTTAGTTACCCAAATTTATCTTATACACCTTAAACAATTGTAAATAAAAGTTACCGTAGTTACTATTCATAATATCAGAAAAACAAAAAATAAAAGTAACTTATTAAAATAATTTGGACCTACTAATTAAAAATATGGAATCCATTTTTCATAATTCAAAAC
Organism: Viscum album; assembly: GCA_963277665.1. Lineage (NCBI taxonomy): Eukaryota > Viridiplantae > Streptophyta > Magnoliopsida > Santalales > Viscaceae > Viscum > Viscum album. The sequence goes on along the minus strand of OY728137.1, from coordinate 684,186,263 downwards.
ATATAATTGGTAGAAATATATTTAAAATTAATTCCAATTGTCAAAAACCAAAAATCCGGTTTTTAAGAAGTAGAAACTTATCAAAATATTATTATGCATTTATGTCCAATTTAAATATAAAATTAAATAAAATGAACAAACTTATATCAAATGATAAAATAATAATCAAATTACACATTAAAAACAATTAAAAAAAATCTATCTATATAAATATATTATAATAAAAGGCATTGTTGAATTCAAATACAATATTTTTCACAATTCATTACAATATGATATTCATCAGAAAAAAACAATATTTAAACCAAGGTAAATTTTTATGTAATTATACCAAATAATAAGTTTATTTTGTCAAATAGAACTTATAAAATTTTCAAAAACTATATTTAAAAAGGGCTCTCCATCAAAAGATGGTAAAATTGTATTTCTTTGAAAAATACTTCTTTTATCTGAAAAATTGAATTTGTTCTTATATCATACCTAGAAAATACATAATATGAAATTCAATATTATATAAAATTAATATGTGGTTAATAATACTCATAATGACTAGTTTATATCCAATTAAATAATAATATTTTAATAATATATCATTGTTTAGTGACACTCGGTATTGCGTACAATGCAAGCTATCGAGGATGGTCGATCTTACGTGCAACACAATCCAAGTCAGTGTTGCGTATAATGAAATATTCCTTTTATGTTATGTATAAAATAATAAAAACAAATTTATTTTATACATTGAACAAAATCTATACTCATTATTGTGCGTATCATACGCCAACTCGGTGTTGCATGTAACATATGGCATGTCAGTTTAGTGTGAAAAAATGATTTACTTAGTGCATTGCAAGATATAAATAAAATTTTTAATTTATTTAAAATAAATAGTCCATAAAAACATGGGGTGTTACATATTTATTGATTAATATTCTATATATTATGAATCCATGAATATGGGTTATGATTTGAAACTTTTGAATTGTAACATATATGAAAAACAGAAACATGAGCACCCAAAATGATGATTGGAGGGGGAATTATTAATAAAGAAGAACATAAAAATTATAGGTGAATAATATATGGTATGATACATATGAATATGGTTCTTGTATAAATTTATAATAAATATAAATTTATTATACTAGAAGTTAATATCATGTATAAGGAATTTCTGTACCTAAGGTAAGAGTTTCTCATATCACTTTTATTTATGTTAGACATATATCATATCCACTAGTTATTTGTTTAATATATTTTATATACTACCAATTAATGTATTTATGATTATTTTAATGAATATTAGGAATATTTACACATCTATATATGTTTTTCTATATCATAATGTTTTGATTTTGAGATTATTTTCGTTTTAATGATTCTTTATCTCAATGTTGTTTCATTGGGACATGTTTCATATTATGCACCTGCCTGTGTTAATATGTGTTATATATTTCCACCTTGATATATTATTTCATGAATATATTTATATTTATGGTATTTAAATATTCATTTTAGTTAATTTTTATCAAAATTATTATGATTCAAAAGTTACTAAAGTGATAAAATTTTATTTTTCAATGTCATTTCTCTCCGGGATTCTCTATATTTAATTTAAATTGATAGAAATTATATGATCATTATTATTTAAAAACCATATGTTTTCTTTTATAAAGGTTATTTTTGGAATTATAATGTTTTAGTATCATTTTATTCTATTTGAAGAATAACATTATTCGGAAAATGATTTTTAAGAAAAGGTGACCTTATTTCTTATTTTCGAGTTGTGAATCATTCTAATCTATGTGAATGTTCTTATAAATATTTTGTTTATGTTTTATCAAAAATTAAATTTTAAAAAATATGTTCGTAAAATTAATATAATTTCTTTATAAATTATGAAAAGTTGGATATTAAAATATTTTATGTGTGACTCAATTTTGACTTTTTATAAAGTTTGAAAAGAATGTTATTTATCATCATGTATGACATGTGTAGTTTTTAATCATATAAAAAATCATTTTTTATTAATCCTTTAATTTTTTTTCATTTTTTAAAAAATCCCAATATGTTATAAATGATCAGTTTTTAATGATTTAATGAGGAAAAACTATTTTTCTCAGGTTTCATTGAAATGTTCAAATGATATTTTAATAGTATTCTTATTCTATGGTAAATTCCCATATGTATTATTATGCTTCACTAGGGATATGATCTTATGATAATTTCAAATTACATATCTTTATGTATTATTATGATGGGTTTTTATTGATGATTCTATGAAACCAATTACTTTCCCATATGTTAACAAATCTATGATTAAATAATGAATATTTTTACGATACCATACACTTTATTTCTATATATTCCTTATGATTATATGATATTGAAATAATTCTGAACCAATTTTATTTTTTAGGAGTTATTCTATGATGAAATTATTTATTTTTATATAATCTTTTCTAAATATTTATTATTATTTTAATTATTTGATGGTTTGTCCCTTAAGTATATATCCCTCTAATGAATTAGGTTGAACATGATTTCTTAAAATATAATATAAAATAAAATTGGGAGGGAACCCAGTTCTTTATGGGACATTTTCTACTATGATAGTCATAGTAGTTAGACTTGAATAAGGAAATAATGGAATATTTAGTGATCTAATATGGTTCTCTGTCTCTAACAACCATAAATTATAGTATATTATTACCTTTAAATAAGTAAATATGTTGGGTAACTTTCTCCACTCACAAAATCGAACTAAAACCAAACCACAATATGTTTAGACTATTAAAATCTAGTAATTAAATTAGAGTAAATTAGTAAAATTTATCAACATTATTAATTATTTATACAAATATAATAAAGGGTAATTTTATTGTGAATTAAATTCACTTAGTATTGAACAAATTAATACTAAATTCATTTTATAAATCGAAATGTATTTTATTAAATATTTCATTTCTAATTAATATTTGTTCCTATTACAAGAAAACATCGATTAATAATGATATAATATATTTTATGAGTAAAGTTTCAATAACAATATAATTAGTAAACAACATGAAAGATGAATGAAAGTGGTTAATATTCTAGAAAACTATTTCCTTTAAAAATAGTTTTTCATTATATATCACTTTTTAATTTAATAGTTAATTTTTTTTAAAAATAATATTTAAATTTAAGAAAATAAAAAATATTAATTTATTTATCACATTAATATTTTATTATTATTAAATTTTCTAATTTTGTGAAAAATAATTATTTTTATGTGAATAGTGAATAACATCATTTTTACAAAAAAGAAGGATTTTATAACATTATTAGCATATAAGAATGAATAATAAATTCCTGAAAAAACATTTATAAGACTGATTATGTATTTTATAAGTGGATTTATATTTTATTATTTTTTTAATATACAAACCCATATTTTATATTTTAGAACATAAGTAATATTTCAACAAAAATTGTTTCTAATAAATTATATATTTTTTATTTAAAATTTAAAATCTACAGTTTATTACTTTAATAAATTGAATCAAATAAATTTTAATTTAAATTTCTGTTTATGGAATAAAAATTATATAATAATGAGTTATTTTTAATGCATAATGATTATCTTACATTTGGTAAAAAACTACTTAGCAAAGTAAAACCAAAAATGAAAAATGTAATAATTCAATTGGAAATGGGAATAAAACATGAAAAATACATATATATATTTTAGTGTACGAGCTTTGGATAGAAATTTTTTCTTCCCAAATACATTATTTCTAAATATTATATCTACTTGACTTGTTTGGTATACAATCCCTTTATGTCAAGTTGGAATATTTACAGAAATTCCATTCTCACCACTTATATAAGGCCCTCTAAATACCCCTTCAAGGAAATCATGAAAAATAATGTTCCTATTGAGACTCTATCCTTTCAATATCCCTTAGAACACTCTTTCACTGAATTGATATTCTATTTTCATAATAATATCTTATGAATTTCATTTATAAGGTTTTATTTAAGGAAATCTCAAATCATTCAATATGAGTAATCATTATTAATTAACTTTTATCTTTTTTTATTATAATTTTACAATTATAATTTCCAAATACCTATCAAATAATTTTATTATTTTTAATTTAATAATTTTTATTATTCAATAGGAATAATGATTGATAAAATTTTACCTTTTATATTAAATAAATATTATACTATCATTAGTGGAATGTGAGAACTAGAACCTCTACATTGCAACATGGTTCATTGATCATCACTACATTCCAATTATGGTATAAAGGTGAAATATAATAAATTATTATGGTATTTATATCAATTTTTTTATGCAGAAACAATAAACCATATTACTATTTCCTCCTGTTCTATGATAATTAAAACATCGTCCATCTGTATGTGGAGTCTACCACCTCCATGGAAAGATTGGTTTTCATTTTTATTTTCATCGCTACCATACATGGATGGTCATGAGGATGGGATTAAAAATTAATATGATTTTTTATACCATTACGGTTTTGTGATGGAATAATTGATAACCTAATAATGATGTGATTATCAAATAATTATCATATATTCAATCACGTAAAATGAGTAAACTAATAAGAAAATAATCTCTTCATTCTAATTAATAACTTTATATAATTTATCTAATATTTAAAATTATTTTAAAATTTTGGTATATCAAAACAATAAACTCTAAATAATTTCATTATTCTTCTTTTATAATTATATAATAACTAAACTACCTCATAATCGTCCATTAATAATTGTAGGTTCATATTTGCCTCAGTTTAACGACATAATTTAACAATACTATAAATTAAAATAATGATTGAACATGATAACATATTTTATATTATAATATGATATAATCATGTATATAATGTTATTTTTTCCTACTATGGTTATATCATCACTAATGTCATTTGTAACACCCCAAGATTTCATAGTGTGTTATTTCTTCAAATTAATTCAATAACATACACTACACCCAACACCGAGTTCAAGCACACCATGACTTACCAAACAAGCCGTTCAAAAGAGGTTATGAATAGTATTAACTAAATTTTAAAATTTATATAATCTTTATAATTTTAGAATCCATATTATGAGTTTCTTATAGATAATGTAAGAACAAATTCATTTTCAGTATTGCACTTTTACCAACTTTTAATAGTCAAGCCTTTTTAAATCCAATATTCTAAACTTTTATATATTCAATTTGACTGAATGAATTTACTTTTTAGAATTGTGACATCAAAAATTTACAATGATACACCCCAATATTCTACGTTATGCTTCTTTTTGAATAATACAGTACCGTGTGTTGTACTCAACTTCAAGTTCTAACACACACCACAACCAATCAAACTAGCCGTTATGAATAGTAATACCTACTTTTTGAAATATTATAAATTTTATCTCTCAAAAAGGACTTCATTTTTGTATTCGGAGTATCGAATTTATCCTAAGGTAAAATTTTGGAACTTTTCGGATAACATTTATATTTTGATGAATAGTGAAAATTACTAAATTGTAATTAAAAACAACTTTTTTAGCCGAAATAATTTATATTGATAAATTATGATTTTGAGTGGTTTTAAAGTATATTTAGAATATATTTTTACCATTTAATACAATGTTGGTCATTGTACATAATTTCACAATTATATCGGACATAAACAGGTGTCAATCTTTTGATAGTTATTATCTGTTAAAAACACGCTATTTGTTTTGACGACGGGAATTAATTTTTAAATTAATTAATGCAACTGATATGATTTTAATTCTGTAAAATAGATATCATTTTTGAATTCATAATATAAAATATATCTTAGGCCTAATTTTTGGTATTTTTATGGAAGCTTTCATTTTTTGACGAATAGTGAAAACACTAAGTGGTAGTTAAAAAAAACTGAATTTTTCATAAAACATAATTTTACCGATTCTGTGTGTGGAATTTCGAAAATCCGAGAGACACGGTTAATATCAAGGAGTAAAATGTGGTTCAATGAGATAAGAATAATTTTTGGTGAATAATAACTTTTTACCTGTATTTACCACAGTTAAAGGTAAATATGGTAATTAAGGGTAAAAATGATATTAATATTACCCTAACACATGTCCTAATTCTATTGGACAAGTGTATCTCGACCAAAAACAACCTTAGGAGTAAAATATTATCATTTATGTCCACTTTTATTAGATTATAACATTTATTATTATTTAATTCAAAGGACAGTTAAAAGAGTTTAAATCAATTATTATTTACTAAAACATTTTTAATATAGGGTTATACATAAGATAAATTCGATTGTAAATATTAATTAGAAATATATGAAGATTTCCTACATAATGGTTTTTTATTTATAATTTTTAGACATTAAATATATTAATTTATTTATGACACAAATGTGATGCAGTAATTACCTAATTAATGAACAATTAGAATAATTGATATTATAAATCCCAAAATAAATGTAATTTGAGATTTTTTATAAATACCAATAATTTTATATCTTAATATGAAATGTTAGGATTGATTTAATTAACCTTTTTCTAAGTAATAATTCTCTTAGTATTTTTAAAAAAATCAATTATTGAATAGTGTCAAAATTGGCATAAAAGAGTTTTTAAAACAAATATTATATTATTAATTGATATTAAATTCCTAAAAATATAAGGTTCGGCAAAGAGACATATATCATGATAGGTGTATCATTAATGGACCACTTGGGGGTCTCTTTGAGGTATATAGTATGTTTATTAGCTATATAATATAAAAATACAATGTGACATGGTAAGTGTCAAACTAATTAACTAAGAGTTAATACTTGAAGATAAGGTTAATATAATGTCCCAAACCTGTCTAAATTCTATTTTTTGAGTGGTTTTAGACCCATCCCCACCTTAAACTTTAAATATTCCACTTTTTATCCATTATAAACCGAATATGAATTTTTTATAAATTAATATTTCTAGCTTTTCCAAAGGTGCCCCTCATCCCTCTTATAAAAGGGCACTCCCCCTTCTCATTAATTCACACCTTAAAACCATTTTTAATTGGACAAAATCTGCCCCAATACTCTCTCAACTTCCCTTACTACAACCTAGAGGCCTTAGTTTGATCATAATGCCAACCTAAGGAGCCCTTTTGATCAAATCAAAAGAAAGAACCCGAAGAAGAGGTAATGTTTTCACCACCCTTTTTCAAATTCATTTCTTCTTCAACTTATTCTTTCTTTGTTATTCCCATTCTAAAATAATGAATCCAGTATCTCCGATATACTATAATATTATTATAAATATGGTACAACCATATTCAGTATTCTATCCATCCTTTGAATAACATGTCACCATACGTGCGTACAAACAACTTACCATCTCCACATCGTGGTGTAATTGTTATTCAATAAATTATTATTTGGATGGGTATTATAATGATGTGTAATTCATGTACATAATAAATATAACATGATCATGATTCTTTATATATGATATACCATCCAATTATATATTATTTTAATATCAAAAGAATGATATTGTCGCTCGTGCGTACGTACGGACTACCGTCTCCATGAACGCGATGAGATTCATTCTCCATCGTATCCATTCAAGTCTAATTCTCATTTGATGATTAATAATAGTATATAAGGACTTTATATAATTCTTGATATGATTAAGATACAACCTTTCAATGACAAACACGTCTTACGTAACAAAACATATAAAACAAAATGAGTAAGTTAACACCCGAAACAACGATAATACTAAGATATTATTAACAAATCAATGTTAAAAGATCATATATGATATCATATTAATGTATATGATTATTGTATAATTAAATAGAAATTATTTCACCATTATACAGGAGGTTAACCTACCCTCAACCAAGGAAAATTACAAGGTAAGGGATTATTTCTCAATCTCTTCATTATCCGAGGTTGTTTATACGTAATAATCTACTGGGATTTCTTTATCATCCACATCTATGTTTCTTAAAAATGTCTTTCAAAACATTTTTAATATTTACTAGAATATCGGTTAAAGTCATTTATAACCTTGTTGAATTTTATATTTGGTTTATAATAGAATATTTCCGTCATTTTCCAAACAAGGTCCTTCTTAACCTTTTTGAAAGAATTAAGGTAAGAATGTTTTTTTAACTTATACGGCGGGTGCAGCTATTTTCTGCCGTTATAAAATCGTCGATGCTTCCCTTACAAGAATATAAGAATATTTTCAAAGAAAATGTTTTATTTTATAAATATATGACTCTTAAATGATTTCAAAATTGAAAGATATATTTCTCTAAAAAGGGTTTTGATTTCATCTATGTCAACATCCTTTGATGGATTTTACACTTATTTGAAGTTGATATATTATGATACAAAACTTCTATATTGTATTGAAGGTTTTTTGATATGTTTGACTGTGGATGTGTTATTTTTATACCATTCATGGTTTATGGATGAAGTATTTACATTTATTATTCTAGTTTTAATACGAATGTTTATGATATGTTTAAACCTTTTCATATGGGAATGCATTGGACTTAATATGTTACGGGTGGAGCCCGCTATAGCTCCTCGATGCATCGGTAGGTCTCATGAGACAAACTAGTATCTTGGCACTAGGCCTTGACAAAATATTATTTGTAGTCTTCGCACGAGGCCTTGGCTATGTGGTTATGATAGTCTGGCCTTATGCATTCCATCATTATGAAAGTTGTTATTGATATTGCATGTGATTATTCGATTAGTAGAATATCCACGTTAATAAGTAAATAGAATTATTTCATTTTATTTTTTCCATACTATGTTGAAGTTCAAGTTTAAAAGGATTTTGTTTTAGTTATACATTCCCTTGAATGTTTACTCTTATTTATGAATGTTTCCACTATATTGTTATCCTTACTGGGCATTTGAGCTCACCTCTTTTCTATGTTTTATTTTTCACAGAATGTGAAGAAGTAATTTATGAATGACCTGTAGGGATAGTATGAGGGGATAAGAGTGTGGACTATGGAGACTATATTGTTGTAGTTTTCATTTTATGATGTAATGTAAACTTTATTAATGTATCTAGTTATTCCAAGGCTACTAAAATAATCGGTCTTTCGAGACCTGATCTTTCTTGTGATCATTCCAATGTTATGTAATAATGCACCAACTCTGGGTAACTGGGGTTGGGGCATTACAGTTGGTATCAGAGAAAGTTTAGTACAAACCTTGGAAGCTAGATTTAGATAAACTCTGATTAGAGCACATAGATTTATGATGGACTTTGAGGATTAGTATAGAAGAACATTCTAGAATTTTGGTATTGTATAGATTTTGTAAGTTTTCCGAGCAATACATCCATGTCTGGATACGAGCAGGTAGAGGCGGATATGGAACAGATGTAACTAGTGGTAAAATACGAAAACACCGCTTTGAGCTAGACTTGAACGGGAACTGGTCCATGACAACGGGCCCTGCTGCAGTCTTGGTTATGACACTCCCGGGGGATATGCTTAGGATAATTCTCATTTTCTTTACAAACCATTATGAAGGGTTTATTAGTATATACTTCCTCAAAGGAGAAATTTTTATGATTATGGATTATATCCATAAACTATTTAATTTATGTTATGTGTTTTACAAGTTTGGGATTAGGTATTGTTATTCATAAACTAATCTGGGGTATGCCATTGTTTAGAAATGGCGCCCAGTAGAAGGAATGAGAACTTCAGTAATACACATGATCCAAAGAGAAAGAAGGATCATATCTTTCATGGTCTTAATCTAGAATTTAAAAGAGAAATAGTCTCTGAGGTATTATCATCATATGAAGAAATAATATCATCTGTTGATAAGATAAGTAAAGAGTTTACTGAGTCCTATGGCTTTGAAGGGAAGCAAGAGAAGAAAATGATGGAAGAGAGAATGATGGATAAAGGGAAGAGGAAAAAGAATAATTTTTCTATATGTGATAATTATTGGAAGAAACACCCTGGAAGTTTCCTGAAAGGAATGGGAATTTGTTATAAGTGTGGAGGAAAAGGGAACAAAGTACGTGACTGAAAGGGTAAGAAAATGGTTTCAAATGTACAATACTTCATTTACAAGGAGTTTGGACACTACGGGAACCTATGTCCCAGTCATCATACTATGCTGCAAATGATGCTATTGGATAATAATCAAGTTATGATACTACCACAGATGAAGAGGAATGATTAGAGTTCTTATGTTGATTATGTCATTTGAGTGTTGTATCAACAATGTACTTGTTATAATAACTATTCAGTATCTAAGGATTGTACTGCAGTACTATTTCATTAAGGACTTGAGATTGTGTGGAATAAAGAAAAGTGACTCAATAGCAGGTTAAATTTTTGGAAAATATATGGTTGAGAGAAAGATAGACCATAATATGGTTCTGATACTGATGGAGTGATTTTAGAATAACACATGATTGATTTGGATGAATTATATTGGATATTCTTGAGTACCTTGAAACTGATTAACGATTTGTATATTCCATCATTGTTGTGGTTTACAACATTTTTGGATTGAAGTAGTATATCTATTATTATTTAAGGAATAAGGGATCATGAATGTAATCAATAAGGTTTTATTGTAATTCAGAATGTTGTAATGTTTTAAAAGAATACATGATGAAGGTGTTCACATGTTATTACACGGAAAAAAAGATCTTCATTGTGTTTACCTTCCTTATAAATTTTGGAATGAAGTATTTTGTATAGTTCTAGTTTGGATTATTTTGGATTGCCATAAAAGGACAACCCGGAGGTCGGGCAGCAACCCGTCGCGTCCGGCAAGGCCGCGAGACTTGAACCCACAACCTATGGACGACAAGGGTGTATCACCTACCACTGACCCACGTGATGTCCTGGATTGAATAATGTCGTTTTTTTAATGGTTCTTCTAGATGAATTATAAATTCATTTTTTAACCCTATACGAATAGGATAAATAGAATATTATTTTTAAGTTGTATTATCTTTTAGAGTGAAAGATGAGTTTGTAGTAGAACTTAGTTTAAGGGTGAGACTCTACTTTTCAAGTATATATTTTTATTATTCTCTTATTCAATGAAGAAATTAATTCTTATACTTTAGTGAAGGGATCTTAAAACAAAAAAATGTGTTATCCTAATACCATATGTTTTTTTGAACCGATGGTATTTTAAATCATCATAGATTGATGAATTTAAGGCCCTCAATTTTATACTTGTTTATGATTGATGACCTCAATCACTACCTAAAAATATTTATGTTTTCCCTCCAATTATATGTCTCTAATTTCTACCAATGTTCTCCGAATTGAGATCATAATTCGGTGGTGACCCTTTCATTTCTCTTTTCCTCTTATCAAGACTAAATTTTATTAACCCAATTTATGATGTGGGTTTTCCCACAAAGATATTTTCTATATTCAACCTTTTATTTTCAAAGAACAATTCCAAATTGCGAGGACACAATTTATTGAAGGAGGGGAGAATGTAACACCCCAAGATTTCCTAGGGTGTTATTTCTTCGAATTACTTCAATAACTTAAACTACATGCAACACCGAGTTCAAGCACACCATGACTTACAAAACAAGCCGTACAAAAGAGGTTATGAATAGTATTAACTAAATTTTAAACTTTATAGAATCCTTATATTTTTAGAATCCATATTATGAGTTTCTTAGACATAATGTAAGAACAAATTCATTTTCAGTATTGAGCTTTTACCAACTGTTAATAGTGAACCCTTTTTAAATCCAATATTTTAAACTTTTATATATTCAATTTGACTAAATAAATTTACTTTTTAGAATGTGGACATCAAAAATTTACAATGAAACATCCCAATCTTCCACGTTATGCTTCTTTTTGAATAATACAGTAGCGTGTGTTGTACGCAACTTCATGTTTTAACACACACCAAAACCGGTCAAACTAACCGTTATGAATAGTAATACCTAATTTTTGAAATTTTATAAATTTTATCTCTCAGAATGGAAATTGTTTTTGTATTCAGAGTATCGAATTTAGCCTAAGGTGAAATTTTGGAACTTTTCGGATGACATTTATATTTTGATGAATAGTGAAAATTACTAAATTTTAATTAAAAACAACTTTTTTAATCGAAATAATTTATATTGATAAATTATGACTTTGAGTGGGTTCAAAGTATATTTAGAATAGATTTTTACCATTTAATACAATTTTGTTCATTGTATATAATTTCACAATTAAATCGGACATAAACAAGTGTCAATCTTTTGATAGTTATTATCTCTTAAAAACACGCTATTTGTTTTGACGACGAGAATTAATTTTTAAATTAATTAACGCAACTGATATGTTTTTAATTTGGTAAAATAGACATCATTTCTGAATTCATAATATCAAATATAGCATAGGCCTAATTTTTGGTATTTTTCTGGAAACTTTCATTTTTTGATGAATAGTGAACCCACTAAGTGGTAGTTAAAAAAACTGAATTTTTCATAAAACGTAATTTTACCGCTTCTGTGAGTGGAATTTCAAAAATCCGAGAAATGTAGTTAACATCAAGGAGTAAAATGTGGTTCACTGAGATGAAAATAATTTTTGCTGAATAATAACTTTTTACTTTTATTTACCACAGTTAAAAGTAAATAGGGTAATTAAGGGTAAAAAAGATATTAATATTACCCTAACATGTGTCCTAATTCTATTGGACAAGTGTATCTCGACCAAGAACAACCTTAGGAGTGAAATATTATCATTTAGGTCCACGTGTATTAGGTTATGACATTTATTATTATTTAATTCAAAGAAGAGTTAAAAGAGTTAAAATCAAAGTTTATTTACTAAAACATTTTTAATATAGGGTTATACATAAGATAAATTCGATTATAATTATTCCATAGAAATATAAAAATACTTCATACATAATGGTATTTTATTTATAATTTTTAGACATTAAATAATTTAATTTATTTATGACACAATGGTGATGCAGTAATTACCTAATTAATGAAAATTTAGAATAATTGATATTATAAATATCCAAATAAATGTAATTTGAGATTTTTTATAAATACCAATAATTTTCTAGGTTAATATGAAACGTTAGGATTGATCTAATTAATGTTTTTCGAAGTTATAATTCTGTTATAAGTTTTAAAAAATCAATTATTGTATCGTGTCAAAATTGACATAAAAGAGTTTTTAAAACAAATATTATATTATTAATTGATATTAAATTCCTAAAAATCCAAGGTTCGGCCAAGAGACATATATCATTATAGTTGTATCATTAATGGACCACTAGGGGGTCTCTTTGAGTATATAGTAATTTTATTTACTATATAATATAAATATACAAAGTGACATGGTAAGTGTCAAGCTAATTAACTAAGAGTTAATACTTAAAGATAAGGTTAATATAATGACCCTAACCTATCTAAATTCTATTGGTTGAGTGGTTTTTTACCCATACCCACCTTATCCTTTAAATAATATACTTTGGAGCCATTAGAAACCGAATATGAATTTATTATAAAATAATATTTCTATCTTTTCCAAAGATGCCCCTCACCCCTCTTATAAAAGGGCACTCCACCTTCTCATTAATTCACACCATCAAGGCCTTTTAGATCGGTCAAACCCTACCAAAATACTCTCTAAACTTCCCTCACTACAACCTATAGGCCTTAGTTTGATCATAAATCCATCCTATGGATCCCTTTTGATCAAATCAAAAGGAAGAACCTGAAGAAGAGATAATGTTTTCACCACCCTTTTTCAAATTCATTTTTTCTTCAACTTCTTCTTTATTTGTTATTCCCATTCTAAAATAATGAATCCAGTATATCCTATATACTTTAAAATTATTATAAAAATGGAACAACCATATTAAGTATTCTATCCATCCTTTGAATAACATGTCACCATACGTGTGTACGTACGGCTTACCGTCTCCACGTTGTGGTGTAATTGTTATTCATTAAACTGTTATTTGGATGGGTATAATAATGATGTGTAATTCATATAAATAATAAATATAACATTATAATGATTCTGTATATATGATATACCATCCAATTATATATTATTTTAATATCAAAATAATGATATTGTCGCTCGTGCGTACGTAAAGACTACCGTCTCCACGAACGCGATGAGATTCATTCTCCATCGTATCCATTCAAGTATAATTCTCATTTGATGATTAATAATAGTATATAAGGACTTGATATCATTATGGATATGATTAAGATACAACTTATCCATGACAAACACGGCTTATGTAACAAAACATATAAAATAAAATGTGTAAGTTAACACCTGAAACAACGATAATACTAAGATATTATTAACAAATCAATGTTAAAAGATCATATATGAAATCATATTAATGTATATGATACTTGTATAATTTAATAAAATCTATTTCACCATTATACAGGAGGTTAACCTACCCTCAACCAAGGAAAATTACAAGGTAAGGGATTATTTCTCAATCTCTTCATTATCCGAGGTTGTTTATACGTAATAATCTACTCGGACTTCTTTATCATCCATATCCATGTTTTTTAAAAAAGTATTTCAAAACATTTTTACTATTTACTAGAATATGGGTTAAAGTCATTTATACCCTTGTTGACTTTTATAAGTGGTTTATAAAGGAATATTTCCATTTTTTTTCAAACAAGGTCCTTTTTAACCTTTTTGACAGAATTAAGGTAAGGATGTTTTTTTAACCTATATGGCGGGTGCTGCTGTCTTCCACCGTTATAAAATTTTCAAAGCTTCCTTTACAATCTTATAAGTATATTTTCAAATAAAATGTTTTATTTTATAAATATATGACTCTTAAATGATTTCAAAATTGAAATAGATATTTCTCTAAAAATATTTTTGATTTCATCTATGTCAACATCCTTTGATGGTTTTTACGAATATTTGATGTTGATATATTATGATACAAAACTTCTATATTGTATTGAATGTTTTGTGATATGTTTGACTGTGGATGTGTTATTTTTATACCATTAATGGTTAATCGATGAAGTATTTACATTTTGTATGCTAGTTTGAATACGAATGTTTATGATATGTTTAATCCTTTTCATATGGGAATGCATTGGACTTAATATGTTACGGGTGGAGCCCGCTATAGCTCCTCGATGCATCGGTAGGTCTCATGAGACAAACTAGTATCTTGGCACTAGGCCTTGACAAAATATTATTTGTAGTCTTCGCACGAGGCCTTGGCTATGTGGTTATGATAGTCTGGCATTATGAATTCTATCATTATAAAAGTGGTTATTGATATTGCATGTGATTATTCGATTAGTAGAATATCCATGTGAATAAGTAAATGGAATTATTTCATTTTATTTTTCCCATACTATGTTGAAGTTCAAGTTTAAAAGGCTTTTGTTTTAGTTATACATTTCCTTGAATGTTTATTCTTATTTATGAAAGTTTCTGCTATATTGTTATCCTTACTGGGCATTTTAGCTCTCCCCTTTTCTATGTTTTATTTTTCCCAGAATGTGAAGAAGTAATTTATGAATGACCTGCAGGGATAGGATGAGGGGATAATAGTGTGGAATATGGAGACTATATTATTGTAGTTTTCATTTTATGATATACTGTAAACTTTATAAATGTATCTAGTTATTCCAAGGCTACTAAACTAATTGGTCTTTTGAGACTTGATCTTTCTTGTGATCATGCCAATGTTATGTAATAATGCACCGACTCTGGGTAACTGGGGTTGGGGCGTTACGTCATTA
This sequence comes from Viscum album, assembly GCA_963277665.1. NCBI lineage: Eukaryota > Viridiplantae > Streptophyta > Magnoliopsida > Santalales > Viscaceae > Viscum > Viscum album. Next base: position 684,170,459 of record OY728137.1, on the reverse strand, counting down.
ATTAATAAAACCGCATTTATTTGTTAAGAATCACATAAACATGATAATTACAGAAATCAACATATTAGTTTGTAAGAAAAACTAAAAATTAATGAAATTATACCATTTATAAGTATCATGAAAATATATTAAAATACATTAAATTATTATGGAAGGATTAAATTTTAAATAAGAATGAATAATAACACCATTTTTATAAAAATAGTTCTAAGTGATAAATATTACATAAACTTCATATTGTAAATCAATGAAAATGAACTAATATTTAAATATATATAATTTTTGAATATAAAGAGTATAAATGGTCATAGTTATGAATATGTTTTTTTTCATATTTTTAATGAAATTAATTTAATTATTTAGGATGTTTAGTGCCAATTCATAACAAATATGGATCAAGGTATGGTTTTTCATCTCAAAATCCTATATTTTAGACATGTTTGGTATTAAACACCTAATTAAATTTATGTGTTGTGTATATTTCCTATTTGATATTTCATTTCATTAATTATATTTCAATCTTTCTACATGATTTTAAGTTATGAGCCCCATCTTTCAATGGGTTTTGATTAAGGTGATACTGATGCACAAAGGTTTTCTTTTTATCAATTATTTTTCTTTGAGGCCTGTTATATATTGCGAATAATGATTTCATTATATATTTTTCTATTGATTTACTATAAAAGATGTTTTAAATTAATTATTTTATTTTAATTCGTTGGATAAAATCAGAGAAATAAAATTTTCTTTTAAATGTAGATTGAATCAAATCTTACCCCAATCGAAAGAGTTTTTTGGAATATTAATTTTTTATCATTGAGTTAATAACATTCAGTTGAACTTATTTCATATAAGCTTAATACATTCTACATTATAGTTATATTTTATTTTCCCTCTTATTTTTTAAATTTTTCCACATGATACACTTTTCAAATGTTTCATGATTTATGGATTATGCTTTCTGTAAAGGATATTAATTTCTCAAATCTCATTTCATTGAGTAATAATGTTTCATCTTGAGCTATTAATTTTCATGATTGGGTTCCCCCACCATAATATTTTATTATATGGTATTTTATAATCCTTTTGTAAAAATAATGTCTCAATAAAAAATATTTTTTTACTCTTCTTACAATATGAGTTTCAAACAATTGTATTTTTGAAAATAATAATATGGGTATTTCCATTCATATTATTATGTTTTCCCTCCATATCATAATTTATCAAAAATTATCATTATATATTTTTAATAATCCATTATTTTTTATCCATTTTAAATTTAATTGTTTCAACAAAAATCATGTCACCTTCCCAAAAATTATCTTTTATCAAATAATGTATATTTTTATTTTATATTACTATTATAAAAATTATAAAATATCTTTAATTTATTCACTTTAATTCCCCTTATTATTTCACAATGGATTTACCCTAATAGGGTTTATGTTTTATGATTTTCATTTAATATAAAAATTAATGATTTCAGGAATTTAACTCATAGTATCAAATAATTTTATTCTTGATCTATTCTTTTGTGATATCTTTCGATGAATTTATTTTTGAGGGTGTTTCTCATTTATGTCAACAACTTTATATGTTTAATTTATTGAACTAGTTTTATGTTATTTTACAACCATTTATTATTAATCCATATGTTTTATGAACATGTTATCCCTTTAATTTACATGGTGAAAAGTATTGGAATTTTGTATATTGTTATTAAAATCTTGATAATTATTGGAAAGATGAATATAATAGTATTTGACCATCGACCTTCTTTCTCAATACGGGTTTTTATCAGGTATTTCAATTTTTTAGACATGGATAAAATTATTATCATTTAATATATTTTATTACAACATTGATGATAATTTTCATGTTTGTTATCTATTGCTTAACCATCCACCATATTTATCTAGATGGGTTGTCATCATGTTATCATTTTTATTGACACGGGGATAATTATTGAAATAATTTTTGATTTTTAACTACTAATGTAGGTTGGTTATGTAGTAAAAATTTGTATTTTTCATTATATGTAATGTTTTAACTTCCAGCTACATTATTTAATACATTTATCATTCCTCTACTCATTTAACTTTTTTGAGGAACATTTTGATCCATTCATAGAAGAATAGAGTTTTTAGGAAAAATGACCTAACTTTTAGGGATGATTTTTTTTTCATCAATAGTGTTTGGGTATATATTTAGAAAGGTATTACAAGGGTTCTATATGGGTTTGGAATGTTTGGTAGGTGGTTTGGTTTTTATTCACAATATGTAATGCTAAGTGGATGCTAGAAATATATACATCATTAATTGGTTACACGACATGAATCTTCTACTGGGATGATATCCTAATTTGGTTCATAGCCTGAAATATTCACAATCAATGAAATTGGTTTACATCATGGAAATTTCAATCAAATAATTTTTTAATCTGAGGAAAAAAAATTTAAGTGTATCTTGAAAATCATGAAGCTCACAAAATGAAAGGGTTTCAAATCATGAATGGTTCGAGACTAGATTTTTCAACCATGCAATAGTTATTATTTTAATTTCATTTATTTTATAATATTATCTCTATAAACATATTTAATTTCCCAATTGATATTGGGAACCTTTTCTCCTTTTGAATCATTTAATTTGTTGATTGATATTTGTGGTGGATGCGTTATGTCTCTCTAGGTAGGTGATATTTTCTATTATTATTTGTCATGTGTTACTAGAGCTCCATTTATTTAGATTTTCAAATTCTTTGATCTTGTGGTAATTTTATTCTTGATCCTCTCAAGATATTGTGTGTGATCATAATTTTTTTGGGCCAATCATGTGTTAGTTGTGGTGCAACGATTTCATTTTCTATGAGGTATGTATAACCTAACCTCTTTTTTGACAATAGTTTCTATTAAATATGATTATAAAGTGTATGAAATTTCGTTTGGTCCATCATTTATTAGTTTTCACTCCTTCCAGTTTTTATGGACCCCGTTTTGGGCATATGAGACCCATGTTTGAGGTAGGTGGTTTGATATCTAGATTATGTTAGATGAACCCTGATTTCTCTGGGATTATAAAATTATTTATAAATAAAATGTATTGATTGACTGATTGATTTGTGAGTGTGAGAAAATGAGTTTTTGTGAAAATATGTTTTTCCTTTATTTGAATAGAATTTTTTTTCAATGCATTTTGAATTTTCTTTTCAAAATGGATTTCAGGTAGGGATTGTTAAAATGATTTTGAAATTGTAGCTCATTGTAAGCATTGGGAACTTAGGTGGAAGGATTAGTAATAGGCCACATCTGTTGATACCATCATATGGTCCACTCATGGGGTGTTCATTTTCTCCATATCCATCTTATTTTCGGTACTTGTTAGGCACAGTTGTGAGGTTAACTTTATATGGAGATCCTCCACTATATATATTTGATGCATATATCTAGAGAATCAATTTTTGGTATTGTCTATGTCTAGGTATGAGTGTTCTAGTTAGTCTAAACTGTAGTTCTAGTTGGTATGATGTTACATGTTCTTATGAGTTACTTCATGGATTTGATTAATGAATTTTATATATGTGATATGATTTGAAACTGTTTTACAAAGACCATTTAAAACTACAGAAAGGGAAATTTTTAACATGATTCTGATATAAAAAACTATTTAACTGATTATCCTACCATGTTCCATTTAATGTTTATCGTGTTTATATTTTTTATAGTGAATTTTTATGGAAAATATCAGTGCTATTTTATTGAACCTATTAACTAAAAAATGAACACTCCATTTAAAGTATGTAGAACAAGTTATGTGCTTTGATGCAAATAAAGACAAAGCATTGTATTGAGGTAGTGATATTTCTATCAGAATATTTGGGTAGCTAGCGGTGAGGTGGTGAGATTTTGTACTATTATCACATAGAGTAGTTGTTTCTCTTATAAGGTTTTATACTTTATTGTTGACTCATACCATGGTGTTTGTTTAGTTACTTTTTGGATGTATCGCTGATATTGTATCATTTTTCTAGGGTATATTTTTCTTATTTTTATCTTCCGCTATTTTTCCCGGTTGTGCGTATATTTATATGTATATATATATATATATATTTCATGTTGTTTTATTCATTTTGGGTGAAATGTTTCCAACATTTTTTTGTTGATTCTCATGTGCTCGTGGAAAACCCTTGGGGATTATAAATTCACATCAGGTATCTAATAGGTTGGTTAAAGTGCCAGTTTGGGTGGGTATCTCTGTTGGTTTTTTTATTTTTTATCAAAATGTGTTTTTTGGTTAGTTTTTCATGTTAGTAGAATAAAAATAGTAATTTTTGAGAATTTATGGGTTGTTTGAGGTTAGTGATTCTCTAGCTATTTCCATGAAGAGACTTATGTTACCCTCAGATGTTGGGATGTGTGTATCCTATTTTTAGTTCTTGACCTAAATATTAGTTTTTCTTATTGTTTAATATTTTGAACTAAGATTTTCAAATAATTTTATCACTTCATCCATCTTTAATGTGTAGTTATATACATCTGAGATATCTTCCACAAATTCTATAGTAGGGTACAATAGGTGCTCCTCAATGAAATCTTCATTTAGATCATAATCATATAGAGACTATCATGTGAGTAGTTTACGCCATGGACCAAACATTACTGAAATTAAAAAATATAGTTTTTAATGTATAGAAAAGAGATATAGGAGAAAATGATTGATCATGGGAGTTATTACATGAGAATAAACTATTCTTTTGAGGTGTGAATGAACCTCAAGAGGTGGAGGAATTGTTGGACAAGATCAATCAGATCATTGACTTCTTGGATACACCTATGAATATCAAGGTGATGTGTGATGTGTTAAAACTAGAGGTTCATTGAAAGAGATGGTGGGATTCCATTTTTAATGAAAATACACATGTGGAATTAGATTGGATAGATTTGAAGACACTATTCTTCTAACAGTTTTCTCCAGATCCATTGATGATGGAAAAGTAACTATTGTTCCTATACTTGTAGTAGGGGGAGATTTCAATGAATTTGTGCACCAATCAGTTCATGAAGCCATTTTTTCCCTCTATTGTTCATAAAGAATGACCATCTAAAGTCTCAGATGTACCTCTAGGTTTTTTGACTAGATACCAGATCATTAGTATATATGTTGAAGCTTTATACCTATCTGGATATGGTAAAAAGAGCTATGATAGTATTGATGGACATGGTAGTCCAGGTTAAAAATTCCACCAATTATATTACACCCATTTAAAGAATCAGTGGTTCATATGGAAGGAATAAGAATTAGCATGATCAACACAAGGGTAGTGGAGGTAGTTCCCAACAACAGGAATCTCCCTAACCATCAGTGGAAGAAAATAGTTTTCCCATAACTATATATCATTGTGGAAAGGTTATAAACACATCATGTTCATTTTTATGTGATTGTAAGGATGTGTAATGGTTGTGGCCATTATGGACATCTATAATGATTATTTTAGGAAATGTCAATGCATTGTTATGGTCAAGGCTCATTTTATCCAATGGAAACTGTTTAAAGACATATTCTTTAAGGACTTCAAGGATCCGGACATATATCTCAGGATTGAAACACCTTAATTTTGTATAGGAGTTTCCAACAGAGGTTGATCCGGGCCCAGTGATAGTGAGAGGTACCATCATTTTTACATCTTCTATAGTGGACTCTTTATATGATACAGATAACTCCCAATAGCTTATTTATGCCATTTTTTTTGTATTCATATTCTTCAAAGGGATATCATGTCCTCAGTAATAGAGTTAGATACCCCTATTTGGAAGAGGAAAGAAAATGGGTTTTTGGTTTCCTTCTTGTTCCTTGCCAATAAATAATGTAGAGGTTTTTTTGGGGATTTCATTTTTCATTGTCTGCATTTGTTTGAAATAATTATTAGGATGGGTTGGATTATTTATTTCCATGTTGATATTGTGTGTTATCATTTTCATGTCTTATTCTTAACATTTTATGGGGTATCTTCAGTGTTTCTTGGATAGTGTGATTTGAGGTCAAGTCATCTAGTACCTTCCCACCCAGAGCATAGGATTTTGATGTCTACTATTGTAGTTGATCCAGAAGAAGTTTATTCTATTTTTGATCGTCCCACTATTGTTTGAGACTTTTTTTTTGTTTTTACAAATGAATTCTCTAGTATTCCTCTAGATATGATGTCAGAGTTCACGATCAATTTGGTTCCAGGTACACAACTGATTTCAATACCCTCTTATCATATGACAATAGAGGAGATCAAAAGATCTCAAAATTTAGTTGGATGATCTGGGGAAAAAAATTTATTCTATTTATTGTTTCTCATTTGGAATACCTTATTTTATTTTCCGTGAAGGTAAATGGTTCATGTCACAAACCAAATATAGTTCCCATCAAAACCATCACCAAACATGGCCTGTGATAAGGAAAAAAGGGTGTTCCCAATCCCCACGGGCGGGAACAAGTGCTTGGGTATCATAAAATAAAAATTGAGAATGATTTACCCGAGTTTATAAACTTGAAACAACAAATGAATCCAATAATATGAATCTCAATTTTCAAACAAAATCATCTTTTATAAAATTTGAGAATTTAATTACACAATAAATAACAATTCTTAGAAAACATTACAAAGGTAATAAACAAGAAATTACAGCCCAAGAACCTTCACATGGAAAGAGGTAGCACCCTCAAGCCATCTCCACAACACCACATAACGTTTGACTTCAAAAATCCGAACCATAGGCACAAAAATTGTAACCAAACATGTGGCAACAAAATCAGCTATTCTACTTACACCCAATGGTGTAAGTAGTGTGTGATACAAATCCCAGTAGGATACCACCAAAAAGAGATTCAATGTGAATAAAAATTCAAAGACAAAAAGTTTGCAAGTTTTCAAAAACATGAAATGAATTTTACAATTTCTAAAAGATGCAACTTTAAAAATTAAAACAGTTTTCAAGTGGGATATTTTAAAGCATGCACACTTTTTAAATAAAATCCCAACAATACTAAAATCTTCCATCCAAACACACCACATTCTGACGGTAAGAGTAATGCAGCTAATGAGCACAATCAATAAGAAATAGTCCCTAGTAAATAGCTCACTATTGGTTCTAGGTACCTCATATCTTGGTGAGAGTAACCATCACAATATCTGTTATCGTGAACAATCCACTAGTAGGGAACATACCAATATACTAGTGTTACCCAATCATCCTCATCATAGTCATCATCATAGTTTAGTTAGTTTTTTAATCGTTAATCTTGCAACGTGAAACTGAGGCCAAACCCCACGGGATCACTAACATAATAGTACACATCCACCCACCTAGATACCCGACTTTCCCTCTTTCTCTCAAAAAAGTTCAACAAGACATGAAGTATAATTTTCCCATGAAAATTCCAATTCCACATCACACATTATCCAAACAGTGAACATTTACCCCACACAGGCATATCATCCCCCTTTTATTCAAATTAATTTTGAAATCCAACTCACACAAAAAGAGCCAACAACACATTTTTCATATCTTTCACAATTCAACACATTCTTTAAAAATTTATGAAATATTTCCCAAGATACTAAAAATCAAATAAAAACCCACTCACATGTTATGTAATACACTTTTCATAAAAAAATCCATTTTTCGCAACACACTCACACAAAATAGTCCACATCACGTTCGCATCACATTCACATTTTAGTAATTCCATTAAACATTTTTATAAAAACATTTCCAAGAGGATACACATCACATGACAACCCATTTAACATTTAAAATGGAACATTTCAAAATATACACAATCCAAAAAGAAAATTAATATGGTTTCACCTCTAACATAATCAATTAAACCATTCGTATCATTCATAAATCTATTCTAAAGAGTATACCAATGATTTGCACATAAAACCCATTCCAAAAATATCTTTGAAGGAAAAAATCACACCATTACCAAAACAAAACAAAATTTTCATCCATAGAATGATTTAATAAACCACTCTAAAGTATTATAAAATCACCTCAAATAATACCACAAAATATGCACATGAAAACAAACACATTTTTATAAAACACATTCAAGAGGCATAACATGGTTTTACACATAAAACCCATTCAAAAACCCTCTTTAAAACCCAATCGCAAACCAAGACCCTACCAAATCATAATTGGAAGTCCAAAAAATATTTATTAAACCAATTTCATATGTTATGAAATACACCCAAATAATTCCCCAAGAGTTACACATGAAAAACACCCATTTTCAAACTAAAATGCAAATATAAAATTAAAAGCTTAACCAAATCACATATAAATAGTTTTTACCCCACAATACAAATATTATGAATATTAAAAATGAGTAAATACAGAAAGATAACCCATTATAAAATGGTTACACATGGAATATGCTACCTTTTTGTGTCGAAACCCTCTAAACTTAGTGTGAAATAGTAACCACACCACTGCCACACCACAAGGGGTGAAAACCAACCATAAACCACAATATTTAACCAAAAGGACATAAAATAAAACACTAGGTTAAAAACCTATCTTTTGTACATTTTATATCATCATGAAAGAGGGAGGAAACCCTAAGGAAAATTGATGAAACCAAGATTAAATCCCTTACCTTGAACAATTTAAATAAATGACCCGAAATACACAAAAGGTTGAATATCCAAGCAACCAAAACTGACAGGTAGGATTGAATGAGGCATATTAGGTTTGTTTTGGGACTGAAATGGGGGAGAACGATTTAAAATTTAATGGTTTACGAAATAATAAAATTGTCTTCTCATATCTGAACGATTTGAGAAACCCTGAGAATTTTCTCCCTAATACGAGATCCAAATGAGCTAAAAAGTGGAAAAATAGATAAGGAGACTCGGAATGGGTTTTTTTGGGTGGGTGGTAGAATCAATTAAATAAGTACAAAATGAATGAGATATTGAAAAATTAAAAAAATAATTTAAAGTAGAAAATGGGCCTATGGGCTGACCCAAAACCTTAATAAAAAATATCCATCATTAATATTGATTCCTATGGGGTCCAAATTGAAATTTTTGTTTTATTATACTAGGTGATTACAATTAAGAAGTTGAATGAGTGTGAAATGTTTACAAAATTTGGAGTTATAAAAGAAACAATATTTATTTTTAAATATGAAAATAGGCTCACAGTTTGTCCCAAATGTCGAAAACCCACAATTATCATAAAAATGAATGGGAAACCTCCAAAAAAAGAATGAATGGAAATTTAATGAAACAATACCTTTAAAATAATTCATGGGTGTGAAAATTATCCCCATCATAAAACTTTATACCCTTATAAATCCACAATAAGGCCAAAAAAACCAAACCCAACCGAAAGGACAAAATGGACTCTTTTGCCAAGTTTCACCAACCCCAAAAGGCCAAAACAGCTCCAATTGATCAATCAAGGTAGAAATACTCTCACCCACAAAAACATACACCACATCCTAAAATGATCAGGTATATTCATATTTTATTCCAAAATAAAATGCCTCAAACACTATCCAAATAAGATTCTAACAATTTACCTAAATGAACAACAATAATGAAAAGATTACACATACCTTTATTTAACCAAACCATTGGGACTTCTACACTCCCAATGATTACCCAAGGAAGTTGTAGGTACATATATAGCTCCGAAAAAGACTACCAACCACCAATCCAAGACCAAGGAACAATTTGAGTTACTAGTATGGGGAGACACCAATGGGCTCCCCACCATAAGAGACAACACAAATTTTTCTGAGACAGGATCGATACACTAACAGGGGGATTCCCAAACGGACTCCTCGGTACAAGGGGTATAACTCCATTCTAAATTTCTAGAGGAACATGCATGAGAATCATAATGGGTCTCCCCACCATAACAACCAACCATCTTAACCGACCAACATGGGCTGACATATGGAGAACCAAAATTTAAAGAGTTAGGACTACATCACGGTTAATCGGCACGGTTTGAGAAATTGTGCACTAACTATGTGGATTATTCTACTTGAATTGTTATCTATGGTATGGTTACTACTAACCATCAACTCAAACTATCTAGACAAAATCCCTTCCATACTCTAAAAACATAATGGAATCCAAAGGGGGAAAGAATGACATTGGGCGATTACCTAGACACGAGGTCCTCCCACCTCACTCCATGGAACAGGAACAAAAAAAATAAATATGGAAACATCAGAGGTTTAAAATATTCCCCATATTTCATACCAGGGATAAGACTTCTTACATGTATTTAAATGACTCTAGTATTTCCCAGACTACGTGCCAACTTCTCTCCAGGACCTATGGCTAGAGCTCAAATGATTGAAGAATCTTCGACCTCGTATTTAGGATTTGGAATCCCCTAAACTGAACTTTTCATTTTAGTGCCATGAAAACTATACCCTATTCCCAGATGGATTCACCATGATATAACACATTCCCAAACTTACTTTACCATAACCCACCATTTCACTGAAAAAGGTCTTATAAGATGCACACACACATCACACCATGTTTCTTTGGGTGAGGAACAACCAAAGGAAAGGTCACATATAATCACATTCCTCTAAAACATAGGATTTTAACGTTTTCCTATGAGAGACATACTCCCAACATGTCAAATACTCTCAAAGGATTCCATGAAATTCATCTTTATAGTCCATGAGAATACGACATCATAAGCCATCACTGAAAGTGACCGTTGTGACTAATAGAAACAACACATTGAAGGGGACCTTCTGAAAAAACCCCAAAAAACACACAATTCCAACAAGTGTCCATAATATCCCCTCATTATTATATTTACCACACTAGTGGTTTAACATAAACCCTTGGTTTGAAGAAACTACGAAGGACCCATAGGCCTTATTAGACACCATCCAGATACTCATCCACACTAACAACCCCAGACCACATCAACCTTCACTGATTCAGGTAACTTACGAAACTATGGTCTCATTCAACCTTCCATGAGAAATATCTCTCTATAAGAGGTTAAAAAAATAATGAAAGGAAATGGGGTAAACTAAAATTCCAAGCTTGAGAAAAGGATTCCTTATATTGATTAATTGGAGGATTTTCCAATGGAGAAACAATCTGGGTTGCACTTCAGTCGCGCATTAACCCTTAATGGGGGCGTACCTTATCAAATTAAAGAATCCAAGGACTCAACCATGTTGGTACACTAGACAAAATTTTCCAAAAACTAGAAGCGAACACGTGAGGGGAACCACCATAAAGGCTTCACAAACTTTTCTCAAAAGAGACCACTAACCAGGCATTCAACACAACTTATTGACCAAACACAAACCCAAAATACAGTTCAAACATGAGGGGTTATTAGACTCAAAACATATTACAGTATTAACTTTTTAAAAAACACATAATACAAACCATACCAAAACCAATCATCAAGACATCATGTTTTCCTTTAAAAACATTAATTTTAAAACAAACGGTTCAATGGTTAGCGTATCCACAAATAGTACACCATGGACCTCACACATGCATGTTTCTATGCCACACTAGGCACCCTCCTCATATCCATCCCGACACTCATCCATTCAATACATTTACCATTCATCATACCACATAACCCCATGCATGTGGTCCGTCATGAAAATACCAATGGTTAAAACCAAAATTCTTTCCACTCTTCAATACCAAACAATCAACCAATACTTCCTTTTTCACAAGACCTCTAACCATGAAATCAAAATCCCAATAATTCAAATTAAAACTCTCTTTCCTGTTATATACATCAATTTCAAAATATCTCATCACATTCAAACACCTTTCAATAGTTTAGAAAACCATATTGGGAACCCTTTTTAAAAACAAACATTAACATAATTTCCTGCTTTCAAAAAAGGTGTAAACACACCATTTTCCATTTCAAAACAAATCTGAAAATTCAGTTCCACCATTTCACAAATAAAAATATTCCCTCTTTATTAGAAAATTATTTCAAAGAAACATTACACTTCTTAAAACCATGTCATTTTTGATTTAAAACCGATCTTTAATGATTTCAAAACTAAAGAACAATAGACAATGTGAGAGGAAATTAGTTTAAGTGTGTGACTTGGACATATGGTTAGCGTCTATACTCCAATAACTTCACTATCATAGAGAGTGATATTGGTCAATATCCTCATCTCCATATGGATTTCCAGTCCCTGTGAGCGTACTAAGACCATTAACCCAACTATCTTTTTATTTCCCCTAATCATCATCAAACCAAGAAAACCAAAGGACTCAGAAAAATACCAACTTCCCCTAGCTACTCAAATCCCATCATGGGGTGTTCTAGAAAAGAAAACTACTCATAACTGGAATTTCATGTCCTGAAATTCCTAACTCTAGTCTATCCTGACAATTCTCTAAATAACAAGACCCAAAAGAGCGAACCTGCTTTGATACCATTTTGTCATGAACCAAATATGGTCGCCATCAAAACTGACACCAAAACCATTCTGCGACAAGGCCCGAATGGCGTTCTTGATCCCCAAAAGTTGGAACAAGTTCCCGAGTATCATAAACTAAAAATTGGGAATGATTTATCGGATTTTCTAAACGTAAAATAGAAAACAAATCCCATTAAATGATTTTGTATTTTTCAAACAAAATCATCTTTTATAAAATTTCAAAATTTAATTAAAAAAAATAAAAGAATTCTCAAAGAACATTACAAAGGTAAATAACCATAAATGACAGCCTAAAAACCTCAACATGGAAAGATGCACCTCCTACAATCCATCTCCACAACACCGCATCACATTGGACCGCTAAAACCCGAACCATAGGCACAAAAGTTGTACCCAAACCTATGGTAACAAAATCAGCAATTCTACTTACACCCAAAGGTGTAAGTAGGGTGTGAGAAAAATCCTAGTAGTATAAAACCAAAAATTAATTCCATGTGATAAACATTCAAAGATGAAAATCATGAATGTTTTAAAAAACATGAAATACTAATTACAATGTCTAAAAGATGCAACCTTAAAAAATAAAATAGTTTTCAAGTGGGATATATTAAAGAATCAACACTTTTAAATAAAATGAAAATGATAATGAAATTTCAAGACAAACATACCATATTATAACTTTAAGAGTAAATAATTCAATGAGAACAAGCAATAGGAAATAACCCCTATGCACTATCTCACTGTGGGTCCTAGGTACCTCGTATCTCGGTGAGAGTAACCATCAAAATATATGTTCTCGTGAACGATCCACTAGAAGGGAACATACCCATAACCTAGTGTTCACCAATAATAATAATAATCATCATCATAGTTTAGTTAGTTTTGTAAGCATAAATCTTGAGACGTGAAATTAAGGCCAAACCCCATGGGATCAATAGAAAATAGTACACGTCCACCCACCTAGATACCCGAGTTTCCCTCTTGTGCTCATACAAGTTAAGCAAGCTGTGAAATATAATTTAAACATGAAAATACCAATTCCAAATCACAAGTCAAAAAAATAGAGAACATTTAAATCAATCAAGCACATCATCTACCTTTTTATTCAAAATTATTATGAAATCCAACTCACAACAAAATATCCCACAACACATTTTTCATATCATTCACAATTAAACACATCCTTTAACAGTTTTATAAAATCTTTCAACAAGATGCTCAAAATAACATAAAATACCACCCAAATATTACATAATACCCTTTTTATATACAAAATCCATTTTTCACATCACACTCTCACAAAATAGCCCACATCACATTCACATCACTTTCACATTTCAGTAATTCTGTTAAACATTTTTATAAAAAATTTCCAAGAGGATGCACATCACATGACATCCAATTTCACATTTAAAATGGGCCATTTGAAAATATACTGTAACATCCCAGGTAAATAAAGAATAAATAATTTTCATATTTATTAATATTTACAAATTAAATATTAATTTTATTTTAAATGGGTTTCTATGTTCGATAGCGTACCCGATACGCAACGATGAGTTTCTTTGAATCTTACGTAGCACACTAGTAATAAAATAATATTATTTTAAATGTTAGTTAACAAGTAGCTGTTGTACTGGTGGGAATGGATAGAAATAACTAAAATATGATTAGATATATTTTTAAATGTTTATACATTTACCCAATAAAAGATAAAAGCTTAAAATACGGAAAGAGTTCAATTTTAGGGCATATATACTCTAATTTTCACTAAAGGTTCACTTATCACCTTTTAATGGTGAACCATCATTAAATATAGTTTTGACCACTCTTATAATTTATTTTGGACCAAATATAACTCTTCTTTAGAATCGGGACATCAAAATTTACTTTGTGTTAATTTTTGGTACCTTTCTAATAAAGTTCATTTTTTTTGAATAGTGTAAAATGTTGTATTTTAATTCAAAACCTCTTTTTAATCTAATTTATTTATATGATTAGATTATTATTTTAATTGATTTTAAAGTGAAATTATAAAATATTTTTACCAGTTAATCCAATGGTGGTCATTGGAATCAATTTCACTTTGAAATTGGACTTAAACTGGTGTCAATCTTTTGATACTTATTGTTTCACAAAAACACGCTATTTGTCATGACAGCGGGAATTAATTATTAAATTAATTAATTTGACTTATATGTTTTGAATTTTGTAAAATGTACTTCATTTTTGAATTCGGAATATCAAATATAGCTTAGGGTGAATTTTTGGTAAATTTCTGAAAAACTTCAATTTTTGATGAATAGTGAAACCACTAAGTGGTAATCAAGCAAACTGATTTTTCAGTTAAATGAATGTTTACCACTAATGTGTATTGAATTTTGAAAATCCTACATACATGGTTTTCATTAAGAAGTAAAATGTGGTTCAATGAGATTAAAATAATTTTTTGGTGAATAGTATCTTTTTTTCCTTAATCGCGATTAGAGGTAATTAGTGTAGTTTAAGGTAAAAATGGTATTATAAGAATGTGAAAACACTATGACACTTGTCCTAAACCTATTGGGTGAGTCATGGCCGACCAAGACAAGCCATGGTCAAACTTGGGGATCCCATGGATCCACTTTAGTTGGAAAATGACATTAATATATTTTTATTTAATGTTAAAGTGAAAATGACCCTAACATAAATTGTTTTACTAAAACAATTTTTAAGTGGGGTTATACAAGTCATCGTTTTTATTATAAATATTCATTGGAAAGATAAAAAGATTTCCTACATCAGAGTATTTTTTTTATAATTTTTAGACATTAAATAAATTAAATTATATATGACATAATAATGATGCAGCGATGACATCATTATTTGACGATTTAAATAAAATGGAAAGATAATGAAAAATATAAAACCTACACGTGGCCAAAACCAATTGTATGAGTGTATTTAGAACCCTTATCACCTTATCCACGAATTATATAAATGTGGGACCTTTTAAAACCGAAACACATTTTCAAATAAAGTAATATTTCTTTACTTTCCAAAAGTGACCCACCTCTCCTCTTATAAAAGGCCCCCACCTCTACCCCATTTCACACACTTCTCAAGCCTTTGGCTCGGCCAACCCCTGCCCAATTACTCTCTCCACATCCCTATCCTCATCCTAGAGGATTCCCTTTGGGCAAAATCCTTTCAAAGGAAGCCTTTAGGCTCAAATTAAAAGGGAGTTACACTTTTAAAGGTAATTCATTCTCTCTTGTTCATTTGTTTTATTTTGCTTCTCCAACCCTCTAAACTCTTTTTATTTACTTCTTTTGTAACAACACCAGTATCTTCAATATACTAGGATGTTGTTATAATATTTATTTGAGCTACACTCTCACACAACTACATCAAATGGTTAAAGAAGATACGGTTTCCGTGGATGGCGAAATTCTGCCTCCCGAAACGATGATTGTTCAATACTCATTTAAAACCTTCAAGGGTGGCCATTATGATGTAACTATTTTTATATATGATATATAATATGTTTATGTTTTCTTTAAGCTTCTGTATTTTTCATTTTTGGCATACCTTTATGGTTTCCATTATGGGTAAACACGATATCTTCATTTAAGGAAGTGCGGACTACCGCCCCCTAAAAGTGATGTGATTCGTTAATGCCATATGTGGGACGTGTAAAGGATGGATTTAAAGTTATTATATATGATGTTATACTGGAATTATAATATACCTCTATATCATTATTATTTCTTTCCATTAAAGTATGAGATAGAAATGAAAGTAGCGTTCATGCGTACGTACGGCTTACCGTCTCCATGAACGGTGCATTTCATTTCTTATCCCCAAATGTAATGTACTATTAAAATTACATATATATAATGTATATATATAATTAATGATATATCGAAATGATGAATATAATTCTGGAATTAAAATATACATACCTCTCATTTAGTTTTAATTCCACTAATATGACCAAGAAATGAAAGTAGCGTTCATGCGTACGTACGGCTTACCGTCTCCATGAACGGTGCATTTCATTTCTTACCTCTAAATGATTATGTAATATTATAAATACATGTATATTCTGGATATATATGATATATATGATATCCAAATCAGGAATTTCATTCTGTATATAAAGAACTTTTGACCACACGAACAACATGTAATTGTAAGAAGTCAACTTTCAACTTAAAAACCAAATATTGACAAAACAAACATTATTAACTTAAATGGTTACATAATGTTTATAACATGGAAATAAGTGATATAAAAGGAATAATGAACTTTAAAAAGGTTCTTAATCAAGTATAAATTAACTCAAGTTTATTATTCAGGACGTTAAAGAACGATCGAGTCAAGTCGGACCCGAGGTAAGGGAACTTCTTAACCCAATTTCCATTCTTTGGGTTAATCTCATACTTTCAAATTATGTCATGATATTATTATGTCCTATCTTGTATTTGTACATTATTTATGTGTAATTATAGTGAATACACATAATAGATCTATTTTATTTAAAAAAATGATCTTTGTAAGGGACTTCGTCTCAATCTCCTTTCATTGAGGCATATTTCGTTTTATACACAACTTTCATTTATACGGTGTATAAACCCCTTTGACATTTAATTTTATACAAAATGAATCTTTTTCTAGAAGCGTTTTACAAAATGACAAAAAGGAATGTTTCTTTTAACGTACACGGCGACAACGACCTTTTCCGCCACCGCGAGTATTATTTGGTCTTTGGCTTTATCAACAAGCCGTAATGTTTTTAGAATAAAATAAATACCATATACTCTTTTATGTATTTTGGTATTGAAAATGGTTTTGAAAAAGGATTCTTTTATGTCAATATATTTATGATATATTGTGATTGAAATGTGGAAATGTTATCATTCCTTTATATTGGTTTTATGTTTTATGATTTTATACTGGTACTTGGACATTTTAACGGGTGGTTATGTTATAAACCATTTGACGGGTGGTGCCGTGAATACCAGGACGGGTGGTTACGTTATAACCTCCAATGCATTGGGTATGGAAGTCGGCCATATGGCTATTCCATTAAGTATGTATGGAAATTGGCCGTATGGTTATTCCATTAAGTGATATGTGTGGAATTCAACCGTATGGTTATTCCACTTAAGTATGTTTATGTCCCAAGTTACCTATATATATTCTATGTGTTCTTTATATGGGTTTTATGGTAATCTTTTGGTTACAAAAAGGTAAGTAATGATACTTTATTCAGTGAAGATTTTTTTTACTACTTCATGAAGGTGAAGGTATTACTTTGATATAGTATACATGGTTTACTTGATTTTGAAAAACTAACAGTTTTCATTCTTTGTGTATCCCTTACTGAGCTTTTTATGCTCACCCCAAGTTTTTCGAAATGTTTTTCACAGGACTTAAAGTGGAATAAGGTCAAGGATGGGATCAAGGGAATTTCATGCTATCTAAAACATGGAATCTAGACATCTTTCTTTTTTAAGAGTTTTTATTTTATGGAGACTTAGTAGAAGTGTCTACTTTGTAATCTTTTAAGATGTAATAGTTATGTTCTAATTCTCTAAAACTCTAAACCTGAAAAGATCCTCAATGTGAATTATTCATTTAATTCAATATTAAGTAAGGTTTAAGGATGGGGCCTTATAGTTGGTATCAAAGGTCTATTTAGACAACTTTAGGAGTTAGAAAAGTGTTAAATTATAATATTATTGAAATGATATAGCATTTACGGATTACCATGTTGCTTCGCCTAAGATATTTCTGTGTTCAGAATGGTTTTCTGCAGAGGAAACAAAGCAGCTATGTTGGGACGACATCAGGAGGAAGACAACCTTCCAAATCAGCAACCTGAGATGGTCGGAATCGGAACTGAACTGTTTGTTGTAGTGATGGCACAGTTGACTCAGTCTATAAATGGTGGTGGTATCCATGCACGAGATCAGCCAGATCAACCGCAGAGGAACATGTCAGTGGAGGAACATTTCATGAGTCAACATCCCCCATCATTCAGAGGATCATCTGACCCTATGCAAGCTAAAGGGTTTATTAAAGCACTGGAGAAGATTTTTGATGTCATGGGGTGTTCAGAACATCAAAAGGTTAGTCTTGCTGTTTACCGTTTTGAAGGTGAAGCTGATCAGTGGTGGTCGATGATGAAAAATATAAGGGATAGTGATGAGATTGAGGATCTTCACTGGGACAAATTCAAAGGTATGTTTCTTGAGAAATATTTTCCTAAGGTGGTTCATCTTAGGATGGAAAAACAGTTCCTAGAATTGAGGCAGGAGGATGATTCAGTGGCTGCTTATGAAGAAAAGTTCACTCGATTGGCAAGGTATGCTCCAAATTTTATCCTGGACCTTGAAAGTAAAATCAATCGTTTTTACTCAGGATTAAAGCCAAAATATCGAAGGGCATTAGCTTCTTGTGAGTTTAAAAGTTATGAAAAGCTTGTTCGATGTGCTGAGAAGGTAGAAATGGAGTTTTCCGATGATCCGGTGTTCTATGAAAAACAACAGAATAAGAGATCTAGTTGGCAGGAAAAGGGGAAGAATTCATCAAAGAAGCAAGGAGGTAAGAAAACAAAATATCCATCCTGTGAGAAGTGTGGTAAAATGCATCCTGGAGAATGTTTATCCAAGTCTGGTAAGTGCTTTCGGTGTGGTAAGTCTGGTCATATTGCTCGTAACTGTAAGGAAGATGATCAAGCAGGAAATGAAAAGCCAATGGTAAGATGTTTTAAGTGTAATGAAATGGGTCATTATGCAAACGAGTGTCCAATGAAGAACTCAACTGGGGGAATGCAGCTAGACTACAAGCAGAAAGGGGTGGTAAAATCATTTGCAACAACATCAGTAGATGTTGGGCCATCGAATGAAGTGGTATCAGCTCCAGGGAGCTCAGTATTTTTCGAAGATTGACTTGAGGTAGGGGTACCATCAGTTGAAAGTAAAAGAAGCAGACGTTCCGAAGACTGCGTTCCGTACTAGATATGGCCATTATGAATTTGTAGTTATGCCTTTTGGGTTAACCAATTCACCTGCTGTATTCATGGACCTTATGAATAAAATTTTCCATGAGTTCTTGGATAAGTTTGTGTTTGTGTTTTGAGGTTTGTGAAGAGGTTATGTGTGCCTTGTGTTTCACAGTTGAAGAATGAGTTGTTATGTGAGGCTCATAGTTCCCTGTTTTCAGTTCATCCTGGAAGTACTAAGATGTACAGAGGTCTGCGGGAGTATTACTGGTGGGATGGAATGAAAAGAGACATTGCTGATTTTACTGTGAAGTGTTTAACATGTCAACAGGTTAAAGAAGAGAGGTAGTTACCGAATGGGATGCTTCAGCATTTACCAGTGCCAGAGTGGAAATGGGAAAACATATCCATGGACTTTGTTGTGGGATTACCGAGGACATCTCGAGGTAATAATGCAATCTGGGTTATTGTTGATCACTTGACCAAATCTGCTCATTTCTTTTCTATATGAGATACTTTCTCTCTAGATCAACTTTCCCATTTGTATCTTAAAGAGATAGTCAGGTTACATGGAGTTCCTCTCTCCATTGTATTGGATCGTGAACCTAGGTTTACTTCTAACTTTTGGAAAGGCCTTCAGAAGTCGTTGGGTACTGAATTAAAATTTTAGTACATCTTTTCATCCTCAATCAAATGGGCAGTCAGAACGAACAATTCAGACATTGGAGGATATGCTACGAGCTTGTTTGATGGATTATCAGGGAAGTTGGGACCAACATCTTTCTTTGGTTGAATTTTCTTATAATAACAGTTTTCATTCCAGCATACAGATGGCACCATTTCAGGCATTATATGGGAAGCGGTGTCGAACTCCAGCTTTCTGTGATGAAGTGGGTGAAAGGAAGTTGATGGGACCAGAATTGGTAGAAGAGATGGCAGAAAAAGATCAGCTGATTCAGAAGCACATGAGAACAGCTCAGAGCAGGCAGAAGAGTTATACGGATAACCGGAGGAAGGATCTATCTTTCGAGGTAGGTGATCATGTTTTTCTCAAGGTTTCTTATTGGAAATTGTGACGAGATTTGGTAAGAAAGGAAAGTTGAGTCCAAGGTTCGTTGGACCATACGAAATTATGGAAAGAGTTGGATCAGTTGCATACCGAGTGGCTTTACCTCCGAGTTTATCTCAGGTACACAATGTTTTTCACGTTTCGATGTTGAGAAAGTATATGCCAGATCCATCTAATGTTTTGAGCCCAGAGGTAGTTCAGCTGGAAGAAAACCTATCTTATGAGGAACAACCAGTCCAGATTCTTGACCACAGGGAGCAAGTGTTACGGAATAAGGTGATTCATCAGGTAAAGGTTTTGTGGAAAACCCATGTGATTTAAGAGGCAACGTGGGAATCTGAAAATGCTATGAGGGATAAATATCCCCACTTATTTTGATAAGTGAATAAAATTGCGAGGACGCAATTCCCAAAAGGGGGAAGGATGTAACATCCCAGGTAAATAAAGAATAAAGAATTTTCATATTTATTAATATTTACAAATTAAATATTAATTTTATTTTAAAGGGGTTGCTATGTTCGATAGCGTACCCGATACGCAACGATGAGTTTCTTTGAAACTTACGTAGCACACTAGTAATAAAATAATATTATTTTAAATGTTAGTTAACAAGTAGCCGTTGTACTGGCGGGAATGGATAGAAATAACTAAAATATGATTAGATATATTTTTAAATGTTTATACATTTACCCAATAAAAGATAAAATCTTAAAATACGGAAAGAGTTCAATTTTAGGGCATATATACTCTAATTTTCACTAAAGGTTCACTTATCACCTTTTAATGGTGAACCGTCATTAAATATAGTTTTGATCACTCTTATACTTTATTTTGGACTAAATATAACTCTTCTTTAGAATCGGGACATCAAAATTTACTTTGTGTTAATTTTTGGTACCTTTCTGATAAAGTTCATTTTTTTATGAATAGTGTAAAATGTTGTATTTTAATTCAAAACCTCTTTTTAATCTAATTTATTTATATGATTAGATTATTATTTTAATTGGTTTTAAAGTGAAATTATAAAATATTTTTACCAGTTAATCCAATGGTGGTCATTGGAATCAATTTCACTTTGAAATTGGACTTAAACTGGTGTCAATCTTTTGATACTTATTGTTTCACAAAAACACGCTATTTGTCATGACAGCGGGAATTAATTATTAAATTAATTAATTTGACTTATATGTTTTGAATTTTGTAAAATGGACTTCATTTTTGAATTCGGAATATCAAATATAGCTTAGGGTGAATTTTTGGTAATTTTCTGAAAAACTTCAATTTTTGATGAATAGTGAAACCACTAAGTGGTAATCAAGCAAACTGATTTTTCAGTTAAATGAAAGTTTACCACTAATGTGTATTGAATTTTGAAAATCCGACATACATGGTTGTCATTAAAAAGTAAAATGTGGTTCAATGAGATTAAAATAATTTTTTGGTGAATAGTAACTTTTTTTCATTAATCGCGATTAGAGGTAATTAGTGTAGTTTAAGGTAAAAATGGTATTATAAGAAAGTGAAAACACTATGAAACTTGTCCTAAACCTATTGGGTGAGTCATGGCCGACCAAGACAAGCCATGGGCCAACTTGGGGACCCCATGGATCCACTTTAGTTGGAAAATGACATTAATATATTTTTATTTAATGTTAAAGTGAAAATGACACTAACATAAATTGTTTTACTAAAACAATTTTTAAGTGGGGTTATACAAGTCATCTTTTTTATTATAAATATTCATTGGAAATCTAAAAAGAGTTCCTACATCATAGTATTTGTTTTATAATTTTTAGAAATTAAATAAATTAAATTATATATGACATAATAATGATGCAGCGATGACATCATTATTTGACGATTTAAATAAAATGGAAAGATAATGAAAAATATAAAACCTACACATGGCCAAAACCAATTGGATGAGTGGATTTCTAACCCTTATCACCTTATCCACGAATTATATCAATGTGGTACCTTTTAAAACCGAAACACATTTTCAAATATAGTAATATTTCTTTACTTTCCAAAAGTGACCCTCCTCTCCTCTTATAAAAGGCCCCCACCTCTACCCCATTTCACACACTTCTCAAGCCTTTGGCTCGGCCAAACCCAGCCCAATTACTCTCTCCACATCCCTATCCTCATCCTAGAGGATTCCCATTGGGCAGGATCCTTTCAAAGGAAGCCTTTAGGATCAAATCAAAAGGGAGTTACACTTTTAAAGGTAATTCATTCTCTCTTGTTCATTTGTTTTATTTTGCTTCTCCAACCCTCTAAACTCTTTTTATTTACTTCTTTTGTTACAACGCCAGTATCTTCAATATACTAGGATGTTGTTATAATATTTATTTGAGCTACACTCTCACAAAACTACATCAAATGGTTAAATAAGATATGGTTTCCGTGGATGGCGAAATTCTGCCTCCCGAAACGATGATTGTTCAATACTCATTTAACACCTTCAAGGGTGGCCATTATGATGTCACTATTTTTATATATGATATATAATATGTTTATGTTTTCTTTAAGCTTCTGTATTTTTCATTTTTGGCATACCTTTATGGTTTCCATTATGGGTAAACACGATATCTTCATTTAAGGAAGTGCCGACTACCGCCCCCTAAAAGTGATGTGATTCGTTAATGCCATATGTGGGACGTGTAAATGATGGATTTAAAGTTATTATATATTATGTTATACTGGAATTATAATATACCTCTATATCATTATTATTTATTTCCATTAAAGTATGAGATAGAAATGAAAGTAGCGTTCATGCGTACGTACGGCTTACCGTCTCCATGAACGGTGCATTTCATTTTTTATCTCCAAATGTAATGTACTATTAAAATTACATGTATATAATGTATATATATAATTAATGATATATCTAAATGATGAATATAATTCTGGAATTAAAATATACATACCTCTCATTTAGTTTTAATTCCACTAATATGACAAAGAAATGAAAGTAGCGTTCATGCGTACGTACGGCTTACCGTCTCCATAAACGGTGCATTTCATTTCTTACCTCTAAATGATTATGTAATATTATAAATACATGTATATGCTGGATATATATGATATATATGATATCCAAATCAGGAATTTCATTCTGGATATAAAGAACTTTTGACCACACGAACAACATGTAATTGTAAGAAGTCAACTTTCGACTTAAGAACCAAATATTGACAAAACAAACATTATTAACTTAAATGGTTACATAATGTTTATAACATGGCAATAAGTGATATAAAAGGAATAATGAACTTTAAAAAGGTTCTTAATCAAGTATAAATTAACTCAAGTTTATTATTCAGGACGTTAAAGAACGATCGAGTCAAGTTGGACCCGAGGTAAGGGAACTTCTTAACCCAATTTCCATTCTTTGGGTTAATCTCCTACTTTCAAATTATGTCATGATATTATTATGTACTATCTTGTATTTTTACATTATTTATTTGTAATTATAGTTAATACACATAATAGATCTATTTTATTTAAAAAAATGATCTTTGTAAGGGACTTCGTCTCAATCTCCTTTCATTGAGGCATATTTCGTTTTATACACAACTTTCTTTTATACGGTGTATAAACCCCTTTGACATTTAATTTTTTACAAAAGGAATATTTTTCTATGAAGCGTTTTACAAAATGACAAAAAGGAATGTTTCTTTTAACGTACGCGGCGACAACGACCTTTTCCGCCTCCGCGAGTATTATTTGGTCTTTGGCTTTATCAACAAGCCGTAATGTTTTTAGAATAAAATAAATACCATATACTCTTTTATGTATTTTTGTATTGAAAATGGTTTTGAAAAAGGATTCTTTTATGTCAATATATTTATGATATATTGTGATTGAAATGTGGAAATGTTATCATTCCTTTATATTGGTTTTATGTTTTATGATTTTATACTCGTACTTGGACATTTTAATGGGTGGTTACGTTATAAACCATATGACGGGTGGTGCCGTGAATACCAGGACGGGTGGTTACGTTATAACCTCCAATGCATTGGGTATGGAAGGCGGCCGTATGGCTATTCCATTAAGTATGTATGGAAATTGGCCATATGGCTATTCCATTAAGTGATATGTGTGGAATTCAACCGTATGGTTATTCCACTGAAGTATGTTTATGTCCCAAGTTACCTTTATATATTCTATGTGTTCTTTATATGGGTGTTATGGTAATCTTTTGGTTACAAAAAGGTAAGTAATGATACTTTATTCAGTGAAGATTTTTTTTACTACTTCATGAAGGTGAAGGTATTACTTTGATATAGTATACATGGTTTACTTGATTTTGAAAAACTAACAGTTTTCATTCTTTGTGTATCCCTTACTGAGCTTTTTATGCTCACCCCAAGTTTTTCGAAATGTTTTTCACAGGACTTAAAGTGGAATAAGGTCAAGGATGGGATCAAGGGAATTTCATGCTATCTAAAACATAGAATCTATACATCTTTCTTTTTAAGAGTTCTTATTTTATGGAGACTTAGTAGAAGTGTCTACTTTGTAATCTTTTAAGATGTAATAGTTATGTTCTAATTCTCTAAAACTCTAAACCTGAAAAGATCCTCAATGTGAATTATTCATTTAATTCAATATTAAGGTTTAAGGCTGGGGCCTTATATATACACAATCCATAATAGTTTTATAATATTATTTCACCTCTTACAAAAATTATTAAACCATTCAAATCATTCATAAAACACTTCTAAGCAGTATACCGAAGCATTGCACATTAAACCCATTTCAAAACCATATTTCAAGAAAAAAATCACATTGATGCCAATAAAAACAGAATTTATATCCCAATAAAGATTTAACAAACCACTCTAATGTATTATAAAATCAACTTGCATAATACCACAAAAGATGCACATGAAAAGGCACACATTTTCCTAAAACACTTTGGAGAGGCATAACATGGTTTTACACATAAAACCCATTTAAAAACCCTCTTTCAAACCCAATGTGACACCAAGACCCTTACAAATAATAATTTGAAGCCCAAAATGTTTTTAGTAAACCAATTTAGTATGTTATGAAATACAACCAAATAATACCCTAAGAGTTACACATGAAAATCACCCAATTTCAAGCTAAAATGAAACTATAAAATTAAAAGCTTAACCAAATCAATCATAAATAGTTTTAGAACTGCACAAAACATATGAGGAATATAAAAAATGTTTAAATAAATAAATATATCTCATAATAAAATGGATACACATGAAATCACCAACCTTTTTGAGTCGAAACCCTAAAAAACATGGTGTGAGACATCAACCACACCACTGCCACACCACAAGGGGGAGAAAATAAACCCTAAACCTAAATATTTGAAAAACAATACAACAAATCAAACTCTAGGTTTGAACCCTAACATTTGGAAAATTTAGAAATTCATGAATGTGGGAGGAAAGCCATGGAAAATGAAAGAAACCAAGAAGGAATCCCTTACCTTGAACAATATTGAAGAAATCACCCCAAATCCACTAATGAATTAATCTAAAAGAAACCAAAACTGATAGGTAGGATTTAATGGGGAATATTAGGTTATGTGGGGACTTAAATGGGGGAGAAATAGTAAAAATTGAAATTTTTATTAAAAAATCAAATTACCTTCTTAAATCTGGACTATTTGAGAAACCCTGAGAATTGTCACCCAAATACACAATCCAAATGATCTCAAAAGAGGATAAATAGATACATAGATTCCTATTTGGGGTTTTTAATTTGGGTGGGATGTAGAATCACCAAAAAACAATAAAAAAAATGAATAAGAAATTGAAAAAATAAAAAAAATAATTTAAAGTAGGAAATGGGCTTATGGGATGGACCAAAATCTTAATAAAAAACCCAAATTTTGATATTGTGGTTTTAATATACCAATGGATTCTGATTGGGATGTGGAATGAGTGTAAAATTTTGAAAAATTAAATAGTTATAAAAGAAACCAAATTTATTTTTAAATTTAAAAATGGGATCACAGTTTGGCCCAAATTTTGGAAACCCATCATTTCCACAAAAATGAATGGAAAACCTCCAAAACAACGAAAGAATGAAAATTGAATGGAAAAATACATTTAAAAGAAGTCATGGGTGTGATAGTTCACTCCTATTATTAATGGACTATCACAAGATAAATCTGGTGATGATTATGGATATGTATAATTTTCCCCTCATAGAAGATTTGGTCGACTAGTTATAGGGGGAAAGGTGTTTTTAAATGATTGATCATAGTTTGGGTTATCATAATCTTAGATTATGGGATTATGATATAATTAAGATGGTTTTTAGGAGTATGTAACGCAATTAATAATATCATATAACACATTTTGGTCAAATTTACTGAACTATTTTTTATTTCATTGATGAAATATATATTCTATGAGTATATTTACACCATTATAGTAGTGTTCATGGATGATATTTTATTTTATTAAAGTTCCAAATATGATCAATAGAACTATTTTAGTTTGGTTTAAGAAATCCCAATGAGTCACCATTTTTATGGAATGATCTCAAAATGGAGTTTATGGATCTAAGAACCGACGTTCATGGGGTTTTGATTTCTGAGCATGGCTTATTAGTTAATCCCAATAAGGTAAAGGATCTTTTTTAATGGGAGTATCCACATAATTTATTTGATATTCACAGATTTCTTGGACTTCTTGGAAACTATCAATGGTTATTCATTGATTTGTCTAAGTTAGCCTCACCATGTCCCATTATTACTTGGAAAGGGGTGAAATTCATATGGGATTTGAAATTCAATTATTCATTCAACGAGTTTAAATGGATTCTAACATACACTCTTATTTTGTTGTTACATAATCCTAATAATGGGTATGCGGTGTATTTTGATGCTTTAGGTGAAATTGTGGGTTTAATACATATGAAAAATAGTCATGTTGTGGATTATGTATCGTTACGACTATTTTCATATGAAAGGAATTTCTGCACTCATGATTTACAACTTTATGTCATTATCCATGATCTTAAGTGTTGGAGACAGTATCAATTTTGTGAGAGGTTAATATTCTTTTCTTATCATTAGATATTAGACTATATATTTTCTTATAAAGACTTTAATTCAGATAGAGATGGTGGGTGGAATACCTTCAGAATATTGGCTTTGATATATATTACACCATGGAGAATGGGAATATCATTGTAAACACTATTATCAAGAATATAAGACCATATGATATTATGTAATGGAATGTGGAGTGGAACCTTATGGGACTCTTTACTCACTTTCATCTAAATTCTCAAAAGAATTTTCCATTCATATTTCTAACCAATGTTTAGTTTTCATCATCCATCCTTGAGTCTATTATACAGGGTTAGTAGTAGGATGATTAGATCTGAGATATGTGATAAACACATTTTATGGGGAACCCTTTTCTACTTGGTATCTCCCTTGATATGATATTATCTAGTTTGGGTATTGGATTATCATCCCAGTATCTCTGAGGAGATCAATTTTTTTTACTATCATATTACATTGTGGTTCATTTATCCAGGCACTATAAATATGTACCATGGCATGAGATTGTAATTTTAGTTGTCGAGTATGAACTATGACGTTTCATATTCTGTTTCACAATATTAAAACTACCAATAAATAAATAGAAAATCATATGAAACTATCTAGTTCATTCTAGCATCTTTTGGTGTAGGTTTTGGGATGGGATTTTGTGTCTATATACTTTTTTGTTGGATTTCCATGAACTCCAAGAGGGAAGAATTATATTTGTGTCAAGATTAATTAGTTGACAAAGTCATCTCATTTCATTCAAATCAGAGACACCACTAATGTTAATGACACATGTAAGATGTATGTGAAATATATTTTGAGGTTACATGGGATTCCATCTTCCATATTTTCTAAATGGGATCCTAGGGTTACCTTATAGTTTTGTAAGATTATTTAGATGGAAAAGGGTCTCATGTCATGTTGAGTAAAACTTAATATCCATAGTAATATGATTATACATAGCGTGCTATTTAGATCCTAGAGGATATTATTTAAGATTTTATCTTGTATTTTGGTGGATTGTGGGATAGGAATCTCTTACTAGTTTATTTTTCTTATAAAAATAGTTATCAGTCATTGATTATAATGGACCCCTTCTAGGATTCATAAGGTCACTAGTGCATGTCACCTCTTTATTGGGAAGAGGTGGGAGAGGCCTCCTTTGTAGGATCAAGTATAATTTATGTGACATCAGTGATGATTTGAGATATATGTTCGTATATGGTTACAATAGGAAACAAATGTAGCTATATCATTGGAATTGTCCTTTAGAGTTTTCTTTTAATGATATTTTTTTTGAATGTTTCTCCCCAGTTGGGCCAATGTTGGTGTGGATAAAGGGGATGTTGGATCTAAGATATGTTATACCATTTGAGATCAGTGAGTGGTTTGGGTAGGTTTCTTTTCATTTCGAATTTCTAGTTCATTTGAAGCTAGACATAATGTTTTCTAAATATATCAGGTCATGAAATATCATTATGATCCCTCTCACATTCTGATTTGCAAGGGGATAGAGTTAGAGACAAAAATTTCAGTTGTTGAGTTGACAACACAGATCATTAAATCTTATGTGAATGTTATGCATGCGATGTCTATCCCATTAGTCATTTTGTTAGTGAGACACAGATCAAATTCTCATAAGCATGGTAGCATGAAGCATTAGTGAGGGAGTAGTGGTCTCACCTCTCCCAGGATCTCCTTTATTCCACATTAATTTATGGGGACAAAAAGTCATATGGTGGGGATTTTGTAACATCCCATTCCCTCATTTCGCATATTAATCATTAATTTTTAAATTAATTTATTATTATGTTCTGTTTTGTTACTTTTTAGGATGGAGGGATATTTTTAGGAAAAATGAACTAATATTTGAAAATGTATGTTTGTTTAAATTAATGGAGTTTGAATATAAATGTATTAAAGGATTAAAAGTGTTCTCTATTGGTTTAGAAATCATTTAGGTGTTTTAGATCTTTTCTATAAAATCCGGATTATGAAGTTCCTCAAGGACACTTTCACATCATGAACTGGTTTCACGACATTAATATACTTCCAAGATGATGTTGTGAACTAGTTCAGAGCGTGAAATGTTTATAATCCATAAAACAATTTACTATCGTGAAATGGTTGAGTGCGGTTATTTTTAATATTAGGTGATGTCTTTTATTATGTATCTTGATAATAATTCAATTTACATCATGAATGGGTCTCACATCATGAATTTTTTTGGACCATTGAATTTAAACATGCAGAAGGTTTTATTTTCCTTTCTTTAAATGTAGAAGATTCTCCCTCAAAACCAAAAAGATCTCTAAGGATATTTTGGGGACATTTTCTCCTTCTAGATAGATTCATTTAGTTATTTATATTAATGGTAGATTTTTCATATTTCTCTATGTAAGTAATAATTTTTTTATTCTTCATTTCAATTTATTTTAGAACAGTCACTATGTTATGTTTTAAAATCCATTAATATTGGGGTGATTTTATTCTTAATCCTTTATAGTTTTTCTAGGTGATCTTCTCCTAAGATATTGTCAACTGTTTGTTGTTGTGTTTCATGGATGCCTTCTCTATGTAATGTGTGACATAAACACTTTATAAACCTTATTCGTTATGGAATACACATATAAAGTATGGGAATCACTGGTATATCCTTTTTATTATTATTCTAGGTACCTTTAAGTGGTTGTAGATCCAGTTGTGGGAATTTGTGGACCATGTTTGAGGTTAGTGGTTTCATATATAACATGTGTTAGATGAACCTTGATTTATATTATTATATAAATTATTTTATAAATAAAATGGAATGATTAAATGTTTTATTTATGTGTGTTAAAATTGGTTTTCGTGAAAATATGGGGTTTCCCTATGTTTTTCAAAATGAAAATAGGTGTTTTCAAAGCATTGTGAATTACTTTTTCAAAATTTATTTCAATTAGGGATTGAAGAAATGATTTGGAAAATGTTGAACATGTTAATCTGTGGTTACTTAGATGGAAGTTAAAGTAATAAGACTCATCACTAATACTATTTAGGGGTTCAATAAGGGGATGTTCCTAAACTCCTTAGGCTCGTTGTTCTAATATCTTATTCGAAACTATTTTAGAGATTCACATTATAGGGTTTTCTTCTTCTCTATACATTTGATTCATATTTATAAAGAAATGACACAAGTTATTTTCTATGTTTTTGTACAAGTGTTTGAGTTAGCCTAACCTGTAGTGATCCATAGAAAGATGTTACCTATTATTTTGGGATACTTGTTAGCTTTGATTAAATGGTTTTATATATTTAATTTTTCTTTATATTATTTTAACTGGATTATTTGAATCTATGGAAAAAGTGTAATGTTTAAAAAAAATCATTTAAAAACTATTTAATTGATTTTCAGCACTTTTTTTATTTAAATTTGTAAATGTTTTGATTTTTGTATAGAGACTTGTTATGGAACACCTAGGTGAGATCCTACTGAGCCTGATAGCTCACACCTTGTGTACCCCTTCAATGGTACATACACCTTGTTATTTATTCTGATAATGGGAAATCCAAGGAGATAATTTTTCTATCAGCTGATTTGGGTAACTAGAGGTGAGATATCAGAACATTTTATTCGTATCAAATAGAGTATCTGTTTCTTGTCATTGGTTTTTTCTGTTGCCGATGGGATCATACCTTGTGTTTTTTAGATAATTTTGTGTTGTATAAGTTATACTATTTAGATTTTTATCATGTCATATATTTTGAAATTTTTCATTCTATTGTTTCATGCCATAATGTATATAGATAACCCAGGATTTCTGTATTAGTTTGGGAAAAATTGTTCCCTATGATATTTTGATGCTCATGTTCAAGTCAATACCCCGTGGGGATGAAAAGAGCCCTATGGGTAAGTGTTGGGTCATGTAGTGTAACACCCCGATATTTTATGAAAAAATATTATTTTTAATGTCTTGTGTTGTACACTAAACCAAAAGGAGCTTTCACAACACACATCTTTAACATGCCTTGCATTACACGCAATCGCGACCTTCCTCGATATTGTGTGTAGTAAGCAATAACGAGTTTCACTAAACAGCAATATGCTATTAAAATATTATTAAAACTAGATGTTATGAATAGTAATAACCACTTTTTGAAATTTTGTAAATTTTATTTTTCAAAATGGACTTTATTTTTGGATTCGGAGTATCGAATTTAGCCTAAGGTGAAATTTTGGTACTTTTCGGATAACTTTCATATTCTGATGAATAGTGAAAATTACTAAATTATAATTAAAAACAACTTTTTAAATCAAAATAATTAATAGTGATAAATTATTAATTTGAGTGGTTTTAAAGTATATTTAGAATATATTTTTAAAATTTAATACAATGTTGGTCATTGGATTTAATTTCACATTTAAACCAGCCATAAACAAGTGTCAATCTTTTGATAGATATTGTTTCTTAAAAACACGCTATTTCTTTTAACAGCGGGATTTAATTATAAAATTAATTAATGCAACTTCTATGTTATTAATTTTGTAAAGTAGACTTCATTTTTGAATTCGGAATATGAAATATAGCTTAGGATGAAATTTTGGCATTGTTCTGAAAAACATCAATTTTTGATGAATAGTGAAACTACTAAGTGGTAGTAAAAAAAAACTGAATTTTTCATAAAACTTAATTTTACCGCTTCTGTGAATGGAATTTCAAAAATCCGAGAGACATGGTTGATGTCAGTAAGTAAAATGTGGTTCAATGAGATGAAAATAATTTTTGGTGAATATTAACTTTTTACTTTTATTTACCACGGTTAAAAGTAAATAGGGTAATTAAGGGTAAAAATGATATTAATATTACCCTAAAACATGTCCTAATACTATTGGACAAGTGTATCTCGACCAAGAACAACCTTAAGTGTAAAATATTATCATTTAGGCCCACTTGGATTAGATTTGGACATTTATTATTATTTAATTCAAAGAAGAGTTAAATGAGTTAAAATCAATGTTTATTTACTAAAACATTTTTAATATAGGGTTATACATAAGATAAATTCAATTGTAAATATTCATTAGAAATATAAAAAGATTTCCTACATAATGGTATTTTATATGTAATTTTTAAAGATCAAAAAATTTAATTTATTTATGACACAAAGATGATGCTGTAATTATCTTATTAATAAAATATTGACATAATTGATGTTATAAATACCAAAATAAATTTAATTTGAGACTTTTTATGAATATCACTAATTTTCTTGGTTACTATGATATATTAGTGTTGATTTAATCAACTTGTTTCGAACATATAATTCTGTTATGACTTTCAAAAAAAATCAAATATCAAATAGTGTCAAAATTGACACAAAATACTTTTTAAATCAAATATTATATTATTAATTGTTATTTTATTCCTAAAAATCTAAGGTTCGGCAAACTGACTTAGATTAGGATATATATATTAATAATAAACAATTTGGGGTTCGTTTGGCATGTTATATTAAGTGTATTAACCACATAGTGTAAGAAAACAAAAAGACACGGTAAAAGTTAAATTATTTAACTTAGAGTTAAATCTAATTGATAAGGTTAAAATAATAACCTAAACTTGTCTAAATCCTATTGGATGATAGGATTTCGACCCATACCCACTTTAGATTCGAAATAAGACCCTTTTGAACCATTATAAACCGATTTTGACTTTAATATAAAATAATATATTGAGATATTCCTAAGGTGCCCCTCTCCTCCCTTATAAAAGGACACCTCCTCCCCCTCCTCCTCACACCAATTTGAGCACTCATGCTCAGACAACCCCTGCCAAAATCCCTTCTCCACTTCCCTATAATAATCCTAGAGGTCCTGGTCTTCTTCAAAGACCAATCTTAGTTCCCTAAGTGGAGGATTCAAAGAAGCGTTTCAAAGAAGAGGTAATATCCATTACCGATCTTTTCAATTTCTTTCTTCTTCAACTTCTTATTCTTTAGTTGTTTCATGATAAAGTAATAACATCAGTATTACATACATACTGATATGTTATTATAAATATGAAACAACTCTAATTAACCTTCTATCCATCCTACGGAAAAAGGAAATCACCCCGCGTGCGTACGTACGGAATACCGTCTCCACGCCGTGGTGTAATCAATTTTCCGCCACCACATTAATTGGATGGGTATAATGGTTTAATGAGTAACTATATATGATTATTATACAGTGATATTGATACTGAAATAGTATACAAACACTTCAACACAATTCCACGACCATGGGAACGATATCATCGCTCGTGCGTACATACGGACTACCGTCTCCACGACGCGATGAGATTCATTCTCAATGATTAACCATTCATGAATGATTATAAAGTATATATAATAAGTACTAATGAAATATATGACATTATAATGATACTTGATTTATTTATATTTATATGTATGTCATCTACTTAATTCCATTCAATTCAATAAGGAAACGAAAACATCGTTCATGCGTACGTACGGACTACCGTCTCCATGAACGGTGTATCTCATTCAATTTATCAATATATTATATATATGTATATTCTGAATATATATTATATATAAATCATGTTTTACATTTTGGATATAAGTAATCATGATCCAAGTAATCATATTAATAATTACAAGTTAAAAACATGAATGACAAATGAGACGATTTTACCCAAAACGCTACTTTAACATGAATTTACAAAAGAACGGGTAATATAAAGTCATAAGTGGACCATATATGATATAATAACAATGAATATGATTCTGGAATAAGTCAATAACATGATTTAAATCATTATACAGGAGGTTCGGACACGTACAAACTAAGTCGGACCTAAGGTAAGGGAAATATCACAACTTCATTTTTATCTGAGATTGTTTATACTTTGGCATTTACTGGGGTGTATTTTATCATCCACATCCATGTTTCCTCAATATGTAATATTATTTCCATTCACCTACAATTGTTTAAATCCTATTTTACCCTTCGGTGAGTTTTTAGTAAAAGATATGAAAGTAATCTTTTGTCGATTTTCATACGAGGTACTTTTTGACTTTTCTGACAAAAGTACGAAAATAATGTTTTTTTTAACTTATACGGCATGAATGGATTTTTAAAACATTATTTACAAGAAGCTTCCTTTACAAGTTTTCAAGTTTATTTTTAATCAACTTCTTTTATATTAAAGTTGTATGGCATGTTAAGAAAGGAAAAATGTTTTTGAAGAAGAAAGGATATTTTCCTCAAGAATGGAGTTCAAGTGTTTTATCAAAATTATTTTCCATCTAAGATAATAAAGGGTTCTATTTTTATCCCTATTATTACATTGATTTGATTATGTTGTGAGGGAATTATTTTTATGAAGTCATTTACCTTATATGATTTGTTTTATGATGTCATGATGTTTCAAGAATCCCATTTTTGTTACATGTGTTATGCGATGATGTATGATTTATGATTATGTGGCACACATACGAAAGGATTCATTATAATATGGGTGGGACCTATATCTCCCTCCAATGCATTGGGTAAAGATTTTATATCTCATGAGATAGACATGGCTGGAATGGTAGGTTATACCGGTTCAGTGAAACAGGACTGAAACGAGGGTGACTCGGTTCAGAAAGGGACTTTGTCCACTAAGATAGTCTTGACAATGAGTCTTGACTAACAAGAAATGATTCTCTATGATTATGTGTGTATGCCACAAAGTTTCATGTTTTAAGTTATGATTATTGGGATTTCATTTCACTACTATGATTTATCCCATGTTATGAAATTATGCTCTCTCTTTTGCAGGATAAGATTTCCAAAATTTATGTTTTTATGAATATGATGTGATTGATTTTTCTTTTGTTTACCCTTACTAAGCATTTGAGCTCACCCTTTTATGTTTTCTTTTCCCCCGGATATAAAGAAAGTTTTTAGGTAAAAATAGGAAGATCTTTATGGGAGATATTGGAGATCATTCAACACGATTAGAAGATTACGTTCCGAGTTTCCAAAGACACTAAACTATTACAATCCTTGTGTGTGTGTTTTTTTATGTACTAAGTTTTCCGCAAAAGTAATGAAATTTTCATGTACGATAAGCTTCGGGTCTCTACAGTTGGTATCAGAGGAATGGTTTAGTCAACCTTTGGAAACTAGGATGCGAAAACGTTAGTGAGATCCCTAGAGATATTTCTAAGGTATGTCTAGGGATGTCCCTAAGGTTAAGTATACGTATAGGTTATAGTACTAGAATTACGCTAACGATCATAGAATTAAACCTAAGATGTTAGATATTGAAGGTACTCCCCCTTTATTATGTTGTTTTCCCTAGCATGATTTTTGCCTCTCACACAATTCTTTTTGGGTTTTAGACGATGGCTGGAACCCGAAGGAACCGTGTTGATCAATGCAATGGACAATGCAATGATTGTCCTCTTGAACAAACAAATGTTATGGGAGATGGAGTGCAAAATATTATTTCTATACTTACACAAGCTATGAATCATTCTGGACTTCCAAATGAGAAAATAAGGGAACAATATTCTATTGAGTCCTTCATGAGACAACGTCCACCTTCTTTTAGTGGGTCTTCCGATCCACTTGTTGCTGAACAATGGATCAATACTACTGAAAAGATATTTTCAGTTCTTCAATGTTCTGAACATGATAAAGTCATCTTAGTAGTATATCGTTTGGAAGGTGAAGTTGATCAATGGTGGAATCTTATCAAGAATATGAGGCCAAGAGATGAAATTGAGTCCATGGAATGGGACGAGTTCAGGAACATATTTTTCAATAAGTACTTCCCTCGTATTCTTCAAAAAAAGATGGAGAAAGAGTTTCTTGAACTAAAGAAAAAGGATGATGAATCTGTTGGTATATACGAAGCAAATTTTACAAGACTTGCAAGGTATGCATCTAGCATTATCATCCAACCTGAAAGTAAAGTTGATCGATTTTTCAGTGGCTTAAAACCAAGTCTTCGAAGGGCATTATCTATAAGAGACTTCAGTAGCTATGAAGAAATTGTGCGTTGTGATATCAAGGTAGAAATGGAAGTTGGTGTTACATATCCATCTCATGGTTTTGACAAGAAACGAAAGATGGAGTTCAAGGAGAAATCTCAGAATAATGGTGAAAAGAAGATGAATATTTCCTTATGCACAAAGTGTGGAAAGAAGCATGGTGGGGATTGTCTTAAAGGGACTAGAAAATGTATTAAGTGTGGAAAAGAAGGTCATCGAGCAGCTGAGTGTTGAAGTAATGAAAAAAGGGATTCTAATGATGTGAATAAAGCAAACACTGCAGAGAACACACCACCAACACTTCAATGCTTCAAGTGCAAGCAAATGGGGCATTATGCTAATAAATGCCCTAATCCAAGGGTTAGTGATGATCAACATGAGCAACCACTGAAGGCAAAGGACAAAGGGAAGTCACAAGTGATCACTATTGGTGATGTTGAATATGACAACGATGTGGTGGAATGATTAAGTGTTTATGTAATGGGATTCCAAAATAATGTTGTATCATGGAGTATTGGAATATTTCTGTATTGGTCTAATGTGGTATTCAAAGTGATTGAGATATTATGCGCATAATGAAGGGAAAACGAGAAAATGAAATGTTTAATAGTATTCATGAGCTCATTATTGATATAAGGACTAAGTGATATCATGGTTTGAGTATATAGAATTTTGAGGATTTTGGTATGTGGAAGGTGTTAACTTTTAACTGCATTTATGTTTTCACTAAGGTATTCAAGAGAATACATGATTAAGGACTTTGAATGTTTGGAATGGGACCAACAAAACATATCTTATGATATATGGGGATCGATGATTGTATTAAATCTCTGGTAATCGTTTTCACTATGTTATGAGAGTGGACTGCAGTATTATGGATAAGACTAAAGATTAGAATGGATTATGTTGAACATAAGCTAGTATAAAATGTTTTTCGATATTATTGATGGGATGTTATATTAATGTAGTTTTAGAAAAAGGACAACCTGCAGGACGGGCGACAGCCCATCGCGTCAGACAAGGCTGTGGGAATCGAACCCACAACCAAAGTGCGACTGGCCTTTATCGCCTACAACTGGCCTACAAGAAGTCCCTGTGTAGTAGAAACTAGTTTTATTATATTAAGAAGTATGATATATGAAGTATAAGTCCATTTTCGGAACCATATATGATTAATCTCACTATAGAATGACTTATGTATATTTAATAACTTTTGCTAACCTTTTGTTTGAGACAGATGGAATGAACAGTCATTCTATCACATGATCTGCTAACACTTCACGAAAAACAAATTCAACTTCATTTATTTAAGAGATGAATTGGAAATTGTTCAAGGCACGAACAACAGTGAGATTGTACCAAAATAAAGTAAGTATTTATTCTAATTCAAATTTTCAACTTTAGGGAAATGATCTTGAAAACCAAAAATGTTGTCCTAGTGATCTTATACCTGATGAATCAGATGGTACCTTATATCATCACAAATCTATGGATTTGTGATTACTGGCTTTTTCATAGCCATGTTCTCTACCACTCTCCATCAGAACAAGATGGTTAGATTTCTCTTCCATATCCATATTTTCACCTATGTGGAAACCCAGTGATTAGTTTATTTGGGTAATTGTTACATTTCATACATTAGTTTTTAAAGCCAAGTTTTGGTATTCCTTTTTACGATGTGGTTTTCTATTAAAGAAACTTTAGAATAGTAAACCATTTATAACCCCGACGAATTTCGAGGGCGAAATTCATTTTAAGGGGGGTAGAATGTAACACCCCGAGATTTTATGAAAAAATATTATTTTTAATGTCTTGTGTTGTACGCTACACCAAAAGGAGCTTGCACAACACACATCACTGACTTGCCTTGCATTACACGCAATCGCGACCTTCCTCGATAGTGTGTGTAGTACGCAATAACGAGTTTCACTAAACAGCAATATGCTATTAAAATATTATTAAAACTAGCTGTTATGAATAGTAATAACCACTTTTTGAAATTTTGTAAATTTTATTTTTCAAAATGGACTTTATTTTTGGATTCTGAGTATCGAATTTAACCTAAGGTGAAAGTTTGGTACTTTTCGGATAACTTTCATATTCTGATGAATAGTGAAAATTACTAAATTAGAATTAAAAACAACTTTTTTAATCAAAATAATTAATAGTGATAAATTATTAATTTGAGTGGTTTTAAAGTATATTTAGAATATATTTTTACAATTTAATACAATGTTGGTCATTGATTGTAATTTCACATTTAAACCAGACATAAACAAGTGTCAATCTTTTGATAGATATTGTTTTTTAAAAACACGCTATTTGTTTTAACAGCGGGATTTAATTATAAAATTAATTAATGCAACTTCTATGTTATGAATTTGATAAAATAGACTTCAATTTTGAATTTGTAATATGAAATATAGCTTAGGATGAAATTTTGGCATTGTTCTGAAAAAACATCAATTTTTGATGAATAGTGAAACCACTAAGTGGTAGTTAAAAAAAACTGTATTTTTCATAAAACTTAATTTTACCGCTTGTGTGAATGAATTTCAAAAATCTGAGAGACACGGTTGATTTCAGTAAGTAAAATGTGGTTCAATGAGATGAAAATAATTTTTGGTGAATAGTAACTTTTTACTTTTATTTACCACGGTTAAAAGTAAATTGGGTAATTAAGGGTAAAAATGATATTAATATTACCCTAACACATGTACTAATCCTATTGTACAAGTGTATCTCGACCAAAAACAACCTTAAGTGTAAAATATTATCATTTAGGCCCACTTGGATTAGATTAGGACATTTATTATTATTTAATTCAAAGAAGAGTTAAAAGAGTTAAAATCAAAGTTTATTTACTAAAACATTTTTAATATAGGGTTATACATAAGATAAAATCAATTGTAAATATTCATTATAAAGATAAAAAGATTTCCTACATAATGGTATTTTATTTGTAATTTTTAGAGATCAAATAATTTAATTTATTTATGACACAAAGATGATGCTGTAATTATCTTATTAATGAAATATTGACATAATTGATGTTATAAATAGAAAAATAAATTTAATTTGAGACTTTTTATGAATCCCACTAATTTTCTATGTTACTATGATATATTAGTGTTGATTTAATTAACTTGGATCTAACATATAATTCTGTTATGACTTTCACAAAAATCATATATCAAATAGTGTCAAAATTGACACAAAAAAGTTTTTAAATCAAATATTATATTATTAATTGTTATTTTATTCCTAAAAATCTAAGGATCGGACAAATGACTTATATAAGGATATATATATTAATAATAAACAATTTGGGGCTCGTTTGGCATGTTATATTAAGTGTATTAACCATATAGTGTAAGAAAACAAAAAGACACGGTAAAAGTTAAATTATTTAACTTAGAGTTAAATCTAATTGATAAGGTAAAAATAATAACCTAAACTTGTATAAATACTATTGGTTGATAGGAGTGCAACCCATACCCACTTTAGCTTCGAAATAATACCCTTTGGAACCATTATAAACTGATTTTGACTTTAATATAAAATAATATTTTGAGATATTCCTAAGGTGCCCCTCTCCTCCCTTATAAAAGGACACCTCCTCCCCCTCCTCCTCACACCAATTTGAGCACTCCAGCTCGTCCAAACCCTGACAAAATCCCTTCTCCACTTACCTATAATAATCCTAGAGGTCCTGGTCTTCTTCAAAGACCAATCTTAGTTCCCTAATTGGAGGATTCAAAGAGGCGTTTCAAAGAAGAGGTAATATCCATTACCGATCTTTTCAATTTATTTCTTCTTCAACTTCTTCTTCTTTAGTTGTTTCATGATAAATTAATAACATCAGTATTACATACATACTTATAAGTTATTATAAATATTAAACAACTCTAATTAACCTTCTATCCATCCTACGGAAAAAGGAAATCACCGCGCGTGCGTACGTACGGAATACCGTCTCCACGCCGTGGTGTAATCTATTTTCCGCCACCACATTAATTGGATAGGTATAATGGTTTAATGAGTAACTATATATGATTATTATAAAGTGATATTGATACTGAAATAGTATACAAACACTTCAACACTATTCCACGACCATGGGAACGATATCATCGCTCGTGCGTACGTACGGACTACCGTCTCCACGACGCGATGAGATTCATTCTTAATGATTAACCATTCATGAATGATTATAAAGTATATATAATAAGTACTAATGAAATATATGACATAATAATGATACTGGATTTATTTATATTTATATGTATGTCATCTACTTAATTCCATTCAATTAAATAAGGAAACGAAAACATCGTTCATGCGTACGTACGGACTACCGTCTCCATGAACGGTGTATCTCATTCCATTTATCAATATATTATATATATGTATATTCTGAATATATATTATATATAAATCATGTTTTACATTTTGGATATAAGTAATCATGATCCAAGTAATCATATTAATAATTACAAGTTAAAAACACGAACGAAAAATGAGACAATTTTACCCAAAACGCTACTTTAACATGAATTTACAAAGGAACGGGTAATATAAAGTCATAAGTGGACCATATATGATATAATAACAATTAATATGATTCTGGAATAAGTCAATAACATGATTTAAATCATTATACAGGATGTTCGGACACGTACAAAGCAAGTCGGACCTAAGGTAAGGGAAATATCACAATCTCATTTTTATCCGAGATTGTTTATACTTTGGCATTTACTGGGGTGTATTTTATCATCCACATCCATGTTTCCTCGATATGTAATATTATTTCCATTCACCTACATTTTTTTAAATCCTATTTTACCCTTCGGTGAGTTTTTAGTAAAAGATATGAAAGGAATCTTTTGTCGTTTTTCATACGAGGTACTTTTTGACTTTTTCGACAAAAGTACGAAAAGAATGTTTTTTTAACTTATACGACATGAATGGATTTTTAAAACATTATTTACAAGAAGCTTCCTTTACAAGTTTTCAAGTTTATTTTTAATCAACTTCTTTTATATTAAAGGTGTATGACATGTTAATAAAGGAAAAATGTTTTTGAAGAAGAAAGGATATTTTTCTCAAGAATGGAGTTCAAGTGTTTTATCAAAATTATTTGCCATCTAAGATAATAAAGGGTTCTGTTTTTATCCCTATTATTACATTTATTTGATTAGGTTGTGAGGGAATTATTTTTATGAAGTCATTTACCTTATATGATTTGTTTTATGATGTCATGATGTTTCAAGAATCCCATTTCTGTTACATGTGTTATGCGATGATGTATGATTTATGATTATGTGGCACACATAAGAAATAATTCATTATAATATGGGTGGGACCTATATCTCCCTCCAATGCGTTGGGTAAAGATTTTATATCTCATGAGATAGACATGGCTGGAATGGTAGGTTATACCGGTTCAGTGAAACAGGACTGAAACGAGGGTGACTCGGTTCAGAAAGGGATTTTGTCCACTAAGATAGTCTTGACAATGAGTCTTGACTAACAAGAAATGATTCTCTATGATTATGTGTGTATGACACAAAGTTTCATGTTTTATGTTATGATTATTTGGATTTCATTTCACTACTATGATTTATCCCATGTTATGAAATTATGCTCTCTCTTTTGCAGGATAAAATTTCCAAAAGTTATGTTCTTATGAATATGATGCGATTGATTTTTCTTTTGTTTACCCTTACTAGGCATTTGAGCTCACCCTTTTATGTTTTCTTTTTCCCAGGATATAAAGAAAGGTTTTAGGTAAAAAATGGAAGATCTTTATGGGAGATATTGGAGATCTTTCACCACGATTAGAAGATTACGTTCCGAGTTTCCAAAGACACTAAACTATTACGATCCTTGTGTGTGTGTTTTTTTTATGTACTAAGTTTTCCGCAAAAGTAATGAAATGTTCATGTACGATAAGCTTCGGGTCTCTACATGTAGGGTGACAAATCGGGTGGGCATCTTGGTCATATCATTACTATAACCATATGTTTACATCCTGTTTTTCTTTAGGGAATTGTATGAAATTTTTGGTTGGAAAAACATTGAATGAATTAGACATAAAAAAATGAAGGGTGGGGTCGAAATTTATAAATCCCCTCGATGTATTGAAATCTCTCATAAGACAAAATATTTGGTTTTGGTGCATACCTCTCCCAATTTCACTATAGTGTCTTGCAGAAAGGACTTGAAAACAAATTTTTATGTATGGTATTATACATTCAGTCAGAATGAGATTATTATTTTTGATATCCATGTTTTTATTTCTTTTCATTGACATATAATTCTCTTATTTTCATTCAATTC
This sequence comes from Viscum album, assembly GCA_963277665.1. Lineage (NCBI taxonomy): Eukaryota > Viridiplantae > Streptophyta > Magnoliopsida > Santalales > Viscaceae > Viscum > Viscum album. Next base: position 684,127,499 of record OY728137.1, on the reverse strand, counting down.
AATAATTATTCAGATTATTTATTTCTATCATACTATATACACAACAACTATTTTATGAGAGATTCATTTTTATAATGTCCTTACTGAGAATTTGATCTCACCCTTTCTTATGATTCTATCTCCCAAGGTTATGAGGAAAATAATTACACAAGACATGTCTAATAGGATAGCTGATGTGGATAATTTTGGGATGATTTTTAAAACACGTTAGGAAATAATTATTTGCTAAAATAGTGGGACAATATCCATTAATATAGATATATAAGTGTTTTACTAAAATTTTTTTTCCTAATTCTCAAAGTCTTAACCCTAAACGTTTTTGGAAATGAATGTAATGCAATATTTACTTTAATCCATGTAATTTTGGGATATTTATGTTTTGATGACTTATAATTTTTATCGATGATGGTACACAATTTATATGTTTATGGAACTTGATTTTGGAGGGAGGGTTTGGGGAATCACATATGGTATAAGAATAGGGTTTATAACATTGGATATTATGATTTTTTGTTGAGAATAATTTAAGAGTTGATATGATATGGTTGATAAAAATGTCAAAGGTGTAGATAACCATATGGATAGTGTATTATTTATCACTAAGGTTATAATAAAACTTTTATTTGGTTGTTATAAAAAATAAACATTAGTGAAAACTATTGTTATATTTCTAAGAAATAATTCTATGTAAAGTCTAAAATCCCAATGTTTTGGTAAATTATAGATTGTTTAATTATTCTAATAAATAAATCACTATATAGATACTAAAAGTAGATAAGAGTTATAGAAATTATGTGCTAGTGTGTAATAACTTAAAAAGGATAGATTTGAAATTAAATTAGTCCTCACCAAGTGCATGACAAAGAGGTCTGACTTCACACTTGGTGTAAGACTCTCTGTGTATATGCTTCAGTTAATTCACATTCTCTTTATGAACAATTATGGCAGATATGAATATATTTAGGTTAGATAACCTAATAGTAAAGTGACTATGGATAAAAAAATATTTAAATGTAGATATTCATATGTTAAGGTATATATTAATTGATATTCCATTTCATGGATAAATGATAATTTTTATTTTTAGAGAAAAGAGTTTAGTTTATTTTGGTTGAGGAAATTTTATGTATTTTCAGGGTAATTTTGGATATCTATATTGAAGAATATGTTCAAAAGTATGAGAGAAGACAACTCAAAGTAAGATAGATATCAGGAAAGTGTTATATAGTGAGATACATTAAGGCTAAATTTTATTATATTTATTTATGAAATTGGCTTATAATGATCATCACTGATGTTAATTCTTTTGGTTTTTTCAATAGCTAAATTATAAAGGAATGATGTTATAAATAGATTCCATTGACAATGTGGAAAATTTTATAAGGAACAACCTAAAGGGTAAGGGGATGGAGGGAAAATTATTACGATTATTCTAAATAGGTTATGTAGAATTTTTATTAATAACAAGAGCATAGTTGAAACCACAAATGTACCAAAGAATATAATGACAGAATCTCATAGAAACATGGATGGAAATGAAGATGAAGGAATTATGATCTAATTTCATACATGTGAAAAATGTGGAAAGAAGCCTTGGGAGAATTTCCTTAATGGGATAAGAAAATTCTATGTGTGTGGAGTATAAGGTCCTTAGACTCACATGTGTATGGGGAAGAGTGAATCTGAAGAAATCAATACCTTATAATGTAATTTTTTTGGGTAGTATCTGACTAAATATGCCAATAAAAGGCCTAATAAAATAAATAGTCACCAAATATATTGATAATAAGGAAAATAATTTGAAACTAGTACTAATGTAATTGATAGTGATTTTTCACTCTAGATTTTATAGTGTCTTATGTCTTGTAATGTTTTCACCAAGTACATGATATTGAATTATAAATATAAACCACTAGTGAAATTATTATCATATAGATAAATTTCATGTTTTTAGATGTTCTTACTTATGTACCCAAGTATTATTCCCTTATTATAATTATATATGAAATTTGGAATGGGTTACCTCTAATTATAAAGAGCTTATAATAATTTTTCATATAGAAAATTCACATTCCACATCCTAAATAAACCCATTCCCATCTAGTGTTGTATGATAAATTTTGAGTTCTATATATAAATTAATTTGATTCCATTACTCAAATTTTTAGGAATTGATTTATTTATGGGGGTAGAATGTAACACCAAAAATTTTAATATATATTTACCATTAAATTAGTCAATACATTCGATAGCTTTCGGCACATGGAACACCAAAATAAAACAAAACTATGAAATGTTTAGACCATTAAAACCTTTTTATTGAGTTGGAAATAATGAATTAGAGTAACCACATTAGGACATATTTATATAACCAAAATAAAGGATAATTTTATTATGAATGAAATTCAATTTTTATACTAAAATAAATAATTTTAAAAGTTTATGCTTATAAATGCAATTTTATAAATATTTAAATTCAATGTGATATGTATGAATATATCAAGAAAGGATTGATTAATTATTATAAAATGTATTTTTTATAATTAATTATTTTAATTATAATTTAACAAGTAAATTGTTGGAAATATTAATGAAAGTGGTTAACATTGTAAAATAGTTATCTTCCTATAGAAATACTTTTCATCATATCTAATATATTTTTTTAAAAGTTAAATTTGTAAAACATAAAATTTAATTTGAATAAATTAAAATTAGTTTTTATTCACCATAAAAATTATTTCTTAATATAATTTTTTGTGATTTTTCGGAAAGGAATGATTTTTTAGGTGAATAGTGAAAATATCATTTTTAGAAATAATATGAATTTTATATCATTATAAATATATAAGTATAAATTTTAAATTAATTAAATGATTTTATAAGACCAAATAAGTATTTTATAGTTGAATTTATAATTTTATAATTTCTTGTTTTAATTTACAACCCATATTTTTCATTTTGGAAGATTAAAAATATTTTTGAAAAAAATGTTTTCAATACATTATATATTATTATTTATAATTATATTTTTACTATTTTATATATAGAAGAAAATGAAATAGATATAAAATTTATATTCATTTAGAAAAAATTATCTAATAAGTAATAAATTAATTTTAGGAAAAAAGACTATGTAACATTATGTAAAAAACAAGTTAATGCGGTGAAAGCTACATTGGTAAAAGTAAAAATTCAATTGGTAAATCACTTGAAACGTAATAAAAAGTTTATATAATTTTTTTATGATGATTGGATCAACCTTATATCTTCCAAACTCCATTTTTTCAAAATTTTGTATCATCTTGACATGTTTACCATATCCCCGCTTTATACTAAGTTGGAATATTTAAAAAAATGTTATTCTCACCACTTGTAAGTGGACCCTCTCATGACCACTTTAAGTAACTCCTAAAAATTAGGTTTCCCCATGATACACTACACATTTTCTATCACATAGAATACACCTTAATACTTTTGATCTTTTAGCCCCATGAGATTTGTCTGTGCTGTCGATTTCAAAGGGATCTTCCATGGAAATATCAAACTGTTCAATGTGAGAAATAGTTTGTTTTAGAAATTATATATTTTATATTTTATATTCCAATTATAAATTTAAAATTCATATATAATTAAATCAGTTGGGGTTTTATTCATGTTGAAAATTAAATCATATACATATGCACAAAATCCTAAGTAGCTGGAAGTTTTTAGTGAAATAACACTCCTTGTGGTATGGAATTGGTGGAGGCCCAAGCATACAGTAGGAAGTCATCGAGCGGGTGGGGGAGGGTGTAGCATCCCGGACCCGGGTGCCATGAAACAGGTGCCCCGAGCCCGGTTCGCCACGTGACCTCAAGCGCATTTCCCGAACTGCCAGAGGCTGCCGACCAGCAGCGAGGGCCCAGGTCTGATAGTGGGGAAACTATGCCCTCATTGGTCAAACTATAGAGCATCATAATACCAAAATAAACATAAAAAAACAGTTGAAGCAGTAAACATACACAACAAAAATAACTACAACAATGGATATAACCAATAGTATACGAGTGATGATGCTACATGTTTCTGTTTCTAAGAAAACAGCCAGAACATGTTATACATCTATACAGTACAGCAGAAAACAGAGTACAACAAAACAAGCAAAACAAATGGAAGCGGCATCGCGAGCCTAGGCTCGGTCCCATGCCCTCATACTCCTCAGCAACAGTCAAGTACCTGTATAGGGACTCTTTCCCCTATCTACACCTGCAGAAACGTAATCTGTTTGGGCTGAAAAGCATGACCCAAACAGGGTGTGAGAAATATATCTCAGTAGGCACCCACCAAAGGCCCATTCCCAACTATGTGTAAGCATGCAATAATAGTGCGCAGTAGTAAAATGATATAATTTAAGCAGTACACAAAAGTAACTAATTACCAGTTATATTTCCATCTCATTATCCATTTAATACATTTAAATATTAGAAACCACCACAGTGCATTTCTAAGTAAATAGTCCACGTCCTCTGACAAGAAAAACCTTACCCTCAGGTAAGCATAATCCAAACCACAGGTATAGCCCTCAGGTGTAATAGGAATTTCCCTCAAGCGTAGGAAGTGTCTCCCTCATGCACAAAAGTCAAGCCCTCAGGCACGAAAGGTTGCCCTCAGGCGAAAATAACTACAGCCCTCGGGCTAAATAGTACAGTGCCCTCAGGTTGATGACAACAACTCCCTCAAGATAAATACAAAAATTCCCTCAGGCTAAACAGGTAACCAGGCCATGCCCAACAGGTAAACAAGAAGTAACAAGCAATTCCTCTCAAGGCGATTCTACAATTACTACTTTGAAGGAATACCCTCGGGTATCCTGGCCAAAGGGCTAAACAGAGAAACACACCCCGGGGGTGGTTCCAGATCCAATAAATGATCCCAACCATCATTTTATTATCACTATTAAATACCTAATCAATTATAGGTATTAAATATAGCAACAGCCTCAGCCACACGACACCCCAACATGGGTTCGTGGCATAAAAACGCACAAAACACACATCAGTTGGAAAACTAAACAAAAAGCCACCTACCTTATACGTCAACGAGCATTATACTCGAACACCGATTCCAGAAACGCCCATGAATGGCGTAGATCTGACGAAAACAAAACTCATTAAAACGTAAATAACATACGTCAGGAGAAGAATTGGCAAGAATGGTACGAGGAGAGGAGAGGGCTTACCCGTGCGGTTCCAACATGATCGTCCGAAGCCGAATCGGATTCCAGACGAACTCCTGGTGGATCTTCAAAGATCTGCCCTCCTCCTTTGGTTCCAAAATGGCTCAAATGACTCCTCTGCCAAATGAGGAGGCTACTTCTTGTTTTAAGCCAAAAAAACAAAGTACACAGCATTTACTTTTGAGTACACGGCATATAATTCTTTCATCTAACTGTTCATTTGGTATCACCACCACACTGTTCATCTGTTGACATGAGTACACGGCATGTACTCTCGAGTACACGACGTGTACAGTCTCCCAGCTGGCGGCGACACCACCGCCTTACTGTTTAAGCCTTCTGACTGACTACATGACATGTAAGGTACCACTACACAACGTGTAGTGGTTCCTACACCCTTCATCCCCGGCATGGCTACACGTCCCGTGTACTCATCCCAACACGGCCAAAAGTACACGGCGTGTGGATAAAGTACACAACATGTAGTTCAAAATTCAGGATTTTTCCCCATTTTCCATATTTTTTCAAAACCACTTAAGGAAAAGGAAAAGAAGAAGCCCGTACCTCTAAAATAAGAACCGTGTTCTTAAAAAATTCCCCCTTATAGAAATTCGTCCCCGAATTTCCCTTCCAAGGGTGGCGAAGAATAGGCTCAGAACAGCTCTGGACACTGAGCACGTACGTCGGCCTCCCGCTCCCATGTCTCATCCTGCACTCAACCATGCTGCCATAGCCCCCGTACGAGAGGAGCTGACTGGCCTCATAGAACCTTCATGCTCATGTCAACAATACGGATCAGATGCTCCTCAAATGACGCATCATGCTGAAGCTCAACCTCCTCTGGCTTAAAGGTGTGAGATGGGTCTAAATGGTAGCGACGCAACTGATACACATGGAAGACGTCGTGCATAGCTCGGTACCGCTGTGGTAACTCCAACCGATAGGGAACCAACCTGACTCTCTCTAGAATCTTGAATGGCCCCACATACCTCGGTGAAAGCTTACCCTGTCTCCTGATCCATTTGTGTCCCAGCCTCGGCGGAACACGCAAGAAAACCTGATCCCCGACCACAAACTCCAAAGGTCGTCTACGGCGATCAACATAAGACTTTTGATGATACTGCGCGGTAGCCATCCGCCTTTGAATCAACTGGACCTGATCAGATGTCTCCTACATGAGTTGTGACCCCAGTAAAGCTGCCTCACCTACCTCTAACCAGCACAAAGGTGACCGGAATGGCCTACCATATAAAGCCTCATATGGTGTCATCTCAATAGTCGCCTGAAAACTATTGTTATAGGAAAACTCGAATAAGGGTATATGATTCTCCCAAGATCCCCCAAAGTATAGGACGCATGCACGCAGCATGTCCTCTAGCACATGTATCGTCTGCTCTGACTGGCCATCTGTCTGAGGGTTGTATGTTGTGCTCAGAAGCACTTGTGTACCCAGCGCCCTCTGAAAACTCTACCCGAAACGAGACGTAAAGAGAGCGTCCCTATCTAAAACAATAGAATGAGGGACCCCATGAAGACGTACGATCTCTCGGATATACAGCCTTCTGAGCTCGTCCACACCGAAGGTCTCCTTGATCGGCAAGAAGTGAGCTACCTTCGTGATTCTGTCCACAACAACCCACAGGGCGTCATTTCCTTGAGGTTACCTTGGAAATCCCGTCACAAAATCCATCGCGACATCATCCCATTTCCACTCTGGAATGGGAAACTTCTGTAACAACCCAGCTGGTTTCTGATTATCTGCCTTCACATGCTGACAGGTGGAACACCTCGTAACAAAACCATTTATCACTCTCTTCATACCCGGCCACCAGTACTAACGCCTCAAGTCACGGTACATCTTGGTAACCCCGGGATGAACTGCCCAAGCTGAAGCATGAAACTCCTGCATCATCCCCTCGTGTATATCCCCTGGAACCCATACACGTCCATGGAAATGAAAAACCTCATCATCTCCTATCGTCCAACCAGGAGGAGGGTCCTCACTTGCCACCGACTCCCGTAGAACTAGGCCTTCTGAATCCGATAGCTACCTCCTCCTCACTCTGTCCAGGAGGGTAGAAGTCACAGCTAATGAGGAAAGATAATTCTGACCCTGACTTCCATTCACCTCCAGATGAATCTCAGAAAACAAAGCCATAAGCTGCCACTCACCACTGGCCTCCTGGACAACATGTATCTGAGTCGTCCTGCTCAGTGCATCAGCTACTGCATTACCTTTACCATATGTATAGGAAAGCTCAAAATCGAAGGAATGTAGGTACTTGACCCACCTTCTCTACCTCAGATTCAAGTCACGCTGAGTAAAGATATACTTGAGGCTTTTGTGGTTGGTGAAAACCACAAAATTCACTCCCAACAGATAATGTCTCCAACAACGCAACGCATGCACAACTGCAACCAACTCGAGATCATGCGTCGGGTAATTCCTCTCATGTGGCCTCAACTGCCGAGACTCGTACGCCACAAATCGGTCTCCATGCATCAAAACCGCTTCCACCCCAATCTCTGATGCATCATAGTAAACTGTATAGATCTTCCCCTGCTCCGAGAGTATCAGGATCGGTGCTGATGTCAGCCTTCCCTTCAAGTCCTGAAAAGCTGTCTCATAAGCTTCTGAACAAATGAACTTCACACCCTTCTTAGTCAGACCTATCAACGGTGCTGCTAAGCGGGAGAAGTCCTGTATGAAGTGCCTGTAGTAACCAGCCATCCCTAAAAAACGTTGTATCTCAAACACGTTCTTGGGATGCTCCCATGAAACTACTGCTCTCACCTTCTCTGGGTCTACTGCAACTCCTGCCTCTGAGATGATATGACCCAGGAAGTGAATCTGGTCCATCCAAAAGTGGCACTTCGAGATCTTAGCATATAGGCGATGCTCTCTTAGTGTACTCAATACAATCTCAAGATGGGTGGCATGGTCGTGTTGAGAGTTAAAGTACACCAAGATGTCGTCCATGAATACTACCAAAAATGAATCAAGATACGGATGGAACACATGATTCATCAGAGCCATGAAAAATCCTGGCACGTTCGTGAGTCCGAACGGCATAACTGTATACTCATATAGACAATACCTACTCCGAAAAGCTGTAAGCGGTATATCTGATGGTCTATCACGCAGCTGATGATATCCTGATCTCAAGTCAATCTTCGAGAACACTTGTGCTCCACGAAGGTGATCAAATAGGTTATCTATCCTCGGCAGGGATATCGGTTCTTAACCGTCAACTGGTTCAGCTTCCGATAATCCACACAAAGTCTGAGGGTACCATCCAACTTGTTTGCAAAAAGGACCGGAGAACCCCAAGGAGATGTACTGGGTCAGATAAAACCCTTTTCCTGTAACTCCTCTAACTGCCTATTGAGCTCCTGCAACTCAGGCGTGGCCATCCTATAAGGAGGAATGGACACCGGTGCTGCTCCCGGCACTAGCTCGATAGAGAGATCCCCCTCGCGCACCGGAGGTAGACCTGAAAAGTTATCTGGGAAGACATCCCTGAAACGATCAACAACTGGAGGTAAATCCATCTGACAAGTCCCCTGGTCAACCAGATATAAGCTCACAATCTGGGCTGTGACTCCACCTCGCCCATGATGCTCTAGTCCGGCTCGACTCGCCTAAACATCCCACTCGCCCTTGTATAGAAACTCCCCGCCCTCTGGTGACGTGAAACGCACCCTGCGATGATAGAAGTCTACAAAGGCTCGAAAGGGAACCAACCAGTCCATCCCTAGAATGACGTCATAGCTCATCATCTCTAAGACATAGAGGTCCCAAAGGAAGTGAGACCCACCAACCTCAAGGGGGAACTCCTTGCACTGACGCACACCAACCGTCCTAGTCCCCAACGGTGTGTCTAGCATCAAGATATTAGATGAAGTAGAAACACCGAGCCCAAGGCTCTCCACAACGGGTACAGATATAAAACTATGTGTAGCACCCGTGTCAAAAAGTACTGAAGACAAGACAAAATCTACTAGAATAGTACCTATGACTATAGAAGGTCCGGGATTCTACTCCTGCTGGGTCTGTTGCACTACATATGCCTACCCAGTGCCACGAACCTGCGACACAGCCTGGCTACCCTGAGTTGTCCCACCCTGCTGTCTCTGCGATCCTGGTGTCTGGCTACCATAGCCACGACCACCATCTTTGCTTGCACGCCCTGACGTGTTCCAGTTCCCAGACTGGTAAGAAGCCACTGGTCCTTCTCCCGCACGTGGAGTCTGCACAGAACCCCTCTCACTAACCACTGGTAGAAACTCCCTGCAAAGTGCTGCAGATGACCAATCTTACCGCAAGCTCGGCACTCCACTAGGTCTCGTGGACATTGAAACCTCTTGTGCCCCTCTCTGCCACACTGGTAGCACCTGACCGGTCCACCTGAAGAAGCTTCCTGGCTGATACTTCCACCCTGAGAGAAGTCCATCTGTCTCTTCCTCTTTCCAGCAGAAATAGTACTAGTAACTGGTGCTGAACCGCCTTGGCCCACACCACTTGATTCCCGCAGGTTCCTCTCTGTAATCATCTCCTGATTCACAATCACGTGTACAGTAGGAAACATGAAAACATTTACCAGTGCTCGGATGTCATACCGAAGACCATCCTCAAAACGCCTAGCTCCCAACATCTCGTCACCCACCAGAACGGGTGCAAAACGCTGAAGCTTCGTAAAACGAGCAAAATAGCCCATCACCGACATAGCACCCTACTGCAGATTCATGAACTCTCAAGCTCTATCTTCCCTCAGTATCTAGGGAAAGAAGAAGTCATAGAAGACTGCCTGAAAATCTTCCCACACCATTTCCCTGTGATGCTCTGACTGGGTGGTAAAATCCCACCACCTCTTGGAGGAATCATGCAGCATGTAAGTCGCGAGCTTGACCCTCCACCCTGGAGGCGTCTCCAGATGCTCAAAAATAGTCTGCATCGATCCTAGACAAGAATCTGCAGTCTGTGATCCGCCATCCCCTGAAAATGTAGGCTGATGCGGCTGCTGAAAGATACATGTCAGCTTGGCCATAGATGTGGCAGCCTATGGTGCTCCCTGAAAGGTCTGCATGAACCGCAATAAGTCATCACGGAACTGTGCCTCTGCGCCTGTGTCCGGTATAACAGCTGGTGTTGCATCTGGCTCTGCTGGTGGATCAACTGGTAGCCCATGGACCACCATCTCGGGAGTATAATCGTCGCTGCTCTCCTAGCGAACAACTCGATGTCGTCTAGGCGGCATGACTCTACAAGGTCAAAAGCACACCTCAGATTCAAGATTATTAAGACTGAAAGAGAAGGAACCACAAAGGGAACAAGAGGAAGAATGTATTAAAATTTGATAAAACAAGACTACACGACATGTACAATGACTACACGACGTGTACTTGACTTCCCTTCCACTGTCCAGGTCCTTCTACACGGCTAAGCCACACGGCTTCCGTTCAAAAATACTACAGGGTGTGTATAATATCTACACGATGTGTGCTGTGTTATTTTCCAACTGCATGTGTTGTCTATGACACGGCCGACTACTCGACATTACTTCACACAGTGTGTTACACCCGTACACGGTGTGTACATCACCCCGTTACCCAGCCACACGGCGAACTCCACATGGTTTGTCCTCGGACAAGACTACACGACATGTCCCAAAGGTACACGACGTGTTCAGGGAGTGGTGACACTGGCCCGTGTTGTTATATACACGACTGAGTCCCCAGGTCACACTACACGACGTGTCTATAACTGACTCAACGTGTTCTGCCAAGGAGTTCACCGACCCGTGTTGTTAGTTACACGGTCAGACTCCAGGTCACACTACACGACAAGCACAAAAATAACACGGCGTGTTTTACCCAAGCCCTTACCTACCCCGTGTCTCCACCCACACGGTTTGTGACATGGGAAGAGACTACACGGTGTGTACTCTAGGTACACGGCGTGTACTCAAAAAGTTCATTTTTATTCCCGAGAAGAAGAACACACATGGCGTGTATGAGGTCCTACACGACATGTATTCTGGGTTTTCTAGACTTTATGCCTCAAAAACATCCCTGGACCCAGAAAATTCTAAAAAACAACACCTAAGTGTCAAATTCCGACCCGTGGGGGCCCATACACCCCACAAATCAAAGTTTGACATCTTATTTGTGTTATGACCAATAACAATCAATGATCCACCAAATTCCGGTCAATTGGGGCCCATACTCCCCAAAAACCAAAGTTTGGCGTCTATCCTATAAACAAGATCCACCAAACAGGAAGGTATTTATCAAGCAGCTATCACAACCGCATGCTTTCTTAGCACATCAACTATCACAACAACATGAAAATTCTAATGCACCTACATGGCATGGAAACTATGCATGGAATGTGATTTCTAGCATGTGCCTATATGATGCATGAGAAAACAAACCCTCATCTCATCGGGTTGCAATTAAATAGCACCCATAGATAAAATATAAACAGCAAAATCCAAGTGCGTCACCCAACGGATAAAACATATCAACCGTAAAATTGCAAAATCAAAATAATGTAAAATACAAGGTAGACTAGCTTTTCCCTGTACACGGGTTAGCTACGCCCGGGCACAGCTTATTACAAACTACTGTTCTGTCCTATACCTGACTACGACTCCAAATAGTAAGTCAATGAAAATAAAATGCTCTGATACCACTTTGTAGCATCCCGGACCCGGGTGCCACGCAACGGGTGCCCTGAGCCCGGTTCGCCACGTGACCTCAAGCGCATTTCTCCAAACACCAGAGGGTGCCGACTAGCAGTGAGGGCCCAGGTCTGATAGTGGGGAAACTATGCCCTCATTTGTCGATGTGTAGCACAGTGGAATACCAAAATAAACATACAACAAACAGAGGAAGTAGTAAACATACACAACTGAAATTACTATAGCAATAGATATAACCAACAGTATATGAGTGATGATGCTACATGTTTCAAGTTCTAAGAAAACAACTAGAACATTTTATACATCAATACAGTACAGCAGAAAACAAAGTATAGAAAAACAAGCAAAACAGCTGGCAACGGCATCGCGAGCCTAGGCTGGTCCCATGCCCTCCTACTCCTCAGCAACAGTCAAGTACCTGTACAGGGACTCCTGCCCCTATCTACACCTGCAGAAACGTAATCTTTTTGGGCCGAAAAGCATGACCCAAAAGGGTGTGAGAAATATATCTCAGTAGGCACCCACCAAAGGCCCGTTCCCAACTGTGTGTAAGCATGCAACAACAGTGTGAAGTAGTAAAATGCAATAAATTAAGCAGTACTCAAAAGTAACTAATTACCAGTTATATTTCCATTTCATTATCCATTTAATCCATTTAAATATTAGAAACCACCATAGTGCATTTCTAAGTAAACAGTCCACGTCCTTAGAAAAACAAAACCTTACCCTTAGGTAAGCAGAATCCAACCCGCAGGTATAGCCCTCAGGCATAATAGAAATTTCCCTCAGGCGTAGGAAGTGTCGCCCTCAGGCACATAAGTCAAGCCCTAAGACACGAAAGGTTTCCCTCAGGCGAAAATAACTACATCCCTCGGGCTAAATAGTGCAGTGCCCTCAGGCTAATCACAACAACGCCCTCAGGATAAATACAAAAACGCCCTCAGGCTAAACTGGTAACCGAGCCATACCCAACAGGTAAACAATAAGTAACAAGAAATTCCACTCAAGGAAATTCTATAATTACTACTTTGAAGGCATACCCTCGGGTATCCTGGCCAAACGGCTAAATAGAGAAACACACCCCGGGGGTGGTTCCGGATCCAAGCAACGATCCCAACCAGCATTTTATTATCACAATTAAATACCTAATAAATTATAGTTATTAAATATTGCAACGGCCTCAGCCACACGACACCCCAACATGGGTTCGTGGCATAAAAAAAGAACAAAACACACATCAGTTGGAAAACTAAACACAAATCCACCTACCTTATACGTCAACGAGCGTTATACTCAAACACAGATTCCAGAAACGCCCAAGAATGGCATAGATCTGACGAAGAACAAAACTCATTCAAACGTAAATAACATACGTTAGGAGAAGAATTGGAAGGAACAATACCAGGAGAGGAGAGGGCTTACCCGTGCGGTTCCAACGTGATCGTCCGAAGCCGAATCGGATTCCAGACAAACGCCCGGTGGATCTTCAAAGATCTGGCCTCTTCCTTTGGCTCCAAAATGGATCAAACGCCTCCTCTTCCAGATGAATAGGATACTGCCTGTTTTAAGCTAAAAAAACTACACGGAGTGTACTTCTGAGTACACGGCATGTACGTCTTTCATTTAACTGTTCATTTGGTGGCACTGCCACACTGTTCATCTTTCGACATGAGTACACGGCATGTACCCTCGAGTACACGGCGTGTACAGTCGCCGAGCTGGCGGTGACGCCACCGGCTTACTGTTTAAGCCTATTGACTGACTACACGGCGTGTAAGGTACCTCTACACGACATGTAGTGGTTCCTACACCCTTCATTGCCGGCATGGCTACACGCCCCGTGTAATCATCCCAACATGGAAAAAAGTACACGGCATGTGGATAAAGTACATGGCGTGTAGTTCCAAAATTCATGATTTTTCCCCATTTTCCATATTTTCTCAAAAACACTTAAGGAAAAGGAATTCAAGAAGCTCGTACCTCTAAAATAAGAACCGGGTTCTTACAAGGGGGATCCTCGATGAAGTAAGGTTATGATGTAGGTCCTCTCCTTGGTTGCTTCAGTGGAGGGATCCTGGTGTAGTGGAATCTTGTGGTCGATGAACAAAGGCATTAGAGGTAGATCATGGTCATCCATCCATCATGGATTGGTGGAGAGATGGTCGTAGGTAGTAATTGATTAGTGGGTATTTTGGTGGCTTCATGGATTTAATTAGGGTCATTTTCCTCATAGTGGTGGCGAAATATCGGTATCTCAGTGGATATGTTGGGATACATTGGAAAGTCAACTTATGAATAAGAAAGTGGGGGAATACATGGGTCAGAAACCAATATGTAGTCTTAGATGAGGTTAGGGATGGCATAAAGGTACACCAATAGTGAAATCAGATTTTTATGAATGAGAGGATATGTATTTTCCATCTATATTAGGTCCTATTCAATCCTATAAGAATATTTCTTGGTGAGAAGCATTGTAGATTGGATGCTTTAGAGCATTTAATTAAGCAACATATAGGTGGGAATTTTTCTTGGGTTTCTCATATATTTTTATTCAATGGACATGTATTGGGCCTAGTTCTTTTTGGTCTAGAGGCATGTAAAAGGTTACAACTCAAACCATTTAAAAATGAGTTTTTCCTAAACTAAATAATAAAATAATGGCTTTTTGGACTTTTGAACTATGTAATAAAATTAGTATTTATTATATACTGAATTTCATTATTCTATGGTAATAATAATTGAATAAATTATCCCTTTTCATTAAAGAAAAACAAAATTTTCATTTGTTTGTTGTGTTGACTACCTCCTCCATGACGCAATGTGTTTTTTACTTAACCACCATAATAGGATAGTAAAAAGGATAATTTAATCAATAATTATTTCAATTATATCATTTTTAGGATTCTAAAACAATAATCCATATTACCCTTTCATCCAGTTGAATGATAATTGAACCATCATCCATGTGCATGTGCAAACAACATCCTCTATAAAACCATTGATTTAATTTTTTTTTCATTACTTCTTTACATGTATGGTAGAAACGATTCAATTAAAAAATAAACATGATATTTATGATATAATTAAGGTTATGGTATTTCAATTTTTTAAACCTTTTACTGATATTATTTTCACATTATTATTTTCAATTCAATCGTTTAAAATGATTGAACTATGAAGAAAATGATCTCTTATCTCTTTGTAATGCCATTTTACAAATTATATTCTCTTTATAATTATTTAAAATTTTGACATATCTTACTAAAAAACACTAAATAAGTTCATTATACTTCTTTTATAATTATATTATAAATAAACTACCTCATAATCATCCATTTGTCATGGTAGGTTCATATTTGGTTCAGTTTAACTACATACATGAATAATACTACAAATTTATATCCTGAATTACTATGTGAATATATTTTCTAATATAATATGAAATAAATTCATATAATTGTTTTTGGTTAATAAGGGTTTTATCAACATCTAACTTATTATTTATAATAACACTATTGGTTCATTAAGAATAATCAGAACATAATCATCGTTAATTTCATCTTCATGGTCTATAACCAAAAATACCAAGCAACGAAATTATAAGAATTATAAATATAATAGATCTAATATTCTAATACCATTAATTATCTTGTAATGAAGAACTTTGTAACAATAATGAATACCAATATTGTTTTTTGGAAACTAGTTCAAATTTATACTGATTATATACACCCGATGCAGAAATTTAGTAATAACTAAATACACCTATATGTATATAATGATTTAATATATATAGTATAATTAAATATAACTATGAATAATGTTTTTGGGAATGTATTTAATTAACTTAATTTATTTATTCTGGATTTATTGTGCATGTGTAGAATGAATCAGAATCTAGGTAATGGTTTTCATGTCTTATTCCACTCTTTGAGACATGTTTGGTAGTACACACCTAGTTTCCTTTATATGGTGTATATAATTAAAAATTTATATATCAAATGATAATATATTTTTAAATAATTATACATTAATTTTAATTACAATTGAACTCTTTTCAAGATGTTTGATTAATGTTCCACTCAAGCTGGAAGGGGTTTCTTGCTCTGAATCCTGATACATTAAGACATGTTACATGTCATGAACCATGTTTCCTTTGTATAGTGTTCTATAGATTTATTATCCAATTAATGTTTGATATATTATTTAATTATAAATCATGGAATAAACTAATCCAAATTATGTTTTCTTATTCCAATTTCTTTTCACTGATGTGGTACCAAAGTTGTAATAATTTTTATAACTCAATTTTTATTCATTGAATTATCATTATTCAATAGAAAATATTCCATATAAGATTGTTAAAATAATACCTTTGATTATATTCTATGGTATACTATCAGTTTTTATTTTTTTTCGAGATAAACACCTATTAAGATGAGTTATTCTTTAATTAGTATATTTAAAATGATTGATATAAATAACAATTATCCATTTTTTGAGTTATAATGATTCATCATGAATTTTTTTACATGATTAGGTTCTATTACCCAAGTATTATATTATATGGAATTTTGTAATCCTATTTTTGAAAATCAATTTTCAATAAAAATGAATGTTTTTACATTTCTTACAATGTTTGATTCGAAAAAATGTATTTTGAAAATAATAAAAAAGGATTTCCAATCACATTATTATGTTTTATTCTTCCTCTTATAATTTATCGAACATAAACATTATATGTTTTTAAAATCCATTATAGAGTATTATTTTTAAACTAATGGTTTTCAAAAGCATTAATGTCACCATTACAATAGTTTCCATTCAAAGTGACCCTTAAATTTTTATTTTATGTCAATGTTAAAAATTTATTCTAAAATATATATTAATTTTCCACTTATATTTACTGTGTAATTTTATATTTTTTTACCCTAATTTGGTTAATATATCAATATATATAATATATTAAGTATGTTTATCATTTAAATGATTGATCTTGTGGTATCAAAAAATTCGTTTCTTGATCCCCACTTTATTGTTTCCATTAGAACCATAATTTTTAGGGGGAATTTTTAATTTACGTCCACTCCCATATATATTTACTTATTTTTAATGGGGTTATATTATTTTGAAACCATTATTACTTTGGATGGGTTAGGATCTTGATATCCCATTTATTAGCATGAGGAAAAGTATGCCCATTCTTTATATTTTAATTCCAATATGAATGATTTCTAGAGATGTTATTATATCTTGTTTGACCACATAACAACATTTTATGTATAAGTTGTGATCATATTATCCATTTTATTCACACGGGAAAAAATATTATCATTTTTTATATTTTTATTCCAATACAGATGATTAATATAATATTTACAATATTTTTTTTAACAATCCACCATCTTTTTTTAGATGGGTTATGATCACATTATCACTTTTAGTCTCATGAAGAAATTTATTGAAATTGTTGATGATTATTGGATGATAATATATGATTATCATTTACTGAGATTAGGTATTTATTATTATATATATATCCATGTTTTTTTTCATCCAATGATTCCATTGGGAAATGTATGAATCGTCTTGTTGAATCTTATGGTTACATTATTGGAAGTAAAAAAGTGACGTGTGGGGAATGAAATTATATATCCCATTAATGTATCAATGTGTCTCATGAGTAAAAAATATTTGGTTTTGGTAGTATAAATCTCCCCATATCAATATAGTGTATCGACAAGAGGCCTTGAAGCTAAATTTTTTATTTCCATCATTATGCATTCTATCATTATTATATTGATATTATGGATATCCATGTATTTAATTATTTTCAAGGATATTTCATGAACATATTTTATGTTTATTATGGTATTATTTATATTAATTATACTTAACATATTATGTATTTTGGGCTTATGCTTTCAACAACTTCATTTATATGTATCACTGAATGAATTTTTTATCTCACCCCATCTTATATTTCAATTTTACAATATTATAATGAAAAAATTACCCATATTAGGTCTAACTAGATATATTGTATGGTTAGTTTTTTAGAAGAATTAAATATTTATTATGGATTATGTATGTTCTCATATACAAGGAAAATTCAATCAATTTACAATGACATGGATTTTTATATTTTATGGTTTGTCTTAATTCAATGTAACTATAAAAATAAAATATCAAGGGAATGAATGTAAGGGAATATTTTATTTATTTAATGTAATTATTGGATTGTTATATTTCGGAATTTATGGTTGGTATCAAACCAATTTTTGATGTATGTGTTTATGGAAAAAAACATGGGAGTGTGGGTATGAGGCATCACACTATCCAATTGATAATGTTGGAAGTTATTCTTGAATAATACAATGATTTTATATATTTTTGTGTATGAATTAAAATTTTACCCTATTCTTATGGTATGTTTTCATGAATTATTATTTACACAAAATATTCTACATTCTTATGAACTGTGTTTTTGTTATGACAAAGACTTATGCCATGGATCATGATTAATGATCTTTTACGAATTTGGTATTTTTTTATGTTAAGATAATGTTTTCATACTCTTCAAATTTTATTATGATCACTGATGGCTTTGGATTGATATATACCATGTTTACCCTTATTGAGCATCTCATCTTCCCTTTATTATGTTTCCCTTTTCCCTGGTTATGAAGATTTATATTATGTAATATTTTTATAGAAGGGTTTTATGCGTGGATAATTTTATAGAATATTTTCATGTGCTTTTGTTGGATAAGAAAATACAATTTTGATGAGAAATATAACCATATGAGGAGAAAGACATGGTAATTATTACATAATGGGATTCTTTAACTTCTCTAATACTCTAAAACTATTTTTTGGTATGAAATTAAAAAAAGTGTTTTATATTGATATTTTAATCATGGATGGTTAAAATCCAGTCATTTCAGTTGGTATCGAATCCAATTTGTAATAATTATGTTTTCAAACCAGAACCAGGTTTATGTGTCTTAGGATATCTTTCTCAATATCATAGGAGGGTTTATATAACTTTAGATGTCATGAATTTATCAGATGAGGATAATTTTGTAGTTAAGGTAACCGTTATGGGTTGATAAGTTTAAGTATGGTTATATTTTTAAAGAATATATTCCTTTTTTATTTTTTATGTAATAGTATGTTAATGTGACTAATGAAATTTTGGAAAATATTCATTGGTTTTTAATATATAATTGAGGAATTTATAACAAATATACATAATATGTGATTTAGTGTGAATTTATTGTTGAAGAATTTTATTAAGGAGATAATTTAATGAAACATATATCCTTATGGTTAATAAGTTCTTTAATGAAGAGGTAATTGTGGTTTATATGATGAAATGGGTTATCAGATTTTGGGAATATATGTTTAGGTAACCACGAGATTGAAATGTGATTTAGTGACTAAGTGATTATGGTTATTGTTTTTTAAATGTTTCCTGTATTGGAAAATTTATATATCTATAGTAAATATGATTTTTTATAGTATGGGATTTTATTTTAAGAAAAAAAAATTCAGTTAAATTATCAAAGAATATATGTTTTTTATGGGTAATTAGTGATTCACATTAATTTGGGAAATAATTAGTATTTTTTAGAGAGTATATGATAAGTCTATATTTTTTGTATGTTAGTTTTATAATTATTTAATATTATTTATGGATAAATTTTATGTTGATCTTGGATGAGTATGTGATTAAATATTACTAGTGTTTGATTTTTAATTTAGCCAAGAATATTTTTGGTGATTTTTAATAATAATTATTTATGACACGATGTATGTTGAACATTGGTTTTTAAGTTGAGGTTTTAAAGATTGATGTATAATGGTCCATTCATATCGGATATTGTATTTACATGTTCTAACTATTTTTCTTTTTTTAATGGGTAGAGAGAGAGGGAATAAATTTTCATCCTTTTGTAGATCATGTGATATATTAAAAGATAATTTTAGTACATTGGGAATGAAAAATTCATCATGGTTCATTATATGAGATGAAGCATAGGTAAAAAAATCCTTGAAACACAACCAAAGTATTAAATTGTAGGAAGAAAAAAGTATGTATTTTTTCTCACAATCTCAATCTCAATGGTAAAATTGATCAATAAAATCACACATTATGATGATTAACCTGTCACACTATATATATAATATATTCATTATCTATGACCTCATGATTTCTAATACACAATTCTGAAGTCCGAGTCTCACAATTGTAAATACATGGATTATGGAATATTTACGTAATTAAAAATTTACAAGTATTAATATAAATAGTAAAGTACTTTGAAGAAGGAAATTTAATTTATATGGATTTAAAAGTATTTCTATCAAATTGTGTATGTTTTTCTTCCAATACTTATTATTGATTATGAAAATATTTTAAAACCTTTTTATGATATAGGAAATAAAATTGTGATGATGAAATTTCTTTAACTGTGAAGAATGTAACAACCAAATATTTTAGAAATAATTTTATTTTAAATAAATTTTATGTTTGACAACATGTACAACACACAACACCAAGCTTAAGAAACAATGATATACTATGAAAATATTATAAGTTAAATATGTCGGTTTTAGCACATCCATTGGTTAAGTTTCTATGAATACTCATAAAAAAATGTGAAAAATATGTTCAAAATTTTTATTAATGAAATTGATTTACTATTTATTAGTAAATAAGAACCAAATTTTCAATCATATGACATAAATCATATAAAGTATGAAACAATTATGATTAAAAGGTTAATTTTATTTAAAAACATGGGTTCTTAGTATTCATCCATTTCAATTAAAATATATATTTATGAATTTTAAAATTTTAATATATGAAAATAAATTCAAATTTGGATTTATCATATAATAATTTTCTTTCTGTTACATTTTTACTTTTTATTGAATTATCTGATTTTGGGTGAATATTGAATAATACTGATTTTACAAATAATGTCACTTTTATGGAATTTTCATTATAACATAATAAAATAAAATTTTATAAAAAAATATCTATACCAAATATACATTTAATAACTAATATAAATCATTTACAAAAATTATCTTACAAAACTATATTTGATATTTTACAAATTTAACTACTATTTTTATCCAATTTAAAACAATTTTCAGTACTCCTTTAATCAAAATTTAATGGTTTGATTTTATTTTTGATTTGGTTTCAAACTCAAATTGTTCTAATTTTTTTCAAAAAATATTCAATTTAATCTATAGGAATCAATATTTTACTTAGTTTTTGTATAAAATCATTTTTATGCTTCAAAGAAACATTTTCATAAAAATGATTTTTCATTTCATTTTGATAACTTATATTAAATTGTAATTATTAGTAATTATGAAAATTTATTATAGGAGAATGGATTAAATATCTAGAATCTTCATGTTCGAAATATTTATTGAGTCAAATTTCATTTTTAGTAACATTAATTTGTAACCATGGTAAAGGATTATCTACTCAGTAAAGTGTAAAGTGCCTTAATCGAGGTCAATGTTATGGGACAACGTCTAAAAATTTCACAAACACTTGACATTGTTTCATTGGATCCATTTATTTTTATGTAAATTATATATTATTTGAAAATATAGTAAATTCGTTCCATTTTAATTTGATAATGACTTTATATTATTTAATGTAATGAATAATAATAAAATGCCATTATCATTATTTTAATATCTATAATATTGTTTAAAATTAATTTTTATTAAATGATTATAAATGTTTATTTTGAAGTTGAATAAATTATTTTTATTTTTTAAATTTATTTCTAATTTATGGTAAGGGTATAATTTCATATATATCTTACACATCGTCGATGCAACACTTGTGAAAGTGGTCTAAAAATCAACATAAAAAGTCTTGAAATATTAGAAGTGATAAGTTTTGAATAATTTAACGTGTTGAATGTTTTTATAGATAAAAATGAGATAATATTATTTTAGTAAAAATTATTATTCGAACTCTATTGAATCCATTGTGTGTTTAATGTCAAATTATATGAATATTCCCAAAAATAAATTTAAGCTTGTTTTATGTTTATATGTATTTAATAATTTGTTTTAAAAACATAAAAAAGTTATATTTTAAAAAATTAATGTAAAATTTTCAATCATATCAACCTTTTTCCACTTATGATCCAACTTAAATTTTAAAATAACATTATTTACCATGAAATGATATACATCTTATTGCCAAGATACGGTTTTAAAAATGACAAAAGAGGGGTTAACATAAGAGATAAGGTTTAAAATTATACAAAAACTTGTTTAAATAATATTGGTAAAATTTATTTCATCATTATATCATCCAAAATTTATCATTTATCTAATTTGGTTCCCTTTTTTAATGAATGAATCCAATATTATTTTAATGTTTATAATAATTAGAAGTGTGTCCCTCCAAACACTTATAAAAGTTCAAACCACTCTTCCCTTATTCAAACCTTATTGGGAATAATTTCTAAACAAAATAATTCCTAATTATCTTATCAACTTCAATATCCACATCATAGTTGTTCTGGTCCTAAAATACCAACTCAATCTTTCTTATGAAGATATCTAATAGAGGTTTGTCATATAAGGGGTAACTACCTTCACCAAATCCTTTCATGTTTATTTCTTCTATTATGTCCTCCAAATATATTTTATCAATATTAACATAGTAAAATATATAATATTTGGTTACTAGAGTGCGTTTATGATAATATAATATTTATTATCTATTTATCAACTATCCCAATGGAGAATGAAAACCTCATTTTTCATATATAGAGACATCAATTTCATATATGAAAGTATTTTATTTCTCATCACTATATCCCATTCTTGATTATATATATGGATTAAATGATTTCATACTGTTATTATAACATTATTATTATATTAGTATAAAATATTATATACCTTCTAACCCTCCCATCCATTGTAAAATGATAACTTTGCTCATGCATACGTGTGGAAAACCACCTTTACAAAGTGATGTGATTCATTTTCCATGTATTTATATGGAATATCATAAGGGTATATTTAAAGAATATATATGACATATATGATATATAATTATGATAATTTTAAGGTTAATTGACATTTACCTTTCATTCATTCCATCCATCAAAAAACAAAAACATCACTCTGTATAAGTGAGGAATAATGCCTACACAAAGTGATGTAATTTGATTTTCATCAACATCTTAAATGAATGTTTATAAAATTATATAAAATTTATAAATATGATACTTATAAAATTATTAGGATTATATATATGATGAAAAATTAAATTTGGTAAATATATTAGAACTTATGGACTAAAATATGTATAAAAACTGAATAGTGAGCATCCAGAATGATGATTTCAAAGAAACATTATTAATAAAGTGGTAATTAGAAATTTTAATTGATTCATATCGTGTTTTAAAAGAATGAATAATATTATTTTTTTATTATTTTAATATATTTAAATTTATCACTTAGTATATTAAGAGTATTTATGATGAATTTCAGGACCCGAGGTAAGGGTTTCTCATCTCACCTTTTTTTTCTGTCCGGAACAAGCCATATTTACAAGTTGTTTCTTATGTGTGGTGTATATAATACCCATGAATTTAATTTATAATTATATTAATAATGATTATAAAGATTTAAAAATCTATCTATGTTTCTATTTTTCTTGTGGATTTTGAGTCAATGATTAAAAATGCAGTACGGGTTCTTTGTCTCAACACTATTTCATTGATTCATGTTACATGTTATGAACACATTTTTGTTATATAATGTATATAAAAACCCTTTAATATTTTATTTCATAAATATATTTATATTAAATTCATTTGGATTTATTTATTTCAAGGATATTATTATTGAAAAGTTACCAAAGTGGTAAGGGTTTATAACTCAATCTCATTTCCTTTCAGGATTGTATACATTAAATTTCATTTGGGGGAAATTATATGATCCTTGTACATTAAACCCCATATATATTAATTTAATTTTTTTATTTTTATAATTATAAAGTATTATTATATTTTTTCTCTCTGTGGTAATAAGAATTATTAAGAAAATGTTTTTCAAAAAATGCAACCTTAATTATTATTTTTAGGTCAGGAATATTTCTCCTACATTTCCATGTTATTTAAAATATTTTTTTATATATTTAATTATTTGAGACTTAATTTTTTTAATACCTCTATTTTTTTAAAAAAAAATATTAAAATTAATTAATTCAATTTTTTTATGTAAGACTAAATTTATACTTTTTACTAATGTGTGAAATGAATGTTCTCTTTTAATATATATATATATATATTCCATGAACATCATTTCACATTTCCATGACCATTAATTTATTTTATTATTTTTTAACATGTTCCCATGGTTATTTGCAATGAAAATAATTTTCCAAATATTCTTGGAATTTTAAATTTTTAATGATATCTAAGGAAAATAATATTCTCCCTTATTTTTGATGAAATTTTCAAATTCTATTTTGTTTGTATTTTTTATTTATAAAAATATCATTTAAGTGTTTTTATTAATCAATAGTGATCTGAGATTTTGTTACAATCCATTTTATTTATCTACATGGGTTATAATGATGATATTTCAAGGATTATTCAATGAAACATGTTACATTACTATGGGTTAATTAGAAAATTATAATATAATTAATATTTTAATGATCCCACCTACTTCCTTTCTCATATGGAATTTTATTATGTGATTATGAAACCATTATGAAACCCATTTATTTTCCATGGTTTATAATATGATGAAATTTTGAATGTTTTTTCTGATCATGTTTTACACTTATGTATTATTTTAAACATGTGATGAGTGGGATCTTATTTATATACTCCTCCAATTAATTTGGTATAGAATGATATCTCATGAGATAATATGAATTTGAATGGGAAGTGAATGTAGTTTAGTAAGGGACTGTATCCAATATTATAGTCTTGTTACTGAGCCTTGGATATATAAATTATTTTACATTATTATGTGTATGCCACAAAATTATGTCTTATTCTTATTATATGCTCTCATGGATCTTGATTGATCACTGGTGATTCCAAACTCTTGTGATTTATGTATTTTATTATTAAATATAAATATGTAATGACTCATGATTGATGATATTTTAATAATTTTGTATGAATTTAATAATTTATGATCATTTTATCATATATGTATTCTTATCTTATACTCACTTATGATTATCGATTGAGATCTTCCAGGTTTAACCATACTAAGAATATGATATCAACCATAATTATGATTACTCTTCCCTTGAATATGAAAGAATGATATTCATTATGATTTTTCTATAAGGTCATCATGTGGGTATAATTTTGTGGGAGATATTGAAGTATTCTGATGGAAAAAAGAAAAATTTGGTATAATGGAAAAAAATATCCCATGAGTAAAAAGACATAGGGCTTGTAGGTAAAGATTTTTTAATCTCTAAAAATATAAACCTAAAAGGTCTTAGGTATGTTTCTGACTCAATATTAGCTATTTATATTTGTAATTGTGTATGGTTGTATTTATATCATTTTTTTGGATTCAAATTTAATATATAATGAATATTTTTTAGTATCTAATCTATGTGTATGAGTCTTAGGATATCTTTATTTTCCTTGACACATCCTTTTATCTATAGGAAGTTGATACAATTTATTTAAATAAAAGTTCATTATCATTTGGTGATGAGACCCCATATCACTTGAATATTCATAAATTAATCTACTAAAGGGAGTATATTTAGGTGTCCACCTACGTCAATCATGAGGTTACCACCCAATAATATAGAACACCTATCATCATAAAAACATATCAAATATCATATCCTCTTATAAGATCATTTATATAGCAACACAATACACATAATTCATTATATTGTTTTATAATTAATTAACTAAATAATTATTATAATTTATAATTTTATTATAAAATAATACATTAAGGAATAATTTCCTAATAACTCACCTGTCTCTACAACCACATCAAAATATCATCCAGCAACCTATAAAGGGCTCATGGGAAAATCGCACAATCATTTTGAGGAAACAACCTAACACACGACGTCATTTCAATTGCCAAGTAAATTTTATGTTAACAAAAAGATGAAAATAATTCCATATGGTGACATGACATCACTGAAATGAAACACAATAATGTGAAATAATCGTCTTAGGTAATCCACTAACCATTACAGACTAAAGCCTCATCATATGTATATTATCCCATTATAATATGGTTTAATTTTCAACGAATCACTAAGATGGAGACAATGAAAATCCAAAAATCAAGAGGGAATGAAGAAAAAAAGGAAGTGGAAGAAGAAACTTATGTTCCAAGAACCATATAGATAACTTAATGGAGAAAGGGGTGAATTAGTGATGTCTTCTTCCCTATTATGAGTTTTTTCTTTTTGACCCAACCACTTGATCATCTTAAAGCTCTTAATCCCCTCAATGTTCTCTCACACCATCACCCCATGTATAGTAGTAGTGATATAGTGAGTAGCACACATTATTTATAGGTTTTGTCAAAAAAGACTATGGAATTTCATGTTGTGTAGACACCGTGGTGTGGATTCTACACTACAGACAAAAAAGGTTACAAATATTTAGACACCCTAGTTATATTTTTTCAACAATTTGTTAGACACGCTAATTTCAATACTTAATTGATTGGTTAGACACTATAATCAGTATACTCTTTTGACCGGTTGGAAACCCCAGTCATATACTCCTTATTCAACATTGATCCTGTGATAGAAATATATTCTTTTTCAAATAGTCTTCATATATAAGAAAATTAGATAACTTTTTCATGTTTACTTCTTTAAGATCATCAATAGTTTCTTAAAACAAATCTATTGGTTAGGATGCTCTATTCATATCATTAGTGATCTAATTAATTATTTTTAATATATAATAAGAAGTTCTTCTCTAGTAAATTATTTCCCAACTTTAGACACTCCTCCCACTTCAGTAATGGAAATTATCTGACTCTCATAATTATCTAAATATTATCAAGGATAGAATATCTTTCATTATTAACATTAACTAATATTAAGACAAAAAATATAATTTATATATATTAACAGTAATTATCATTATCATAAGAATATGTTTCCACTCATTCTAAATTTAGTTATTGAACCTGAATTATTTTCTCATAAATTTTATATATTATATTATTTGAAATACCCCATCGTTTCTCCTCATAAAATTCTACATAAATCACTATATATGTATCAAAATATTATTTATTTTTGGAATTGATTAATTGTATCATTACATTTTAAATTCCCTCCGGTTTTTCTTCTCTTTATTCTTGTAGTAAATAAAAAAAATTATTTATGCATTTCATCTTCATGTATCCTCAATAAAATCCCCAAAATGATTAGGTATCCTATTTCATTACATTGTTTATAATTAAATCATAAATCCTTAATTTTTGTATACATGGACTCCCATTAAATTCAAACAACATCAAAACAATACTTATGCTATTTTTCTCTGACATATTATTTTTCTCTTGTAATCTCATTTAAATACCCTCATAGTACAGACTTTAACATTCTTCCTAGGACATGAAATTTTAAACATGTTCATTAATTGACAGTTATTCACTAAATATTTCATGAATCATAAATATTGGAGGAATTAATATAAGTATAATGCCTCAAGATTCCATGGAAAAATACGACCTAGTGATTATATATTGTGAATATTATCATTATCATAGATGATATATATATATATATATATGCATGAGAAACTTCATGTGTATATTAGCATTTCGATCTCTCCCATGAATTCATTGAGTTTTATAATTGAAAAAATCCATAGTTTAAAGCTTCTAAAAATTTTGTATTTATGAATGAATCACATGTATTAATCTTGAATTCCAATTGATGCATGTATCAAGATTATTTTGGATTGAATCCCATGGATGATGTGATATGCATGATCAATTGACCTTTGTGCGATGAATAGTTAACTCCCTTGACCATCCTAGTAGTTAAGGATCACTCCCAAGACAATATTAGTATATCTCATGAGATATTAATCATTATCCACTATGTTGAAGGGCGATATAGTGCCCACCCATCTCATAATGAAATCAAACCTATATGTGACACAAGAAACATAAACATTCATATCACAACCCATAAAATGAAATGGGTGTAATAAACATGTAATCATATCTTAACCTATAAAAAAACAAGTTTGATATTAATTTCATCATAGCATAACCCAATAAAAGAATTGTGTTTCAAAATAATATAACCCATGAAGGAGAAATGAGATTCATAAACATCATTCCATCAAAATATAAACCCTTCATAAAAAGACTTTAAATGTAAAAATTGAATAATATACCCAGAAAGGCATGAGTAACATCAAAAGATGTCTTATTATATGGAATATATTTCTTAAAGATCCTTTTAAACCATTTCTTGTGGGAAATATCCTTTATTCTTTGATAAATTATTTTTAAAAAATAAATCCTTTTGAAAACAGTTTTCTTTCAAAATTATTCAAAAATATTGAAAGAAGTTTTGACATCATTTGAAAACATGTTTCCTTGATAAAATATTAAAGAAACTTGAATTTTATTTTCTTTTGAAACATATTTAAAACATTAAATGGATTCTTTAAAGCATTTTAAAAAAAATTCCTTTAAAATAATTTTGAAAATTTGTATTGAAAGCTTCAAATTTTTTTGATTACCATTTTCTTTGAAAACTTATAAATGAATCTTGATTTTTTTTAAAACTATTTATTTGAAAATAAATTGAAACATAAGAATTCATGAATATTTTTAAAATGCATCTTCAAACATAATTTTTTCAAAAAAACCATTTTCATTGAAAACGTATAAAAGAGGCTTGAAAATGTTTTAAAAACCATTTCTTCTAAAAAAAATAAAATAAGTTTGAAAAATTTTAAAAAAAATTCCTTAAAATATTATAAAATAATAATAAACCCCATTTGAAAACCATTTCATTGAAAATTAAATTTAAAAAATAATTTTCCTAAAATTTACATTTTGAACAAGAAATTGAAGTTTCAAAAAAATGATAGTGGGTAATTCCATACATGCCATCTAAGGTAAAAACATTCATTTTGTATGGTAAAAATGTTAGAAAAGTGATTTTTTTGGAAGGATATTAGAAGTTTCATTTGAAAACATTATTAAAATAAAAATAGTGAAAATTTATTTTTAGGATTATAGGATTATAATATAATATTCTTAAAAACACTTTTTAGAAATCATGTTTTTGAAGGAACACAAATTTCTGATTGAAGAGAGGGTAATGTCGAGCCTTCTTAAAAACAAATTCCAAACTATATTATGTTTCAAATAGTAAAAAAATAGTTCCAATACATGGAATATATCATGAATAACTAGAGTATTAGAATATTTATGAATGTTCTTGAGAGATGTTTCATAATATTTTATCAGAGGAAGCACAAATATAAATAATCTTGAAAAGCGACGAGATTGTTTCAATAAACTCTTATCATTTGGTTACGTGGTATTATACTCTCCCTGTAAGAATATAAAATTAAATAAAGCTTAAAATATAATTAAAATAAGGATATTCCTAATATATCAAGTCCAATGGATGTATATAAACCTCAAAAAAAAATTTGCATAACAAAACATGTGTCTCAAAGAAGGAAAATTGAGATAAAATGATCTTAACGATTTGGTGACTTTTGAAACATTAACTCCATGAAATAAATATCATATAATGGATATATAAATACCCATAAAATTAAGAATAATAATAATATAATATATTAATTGGTATTATTAACACCAAACAAAAGAAAAGAATGGCATCTAAGGATTATATCTCACAGAAATAAAAGGTAAGATTAAGTTTCCCTTATATTATGTCTTCAATCTCTTCATACCCATACAATATTCCTATATAATAAATATAAGTTTGTTATAAATATTTTAGAGAATCATATTGTTATATCTAATACCATATATGGTTTTATTATGACTTTGTATTACCTTCTTGTTATTAATTCTATTTCAAGGTTTCACTTTGGGTAATATTCGCTTTGTTTTTGGCATGTCTATTAATATGTTATATATTTGGTACTTATACTTATATCATGATGTAAATAACATAAAACATGGAAAGAATATAATTTATATTAATTATATGTGATTTACAATAATATTTAAGATATAGAAGTATGAAATGGAATACACCATCCATGGAGACACTATGCCGTACGTATGCATCAACGCGTTTTCCATTTTATTATTATATTGGAAGAAAGAGAGTAAATGAATTATTAATATATATATATATATATATATATAATTATTAAATTATAATTATTATATCATATATATTATATAATTTCAATAACCACATCCTGAATATATTCTATGTACTTTGTGCACGAAATACATCACTTTGAAGGGGCGGTAGTTCACACTTCCTCAAACAAATTTATCATATTTACAAAAAATGGTATGTATAAATATATTTGATGTAAAATAATTTAAGAGGATTAAATAAAAAATAAATATAATAAATATTATATATAAATATATTTTCCCTCATAATTTCCACTATGAGAGGTGGTAATGGAATAATGAACAATCATCATTTCGTGAGGCTATAGTTCGTCGTACACATAAATTGTATGTTCGTTACGCATTAGATGGATGTGTGTGTAATTTTATCTATTTAAATTTGAATAAAACATCATATTATACTGATAATACATTTTTTTTATATAATAATGGAATAATAAGAGTTTAGGGGGTAGATAATTGAAATAAAATAAATAAACTCGTAGAGGAATGTTACCTCTAATTCGGGTAAGTCTTTTTAGTTTGCACCAACGGGCTTACTTGGATTAATTTTTTCCCAATGTAGGGATTCTCATATTATGGTATTAATTTTGGTGATATATTTGGGATGATTTTGGTTGATCCAAATTGACTTGATATGTGTGAGGATGCGGGAGGAGAGGGGGACTTTTTATAGTGGAGGGGGAGTGACACTCTTGAAAATTTTGCGAAAAGGGATTCCAATAATGGTTTTACCATGAAATAGGAACAATAATAGTAAAAAGTTTATTGAAGTTATTATAGGTTCTAAATATTGTCAGAAAATGGATTTTTGAAATGTTTCTAGGTTATCTATGACCATAATTTTAAGGGTTAGTCCTTTGATAAGCTTGATTTTACCTTATTCAGTATAATTAATTTTAATTACATTCACTAATATTTATGTTCAAAATATAAGTTTAAACTATTAGGAATTATAAGTTAGGTTTATTATAAATATATAATATATTTTTAAAAATTAAAATAACATTAGTGGTAGATATTAATTTAAATTTAATCCCATAGTCGGATAGACAATGCACGTTTTTAAAGTAAAAACATTCAAACGTTTACTACATTTTTATATTCAATTTCATATTAATATTTATTATAATGAAATATATTATTTTTATTGATAAAAATATGAGTTCCTTAAACTTTTATTCCAATTAAAAATGTAAATTAACCTTAAAAATAAATAATTTGAAAAGTAAGTTTGGAACTAAAATTCAATGTTTTTCAATATTCATTAAAAATGAAAAATCACATAAAAATAAAAAATTACCCCAACATAACTTTTATGTTCTTATTTAAATTATGAATTTTATTTTGAAATATTAAATCTAAAAAGTGACAAAAAATTTAATTTTGTAACGCCCCGACCCCAGTTACCCAAAGTCGGTGCATTATTATATAACATTGGCATTATCACAAAAGATCAAGTCTTGAAAGACCGATTAGTTTAGTAGCCTTGGAATCACTAGATACATTCATAAAGTTTACATTACATCATAAAATGAAAAATAAAACAACATAGTCTCCATATTCCACACTCATAACCCCTCATACTATCCCTGCAGGTCATTCATAAAATACTTCTTCATATCCTTAGAAAAATAAAACACAGAAAGGGGTGAGCTCAAATGCCCTGTAAGGATAAAAATATAGCGGAAAATTTCATAAATAGGCATAAACATTTAAGGGAATGTATAACTAAAACAAAATAATTTTAAACTTTAACTTTATCGTAATATGGAAAAAATAAAATGAAAAAATTCCATTTACTTATTTACATAGATATTCTACTAGTCAAATAATCACATGCAATATCAATAACCACTTCTATAATCATGGAATACATAACGCCAGACTATCATAACCACATAGTCAAGACCTTGTGCCAAGACTACAAATAAGATTTTGTCAAGGCTATTTTCCAAGACACTAGTTTCTCTCATGAGACCTACCGATGCATCGAGGAGCTATAGCGGGCTCCAACCGTCACTTATTTAGTCTAATTAAATCCTCATATGAACAGGTTTAAACATAACATAAACATTAGTATTAAAACTATCATAAGAAATTTCAATACTATCTCCATAAACCATTAATTGTATAAAAATAACACATCCACAGTCAAACATATCACAAAACCTTCAATACAATATAGATGTTTTGTATCATAATAAATCAACTTCAAATAAACTTAAAATCCATCAAAGGATGTTGACATAGATGAAATCAAATATATTTGAGATAAATATCTCTTTTTTTGAAATCATTTAAAAGTCACATAATTATAAAATAATAAATTTACTTTCAAAATAATCTTATAAACTTGTAAGGGTAGCTTCGACGATTTTATAACTGGGAAAAATACCCGCACCCGCCGTATAAGTTAAAAAAGACCTTCTTACTGTAATTGAGTCGAAAAGTTTAAAAGGGCCTTGTTTGGAAAACGATGAAAAGATTCCTTTATAAACATCTTATAAGAATTCAAAAAGGGTATAAATTAGTTTAACCCATAGTCTATAAGATAGTGAGAATGTTTTGAAATAAATTTTTATGAAACTAGGATGTGGATGAAAAAGAGGTCCCTGTAGATAATTACGTATAAACAACCTCGGATAATAAAGAAATTGTGAAATAAACCATTACCTTGTAATTTTCCTTGGTTTAGGGTAGGTTAACCTTCTGTATAATGGTGAAATAATTGTTATTAAATTATAAAAGAATCATATACATTAATATGATATCATATATGATCTTTTAACATTGCTTTGTTAATAATATCTTAGTATTATCGTCATTTCGGGTGTTAACTTACTCGTTTTCTTTTATATGTTTTGTTACATAATCCATGTTTTGATGGATAGGTTTTCTATTATGAATTTCCATAAAGATAGTAAGTCTTCAAAAATTATTTTTAATCATCAAATGAAATTTAGACTTTATTGGATACGATGGGGAATGAATCTTATCGCGTTCGTGGAGACGGTAGTCCGCACGTACGTACGAGCGAAAATATCATTATTTTGATATTAAAATAACATATAATTGGATGTTATATCATATATAAAGAATAATTATCATGTTCTATTTATTATTTACATCAATTACACATCATTATCCTACCGATCGAAATAATAATGTTTTGAATAACAATTACACCACGGCGTGGAGACGGTAAGCCGTACGTACACACGTATGCTGACATGTCATTCAAAGGATGGATAGAATACTGAATATGGCTGTACAATATTTATAATGACATCGATTTATATATAAGATACTGGAGTTATTATTTTAGAATGGAAATAACAATGAAATAAGATGTTAAAGAAGAAAGGAACTTGAAATTGGGTGGTGAAAACTTTACCTCTTCTTCGGGTTCTTCCTTTTGATTTGATCAAAATGGATCCTTAGGTTGACTTTCTGATCAAAATAATGCCTCTAGGTTGAAGTGAGAGAAGTTGATAGAATATTTTGGTAGGGGTTGTCCGAGGCAAAAGGCTTTGAAGGTGTGAAGAATTCGTTAGAAGTTGTGTCCTTTTGTAAGGGGGAGGAGGGGCTCTTTAGGAAAAACATAAAGTATTATTTAATAATAAATTCATATTTGGTTTCTATTGGAACAAAAGTGAATTATTAAAATTATAAGGTGGGTATGGGTAAAAATAATTTCAACCAATATATTTTAGATAGGTTTGGGTCATTATATTAACCTTATCTTTTAGTTTTAACTCTTAGTTAATTAGTTTGACACTTACCAAGTCAATTTGTATTTTTATATTATATAGCTAATAAACATACTATATACATCCATGCGACCCCCAAGTGGTCTATTAATAAGAAACCTACCATTATATATGTCCTTTTTCTGATCCATAGAATTTTAGGTATAGAATATCAATTAATAATATAATATTTGTTTTAAAAACTATTTTATGTCAATTTTGACACTATTGGGTATTTTGTTTTTGATAAATTCATAACAGCATTATAACTTTGAAAAGAAATTATATAACCAATATTAATATGTCATAGTAACCTATAAAATTAATTTAATGCATAAAAAGATACAAATTACATTTATTTTGGTATTTATAATATAAATTATCTTAATATTTCATTAATTAGGCAATTACTGCATCACCATTGTGTCATAAATAAATCAAACTACTTAATGTCTAAAAATTATAAATAAAATACCATTATGTAGGAAATATTTTTGGTTTTATAAGGAATATTTATAATCTAATTTTTATTATGTATAACCCAATATTAAAAATGTTTTAGATATTAAACATTGATTTTAACTCTTTTAACTCTTCTTTGAATTAAATAATAATAAATATCCAAATCTAATCCAAGGGGACCTAAATGATAATATTTTATTCCTAAGGTTGTTTTTGGTCGAGATACACTTTTCAAATTGAATTAAGACATGTGGTAGGGTAATATTAATATCATTTTTACTCTTAATTACCCTATTTACTTTTAACCATGGTGAATAAAAGTAAAAAGTTACTATTCACCAAAAATTATTTTCGTCATCTTGAACCACATTTTACTCCTTAATATTAACCGTGTCTCTCAGATTTTTAAAATTCCACTCACAAAAGTGGTAAAATTATGTTTTATGTAAATTTGCAAATTCTCCTAGGAGGTGGGTAAAAGACGGTGAAACTTCAATAAAATTTTTATATATCTAAAATTATTCTAAACTAACTCAAATGAATTAAATTGAACTTATATAGGTATTATGTATATATTTTGACATTAATTAAATTTAAATAAAATAAATAATTATTTAAATAAAAATTCGGTTTTAAACTATAACTCAGTGTTTTCACTATTCATCAAAAATTGAAATTTTTCAGAAATATACCAAAATTTCACCCTAGGATAATTTCGATATTCCAAATCCAAAAATGAAGTCAATTTTGAACGATAAAATGTATAAAATTTAAAAAAAGTGGGTATTAATATTTATAACGGCTAGTTTGATTGGTTGTGGTGTGTGTTAGAACTCAAAGTTGCATACAACACACGCTACTGTATTATTCAAAAATAAGCGTAACGTAGAAACTTGGGGTGTTACATATTTAAAATAGAGTTATCCATTAAAAGTCTGGAAAATGCCTTAAAAAATATATGTTTTTAAGCATAAAAATGGGTTTGTTCTTATATTACGTCTATCTAATCTATTTGATGAATATAAAAAATATTTTATTGATTATATAAAGTATTTATTAAATTAATACCACCCAATAATTTTAATTAATATAATTTATTTGGGAAAAACCTATTTGTAGTTATAATAATATTTTCCTTTATATTCAGTCAGTTTTTATATTCATACCTAATTAAATTTTAACCAATGAATACATTTTATGCTTGTATAAACCATATATTATCATATGATAGTAAATAATATTAAAAAATACTAATTTATAAGATAGGTTATAAATTATTATATTAAATAATAATATATTATTGTTCTGTAAAACTCAGTCTTGTTTGTTACACAAGCCATCGAAGAAAATCATTATTTTATGTTACATAAGCTATCCTTAGTGTTCCATGTAGAGAAATAATTTTTTGATGTTGTGTGTAGTGCATGGTCAACTTCTTTTTCATATAAATCAATATAAAAATAGTTATTTGATGTAAAATAATGTTTTTTGGAGTTGCGTGAAATTAAAAATATCAAAAAGATTAAATAAATTTGAAAAAAATATTTCGCAAAATCTGGGTGTGTTATAATCTGGGTACACTCTAGGCACTCCCTCCTCCACATTTGTGTCGCCCCACATGGTAAACCCACCTAATCCAATGAATTTTCTATGAACATTATACCAAACCTTGAAGGTGGTCCTCCTCTTCAATGTACCTCTCTTCCACCTCATGATACCTATGTTGGGCTTGCTCCCACATGGTGATCACATCTCCCACATGTACCGTTAAGTTGGACCCTTTCCTTGATAGTGGTTCGATATTTTTTTGAGCACTTATTTTTTTTAAATGCATCATCATATGTAATGTTATCTCAAATTTATTGGTGAGAATACTAAATATTTTTTCATGTGATTCTCAATAAATAAATGTTATCAATCATCTCCTCTTTTAGTGCTCACCAAATAAACTCAAAATAACTCATTAATAAAAATTTCAACACTTGGTCTCTTCAATATCGCCCTTAATATTTTATATCAATATCATCACACATTTTAATGTCAATATATGTTCTATTTTATCTCTGCACATCATTTACAATGATATTCAAATGAAATATCAAGGGGTATTATATGAAATTTCTCTATGAAATGACTCATACGCTTTTTCACGAATAATATCTTGTTGTAATTTCATGATACAATAGTGACAGGATATGAATTTTATATCAAAAATACATAAATTAATCTACACTAAGTCTATATGGTCTAACCCCATATATGAAATATGTGTATATTTTGATGGTGAATGATGATGTCTTTTAAATTCAATACATATTATACCACACTCAAAAAATCATTCAAAGGGTTGTTAAAATCAATTTTTTCATTAGAGAAAAAATAACTACACACACATTGAGAAACACATAAAAATGATCAAGGGAAGATAAATATCTCTTCATTTTTTTCAACACTTTTATCTTTCAACACCTCCAATAATAATCATGTTTGATACATTAAGAAAATTAATTTAAGTGAAATTTAGTAACTTATTACTCATTTTTTGATGTTTTTTCTTGAATTTCTAGATTCACTAGAAATCATCATAATAAAATATTCTCATTATGAATTATCCCACTAAAGGGATGTAATAATAGTTTTCATTTCATAATAAGTTATACATTTCAGGAAGGATGGTCTCTTCTAGTTTTCAAGATCTGATAAGCTCAAACATCTCATTAAATTCCATAAATGTTAGTTCCAAACACTTAAAATAATATGGGAATAAGTAGGGACCAATTAATTCATTAGATGTGACACTTAGGGAGAGAGATTCATATCATCATAGGACTCTATCTCTTTCTAATCTCAACACATCATTTCTTGTAAACAATTTTAATAGCTTGTGAAATCATTTCCACTCCACGAAAACAAAATAATTTAATGGTGGGATTTCTAAAAGATTTAGAGAATTTAATGAGATCATGATGCCATCAAAACTAGATCATACATGCCTAGTATCAGATACTCAAACAAGATCATCAAACTTGACTCATTCACTAATTCCCGAATAGCCTATACTGGTAGCTTCCCACTGGATGTTTCAGCGACCACATCACCCTTCTCGAACGTATACCAAACGTTGATGTCAAATTTATGATGGTATTAAAACCAAAATTTCTTCATGATGTTTATATTCCTCCATGTGAAAATGTATTTTATGGAATTAAGATACAAATAAAATGTAATATTCTCCTTTAATAGGTTGTGTCACCACGTCTTTAGTGCATGCATAATGGCTACCAATTCCTATTCATGGGTGGGATAATTTCAATCATGTGGGTGTAGCTTCCATGAGCCATATTCCACAAAAGGATCTTTATGATTCATCGAACATCAAAAAAAAAACACAATAATCGCCATAATACACTACATAATCTCTCCTAGGATTGGGTAGAATCCAAATAGGCATGGATGTGAAATTGGTATGTAACTATTAAAAATAACTCTAGTACTTCTCATCCTAATCAAACTTCACCTATTTCATTGTCAAAGTTATCTAGGGAGATGATAGTCTGGAGAAGTCTCATAGAAAACACCAATAATACCTAGATGAGATTAAAAGTCTATAGATCTCAAAAGTATTCTTGGACTTACCCAAATACATGAATACCAAAACATTCTCTAGATCTATTGAAACTCCTACCTCAAAAATCATACAGCCTTGAAATTCACTTCATAAATCCAAAAATGGAACATAGGAAAGAAGGTGTGTCCCGAACTGGGATGAATATCCTTGTACCATGATAACTGAGATGATCCCAAAATATCTAGAAGGGGATTTATGATCCCCATGGGTTTGTGACCAGAACCTAACATCATACAAAATAGACCTAGGAATAAATATTCCCCAAACATTTGAGAAGAATGAATTTACATATTAGTATGCTCAAAACTCTAATGGGAGACTGTAACTAAAGATAAATAGTTATATTAAAGACCAAAATAGCACGTCATTAAACTTCTATAAAATAGACAAGATAACCCAATTTCTCAAAGGAAGAATCATTCCAGGCCCCAAGGGATCATGAAAATCAACATCCTCCAAGAGGTGCATTCCCATTACTTAGACCTGGTAGTAGAAAATCTATACATGCCCAAAGAATTTGGTAGGGTGTGAGCTAAAAATTCCATTTGGGTATCCCCAAGTGTTATATAATAAGATTCCATAATAAAAGAAACCAAATCATGATTTTAATTTTCATAAAAATAGGTATGAAAGGAAAATTTCATACAACAATCAATACATTGTTTCCTTTAAAATGATGGAAAAGTTTTGAAAAATGGATTATGTAAAAATATTTATATGAAACAATTTATATAAATAAATATGTGTGAGTAAATAAGTATCAAAATCATTTGAATATATATAAAACCATCACAAAAAAAACCATGGTCATCTACCTTGCAGTATTATAGTTTTTAGTTATAGGATACTTACTCATCTCATATTAGTGATCACAAATAGTATGTGTACACACGTCCCTAATTCTCAATCCAAATAGGACCATCAACATCCCATCAGGTATAAGTTATTTCAAACTATGTTTCTATTATATTTGTAATTGTCAATCTGTTTCTAAGTAATTACCATCCGAGTGTGCTTACCCAAAATAACCCACTAACTACCCAGCCTTGTATGTTCTCATAAAGTAAAACAAAAATGGAAAAATTATTTAAAATTATATTAACATAAAATTGTCCCATTTTTAGTTTCAATATGTCAATTTCATTTAAAAATAAAAAAATAGGTTTTTCATTATTTCATCACATTTGAAACCTAAACCTAATGTATATTTTAATCAATTCAATTTAAGAAAATTTTCACAAAATCAATTCACATATCCATAAATCTCAAAATACACACCAATACCCATTACCATTAGAATTGGGTTTTGTTTTTGAAAATCCATACCATATCAATTTTAATCTTTATTCACATCAATTGGGGTTTTCATAAATAAATGTAAAGAATCTAGGAATAAGAAAATCAATGTTTAATCAATCGGTCAATCTTAAATATAACCACTTACCTTTCTTACTAAATCTAAACACCTACAATGGGACTCACTGATGAATAATGAAGGCACATAATATCTAGGAACTCATCCTAGAATCAAGATTCATGAACATATAATTTAGATCTAAAAATCTCAAGATGATCAATCACACTCTAAGGTGGGAAAAAGAGAGATATGGAAGAGACAAGGGGACCGCTTACCAGTATAGAAGAATAGTAACCAACATGATGATCAATCACTAAACAAATGATCTGGAGGGTTTGAATATCTCTAAAATACTTAAGTAAGAGCCTCAAGGTTGCGAGCAAGGAAACCAGGAGGAGGTAAATAATAATTTTCGCCAAACCTCCTTCTTAAAACTGACTCTTGAGATTTTACATGCCATGTATCTCAATTACATGTCTTATAATTTCTATGTTTCATATATACCAAAAAAACCCCATAACATTTTACTAAAAAACTAATTTTTAATATTTAAATGGTATATAAACTATACACATTTTTCAATCTTTCACATTGTGTACTGATTTAATGGAATCATTTAATACATTATTACATGACATGTAATCCAATTACACAACATGTAAATCCCTATAAAACTGAAAAAATGATGGTCTAATGCCTAAATTTCCAAAAAAATCCTAACTTCACCATTATAGGGATCCTCCGAATTCCTTCTTAGCCTTACTTGACCAATGTAATAGGAAAACCATGAAAAGGGTAATAACATATTTTTAGAAAGGTAATAGGATGTTATAACCTATCAAC
Source organism: Viscum album (assembly GCA_963277665.1). Classification (NCBI taxonomy): domain Eukaryota; kingdom Viridiplantae; phylum Streptophyta; class Magnoliopsida; order Santalales; family Viscaceae; genus Viscum; species Viscum album. The sequence goes on along the minus strand of OY728137.1, from coordinate 684,087,127 downwards.
CATAAAAACATTCTATCACAAAAAATAATATCAAGAATCATCCATATAAAAAAGGTGAGGTCATTTCTCTCCCATCAGTGCTTCATGCACCCATGTATCATGAGAATCAAAATCGTGATTCCATAAAACATGGAATAAAGGTATATACCTCACATGAAGTACCTTTTTCTCATAACCAACTTTCCAGATTAGCTGCTCAGTTGTAGATAAATTACTCTCATTAAACAAACCACTCCACCTCAAAACATAATATGGATCAGAAAGATACTTTCACAACTATTATAAAAGAAAATTTTTATTTATTAAAATCAATTATGGAGAAATTTATAAAATACAATCCAAATTACCCACCAACTCAACAACCTCAAAATGACTCAAAAAACAAGAAGAAATCATCCCTCCCCTTCCAATATGTCAATAAACCAATGTGGTAAAACATCCAATAACAACTTTTCACTAACTAAAATATCCTATAGTATATGTTTAAAATCAACATAAGATTTATACCAGTTAATTTTCATCTCTAACCTTTGAGTAATTAACTAAATAATTTTTTTGTCTATAGAACCGTGATTGGTTGAACAAATAAAAATTCTCCGAAAAAGTCATGTAAATAGCCAAAAATAATATCCTCAAAAATCTATATATATATATATCTATGGACATCTGTCTCTAGATAGTAACCCATAGTATATGAAACCGGAGATCCATGTTCCTCTTAAAGGACTCTACAAAAGAGTGAAGTAAAATGGGGATTCCTATGAGAGATTATAGCCAAAGGAACTATGTGAAAAGAAAAAATACCTCTCACCTAGATATTTACAAGATCTTCAACATTTGTTTCATAGAGAATGGGTATAAAGTGATCCAATTTTTTCAGCCTAATGATTACATCCTATATCACATTCTTCTTTCACTGGGTCCACGGAAACCCAAAAACAATTCTTAGAAATACCATCCCACTTCTACCTCAGCACTAGATGTGGATGAAGAAAAATTGAAGGTCTCTCATGATCAGACTTGACCTTTTTATATGTATTATAGTGATAAATAATTTCAGTGATGTCTCTTATCATACCCGATCACCAGAATCGTTGTCACATTTCATATAACTCTTTCATTATTCCTGGGTTCAAAACTCACTAGGAATTAGGGAAATCCACATCATATTTTTCTTCAGTGGAATATTTACCAGTTATAAAAACATAGGACACCCTCTGTGGAGAATGAACACTCAGCAACGATCTTCCTAGTGTAAAGAGAGTTCCTGATACCAAAAAATTATTCATCAAGATAATGTTCTTAAATAAAAATATCAAAAATAGTTTAGGTCAACTGAACATTGGCCAAGAAATCATTGGATCCTATTTCCTGAACTTCAATATTAAACTGTGAAAAAAGAGACATCAAGTTCCACTTTTACAATGGGACACTCATAGCCTGGGTAAAAGCCTCCTACTAAACACATCACTAATGACATTTCATTTCCTTAGGGTAGATGGAATATAAAAATAAAAAAATTCCAAGTACTCCACTAAACACCTTTATAGGATATTTAAATATTTTTAGGGATGATATAACTTAATCTCCTATGGTCGAAAAACACGACAAACCATTTTCCAAAAAGGAAATTCCACAAACTCTTAAGAAAATTCATCACAGATGCATGTTCAGTGTCCTTGGTTGGATAATTCTTCTAATTTAGCCTAATATTTTGAGATCCATTGGCTGCCACATAATCTCCCTACACAAGAACACAACCCAACCTGATCATGATGCAGTATAGAAGAACACATAGCCTTGACAAGCCTCTATAAGTATCAATACCTAGGCATAAGTCAAAAAATATATCTTCTCTACAAAAGAACACTGAAATTTTTCATCCCTATCAAACTTTAACAACTTCTGAGTTAGATCTGTCTTCATTGAATCCAAACTTAAGAAATCATTTAAAAACAAATCATAATTTCTAGCTAAACCCAAGAATGTATGAATCTAAAATACATTACGTGGTAACTCCTATGTCATAATAGATTCAACATTCTCAGGATCAACTGAAATATCATGATCGGAAACCACATTTTCCAATAAATTCACATCCCGGATCCAGAAATAACTTTTGATAGATTTTTATTTAGTCTATGATTTCTCAACAATTCTAGAACATCTCTTAGGTGCCACACATGATCATCCATAGACATAAAGTAAACCAACATTCCATCCAAAAAGACCACCACAATCGTATCAAGATAGTCCTGGTAAATAAAATTCATCAAATTCATAAATACCATAAGAGCATTGGTTAGACAAAATTACATGATAAGACACTCATAATGTAAACATATTTTTTAGAAGTAATTTTTATGAATATTAGATTATGTTATTCTCAACTATTAACAAATAGTTGAAGATCAATCTTTGAAAACCAATTTACCCGCTTTCAATTGGTCAAAAAGATCATCAATCCATGGAAATGGATACTTATTATTTTCTGAGCCTCTTATGAGTCTCAAGTAATCAATAGAAAGATGAAGTGTTCTATATATATTCTTAGAAAAGAGATCATTCTCTCTCTAAGTGGACACACTGATGAATATAAAACCATTCTCTAAAACATCATCCATATTATTCTTAAACTATTTAATTTTAGTTAGATTTACGTTGTTATAGGGAATAAATACTAGTTTAGAATCAAGCACTAAATCATTATAAAACTCTACCTCCCTTAACAGTGGAAAACTAGCGATGTTAGAAGGAAATTTTTTAAGAAACTAGAAGAAAACTAGAGGGAGATAACTACTCAGGTATACTCACTCCAAATCAAAATCAAACACTGATATCACTTTCCCCATATTTGGAAAATAATGTTCATATCCACTTGACCATGGGTCTAATTATCCCTGAAATACATGGAACACCGCATCAAGTGCTGTAAAGGAGAACTGCTATTGATAATAATCAATTCAAGAATTATTATAAAGGAGCCAATCCATCCCAAAAACAACACCAATAGGTTTCTTGTCAAGAACCCAAAAATCACTGGTATGCTAGATATTTGATATAGGGAAAAAATAGGACAACAAAGACCCTATTATCTCTTTATTATTTGGGGTGTATTAATATCCCTCACATTAGATAAAATCATCATCAAAAAATTTGCATATTTACAATATGAGTTGAAATGAACTAATGAGACACACTAGTACCAAATAAAACCATTAATAACGTTGAATTTATAATGGTGGTACATCTCAAAGTTGATGGAATCCTATTTGGTTCATCTGGAGAAACATTCAATATGTGAAGAAGCATCATTCCAAATGTTTTTGGATGAAATCCCTTAGATATTGAAGCATATGATTTCACCAAAGTAAATTTTAGTACTAATGGGACTATGCTACTCTATGGTGCCGAAAATTTATAATAGAATTTATTCAAGTGTCCAAAACTACCATAGGAACCATATAACTTGGGTGCCTCTGTGATAACCTATTCTGAATTACCATAATTACCTAACTGATAGAAAGTCAATGGGACTCTTATAGGCATAATAAGAGGTCTAGAAGAAACCTTCTCTCAAGATCTACCAAGAGATTCATCATGCTTCCTCTTCTCTTAATGGTAACTCACACGACTGCCAATGGGTAAAAAATGAACTCCTATCAAACCAGACATACAAGCCTAATAAAGTTATATTATGAAGGCCCTATCTATAATGTCATCATAAAAAAGAAAGATTCAGTAGAAAATGATTAGAAGAAATATCTTATTGATTACCAATATTGAACCATAATGACTTTATCTTCTCATTTAATACAATCTCATATGAAAACTATGCAAGTATAGAGAATCAGTTCACTTATTCCTTCATGGTCCTCTCAGCCTGCTCAAGGGTAAAAAACTCCATATCCTTAACAAACACTATTGAATATAGATAGAACTATCCATTAGAAATATCATTTAATTACTTACAATCTAAACCCTCAAGCATGTTTACTATAACCCTAAAATCTCACCATCTCCTACTGGGTCCCTCAAAATTAATTTTTAAACACATTACCATAATTTCTTCAAGAGTTACCAAAATTTAAAATATATTTTCTATATTATTAAGAAAATATTCAACCTTTTGATGACAATTAGATAATTTGAAGGATAGTGGTTTCTAACAAATGAACTCCTGAGAATGATTCTTATATTCATCCCTCTGATGTTCACCAGTTAAATTGTGATGAGGTACATGTGCATGTGCTTATCCTAGAGATTGGATTCTACACACAAAAAACTCAACCAGATTCTTGACCATGGGATGATTTTGTCACTATGTTTCATCAAAAGAATCCTCGAGAATACTATTAACATGTATTATTTAAGGCATGATGTCACACACGATTAATAAAAAACATTGACGACATTAGAATATAAATCAGATAAAAACTCAAACAAAGGAAACACGGGGGATAAATCCCATCAAATAGATAAAAAAAGATTTGGATATCTACCTATTGAAATCTAAAGAAGGGAAAATACTAGAACTAAAACTCAAGATTACATTACAAAACAACAAATTTTATCTTAAGTCTCATAATGATGAGATCTATCTAGACACACACTTACAACAACCTCTTATATATTGACAATATTTATCAAGTACATACTAACCTCAATGCAAGATGCTTAACCGGAACCACTGATACCAATTTTTCACAAACCTGTCTGGATACCCTAGTACCCTCATGACCAAGATGATCCCAACATATCATAAATATGTTTCCAATCCCCATGGTTTGTTTACTAGAACCTAGAATCACAAAAAATAGACATGGGAATGAATTTTCCACAAACAGAGATGAATAAAATGGATAGATATAATGTTTCTAAAAAATCCAATGGAAAAAAATACTATAAACCAAATAAGTATATCAAAAAAATAGTACATTATCAATATACTATAAGTAAACAACATAAACCAATATCAAAAAAAAACATCACTCTATGCCTCAAGTGATAAAGAACATCCCACTCCTCCAAGAGGTTCTTTCCATTTAATCAGACCCATTAATAGAAAATCTTCAAACACCCTAACAAAAAGGTAGGGTGTGAGCAAAAAAAACCAATACGGTCTCACCATGTGTTCCACAGTAAGATTACATAACAAGATAATACAAATTGTAACGCCCCGAACCTAGTTACACAGAGTCGATGCATTATTACATAACATTTTCATGATCACAAAAGGTCAAGTCTCGAAAGACCAGTTAATTTAGTAGCTTTCAAATCACTAGATACATTCATAATGTTTACATTACATCAAAAAATTAAAACTACAACAACATAGTCTCCATAGTCCACACTCACAACCCCTCATAATATCCCTACAGGTCATTCATAAAATACTTCTTCACATCCTGGTAAATATAAAACATATAAAGGGGTGAGCTCAAATGCCTATTGAGGATAACAATTATGCGGAAACATTCATAAATAGGAATAAACATTTAAAGCGATGTATGACTAAAAAAAGCCTTTTAAACTTGAAAATCAGCATAATATGGGGAAACTAAAATGAAATAATGTCATTTACTTATTCACATGGATATTCTACTACTCGAATAATCACATAAAATATCAATAACCACTTTCATAATGATGGAATGCATAATGTCAGAATATCATAACCACATAGTCAATGCCTTGTGCCAAGAATACAAATAAGATTTTTTCAAGGCCTTGTGCCAAAACACTAGTTTGTCTATTGAGACCTACCGATGCATTAAGGAGCTTTAGCGGGCTCCACCCTTCACTTATTAAGTCCAATGCATTCCTTATATGAACATGTTTAAACATAACATAAACATTAGTATTAAAACTAGCATACGAAATGTCAATAAATTCCCCATAAACCATGAATGGTATAAAAATAACACATCCGAAATCAAACATTTCACAAAACCTTAAATACAATATGGATGTTTTGTATCATAATAAATCAACTTCAAATAAACATAAAATCCATCAAAGGATGTAGACATAGAAAAAATCAAAACTATTTGAGATAAATATTCCTTTTTCTTAAATAATTTCAAATTCACATAATTATAAAATAAAACATTTACATTCAAAATATTCGTATAATATTTTAAGGGAAGCTTCGATGATTTTATAATGGCGGAAAATAGCCATACCCTCCGTATAAGTAAAAAAAGGACATTCTGACCTTAATTTTGTCGAAAAGGTTAAAAAGGGCCTTGATTGGAAAACGACAGAAATATTCCTTTATAAAAATCATATAAAAAGGAAATCAAGGTTATAAATTACTTTAACCTATAGTCTATAAGATATTAAAAATGTTTTGAAATACATTTTTAAGAAACATGGATGTGGATGATAAAGAGGTCCCAATAGATAATTACATATAAACAACCTTGGATAATGAAGAGATTGTTAAACAAACCCTTCCCTGGTAATTTTCCTTGGTTGAGGGTAGGTTAACCTCCTGTTTAATGGTGAAATAATTGTTATTAAATTATAAAAGAATCATATACAGTAATATGATATCACATATGATCTTTTATCATTTCTTTGTTAATAATATCTTTGTATTATCGTCGTTTTGGGTGTTAACTTACTCGTTTTATTTTATATGTTTTGTTACATAAGCCATGTTTTTTATGGATAGTTTGTATAATATTCATTTAAAGAATGATATTAAGTCTTTATACATTATTTTTAATCATCAAATGAAATTTATTCTGGAATGGATACGATGGGGAATTAATCTCATAGCGTTCATGGTGACGTTAGTCCGTACGTACGCACGAGCGACAATATCAATATTTTGATATTAAAATAATATATAATTGGATGAAATATCATATATACCAAATCATTATCATGTTATATTTATTATTTACATCAATTACACATCATTATCATAACCATTCAAGTAATAATGTTTTGAAAAACAATTATACCACGACATGGAGATGGTAAGCCGTAATTACGCACATATAGTGACATGGAATTCAAAGGATGGATAGAATAATGAATATGTTAATACCATATTTATAATAACATCACACTATTTGGAAGATACTGTATATATTATTTTAGAATGGAAATAACAAAGAAAGAAGAAGTTGAAGAAGAATGGAACTTGAAGGAGGGTGGTGAAAACATTACCTCTTCTCCGGGTTCTTCCTTTTGATTTGATCAAATGGGCTACTTAGGTTGGATTTCTGATCAAACTAAGGCCTCTAGGTTGAAGTGATGGAAGTTGATAGAATATTTTGGCAGGGGTTGGCTGAGCCAAAAGGCTTTGAAGATGTGAGGAATTTGTTATAACTTGTGTCCTTTTATAAGGTGGGGGGAGGGGCTCTTTAAGAAAAACTTAAAGTATTATTGTATAATCAATTCATATTCGGTTTATAATGGCTCCAAAGTGGATTATTCAAATTATAAGGTGGGTATGGGTTTCAATCCTTTTAACCAATAGATTTTAGATAGGTTTGAGTCATTATATTAACCTTATCTTTTAGTTTTAACTCCTAGTTAATTAGTTTGACACTTACCATGTCACTTTGTATTTTTATATTATATAGTTAATAAACTTACTATATACATCCAAGCGACCCCAAGTGGTCCATTAATAATACACCTACCATTATATAAGTCCTTTGGATGATCCTTATAAATTTAGGAATATAATATCAATTAATAATATAATATTTGTATTAAAAACACTTTTATGTCAATTTTGACACTATTGGGTATTTTGTTTTTGATAAATTTATAACAGCATTATTACTTCAAAAAAATCATATAACCAATATTAATATGTCATATTAACCTAGAAAATTAATTTAATTCATTAAAAGTTTCAAATTATATTTATTTTGTTATTTATAATATCAATTATCTTAATATTTCATTAATTAGGCAATTACTGCATCACCATTGTGTCATAAATAAATTAAAACATTTAATGTCTAAAAATTATAAATAAAATAACATTATGCAGGAAATCGTTTTAGATTTCTAATGAATATTTATAATCAAATTTATCTTATGTATAAACCTATATTAAAAATGTTTTCATTATTAAACATTGATTTTAACTCTTTTAACTGTTCTTTGAATTAAATAATAATAACTGTCCTAATATAATCCAAGTGGACCTAAATGATAATATTTTATTCCTAAGGTTGTTTTTTGTCGACATAGACTTGTCCAATATAATTAGTACATGTGTTAGGGTAATATTAATATCATTTTATCCTTAATTACCCTATTTTCTTTTAACTGTGGTAAATAAAAGTAAAAAAGTTACTATTCACCAAAAATTATTTTCATCTTATTGAACCACATTATACTCCTTAATATTAACCGTTTCTCCAGGATTTTATAAATTCTACTCACAGAAGTGATAAAATTATGTTTTATGTGAATTTTCAAATTATCCTAGGTGGTGGGTAAAAGACGGTGAAAGTTCAATTAAATTTTTATATATTTAAAATTATTCTAAACTAAATCCAAGGAATTGCATTGAATTTATATAGATATTATGTATCTATTTTGACCTTAATTATATTTAATTAAAATAAATGATTATTTAAATAAAAATTTTATTCTAAACTATAACTCAGTGTTTTTCACTATTCATCAAAAATTGAATGTTTTCAGAAAGATACCAAAATTTCACCCTAGGCTAATTTCGATATTACTAATCCAAAAATGAATTCCATTTTGAAAGATAAAATTTATAAAATTTTAGAAAGTGGGTATTACTATTTATAACGGCTAGTTTGATAGGTTGTGGTGTGTGTTAGAACTCAAAGTTGCGTACAACACACGCTACTGTATTATTCCAAGAGAAGCATACCGTAGAAGCTTGGGGTGTTACATTCTCCCCTCCTTCAAATAATCACTTCCTATAAATTTCTAGAATACTACCACAAGAAAAGACTCAGGTGATTCTTCATCCTATGTTCCACAGGTTCCCACATTGCCTCTTCCATTTTATGGTTTCTCCATAGAACTTTTACCAGACAAGTCATCTGGTTTCTCAGCACTTGTTCTCTTATATCAAGAATCCTAATGGGTTCTTCATAATAAGACAGATCAGGTTCCAGTTCTCATTCCTCGTAAGTGATTACATGCATTGGGTCACGCATTTATTTTCTCAACAGTGATACGTGGAACACATCGTAAACTTTGGAGAGATTTGGAGGCATTTCCAAACGGTAAGCTACAGCCCCAATTCATTCTAGAATTTCGAAAGGTCTGATGTACCTGGGAGTCAATTTACCTTTCCTACTAAAACGTATAACTCCCTTCCTTGGAGATACCATCAAGAAAACATGATCTCTTACCTGAAATTTCACATCCTTCCTTCGATTATTGGAATAGCTCTTCTTCCTACTATGAGTTTCTTTAATGTGATTTTGGATTACATTTCCCTTTTTGATCGTTTCCTCCACCAGTTCTGGGCCTACAAGTTTTCTTCCACCAACGTCATCCCAACAGGTTGGTGTGCGAAATCTCATTCCATATAATGCACCATATGGTGCCCTCTGAATATTTGAATGGAAGCTATTGTTATAGGAAAATTCCACCAGAGGTAAATATTGATCCCACATACCCTGAAAGTCAAGTGAGAAAGATCTCAACATGTCTTATAAAGTTTGAATAGTCCATTCTGATTGTCCATCTGTTTGAGGGTGGTAGGTAGTGCTCAAATTAAGTTTAGTATCCAAGGCTTTCTAAATACTTTTCCAGAATCTTGAAATAAAATGGGGATCATGATCAGAAACAATCGATAGGGGTACTCCATGAAGTCTCACAACTTCATTAATATATTGTCTTGCTAGACGTTCAAGTGGTAGATCTTCTCTGATAGCATGAAAATGTGCAGACTTGGTAAGGCGATCAACAATGACCCATATTGCATCGTTCGTTCTAGGAGTATTTGGTAGTCCCATGAAAAAAAACATTGTGATATTATCCCATTTCCACTCAGGTATGGGAAGAGGTTGTATGACTCCTCCAGGCTGTTGCCTTCCAGCATTCACTTGTTGACAAACCATACATCTTTACACAAAATCAGCAATATAACTCTTCATGTTGTCCCACAAAAATTGATCATTCAAATCTCTATACATTTTGGTTCTCCTAGGGTGTATATAGAAACTGGAACTATGAGCATCATCCAACAATTCCATTTTTAGATTAGGTATATCGGGAACACAAAGTCTCCTCCCAAATTTCAAATTTCCATCGTCATACACAAAGTCACTCAATATCTCATCATTCACTGCTTTAATATTATTTTTAAACACTTCATCATCGGCATGATAACTCTTTATCCTTTCAAGTAAAGATGGTTTGGCAACCATTTGAAAGAGTATTGATTTTTCACCTTCCATGGTGATTCCTATATCCATCTTTTACTAGATCCATGAAAATAAGATCCCTTTCTTCTCTCATCTTGTTCAAAACTTCATGATCCTTTCTACTCAAAGCATTTTCTACCTTATTTTCCTTCCCCGGGTGGTAGTGCATCATGCAATCATAATCCTTGAGTAGTTCAAGCCATCACCTTTTCCTCATGTTGAGTTCTTTTTGTGAAAAAATGCACTTCAAACTCTTGTGATCGATATATATCTAACATTTTTCACCATAGAGGTAGTGTCTCCGTATCATCAAAGCAATGATCACAGCTGCTAACTCGAGATCATGAGTAGGATAGTTTTTCTCATGAATCTTAAACAGTCGTGATTCATAAGAAATAACCCAAGCATTCTGCATAGGGACACAACCATGTCCTTTCTTCGATGCATTGCTATAAATAACGAACCCATCATTCCCCAATGGTAGAGTCAATATAGGAGTATTGACTAATCATCTCTTCATTTCATTGAAAAATTCTTCACATTATTTTGTCCAAACAAATTTTACCCCTTCACGTGATATCTTTGTTAATGGGTTATCCAATCGGGAAAAATTCTAGAAGAAACGTCGATAATAACCTGCTGAACCAATACAACTGCGTACCTCAGTTATACTCATTGGTGCTGGCCATTCCTGGATTTTTATTTTCTTAGAAGGATCAATAGAGATTCCATCCTTAGAGACAATATGACCAAGAAAATAAATCTCTTGAAGCCCGAATACACACTTGCTAAACTTCCCATATAATTCATGTCTTCTTAGAGTCTTCAATATAATGCTCAAGTGATTTTCATGATCTTTGCAGATTTTGGAGTTTACCAAGATATCATCAATAAATAACACTACAAAGTCATCATGATATTCCTTGAAAACTCTATTCATTAGATCAATGAAAACAGAGGGTACATTAGTCAGCCCAAAAGGCATTACTGTAAACTCATAATGCCCGTACCTGGTTCAAAATGCTGTCTTCAGAATGTCTTCCTTCTTCACAGACAACTGATGGTATCCAGATCGAAGTTCAATCTTTGAAAGGTATTGATCTATATGCAGTTGGTCAAATAAATCATCAATGCGAGGTAGGGGATACATGATCTTTATTGTTATAGCATTGATCTCCCTGTAGTCAATACATATCCTCATAGATCCATATTTCTTCTTAACAAAACGGACATGGGCTCCCCATGGAGAAAAACATGGGAGAATAAATCCCGTATTACTCAATTCCTCTAGTTGTTTCTTTAGTTACACTAATTCTAAGGTGTCCATTCTATAATGGGTCATCGATATGGACCTTGATTCAGGAATTAAATCAATGGAAAACTCATTTTCTCATTCTGGAGGATGTCCAGGTAAACCTTCTAGAAACACATCAACATATTCTCTCACAATAGGTACATCCTCAATTTGAACATTCCTTTTTTCACCCATAGTCATTTCATTCTCTTCCTCCCCAATAATTAAATTTAGTTGAGCTACTGGGGGTGGATCTAGATAAGAATTAGGTGGTGACGATTCTTCTCTAACGATAAGGTTTTTCTTATCATCATCATCAAAAATCGTAACCTCCTTCTTCTTGCAATAAAGTTTCACATAATTGTCTGAAATCCAATCCATACCAAGGATTATATCAAATTCAATCATGGGTATGACGATGAGATCAATAGATAAAGAAAATTTATGTGCTCTAATGGGAACCGATTCATAGAACTTTTTAGCAATGATATTTCCCTTAGGATTTTTGAATGACAAATCCCTTGTTATATCAAATTGGAAATATCTAATTTTCTTAGAAAATTGGGAAGATATGAATTAATGCGATGATACAAAATCAAATAATGCATCTTCTAAACTTGAGGAAACCATTAAATTACCTACCACCACGTCCTTCGGAGCTTCTACCTCAGCAGTAGTGATAGAATAATCTTTTCCTTGATCCCTTGGCCTTTTCTAAGATATTTTTCCCCTAAGATTTGGAAATTCATTTTCATAATGTCCTATCTACCTGCAATTGTAGAATTGATCATCAGTAGCTTCCTTCTTCCCCTTGTAATCACGAGCTTGGTGGCCTTTTTCACCACACTTGTAACAGACTCCCATTCATTTTAAGAAAGAACCGAGATATTTCTTCCTACATTTATTTCAGGATGGATTTTCAACATTTCCCTTATTCCCTTTATTTCCATTTCTAGATTGATAAGAAGATCTCTTCTTCTATTTCTTTGCTTTAAAGTCATAAGACAGAGAGAATTCCTTTTCTCTCTTGATAGCACATGAGACAATGTCTTCGTACGACGATAAGGATTGTGAGACTAATGCTTGACGAATAAATGGTTTTAAACCATCAAATAAATGATCAATCTTACTTCTTGGGTTACATATATAATCACTAGCATACCTTGCAAACCTTGTAAAGTTATCCTCATACTTTGCGACAATCTTATCCTCCTTTTTTCTCAGACATAGAAATTTTCTTTCCATATCTGCTCGATGGTCACAAGGAAGGTATTTTTATAAGAAAATATCCTTGAACTCCCTCCATTCTATATTTGATACTTCATCATTTCCTTCATGTTTTGAATCAATGACCACCATTGATCAGCATCTCCAGTGAGGTGGTAAACTGCCATGATGAATTTTTTCCTTTCACTACACCCCAAGGCATGGAATATTTTCTCTAAGGAATTTATCCATTGCTAAGATTCTAAGGTATTTTTACTCCCATTGAATGTCGGTAGTTTTTGCCTCGTGAAGTTATCTAACACTGATCCTCCACGCTGTAGATCAGGGTGCTCCATACATGTAAGGTTATTATTCATAACCCGAGTGAGTTGTCCCAGTATGGTGATTAGCTGATCAGCACCAGTTGCATCACCATCTCCACTATAATTATCTTGATTAGGAGGAAAATCCCTAAATGGTGTGCGTGCATTGATACGGTATCCATTTCTTCCACTAGGCTCCATTTCTAAACAATCGTATAAACTAGATCAGTTTATGTATCAAAATACATAATTCCATACTTGTAAAACACTTAACATAAATTGAACTATTTATGGATATAATCCATAATCATAAAAAAATTTCTTTGAGGAAGTATATACTCATAATCCCTTAATAATGGTTTGTAAAGAAAATAAGATTTATCTTAAGCATATCCCCTCGGAGTGTCGTAACCAAGAGTGCAGCAAGGCCCGTTGTCGTGCACCAATTCATGTTCGAGTCTAGCTCAAAGCAGTGTTTTTGGGTTTTACCCCTAGGTACATCTGTGCCAGAGCCGCCTCTACCCGCTCGTATCTAGAAATGGATTTATTTCTCGGAAAACTCACAAAATCTCTACAATACCAAAATTCTAGGAAGGTCTTCTACACTAATCCTCAAAGTCTATCTTAGGTCTATGTGCTCTAATCAAAGTTTATCTAAATATATCTTCCAAGGTTTGTACTAAACTTACTCTAATACAAACTGTAATGCCCCGACCCTAATTACCCTATGTCAGTGCATTATTACATAACATTGTCATGATCACAAAAGATCATCTCTTGAAAGACTGATTAGTTTAGTAGCCTTGGAATCACTAGATACATTCATAATGTTTACATTATATCCTAAAATGAAAACTACAACAACATAGTCTCCATAGTCAACACTCATAATCCCTCATACTATCCCCATAGGTCATTCATAAAATAATTTTTTAGATACTGGGAAAAATAAGACATAGAAAGGGATGAGCTCAAATGCCTAGTAAGGATAACAATATAGTGGAACCATTCATAAATAGGCATAAACATTTAAGGCAATGTATAACTAAAACAAATAAATTTTAAACATGAACTTCAGCATAATATGGAAAAAATGAAATGAGATAATTCCATTAACTTATTCACATGGATATTATACTAGTTGAATAATCACATGAAATATCAATAACCACTTTCATAATTATGGAATGCATCATGACAGACTATCATAACCACATAGTCAAGTCCTTATGCCAAGACTACAAATAAGACTTTCTCAAGGCCTTGTGCCAAGCCACTATTTTGTCTCATGAGACATACTGATGCATCGAGGAACTATAGCGGGCTCCGCCCGTCACTTATTAAGTCCAATGCATTCCTCATATGAACATGTTTAAACATAACATAAACATTAGTATTAAAACTAGTATACAAAATGTCAATACTTTCTCCATAAACCATGAATGGTATAAAAATAACACATCCATAGTCAAGCATATCACAAAACCTTCAATAAAATATGGATGTTTTGTATCATAGTAAATCAACTTCAAATTAACTTAAAATCCATCAAAGGATGTTGACATATATGAAATCAAAACTATTTGAGATAAATATCTCTTTTTTTGAAATCATTTAAAAGTCACATAATTATAAAATAAAACATTTACTTTCAAAATATTTTTACAATATTTTGAGGGAAGCTTCAACGATTTTATAATTATAGAAAATAACTGCACTCTCCGTATAAGTTAAAAAAATACATTCTTACTTTAATTCTATCGAAAATGTAAAAAAGGGCCTTGTTTGGAAAACGAAGGAAAGATTCCTTTATAAACATCTTATAAAAAGTCAAAAAATGGTATAAATTACTTTAACCCATAGTCTATAAGATACTAAGAATGTTTTTAAAAACATATTTAAGAAACATGGATGTGGATGATAAAGAGGTCCCAGTAGATAATTACGTATAAACAACCTCAGATAATGAAGAGATTGTGAAATAAACCCTTAACTTGTACTTTTCCTTGGTTGAGGGTAGGTTAACCTCCTGTATAATGGTGAAATAATTGTTATTAAATTATACTAGAATCATTTACATTAATATTATATCATATATTATCTTTTAACATTGTTTTGTTAATAATATCTTAGTATTATCGTCGTTTCGGGTGTTAACTTAATCGTTTTATTTTATATGTTTTGTTACATTTGTCGTGTTTGTTATGGATACATTGTATCTTATTCATATATAGAATTATATTAAGTCTTTAAACATTATTTTTAATCATCAAATGAAATTTAGTCTTGAATGGATACGATGGGGAATGAATCTCATCGCGTTTGTGGAGACGGTAGTCCGTACGTACGCACAAGCGACAATATCATTATTTTGATATTTAAATAATATATAATTGGATGGTATATCATATATAAAGAATAATTATCATGTTATATTTATTATTTACATCAATTAAACATCATTATCAAACACATCCAAATAATAATGTTTTGAATAACAATTACACCATGACGTGGAGACGGTAAGCCGTACGTACGCAGGTATGGTGACATGTCATTCAAAGGAGGGACAGAATAATGAATATTGTTGTACCATATTTATAATAACATTATATTATATAGAGGATAATGTATTTATTATTTTATAATGGAAATAACAAAGAAAGAATAAGTTGAAGAAAAAGGAACTTGAAAGAGGGTGGTGAAAACATTACCTCTTCTTCGGGTTCTTCCTTTTGATTTGACCAAAAGGGCTCTTTAGGTTGGATTTCTGATCCAACTAAGGCCCCTAGGTTGAATTGAGAGAAGTTGAGAGAATATTTGGGAAGGGTTTTTCAGAGCCAAAAGGCTTTGAAGGTGTGAATAATTGGTTAGAAGTGGTGGTCTTTTATAAGGGGGAGGAGGGGCTCTTTACGAAAAACTTAATGTATTATTTAATAATAAATTAATATTCGGTTTCTAATGGCTCAAAAGTGGATTATTAGAAGTCTATTGTGGGTATGGGTCGCAATACTTTAATCCAATATATTTTAGACAGGTTTGGGTCATTTTATTAACGTTATCTTTTAATTTTAACTCTTTGTTAATTAGTATGACACTTACCATGTCACTTTGTATTTGTTTATTATATAGTTAATAAAATTAATATATGCATCCAAGAAACCCCAAAGTGGTCCATTAATAATACATCATTAATTATATAAGTCATTTTTCTGAACATTATAATTTTAGAAATAGACTATCAATTAATAATATAATATTTTTTTTAAAAAACTCTTTTATGTCAATTTTGACACTATTGGGTATTTTGTTTTTGATAAATTCATTACAGCATTATTAATTTAAAAACAATTCATATAACCAATATCCATATGTCTTATTAACCTATAAAATTAATTTAATTCATAAAAAGTTTCAAATTAAATTTATTTCTGTATTTATAATATCAATTATCTTAATATTCCATTAATTAGACAATTACTGCATCACCATTGTGTCCTAAATAAATTAAATTATTTAATATCAAAAAATTATAAATAAAACACCATTATGTAGGAAATATATTTAGATTTATATGGAATATTTATAATTTAATTTATCTTATGTATAACCCCATATTAAAAATGTTTTATTTATTAAACCTTTATTTTAACTCTTTTAACTCTTCTTTGAATTAAATAATAATAAATGTCCTAATCTAATCCAAGTGGACCTAAATGATAATATTTTAATCCTAAGGTTGTTTTTGGTCGAGATACACTAATCCAATAGAATTAGGAAATGTGTTAGGATAATATTAATATCATTTTAACCCTTAATTACCCTATTTACTTTTAACCGTGGTAAATAAAAGTAAAATTTACTATTCACCAAAAATTATTTTCATCTTATTGAACCACATTATACTCCTTGATATTAACCGTGTCTCTTGAATTTTCGAAATTCCACTCACAAAATAGGTAAAATTATCTTTTATGTGAATTTACAAATTCTCGTAAGAGGTGGGTAAAAGACGGTGAAAGTTCAATAAAATTTTTATATATCTAAAATTATTCTAAACTAACTACATTGAATTACATTGAACTTATATTGGTATTATGTATCTATTTTTACCTTATTTAAATTTAAATAAAATAAATAAATATTTAAATAAATATTCGGTTTTAAACTATAACTAATTGTTTTTTACTATTCATCAAAAATTTCATGTTTCTAGAAAGATACCAAAATCTCACCCTAGGATAATTTCGATATTCCGAATCCAAAAATGAATTACATTTTTAAAGAAAATATGTATTAAATTTCTAAAAGTGGGTATTAATATTTATAACGGCTAGTTTGATTGGTTGTTGGGTGTGTTAGAACTCGAAGTTGTGTACAACACACGCTATAGTATTATTCAAAGAGAAGCGTACCATAGATGCTTGGGTTGTTACAAAAATCGTGCTTTCAATTTTCAATAAAATAGGCAGGGCAGTACAATGTCATTATTAAAACCAAACATGCGTTTCATTTCAAATGATGGAAAAATTTCATACAATGGATTATTTAAATTTTATATTTAATTTTTTTTATATAAATAATTTGGAATGTGTAAAGAACTTTCACAATCATTGAATTATTTTCTAAATCATCACATTAAGAAACAAGGAATTTTTCCATGTAGTATAATAGTTTCTAGTCATAGGATCCTCACACATCTCATATCAGTTCACAAAGAATGTATTTTTACACACAACCCTCAGGATCACATCGAATAGAACCCATCAACACCCCTTCATGTATAAGATATCCCAAACAATGTTTTTCTTGAGTATAAATCATCAATTCGTTGCTTGGTAATTACCATCAAAGCATTATGGTCCAAAATAACCCACTAACTCCCCAATATCACACATTCTAAATTAATTAATAAAAAATGGGGAAAATATTTCAAGTAAGTTTAAAATGAGATTTCCCCATTTTAGTTTCAATATGCCAATTTTATTTGAAAAACATAAAATTGGTTTTTCATCATTTTATTACTTTTCAAAACAAAAAAAATAATAGGATTTTATAAATTAAATTTAATCCATTTTTCTCAAAATAAATTCACATATTAATTAATATAAAAATACACCATAATCTCTAATTCCATTGGAATTAGGGGGGAGGTTCCAATATACACACCATATCGATTTAAATATTAATTAATATCAGTTTTTTTTTTCATAAATCGATTTAAATGAATTAAAAACAATATGAAAATCATGTTTTATTCAATTAGATGATCTTAAATGGAAACAACTAGCATTTTCTTTGAATCAAAATGCATTCAACATGACTCATAGAAAAATAAATAAAGTAAAAATGATCTAGGAACACAACCTAGAATAATGATTACACATCATGAAGTTTAAATCTATCAATTTCATGATGATCTATCACACACCAAGGAGGGAAAGACAGATATATGGAAGAGATAGGGGGATCACTTACCTAGATAGATCAACTAAAACTAACACGATGATCAATATCTGAATTGGTGATCCAAAAGAATTGGAGATATACAAAATCTCCTAGGAAGAGACTCTACTTCCAAAGAAAGGAACATGGAGGAGGGAAATAAGAATTTTAGCTGAACCACCTTCTTAAAACTCACACTTGGGATTTTACACATCATGTAACCCAATTCCACATTGTGTAATTTTTGAGTCCCAAATATGATGAAAACACAATAATATTTTATTAAAAATAATATTTTTTTTAATTACACAGTGTGGAAACTGTAAACAGTGTATAATATTTTACATGGTGTATCAATATCAATAAATCATTGAGGAGATGATTACACATCTTGTAAACCCATTAAAAACATTTGAATCCCAAGAAGACTACCAAAGTTGCTGATATAATGCTGAAATTTAATAAAAATCCCTTAATTCACCATTATAGGTATCCCCCCATTTCATTGTAATACCTACATGAACAATGAAAAAAGGTAATCAAGAGAATATTTAGAACAAACATTCCAAAAAGGTAACAGGATGTTACATGATGTATAAATGATTCTCCATGAAGACACCTAGGAAAACATATAGACAGACAGTGTTTTCCTTATCTATCCTTGAATACACCATTATGTATTCTATAAACATTACCATGAAGTTGTTATAAAAGAGAAGAATGATCTGGTTTATTATTTCAATGAAAAAATTTAGAGAATCAGTATGGAGAAATGGCGTGACTAAGTAATCAAAATGTTCATACTAGCTTCAAAAATTCATATTTATACCATCCCCTTACGAGAACTACAACTGCTGGTCCCCTAATCTCAGGCCATAAATTGAAAACCAATGGGACCCTCTGAGTTGGTCAAACAGATCATCAATTCCATAAAAGGCATTTATTCTTTAATATCACCACGATAGGCCTATGGCAGTTTATGAAACATTGGTGGCTACCATCCACTTTATTTGAAACAAAATTGAAAAAGGAAATAGTTACACACTAGGATGAAAAAAACAATTCCCTTCAAGGTCCACTAACTAAACATTCACCTCCTTCACCTCAATAATATTTCTCTTATATGATGGAATATAAATCAACCTCTTCCTCAGAATAAGATCTATGGTAAACACGACATATCTCTTGCGATTAAATCAGGATAAATGTTCTAAAATCACATATGGGTAAATATCGGTGACCACTATAAGTTTACCCACTAAACTCTTCTCAACATCCTCATTAAATTTCCTAGACAACATGAATGAGATCAAACCTAATTATGATGTTACTGGTCCTGGCCACCCTGACCGTGGATTCCATTTATGCTAAAAGACCAAACTTCTCTCATCCTGAGAAAGGAACTAGAAGCTAAAGAGATATAATTGGACCAATTAATTTTAGAGAATCAATATATTCATCCTGATAATGAGGTCCAAAATACCCAGGTAAAAAATTTATAGTTCCAAAATAAGGATGTCCCAAACGACCTGTACAGCAGTTACCACAACCTGATACTCAGGGAACTGAAAAACATGCTCCTTATTAATACCAAAATGGGTTATAAAATATATGAAATATGGAATCAAATCATCCTCTATAACCATTGGATCAATCGTAAAAAGTTAAATGAAATAATTTAATTCTGTATTGTTAAATAAAACATCTTACATAGAAGAAGCATCAAATGACATATAATGAATGATGGATGGCCTTGAATTGGGTCCTGGGGCATAAAATTTTCTACATGGAGTCATTATAGATAATACCTTCCCTATATATTATTTATTTAGTGATAATACCTTTTTCTATGGGGATGAGATACTCTACCCTTGTATGTCTCATTCTACACCCGAGATCCCTAAGAAAAGGTGGAGCCCCCACCACTCCACCATAATAAAAACTGGCTGAAGTGATGAATATTCTATATGACTTCCCACTCTAGTGAAATGTCGTCAAATTCACTAGGAAAATCACCCTAGTGTTTCCAGACTTCCCACATTGATAAAAGATAACTATTCTATTTCATATAGTAACCAAAAAAACTGAACATGTGGACTATTGGAAGCTCTAGCCTCAACCTCTCTGAGACTCATCCCACTTCTACTTCAATCTTGTTGAATAATTATGAACCAAAAAATATAAAGGAACACCACTAATTTTAGTCATTCTTGTAAAATCTATCTTATCTATAGAATCATTGTAAACCACCTCTTAATAAGTCTGTAGAAACTGAATTAAGGGCATAGATTTATTATTTATCCTCATTGAGATAATAATTCATGAGGAGTTATTAAGACACAAGAACCTACTTATTAGATCTCATGGAACACTCCAAAACTAAAAGATCACCCTACTCTAACTTTAAAGACTCTCAATCATTCACCAATCTTAAGATCTCTGGGTAGAGTTTCCCATTAATAGACACCATAATAGTTATCTAGGTGAGATACTTTGGATTTCCCAAAAGCATCATTGACTCCCACAACATAATATATCATAATTCCCACAAATACATGGAAAATATCACTTTAGAGGTATCATGGGTGTTTCCAAACATGGTGATCCACTCAATATAATCCAACCACTCCTCTGGCTCATTGGATACCTTTTTCCTAATAAAAAATGGAAGATTTTTTTGGAAAAATTATTGAGCGTAGTCCACTTTTTGTGTCTTCACATGATAAACAAATTCACCCAATGTTTGGATCATATGAATCACTAACTACACCAATGCTAGATTAATGGGAAGATTTTTCTACGAGGTACTTTCTGCAGCACTCTCTCAATGCCTTGTCGAGGTCCTTTTGGGATGAATTTTCTATGGAACAAAAAACAAAATCTCCATAAAAAAAATACAAAATTAACCAAAAAAAACACCATAGGAAACCCCAAATGTATTTTTAAATAATAATCCTAAGAATCATAACCATCATTAAGTGATCAATGAGAAAAAAAATCAAAAATACCAAGTATAACCCACTATTCATTTTTTGGTAGCTCAGTTAGAAAATCCATCCCCCAACATAGAAAGTGTCAATAGAGTTGGAGGTAAAGAATTATGGGCTCCAAATGTGTACTACTAATTGTTTTACTTCACACAACCTCTATATTTAACCTCAAAACTCAAAATATCTCTCGACGTTACCCCAATAATTTCCACAATCTAGGAATCACATTGAACTATCATCAAATGACCCATAAATAGATTAAAAGATATCCTCAATACAAAATCACCCATGTAGTTTCTAGGATAATCTTGAAATAGAGATGGGTAAGATCCCACTTTTTCCAATATATTGTGTCCTAACAGCCCTTTCTCTCATCTACCACTGACTCCAAAATAGAAATATGCCTCTAATACCATATTTTAATGAACCAACCCTACTAAATCAACTCATCAAATATGTCATCCTACTAAACATCCCAAACCTTGTTCTTGGTCTCAATGGGTTGGAGACATGAAATGTATATAACCAACAATTTTATGGGAAATATTTCTCTATAAGTAACCTGACATGAACCATCCATGAAATGAGATAGGAGCACCTATTTTCAGAGTCAATAATAGGATATAAATAGATACCATAAACAATAAAATATATAAATTATAAAGCATTCCACCACTGAAAATATATATAGTATCTTAAAAACAAAACAAAAACATCAAACGAGATGGTACAATACCAGAGATGACCCATGTATAACCTAACTAGTATAAAATAACAAAAAAAGACTCCATATGTGTATGTACCTATAAGACCATGTCTCATCCACAAAAAATAGATTATATTAATAAAATAGAGGCACCTTATAAAATGTTTCCCTTAACTTTCTCTAGGTTATATAAAATGAAATTTTCACACATCCAAATCGGACCATGCAAGGTGTGTGGTATGAAGTCTAGAGGGACACTACCATAAATATATTTAATTATTTTACCCATGTAAGCCAATAAACTAGTTTGAAAAAAATTTCAAAACTAAAAAACTTTAAAACAAACTAATTTCAAGTAAACTATTAAAACAATTTTGGTTTTCAATTTGAGAAAATTTGGTTTTCCAAAAATTGTTCAAATAAATATTCAAGACCACATGAAACATCATGGTCAACATAACTAAGAGGGAATAAAAATTTTGAGTGTAAAAATCAACATAAATTAAACATATAAATAGAAAATAGATAAATAGACATAATATATCTCATCACATCAAAATGTTTCTAATAAATTTATAATATCATATAAACCAAAATGAAAAGTTTAATGTGAAATTATAGATCTAACCATCAGGACTAATTTGAGTGAGTAAACACAAATTATATGTAGCTATGTTGTGAAATATCTTTCGGTCTCCCTTGGTCCCAACTATAAGATCTCACATGGTCTTTCAGAAGCCAACATGTAATCTCAAATGGTATTTCTGGGGAATGCCTTATCGATAACTTTAAAACAAATTGATCCTTGCACGATCATCTATCTGAGGTCTCACATGGTCCATCAGACTGATCTATCATGCAAACCATGGTTAACCAATCTTCTCCTCCATTTATTCAATTCTTATGAATGTTCCCATATCAATCAAGTTACAACAGAAGATATTTCTTAAGAAAATATTCCCAATTTAACAAAAAAACAATTTTATTGTAAAATATTTTCCAAAGATACTTTATAAATTCATTTAAAATTAGAAACCTTTTCAAACTTTTTATCAGACACTCGGTGAAAATTTTTGCCACACCCATTTTAAAAAACCATTTTAAACACAATGTTATATGATCCAAAACAAGAAATACATCAAACATAGAATAAAAATAAATCCAAAATTATTTAATGAAAAATATAAACAAAATAACCAAAATGGTATTAGATATTTAAAGGTATTCAAAGGAAAAAACCCTTATATAAAAACATCTACCAAAAATTTTATCCAAAAGTCAAATCCTTTGACAAAGATAACCTTGAAGAGGTGGAAGAAAGAATAACAATCCAAAGACACAAGAAATAAAAAAACCCCCCATTATACACCCTATGTTCAGATAATATCTCCTCTAGGGTTCCACACTGCCACAAAATGGATGTACATGGCTTGTGTTTCAAAAGGGAAGAGGAAATCTTGAATAAATTGAATTACCTCAAGACAACCCACCAAAAATCCAAGAGACAATCCCCAAGAAAGAGGGGTAGAGACCCACCACCAATGTAGGAGGGTTGTGTCTAGTGGATCATAAACAATATAGTCTATATAACAATATCCAAGTAGGTTATTTTGGTAAAAATGTAATATTTAATGATATAGGCAGGATCATACAATTTAGTCACATTGTT
This sequence comes from Viscum album, assembly GCA_963277665.1. Taxonomy (NCBI): domain Eukaryota; kingdom Viridiplantae; phylum Streptophyta; class Magnoliopsida; order Santalales; family Viscaceae; genus Viscum; species Viscum album. The sequence goes on along the minus strand of OY728137.1, from coordinate 684,063,103 downwards.
AGGATAATTGTGTACCAACTGTGTGTGTGCCACAGTGCACCCAAAATAGGGTACATAGCTTCCCCTGGGGTGTCACATGGTTTTTATTGTTTGGATTTAAAACACTTGAGGTAAGAAAGTCATTACATTGTAAAACCATTTTATAAAGTTGGTTTCTTGAAATTTATCACATGTTTGTGATAATTCATCACATGAGACCCATGATCGGTATTTTTTTTATATCTTTGTGTGGTTTATGAAATCATACGTGATTATTATTTCATTTATGTACATGTGTGGATACAAAGTCACATAATAGTTATGCTATTTTGTGTATAAATATATTATTTCTTGTTGTGTGTGAGTGTATGGAAAACAAAGGCATTTCATCTAGTAGAAAATAATAAGTTCTCCATCGTGGATTGGTTATCCTCTAAAAGGGGAACATGTGTGACATGTGATGATAATGAATTTAAAAAGAGACACATGAAAAGTGTGTGATGATCATGAGGCCTGACCTAAGGTATTGATGCGGTTTGATGGTTATGTGGCCAAACCTGTGATATGAACGAGGTACAATTCCTTTTTTTCTGGCATGGAATTGAAATAGGTACAACTATGGTTTGAGGATCTTGGTTAGATTGTGATCACTCTACACAGAATTGATTGATGATTTCTTGTTCATTTAATAATTTTCATATAATACACTTTTATGAATGTTCACTCATGTTACGGTTGAATTAGTGGGGTTATAAAAGTTTTATAATCACACCCTACATTGGCATCTTGATTCTCATGTAGACAACATTATCCGAGATGTAAGAAAGAGAAAGGGAACCATGATAGAAAGTTGAGGTGATAAACATAATTTTTCATAGTAGGTACTAAGATGGACTCTATAGTGATGGTTAATTTTAGTTATTTATTTTCATTTTACATTATTATATTATAGTTCGACTTTCCATATTGGTGGGGGGGTACTTTGTTGTTTTTTGTTGTATGACTCTTGAATTATTGACAATTAATCTATTATATAATTATAATTATTTAGTTCCCTTATGACATTTTTTGTTATCACTCTTCCCCAATAAGATTCTGATTTTCATATTTTAATAATGACTGTATAGCCTCTCTACTATACCATTCAGACCCTTACTGTTAATCGTCAACCTCTTGAATAGGGGGAGGTGCACATCAGGTCATGCAGAACTCTATTTTGGAAAAATTGATTAAATTATGTCCATTACACTATCCATAGATGTGAATTTATCATACTTTTTAGGAATATTGATGGTATTATATATCTATCTCATGTAATAGATTTTTAGGGATTTTGTCTCAAGGATTATGAAAGTGGTAATGGTTTTGTCACCAATTATATTTTCAAATAAAAATTAATTTTAAATGATAATGAATCTAGATAATTTTTATATTCTTCCCTTCCATGAATTAATTTTTTTCATAATTTTTTCATTATAAATTATTTTGAAAGTAAAGGAATATATTTTATTATATTCCAATATAAAAATATTGATTTATAAATAATTCATGATTTTTAAAATTCATTTTAATGGTTATATTATTAAAGAATATTTTAAATTTAAATGTTAAAAAACAAATTCACTTCAATTTCTTCATAAACCCGTTTTTCTATTTAAAATGTTTATTATTGAATACTATTTTTATAATTAAACATTAAAAAACACTTATCATTTTAAAAAATGACTTTAGAATGTGATATGTAACATCTTCTTTTTCAACTATTGTATGAATATTTTTTATGAACACTATAAAAATTTCTCTCACCATTACGATAATACTTCTATAAAAATATTTCTTTACATGTTAAAATAATTAAAATTATTTTCATTTATAATGGATTTTGAATGAAAAAAAAATTGTTGTATATTTTCCAGTGTAAAATTTATAATTTAAAAATAAATTCCTTATTTTAAATGGTATTTTAAAGGCTTTCCTTTCTTAAAGATGACTTCAATGTTTTTATGTATTCTCAATGAAATATTTGTTGAAAACATATTTATTTTATATAATCTGTTTCTAAATATTTTTATGTATTTCCAGGATAATTCTTAAACTTTTTTATCATGATCAATGTGTATCATTTTAATGAAAACACTTTTAAAGAGTTTTCAAGCATTTCAAATTGGATATGTCTTCTTGTTTTTCTAAATAGTTTTATCAAATGGTTTTTTTGATATATGTTAATATCCTTTAATGTTTCTTATGTTATTGACGGAAAATTCTCTTCAAACATCAACCAACATCTTTCACTATATATATTATGAAAAATTATATTAATGCCTTCATGAAACTCATCTTATTTACATGGGTTAATTGTGTGATTATTTAAATATGCATTTTTTTTTCATGTGGCACACGTATGAATGGAATATTAATGGGTGTGGTCCTATATCACTCTATAAATCATTGAATGAAGGTTTATATCTAATGTTCTAAAAGATGGTATGTGGGTAGTATTGCAATGATAATAAGATTGATGGGGTTTGATCCTAAACCCAAGATGGTATGTGGGGTTTTCACTAAAACCAATGAAGGTACATGGGTTGTTAGCCTAAGGCCAAGATGGTAAACATGTTTTCATCCCATTCCCTTGAGTTTATATGGGGTTTTACCTAAAAAAGGGGTATATGGGTATTTGTCTATTAAAAATAGGGTTCATGGGTTTCAGACCAAGAGAAATATGGCACATAGGTTTTTATCCCAATCCCAATATCTTATACAATTTATGTAGAATGTACCTCCCAACAGGTTTTAAATTCCAATTCATTCACATATTTCAATTTTATACATTATATGTTCATGTTATGCTTCTATTGATCATGTTTATAATATCATGTTTCTATATAACCATGACATGGTATATGTTTCATCATTTGGGACTTCATTTCATTCTATTAAGCATTGTGATTAACTCTTATTATTCCATGTTCATTATAACAAGATATTTCTCACATGCTAATTATAGAAGGGGTCCTAGTGAGGATAAATTATGAAGAAATGATTGTAATTATTGTAAAAAACGTTTCATATATAGATCATTCTAAAAACACTAAACCTTATATTAATGGGTTTTTTGATTATTTGTTATAGGTATTGTTTAATTTATAGAAATAATGTAAAATAAAGGTAATTCCATCTCAATTTAAAAAAAATCCACTATTTAAATAATGTTTTATTAATAACATATTATGGTTTATGTGACTGGGAAACCACAAAATAGGTGTAAGTTCTAAATTATTCGTATTCTATAGAATATAATTATCAAATGTTACATATATACCAATGATATATTTAAAAATACATAGTATATCTATCAAAATATCTCATCCTTTAACTCAATCATGGTATCCTCTGAATACACACCTCAATTATCTCAAATTTATTATATAAATTTTTATATACACATAATATGTTGAAATAAATATTCCAAAGTAATCATGTGGGAGTTATTAAAAGAATCCATAATTCCTAATATCTTTTAAAACATACATATATAATGTGATACTTATTTATATAGTAAAAAATACATCAATAACCTGATTTTACATATATATTTGGTAAAATTATGTTAGTATAATATAGTAATTACTATTATAAGGATAGTATTTGTAGAGACCCGAAGCTTGACGTACATGGACATTACATTACATTTGTGGAATAATTAGTACATAGCAAAAACACACACACAAGGACCGTAATAGTTTAGTGTCTTCGGAAACTCGGAATATAATCTTCTAATCGTGGTGAAAGATCATCAAAATCTCCCATAAAGATCTTCCTTTTTTTTACCTAAAACCTTTCTTTATATCCTGTGGAAAAGAAAACATAAAAGGGTGAGCTCAAATGCCCAGTAAGGGTAAACAACAGAAATATCAATCTCATCATATTCAAAAGAACATAACATTTTGGAAATCTTAACCTGCAAAAGAGAGCATAATTTCATAACATGGGATAAATCCTGGCAGTGAAATGTAATCACAATAATCATAACTTAAAACATGAATCTTTGTGGCATTCACACATAATCATATAGAATCATTTCTTGTTAGTCAAGACTCATTGCCAAGACTATCTTAGTGGACAAAGTCCCTTTCTGAATCGAGTAACCCTCGTTTCAGTCCTGTTTCACTGAACCGGTATAACCTACCATTCCAGCCATGTCTATCTCATGAGATATAAAATCTTTACCCAATGCATTGGAGGGATATATAGGTCCCACCCATCTTATAATGAATCCTTTCTTATGTGTGCCACATAATCATAAATCATACATCATCACATAACACATGTAACAAAAATGGGATTCTTGAAACATCATGACATCATAAAACAAATAATATAAGGTAAATGACTTCATAAAAATAATTCCCTCACAACATAATCAAATAAATGTAATAATAGGGATAAAAACAGAACCCTATATTATCTTAGATGGAAAATAATTTTGATAAAACAGTTGAACTCCATTCTTAAGGAAAATATCCTTTCTACTTCAAAAACACTTTTCTTTTCTTTAACATGTCATACAATTATAATCTAAAAGAAGTTGATTAAAAATAAACATGAAAACTTATAAAGGAAGATTCTTGGAAATAATGTTTTAAAAATCCATTCTTGCCGTATAAGTTAAAAAAACATACTTTGTACTTTTGTTGGAAAAGTCAAAAAGTACCTCGTACGAAAAACGACAAAAGATTCCTTACATATCTTTTACTAAAAACTCACCGAAGGGTAAAATTGGATTTAAACAATTGTACATGGATGGAAATAATATTACATATTGAGGAAACATGGATGTGGATAATAAAATACATCCCAGTAAATACCAAAGTAAAAACAATCTCGGATAAAAATGAGATTGTGATATTTTCCCTTACCGTAGGTCCGACTTGCTTTGTAAGTGTCCGGACCTCCTGTATAATGATTTAAATCATGTTATTGACTTATTCGAGAATCATATTCATTGTTATTATATCATATATGGTCCACTTATGACTTTATATTACCCGTTCTTTTGTAAATTCATGTTAAAGTAGCGTTTTGGGTAAAATAGTATCATTTGTCGTTCGTGTTTTTAACTTGTAATTATTCATATGATTACTTAGATCATGATTACTTAATTCCATAATATAAAACATGATATATATATATATATATATATATATTCAGAATATACATAAATAATAAATCAGTAAATGGAAAGAAATACACCATTCATGGAGACGGTAGTCCGTACGTACGCATGTACGCTGTTTTCGTTTCCTTATTGAATTGAATGGAATTAAGTAGATGACATACATATAAATATCAATAATTCCAGTATCATTATTAGGTCATATATTTCATTAGTACTTATTATATATACTTTATAATCATTCATGAATGGTTAATCATTGAGAATGAATCTCATCGCGTCGTGGAGACGGTAGTCCGTACGTACGCACGAGCGATGATATCGTTCCCATGGTCGTGGAATTGTGTTGAAGTGTATGTATACTATTTCAGTATCAATATCAATTTATAAAAATCATATATAGTTACTCATTACCCCTTTATACCCATCCAATTAAGGTGGTGGCGGAAAAAAGATTACACCACGGCGTGGAGACGGTATTCCGTACGTACGCACGCGCGATGATTTCATTTTTCCGTAGGATGGATAGAAGGTGAATTAGGGTTGTTTCATATTTATAATAACATATCAGTATGTAAGTAATACTGATGTTATTACTTTATCATGAAACAACTAAAGAAGAAGAACCTGAAGAAGAAAGAAATTGAAAAGATCGGTAATGGATATTACCTCTTCTTTGGAATGCCTCTTTGAATCCTCCACTTAGGGAACTAAGATTGGTCTTTGAAGAAGACTAGGACCTCTAGGATTATTCTAGGGAAGTGGAGAAGGGATTTTGGCAGGGTTTGGCCGAGATTGAGTGCTCAAATTGGTGTGAGGAGGAGGGGAAGGAGGTGCCCTTTTATAAGGGAGGAGAGGGGCACCTTAGGAATATCTGAAAATATTATTTTATATTAAAGTCAAAATCGGTTTATAATGGTTCCAAAGGGTCTTATTTCAAAGCTAAATTGGGGATGGGTCGAAATACTATCAACCAATAGGATTTGGACAAGTTTAGGGTATTATTTTAACCTTATAAATTAGATTTAACTCTAAGTTAAATAATTTAACTTTTACCGTGTCTTTTTGTTTTCTTTCACTATATGGTTAATACACTTACTATAACATGCCAAACGAACCCCAAATTGTTTATTATTAATATATATATCCTTATCTATGTCATTTGGCCTAACCTTAGATTTTTAGAAATAAAATAACAATTAATAATATAATATTTGATTTAAAAACTATTTTGTGTCAATTTTGACACTATTTGATATATGATTTTTGTGAAAGTCATAACAGAATTATATGTTGGAACCAAGTTGATTAAATCAACAATTATATATCATAGTAACCTAGAAAATTAGTGGAATTCATAAAAAGTCTCAAATTACATTTATTTGAGCATTTATAACATCAATTAGGTTAATATATCCCTAAAAGGGTAATTACTGCATCATCGTTGTGTCATAAATAAATTAATTAATTTAAAGTCTAAAAATTATAAATAAAATATAATTATGTAGGAAATTTTTTTATATTTCTAATGAATATTTATAGTCGAATTTATCTTATGTATAACCCCATATTAAAAATGTTTTAGTTATTAAACTTTGATTTTAACTATTTTCACTATTCATTAAATAAAATAATATTAAATGTCATAATCTAATCCAAGTGGACCTAAATGGTCATATTATATTCATAAGGTTGTTTTTGGTCGAATTACACTTATCCAATAGAATTAAGACATGTGTTAGGGTAATTGTAATATCATATTTACCCTTAGTTACCCTATTTACTATTAACCGTGGTAAAAAAAGTAAAAAGTCACTATTCACCAAAAATTATTTTCATCTCATTGAACCACATTTTAGTCCTTGATATTAACCATTTCTGTCGGATTTTTGAAATTCCATTCACAGAAGCGGTAAAATTATGTTTTATGCAAAATTCAGTTTTTAACCTACCACTTAGTGGTTTCACTATTCATCAAAAATTGAAAGTTTTCATAAAAATACCAAAATTTCATCCTAAGCTATATTTCATATTCCGAATTAAAAAATGAAGTCTATTTTAACAAATTCATAACATAGAAGTTGCATTAATTAATATTATAATTAAATCCCGCTGTTAAAACAAATAGCGTGTTTTTAAGAAACAATATCTATCAAAAGATTGACACTTGTTTATGTCTGGTTTAAATGTGAAATTACATCCAATGACCAACATTGTATTAAATTGTAAAAATATATTCTAAATATACTTTAAAACAACTCAAATTAATAATTTATCACTATTAATTATTTTGATTAAAAAAGTTGTTTTTAATTATAATTTTGTAATTTTCACTATTCATCAGAATATGAAAGTTATCCAAAAAGTACCAAAATTTCACCTTAGGCTAAATTCGATACTCCGAATGCAAAAATGAAGTCCATTTTGAGAGCTAAAATTTCTAAAATTTTAAAAGGTGGTTATTACTATTCATAACGGCTAGTTATAATAATATTTTAATAGGATATCGTTGTTTAGTGAAACTCGATATTGCGTACCACACACGCTATCGAGGAAGGTCGCGATTGCGTGTAATGCAAGGCAAGTCAAGGATGTGTGTTGTGCAAGCTCCTTTTGGTGTAGCGTATAACACAAGACATTAATGAAATTAAAAAGAATATTTTTCATAAAATTTCGGGGTGTTACATTCTACCCCCCTTAAAATGAATTTCGCCCTTGAAATTCGTCGGGGTTATAATTGGTTTACTATTTGAAAGTTTCTTTAATCGAATCCCACATCATAAAAAGGAATTCCAAAACCAATATTTAAAAACGAAAGTATGAAACGTAACGGTTACCCAAATAATCTAATCACTGGGTTTCCACATAGGTGAAAATATGGATATGGAAGAGAAATCTAACCATCATGTTCTGATGGAGAGTGGTAGAGAACATGGCTATGGAAAAGCCAAAAATCACAAATCCATAAATTTGTGACGATCTAAGGTATCGTATGATTAATCAGATATAAGAGCACTAGGACAACATTTTTGGTTTTCAAGATCGTTTCCCTAAAGTTGAAGAATTTGAATTAGAATAAATACTTACTTTATTTTGGTACAATCTCACTGTTGTTCGTGCCTTGAACAATTTCCACTTCATCTCTTAAATAAATGAAGTTGAATTTGTTATTCATGAAGTGTTAGCAGATCATGTGATAGAATGATGGGTCATTCCATCTCTTTCAAAAAAAATGTTAGCAAATGTTATAAATCCATCTTATGGTTAGATTATTCATATATGGTTCCAAAAATGAACTTATACTTCATATATCATACTGCTTAATATAATAAAACTAGTTTCTACTAAACAGGGACTTCTTGTAGGCCAGTGGTAGGCGATAAAGGCCAGTCGCACTTCGGTTGTGGGTTCGATTACCACAGCCTTGTCCGACGCGATGGGTTGTCGCCCGTCCTGCAGGTTGTCCTTTTTCTAAAACTATATTACTATAACATCCCATCAATAATATCGAGAAAAAAAAACTTCTATCCTTAAACAATACTAACTTATGTCCAACATAATCCATTCCAATCTTTAGGCTTACCCATAATACTGTAGTCCACTCTCATAATATAGTGAAAACAATTACTAGGGATTTAATACCATCGTTGATCCCCATATATCATAAGATATGTCTTGTTGGTCACATTCTAAGCATTCAAAGTCCTTAATCATGTATTCTCTTGAATACCCATTGAACCTTAGTGAAAACATGAATGTAGTTAAAAGTTAACACTTTCCACATACCAAAATCCTCAAAATTCTATATACTCAAACCATGATATCACTTAGTCCTTATATCAATCATGAGCTCATGAATACAATCAAACATCTCATTATCGTCTTATCCCTTCATTATGCGCATATCATCTACATTCTAAAAATATCTGAATAACCTTTCATGGATACTGGTAACATTAATCATGCACTTTTAAAACTCAAGGAAAGACAACAGTGTAACAATCCTTAGATGTCTCTTTATTCCATAGTACCATGAGATTACTTATACAACATTACACATGATAAACATGTAATCATTCCACTACATTCTTAAACCATTGACCGAGCTTCAACAATTCTTTCATCTCACATATCATTTGTAGTCTCATCATCATCATCCACATAAATACTACCCATACGACCATACTGATTTTCTTCATGAGACTTTCCCTTAGGGCATTGGTTGGCATAATGCCCGTACATTCCACATTTAAAACATTTAACTATTGTTGATGTCGTAGCAATACCATTATCCTCATCCCTGGTGTTAACTGAACATTTTCCTTTGCACTTACTGGCTTTGTGTCCTTCTTTTCCACACCCAAAGCATCTTCCAGTTCCTTTGAAACATTCTCCTTGATGCCTCTTCCCACATGATTTACATAGGGGAATTTGAACTTTCTTTCCTCTATGATCATCATGAAACTCCATCTTTCTCTTATTAGTCGAGTCAGGAAACTTACCAAATTTTACTTTATTGATCATATTATGAGATTGCTGATTCGGCATAATAATGATTTTTGGACTTCCAAATCCCATTTAATTTGGTTGCTCAAGAAGAATATCATTCCATTGTCCATCATATCCTCCATTATCGTGAATCACATTGTTTCCAGCCATTTTCTAAAACCCAAAAAGAATAGTGTGAGAGGAAAAAATCATAATAAAGGGGGAGTAACGTCAATATCTAACATCTTAGGTTTAATTCTATGATCGTTAGCGTAATTATAGTACTATAAGCTATACGTATACTTAACCTTAGAGACATCCCTAGACATACCTTAGAAATATCTATAGGGATCTCACTAAAGTTCTCACATCCTAGTTTCCAAAGGGTGACTAAACCTTTCCTCTGATACCAACTGTAGAGACCCGAAGCTTGACATACATGGACATTACATTACATTTGCGGAATACTTAGTACATAGCAAAAACACACACACAAGGACCATAATAGTTTAGTGCCTTTGGAAACTCGGAATATAATCTTCTAATCGTGGTGAAAGATCTTCAAAATCTCCCATAAAGATCTTCCTTTTTTTACCTAAAATCTTTCTTTATATCCTGGGGAAAATTAAACATAAAATGGTGAGCTCAAATGCTCAGTAAGGGTAAACAACAGAAATATCAATCACATCATATTCAAAAGAACATAACATTTTGGAAATCTTAACCAGCAAAAGAGAGCATAATTTCATAACATGGGATAAATCATGGCAGTGAAATGTAATCACAATAATCATAACTTAAAACATGAAACTTTGTGGCATTCACACATAATCATAGAGAATCATTTCTTGTTAGTCAAGACACATTGCCAAGACTATCTTAGTGGACAAAGTCCCTTTCTGAATCGAGTAAACCTCGTTTCAGTCCTGTTTCACTGAACCGGTATAACCTACCATTCCAGCCATGTCTATCTCATGAGATATAAAATCTTTACCCAATGCATTGTAGGGAGATATAGGTCCCACCCATCTTATAATGAATCCTTTCTTATGTGTGCCACATAATCATAAATCATACATCATCGCATAACACATGTAACAAAAATGGGATTCTTGAAACATCATGACATCATAAAACAAATCATATAAGGTAAATGACTTCATAAAAATAATTCCCTCACAACATAATCAAATCAATGTAATAATAGGGATAAAAACAGAACCCTATATTATCTTAGATGGAAAATAATTTTGATAAAACATTTGAACTCCATTCTTAAGGAAAATATCCTTTCTACTTCAAAAACACTTTTCTTTTCTTTAACATGTCATACAATTATAAACTAAAAGAAGTTGATTAAAAATAATCATGAAAACTTATAAAGGAAGATTCTTGGAAATAATGTTTTAAAAATCCATTCTAGCCGTATAAGTTAAAAAAACATACTTTGTACTTTTGTCGGAAAAGTCAAAAAGTACCTCGTACGAAAAACGACAAAAGATTCCTTTCATATCTTTTACTAAAAACTCACCGAAGGGTAAAATTGGATTTAAACAATTGTACATGGATGGAAATAATATTACATATTGAGGAAACATGTATGTGGATAATAAAATATATCACAGTAAATACCAAAGTAAAAACAATCTCGGATAAAAATGAGATTGTGATATTTTCCCTTACCGTAGGTCCGACTTGCTTTGTAAGTGTCCGAACCTCCTGTATAATGATTTAAATCATGTTATTGACTTATTCCAGAATCATATTCATTGTTATTATATCATATATGGTCCACTTATGACTTTATATTACCCGTTCTTTTGTAAATTCATGTTAAAGTAGCGTTTTGGGTAAATTAGTCTCATTTGTCGTTCGTGTTTTTAACTTGTAATTATTCATATGATTACTTAGATCATGATTACATAATTCCAGAATATAAAACATGATAAATATATATATATATATATTCAGAATATACATATATAATAAATCAGTAAATGGAATGAAATACACCATTCATGGAGACAGTAGTCCGTACGTACGCATGAACGCTGTTTTCGTTTCCTTATTGAATTGAATGGAATTAAGTAGATGAAATACATATAAATATAAATAATTCAAGTATCATTATAAGGTCATATATTTTATTAGTACTTATTATATATACTTTATAATCATTTATGAATGGTTAATCATTGAGAATGAATCTCATCGCGTCGTGGAGACGGTAGTCCGTACGTACCCACGAGCGATGATATCATTCCCATGGTCGTGGAATTGTGTTGAAGTGTATTTATACTATTTCAGTATCAATATCAATTTATAATAATCATATATAGTAACTCATTACCCCTTTATACCCATCCAATTAAGGTGGTGGCGGAAAATAGATTACACCACGGCGTGGAGACGGTATTCCGTACGTACGCACGCGTGATGATTTCATTTTTCCGTAGGATGGATAGAAGGTGAATTAAGGTTGTTTCATATTTATAATGACATATAAGTATGTAAGTAATACTGATGTTATTACTTTATCCTGAAACAACTAAAGAAGAATAAGTTGAAGAAGAAAGAAATTGAAAATATCGGTAATGGATATTACCTCTTCTTTGGAATGCCTCTTTGAATCCTCCACTTAGGGAACTAAGATTGGTCTTTGAAGAAGACTAGGACCTCTAGGATTATTCTAGGGAAGTGGAGAAGGGATTTTGGCAGGGTTTGGCCGAGCTTGAGTGCTCAAATTGGTGTGAGGAGGAGGGGAAGGAGGTGCCCATTTATAAGGGAGGAGAGGGGCACCTTAGGAATATCTCAAAATATTATTTTATATAAAAGTCAAAATCGGTTTATAATGGTTCCAAAGGGTCTTATTTCGAAGCTAAAGTGGGGATGGGTCTCAATCCTATCAACCAATAGGATTTGGACAAGTTTAGGGTATTATTTTAACCTTATCAATTAGATTTAACTCTAAGTTAAATAATTTAACTTTTACCGTGTCTTTTTGTTTTCTTTCACTATATGGTTAAAACACTTACTATAACATGCCAAACGAACCCCAAATTGTTTATTATTAATATATATATCCTTATCTATGTCATTTGGCCGAACCTTAGATTTTTAGTAATAAAATATCAATTAATAATATAATATTTGATTTAAAAACTATTTTGTGTCAATTTTGACACTATTTGATATATGATTTTTGTGAAAGTCATAACAGAATTATATGTTGGAAACATGTTTATTAAATAAACATTAATATATCATAGTAACCTAGAAAATTAGTGGAATTCATAAAAAGTCTCAAATTACATTTATTTGAGAATTTATAACATCAATTATGTTAATATCTCCTTAAAAGGGTAATTACTGCATCATCGTTGTGTCATAAATAAATTAATTTATATAAAGTCTAAAAATTATAAATAAAATATAATTATGTTGGAAATATTTTTAGCTTTATAATGAATATTTATAGTTGAATTTATCTTATGTATAACCCCATATTAAAAATGTTTTAGTTATTAAACTTTGATTTTAACTATTTTAACTATTCATTAAATAAAATAATATTAAATGTCATAATCTAATCCAAGTGGACCTAAATTGTCATATTATATTCATAAGGTTGTTTTTGGTCGAATTAAACTTATCCAATAGAATTAAGATATGTGTTAGGTTAATAGTAATATCATATTTACCCTTAGTTACCCTATTTACTATTAACCGTAGTAAAAAAAGTAAAAAGTTACTATTCACCAAAAATTATTTTTATCTCATTGAACCACATTTTAGTCCTTGATATTAACCGTGTCTGTCGGATTTTCGAAATTCCATTCACAGAAGCGGTAAAATTATGTTTTATGCAAAATTCAGTTTTTAACCTACCACTTAGTGGTTTCACTATTCATCAAAAATTGAAAGTTTTCAGAAAAATACCAAAATTTCATCCGAAGCTATATTTCATATTCCGAATTCAAAAATGAAGTCTATTTTACCAAATTCATAACATAGAAGTTGCATTAATTAATTTTATAATTAAATCCCGCTGTTAAAACAAATAGCGTGTTTCTAAGAAACAATATCTATCAAAAGATTGACACTTGTTTATGTCTGGTTTAAATGTGAAATTACATCCAATGACCAACATTGTATTAAATTGTAAAAATATATTCTAAATATAATTTAAAACAACTCAAATTAATAATTTATCACTATTAATAATTTTGATTAAAAAAGTTGTTTTTAATTATAATTTAGTAATTTTCACTATTCATCAGAATATGAAAGTTATCCGAAAAGTACCAAAATTTCACCTTAGGCTAAATTCGATACTCCGAATCCAAAAATGAAGTCCATTTTGAGAGCTAAAATTTCTAAAATTTTAAAAGGTGGTTATTACTATTCATAACGGCTAGTTATAATAATATTTTAATAGCATATCATTGTTTAGTGAAACTCGGTATTGCGTACCACACACGCTATCGAGGAAGGTCGCGATTGCGTGTAATGCAAGGAAAGTCAAGGATGCGTGTTGTGAAAGCACCTTTTGGTGTAGCGTACAACACAAGACATTAATGAAATTAAAAAGAATATTTTTCATAAAATTTAGGGGTGTTACAGGATTAATCAACCTCCCAGCCAAACCATTTTTTTGAAGGTTTGCCTATTATATCCAAAGTGTTTGGTTTCATTTGTTACTAATATGTAAATATTTGTTTGGTTATGGAGTGACATGATGCTTCGAATATTTTCATAGATTCCCGAGTTGGTACTAGATTTCATGTTTGATAATATATAAAATACTATAAGCTGGTTGAGATTTAATAATTGATTATCGGGAAGAGAAATTTATATGTTTTGTTACACATAGGCAGAACAGGAAATGCACTAATTGATGTTTTAACATTAAGAAAAATAAAGAAAAGTTTGGAAGATAAGAAACATTGTATATCACAAGATAAAAGTGAATTTAGTTGATTATGTTCTTTTGGAAATGATTTTAGGAATATTTAATATGAATTTATGTGCTGCTATAATTTCCAGTCTGAGAGAGGAACGATTGTTTAAAATTAACTTCAAATGGTCAATATGAAAATAGTTTGTATAAGTATGTTCTTATGGTCTATCCACTGACTATATGAATTATTTTCTTCACTTGGTTTATCTGCAAATAAGAATAGTTTTTTCATACAAAATATATATAGGGGCACAATTGATTATAATTTTTTTTTATGATTGATCTATATGTGAAGTAGACTAACACAATCATATATAAAAAGTACAGTATTTTATATGAATATTGAATAAATTTGATAATAATACATGACCTACAACCATAATGGTTTAGTGTTTTTGAAGAGTAGATATATAAAAAATTATTTCATGAACAATCTTTATAATCAGTTAGAAATTTTTTCTCACGTAGTCCCCCTCTTAGGCATACCATACTAAATATTTTCTTCATAACTTGGGGAAATGAAAACATATTAAAGTGTGACATTAAATTCCCAATAATGATAAATAAGGGAGATAACATTCAATGATCTTAAGTGTGCATAAAATATGAATTAGGGTATGAAAACAAGATAATAACATATGAAAACATACACATCATTCCATAAACTAAAAATCAATATTTAGGGAATAAGGATAGTCAGAAATTTTTTTGACTCATAAGAGTGTTGAATCATCCATAATTAATCATGAACAATGATAGTATATCATTGGAATATTTTTTTTAATTAAATATAAGCATATAAAATAATTTCTTTAGTCAAGGATCACCTACATCTGTGGGTGACGCCCCATAGTGAATTTGGTTCATTCTCGATTCTAATCATTTCCTTAGTTAGTGATCACTTCCATGATTATCATGGTGGATAGAGTCCCTTATTAGATTGGGTTCAATCCCCATTCTAGTTCATATTATCTAATGAGACATAAATTTATATATAATTTATTGTAATACTATATATTCCTTGGATCACATATATTATAATGTAATCTATGCATAAGGGTTCCAAAATACCATAAAACATCAATCATTCCAACATAGATTAATCAACCCAAGTGAATGAAATCAGATTCATGGATTAATTATTCATAAATTATCATCATAATATATACATATATATATATATATGTTGGATGGTATCATAATATCTTATCTTCATGGAATCATAAAATCACTCATTAGGTAACATTTAATAACTAAAATTACCAAAATATTTATAATTTGATTTTCTATGTAAAATTATAGAAACATGGAAATAAATCTTCATGTTGAAGGGAAAACATAATGGTGGTAAAATAAATTTATTTAGTACTTATTATAATAGAATAATCTCTCATCAAGATCTAATCTGGGTTGTCTTCCAAACATACACCTAACCTGATCTGTGGCACGACCCAAAAGGCATTTTGATCCCCATGGGATGGAAACTAGATCTTAGTAATTAATTAACTCATTGGGAATGAATTTCCCATGAAAAAATAACAAGATAAAAATAAAATACACAACCCATCCATAATATCATCAACATTAAAACATGAATATAAATATCACAACTAACTTCTATAAAAGGGATATACAAAATAGACATGTAAATGTGTCAAGTCCAACACTTAACATTTTCAAAAGCAAAACAAAATAAAAAAATGGTAAAATATGAGCGATACAAAAAAACATCCACATGGAATGAGGATCATCCTCCACCAAATTGACACCATCAACTACCCCTAAGATAATAACAACCAGAAAAAGTATCTATCACCCCTAAATAAGGCAATGAATTTACTTAAATAAGAGAATATGATATATACCAACACCCATTAGGTTTATATGGTTATTATATCACATTCATAAAATTATGAAAACTGGTATTCCATGAAAAGATAATATAGTAAAAATAGAAAATATTATTTTGATTATAAGAAATGTAACAACCAAGTATTATCATTGAGAAATATCACATATTTTTATAAGAAATCACAATACATTTCATAAACCCACACTCTAATACTATAATAAATTTGATTATTCTGATAATAGAAACACATTATTCTTATTTCAGGAAAGATCTTCAACAATTTAAAAATGATCATCTAACTTAGTACGCCTCTTAAGAATACCCAACCTAAAAAATTCATTACAACCCATGAAAATAAAAATAAGATATTTTGTTCTCAGATTCATAGTAAGGGTAATCATTGGAGATATCAATATATGATCATATAAATGAATATGATAATTATGATGGAATGTGATTGGGAACATAACATACCAAGTTCCTAACTAACCTATAAATGAGAATAAGCATTTGTAATGGGACAAAACAACGCCATTCTAAAAAACTTAGTCTGTATGTTTGATAGATCATTATAAAATATTCATGAACCACAAGTTTATGTCATAAAAGTGTGTCCCCATATTTCATGGTTAACTACCAAGACCATCAAAAAATTAGGACAATACATATCACTTATCTCCTATTGTGGATCAGAAAGCATCTAATTCCCATAGTAGATCAGGATGCGCCAATTTCCCATAATGGATTAGGAAGCACCTATTTACCATAGTGGTATCAAGCCTATTGACTTGTTTTTCATTGTTATCAGACGAGATGTAAATATTTTACCAATGAATTTTAGGGAGATATAGGTCCAACCCATAATATAAATAAAATAATACAAATTTGTTCCACAAGTTCATAAAATATACACCAACACATAACATATTAAATGAAATTTATTTCAAAAATATTTTATCAAAATATAAAATGTGGAAAAGGGAAATGTTTATACCAAAATTATATCATTATAAACATAAAAAATATTAGGAATGAATAAAGATCGTATACTTTGATTATATCCCAAATAAATGTTACATAAAATCAATAGATATCATCTTATATGGAAAATTGTTTTGAAAGATCACTTGAAATAATTCTTGAGGAAATTAACTTTTCCATTTTTAAATCACTACTTAAAAAAACTATGCACTTATAAATGAAAATATTATCCTTGAAAATAATATTATAAAAATTTAAAAGATTATTTTAAAAATTGATGTTCCATGATGCCAGAAAAATCCTCTCAGGTTGTATAAGTAAATAAATAACATTCCTTCTATATTTTTTTCAAAATAGTCACAATGTACCTCATTGGGGAAAAAAATATTCCCAGTAAAACATTTATTAAAAATTAAAACATGTGTAAAAAAGAAAATAAAAATATTATATGTGAATATTTAAAAAAAATAAATTAATTTTCATAAAATGAGGAAATGGTAGAGTAATATTCCATATCAAATATTTAAACATACACTTTCTTGAATAATGATTATATTTGGAACTAAACCACTACCTCATGTCAAAAGATTTCTTATTTAGGATAAAAAATACTACATAAAAAAAATATATTTATTATAAATGAATTCCATAACAACAAATAAATAATACCATTTATTATTTATTTATAACATATTCTGACATTTTTAATTTTAATTTTTTTTATTGAAATCATTATTTTGGGTGTTAACTACTTTGATTTCTAAGCATGTTTTGGTTTAGTAGTTATGGTACATATACATTGATCACATTACCCTGTTTTGTATACTTTTAATCATGTTATAATCATAATACATATTAATTATATACATATTTATAATAATTCATTAAAAATTTTAAATAGAAAAATAAATTTCATTATTCATCGAGATGATAGGCCACACATACAAATAAACACAATTTCCATTTTTCGATTAATGGAATGAGAGATAGTTAAATATTAATTCCCCATTATATAATTATTATTATATCATATATATCATATATTTTCTTCAAATTAATTTTTTTTACCAACCATGTGAAATATAATTTTAAAAAATCACATTGCATCATTGACATTGTAGTCCACATGTATACATGAGTGACATTATTATTTAAAAGATGATTTGATGATGTGAATATAAACATGGTATAATCATTCTATATGTATAATAATGTTATAAATATCATATATAAATAGTATACAAATCATAATTCCCATCCATAAAAGATGGTTATGAAAAATGAATTCTATCGCTACATGGAATATGGTAAGTCATATGTAAGCATGAGTAATACCTTCAGTTGATATTTGATGGGAAAGAGGGTGTATAATGGTGTTATAATAATCATAATAACATTTAATAAATTTTATCATATAGGATTTATTATTTTATGATGGCTATCATAGATTTATTTTATGTTTAGTAGTGTATAAAAGAAGAGTGATCTATTAAAGTGCTTACCTCTTCTTCGAAACGACCCTTTAGATCAGCTCTAACGGTATCATGGGTTGCTATTTTGGGAAGACAAGAAACAAATTTTGATATGTAATTGGAGAATATATCTTTTTAGATTATTGTTGATCAAGAAGGCTCAAATTGTGGTAATGAAGTGAGGGCAGATGTGTCCTTTTATAATTGAGGTGAGGGGTACATTTGGAATTTCTCAAAAGATTAAAATATATTTAGACTATTCAAGAGGAAAATGATTACAAATGGAATTTAATTTCATAGGGGAATACATTTTTTACCATATAATATCACCTTTATTCTTAGTTAATATTTCTATATTTTTATAAAATTTAATAAAGTATTAATCCAATAAAATATCAATATTATCAATTTTGATAATATTCTTTTCTTTGTCATTTAAAATATATAGGAAAAATTAAAATTCAAACAAAATATTTTATTATATCTTAATAATGACATATTAATATAGAATTTTTTTATCACCTTAAATATCTCAAAATATATTACTTTTAATCATTTTAATATCATTTATTGGATTTTTCCATTAATTGAATATTTACTACGTCAATGTGTTGTATGTTTTAAGTTAATTATTATTCACTATAAAATATAAAAATTAAATGGTGAAGATAAATAGTTTATATTTAAAAGTAATCTTTATAGTCAAACATAACCTCTAGACAAACCCATATTAAAATATTTTAGTTATTAAAAACAATAGGGTGACATGTTTTATTTTTCTTAAAATAAAATACTATAAAAGTCATAATCTCATATAATTGGGAACAAGTGGTCATAAAACCTAAATTTTGATGAATATGAACGAAATTAACAATTATAATAAAATTTAGGAAACTTTTTTGGTTATTGAATAGTCCTTATCATTTTATTTTTAACATAAATTACCTAATTACCCTTACCATTGTAATAAAATTACTATAGTTACTAATCTTAACAACCAGAAATAAAAGTGACCAATTTAACAAATTTTGACACACTAATTAAAAATATGGAATCAATTTTTCATGATTCAACTTAAATAAGTGGATGAATTTAATTTAAAAATTAATCCTATAAAACACAACAAAAAATCAATTCTATTGAAAAAATGATTTTTAAGCCCAAAAATCTAATTATACCAAAAATAGATTTATAGATGATTAAAATGTAATTTATTAGACCATATATTTATAAATATTAGATATGTTATTTTGATATTAAATTTAAAATTTAATGGGGCATTTTAATATAATGAAAATAAAAGTTATATAAAACAAAATTTTTCATTATTCACTGAAAAATTACTCATTTTAGAAAATTCTCAAAAAATAATCCTAAGATAATTTTGGCATGTTAATTTAATAAATTAAAATAAAATTTTAAAATAATATTTATATAACTATCAGAAAGTAATTATAATATTCACTGAAAGGAAAAACTATTTTTTGAGAAAATGTATCTTTGAAGAATATCAAGAATTTACAAAAAGAATTGAATGATTATTTAAAAATAATATATCAATACATTTTAATTGAGTAGGAAATTTATATATATTTCCTAAATTATTCTGTCATATTCATACCCATCATATTTTTGTCTTGGTTATAACTCTCGCATTAAATATAAATGTTTTAATGTTATATCATGCATCATTTAAACTCGGCATTGAATGCAAAAAAATATCAAATATATAAAATTATTTCAATAAAATAATTTCATAAAAATATCAAGGTGATAAATTGTAAACCCCTTAAAATTAATTTCACTCTCAAAATTAATCACTCGAATAAAAAAAATGAGTATATATCTACCTCAAAACATCCTCGTTTTCGCACGTAGATTTTTGAAATTGGATGTTTCTCCATAAAACATTATCTAGGATAATTATCTTTTATAATTGGAATTTTTCTACATTATATAGAATATCTAATCATTTTTATTTATTAAAAATATATTTCTCCAGTGGTATGACCTCTATGTTTAGTACACATGAAGGATCAGATATGCACCTCCACAGGAGAGATATATGGAACACATTATGAACCTGACAGAGGATTTATGGAAGATCCAAACATTAAGTTACTATCATGATATTATAAAGTATTTAAAATGGGAAAATATAACTAGGGAATATTTTTTATTATTTTTTCCCTAAATAAAATCTTGGAAAGGACTTCTCAATAACTACGAATTCTAGATCATGTTGATGATTAACATCATAGAATTTCTATCAAATTTTGGTTGTCCTCACATGTTTCTAAATGGATCTATCCATATATTCCATATCATCATCTTGGTGAATTCCAAATAGGTTTTTTCCAACCTCATTTCTATATGTTGGACATCTATAGTTATTTCCATTATGGTAGTTATAAGGAGCCATCTAAATGCACGAGTAAAAGAAATTTTGAAAGAAAACTCAACTTGAAGATGGTTTGGATACCAACCGAATTTGAAATCTATAGAAAAAGAACATGGAATATTTTCTAGGTATTGAATTATTCTCTAACATTGAATATATTTATAAGGATGATACAATATTTTGAAACTCAAATATATAACAAGAACTTACTGATGCCTTAACCAAAACCTCAGGAGAACTTCATATCCAAATCAGATACAATTCAATGTGGAACCCCATAAAACCTTACAACTTCCTTAATGTATACTTCGGTAAGAGGTTCCAGATAGAAATCTTATCTGAAAGAAAACAAGATTTCTAAATTTGTAAGGTGATCACATACAACACATAATTACATCAACAACAAAGATAAGATAAACCCTAATGGTTATAAGTAACTTTAATCATAAATCCACAAAGTTTAAAGGCATTGATAATTAAATATCTTTTTCACTAAAATGTATAAAAAAATTATTGATATAAATATATCATAAAATATCATTAATCTTTATAAAATCCCATCACATAAAACTATAAATGGGGTTTCAATTAATTTTATCTTTTTATTAACCTTAAACTCATAAACACATATTGGAATATGTAACTCTTATGTTAATGGAGACATATACAATCTAAAAATATAATTCACTGTTATTCATTATATAATCACTTATCATATACAATAAAATTTTCATTGGAATCATGGGTTTATCCTTTTACTGATAGAATTTAAATGTGATTTTATTATTATATAATCCATTTAGATAGTGACAATCACATAAAATCTAACTAAACTATGAACAATGATATTTTCATAGGGATAATTCAAAAAAAAAATAACATGAAACTCAAAACTATATAGGGGATGATAATAGTTATATAATTATCATTATTTACTTCATCTATTTTTATTATATTTGATTCCCCTATGTCTTTTTTATCAGATGTTGTTGTGTCTTATCATCCACATTAGGCCTCAGATTGGGGAATTTATTCACATATTTCCCAAACTCCTAGCACATGAAAAACAGGACTGTGGGTGGTAATATAGTGGATGTACTCTTCTCATCAATTTATTTAAGCATACTATTAATTTCTTTTTTATATTTATAGATTTTAAGACCCTCCATTCTATATTTTATAGAACCTCCCAATTTCATGAATTCAATTCCCTTGATTGTAATTCCAATATTTTAATCATTTATATTGATTGATTTTCTTTCCACTATTTGAGATTTAAGGTGACTTGATCTTCCATTTCTTATCAAAATAATAGGAATGGTTGAAATATCTAATTTTCATTTCTATATTAAATTCACATATAATGACTAATTTGTTTCTACTAAAGTATATTATATCCAAGGCCTTTTGATGACTTCGTTATAGTCCACCAAAGAATATATTAATTTTTTTTGGGAAGATGATTAATCCATACACATACATTTCATTTCATGTAAAATTATTTTTATGGGTACAAATATATTTATAATACTATTTATTACGATCACGGATTCATTCTTCATATTTGTTTGTAAAATATGAGTGAATTACTTACTAGGAAATATCCCCTTTCAATGATCTAATTTCATAGATTCAATTTCTTCGTTTTCCAAGGTATTCTAAATAATATTCAACCCCTAAAAATGTTTTTCATTATAATTATAAAAATATTGGATAAAGTTTTCATGTTCAGAGAATTGAAGAAAAAAATATTTTCTCAATGGTGTTGATCCATCGATTAACCACTAGTGGATCAGCAGATCTTCTAAAAGAAGGTGAATCTTTCCTTATGAAATATTAATCATTATTTAGTCCCCTCTTTTGGTCACTAGGAAAATATCTATGATTCCTAGACTTAGATTGTTTTGTGATCATAGAAACAAGATGATTCATTTCAGTTCCCATAATGTTTGGGTTTTCCTGAGTATACTCAGTGTATATTCCATAACACTATGTATTAATATGGTTCTTTAGGTTATAGTCATTGACTGAAACTAGAAATCATAGTGTGAGAAGCTATTTTCATATTGGAAAATCACATAATCAATAAAAATAATTTATAAGATGTCTAAATAATGATACCTTCTTTTCTATCTATAGAACCTTAGTGTTAACAAAATTCATTCATGCTTCTTATATAAATCATTCATGATAGTTCATAATGAGTTTTAGAATTTCCAATGAATATCCCCTGAGAGAGCCTTACCAGGTGGATAGTAAGGTCGATTGTCATGCACTTGGTGATGATTGAGTCATCCTTAATTACCCATTTTTGGAGTTTTTTCCTCAAGAGACCCATTTTATAGAGCCACATCCACCTGTTTTATCTAGCTAGGGATGTAATTTATTTGAAACCCTATCCACTATCTATCACCAAAATTAGAGTAAATTTTTCTATATATAGAATTCTCCTTAATTTTATCCTTATAGATATCCCTAGATATAATCCTAGACATATTCCTTGGAATATAACTAACGATATCTCTAAATTCATACTAATATTAATCTCAAAATATTGTCTAATCTATTCTTATAATACCAAATATAATGACACATTCATTTTATATATAAAATATCACATATTTTTATAAAAATATTTAATAAATTTTATAAACACATGACTGAGGACCATAATAGTTTACTATCTTTGGATACTAGAAATGAAGTCTTCTTATTTAATGAATAGTCTTAAACATTTACCACATATATATTCTCATATTGTATTCCTCCTAAACATTCACTACATAAAACTTTCTTCAAAACATGGTAATGATACAATAGAAAGGGTTGGTTCAGATGCTTAGTAAGGGTAAATATAAGAGATATTACTCTATGATAATATGCAATCATAAGTTAACAATAAGGTTATATGATCATTAAAATGTTATACAATGTTCATCCCCAACCTATGATTTATTACAAACATGACTCCAGAAAAAATTGTATCATTTTAGTAAACATGGGTCATAAGAATGATAAATAATCATAAATAAATCACAAACAATAAGATCAGGTCATTAAAAATATGGATCCATCGTAAAAAACCATTTCATATTTCAGGCATAACTACCGAGACCATCAATATAGTAGATCCTCACATATAACCTAATTTACATTGTGTATAAGGATACACCAATTTCACAAAGTAGATCAGGATTCACATGTTTCCTATAATGGATTTGGATGCTAATTTTTCCCATAGTGGGATCAAGTCCATTTAATTACATCCTACTTGTAACTCATGTGATATTATGATTTACACAATTCATTAAAGAGAAATATCGGTCCCACATGTCACATAATGAAAATAATACATATGTGTTCCCTAAGATCATAAATCTCCCATCACCAAATTTCTCATGAAATTAAATTAATTTCATAAAAAATTCATCAATGTATAATCTATGTAATGGGGAATGGTTTTCACCAAAATATATTCATTATAAACATAAAAAACATGTATAAAGAATAAATATGGTATCCTTGGATAAT
Source organism: Viscum album (assembly GCA_963277665.1). NCBI lineage: Eukaryota > Viridiplantae > Streptophyta > Magnoliopsida > Santalales > Viscaceae > Viscum > Viscum album. The sequence goes on along the minus strand of OY728137.1, from coordinate 684,038,263 downwards.
ATCCCTAGTAAATCTTCTGTAACATCAAAGGATATCATCTTAGATGGAAAATTATTTTGAAACATCACATGGAATTATTCTTGGGGAAAGTAAATTTTCAATTTTGAAATCTCTTTTTATTAAAAATGTATCAATTATAAATTAAAACATTTTTATTGATATTTTTATTAAAATTTAAAGGATTGATAAAATAATTGATGTTTCATAATGGCCGAAATATGTTATCATTCTATATATGTTAATAAATAACATTTCTTTTTTATTTTTAATAAAAATATCACAATATACCTCGTTTAGAAAGTGATGAAAAGATTACTTCCAAACCATTTAGTAAAAATTAAAATATTGGTAATCATAAATTTTAAAAATATAGGATAATATTAATAAAATTAAAATAAATTTTATATAGAATTCACATGGTTGAGAAATATTTCCCAAAATATATATAAATATAAACAATCCTGAATAATGATGATATTGTGAAATAAACCCTTACCTCAAGTATCCCATTTTATAGTTGATGTTAAAACATACTTGATAATTAATATGGGTTTAATATACATTTATTCCATAAAAATATATTAGTAATATCATGTATGAATTATTAATAATATCTTATCACTTATTTATTAATAATTATTTATTAAAATTATTTTTCTCAGTGATATCTGCTTCGTTTTCCAAGTTTGTTATGGTTTTCCAGTCCTGATCCTTATACATTGATCATAGAATCATAATTTACAAATGTTAATCATGTTATGAAATACATATATATTAATTATAGACATATTTATAATCATTCATAAAAAATAGACATAGAAAAATGAATTACTCCGTTCATGGGGATGGTATGTTGTACGTACACATGAAAGATGTTTACATTTTTCATTGATGGAATAAAATAAAGTTAAATATTAATTAACTTTTTAAGAATCATTAATATATCATACACATCATATATATTCATAAAATTCATTCTTATTTCAATCCATAGGAAATATAAATGAAAAAAATAATCACATCGTATTGTGAAGATGGTACTCCATACATATACATAGGCGACATTATATTTTCCTAAAAGGCTGGATGATAAGAAGATATAAAAGACATTATCATTACATATGTATAATATTTTTATAAATATAATATATAAACCATGAACCCATAACAATTACAATCTATAATATATGGTGATAAAAAATAAATTGTATCACTATTTAGAGATGTTAAGATATACGTATGCACGGGTGATACCTTCACATATAATTTAAGGTAATGAGGGTGTATAATGGTGTTTTCATTTTGTAAATAACATTTAAGAATATTTATTATACATAATTTATTATTTAATGCGGGATATCATAGATTTAGAGGAGGTAAATAAGAGTAGAAAAATAAAGTGACCAGTTAGAGCGATTCCCTCTTCTTCAAAATGACTCCTTTAGATTTCATCTAATGATATCTAAGGTTTTTATTTTGGGAGGAAGAGTATAAAAGCCCTATTATTTTTTGAATATGTTTATATGATTTCAAACATAATTAACTATCAAATTACATGCAATGTATCATAAGGTTTAGTGTCTTTGGATGAATAGGTACATAATTAAAAACATGAAACCAAACTAAAACTTCTTTTATTTACTCTACATAATGAGCTCTTAATTGTCATTAACATCATATAACTGTAATGGATAACATAGTTAATACATGAAAAAAATTGATGAGATAAAAAACCAGTATGTAAATAAGCATATGAATAAATAAAAGCATATGGGATAGAAGGCATAACGTGATGATATAAAAAGGCTTGGAACATGAATAAACATATAGAATAATAACATATAGAACATGGGATCATATAAACATAGAACCATAGTATTTTGGAAGAAATATATAACATTACTTTATCATTATTCAAGGATAATTGCACATAGAGGGGCACGAGTCAAGGCTAACCACCATGACGGTTTCCCATGACATATCATGAGACTGAAAATTACAAATTGAATTGAAGTGTTATCTGGAAACACCCATTATAACATGTTCATGAATATGTGTTCCACATGAATAATAATACATAATGAATAAAACATAAACATAATTTCTACCAATGGTAGGAATTGGGTATCATAATCTTTCAAAAAAGGAAAAACATAAGGGAATCCCACAATGGTGTCCATAAAATATAAGATTTAAATAATAAATAGAAATTAATAAGAAAAATTATACATAGATCATGATAACTGTTTTCAAACTAAATTGATAACATGTCAAAATAGTATTTAAGAAAATTTAAAATTAAAATATTTTAATGCGGTTAAAGGTAAATATTAAATGAAATTTAGAGCAGAAAATAGCATAATATTTTATATAAAACTAGAAGTGAACCAAGAATGTATTCATAATAAAATTACTTATTTTAGAAAAATAATTTTGGTAAAATATAGATTATAGAGTTCAATTGAAAATCGGTAAGAATTTGGGAAGTTCCCCTATATCGGACTTACTTATTGTGAATAATCGAGTACAAAACCTTTTAAAAACATATATATACCCAAAAAAGAAGGTTGTAATGATATTGATACATGAATTTAGAACATATAATTATTATTTAGAATATTTAAATAAAAATATAATATAATTTCATTTGGATAAAAAGGGAGAAAGAATAACTGAAAGGAATAATGGTGGTTCATGTAGAACCCCTTACCTTATGTCTGAAACAATTCTGAACATGATCTTAATGTCCTAAATAATCTAACTAAATATATTAATTAATTAATTCTGAACATTTTATACTTTTATAGGATTTAATATATTTTTATTAGGTTCATTTATGGCGTTTTATGGGTTGAGATATTCAATTTCATCATTTGGGATCGTTGGTTTCCTTGGTTTTCATGATTGGTTTACTTGTACACATGTACAAAAGGCCATGTAAAGTGGTGGTAATTATCTAGAATTGAACATATAAATTATTAATGATATTATATAGATTTAATTGGTCTTATATAACATTTTTTTATTAAACTAGGATGATTCTTTAGATAAATAGTTAATGATAATTGTTTGGATTTATGTTGGCGATTTTCGATCAAAACGAACTCATTTAGTTTTATAAATTAACATCATGTCTACAATGTGATTAAAAAAACTGAACAAGATAATATATATATATATATATATATTATAATCTGTTTTTTTAATAAAAATTGTTTCATGACCATCCTTGAAGACGATATTTTAAACTGAAAACATCGTTATCCTTGAATGTGATAAATTAACACATCAAAGAGGATGTTTTCATTTTTAGTATAAGAAGAGGGGGGAAGAGATATGATGATGAATAATTATATTAGGAAAGGAAATTATAGAATATTTATGTTAATTATGTTTTAATACCCTTTATATTAGTGTAGTTTAGTATAGAAAAAGAACAAAAAACAATATGAAAAGAAATTAAAAGAAAAGGATGAGGGTTTTACATCTAGATTCCTTCCTCTTGAGACCTCATGATGGGATCCATTTTGATATTTTATTAAAAATAATTCCTGGTATTTGGGGAGGAGATCGGGAGTAGATTTGGGTTGAATTTGGACAAGGCTCGAGGCTTGGGAGGTGTGAGGAGAATAGGATGTGAGGGGTGGTATTTATAATGGAGGAGTGTGGTGTTTCCTCATTATTTTAATCATTAGTTTATTATTTTGGCCCAATACTATGATTAGTTTGATAATTAAAATAAAAAAATATTAAAATAATGAATATAATTTTCAGATTATGGTTCTGACATCATCATTGACTCAAGAAATTGTGTATTTAACTTTTAATGTATAGATACTACATTTCACTATTCACCAAAAAATCAAGTATTTTAAAAAAATCCAAAAAATAACCCTAACAATTTATGGACATGTAGAATTTTGAAATTAACATTATTTTTTAAAAATAATTTTATAAATATGAGGAATTTAATTTTTAATCAAAATCATAATTTCTTTAAAAAAATACAGATCATATAATTATAACAGATTTTATAACATTTTGAAAAATTAACTAAGGTCTCACAAAATTATCTTATTATCCGAAGACATACAATTATTTATTTATTAATATATTTTATGAAAATAAAATTTCTTTTAAATTATTATATTATTCATAAAATTTTAATTAAATATTTATGGATTACAAAAATACCAACACTAAATTAATAATTTTTAAAACATTTATTTACTTATAAAATGATATAATTATATCATATTGTCACTTATAAGATCGGTAAATTTTAAATATATGGGTTTTAATTCCTATTCCTAAGGAATGTTAATCCCATATGGTTGGGGGGGAAACTCAGCATTGATGATATGCCTATTGTCGAGGAGTTTTTAAAATTTTTATAGAAGAGTTTCATAGTATTCCATCAAAAAATGATGTTGATTTCTAAATAGAAATCATAACAAATAACACCCATATTTCAATGAATCCTAATAATATTTCCCCAATTGAGTTGTAGTAATTCAAGAAAAATATCTATGTAAACCTTGAAAAGAGATTCATTCATCCATTCCTATCACCCCAGGGTGAAACTATTATATTTATTAAAACCAATATAGATCAATGTGACTATATATAGATTATAGGGTGATTAACAAGAACAAAATCAAGAAAAAGTATAATCTACCCCCTATTGATGTACTATTTGGATATGTTCTGTTGAGGAATGACATAATTATATGTTATGCCCTAGGAAATATAATGGATCATGAGAAAAATTATCAAACTCATTATTTGGAGTCATTAGCGATAAATTTTCATTAAAGATATGGATAAATTATCTTTATAGAGGAAAGATTGATTTATATACCAATAAAAAAATTTAAATTATATATTCACAAATAAGGAGTTGAATATGTGATTGATAATATAGTTAAATCTCATTAAATAATATGAATTCTAATAAATTACCACCTTGGGAAAGAAAACAAGGTGGTCAAAGCTTTGGGTCCAAAATATCAAGCTAGTATGTCCATGATGACGATAAATGTTTTTGATAATTTTGGATTTGAAATGGATAGATCTGGAAATCCTGAATGAATGAGAGAAAAAATATCTTCAACAATTTAATATTCAACCATCTATCCAACTGAAGACTAATGACTTGTAGAAGGAAGATGTAGGGTTGAAGAAGTAGTTTAGAAATTTTCCAAGGTTTAACTTTGATCATGATAGAATGAAAAGGTTCAAAAACATTATACATCTTCCATCCATATCATATCAGAATGAGTGTTTAGAGGAAGCCAATAGTTATTCATTATCTATCCATTATTAAATTAAAACTATGTATACATATTTGATTTTGTATTTCAATTGGGTTTCTTTGAAGATAGATATTGACGTGTTTTTATCATAGTTCTTGGTATGCCAAGGATGATAGAAAAAAGTCTAATGGGATGTTAAATTCATTGCCTACTAGAATGGAAACTGGAAAATAGAACCATGGATTTTTTCATCATACTCCCCAATACGTCTAAAGAGAATAATTTTATATATAAGTTTTATTGATCAACTTACAAAGTTAGCACAGTTCATCACTATCAGATTAGATTTATCTCTATATTAGCTTACCATTATATATATTAGGTAAGTGGTAATGTTTAAAGGATTAAAAAATTCCATTATATATAATAAAGATTTGATGTTTACCTCAAAGTTCATGTGATGTATTTTTCATACACTCGATTCAGATTTTCGTTTTAGCTCAATAGATCATCCATTGAAAGATAGTCAATCCAAAAGAATATATATAACCCTATAGGATGTGTTTAGATTTTATTCTCTAGATATCAAACATGTTTTGGATCAACACCATCCTCTAGTTGGGTTATCATAAAACAGTAAATTTAACAGAAGTTTTCATATATATCATTACTACACCCTCTATGGAAAGAAGTTTAGAGATACATTATGTTGTAATTGACTTGGGGAAACAATTTTTTTGAGACCTAAGAAAGATGAACTTATGGAAGATATCGTTATAATAATTCAACTAAACATAATTGTGGCATAAAATCAATATAAATTTTTTCTAATAATCATTGATGTGATCTATAATTTTATGTTGTTAAAAAAAATTTTCTAATAATTTCCCCATTGAATAAGGTAATAATATTTATAAATAAGGGAATACAAATACCTATTTATATAGTCCCGTTTCAAATTCTAGTTCGTATCAGGATAAAATCGTATCAGTTGGTTCTTATAAAAAACCATCACAATACTGTGATGTGTCCCATGTATCTCTCCCACGGAATTACAAACTAAAACCATCACATTTACTCAAATAAAAGGTTATAATACTGGAGAAAGATCATTCTAAAGGACCCCAAAACACTCTGAGAGGGGAGGGGTGAATCAGGTTGTCAATTTTTTCTTCTAAAATGACTGATCTTGTTACCATGTTTGTTGGAACTTGTTAAACCTATCTGATGGTAATGGTTAGTAATTTAAAAATTCACATGAAGGGATACAACACATTAATTCTACTAGGATCATCACTAAGGTCTAGTCTAAGTAGCGTTTACCAACTATGTTCCAATCCTACCAAAATCCACAAATATTCAAAAGTTTTGAACTAAAAATTTTTAGCCATAGTTACTCGATTCCAATCACATTTCCTTTACCTGATTTTTGGGTTAACCCACTACTTCCCTCCGAACACATACATCAACCCCCTAGCTAACATCCTAGGGTGAAGTCTTACTCAGTTTATAGACTTGATGGTCGCTCTAGTAAATTTGTATTAATATATTTTTCCTTGAATTTCATGAGACTCTTCTTTCACTGTAGATGTGAGTTGATTCACTATGAAAGAACTGTTCACTCAAAACATATTTTCAAAACATCCTTTCACAAATATACTTTGTGAAGCTCACTGATTCACAAAACAACCTTTATTTTTGAAAAAAACTTCCTTCATGAAACTCATTGATCCATCTTGGAATACCCCATCATTATTATTCAATCAAGAAATAGAATAATTGTAATCAGTCATAATGAAGCCAGTATTTTTTGTGATTCTCATGCTCAATTAGTAACCCATAATTTCAAAGATCCCAACCTTTACAAAATTGGATCGATACTATATTTTCTCTAAAATATATAATGTTAAATGAAGTGGGGGTATATTTATATTTATAGGCTCAGTAGATCATGATGATCCACCACCTTTAGTGCATTTTTTGGATCTATCAAAAACATATTTGCGACACTCCTCTATTTATGAATATCCCTTTATATTTTCCGTTTTCACAGAGATCTCCGTCAAACCATCACACAATCACAATGCTAAAATTCTCAAAATCGCATAGAACAACATCTACTCATCATGAACTCAAAAAACATAAATTTTTGAGACATATTATTTGAGAAACCAATTCATTTACTATATTTATTAAGGGTTTATTCCAAAAACTAATCTTCATAATTCTAGCCACTTCTTCTTGAATTCGATCCCAAAAATTTGGCAAATGCTGGGATATGATGCTACCGTTAACACTACTATCGACTTGTATTGGAAGATCCATGGTCTAGAAAACACCATGATTAAACCATTGTGGATTGATAACAAACAAAAACCAAACTCCATTTATAGTATAGAACATCCTTGGTTGCAACAATCTCCCCTTATTAGGAAAAACATTTTGGGATTATAGATTGAATTGAGGATGTTATATGAAACATGGACACTCACTTGGTCAATGTTTATTAGTGCAATCACTAGTTTGAAGAAGATACATCGAAACATGAGGATGTAATGAGAAAGGATAATACATAGTTTTTTTAACCAAAGGGATGAATTTCACAATAAAAATTCATTTTGAGTGGGATAGAATGTGAAACCCCAATATTTTATTGATTTTTTTGAATAAATATAATTTCATTAATATCTTAGATTACACGCAACACTAATTTAAAACAAACCATGAAAAACTATTTATATTATGATTTAAACAAGATCATTTTTACATATCCTTTAATATTAAAGACATGAATAGAGATATCTACATTCTGAATATTAATTGTATTATTTTTATATATAGAAAAAGAACTGGTAAAAAAATACTTAATATTTAGAAATATATTTATATATTTAGAAAATATTATTTTCTCGAAGAAAATGTTTTTATTAATTTTTTAAAAGAATAATTAAAATAATTTTTTCTAATTTTAGATTTTTTAAAAATGGATTTTATTTTTTAGACAATCATATGAAAATTTACTTAAGGTGAAAATTTGGGATTTTTTTTTGGAATGTGTTGAATTTTTATTGAATATTAAAGATTACTAATTTTTATAAAAATATGTAATTTAAATTAAATATATAAATTAAATAAAAACTCACAGTATGTATTGAAAATTATTTAAATTAAAATAAATAGTCTTCCGTTTTATATGATTATTTTTTGGTTTAAAAATAGGATTTTTCTGAAAAATTATTTGAAGTGAATAACGTATTTCTATTTTAGATAATTAAAGAATACACTTAGTATGATTCATATGAATGAAATTAATATATAATATATAAATTAATAGTAATTTAAATTCATATAATTATTATCATTACTTTTAGAGTTAATATAAAACCATCTTTAAGAGAAAAATATACTTCTCGAAATCTGGCTTTTTCATCGCGTCTGCATGTTTAATTTTAAATTAAACTTTTCAAAATATGTGAATTGAATTGGTTGAAATGGATTACATATTTTAATTTAGAATAATTTATATTATATAATTAGTTAAACCTAAAATTTTAACATAATTTGTATCCAAATCAGTAAAAATTAGTCAATATGGTTAAGGTGAAAACAGGTTTACCAAGGGGTTAAACTTAATAGAAAAATGTCAAAATGACATTATAATGACATATAATATAATATCTATCCATATTTAAACCTTTTCATGTATAATTATCTACAAAATGTTCCATTTTTGAGACTTAGGAAAAGTGTAAAATGTGGGTACACCCTTTTCTTTTTAAAAAATTACAAGTTTTGCACTCACCACACTTATAAAATGCCACCCCCTCTAATCACCTCTTCACACCTTCGAATAATATTTTCTCAGAAAATACCCACCCAAATGTCATAATTAATTCTATACCAATTACCTATATCATTATTTTGATCACAAATATACTGTATGAATCCTTTTGGTGCTTACTAAATGAGGGTTTCTAAAGAATAAGTATCATGCTTAATCGATAATTATTATTTTATTTCTTATTCCACCTCCTAAATGAATTATTCAATTGGGTTAATTTTATAAAAACATTATCTCCAATATAATTAGGTGTTGTTAGGTTAATTTAAAAACATAAATCCAAATCCTCTACCATCAAATTGTATATCAAATCCTTATTTGTGTGTATATCGGACTATCACCTCACATACTGATGGTATTTATTTTCCATCCCCAACTTACACAACTAGATATAATGTTATATATAATTTATATATATGATGTTCATGATATTATTATACTTCTATAATTTTTATATCACATATTACTTCCTAATTTCCATTTCATGGGGGATGCAATAATATCATTCTTGTGTATGCAAGACTACCACCTTGTGATGCGATGTGATTCATTTTCACTAACTTTTTTAATGGAAGGTAATTATGGAAAATTTAATGAATATATGTTATATATATTATATAAAAATTAATATTAAAAAGTAATATATTATTTACATTCATTTCATTTCATCCCCTAAGAAAATTGAAATAGTGTTCATGCAAACATAGGGCCTACAATTTCTATGAATTGTGCATTTAGTTTTCTATCTCTAAATTTATGGACTGATCTAAATATATATAATGAATATATACATATAATATATATCTTGATTAAAATTATGGATATTATTGATCTATTATCAATTTGAGATGACCAAAAATACTAAATTAAAAAACATGAAAAACAATGCTATTATTACCCAGAAACTGATTTTAACATGGGATTATTAATTAACATGAAATAATGGGTAATAAGTAATTAATAAATATTATAATATATAATTATTTTTTAAAAAATATTTATAATAATTTTTTATTTCTTATATTATAGGTTTTAACATGTATGAATGAAGTTGATATTAAAGGTGTGAGATTTTTGTCACAAAATTTCTTTTAGGGACAGAAGCTATTTTATGAACCTATTTTCTTTAATGAGGTGTATGCCCCACCATTTTGACATTATATATCATGAATATTATTCTCTTAATGATATTAAATGATTCATTTGATGATAATTTTTAATGGGTGCTATGATTCAAAACATACCAAAATGTTAAGGATTCATGTTACAATGTCAGTGTTTGTATGGATTATTTATGGTCTTACATTTGATAATAAAATATTGTGGTATATTTTTCAAGAACATTTGGAATTTTTATACTCTGTTTTTTTCAGGAAAATATATTTTTTCTTATCATTTTACACTATTTATATACTCATGTAAACAAAAGCATATTTTTTTCTCTCTCGAGTCGAATATATATTTTTTCAATATCCATGCTTTTTAAAAATGTTTATAAAAATGATTTAACATTACTTTAAGTATTTAATAAAAAAAATTACCATGTTTTAAATTTTAAAAATTGTTTTAAATGGAATATTCTTATCAATTTCCAAAAAAGGCCCAATTTTATTTTTACAGAAAATGTGAAAGGAATATGTTATTCATTGTGCACGACATGAATGGAATTTAACACCATCATGATCATTAATTTCATTGAATATTCATTTTTATGTATTTAAGGATATTCTCCATGTAAATTATGTTAGAAATATATTATTAATTTTTGAAATTAAAATTGTTATTTTCATATAATGGATATTTTCCATAAGAAACATTCCATGTGATTTTCATTCCAAAATCATTTTCCATTTAAGATGAAATCCTTTGATGTTACTTAATCATTACTAGGTATATCATCCAATGATAAAGTCTTTTTTTCTCTAAATGGTTTATATTAATGATGAAAATATGTTTATGAAACCCATTTCTTTTTCTTGGGATATTATACTATGAAATGTTCTATGAAACCCATTTCTTTTCATAGGTTCGGATATGATGACTGATTTATAAAAAAAAATTATTTTCATGGGTTCTGATATAATGAATATTTCATTATATTATATCACAAATATAAATGATTTTAATTATGTTACAGGTGTAACCTATATCTCATTCCAATTGATTGGGTAAATATTGATATCTCATGAGATAAACAAGTCATGAATTAGGAGTGACCCCAGTTTCATAAATGACCTCTTTCACTGGTATCATCTTGGAAGTAAACCTTAACAACTATGATTGTTTGGGGAGTGAACCCATTCCACTTTGATGTCTTTGGAAATGATCTATGAATACTAATAAAATCATTTTTATTCCTATATGTATTCTAAAATTATATTTCTTATGATAATGTTATGCTATTATAGCCATTATTTATTGATTCCTTTATGATTCATGTATTATGAATTAACTATATTTATTCCACGGATCAATATGAGGACCTTTGATATTAAGGGTATGTTTTAAAATTTTTATGATCATGTTATCATACCATTTTTCTCAGGTATTGTTTATATATCTCCCTTGTTTACCATTACTGAGAATCTTATCTCACACATTATAATGATTCCTTTCCCCATGTTATAAAAAAAATTTATAATGAATGGTATGTTTAAGAAGGGTTATAGTTGTGAAGAACATTATGGGAGATAATGTAACACACTTATGAACCAATTTTTTATGTGTCTAAGTTTCCAAATTTATGAGAGATAATTTTTTAATCATGGATCATTATGTTATGGAAAGAATATTCATCTATAAATATGTAATAATTATGTAAGATATTTCTGGGTCCTGACACACACTTTGTTCCAAAAAATTATTCCCACATGGTTTTTAAAATAATCCAAAATTAATTCCTTTCAATATATTCTAGGAACACATTCATTGTATTTATACATTCTTTCAACCCAATATCCTCACAAATTGATGTGGATCAAAATGACAGATAATGTCTAGTTTGTTATCATGTATCATTATAAATTAGTCTAAAATAGAGTATCCAAATTTCAAAACTATATTATATAATTATAAATGTTTATTCAAAATCTGATGTTTTAATTTCTTATCTATAGTAGTACCATCATCATCACTATGTTGGTATAAGTCATCATTTGTATTATTTATCTCTTTTTCCTGAAAGTTCCTCACATATTTTAACCTATATTTTTATACAGCCACATCTATATTATCATTATATTCTATATTATCCTTCCCAAAATTGAGTTCATTTTCAATAAATATTACATTAAAATGATACAATATTTTTTAAAATCCTTCTATTTTATATCTTATTGCCTCATCCATTAGACAAGTAACCCATAATGATACATTCCTTGGCTTTCTTATCAAACATTCTGAATTGTATTTTTTTATCTTCTTAAAACATAGAATTACAAAAACTATTAAGTTATTTACAGTGGGTGCCCTCTTATACCAAAAATAATAATAATTTGTATTTTATTTTCATCTTAGAAAGAATATATTTTTAATATGCATATCTATAAATGAAGAATCCCACAAGAATAATTTTGATCTTTTGAATTTAGAAATCATAGTTCATCCCATTCCATCCATGATTCAATTAAACCTTTCTTAAACTCTATTCTATTGGGGATTATCAGGGGAAATAGATTGATATTTAAACCTTTTATATGTACAATATTATTTCTAATGAATTCCATTCTATTATAATTGGTATGATTCATGATATAGAACACCAACTCTTTCTCAACATCCCTTCTATTGTTGAGAAAATTTCCACTACCTCTTTGTTTTGTTTCATGAATTTTTTATTAGTAAATAATTTGAATTAATAAATAAATATAATTATTTTGTGTCACCACAAGTGGATTTATGTCTCTTCGGGACACATAAGTATAAATATATTAATTGATGTGGCATAATTGATTGAATTCTACCCTTTTTTTGTTTTAATTGTCCCTTATTATCTATTAGAAATGTTTAAAATTTTACATCATTGTCTCCCATGATATAGGCTAGATCCTTCATTACATTTTCCTTTGATATTTTAATCAAACCCTTCAGACTATGTATTCTATTCCAAAAGGAAATTTTATTAGTTTTTAATTAGATAATTGTAATTATTTGAATCACCAATTTTGAATCCGTTAAAATTTTTTCTTTAACCCATAGTAATAATTAATCCATATATTTTTCTCCTAATAACGAAAGATGTATTTTAAATAAAATAATTCAAATCAAAAAAATGTTTTATTTAACTGAATAATTTTTTTACACCCATTAAGTAACAAAAGATATTTATATTTTTAGCTTTTAAACTTCAATAACAGTTATACCGATTCCTCTTATATTTAAGGAAAATTCCACACTGAAAGTGACTTCACCTCCCTAATCGTCTTCAATGTTATTAAAAAAATTTGCCTCCACAATAATTTTAGAAGAAAAACTCTTAAAAATTATTTTTGGATTTATTATCTTTATTGCATTAAGAGATAGCTAAATTGGAAGTTATGTTTTAGATTTCTCTCCAATAGGAACTATATTTCTTCCCATAGATTGAAGAGTGTTTTCTTATATAATTGTGATAGATTCTTTAGAACAATGACCTTATTGGTCTCAACTTCCATGGATTTTATCCAATCAATAAAATATATTATGTGTTGGCCTTCTGGATAATTTTTTGTTCATATTTTAATTATTGTCAAAATTTTCCTCCATTTTCATTGGATAACTCCTTTTTTTTCATTTTTTAATAGCATAGAAATGAAATGTCATACCCAAAGATAGGATTTATTCCAAAATACTATATAATATCTATATTTTCCTTTAAATCCTTATATTTTATGATATTGTATAATATTTTTATGAAATAATGCTTGATTTAAAGGAATACACATGGATTTATTTTTCTTTTCCTTTGGAAAGATTGTCTCATCAGGATGTCCCGAAATATCATTGATATATATGTGTTCATTTCATTTTTTGTATAAACCAAAGCTTAGATATTTTTTCTTTAGATAATTCACTATTTGGGATTCCAGATTTAATATTATTTTAATTCACATGTGTGTATTTTATATGAGATTATGTGAAAGAATTAATAAAATTTTCTAATAACTCTACCTTTACATCCACAACATTTTTAAATTAATCCCACATTTTATCCATCTGATTTTCATCTTTATTAATCCTTAATATGTTTCAATAATCTATTTTCTTCTCCAATATATTTCTTTTGAAACTCATTTAATGTTATAATTTGTTCAAAAAACTTCAGTTTTATATGGTCCATCTCCTTTTTGTAGTAATTATATTTGTTATTAAATTACATTTTAAATTCCTTCATCTTCTCTACCAATTTCTTTTAGGATTTTATTTTACCCTTTCATTGGATGTTCTTGTAAATACATACTTTAATATAAACTATCATCATATGCTATATATAGGGTTTAACACCATTTTGATATTTATATGAGGTTTTTTCATGTTTTTCAACATGATCTATAATGGTACAGTGTATTTTGATAGTGTATACTGCAGATTGAATATTTAGTAAATATTATTTATCCTCTTCCTTTAAAATTATTCTATTTAATTTTCTTTTTTGGACCTCTTTTATTATTCTCATTAGATTTACTAACTTCTATGAAACTTTTTCCCCATTACATTCTCAAAGATCATTCTTCATGATCATTATCTTCTTATACAACAAGTTTATTCTATGTATAATCAATTTATAAATTCTAAATTCTAATATTCTTAAGAAATTTTAATTAGAGTTTCCCTTTAATCCTACCCTTTCAATACTTATGTTTTTTAAAATAATTTACATTATCCTCTAATATTCTTCATCAGTTTATTCATAATCATTAGATTCCAAGATTGTTAACATTTATTATCTTTGTTTTAATTTTATTTCAAGGATTTGAAATCAATTTACACCTAATAGTTATTTATTAACATAGGGATTTTCTATATCACATTTTTAACAAGGGATCTATATAACTCATTATGACATTAGTCTTATTTTTATTCCAAAGTAGAAACTTTATATGAGGATAATTTATCCTTAGTTTCATGAAAATGGATGATTATACTAGAGTTTCTCCAAAAAAATCCAGATATTAATGACAATCTCAATCACCCTTTTTATCTAGACATCAATAATCTCATCATTATCTATTCGAATAAAACTAAAAATTTATATTCATATATTCAATTCAGTTTCTTTCGCCATTAAATTATTTTTTAATATATTATAAAGTTTATTCATTTCTCTCTGATAGTTATGTGCCCCATTATATTTGTATAAACATTTTCATATTAAGAAAAATAAATTAAATTCCCTTATTTTCCATAAATATCAAAATTTCATTCAATAGAAAATCTAAAAATGGAATACCACTATTTTGGCATAAAATAAACTATAATAGAATAAAAAACTTCTAGGTATCATGGAAAATTACATGTGATCATCATATTTATCAAGAAATTAATATTATTACCATAGAATATAAAAACACTTATGTTTTCTAATTAATTAAAATTCTCCATAATCTATGTCAATTAAGATAGGATAATTCAGAGGGAATCTAGTTATATATAATACAAATCAATGTGAACAAACAAATAGTGATGTATCATAGAAAAGGGTGGTGAATCATTAAGAATTGTTCCTTTGACATAAACTTATTTAATGTGTTAAAGTATTAATCCAATAACATTAAATATTATTTACACCTACATGAAAATAAAAATAAACTAATGAACAAGTCACAATAATTTTCACAGGTTTCCCCCATGATGTGGGTGAACACACGATATTTCTTTGAGATCAATTTTGAGACAAAACTTTAATCACTTATCCCTTATAGTGATTAAACAAAATATGATTGGTATCATCCTTTACTCAAAACTTACTAGAGGATCTGACGATATCATCCATATACCTTTGGAAAGGTCTCATCCTTGACCAAAATGAAATCCTTCTATATTAATGATTTTCCTATGATTATATTGGGTCCCTTCTATCTTCTGTGGACATACATTTTATCTTATATAAACAATATCTTATATGTGGTTCCATATGTATTCACATAAAAATTTAAGATCTTTCCACCTTAATAATAGGTCATTAACTAGTAAAAAAATAAATAGTATATCAGGAACATATAACTTCATCTCAAAATTTTATAATGATCATCATAAGCATGAGAGAATGAAGGCATATATTTTATTTATCCTCCACAATATAATTACATCAAATGGGAAATTTAATTTTCTTTTTTCCTTGATGTACATGATGAAAAAAAACAAAAAAAATTCATCAATATCACTATAAATTTTCAATATATCTGTTAAATTCAATGGTTATTCATCCACTAATCAGTATTTTGTTATTTTATATAGAGACATTATTCCCTTCTTAAATTAAATATTATTCACATAATTACTTGAATATAATTTTCATATTTTGAATAGGAAAACAATTCTACAATATAAATATTTATTTTTCTTTATAATAATAATTTATTACTTCTTAAATATATATTTATTTAATCTTTCAAGAAACATGAAATAATTCTTCTTCAAAACATCAAGAAAATCCATGAATATTTTCATCATATTCTTAAATATAATTAAGAAATTATAATGAATCTTTTTTCCATATAGTATGACTGAATTCAAAATTTCTTCTTTACCATCATCATTGTGACATGGAATCCTCTATTATTGTAAAATTCTATCTCATGTCATAGAACTAGAATAAACTGCTATTTTATCCTAATAATACTTCATGATGGGAAACAATCTTCGATTTTAATCATTCTGAAACACCAAAATCATTTTCATTAGTCATTATTGCAACTTTAATAATGAGATTTATAATTTAGGTGAACATATCAAGAATCTTCATAATAGATATTAGTTAATAAAAAAATTATGAAATTGTTTTACTTTATATAAGAAATTGTATCTCTTATTTATTTATGAGACCTTTGGATTTAATCTTATGTATCATAGTAGGGCTCAAATAGTTTTATAAATTTTCATTTATAGACCATTATATATTAAAATATTACTTATACATATCATAATGATTCTCTATACTTTTCCACATTCCCTCTTTATAATATTTTGAAATATCTTATGTGTCACTATGATTCTATATATAATTTTCTTATTTTAAACATTGGAATAATATTATATATCAACCTTATTGATAATATATATCATAATAAACTCCAGGATAATTTTCAAAATCTTCAAAATTCAAGAATATTATGTATCCCAGTATATGATCCTTCCTTTAAATTTTACATAATCTGGAATTTCTAGTCAATAATGAATTTTCGTACATTACTGAGGATCGTTTTGGTTTAGAGATTTAGATAATTTTCTCATAAATTATACTTAAAAAATCATGCATTAAAAGTGGAAACATTTACTATGTCTCTATTTTCCCCAAAATATAAAACATTTTTCAGAGACACCGTTTTCCCTTTTAAGACTTTAAAATATTTCATCATATTTTATCAGAGCCAAGTGCTAAAACAACATGCGATTATCTAGCCCGGTGGGCCCAAAATTAATTTTATAAAAATATTAAATATATTTTATATTACACACACGCAGTTTATTAATGAAAATGGTATTACACTTCAATAAAATATTTGATCAGAAATATGAAACCATATTTGAGTCTGGAACATGATTTTATTCCTACGAACAACCTAAAATCGGTCGGTGCAGGGCGTTTAAATAAAAGCATCCATAGCCACGTGCATTTAGGAAAATAAATAAATAAATTTATCTATTAACATAATTATATAATTTCCATATAAATGAAATATTAATGTTATTTTCCTCGGGTTTTCCACTGAAACCATCGGATAATTGATACATGTTATTCCATATTCTGTATGAAAATTGAGAACATATGATGATGGGACTCTGAATCAAGGTAGATAAAGATGAAATGAATGAAAAGATCCATATCAATCATTATCAATCATGTTCTACGACATAAAATGATCCAACATCCATGTAAGACTTTTATATTAATGGTTTATATTCCTTGAATTAAATTTATTGAGAATGATCATATTTCTTCTTTGATCTACGCTCAATTTAATCATTTTCATGCTCCCACATATTGAAACTGATTTTTTAATTCATTTTTCTCTCCATAGAACCTAAATTTTGTATCTATTGGCCAAGAATGATTCACAAAATATCATTGAACGTTTGTTTTCATATGTATTTCTCCCATCATTTTTCATGGTAGTCATCGCTGGACCACAAGGATGCTATTCTACATTGTCGGGTGGGACCGAGGAAGATTGGACCCTGCGATTCATGATCGATTGACATTTAGAAAATATAATTACAGTTCAAAGTTATGAACATATGATTTTTAGGTTGTTGGTTAATGTTTTTTGATCTAAGATCTAATGTAGGACATGTCATGGAATGGGAGGCACCCAAAGAGGCAGTGGAATATGTCGCTTCATACAAATGAAATTAGGATATGATTTCTTACCACTAGATGGAAAAAAATTATGGTTGGAGATAGATCCACCAATTTTGGGTGTCTGGAGGTTATATGTGTGACAGAGGAGTTGGATTTGGAATTATTGAGTGCATAACTAGGTTTCTATGAAAACGTTACTACACACTATGTAGTCCAATGACCACACAACACGTATCCCTTACAACTATAAAGCTATGGTTTCTGTGGAATTATATGTATTACATGACCTATGGGACCCCAAAATACCATATAAACCTTGTGTTGGAGACTCATCATGTATTATAGGATTAAACATAAATGAGCACAGCCATGAACCAGCCACGTGAATAAGTATACAGACACATGTTGGATACACAGACATGGCCAAGGAGCATGGGCAGGACAATAGGTAGCATAAACACGCCATTTTGACCCCATCTACACCATTTCCACTATAGGTGTAGGGATCCATGTACCAACAATGGCATGAATAAATGATGGTGCATGACCACTTATTGTGTGGGCCCCCATACTAACTGTCTATCCCATTTTATCTATTGAGGAAACTTCAACCTCTCGTATATCCTTTGATTGGACTTGGGTTTAGTCACACAAGTAACATATGTAGAATGGTTTCCCACATATAACATGATAGTGGTATCTACATTTTATTTTGATAAATGATTCATGATGTTCCAAGTGTGACTATTCATTTGGTGATGCTCGATGATGACAATGATTAGGTTGTATCAGCAAATAATTTTAGAGTGGCACCCTCCTGCTAGGATTGGGATAGTGTCTTCTACTTAGAAACTAGTGTGGAACCCTCAAACCAAATAATGTATGAGTCCGCTACATATCTAAAGAGTGGAACCCTCTAGATATTATTTTCATGTGTTCCCAAACTAATCTTTGAGTTTTACCCTCCTGATGGGTAGTGTATGGGCCCTCAACCAATTATTGGTTTGTCAACCTTTTACAGGGTAGGGTGGGAGACCTCTATTTGATATCTAAATGGAACCCTCCAACTTGTATGGTCATAGTTCCTCGACTACGAGAGTGGAACTCTCCAATTGGGAAAGGCATGGGTCCTCTAACTACTCTCTGAGTAAAACCATACTATTTTATAAGGGTATGGGTACTCAATTAATATGTTGAACCCTCCAGATGGGATTGGTATGGTTACTCTATCATCTTTTGAGTGGAACCCTCCTATTAAGTCAGGGAATGATACATTAACCATTATATAGGGACCCTCCAACTAGGATGGTCTAGGGTCCTTTACTAATTACTTGATTGTAACCTTTATATTGTACTATAGTATGGGTCCTCTACCTAAAGATTGTACATCTTGATTGTGTGGAAAAGTGGAGATCTGTGAATTGACTTGGTTGTTTGTTTCTAGTCATACATGTGATATGCTGGGAATCATTGATGTACTTCTAGAACTAATAGAACTATTTTCTTGGGATGCGCTATGATATGAAGATCACATCCTCTCTATTCAAGGATTCTTTAGTTTGATCATATAAATATATATATCTACATAAATTTTCTTTTATTTTTACTCTCTTTCTTAGGGTTAAGTTTTCTACTATCTATTCATATCATGTCTCTTGATTATCACCCTCCAAAATTCTAGGAATTCTACTGGGTATGTATATACTCACACCTACATGGGATTTTCCCTCAGGTGTCATGTCTTTTAGATATGAAAGACGTATGTATTGGACTATTTATGGCAGATAGATCTTACAGACTAAGAGATGGGGTCTCTCAGCATTTTACTTTCTTGTTTTTCTGGTTGGGACATCTTTCTGGTTGGGAGTGTATTTTTCCACATTACTTTCCAGCTTTCAATTTTGTATTCTTATACACCCTAGATTTTTTAATGCATGGTTTATATTATTCCTCTTGCATATTTTAATTTATTATTCCTCTACACTTATGCATTGAGATATCTAGGTGTGTTTGTGAACAGATACATTAGTTAATGGGCTCCCATTTTGGTTATTCCTTTTAGTGTGTGTCACCACCCGTAGTCATATTGAGTCTGTCATTGGGTTGTTACGGCTCAATCCTCTTTTCGGTCGGGTCGTGAAATATTGGATTCAGAGAATTTCATTACGTGGGAAAGTGTTTGGTGTAGTCCACATGGGAGGTTTTGGTTGGGATTTTGGGTAGTAGTGTCAAAGTGAATCAATTACGGAATGCAGTCAATGGAATCTACTGTTGGTGTGGTAACCAATGTATCCATTCACTAAGAACATGGCTACCTATAATTCAACTCGGTATATCAAGAAATTATTGAAATTATTAAATAATATATGAATAATATAGGATTTATTCATTTATTTTCCTTCTATTGTCATCTATCCATTATTTATATATATTCTCTTATTACTCTGGTATTTCATCATTAAATTTTTAGGATGCCTCCGTAGTGACAGTCATCCATGATACAAGTCCCAGAGCATAAAAATGATATTATGTGTGATGATACCTTAGTTCAGAGTCTATTCCATGGGATCTTTCCTCTAGGTAGACTAGTAGAATCACCCCACTATTGAGAGTTATATCAAACTAGAAGATAATTCAAAGGATACTGATAACCTAGGCATACTCTGTGAGATCCAACAATAGAGGCAACTGGGGTTTGATAGCGTGATAGATCCCTAGGTCATGGAGGATTTTCTAGAGTTAGTGGTCTATGTTTTTAGACATATATGTAAAATAACAGATCTGGTAGTGCTATAAGTAGATAGAATTTTCCACAGAGAAATTGGGTACTGGTGGAGTCTTGTTACGGAGATGAAATATGATTCGACATTATCATGTTCTGACTTCAAACAATTACTTTTTTAGGAGTTCCATTATGATTTAAAGATTCTATAAATAAATAAAGTAGGGATTATAGTTTTATAGTACACTTTGAGATTCACATACCTTATATAGTACTCCCATGACAAGATCTGGGATGGCTACATCTGAGCACACGAGTTTGACTAGGGAATCCATAGATATATATATATATATAGAAGTGTGGTACCCTTGTGCTTAACCACATATTCTGGGGTTTTAGAGAAGTAACTGGTGATGGGGACCTTACTATTAGTAGGATAAAAAGAAGATGGAGTGGTAACTATGTGTTATAGGCTTGATTCATTTGTAGAAGATGAAGATGTCAATCGATATGATCTCAACACGTGAGATCATCCCAGGGTATGGATCACACATGTGGTTAGGGGTAGCATGGTGGGAGAATGAACTCCATATAGGGGAGGCGATATGCTTGTGATTGGTGAGGTCAAATGAAACATGACTGCCTGAACAGACATGCTGAGGAGTGCAGAATGATAGCTGATGGATCACTATAGCAGAGATAACATCGTCATCCTGGATCACCGAAGCGAGGGAAGGGTGACCCTTGGGTGTTAGGGTTGGGAGAGGGTCAGGTAGAGATCTAGGAGGAGGATTTTTGGGGGTTGGATTCCACAATTAGATCCTCACACCACCACCAGGTGTCCCAGTTTACCCTTAGGTAGAATGCAGTCAGGGCTGGGAACAACAATAAGATGTTGTGGCATATGACCCAACGACACATGAGATGATTACAGGTATCATATTTGTATATTATAATCTTTATTAAGTATTAGTATACATATGTGTGAGTCATTATTTCATTTATATACTCTTGGTATGAGAGTTGGAGCTCCGAATTATAGTACTACCACACCTGATTTGTTTTGGTGTTCCTACAAGGAATGCTTCTTCTATATCTTTTACCAATAAGTGGTACGAGCTATCACTTGGTGGAGATGGGTTAAAATGGGAAATTTTGTCTATCAAGATGGAACCCTATGACCTCATATTGTGTATGGATTTGATATCCATGGTCCAATACTAAATTGATTGTCACTGTAGATGATTCAGTTGTGTTCTCACCCATGGGGAAAGCTACTACATTGCGGTGGGAGAGATCTCAGGGTGGTATGAGTGGAAATAACAAAAAAGAAGTTTCATCCCATCACCTATCAGTTGAAGAGTTTATCCATTAGTGTAGTAAGATTTTCAACCATCTGGATTTCTTTAGTCATCGTGGATTCTATGGATATTTTCCAGGAAGATATTTTGGGACTACATTCAAGGAAGGAGATAAAGTTTTGAATGAAAATAATTCTTGATCCCGCTTTGATAAATTCAATTCCATATTAGATATACCCTACCAAGATTTAGGAGCTACTGTTATAGTTGGAGGACATTTGATTTAAGGGTTTAATCAATCCCAGTGTGTCCTTTCAGGCATCTCTAATGTTATTCTAGAAAAAGGTGGACAAGGGATAGCTGGTTTGTGTGGATTTTCATCACCTAAAATAAGTTACAATTAAGAAAAAGTAACCCGTATTGAAGATTATTTACAACTTTTACCAGTTTCAAGGAGTGAGATTTTTTCAAATGATCGATAGCTAGATCGAAAACTACCAGTTGAGAGTTCAAATGGCAGATATTACAAAGCTATCATTCTGATGTCACTATGAAAATATGAGCTCTTAGTGATTCCATTTGGTGGGATGAATTTCCCCCATTATTTTTAGGAATTTGATGAACCATGCTTTATCACCATACATAAACCATTTTGTGTTTTCTTTTATTCTTGACATAATTACCTACTCTGCATCAGATAAGAAGCATATAGATAACTTGATGACGGTTCAAGATTTTCTTCATGATCACTTTATATAAATCTTCCAAAGTATTAGTTTGGATTCATGAGGTTTAATTCCTTGGGCATGCCATTTATAATTATGGATTATCTGTTGACCTGATAAATATTGATGTAGTTCTTTATTGGGAGCCTCCCATGAGCATGTCAATGGTTCATAGTTTTCCTGGAATGGTGGGGTTACTACAGGAGGTTTATTGTAAATTTCTCCAAGATTGTGACCCCATTGACCACCCTTATGAAAAAAGGGTGGTTTTTTACCTAAACTAAATTTTTTATAGACTTTAATGAGTTGGTTATAAGGATGATGAGTGATCCTATTTTTATGCTATTGTAGGATGGTGTTTAGTAATTATTGTATTTAGATTATTTATAAGCTGGTCTTTGATGCATGTTAATGAAGAGTAAAACAATTATCTCATATAGGTCGATGAATTTTAGACCACATGAACATAAATACCTGAATCATGACCTAGAGATAGAAGAGGAAATCGTTTCTCTGAGGATGTCGAATCACTCTCATTTGGGGGAAGGATTTGTGGTTTTATAATTTGTTGAGAGTCCCAGTTAATTCTTTTCAAGGAGATACTAAAAAATGAGACCAAGGAAATGGTTAGAGTTCTTATATGACTATGACTTCATGATAGTTTATAATCCAAGAAAGGGAAATGTAGTAAAAAAATCCTATAGCAGAAAGTACCAAGCTTTGTTGGTGTTGGAGGATTTGGAGTAGTTGACTTCCTTGCAGCTAACCAAGGTTGGTCATGAGGCAAAAACTTTTCTTTAGTCGATAGTGTTGAATACTCCTCTTCTCAATTATTTGAGAGAGTCTTAGTTGTTAGATATCTATTATGAGGTATTTCATGAATAGATACACTAAATAGATTCTCCCAAAGTATTTTCCAAAGGAGGTAATCACTTCAGACTTTTTCAGGGATTGACAATGGTAGCAATAATGATATGAGAGGAAGATATTTGAGAGTTACACACATATCCTATGGTTGTACATACTAGTGTGGGAAAGATGAACATAGACATTTTTTGGAAGTTGTGTTGGGATAGAATCTGATGAAGCATGACTAATTTTTTCTCTCATTACCTCACATATATGCAGGTGAAGGTTGAACACCATGTTCCGATAGGTTTTTTGTATCCCATTGAGATCCCAGAGTAGAAATAGGATGGCATATCCATAGAAATTGTGACATGGATTCCATGACCATCGAAGGGACATGAATCCATTTGGTTGATAGTTTGCTGAATCATGTATTCATAAACCTCATTTCTATCAAGGAGAAGTGTTCAATTGAGAGTTTTGGGGAAATATAGGTATGAGATATTTTTCAGATTCATTGGGTGACCTCTAATATATATTTCGACCGTTATTTTTGGTTCAAATCATAGTTGTAGAGAGGCCTTCTAGAGGAATTCATGAACCGGAGGAGTATGAGTACAACCTTCCACCACTAGAAAGAATGGAATAAACAGAACAATGTCCAAGTGTTATAGGATATGAGAGGGATTTCATGTTATAAATTTCCTAGAGTTAGGAGGATCAATTTACCTTCATATGTTTTTCCTACAATAATAGATACAACTCTACTATCAGTATGCACTTTAAGATGTTGTATATGGGAGACCATACAAGTCAAACTTGTAATGGAAAGAGATTGGTGAGACATCAATTATAGGTCCATAGATGAAGCATGAAATGAAATATAAGTCCAAGGTCATCCATTAATGAATGAAGAAAACTAAGAACAGGAATAAATCTTACATAGATCGACATCATAAGTACTTGGAGTTAAATCAGAGAGAACACATTTTCACGGGGGACTCCCAATGATATAGATTGTGGAGATCAAAACAAGGATGAAATATATCTTCAGGGTTCATTAGGTCATTTGAAATTTTTTATAGGGTTGGTTAATTTCTTACCATATTACTAAACCCACATAGTTCGAGTAGGTGCATGACGTCTTCTAGGTGTCTCATTTGAGGAGATACATGCATGATCCCACCTATGTTATTGACTGGGGAGAGATGGACATCAAGGATGGTGCTACTTTTTCAGATCACCTAGTGGTTATCATGGATATGTAGGAGAGGACCATATGCGGACATATTATCCCTTTGTTTCGTGTATTATGAAAGAAAGATAGAATGCAAGGGAGCACCTCAAAGTGGGAGATCCCTATTTTGGCTCAGTATCCCAATTTTTTTCATTTTTTATTTTTGGGGATTAAAAACTTAAATTATGTAATGATTCATAGATGCATTTTTTCATTTTAAGACATTTTAATATTTTTGACATATTTTTTCCAATCTTGGTTTGGAAATGACATGAAACTCCAAGGCCCGATGTGCCCAGAATTAATAATATAAAAATATTAAATTTATTTTATATTACACGCATGAGGTATCATAATGAAAATGTGATACATCTTAAATGTAATATCAAATAAGAAATATAATACCATGGTTAAGTCCAAAATGTGATTTCTACCCCTGGAACAACCTAAAATTGATTGGCATGGGGAATTTAGATAAAAGAGGTTGTGGGAGGGTGTGTTTCGTTAAATATATAAATAATTTTATTTACTTAATTAACCTAATTATAAAATTTTAAAATTAATAAAAAATTATGGAGATTCACAAAGGTTTATCTATCTAATCCCTAAGATAATCTATAGGTTTTATTCCTCCTTCTGTTGGTGAATCGAGATCCAATGATGATGAGTATTCGGATCGAGGTAGATCCGGACGCGGTGAATGCAACAACCCCACTAAATCATTGGAGAGGGAGTTATTAGATGATGAATAATAAAAATATCTAGGAAGGAATCATAAATTCTTGTTTAATTCCCCTTATGATTAAATTTATTAACCAAGATCATTTTACTTCTTTGATTTGTGCCCGATTTGATCCATTATATGCACCCAAGTATTAACATAATTTTTTTCATTTAATTTTATCGCCCCTGTACCACAATTTTTTATTTTTGGCCATGAATTCTTGTATAAAGACAATTAATCCTATATTTTATAGTACATTTCTCAATTCGTTCTTCACTTTTTTCATCATTGGACCACAGTGACACGATTCGACACTACCGGGTGAGACCGAGCCCGATCAGACCCTCTAGATTCATGCTGGACTCACACATTATGAATGGAATGGTGAATCAATGATATGATGGGGTATTTTGGGTTTAAAGTGTAGGGTTTATTGATCTAGGATCAGAAACATAAATTTTCATGGCATGGGAGGCACCCCATGAAGTGGTCATATGTGTGACCTCACACAGATGAATACAAGTTTTTATTCCTTGCTACCATAATGATAGAAATGGTGGAAAAAGATAGATCCACCAATTTTTGGTAAATGGAGGCAAGATCTATAGAGGAGGAACCAAATTCGGAATTCCTAACCACATATATAATTTTCTATGGAAATCATGAATACACACCATGTTGTATTATGAACACACGATGTATGGCCCCTATGACAACGAGTCTAGGGTTTCCACATATTTATATGTACCACATGCCATGTAGGATACTCATGTACCATGTTACCCTTATCCTGGGGGATTTTCATATACTATATGAGTACATGGACATAGGCATGGACATGAACATGGTATGTGTCGAAGTATATGGACACGGGATGGATACATGTACACAATATGGGAGCCTGAGAAGGATCCCAAGTTGCTCAAACACATTGTGTAGACCCTCTAAACACCACGTAGAAACACATGGGTATTTATACATGTATCAGAAGGGACACATTAAAAAATGCAGTGGTTCACACACTATGTGAGTCACCTTACACACCATGTACCCCTTATTCTCAATTGATGAAACATAAACCTCTAATATTTCCTTTATTTCAGCCCTAATTTTTGGCTTGAGAGTAGCCTATCCTCACTGTATTTCATGTAGAATGTTATGGTTTCCTCTTTAGTGGATTTTCAGATATAATATGAGATTTTTTGAGTGTTACTCTTATTTAGGTGATGCTCGAGGAAAGCAGTGATTAGGCTCAATCCTGAGATGCTTTTAGAGTTGAACCCACCTACCCAGATTGCGAATGGGTCCTCTAGCTAGGTATTATAGTGTCACCCAAATGAGAAATAAGGTATGGGTCCTCTACAAATCTATAGAGCGGCACCCTCCAACTAGGTAGGGAATGGTTCATCTATCAACTCTTTGGGTGAAACCCACTACTAGGCATGGTATGGGTCAATGACTTACTATTGGAGTGGAACCCTTCCATTGGGTAGGGAATGGGTCCTCTTTTTTCCATCCAAGTGAAACCCTCTAACTTGATAGGTCATGGGTCTTTGACTACAAGAGTGGAAACCTCCAGGTGGGTTCAGTGTCAGACCTCTATTGTCACGACCCACCCCCTGGGGCCCATGCCTTGACTACACCAAGACCGCCCTCCATAGGCCAAGGTATGGTGACTGGCACCGAAAGGAATATTCCCTAAAATGGGTAGACATTTACTTTAAACTGTACAAACACACAGTCCGAGAACAAAACAAGAAGCTACAGTGAAGTAAAATGCTGTAGTAAAAGAGTGTTGAAAGTAAAAAGGGGTCGGAATATAAGACCAACTGCAAGAGTACGAGTAAAACAGAAAAAACAATACAAATGAAAATCGGAAAACAACTACTGGTTCATTCTCTGAGGATCCTACCTGAAGGGTAGGTACAGATCGTCTCCTCAACACTCCACATCTTCATATCTCCTCCACATACCACCTAGTCTTGGCTCCCTCAATCCTCATCCCAAATCCTCATTGTCTACACAAGACAAAACAAGGTGCGGGAAAAGCCCGTGTAGGGGTGAGTATAATGATACTCAGTATGAACCCTAAGACCCAAAAGGTCTTATAGAGTTCCACAAAGAAAAACCACAAGGAAACACAATGAAGGTAAAGTACCACACAGGAAAATTACCACATAACATAACCTCAATCACATGCACTAAGTAAAGACAGCTCACACCCGGATTTATTCTAGGGGTAGTAACAAGTAACATCCATATTCATATCGTCAAATTCCTCAGATTATAGAGAATTCATCCTATATCGAGTAAAATGGTCCATCTGCATCACACAGAGGTGATTCCACTAACCTTGAACTACTGAGGTACTCCTCCCCATCGTGTACCGTGGGTCTTCCAGGTCACACAGAGCCGCCCTCACCCAACGTTGCATGCTTAGGTAATCCTCACCATCATTTAAAGTGGATTCTCCCCACTGGCTCCTACTTAAGTACTCCTCCCCATCACGTATTGTGGCCGTCGAGTCACTCCAAGTAGAAAAGTCAACAGTCGTCAGGTATCGGCCAGTCGCAGGGTTCTGTATGTAGTGAGCTTGGGAGAATCTCTCCCCAAGACATTAGTCGTATCTCAACTAGAATGAAGTCTCACAAATAAGTAACCTGATAATCTCCCATGCCAAAAGGGTTCCAACACAATAGGAATCACGTCAATCAGATGCCTATTCTGTGCGTTATTGGCATTTCAATGTAGAGGTACCGATTAGATTCAGGTGGGATCCAACCCGGCCGTACTCCAAGTTTCTCCGAATCACTAATGGAGTAAGGCAAAATGAACTTCATTCTCCAAGGGTCCCAATTCCGTAGACGGTTCTTCAAATGGGCATCCGGTTCTCAGGTTAAGGTCCTTTGAGTGTTTCTTGGCTCAGTTGGGCCCCGGTCCGGTTCGACCAGGCCAGACCGAGCCAGCCCATCCCAATTTGTGCTAGGCCGAGGTGAACTCAGCCCATTAGGCCGATTTACGGTCCATCCCACAAGAGGGGTGGACCATAAGGGTGCCCCAACTAGAACAGGGTGGCCCAACCCATGGGGGGAAGCGGCCCACTGGGACGGCGGCCCGTGTGGGGCGGTAGCCCGGTCTGAGGTCGGCAGCCGGTCTGAGGGCGGTGTGCTGGATCGAGGGAGCCGGCCCGGTCCAAGGGCAGCTGGCCAGTCCATGGGTGGTGACCCGTTATAAGGGCGGCATCCCAGAGTGAGGGAGACAACCTGTCCCAAGGGTGGCAGCCCAACTTGTGAGCGATGGCACAGTCTGAAGTCGGTGGCCTGGCATGAGGGCGGCGGTCTGGTCCTAGGGTGGCGGCCTGGTTCGGTTCGACGTGGGGGGTGTAACCCTCTATTCTCTCGAACTCTCGAATGGCCCAGAGGTTGTTCGGTTTGTGAGGCGGAGACACCACATGGGCGATGTTCGGTCATCGCAGAACCCACCGGAGGTGGGTTCGGCCTCCGCCGCGGCTTCCGTTCGCCGGTGGAACGACAGTCGCACCGCCTCCCTTCCCACGGCCGGCCGTCATGCCGGCTGCCTCCTCAATCTGCCACTACTGACCAGCTGTGACCTTCCTCTTGTGGTGTGCGTCGACATGCTCGCGGTCTTCCAAGGAGACGCAAAGATATGAAGATAGTGGAGGGTTCTTCAGGCCCATAAACTCCATGTTAGCTCGTATTACGGATGATATTAAGGGAGTTCAATAAATTCACATGAATTTGAAATGAGAATTAAAACCCCTACAAGATTCCCCGCAATAACCTCCCACAAAGATGAATGAATCGTGGGTCAACCCATTAGTCAGTTGACCTATGTTCATCATATAATTCCAAGAACGGGTAAGAAGGAATAAAAAAATGCACAAATGAAATAACCCCCTACAATATTCCCTACAATAAACTCCCACAAAGTCGAACGAATTTTGGGTAAACCCGTTTGTCAGTTGACCCACATTCTTCGTATAATTTCAAGAATGGGGAAGAGGGAATAAAAAAATAAACAAACGAAATAACCCCTACCTCGAAATGTCGTGGGAATGTATGTTCTTGAAGGTGGATCGTGTTCTTCATTCCCGTGACCGCTTCCCAAAGACGCCACTCGCACATCACCCTTTGGTTTGGTATAGATCATCAACTCCTGACGGGTCGGCTTTTTCTTCTAAGGGTCTGGCATTGTGGTGTTCCATCAACACTTCACTGCTTGGTGAATCTCTCGGATACCCCTTCCCTAGCACCATATATATAGGAGAAGGGGAGGATATGTAACCGTGTGGGGAAATAATGGGGCCCAATAATTAGAAAGCTTCCTAATTTCCCCAACGCCGTCATTACTTAAGGTTGGAAGGTCAAGCCATTTAATGGCTTGGCACATCGCCATCCCCACCCTTTAATTGGTCCGTTGAAGGTTTATGAAATAAAATAACAAAATTATTTCATTTCATTTCATTTAAAAATTCACAAAATGTAACTTTTTCTCCAGACCTACTGAGGTCAATGTAAATCCTCCCTTAAGAGAATCCCAGTGTTGTAGATTCAACGGTGCCCTCATTTTTTTAATTCGAGAAAAGGATCAAATGTTAGAAAATGTCACTCACGCGTTTACTGAACGTACTCAAAAAAGGTCAAAAATTCATTCCAGGTGCACTAGGACTCAGAATCATGCACCGTCAATTTTCACATGCTTTTAATAATTCTATATAATTAAAAAAATTACATGGAAATCCTAGAATTTAAATTCTCCCCACCTTAGGTCTTTTCTTCCCCGAAATCAATTACATAGAATGAGGAAACAAATGGGGGTACTGAGCACCAATCTAAGCCTCCAGCTCCCATGATTTCTCCTAGAGGTTCCCATGCTGCCAGAGAACACACACCATAGGTATCGACCACCCACGAAGGACACACTCCTATCGATCCTCAATATCTACTAGAACCTCCGTAAATGTTTCCCCATCATCTAAGTCCATCTCGCTATTGTCGATGACGTGAGATGGGTCGTGCACATTTCACCTCAGCTAGGATATGTCGAAGATGTTGTGCACCTTCTCCAACTGTGGTAGAAGTTCCATGTTGTATGACATCTCACCTATCCTCCAAAGTATCAAAAAAGGCCTAATAAACCTCAGGGATAACATGACACCTCATCCTAATATTTATAGTCCCCGTTGAGGAGAGACTTGAAAGAAAATGTGGCCCCCCTCCTAGATCTCTAGAGGTATCCATCTTCTTTTAGCATA
Organism: Viscum album; assembly: GCA_963277665.1. NCBI lineage: Eukaryota > Viridiplantae > Streptophyta > Magnoliopsida > Santalales > Viscaceae > Viscum > Viscum album. Next base: position 684,006,835 of record OY728137.1, on the reverse strand, counting down.
TGACTTATGTCTACTCTATGTAGTCTTTATCTGCTCTTGGATGATATGAACCTTCTCAGTGGTAGCACATACCAACTCTGGACCCATAAGTACCGAATCCCCTGGGTCTGTCCAGCATAGAGGTGATCTAAAAGGTCATCCATATAGGGCCTTGAATGGTGCCATACCAATGGTGGAGTGGTAAATGTTATTGTAAACTAACTCCACCAAGAGAAATTGATCTTCCCAATTGCAACCAAAATCTAGGACGCATGCACAAATCATGTCCTCTTGCTTCTGAATGGTTCGATTCGTCTGACCATCCGTCTGAGGATGAAAGGTGGTGCTCAAATGCCATTGAGTCCTGAACTCCTCTTGTAATTCCTTCCATGACCGGGATGTAAAATGTGTGTCATGGTCAGAGATGATCATTGATGTCACTCCATGATGTTGCGTGATCTCATGTACATAGAGGCGTCGCAATCCCTCTACGGATCCATGCTCTCAGATAGGTACGAAATGAGACAACTTGGTGAGTCGGTCAACGATCAACCTTATAGAATCATGTCTCTTGGACGTACATGGAAGCCTTATCTCAAAGTCGATGGGGATCCCATCCCACTTCCACTATGGCTCCTCTATTGGCTGAGCTAATCCTGCTAGAATTTGATGCCTGACCTTCACTTGCTGAAAAGTGAGTCATCGTGAAACAAACACCACTTCATCCTTCTTCATCCCTGACCACCAATGCTAACTCCAGAGGTCTTGGTACATCTTTGACACACTAGGATGTACCGCCAGAGGGTACATATATAACTCCCTCAACACCTCATCCCGCAGCGCCACTAATACCACGATACATCCTCTAAAAAGGACGATGTGCTCCCTACCTTCATAAAATCTATCAGGTGTCTTCCCTGAGAATATCTGAGCATGTCGAGCCTCAGAGTTAGTGTCCCTAAGCTACGCATCCCTGACATGATGAATGAGTGGGTGTGTAACAATCATAGAATGGAGGTATGTTTCTCCATCTCTATCCACGAAGGATATCTGCAATGTGACTAGCTGCTTTGTCGCCGCAGTCAGCAACTGCAGACCCGACCTCTTGATGAGTGCATCTTCTACCACGTTCCCCTTCCCAGGAGTATAGACAATCTCAAATTCATAGTTCTGGAGGAAATATATCCATAGTTTTTGTCTCAAGTTTATGTCCTTCTAAGAGAAGACATGCCTAATACTCTTGTGATCCTTTTAGACTTTAAAACGTTCGCCCATCAAGTAATGTCACCACATATTCAAGGAAAAGACCACTGCTACTAACTCTAGGTCATGGGTAGTATAGTTCTGCTCATGCTTTCTTAGATTTCGTTAACCATAAGAAATCACTACTCGCTCCTACATTCGGACACATCCCATCCTGGTCTCTGATGCGTCGCAGTATATTACATACCAAACACCCTCTTCTGGCAGCCTCAAGATGGGGGCACTCATCATTCTCTGTCTCATCTCCTAGAAACTCTGATGGAGTCTCTTCATCCACAGGAAAGATTTCCCCTTCTTTTTCAATGCTTATAAGGGTGCTGAATCTATATAAAAGTCAGGTACAAATCTCTCGTAGTATACATCCGACACTCAGAAACTCTACAGCTCCGTCACGCTCCTGGGTGGATCCCAAGCTGGAACAATCTCTATCTTCGCTGGATCTACTACAAATCCAGCCTCTGAGATAACGTGTCCTAGAATGTGGAACTCTCATATCCAGAACTGGAACTTCGATAGTTTACAATAAAGATGGTGCTCTCAGAGTGTACCCAGAACTCTCTATAGAGGATTGGCATGCTCCTCCTCCATCGCCGAGTATATCAAGATGTCAACGATGAACACCACCACGAAGTGATCGAGTTATGTCTAAAAGATCCTATTGAAGAGTCCAATGAAAACTTCTGGGGAATTGGTCAAGCAGAAATGAATGACCAAGAACTCATAATGGCCACACTGACATATGAAGTTCATCTTCTGTACATCCTCATCTCGTATCTTGAGCTAATGATATCCTGAACGGAGGTCTATCTTCAAAAACCAGCGATCTCCCTTCAGTTGATCAAAAATATCATCAATCATCAGGAGTGAATACATGTTATTAACGGTCACCAAATTTAGCCACTGATAGTCCACATATAGTGTCAAATTCCCATATGCCTTCTTGGCGAACAAAATTAGGATTTCCCATAGAGAAACATTGGGTCTTATGAAACCCTTTCCCTGTAAGTCCTCTAACTGTACATGTACCTCACGATGCTCTGTGGGAGACATCCGATATGATGGTATAGATATTAGTGTCTTATTGGGGTACATGTCAATGTAAAAGTCTACCTCTCTGCATGGAAGTAGTCTTGGAACATCATTAGGAAAGACATCAGCATACTGGTCCACCACTACAGGATTGCTCGGACTCTCAACATAAACTGCTCCAAGGGTAAGGCAAGCATACTATGGAGTAAGCGTCTGCTACCTCCTATGGGTAAGTCCATCCTATGCTGAAAAGGTTCCATTCTCTCCGGTGAATGAAAACCTGGTCCCATTCGTGCGGACACACCACACTTTGTGCCTAATACAATCAATCTGAGCATGGATTGTGGATAACCAGTCCATACCCAAGATGATGTCTTAAGATCTCAACCCCACTACTAAAAGATCCAAGCTGAATGTTTTTCTCCTAGAGTAACCTCACACTCCCTACACCAATCTTTAATCATAGAATTCTCTCTCGTATAAGTCTCTAGTCATACGGATTGAGCCAACGGCTCCACCGGAATCTCCGAACTCTGAACGTGGGTCATGGAAATAAAAGAGTGACTGACACCTGTTTCTATAAGTACTATAAGTAAGGTGGAGTAGATAGAGATCATAAATGTAATCATCTTTGGAGTCCCATGTTCCTAGGCCTCAGCTTCCTGGAGCTGAGCTCGTCCCTGTCCTCCTGCTCCTTGTGGTTGGGGTGGAGCACCTGGCGGTGGTGACGATAGAATCTCAAAATGCCGCCCACCACCTACAGCATGGCCAGCTCCTCCTCCACATCTTCCACCCTACAGAACTCCTCGCTCGAACCTATGTCTCTGCCTTGGCAGTCCCTCGACCATCTAATGGTCTTCGGTATGGAGGGTCGAGCAGTCACGAGCCATATGACCCTGCTCGCTGCACGTGTAACACTGCATGTCCCTTCCCCATCTTCCTCTGACTTGTGATCCTGGCACCTCGGACCTTGCGTCCCGGGGTCATACACCAGATTTTCAAGTCCACGTGGACCTATGTGTCATTTTCCTACTAACTCTTGAAGATGACTCAGCTACCTATCGTCTGGTGGAATCTCTCGTTGTCGGTGTCAGCTCAGCTAGGAAGCTCTCCACCCAAAGTGCTCGCTCGAGCACCCCAGCCTGCATCAAAATGATGTGCAATACCATGATAATTTGATCTCCCATCGGAGACCCAGATCAAAGGTCCATGCCTTGAAAAAAGGGTCTCGTACCATGTCGTTGGAGATGTAGGAGAGAATAGTGAACCTCACCGAGTACTGGGCCACAGTCATGATGCCCTACTATAAGCGCAGCAACTCCTATATATGCACAAATCATAAGGTTGCTAGGAAGAAATCTACCCTAAAATGGCCCTCAATGATTACCTAGATGAGGGTTTCTTCATTGTGTATCAAGAGCATCATGCTCCACCATCTCCCTGCTGTCACTTGATAGAGGATGGCTGCCAGGATCACCAAAAAATTAGCTGTTGTCCCAACTAAGTGGAAAACTCTATCTGTAGCCTCCAACCATCCCTCAACCGCATGTTGGTATGTATCGCCTAAGAATCTTAGAGGACTCTATAGCTAGAACTCGTGCAACACGCTCAGTTAGTGTGAAACCCTTGTTGGTGGCGATGGTGGAAACAGTTGTCCAATAGGCAGTGGTGCTGCTGGTACACCACCCAAAGGTGCCAATGCCGTAAGGGGGCCCTGCACTGAGGACTCATCAATCGGTGGGTCGTCATTGTGTACTCTCTTAAGGAACCTGGGTGGTTGTTATCATGGTGGAATCCGAAAAAAAACCAGTGTTCCAGGGCTAAAAGTTATAATTGGTGAGTTGACTCAAGAAAACATAAGAAATGATTTTTCAAAACACACGCAATTATTTTTTTCATGCACTGAGTCAGAAATCAGAACTCAGGGTCCAAGTGTATGGATACGTCGTCTGCCGAACCACCACTTGATTACCTGAACTAAAAACCACACTAAATACACTTAACACTATTTCTATATATAAAATATTAGAGTCCTAGTTCTTCAGTAGAACCGACTCCTCTGATACCACTTTGTCACGATTCGTCCCCCAGGGCTTGTGCTGTGACTACCCCAAGCCTGCCTTCCATATTCTAGTGGATGGAGAATATCACAAAAGGTATATTCCCTAAAACGGGAAGGAATTGACTTTAACCTATAAAAACACATGGTCTGAGAACACAACAAGAAGTAACAGTGAAGTGAACTGCTGTAATCAAAGAGTTCTAAAAGTAAAAAGGGGTCAGAATACAAGCCCAACTATAATAGTATGAGTATAACTGAAAGAAAAATATAATTGAAAAAGGGAAAACAACTTCTGGGTCATCCGCCGAGGATCCTAACTAAACGGTATGTACAGATCAGCTGCTCAGAACTTCACGTCCGCATATCTCTTCCACGTACCGCCTAGTCCTGGCCCCCTCAAGCCTCATCCCACCTGCTCGTCTTATGAACAAGAAAAAACAAGTTGTGGGTGAAGCCCATGTAGGGATGAGTATAAAAAACTCAGTAGGGACCCTGATACCCCTATGTTCTCCTACAGTTCCACAAAGAAAAACCACAGGGTAACACCATGAAGGGAAGGTACCACATAGGTAAAATACCACATAGCATATCCTCAATCACAAGAACAAAGTAAAGACAGCTCACACTAGGATTTATTCTAGGTGTAATTTGAATTAAAATCCCCAGTCACATCGTCAAACTCCTCAGATACTAGAGAACTCTTTCTCTATCGAGTATAGTGGTCCTGCTACGTCACATAGAGGCGCTTCCCACTAACCTTGAACTATTGAGGTACTCCTCCCCATCGTGTACAATGGGTCTTCCGGGATACACAGAGTCGCCCTCTCCCAAAGTGGCCTACTATGGAACTCCTCCCCATCATGTACCGCGGCTTCTCCCCACCCTGGCATGGTGAGGTACTCCTAGCCATCGCGTACTATGGCTATCAAGTCACTTCAAGTCGAAAAGTTAGTAGTTGGTAGGTCCTAGCCAGTCGCAGGCTTTCGTATGTAGTGTACATGGAAGAACTGCTCCCCAATCCATCAGTAATATCTCAACTAGAAAAAAGTCTCACAAAGGAGTAACATGATGATCTGCCATGTCATAAGGGATCCAATGCAAAAGACAGCGCCTCAATCAGACGCTCAGTCTATGCGTTATTGGCATTTCAGTGCCGAGGGCCCGGTTGGTTTCGGGTGCGTTCCAACCTGGCCATACTCCAATTTTTCCAATACTCTAATAGAGTAACGAAAAAGGACCATCTCTTTAAAAAGGTCCCAACACCACAGACGGTTCATCAAACGTGCATCTAGTTCTCATGTTAAGGTCCTTTGTGTGTTTCTAGGCCCGGTTGGGCTTAGGAATGGTCCAACCCGATCAGACCGACACAGAACAACCCAGTCTGGGCTAGGCCAAGGTGAACTCATCCCGTTGGGCCGATGATTGGTCCAAACCACAAGAAAGGAATCCCAAAGGGAGGCCCGACTAGAATAGGGCGGCCCGGCCTGTGTGGGGCGGCAGCCCGACCCGGGGGTGTAGACCCACCAGGTCGACAGCTCGGTCTGAGGGAGGCGACCCGGTCGAAGGGCGGCATCCCAACTTATCGGGGGGAATCCCACTCCAAGGGCAGCGGCCCGGTCTTAGGTAGATGACCCAGTAAAAGGGAGGTGCCCCGGTCCGAGGGTGGCGGCCTGGTGTGAGGGAGACGACCGACATCATGGGTGGGGGCCCAGCATGAGGGCGGTGGCTCGGTCCAAGGGCTGGGGCCTAGCATTAGGGCGACAGCCTGGTCAGAGTGCGGTGAGCCAGTTTGGTCTGACGAGGGGGGTGTAACCCCCCTATTCCGGATTCCTAAAGGGCCTCGAGGCCATTCGGTTTGTCAGGTAGCAGCAACGCAGAACCCACCAGAGGGGGGTTCAGCCTCTACTACGGCTTCGGCCACGACTTTCATTCACCAGTGGTGCGACAGTCATGCCGCCTCCCTTAATGTGGTCATTCGTCATGCTAGATGCCTCCTCTGTCCATCGTAGTAGATGATCCACGACATCCCTTTTGTGGCATGCATCGACGTTCTTGTGGTCTTACAAGGAGGTGTAAGGATATCAAGATAGTGGAGGGTTAGGGCTGGGTTCATTAGGCCCACAACCTCCTCCTTAGCTTGTATTATGGAGTAAATTAAGGGAGTTCAACAAATTCAAATGAATTTGAAATGAGAATAAAAACCCCTACAATATTTTCTAAAATAACCTACCGCAATGATGAATGAATCACGGGTAAACCCGTTGCTCGTTTGACCCGCATTCTTCATATAATTCCAAGAATAGGGAAGAGGTAATCCAAAAAATACACAAACTAAATAACCCCCAATAATATTCTCTGTAATAATCTCCCGCAAAGAGGAATGAATCATATGTCAACTAGTTAGTCGGTTGACCCGCGTTCTTCATATAATTCCAAGAATGTGGAAGAGGGAATCAAAAAAATGCACAAATAAAATAACCCCTGCCTTGAAAAATTGGAGGAACATCTGTACTTGATGGTGGATTTTTTTCTTCACTCCCATGACTGGTTCCCAAAGATGCCACTCGCACGTCTCTCTTTGGTTCGATGTCTATCGTCACCTCCCACTGGGTCAGCTTCATCTTCTAAGGGTGTGGAATCACGGTGTTCCTTCAACACTTCACTAATTGGTAGATATATTTGATACCCCTTCCCTAGATCCATATATATAGGAGAGGGGGAGGGTAGGTAATGGCGTGGGGAAATAATGGGGCTCAATAATTAGGAATCTTCTTAATTTCCCCAAAGTCGCCGTTACTTAAGGATGACAGGTCAAGCCATTTAATGGCTTGACACACAGATAAACCCATACTTTACATGATCTCTTGGAGGTTTATGAAATAAAATAACAAAATTATTTCATTTCATTTTATTTAAAAATTCGCAACACTTAACTTTTTCTCCGGACCTACTACAGTCAAAGTAAACCCTCCCTTAAGTGAATCCCAGCGTTGTGGATTCAATGGTGCCCTCAGATTTTTAATACGACCAATGGTTCAAAAGTTATAATATTCCACTCACATGTTTACTTAACATACCCAAAAAAATTTCATAAATTCATTCTGGGAAAACTGGGCCTCAGAATCACGCGCTGCCAATTTTCGCAGGCTCGTCATAAATCAATATAATTAAAAAAATTACATGGAAATCTGGGTCTTTATATCTATCTACTATCCGAGTGGTACACACTATAATATTAGGGAATGGTCCCTCTACAACTATAGTGGCTCCCTTTTGGTGGGATGGGAATGAGTCCTCTATAAACGATTTAGGGGAACCCTCCAATAGTTTCAGGGCATGGGTCCTTGACCATAAGAGTTTCACACTCCAGTTGGGTTGGGCATGGGTACTCTTCCCATTTCTTGAGTGGAACCCTATTATTGTACTAGGGTATCAGTCCTCTACATAGATATTATGCCCCTAATATTTGTAGAACAGTGGTGAGGAGTGTCTTGACAATTATGTTTTCTACTAGGCAGACATTTGAAATGTTTGGCATAATTTATTGAATTGTAGTATTGACGGAACTCTTTTCTCACGCTATACTCTAAGATAGTGATTCCCTTCTATCTAATTTTGGTATCCTTTCTTTGTGAATATATATATATATATATTCATTCTGTTGGATTTGTACACTCTATCTTTTTTTGATTTGTCTAATATCTATTTTTATCATTTATTTTACTTCTCCCGCTTCTACTATCGGTGTGTCCTACTAGGTATGTATAAACTCACCCATGCATCAAATATTTCCACACGTGTTATGTCTTATACAGATGATGGACAGGTCACTGATGACTACAAAAGAGGTTAGGGACACCTAGTGCATTAGAATGTGTACAGCGGTTGGTGAGTGATGATTATGATATGGGATCTCTTATCATTTTACATTATATTTTTATTAGTATGGGACATATTTCTAGTTTAAGTTTATTCCCCTTAATTTTTATTTTACATTGTCATACTCTTGTACATCCAAGAGGTGTTTCATGCATGGTTTATATTCCAGATATTTCAATTTTTTTATTATTTATTTTCACTTCCACATTAATATTGTCAGGTGTGTGCATACATGTACATTAAAAAAAGGCCTAGCATTTGAGTTAGGAATTTAATCACTTGTCACTAACCCGAGGCCTATGGAGGGGGGATTGGGGTAGTAGTGGCATGAACCCAATTTGGGTCAGGTTGGGACACTTTTAAAATGAATCACATTTTATTTTAGTGAAAAATATTCATGAATATTATCATGAATTCTCTTTTATCCTTACAAATTCTGAAATCCTTTAAAAATATTAATAATGTGGGATGAGCACAAAAATCTTAGTGTGGGACATAAAAAGGTATAATTCTCTTTGATCAATGTATTACATGAAAACCCACAAAGACATAACATTGTAATATTATTCCTTGTATATATGAAATAAATAATTTCCAAATATAAAAGGTATAATTTTTTCTCAAAGAAAATAATAAAACTCATAGTAAGAAAATAGAAACCCATTTTAGGAAACATAGATCATCATGTTCATACTTCATTTTTAACCCATGTTAGAAATAAATGGATCCTAGTAAAATACATTTGAGAAAAAAACATTGATTAGCTACCACCTTCTTCACTTTGATGAAAATGATAATTTCCCAATGCATTGTAGAGCTATAATGGGGTTCGTCATTTATATAATATTTATCAGGATCACCTCTCCTTTTGAGCTATAATATAAATCAACCAATCCTATAAGCTATATCAGACTCACCCATTTATCATATATAATGATGATGTGTCATATCCTGAATAACCCATTTTTTTTAAGCATTTTAAACATAAAACCATTTAAAAACTCTTTTAAACCCATATGCGAAACACATTTGTATAATGAAATACCCTTTCATTTTAAAACCACATTTTTTAAAAACTAAAATGCCCAGAATAAAAGGGAAAGTTTTTTTTCTTTGTATAAAACAAGAAAGCATAAAAAGGATGATAATATTAATATAATAATTTTGTTAGGGGGGATTATTTTTCTCATTATATATGTTAAAAAAATTTCTTTGTCTTTTTTAATGAAATTAAAAACATTCATGAAAAAGATTCCTTTGGATAACCTTCAAAGGAATGTAAGAAAGAGACAGAGGGTAACAACCATGGATCTAGTGAAATATATTTTTTAAAAAATAATTTTCTATTCTTTATATTTTTCTATATGCAACACTATGTTTATCTAGCATTACATGTAAAAAACGAGTTTCTTCAAACTCGTGCATGACATGCAACACTAAGAATTAGTAGACTATGAAATAATTTTATTTAAAATATATATTCTATAACATAGACATTAAATATTTATGTAAGAATTGTATTAATAAATTTAAAAAATATACATATAAATTTCATACTAAATATAAGTTTATTTATACATTCTTAGTTGACAATCAATAATTTTTTAGTAAACTGATTATATTCATAAAATATTTAGTTTCTTCAAAAATGAATTTTATTTGTTTTTATGAGAAATTATTAAAGATATGTTAGAAAATATATTTTATATAAATAATTTTATTTTTGAGATAGTAATATATGAATTACTTTTGTTTGAAAGTTTGTGATTTTTCTATAATATATTAATTTTTTAGTGAAATGTGAAAAATGCCCATTTTTTGTTAAACTATCATTTAATTTATTTGGATTATATAATTTCAATGTCCCATATTGTTTTAAATTAAAATAATAATTATTTATTATATTTAATCCTGTTAATTACTTTTGAAACTCCTTTATATTGGATTTTAGTATATGATTATTTTTGGGTATAAAAAGGTGTTTTTCCAAAATACTCTTTTAAAGTGCATAATGTTTCTCAAATTTAACTAATTTAAATAATATATAATGAGGGATTTATTAGATAAAATTAATATTATATATATAAATAGACATTAATAGAGATTCATAAAATGATTATCATTAGACATAGTGTTAATATAAATCATCTTGTGCTAGAAAAAATACACTTCTAAAAAACAAACCTTTTCATCACCTCGGTGGGGGTTTTTTAAATTTATTTAACCCAAATTTAGAAACAAAAATTAAAAATTAAAAATATTTGTTGAAATCATCATTTTTAATTAATATTAGTGATAATTTTTAATAAATTTCTACAAAAATTAATTTTTAGATGGATATTGAAAAATACTGAAATTTAATTGAAAACTACCTTTTGTGTAAATTATTTATATGGTAAATTTCATTTTAATTTTGATTTAATGTAAAATTAGATATATTTTATATATATATATACATATTAATCTAATTTAGTTCATTTTAATCAATTTAATATTGAATTTGGATATATAAATAGTGTATCATTATGAACATTTTCTATTTAAATTCTTACTTTCTTCTCGCATCTACTGAATTAATTTAAAATTAATTTTTTACAATACTATTAATGGAATTTGTAATAATGGATCCAATATTTGGAATAATAATAATTTAAAATTTCTAATAATTTCATATCAATTTTTTCCCCAAAATTGATAATGAAGACATTAAAATTTATTTATTGTAGTTATTGTAATAATGGGTTATCCATGGGATAAACTAAAAAGATAAGGGTTAAAAAGGACAAAAAACACATATAAATACTATTATAAGGCCTTATGTTCACATTTTACTACCGAATTTATACTTTAGGGTCATTTAGATAATTTTTTATTCAGAAGGAATTTTTATTCGGAATGAATTTTTTATTTTGGAGTCTTTGGGGAAATTTTCAGTAGTTTCAAAGTGTGTTCCTTTCACCCACTTAAAAAAGGCTATAAACACCCTAAAATTATTTGCACCCCTCTTTCCATTTTTATCGACCAAAACCTTCCCAAATAAATTCCCAAAGTCCATCCTCTCATCATATAATCCTTAGTTTGGAATTAAATCCATCCTAGGATTTGTTTTGGTAAAAACCTAAGGAGGATACCCAAATAAGTAGTAACTTTCATCAAAGAGCATTTTTATATAATTTATTAATACTAATACTTCTATAATTATTATACCATTATGATATTATATCTTCAAAATATTACATAAATATTATTTTTTATATTACATTCATTTTGTTGAACCATTTCCACTTCCATCAAATGGGATACAAAATCATCGTTCTTGTTTACAGTGGACTACTGCATCACAAACCAATGTCATTCATTTTTTCATTACCACTTATAGAGGATTGAAATAATTATGAATTTTTAATTTATAAAATTAATTAATTATATTAATATAATAATTTATTTATCATTTCAAACATATCATCATACTCTCCTTTTGCGGGAATATGATTGAGTTGCTCGTTTGTACGAAAGACTACCACCTCACAAAGCGATGTGATTAGTTAACTCTTTACATTGAATATATTAAGGATGATTATAATGGAAATATTTGATATCAATTAAATATATATGACTATATAATGTTAATATATCATATAACATTATTTATTTGATTATGATAAGAAAATGGAAACAATGTTCTTGTATATGTACGTCTTACCATTTCCTTAAATAGTGTATTTTATTATTCATCACACAAACATATAGATTACTCAAAATAATAATATAAATAATATATATGATATATATATTAAAGTTAAAATTAAGGATTTTATGAAATAATTATCAAATTAATATATGAAAAATTATAAAATCAATACATATATGAAAAACAAGGTGGTTATTAACTAAAATGTAACTTTAACATGGGATTCTTAATAAATGGATAATGAAGAGTTACCAGAGAATAATATATGATATTATATATAAAAATATTGGTCTATAATAGATGTATAATAATAATATATTTATTTTATAGTATTTTTAAATGTGTATGATGGAAGTTGAGACTTAAGGTAATAGATTTCTAGCCTCTCTTTTATTTTTGGGATACATATTAACATTCACCCCTCATTCCCTTTGTATTGTTTATATATATACCATTTGAGATATTATTTCCAAGGTATCATAATTTTAATTATATTTAATGTTGGATTTGATATTATTCTATATTGGTAATTATGATTCAAAATATTATTAAATCACTAATGGATTTCCATATAACTTTTATTTTCTATAAAACACATTCCATATTCACCATGTGTTTCGTTTATGTGGTGTATATACGAACCATGATTTTATTTTATTATTAGTATCCTAAAAATTATTGGATTTTACATTTTCATTTGAGTATTTCCCTTTCATGGGGTTTACAGTTCAAGAACATATAAATTGATATGGGATTTTTGTCTCATTTTTCCTATTTTTGGAACATAAGTTATATTATACACCTATATCTTCCTTTGTGGTGTATATACTGGCCATTGATATATTATATCATGAATATCTTAATTTTAACTATTTTTAAAGTTTAATTTATTATTATTTAATTATTAGATTTATGATTAAATTATACTAATGTGGTTGGGGTTTTACTTCATAATCTCATCATTTATTAGTATTGTTAATGATTATTCTTCCAATGATGAAATATTATGATATATCTCTAAAAAACTCATGAATTTTATTCTCGTAAATTTATTTCAATACAATACACTTTTCCTTTCATTTTTCTCTCATTATGTTCACAGGAATGAAATAGGATTTTTTAATAAAATTCATCTTTTAAGTCAAAAACTATTTTCTTCTAGAACCATATTTGCTAAAATTGTTTTGCAATTTTTTTAACATTTTAAAATTAATTACTAAATAAAAATTTACCCATGTTTATATTTTTTACAAACAATTATGAATATAATATTCATGATGTTTTCACAACAGTTACCATTTGGATCATACTGATAATGTGAAATGAATTTTTTGATTTTAAGATTCATTTCATGAACAATATCTCTCTCATTCATGACCGCTCAATATTTTTTATCATATCATACAAATTTTCAATATTATTTTCAATAAAAAGTTATTCTTCAATAGTTGGGAAATTTTTAGATTTTAAATAACTGATTCCATTGTAAAAAAGGTACATTGAAAATGTTTGTAAAAAATATTTCAAAGAGGAAAGTAAACTTTACTCAAAAAATTATTTAAATTATTTTTTAGTCATACTTTATAAACTTTTTGGGTTTTTTTAAATAAAAAGGATTTCCAAAAAATAATTTTTTTTTAAAAAAATTTGATTTTCAAATAAAATTTATTCACCTTAAGAAATGTTCCATGAGATCTTTCAAGAACATTATCTATATAATATGATATACTTTGATGTAACTTATTATTTACTAGGGAAAAAACCAAGGATACCATTTTTATTATTTCAATGAATGGTTTGCCATGATTAGTTTTTTATAAAACCTATTACTCTTCCACATGCTACACCGTGAAAAAATTCCTTTGAAACCCACTTATTTTTCCATGGGTTATGCTATGGTGAAATGGTGGAATGATTATGAAACATGACCCTTTTCCATTGTTTATGATATGATGAAATGTTTATGAACTCTAATTCACTTCATGGGTTATTATATGATAATGTTTTATGATATTGTGGAACACATTTGTATGATTATCTTTATGTGAAGTTTTGGACCTATATTTCACTCCAATGTAGTGGGTAATGATAAATGTTCTTGGATATCAATGGGTATATTTTTTATTTTACAATTACTCAAATATAGAGTACCTAAGTGGTTTCCCAATACAAAATGGAGGTTAAATTGGTGGTTATCCAAAGATAAAAAAATAGGGTACATAGGTGGTAAGCCATTGAAGGATGTGAGTACATGGTTTGTTAGCACAAGAATAACATGTTATGAATATATATGTGGGTATCCTCAACATAAGATTTTATATACTTATATTTATTCCATTTTTATTCTATTATAGAACATGTTCTTTGATTCCGTTGTGATTTGTGGCTTAAATTTTTCCAAAATTTATTCTATGACTCAATATTATGATCTTTCATATGAAGGTATGGGTTTATAATGTTATGATAAATTTTTCATACCCTTATGTTTATGTTAATAGTACATATCTACATTTCTTACCATTACTAAGCATCTCATCTCACCCTTTATTATGTTTATTTTTCCAAGGTTATGACGAAAAGTATTAAGTAGGATTACTAATTGGGAAGTTCTTTACGGGATAAATAGATGATATTTCACGAGTTAATAATATTTTTTCCATGTTTCTAATGTAACTAAAATATTATCGTCCTCAGGTGTGTGTTTTTTTAAAATAATTAATATTCTTCTATAAATATGTAATATATGGTTATGATAAGGATAAGTTATTAATGTTGGTTTCAAAGTTAAGGAAGTACTTTTATCATTATGAGCTCTCATGAGTGATTGTTAGTTAAAGCATGGATATCCACTGAAGGGCATAACAATGAATGGGATTCCCCAAGGGATGGTGGTGTGTCCTGTCCAAGAGGTGTATCCACCTATGGGGATATATAATTGGTATCAATTATATTACAATGAAAGAAATTATAGACCTCTATAATTGGTATCAGATGAAATATTATTTCACATTTGGAAACTAGGATGAGGAAACATTAGTGAGATCTTTAGGGATAAATATAAGGATATGTATATGGATGTATATAAGGATATGTCTAATGACGTGTCATTGTATAAGAAAATGTCCATGAGTTTTGGTGAAGGATAGAGCATGTGATTTCTATAAAATTTCACCCCTATCATGATACTAAAAGTGAATGTTGATCTAGAAAATAGGTTCCTAGGGGAAATAACTCTAAAAAGGAAGAACTGAGTTGGACTCGATCGATATATGGTGTATGAAAATGGGGCTTACTGCACACCTGGTTTGATACCCTTAGGGGATATTATTTAAAAATTTAAAAACTCTTTATGAACCATCATAAAGTATTTAAATAGTTTATTCCTATGAGTGAACATGGAGAATCATAAGGTAGAGTAAAATAAAAAAAATATTTCAGGATTTATTCGTCCGATAAAATATTTTTTTTTCAAATTATGTGGTTTTCCATAATAAACATTGTCTTCCACACCATGTTTTTTGGTTTTCGTTAATAGTGGTTATATATGGAAATGAGATAAAATAGAATGTGATTGAAAATTTCCTAATGGGTATTCAAATGGGATTATGATTGGAGTGAATGATATTTCGATTATTTCTAATAAATTATCATGAAAAATTGTTAAAAATTTTCACCTTAACTGACTCTCAATATCACCATAGAATATAAGGATATAGTTTGAGGAGATTTTTGGTCGAAGAGACCAAGGAAGAAATGTGATTATGTCTCTTATATGTTGATAATGTGGGAGGAACCTCTCAAAGGAATATATTAAAAGAAATAGATGTTTTTTTAAGTGTGAAGAATAAGGGAATAGAAGAAGAAATTACTTAGGGAAAATGAAAATTTTGGTTGATGAAATGGAAGGGTTTGTTGGTCTACTTAAGTAATTATCAATTAATGGATATTATAAATGTGGAATGTATTTGAATTATGAAAATTATTTTACTAAATAGAAAGATCATATTGATGACTAGTAAGGTTGAACGAGTAATAGTCATATTGTTAATGATAAAAAGACTATAAATGACATTTGAACAGAAAAAAGATCCAAAAAAATTTAATGAAGCCTAGTTAATGGTTTGAGAAGGAATTGGGATGATTGAAATATTTATGTATTTTAATTCTAGTATTATGAATCATGAAATATATAAGAATTGATTAGTATAAGTTTTTTCATTAAGGATTTTCAATAATATGTTAAGTGGTACCGATGGACTACAAAAGTTATTTAGTGAAATGGTAATGATTTTATTAAGGGAAGATAAACCATAATATGTTTTTGAGGATGATAAATTGGTGTTTATTTTGGTTAAAAATATGATTGATATGGATTATATAAATTGTATAGTATTGATAACCATAGAATTGATAATGGATTTGTTGAAAAGTGGTTTCTTATATAATTGATGGAGTTACCTACATTATTGTATATATGGAATATTTATAATAATCTATGGTATTATTCTTATAATGGAGAATCATGTATGTTTTTATTGATGTTTTATGGTAATTATGGTTATTGAAAAGAATTAATAGAATATACGACCAAGGTATTTACATATTTTTCATGTGACCAAAAATATTTTTGTAATGATATTTAAATGTTTTAAGTTAAGTTTATTTTGAGATATTTAGTTTCCTTCATTGTAATTATCGAAATTGGTTAACCGTTTCTGGAATGGATTAATTCAAACATCATATGATGTTTTATATATTAACATATTACATCACCATATGAATATTTATCCATATTGGCAGATCAATGATAACATTATTTTTAACTCGAGATAAAAATACCGACTTATCATTATTTTACGCGTCTTATTTAGCACTTAAGACATGAAAAATTCATCTATTACAGTAATATATGAATTGAAAATTGATTAGGGAACAACCAAATGATAAGAGTGTTCCCATGGAATAAAAAAAATAAAGTAAATATATTTTTATATGCTCTCTGTCAATATAGAAAAGAAATTATCCAAAATTAGGAAAAGTATCTTGACATAAAATACTTTTTGACACTAATAATTTTTGGAAATAAAAATATCCTTTATCATGAATCTTTGGTTTAGGAATTTTTAGTCATTAACCTTCTCTGGATTACCCACTTTCTTGGGATCAATGAGATATATCACTTTCTATAGTTATTTACACATTTATTTCATTCAAATATCTTCTCATCCCACCTATATTATACTTTTATAAAATGTAGTTATGAGTTACTTTTTTTTATCTTTGTGTTTCCAAATTTCCATTTTAAGGGACATTTTATTATTTATTCAAGTGATGTGGGCTTTTTTGAATGAAATTTCAAATGTTAAACCCATGATGACTGAGATGAATTTCAAAGGATAAGTTAATTTTAAGGGGGATACAATGTAACACCCAATGATTTGATGAAATATATTTTTTTCAAATTATTTTAATCTATATGATATTTTTTATATAGAACACCGATTTTAGCTTGTGTTACAAGAAATAAGGAGTTTCTCCAAAAGAGTGCATGACACAAGACAACATGATTTAGGAGGCCATGAAATAATATTATTTCAAATATTTCTTTCATAAACTAGCCATTGAATAGGTGGATATGAGTAATATTAACTTTTTTATATAATATACTTATAAATTTCATATTTAATACCATTTTATTTGTAAATTATTTTTAAATAATCAATCTATTTTTAGTAAAGTGATTAATTCATAAAAAATTGATTTTCTAATAAATGATTTTAATTTATTTTAATGAGAAAATATTATTGTTATTTTAGAAAATTTAATTTATAAAATGAACTAAATTATTTAACTCATCATGTTAAAATTAACTTATTAATAAATTTTGGGTTTTTCTGTTGAAGAAATTGATTTTTCATTGAATTGTAAAATAAACTAATTTTTTTAAAACTATCATTTATTTTCAGTAAATTATGTTATATAAATTCCCTATTATGCTTTAAAATAAAATATGTACTATTAAATATATTTAACTAGATTAATTTCGTTGTCATCAAATTTATATTATATTTCATTTTATATTTATTTTTATATTTAAAAGGGCTTTCTCGAAAAACAGTTTTAAAGTGCACAATGGTACTCTATTTTAAATAAATAATATGTTATAAAATTAAGTATTTTATAAATGAAATTTATATATTTTCTATCAATAAATTTTAATTGAGATTTATACAATTATTTTTAATTCACATATAGATAATTTAAATTATTTTGTGCTAGAAAAAAATAAAATTTCAAAAAACATTTCTTTTGACGCGTCTGTGGTTTTTGTTTTAAAATTTAAATTTTTACACGAATGAAAAATTTATTTTATAATTTTAAATTTTTTTTCAAATCCTAATTTTCCAATTAAATTAGGGTGAATTATTTATAATTTTCTTAAATGGTTGTTTTCTCATGAATAGTAGAAAATAATGAATTTTAATTGATAATTAGCTTCTCATTTAAATTATTTATAAATATAAATAATATTTAAAATTATATTTAATGTAAAAATAGTTTATTTTTATATATATATATAAATAAAATATTGGTCTGTGTAATGAATTTCATATTGAAATTTGATATAAAAACATTGTATACTTTGGAACATTTTTCTTTAAAAACCCATTTTCTCGTCGCATATGAAAGATTAATTTTAGATTAATTTTTTCCACTTCAGGGGATTGAATTTTAAAAAATTTATTCCATATTTTTAATTATAATAATTTATCTTAAATTTTATATTTAACATAATTTTTGACTAAAATTAATAATGAAAATAGTAAAAATAATTTACCACTTTTTGTGTAAAAAGAGTTTATTTGGGGTTAAACTAAAAAGATATGAGTAAAAATGAAATAAAACGTGCCTAAATTATATTTAAAGGCCATATATCCATGTTATACTTACCGTGTTATAATATAGGATTATTTAGAATCTTTTATCTTTGGAATGAATTTATTATTTTGGTGTCTTTTGGGAAATATCCATGTAGTTTTAGAGTGGGCTCATTTCCCCCAGTTATTAAATGTTGACACCTCCCTTCACAATTTCACACCTCTAAATACATTTAGATAGGACATTAAAAACATAAATCACTTGAAAAATTACTTTTTCTCATCCAAGAGACCATATTTATTACATAAATTTAATCTTGGAAGGAGTTTGGTATAAACCTAAGTAGGATACATGAAGAAGTGGTAATGTTCATCAACGAGAGTTTTTTTATTTCTTAATAAGCTTAAATGAATTATTATTATAAATTGATGATATAATAACCAAGTTATCTTATATAAAATGATATTTTTTTATGTTATAGGTGTGACCTAAAACCATCTTCACATCCAACAAATGGGTTACAAATTCATAGTTCATGTGTACGGTGGACTGTCGGCTCATGAACAGATTTCAGTCATTTTTTCAATCACCAAATCTCATGGATGGACATAATGGTGGATTTATTTTTTATATATTATATGTATAAAATTATTATACATCTATAATTATTATACCACACATCACTTTATACACTTCATCTTGTGGGAATATGATAACATCACTGTTATGTACGACACACTACCACCTCATGAAGCGAAGTGATTCATTTCTGAGTTATGTGGAAGGTGTTAAGGATGGGTTTAATGAAAATATATGATATATACGACATAAAAATTGTTATTGTATTTTAATATATCATCAATCTTTATTTCATTAAATCTAAAAAGAAAATGGAAACAATGTTAATGCGTACGTACGACTTACCGTCTCCATGAATGATGTATTTCATTTTCATCACTAAATTTAATGGATTACTATAAATAATTATATATTGAAAATATAAGATATTAATATTATTTTTATATTACTAAATAATATTAAATCAAGTTCAAATTAAATTGACCAGAAATAGATAATCCAAACATATTTGAAAAACAAATCAGTTATTACATGAAATATAACATTCACATGGAATTATTAATACACGAGTAATTAATGGTCATAATAATTTATTATATAGTAGTATATATATATATATATTTAATAAATTTATAATAATATTATATTATCTATACAGAAGGTTTTAACATTTAAGATGAATGTCGAGACTTAAGGTAAGGTATTTGAAGTCTCTCTTTTATTTTTGGGAGGCATATGTGAACTCACCAATCCTTTATTATGTGTGGTGTATATATTTACCATTTAAAATGATATATAATTTCACTAATCTTTTAAATAATATTTAATGTTTCATTTTATGTTATGATTTATCGAGTCCTATGATTTAAAATACAACTATTGTGGTATGGTATTTCTATCTTAGTTTTATTTTTCTGTGAGAGACAGTCCATATTCACCATGTGTTTCATTTATGTGCTGTATATAATAAACATGATTGAGTTTTATTATTGATATCATAAAAATTATGGGGTTTTCTTATTAATTTTAAGAACTCTATTCTATGGGTTTTTCGATTTAGGGGTTAATAAAACAGTTAGGAATTTTTGTCTAAATTTTTGTTCTTTGGGATATAATTTATGATAGACACCTATCTCCAATGATGAGGTTTATATACTACCCCTTTAAATTTTATACCATGAATATAATTTTTATATTTTTTCAATTTTATATTTAATATTAGTATTTTATGGGACTTATGATTCAATGGTACCATTGTGGCATGGGTTTTGGGTTACAGTGTCTTCATTTATCAAGATTGATGATGATTATGATTCTAATGATGAAATAATATGATATACCTCTCAAAACACTTATGAATTGTATTATACTCATGTTATTTCTATATAATATATTCTTTCCCTTAATCTTCCTCATTTTATGTACATAATATTCTAGAAAATTTCAATTAAAATCACATTTCTGGTAAAAACACTATTTCTTCAAAAACCATGTTTTCTAGAAAAATTTTAGAAAATATTTTTATCATTTTTTAAAAAAATTTATATAAATTTTTACCAATTATTAAATTTTTTTAAAAAAATTCAAAATAATACACGTGTTTTTTCAAACAATTATTTTTAGTCTTTTACCAAAAATGTGAAAAGAATATTTTTTTAAACATGCATGACATGAACATTATTTCTCACTATCATGAAAACTAAATTATTTCTAGAATACCTTACATGTGTTCAAATTTATTTTCAAATAAATTTTTTTCCATAATTTATATGAAACATTTATAATTTAAATGAATTATTTCAATGTAAAAATTGGGACTTTGAATATTTTTTTAAAAAAAAATCAATATAAAAATTATATTTTCCTCAAGAAATGTCTTAAATTATATTTAAGAGATTACTTTAAATTTTTTATGGTTATTTTAGATGAAATTAGTATTTTTTTTAAAAAATTATTTTTTAAATAAAACTTTTTCACCTAAGAAAATGTTCCAAGTGATCTATTAAAATAATTCTCCATCGAAGATGATATCCATTGATGTAAATTATGATTTTATTGGGATATTGACAAAGAAACCATTATTATTATTTCATTGAATGGTTTATTATAAAAAGACGAATATAAAGCCTATTTCTCTTCCCTGAGTTATACCATTATAAAATTATTTTGAAACATGATTCATTTTCTATGGGTCGTGCTACGATGAAATGATGAAATATTTATGATACATATCTCTTATTCATAAGTTATTATATGATGAAATATTTATGAAACCCATTTCATTTCATGGGTTATGATACAATGATTATTTTATGATATTATGGTACAAAAATATATGATTTTCATTATGTTATGGTTGGAAACTATATCTCCCTCTAATGAATTTGGTAATGAAAAATGTTTAAGGAGCACATGGGTGGACAATTGGTTATCCCAAGACATAAAATGATGGTACAATAGTGGTTAGAAAAAGAAAAATATGATAGTATATGGGTGGTCAGCCTAATCACAAAAAATATGGTACATTGGTGGTGATCCTATGCCTGAAGTAGGTAGATGGGTTATCATCAGAATCCCAGCGTGTAATTAATGTATAGGTAGATAGCATTGTCACAATATTTTTTGTGATTATGTGAATACCCCAAATTTCTATATTATGGATGTGTTATACTCTCAAGGGTCATGTTCTTTTATTCTCTTATGATTAATGTCTTATGAATTTCTAATGAATATTCCATGACTAAATATTCTGATCATTAAAATGTAGGGTTTGATTTCAAATTTTATAATTATGTCATAACACCATTATATTCATGTTATGCTTACATGTCTCCCATGTTTACCCTTACTGATCATATGAGATAACCTTTTCATATGTTTCCATTACCCAAATAACAACTAATGGTTTTAATTAGGAGTACTGACAAGGAATATATTTATAAGATATATTTATGATCTTTTGTTCATTAAGAATATTGTGTTTCGTGTCTCTAAAGGCACTAAAATATTACGGCCCTCATGAATTTGATTGTGTAATGTAATGAATATGAAACTAAATAGATAAAATATCTATGTATTAATTTCCTAGGAAGATAAACATAATATAAATTTCATAATTTATTCATGTCCATATAAATACATCAATAAAATAATTTCAAATATATAGACAAGTAAGAAAGTAGGTTAGATGGGAAACTATAAAAGAGGTCTTTTAAAAAAAGTACTATAACTTTAGTCCCACTCTTCACGTATGTTATTTATCATCCAAAATAATATATTTATATTAATTATTCACTTGTTTTAAATATTTTTCATGTTTATTAGTATTTCATATTTTATTTATTAACATTTTATATTTAATTTCTTTATCATTTATGTTAATATCGAACATTTGGATCCTATTTTACTCAAATATCCAAAATGAAATATATAGAACGGATATGGTAAAGTTGTTCATTATTTAAAAGTATATTTAATAATAACAATGAAATAATTATCACATTTTTATGTAAATTACACTTTAAAGAATAGAATTAATGTTGGTCTTGTAAAAAGAACTATGTTATCACCACGATGACGATAGTCTCTACAAACACATGAGTAAGGTTTAAATTTTCCAAATATCATTATAAAAAGAAGGTAATTATTATTCTTTATTTACATAGTGATCATACTGTCATAAATATTATATTATTTTATTTAATTTTACTTATATATATCATCCATATTTTTTTGTTAGGAAAAACTAATTTCATCACTTCGCGATGGTGGTAGTCTACACATAGATATCAATGTAATTTTATTTTTTTAGTGAATGGAAATATAATAAAGTAAATGATATATTATGTTTTATGAGTGAAAAATATTTCAGTAATATCATATATAAACATTTAATCCATGATTAATAAATTCCATATGAGTAGGTGATGTAAAATTAATTACACTGATTTATGAGGCGGTACTTCAACGTACACATGAATGATGGGTTTATTTCCCTTTTTAGGGAAATGGATGTTGATGTAGATGATTAAAATAAAATAATAAAATATAATCCTAATGAATATATTTTTTTTTATCATTTCATCATTTTTGAAGAATATTTGATGGATGTTGGAAAATAAAACAAATAGAAAAATCATGGTTAAGAACTATACATCTTCTTCAAACAACCTCAAAAGGATTACAATAAAAGTATTCCTATGATGGTTTTAAGATAAATACTTGGAATCTAGAACATTTTTAGGGATTTATGTGAAGTATTTGGTTTTTTATTTTTTAAACTAATAGGTTTTTTAAATGTGATGAAAAGATAATATGTGGTTCCCTTTTATACAAATGAGGAGGGCCAATCATTAAGTTTATTGAAGTATTTAATTAATTAAGATATATTTCTATGTTAAAATGGATCCAAGTAGATATTTTTAAATAAAGCATGATTATGAGATGAAATAATATCTTCCAATAAAAATTATACTAGTTCAAGTTATTTTCACTATTAGATTGTTTTAACAATTGTTAACTCTTTTTGACAATTTCCATAGTGTTACATCTTTTTTGAATTATGGTAAAACAATGTTTCAATAAAAATATAATTTACCATAACTGGATGATGTTTAATATTTTAAACCATATCCCATTCACATGTTTGAATATATGATTTTTATGTCATAAATGATTTAATAAATTATTAGTTTTTATAAAAAACATTAATTACAATTTCAGAACTATTCATTTAATTTGTTTTTTAAAATAAAAATACTACAAAGAAATTCAATTATAATGGATTAAAACATATGAAAAATTTTATTTTTATTAAAAAATCCATGGAACATAACAATTCATTAAAATAATATTATTTTAAATTTTTTAAAATCACTTAATTTTTTTTCTATTAATTGAATAAATATAGTATTAGAAATGTGTATGAATTTAATGTAATTATTTCATAATAAAAACTTTTAATTAAATTAAAATTATAATGAAAAAAAAATTTAAATGAATATTATTAACAAATAAATACCATCAGTTTATCGTTATTTAAAAATTTAGTGATAAATAAAAAATGAAAAAGACATTTTTGAATTTTCTTTATGTAAAATATGATAAATGTAAAGATAATTGAAATAAGGAAATAAGGTCATGTATTATAATTTCATATTATTATGGATGAATTTTAATCAATAAAGTGTATAGGGTATCATTAAAATCATTATCAAATAATTTTTACCCTTAATTTACCCATTTTGTCTTTACTACAGTAGCATAATTTACTACAATTATTATACATAATGAATAAAAATGAATGGAAAATATTTACCAAATATAGACCTAATATTTACAAATATAGATTCATTTTTGATATATTCATATAGAAGTGCCATAATTTAATTCAAAATCAAACTCTCAAAAAGCGATGAAAATAGTTTTTTAGAGAGATTTCTATTTAAATTGAATAAATTTATAATAAATTCAAGAAAAAAATCATTATAAAGAATATAATTTTTTTATAATTAATAAAATTTAAATAATTAAATTTCTAAAATAGTAAATAATATAATTTTACATTATGAATAATTTAAATGAAAATACATTTTTCAATAAAAATCTATATTTTTTAAAATTCATTGAAAAATACATTTTTTCAGAGAGACCTTAAAATTTAACAATAAGATAATATTGATATGATGATTTAAAAAAATTCATCATTATTATCATATATAATTTATAAATTTTAAATAAATAAAATATAATATTCCCTTAAAAAATAAATAAATACCATTTTTGAAGAATAAAATATTTTTAAAGAATAAAATGACTAATCTAATAATTGAGTTCATATTTCCTATGTATTAAACAAATAATTTTTATTCATTGGGAACATTATATAAATTTCATAATTAATTTAATCTTATTCATACCATCTAGTTCGACAACCATGTTATAAAGGCCATATTTAAATAGTAATATTGTGTGGTCATTTAAGCTCGATATTGTGTGCTGTACACGTTATCTAACATGAATAACCTATTTTAATAAATAAGGGTATTAAATTATAAGAGTTAAAAATTGATGTGGTAATATGAAATTTGATATTAGTAATAAAAAAAATTTCATCAGAAAATACCTTTTTTGAAATCCCACATCATAAAAAGGGTTTATAAAACATCCTCTTGAAAAGAGGGAAAGAGAAATATGAAGGTCATATAGAATAAAACAAAAATTGGTTTCCAAAGAGGAAAATATTTGTGGTAAGTTAAAATATGGGAATAAAATAAAATCATAATTACTATATTTTTATAGATAGTGATAAGAGCATTAATCATAAGAAAGTGAATGGTCAATAGAATGTTAATGACCAAATAACCAAAAACAAATGAAGTGTGAAAAAGTATATCAATTCATTAGAAATAAATGTAATAGGATAAATATTTTTTTTACATCCTTTTCCTAGTGTCGAAAAAACCAATTACCATCTCGACAAATAACCTAAATAAATATACTTACTTAAAAAGTTCAAATATAATATTTTAATCAATTTCCACCCCAATGTCATCTGATTTTTCGGATATTGAGTTCTTAAGATGAATTTTTTTTCATGAAGCTCTAAAATAAACTTCTATCACATAACATTATTCTAGAAAAGGATAAAAATATATTCATCCTATATCTGTACATTCACAAAAAAAATGGTTACCTTAAGATAATAAAATTTCATAATTAAAAAAAATTTTATACAGATAAATAATATAATAATCTCTAATAAATAAATGGTATTACCCGAAGTCTATAAAAAATTATTCTATAAATTAATATCCTTAAAATTGATAAATATATTCCTAACTATTATTGAAAACCTAATAGTTGAATTATTTTATTACATATTCTTCTAATATATACCTCTAAATTATGACAATCACTCTTAAATCATCAAATCAAAAATATATGTGTCATAGTCATATAATATCTATGATATACTAATAATTTCCATAAATGACATGAATAAACATAAATATAAATTAAAACCACATATTCTTCTAAAATATTGTTCAATATTTATTCTTAACAAAAAGAACATCTCATCCAAAAAAAACATTTAACTTAATCATATTGGGTTCCCAAAATAGTGAGTTTCAACTGAAATAAATTTAATTAATTATACAATAAAGAAATTTTCCATACCATAATTATTTATATAATAAAAAATAAGTTCGCAAAATAAAAATAATATTTATCTATAAAATAATTTTATTTAAAACATAATAATATCTTACTAACTAGGACACTAGGTAGGGATGTGGTAGGAGTTTCCCCTTTGTCTCCCTTCAGTTGTGGGTTCATTCCCAACCGATATTCTATATGTGAGAAATTGTCCTTTTATTAAAAATATAAAACATAATTCTTATTACATTCCCATAAATATAATTATCGTCCTAAAAAACAAACCTAATCATCAAATATCATATAATCTTGAAAGGTTTTCAATACCTTTAAAATCAGTTCGAAAAATTTAAAAGGGAATTATTCCTCAAATAACATCATCACATGTTAAAATTAAGGGTTACATATATCGAATCATTCTATCAAAACTCAATAAATATCTCTCAATGTACTTCTATCACATAAAGTACCAAAATAATATTAATTCTCTTTTTCATATTGTAAGTTCCCAATCTCTCGTAGAGGTATGCATTTCTTTGAAATTTTTATAAACAATATTAAAGTTGTCATAGAAATTGTTCCTGAGATTGTGAGGGGACTTGCTAATGTCCCAAACGGTTTAGGACATAAAGGAGGAGGAAAATAGTCCATTCGGTTGGAGAACAATTAGTGATAACTATGTGCTATAACCATGCTCCCTATATAAGGACGGTTCAGAGTTGGTAAAAACATACATTGTGGGGGACTAAATAGTATGGTCTTATAAATATCCATTACACATGTACATATAATGGTTTTTAAAACCATTATATATTCTCAGAAGGCAACATGTCCCATGACCCTTTGGAGAGATGGTGGCTCATGGTTGGTGGATGGTTTGGCCAACCGTGCTGCCAACCCGTGTGACCCATTAAATGTCAGAATCTCCATTTTTCAACCTCGATATTTAAGTATTATGACAGAAATATATCCCCTATTATTTCTATATCAACCTTGGTGACCAACCAAACCCCCACAAACATTTAATATACTGTTCTACCTCTATGAAAAACCATATAGAGTGTCGTTGGGTGTAGATTGAAGATCCAGGTGAGTATAATACTCATCTTCCTTATATTTTCTTTTTCAGGTCCTATGTAGTTGTTCTTATCCTTATTAAGAATTAAATATCTCATTTCCATTAGATTTATATGTTGGTTTTATAAGGGTTATTGAGTTTGAATAAATGGAAAAGGTTAAGAGAGCTCTCACCATCTAACTTGAGGTTGGTGGGCTACAAGTTTTATCCCATAGTCTTGATTCCCTATACGAATGTGAATGTGTCTGTGTGGTGGTGTATTATTGTTTCCCATTTTGTTTCTAATGGTTGAAATGACAATTTGGTTAATTGGATGGTAAATTTTGAAACTCGTGATTCTCATGGGTTCTGATGAGGATGAGTTGACTATGCCTATGTACACCCATGGGGAGGACCACTGGCATAAAAATTAATTTTTGGGATGTTGAATGTTTAATTTTGGGGTTTATGATATTAAACCAATGGTAAATGTGATTAACTCGATAACATTGGAAGATGTGATGTTT
Organism: Viscum album; assembly: GCA_963277665.1. NCBI lineage: Eukaryota > Viridiplantae > Streptophyta > Magnoliopsida > Santalales > Viscaceae > Viscum > Viscum album. The sequence continues at coordinate 683,978,732 of OY728137.1, read as the reverse complement.
TTATTAACATAAAAAGCATAATAATTGATGATGGGTTATTGAATGGAAATAATAACTGGTTAATGGGACATGAACTTTTGCTTAAATGTCATGTAAAAAATAATTAATTATTATAATGTTTTAAAAGGTATGATGGGATTTATTTGGGAATTGATAATGGGATGATAGTAAATAACCATGGAAATGTGAGGAAATTAATAGAGTACACCTTTTTTGTTTTTTATGAAATGGTTAATGATTATGAGCCTATTTAATTTTGATATGTTGTAGTGGGATGTTAGACTAACACTCCCCTCCAGTGGGAAGGCTTGACAGATGGTCATGCACTGCTTTTTACAATAGTTATCTCAGCGATGGACTGATGCTCATGAGACCTATTTTATGGACATGGATTTTCATATTACGGTTTGGATGGTCGAACATGGTTCCCCTAGTCTTAACCAGATTCATGTATTGAGGCTCCATACTTGTCAACCTCTAACCCCATTTTTTTGATGGTTGGGATGGTTAGCCATGGTTTTCTGAATATCATCAAGATTCATGGACCAAGGATCCATATTTTCCGACCTGTGATGCTTTTTTACAAATGGATCAGATGACATACATGGGTGAAGCATTTTTTGAAAAAGTTGGTATAACATGGAATAAGTAAATGAAATTAACTGATCTAATAAATGTTAAAAGCTGTTCTATATTTTATTTTATGATTTTATAATTTCTTATACCTAGTCATACATTGTTTTAGACATGATATTTATTAGACTACAATGGTGTTGGCCTACTAGGTTGCACTCACACTATGCTTGGGCAACCTTTTGTTACTGAAGTAGACTTTAGGATTTAAAATCAAGAGAAGGGGAAATACCCTGTGTTTGATGGTTGATTTGGGGCATTGGGAAGTGAATTGTTGAGGAGAATATACCTGATATTAGAACCCATTTTATGCAATCTTCAGCATTAATTTATTTTGGGTTTAATTTTTTACTTGGCACTATATGACTTGGTATGAAATATTCACTGGAGGGTTATTGGAATGTTCCAATTTTTTGGGAACTATTTTGGTAATGATTAATTATATTTATGTTTATTCTTTTGTTTCCTATTTTATCTATTGTGGATTACTCTAATAAAGAGTGTGTAGTATCCCCACATGTTATCTCATATCCTCACTACAAGTTGAAAGCCTTTTGTTTAAGGGGAGTCGTTCCTAAAATCATGTAGCGAACTATCTTGGGGATCTATTTAAAGGATCTCGGGTCAGAACGTTACAAAGTGGTATCAGGGTGGGTCATTTTATTTTATAATTTTATTTGGGATGGTAGAGAGGAGACTAGTATGCGTCATGTCTTGAAAATAGGCTCATTCAAGGGATTATTTAACCCATTTATGGAGGAAAACCCATGTACCATGGGGTGGGATTAATGTTTTTGATTTTTTCTATTAAATTTGGATGTTATTTCACAATGAGTGATTCACTTGTAGTGTGATGTTATTAATTATTTATATTTCATCTATGTTCCGACATGTAATGAGGTCGTATATGTTTGAATCATTCAAGGAAGATATGGATTCAAGTGATACGTGTCATGATAGTAACAAATAGGAAAATATGTTTTGGAAAGGTATGCAAGTTAAAGAAAATATTCCTAAAAAGATATAATAATTTGAAAAATAATGGAAAGATGGTTGATGGGTGGTTAAAATGATGTGTAATGTAATGTAAAAATCTAGAGTTGGTTTACCATTTTTTGAAATGGACCATGTTATAGGAGGATGATAAATATTATCCGGTTAGTGGTTATACCAGTTGGGATAGTGTATGTGGAATTGGATTCATATGGCTAGTAGTGAGACATCATTTCATTAAATTGTTGAAACCTTATGTTATGTGTTTTGAGATGTGTTTTTCTAATTGTAGAGAGACTCCACCATGACAGAGACTACTAGTAGAGCGAAAAGTGTGTATCATTGAGAATTATCCTCCCACAACAGAGTAAGAAAACATGTTAGTTCTGGGTAACAGAGGGGAGGATTAGTTTTGTGATAACCATGCCCATTTTATAATGTTTATAGAGTGATACCCGAAGTGATCTACAATGAGTATGATATATTAGGAAAGTATTTTCCAATATATCACCCTTTAATGTTTTTTTGTAGAGGGTGGTTCTGAGGCAACATCATTTTGGATTAAGTCTATCCAGATAGTTCTTGGTCACTTAGAGACCCTGAATAAATGTGTAGTTAATATTGAGAAATATATTCTTTAGGGCCCAATAATGCATTGGTGGGAAATATGATATCAGGAGAAGGAATATTTCATGGAACGTAAGGAATTATAGGTGATGTTCCTATAACAGTTTTACCCAATGATCATGAGGTAGAGGAAGGTGGAGGAGATTATGCGCTAGACTCATGGATGTATGACAATGAACGATTATGCTTGACTCTTCAAAAATCCACATCAGTTTTCTATGAAGTTGCTAATATATGATGTGATTATAGATTGGAAAATTTAATATGGTATTGCATGTGAGATCATGTCCCAGGTAAAAATCTTCCGTTTGAATAGGTTTGCAGAAGTGGGGGATTATGCTCTTAATTTTTAAAGGAATAAGAATGAAGTTACTGGTGGGGAAACAAACGTTGAAGTTTGAATAATATGTGTTATGTATTCTAATATTAGGAATAATTTATGAGAGAGTTTTTAATATATTAGTAGTAGAAAAAGTATTTAGGTAAGGGGGACTATATCCTAGTGTAATAGCTTGTTTATCGGCTATTAGTGTGGAAGGTTAGGCCAAATCCGAGGTCAACGTCCTTGAAAACAATTAGAGTTCAAATAATATATCAGTATGGGTCCTATAAAGAGGTTATATAGGAACTAAAAAGATGTAAGAATTGGTGGAGGATCTAGGCTAGTATTGAGCATCGGCAGGGGTTCATCTACCTCGTATCAGTCAGACTGTTTTAGTTCCACCGATTATATGAGTCAAGGTGGGTAACGTGCTACTTTAGGACATGAGAATTAATTTCAACAATTTTTAACCCCAATAAATCATATTGGAGCCCAAGATACAAGGGAAGGTTAGGTTTATGTATTTCATCTATCTACTAGTAGTGGAGAGGCTAGACCATTTACTATTCGAGTTACGATTCTAGTAGAATACATACATTCGAGTGTGTTATTTGATACAGTAACCACACAATGTTTTATATCTAATTGGTTTATAAATTCACTAGTTTTTAGGTGGAAAATGTGTTGGTGATGATGTAGAATAACACACCATTGGGTGTACGAGCGGGGAATATCCAACAATGCAAGGAGTGTAATCATGTCATTGGTGGGTTCTGTTTCCTATTGGACATGTCTATATATGAGATGTATGGGTTTTACCAGATATTGGCATTGGAATGGTTGGTATATTATCAAGAAAATACCGACAGTTACCATTGAAGGGTAATGTTCACCACCCTTGATGGTGAAAATTATGTTCATCATGGGGAACAAGATATCTAGAAAGGTTATTCTAAGCTAGTTCATTAGAAGTTATGTGAGATCACAACTCTAGTGGAATGTTTTATGATTTTCATGGGGTAATGAGAACATAATGTATTAAGTTCTATGGATGATTATTTTCTAGATGTGTTTCCCCAGGATTTGTTTTGGGATTTCGACCTAATAACGAGGCAACATTCATGATTGAGTTAGTACCAGGAAATGAGACAGTTTCCCTCCTGATATATGAAACGTCAGTAGTAGAGATCTAAGAGATCAAGTCATAACTAGAGTAATTAGATGGTAATGGATTTATCCACCCAAGTATGTCACCTTGGGGTTCACATGTCATCTATTCTATGAAAGCTGATGCATCATTCTCGTTTTGTGTCAATTATCATAAGTTGAATTGAATGATAGTTAAGAACTGGTATCTTCTTATGTGTATCAATGATCTTTTTGATCAACCATGTGGTACTTGTGTGTTCTTCAAGATTTATTTTAGGTTATGTCTTCTTCGGCTAAGGGTGATAGCTTCTAACTTACTATAGTCTACCTTCATGAGCAGGTATGTTTTCTATGAGTTCATTGTGATGCCATTTGGTTTTAGAGAATTATTCAATAGTTTATATGGCCTTAATGAACTGAATATTTCACCTATACATGGATCAATTTGTATTTTTTTTGTGAATGACATATTGGTTTACTCCTAGAATAATGAATATCATTCCAAACATATTGAAATCATGTTGAGTACATTGAGAGATCATCAACAATATGATAAGACATCCATGTGTAGTTTCTATATTGACAAGGTAATTTTTTTGGTTTGCATCATCACTAAATAAGGTGTGTTAGTGGAGCCAAAATAGTTCCAGAAGTTTTATCTTTGTATCATCCTAAAAATGTTTTTGAAATTATAAGGTTTCTGGATTTTGCAGGATACTACCAAAGGTACATCAAGGAATTCTGTTATGTAATAATACAACTTTCATGCTTGACCAAGATGGGTGTCAAGTTCATATGGGAAATATAATTTGATAATTCCTTCCATGAGTAGAATAAGGACATAACTACCACATATATTTTGTTCCACATAATGTTGTGTAAGGAGTACACTTTTTATTATGATGTGCCTAGGTCCAAACATGTAGAGTTTTTAAATTAGGTAGATCAAGTCATATTGAATGGGTCATGATATTTGAGGCCCCATGAGAAAAATTACCCTACGCATTACCTCAATATTGTTTCCGTGGTTTATGATATAAATTTATAGAGAAACTACACATTGGATGAAACGTTTATTGTGTATAATGACCATAAAATCCACAATTACATCTTTTATCAACTGGATTTGAACCTCCGACATTAAATATGGGTCCTGTAAGTGCATTAGTTTGATTTTGAGTTATCAAATAAGCCAGGTAAATGGAACAATATCAAATATTCTCTATACTGAAATACATAGACTTAAGATATCCCGAATTCCATTTCTAAGTAGAAAAATGTATTTTTTTCACTAAGATGCATATATAGGTATGGGAGGACTTGGTACAAATGAAAGTCACATATAAAGAAACATATTCCACACTTAGAATCTAGATCAAGGGGATGAATTATAGAGATAAAAATTGAATCCCCTTGAGGTAATGTCTTGATGGTAAGGGGAAAGCTTCCGAATGGACTGTCGGTGAGGATGAGACAGTTTATTTTAGAGTCTGTGTTGTCATTCCCACTTGTATACGGGAGGAGATGATGAATGAGTTTCCTGCCATAAAGAGGTTGTTACATCCTTGTCTAACCAAATGCATCATTATCTTCATAGAAAATATTCATGTCCATGGATGATAAAAGATGTTTCGGGTTTGGTATTGTAGTTCTATAACTTTCTGTTAGTTAATATTGATCATAAACTTTTAAGTGATACACTACAACTATTTTCCATTCAAAATTTATGTTTAATGATTGTCCATGGAATTTTTGGTGGGAATTCTGAGGAAACAAAGGAACATTGATGCTATATGGGTAAATTTCGATCATTTTACAAAAGTTTGTTCACATTTTACTAATTTGAGATTCCTTCTACCTGGACCAGTTGGGTCAAATCTATGTTAGGTAAGTGATGTGACTTTATGGGGTACCTTGAAGTGTCATTTCATATCATGATCCTTGTTTCACTTCATAATTACGGCATGGTTTATAGAAGGATATTGATACTTAGAAACTTCTGATTTCAAATTTACACTTATAAACATATATGAAATCAAAGCGTACTGTCTAGGTGATAGAGGATATGCTGAGATCATTCTTTCTTGATTTTGGTGGGACCTAGGAAAACCACTTGGTGCTTTTTGAGTTTTCCTACAAAAATAGTTACTAGGAAACTGTTCATATAGAACCATACGATGCACTCTATGGTAGGCCATGTCAATCCATATTATGTTCAATAGAGGATGGAGAATAAAAATTGTTGTGGTTGAGTCTCATGTTAGAGACATACATGCAAGTTTATCTGAATAAGAAATTTATGACTATGACACTGATTAAGAAGAATTCATATGTTGATCAATGTCTTCGACCACATGAGTTTGTAGTGGGTGATCTTCTATTAATTTGGGTGTTCCCATGGTTGATTCACCATTGGATTCGGAATCATTGTAAGTATGAACCCTTCTTTGGGGGTCGTTTGATATTGTGGATAGGATATGATTGGTGGAGTACTAATTGGACATTACACTATGGTATAGTAGAATACACGATGTTTTTCATATGTCATAACATCAGTAGTATCACACTGACTATTATCACGTGATAGATATTGATGATGCTAACCTTGAGGCTGATTAAACCTCTGAGGAGCATTTAGTTCCTTTTTTGATTGCACTAATAATGTTTTAAGAGTTAAGTTTAAGACATCGGTTTGATTTTTCTAATAGTATGGTAATTTCCAGGAAGAAATCGGGTAGAGGGAGATGGATATTTTTTCCCATTGGCCCAAACTCATTACTTTTTATACCCAGTGATGCTTGGGAGTGCGGCTCGAAGGGATGAGCTGTTATAAGGTGGGAAGGTTATAAGAAATCAACCTTTTTTAGAGGTATGTCTTATTTTGAAATGTTGGATTAACCTTTTAAATGTGGTTAATGAAATGTATCCCAAGACTATGAGGGTACATGGTGGTGTATCCAGGGTTTGGGAAGAAAAGGAGGCTTAAAAGACTCAACCCATTGTAGGTTACATGATTGGCCCATGGTTAGTAATTACCATGTGACAGAATCATGCACCATGGGGAGGGATGGTTCATTTTTGGTAAAAACGTACATGGTTGGGGACCAAACTGTATAAAATTGGATAGAGCCATCCTAAATGACCACCGCAAGGATTTTCAAACTATTTGGGATTTTTAAATGATCTTGCAACCCATGACCCCAAGGAAAGAGTATGGGACATGGTTCATGCATAGTTTTTCCAACAGTGCGGCCAAACAGTGTGCCCCATTAAAAGTGGGAAATTTAAAAATTTTACAATCTGGATTTAAGGGGTTCATTCATGAATATATACATTGTTAATTTTCCAATAACATCGGTGATGAACCTAACCCTCCCAAAATTTCAAAAAATGGTTCTCCCTATATTTTAAGCCATTTTTGAGTGTTATTCATTGCAGATCAATGCTTCAAGTGATTCTAACACTCCTATTCCTTCTATTTTATCATTATGTCTTTCTGTAGTTGTTCTTAATCTTATAAAGACCTAAATATCTCTTTTATAGTTGATTTAAATGTTGGTTATTTAAATGGAGTTTGAGTTTTAATTTAATTACATGGTTAAGATAGAGTTCATCATCTAACTTGAGGATGATTGTCTACAATTTGTATCCCATAGTCTTAAATCTCTATTTGAATGTGTATATGGTTTTTTTCGTGGTGTATTATTATATTCCATTTTGTTTCCTTGGTTAGAAATGATAATTGGGTTAATTGGATGATGAATTGAGACCCTCGTGATTCCCATGGGATCTGATGAGGATGAGTTGATTGGTCCTATGGACTCCCATAGGGTGGACCACTCCATTGGATATAAATTATTATGATTTTGAATGATAAATTTTGTGGTTTATGATATTAAACATGTGGTAAATGTGATTAAACTATAACATGGAAATATGTGATCATTTCCTTAACTTGAAGAGTTGTGTAATTGATCAGGGGAAAATGAATGTACATGATAATTGGTTAATGGGGCATGGACTCATGGTTAAATGGATTTAAAATAGTAATAAATGGTCATAATGTTTTAAAAGGTAAGATGTGATTGTTTTGGAAATTGATAACATGATGACGGTAATTAACCGTGGAAATGTGATTAAATATAAATGGTACATCCTTGATGTTTTTATGTAATTAAATTATTAACGATGAAGATCCTATGTGATAGTGATTTGTGGTAGTGGGATGTTGTAATGGTGATCCAATACCATGTGAAGGCCTTTATGATTATAATATGATGTAGTTTAAAATAGTTATTTGGGGAATGTACTTATCATCATAAACCCAAGGTTTTGGACTTTGAGTTCCTTATCATGGTTCATATGGTCAAGCATAGTGTCTGTGTCTTGATAGAATTCATGGACCAAGGAATTATTTTTTCTGACCTTTTATGCCATTTTTATATGTGGTTGGGATGGTTGTACGTGGAATTTTAAATCTCATCTAGATTCCTGGAAAGAGGATCCATGTTTTCTTACATCTGACCCTTTGGACACATGACTTAGATGACCAGAACATGCCGAAGAAAATTTGGTAAAAATTGGTAAAACATGGAACAAGGAAATAAATGTAAATTATCTAATAAATATTAAGTGTTGGGAGTTTCATTATTTTTATGTCTTATTTTTTACAATACTTATTCATAACTTTTTTGGACTATATATTTTATAGACACCATTGGAGGAGGCCTACTGAGTTTTCCTCACACCTTTCTTGGACTACCATTCGGTACTCAAACAGTCTTTATGATTATGGGTTAGGAAAAGTTGAAAGACCCTATTTTTAAAGGTTGATTTAGGGCTTGGATAAGTGCATGGATGAGGGGATCAAACATGATATCATGAACCATTTTGGGAATTATTTAGAATGAATTTATTTTGTGTTTACATTTTCACTTGGAACTATATAACATGGCATGAAATATTTACAATTAGGTTTTAGGAATATACCATGTATTGGGGAATGTTTTGGTAATGCATAATTCTTTTTGTATTTATTATTTTGTTTTTTAACTTTTCTATTTTTTACTCTTATACAATGGGTATAGTCTCCTAATGTGTTATCTAAGAACCGCACTACTAGTCGGAATTTTCTAGCATACATGGAGAAATGCCTGAGGCCATGTTTAAAATATGCTTGTGGATCCATTTAATGGATTTTAGATTAGGATTTACACCTATAATCACCGTTAAATATACCAATAGATCATAAAATTTTAATATCTATACATAGATACCATAATCACTCAATCTTTACTATAATTATTTTATATATTATTCTTTAATAGTTATTTTATTCAAAAAAAATATTAATTGAGTCCTATGATTAAAAAATATAAAAACATATCCAAATAAATAATCCATAACATTTATATATGAATTTCAGTTCCTCGTATTCAATTGTAATGTAATTTTTAATTTCTATAAATTTATTAATATGTTCTTTCTGATATTGTTCTTTAGCTTTCCCCTTAGGACAAAAATTTTCATAATTTCTAAACACCCCACATTTAAAACATTAAATTGATACATTGAGATAAAATTTATTCCCATTCATGGTGTTAAATTACCACTTACATTTTTCCTTGGAAGATTATTTGTTTATTTCCTCATTTACTATATAAAAAACATTTCCTATTAATTTAAGAAATTATACATTGTACTTCTTCCCACATTCTTAATTCACAGGCCAAGGAATATTTTTAGCTTTGTGATCTTTATCACCTAAACATCCACATAGCTTAATTTCAATTTTATTAATTATTTTAGTTAGCTAAACTTGGATAAATTTATTAATGATAACTCATGATAACAAGTTATTTATATCAACAATATTTTTATCTACATATCTCAATTTTTTCAATTTATCATTCATACAACCACCACATTTCCCCTCACATCCATTATTAATTTAGTTACTACTAGATCAATCCATTTACTAAAACCAAAAATAAATGTTTGAGTATAAAAATAAATTCATAATAAAACATCATTTTAGGAGGATAAACTCTATGATATACTTACCCATGCTATCTTCAACACTTTCTATTAATCTTAGGTAACTAGAATTCACATTAATATACTATCCATTATGGTTAAAATTTAATTTAAGTCATGATAAAATAATATCATATCTTCTTAATTTATCTAAACCATTTCTATGATGGCAAATGTAAACTCCTAACCAAAAACATTCCATGGCCCTATCTTTTTACTTAGAAATTCAAATTCTTGTATTTCGATGGATATTTATAGTTTATATTTTTAGAGAATTAAGTCATAAAATATACATAATAAACCCGTATATTATAAGTGAACACTTACGCTCAGTAAACATTTTCCCAATATATATATATATTTTCAAATGAAACACATTTTTATTTCATAAAAAATATTCATGACTTCATTCATGGATTATTATTTATTCTTTCTAATCCTTAAACCTAATGAAAGACATTTGAAGAATGTTCTATGTGCACAAAAATACTAGTAAGGGACAATAAAAGGAGAAATCAATTAGTTCATTGAAGAACACAAAAACCCAAAAAATACACACCATTATCACATTATTCAATTATAATATGAAATTTATTATTTACACATGAGAAAACAAACATTTCCCTCAATGAAAATTTTAGAACTTATAGCATGAAAATAGAAACCTATTTTAATTAACATAGAGCATCATATTTATAACTCATTTTAATCCCAGGTAAGAAATAACTATGGACCAGTTATGTCCATTATAGAAACAAATTATCTTACCCCATCCTTACCTTTTAATACAAGTATCATTACCCAATGATTTCATGAGTTATAATGGGGTTCACCCCTCATATAAAATATATCAGGATCACCCATATTCATGTGAAATAATGGGTATCAACCCATCATATAATTTGTATTGAGATTTCCCATTTATAATATATAATCTAAAATTACTATATCATAAATAAATAATTTTATTATATATATTCCTAATCATAAAACTTTATATAAACACTTTTTCACCCATAATAAAAAATCTTTTTGATATTGAAATTCCATTTCCCTTTAAAAAACTATTTCATTAAAACTAAAATACATATACCAAAATAGACAGATGTATTTTCTTTGAAAAAATATTATATCTTATAAAGGAATAAAAACAAATAATAATGGTTCATTATGTAAGAAAATTTACTTTCACTATATATTTTAAAATAAAACATTTCAGTTTTCTTTTGGAAAGGAAGCCAAAAATCTCAATAAAAATACTCCTTTTAAAAACCATTGAATGAAAGTAATGATTGAAATAAAATGTAATTTGTAAATAATTAATTCCATTATAAACACAACAATAAAATTATATTAGAAATATTGAATTAGAATAAAAAAATTATAAGGTAAACCTTCAAATGGTTTTTTTAAAGAATGTCCATTACATTGAGTCTGAATCATCACATACAATATTTAACTTCATGAATAATAATCATATGTTAATTATTTAATTTAATAAGAACCATTTTCAAGTTTATTATTCCATTTTTACTTTATTTTATACCATGTAATATTCGATAACATATCCATTTAAGTTTAAATCAAACGTTTTGATCATATTTGGCTCATATGTCCAAAATGACTTTAATATGTTGACTATGGTAAAAGTGGTCATCATTCCATCATCTATAGAATAATAAAATGAAATAATTATCATTTTAATACATAAATTATATTTCTAAAACTAACCATGGTATATGGATATGAAAAATGTACTATGATACAATAATGGAGGTGGTAGTCCTTTTGTACGCATGAGTAATGTTTCCATTTTCAATGATAATTAAGGAAATATGCTACATATTATTTTTTCATTACATAGTAATCATAATATAAAAATCACCAGATTATTTATTGAAAATAAACTTTTATATATCATCCATGTGATATAGTTATGAATAACAAATCACATAGCTTTTGGGAGGTGGTAGACCACACATACACGTGAATGAGATTATCATTTTTCAGTGAATGTAAACATAATAAATTAATTATATATTATATTTTAAGAACTATAAAAACATAATGAGTGTTATATATATTAATTAAATATATAATTATAAAATTCCAAATAAAGAGGTGATGAAAAATGAATTACATCAGTTCATGAGGTGATACTCCATTGTACACACGAATAATGGTTTCATTTCCTATTTGATGAATTTGATGATAGATTTAGGTTTTTATTGTAACATAATAACATATAATTATATGTAAAATAATTTTATTTATTTAATAAATTTTTAAGAATACATGATATTGGTAGAAGATGAAAAAAATTTAAAATTATTCCTTAAGAACTCTTTTTATTCTTTGGAAAACCTATTATAGTTTACAAAAAATACATTAATATGTTTGTCCTATTATAAAAACGTCATTTAAGGTAATTTTATGTTATTTAGATTGTATTATTATAGGTATTGGATGAATCAAAATGTGTTTTAAGCATGAAGGAAAGATGAGAAGAGGTACCCTTTTATAAGTGTGGGGATGGGTACACTTGGAATTTGATAAAGTATTAAATTAATATAAATTAATTTTCAATTTTATATGAATCAAAATTGATAGTATTGGATGTTAATGTTTGGATGAATTTAAATCCTATCATACAATGAAAATTGGACAATTTTAGGTGATGTTTTAACCCTTATAATTTTTTTAACCTTTGATAACACTTTGGGAAAATTATTGTGGTATTAAGAATTTTACACATTAAGTAAAAGAATGTTGTAATAAAATGAAATATAGACTATAAATTGACTGTCGATGATATTTTAAACCATATACCACTCAATTTTTTAACCATTAGTTCTTTTTTTAAAATCATTTAGTAAATTATTATTTATTATAAAATAACATTAATATCAATTATGGAACTATTTAATAAATTTGAATTTAAAATACAATAGAATAGAAGGAATTAAAACCCTTAAATTTATCATTAATTACTATAAAAAACATAGAAAACAAAAATTCATTCAAATCATATGACTTTTAACATTTTTAAAATCTTTTATTTTATATTTTAATTAATTGAATAAATACTATATTTGTGCTGCCAAGGAATTTAACATATTGATGTCATAACTAATAATTAGAAATAAATTACAATGATAATGAAAAATAATTTATATTTAAATTGTAAATTTACATTTAAAATAAACTTCATTTTCTTCTTATGTAATTTTTTAAGATAATAATACAAAAGGAAATACATTTTTTACTTTTATTTAAATAAAATATTATGACGTAAAAAACATAGATATATAGAAAAAAAGAACTATATTAATTTTTTGATTGATTATGTAAAAATAAAATAATCTTGTAATATTAATTCACCTGTAAAGTTTTATCACATAATTTTTACCATAAATTAACCTATTTTACATTTAGCATGGTAACAAATTTTTCTATGATTACTATTCATAATGACTAAAAATAGAGGGGATATATTTACTGAATTAAATCATCCTAATTAAAAATATGAAATATTTTATTCATAATTAAAGACATTGAAGTAAAATAATTTAATTTCAAATTAAACTGTGAAAATGAGATGAAAAATAGTTTTTAGAAAAATGCATATTATGTAAAAAAATATTTTTATACGAAATTCAAGTATAAAATTCATTCACAAAAATATAATAATATAAATTTTTAAAAAAAAAATACAACATTAAAAATAAAACAAAATATAATTTAATTTGTAAATACTTTAAAATAATTCAATGATTTAAACAAAAATCAGTATTTTCACTGTTAATTTAAAAACCAATTTTTTTTTTGAAAAATAAAAAACATTCAAAATTCATATATTTTTTATATTATGATTTAAAAAATGATTGCATTTTTGTTAAATAAAATTTCTAAAAATTTTAGTAATTAATTATAATATTCACTCACAGAAATAAATAATACCTTTTTTGAAGAAAACATAATTTTCAAGAATAAAATGATTTCTATATAAAAATGATTTACTATTATTAGGTATTAATCAATAAATTTTTATTAAATAATAAATATACATATATATTTCATAATTTGTATATTCTTTCTCATACCTGCTATTTATATATATTTTTATAATGATAATATTTATATTATAATATTTCATGGTTTTTTAAGCTTTGTGTTGTGTGTCATACATGTTATCTAACATAAGTTAATTATTTTAAAATATCAATGTTTTACAGTATCCCTATAACATTAAAGAAATTTTATCTTAATAATTTTTATTTTACCTCAATAATAATTTTTTTTTCTATTAGAAAATATTTCTATCGCAACCATACATCATGAAAATGGTTAATAAAACATTCTCTTGAAAAGTGGGAAGGGGAAATAAAGAGGCCATATGTAAAAACATAGAACTGAGTTTATAAATTAAAAAAAAATTGGAAATGAAAATATTAACATGGAATAAAATAATTATATCAAAAAAATAATTTATAGTGATATAGATCATTGATTATAATAAAGTGACTGATCAATTGAAATTTAACGACCACAAAACCATAAACCCAAGACGTTTAAAAGGGACTATTGATTCATTGGAAATAATGTTACTAGGTTAAAATATTTATTTTAGGATTTTTTTTCGAGTTTTTATTTATTCCATTACTATCACTACAAATAAAATAATGAAATACACTTACTAGGTTTGTATATTTTCATTATTTAATCAATTTCCACTACAATACCACGTTTTTCTTTAAAGGATTAGTATTAAAAATAAATTTTATGCATGAAACAATAAAATAAACTTTCATTAGATCACATACATCAATAAAAAGATAACAAATATTTCTTTTATCTTTACACATCAACCAAAACAAAAATTGTTATCACTGGGTAAGATAATTCAACAAATGAATAAACCTTTAAAAGAAGAATTATTGCATTAATCTCAAAAATTCAATAGAAATCCCCAAAGTTCAAACTAAATCATTTTATAAATTACTATACTAAAAATTAGTCAACACATTCCAAAAATATATAGAAAATAAAATATTTGAATGATTTGATAGAATATTCTTTGGATATTAATCTCCAAATCTTGTTAATCACTATTATAGTCTTATACCAAAATGTATATGACATAGTCATATAATGTTCAAGATATGCTAATAATTTATAGAAATGATATTAATCACCATAAATCTACATTAAAATCATATATGATTCCAAAAAATTGTTCAACCATTATTACAAAAAATAAAATCCCATCTTATCCATAACAAATTAATTTACATTATTCATATAGGATTCCCCTAAAAAGTGAACTTTCATTGAAGTAAGGTTAATTACTAAATCACCAAAATAAAATTCATTCTGATTTTTATTTATCCAATAAATCATATGTTCTAAAAATTAATATAATATTTAGCTATTAAATAATCTTATGTAATGAAACAATGTGAAACTAACCAAGACATAACGTTGGCTATTTGTAGGTGTTTTACCTTTATCTCCCCTCAGTTGTGGTTTCAAGACCTATAACGAAGTCAAATTATGAAGGTTAAGGGTTTTCAAAAACTATACTAACATAATTCTTATAATGTTCCCTAAAAAAAGATTATCAAACTAAAAAATATACATAATCATAAATATCATTTTACAATTAATGGTTATCAATACTTGTAAACTCATGTACAAAAAACTGAAAATAACATTCCTCCTCTAATATCTTTGTCACTTGTAAAATATATGGGTTAAATATGAATCAGACATATTTTAAAACTCAATAAATTTATTCCATTATACTTACATCACATAAAACATAGAAGAGTGTTAATTATTTTAAACTTATGACCATCCTCAAATCTTGCACTACATCATAACACTTAAATCCATATATATAAGAAACATAATCATTCAATTTTATTTATAATGATCTTCCATCTTATTCTAGAATATATCCTTTATTCAGAAAAAATATGAATCATTTCATAATATTCAAAAATTTCATACACTGGCCACGATATAATCCATACCATTTTTATGTCATTTAAGGAATACTTATCATCAAATGTAATGGAATTAATCACTGTTAAAGACTTATCTATATTGTCTTATAGATCATGTTCATTATATTTCAACCTCAGAAATCGATTTCCATAGTGCACACACTCATTGAAATTAAATAAAAAATATGATAATTTTGGAATAAATTTATTCCAACTCATGGATTTAACTGAACACTTATTATTTCATGGCATGATTATTTCTTTATTAACTATACCACATGAAAAACATCATACCATTCTTTAATAAAAATTCCTAGGTGTTTAATTCCACATTATTGTCACACATTTCATTGAATATTTTTACCATTATGATCTATATGATTAGAAATTACCTAAAACATCATTTCTCTTTTATTTTACAATTTAGGAAACAAACCCTGGTTCAAGTGGTATGTCAAAACTCATGAAAGATTGTTAAGAATAACCAAAATAGCTTTCACTATAGATCCCATTCCATTAGGTTTCCTATTCATACAACTACAATATTTTCTTTCATATCCATTATTAATTACATTATAATTGGGTCCATCCATTTACTAAAACCAATAATCTTAGTGTGAGTATATGAATAAAATCTTAAAAACCCATCTTTTAACGTGGATAAGAATTATGATATCCTTAACCATTATTTCTTAAATATTTTGATTTATCCAAATGAACATTAATTCTCCCTAACATACTAAACATTATAGATAAAAATTATATTTTAACTTATTTTCAAATAAAACCCTATCATATAATTTTATATATACCGTTTCTATGATTCCAACTATAAGGTCCGGACCTTAATAATTGCATGATTATGAGTTTGTATTCATGAATTCATTTTCTTAAATTCCAATGGATCTTTACAGTTTAACACTTTAGAGAATTACTTTAAAAATCATGCCTAATAAACCCATAAATTATAATCAGACATTTCTACTCAATATCGATTTTCCCACAATATAAAACCTATAAAATCAATAATATTTTATTTCCATGAAAATTTTTAATTACATTAAACTTTAATTCTTCTTTTTTCATACCTATAATAAAACACTAAAAAACATTTCAAAAATGTGGGATGTTCAAAAAAAATAGTAAGGTAAATGAAAATAAGAAATCCGTTAGTTTAGTAAATCACATCAACACCCATAAAATATATAAAATTATAAAATTATTCTATTATAATCTGAAATAACTCATTTCAATATAAAAAACACACAGTTTATACTCAGAAAATATTGAAACTGATAAGAAGAAAATATAGCCCTAGTTCCGGTAACATAATCAATCATATTCATAAACAATTTTATAATGAAGTTAAAAATAACTAGATACTATTTAAATCTGTATGAGAAACCACATAGGTTAACTACATACTAATTTTCGTTGAATATAAGTGACATCACCCAATTAATTAGAGTTCTATAATAGGGCTCGCACTTTTTATAATCTATATATTGCTCATACATCTTCAAGAGATATAATAGGTATCAGCCCATTATATAAGCTAAATTGGGATTACTTGTTTCTCATATACAATTCTCATGTACCATATCATCAATAAAACATTTTATGCTTTCAATTTTTTATAATAAAAATAATGAAAAACTCTTTTAAATCCATATGAAAGACACTTTTTATTAATGAAATACCATTTCCTTTTTAAAACCCATTATTTTAAACTAAAATACCCAAATTAAAATGAATAGAGTGTTTCAATTTGATGGAGACATGAAATATATTAATAGAATACATACTTCAAATAATGGTTGCAGAAACCGAAATGTTGTAGTGCCATTATACGCTAAAACAAAATATTCCTTTTATATTTTCTAATTAATGTAAAAGAATTGCCTAAAAAGATTCATTTTAAAATATTTTGAATAAATGTAAAAAGATACAAGAAATTTTATTTATAATTTATTCATGTAGATATAAATACATATATAAATTAAATTTAAAATTTTGGACATGGAAGTAAAATATTTGGAATGAAATCATTGAAAGAGAATTTTTTTAAAAGAAAGTACCTTACCATGAGATCGAATCTTCATGTACGTTATTTATGTTCCCAAATAATAAAATCATATTAATTCTTTACTTTCTTATGAACCTATTTATTATTTATTATTCATTTTTATTTTATTTATTACGATCTTCTATTCATTTACTTTTCATTAAAAGTTATGTTCAATGTTTTAACCATATTCATCACATATATCAAAAAAATGACTATGGTAGGATGACTGTGGTCAAAGAGGTCTTTATTAAATATTCTAACGAAAAATAATAGTGACATAATTATATTTTTTTTATTCACCAATTACACTTTTAACGAAATCCATTATATATTTTTTTTGAATGACAAACTAGGTTATAGTCATGGAGACAGTAGTCTATAAATACGCATGAGTAACATTTCCATTATTCAATGATCATTATTGAAATAAGGTAAGTATTAATTTATAATTTAATAATGATTAAAATAAAATAAAAATAATATTATATCTCTTTATATATACTTCTATATATCATTCATATGGTGTTTTGATGAAAAATAAATCACATTGCTTCGTGGAGGAGATTTTTCACACGTACACATAAACACGGTTATCATTTTTTAGTGAATGGAAGGGTTATATATTAATAGATATATTATTAATTAATAATAATAAATAATTCATTAATATCATATATATACATTAAATCCATCATTTAAACCTTTCATGAGAGGAGGTGATGGAAAATGAATTAGATCAGTTTATGAGGTGATACTCCTCCATAAATAAAAATGATGGTTTCTCTTCCCATTTGATAAAATATGAGATAAATACATGTGATTACAATAACATATTAACATATCAGTATATGTAATAATTTTTTTATTATTTAATCAGCTTTTTAGTGGATTTAATGGTTGTATTAGAAGAAATAAAATGAAAAATTGTTTTTTAGAACTACACCTCATTTTTGGACAACCTCTTAATGTTTACAGAAAATATCTCATTGTTTGGTTTTTTGATCAAAAAAATAAATATAAGAAATAGGGGCTATGAAAGGAATTTTTTTGGATATGTCATATCCAATACAAATTTTTTTATGTGTAGAAAAATGCGGAATAGAGGTACCCTTTTATAAGAATGGAGATGTGAACTCTTGGAATTTCTTATATTATGAAATTACAATAAATTACTTGTCACGATAAAATGGATAAAAATTGATAATTTTTTAATATAAGATTTTCATGAGTCCAAATAAGTTTATCTAGTAAAATGGGACAAGTTATGTTATTTTTAACCCTTATCTTTTTTTAACCCGTTTTATCACTTTTTGAAAATTAGAGAGATGTTATAAATTTTTCTCTTTAGCCATCAAGAAAGTTATTATAAAATAAAAAATGAACCATAAATAGACTATTGTTGATATTTTAATCAAAATATCATTCAACTGACCAAAAATAATATTTCTAATAGAGTTTTAAATAATTTAATACAATATTACTTATTATAAAATAACATTATTTTCAATTTTTATAACTATTCAATTAATTTGACTATTAAAACTACAAGAAAACAATTTAATTAAAATATAATTAATTTAAAAATATATGATATGTTAATTTTATATAAAAAAATTGGAATACAAAAATCCATTATGATAATATTACTTTTATCTGTTTGAAAATATTTTTCTATTTTCTATTTATTGAATAAATGTTGTACCAATGTTGTGTTGGGGTTTGCGATAATTAATAAATCACTAAAAACTAGAAATAAATTATTATAATAAATAAAAATATTTTTTATTTAAAATTTATATTTATAATTTAACATACCTTCTTTTTATTATTATTGAAAAAATTCAAACACAATTAAACAATGATGAATAAATTTTTAACTTTTCTTTACATATACTATTATATAAGAGAAAATTACGTTGATATGGAAACAAAAGGTCATATAATCTATTTATTAATTATTATGGATAAAATATAATTATATAATAAAATTAACAAATGTGTTATTGTTACTTTCTATTCTTTATGAAGTTATTTTTTTCTCTTAATTAACTCAATTATTAATTACTGTGGTAATAAAACATAAATTGATTACAATTCCTAATAACAAAAAATAAATGGAAAATATATACCAAATTTTAGAATACTAATTTAAAGTATAAAATATATTTATAAATTTTCAAAAAAATAAGTGTAATAATATAATTTAAAACTAAACCCGCAAAACATGTTAAATAACTATTTTTCATAAAAATGCATTTGTATGAAATTTTGTTATAATAAATTCATATTTAAAATTAATTTCATAGATTATAATATGATTATATTTAATAAAAATCCACAAATAAAATTTTAAAACTAATAAAAATATGATTCTATTTTATAAATAATTGAAGATAAAATATTTTTTTCAATATAAATTAGTATTATTCACTATTCATGTAAAAATAAAACTTTTCAAAAAAAATATCAAAATTTTACCATTAGATAATATTGATATGCTGTGTTAAAAAATGGTATACTATAATTAAAATTAAATTTCTAAAATACCTTGATATGAATTATAATATTCCTTAACAAAAATGCAATAAATACCATTTTTATGAAAAAGTATTTTTTAAGAACAAAATGCCTTTTCTAAAAATTGATTTCTTATTTCATAAGAAATAATCAATAAATTTTCATTGATTTTGAATATTATATATATATATATTCTAAAATTTATTTAATAATATTCATACATACATGTTCAACATAGAGGATAAAATGGTCACATTTAAAAAAAATATTTCACTTTTAGTTGAAGCTTTGTGTTGTGTGTCATTGATGTTTTTGAATATAATGTACTTATTTTAAAATAAAAGGGTATTAAACTGAGGTTTCTTTGACACTATTCCAATTTATCTAGTTTTTTGAAATATTATCTATCAAATTGTTATTCATATACATTTCCAAAAGACTTTTTATTTTTATGTAATTTTTATCAATTTCTCTACAAATTGATGTTTCTAAAACTCCTTCAATGGTTATCAACTCAAACTCAAAAACATTTAGCTACATCAAATAAGATAAAAAATATTTATAAACACCTCATAAACATCGTTAAAATTATTAAATGATTTCGTCATTTGGTTGAATAAAATCCAATAAACCTTTATCAATTCCATGGGTTCTTTTCCATTGTCATAATACATCTCTTAATAACCAATTATAGATTCTAAATAAAGAAATTTTCCATCATAACATTGATTTATCTTTTAGGGATCTTAATAAAACCTCTATTACACAAAAAAATACTAACTAGACTTGATTTCCTAAATATATAAAATTTCTCTAAAATTTAGATACTCATCCGATATAAATAAATGTTTTGATAATATCATCATATAAATCTAATTCAAATGTTCTTCTAGACTTGAATTTGTAGACATTTTTTATACTGAAAATCACACTCACATTATTACCCAAAACTAAATTAAAAATAATTATTTTTAGGTTATAAATGTACATTTCAGCATAAATATAATAACAATATTATTTTTGAATAATCTCTAGGAATATTTAAGTAATAAAAACAATAATAAACATTCATTAAAACAAGACAATGATCATGCTTATATTTAAAATTATTAATAAAATTATCTCATATTTTATTCTAAATCAAGACAAGACTTTACATGAAAAAATTTACGTAAAAATATATTTTTATGTAGATACACTCCCTCTCTAATTATTTTTTATATTTATTTTTTTATTTTTTATCCTAAAATTAATAACCTTACCCAATATGAACGAAAAAATATATCACAGACCTTACCGATTTTTTTGATATGATCCTCACTAAAATTAAATGGATAAAATTTAGGTTAAATTATTATCTTAATGAAGGAACACAACCTAAATGGGATCTCAATATTTCCTATAATTTATTACACATCAATGAATAGATATTATTCAAAAACAATTCCAAACATATAAGTGTTTTGTTGAGAATCTCCTACAGAGGGTAGGCCATTTATTCCATCCATATTTGATGTAATGATTACCCAAATCATTCATGATTATGAATGAAAAAAATTGTATAAATTTCTACATGGTGTTTAAGAATTATTTTAGTCAAATTTTTGTAATTTAAATGATTTTTTTCAATACATTTTAAAAAAAATATAGGTGATCTACATGTTTTGGATACATTAAATATAGTTACATGAACCATTTTATTCCGATTTATGCATAATTATTATAGAGTCAAATAAATACCCCATCGTCCCACCTATACCTAGGTTGGATAATTTATAATTTTCATAAAGAAGGAATTTTTATATTATGTGAAAATATTAATTAAGAGAACATTCCTGGTTATACATAAGTACATTACACACACCATGATATTTTGGGTCATACATAATTTCCCCAATGGTTTAAAATTATAAAAAAATACATAATAACCCTAGTGATAAATAATTTAAAGTCTATTAAAAGAAGTATATGTCTATGTTTCATGTACATCTATGTTACACACACATTTTGGTTATACCAAATTAGGTTAACCATTCCTTATAAGATTAGGTTGTTGATAATTTTCATAGTGGCCTATAAATGTTGTTGATTCCCATTAGATTTAGAGTTGGATATTTTTATGATTATCAAAGAAGTGGAAGTCATATTTCTAAAAAATCATACATATATATATATATAATTAATTAATGGATACATTCATGAATAGGATTAATGGTTCATGGATTTCTAGACTACATGCTCCATGAAACTCCATCTTCTACAAAAATCCTGGTTATGTATTATTTTATGTTATCCAAACCACTGGATTATGTAAAAATCATAGCGTTATAAATATTATGGTTTTGTTAAATTTAATTCCACATAATTCATAGGTTCATGTGGCAACTATATTTTTTCAATATATATAGGAAAGGGGTTCTCATTGAATGGATACTGAGATGAATTGTAGAGTCATTAATTTCTATGAAACAATACTTCATGAAACATTAATATTTATCAAACACTTGTAAGTTATTTTTTTATAAAAAAAACAAGAATGAACCCCTAAAAAAATGGTGCATCACACAAGTACCATTACCCAGTCTTATTATATAGACCCCTCTATATCAAGTAAAATTTCAAATTTTTAATTATTTGATCCTAAAATATCATCATTTAAGGAATCCCATGTGAGGAAAAATATCATGTGTCTCCATTTAATATGATGTTAAATTTTATTTATTTTCATTCAAGTGTGAAAATAACTTCCCTCTTGGAACATAAATTTCTTAAAGAATGTGAAAATCTGATAAATGAACATACATTAATACCATTTTTTAGTATACACAGGAAAATTGGTAGGCACAATCAACTTTATTATTATTGTTTCCTTCTATGCGCACATTAATTTATTTTAATCTAGTCACTTTCCTACTAACCAAAGGTATTATCCCTATAATTATTCTTTCAACCTCTATATTTCTATTAAAAATACTCATTATTTTTGGGATACTCTTATATTAATCACACATAATAGTCCATCTCACAAAACCGTAAAATCCATGGTTTTATCAAAATCATATAATTTAAAAATAGGATGATTCCCATCCCACATGATGTTAAATTATTTATTATACTCTATTTCATTATTTTGAAATATATCACTAATTTTAAAAGATAAATTTTATGCCCTACATTGCGAACCTTAAATATAAAATAAAAAAATTTCTTCAATGGTTTAAATTAATAATCCATGTTTCTATAGGATGTACACCATGACTAACAATGTGGATTTAAACTATATTTACACACTTTCAAACAATTAGGATTTTGATTTCCTTAATTGTTATACATTGGAATCCACTTTGAGTTGTAATCCCCAATTATTCCCACAACTTTTTTGTAGGTGTATTTGATTATATTTCATCATTGGGTTATTTATAAAGGTCTTTTCCAACTTCTATAACGTTAAAAAAAGGTTATAAAACTCCCCAAAGGATAGTGTAATTGAATTTTTAGAAATATATACACTCAAAATAAATTCCATTCAATTTCATATACATTAATAACATTTATGAAAAAAATAATATCATTCGTGGATGGAAATAAAAAGTAAAGAAAAAAAATCAACATCTAAGATGACATTAAAATCCATTATAACATTTATATTATTTTATTTTATTTTTACAAAAAGGTCACCCTTATGATCCTTCCATATTATTTTAAATAAAAAATTAATTTCCATAAAGTCACTTTTTATTAAAATTTCTTTAGAGAGAAAACAAATCATTGAAAGTGTGTGTTTTTTTCAAAAATTTCAATCAATTATAGTGTATTTAAACTATAATTTAAATCATGAGTGTGTCACCATGTTTTTGAAATGTGACTATCTTGAAATATATTTTTAGTTGTGACTGTCTATTTGATACTAAATGGTGAGAATCTTTTGCTTGAAATTAAAACTGAGGGCACCATCCTTAATTATTTAGGAACTATATAGTGCATTCTTGTATAGATGTAAACTAAAGTGTATCCCCTTAAAGATTAAAATACTGTAAGTTTTAAAATAAATAAAAAAATATTTTATTATTTTTAAAAATTAATGTTTACTTTTACCACTCCACGTTATTCCAAGGTAATCATCCCACATATATATAGAATGATGTATTTAACAGATTTCCACCATGATGGTATCATAAAATATTTCATAAACATGTATTAAATATATAAAATAGACTTGAATTATAAAAAAATAACCTATATATAAGGATTAAAAATTATTACTTCATAATTTTGATATATAAATTTCATAATTTCAGGTTTACTATCATGAAGGAAATGAAGGTGGGGGTAAAATTGTTATGAAAAAAATGTTTAACTATAAATGAAATAATTTTTCTTCAATGTAAATGATAAATTTATCATGATCACTATATCATTTTACATGAAACGAAAGGTTTTATTATTAGTATATATCCAATAAGATAAAAATTTAAATGAGTTTTAATGAGAAGTGATGAACTATTAAATAAATTAAAAAGTATAATGGTAAAACAGAAAAAATGGATTCATGGAAAATTTTATTGAACTTGGGTGTTAAATCTATGTATATATTGGCCACTATTGTAAAAGATTACAAATATTTTAGGTTTCTTATCTAGTATTATCTATTTTAAAAACTATTATTTATAGATTTCAATGATATTGTATAAAAATATGAATTTTAATGTGTAATTATTTTGAGTAAAATCACCCTATAAGTTTTAAATGTGATTTGGACATGAAAACCATCTTCATGTAAAATGTTGAATTTGGAAAGGGGACCCTAATTAGTGTTTCAATCCATTTTGGTGTTCTCTCTCTTAAAAATATTAGTGTATTAATCCAAAATATTGGATAATATAACAATTACATTACTCTAACTACTAATCCAAAATCATCTAGGAGGAATCTTAGTAATGGTGTAATGAATCATTCCTTTACCTACCAATGATCAAAGATACATATTTGTTTGATGATTATTTGATCAGTTTACATTTAATTTTGTATAATATAATGAGTGGGGGTTTCTTTTGGAGCTCTAGATGGATTAAATGGTTATTTTTACGGTATTTTAGAACATATAAAATATCAGTAGATAAATTACATCATCAGAAGAATCACAAAGGGCTAGTGGGTGTCTTTTAAACCCACTAAAACTCTAGTGTTTCCAACTAGAGTTCATATAGATCTTCCCAAAACACACTTCAAGTTGGAGAGTTTTCATTATTATGGGTTTTTTAATTAAATACTCCCTACTAGTTTTTGGTTTTTAGATGACTAAATTAAATGAGTGTTGAACCTAAGTGTTTAATTTGTTATCACAATATGTCCATATGTGTGTGGATAGTTTGGATGAAGTGGTGATGCCTGTAGAATTTTTATAAATGAATTGGGGGATACCTAGAGATTTATTATGGATTCAAATTATGTAATTTGGTTTCATTCTTAGAAAATTTTACATTTTATGGAATTTGATGTCACACTTAGTCAATTATTCTTGATATAAATTTGATTATTGTTTATAGTGATCTTAATTTTAAAAATCATATTAAAGGGAGTTTGATCACTTCTTCAATAATAGGAATACCATGAAAATATTTGTTTTCATGATTAGAAAAATAATTTTAGTTTCCATGAAAACGATATATATATTCATGATGATGCAAATAAGATGAGGAGTTTCATTTGGAATTAGGTTTTGTGAAGTCATGGAATTGTATTTTGAGAAACCTTGTAATTTTATTTTATTTTATACATAAAAATTATCTATTTATATTTTATGGTGTCTTTACATAAAAAAATTGGTAATCCCAAAGACATACTAAGTCTAGATCGACTTAGGCTCATGTGCGACCCACGAGTCAACCACACCCAAGGAACAATCCCATTAACACACCATCATGGGAATGGGTGGGTGTATGAGGGTACCTACATATTTTTGATGTATAATCCCTTTATGGGACCCATTCATAGGGCACATAATGTGTGTTCCCACTAAAGCATAGAGGCTGGGATAATGGATTTCATGTCAAAGCCCAGGTGGTGTGTGTAGTGTATCTTTGTACCGACCACAATACTGGATCAAAATTTTAGTAGTGGGAGTTTAGTAATAAACTGAATTGAAGTTCTATTTAATATTTAATATTGGACAACCCTATAAGGCTATTATTTACCCATCCCTCAATATGATATAAATAAGGCCATCTATCTGATCTGATCGAATGATTGAATGTGAGTTATCTGATCAATGTGGGATATCTTCTTCAACCTCCAACATATGAGCACTATGAAAGATAGGGTTTGTATATCATGAAATTTTTAAATCCCTCAACCACCATGAATGATCATCCAATCCTTCGGTATATCAAAATGCAACAAAGAATAATTTTATAATAACCATAAAAAATGCATTGTGATGTTGAAGAATTATTTTTAGAGAAGATGAGTTTGTGGATATACATACATGATGAATATCTAATGCTAATCAGCATAGGAAATGATATGCACTTCAGAGGATATGAAGTTTTTTGTGGATATGGACAAGTATTTTTTGTGTTCATGAACAAACCAGAGGAGTTTGATGATTTTTTTGTCAATCGCGATGGAGATTCCATGGTATATGAAGCCACGAGAAAAATAATATGAGGAGATACTATGAACAAATACATAGAAAAATATATTCTATATAGGATGATACTGGTTTTTGGATGAAGAGAGTTACATGATAATAGCGGTTTGTGGATGAATACATGGTCATGTGATCAACCACAAACAAAATGATTTTCATGTTCTACTACTTTGAGGGTGAAGCTCCTATATGAATGAACCAGGTTCCATGTAGTTCATGGTGAATATCCTAAAATGATAATGCTATGTGGATGATTTTAATATGTAAATCCACCTAAAAGATGAAAATATATGCAGTAATGGATGTTTTATTGGGAAATTAGCTTCCAGACATCATGCTTTGTGATAA
Organism: Viscum album; assembly: GCA_963277665.1. Classification (NCBI taxonomy): domain Eukaryota; kingdom Viridiplantae; phylum Streptophyta; class Magnoliopsida; order Santalales; family Viscaceae; genus Viscum; species Viscum album. The sequence goes on along the minus strand of OY728137.1, from coordinate 683,951,382 downwards.
TTGATATAATTATATGAGAATGAATTTTAAGATTCTATTTGGATAGTTTATCAAGAAACTATGTGGACTTGGTGATATATGCTATAGAAGAATCTAATATGCAGATAGATTAGGTGGTTTGCAGTGACTGTTTTTTGAATTTCTATATGGATATGTTATATAGACATGTTTCATTGTAATGAGTGTTTGAAGTGAATAAATAATATTTTTATGGACATGAATTAAAAAATTATATACATAGTCCATTTAACATTATTAAACTGCTTAGTACTTTCTCAGAAATATCTTGAGATAACTACTTCAATAACTGGGGAATACTTTCGTAAAAATACTATGTTTATTCATGTATTAAATATATAAGACATACATGTGGAATATATTGAGATAAAGTGAGTGTTATGAAGGTAAAGTCTAGTTTTCTAAGAAAACCTTTTTTCTCCCACATTGTAGATAACAATTTTTTAAATAGAAAGTTAATTTACAAACAGTATATTATAGCCCAAATGTAGCATGAGATAATTATTCTATGAACATAATGATCATTTATCATAATAAATGAGCACCAAATAATTTATAACTCGGAATATTGATATTGAGGAAGAACCAGTTCTGTGATTTATTCAGAATGTGAGTATATGTAATTTTTTATCTCTATCGAAGGATTAAAAGAACAGATATTCATCATTTTTATCAAACACATTCGAAATTTATGTGTGATATTTTTTTCACAATTTTTTTACTAATAGAGTGAAACTGTTATTCAAGTGGGAATCTGGGAAGAATAGAGGCAATCTATACTAGTTAATAAATGTAGGGTGTAGCCACTTGTGATTATACTAGAGAATACGCGATTGTGGAGTTTAACCAATCATAATAAGGAGTAGGATCAAATTTATATTGGACATTATAAAAATATGTTATTCCTATGCTATTTATTTTTACTAAATTTGGGAGAGGATATGTTATCATATTAGTGGATCAGATCCTAATAACTCAACAAATTTTAATTTCAAATGACATAAAAATTGTAAAAATCACCACTAATTTACCCCCACTCTTAGTGGTGCAAATCACCTTGGGAACTTCAATTGGTATCTAAGAACCAGGTTCCCTTAGTTAGTGTCCACATAGTATTGAAGAATATATAACTGATTAAATGGATAAAAATGAAAAGATTGATACTATTTACAATGGAAAAAATCAAATTACAGAAATTGAATGTGACAGAAATAGAAAATATGGTAAATAAAAATAAATAAAAACATTCCTTCAAAAAAGAATAATAATCTAAGATTTATTAATATATCTTGAATCACATAATATCATGAAATTTTTTTGAGAAGATTTTAGAAAGGTTGTTGTGGTCAAGGCAGAATGATCACAAATTGGTGAAAAAAGGGTATCAAAGAAGTAATTTAATTCCTCTATTTATGAATTGAAAAATAAATATTTTATCTCTAACATTGGTGGTCCAAAATAATTCTATTAATGTATGTAACAGGAATACTAGTGATAAATCATCTTTTACTTCAATGGAACAAAAAATTCTCCAAGTATATTTTTTCCCTTAGAATATAGACAATATCCGTACATGGAATTAAAAAAATATTCAAAGCATAGATATTATCATTTGTGAAGATCAAGGTTAAAAGAATATTTTTGGTGTTTTGGAAACAAATATATTTCAGTTTTCATATGATGTACCTAAAAAAGATCATACATGAACCGAGGGGGGACTTTCTGGGAAAATGAGGGAAAATTTTCCATGAAAGAAAGATGTTAACTAGAACTCATTCTTTTAGCCAACATAAAATAATTTTGACTATTTACATTAAATATGTTGTATATGTGAGAATAAAGGACATATTTATGAGAAGTTAATGATTATTATCACTGAAAAAACAATAAATATTTTGAATGGAAAGGGAGTTCAAAAAATAAATGATGAAAAGTCATGTCTCACTGATGTTTCTTTGAAACATAGTATAAAAAAGTCATGTATTCTTGATATAGGATGTTCATCAAACATGATAGGTGACAATAAAAATTTAAACAACATTAAAATATGAAATAGGAGCAGCAAGTTTTTGAAATGACTATTCATTGAAAATTGAGGGTGTTGGAAAAGTATTGATTAAAGCCAAAAATATGATGTGCAATAATGAGTAATTTTTTAAAGGGTTGAAGACAAATATTCTTAGTTGAAGCCAAAATTTTAATGTTGGACATGATTTTTTGTTAAAAAAATATTCTTTTAAAATCAAAAGCTCAAAGTATGGAAGAAATATCAGTTAAAGATGAAAACAACCTCTATTATAGATGAAACAAACATCTATTATAGAAGGCATATCCTTTTTGGTCAAATGAGAATAAAAAAAATCTTGAATAATGATGTTGTAATATATTTTCCCAAGATAAAGAGAAAAACTGATGAGTTCTATGAATCCTATCGAAAAGTGAAATTTCCCCAAAGTACACACAAAGGGGTGGATATCATATATTCAAGATCGCATGAAATTATTCATAAGATTTTATATGGCCCAATGAGACAAAATTCTATTATAGGTGATTTATATTACGTCAATGGTTTTGGTGATTATACTCAGATGACTATTGTCAGGTTTATTGAGAACTGCACATAAAAAACTAAAATGTTGAAAAAAATTAAAAGGAAAAATTAAAAGGAGATGGGTCTCCATAACAAGAAACTGAAATCAGATAATGGTAAGGAGTTTATTAGTTATTATTTTCAGAATTATCTTTCCAAACATGGAATCAAGTATCAGTACAACACACCGTATGATCCACCACAAAATTGGGTAGGTGAAAGAAATAAAATAAGCATAATTGAGATGGGTGGTACTATATTATATTAACATAACATCTCAATGTATTTATTGAGAGAATAATTATATACTTCCATACATATATATAATAGATATCTACTGAGACAGGGATAAAAGATAGTATATGAAATGTGGTATAATAAAAAATCAATTGTTTAATACTTCAGATTTTTTAAAATCCCTAGAATTATATATATCTAGAACATCAATCTATGAAAATTTTAAGAAAATATGAGAATTGAATTTTTCATGGGCTACATATCTAATGGTAGTGGAATGTTATTTTGGAACAAATGGAGGAAGAATTTAGTAAACAATTATGATGTCAAAATTATTGAAAATGGGAAAAAATCCAACATCATATTGAATAAAAATTCAAACAACTTGGCATAAAATGGTATGAAAATATAATAGAATAATGACGAAATTACTAAGAATGAAAAAAACATTGATAATATTGATTTTGAAAATACCATTGTTCAAGATAGAGCTCATAAAAATAATAGAAAATTTTAAAACAATTGAATGAAACATGTTGAGATAGAAAATATCATTGCAAATCAACAATAACCAGTTCAAACTAGATGAAAATTGATAATTTAATATCAAACTATAAATATTCATCAAATTGAACCTTAAACTATGGAATAAGAAGTTGGGTATGAGGAATGGATAAAATATATGAATTACAAACTTTATTATATTGATAAGAACTCCACTTGGGATCCTGTTTCAGGACAAAAAAATAAAAATGTTAATGGACCCAAGTTGGTTTTTAGAGATATGCTAAATGAGAAATTTGATGTATCATAAAACAAAGAGAGGTTAGTGTGAAAAGGATATTTTAAAATATAAATAATTGACACTGAAGAGACTTTTTTAGTTCTTTCAATACTAGAAACTATTAGAATGTTTATGGTAGTTTTAGAACATAGAAATTATAAAGTTTATCAAATGAATGTGAAATAATCCATTCTAAATGGTGAACTTGAAGTAGAATTCTATATTGAAAAAAATAATGGTTTTTATTATAAAATAATGGAATCATGGTATCCACATTGAAGAAATAATTGTATAGTCCAAAATATCAACTAGATCATAGTATTCCAAATTGGATGGTTGTTTAAGAGATATGATGTTTATAAAATTAAAATTTTATAATAACAAACATGTGATAAAATTCTACAAATTTACTCTCATAGTCATTTTATTGGATGACGACATCCTATTTTATGGTGACATGGATGGTCTATGGGAAGATTTTGTTAAGAAAATGAAATAAAATTTTGAAATGTAAATGATTGGTTAGAGGTTATATTCTCTAGGTTTAAGATTGAGAAGGAATAAAATTAAATAATTCTATCACATGAAATGTATATAGGGGTTTTGTTGGGAAAAAAATTAATAGAAATTAAAAAATAAGTTTCAACACCCATTTTATATGGAAAGAAAATTTTCATGGATAAAGTTGGAAACATTGTTTATCATAATGAATTCAGAAGAATCATTATAAGTCATCATTATCTGAAAGCATCATGGCTAGATATATCTTAGGCATTTACCTTATACCCCATATTTCAGAGTGACGCTAAAGAGTTTCACTTGTTTGAAGCTAATAGAATTCTATGATATGTTAAATTAACTACGAACTATGGTATTAAATTTACACACATCATATATTTAAATCTATCTTTTTTACAAATTTTTATTAGGTAGTTTATTTTACATACATGAGACTAGAATCAGGTGAAACCAACTTTCTAGGAGAAGGATGTTCTAGTTGGTATAGATAGAATAAAAATTTAGTATCATTGGGTATCGATGAGGTGGAATATATTTCAGCTACATGGTATGCACATAATTATTTTTGATTGAAGTAAAATTGGCATATTTTAATATTGAGATAGGGAGACCATGAAAACATTCACATGGTAATCAAATTCATATTATAAGATCTAAAAATATAGTACAACATTCAAGATCTCAGAATATTTATATCAGGTATATTTTTTTCAAAAAAATGGTGGCAAGTGGAGATACTAAGTTAGATTACATTTTTATTGATGATGTGGTTTCATATAATTTCACCAATGAAATTCACAAATACTGGTTTCTTAAGTCGACTCTGAAACATCACGTTCATCCTTCTCCTCTCTCTTGAATACTATCAAGAGTTACCTCCTTAATATTGATTATTTTATGCATATTATGCTTACAAATTAGAGAACTGAATAAAGGTGTTGATTATCAGGGACTTAATTTAAGCCCATGATGTTGAATGGGAATTCATTACTTTAGGTGGATCCTTCAAATGAATTGTGTTAGACAGTCTTACTCTTATCTCATTATAAATTATATCTATATGAGAGAAACAATTTCTTAATGAAATAATGAGATAAAAAAGGGATTATCCTTGTGCAAATGAGAATTCTAATGTGTTTAATAAAGTGCGTGCATGATCTTGTATTTTATTTTAGACATTCATAGCCCAATTTCTCAATCTTCAATATTTAAAATGCAACTTAAATATCCATGGATATATCTATATTATTTCTACACTAGGTACTCCCATATAGAATTAGAGGTGATTAACTGAAGTCTCTATTCCATGTATCATGTTATGTAATTCATTTTTTCAAGATAGTAAAAGAAGAGGTAATTGAGAAGACATAAGATATAATAATACCCCATATACCCATTTAATTTTATTTTCATTAGGTGTGGAGTACAAATGATACAATCATATCAAGTTTTGTGTGATGAGATATATGTGAAGGGAAAAATGACATGAATATACAAAGGGATATATTGTTGAACCTAAGTGTTTCATTTGTTTTCACAGTTTGTTAATATGTGTTTGGTGATCTTGGATGATGTAGTGATGTATAGATAATTCTTATGATTGTATTGATGATTCTTATAGAATATTTATTAATTCATATTATATAATTGGACGTCATGCTTGTACATTTCTTATTTATATGGAGTTGGATTTCTCACTTGGGGAATACTAATAGGTATAAACATGATGATTGTTTATGTCGATCATAACTGTCAAAGTGAGGTGCTAAAGATTTTTCCCATTGATTCAACAAGTGTAACACCGTGTAAATATTTATTTTTCATGATTAGAATAAGAATTTAAGTCACCAAGAAAAAATATATTATGAATGCATGAGGAATAATATAAGTTAAAGATTTTGGATTTGAATTACATTTTGAGAAGCCTTAGAATTTTATTTTGAGAAGGATTGGAATTGTATTTCATTTTGTATATAGTATTTTTCTATGTATATTTTATGGTGGAATTACATAAAAAAATAGGGCATAATAAAGACCTTCCATAGAAAGATAAACTCAAGCTCATGTGGTACCCATGGGTCAACCATGCCCATGGAACTATCATGGATAAGACTATGGGTGAAATGGGTGGGCATAAGAGTACACTAGCAGGCGGCCCATGTAAAATAAAATGGGGGACCTAGGAATGATGTCCTTGTATTGAACACACACTTGTAGATAGTAGTTGGGATAGTAGCTTATGGAATGAATCCTAGGTGGTGTGTGCAATATATCTAGGTTCTAACAATATTAAAAACCATAAGGTGAAGAATCTAGAGTTAATAATAAATAGAATAAAATTTTGGTTAATGGTTCGTTGTGGCAAAAAAACCTATATGGTATTGTTCTCCCATCCATTAATATAATGTAAATAAAAAAAGTCATCCAATCTGATCGAACATTTGATTTTGATCCATCTGATCAATATGGGAGATCTACTTTAACCTTCCGTGTATTATCCCATTATTATTGAGGGTTTTCAGATGAAGAAAACAAAAAATCACTACTCCACCATGCAAGATTAACTGGGACATTGGGATATTGAAATGTGGCTAAGTTTGGATTTCTACAGAGAATAAAAATGGTTGGTGATATTGAATAATGATTTGTAGGAACGATGAGTTTATGGACTTCCATACACATTAAAGTTCTTATGTGAATCCACATAGGAAATAAGATATTTTTACAGAGGATATGATGTTTTTTAGGTTAGTGATGATAATTTTTTCGCGTTCACAGATGAACTAGAAGAGTTTTTAGTCAATTTTTCATTTCATGTAGAAATTACATGCTATAAGAAGCCACATGGGAAAATAGTATACATACATACAATGAATATCCGCATAGAAAATAATATGTTATATGGGATTATAATAGTTTTCTAATGAATAGAATTATAGGATAACAATGGTTTCCGTATGAATAAATAGTCCTATGATCAACCACAAATGAAATGATTTTTTGGTGTTACTACTTTGTGAGTGAAGCTTCTATGTGGATGAACCAAGTTCTGAGAAGTATGTGGTAAATCTCTTATAATGATGATTTTATCAAGATAAAATTAATATGAAATGTCCCATACCAAATGAAATGATATATGGTAATGGAAGTGTGATCGTAAAATGAGTTTGTGGACACCATGTGTTGTGGTGTAGGAAAGCAGAAAGAAGGTAGGATTTTTAAGTTTCTAAGAAGATGAGTTATCAATATACTAGGTAGTCCTGCTGATTCAGGTTATGAAAAAAGAACATGTATGATGGATAAGGTGGTATTCAGTGAGTTATTGTAGTGTTTATATGAATATATTCTATGAGGAAATGTTGGTTTGTAGTGACTGTTTGAAGATAATAATTAAACTATACTCTATACATGAATAAAAAATTACATGCAGAGATTCTATGTGGAGTGTATTAAATCATTTTAATTTCTTACCGCATTCATAAAACTATTGTGGGATAACTGCTTCAATAACCTATGAAGAATTAATTATTTAAACTCATTTGATTCAAAGATGAAATATATAGGACATACATGTGGAATATATTGAGAGACGGTGAGTGCGTAGAAGTGAAGAGCTGATTTTTGGAGAAAAAATTTATTTACTCACAGTGAAGATAACAGTTTACAATGTAGAAAAGTAATTTAAAGAAAATATAATATATCCAAACTGTTCGATGTAATAATTATTATATGCACATAAAGATAATTTCAAATAATATATGAGTAGGATATATTTGAGAAGTTATAAGCCTAATATTGATGAAGAACTAGTTTATTAATTTATTTATGAAGTGAACATATACAATTTTATCAATATTAAAGCCTCAAAAATTTATCTTCATCAATTATTGTAGAAGCATCCAACATTCAAGATTGATCTTTTATTCTGTTTTTTGTATCATATTTGTTACTATCATTTTTAAACTATTTTTCCAATGAGACTCAGGAAAGCATAGTGGGACATTATACTATTGAAAACATGTATATTGTAATCTCTTGCGATTATCATGGAGAATCTGTAATTGGGGGGGTTTAAACAATCACAACATAGAATAGGATCATTTTTAGACTAAACCTTGTAAAAATATTGTGTTACTAATATATTAATTTTTACTAAATTTTTATAGGATTTTTTATCATAAGATTGGATCGGTTCATAACAATTCAATGAACTTTAATTTAAAATGAATTTAAACTAATAATAATAACTAATAATTCAACCCCCTATCAATGGTGCAACTCCACCTAGGAACATAAGTGAGAGTTTCACATTTCCTTTCTCCACTTTCTTTATCCTGCTTCCCCCTTGATATAAGTGGTTTGAGACTATTTCAATATATTGATTCTTATTAATAGATTGCACTTATTTTCCTTTCCACTTCTTTATAGAGACCCAAGCCCATAACTCATATTATTACATGATTTTAACTTAAAAATCTATTAATTACAACATAAATACCGTGATGACTAGTGTTTTTGGAAGACTAGGTACATAAAACATCAAAAGAAACTAAAACACAACATCATTATTTTTATTCACCATAGTGAGCTCATAAATCCATTTGAACTCCTAAAACTATATAGGATAACATGGGGAATACACAAAAGAAAAGGGTGAGCTAAAAATCCAATAACGAAATAAACATGACAATGAATCATAATATGATAGTCTAAGATATAACATGATATCATAAATTATGAGTCTCTTCAGTAATCACATAGAGGCATAACACAATGAACGGGAAGTCATAAGATCATGTAAACATATGAAATGTGAAAAAATATATAAAATGACATAAACAAGAGTCAAGTCCACCATTCTTGACAATATCACATGGTTAAAAATGTTCTATAATGGATTAGGTTTACTACCTAATCTCATACATAAGGTCTCAAGAGACAAATTCATTACCCAACAAATTGGAGCACTCGATGGGTGAACCCATCATAACCTATTAGTGATATATGTGTTCCACCAAAATTTAATAAATGGTAAGTAATAAAAATAAGAAATATGTATGGAATTAAAATTATTTTCATAATCTTTCCTCATATCACAATCTAATTAAATTACATAATAATGTATTCTGAGAAATTAACATAAGGAATGAATTGATATATTTAAGAATGTTAGAAAAATCTAGGTATATATGTGACAAGAATATATAATTAATTTACAATAATTCATAACATTAAATATATATATTAAATTAGAGATATAAAGGTCATAACCCCAATGAAAAGTGTGGTTTAGATAGATCTATTACCTTCATCATGATTCATCATTTTCATTTTTATCATCCTGATTAGTAATATTATGTTTACAATTTACATTTTAATAAATCTTTTCATGTTCATTATTCTTTTTATTTTATTTACTATAATTTAATATAAAATTACCTAATCATGTATGCTCATGTTGGATGTTTTGATGATATTCAGTTCATATGTCCAAAATTATATTAGAAAGTTGACTAAGTCAAAGAGATTACTATTTCAAAATCTCTAGAATATTAATCATGAAATAAATATCTTTTTTATACATATAATATAAGTATAAAACAATTCATTAATTATGGTAATGAAAAATTAACCACATTACAATCATGTACATGGTAGGTCATACATACGCATGAGTAAAGTTTCCATTTTTCAATGAACATGGTGGAAATATGTTTAGGGTTGTTTTAAAATTAAATATTGATCATTATATCATAAATTAAATAATATTTAGTTATATAAATTTATTTCTACCTTCCATGTAATGCGGTAATATAAAATGAATCACATTGCTTCATGGAGGTGGTAATCCAAACGTACCCAAGAATGACATTATCATTTACATATAAATGGAAAGGTAATAAAATATATGTTATATTAATTTTTAATAATGATAAATATTTCATTCATATTATTTATATGAATTAAATCCACAATAAAAAATATCTAGTATATGTGAATATGGAAACTAAATTGCAAAATTTTGTGAGGTCATAGTCGATTATACACGTCAACAATGGTTTTGTTTTCCATTGGATGGAATATAACATGGTTCAATGTTATTAAACTAGCATAATAATATCTCAATATAAGTCATAAACTAATATTATTTTTTGGCATTGTTTAATATGATATTCATTATTTGTATGTAGAAATAAAAAAATGCTCGGTTAGGTACAATACCTCTAATTTAGACAACCTCATTAGGTTTATACAAAAAAATCCCTATGTTTTATGATCAAAGAAATGACTATAAAATATGGTAACGGAATTAAATAATGGATTTTTTTTGTTTTTAATAGAACAAAAATTAATTGTTTGTGTTGATAGGAGAGAAGAGGGGCTTCCCATTTTATAAGTGGGGGAGGGAATGCACATGGATTTTTTTTATAGAATACAAAATTATAAAGTCATTGCCTATAAATATTCTTCGAAATGGAAATATTATAGAATGTATTATGGATTAATGGTTAATTATTTCCATACAACTGGATGTATAAAAGTTAAAATGGAAACCATTCCCTTTTCCTTTTTTTAACCCCATGATAATCCTAATTTAACATTAACTATGGTAATTCATTTTTACTATTTTATTATTCATTAAAACCAAAAATGGAGTTAATGATATTATTTAATATTAATTATTATTATTCCAAAATTTGATTCCATTTTATCATATTCAATTCAAAAAACAAGAAAAACATAATTTAAAAAAATGTTCATCCTATAAAACATATAAAAACATGTTTTCAAGAAATGTATTTTTCAAGAATTAGATGCTATTATATTAAATATATCATTAATAAAAATTATTATATGAATTTATATACATATATATATAGAAATATAATCTATAAATTTAATTACATTTTTTCCTCTCTATGGCCTATTTTAAATAATTAAAATGGATAAACCTTAAAAGCATCAAAACATTTTTCAGAAATTTTTTTGTAATCATAAAAATAAAAATACACTAAAATATGCTAAAATTATGATTAAAATGTTATTAATTGTATTAAATATAACTAAAAAAATACTTATGTTAATTTGATATCATATTCAAATCATAATAGAAATTTTAAACTACATAATTTGTTGAAAATAAATAACACTATTAGAAAATTCATATGTTTTTATAGTTCACTGAAAAATAAATAATTTCAGAGAAATATAAAGTTTTATACCTAATTTAATTGTAATTTTATAATTTTAAAAAATAATTCTATTTAATAAAATATATTTTCTAAAATTTCCATAAATTAAAAATTCTATCTTCTTGGAAAAATAAATTGGAAATTTCTTTGTATAAGATTTTTTTATGAATATATTTTCTATTAAAAATAGAGTGGTTATTCACTGTGAATTTATTAAAAAATTAATATTGAGTATGAACATTATATATTTCTTAGAAAGTAAATAATCCTATTTATACTTTCAAATTTAATAGATAGGTTATAATGGTCATATTTAAATAATCATAATTTGTTTCAACTCGGTTTTATGTGTCACATACTCTATCAAACATAGTTTTCTCTTTAAAATATAAATGGGGAGTCATATCCCAACCACGGGGAAATGTTTACCCTGAAATTTCATATTACATACTGTGGTGAAAATAATTGAGGTTACATCTGCTTCATGGCTTCCTTTGGTTACCAGGTTGCCTCATCGTATTTATGGTTCTTCCATGATAATTTGAATATATGTGTTATATTTTTTCATAGAACTAAATATCTATGGTCCAAGATCTTCACAAGTTACACCTCATAAGAGGGATCATTTTTAAGATGTATAAAATTTGAATTAAGAATATGTGAGGGACCTAGAATGTGATTCCTCAATAGAGATACATGGAATATATCATGTACATGAGAATAAATTTATGAGAGTGCTAGTTGATAAACCATAGCTCCGATGAGATCTAGAATCTTAATGGGGTCAATGTATTTGGGGATAAAATTTTCGTTCTTCCCAATTTTCATGACTATATTCCATAGAGATATGTAGGGAAAAAAATTATCTCCAACCTCAAATTTTAGGTTAGATCAATAATTTTTAGTATAGCTATGTTTCAACTTTTATTAGTATTGATGTGTTTTAGAATGGTCATGACCCTTTCTACCATTTCTTAGATGGTTTCAAGTCCCAACAACTTGAATTCACATAATTCATCCCAATACACGTGTGTTCTACATCTATTCATCTAATGGGATATATAAGGACCCATTTAGATTCTTGAGTGAAATGTATTATTTTATGAGAACTCAAATAGTGGAAAATATTTATCGCATCCTCCTTTATAGTCTATCGAGATATTTAAAAACATGTCTTATAGTGTCTGAATAGTTCAATCAAATTGGCCATAAATTTAGGGGTGGTAAGTTGTTCTGGAGTTCAACATAGTATTTAGGTCATGTTTTAGTCTCTTCTAGTAAATCTAAAATTTAGGTCAGACATAATTGATATTGGTGTTCTTTAAACACTCACCACCTCTCTGATGTTTATCCATGCATTTTTATTGGGTGATAAGTCATCTCAAATTACAATGGAGTGTAAAGTCTTTTAAGATGATCCAATGTAACACCCCAAACCAACAAACCCAGAGTCGGTGCATGATTTCATTAAATTGTTATGATTATAAGAAATAAATCTTGAAGGAATGATTTGTTTACCAGTTTTGGAAGACTAGAATACATACATGATACCCAAAGTTCATTTAAAATGATAGAAAATCTAGCATGATGCATAATAATCTAAAATAAACCGACTCCTAGAATGCTTATTAAAGGTTCTCTTCTTCCTAACCCAAAGAAAGAAAACATCATAAGGGGGAGCTCAAATTATTAGTAAGGGTTACATATAGTCGAAACATGAATAAATATTAAGTGAATCATAATCAATTAGGCATGACTAATATGGAATGTGGAATAAATGAAAACATTTTCCCATAATAAGATGAGAATAAAAATGAATCCATAGATTTTGTCATAGTGAAAACCTCATTGATTGAAATAAATGAATAATGAAAAAATAGAATTCTTATTATTTGGAATTCAGGTATCTGGCCCATGAAATATTATACCGCCGAGACGGTTTAAGTCTTTGGGTAGAAACCCATCTGATTTTTGGAAACAAACCTGAAGTGTATGTCTCTAACTAGTTTGCCTCATGAGACTTTTCGATGCATCGAGGGCTATAAAGGGCCCCTCCCATCATTACCAGTCCAAATAAATATTTATAAAATGACTTAATACAAGAACAATATGCCTCTTCAGTATCCGTATTGAATAAAAAATATAGATACATTAATATTTCCCCAGTTAAAATAACATTCAAAATAAACACCGTATGTGAAATGGTATATAAATTAAATAAATAATCATATCCATAATACATGAAAATTTATATTTACTAGAATTATAATATCAAAAGAAATGTTATCTCAAACGGGCAATACAAACACCATAGAAGAATGATTTGGTGCACAATACCAAGTACGTCTCAATGAAATGGATGTCGAGACAAAGTCCCTTACCATTTTGTAATCAATCGAGTCGTATGATAAAAAATTAATAATCACCAAATGAATCACAAAATACGATGAATATAAATAAAATCATGATATTATATATCAAATATAAGTACACATATTCTACAAGAAAGAAATAAGTGGAGAACAATGGAAATCTCACAGTATTAAATGTGAGATGAGAAACCCTTACCTTATACCAAAATGTGTTCTTCGACTGATCTTAATGACATGAATAATGAAATTTAGTGTCACACCCCGACCCATGTTTTTGGTCTTTTTAATTATTTTCTACCTTTTAAAAATTTTGGGTTGAGGTTTGGGTTGAATCCCAGACAAAACTTTTGTGTGATTTCTTGTGTGCATTTTTGAGTTAACGTTGTTGAGCGCACGGGCAGAGCGCATTTTGGAAACCCCACATGGCTTCACCCAGGAAAAGACTCAATCCGCATGTCTTTAGAAAATTAAAAATGAATACATTTTGTAAATTGTTATGTCATTTATAATTTTTTTTACTTTTAATGAAATATTATTATTTTAAAAATGATATAAATACTTTTAATATTTTTATTTTTACCATCATATTATTATTATTATTAATATTGTTATTATTACTATTAATATTGGTGTTGGGTCATGGGCACTGCAAAGCTAGAGGAAGCCGTACGATTTTCTCGGGCACCTACGCTACTACGAATTTTTAATTGGCCAAATAAAATAAATTGAATGAGTTTAAAAAAAATTAAAATTTAGTTCAATAAATAACATACTGTAGTGATGATAATATTAATTTTTCATGGATAATGATATTCTATTATTATTAAGGAATTTTTATTATTAAAATTATTATTTTTATCCTTTCTATATTATTGTTAAAAACATCATTATTATTTTGTGCATTATTAATATTGATATTAATATTATAATTATTATTATAGAATAAAGTAATAATAATAATAATAATTAATAATATTATTATCTTTTTTGTTTTTGTTTTTTTCAATTTTATTTACTTTTTTTCATTTCTTTTTACCTAACCCTAGATCCCTCTCCTTCTACCACATAGCCCCTATGCATGACACCTTTCTCCCCTTACCTCCCGCTCGAGTAGGCCACCTCCCCTAGCCCTGCACCAGTGTCCTCCGGCTGGGAACCCACAAGCACCGCGGTGACCTAGCATCCCCATTCCCCGCTCCATTAAGCCAGTGGGACCCCCATGATTTTCTCCTTCCCCATAACAAGAAATACATCACCAGCATCTCGCCTCCGCCTCATACTTGCACTCTCCTATGTGCCCCTGCCTTGCAGCCCGCATCCGGCTGGCCACCCACTCTCCTCGTCGTGAACCCGCCTCCGTGCACACCTCCATTCGGGGAACCCCCTATCTAGAAGACCTCCTATAGCTGGTACTCTATCGGCACACCAATCCTTCAGTCGACCCTCCTCTATTCACATGACTCCCCAATGTACGCCTTGCCTGAGCGCCCACCAGCTGACCTCATCTCACCAGCGCACCACCTGCACTTTTCAGCGCCCGCCTTTCACGCCGTCTGCCCATGCCAGAATACACCCACTAGAACTGTGACCCATCTTGTTGGGTTTTTTCGTCCATCCACACTGGAGTGACGTGCACACTTTTTCAGCCAGCGATAGTCTCTACTAGTGTGCACCGCCCCTTTCCATATGTCGCATGACCCCGATGACCGAGTGTGTCTCTGTGCAGAAGTAAGGTTTGCGTTGTTTCTTGCTTGAACATTAGATAATTAATTTATTGTGTGTTGTGTTTAATTATATTGGTGCAAATTTAATTTTTAAAATAGTTGAGTTTGTGTTTGATAGTTTGTTCCATGTTTATGTGAATTAATGTGTGTTTTTTATGAAAACCAATCCAGACTTGTTTAATCACATTTTATAAATTTGGAAATTAGTTTATTTAACTGTTCATGTGGTGTGTATTCTGTTTTAATAAGACTTAAGTTTTAATTTGATCATAAATTTGTTCGTTGAATGAGTCTGGTTTATATAAATATGTGGTTACTCTTTTAGAATTGTTTTGTAAATTTTAAATTGGTTTAGTAAAAAATTTAGATGGTGTCAGTTGTGTTTTGAAAACATGTCAAGGTGGTTCTTTTGTACTATTTTTTCGTTTGGATTATTTTAAGTCCATTTTTATGTATTTTATCTGTTATGTGTTTGTTGTAGTGCATTGAGGAGGTAATTCCACAATAATGTAGTCGTCGGCATGCATGTGATTGTGTGCATGTGCGAGGTGTGACGCACCATCATGTTAGAGCTGTGAGTTGGGGTAGGTTCTCCATTTTACTTGCCATTATATTTATAATTTATTAATTTATTTTTATTTTATTAATTTTAAATAAATTGTTAGTAATTATAGATAATATGTTTTAGAATAAATGGTTGTTTTGTAGTTTCCCCTTCGTGCATTATTTGTCTAAGATTGTTTATTAAAGTGTGTATACTATGTGTTGGTAAAATGCCCCATTTGACTATGTAATTATGTCTTAGTTTCAAATTGGTGATTTGGGTTTCTTAAATGGGATTCCAAGTGGATTTCGGGTTTTAAATGTGGCATGTGCTGGTTCGTCGGAAAATGGGTTAGTGTTGAGTGGTTGGTTACGGCCCGTTCGGAACTTTAATAAAATAAATTTTTTTAAAAACACTTTTTGGATTGGTTTTGGGGTGATTTTGTTATGTACATCGATTATGTGGGTTGTTTTGTGTGATTTTCATGCATCATGAGCGGTTATGTGATTGGTGTTGTTGACTCACCCCTCTTTTCTTTTAGTACATGGCATTAGAACCTAACATAGTTTGTGATTTTTCTATGAATGATTGTTGAACTAGTTTATATTAAGCACTGGATAGTGGCCCGTAGAAGGGGATACTCAATTATTATTATTGATATGGGATTTGGCCCCTCGACCAAGTAAGGTAGGAAACGGTTGGGAATTAATGAGTTATGATTTCATTGAGTAGGTCATTCCTTCAGGATGAGTCACACATATAGTACATTTTTCATTTTTCACGAGCTCCTAGTTTCGACCCATGTCATTTTGGATTTCAATTGCTCTCTGTAATGAATATTATATTGTACTTGTATCTACATTTACCTTATAATGTACTTAATATTTTTCATTTTTTTTATTTATTTTGATGGAAAGTGGTGACCTGGTTTTGAGTAGTTTTTTTTAAAATGGTTTTAAAATGAAGGTGTTTTATTCTCTTGGTGCAAATCTAAAAATGTAAAAATCACTTTCCTTTTTAGAATGCATTTAGAACTGATGAAAAGAATTTAGTTTTGAAAATTAATAAGGGCAATGGTTCATGCTTTTTTTTCAAGTAAAATATTTAGGAAAACTTACTTTTATAAATTGTAGTGTAAACATGGAATTAGTAAATTATTTATTTAATGGTATGTGAATTGGTAATAGAATTTGTCGGGCCTACCTATTGAGCCTTAATACTCACTCAAATAGTTTTTTCTTTTTTTGTTTCTATTTTAGGTTTGACTCGAGCTTTTTCTCTATGGGAGAGAGTTTTTTGTGGTTTGGAGAGTGACTCTTGGGGTTATGAGTAGTTTTGGTCATAGTCAAGTTAGCACATTGTTTTTTGTTGTTCATTTTTTCATGTCGTTTATTTACTTTTTATTATTAAAATTTTTTTCTACAGTATTATATTTTTTTCACTGGAAAAAATCATTCCAATTTGTTCCTATTGATACCTTGTCACTTGTTGCCAACTTGGGAGGATCAGGAATGCCTCTTGAGCCTTTTTGCATATCGGCTCGGGTGACCGGTTCCGGGTCCACCCAGGTTGGTTTGTAAAAAAATGCTATCAAAGAAGGTCGGCTCATAGTGTACCTTTCTTTATAGAGAACCATTTTTTATTTGGGGTTATCATGGTAGAAGGAGTAGGATTTTCAAGGATCGAGGTGTAAGATCAGGAAAGACGTCATGAACCCTTACTCCTTCTGAACCTCGGGTTACCATGGGATGTTCAGCTTGATGGTGTATTTTTGGATCCTCTGAATTATTTTCTATTGGGAAATGAAAAGGGAGTTGGGAAAGTAGCCTTGTGACCTCACATGTCCTATAAAGACATGTATTTCTAGGGAAATTTCCCTATATTTCTTTCTATGTTAGTGGCATGACAGGTATATGATTTCCAACCATATGACTGAGTCACTGATCGACACTAGATTCCCCTAGTGAATTGTTTGTGTCTTCTTTAATTTTAAAAACTATTTGAAAAGTCTGGTTTTGATTTATGAGTAGTTTAATTTTGAATGGAAATGACCATGTTTTGATTAATCTATTTTTTCCTTGTCCCTTAGTGTCCCCCCCCCCATGAAGGTTAGATGGATGCCCAAGGTGCATGTTCGAAGGGTCCATATTTATAGAATCATCCATTTGATCAACCTATGGACTATTTACAAAAGTTTCAAAAGTTAAACCATACACTCTTTTATGGTCAAGAAGATCCTCTTGAAGCAGAGGAGTGGTTGTGGAAGATATAGAGAAACTTCTCTTTTCTCACACCTCTTGAGTCATTAAAGGTGATGTTGGCTACCTTTATACTAGAAGGCCCAACCAATAAATGGTAGAAGTCCATGTATCTAAGAAAGCCTAAAAAATATCTCACTTTGGAGTTTTTCATGTCATTGTTCATCCAACAGTATTTCTTATAGGTGATGAAGGTGAGGAAGATGATGGAGTTGTGCTGTCTTCAGCAAGGTGTTGGATCAATGCTGGAATTATTTCAACATTTCTTTGACCTAGCTCCGTATGAACCAGGGTATGTTGAAAATGATTTCTTGAAAGCCCGACATTTTGATCTTGGGTTTTTTCCTGAGCTGTAGTAAAAAGTAGAATATCTCAACCTAATCACCATCTCGGTTGTTGTGGGGGGAATCCGTTCTTCCTAAAGCTTAGTTAGCAGGAGGAGTTGAGGTAGAGAATCTACCCCCGGCCTTGGGATGTAGTGCATAGGATGGTGATGGGAAGAACGTGAAGTGACATGATGCTGGTGGATCTAATAGAGGAATCAAGATACCTTTGGACCTACAGTCAACACCTTCATAGAGTAATGTCGGGATATGTCATCTGTGTAACAAGAAGGGTCATAAAAGTTGATGTGCCCAAGAACTACGAAACCCTACCACACTTGTGTGAACTTGGGTCACTTGTAGCGATTCTTCCGAGGTGTTTCAAGGAAGCATGCTAAAGCTAGACCTGGCCCATTGAAGGTCACATATTCCGGTTAGTAGGAATATGACAATGTTTGGGTTTAGTTTGGGGTTTTCTCTTTGTAGTGTTCCCTGGATATAGTGGTTGTCTCTTGTGGAATTTTTTGTTGTTTCTTTTCCTTCAGTTGTAAGAATGGTTATTGGTTAACTTCCTTGAAAGCTTAGTTTTATTGGAAGTGTGTTTGGTGGAATTATGATTCGTGAGTTATATTTGGGAATTTTTGAAGCCTGACTGTGAGGTTGGAGATGCTTCAATCATCGGTTCTCTAGACATAGGTCTCAAAGTGATGTTGGTGTGTAGTCAAGAGAATTCCAGTTGTATAAAAGGTCCATGTTTTAATATTTTCTCTTAATGTAGCATGGTTTGTGCTCTTATGAGGGTGGGATGTTGTTGATATAGTAAGAGTGGTAGTTTTGATGCTCTACCAGTTCAACCCTTCCATTCCCCCCCTTCATGGTGGGGGTTTTTGGTTCGAGAGGTATGTTTTCAAGTACAGTTAATCTCTCCAGTTCTTATGGTGGGGATACCCATAGTTGATCACATTGAGTTAATCCTAAATTAATTTAGTGGTAGCCGGATCGTTATGGTGGGGAGTCTATTCAGGCCTCCACGTGTTTGTATTAGAGTTTCATTTCAGGTATCATTTTGGGTGGCGGGTGGTCTCGTGCGGAACTGCCCAAATTTTATGTTCTTTCTCATGAGTAAACATTGGCATTGGAGTACACCCATCAATTCTGTTGGACTAAGATTATTGGAATAAGTGTCGGAAGTGTTTTATCTTTGTTCATTCCTTGGTTGAAATGGATGGTCTAGATTTTGTTTAGTAGTGGTTAAGTTGATTTTGTTTTAAGGAAGAGTTGTGTGTCATGGGTTATCGGTTTCTGTTTGGATAGATCAATTGTAAATGCTTAATCCTTTAGCAGTGGGTGACACTTAAGAATTTTTTATCTTCGGGTCTAGATCTTTTTGTGCCTTTCCGGGGCGGAAAGCGTTACGGTGGGGAGAATTGTCACACCTCGACCAATGTTTTTGGTGTTTCTAATTTTTTTTTCTTTTAAATTTTTTTTATTGAGGATTGAGTTGAATCCCGAACAAAAAATTTCAGTTAAGTCTAAAATATTTCATTTTTGAGTTGACATCATTGGGCGCACGAGCAAAGCACGTTTTGGAAGCCATGCGCGACTTTGCCCAGGAAACGACTCGATCCACTTGTCTTCGGAAATTAAAAATGTGTAAATTTTGTTAATTGTTGTTTCATTTATAATTTATATTTTTGTAAAAGAAATTTTATTATTATTAAAATGATATGAAGAATTTTTTTTTATTTTTACCATCATGTAATTATAATAATAATAATATTTATTACTATTAATATTTGGGTCAGTGTGTGGGTACCACAAAGCTAGAAGAAGGTGCGCAATTAGATAAACCTCATGCGCGGTTGCGAATTTTAAATTTTCCAAATAAAATAAATTGAACAAGTTGAAAAAAATAAAATTTAGTTAAATAAATAACTTACGAAAGTGATGATAATATTAATTTGTCATGGATAATGATATTATATTATTATTAATGAATTTGTATTATTAAAATTAATATTTTTATTATTCTATATTATTGTTAATGATTTTTTCATTATTATTATGTGTATTATTATTATTATTGATATTAATATTTTCATTATTATTTTAGAATAAAGTAATAATAGAAATTATTATTATTAATATAATTATTATTTTTTGTTTTTTCTATTTTATTTCCTTTTCATTTTTTTTTCTTTTCATTTATTTTTCGCTAACCCCATCTCCCTCTCACTCTCTACTACAGATTCCTGTACCCCGCACCTTACTACCCTTCTCTCCCGCTCAAGCATTCAACCCCCCACATCCTTTCCAGCAACACGGCACCCCGGTGTCCCCTTCCCTGCTCTGTCCGGCGAGAGGCAGCCCCCTCATTGTCTCATTCCTTACTGGGAGTAGGCCTACACCACCCTCTCACCTCCTCCTCGTAGCTTCCATCCGTAGGCCCTATCTCTCTCCACGTCGTGAACCCACCATTGTGTGCACCTCTATCCGGCGAACCCCCCCTGCCCGACGGACCTCCTCCATCTGGTAATCTGCCAGATCACCAATCATATTTCTAGAAATCCTCTACCCACGCACCCCTCCAAAATATCCTCTATCCGAACACTCTTCGATCAGCCCCATCTCACCGACGCACCCCCTTCCCATTGTAGTTCCCTCCCGCCATGCCTTCCACCCTTCTCGATTTACACCCGCTGGAACTGTGACCCCTCTTACGGCATTTGTTCGGCCAGCCCTTCCAGTGCTATGTGATCTTTTTTCTGGCCAGTTACAATCCCTGCCGATGCGCGCCACCCATTTGTGACTATGTAATTATGTTTTAGTTTCAAAAGGGGGATTTGGGTTTCTTAAATGGGATTCCAAGTGGATTTTGGGTTTTAAATGTAGCGTGTGTTGGTTCTTCTAAATATTGGTTGCTGTTGAGTGGTTGGTTAAGGCCAGTTTGACACTTTAATAAAATAAATTATTTTGAAAACTCTCTTTGGAGTCATTCGGTGGTGATCTTGTTGTGTACATCGATTGTGTGGGTTGTTGTGTGTGATTCTCGTGCATCATGAGTGGTTACTTGATTGACATTGTTTACTCACACCTATTTTCTTTTAGTACTCAGCATTGGAACTTGGTATCATAAGTGAATTTTATATAAACGATTACTGCACTAGTTTTGATTATGCACTGGCTAGTGGCCCATAGCAGGGGATAATCTGTTATTATTATTACTATGGGATTGGGCCCCTCAACCAGGCCAGGTTGGGTGATGGTCAAGCATTAGGGAATTATGACGTCATTGATTAGGGCATGCCTTTAGGATAAGTCTTAAGTATAGTACATTCTGGATTGCTCACAAGATCCTAAGTTCGACCCATGTATTTTTGTCTTTTTGTTGCTTGCTATGATGAATATTATATTGTACGTGTATCTACATTTCCCTTATTGTTTACTATACTCTTGTTCATTTTTTCCTATTTCTTTTCTTGGAATGTGGTGAGCTAGTTTTTAGTAGTTTTCTGAAAATGGTTTTCAAATGAAAGTATTTTATTTTATTTTTACAAACATAAAAATGTAAAAATCAATTTCCTTTTGAAAATGATTTTGGAACTAATGGAAGGAATTTAGTTTTAAAAATGAATAAGCCCAATGGTTCTTTCTTTTTTTCAAGTAAAATATTTATGAAAACATACTTCAATAAATTGTATTTCAAACATGGAATAAGTAAATTCTTTATTTAATGGTATGTGAACTGGGAATGGAATTAGTCGGACCTACCTACTATGTTTTAATACTCACGCATATATTGTTTTCTTGTCTTTAGTTTTTGTTGCAGCTTTGACTTGAACTTGTCCTCCATTGGTGAGAGTTGGCTGTGTTTTGGAGAGTGACTCTCAGGGTTACAAGGAGTTTTGGTCATGGTCAGGTTAGCACATTGTTGTGGGTCGTTCTTTCTTTTTCATGTTGTTTATTTACATTTTATTATTATGCCCTTTTGCGTTGCTTTATTTGTTTTTCACTTGGAGAATTCATTCCCATTTTTTATCTATTGATTCCATGGCACTTTTCGCCAGCCTGTGAGGATCAGGAACGCCTCTCGGGCCTTACCGCGGATCAGCTCAGGTGATCGGTTCAGGGTCAACCCTGGTTGGTTCGGGAAATTTAGCTTTATTAATTAACAATTCTAAAACCTACTCTACATGTAATTGGTTTTTTTAAGCTTAGTAGGTTTATAAATGGCCTTTTTTATGGGTTTAAGTGGTTCAATTTTATTGTCTTGGAAGTATTTTCTTCCTTGGATTTCATGATCGGTTTACTTGTATTCATGAATTAGAGTTCATTTGAAATGTGTTTAAATATAATAAATTGTTAATATATTTCAATATGGAAATTATAAATTATCTTATAAGGATTTTGGTTATATACCATGAGTATGACTCATTAGATAAAATTTAATGATAAACACTTGGATTAACATGGTGGTTTTGTGCATACTGAACATATTTGTATTTTTTTTATATTATGAGTGTGTAAGAATTAAATAACATTAAATGAGATGAAATAAATATATTATTATCTATTTCAACCATAAAAATTGTTCTATTACCATAATTGAAGATGGTAATAGAAATTTTAATCTCGTCTTCCTTGAATGTGATAAATCAACACATCTCAGATGGTGTTTTCATTTTTAGTATAAGAGGAGCGGAAAAGATAGATGATGATTAAATAGTCCATTATCATAATAAAATTCTAGTTCATGTAAGGTAATATAATTAAAATAGAATTTTCATAAGTGGAGGTTAGGAAAGATCAAGAGAAGAATGGATCTTGTAAAAGAAGTTGGAAGAAAAAGGAAGAGAGGTTCAACTCTTGAGTACTTCTTGAGAATCTCTTTTAGGCCTTTGTTTATTGGCCTTTTTGTGAGACCAGAATGACTTGTAAATTGGGGTAGAGATTGGTAAGTGTATTTGTAAGAACATATGAAAGGTCTAAATCTTGAGTGGTGTGAGAGGAATAGGGGGTGGGGGTGGTTTATATAGTGGAAAAGGGGAGGATTTTATTAATATTTTAATCATTAGATTATTATTTTTACCTAAGACAAGAAATAGTGATGATTCCATGAAAAAAACAGTAATAAGTGCATGTGATTTCTAAATAATGGTTTCTTACATCATCGATGATGCATTGAATAGTTTATTTATCTTATAATTTATTTATATCATAATTACAATATTTTATTATTCACCAAAAATTCTTGTATTTCAGAAAAATCCCATAAATTCACCCTAAGCATTTCTCAATGTGTAAAATCCAAACAGTAGCTCCATTTTTCAAAAATTGTTTTCTAAATATTATAAATTTAATTTTAAATTAAAATCATTATTTAACCAAAAAATTCTTACACTTAAAATATTCATCTTGATTATTAAGGTGCCAAAATTTTATTTACACTTTCATGGGTATGGTTACCATTCATAAGGGTTATATTACTATTCATAAAGGGTAGGTTACTATTCATAAGTGTATATTACTATTCATAAGGGTAATTTACTATTCATAAAAATATAACATGATGTTATAAGACTCCAAATATCACCCTGATCACAACTGTGAATGTCTATTTTCGAAATTCAAAACGAAGAAGTAGGGAATTTAAGTTTAATGGATAGGTTATGACTATCTACTAAGAATAACCAAGTATTGTTTCATAGAAACACAATGTTTCATGCAATATTGGCTATCTAATGAGTTGAAATTATTTAAAGGACACATAACATTAAAATGTTTCTACTGTTATATTCTTCCCACCTTAAGAAACTTTTTCCTCAAAAATTTTCATCTGTAAAGAACTTTCAAAAGATGTGGGTGGGTCTTCATCATAACATACTAAGGTTTATACATTGTTTCATCAATTTTATGGGTTATCCAAAGTGCCTTTACTAGTCAAGTTGTCTTATTTATCAATACCTACTCCCTTGTGTCAAGAATCTCAATAGGATATTCACAGTATGATAAATCATGTTCCAGCTCTATTTCTTCATAGTTGATTCCATGTGTCGGGTCTGACATGTATTTCTTTAATAACGACATGTGGAACACATTATGAACATTGGATAGACTTGGGGGGCATTACTAATCAGTAAGCTACAACTACAATTCTTCATAGAATTTCAAATGGCCCGATGTACCTAGGGATCAATTTCCCCTTCTTTCCAAACCTTAAAACACCCTTCTGTAGAGATACTTTTAGAAAGAAATGATTTAATTTGTGAAATTAAAAATCATTTCTCTGGTTATTTTCATATCTCTGTTTCCTACTTTGGAATACTTTAATATGGGACTAAATTTTCTATACCTTTGTAGTGGTCTCTTAGATAAGTTCTTGGCCTATAAGTTTCCTCTCACCAACTTTATCCCAACAAGTTGGAGTTCGACACCTTTAACAATATAATGCTTCATATGGAACCATTTGAATGAAATATTAGAAACTATTATTGTAGGAAAATTACACCAAATACAAGTATTGATCCCATATACATTGAAAGTAAATATATCTTGTTCTCAAAATGTCTTCCAGTATTGGAATAGTTCGTTTAGAATGTCCATCAGTTTGGGGGTGATAAGCAGTACTGATATGAAGCTTAGTATCCAAAGCCTTCTGGAGACTTCTCTAGAATTTTGATGTAAACCGGGGTTCTAAATCCAACATAATTGATATAGGTGAACCATGAAGTATTAAAACATCATTAATAAAATGTATTTCTAGGGACTCAAGTGGTAATTCATCTCTTATAGAATGGAAATGTGCCGATTTTATGAGACGATCAGCAATTACCCATATTGCATCACTCCATCTAGGTATCCTTAGTAGTCCAATGAAAAATTCCATCGTAATTTCATCCCACTTCCACATAGGAATATTTAGTGGTTTCATGACCCCTCTAGGATGTTGTATCTCAACCTTCACTTGTTGAAAAACTAGACACCTTGACACATAGTTATCAATTTCTCACTTCATGTTATCCCAGAAAATATGTTCCTTCATATCTCTATACATCTTAGTGATACTAGGGTGTATAAAAAAATTTGATCTATGAGAATCAACTAATAGTTCCCTTTTTTAGCTTAGGTAATGATGGAACACATATCCTCTTTCGAAATTTCTGAAATCCATCCTCATACACTAAGTCTAGCAATCATACATCCTAAACATGTTTTATTTTCTTTTATATATTCTCATCATCATATTGAATAGTTTTTATCTTATCTAGAAAATATGGTTTAACAATCATTTGAAATAGAAAAAATGTTCACCTTTCTTAATAATTCCCATATCTATATTTAGTAGTTCCATGAATATAGGATCTCTCTCAATCCTCATTTGGGTTAGACGCCCATGATCTTTCCTTCTCCATGCATCTGCCACCTTATTTTCCTTTCCTGGGTGGTAGTGTGTTGAACAATCCTAGTCTTTGAGTAACTTGATCCATCTAAATTTTCTCATGTTGAGTTACTTTTGTGTAAAAACGTATTTCAAACTCTTATTATCTGTATATATCTCACATCTTTAACAATATAGATAGTATCTCCATATTTTTAGAGTAAAGATTACGTCTGCTAACTAAAGATCATGATTTGGATAATTTTTCTCACGAGTCTTCAACGTCCTTGATTCATAAGCCAAAAGTTTATCATTTTTTATAAGGACACAATCCAATCCATTCTTTGATGCATCACTGTATATAAAAATTCTATCATTACAAGAGAAAAGAGTCAAAATTGGAACATTGACCAATATTATTTTCAAATATTCAATGTATTCTATACATTCATTCATCCATTCAATCATAACCCATTAACAGTTGATATTGGTTAGAGGGTTATCCAATTGAGGAAAATTCTGAACAAAACACTAATAGTGACCTACTAAGACAATAAATCTATGTACCTTGGTGATATTCATTGGCATGGTCCATTCTTAGATTTCCTTCTTCTTCATAAGATCAACTGAGATTCCATCCTTAGAGACAATATATCCAATAAATGAAATTGATTGAATCCAAAAGTCGCACTTTTAAAACATCCCATATAATTCATTTCTTCTAAGAGTTTTCCGAATAATCCTCAAGTGATTCTCAGGTTCTTTATAGATTTTAGAGTATACCGAGACATCATCATTAAATACAACAACAAAGTCCCCATGATATTCCTTGAAAACTCTATTCATTAGATCCATGAAAACCAACGGTGCATTAGTCAGTCCAAAAGGCATTACTGTAAAATCGTAATTCCGATACCTGTTTTGAAATGATGTATTTGGAATATATTCCTTCCTTAGATATAGCTGATGATATCCAGATCGAATCTCAATCTTTGAAAAATTTTGGGCTTCAGGAAGTTGACCAAATAAATCATCAATTCATGGTAGAGGATACATGGTTTTTATTGTAATAACATTGATTTCCCTATAATCAATGCATAGAATCATGGATCCATCTTTCTTCTTGAAAAAGAGGATAGAGGATCTCCATTGATAAACACTAGGTTGAATAAATCCTTTATCACTAAATTCCTCTAGCTATTTCTTTATATCCCCTAATTCCATAGTGGCCATTATATATAGAGTCTTTGATATAGGTCATCCACCAAGAACTAAATCAATAGAGAACTCAACTTCCCACTCTGGAGGATGTCCACGTAAATCTTTTGGGAATACATCAATTTATTTCTTCACAATAGGTTCATCTTCAATTTGAAGTTTTCTTTCCTCGGCCATAGATATTGTGTTCTACACGTCTCAAATAATTTCATTCAGTCGAGTTACTAGGGGTGGATCTAGAAAATAATTAGATGGTGAGGTTTCTACTATAATGATAAGGGATTCTTCACCATTATAATTTTTTTAACTTACTTCTTCTTACAATAGATATTTGCATCATAATTTGAAAACCAATTAATAACAAGAATTAAATCAAAGTCATTAATTGGTATGATGATAAGGTTAGAAACTAAATCACATTTATGTTTCATAAGGGGGACTAATCAACACATATATGTTGCAATTATACATACCGTATGTGTTTTGACTGACACCTCCTTTATTAAATCAAATTTGACATGTATGATTTTTATAGGAAACATGGAAGATATAAATGAATATGATGATCCAGAATGAAATAAAGAATTGTCTATGTTTGAGGAAACAATTAAAGCACCTTCCACTATATTGTTATGATCTTCAACCTCTGTGGTTGTAATTGTATAAGCTTTCCCTTTCTCTTGTGGCCTTTTTTTGACGAAAATTTCCTTGGTTCTTAAGAAACTCATTTTCATAGTTTCCCAACCCTCTAAAATTGCAGCACTGATCATAATTGATGAGTTTCTTCCCCTTGATTTCATCAGATTGATGACCCTTTTCTCCACACTTATAGAATACTACCATGCCTATCATGAATTTTCCAGGATGATTATTTCCATAGTTATCACATAATGTGAATTGCTTCATTCCATTATTCTTCTTAGGTGCTTCATATATTCCATGGTTATCAGAGTACTGCTTCTTATCTTGGTTTCCCTTGAACCAATTTCATCTAGGAAATTCCTTATCTATTTTGAGGTCACTAAATATAATTCAATCATATGATGAAATTTTTTGACAATCTAGTTCCATTTGAAGACATGTCTTATGATCTTTAATGAAATGATCAATCTTGTTTTTGGAATCACGTACGTAGTCTATAGAATACCTGGATAATATTGTGAAGGTAGCCACATATTTCACAACCCTATATTCTTCCCTTTTCAATAGGCTGAGAAAATTATTCTTCATTTTAGTTCCTTGTGAAAGAGGGAAATATTTATCGAAGAATATTTCCTTAAAATTCATCTATTCAATATCTTCCATGTATTCTTCCTCTATGATAATCTGGATCAAGGACCACGATTGATCAATATCCCCCATGAGGAAATATACAGCAAGTACTACCTTTTCATTTCCATTGCATCTTAATGAAAAAAATTATATATTCATGGGACTTAATCCACTTCTCAGCTACCAACAGATTAGTAGTCCTACTAAAATATGGTGGCTTCTACTGCAAGAAATGATCCAATATAGGTGTAGCATGGTTACTCGTCAGAACCTGAGTAAGTTGTCCCAATATGGTCATGATACAATCCACTCAAACACTAACTGTGTTGACTTGATCAGGGGGGAAATACCTACATTTTCAACAGTTATTGATTCCCCTTCTTCTATTAGGCACCATCCTAAAAATTGAATACACTAAATTAGGTCATTGTTAAAAAAATTTAACTAGAAAACACTTACGATAATCTGAAAATTTATGCACAACTGATCTCATAATAATAAACATTGTTTATATTTACTTTTAAATCCTTCATAATGATTTGTAAATAAAATTTGAATTATCCTAATAATACCTTCTAGGAGTGTCAAACCAAGTGTGTAGTAAGGCTTGTTGTCATGTACCAGGATACCCTGGGTCAAAACCGAAACTCCTTGTCAGAGTTGTTACTCCTAGGTACATCTATTCCAGAACCACATCCACTTGTAGTATCTAGACAGTGATGTATTTTATAGGAACACCCTCATAATCTATACTTTACCAAAATTCTAGGATGTTCTTCTATGATTATCATCAAATTCTAACATAGGGTTATGTCCTCTAAATTATGTTTCTGAAATCTAGTATCCAAGGTTGTTTCTAAACATCCTTTGATACTAACTATAATGCCCCAAACCCCAAAGCCTGGAGCCAGTGCATTATTTCAATTAAATTTTCATGATTATAAGAAATAAATTTTGAAGGTCCGATTAGTTCAGCAGTTTTGGAAGTCCAAATTATATACATGATACCCAAATTACATTTGAAAAAAAATTTAAATACAACATGATACATAATAAACTGAACTAAACCACCTCGTTGAAAGATTATTCAAAGTTATCTTCTTCATAACTTGGGGAAAAACATAATAAGGTTGAGCTCAAATTCTTAGTAAGGGTTACATATAGTGGAAACATGAATTGATAATAAGTGAATCATAATCATTTAGGCATGACTAATATGGAATGATTAATAAATGAAAACACTTTCCATAAATAAACTAAGAATAAAAACGCATACATAGATTTTTCAACGTGGAAACCTCATGGATATAAATAACTGAATAATGAATAAAGAGAATTCTTATTATTTTGATATCATGTAGGTGGAACATGAACCATTATATTATCGAGATGGTTTTTGTATGTGGGTAAAAACCCATCTGATTTTTTTTTGGAAACAAACCCAAAGGGTTTGTCACCAAATAGTTTGCCTGGTGAGGCATGTCGATTCATTGAAGGAATATTGTGATCCCCACCCATAACTACTAATCTAAATAATTTTTTATACATAGATTTAATACATAAAAAATAATCCTCTTCAATATCCATATTGAATTGAGAATATAGATTCATCAATATTTCCCAGTTAAAATAGAATTCATAATAAATTCTGTATGTGAAATGTTATACAGATTAATGAAATAATCATATCCATAATATAGGAAAGTGGATATTTACCAGAGTTATAATTTCAAATGAAAAATTATCTCAAAGGGGTAGTATATACTCCACATAAGAACAATTCGGTGCATAATAGCAAGTCACCCTTAATGAAATGGAGGATGAGACAAAGTCCCTTACCACGTTGTAATCAATCGAGTCATATGACCAACAATTAATAATCACCAAATGAACCACAGAATACCACAAATATAAAAATAATCATGATATTATTTATCAAATGGATGTACATATAATCTACATGAAAGAAATAAGTAGTGAACAATGGAAATCTCACAGTATTAAAAGTGAGATGAGAAACCCTTACCTTATACCCGAATGTATTCTTCGATTGAACATAATGACCCAAATAATAAAAGTCATATTCATTAATAAAAAAATATATAACCTTATCTACATGTAATTTATTTATTTTATCCTTATTATGTTCATTCATGGAATTTTTATGGGTTTAAGAGGTACAAATTTATTGTTTTGGAAGCATTTTCTTCACTGTTTTTCAAGATCAGTTTACTTGTATTTAGTAATGGGAGATCATTTGAAATGTGGTTAAACATACAAATTTGTTAATATATATTATTAATGACATTATAAATGATATTATAATGACTCTGGTTATATTCCATGAGTAATGATCATTAGATTAAAGTTAATGATAAATGTTTGTATTAACTTGGTGGTTTTGGGCATAATGAACGTGTTTGTATTATTATTTTATATTATGAGTGTGTAAGGATTACAGAACATTAAATAAGATGAAATATATATATTATGATATTTTTCATCCATATAAATGGTTTTAATTACTATAATTGAATACAGTAATAGAAATTGAAAACCCATTGTCCTTGAATGTGATAAATTAACACATCTCAGAATGTATTTTCATTTTTATTATTAGAGGAGGGGAAAAGAGAGATGATGAAGAATTATTCCATTAGACAAATAAAAATCCAGTTCATGTATGTTACAGAAATTATCATAGTTTTTAGATGATGGGATGCGAGGAGAGAGAAACAAAAAATGGAACTTGTAAAAGAAGGTGAAAGAAAAAGGAAGAGAGGTACACCACTTGAGTACTCCTCCTTGAGAATCTCTTAAAGGCCATAATTTTTGGACTTTTGGTGAGACCAAAAAGACATGTATATGGGGGGGGAGCTTGGGAAGTGTATTATTATGAACATAAGAAAGGGTCAAATATTGAGTGGTGTGAGAAGATGTAAGGCCCCAACCTTAAACATTACATTATATAGAATTAAGTTAATAATTCACATTGAGGATCTTTATAGGTTTATATCATTTGGGAATTAGGTCATAAATTTTACATAACAACTTTAATATTATAAATAGACACTTCTACTCACTATGAAATTTTTATAAAAAAAACTCTTAAAAAAAGAAACATGTATAATTCATGGTCTTAAACAACATCAGTTTTCCTTGATCCCATCCTTGACCATATTCATCTTTATGTCCTGTGAAAAACATTTCAAAACTTAGGATGAGAATAAAAATCTCAGTAAGCGATAAAGAAATAAGGAAAACTGTTAGTTTACCAAAACAACATGTAAACCATGAATACTTTATCATAAATTAACTCTTTTTTACCTTAAATAAGTAGCAAAACACTTCATTGAATATAAGCTCATTGCATACCCTTTTTGTAACCAAAATATTACCATAAATCCCATAGAAATAAAAATATAACATATAATGGTAACATGGGACCTAAACATACATAAATGGAAATACCATACGGTCGACTTCCAAGTATATCACTAAATGGAATAGCCAGACGACCAACTTTTATACCCAATGCATTGGAGTTTATAACGTAAACACTAATCCATTGTTTATCACAGAACCACCCATAATTTGTTTTATACCTTAACCTCCCATAAAATTTCCCAGTACCATTATATAATCATAACACATAAAATATTGAAAATATCAATATTTCACTAATAAAATTTCATTTACAATCATAAGAAATCATTTTAAGATATTTAATTACTCAATCCATTTCAAAAACCATTTTCAATACCAAAACACCCAAAAATTAAATAAGGTGTTTCTTTGTTCCTTTTTAAAAACATTAAGGCTTATAGACAAAGCGAAATTATCATTATGGTGGTGGAGAGGTCATTGTCACCAAATGCGTTAAAAAAATTCCTTTTGTCGTTCAGTAAAAAGATTTATAGAAAAAATATTCCCATTCAATGAATGTAAATGTAAATAGGTTTTATTATACATCGTATAAAAGTAGGAGGTATATATTATCAAAATATTCCTCAATTAAAGGACATTGAGACGAAGTCCCATAACCTGTGTCCGAATTGACTCATTCATTCTTTAATTTCCTAAATGACAAACTTAAGTTAATTTCTACATGCTACAAAACTGTTTTCATGTTTATTATTCATTTTATATCACTTTTTACCACTTTATAAAAATTACACAATTATTTAAGTTAATATCAGTCGTTTTGTCGATATTTGGTACTTGAGTAAAAAATGAAAATGTTATAATGAAAAATAGTCCACGTGGAAAAAATTGCATTATCCCCAAAATGATATTTATGATTTAAATATCATATAAATCCAATATATATGTATTTATAATAGTACATAACATTTGGATATAAGAAATGAAATGCACCGTTCATGGATACGGTAAGCCATAGTACGCATGAATGCTACTTTCATTTCCATTTCATATTTAATGGAATTAAAACTAAATGATACAAAGGTATATTATAATTCTAGTACAATATCATATGATATATATGTTAAATAATTTCATTAATTCCATCCTTTTATACGTTCCATGTATGGCATGAGTGAGTCCTATCACATTGAGGGGGTGGTAGTCTCCACATTCTCAAATAAAATTATAATGTGTACACATCATGAAAAGCATAAAGGATTGTTGTAAATAAAAATTACTGAATAATATAGACAATATAAACATAATATATATCATATATAAATACAGTTCCATCGTAATGTTCACCATGAGAGGTGGAAGTGGAAAATCGAACAATCATCGTTTCGTGAGGCAGTAGTTCGCTGTACAAAGAAACAATATGTTTGAATCCATTAGATGGAGGTGTGTGTATGTGAAGTTAGAATACTTATGATATAAATATCCTATTATATTGAGGATAATTGTTTTTTATGAAATCAAATAATAATAATATAATAGGGAGATAATAAGTAAAATAAAAGAAAAGAACTTGAGAGATGACGTTACTTCTAAATCAGGTAACTTCCTTTGGTTGTAACCAAAAGGATTTATTAAATTGCCTTCCACATAATGTATGGATTTTAGTAGGAAGAGAGTGATGTTGGGAACTTATTGAAGAAGATTTTGGACAAGCCAAAAGGCTTGAGAGGTGTGAGTAAGGGGTTAGAGGTGATGACCTTTCATAAGATGGAGGAGGGGTACTTTAGGAATGTCTTGAAAGATTATTTTATTATAAACTGAATTTGGATTTTCAAAAGGTCCACAACTCATTTAATTAAAATATAAGATGAGGATTGTTCTAAATCCTCTCAATTAATAGGTTTTAGACAATTTTTTTTTTCAAATTTAACCTAATCGTTTCGCTTTAACCCTTAGTTAACTAATTTAACTATTACCAAGTCTTATTGTATATTCATACTACATGGTTAATATAGTTATCATTAAATGCCAATAGAATCATAAGTGATTCATTAATGACATTTCCAAAATTATAAATTATTTTTCTAGAATATTATATTTTTAGGATAATTATATCATTTAATAAAATAGTAATTTTTTAAAACTCATTTATACTAATTTTTATACTATTCATATCATGCCATTTTAAAAAACCATAAAAACATGATTATTTAGAAAAAACATCATAAGTTAAAACAAACAAAGTCATAATAATCCCTAAAATTCTTGGACAACATAAAAAGTTTAAAAATAAATTTATTTTATTATTTATAATCTCATTAATTTAATTATTTTATTAATAAGGTAATCACAACATCATCATTGTGTCATAAATTTATTTATTTATTTTATGTCTAAAAATTATAAATAAAATATCATGATGTAGGAAATGTTTTTATATTTATAAAGACTATTTATATTCTAAAACATGACTTTTATAACCCTATATTAATGCTTTTTACTAAAAGATACAAGTTTTGGTTATATTTTTCATAACTTTAAATTAAAAGCAATAAAATGTCAATTTCACACAGAAGTGGCACCATGGGGTCCTAAAATCGACCCAAGGATACCCATGGTTGAACATATCTCATCCAATAGGGTTAGAAAAAGAATTTTGAAATTTAATATTATTATAATATTATTGTTTACACTTATTTACAGAATTTAACCTTTAACCATGGTAAATAAAATATTTACAGAAGTTACTATTCATAATGTCTAAAAATAAACGTTACCTATTTACACAATTTTGAGCTCATGATTCCAAATATGGAATCCATTTTTCAAAATTCAAAGCAGATAAGTTTCAGAAATTAATTTAAAACTAATTCTCCTAGTTAAAACCAAGAAGCGTATTTTTAAGAAGTAAAAACCACCAAAAGATTGACATACGTTTATGTCCAATTTTAAATTGAAATTACTTACAATGACCAAAATTGGATTAAATGATAAAAATATAATCCAAATAAAATTTCAAAACCAGTTAAAAGTGAAATCTAACTATATAAATAGGTTATATTCAATGGAAAATTTGAATTAAAATACAGTATTTTTCCCTATTCATTTAAAAATGAACTTTAGCCGAAAATACCAAAATTTATTCCAAAGTAAATTTTGATGTTCTAATTATAAATAATAAGATTATTTTATCAAATAAAAAATTTAAAGGTGTCAAAAAACTGTATTTGAAAAGGGTTCTCTATCAAAAGGTGGTAAAACTTCATTTTTAGAAAAATACTTTTTTTATCCGAAAAATTAAATTTATTTATATATCATATCTAGAAAAGATATAAGTTGAATTTAAAAAATTAAATTGAATATATATTATATTTATTTAATTAAATAAAAATCTATAACGGGTGATATTAAAACACAATTATTCTCTATTAAATAGGTTTTCATAAAAGCACATCTATTATATTCAATGAGGTTTTATTTTCATTTCTAATAAATTTGGTAATCAATGAATCATCATTTAAACATGCGAAAAAAATATTTCAAATTTCAGTTGATACTATTCATTCCCACATTTCCAACTTCTAGCTATAAAATACGTTTTAAAATAATAATAATATTGTTGTATTATTTTTCAATATTGCTCAATTTTCTGTGCAATGTAAGATTTTAGAGAAGCCTGCTATTGCGTATCGAGTATGCTATCAGAAATAGAGTCCACTTTAACTTAAAATTAGCATCTTATTCATAAAAATTAACAAAAATTAAAAATTATTATTCTATAAATACCCGAGTCGTTATATCCTTCCCCCTATTTTGAAATTGCCTCCTCTCAATTTTAAAATTAGGATTAGAAACATCATTTAAAATCACACATCGAAAAAAGAGTCAATAAAACTATCAATTTAAAAGAAATAAAGAGATTCATAAAGGTCACCCTAGATAACACATACTAGGATTCCATGAAAATATGGATATGGAAGAGAAAACTAACCATCATGTTTTGATACAGAGTGATAGAAAACACAATCAGGATTGTGTTAACCACCAGAAAACCACAATCTTGTGATAGGTTAAACCTTCTTTGATTACCTAATAGTAAATGTAAATGGAAAACTTTTTTTTGTTTTAAGTTCCATTTCAGAAAGATGGATAATTTATTTATGAAATTGACTAGGAACATATAGAAATATACTTACTTTCCAAGTATAGTTTCATTCATTAATACGTTTCTACCAAAAAATCATATTTTCTCTAAATGATGAGTATTCAAGATGACTTGGTCATACCTGAAGTGATAGAATCAACTTCTAGTGAATAAAATGATCCAAAAAAGATGAAACATATATTTCTCCAATATTTTAAAATTAACAAATACCAAAATGGTTAGTACAAGATCAGATAATCCCCTAAAATATAAATCTTTTATAAAAAGAAATACAACTCTTAATCATCAAAATTTTACAAACAATACCGAAATATCAACAAAGACCATTAAATAAACCATTGTCCATAAAATAATTCAAAATAATATAAAATAAATTAGAAAACCAAAATTCATAAGGATTTTATCACATAGTCTTCTACAAAAATCATAACATATATCTACAAATAACATCAGCTACACATAAAGTCTCATTCTGGAAAGTAATTAACCTAATCCATTTTTTCTATGATAGTTTAATAATTTCCATAAATAACCAAAATATCTATATTTCTACAATAAAAATATATATTTTTCAAAAATAATATTTCACAATTACTCCTCAATTAAATTCCCAAAGTATTCTATTTTCCTTAGGCATATAGTGTTCCCCAAAGGGAAAACATCTTCCAAAATAATCTTTGTCACTTAATCCCAAAATAATTTTCCTATACAAAGGACATCCATTTGATAAAACATAAGATCCCAAGTAAACTTATTCACGATCAATAAAATCATTTAACTAAAAATAATAAGTCATACTAACCAGGGAAATCACATAGTCCAGTGGTACGCGATGCACCCTTATCGCCCTTCGGTTGTGGGTTCGATTCCCATGGCCTTTCCGAATGAGATTGGTTGTCACCCATCATGTGGGTTGTCCTTTTTTTAAACTATATAATTATTATAAAATTCTCAAAAATAATATAATTTCCTCCCAAATAACCATAACCTATTTTATCCTAAAAGGTTATCTATTACCTTTTTTTTTTGCATCGCAAAATGTAATAACAATTTATCACCTCAAAAAAATATCATATGAACCCCTAAGGTTATCCATTATGTCTACAAAAAATATATAATTCCTAATTTAATAACATTTTCTCAAATAAATCTTCATGGTTACACATACTAGAAAAAGTCTTCCAAATTAATCTAATAATCAAAAGATCATTAATACTTTTAATCATTTCATCATCCTAAAATCTACCATTACTCCCGAATACCTTACATGTGGACTTCTTAATAATTCACCATTCTTCATGATAAATTAACCATTAGTTTCCAACTTATTCTATAGTACTTATTTTATACAAACAAAATCATGAATCATATCTTAATATTCAATAATTTCAAAACATCAGCTAAGAAATAATCTATACCTTCCATTGGTCATTGTCAGTTTCATCATCCTCAATTGGAATAGAATTAGATATTGGTAAACATATATTTGTACGGTCCTACTGATCCCATTCTTGGAATTTTTTCACAGGACATCTATTTGAATAATGACCATGCAAACGACATTTAAAATAATTCAATCTATCCATTATAAATAACTTCTTTCCCTTCCATTGATTCAACTCGACGCTTCCTTTTCCATGGAATGTTCTTGATTTATGACCTTCATTACCACATCTAAAGCATCTTCCAATGCCTTGGAAGCATTTTCCTAGGTGTTTTTAACACATCCTTGACACATATGTTTTTTAATATACTTACCATTATAATTATTACCTGATCTTCCATAGGGATTTGTTTCTCTCATATACGATGCCATACAAAAATCAATAAGGTTAAGTTGGTCAATCATGACTCTAGATAGTTGTTCTAGAATAATCACAAGAGTTATCATTGCAGATCCCATTTTATTCGGTTGATTATTTAGAAAACCATCATAGTTTTTCTTCACATCCATTGTTACTTTGGTGCCTCCTAGATCCAACCATTAACTAAAACAAAAAAGGACAGTGTGAAAACATCAGTAAAATCATCATA
Source organism: Viscum album (assembly GCA_963277665.1). Taxonomy (NCBI): domain Eukaryota; kingdom Viridiplantae; phylum Streptophyta; class Magnoliopsida; order Santalales; family Viscaceae; genus Viscum; species Viscum album. Next base: position 683,913,369 of record OY728137.1, on the reverse strand, counting down.
TAATATCTTATGAGGAGAGTAATTACTAAGATATACTTATTCATGTTATCATATACTCATTTAATTTATCTAAAATAACTGTTAATCTTTCTAATATTTTAACCATTATGGTTATCTCACTTATGCTTAAATAACACCCTAACCTATAAAGTTATCTAAACCGACCTATGATACTAACTGTAAGGCCCCAGCCCTAAACATTAGATATTCTTGAATAAAGTTAATAATTCCCATTGAGGATATTTTTAGGTTTATAGATTTAGGGAATTATGTAATAACTTATACATAACAACTTGAATATTAAAAGTAGACATTTCTACTCACTATCCATTTTATTATAAAACAAAAACTCTTAAAAAATTAACATGTATAGTAACATGTTTATACAACATAAATTTTCTTTAATCCCATCATTGACCCTATTCATCTTTAAGACCTGTGAAAAACATTTCAAAAATTGGGATGAGCATAAAAAGATCAGTAAGGGATACATAAAGAAGGAAAACTATTAGTTTTTCAACGTAACATGTAAACCATGAATAATGTATCATAATGTAATCATTTTCACCCTAAATAAGTAGCAAAAACACTTAACAAAATATAATATGATTTCTTACCCTTTTTTCAACCAAAATATTACCGTAAATCCCATAGAAAACAATTTATAGCATATAAAGGTAACTTGGGACATAAACATATTTAAATGGAATTAACATATGGTCGAATTCTATACATATCACTAAATGGAATAGTCATACAACCATCTTTCATACCCAATGAATTTGAGGTTATAATGTAACCAGCCTTCCTTGGTTTATCCTGAACCACCAGTCATTTGGATTATCACATAACCACCCATCAACTGTCCATTTATGATTATATAATCCTAACACATTAAATATTTCAAATATAAAAATTTCACTAATAACATTTCATTTTAAATAATAAGAAATAATTTCAAGATATTGAAATAATCAATCAAATTAAAAAACTATTTTCAATACCACAACACCAAAAATGGAATAAGAGGTTTCTATTTCCTTTTTACAAACATTAAGGCTTATATAGGAAGCCAAATAAAGATTACAGTGGTGGAGAGGTCATTGTCGCCACATATGATAAAAAAATTCCTTTTTCATTTAGTAAAATGATTTGGAGATAAATTATTTCATTGGAATGAAAGTAAAAGTCAAAGGGCTTTATTATACACTGTATAAAAGGAGGTATATATTATCCAAATATGACTCAATGAATCGAGATTTAGACTAAGTCCCTTTCCTCATGTCCGAAATGACTCATTCATTCTTTAATAAAATGAATAATAAATTTAAGTTAATTTCTACATGCTTCAGAACCTTTTTCAAGTTTATTATTCCTTTTATATTACTTATTATAACTTTATAAAAATTACAAAATTATTTAAGTAAATATCAGTCGTCTTGTCTATATTTGGTACTTGAGTCAAAAATGAACTTGTTATGATTACAAATTGTCCATGTGGTCAAAAGTATATTATCTCCAAAATGATAATAATGATTTAAATTTCATTTAAATATAGTATATATATTTATTTATAATAGTACATAATATTTGGAGATAAGAAATGAAATGCACCATTCCGGGAGATGGTAAGCCGCACCTACACATGAAACTACTTTAATTTATTTTTCATATATGAAGGATTGAAAACTAAATGATAAATTGGTATATTATAATTATATTACAATACAATATGATATATATGTTACATAAGTTATCTAACTTCATCCTTTAAACATTCCATGCATGGCATGAACAAGTCATATCACTTTGATGGGGTGGTAGTCTGCATTTCCTAAAATGAAATTATCGTGTTTACACATAATGAAAATGATAAAGGTATGTTAAAAAATTATAGAAGAATAATGACAATATAAAATAATATATATCATATATAAATATGGTTCCATCATAATGGAAACCATGAGAGGTGGTTGGGGAAAATCAAACAATGATCGTTTCGTGAGGCATCAGTTCGTCGTACACTGAAACAATATATTGGTATCCATTAGATGGAGGTGTGTGTGAGTGTAGTTATAATACTTATCATAATAAAATCCAATTAAATTGAAGATACTTTTTTATGTAATCAAATAAAAATAATAGAATAGGGAGTTAAGAAGTAAAATAAATGAAAATAACTTGAGAGAAGACGTTGCCTCTAAATCGGGTAACTCTCACTACTGGAAATACAATATTTCCCAATGGTTTTGAACCGTTGGGAAATGCTGCATAACCATTGGTATATGTTATACCAACGGTTCTATAAACTGTAGGGAAGTAAGCCATTGGGAAAGAATTTCCCAATAGTTTATAGTGAACAATTGGGATAGGGTGGAGAAAAATTACCTTATCCCAACAGTTCTGCCAAACCGTTGGCAAAAAACCCAAGGTCTCGTCTTTCCCAATGGTTTCTAAACTGATGGGAAAAGTGTTTTAACAGTGGTTCATGGAACATTTGGTAAAACAAAACCCAGTGATCCTATGCCAACGTTTTCAAACCATTGGCATATCCTATGCTGGGAAAATTGCACAGCATCTCTGTAATTTGCCCACTAGGTCTCATTTTGTGGGTTCCCTCTCATTTTCAATCCAATTATTGTACCTGAAATAATCTAACACATACATATACAATTATTTTTCCTGTAATAACTTACTAACACATACATATAGAGAAAAAATTCATACACATTTAACATATAATGATGGAACTATACACATCCATAATTAAATTAAAATTCATAACATAATTGTAAACATAAATAATTCATTTAGAACATAATTTAAAATTTAGATGACAATTATTTGTGGAATCCGTAAGTCAATTCATATTTTGATCGGTTTTTTGTATACCATATATTTTTACCTGAAACGATGTCCATTTTAAAAAAAATACACACCCCTAGAGTTCTACCAGACACACCACACCTCATATTGAGGCGGGGTTGACTCGTAAACGTCACATATGACCCATGGATCGTTGTGATAAAGTATCGACACAATCCGAATGCATTTGGCCGTTTTTCTATATGCCAGTTGATGTTTTTCAATTAAAATGACGTCCTTTTGAAACAAAAGGCAGACACATTGAGTGGTGTCGGCCACATTGCATCTTAGATTGAGGCGAGGTTGATTCGTAAACGTCACATATTACACATGGATCGTTCTCCTAATGTTTGAATGGAAATCGAATGCGTTTGGTTGGTTTTCCATATGTACTTAAAATGTTGTCCATTTTAAAGAAAAGAGAGCCACTTAGAGTGATTCCGTCCACAGCGTGCCCCAGATTAAGGTGGGGTTGACTATTACACGTCACATATAACCCATGGATAGTTGTTCTAATGTATTGACACAATCCGAATGTGTTTGGTTACTTTTCCGTATACCAGTTGATATTTTTCACTTAAAATGACGGCCTTTTGAAATAAAAGATAGACACTTTGAGTGGTGGCGGCCACACCGTGAAACAAATTGAGGCGGGGTTGACTAGTACACGTAACATATGACCCATGGATCATTGTTCTAAAGTATCATGACAATCCGAATGCATTTGGTCGGTTTTCCATATGCCAGTTGATGTTTTTCAACTAAAATGACGTCCTTTTGAAACAAAAGGCAGACACATTGAGTAGTGGTGGCCACACCGCACCTCAGATTGAAGTGGGGTTGACTCGTACATGTCACATATGACCCATGGATCGTTGTGAAAAAGTATCGACACAATTCGAATGCGTTTGTTCGGTTTTCCGTATGCCAGTTGATGTTTTTCAATTAAAATGATGTCCTTTTGAAACAAAAGGCAGACACTTTGAGAGGTGTCGGCCACACTGTGTCTCAGATTGAGGCGGGGTTGATTCTTAAACGTCACATATGACCCATGAATAGTACTTCTATTTTTTCAACAGAAACTGAATTCGGTTGGTCTGTTTTCTGTATGTACATAAAATGATGTCCATTTTAAACAAAATAGACCCACTTAGAGAGATTCTGGCCACACCGTGGTTCCGATTAAGGCGGGGTTGACTCGTACATGTCACATATGACCCATATATCGTTGTTAGAAAGTATCGACACATTCCAAATTTTTTTGGTTGGTTTTCTGTATGCCAGTTGTTGTTTTTTAATTAAAATGATGTCCTTTTGAAACAAAAGATAGACACTTTGAGTGGTGGCGGCCACACCGTGCCTCGGATTTAGGCAGGGGTTGACTCGTACACGTCACATAGGACCCATGGATCGTTGTGATAAAGTATCAACACACTTGGAATGTGTTTGGTCGGTATTCTGTATGCCATTTGATTTTTTTCAATTAAAATGATGTCCTTTTGAAACAAAAGGCAGACACATTGAGTGGTGACGACCACACCGCGTCTTAGATTGAGGCGGGGTTGATTCGTACATGTCACATATGACCCATGAATCATTCTCCTAAATTTTCAATGGAAACCGAATGCGTTTGGTCAGTTTTCCTTATGTACTTAAAATGTTTTCCATTTTAAACAAAAGAGAGCCACTTAGAGTGATTCCGGCCACACCGTACCTCATATTAAGGCGGGGATGACTCATACACATCACATATGACCCATGGATCATTGTGCTAATGTATCGACACAATTCAAATGCGTTTGGTTGCTATTTTGTATGCCAGTTGATATTTTTCACTTAAAATGACGTCCTTTTGAAACAAATGACAGTCACTTTGAGTGGTGGCAGCCACACCACGCCTCAGATTGAGGCAGGGTTTACTCGTACATGTCACATATGACCCACAGATAATTGTGCTAATGTATCGACAAAATCCGAATGCATTTGGTCAGTTTTCCGCATGCCAGTTCATGTTTTCCAATTAAAATGACGTCCCTTTGAAACAAAAGGCAGACACTTTGAGTGGTGGCGGCCACACAGCGCCTCGGATTGAGGCGGGGTTGAATCTCACATTTCACATATGACCCATGAATCATTGTGATAATGTATCGACACAATCTGAATGCATTTGGTCGCTTTTCCGTATGCTAGTTGATGATTTTCAATTAAAATGACATCCTTTTGAAACAAAAGGCAGACACTTTGAGTGGTGCCAGCCACACCGTGTCTCAAATTGAGGCGGGGTTGATTCGTACACGTCACATATGACCCATGAATCGTTATCCTAATGTTTCAACGGAAACGAAATGCGTTTGGTCGGTTTTCCATATGTACTTAAAATGTTGTCCATTTTATACAAAAGAGAGCCACTTAGAGTGATTACAGCTACAGCGTGCCTCCGCTTAAGGCGGGGTTAACTCGTACACGTCACAAATGACCCATTGATCGTTGTGCTAAAGTATCGACACAATCCGTATGCTTTTGTTCGGTTTTCCGTATGCCAGTTGATGTTTTTCACTTGAAATGACGTCCTTTGGAAACAAAAGATAGACACTTTGAGTGGTGGTGGCCACACAGCCCCTTGTATTGAGAAGGGGTTGACTCATACAAGTCACATATGACCCATGGATCGTTGTGCTAATGTATCGACACAATCCGAATGCGTATGGTCGGTTTTCCGTATGCCAGTTAATGTTTTTCAATTAAAATGACGTCCTTTTGAAACAAAAGGCAGACACTTTGAGTGGTGGCAGAAACACCGTGCCTCGGATTGAGGAGGGTTTTACTCTTACATGTCACATATGACCCATGTATCATTGTGATAAAGTATCGACAAAATCCGAATGCGTTTGGTCAGTTTTCGGTATGGCAGTTGATGTTTTTCAATTAAAATGACGTCCTTTTCAAACAAAAGGTAGGAACTTTGAGTGGTGCAGGCCACACCGCATCTCAGATTGGGGCGAGGTTGATTTGTACACATCACATATGACCCATGAATCGGTTTTCTACAGTTTCAATGGAAACCGAATGCGTTTGGTCAGTTTTCCTTATGTACTTAAAATGTTGTCCATTTTAAACAAAAGGGATACACTTAGAGTGATTCTGGCCACACCATGCCTCCAATTAAAGAGGATTGACTTTAGCACGTCACATATGACCCATGGATCGTTGTGCTAAAGTATCAACACAATCCGAATGTGTTTGGTCAGTTTTCCGTATGCCAGTTGATGTTTTCACTTAAAATGACGTCCTCTTGAAACAATTGACAAACACTTTGAGTGGTGGCGGCCACACCGCGCCTTGGATTGAGGTAGGGTTGACTCGTACAAATCACATATGACCCATGGATCGTTGTTCTAAATTATTGAGACAATCTAAATGTGTTAGGTTGGTTTTCCGTATGCCAGTTGATGTTTTTCAATTAAAATGACGTCCTTTTGAAACAAAAGGCAGACACATTGAGTGGTGCTGGCCACACCGCGTCTCAGATTGAGGCGGGGTTGATTCGAACCCGTCACATATGACCCGTGAATCGTTCTCCTAAAGTTTCAACGGAAACCGAATGCGTATGGTCAGTTTTCCATATGTACTTAAAATGTTGTCCATTTTAAACAAAAGAGAGACACATATAGTGATTCCGGACACACCGTGCTTCAGATTAAGGTGGGGTTGACTCGTAAACGTCACATATGACCCACATATCGTTGTTCTAAAGTATCAACACAATTCGAATGCGTTTGGTCACTTTTCCATATGCCAGTTGATATTTTTCAGTTAAAATGACATCCTTTTGAAACAAAAGACAGACACTTTGAGTGGTGGCGGCTACACCGTGCCTTAGATTGAGGCGGGGTTGACTCGTACACGTCACATATGACACATGGATAATTTTTCTAAAGTATCGTCACAATCCTAACGCGTTTGGTTGGTTTTCCGTATGCCAGTTTATGTTTTTCAATTACAATGACACCCTCTTAGAAACAAAAGGTAGACACTTTGAGTGGTGGCGGCCACACCGCACCTTGGATTGAGGCGAGGTTGACTTTTACACATTACATATGACACATGAATCGTTTTTCTAATGTATCGACACAATCCAAATGCGTTTGGTCACTTTTCCGTATGCCAGTTGATGTTTTTCAATTAAAATGACATCCTTTTGAAACAAAAGGTGTACACTTTTAGTGGTGCTGGCCACACCACATCTCATATTGAGACAGGGTTGGTTCGAACATGTCACATATGACCCATGAATCGTTCTCCTAATGTTTCAACGGAAACCTAATGCGTTTGGTCGGTTTTCTGTATGTACTTAAAATGTTATCCATTTTAAACAAAAGAGAGACACATAAAGTGATTATGGCCACACCGTGCCTCCTATTAAGGCAGAGTTGACTCGTACACGTCACATATGACCCATGGATCATTGTTCTAAAGTATTGACACGATCCAAATGCGTTTGGTTGGTTTTCCGTATGCCAGTTGATGTTTTTCCCTTAAAATGACGTCCTTTTGAAACAAAAGACAGACACATTGAGTGGTGGCGGCCACACCACGCCTCGGATTGAGGCGGGGTTGATTCATACACGTCACATATGACCCATGGATCATTGTGCTAATGTATCGACACAATACGAATGCATTTGGTTGGCTTTCCGTATGCCAGTTGATGTTTTTCAATTAAAATCACGTCCTTTTGAAACAAAAGGCAGACACTTTGAGTGGTGACGGCCACACCGCACCTCGGATTGAGGTGGGATTGACTCGTTCCCGTCACATATGACCCATGGATCGTTTTTCTAAAGTATCAACACAATCTGAATGCGTTTGGTCATTTTTCCGTCTTCCAGTTGATGTTTTTCAATTAAAATGACGTCCTTTTGAAACAAAAGGTAGACACTTTGAGTGGTTCCGAGCACACCGCATCTCATATTGAGGCGGGGTTGACTTGTATACATCAAATATGACCCATGAATCGTTCTTCTAATGTTTCAAAGGAAACCGAATGTGTTTGGTCAGTTTTCTGTATGTACTTAAAATGTTGTCCATTTTAAACAAAAGAGAGCCACTTAGAGTGATTCTGGACACACTGTGAGTCCGATTAAGGCGGGGTTGACTGGTACACATCACATATGACCCATGGATCATTGTTCTAATGTATCGAGACAATCCGAATGCGTTTGGTCGGTTTTACGTATGCTAGTTGATGTTTTTCACTAAAAATGACATCGATTTGAAACAAAAGACAGACACTTTTAGTGGTTGTGTCCACACCGTGCCTCGGATTGAGGCGATGTTGACTCTTACATGTCACATATGACCCATGAATCGTTTTGATAAAGTATCGACACAATCCGAATGCGTTTGGACGGTTTTCCATATACCAGTTGATGTTTTTCAATTAAAATGACGTCTTTTTGAAACAAAAGGTAGACAATTTGAGTGGTTTCGGCCACACCGCGCCTTGGATTGAGGCGGGGTTGACTCATACACATCACAGATGACCCATGGATCGTTCTCCTAAAGTTTCAACGGAAACCGAATGCGTTTGGTCAGTTTTCTATATATACTTAAAATGTTTTCCATTTTAAACAAAAGAGAGCCACATAGAGTGATTCTGGCCACACCGTGCCTCATATTAAGGCGGGATTGACTCGTATACATCACATATGACCCATGGATCGTTGTTCTAAACTATTGACACAATCCGAATGCGTTTGGTCTCTTTTACATTTGCCAGTTGATATTTTTCACTTAAAATGACGTCCTTTTGAATCAAAAGATAGACACTTTGAGTGGTGGCGGCCACACCACACCTCGGATTGAGGAAGGGTTGACTCATACACATCACAGATGACCCATGGATCATTTTTCTAAAGTATCGACACAATCCAAATGCGTTAGGTAGGTTTTCCGTATGCCAGTTGATGTTTTTCAATTAAAATGTCGTCTTTTTTAAACAAAAGGCAGACACTTTGAGTGGTGGCGGCCACAATGGACCTTGGATTGAGGCGGGGTTGACTCGTACAAGTCACATATGACCCATGAATCGTTGTGCTAATGTATCGACACAATACGAATGCGTTTGGTCGCCTTTCCTTATGCCAGTTGATGTTTTTCAATTAAAATGACGTCCTTTTGAAACAAAAGGAAGACACTTTGAGTGGTGTCGGCCACACCACATCTCATATTGAGGCGGGGTTGATTTGTACACGTCATATATGACCCATGAATCTTTCTCCTAATGTTTCAATGGAAACCGAATGCGTTTGTTCGGTTTTCCGTATGTACTTAAAATGTTGTCCATTTTAAACAAAAGAGAGACACTTAGAGTGATTCTGGCCACACCGCGGCTCAGATTAAGGTGGGGATGACTCGTACATGTCACATATGACCCATGGATCATTGTGATAATGTTTCGACACAATCCAAATGCGTTTGGTTGGTTTTCCATATGAAAGTTCATGTTTTTCAATTAAAATGACATCTTTTTGAAACAAAAGGAAGTCACTTTGAGTGGTGTCGGCCACACCGCGTCTTATATTGAGCCGGGGTTGATTCTTACATGTCACATATGACCCATGAATTTTTCTCCTAATGTTTCAACAAAAACTGAATGCATTTGGTCAGTTTTCCGTACGTACATAAAATGTTGTCCATTTTAAGCAAAAGAGAGCCACTTAGAGTGATTCCGGCCACACCGTGCCTCAGATTAAGGTAGGTTTGACTCGTACACGTGACATATTACCCATGGATCGTTGTGATAATGTATCAACACAATCCAAATGCATTTGGTCGGGTTTCCGTATGCTAGTTTATTTGTTTCACATAGAATGTCATCCTTTCAAAACGAAAGACAAACACTTTGAGTAGTGGCGGCCACACCGCGCCTTGGATTGAGGCGGGGTTGGCTCATACATGTCACATATGACCCATTGATCATTGTGATAAAGTATCGACATAATCTGAATTCGTTTGGTCGGTTTTATGTATGCCATTTAATGTTTTTCAATTAAAATGACATCCTTTTGGAACAAAAGCCAGACACTTTAAGTGGTGGCAGCCACACCGCACCTCGGATCGAGGCGGGGTTGATTCGTACACGTCACATATGACCCATGGATTGTTCAACTAATGTTTCAACAGAAACCAAATGCGTTTGGTCAGTTTTCCATATGTACTTAAAATGTTGTCCATTTTATTAGAATCCTCATTTGTCTATTAGTGAAATGGTATTTACATAAAATCTTGTGGACATTTATATAAAATATTTTTATATCATTCTTAGTATGGATTAGATTTTAGGTTATCATGCTATGAAACATTTCAGAGCTAACAATGTCATTCCCAATGAATACATCTCTTTCATAACATACCAAGAATCTATGATATTGATTAGATGTGTAAATGTGATTTACATTTATTATCATGATGAAAATAAATAAAATATATATTATAGATTTTCTAGTATTAAATGAAATCAAGGAGGGTGGGGGGATATCCGGCGGGGCTGTCCGGGGGGCTGTCTGGTGGGTGTCCGGGGGGCTGTCTGGGGACCAAGGAGGAGGGTGTGGGGGTTGTGCGGTGGGCTGTCCGGGGGTGTTCGGGGGGTTGTCCTGGGTCCAAGAAGGAAGGTGGGGGCTGTCTGGGGGGCTGTCCGGGGGGCTGTCTGGGGTCCAGGGAGGAGGGTGGGGGGGCTGTTCAGCGGGCTGTCCGGGGGCTGTCTAGGGGTGTTCGGGGGGTTTTTTGGGGTCCATGGAAGAGGGTGGGGGGAGCTGTCCTAGGGACTGTCTGGGGGGCTGTATGGGGGGTTGTCCGGGGTCCAGGGAGGAGGGTGGGGGGTGTCAGGGGGGTTATTCAGGGGTCTGTCCGGTGGCTGTCCGGGGTGTTCGGGGGGGGGGGGGGGGGGTTGTCCGGGGTCTAAGGAAGTGGGTGGGGGCTGTCCGGGGGGCTGTTCGGGGGGATGTCTGCGGGCTGTTCGGGGGGTGTTTGGGGGGTTGTCCGGGGTCCAAGGAAGAGGGTGGGGGGCTGTCAGGGGGGTTGTTTGGGGGGCTGTCCGGGGGGGGGGGGATGTCCGTGGTCTAGGGAGGAAGGTGGGGGGTTGTCCAGGGTCCAAGAAGCAGGGGGGGTTCCCAAACACACAACCACTAAAATAAAACAACATCCATAAAAATAGATAATATATAATAATAACTCAACTCCAATACTATACTACGAGTTTGGATAAAACCAACAACTAGAATAGATTAAATATCAAATCATAGTAATATCAGTCAAAAATGTAATGGATCAACCTATCCCACATCACCATCACCATCATCACCATCATCATCGCCCTCATCCTAGTCCTCATCCTCGAAATGCACAATCATCAATAAATGTGCCATGTCTCATCATCGAATCAAACCAATGACATTTTATCATTGTGACTCGTCCATGAGAGTAATAATCCAATATTATTATTTTCTCAACAACTCCAGAATAACCCACATTTTCAAATCACAGTCTACTATCTGATGCACTGGTATAACAATCTATTGTGGCAGTTACCATAACACCATCATCTTGTGTTATCATGTTATTTTCTCGTTCAGTGATAATAAATTTGTACCCATTGATAACAATTGATTTATAGTCACGAACCACGATATTAGGACAAAAAGCCAAAGCTCTTATTTCCTCAGAGACAGAGTCAGCCGAAAAACTCAACACCTATAATATAAATGACTATTAAGCTTAATTAAATAATGATATATATATTTTAAACATTAATTTTTTTATACCTTCAATTTTAACCACGTAGAAAACTCTTTACTTTGCACAGTCTCTCAATTTCTCAAAGATAATGATGGATGCTTCCTATTTATTATTGTTTTATGTTTCCTGTAGATAAAAAATATGAATAGTTTAGCAGATATATATGTAAGATATACATAATAAATTTAGTTACATGATATAGTCATCAAACAAATCACAGTTGAACAAAGCTGTGCGAGGTGCCATCTCTCGCTCTTCATGGCTTAATGTCTTCAATGTATATGATCCATGAATTCCTCCTGTTTGAGGAAGTGATGGAAAACTGGGTTCAATTTTCTCATACTATTCTTCTTCATTTCTCATTGGTCTGTTCAATCTTGTAGTAAGATCAGACAAATACATCGAGCAGAAATCCATACATTCTTGATCCAAGTAACCATTCACGATAGAACCTTTAGTATGATTTCTATTTCGGACATAAGACTTTAATGTGAACATATTTATTTCAGTTTGATACATCCAACAAAAAGAAACAGGTCCTACGAGAAGTATTTTAGTGGGAATATGGACAGTCAGATGCAGCATGCATGTGAAAAATGATGGAGGAATTATTTTCTCCAACTCACACAAAATTAATGCAGAATCTGTCAACATTTTTTGCAAGAAATACTTGGACAACTTCTTAGCACAAAGATCTCTAAAAAATGGAACAACCGAATAACAGACACCCTTACATTATTTGACAAAAGATGATGGATTTATATTGGAACCAACTCATGTAGTAGAACGTGATAATCATAAGTCTTCAAAGATTTTAGCTTCAACTCTTTTCTGATGACCTGTTTAGATATGTTTCTTGAATAGCCATCAAGAACTCTAATAGTCTCTAATACTTCCAGAAATTGTTTTTTTCATAGGTGTAATCACATAAGAAGCACATGGAAGTTTCCATTTATTTTCACTGATGCGTACAGGGTGTAATTCTGGTCTGATGCCCCAATCCACCAAGTCACGCCGAGATCATAAATAATCTTTTGTCTTCCCCTTGACATTTAGAAGAACCGAAAGAAACATTTTGCATATATTACTTTCAATATGAATTACATCTAAGAAATGAAGTAACAAATTGGTTTACTAATAAGGAAAATAAAAAAAAGATACTCCTCTTCCTTCTATTGTAACAGGTTTCAGTGAAAACATTCTTTCTCTTCACAGATTTCATTTGACCCCTCCCGAATGAAAAACTGAAATCTTTCAATTCATTAAGCACGTTAGTTCTAGACATACGCTAAGGTGGATCATTGGTCTCTATGGTATTATCAAATCTTTGACGATTCATTCTATATGGATGATCCTTTGGCAAGAATCGCCGATGACCCATAAAAATGAAACTACAGTGATGTTTCAGTCTTCTGGATCGTGTATTCTTCATACAAACTAGACATGACAATTTTCCCTTCGTGCTTTATCCAGACATCATTGCATAAGCTAGAAAAACATTGATCGTCCACATAAGCGCAGTACGCATCTGAAATATGTCTTTAGAACATGCATCGTATGTGCGCACACCAAAATCTCAATGAAGTTTCAACTCTTTTATTAAAGGTTACATGTAGACATCAATATCAATGTCGAGATCAGAAGGCCCAGATATGAGTATACTCATGAAAGTGAAAGTTTTTTTCATACACAACAATCGGGGAAGATTATAAATGTTTAAAAAAACTGGCCATGTGCTGTGCGAAGTAAGCATCTTCCCAAACGGATTAAAACCGTCGCATGAATGACCCAGCCTCAAATTATGCACGTCAGCTGCAAAATCAGGATGTCGAGCATCAAATCTCTACCATGAAAATCCATCTGCAGGATGAACCAACTCATTATTAGTCTTCTTTCTATCGGTATCATGCCATCTCATTTTTATTGATATGTCATTACACATAAAAAATATTCTGGAGTCTGGGGATCAATGGAATGTGCCACATTACTTTTTGTGGAACGTGGGATGGTTTTCCATCAGATTTTGACTTCCAGCAGGATGTGCCACATTTTATACAATCATTTCATTCAACAGTTTCCTCCCAGAAAAAACTGCAATCTTTCGGGCAAGCATGAATTTTGTTTCTTGAAAATCGAAGTTCCTCAATTAACTTCCATTCCATATAGTGGTTTGAGGGAATATCTGCAACATCTAGAAGTAAATCCTTCAAGAGGGTAAGAATGTAATTGATTGCTGTATTAGAAATCGCATACATAGTTTTCCCATGAATCAATCAGATTAAAAATTACAGCTTTTTCATTTTATCGCATTGTCGATATACTGGACTCGTGGCAGCATCATTCAATTTTTTCACCCTATCAATATCATCATTTTCACTAGATGCATTAGCTGTGCTCATATCGAAGTCTTCTTGAGTCGAAATCCTTTTTTTTTCATAATGACGAATAAACGGAAACCGATCATCAAACAAATTCTCCTTTCCAGTCTTTTCATTTCGATCATCACCAATTTGAAATTTCATTTTCTCCCCATTATGATACCACATAAAGTAGTTTTCTTGAAAACCATTTTCGGTTATGTGGTAGCTGACTTCTTCATGGCTCAACCAAGGTCTACCAACATAATTGGAACATGGGTAGTGTATGTGACCACTATCTGAAGCATTCTGAAATGAAAAATCTATAAAACTCTCCAAATTGTTTTGAAAATCGCTTGAGATCCGATCGGTTTCATACATCCAACTTTTTTCCATTCTGTAAAAAGAATTTATATAAGTCATTTTGTCATAAACAATTCAATAAGATTGAAAATTAATAGAAAATACATTTAAGTAAATGATAAAGGAAGAAGTTTCTAGTCGATGTAGTGAAATATTAAAATAATTTAAAGAACAAGTACTCATAAATTAAATTAAAATTTATTTATATTAATTTTTATTAGGTCTATAAGAGGCACATGCCTCAGGTCCCATCATGTGTTATAGGCATCCCAAATCATTCACTCATGTTCAATAACTCATTATTGACACATGGACATACCTTTCTTTACCCAATTACTTCCCTAAGTCAAGCGTACCCCATGGGTGAATAAATTTTAGGGTTATACACTAATAGGTTGTTCATGGTCTGTAAAAAGATTTAATTTCATTATGTATAGAAAAAAACATTTATTTTTAAATTTGTAATTCTTAATAAAGTATGTCAATGATAACAACATTACTGAATTAAACTTGTGACTTATCTAACATTTTTATGGCTGTATACACATACCAGAATGGGTAGTGAAAAGCACCCCACCCTCATAAAAGCGAGTATTGGCCAAGAAGGACACATAATATACAACGTACAATGAGAGCCATATTTAGTTGACCCTAATGTTATATTAGTACAGTCATCTTGGGGGAAATGGAATATATGATCCTAGTTAACTGATGAATTCAAAAGCTAGTATTCCATATGTTGGACACTATCTAAGGTAAGAAATCATTTGAGGATGGGTTTATATCATTCAATTTCTTACATGCTAGTGAGAATGAAGGCTTAAATTAATTACTTGAGTTCACTGATACCATGTCAACCGTTATACAAACCATGTGAACCCTTATACACACCATATGAACCCTTATACCATATCGTCATTATTATAAAAATAACAACTTATTAAATAACATCACTTGTTAAAGATAATCAAATTGAACATAAATCAATAATAATATTTGATATATCAGGTAAAATGAAGTCATATTATCTTACATCCTAAATTACCACCCACAACCATGATTAATGACCACAAAGCTCCCCTTTCGGCCAAATCAAAAGTGAAAACAAAAACACATAGTTGAAGAAAAAAACTTTATTTGTGTAACAAATAATAATCTCATGGTCCTCATGATATTTGAACCACACAGTCATGATTTTCTAGATGAACTTGTATCCATGAAACCATATGAGAAACACGATTCAATACATGCATTTTTCAAATTTTCCCAAGCATTCTGAGGAACCCCAAATCATTGAAAATGGTCATTGTGTTTTAAAAAGGTGATTAAATAACACATGTATAATGTCGAAGTTAGAATGATTAATGGTTATATTATAAAAACTAATATTCACTAATATTTAGAATTTGAGATTCTGGGAATTAGTTTCATGAAAAAGGAAGAAGTACTAATTAGGGACCACCAACTCTTTGGAAAATTTCAAGAAGATACTCCATATGTTCTATTGTGCAAAGGTTAAGTGAACAGTGTGTCATTTTATATATATATAGATTTTGATAGAAACATGATACATACTTGTTATATAATACACATAGTGTACAAAAATTAATATGAACAAGATCTTCATGTTTGGAATGATCTTAATGAAAGGAGTGATTTTCATGAAATAATATCAATAAATATTACAAACAATTTCTTATTAGTTCATATACATGAAGCGATAATATTTGAAGAAGATTAAAAAAAATATGAATCTTCAAAATTAGAACACAATAAAGAGACACCATGCCCTTATAAATGTAAATGTGTAATGAAAACATTAATTGGACATACACCGATATAGGGATTTGAGTAAACAATTCATGTAAGAATCATAAATTTTTTTAAAAACCCTAAAAATTGGGAATAACAAAATAGTTGAGAATAGAAGGATATGCTTTATAGGAGGTGGAACTATATCCTTGATAAAATATGGAAGGAGTCTAACTTGGTAGCTGCTGATCCGATGGAAGAGGTGGGGATTCGGAAGTGGTTCTGTGAAGGAATCGCTTTTGGATACCAGTGGAAGGGTTTTGGAATCATGGGGAGGCAGCTTCCTCCATTTGAAGAATTTGGGGCTTTTTTCCAATGGGTTTTAATAACCATTGGGAAAACTCAATATTTCCCAATGGTTTCATAAACCGTTGGGAAAACTAAATTTTTCCCCGTTGGGAAAAGTGATTTTCCCCACTTTTCCCAACATTTTCATAAAACCATTTGGAAAAGTCACTTGTTCAAGGTCTTTACCAATGGTTTATGAAAACCGTTGGTAAAGACAACATATACCAACAGTTCTTTGAAACGTTGGTATACAAGTGTTGGGAAAAGTCCCCTTTCTATTAGTGTCTATTTGGTTTGAACTCAAAGGATTTCTTGAATTTACTTATATATAAGGTAAGACTTCTAGTAGGAAGATATGTATGTTGGGAGATTATTGTATCAGATTTTGGACCATACAAGGGGCTTGAGAGGTTTGAGTAAGGGATTATATGTGATGTCCTTTTGTAAGAGAGAGGAGGGGTACATTAGAAATGTCTTGAAATATTAATTTATTATTAACTGAATTTCATGTTTTTGAAAAATAAAAAACTCATTTAATTCTATGATAAGATGAGAACTATTTTAAATCCACTCAAACAATATGTTTTAGATATGTTTTGGTTTCAAATTGGACCTTATCATTTAGCTTTAACCCATAGTTAACTAATTCAACTATTGCAATGTCTTCTTGTATATTCATACCATATGGTTAATATAGTTACCATAAAATGCCAATAGAACCTCAAGTGGTTTTTTAAGGACATATCCAAAATTATATAAGTCATTGGCAGAATCTTATATTTTTTTCTACTAATATTTCTTTTAATATAATAGTAATTTATTTAAAAACTCATTTATATTAATTTTTATACTATTCATATCATGAATTTTAAAAATCCATAAAAACATTATTATTTCTCCAAAACATCCTAAATTAAAATATAACAAGTCATAATCATCCGTAAAATTTTTTGATGGCATAAAAAGTTTCAAAATAAATTTATTTTAATATTTATATTCTCATTTATTTAAATCATTCATTAATAAGGTAATCACTACAAGATCATTGTGTCAAAAATATATTTATTTATTTTATATCAAAAAATTAAAAATAAAATCCTAGGATTTAGGAAATCATTTTAAATTTATATTTAATAATTATAATCTAATAGATAACTTATATAACCCTAGGTAAAAAACATTTTACTAAAAGATACATGTTTAGGTTATATTTTCCTTAACTTTAAATTAAAAGTAATTAGTTTTCATTTTCACACACAAGTGGTTCCATGGGATCCTAAAATAGACCCAAGGATTCCCATGATTAGAAATATATAATCCAATTGGGTTAGTTCATATGTAGGGGTAATTTAATATCATTATAATATTATTTTTTACCTTTATTTTCCAGATATACATTTTAACCATAGTAAATAAATTTTTTACTGAAGCTACTATTCATATTGTGTAAAAACAAAACATACCTATTTAAAAAATTTGGAGATCCCAATTAAAAATAAGGAATCCATTTTTTCAAATTCAAAACATAGAATTTTTAGAATTTAATTTAAAATTAATTTCTTTTGTCAAAACCAAAAAGCTTGTTTTTAAGAAGTAAAAACTACCAAACGATTGACATCTGTTTATGTCTAATTTCAAATTGAATTTACTTAAAAAAATAGAATTAAATGATAAAAATATATTCCTATTAAAATTTAAAAGAAATTAAAATTACAATATAACTATATAAATGAAATATATTAAAAGGTGATTTTGAATTAAAATGCAGTATTTTTCACTATACATTAAAAAATGAAATTTAGCAGAAAAATACCAAAATATCATCCGAAGTAAATTTTGATGTTCTGTTTCTAAATAAGAAGTTTTTTTGTCAAATAAAACATTTAAAGGTGAAAAAAAAATATTTCAAATGGGTTCTCCATCAAAAGGTGGTAAAACTATATTTTTAGAAAAATACTTTTTTTATTCGAAAAAATGAATTCATTATTATATCATATCATGAAAACATATAAGATAAATTTTAAAACATTACATTTAAAATATATCATATATTTTTCATTAAATAAAAATCCATAAAGTGTGAGATGAAAACACAATAATTGTATTTTAAATAGGATTTCATAAAAACACACGCATTATATTCAATTGGTTTTTATTTCCATTTCTAATAAGTTTGGTAATCAATGAATCATCATTTAAACATGTGTAAACCATATTTCAAAATTCAGTTGATACTATTAATTCCTACCATTCCAACGGTTATGCGTTTACTACAATCTAAAATAATAATTGTATTATTGTATTATTTTTTAGTATAACTCAATATTGTGTGCAATGTAAGATTTTGGAGAAGCCCGTTGTTGTGTGTCGAGTATGCTATCGAAAAAAATCATCCCCTTTAACTTAAAATTAATATATTATTCATAAGTATTAATATAAATTGAAAATTACTATTATATAAATATTTGGGTCATTACAGAAGCAGATGGGGTGAGGGGTGGATTATATAAGGAAGGGGAGGAGAGTTTTCTTAATATTTTAATCATTTGTTTGTAATTTTTACCTAAGATAAGAAATAGCGATGATTCCATGATAAAATATTGTAATAAATTCATGTGATTTCAAAATAATGGTTTCATACATCAGCCATGATGCATGGAATAGTGTATTTATCTCATAATGTATTTATACCGTAATTACCATATTTTACTATTCACCGGAAATTGAAGTATTTCAGAAAAATCCTAAAAATTCACCCTAAAAACTTTTCAATGTTTATAATACAAAAATGAACAAAACTTTTCAAAATAATTTTCTAAATATGATAAATTTATTTTTAAATTAAAATGATTTTTGAATCGAAAAATACTAACACTTAAAATATTCATTTACATTATTACGGTGCTTAAATATTATTTAAACTTTCATGGGTAAGGTTACCATTTATAAGGGTTGTATTACTATTAATAAGGGTAGATAACTATTCATAAGGGTATATTAGTATTCATAATGGTATGTTACTATTCACCGACAAATAACTAGATTTTATCAGACTACAAATATCACCCTGATCACAACCGTGTAAGCCCATTTTTAAAAATTCAAATCATAGAAGTGGAAAATTTAAGTATAATTGATAGATTATTACTATATACTATAAATAACCATGATTAGTTTCATAGAGACTATGTTATGTACGAAATATAGTATATCTAATGAATTGAAGTTATATAAGAGACACATACCATAAATATTTTGGAGTGTTATATATAATTAAACCCATATGGAATTATTTAATATTTAGAGTACTATTAATGATGTCCATGGTGATTATTTTCCATTGTATTATAGTTTTGGAAATGGGTACATCATCCCCTTACAATTTCCCTTTCAGACTTCAGTTTCTCACTTACTAGAGGCATTTATGTATATTCCATGATCTCTTTCTTTATATTTCTCCACCAATAGTTCAATTAGAGATCTTATAACAACATATTTCTCCATGGATGGAGGGATAAGGTCAAGCTCTATTTATTATTCAACAAATAATTTATAATATCTTTATATTATGGTAGAAATTTTCATGAACCAAATATTACGTCTCATTTTTCATTAATTTTGAACTCAAAGGATTTACCTTTTCTCAAATCATCCACCATCATTAAAATTTACACATCATCTATATTAAAAACCATTATATTCCATATTAGGGATAATTGAGAAATAATTTGGTAAAGGAATGATATGTTCCTTCCATTATGATTTGCATGCCAATCCGTTTAAAGTTTAATAATATTGGATCCTTCTCAATTCTAATTTGTGAGAACACTATTGGATCCTTTCTACTTAAGGCATATACATATTTATTTTATTTCCTTTTATAGTAGTGGATTTATTATTCATAGTCCTTGATTATTTCAAACTGTATTGAATAAATAATATTAATCACCTTCATTTTGAATATATATATTCAGATCGTATGATTTGAAAATATTCCATACTTCTCCCTATAATGATAATGTCATCATATTTTTAAGGAAAATATCACTGCAAATGGATCCGAATAATGTGTTAGATAATTTTACATATAAACATTTAGTTTCCTTGAGTCTTAGACTATCACTTTTTCATTTTTAAGAGTACAATATATGGAAAATAATTCCCCAATTGAGGGAATCATGATGATTGGTGCATTGATAACCTGTTTCTCAACTCCATAAACCACTCTTCATATTCACGGTTCTATAAAAACATTACCCCATTCTGTGTTATCTTGGTTAGTGAGTTTTCAAATCACAAGATCATTATAAAAAATCATTAGTAATATCTTGTTCATCTATAGAAACTATGGATCTTTATTACAATTTATTTTCTAGGACACTCTTAAAATATCTTTGATATAGAAGGTTCTATAGATATCCAATTACTTATGATATTATTTGTAACACCCCAAGCTTCTACGGTACGCTTCTCTTTGAATAATGCATTAGCCTGTGTTGTACGCAACATCGAGTTCTAACACACCACAACCAATCAAACTAGCCATTATGAATAGTAATACCTAATTTTTGAAATTTTATAAATTTTATCTCTCAAAAGTTACTTCATTTTTGGATTTGGAGTATCGAGTTTAGCCTAATGTGAAATTTTGGTACTTTTCGGATAACTTTAATATTTTAATGAATAGTGAAAATTACTAAATTTTAATTAAAAACAACTTCTTTAATCAAAATAATAAAAGTGATAAATTATGAATTTGAGTGGTATTAAATTATATTTAGAATATATTTTTACCATTTAATACAATGTTGGTCATTGTACATAATTCCACAATTAAACCGAACATAAACAAGTATCAATATTTTGATAGTTATTATATCTTAAAAACACACTTTTTGTTTTGACAGCAGGAATTAATTTTAAATTAATTTCTGCCACTTATGAGTTTTAAATTTGGAAAAATGGATTCCATATTTGGAATTAGGATGTTCAAATTTTTTAAATAGGTAACTTTTATTTTTAGGCATTTTGAATAATTACTTCGGTAAAAATTTTATTTACCATGGTTAAAGGGTAAATCTGTTAAATAAGGGTTAAAAATAATATTATAATAATAAAAAATTACCCTAAAACGTGTCCTAACCTTATTGGTTGATAAATGTCCGACCATGGGAATCATTGGGTCGATTTTGGGACCCCATGGTGCCACTTGTAAGTGATAGGGACACTTTTTTTTAATTATGTTAAAATGAATACAAAAATGACACAGGCATATATATTTTAGAAAAAAATAATTTTTACATAGGGTTATATATGTTTTATTTTCAACTATAAATATTCAATAGAAAGCTAAAACGATTTCCTACATAATGGTATTTTATTTATAATTTTTAAACATTATATAATTTAGTTTATATATGACACAATGGTGATGCAGCAATTACCATAATAGTGAAAAATTAAAATGATTGATATTGTAGATTCCCAAATAAATATAATTTGAGACTTTTTATGAATTAAACTAATTTTTAAGGTTAATATGACATGTTTTTATTTATTTAATTAACTTTTTTATAATTAATCATTCTGTTATGATTTTTACAAAAATCAATTATTGAATAGTGTCAAAATTGACATAAAAGAGTTTTTAAAACAATTATTATATTATTAATTGATATAAAATTCCTAAAAATCTATGTTTTTTCCAAGAGACTTATATCATGATAGGTGTATCATTGATGGACCACTTGGGGGTATCTTGGATTTTTATAGTATGTTTGTTAACCATATAATATAAAAATACAAAGAAACATTGTAAAAGTGAAAGTAATTAACTAAGAGTTAATACTTAAAGATAAGGTTAATATAGTTAATCAAACCTGTCTAAATTCTATTGGATGAGTGTTTTTCGACCTATCCCCACATTAAATTTTAAATAATACACTTTGGAGCCATTAGAAACTGAATATGAATTTATTATAAAATAATATTTCTAGCTTTTCCAAAGGTGCCCCTCACCCCTCTTATAAAAGGGAACTCTCCCTTCTCATTAACTCACACCTTAAAATCCTTTCGGTTCGGACAACCTCTACCCAAATACTCTCTCAACTTCCATGAATTAATCCTAGAGGCCTTCCTTTAGTCATAAAGCCAACTTAAGGAGCCCTTTTGATCAAATCAAAAGGAAGAACCCGGAGAACAGGTAATGATTTCACCACCCTTTTTCAAGTTCCATTCTTTTTCCACTTCTTCTTTCTTTGTTATTACCATTCTAAAATAATATCTCCAGTATCTTATATATACTGTGATGTTATTATAAATATGGTACAATCATATTCAGTATTCTATCCATCCTTTGCATAACATGTCACCATATGTGCATACGTACGGCTTACCGTCTCCACATCATGGTGTAATTGTTATTCAATAAATTATTATTTGGATGGGTATAATAATGATTTATAATTGATGTAAATAATAAATATAACATGATAATAATTCTTCATATATGATATACCATTCAATTATATATTATTTTAATATCAAAAGAATGATATTGTCCATCATATCCATTCAAGTCTAATTCTCATTTGATGATTAATAATAGTATATAAGGACTTTATATCATTATGGATATGATTAAGATACAACCTATCAATGAAAAATACGACTTACGTAACAAAACATATAAAATAAAACGAGTAAGTTAACAACTGAAACAACGATAATAGAAATATATTATTAACAAATCAATGTTAAAAGATCATATATGATATCATATTAATGTATATGATTCTTGTATAATTTAATAACAATTATTTCACCATTATACAGGAGGTTAACCTACACCCAACCAAGGAAAAGTACAAGGTAAGGGTTATTTCACAATCTCTTCATTATCCGAGGTTGTTTATACGTAATAATCTACTAGGATATCTTTATCATCCACATCCCTGTTTCTTAAAAACGTATTTCAAAACGTTTTTACCATTTTAAAGGAACATGGGTTAAAGTCATTTATACCCTTTTTTGACTTTTTATAAGAGTTTTATATAGGAATTTTTCCTTCGTTTTCCAAACAAGGTACTTTTTAACCTTTTCGACAGAATTAAGGTAAGAATGTTTTTTAACTTATACGGCGGGTACAGCTATTTTCTGCCATTATAAAATTTTCAAACCTCCCATAAAATATTATAAGAATATTTTCAAAGAAAATGTTTTATTTTATAAATATATGACTCTTAAATGATTTCAAAATATAAAGAGATATTTATCTAAAAAGAGTTTTGATTTCATCTATGTCAACATCCTTTGATGGATTTTACGCTTATTTGAAGTTGATTTATTATGATACAAAACTTCTATATTTTATTGAAGGTTTTGTGATATGTTTGACTATGGATGTGTTATTTTTATACCATTAATAGTTTATGGATGAATTATTTACATTTCGTATGCTAGTTTTAATACGAATGTTTATGTTATGTTTAATCCTTTTCATATGGGAATGCAGTGGACTTAATATGCGACAGGTGGAGCCCACTATAGCTCCTCGATGCATCAGTAGGTATCATGAGACAAACTAGTGTCTTGGCACAAGGCCTTGGAAAAATATTATTTGTAGTCTTGGCACGAGGCCTTGGCTGTGTGGTTATGATAGTCTGGCATTATGCATTCCATCATTATGAAAGTGGTTCTTGATATTGCATGTGATTATTCGATTAGTAGAATATCCATGTGAATAAGTAAATGGCATTATTTCATTTTATTTTTTCCATACTATGTTGAAGTTCAAGTTTAAAAGGCTTTTGTTTTAGTTATACATTGCCTTAAATGTTTATTCTTATTTATGAAAGTTTCCGCTATATTGTTATCCTTACTAGCCATTTGAGCTCACCCCTTTTCTATGTTTTATTTTCCCCAGCATGTGAAGAAGTAAATTATGAATGACCTGCAAGGATATTATGAGGGGATAATAGTGTGGTCTATGGAGACAATATGTTTTTATAGTAGTTTTTCACATTATGATGTAATGTAAAACTTTATGAATATATCCAGTGTTTCCAAGGCTACTAAACCAATATGTATTTCGAGATTTAATCTTTCTTGTGATCATGCCAAAGTTATGTAATAATGCACCGACTCTAGGTAACTAGGGTCGGGGCGTTAAAGTTGGTATTAGAGGATGTTTAGTACAAACCTTGTAAGCTAGATTTAGATAAACTCTGATTAGAGCACGTATACCTAAGATGAACTTTGAGGATTAGTATAGAAGAACTTCTTATAATTTTGGTATTGTAGAGATTTTTTGAGTTTTCCGAGAAATACATCCCTGTCTGGATACGAACAGGTAGAGGCGGCTCTGGCACAGATGTACCTAGGGGTAAAACCCGAAAACACCGCTTTGAGGTAGACTCAAATGGGAACTGGTGCACGACAACGGGCCTTGCTGCACTCTTGGTTACGACACTCCCGGGGCATATGCTTAGGATAACTCTCATCTTCTTTATAAATAATTATGAAGGGTTTACGAGTATATAATTCCTCAAAGAAAACATTTTTTATGATTATGTATTATATCCATAAATACTTCAATTTATGTTAAGTGTTTTATAAGTTTGGGATTATTTATTTTGATTCATAAACTAATCTAGTTTATGCCATTGTTTAGAAATGGAACCTAGTAGACGAAATGGAAACCATATTAGTGTACACACTCCGTGTAGGGATTTCCCTCCTCCTCATGATAATTATAGTGGAGCCAGTGATGCAACTGGTGCCAATCAGCTAATCACCATACTGGGACAAGTCACTCAGGTTATGAATAATAACCTTACCCGTATGGAGCACCCTGATCCGCAGTGTGGAGGATCAATGTTAGATCGATTCATGAGGAAACAACCACCAACATTCAATGGGAGTACAAATCCCTTAGTAGCTGAGCAATGGATAAATTCCCTAGAGAAAATATTTCAGGCTTTGGGGAGTAGTGAAAGGGAAAAAGTTATCATGGCAGTTTACCACCTCACTGGAGATGCTGATCAATGGTGGTCATTGATTCAAAACATGAAGGAAGATGATGAAGTATCAAATATGGAATGGAGGGAGTTCAAAGATCTGTTTTTAGAAAAATATTTTCCTCGTGACCATTGAGCAGAAATGGAAAGGCAATTTCTGAGTCTGAGACAAAAGGAGGATGAGAATATAGAAAAGTATGAGTCCAACTTTACAAGGTTAGTAAGGTATGTTGGAGATTATATATGTAACCCAAGAAGTAAGATTGATCGTTTCTTTGATGGGTTAAAACCATTTCTCCGTCGAGCAGTAGTCTCACAATCCTTCTCGTCGTACGAAGACATTGTCTCATGTGCTATCAAGATAGAGAAAGAATTCTCAAAGTCTTATGACTTTAAAGAAAAGCAAGAGAAGAACAGATCTGATGATCAATCTGGGAATGGAAATAAGGGGAGGAAGGGAAAGGTTGAATATCCATCCTGTGGTAAATTTGGGAAGAAACACCCCGGTACTTGCTTGAAGGGAATGGGTGTCTGTTACAAGTGTGGTGAAAAAGGCCACCAAGCTCATGATTGCAAAGGGAAGAAGGAAGCTACCAATGTTCAATTCTACAATTGCAGGGAGATGGGACATTATGAAAATGAATGTCCTAATCGTAAGGGCAACATTCCTCAGAAAAGGCCAAGGGATCAAGGACAAGCTCTTGCTATCACTACTGCTGAGGTAAAAGCTCCAAAAGACGTGGTGGCAGGTAATTTAATGGTTTTCCTCAAGTTTAGAAAATGCATTATTTGATTCTGGATCATCACATTGTTTCATATCTTCCCAATTTGCTAAGAAAATTAGATATTTCCAATTTTATTTGACATGAGAGTTGTCCGTTAAAACTCCTAAGGGAAGTATCATTGCAACAATGTTTTGTGAATCAGTTCCCATTAGAGCACATAAATGTTCTTTATCTTCTGATCTCATCGTCATACCTATGATTGAGTTTGATATAATCCTCTGTATGGATTGGCTTTCGGACTGTGATGCGAAGATTTATTGTAAGAAGAAGGAGGTTACGATTTTTGATGATGATGATAAGGAACACCTTATCTTTAGAGCAGAATCGTCACCACCTAATTCTTATCTAGATCCACCCCCAGTAGCTCAATTAAATTCAATTATTGGGGAGGAAGAGAAAGAAATGACAGTGGGTGAGGAAAGGAATGTTCAAATAGAGGATGTACCTATTGTGAAAGAATATGAAGATGTATTTCCAGAAGATTTACCTGGACATCCTCCAGAACGAGAAGTTGAGTTTTCCATTGATTTAATTCTTCGATCAAGGCCTATATCGAAGGCCCCTTATAGAATGACCACTATGGAATTAGTCGAACTAAAGAATCAACTAGAGGAATTGATTAATAAGGGATTTATTTTCCCTAGTGTTTCTCCATGGGGAGCCCCTGTTCTTTTTGTTAAAAAGAAAGATGGATCTATGAGGTTGTGTATCTACTACAGGGAGATCAATGCTATAACAATAAAGAACAAGTATCCCCTACCTCACATTGATGATTTATTTGACCAACTGCATGGATCTCAATACTTTTCAATGATTGACCTTCGATCTGGATACCATCAGTTGTGTGTAAAGAAGGAAGACATTCCAAAGACAGCATTTCGAACCAGGTACTGGCATTACGAGTTTACTGTAATGCCTTTTGGATTAACTAATGCACCCACTATAATCATGGATCTGATGAATAGAGTTTTCAAGGAATATCTCGATGAATTTGTGTTGGTATTCATCGATGATATCATGGTATACTCAAAAAGCTCCGAAGATCATGAAAATCACTTGCGCATTATCCTGAAAACTCTGAGAAGACATGAATTATATGGGAAGTTTAGCAAGTGTGAATTCTGGATTCATGAGATTTCTTTTCTTGGCCATATTGTCTCTAATGATGGAATCTTTGTTGATCCTTCTAAGACCAAGGCAATCCAAGAATGGTCAGCACCTACGAATATAACTGAGGTACATAGTTTTATTGGTTTAACAGGTTATTATCGACGTTTCGTCCAGAATTTTGCCCGATTGGCTAACCCATTAACGAAGCTCACACGTAAAGGGGTTAAATTTGTTTGGAAAAAAGAGTTTGAAGAATGTTTCGAAGAACTTAAGAGAAGATTAGTCAATGCTCCTATATTGAATCTACCACCGGGGAATGATGGGTTCGTTATTTATAGTGATGCATCGAAGAATGGACATGGTTGTGTCCTTATGCAGAATGATAGGGTTATGGAATATGCATCCGGACAGTTGAAAATTCATGATCAAAACTATCCTACTCATGATATCGAGTTAGCAGCTATGATCTTTCCTTTGAATATATGGAGGCACTACCTCTATGGTGAAAAAATGTGAGATTTATACTGATCACAAGAGTTTGAAGTATATTTTCTCAGAAAAATAACTCAACATGAGGCAAAGGAGATGGCCTGAATTACTCCTGGATTATAATTGTATGATACACTACCTCCAGGGGAAAGAAAACAAGGTGGCAGATGCTTTGATCAGAAAAGATCATGGAGTTTTGAACAATATGAGAATTCAAAGGGATCCAATTTTCATGGATCTAGTGAAGATGGACATGGGAATAACCAGGGAAGGTGAAACATCAATTCTTTTTCAAATGGTTTCCAAACCATCTTTACTAGAAAGGAGTAAGAGTTCTCAAACTGATGATGAAGAATTTAAAAATAAGATTGAAGCTGTGAATGATGGGAGATTGATAGACTTTGTGTATGAAGAAGGAATTTTGAAATTCGGGAAGAGACTTTGTGTTCGCAATATACCTGATCTAAAAAGAGAATTTCTAGATGATTTTCATAGTTCCAATTTCTCTACACACCCTGGGAGCACCAAAATGCATAGATATTTGAAGGAAAATTTTTGGTGGGACAACCTGAAGAGGGAGATTGCTGATTTTGTTCCAAGATGTATGGTTTGTCAACAAGTGAAAGTTGGAAGGCAACAGCCTGGAAAAGTCATGAAACCTCTTCCCATACCGGAGTGGAAATGGGACAATATTACGATATACTTTTTCATGGGGCTACAAAAGACTCCTAGAAGGAATGATGCAATATGGGTTATTATTGATCATCTTACCAAGTCATCACATCTTCTTGCTATAAGAGAAGATCTACCACTGGAACGTCTAGCAAGACTATATATTGATGAAGTTGTGAGACTTCATGGAGTACCCCTATCGATTGTTTCTGATCGTGATCCCCGTTTTACTTCTAGATTCTGGAAAAGTCTTCATAAATCCCTTGATACTTAACTTCATTTGAGCACTTCCTACCACCCTCAAATGGATGGACAATCAGAATGAACTATTCAAACCTTAAAAGACATGTTGAGATCCCGCTCACTTGACTTTCAGGGTATGTGGGATCAATATTTTCCTTTGGTAGAATTTTCCTATAACAATAGCTTCCATTCGAGTATTCAGATGGCACCATATGAAGCGTTATACAGAAAGAGATGTCGCACACCAACCTGTTGGGATGA
This sequence comes from Viscum album, assembly GCA_963277665.1. NCBI lineage: Eukaryota > Viridiplantae > Streptophyta > Magnoliopsida > Santalales > Viscaceae > Viscum > Viscum album. Next base: position 683,884,311 of record OY728137.1, on the reverse strand, counting down.
AGTTGGTGAGAGAAAACTTGTAGGACCAGAATTGGTGGAGGAAACGATGGAAAAGGTGAAGGTAATCCAAAATCACATCAAAGAAGCTCAAAGTAGGCAGCAGAGCTATGCCGATAATCGAAGGAAGGATTTGGAATTTCAAGTCGGTAATCATGTTTTCCTGAAGGTATCTCCATGGAAAGGATTCACAATTTTTGGTAAAAAAGGTAAATTGAGTCCCAGGTACATCGGACCTTTCGAAATTCTAGAACAAATTGGGGTTGTAGCTTACCGATTGGCAATTCCGCCAAGTCTCTCCAAAATTCACGATGTGTTCCACGTATCTCTATTGAGGAAATACATGCCTGAACCAACGCATGTAATCACCTATGAGGAATTAGAACTGGAACTCGATCTGTCTTATTGCGAAGAGCCCGTCAGGATTCTTGATACGAGAGAATAAGTACTGAGAAACCAGACGACGTGTCTGGTAAAATTTTTGCAGAGAAACCATAATATAGAAGATGCAACGTGGGAACCCGAGGAACTTATGATGAAGAACCACCCGAGTCTTTTCATGCGGTAGTATTATAGACATTTCTAGGACAAATTTATTTGAAGGAGGGGAGAATGTAACACCCCAAGCTCCTATGGTACGCTTCTCTCTGAATAATGCAATAGCGTGTGTTGTACGCAACATCGAGTTCTAACACACCACCAAAAATCAAACTAGCCGTTATGAATAGTAAAACATATTTTTTGGAATTTTATAAATTTTATATCTCAAAATGGACTTCATTTTTGGATTTGGGGTATCAAATTTATCCTATGGTGAAATTTTGGTACTTTTCAGATAACTTTAATATTTTAATGAATAGTGAAAATTACTAAATTTTAATTAAAAACAACTTTTTTAATCAAAATAATTAATAGTGATAAATTATGAATTTGAGTGGTTTTAAAGTATATTTAGAATATATTTTTATCATTTAATACAATGTTGGTCATTGTACATAATTCCACAATTAAACCGAACATAAACAAGTATCAATCTTTTGATAGTTATTATATCTTAAAAACACGTTTTTTGTTTTGACAACGGAAATTAATTTTAAATTAATTTATTCCACTTCTATGTTTTGAATTTGGAAAATTGGATTCAATATTTGGAATCATGATGTTCAAATTGTGTAAATAGGTATCTTTTTTTAGACATTTTGAATAATTAATTCGGCAAATATTTTATTTACCATGGTTAAAGGGTAAATCCTGTAAATAAAGGTTGAAAAATAATATTATAATAATAACAAATTACCCTAAAACGTGTCCTAACCTTATTGGATGATACATGTCCGACCATGGGAATATTTGGGTCGATTTTGGGACCCCATGGTGCCACTTGTAAGTGATAGGGACACTTTATTTTAATTAAGTTAAAATGAATACAAAAATGACACAGGAAAATATCTTTTAAAAAAACAATTTTTACATAGGGTTATATATATTTGATTTTGGACTATAAATATTTATTAGAAATATAAAACGATTTCCTACATAATGGTATTTTAGTTATTATTTTTATACATTAAATAATTTAATTTATATATGACACAATGGTGATGAAGTAATTACCATAATAGTGAAAAATTAAAATGATTGATATTGTAGATACCCAAATAAATATTATTTGAGACTTTTTATGAATTTAACTAATTTTCTAGGTTAATATGACATGTTAGGATTGATTTAATTAACCTTTTTCGAATTAATAAGTCTGTTATGATTTTTACAAAAATCAATTATTGAATAGTGTCAAAATTGACATAAAAGATTTTTTAAAACAAATATTATATTATTAATTGATATTAAATTCCTAAAAATCTAAGGTTTGTCCAAGAGACTTATATCATGATATTTGTTTCATTAATGGACAACTTGGGGGTCTCTTGGATGTTTATAGTATGTTTATTAACCATATAATAAAAAAAATACAAAGAGACATTGTAAAAGTGAAACTAATTAACAAAGAGTTAATACTTAAAGATACGGTTAATATAGTGACCCAAACCTGTCTAAATTATATTGGATGAGTGGTTTTCTACCTATCCCCGCCTTAAGCTTTAAATAATCCACTTTGGAGCCATTAGAAACCGAATATGAATTTATTATAAAATAATATTTCTAGCTTTTCCAAAGGTGCCCCTCACCCCTCTTATAAAAGGGAACTCTCCCTTCTCATTAACTTACACCTTCAAATCCTTTTGGTTCGGCCAAACTCTGCCCAAATACTCTCTAAACATTCCTGAATTCATCCTAGAGGCCTTACTTTAGTCAGAAAGCAAACTTATGGATCACTTTTGATCAAATCAAAAGGAAGAACCCGAAGAAGAGGTAATGATTTCACCAACCTTTTTCAAGTTCCTTTCTTCTTCCACGTATTCTTTCTTTGTTATTACCATTATAAAATAATAACTCCAGTATCTTATATATACTATTCTGTTATTATAAATATGGTACAATAATATTCAGTATTCTATCCATCCTTTTAATAACATGTCACCATAAGTGCATAGGTACGACTTACCGTCTCCACGTCGTGGTGTAATTGTTATTCAATAAATTATTATTTGGATGAGTATAATAATGATTTATAATTAATGTAAATAATAAACATAACATGATAATAATTCTGTATATATTATATACCATCCAATTATATATTATTTTAACAACAAAATAATGATATTGTTGCTCGTTCGTACGTACGGACTACCGTCTCCACGAACGCGATGAGATTCATTCTCCATTGTATCCATTCAAGTCTAATTCTCATTTTATGATTAATAATAGTATCTAAGGACTTGATATCATTCTAGATATGATTAAAATACAACCTATCCATGACAAACACGACTTTCATAACAAAACATATAAAAGAAATGAGTAAATTAACACCCGAAACAACGATAATACTAAGATATTATTAACAAATCAATGTTAGAAGATCATATATGATATCATATTAATTTATATGATTCTTGTATAATTTAATAACAATTATTTCACCATTATACTGGAGGTTAACCTAACCCCAACCAAGGAAAAGTACAAGGTAAGGGTTATTTCACAATCTCTTCGTTATCCGAGGTTGTTTATACGTAATAATCTACATGGATCTCTTTTTCTTCCACATCCCTGTTTCTTAAAAATGTATTTCAAAAAATATTTAATATTTTAATGGAATATGGGTTAAATTCATTTATACCCTTTTTTGACTTTTTATAAGAGTTTTATAAAGGAATCTTTCTGTCATTTTTCAAACAAGGTGCTTTTTAACCTTTTCGACAGAATTAAGGTAAGAATGTTTTTTAACATATACGGCAGGTACGGCTATTTTCCTCCGTTATAAAATCGTTGAAGCTTTCCTTACAAGCTTATAAGAATATTTTCAAAGAAATATTTTTGTTTTATAAATATATGACTCTTAAATGATTTCAAAATAGAAAGAGATATTTCTCTAAAAATAGTTTTGATTTCATCTTTGTCAACATCCTTTGATGGATTTTACGCTTATTTGAAGTTGATTTATTATGATACCAAACTTCTATATTGTATTGAAGGTTTCGGGATATGTTTGACTGTGGATGTGTTATTTTTATACCATTCATAGTTTATGGACGAAGTATTTACATTTCGTATGCTAGTTTTAATACGAATGTTTATGTTATGTTTAAACCTTTTCATATGGGAATGCATTGGACTTAATATGTGACGGGTGGAGCCCGCTATAGCTCCTCGATGCATCGGTAGGTCTCATGAGACAAACTACTGTCTTGGCACATGGCCTTGGAAAAATCTTATTTGTAGTCTTGGCATGAGGCCTTGGCTATGTGGTTATGATAGTATGGCATTATGCATTCCGTCATTATGAAAGTGGTTGTTGATATTGCATGTGATTATTCGATTAGTAGAATATCCATGTGAATAAGTAAATGGCATTATTTCATTTTATTTTTGCCATACTATGTTGAAGTTCATGTTTAAAATGATTTTGTTTTATTTATACATTTCCTTAAATGTTTATTCTTATTTACGAATGTTTCCGCAATATTGTTATCCTTACTGGGCATTTGAGCTCACCCCTTTTCTATGTTTTATTTTCCCCAGGATGTGAAGATGTAAATTATGAATGACCTGTAGGGATATTATGAGGGGATAACAGTGTGGTCTATGGAGACAATATGTTGTTGTTGTAGTTTTTCACTTTATGATGTAATGTAAAACTTTATGAATATATCTAGTGTTTATAAGGCTACTAAACCAATCGGTCTTTCGAGATTTGATCTTTCTTGTGATCATGCCAATGTTATGTAATAATGCACCGACTCTAGGTAACTGGGGTCGGGGCGTTACAATATTCTACCATAATGATATTTACTTCAACCATTATTAAAATTTATTATACCTTTCAGAAGGCTTCTATTTTTACAATGCCTTTAGCATTGTATTCAAATTCTTCTCATTCACCTTCTTACTTTTAGATTATATCATAATATCATCTATAAAGAATAAAAAATTATAATTTAATCTCTAAAGACATAATTAATTACGTCTATATAGATTGATGGATTGTTAGTGAGTCTGAAAAGAATCACTATGAACTCATAGTGTCCATACATTATTTGGAATGTGGTTTTGGGAATATCTTCCTTCTTCATCGTTAATTGGTTATATCTTGATAGAAGGTCCACTATAGAAAAATATCGGTCACCACATAGTTAATTGAATTATTCATATTTCTATGTCATGGGATACATGTTCTTTATCATGATTTATTTGAGTTCAAGATAATCATTATTGAGGTGAATTTACCCTTTCTTCCTCTTGATTAAGAGGAAGGGAGAACCCCATTGGGAACCAATTCTGTGTATAAAACCTTTTTCTAGATTATATTATAATTATTTATTCATCTCTTCTAACTAAACATTTGATATTTTGTAAGGATACTTTTATGTGGGTGGAGATCTAGGTATATGATCGATTGGGAATTCAACATCTTACTCTAGAGGTAGACGAGAAAACACTTCAGATAATCTATAAGTATAATCCCTCAGTGTGGGAATGAATTGAAGCACAATTCCCTCTATTATCTTAAACAATTGGGCTAGATATGATATCTCATAAAAAATAATAGTCAAAATTGAACATTTGATTCTAGGGGAGACTCATCCTCTTCTATAGACCAATACATAATTGGAGGATGACTTCTACTGTGAAGAGTTATCTCCCACCCTTGACAGTTTATGCTATATTTATATAAATGCATCCAATATGTTTAAAAAATATCATAAAACTCCACTAAATTTTATAAGATGATATTTTATATAATATTTAGTCCACAAAAATTGGCAGGGATGATTTATACACTTTGTATGTAACAATAACACTTTTTTTAATTCTCATAGATTACTCAACCCCATTTTTTGAGGTGGATGTAGAATAGATCCAGGAATATCTGAAGATATAAAATAAATCATAGAACTATAATAAAAAAACATCTTTTTAATGAAAAACCAGTACACCTATCACCACATCATTATAGGGATCCACCTCAATAGTAGTAATGAAATGAACCCTTACTTTCTCCCAAGGCCATGGAGGTTGTTGTAGTTAATTTTCATTGACAACACTTGGAATAAGGAATTTTCATTCATAATTTATGTTTTGGTTTTAGTTGAAACACTACACCATAAGTTGATCGGTGATATTAACCTTCTTTTCTTATTTGGTATTAGGGGATTCTTCATTTTCCTTCAGCATTAATTGTCTTGATTCCTCTCTTTTCCATATTTTTATCATATTCTTATTTTTATGAGAGAGTTTCAAGGGAGATTCTTCAAATAGAATTTTCATGAAAAATGTTGAATTTTTATTCCTCCATAAGATTTTTATGTTGATTCCACTCAATAAAACTCAATTTAATCTTATTTATCTCCAACACCATGCGACCACTGAGGGTCACCAATCTCATTATCGACTTTTTCAAGAATAATAGAAAATATATTCATTGTTATAAATGTCTAAAATCACTAATTACTTTTATATAATATGCTTTACCCCACTAAATAAATTGTCTACTATACATTTATTGTTGATTAAAGTGGTTGAGGCATACCGTGAAAGCCATATGAAGTTGTCCTCACACTTCCCAATATATCATTCTTCCTTTTTCTTCAATAATAGGAAATCTATCTTTATTTTATGATAGAGAGTTTGGGAACAATATTTATTGAGTTTTATTTTAATTAATTCTTCCAATTCCATGGAAACAATATACTCTGAAGACATTGTGTTCTTGACCAGTTTCTACCACTGATATGCTTCTCAATTTAATGTGATAAACAGCTAGTAAAACATTCTCGTTCTCTATAAATTGGAGGAAGGAGAGTTTATTGTCCATCCAATATGATTGTATGAGAAGATACACTATAGTAAGGATTAATTTTCACATAAAATACATGACTATAACATTCTCCTTCGTAAAATGAATTGGTAGTTCTATATTATTCATTTTATTATTCATAACTAGTGAAAGCTAAACTAGTAATACATGGAAGTTAGTAGGTTCCACTCTAATATGGTTTGGAATATAATTATGGAAATCATCAAATTTCCTATCATGTTTTTTATGGATCATTTTTCCCATTTTCATCCATTAACAAAAAATAAAAAGAAATATCAGAATACATTTACATACTAAATGGGAAGTTATAAACCTACAAGGTATAAATTATAAATGATAAGTATATCATAATATATTATCCACTAGGTTTTAATCAATATTATCCATGGAAATTAATACTATTAGATTTTATATCTTAATAATTTATTCATGTCCATCATAATTGTTCATAAAGATTTTGTAAATTTCTAAAACATATCCCCCAGGAGTGTAAAACCATGTGTAAGGAATGTCTCATTGGTGGGAACCAGGTGACGATCAATTAAAATACCAATGTTTAATTTTCAGAGTTATTACCCCTCGCTATAACTACTATAGACACACATCCACAGATAGTATCCTGATGGTGATGTAATAGCTTTGTAACCACTCGCACATTTTTTCACAAAAATTTATGATATTTTCCTATACATTGACTTATCATTCAGGATTATCACTAAATTATTCTAGTCCAAATACAATAAAAACTATACCTTTCTCTGATACTAACTATTGGATACCAATCCCTATAAACATATTATTACAAGTTTTTAAATATATATCCATTAACTTGAACCAAAATATCATGAGGCCAAGGGCCGTTTAATGTATAGGTATGTAAAACCTCAAAAGAAACTAAAACATTATATTTTAATTTTTATTTTCATTAGAGAGATTTTAAATACATGTCATCTCAATTAACTATATAAGATAACAAGGGGAATATAAAAAAAGAAAGGGGATAGATAAAATTCATAGTAAGGGAATAGATATGATAATGAATCATAACATGAGTTTCAAATGTATAACATGATATCATAAAAGAGAAGTAATTTGACTAATCACATAGAATCATAATATAAATAAAATCATATAATATGATCATCAAAATATAATAAATTTGGAAAAAACATATAACATGACATAAACATGAGTGAAGGCGAACTTCCTAGATAATATCACATGGTGGAAAAAACCTAGTAATGGATTAAGACTACACCCTAATCCTATACATAACACCTCATTAGACATAATCTTTTCCCAATTAATTAGAGCACTATTTGAGTTCACCCATCATATATATAAATGATTTATGTGTTAAAAACAATTAAATCAAATCAGAGGGTTTAAACATTAAGATTACCAATGTAATTAAAATGGGTTGTATAATATTTTAAAATATCATAATCAAAGGAAATTTCTTAATGAATCCATTTGAGAAATGAACATAAGTAATGTAATTACCTCTCAAAGGAAGTAATGTTATGCTAGTTTTAATTTTCATAATTTTATTTAAATATTCTAGTAGAATTCCATAACATTAATGTTAGAGTGAATGTAAATTAGAGATATAATGATAATAATCCTAAAGAAAAGGGTGGTTTTGAGAGATGGCTTACGTCGAACCTGATTTTTCATGTGCATTATTTATCTTCACAAATAATAAAATTACATTAATTAATTACTTTATTAAGAACCTTTTAATGTTTATTATTTATTTTATTCTATATATTATCATGTTATATTCAATTACTTAATCATTTAGATTGATGCCACATGTTTTGACGAGATTTAGATCATATCTTGAAAATAACATTGGGAAGTTGACTAAGGTAAAATAGATTATTATTTAATCATATTTAAAATAATGATCCTGAAATATTTATCACCGTTTTAAATTAATTATACTTTTAAAACCAATCATTATAGATTATTATGAAAAATTAACCATGTTACAATCATAGAGATTGTAGGTCCTATATACACATGAGTAACCATTCCATTTTTCAATGATCACGATGAATGGAAGGTATGTTTTATATTATAATTACATAATGTTAATTATATCTTGAATATAATATTATTTATTTAAATACACTTACATATCTCATCAATGTGAGTCAATAATGAAAGAAATAATCACATCTCTTTGTAGAGGTGGTGATCAACAGATACGCACAAACTATGTTATCAATTTTTTATGAAATAAAATGTAAGAAAATATATGATAATTTACATTCAAAATATGATAAATAGGTAACTAATATAATTAACATACATCAGATATATCATCATATATATCCATGATAGGAAATTATGGAAAATTAATTACATCATCTGAGATGTAGATAATCTACTCTACACAAGATGAATAACCTTGTTTCCCATTTAATGGGAGAGGAGATGTACGTAGGTTATCAAATTTGAAGAATAAAATATTATAATTTTGGATATAATATGTTTATTATATCATCATGATATAATAATATTTGAATATAGTGGAACATGAAATAAATTTAAATTACGAGTTATGAAAAATACACCTTCTCCGGATAACATCCTTAGGTATTAACCAAAATTGTCCCTATGTAGTATAATTATAAAAATATGGCATATAGGATGCTTTAATGGAATTAATGTATTTTAGAAATTCTTTTCAGACCCAAAATAATCATCATTATTATATAGGAGAGGAGATGGGTTTCCTTATATAATTGGGGGAGGGAACACTAATGGAATGTTTCTAAAAGAATACAAAATGATAAAGTAATTCTCAAGAAAAATAATAAAAATTAGACAAATATTCAAATTTAGGATATGATAATATGGAGATATGAATTTAAAATAGGATTTAGACATGTTTAATTTTCATAAATACCCTTATCTTTTGGTGTAACTCTCAGTAAATCTTGCTTAACCATAACCACGGAAATTTATTTTCACTATTTGTAATTTTCATTTCGACCAAAAATTATTTTTATGTTATTATGTAATATTAATTACTATGGTCAATAATATGAAATATTTTTTTTGAAAATCATTTTAATGAATTGGGATAATTTAATTTAAAATAATTTGTCCTATAAAACAAATCGAATATTGTTTTCAAAGAAACATATTTTTCAAGTATAAGATGATCTTTTATTCTCTTTATGAATAATAATCACTATTATATAAATTTAAATTCATATATGTAAATATATAACGTCAAAATTTAATGTAATTTCTTTAACATTATTTTATATGTTAATTAGTTAAAGAAGAGACACATTAAAAACCTAAAAATAGTTTTCATAAAAATGTTATTTTAAACCTAAAATAAACATACACTAAATGATAGTATAAAGAATGTTGAAATATAATTAATTGGATTATAAATAAATAATTAATACTTATGTTATTTTAAATAAAATTTATATCATATTACTACTTTATAATTACATAATTTATTGAAGTTAAAATATAATATTTTAAAAGTCTATAGTTTCCCCTATTTAGGGGAAAAACAATTTCTCAAAAATAATTTTTTTTAAAAAAATACGGTTATGATATTATAATTTAAAATATATATCCAATTTTATTAAATAATTTTTCTAAAATATCCGTCATTTTATTTTAATATTTTGTCACAAAAAGAAATAAAAATCATATTTGAAGAAAATGTCTGGTTTGAAGAAGAAAATGAATTTTTTAAAAATTGGGTTCTTATTTCATTAGAATTTATTAATAAATTTATGTTGATTAGAACCATTATATATATTTAGTAAATTAGATAATCATAACCATACCTACCAATTTCATGGATATGAAATAATAGTCAAATTTAAAAAAACATGGTTCGTTTGGGCTTTGTGTTCAATTTCAAATATTCAATCGAACATAATTTTATTTTTTATAAATTTAGGGTATATAAATATTATAAATAATCCATTTATTTTGTTATTTTTATGAGGTTATTAGATGAATATTTCCAGTAAATTATGGTTTAATTATGCCTCTTGAGGAAAATTTAATTTTCGAGTCAAAAGATAAATTTGAGATGCTTGGAATCTTATTGTTCTGCATCAAATTTCTAGAGATATGTTTCTTAATGAATTAATTTATATATTATAGATAATTAAGATAATATTAACCATATATATTTGTTTTAGAAATGCATCATTTTCTTATAATATGAATAGGTTTCAATTGTGAGTTGTTAGATACTTTTTGTTTATGGTTTTGGTGTCATGGCCTTTCTCGATGACTTTATTATCAATTATTCCAATTTAGATATTTTTTTGTAATTTTTTTCTGTTTTATGAAATTTTTTGATTACATAGGTTCTCAGGCTTATGATGGTGTTTCACACCATCCTAGGATTAATAAATGTAAGATTAAAATATGTATTTTCTCTTCACCTTATTAAGTATTTTAATATTTAATTTATTTTATTCCTCATGTGATTATAATTATTGTTGTTGGTATGATTTAAAATATAATATGACTATATCTATAGGTATATTGTTATTATATTGACCTAATACACAATAATAACTATATAAGATTTTTAATGGTTCATTGGGGGTTAGTCAATTGAGTGTAGGTGGATCATTATATATATTATTTAGTTGTGTGAGTTCATTTATGAATGTTAAATGATTTCATCCTTTTAAATGTGATTTTAAAATTGATTTTATTTTAATGTGTAATTTCTATGGAATGTTGTTTAAAACATATGAATTTGAAATTAAAGGATGGATTGTTATAAAATTGTATTTCTAAAGGGTAATAAATTTATATGTAATTTGAAATAAAATTGACAATTTAATGATTGGGTTTTAAATACATATTTTAGGGAAAAAAGTGTTTTTGAATGATGGTTTTCTTTGATATTTTGGAAGAATTTTTATAATCAATAATGTGTAATGCGATCCCTTTTATAAATTCATATAAAATTGGTATTTTATTTGTAATTTTAAAATTAAATTTAATAAAATATATATTGATAAATGATTTAGTATGTTTGATCTCATAAGTGAGAAATCTTATTTTCAAAATCACAGATTCCCATGTTTTCACCCATTTTTTACGATTTACTTATATATTTTTTTGTTACATGATGATGTATAATCGTAAAACATCCATATGTATGATACGTTTCCATTGGTTTTGGTTTGTTTACTCTTATCTAGGATGTCTAGAGATGTATTGGTGATTGGATTAAAAAGGGACCTTTTGAGGTACCCTTTGTATATTGATGAAGTCTCATAATCATGATTGTTATTAATCTACATAGAGTCGTTCAAGGATTTTAATGAGACATTAATGGTGTAGTCACACATTTGAGATATTAGATCATGGGATGATCTTAGGTTAATACAACAAACATTGATATTTATTGAGTTGTGGTTATGAATATGAAAATAAAATGCTTAGACTGTTATGGAATTATTGATGAGTGTGTGGTATTATTTTTTTATAGGAGTTCCCTCTATATTGGAAAGTAATAATGGAGGTAGGAGATAAATATAGTGATTTTTTTATTAATGTACAACTATTAATATATGATAAGTGGTCCTCATGTTTTAGAAATCTTATCTATGGATCAAGATATTAGACTAGAAGATGAGTGGGTTCACATAATATTAATTTTTAATCGATGAGAGTGGAATTCTATTGAGTAATGTTGTATTAGGATAGTATGATAATTAGTCAGAGGGCATGTATACCATAAGGTTGTGAGACTTGTGTGACGAACACTTGATTGTGTTACAACATCCATTAGTGGTGATGTATGAGAAGGCATCAAAACCTAATACTTTACTCTTAGAATACAACTATCCATGTGAGAGGTCATGTTGACTGAGGATATTTCATATTGATGATCATTAATCTCCTAGTAGGTTAATCCTTATTTGTTGAATTTATAAACTGAAGGTTGTATTTTTTCTATAGGAGGGATGGATAATTCTGTTGATGGATGTGATAATACATTATTTAGAAGAATTATTTTACCCATCTTACTTAAACAAGTTAATACAATATTCATGGAAAGATTTAATTGAAAACGAAGTTTATATTTAGTGTGAATTATCTTAGAATAGTTGTGGAATTGTACACTTATTATGTAAAATCTATCATTTATGGTGACATACGATATATGTGATAAAGAAAGTGGTTCTTTATAGGTAGTAGTGTGGATATTTTTGGTGAGGATTGGTGAGATAGCATAGGGAAATCCATGATAAATGTGGCTTCTATAATATTTGTATTGGATAAAAACAATATTTTTCCAATTTATTTATCATAGGATTTGTATTTAGATGATATTTTATGTTTTGGTCCCTCTTTGACTATCATTTTTTTCAAATCAACAATGATATTGATGGTTCAAACATCTTTTATTTTCCAATATTTTATTTCATGATATTATTTTTCTAATGATATTTTTGGGTTTCATTAATGACATGTTGTGAGATGATTAGTGGGTCAAGTGGAGATTTTATAAACATTTTATTGTTATAGGATAAACTATTTAGTGACTATATCTAATCGGATGATAATTCTAGTGTGGTATACCTCATAAGATCATTATGTTATATGATACGTTTATAATATGTAGGTGGAACATATCTTGGGATGGATACAATAGTTATTATTATTTTTGGTAATGGTATCCTTATAACCAGATTGGAACATATATATTACCTATGTGAGCATGAAATGGTTTTATTTACTGATATTTGAGTTTCACTGAACACTGACTTAGACTCTCCAAAGATCTTCATATACATCCACCTGATCTTTATAAAATAGTACATCAAGACTTGTTTGGGAATCCAATTAGGTTAGTAGAATCCATCCCCCAACCCCCAACAACATAAAAACCATGTGATTCGATGTATGTAGGAATACATTCATGCATCATTTATGGTAATAATTTTGTTTTTATAATCGATACATAGCTTTCGATAAGTAATACATTGGAGGCAGTTATTTATTAGGCGTTTTAAAATAAATTCAGGTCATTGAATAATATATTTCTACTTTTTTTCATATACATTTATCAGTCTAAGGGAACTCCTATTATATATTTTAGGACTATTATATATACCTGTTTTTTATTTTTGTTCTAATATATTTCATATCGATTAACTATCAATATATTTTGGACTATAATATTCCCACTTTCATTCATAATTATTTTCTAATAGTTTTGATTATGTATGTTTTATAGATGATTAATGCTAAATTTTTAAAATATTCTGTTATAATTCTTTCATATTTTATATAATGGAATTGTCCCCCCATAAATATTTTTCATCCACAGCTTTTATTTAGTGGCCTCTAATAAATTAGGATTTCTACATGAGATCATGCGACATCATCAACTCATTTATTATTCATAAAAACAAGTTATGGGTGTTAAAAAATAATATAGTAGCATGTGTTTGATTAGAAATGAGTCAATAAATTGTATAGATAAGAATTCAGGACTTGGAAGGTAGATTGGTAGGATGCCTAAGTATGATTTTCTTGGTTCTTAACTAGAAACCATGTCATTTTAACTGTCTAAAACCATGGTAACAACATAAAAATCTATTTATATTGACTATCATATTGGTTTTGGATGATGTGTTTGTATCACTTCTAAATATCCTATCTATATATTTAGGTAATTACCATGTTTATTGGCTAAAAATGGAAAAGGTAATGAACTATGAAATTATCCCAAGAAACAATGGATGGGGGCTATCTCCATTGTTTTTTTTTCACATAGGTGTTATATCTATTTGAATATACTAAGGTCATGGGTAGGTATTGTATGTGGTTTTTTTCTTATCCTATATCCATAACCAATGATTGTGTCTATTGGCCTTTAAAATTATATTTTTGTACACAATTGAGGATTTATCAGGAGACCTACTAGTATTTTTGTTCTGGATTTACCACTAATATACTCCACATTATATGTAAATAAATATGTAAATATTTATACAAATAAACACATTAGTTATAAAATATTTATAAATATATTTGTTATGCGTGGATGTATGGTCGTGATCCATTTGGAATGTGGTCATAAGTAAAATTTATAGACATAATCCACACCAACCACTACCATAGATGATAATACTTATATGTTCCTTGAGGAATGTAGTATTATGCTACTCCAACTTATATATTCTATATATACCAAGGACATATATATTTCTCACACACTTTTGATTCATATCTGGTTCTAGTAAGTGGTTTCAATAACCCATACCTCAATAGACCATGTGGATTGTGTATGTAAGCCTTTATTGTGTGGTCCTAGAGTCATTATCCTCATCTATCATTATTGTAGGACACACTAAACATTTATATTATGGTTGGAAATGGATATATAATGGCTTGTAAAAATAGTTATATTAGTTTTGGATATATAACCATTGTCATTAGTTCATTTTTTAGTAGTGGCTAAAACCCATGTCAGCAAAGAATTTCCAATGTCCATGATTGAAGCCAACATAGTCATAAATTTTATATATCAATGAATTGTTCAATAATAAATCCCAAATTATGATATAATAGAGTTAATATTACTCATATAGTTTATCTATGATCCAATTCCATTTTTTATGCATCACAATACATACATTATTGGGATATGATATCTATTACAAGAAGAATTGTTGTTTGATATACTGCCTTTTGAGTGTCGATTAATAATTGATTTATATTATGAAACATTTTAATTTTGATTGAATATATAATAAATTTTCATATGATTACTATAGAAAAAAATGGCATGGTCAAAATGTTATTCATGTTTATTTATGTTTGTTCATCCTCTATAAGGAAATTATTTTAGTAATTTCATGAACATGATAAAACCCTATTTTAAAAGAAAACATGTGTCATGGATAAATGTGTACATAAAATTATTTTAAATATGATTTTATTTGGAATAGATGATAAATAAATCAATTTTTAAATGGTCTGGATTTCATATTTTTTGGAAAAATTGATTTTAAATTTGTCTTGAAATGGAATTAGGAGGAAAAATTTATTATTTTTATAAAAGACACGCTATACCTATGATTTTGATTACTGATATTCATTAAAAACCTTATATTCTATGGGGTTAAATGAAACATTCACATGTTTTGGAATATGTATAATAGTTTAGGTCATTTTTTTAAATAAGAAACTAGTACTTTTACAAACCATGTTTGTTTTCCTTACTAAATTTGTACTAGTGGTAACCCAAAAATGTTTTATTTTATGTTTTTTATTTTAGTACCATGGTTAATTAGAGATACCCTAATATGTAATCCTTGATATATGTATTTTTGAATTTGGGATGATGTATCATGATAAAAAAGAATTTAATTGATTAAACTATTTAGATTGAGAATCAGTTAGAGATTCATATGAATGGGAAACACTTTTACAAAATCTACCATTATTAGTTAATCCTTTTGTTATGAATCGTCATAATCCTTGTGATTTATCTATTGATCATTTTTTTGGTATTTTGGGATCACTGGGTGTGTTTATAGACTATTTTCTGCATTTTTTATGGATATAAATATAGTTTATAATGCAATAGAATTGGATTCTGAGAGAATAAATGAATAATTCAATGCGAGTCTAGTGATATCATAACGATCACTAATAAATATAATGATGAATAAGAGATATTAAAGTAGTGATTTCAGAAAGTAGTGTTCCTGGTTGTTAGAAATATTAAGATGGATCTTGATAAAAACTTTGAGATAAATCACTATGAGATAGAAAGAAATAGATTACTAATATAGGTTAAGATTTATGGTGAGATGGTTAGCATGGATTCTTATTGACAAGAATAACTATGGTAGAATCTTTTAATGAATTGTGCCTCTGTGTGTTGGTAAAATGTGTGGCTGGTTGGGTAATTAATGACATGGTGATCAAGTGAATATAATTTTTTTTGAATAAAATGAGAAGAGAATTTATTAAGAACATTTATAAGGAATAAACATTCTTTTTAAATGAGTTGAAACATATAATAATTCTTAGTGGGGAAATTAAATCATGAATAAGTAAACATAAATTTTATATTAGGCTATTGAACACAATATATACACGATGTATCTCACTTTAGTATTGATGGGTAGTTCAGTGGGGTAGTCCCACTTATATATTTCTTGATGATCAACGATAGGCCACTAAAAATCTAGTGTCTCTTCCCATCCCCCAGTTGATGTGTGGAATTTTTATTTTATTTGGAGTCCATTATTTTAAAATTCACTCTTGGTTTTTATCATTGGATTCCCAAAGAAAAGTAAAGTATCCCAATGTTCTATTCCTCTCCCTATAAATATTTCCAATTCATCTTTGTGGTTAGGGCATGATTTTTTACACCAAAAACTACCGAAAATAATCGCTCTGGACATGGTTTAAATACATATTTATAGACCTAATAGTTGTGTATAATTTTTATATTCATGATTCTGAAAAAAAGTATCCTATAGTATTTGAAATTGGGGTCCATGGTTTGTGACCATATAAATAGAGGTTATGCCTATAACTGAAAACCTATTGTCAATGGAATGAAATGTGGCCATAAATTTATAGCCATGATCAAAGAATGTTCCAGAAAGTATACGTACATAGGATTCTTGATTCCATATACTTAAGGACATGGTGTATTCCCATAGGTATGTGCTTTTTAACACAGGACACGCCCATGGATATATGATCCTATATTTGAAAAGTAATTATATTATTATTTATTAAGGAAATTAAGATCAAAATTTTAGAGAAAACCATAAATATACTAAGATAACATCAAATACATTATAAATTAAAATATAATCACAAAAAACTATATGTATAATTTATATGAAAATTGATGCTCATAATCAGTATCACTAAAATTAACCCCTCCCAACAACTACAACCACCATATACCTCATCAACATTTATTAAAAAAAGTACCAACCTCATCATCGTCATTGCCTTTAAAAAATATTCTACCTCCATATGTATCATCATAATGGGAATTATTATCCTCATCCACACCTAAATAAGCATTTGGACAAAAGGAAAATTCCTAAATTAAGTTCATCATTATCAAACTACCACCAATCACACCAACACTCTTTGGATGAAGTGAATAATAATATTCATACATCAACATTATGATTTTCTCACATATCATGTTTTGGAAGTAAGAATAATATTATTCTTATTGGGTTATTTATTTGATAGAAGAATTCATTTATCACTATACAATTTTAAAATAAATGATACTCAAGTAAGTGTTGCATTAATACTATAATCTATATAGTGAAATACTCATCCTATATAGATAACACACCATTCATTAATTCTTAATGTATAACACTTGAAATAGATGATCCTTTGGAAAAAATACCTACTTCATTTTCATCCAGTGCCTAAAAATCATTTTTAAATATTATTTTTAATTAATTAAAATAATAAATTAATTTTAAAAAATTAATGAAATAAAAACCATATAAATTTAAATATAGATTCAATTGTTTGCTAGGTATAACTTTTTACCATGGTTCCCTATTTCTTTACCCTACCTGTATGGTAGAATGTGGAACAAAACAATCATCATTGAATTCCATATTTATAAAAATCAAATAAATAATGAAAATTCAGTTAAAATAACTTGTTAATCAAAGGAAACTAGGTTTCATACCTCAATTTTCCATGTAATATTAAAAATACCAATCATTTAGCTAAATAAAAAATTATAACTTGTCACTAAATTAGAAAATTGAAAACAAATCACAAATGATACCAAATTCCTATGGAAATATAAAACCTAAATTAGAAATATTATCAATTTAGCATAAATCACAATATAAGTAAAATATCAACCTATCAAAAAGAATACAAGAAATCTGTTTAGTAATGGATTTTTAGATAAAAATATAATTGTGTATACGTTTATTTTATTCTTTATGATGATTCCCTAAATTATATTAATGGTTATTATGAAATCAAAGCATTATAAATTTACTTATGATATATAGTTTCTTAAGAAATCATTTTACAATTGTTTTTATATTTTTATTCATAAAAACTAGATTTTTTAATTGATAAATATATTTAATTTTTTGGTTTTTGGCTTCAAAGGATAATGTAATATAGAAGAATAATGATTGGTTATATGAATTGGTTAGGTTTCATCAGGTAATTTATATTGGGTATTGTTTGGGAGGAGAAGATTTTGATAAATTCAAATTTTTTAGTTTTGAAATTGAATTATTTTTATTTACATTTATTAAAGTTTAGTTCAGTTTTCTTTGGGGAAAGTATATTAATTTATTCAGTTGAATTAATTTCATTTTTATTTATACTAGTTGTAACATCCTAGGTAGTGATAAAATAAGTTATTATTATTATTATTAATAATTAAGAATTAGATAGTAATTTTACCTTAAATGGTATTCTACATCCAATATAGTACCTGACACACAACAATGAGATTATTGAAATATTTCTTTTCATCCTAGACCAAGTTATACAAAAGAATAACATGTTGTTGTTATTATTATTTAATACGGTTGTTTTACAACCTTTTAATGAAATAAACATATTAAAAATAAATTTTATCACATTCAAAACATTTAAATGAAAAATTTAACTTTATTTTCTGAATGATAAATATCAAAATATATTTTGGGTGAATTTTGGTATTTTTATGAATACATTATTATTTTGACGAATTGAGAATAATACTGAATTTTAGTTCAAAAAAACTATATATTTAAATTTAGTTATATAATTAAATTAAGTTTTTAATTTTTATTAAAGTAAAATTATGTAATGTTTATATAAATTAAACCAATTTAGGTTTTTAAAACAATTTTACAATGAATTTAGATACAAAAACATAGGAAACCCTTGAACATATTTACTTTGACAACTCGCTTTGTCATCCTCTCTAAAGGATTTATTATAAACTAGTTTCTACCTCTAATGTGATTGGAATTTAGAAAAATTCATAAAATATTTTTAATCATAATAATTTATAATTTCTAATAAGGTAAATTATTTTTTGACGAAACATATTAGTTAATTTAATAATAATTAATTACAATGATTAATGTAAAATTGTGTTTACTTAGTGGTTAAACATTAATCTTAAGAGTCCAAATGAAGTATAAAATTTTCAAAAAACAATTTCATGGATATGATTTGATATATTCCCTTTTATATCAAATTGTAACACTTATTGGAGTTATATGATATAAGGGAGAACTCTCAATAATGTTTTCCATTTTTTATTTACAATAATACCATTCCCTTCCACTATAAAAAGATACTCACCCTTCCCATTTCATCACACATATCAAGCCCATTTGGATCATAAAAAACCTACCAAAAATATTATCACAACATCCCTTCTCTCAACATAGATTCCTATTTTTGGGTATAATTCTAACCATGGAAGCCATTTTGTGAAAACTAGGAGTAGTTACCTGAAAAAGGGGTAACATTCTTCAATGTGAATTTATAATTTATTTATTTCTCCTCCCATTAATTTATTATTATAAAATTATTATAAAATAATAATAGTTTCCTAAAAATAGTAATATCTTTTTATTTTAATGGTTTGAACTACACTTACACACCCTTCCATCAAATTGGTAAGGAACATACCGTTTGAGTACGGAAAACTACCACCTCACGAAACCATGTCATTTTTTTTCTTTTACCACCAATCTATGATGATAATTATGATGAAAGAACTTAATTTTATTTGATATATATGATATTTATTTTAATATGTATATAGTTTTTATACAACACATAACTTTAATATTTCAATTTATTATTAATATGATAACATTGTTTCAGTATGTGTGGACTACTTCCTCATCAAAGTGATGTGATACATTCAAATATTACATGGAATATACTAAATATAGGTTTAATTAAAAATGTGTGACATACATAACATTTATATGATATTAATGACATAATTACATTTATGGAAATATAATATATAATTTTTTATTACCCTTTCACACACTAAAAAATAGATAACATCATTTGTGGATGTGTGGGCTATTGCCTCCTCTAAATGATGTGATTACTTTTACATCACAAGAATTATATATATATATATATATGATTAAATAGAATAATATTTTTGATAAATTTTTTATTACGTAAATATAAATGTTACCTACCGTCTTTCCACAACAATCATTGAAAAATGAAAATGTTACTAATGCATATATACATCCTACAATCTCTATGAAAAAAACATCAGTTAATTTTTCATAACCATCATTCATGAATAGTTTTAAAAGTGTAATCGATATATAAATATGATAATAATGGTAGGGTTATAATTATCTATAAATTTATATAAGGAAATCTTTTACCATAGTCAACCAACTGTAGTCGTTTTTTCACACAAACCAAATATAGTCAAGACACCATACATAAACTTAATTGATTAAGTAGTTGTATAAAAAACTGTAATAAGTAAAATAAATGTAATGAAAAACATGAAAAAGTTTATAAAAAAAGTAAACAATTAACATAATTTTATTATTATATAATATAAACACATGTGAAAATTTGGACTCAGGGTAAGGGATTTCATCTGAATCTCCTTTCATAGAGGCAGTTCTTGATGGTATGAACCTTTATGCTTTTATAAAGTGTATATAATGCCCATTTTAAATTTTATGACAATATTATATCTATTGTAATATTATTTAATGTTATTTTAATTTTATTACTTCAAGGAAATTATGATTTAAATGTTCAATGTGGTATGGGACACTTTTAATGTTTAATGATTTAATTATCAAAATGTTTTCTACATGTACATATTATTAATATCATTTTAAAATTTTATTTATATGTATATGAAAGGGTTATAAATGAAATTTTATTTATATTTGGAATTTAATTAAAATGTATTCAAAAAGGAATATTTTTACATATTTTATATTGAATATTTTTTCAAACAATGAAATGTTTTTTTATTCTTAACAAACACAATGATAATGAATTTTCCACCATCATCCCCATTATTTAATTTTTTGGATTCCTTTTAAATATTTCATCTTTTCTTAAATGAAAAATCATCCTTAATTTTTTTGATATTGAAATTGGTTTTTTTCAAAATAAAGTTTTATTTTGTATTAAATTTGAGCTTTTGGAAGAAAATGGTATTATAAAGTGATTTGCATACAAGATTAAAAAGGTTTTTTAAATGATAAATTTTTTTATTTCATGCGGTAGTTATAGAAAATTTTAAATGATGGGTTCTCCTAGAGAGCACCAGGTGATGCTATTATATCTTAAAAGATGGGTATGCCCAAATAACACTCCAATTCATTGGTTGATGATTATATTATCTAGAGAATCATATTAAATATTGTCATATGGTCGTTCTAATATGTAAGGGTTCTGTAAGGGTTTAATATAATGATGTTCAAAAGTACCTACAAACATTTTATATGTTATCTAATGAGTTTTCATTGAGATAATTTGTTTTCAAAAGGTAAATAAAATTATTTTTAATAATTATTTTTAACCTTTTGGGGTAAAATATTTTTTTTACTAGAAAAAGATATTCATGAATTTTATTATTTATGAATTGGCTAAAAGTTTCGTTTTTTTTATACCCCTTACTAAGAATTTGATTCTAATAAAATGTTTTTAGTTTTTATTCACATTATTTAATGATGGTAAATGGATTATAATAGGTAAAGTTGAATATGTGATAGAGTTTTCAAAAATGAGATCATGCATTTTTTTAAGAGTTTTATATGGTAGAAAAATGGACACTATTAGGAAGTGTGTTATTTTTATTTTATGGTTTTGTTATGTAATATACATGGACTAATTCTATAAAACTATAAAAATTGAATGATCCTCAATGTAAAAGAAACTAATTTCTTAAATAAAACTCAATATAGTGTAATGTTTAAGGGTAATTCTCTATAGTTTGTATCAATGGTTGGTTATGATAAAATAAGAGGGTAGGGTAATATTATTAACTTAAAAATGTATTATTTTACCTTATGGTCACATAAAAATATTATATAATTTGAAGATTACATGGCTGATTCATCTAAAATATATCTGTTCATAAAGGTTTTCCATACGGGAAACAGGGAATCAATAGCTGGATGGAACAGAGATGACGATATTATTCCAATTCAGAATCCGATGATGGTTGGAATCAGAACAAAAAAGTTTCCTACAATGATGGATGAGTTTAATCTTGTGATAAATTTTTAGTGGTATCCATGCTATAGAGAGACCCAATATACTTCAAAAGAACATGTCTTTTTTTTTCTTTTCATGGGGAAACATCCCCCATCATTTAGTGTATCATCTGAAATAGTGGTAGCTGAAGGATGGATCAATATTCTGGAAAAGATATTTGATGTCTTGAGATGTTTGTAATTTCAAAAGGTAAAACTTTCCATTTATCATTTTGAAGTGTAAGTTGATAGATGGTGGTCATTGGTAAATAATACCATATAGATAGATGGTCTTGATTCCATGGAATGGGAAACATTTAAGGAACATTTCCTTCAAAAATATTTCCCTATATTTGTTCAAATACAAATGAAAAAAATCATGCAATTGATGAAGAAAAATGATGATAATGTAGAAACATGTGAAAGTAACATCACAAAACTGTTTTGGTATGTGAACGATTTTATTTAGGTCACTAATATCCAAATTAATTGGTATTACTCAGGATTAAAAACAAGTCTATAATGTTCTCTGAATGCATGATTATTTCAATGATATGATAATGTTGTTAATTTTTATGAAAAGTTAGAGATTTAGTTTTCAAAATTATCCTGATAATGATGAAATTTAGAAGAATTTACGGTGGAAGGTGATAGAGAAATATGAAATAATGAAATATATAGGTATGAAAATAATGTTCTAATGAAGTAAGTGTGGTAAAAACACTCGAGAGAATGTCATATGGAAACATGAAAGTTTTATTAACATGGAAAGTTGGGACTCATGGCCTGTGAATGTATGGATAAGAATATTGGGGAATTAAATGATGTGTTGATTGACAATCATAAGATGGTAAGATGTTTTAGATACACAGATATGGGTTATTATGGTAATTCATTTTCGAACTTAGTTTCACCATAGATTAATATTCATGATCGGAAACAAAAATGTGTCGTGAGGTCATTTTCTAATACTATAGTTGATGTTGGTCCATCAAATGAAGTTGGGATAGGTATGTTACTTATGAGTTTGACTTTCTCTAGTACTATATTTTATTTTGTATCTTTTAAATCCTTCATTTTTTGAGAAATTTTCATGTAAATTGAGTATATTACATAATAATGTACGATAGGACATTTGGTAAAAAATGAAGTTATATTTATTAAAGAAACAAAAAATTTATTGGAATCTTATTATTACCATTAGTGGGATAGAATTTCCTATATTTCTTGTTAAATAGGCTATAGAAAACTTTGATATCATTCTCCAGGTGTATTGGATTTCAATTTATTATGCTAATATAGATCTCAATGATAATAATGTTTTGATAAATAATTCTATGCATTTGATAACATACAAATTTTTTTAAAATTAATTAGAGATGGAAATAAAAATTTCTTAGATTATATTGTTAAGAATAAGAAAACAGTTTGAATATGTGATGTTCTAGTGGTAAATGAATACATGGATGTTTTTCAGATTATTTTTTTGTTTTATTCCTTGTTTGATATATTGAGTTTACTATTCACTTTATACATGATGATAATAATATTTCTAAAAACCCTTATCAAATGGCCCATGTGAAAATTTTAGAGTTGAAAAATGAATTGTAGAAGTTATTAGAAAAACGTTTCACTTGATCTGGAACTTCACCAAGGGGTTACCCTATTCTATTTGTGGAAAATAGATATAGTTATATAATACTTTGAATTTATTATAGATCCTTGAATAACATAAATTTAACAAACAAGTATCATTTTATTCATATTGATGATTTGTTTGATCAGCTCTATGAAGCTCAGTGTTTTTAAAAGATTGATTAGTGTTCTGTGTACAATCAGGTGAAGGTGAATGAGGTTGACAATCCAAATAAAACATTTCAGATGAGATTTTACCATTATTATTTTGTATTTATTCACTTTGGGTTATAAAATACACCATCTAAATTAATGAATCATATGAATAGAGTCTTCCATATATTTTTGGTTCAAATTGTGGTTGTGTTTATAGATGATATTTTGTTATTTTCTAAAAACCATAAGGAACATGAAAGAAACCTAAGGATTGGTTTACAAACCATAAAATAAAATAATTGATAGATAATGTTCAGTAAGAGTGAATATTTGTAGAAAACAATTTCATTCCATAGAAACATTTATTCTAAATATTCCATAATTTTTTATCCTAATAAAATGAAAGTTGTTGAATAATGGACATGACCCAAAAATATCATCTAGATTCATAGTTTTTTGGGATTATCAGGTTACTACCATTGGTTTGTTGAAAACAGTTCTTGAATTTCTATTCCACTGACTAATTTTACTCGAAAATGAGTTATGTTCATCTGGATAAAATAATATGACGATTGAATTTAGAAAATGAAAAGAAGATTGGTGAATTCCCCTATTTTGGACATTCCTTCCAAAAAATGGAGAATTTGTCATATACAATGATGATTAATTGAATTGAATTGGTTTTTTTTGTAATTTATAATGATTATGTAAATGCATATGATATGTGTTAGTTGAATCCTCACAAGTTGAATTAACATACGCTTGATTTGAAATTAACTATTGTTGTTTTTTATTTAAAAATTTGGAAGAATCATCTATATGGAGTAAAGTGTGATATTTAAAATGATAAAAAATTATTGAGGTATATATATTCACTCCAAAATAATTAACCCTAATAAAGAGAAAATATATAAGATGTGCATATTCTGATTGAGGTCAGGTGCCCTAGTTGTTGGAAGATGGTTTGGAATGTAAAATATATTAGACATGGGACACTAGAGATGAGTGTTTTCACATAATGAATTAATGTTTTTTGGGGAGGGGATCATGTATGATACCCCATGAGTTATAGATTTTCGTGAGTTTGTATATACTATAATTTTGAACCTAGAAACTTATCATGATACATTACTACTAGGGCTAGGGGTTAGATCCTAGTGACATTCTTGACATGACTTTGGTTTAGGGAGTTATTATCATGTTACTTTTTAGGGTGACCCATGAGATTCATTTTCCAAATTATGTGTACCATTGATTCATGATGTATTGTTGGATGTTATTGGACATTTGAAAATGGTGAAATATAGTTGAATCCTAGAATTTGTTTTATGTTAATTAGATGCATTTTGTTTTGATAAGGATAAATTGTGTGCTAGTTATTTAGACTAGAGGTTGGTTTACAGAGGGGAAGGCTCGTTTGGGTTCCTATACTTTGTAAATATTATTATTATAATATTTTTCACATGTTTATGAGTTAGATTTGGAATGTATGTAGAGCTTGAGGGTGTGTGGTTGTAGAATTTCATGTTTTATTTAGGATGAGACAATACTGGTGATAAAGGATTAGTGTGTTCGAGGAGGGGTGAATTGATGGTACCATTACACAAGGGTATCTGAAAAAAGTGTTTTGTCTTAGTGAGTTGTCATTGGTTTTGGGTATCACCAATTGAAGTTCACATTAGGTTAGATGGGAATGTTGGGAATGCATGTCTAGTTTATTAGGCTTCTAAGATGAGTTTTCATGAATGTGACTTGCTAGAGCTATAAATTGGTTTTGGGTTTGGTTTACCAACGAGTATGTAATGTATATGTGTTAATGGGATCTTGGAGGCATGAGAAAGTGGTGAAATGTTATTTCCTTCAGAATATGGATGAGATGATTCATGTCCATACACTCAAGGATCTTGAGTTAAGTAGGCATATGTGAGTAGACTGAGAACTGACTTTGGTGTGATATGATGCTTGAGGGAAGGGAGGCTAGGGGGCTTTGAATAAGTTTCAAAAATTCCTATAGTAAGAGAATACATCAAAATAGAATGTTAATGTGGGGTGTTATTCTTCATTAATTTTTTTTTACTCTAAGTATAGATATTATCATACCTAATATCTAAACATTGTCTTGAGTACACTGAGAGAGATTCTGCTAAATGCCTTGCTATATTTTTTTTGTTTCATGAAGGGAATATTTGGATATTGTTTTTATGGAGTGGTATATGTTAATATTTATGGTTGTATTGGAACCATTTTTTATATAAGGTAATAGTACTCATAAATATTTTTTTGGTAAATTCCAGGAGTACAGTTTTTAGAAGCTATGTTTTAGTGATCCTTTACTCTATGTTTTGTCACTCTGGTGACATAAAGAAGGAGACACACCATACTTTGGTAGGTATTTAATATTATGTGTTCCGTGTAGGTTTTTATTACTTCAGTGATGTTTAAAAAATTTAATTCTAATGCTATGGAGTGACATTTTAGTGATAGAGGTTTGGACCTTATGCTAGAAGGGTCACGAGATTGTAAAACTATTCATGGATCTGTTATGGTGTCATTAATATTATACTGGATATTTTATGAGTTATGTGATTAAATTCCATAGGTAAAGTAAACATGAAATTATATAGGATCAATTATTGATCCATGCATTGTAATTTGGATTAACATGGTTCTGAAAAGTAATTTACGGTGCTTGTGTCATTTGTATGTTGGGGGTGAGGTAGGGAATGATGATAGTTTTGAGTGAGTGGTTGATATGTATTTGAAATCTCACTGGGAGTCAGGTATAGACTATAGTGGGTGTGTTTATGTTCTCCTACAATGCATCTAGGGAAGAAGGTATCATGAGTATCTGATGTGGATAAATGTCAATAGATGGAGCCATGTTTTTTCAATATGAAGTCAACTGAGGATATAATGACATGGTTTATTGTATACAATGGATTTATTAGGTTTGAAACCACATATGTAAGGTCACATTTCAAATTATGGATGTCTTTTAGAATGAAAACCTACCTTTCCTGGAAAATAAATTTTTTTACTTCATAATTGGATGGAAGGTTTGTGTCCAGTCAAACTGGTTTTTGATGATGAGAATGGGTGTCTATCCTAATAAGATTCCATGTGGGTGTTGGTAATAAGATTGTTTTGGGATCACGATTTCAAGGTTCTATTGAGTTTTTTTATGAGCAAATATTCCAATAATAAATTGTAATTTGTTGTAAGCTTATGATTATAGTGGTGATCATCATAGATCCAGTGAGTGACCTTGATATGACATTTTTGTTATTTTATTTGGATGAGATCAAAAAAGCCCCATCTTGGTATTTTCATTTTGATAATGGGTGTCATATCAGGTTTTGTCTAGATGTGAGCCTTGAGTTGAGGATTGTGACTTGGTTTTGTTTTTGGAATTTTGAAAATGACTGATGTTTATTGTCTATAACGAGTGATAGATGTTGGTCAGGAGGTGTGGATTGATGACCTATGGAAATTATTTTGGATGATATATATTATAGTGTAGAGTTTGTAAGATCCTATGGCTATACGTGTTGGATGTTTTAGAGGGAATTTTAATTTTCATTTAATGTATGGGAGAAGTTTTGAAGAGAGACCTAGAATGAATCTATACGTGTCAGAATGAAACATGGATATGTTATTAGATGAGGAATGTGGATTTGAAGGTAGCTTAGATGATCAGGTTATGTTTAGGGAATTCATGTTATGTTTTGGGGATTATAGAATTTTATTGCAAGGGTATACAGTTTCGTGTGCTCAATTTAAGAGAAATTATAAAACACCTTGATTCATGGGGGTTTTTAATTCATTTTGAACAAAGAAAAGTTATCTTGAATGATTTTATAAAAGATTGGGGTAAAACATGGGAGATGGTGGAGATCCAATGGAATGGTCCACGTTCTATGCATGGCTATATAAAAACTATGCACCCTAAAGAATATGAGTCTAATTTAGGTTTTAAAGGATTGATAATGGTTGGAAAACCTTTTGTCTAAATAACGATGTTTTTGTTCTTATTAAAAAGATGGATTTTCAAGGTTATGTTTAATTTAGTAAACCATGTGTCCAAACCGGCTGCTGCCCAAACATTCATTTATATACGAAAATGAAAAAAATCATACCACATTTTTTATATACTTCCCCCTATTCCTAGCCTATTAGGTGCATGCGGTCCGGGGGTGCTCCCAACCCCTTCATTACTTAACCATTTATTATAATGACCTGAACATTTGAATAATATTTGTTTCCTAATTTGTGTGTTATTTCATTTAATACTCCACAAAACTATATCCTTTAATTAATGAAGTGTGTATAATTAAATGAGACCTTTGGTATTTTACTGTTATATGACTGTTGGAAACTAAAATATTTACATTAAAATTATTTTTTATAAATACAAGTGATCTTGGTAAATATAGAAAGAAGATTTAATGGCCTCATCTAGTAGACTCAAGTTATACGAAGCCCATCTGTCAGAGATTGGAAAGGTGGTAGCATATCTGGACTATTCTCTGGACCAAGCATAAGACGAGCTTCAATATGTGAATCTTGAACAGAATTTCCTAAGGGAGAAGTTCAAGCTGATAAAAATCACCACTCGGGCTATGTTTTCGGAGCCGCCCAAAGATTCTATCACCATATGACACATTACACTTAGGTCCTACACAAGTGTTATAAGGGGCTATGTAACAAGACCATTGTTATGTTGTGTAATGTTTTTGTATAAATAAAATTGTTATATATTATTATGTTAAATTTGTGAATTTCAAATGTCCGGATAAATATAGAATGAATATTATTGATGAATTTGGAAAAAATGGTGTTTTAAAATATTTTTTAAAACATTAAATAATTAATAATGTGAAATGATTTTTAAAAAATGGTCTTCTACAATTGTGAACAGTAAGAAATTTAGAGTCTAATAAGATGAACTTAATTTTTGGTGAATAGTATAGTATGAATTGTAATATACCCTTATAAATATTAATGAATAGAAAATCAGCCAAAAAATAGAAATTTTACCCGTGAATGTATAAATATAATTGAGACATCTTAAAAGTGAAAAAATGGCCATAAAACAAGTATTGGTATTTTCGTATGCCATAAATATTTTAAATAAAATTTTATAAATAATTTAATAATATAAAATAAAAATGTATTTTCATAAAATGTAATCATAAATTGTCACTTTATTGACTTATGGTTATACAATAATTTTATGGTACCTTGATTACTTTTTCAAGGTTTTACAAAATAATTTATAGTTTTAGAGTTTTTTTTGCAACAAAAAATGATTTTTTTTGAAATTAAATTAAAAATAATTAGAAAATTATCTTCATAAAATGGAGTTAATTTTAGAATTTTGAGCATTGATATTAGGTTAGGGTCAATTATTTGGTTTTTTCTAAAATAATTGAATTTTCAGTGGATAGTAAAAATACAGTTTTGAGTTTGGGTGTTTAATGACATCATTGATGATGTAATAATGATGTAATAATTCTGATAGACTATTTAATAGTACGGTATCATATGAGGTGTCCCATGTGGCTAATACCATGGGAAAATACCGTGGTAAAGCCCATGGTTTTTCAAATACTACCGATGAGGTGTCCCTTGGATATTAATTAAATATTCCTTCACTTTTCCTATAAATACCAATCAATTAGATCATTAATTTCATTCCAAAATCCTCCTCAACTAAGATCTGGTATTTCTACCTCCCATGGAGTTCTCACAAGGTTCCCTCAAGCCCCCCAACTTCCCAAGCTTTGAGCATTTGAAGATACTCTTCATGGTTTGTAAACCTATCACCCTCTGCTTTTTAGTCACGATTTTCTTTTATATTATGTCTTCTAGTTTACATATTATTATGTGGGGGAATGTTCGTATATATTCTTATTACATTCAATTACATTTCAAAATTATTAGATACCATATCTTCTCTCATCAATTTATTTTCAGAATTTTTAAGCGATGCTGTTAGACTGCCGAAATTTTTCGTAAAAGAAATAGTGTCTTCTATTTCATTTCATGTTTCCATTTCATGAGTAATTTAATTAAAATATCCATAAAATGATCTTATAATGTACCCATACTGTATTAAGAATTATTTATTAGTGGTTTACCTTTTTCCATTTTCTTTTTAATGTATTCTAAAACAATGTTATGTAGTCATTATACTGTAGAATTTTCATCTCAAGATCTCTCTCTTTTTCTCAAGAAATTCTCTTGTATTATTTTTGTGGATACCTAAATCTATTTTAATTTATATGGGTATTAATAAATAAATAATATTGATCTATTTGATTCTGTAATTGACATACATATAACCCTCACTCCCTTTCCATGGGTTATAAATGACATAATGGTATTATTTTTAAGTACTTTTTAAATGTCATGATTTTGACAATAATCCCATTTATTTGATTCTATTTGAGTTATTTATGAAATGTTTTATTTTGATATATTTGTATCACATTAATATAAAGTCATATTAAGGGTGAGCCTGGATATCTCTCCAATTCATTGGGTAAAGAATTAATCTATAGAGATGAAAAGTTTCACGATATCTTAGTAAATAACCTTGGTAATGTTTTTAGGAAACCTTGGGAAAGAACCTTGGTGTCATGTTCATGGATGAGTAACTGAACTGTTTTAGCCACATATTCATGTTGTGATTCATGTTCTTTTTATTATTATATGCCTATTTTTCTGTTTCTCATGTCTTGTGGTTTTCATCAAGTTCTTATTGATAACATAATTAAACTGATTCCCTTGATTTCCATTTTGGTCCTTCTGCTCACCCTTTCCATTGATGTATGTCTCCAGGTTATGAGATGAATAATTTTTTACTTAGGATGAACTTATGATGAATCCCTACAAGTGGAATAGAAGAATTTTTTATTTTGTTTTCATGATTTTTGTTCCTGATTTCCAAAACACTAGACATTAAAGATCCTCTATTTGTAAAATGTAATGAAAGGTTATGTAATATAAAGGTTGGATGACATATTTGGTATCAAAGGATAGTTTAGTTATTTATGGAAATTATTCTATTAAAAAAATAGGAAGAATCATATAGAAATGTTTAAATATATGAATACTTCTTGGCCTTTTGGTGAGTATTGAGTAAGTGGTTTATAAAAAAATACATCCCTGTCTGGATACGAGTAGGTAGAGGATGCTCTGGAAAATATGTACCTAGGAGTGAAAACTATGACAAAGAGTTTTGGGATTGACCTGGGGTATCCTAGTAAACGACAATAGGCCTTGCTGAACTCTTGGTTATGACACTCATTGGGGATTTTTTTAATCATAATCTTTTTATAAATCATTATGAATGATTTATAGAGAAATGTAATTGTTTAAAGCATGCTGTTTTAAGAAATAAAATAATTTATTGTTAAAATATTCTTAAATCAAATAATTTTGTCAATTAGGTTGTATTCTTTTAGATAATGGTGGGGAATAAGAGGAACTGTGCAAATAGTGACCGCAATAGATCATACACTAACGACCCTCCGATTGAAGCCGGAATGGAAACTTTCATGCGAATGATGAACTAACTGACCCAAGTTATGGGAAATAACATGAATCATACTAAGAGACTATTCTCACCATTAAGGGAACAATTTTATGTTTAATTATTTATGCATTAACAACCGCCATCCTTCAGTGGATCTACTGATCCATTGATTGCGGTATAGTGTATCAGCTCTATTGAGAAGATCTTTTCTGTGCTCCGCTGTTCAGAGCAAGATAAGGTCACCCTGGCTGTCTATCACATAGAGGGAGAAGCTGATCAGTAGTGGGAAATGATTAAAAACACAAGTCCAAGTATAGAGGTTGAAGCTATGGGGTGGGAAGAGTTCATAGGGATCTTCTTCAGAAAGTATTTCCCTCAATCAATGAGAACAAGAATGGAGAAGGAGTTTGTCAAGCTGAAGTAGAAGGGGAATGAATCTGTGGGAAGCTACAAAATGAACTTCACAAGGATTTCATGTTACACCTCTAGTTCTATCATGTATCCAAATGGTAAGGTTGATATATTATTTGGTGTTCTGAGACTTCATCTATGGAGTAATCTAGCCAACCGAGATTATGATAGCTATGAGGATATCGTGCGATGTGCGATGAAAGTCGGACTTCAGTTTTGTGAGACACAATGGTTTCACAAATCCAATTAAAAGAAAATATTGACGGATCCAATCTTAGAGTGGAGCATCGATCAGGGAAGAGGAGTAATGAAAGTGAGACATCACACATGTAATAAATGTGGGAAGAAGAATTCAAAGAACTACCTTCTCAGGAGCAAGAAATTCTACAAGTGTGGAAGAGATGGTAATATCGCATAGAATTGTCATCGTGAGGTGAAACGTCATATTCCTGAAACTAAAAACAAAGGGAATATGGTGTGGGCCCAACTTGATGTCCAATTCTACATTTGTGGACAACTAGGGCACTTTTCCAATCACTATCCAAATCCAAGGGTAGTGGAGGGGAATCACCATCAGCCTCAGCATAGGCCAAGGTAGCAAGGTTGTGCTTTTTCAATCACTATGACTACTATTGAAGCACCAAATGATATGGTGGTACTCTTATTTTTCTCTCAAATCTAGAAAGTACTTTGTTTGATTCTGGTTCTACAAATTCCTTTATTTTCTTCATGTTTTCAATGAATTTAAAATCATCCCCCGATTTTCAAAAAGTAGAGTTATCTGTCAAGACTCTTGGTGGGATTATCCAAGCATTTTCAGTGTTTAGAAACTCTAGTATTTACATTAGTGAGCACAATATTATCTCAAATCTAGTAGTAATTCCCTTGATGGAATTCGACATTATACCAGGGATGGACTAGATCTCAAACTATATTGCTATGTTCAAATGAAGAAGCATAGAAATATCAGTAGTCTTGAATGGAAAACCAATAGTTATCTTCCAAGGAGATATATCTCCGCCTGAAAATTCTCTACAAGAACCTCATATATTATGCTTTATGGAGTTTATTGGTGAGGAAGAAGAAGGAAATGAGAGTTTGAGGATAGAAAATGATCCCATCGTCTAGGAATACATTGACGTATTTCTCAAGGAGTTACCCAAACCTCCCCTAGAAAGAGAGGTAGTGTTCTCCATTGAACTCATAGTTGGATCACATCAGATATCAATGACCCCATATAGGATGTAAAATGTGCAGTTAGAGGAGTTAAAGAAACAAATCCAATATCTTTTTGAGAAGGGTTTTATCCGACCCAGTGTGTCTCCATGGGGAGCACCTATTCTCTTTGTTAAGAAGAAGGATAGATCAATGTGACTATGTATAGGCTATAGAGAACTAAATGGGATCACAGTGAAGAAAAAATACCCTCTTCCAAGAATTGATGAATTATTTAACCAACTTCATGGGGCTCAATTATTCTCTATGATTGATCTTCGATCTGGTTATCATCAATTGAGGGTGAAGAAAGGAGATATTCCAAAAACAACTTCCCGATCGAGATATCGACATTTTGAGTTTGTTGTTATGACCTTCAGACAGACTAATGCAGCTTCTATTTTTATAGATTAAATGAATAGTGTCTTTAAGGACTGCTTTGATAATTTTCTGGTAGTTCTTATTGATGATATTTTGATATATACAAAAATTAGTGAGGAGCATGAGGATCATCTAAGGGTTATTTTGAAAACTCTATAGAAGGAGAGGATTTTAGGAAGTTTAGAAAATTTAAATTATAGTTACAACAAGTTTCTTTATTGGGGCACAATGTTACCAATGAATGAATCACAGTTGACCCGACAAAGTCAAAAGTTTTAGAGTAGTGGCATCATCCCACAATAATAACCAAGATTCGTAGTTTCCTTGGATTAGAGAGATATTATAGGAGGTTTCTGAAAAAATTTCACGACTTCCTAATCCATTAATCAAGTTAAATTGAAAAGGGGTCATGTTCATCTAGACAAATGAGTGTGAAGAATGTTTCCAAGACCTGAAGAAGAGACCAGTTACTGCACCAATGTTAACTCTGCCCTCAAGTGGAGAAGGATTCATTATTTTTAACAATTCTTCTCTGGATGGGATTGGGTGCATCCTCATGAAGAATGAAAAGGTCATTTCTTATGCATCTCGACTGTTAAATACTCATGAGAAGTACTATCCTGACCATTATTTGGAGCTGTTTGTGGTCATTTCTGCCCTAATGATATGGAGGTACAATCTTTATGGGGTGAAATGTGATATATAAATAGACCATAAATATTTGAAGTATATTTTCACACAAAAGGAATTGAACATGATAAATAAGTGATGGTTGGAACTTCTCAAAGACTATGATTGTTCAATTCATTATCATCTCGGAAGAGCAAACAAAGTCGATGATGCATTAATAAGGAGAGACCTAGTTGGTCTTTCCATGAAGAGGATTCAAAGAGATCCTTTGATCAATGGCCTAGTAATTCTGTAAATGGGAATTATAAGGGAAGGGACATCATCAACCCTAACCCAAATGATTTCTCAACCGTAATTACAATAGAAGATCAAGAAATCTCATTAATATGATCATTTAAAAAAAGATGTTTGAGGTTGTGAAGGATGCGATGTCTCCTGAGTTCAATATTGATCAAGAAAGTGTTCTGAAATTTCGTACAAGACTATGTGTTCCATATATTCCAAAAATAATGAATGATATGATTGATGAAGCTCATAGCTCTACTTTCTCTAAACATCCTGGAAGAACAAAAATGTATAGGGACCTTCGGGATCATTATTGGTGGGATAATATTAAAAGGGATATTGTTGACTACATTTCAAGGTGCTCGGTATGTCCGCAAGTGAATGCAGAGCGACAAATTCCTAAAGGGTATTGCAACAACTACACATACCAGCATAGATGTGGGGCAATATCACTATAGACTTTGTCATAGGTAATCTAAGGACGTCCAAAGGAAATAATGCGATATGCATTATTGTGGACCATCTCACCAAGACTACAAAATTTATCTCAATTCGGGAATATTTCTCTCTTGATCAACTTTCCAGGATTTACCTGAAGGAAGTGTTAAGGATACATGGAGTTACACTTACTAACGTATCTGGTCATGATCCAATATTCACATCAAAATAATAGATAAATCTTCTAAATGATCTAAGCACTGAATTAAATTTCATTATGTCCTACCACCCCAAAACTGATGGAAAATCTGAAAGGACTATTCAGGCACTTGACGATATGCTGAGGACATGCTCAATGGAATTTGATGGTCGATGGGATGAAAAGATCCCGTTATTTGAGTTATATTTCATTAAAAACTTACACCCGATCATTCAAATGGAACTGTATGAATCTCTATATGGTAAGTGACGTAGGACTCCTACTTGTTTGCATGTAGATAGTGAGAGAATTATTATTGAGCCTGATCTTGTGAAAGAGATGCCAGAAATGGACCACTCCATCCAGCAACACATTAAGGCTTCTCAAAGTCAGAAAAAGAGCTATGCAGATAACTGTCGAAGGGACTTGGAGTTTGATGTTGGTGAAAAAGTCATTCTTTGAATTTATCCTTGGAAGAAATTCATTAGGTTTGGTAAGAAAGGGAAGCTCATCCCTAGATAGAATAGCCACTATGAAATCCTTGATCGCATGGGAAGAGTGGCCTATCGGCTAGTACATCCTCCAAATCTATCACAAGTTCATGTTTTCTTCCATGTATCCCTCTTGAGGAAGTACATACATGACCCTTCACATGTACTAAATCCAAATGTGGTACAATTGGAACCAGACACCTCTTATGAGGAGCAGCTGGTGGAGATCTTGGATTACAGAGACAAGGTTCTATACAACAAGACTACCCAACTTATTAGGTTGTTGTGGAGGAACCAAAAATGTGAAGAAGCTACGTGGGAACCAGACGAGTGTATGAGGTAGAAGTACCCACAGATTTTCTCTTCTAAGGGTATGAGTTAAAATTCCCGGGACATAATTTTTAATGGGGGAAGAATGTAACGACCACAACTTTTTAATAATATTTTTTTTCCTAATTTTTGTGTTATTTTATTTTATACTCCACAAAACTATATTATTTAATTAATGAAGTGAGTATATTTAAATGAGACCATTGGGGTTCAATTGTTATTTGACTGTTGGAAACTAAACTCTTTATGTTACAATTATTTTTTATAAATATTAGTGATTATGGTTAATACAAAAAGAAGAGTCGATGGCCTCATACAGTAGACTCGGGCCGTACAAAGCCCATCTTTCATAGCTTGGGAAGGATGCTGTATATCTGGTTTTTACATTGGACCAAGCCCATGCTGAGCTCCAACATGTGAAGCTTGAACGAAATCTCATAAGGGAGAAGTTCAAGATGATAGAAATCACCACTCGGGTAATGTTGTCTGAGCCGCCCCAAGGTTCTATCACCATAGAACACCTTACACAAAGATCATATATAGGTGTTATAAGGGACTATTTAATGAGACCTTAGTTACATTGTTCAATACTTCTATATAAATAAAATTGTTATTTCTTATTATGTTAAATTTGAGAATTTAAAATGTCCGAATAAATAATGGATGAATATTATTGATGAATTTTGTAAAAAGGGTATTTTAAAATATTTTTTTAAACATTAAATAATTAATAATGAGAAATGGTTTTTAAAAAATGGTCTACTACAATTGTGACCAGTAAGAAATTTAGAGTATAATTAGATCAAATTTTTGGTGAATACTAAATTATGAATAGTAATATATGCTTATTAATAGAAATGAATAGTAATGAATAGTAACTCAACCAAAAAACAAAACTTCACCCAAGAATGTATAAATATAATTTAGACTTATTAAAAGTGAAAAAATGGTCATAGTATAAGTATTGGTATTTTTGAATGTCATAAATATTTTAATAACAATTTTATAATTAATTTAATAATTTAAAATAAATATTTATATTTAAAAAATTTAATCGTAAAACGAAACTTTATTGTGTTTTGTTTATATGATAATTTTATGGGAGATTTATTACTTTTCCAAGGAGTTCCAAAATAAGTTACAGTTTTTGAGTTGTTTTCTTGAATAAAAAATGATTTTTTTAAAATTAAATAAAAAATAATTTGAAAACCATTTTCATAAAATGGATTTCATTTTTGAATTTAGATCATCGATATTAGGTTAGGGTGATGTTTTGGGATTTTTTTAAAACAGTTGAATTTTCGGTGAATAGTAAAATATAGTTTTGAGTTTCGTGTGTTTAATGACATCATTGATGATGTAGTCATGATGTAATAAATCTGGTAGACTCGTGAATAGTATGAAATATTCCGCGGTGTCCCATGTGTCCAATAACATGGGTAAATACCATGGGCAAGCCCATGATTTTTCAAATACCACTGATGAGGTGTCCCTTGGAAATTAATTAAATATTCCTTCACTTTTCCTATAATACCAAGCCATTCCCTCATTCATTACATTAAAAAATCCACCTAAACAAAGCTCTAATCTTTACACCTCCCAAGTAGTCCTCCCAAGGTTCCCTCAAGCCCCCCAAGGTCCCAACCTTTAAGATTTCCAAAATACTCTTCAAGGTAAGGGAACCTTTCACCCTCCTCTTTTTAGTCGTGATTTAATTTATGTTATGTCTTCTAGTTTCCATTTTCTTATGTGGGGGTATGTTTTTATATAATATTATTTCTGTCCATTTCATGTCCAAATGATGAGATACCATTTTCGTTCTTATCAATTTATTTTCATAAATATTAAGTGATGCCATTAGGCTGCCAATTTTTTTGTAAAAGAGATAACATCTTCTCTTTTCTATCATGTTTCCTTTTCATGTGGTATGTCATTATAATATCCATACCATGATCTTATTATGTACCCATAAATTATTAATAATTATTTATTAGTGGTTGACCCTTGTCCCCTCTGTTTTTAATTTTTGTTCTAAAATGATGTTATGTTTCCATTATGCTGCATAATTTTCATCTCAAAATCTCACTCTTTTTCTCAAGAAATTATCTTGTATTATTTATGTGGATACCCTAAACTATATAAATTTCTAGGGGTATTCATCAATACATAAAAATGATCAATTTGATTCTGGAATTGACATACATATAACCCTCACTCTATTTCCATGAGTTAAAAATGACATAATGATGTTATTTTTAAGAATTTTTTAAACGTAGCAATTTTGACATGAAACCCACCTCTTTGATTCTATTTGGGTTATTTATAAAATGTTTGATTATGATATATGTGGATCACATGAATATAAATGCATAATAATGGTTTTCCCTTATAGCAGTCCACTGCATTGGGAAAAGAATTAATCTCTAATGATGACAAGTTTCACGATACCTTGGTGAATAACCAGGGTAATATTTTTAGACACCTTGGGATTGAACCTTGGTGATATGTTAATGAATGTATAAATTAAATGTTGTATCAACATATTCACATTTTTATTTATGATATTTTTATTATGATATTCCTATTTCTCTGTTTCTCATGTCTTGTGGTTTCATCAAGTTCTTATTGATATCACAAGAAAACTTATTCCCATGATTTCCTCACTGGGCCTTCTGCTCACCCTTTCCTTTGATGTATGTATACAGGTTATGAGATGAATATTTTTACTTAGTATGAGCTTATGATGAAACCATAAAAGTTGATTAGAAGAAGGTTTTATGTTGTTTTAATGTTTTATGTTCCTGATTTCCATGACACCAGACTTTGAAGATCCTCTATTTGTAAAATTTAATGAAAAGTTATGTAATATAAAGGTTGGATACCATATTTATTAGGGGGTGAATTTATGAATAAATTTTGGCATTTTGATGTTATAATCACCCTACTAGAACCTATTCCCCCTTCACCTCCCTCCCAAATTTCTTATTTCTTTGCTTTATTTTTTATTGACGATTCCCCCAGCTAATTGTTGAATCATCCCTTTCTCAATTGACCTTTTTCTAGATTATATAATGGATTTCCTGAGATGCATTACACCTGAATTTTCATTGGATTTTTTTTATTCATTTATTCATGGTGAATTTTATTAGGACCCCTTGGGGAATTATTTTAACAATTTATAAATGGTATCTCTTCATAGTGATTTTGTTTGGATTTTTTTTAGAAGTCCATTTTTGACCACCCATTGTGGTTTGATGGATTTTTGATAAGACGTGTGTGTCTGAAGATATTGAAAATAATTATTCCCTGTTAATTTCAATGTATAAGTAAAATTTTAAATTCATAGATTGAGTTGTTTTCTTATAATGAAGTTATATATTGGTTGTTCCATACGAGATCATTTAGATGCTAAGGAGTTTGAATGGGGACTATATAGGTTTTGGAAAGGCCACTAGGATTAAGTAATGTTTTGGAAATCTTCATGGAGGGGATATGTGGTCTAAGATATTTAACCCATCACATTGATAATTTATTATCATGTGTACATAGAATGTGTAAATAGGTTTTTACTTTATATTGATTCCATAGACCTTCCATGAGTCCTATTGGATCCAATGGTGATTTTTAGATGTAACAAATGACAACCCTTGGGGTATGTTGACTATTGATAATGGTATATTTTAATGTGACCATTTTTTGTGAAATTTGTTTGATTATTTTGGAATGTTTTTATCATGTTCATAGGGGTTTGAACTAGTTTTCAGTTAAATGAGTAATATATATATTTTTTATGTGTGTTTTTTATTAAAGTAAGTTGTTATCCTCAACGTGAATTTTTTAAAAATGGTGCCTTTCAGTGAATTTAAAATTTTGACTTAGAATGGGTGTATGGATACCCCCTTGTTGAAAATTCCAGGATGGATCTTTGAAAATGTTTTTATTATAAATTAAGGCTTTGGCCTTGTTTTTCATGTTATGAATGAGGACGTGCGTTTTAAGGGTGGATTTTAAATGATTTAAATGGATATATGAGATCCTTAATTTTTAAAATAGTGTCATAAAGATGTTTTGATATATGAAAAGGGAAGAAAATTCAATGCCACGTTTTGGTGTCAAAGGAATGTTGGGACCTTGGTAAATGAAAAATGTTTAAAAATTGTTGTTATATTTTTTTGAATGTTTCGAAAGTTTCAGATGTTGATCCTTGGTTTGTTGAGAAATGAGGAAATGTATTAGGTTTCAGACCTACACTCCTTAAAG
This sequence comes from Viscum album, assembly GCA_963277665.1. NCBI lineage: Eukaryota > Viridiplantae > Streptophyta > Magnoliopsida > Santalales > Viscaceae > Viscum > Viscum album. The sequence continues at coordinate 683,843,633 of OY728137.1, read as the reverse complement.
ACATTATTTTGATATGTGGATTAGGTTTCAAACTATATTTATGGAAACTAATATTATAAATTATGGTTTATGTGTCCAAATGATTCTCTTAGGGACAATGATATTCCCTATAGAATATGATTTTGGAATGTTCTCCTCAATATTGGGATAATGTTTTAAAAATACTCTAGGAAACATGAATGTGTATGAATAATTAGATGATGGAATGATTCCTTGGTCACTTTTTATTTTGATGAATGGGTAGGATGTCATACGAATGTTTCAGTAATAGGTTGTAAGTTAATACCGAATAAGTAACAGGGACTAACGTACCTACATCCAGGTAAGAGATAACCGGTTGAAACAATTCATTATATGAAGCATGTGTTTCCATATTTCTATGGATCAGATGCCCGAAATTGTAAGAAGTATGATATGTTGTCTTGGGTTTCACTGTGGAACCATAGAGACAATGGGCTATTTTATAAGTGTTGTTTTAAAGAATTTCTTTATTGGGAATTTTTTCTTGTCCAATTTTTTATATTCATGAACCGTGATCAGAATGAATATTTATCTATATAAAGTTGGGGGTGGCCTATAATGTTGTACGCATACCATATTTGGGATTCAACTACAAATGGATACACGAGAAGCTGTCACTTTTTTATTACAGGAATAGGTTGTTCTAAGGCCTAGGTTGAGTTTTCCATCATAAGTTAGAATTCCACATATGGTATCCTGAGACTTGATGAGATTCAACTTTGAGTTATATTTTTTCCTTGTGTACATAACTTTAATTTTTCTATTTTATATATTGTATTAGCCAAGTGGGTGGTCATTTTTGTATGTATGACATGGTTGTCTGAGCCTTTACCATATTTCATTATTTTTTCAAACATTTATATTAGTACTCTTTTATATATAGTTTATTTTGAGATGTTAATATTTAGTTATTCTATCCACCTACTCTGATGTGTATAATGTTTGGATATTTATATAATTATTTTTCACTCTGATGTGAGGGTACAATACCCTCATATTGAAATCCTTTACCCTTGTTGGTATTTAGATACTATGGAATATGAGGAGGTGTGGTTGAGGTTAATTTTTTAACTGGCTTAGGGAAATAACTCAGTGGATCCTGGGACAGAATGTTACACTTATTCATCCATTATCAATGCCAACCTGACCATAGTCATATTTTTATTGGTATTTAATAACTATTCCTACCATAGAAAGAGTGAAATTAAATATGATTTATAATAGAAAAATTAAAATTGGAATCCAAATTTAATGGAATAGAAATGAATTTTGTTTGGGAATGCTTCTCTAATAAAACATATAAGGGTTAAATATTATTTTAATACATTATTAAAACAAAAATTATCATCAAATAAATAAAATTCAACAAAATTATTTTCCTTTATTCATCTATTTATTTGTATTTTAGAATTTATAGCATTAATTAGATTATTAATTAGGTTAAATTATGTTATATACTTTTTAGGTTATCAAAATATTGGTTTTTTTGGAAAATTATATATTATTATTTTTGGGACACAAAATCATAGATAAATGTTAATTTACAATTGTAAATTTGTTAAAATTGAGGTTACATTGTGAGATATATTTTGGGGTTAATGAATTTTATAAAATAATGTGTATAATTAAATAATATATTAATAAATCTACATGTGATTATAGTATAAGTTAAAGCATTGAAATATCCTTCAATTATCCTATAATACGTATCAGTACTAGATCTCAAATATGACCTATCACTATGAAAAGTTTTGTATTATCATTACTAGACATCATAATTATAACCTACACCATGCATAATTATGAATTTATAATCCTAATTATTAATTAAATAAAAAGTATGAAATAGTTATTAAAAAATATAAACCATTAAAAATTATCATACTATGATCTATAAGTATTAATCATCGACAACATGGTCCTACTATTAAAATTTATCAATGAAAAATAAAATATGAAATATTAAAATTATATAGGACTACCTAAATCAATAATAATAAAAATATTTCATTCAATATCATTTAACATAATACTGATAAAATGATATGTTTGAAGCCAAATTTATGGATATTAGTGGAATTTAAAAAATTATATTGATGAATATTGTTGCATAAAAATAATTTTATGTAACCTAACATAACATACTTTCTTAGTATATTGGTTGTTGTAGGTAAAAATACTAGACCATCACTCACATACATATATGGAAAATTTATTTGGATTATTTCAATTTATTAATGATTTGTAGAGGGTAGATCAAATTTAATTATTCAATCTTGTAGAGAATAAATCAAGGCTCAATCAAATTAGAGAATTTGTTATAGGTGGTAGAAATTAGGGAATCATTAAAAAAATTTGGGGGGAGATGGTTTATTGACTAATTAAAATTGGAAGAATATTTTTCATCCATGCATCCAACATGTGTAAAATGGGATCTATTATGATTATTATTTCTTTATGTGGCTATATCCAATAATTTTATCAACCTATAGTCACAAACATACATTCTTGAGAATATAGAGAAATTTTTTGGCCATTTTCCAAATTGACATGTGGCCATATGATATCACTACATTGACATGTAACCATTGGAATTGTTGCATATTGTAATAGGATTAAACCTAAGAGTTTGGATCTGTCATCAAAAGCTGATGATATCTTACACACTCTATAAGCGATGATATTTTATCACATGGTTGTATCTCGGTGGATATTGGGTGGTTATCTAGTAGTACATCAAAATTAAGAGATTAACACTTTTTTATTATACCTCATCTTCTTCCTCTTATAATATTTATTGCTTCTATTCATGTTTTTAAAAGATTATTTCCACTAGATCTTGGTGTTATCATGATACATGGTAGAAATTTTGTTTATAGTGTATATAAGAGAATTTTTGAGTGTAAAATCCCTCCATTTTTTGTCATATGGCTTCATGAATGTATCATAATGAAATCATTAAAATATGATTTTTAATTGGGATGAAATTAAACATTTATTTGAGTTAAATAAATTGTGATTTTTCATGGCATCAAATTGAGTGTAAGTAATGAGTGGTTAGGAACTCTTTTGTTTCATAAGAATGGCCATTATGGGTGATTAATTCATCAATTATAACAATTTAGGTATTTTTGTGTTGAATTATTTATTTATCATTTTGTTTTTTTCAACTAAATTGGTGGTCATGGGTGTTATATTGGTAAAAAAATTGCGATTATTAAAAGGAAACATGAATGAGGATGGTCACATATATATTATTGATTATATGGATATTTTATATTATTTTATGATTCTAATTTTTTGAATTATTTTAATTGTATTTTTATATAACATTGTATGATTGTATCCATAAGTTCAACATGATTATGTTAACCAAATAGTCAGGAAAGTCATGTATCTTAATAAATGGTGCGTTGGAGGAATGTTGGTCAAACAAGTTATGGTGGGCCATTTTATGTATTGTTTAGTGTTTTATTTTATATTTTAATAGGTAAATTATTTCAACCATTTAATTAATATTGATTTTTTTTATTTGAATAAGTTTTTTTTAAGAAAATGGTTTAAAATCATTGAATTTGAAATTAAAGGGTGTGTTGTATAAAAAATGAATTTATCAATGATATTAAATCTGGATTTTATATCAAATTATTTTTTTAGAAATAAGGTTTTAAATTTAATTTCAAAATAAAATAACAATTTCCTATTGAAGATTCTATTTATGAATTTTTCCAAAGACTGAACATGGATAAAGATAAAATAGGATGTCTTCCAAATGTTGATATTAAAGAGGGATTTTACTTGTGAATTTAAAATTAAAGGGAGAAATATCTATTGATAAATTATTTTTTTCATTAGACATCATAATGGTGATATACTATTTTCCAAAGATTGTATTCTTTTTTATTTTACTCATAATTATCATTTCTTTATATTTTATATATTTTTTTCTTAATGATTCCTGAGAGTAAAATACCCATATGTGTAATTCTCTCCCTTGGGTGATGTTTGGTTATGTTTTTCTAGGATTTCCATTGAGGTATTGGTAATGAGATAAAAAATGGACCTTTATAGCTACCATGTGTGTTAGGATTTATTCTAGTACAATTGATTATACCTTGAATAGTTGGATTAGATCTAGAGTTCTTGTGAGATTATGTCGCATAAATCACACATGGGGATGATTCAGTCAAGGGATGATCTTTAATTGAAATATAATGACTTAAGATCTATCAAGTGACAATTATGAAGATCAGCATCGACTATTTAAAAGAATATAGAATTGTTGATTAGTGTGTGTCCTCCTTTATTATTTCCAGAGTTCCCTATTGATTTTTCCTTATTGGTTAATGGGGAAAATTGTCTTAGTGATGGTTCACTAGATAATTATGTATGAAAGAATGGGAAATATCACATATGTTTTGATGACTATATGTATGGATCAAGATGCACGATTTATAGGTTAGTGAGTCCTCCTTAGTATTATGGATTGAAGAAAACTATGATCCAACTGAGTATTTTTAGGCCAATATGAGATAGAGTATCTGGGTAAGTATATTATGAGGTAGTAAGACTTGTGTGATGAACCACTTGGTTGGTATGTGGGTATTATTTCTGGAGATGGCTTGAATAACCTCAAAACCTAATATTTGTCTCTTAGAGTACGATAACGACTATTATAGGTAATATTCGCTAATGATATTCCCAATTCATTATTATTATGCTACTAATAGATGAACTAGCCTAGGGTGAATGGAAATAATGAAAAAATGAATCTGGATCTTGGAGGGAAGGTAGATTCTGTTTATTGAGGTGATAACAACAACCCCAGTGGATGTGTATTTTGAATTTTGATTCACCATGGAAATACCATGTCCATGGAACGATTTTCTTAATGATAAAATAGATATAACTTTTTAGTGATTTAGGTAAACTTGTGACTTTTTACCATTATGAATGGGTGTTAGTAGCTATGATGACTCAACATATATGTGAATGTGAAGGAGGTTATTTTTGTATTATCTGGTGGATATATTTAGTGAATACTAGTGAGATGATATAGTATTGGGCATGAAAATTGGAATTTCTATTTTATATAGTTGGGTCTTATTTTTTATTTTTGTCTTTTATATTATTAAATTTATATTTATGTGATATTTTATTCATTGGTTCCTATTTCATTTACATTATCTTGTTTTCATTGTAATATGAATTTGAATATTGATAGTTGGTTATAATTAATTTTTTGTCACTATATTTTCTATTATGATCACAATTTTCACGATATCATAGCGTTATATTATTAATTTCCATTGAGATCACTGATCATTCTTGTGGGATATTTATGAAAAATTTATGGTAATATGATAGCTCTAAAGGGGATTAAATCTAATGAAATGAGAGTGAAAATGTTTTCTTCCTCATAGGGTCATGATGATATGTGATTCTATGATCATAGGAGGTTGATTCTTATCTTATCTTGGGTACTACTAGTATTAGAATTCATGGTGCGTATGATATATAGTCATGATTCCAATATTGTATAAATTTTATTAGTATGCATGGGATATGTTTCTAGATACGTGACTACAAAAATGTACCTACTTTCACTCTCCAAATAGTTCCATGAATATATATTTAACAACTATCAGTTACTGTGTTGAGTTATGTGGGGGGGGGTCCTACATGGTGAATTAATTTACCCCAAACTAAGTTACATGGAATGGGTTTTGATATTCCTAAATATACCAATGTAGTTTTTTCAAGTATATGTATCTACATGAAGTGGAATACAGAACATGGGATGTGACATACTTTGGAAACTAATTATTTTATAATAGTTTGACTATTGTGTTGGGTCATAGGCTATTGAAATATTACATATTTGTTGCATTGAAAATATATCATCCTATGGTACCTCATATTATATGTTTTTTTGAATATATATATATATAAATTCCCATTTTATACTATACTATTATTTTTTATTCATATATTATGCACTACTTTTCTTCACATTCTAGAATATAAAACTCTTTATAATATACATTTTTATTGCCTAAATTTTTTTAGAATGTTTATTTTTTTGATGGGTCATGCTCTCTGATTGGTAGATATGGGCATGAAACTTATACTCTATATCTGATATCACAGTATCCAAATGATTGTTTTATTCCATCTTCACTATTCAGAACCCGATGGAATACAGGGAGGAACTCTCGAGTTCATGTGTACTATTTAAGAAAACTAGGCCAAGGAATAACAAATATGTATCGAAGTTTGTGTTTGATTGGATTTGGGTGAGTTAGTGGTAGAGAAAGGATGTTTGGAATTTAAAATTTTTCTAAGATCATACATATATATCCTGGATTATGTTGAAAACCAATTCCATAAAAAATATCCAATGATCAGGATTAAAAAATCTAGGTTGATTGATGTTTTGGACTGAAAATCCCAATGCATGATATATGAGACTCGAGATAAGTTATAGTGATCAATGAGGATCCATATTAATTGTTCATGCGTCAAGATAGGGTCAAGATTATTGAATGATTCAAGTTCCTATGGGTGGTTTTGTTTTATATACTTCCTTATCATGGTCCATTTTTAATTGAATAAACATAAAAATTATTTGATTTTATCTTTAATAGATTCTATGTTTTTATTATATTGGCATGAATCAAAGGTGATTCATTGGAAAGAAATTAATTTATACTTTTTGTGCATATCCATCACTAGGAAATGGTTATTGTTAGTTATAATGGTGTGATAAAACCCTTGATTTAAGTAAAACTCATGTGCCTTCAGTAGGTGTACATAAATTGGTTTTCAATGTGATTTCATTTAGAATGGATCATGAAGAAGGTGTTTTGGAGATGGTTTATATTTCATTCTTTGAAATGGGAATAATTTTTCAATGAAAAGGACATATACCCAGAATGTTTTAATTTTTGGATTTGGTTGAATCCCTAGTATTATAAGATATATAAAGGAATCTCACATTAATTTTGAAAGTGTAAGAAAATTTTGGATTGATTTTATATAATCCCACAGTTCCTAATAAAGCCAAGTTTATTTTTCTTTTATTATTTGAACTAGTTATAACCTAAGTGTTTTTAATATCATGTTTATGTTTGATAATTATTGTTATGTATAAATTAACTTATGAGTTTAACATGATTAATGGATGTCAAGAGTTGGTATAAACTAGTTACATATGACACTGATGACTTTTTGGATTGTAACTGTAACACCCCGACCCCAGAATCCTGGAGCTGGTGAATTATTTTTATACATTTGAATGATTACAAGTAATCAAGCACCGAAGGACCGATCAGTTTAGTAGTCTTGGAAACAAGATACATCTATAAGTTCAACTCTACAACGTGAAAAAAACACTAATTTATTCAGTTAGAAACATCCAAGCTTCCAAGATTATTCCTGCAAGTCACTCATAACTAGCTTCTTCATATCCTAGGAAAATGAAACATTTTAAAGGGGTGATCTTGAATTCTCAGTAAGAGTAAGCAATACAACTGAAGATAACATAAACATTAGGCATGTTGAATAATTGAAAACACATGACTTTACATATAATAAACATCACCACTTTATGGCAGGAATATGAGCTGAGAAAATAATGCCATAATAATACATTTTCATAGGTATTATACAAGTCTAATAACCACATGAAATATCAATATCAAATATCATAATGTGGGAATGTATAAAGCTGGACATCATAACCACATAGTCAAGGCCTTGTGCCAAGACTACAAATGTTATTTTGTCTAGGACTTGTGCCAAGACACTTGTTTATCTCATGAGACCTACCGATGAATCGAGGAGCTATAATGGGCTCCACCTATCACATACTAAGTCCAATTAATTCCTAATATGATATGTTTGAAACATAACATAATCATTTGTATTAAAACTATAATACAAAATGTCAATACTTTATCCACAAACCATGAATGGTATAAAAATATCACATCCACAGTCAAACATAACTCATTAAATACAATATGGAAGATTTTATTGTAATAGATTAACCTCAATAGAGAATAATGAAGGATATTTAGATAGATGAAAATAATCACCAAAACTATTTGAGACAAATATCCCCCTTTTTCTTTAAAACATTTAAAAGTCACACTATTCGTCAAGAAGCCATTTAAAAATAGAATTTTGAATCAAAGTGTCCCATACCACATTGAAATTTTTAAAAGGAATTTGAATTTTAAAACTTTAATGTCCATATAAATAAATTCTTAAAACCATTTTTAAATCATGGACATTAATGAGAATGATTTAAAATGATAAATCTTTAAAACCTTTAAAATGATATTTTAGTTAGAGTTCATAACCAAAAGAGAGGCACTTGAATAAAAATAATTGAGGTAATTAAAAACTTATAATATCATGAGAATAAAGGGATTAATGATATACTATGTCAATGTACATTATATACACCATATAAATGTGAATTGGTTTATAACAAAAATAAGTCTCAATGGAATTTAAATTGAGATGAAATCTCTTATAAAGGCCACATCCTTAGGTTAAGGATAAATCAACAACATAATTTTGTGTGTCAAATATAAATACAATCAATACTATTGGATATTCAGTTTATATAAATCATATGAAATTAACACATATTCTTGTATGAACGTCACCAATTAATTGGATGTTTAACTCAATAAATGGATATTGAGGTAAAATTACTCTTATCATGTTCATATCGATGACTTGATAATTTATCAATGGAGTGATTATGCATATCCAAAGTATATACACATAAAGGGGAGTGGAAATTACTACACAAATAATAAATATTGATTCCTCACATTATCATGGAGTAAAATAAACAATGAAGTATGCGTAAAGCCCAATGAATGGAAATTGAAATTTGAAATTCCCTTACTGATTTGGAAACTTATGAAACATACACCCCATGAAAGAAGTATCATACAATGAAGATGTAAATACCCATAAATATATTACATAAATAATACAATTAGGGGCATTACATTCTCCACACAATAGGAAATAGTGTCCAATATAACATGAATCTCACGGGAATAAAAGTAAGATGAAAAACTCTTACTTCGTTGTAGACAATCAAGTTGTATGAAAAAAAGTTAATGACCACAAAATGAATCACATAATACCATGAATATAAAGAAAATAATTATAATATATATCAAATGGCAGTACACAATACACCACATGAAATAAATATGTGGCAAACAATGGAAATCTCACGGAATTAAAAGTGAGATAAGAACCCACTTACCTCAAGTTTTACGTGTCTTGTGTATTCCTTGTTATTACTGAATAACAAAAGTAAGTTAATTTATACATGATTAAGAAAATTTTTCAAGTTTATTATTCCTTTTATATCACTTATTACCTTGTTATAACAATTAGTTAATTATTTGAGTTCATATTGGATATTTTATCGATGTTCGGATCTTGAGTCAAAAATGAACTTGTTATAATTACAATTTTTCCATGTGGTCAAAATTTCATTATCTCCAGAATGATATACTTTATATAGATATAATATATATATTATATATCCCATGTGTGTATATATATATATATTTATATTTATAATAGTACATAACATTTTGATATAATAAATGAAATGTACACTTCATGGAGACGGTAAGATGTACGTATGTATGAATGCTACTTTCATTTATATTTTTTATTTTAATGGAATTAAAACATAATGATACATAGTTATATTATAATTCAAGTATAATAACATATATAATATCATTAATTACATCTTTTATACATCCCACATAAGGCATTAACGAGTCATATCATTTTGAGGGGGTCGTAGTCTGCACTTCTTGAAATGAAATTATCATATTTTACCTGAAATGGAACCCCTAAAATAATGATATAAATGGAAAACACAGAAGCATAAAAAACATAAAAATAATATATATATCATATATAAATATTTTTCCATCTTAATTTCCACCATGATAGGCAGTAGGAGAAAATCGAACAATCATCGTTTCGTCTGGCGTTAATTTTCCATCCACAAAAACAATATGTTCATCACCCATTAGATTGAGGTGTGTGTATGTGTAGTTCATATAAATATCATAAAAATCATATTATATTTAGGATACTTATGTTTTTATAAATTAATGTGACAAAAAATATTTAGGGGGTTGGAGAAGTAAAATAAAACAAAATAAATTAAAATATTTTAAGATAAAGTATTACCTTTAATTTGGGTAACTTCCTTTGGTTTGCAAAAAATAGACTTTTTTAAGTGCCTTATTCCTAAGGTGAGGATTATAAGAGGAATAGGGCGATCTTTAGAGATTATTTTGGTAGGTTTTGGAAGATGCAAGGTGCTTGAGAGGTGTGTGGAATGGGTTAGAGGTGGTGTCCTTTTATAAGGGGGAGGAGGTGTCCTTTGGAAGTTAGGAAAATATTATTTTATTATATAGTGTTATTCGGTTTCTAAAGGTCCAAAACTTATTTAATTATAAGATAATATGACTCATAGTCAAAATAAAATCAACTGGTAATAATTGTACAAGCTTTGGATATTATTTTAATATTAATAATCATATTTATATAAATCATTTATTAATGAGGTAAATACTACACCAATATTGTGTCATAAATTATTTAATTTATTTGGTGTATACAAATTATAAAAAATTACCATAATACATGAAATATTTTTAGATTTAAAATGATTATTTATAGTTGAAATGATGACTTATATAACCCCATGTAAAATTTCATATACTCAATGATATTTGTTAATGTCATATTGGTCTTTACTTTAAGTTTATTACAATAAAGTGTCGTTATCATTCTTAAGTGGCACCATGGGGTCCAAAAATCGAACAAAGGATGCCCATGGTCGGAAATGACTCATTAAATTAGATTAGGACAACTGTTAAGGTAATTGTTTATTATTATAATATTCTTTTTACCTTGAATTACCCTATTTACCTTTAACCGCAGTAAATACAAGTCAAAAGTTACTATTCATCATAAATTATTTTAATCATATTGGACCACATTTTACAAAATATTAACAACCATGTATATCATATTTTCAATATTCAATTCACAAAAGTGGTAAAATTTTATTTAAATGAAAATGTCAGATTTTTAACTACTACTCAGTGGTTTCTCAATTCATCAAAAATTGATGTTTTTCAGAAAAATACCCAAAATTCAGCCAAAGCTATATTTGATATTCCAAATTCAAAAATGATGTCTATTTTTCAAAATTAAAAACATATACGTTGGATTAATTAATTTAAAATTAATTCCCGTTGACAAAACAAATAGCGTGTTTTTAAGAAACAATAACTATCAAAATATTGACACTTGTTTATGTATAATTTCAAAGTGAAATTAATCCCAATGACCAAAATTGGATTAAAGGGTAAAAATATAATCTAATTAAACATCAAAACCAATTTAAAATATAATCTAACCATATAAATAAATTATATTAAAAGGCAGTTTTGAATTAAAACACATTATTTCTCACTATTCATAAAAAATGAATATTATTAGAAAAATATCAAAATTTCATCTAAAGTAAATTTTTATGTCTCGATTCTAAATAAGAATTTTATTTTGTCAAAATGAATATGTAAAAGAGTCAAATATTGGATTTATAAAGGGTTCACCATTAAAAGGTGGTAAAACTGATTTTTTTTTTAAAAAAAACATTTTTATTTTAAAATTTTAATTTGATCATATAATATGTTTAAGAAACACATAATACATAAGTTAAAATTATATGGAGTATATATAATTAAAAATACTGTTAATACTATTCGTAACCACTTTTGAACGACTAGTTTGGTAAGTTGTGGTGCGCTCGAACTTGGTGCTACGTGTAGCACAAGATATTGAATTTAAAGAAAATAACTTACTATGAAATCATATTGTGTTACAGTATCACTTGGGTTTTGAATTATTAGTAGATTCTTATAGTATGAATATTCATTAGAAGGATTTTTACATTATTATTTTGTACCTGCTATGGGGTGAACCTTTATCCCATGGTTTTAATGATGGTTTATATTATGGTATTTTTGGATCTATATGTGTGTTTATACATCATTTTGATATTAAAGGGATGGATATGATTTGGGTTCTCATTTGATTATAAATAGTTTACTAGAATGATTAAAATAGAATATCACATAATGTGATATTAGTGATGAGATAATGATCATGGAAATTTTTTTGGAAGTCCTAGTGATATAGTATTGGGGATTTAGGTGAATAATCAATTGGGTGGTTGGATTTGTGTAGTGTGGGTTTGATGGATATTTTATAATGGATAAAGAAATACCCTAAAAGAATCAACAACCAATGTATATTAATATTTAAGTTTAGAAAATATACAGGGATTTTAAGGGAAAACATTATTGTTGGGTGTTTATAATAACTTGTTACATTTTTTTGGTGAAATGGGATATTGGTTGGTTATTTGATGATTTTGTGATTGAATGAATTTAATTTTTTTAGAATGGAATGAGTGGGATATTTTGTGTTCCTTTAGGTGCCTTAGATAGATTTTTTGAATACTTTTAGGATTGTAGAAAATATTTAGAGAAAAATTAAATTAGGTGGGGAATCACTCAATTTTGATGGGTGTTTGTTAAGCCCACTATATGTCTATTTGAACACAATAGAGTCTTGGTGAGCTGGTAAGTGGGTCACTTCCATTGAACATTCAACTAAAAGTCATAGGGTAGGCCACCAGATATTCATTGGAAATTGTTGAACCCAACTTTAAGTGAGAGTAATATTTCTGATTTTTCATATTTTATTTTAAAAAAACCATCATTGGTTATATTCTTGGATAGCTAAATAAAGGGCAGACTTTTCTATCCTACTCTGATTCACTTGATTACTTCTTGATCCCAATGGTTTAAATTGAATACATCATGCCAATTATGGGTAATAAATTCCCCTAAATTTTATCTTTCACCTATTCATCATACTCCTTCAATTTTATTTTCTCAACTTAAATGTTTGATAGATTATTTCCACTATATCATGGTTGAATAATGCTACAAGATGGGGCCTTCATGTGAGGTGCATAAAGTATGATCAAGAATCCTGAAATATGTCTTTTATAAATCATATTACTTTATTTGTGTTTCTATTATAATTATTTTAATTAGGATAAAATTGACCATAAATTTGAGTGTAAAAATGTTATATTTTTATTTGAATTGGACCATGATTATATTATTATTTTGTTTTGAAACTCAATATTCTTTGGTTGATTATTGTGGATGTTGCTGACAACTGTGGAATCAGTTATTCTAATTTGGATATTTTTTTAATAGTGAAAAATTTATTTATATCTCTGTATTTATCAATGAGATAGATATTTATTGGTTTAATGGTAGTTAAAAAAATTAGGATTATTGAAATTTTGTATCCAAGTCTTTAGTGACTTTAACATTATTGAGTATCAAGATATTTTAGAGATGTTTATGGTATGTGAGATTAATAGTGTTTTCATTGAAATATCTTATGACATTTTATATTCTATCACATATGTGGAATGAAATAACATCATTCTAATAGTAAAAAAATATATCTCTTTAAATAGTTATTTTTTTGTGCATTGTTCTAATGAGCGTCAGTGGCCCATTTTATAGATTATATGGTGGAATGTGATGGATTTTTAACTATAAATGATTTATCCCTTTTTAAATAATAAATTAAATTTTTTTCTTTGTAAATATAGAATTTTAAAAAAACTATTTTTGAAAAATATTAATTATAAATTAATGGTTGTGCTATATGAAAAATGAATTTTCTAAAAGGGGAAAAATTGGATAGAATTTCAAATAAAAGAGGTGTTTTAAATAGTTGTATGTGAAATTATATTTTAAAATAAAATCTGTTCTCTAAAATTGTTTTAATAATGTATTTCATACATAACTAATAATAATAAATTCAACTAGTGATGCCTTTTCAAAATTGATATTAAATAGGTATTTGATTCATGACTCGAAAATTAAATGAACAAAGATCAATTGATAAATGATTTGGTCCTCTTGATCAAGGAAGAAAAATAAAAAGTTTTTCAATGATTTTATGCTTCTGTAAATGCCTTATGATCATGATTAACTTGAATATTAGTTATTATTACATGATGATGAGTGATAACATAAGGGATCTTTGTATAACACATTACCCTGGGTGATAGGATGGTTCATCTTGGAAAATATTTCATGTGACATGTTTGTTATGGGATAAAAGTACCGTGTGAGGTACCTTGTGTATTATGTATTAGTTTATGACACAATATATCAAACTAATTGTATTTATTCACGCACTATAATGATACATTGATCAATTAATGCATGTCAGGGTTGATTAGGTCATGGAATGAAAATGGGTTTGTATAGTATTCCTTGAGATTAATCGAGTGACGTTTGTGGAAGTCAAAATATTTTTGGATCATGATATGGTATTCATGATGAGTGTGTGGACACCATTGTTATTTTTAGTGTTTCCTCTTGATTCGTACATATTGATTATGGTGGGAGACAGTCCAAGTTACATTTTGATTAATGGTTAATGTTGAATGCATGGGAAGTATTCATTGTATTTTGATGATCCACTCAATTGATTATGATGTGGGATTTGAATGTTATGGTGTTCCCTTATTAGTATTATTTATAAGAGTAGAGTGTGATACTTATAATTAATTTCAGATTAGGAAAATATGATATAGATAAATTTAGCATTTACACTGTGAGGTATGTTGATGTGTGTGATGAATCTATATATTCTTATGTGACTTCTATGGGAGGTGAAAACTTTGATAACCTCATGACTTTATATTTGTCCCATGAAGTGTTACTAGGTAACATGTGAGGTTATGTTCAATGATGATATTCCCAGTTTATAAAGATTAATTTCCTTGTAAGTATCAGTTTGACTTGATACAATTCCTATTAAATTTGTTTATAGGAGCAAATGAAGCTTCTATTAATAGAGGTCATTGTACCAACCTTAGATGGGTTTTTATTCCCATCTCACATCCCAACAAAATTTCCATGAACATGGAAAACATATCTAAATGATGGAATTTATATATAATCTATAAGTAACTATAATATTTTACTACTGTGTAGTGGGATCCATCCCTTATGACAAATCATTATATATGGGAGGACTGATGATATGATATGGTTTTGGGAATGCATGTTTTGTTTTTTTAAGTTTTTCCCCACTCTATATTTATATGACACTATTATAGGATTCCTTCTTTCAAATGATATTTAAGGATTTGGTCCCTCTTTAAATTAACATTTATGGTTTCGTTATGATATAATGATTGACATAAATGTTTGAGATATTTTGAATACAAATTTTTATATATCATAATAAAAATGTTGTTTCCATGATATTCTAGGATATAATTATTAATGGAAAGTGAGATGAATGAGGGGTCAGGTATAACATTGATGAGAACATTTCATTTATAGGATATAAATCCCCAGAATTATTCATAATGTTATTATAATTAGTGTGTTGTAAACCTCACAAGGTTACAAAAATTATATAAGGATATGATCACCGGAAGGATATTCATAACTTTATCTAGGTACTAATAGAATGAATTGATTAGAAACTAAATTAGGATACTAATCATTTATTAAATTTTAATACACATTTTCTTCAATTTCAATTAACACTGGTTTTAGTGAATTTCATAAATTGACCTTTCTTTCCCATCATTTTACAATTAATGTTTAAAGTATAAATTTGGGCCCAATTGATCATCAGATTGTGGAATTAATTATTTTAATTTGATATTTTGGGATATTACTTCTCAAATTATGTGGGATATTTTAGGTTCAATGGATGAATCATAAGGGTAAATTGATATTTTTGGCAATGGATATAGAAATTTCTGAACAAAACAAAACGGGCCTTCATCCCCTAAAATAAATATGGAGACCACAATTCAAGTCTAATGAATCTCATATTTTAACTATGTAAATAGAAACTGATGGAAATCATTTAACTAATCATTTTACATATCTAATTCTAATGTTTTCTAAGATATACTGGGATCCCAAGTTGAGATATAATTTGTGGGCTATATTTGAAATCCCAATAAATCATCCCACCATTTCAACAATAAAATCTGAATGGATGATCAAATTTTAATGAATTTTTGAATTATATTCGATGAAAACTATTCGAACATATTAATCTTATAATACCACCAAATATTCTTCCATATTTAATGATATAAATGTACGTCAAAAAGTGAAGGAATCTTGATCAAATTTTCTAGTCAACATCTTTAAAGTCCAGTTTCCTTTCATTTCTCACCAACCTTTTACACTATTAAATAAATGTAATTAAATTTAATTAGTGGTGGTAAAACCTATTCTACTAATATTATTATTTAAGTATTTTTTACCGAAGTAATTAGTGATTTGTTTCCAAATTTATATCGATTGTATTGTTACACCTTCTTTTTGTAATCGCAATCCATTTTTTCCAAGTAAGATGATTGATTCAAAAAAATATTTAATTACAATTATTCCTACTATTATATAATTTTATTCTTTTCAATATCAAATTGTTAACAATAAATCAGGGTGTGAATTTATTCACACTAACACTTGTAAATTTCAGAACAAAATGGTGGGGTGTCATTATTTCATAGTTTTCTTCTTTAATTCCACCCTCATTAGTCTACTACCTACTTCCATTAAAAAAATAACATCAATAGAGGGATACAACTCTAATATTTAAATCAAAGGGAATATAATTGGGATGAAATATATGTTATTTATCATTTTATAAAATCAAAAAAAATTCTCTTTTTGATATTTTCAATCAATGATGTGCCTTGTCCATTGATCTCACAAATTTTAATGAAACACTTACAGAGTACTAAAATATTTCTATACCATGGAGTTTTCATTAATATGAAACTAAAACTATAATGTTTATTATTCATAAAATAGTTACTATAGAAAATTATTGAGTGATTTTTGATGTTATTATTTTATTGAAGAATATGCTCAAATTTAAGACATTAAAATAATTTAAAAAGATATTCAACCAATCCACCCCATGCGATAAACAATGATAAGCTCATTATTTTTAAATTTAATTCAATTATGTATCTCAAAATCATTTATAATCCAATCACTTCGAACCCAATTTAGATACTTCATAGAAAAATCACCACTATATAATGTTTGTTTCTTTAGGTTTCCTTTTAGTTCTCTAAGAATTCGATAACCCAAGTTGTTCTATAAGAAACTGCTTACACCATAATACTTGGGTAAATTTGGGTGAAACCCTATTTTGGTGCCATTTTTAGGGACCCAAATAATTTAGAATATAAACTCATTCTATTCTCCCACGTTTCTCATTTCTCAACCCATTTATCTTATATTTTCTGGTTTATTTTTTTTTCATGGCATATGTTTTCCAAATAATCACGAACATTCAAATAATCTTGTTAGGGTGGATACTCCTAGGCTTTGGGATTCAATTACACCGAGGGGACTCTCTTCATTAGACCATAATCTTCTCAAAACTCAAGATTCAAATATTGAGCTCATTCTAATATATGAAATTAAAATAAACCAACTTTATAACCTGGGTAGGAACCAAACTGAAAATCCAAATGAGGCTACCCCAAACTTGGGGAATACTGTTGATAAAATAATGAATGACTACCTCACACCTTCCTGGACTAATACTCCCTATTGAATTAGGAATGATACCATAGGATATTCCCAATATGTTTTTAAACCCAATTTCATGATCTACCTTAAAAAATTTTATGGGATGAATTCTGGGATTACTTACCTTTTTCTTAAATAGTTCAATGAAAAAAAATCCATGTTCCCTAAAAATTAAATTAAAATCAACTAAAATGAGAACATTTCCTTTTCACTCTAATGTATTGAGAGAATAATTAGTTAAATAATTTTATACATGCATCCATTCACTCATGGGGACAACTGCAACAAGAATTTTACAGAAAATAATTCCACCATCACAAAATAAATTCACATAAAAAGAGAATAAATATTTTTCTAAATAAAATATGAAGAAACATTCTATAAAACATAGGAATGGTTCAAATAAACTTTAAATATGGCACCACACTGTGGTTTCTTAATCATAGAACAATTTATAATTTTTTACAAAGGGTTAGGGCTAGGAAAAAAGAATTTAATTTATATGTCGTGTAATAGAACATTAAAAACAAACTCCCAATTAATGCTTACAGGTATTTGGAAAATCCATATGAATATAACCAAACATGTGGAACATAACCTCAATATGACATGACACTAAAATCTGGTGCAATATAAAATATTATATAAGAGAAAACCCTTAGAGGCAAACTTACTTAACTCTATAGGAAGGTCTATGAGATCAATTTTATAAAGGTACAAAAAATATAAACTATTAAACCCATTCGCACAATACTTGAAAAAGATGACAACAAGACCAATAATTTCCCAACCATTCCATCTATCAAGGATTTTATTATATAAGTACCACTAAAATATTCCTATTATTTTGTTATTCAAAATCCACAATACCAAAAAACATTCAATCTATATAATCACCATACATGCTTCAATTGGAACGAAAATTAACAACCGACACAACAACATTGTCTCAACCTTTACCCTCAAAAAAATATTTAAAACCATATTAATTTTCAATCATAACCAGTCCAATACCAACATAATCTTATTCAGTACCAACAACCCATTAAATATCCAATACAACAGCTAATGTATCCTCCGAGGATAAAGAAACCAATACAAGACCCCACCCAATCTGTCCCTATTCCTATCCTTGAATATTTGTGGAATAAAATGGATAAAATGGCCTCAGATTTCTCATCACATAAAAAATATTTATAAACAATCAAAACGGGAAAGGCACACATTCTTACTCAGTTTTTCTTATCCCCAAACATAATGGGACAACCCATCTACTCACAAACCTCTCATGAACAACTAAAATAAGTGATTATATTATAAAGTAAGAGATCCATTTAAAAACCAAAAAATCCTTTTAGAACCATTAAAAGATTCATTATTACCTGAAATTATTGAAGAACCACATTCAGACTCTGAAAAGTCCAATGGGAATGTGATAGGACCACAACCTCACCAAACAATCAAAAAATATTCTTCTTTCCTTAAATGTATGCTAAGAAAAACTAAACCTGGACTAAATGAATCATTAAATTAAATCTTCTTTCACGTTAAAATTAAAATTACACTCATCTATGAAATCAAAACCATTCATTCCTACTCAATGTACCTTGTGGAATGATTTACTTTTAAAAGGAAATTTTTACATCAAAACCAAATCATTTTGGCTGCTAATATCAATGACACTATTCAAGGGACCATTCCTACTATGTTGAAAGATATAGGATTCCATACATCAATATTGATATAGGAGAGAACAAATATGTCAAATCCCTTTTTTATCTAGAAGATACTGTGAACATCAATCCATATTCCATGTATTTTCAATTAGGGTATGAATATCTCCAACCAACATCTGTCACACTCCAACATGTAGATCATGGGGTCTGAGTTCGTAAGGGGATCTTAAAAAAGGATTTAGTGAAATTTGAAAATTTATTTTAACCTACTGACTTCATTATCCTAGACAATAACCCATGATTAGATCATAGTGAGAAACCCACTATAATATGTGTTTATCCGTTCTTGTCCAAAATCGACTTAGTCATTTGAGATAGGAACCATTAGAAACATGAATCTTAATCTAAACATATATAATGGTATGTCTAAAATTGAGGATGATGAATAGATCTATGAGGTCAATCAGATAGGTAGTGTGAATTTTGAACTAGTGGAACATTGAGGATTTGTTAAAGGATGTCTAAGTCGAGATTAGATTGTTTTCCTTTGTTCATATGAGGGAAATTTGACTCAATGGATTGAATCACTTTTAGAAGACCCCTTTTTTGATTTTTTAGGATCACCAATAAAAGATAGTAGGGGTGAAATAAATAAAATCGAGTCCATACCCAATCCTCAAACTAATATAGGCAATGTGGTGGCTGAAAATTCTTTTCCCAAGGAACCGATATTATCAAGAAATCGGGAAAAACTATGACTGATTCAATGTCACATACTTTTTTATAACTTTTTAACAAATATAATCTCTAATTTAAGGTCCTAACATTATCAATAAATTATTCATTATTTATGGAAAATCAAAAAATTCAAGTTATCATTTCTTCCTTTATTGAATCCAATCAAGAGATGATGCTTTTAGATATCCTAGGAAACTATAAGAAAGAAATTTGATATACCCTTTCTATAATTATTGGAATTAGACCACTCATTGGAACTCATATGATTGTTTTAAATTTTCAATCTATACCATGTCATCAACCTTAATGGAGACTCAATCTCAATCTTTTGGATGTTTTATGGAAATAACTACTTATGTTGTTGATAATGGGTATCATCTACCCCATTGCAAAGAGTAAGTGGGTACACCCGATAAAATTTGTTCCAAAAAAACAAATTCATTTCTATCACTAATGAGGATGAGGATATTATACCTAAATGGTTCATTAGTGGATGGGGAGTGTGCATTCAATATAGGAAGACAATATCTTTCACTAAGAAAGACCATTTAACCTTTACCTTCAATGGCCAATTCCTTGAGAGAATGGTGGGTCATCGGTTCTACTACTTCACAGAGGGATTCTCAAGGTATAATGAAATTAATGTCTCATTATGAAATCAAGGAAAAAAACCTACAACTATCTATTTGACACTTTTACCTTCAAGTTCATGCCCTTTTGGTTAGCTAATTCCCCTAACACCTTTCAGAAGTGAAATATGGGAGAATTCTCTAACATGGTGGGTGATTTTAAAGAGGCATTTATAGTTGAATTATCTATATTAAGGTATACAATATAAGTATGAATAATAAATGTCTAAAGGATTCTGTCTATATGTGAGGATTGGAATCTCATCCTAAACTGGAAAAAATACAATTTCCTGGTAAAATGACTTGTTTTAGGCCATCTAATCTATGGAAGATGGGTTGAAGTTGATACATCAATGGTTTAAATAATTTTTCACATTACCTGTCTAAAAAAATCCATAGAAGTGAGGTCCATTTTAGGATATGATGGTTTCTATGGAAGGTTCATTAGTAAAATTAGCTCCATTTCCAGACAACTTTTTACTATGATTGTGAAATATACTCTATTTTTATGGACATAAATATATGTGAAATCATTTTAAAAACTCAATCAATCTCTTATATTTTCACTTATAATCAAATCTCTCAATAGGAAACTTCTATTCAAACTAACGTGTGATATAGATGACATCATTGAAGGATATTTCATCGGATAATGTTTTGATAAATCTCCATGTGTCATGGATTATGCAAGTAAATCATTAAATGATGAGAAAATAAACTACACCACCACCAAGAAAGAGTTTCTCACTATTTTTATTGCATTTGAAAAATTTCAGTCATATATCTTAAGATCCCCCATCATAGTCTCCGCAAATCATTAATCTCTGAAATACCATTTCCAAAGTCAAGATGCTAAGGATAGATTGATCATGTGGGTCCTTCTTTATCATGAGTATGATATAACATTTAAGCATAAAAAGGGTGTCAAAAATAATTTACCTAATCTCCTCTTTATAATTGAATTAAAAGATAATTAACATCACTTTTCCATGTATGATTCATTTCCCATTGAGGACCTTTATTCTAGGAGTGGCTACATATGGTATGTTGACATAGAAAACCACATGATTATTAGTGTAATTCCAAAATTCATTTGGACCAATTATAAGGGAAAACTCCTTTATGATATCAAACACTATTTGTTTTATGATCCATAGCTCTAGATGTTTTTTTCCTGATCAAGTCATTAAGAGATGTGTTCTGGAGTATGATTAATATTTTATTCTTAAATCCTTTCACGGAGAAGTATATATAGGACACTTTTCCACAATGAAAAAAATGAAAAGGTCCTCTAAATTGGTTTCTTTTGACCTAATATCACTATTTCTTCCTAAAAATTATTCAAATGTTCCATTTGATTTTAATTATTAGGTTCCATAACATAAAGAAATAAAATTCCACATACACCCATTCTAATTGATGAAATCTTTTACTATTGGGGAATTGATGTCTTGGGACCCTTCCAAATATGTAGGGGATATCTCTGCATCCTCTTAGATATTGATTACATATATAAATGGATTGATTCCACTTAGACCAATTCAAATGACCAAAAAAATTTCACTTGATTCCTAAAAGAACGCATCTTTTCTAGATTTTGAATTCTCAAGGTTATCATTAGTGATTATGGATCCGATTTCTATAATCTTGCATTCATAGTACTCATGTATATGTATGTTTTTTCACACAAGTATCCACTTCCTACCATCCCCAAAAAAGTGGTCTAGATGAGTTTAAAAGTTGATAAATTACGAAAATTATAGAAAAAACTATCAATACCTCATGGATTGAGTTTTCCAAGAAACTATTTGAAGCCCTTTTAGAATATCGTACTTTATTCTAAACCATCCAATTCTTGTCACCATATAGTTTATTATACAGAAAAGCATTTAATTTACCTATTTAAATTGAATATAAGAACTTTCTGGGAATCAAAAAATGACCTAAGACATTTATTTGGACAATAAAATAAGAAATTAGACATTAAAAAATATATGGAACATGGGATGGAATCTTATTAAAATTAAATGATCAACAAAATATAGATTTCAAGCCAACCAGTCTTAGTATCTTAGAGTCAAACACATTAAATTGGGAAACTTGTTTCTCCTGTATTGTTTAAAACATCATTTTCAACAATTAAATTAAATGATGATATTGTTATGGACTTAAAAAGTGCAATAAATGCACCCCATAGAGTAATCAAGATTTAGGACCCCTCTAGTGGATTGATAATACAAGTATATGGTCGTTGGTTAAAACCATTCAGTGAACTATTAAATAAAAAAGAAATATGGGAAGAGTTAAATAAGACAACCAATGAACCAGAAAAAAAAATATTTACGGTCCTTGTTGGTATGAAAACATTAAATAAAGTAGTTTATGGGAGAAAACATAGCTTTTACCAGCACACTAACTCACAGTTTGGTATTTCAAAATAAATAGGATCACATTTTATACCTTCTATTTTTTATGGGAAACCCCTTAGGGTTTCCAATGTGATCTAATGTTTCTTTTGTGTTATATTTATTATTTGAATCATTTTTTTAATTCCACATGAAATACATGCCTTCGATAATTAAAACCTACCTTCGACCATCCCTGAGGAGTCTACTTGAGACATGATTCCAAAGTGATCACTTACCTATTGATGGATCATCAACTTCAAACCAGGTGATTTTTTCGATGAATTATTTTCAAATCACATTCTCCCCCTCTTTGTTTCTAATTCTTAACACACAATTCTATTCACTGTCCACACTGAGGGTAGTGTCATTCTATGTTAGTAGGATTGAAAATTTGATATTTTATGAATAAATCAAAATTCATTATCCTTGAATCTATTAATTTACATTGGGAATAATAATTAATGAATGTAAAATTAATGTAATTCCTTGATTATGATTTTAATTCATGTTTATGTTCATGAGAAATGTTTTTAGAAAGTGCGGTTGTCCAATGTGATTTTTCACCGATAACATTTTCATCCTTTTGATAAAGATTCAAAAATTCATATCAATCGAATTTCGGGTGTAATTTAGAGTTCTTGGGACACTTTCATCATATCATGGGTTTTGAGGTCGCTTTTAGTTTAGTTTGATTGTCAAACAAAAAAAGAAAAATAATAATTTTGTTGAGTAATATTTTCTCCAAATATGTTGCATTAAAAAAATGGGGATGATGAATCTATATTTTTTTGCCAATAGATTAGATTTACATCTATATTATAGAACATATACATAACAATATGTGTAGAATTTGACACATGGGGATCATTAATCAATAGTTTTCTTTCCTAGAGTTTGTTTATTCATCTCTATTGTGGTTAAAAAATAATCAAAAAAGAAAAATAAATAAAAACATAAAAAAGATAAATTTTTATACTAATATTAAGTTTTAATATGATTACCACTAATTTGTTTAATTTTTCCCCTTGAAAAAGATAATGGGCCCATATATTTTGAGATACAGAACACATCATCATGCTTAATTAAAATTGTATAAAATTTTGTGATTAATTTGAACAAAGGAATGATATTAGGATATAAATATGTATGTGAACATAGTTTGTGTGAATTTATTTTTATAGGTTTTTTGATTCATTGGAATGATGTATTTTGGTGATCATTGTGTGTTATAATGTTTTTGAAAATGGGAATTCAATTTTATATTTTTGATATACTCTTTTCTCAGTACTAGAAAAACTAAAGTTGAGGTTGGGTGATTAGAAACAAAGGAGGCTAATATTTTTTGATTATATTTTTATATTCATGTGTTTCAATGTCCATAAACACCTGTTTTAGTGCATATCATAAATTTTACTTTGTTTCACATTAATGTTCAATTATTTTTCAATGTGTGAATTAGGGGAAAATTGATCAACAATTTGTGTAATTCATTAATTTGATTTGTTATATATTATTTTGGGATATAATTTATCAATATGTGTGGAACATGTTTTTATTTTAGGATCAAAAGATTAATCACAAGGGAGTATGGATATTTTTTATAACGAATGCACGTATTTTAGGACAACACATAGTGGGAGTTCATCAATTAAAATAAAGGTTGAGATCACATTTAAATCTGCCTGGAGCTCAAATTTTTTTACTTTAGAAAGATAAAATTATAGGGACCATTTCATTTAACTGTTGTTAGAGCTAATTCTGATGTTTTTAGGGACATCTATAGAGCCCAACTTGAAATTTAATTTGTGGGAAAAATTTGGATACATATAAAATAATCCTACCATTTCGTGTTCAAAATATGAATGGGTAATATAATTGGGATGAAATTTTGATATATACTATAAGAAACCTGGTAGAATATATTTCTATTTTGTGACCACAAAAAATTTCGCCATATTTGAGGTCATAAATTCATGTCAACAAGGGTAAGGAATCTTGATCTGATTTTCTGTTCAACATTGAAAAAGTTAATTTTTATTTTATTTATCACTAAAATTTTACTCTTATAATTTAATGGAATCACATTGAATAATGGGGTAATGAACCGAGGATTGTAATAAAAATATTTAAGGAGCTGGTGACGAAATAATTGGGGGATTTTTTTCATTTTATTCAGTGGTATTGTTACTCTTTCATTTTGTAATCATAAGTAATTTTTCCATAGTATGTTATTTGATTATCACAAGATATTTAATAAAATTTATTCTTCATATTATATTAATTTATTCTTATCTACATAATTTGTATACTTTTTAATTAATGTGTGATCTTATACACACCAACACTTGTAACTTTCATCACGCAATGGTCGAGTGATTGTTATTTCACAACTTTTTTCTGTAATTCCACCCTTATGAGTTTAATACACTCTTCCATTGATAAAATATCATCAGTGGAGGGATAAATATCTAATGGAATGTGATAAGGGTGTAGAAAGGGGATGGATTAGATATTATTTTTCTTTTTAATAATTCATAATCAGTTCTTTTGTAGAGATTTTTAATCATTGGTTTGCTTTTTCCATTGATCATAAAAATTACAAGGATTTGGATTGAGAGTTTTAAAATGATCTTATACATTGGAGTTCTCTTGAATAAGATTATCTATGTGTATAAGGGATTAGACTTAGGATATTGAAAAAAATAAATGAGGGACTTGGGATGTTCATATTTTTTTGAAGGGAATGCTTGAATTTAAGGCATTGAAATAATTAAAATAGAAATTCATCAAATCCACCCCATGTGATAACCAGGGATAAACATGATATTTTTAAATTTAATTCAATTATGTCTCCCATAAGCATTGATAAAAAATCAATTGGAAGCCAATTCGGCCACATTATAACCAAATCACCACTATATGGTGTATGTTTCTTTAGGTTTCTTCTTAGGTCACTGTGGATTCGATAACCGAAGATATTCTACTAGAGATCTATTACACCCTATAACTAGGGGAAATTTTGGTGACACTAGGACATTTAATTATTATTATGACTAGTATAAAAAATATCATGAAGATATAAATTGTATGAATATGCTTGAATTTTTATTTTAACTAGGTGAGTTTTAATAATAATTGATATGGTATCTATCAATATTTTCATGCATCAACAATTGATCAATGGAACATAGAATACCGAAATTTGTTGGGGGATCCTAACATGATTTTAGACTCACCCCTTTACCAGTGTAGTCTCCATTGTTTTTGATGGTCATGAGTATAAAATTTTGTTTTATTTCAGTGATAGGGATAAATATACAGTTAGAAAAATGGTTCTGGATGATTAGACATTATAGATTGATTATCTTACTATATTTTTACTAGAGATTTCAAACAAAAACTACTATAATTTTTATTTTTATTTTTAAAAAATATGTATAAGAAATGGCCCCTCTTATTTTATATTAGTTTTTGAAAACTAGTATGTATACATGTTTTTTATTTTTTATGCCCTATTATATTTTATTCATCTAATATGAAAAATTTGTCTTTATATTATAGATTGTTGGATTACATATTACCCCTATTTATTAACTATCATTGTTGTGTTTATTGATTTTTTTAGATTATTCATTCCATTTTTTATAGATTTGGGAATAATAAATATTTTTTATATTAGATGGAATAGTCTCCCCATCGGTTTTATATGACCGCTCTACTATTTACTAGCCTACGTAATAATAGTTTACCCACATGAGATTATGTTATATCACCCGATTGGTTATTTCTTGGGTGAGAGATGTTGATGAATTAACAAACACAGTCACCATCATCAGTGCGTATATCAAATTACTCAATATCTAGTGAAATAATTCTAAAATATAACAATATTATTTCAAAAACCAAGGAAATATTCCACACTATGAAAATATACTCTTTGAAATATATAGGATTTGATCCCTTTTTCACTATTGAATCATCTCGAGGGTTTTTTCAGATCTTAACAGTGGTTGGAGAAGAATTTATAATTTCTTTAGGATGGAAGACATAGTTTTAACCATATAAAGCATAGGTTATATCACGGTAGAATGTTTCTCCCCAAAGGGACGAAAATAATCACAAATGGCATACTCATGGAAACCCAATCATTATTCATTATAGAGGTCAACCATTTGATAATTCCATAATTTATCATAGATTTACTTCCTGTGATAAATAATTTATATTTCAAGGATGACCTACCTATAAAAACCTGACAATTAATATCAATATAGGCCATATCCATAGAAATACATTAGTTAGCCATTATGATGGGGCTTCTCATAGTGGCCTATTTATTTTATTACTGTGAAGGTTATCTATGAAACGACTCCACAAACCCACATTGAGGTCATCCATTTGACAATGAATAAAACTATTATAAAAGTCCCCCCCCATGATATCTTGAATATTAGTTACCTTGGAGATTGTTCCTAAAAATATTTTACTTATAGATATAATGGTCTTACTCAAGCTATGAAATTCAACCATTGTGTATTTCATCTTAATAGTGATGTATCAATATATCATTATTCAATTTTTTTCAATACATTAATTTTCATCCCTAGTGGAATCCAACAATGATGAAATATTGGATATATTATCTAAAAATAAAATTCATGTTCGGTATTATACTAAAATATATCATAATTATGACATTTTCTAAAACATTAATAATAATTTATTACCAAACATCTTGAATAATATTTTTAATTTCAAGGAAATTAATACTTGATGAATGTAATATATTGTGTATATTGATGAAATTATGGATCTCCAAGGGATATTGGAAGAATTTAACATTATTGCACACTCCATAGTATTACTCATAAATTTAAAATCAAGTTGAGGAATATCTATTTGTTAAATGTCAAAAAATCAATGATTAGTTGGAATGACCATTAATGAAGACAATCATCATGTTTTCCTATAAGGATTAGGAAATAATGCAATATTTCACATGTCACCAAATCACGTCATAAAAAATATTATAGAAGTCCAAAATAAAAAAAATCTAGAATGGTTTCCTAAAATATTCATGTTATATATTATATTGAAATATATCATCATTATTAAATTTCCAAAAAATTCATAATTTTTTAGTTCCATACATCATGACTAATTTTTTAAAATGTTAACCACATTGGAACTTGATGGATGTAATATATTGGGTATATTGATGTAATAAAGGAGATCCAATGGATGTAGGAATAATTTAACATTATTTCACTCTCTATAGTATTAAGACAAAATTTAGAACAACTCGATGAATATGTATTTGTTATATGTCAAAACTATCAATGATACGTGGGAATGACCATTAAGGAAGTTTATCCTCATTTTTTATGGGAATTATAAAATTATAGAATATTTCACATTTAACTGCATCTCTTCAATGAAAATATTCTAGAAGTCCAAAATAATTTTTTTTCATGAATGGTTTTCGAAAATATTTTTTAACATCATAACTTTAGAGGATGTTCTTAGGGGAATACATGGATATGATAATATATTTGAATATAAAGTATCTCCCCTTTTAAAATCTCAAAGGATATGTTCTGGTTATAATCATGTCGTTAATAGATTTATGGAAGGTAATATATGAAATTTCCATTATGCAATCAATGTTAAAATAGAATCGCACAAGGTTGGGGTATTTTATCCTGGACCGACACCTCAATTAGAACTCATGGAATTGTAACCATCCAAAAGAAGTAGTATGATTTCACTCTTAAGGTTACCCTAGATTACTGGACTGGGGGTTTTTTCATATCAAATGTAAATATCATGCCCAGAGAATACTAGAGATAGTGGTTACATTATTACATTGGTACTAGATACAAGAAAACAATCATTAAGTACTGAATAGTTTCATAGAATGTGAAAACTAGATACAATGTTAAATATTTCATTATATTTTTTAAAAAAAAATAGCATAATATTATCTTTTAGTGAAACATTATTCTTTTTTTCATATCCCTGAATATTAATTTTAATACACTTCCTTGAACATATGGAAAAAATAAACATAATAAATGGGTTAGCTCAGATTTTCAATAAGGGTATATTTACAATAGATTCTATATTGGGAAAAATTATCTGTCAGAAATAAATGAGGTTTTTTTAATTCTAGAAAATTTATCTAAAATTATCGAAACTTATCCACATATATAATAAAAAATTAGGTAATCACATGGATATAAATAACTAATTTCATAAAGATAGAGTTCATAATATCATACATCAGAAATATTCCTTCATGGAATCATCCAAGAAAAACAAAAACATTACTAAGGAATTGTTTCATGACATCTACAAAAATAGGAAAGGCCTTGGAGAAAACCTAAGATACTTTTTCTCATTAGACCAACTGATGCATCGATGAGATATAGAGATCCCAACCCATAAGGTACTATTTCAAATAAAATCCTCATATATAATTGGTGAATCATAATAAAAAACATTAGTATTGAAACTGGAATACAAAATGTCACTAATTTACCCAATAAATGAACAACATCTTATACCATCAAGAGTAATATGTAAATTTTATCAAAATTTTACATCTCTAGTCAAATTAATCATGGACTATATAGAGAAATAATATGGATGGTATGTTTATGAAATATCCATGGATGATTTTAATTACAATAAAAGATTTTTATTTTTATGAATATAATTTCAATAAGGTGGTCATTAAAAACTGCCTATATGAAAATAACATTTCTGTTTGAAAAAAAACTTTTTAAAAGATAAAACATTATAAGTGTTAAAGATACCATTTAATTTAAAAATAACCTCAAAATCATATAAAGGGAGTTAAAATAAAACATTATTCATGAAAATTGGAAAAAATTTTCTTGTTGTATAAGTCAAAAAAATAGTTTAACAATGTTATAAAAATAGTTAAAATATACATCATTCAAAAAATGTAAAGAAGATTCCCATTAAACTATTTTATAAGAGAAAAAATGGGGTGAAAATAAATTTCAACATTCATAAAAAAATTAAAAACATTTCTGAAACCATTTTTCAGAAAATATGTATATGAAATATAAATATTCCCTTGTGGAGGCTTAAATACCAATAATCCTGAATATTTATGAGATTTTGAAATGATCCCTTACCTATAGTTTGATATCCTTTATACCCATTAGATCCTATTATATAAAAAATATTGATTTATTTTGCATCTATTTAGTAAACATACTATCAAATATGATTTACTAAAAATATTTTTTCACATGTTTGTTAACAATTCATTATTGAAATTAGAGTTTCATGTGGTAGTTGTTTCGTTTATCATGTTTGATTTAGTTCAGTATTTTTAATTAATATGTTATGATCAAGGGTCCATAATATCTATAAATTTAATAATTAAATAAATATATTACATATTCATTATAAAAATATTTAGTGAAATCTATAAAATTTATAGATTGTAAAATTAATTAAACAGTTTCTATAGACGGTGGGCCATACATATGCATTAATGCTGTATTCAATTTTAAACGGATAGAACATGAGAAAAGTATATAACTATTAACCTTTAAATAATAATAATTATGTCATTTAAATAATATATATTCATCAAATCAATAAACATTACCATCCAAGTAAAATAGAAATTAAAAACGAATCACATCTCTTCGTGAAGGTGGTAGTCCACACAAAAACATGAGCGACATTATTGTTTCCTAATGGATTTGAGGGTAACAAGGTATATATGATATTATAATCATATAAGTATAATTAAATTATAAATATCATATATAACCATAAAATCCGTTATTATTCTTATAAGAAAAATATGGTTTTGGGAAATTAATTTTATCACTACGTGCAGATGGTTACTTGTGTGTAAGTACGACCAACAATTTCACTTCCAATTTTATGGGAACGAGGGTGGAAAACTATGGTTTCACAATAATTATATAATTTCAGTATATCTAGTATAAAAATAATACAATTTTATGATAAATACTATATATTTATAAGAGGTAGTATAATACATAAAAAATAAATTTGTCACTTAATGTAGTTACCCATTCATTAGAAGAACTCATTTGGATCTCTTCCCAAGGATTGTAGAGTTGGTATTTTGAGGATAAAAAAACCTATAGAATGTGTATAATGAAGTTTATAATATAGTTTTATGGGTATTGTTGTTCTATAAGGATAAAATTGGTGTATAAAGGTTATGGAGGAGGTTCCCTTTTAGAAATGAGGTGAGTGATAATTTTGAAATTTCCTGAAAAATTAATATATAATAAGGCTTTTCTTGAGCCAAGTGGTTGAAAATGGCCATTAGTTCCAATTAATAGTGTATCATGTTTAAACATTACAGAATAGTTAAATTTAGATATGTTTTGATATCATTTACTTCCTTATCCTTTTTTCTAACCCCCTGGTTAATTTTTTTGTCCTCAACCGTTGTAACCACTATTTTATTCACAAATGGTTAATAATGTTTCTATAAATTTATAAGTGACTCATAAATGAACCATGAGATATTTTTAAACCTTAATCTATTAACAAGGTAAATGATAATATTTCCATGAATTTTATATTATTTAATAAAACATTATTTTTATAAAACATTATAAATGTCAATTTTGAAACTAGTAGATTAATTTGGGATTAAATATATCATGAAAATAGAGGAATTCAAATATAATTATTTCAGAAATATGTAATATTTCATATTTTGAATATAATTCATGGTAAAAAATATTTCATTCAAATAACTTCACTTTTAATATTTTAAAATCATTTAATGTAATTTTCTTTTAATTCGTTAAATATTCTATTAGTGTTGCATAAGAATTTTTGGTAATATTATAACTTCTAAAAATTATAAATTAATATATATTATTAGAATAATATTATTAATATCAAAATTTATGTTTATTTTCATTTATATATTAATTTTTCCCCTACATGGATAGATAATAGATCTCTAAAACAAGGGGAGTTACATTTTATAACATTTATTGATTTAAAAATTATAAGGACAATTTTGATTAAACTACACCCATTAAACCATTATATTTCATGCCTGATATGATAATTTTATAATTAAATTCATCCAATAAAAACTAATATAAAATTTAATGACTTTATCACATAGTTTTAACCTAGATAATATCTATTGACACCTTACCAAGGTGATAAAATTTAATGTAGTTACTATCCAAAATGCCAAAAAATGAAAGGGACATATTTACTAAATTTGGAAATTCTGATTCAAAATTTGGAATCCATGTTATATAATTCAATATATATAAATGGGATAAAATAAATTTAACATTAGTTCAAAAAATGGGATGAAAACCAGTTTTGAGAAGTGTAACGCTTTTCTTAAAAATTCATGTTTTATAAAAAAAATGGGTCTCTTCCAAAACCAAATATTAAATGGATTCCAATGAAGCTAACTGTATTATAAATTATATAATAGAACTAATATTAATTTTATCCCATATAAATAACAAATCCATCTTTTAAAATAGTTAAAAAAATATAGTTTTCAATAAAAAACAGACTTTCACACAATTCAATGGAAAATCAATATTTTATGAAAATATGAAAATTTAACCCTAAGATAATTTTGAAATGAATATTTAAAAATTATATTGTTTTTATAAAAACATATTTATATATGTTACCAAAATTAATTGTAATATTTTTCCATCAAATTAATAAAATCAATTTCTAAAGAAAACATATTTTTGAATCATAAAATAACATTACTGAAAATTGAGTAATTATTTCAGAAACATTAATCAATTATTTATAATTTAGTATGTAATTTATATATATATCTATCATAATTTGGTTGATATGTTTCATAACTACCAATTTAACTACTGGGTGATAAATTTCATATTTATATAACAATAATTTGGGGTTCCTTTTTGATCAGTGTTCCATGTTCTATATGATATGAACCATAATGTTCTCTTAAAATATCAAGGTATTAAATAAATCCAAAATTTAATAAATTTTTCCCTTGTAATTTTAACATCTAATAATTAATCAAGTGTTTGAAATTTGAAATTGGAAATTACCTTTAGGGAAAATACACATCAAAAAAATGGATAGAAACATTTTCTCTAAAAAATAGGGAAAATGAAAATCAATGGTCATCACAAAAATAGGTTTCTAAATAGGAAAAAATAAGAGGGAATTGAAAATATAGACCTAGAAGAAAAAATTTAATTCCCAAGTACTAATAAATATTTATCAAGATAAAATTGATGATAAAGGTAACTATTACAAAACCATAAATCTATTATGTGTTAAAAATCCATTGATTTGTCGATAATAAAAGAAAATGTAAAAGTTTTTAATTTTGATATCATTTTCTTAAGTTTGAGAGATTTGTTTAATACCTAGATAATCAATTGATAAATTAATCAGCGATGAATATTTCCATGTTGTAATAATAATCTAATCCTTCGGTTGTGCTTCGATCTATTTCCACTTCATCTCTTACACTAAGTAATTAATAGTTTGGAAGAATTATTCATGCATGAAGAATATTTAATGATTAAAATGATTTATAAGTAATTCCTTTATAATCTAAATATTTACCATAAAAAATTGATAGCATAGTTTATCCAATATGATAAAACATACTTTAACTGAAATAAATATTAACCAAGGTTAAGAATAATCCATTCCATGAGTGGTTAATCTTTAGGATATTCCAATATATTATTGACCACATTTAAAAATATAGACACAAAGGAATAAGGTCACTGAATAGACTTATAATTAATCCCCTATAAATTAAATCTTAATTCCATATGTAAATAAATTGATCACATATTTTCTTAAAACATGTTAATTACTTGAATCACTAAAATCACATAATGAAAATATTCATGCTTCCAAAATTAAAATATCTTATTAACAATCATATTCCATAAATCAAAATAATGATGTAAAATCTATCATGAATCTGGTCGCTAAAAATTTTCAAAGTCACCAGTACTATGTAATTTAATTCCATGTCAACATCATGAACATATTAGTTTTATGTCTTTCTTTTTCATGTATTCTCCTAAAATAGTACCTTAAAACTAATTAAATTCCTCGGTTATTGGTAATTTTAAACATATACATCCCAATCCCTAAGAAATAAATTTTGTGGGAAAACATTAAATATTACATGTTTCTTATTACTATATTATCATTGATAAAATTATTCTAAAACATAATTATTGTATCCAAATACACAAAAAAAAATTAATAATTCCACTTTGACAGTAGTAATATAATAATCTTGACCATGATCCCGTTTCTTATTCAGAAACATAATCCCTTGTTTCATGAGGTATTGATTTTCATTGTTCCCTATATCATTATAGATTAATCATTTCCCACTGGTATCTTCTTTATTACTTGTTCTATCATGAGACTAGTGATCTTTCACTCCACACTTTTAGGGAAATCTTATTCCTATCAAGAGATAACATAGGTGTTTCTTCATACAATTATCACATGTGGGAAAATGATTATTTCCCTTATTTACATTATCCATTTATTCCTTGGAACATATTTTCTTCTCATTCATTCCCTCTAGATCATAAGGCCTGTGAATTATTTCTCTTTCTCAATTTCACGTGATATTATATCACCATATAGTGAGAATTACTCGGTGACTAGTTCCCTTACACAAATTAGTTTATTCCCATTTAATAAATAATCAATCATACAAATTGTATTACATATATAGTTTACATAATTCTTGGATATCTTTATAGATTTGGATTTATACAAAGAAACATTGTTATATTACTTTTTTCATATAGTCATGAATTCACTTTCTGTATCCACTCACTGCTCCCTATGAAACTATTTTTCCAATGAATTTTCTATAAACTATATTCATTACATTCTCATTAGTTCCCCCTCATACTTACTGTTGTGAATCAGCAACCAATATTAATTTGTACCCCATATAGAGATGCTAAAATACCATAACAACATTATACCATTAATTTCTTCTCAAAGCAAGAAATATCATATATATGGAACTTATCCGTTAAACTTCTTAAAATGTATTTTTAGTTCCATTGAATGATTGAGGTTTCTACTGCTTGATGGTGTCTATAATTGTTACACCATATTTTGGACTCATAGGATGGTCCTTACAAGAAATATTACTTCTCATAAACGAGTTCATATATCCTAGTATAATTAAAATTTTATAAGCCATAACTATATCACTAGCTCCATATTAGTTATCTTTACCATGTGGGAAATCCAAAAATGGATTAAGTTCAATGAAAAAAATTCTATTTATTCCACAAATAACCATTACTATGTAATTTCATATACTATATTAGATAATATCAATTGGTATCAAAATGTATAATTTAAAAACTATTGAAACACATAACATAAATTGAAAAATAATCTCAAAATTATTATATGGGTTTCCTTTATAATATTTTCATGTTTCATCATGGGGATAAGTTCCCGAATTTTTTCCCTTAATTTAGTTCCCATGTTTGATAATAAACATATTCTAGTAACCATTGTAAAGACCCCATCACAAGTAGACTATAGTTAATGGTTACATTATTACATTAGAACAATAAACAAGAAATCACATTCTAATGGAGGAAATCAATTGTTAGTCTTGGAAAACAACCTAAATTGTTGAATATTACATTAAATTTGGAAACATAACACAACATAATATTTTCATTTAGTGAACCATTATTACCTTTACCATATCCCTACATATATATCATGATAAAAATTCTGGAATCCTAGAGAAAATAAATATAAAAAGGGGTGATCTCAAATGATCATTAAGGGAACTCATATAGTGACATCTAAATAAGGAATAAATAATATATTTATATATATATATAATAAATGATTATTAAATAATTCCATAAAAATAATCTCATATGTGACAAACTTATCAATAGATTTCATAACATATTAAAATAATTACATGGAAATCAAAAAATAATTTCATAATGATAGAATAAATTTTTTTGGACATCTGAAACTCACCTTTTAGGCCCCATAAAATAAATTTGGAAATATATCCACGACCTAAATCCATAAAACCTATAAAAATGGGTAAGTTCTCAGCGAAAACCTAAGATAGTTTGCCTCTTGAGACCTACTGATGTATCAAGAGGCTATAATGGGCCCCACCCATAATACTAAGTTGAATTCATTACTCATATGAAAGAAGTGAAAATAATAATTAATAAAAACATTCATATTTTAACTATAAAATATAATGTTAATAATTTCCCTAATCAGAAAACATAATCATAAATCATGAAGAATAATATGGAAAATTGTATCAAAATAGTACATCCCCAGATAAATTTATAATGATCTATATGGATAAATAATAAGAATCGGTCCATAATTACATATTCTTAGAGGATTAGGGGTAGAATAAGGGTTTTTTTTATTTTTATGAATTAAAATTTCCTAAGGATTTCATTAAAAAAATAAAGGATGATAACAATTTGAAATTTATTAAAATGTTTTTAAAATATAAAACATTACAACTATTAATGAAACCATTTATTTTAAAATGAAACATAAACATAGATAAAGGAATATAAAAATATATTATTATCTAATATGAAGTGAAATTTTTATCATTCCATATAATTTAGAAAAAAACATTTCTTCAGGAAAGTTGTAAAAAAGCTAAAAAGTACCTTTGTCAGATAAAGATTGGAAATTTATTTTAAACAATTTTTTAAATGTAAAAATGGGTGAAAATTAAATTTACAAATATTAGTATAATATTAAGAACCGTTTTTTATCATTTTAATAGAAAAAATTGATATAAAAAAATTATTCCATGTTAGACACTTAAATATATACAATCCTGAATACTGATAAGGTTATGAAATAAACCCTTACCTCAGGTCTGATTTCCATTGTACATGTTCAAAAAACCTATTTAATAAGTATAAATATATTATAAATAAATTATATAACAATTATATTATATAATATATATTTATAATAATTTATTAATAGTTTATCAACTATTTATTTTTAAAATAATTATTTACAGTGGTAACTATTTGATTTATCATGTATGATGTGTTTTGATAGTTTTGGTTCTTGCACATTGATCATGGTTAAATCATATCTATAATTTTTATAATAATATAAATATGATATATATTCATTATAAAAATATGTAGTGTAATCCAAAAAATCTAGATATATAAAAATGAATTACACCGTTCATGGAGACGGTAGGTCATACATACACATGAACATTGTATTCACTTTCAGAAGGATTGAATGAAATAAAGGTAGATAATTATTCAAATTTATATAAAAAATATTACATAATTTGAATCATATATATTCTTCAAATCTAACCACATGACCGTCCAAGTAATGCTGAAATGGAAAATGAATTGCTTTGCTTTGTTGAGGTGGGAGTCTATATATACGCATGAGCGACATTAACATTTACTAATGTTATCATAGGTAAGAATATAAATATTATATTGTCATTATTGAAGTATAATTTAATTAAAAATATCATCTATAAAAATTATATTCATCATAATTCCAATCTATAAAATATGGTGATGATAAATGAATTTTATCTCTATGTGGAGACAAAAACATTTACATATGCACAAGTGGTACTTTCACTTCCAATTTGATTGGTATGTGAAAGGATAATAATGGTTTTATAATTAGGATTAAAATAATGTATATTTATTATATTGATGTTAATTTTTTTTTGAAATATATCAATTATTTTGAAGAGGTAAAAGAAGAAGTAAATAATGATCGTTAATTGTGGTTACCTCTTCTATGGAAGGAAACTTTTGAATCTCTTTCGTGATGAACATAGATTTTTTAGGAGAGAAGATCATCTAGAATGTGTCTAATTAATTTAAGAAGATATTTTGGTAGGTTATGTAAAGAAAATAAGACTCTTAGTGGTGTAAATAAGTGAGGGATGAGGTTCCCTTTTATAATTGAGGTGTGAGGAACTTTTGGATTCTCATAAAAATTGAAATATACTAGTACTATTCTATATCCAAATGCATCCAAATATTCACCGATATTAAAAAATGGGGCTATGGTTGAAATAAATTCATCTAATTAAATTTATTCATCTATTTATATCTTTTAATCCTTGTATTTTTATTAAACCCATGGTTAATTATTTCTGACCTTAACAGCGAGAACCCCAATATTTATCATAAAGGGTTAATAATGATAATATAAATGTGTAATTGACTCATAAATGTACCATGGATTATTTTTTCATCCATATTCAATTCACATGGCCAATTAATGTTTTTTATCAATTTTAAATAATTTAATAAAATAGTATTAATATCATTTTTGACACATTTCATTTAATTTGACAATAAATATATCAATACAAAAGGGGTAGTTCGAATATAATGCATTAAAACATCTCTAATATTATATATATATATATATATTTAAAACTAATAATACATATTGTCTAAATCAAATTATATCATTTTAAAAAATTTAGTATCATGGATTTTATTTTTCTATTGATTAAATAATATTGGGATTGCGTTGCACTAGGATTTAAGGTAATTATATAATTTAGGAAAAGTAGAAATAAATTTATATCATGGGAATAATTTTAATAAGATAAATTTATTGATTTTTTTTCTTTCTTATCACACTCTTATCCATATGTGGGTATATAATAGATATTTAAAACTAACATAGTGACATTTTATAACCTTCTTATCATTAAATCTTATAAGGTTTGTTTTCAAGTAAAAGTGTCCCTTAAACCACTATATTTCAATCCTCAGATTATTAGGGTATAATTAACATCATCCAATAAAAATTAAGATGAAATATTATGATCTTCTCACTTATTTCTAATATATATTAACATGTTTAGAATTTACTAAAGTGATAAAGTTTTTCATGATAACTATTCTTAATAACAAACTATTTTCTAAATTTATTCCTCCATATAAGAATTTTGGAAACTATTATACCATTTTAAATCTCTATAAATGGAATAAATTAATTTTATAATAAGTCCACAAAACATGATGAAGTCCAATTATCAGAACAATAATGCTCATTCTAAAAAAGACCTTTTGTATTAAATTTTTTAAAACATTATTAAACTATAAAAATGATTAAAAATAACATAAATATATTATTAATAATATAATAGAAATTATTTTAATTTGTAAATTATTTCAAATAAAATGTAACTTCTAATATGGTTGAAAAAAATATAACTTTCAATATGAAAAGTATTTTTTCTCTATTTATAGGAAAATAAATCATTTCAAAAAAATCCAAAAATATCAACTTAAGTTAATCCATATTTTCTAATTTCAAAAATATTATAATATTTATAAAATAAATTTATATAATTTAAGGAAAATATTTAGATTATTTTATAATAAAAATAAATAAAAAACATTTTTAAAGAAAACTTATTTCTGAATCATAAAATAACATTATGGGAAATTTAGTAATTGTTTCAGAAGAATTTATTTCTACTACTTTCATTGGGGTCGCACACCGCACACATTTGGTTCCCTGAATTTGCACATTCCAAAGGTGAGAAGCTTTCATTACATTCATTGGTGAAGTGTACTACATGATTAAAATATGATAATGGGATGTTAGTTCCAGCTTCTATTGATTCCTCTTAGGAGCTCGTTGCCTATTCAGGGTCTCCCATGTAGATCTGAGTCATGTCTGGGAAACTCATTCCTTGTTCCATCTCACTATGGAAGATGATTAATTACATTATTGTTTTCTTGATATTGAGGTAACCTTTATTTATGAGTGATTTCATTATGGGAATCTTTGGGAATGTTTGGAAATTAGGTGCATTGGCACCTGTGAATCTTCCAATTTAATGGGAATATCATCTGTGGGATGTTAGGAATGAATCCCAAGGAAACCTATGTAATCATGTGGTAATTAATACTAGGTGAAAAGTATTCAGAGGCTTTTTTCATCAAACATCCCATGTTTTTTTCATAGGGTATGTATTTTGGACTAGGTCCCAAGTTTACCATCTTGTGGGGAAATTCACATGGTTAATGTATTTTGGGGATAGGTCAGGCCCATGATTAACATGATGCGAGGATACAATAGTGTATCAAAATTCCTAGTTGAGGTGGATCTAGAGGTTTGCCTCTTAGATGTATGATGTCACACCTTTGTCGGATAAATAATAATGTTCAATAGATGTAGATCTAGAGGTTTATCCATAGGATAGATAATGTCATGCATGATTTGGATTGATTAGAACACCACATATAAGAAGATCTGAGAGGTGTATTCCAATTAGGGAAGATGCTACACCTTGGATTTCTGATGGATCAGAATGAATCATGGAGGCAGATCCAGGAGTTGTATCTATAGGTGTAAATATGTCACACCTAGGATTACCGATGGGTAAAAATTATTGTTGAATAGAATCTAGAAGGTACATCCCTATAAGAGAAGATTCCACACCTAAGTTTACATATGTTAGTATTGAGCCTCATGGAGTCATCATACATACCCTGATTAAGAGATAGTGATAAAAAACCACTCAGTTCGATGTTGTAGTTTAAGTTCATGTGACGGTGTAGACTCATGTAGTTTAACATCATGTGGTAAGGTCTCTTCTTTTGTGGTTGGAGCATCGATGAGGGATGGTGTGTGTATTACATGTAGAAGCATCCCAATGCAATAAATTCATCTCATGATGAGGGATGAGTTATCATCCCATGTGATTCATACACAGGTAATCCTGTTCTATTTACATAGTGTAATATGTGTGTTGTCATCCCATGAAAATAATACATGAGGCATCCTATGCTAATCATGCAGTGTAAGGCTACAGTTTTACTTTATGTGATGAAAACGTTTTCATGATTTTAATCATTATACAACTTGGATGATAATCTTTGAATATTATTGTTTTCTAACTCTGATGTGTCAGTAATCATTTTTATGTGATGCATCTCAGATGTGGAAGGGCTTACCCTCCATGGGGGACCGCATCAAGGAGAGAAGAAAATCTGGAATGGGAACCCTAAACCAAGATAGGTATGAATTTTCCCTCTAATTTTCCACCCCTATGGATTATGTGTCCACTTCTCAGGAACCTCTAGGAAAAACATGGTGTTAGAAGTACCGTGAAGGATTGTTTAATCATGATGTCGATGTTAGAGTCCCTATTATTTTGAGAATAAGTCATGTTGGTAACTATTCATTGAATAAAAAGTATGTTAATTGATACAATGAAATTTTTAGGAATATTAGGTAGGGGATCCGGAAGTTTTTGTGAAAAAACTTATTGTATTGCACAGAAATGGTGTTCGCATAGGGGGCTCTAGTATAAGGGAAATTGATTGATTCAAATGGAATAGTTGAACATAAATTTTGGAGTTGTTCATAGATTAGGGTTTATGAATAGAAAATTCACATTTCATTAACCCAAATATCCTTAATAGATGTTATTTTAGGATCCCTCTACTATAGGCCATGAATTTTCCATCCCAAAGTATGTATGTCACGCAAATTTTCAACCATTGATGGTCCATGAATAATGGTGTTGCACGCTGTCACAGAGGAGGGGGAGTTGTGTTCCTACGAAAACATCATCACATTCCTAATGGAATCTCCATGAAGGGGTGATATTTTATTTATACATAAAATACTCAACTATTATAACTCAACTCCTTCAGTATAGAAACAGACTTGTGAGCCTCTCTAC
This sequence comes from Viscum album, assembly GCA_963277665.1. Taxonomy (NCBI): domain Eukaryota; kingdom Viridiplantae; phylum Streptophyta; class Magnoliopsida; order Santalales; family Viscaceae; genus Viscum; species Viscum album. The sequence goes on along the minus strand of OY728137.1, from coordinate 683,801,600 downwards.
CCTTTCCCTCTTAGGGCTCGGACATGAAACACGACGTTTTTACAATCTCATTTAAAGATAAATACGGATGGGTCTGTGATAAGGATACTTGTAATGATCCTCTTATGCATAGAAACCATATTTAATGTATATATCGGCCTTGGGAATTCTTTCAAACTGAGGAGCCACCAAAGAACTATACATCATCTTTATCATGAAATTATTTTTTTCATAAAACCATATCATTGAGAACATCTAATGAATCTTTTTTCTAACCCATTAATATGCCTAATAATGTTCCTTCAATGTGTTTCACTTGATCAGTTCAATAAAAATGAGCCATTTGGGTTATGTGTTGAGGTTTTTGTGCTAAAAAATTCCCTCGTGGAATCAATGATGACAATAGATTGGATGGTCAGGTTCCAAGATAAATTTTGATGAGAGTGGCTCATTTTTATGTGTCCTTGAAACTACAATATCACATCATATAATTCTATTTCTCATTGTGCACAACCCATTGGATTGGGACTATAAATTGAAGGGTTCCCCCTTATATAGTACTTGACTTCTCACATGATAGGCTAATTCCCTTATATATGGAACTCAAACATTATGTGAAAACCGGAGACTCTTCCTCTTCTTTCACAGAACATCCAATTTTCACCCAACTACTTCCATGAATAGGGAAAGATTTTATGCACAATCTATAAATGTTTCTTTCTATTTCACACATTGTGTGATTATTGTTTTCACTTGAACAAACATTCTTTATAACATCCATACTTTTTGGAAATGACCAACCGACCAAACCAGGTACAGATCAACATTGTCGCTTATTCTCAGAGGTTTGAAAGAGAGGGAAACACCAAGTTCCCTCAATTCCATAGGTTTATTTTAGACAAATATTAACTTTTGTTCATGAGAAATAAATACCAGAGGCTCTATTCATTGTGAAAATTCTTTCCATTACATAATTGTGGGCTGATGGGTGAGGTAGGCATCCCCAAAATTGATTTAAACATGTCAAACTTATGGTTCACATGTCTAGATGAGATCAACCATTAGAAAATCAGAGTAAATGTTAAACCAATTCGAGAGTAAGGCTACATTTTTATCGACATGTTGTGTAGACTGATGCAAAAAATTATCAAAGAGAAATAAGAGGTTGAAGTGTTCCTAACCCACTATGCTAGTGTCATCTGGAGGAGTATCCAAGATAATAGCATATACAGGAATAAATACTGGGATTTATGGATTGGGGGAAACATCACTGATTAATGGAAGCAGGTGTACTGGGTATGCTACACTTTTCTAGAGCATGTACATGATCAATGATATGTCCATTTATATGAGGCAGTTTGGATTTCCCAAATCCACACGTACTACCAACTACAGAAATTTCCATACCTTTATATTCATTGGTCTATAGAAAAAAACACATACCACCTTCACCATGGGGAGGTAATAATTTTTCTATGGGATTTTCACTACGTCTGTGTAATCCCACTAATTTTATTCTAATATGACGAGTTTCTCTTATTACCAAATGTTTGGGAGGGTAGGCATCAGACCTCTCTTCCAATGTAGCACCTTTAGGATTCATTGAAGGTAATTATCAATCTCATTCCCCCATTTCACAAAGAAATGTGTCCAAGACATGGCTGGGAATGTTATTGACGAAAGATCCATATATGAATATGTTGTAGTGGCTGAAGAAGTTTCCAGCATCACTGCAAAGGAGTAGGTTGGGATCATACATGTTGATTTTGAAAGAGGGGAAGTATGATAATTGAGGATAAAACATGGTGGAATACATGTATTTATTACTCCACTACACATCAATTCAAGACTCCTTATATAGAGTTTGGTTGTTTTTGTTCTGAGATACATTCATGGGAATGTGCTCATGGACACTAGTTACGACAAAAATCATGGTGGCCGACAACACAGAGATTATAAGGGTAACAATTCTATCCCACCTCTACAGCTAGCTATGGTATTCGGTGAGGGGAGACATTATAAGGAGAATATGTCACCCGTTCTATTTTTTCATGTTCGGAAAACTGTTCCCTTTATATAATATGAGTTTCTAAATTCTTCAATCCCTTAGAATGATAGTCTATGAACCTCAGTGCTCATAATTACCATGGTTCCTCATGTGGTTCTCAGTGTGATTGGGGTCACTATCAGGATTGGAAACTATGTTAATTTCAACATACACCATTTCTAAACCCTTGTTTTCAGGATGGTGGAAAACCATCATGGTACATTAGAGCATAATAAGTACATACATTCATTCTGGTACAAAGATTCAGAGACCATAATTGATGGAATCTACTTCTTTGATCCATACACTCCATCTCAATTCACTTAGAACATTATATTCATCTTGGAGTGGTTGAATATTATCAAAATGGGTGTTCTTATAGAGAAGAATCCCTATATCCTTTATCAGTTTTTCTAATGTTTCATTGGATAAGGATAAGGGGAGACCATCATGCAGTAACAGACCAACATTAATGTAAGTTCATACCAAGATTATGGTAGAAACTGGGTAGTGATGTACCCAAAAGTGATCTCACATCAATTCATATGAGTTATTTTTCTGGTGAGCAAGGTACCAATTTCTTAAGGAGGTGGACTGGATTCTTTATGTGGGGTGAGATATGTGTTGAGGGTATCTCAAGAGGGAGCTGTTGTAGGGTCGTGCTAGGTGCTGGTGCACCCCCGCCTCTTGGGAGAAAGGGACATCCCTATAACTGGTCATGAGAGAAAGAAAGGGGCACTTAGTCTAGAATCAGCATAGATATTCAGGATCTTGGAATTAATCTATGGTGCCTCCTTTATCCATCCAATGATGTTTCGTTCCCCATGATTTTGGAACCTGGGGAATGTTGGGGACATACATGAAGAGAGAGATGTTGCGGTGGATGCTAACCCAAGACAAAATCAAGCTACAAGAGGCGGGGCATTCTAGGATCACATGCAGGGTTCCCTTCCATAGGACATTTCAAATACCAAGCATCTACAGATTACTTCTATTTCCAAAAAGTGAATCTTGATCTTCCTCCAACCCTAGTATGGGTAATGTTCTTCAGTGAGCTATAATTCTCAGATAAATCACATGGGGATTCTTTTTAAGAGGTATCTAATGATGACATGTATGGATCTAGAAACAATGAATCCTGGGGTCATCGACTAAAAAAGGTAGTCCCAAGGAAAGATTAATGATCACCCCATTCGATGACTTCTACTCGGTCAACTTCCTCGATTTATTCTTGACAACTTGTCTCTTCCATTCCTTCCCCTCTTCTATTTAGAATGTTAAAACAAAAAAAAATTACTTTTAGATGATAATGAAAAAAATGTTAAAGGGACCCTCATAGGAGGAGAAGATGGTGCTCCATTAGGTGAAGTGATAATGGTCCAAGGTATGCTCATGTTGTTGTCACAACTAGAAGGTGTAAAATGGAAACCCATAAGAGGAGAATAGGGTTCTCTATTAGGTTATGGGAGAATGGTCCAAGGTATGATTAGGTGGTTTTTACAGCTGGAGGGCCTATTGAGGAGGTCAGAGTAGCAACCTCAGATCCTTTCATCTTTCTGATCATCTATGAGAGACGACACCACATCTTCCCAACAATAGTGTCTTCATCATGAAAACTGGGTCACTTGGGATGGATAATTATTGAGATCTCCATGCCTCAAAGTATAGCTGAATCTAAATCAATATATCCTTTTTTTCATTTCACTGATCCTTTTCTTGAATGTATTTTATTTGTTCTAAGGTATATTCTACTCAATAAATGGTGGTGGGTTCATTTAGAGCCACTAAAGTGTCTAATATCATTGAGTGGTGTCCTATTTTCAAACTCCCTACCAAGGTAAAATGACAAAACCCTAGAATTATTGTCCTTCTTAAGTCCACCCATCTCACACAAGTTATGTCTATCCAACATGCCATCGCTGATCAAATTCAATGATGTAATGTTTTTCTAAGCAGTGCTCAAGGCATTGAATGTTGAGATAGTGGATATAGATGGGGTTTTGGGGAACTTTCTCTGATGGTTGTACCAGCTCATGTGAAGCCAATAATTCAAGAAAAATTGTCCCTATTCATGGGAGGGTAGCGTACTACGGTTCTTTGTAATTCCACTTAGTTATTTTTAGATTGAGTCTAGAGAATGAGATCCCACAGAGGATGGGTAAGATGAGGATGGTTCACCCATTGACAAGGATTCTGAATTGACTAATATGATCCCATAGGATGACCCAAATTCTACTATCCTCATGGACTTCCTGGATTATAATCCTATTCTAACTGAAGAGTTGGATAACTCTGGGTCCAACCACACTGAATAGAACTGCGTTGTTGGGCATAGGGCATAAAGGAGAGTCCAAAATTTTATCAACCATGCTCCGGACCAATACATGGTGAGCCAGATGGGGTATCATAACCACTGAATATGTAATATGGGTACCAAGGGGGGGGGAATCACTCTCTCCAAGAACTGGTTCATGGTTTTATTGTTCATTTGGTGTGGGTAGAGATATGAAATCTATATTTCACCTCGAATAATGAGAAACATGACAACACTGAGAGGTTCTAGGATGCCAACCGTGAAATACAACATATTAAGGAGCTGGTTAATGAGCACACCAGCTTCCTCAATTCAAAAGTAGAGGTCACCAGCTTGTTGAGGGATCAGCTGGAGGAAGCTAATGATCAAGATAATGAGGAAATATCTTATATAGGTTAGAACTAGATGGAGCGGAACCATTTTAATAATAATGCTAATGAGCTCTGTCTTATATTTCAAAAGGAGGAAGAAGAGCATAGAGGCGATATAAGGTCCTCAAATCCACACATCAGAGACTAGAATTATTTTAGTGTTAAATCTCTTAGGTGGATCCATTATGTAATTTTTTATAATACTTAATAAAGGCTTCTATATGTGTATGAACCTCTCTAATTTCCAATATTTCTTTCACTAAAACTTTCAATAAGCATGGGAATATATTTTTTTCATTTTATAATCCAAAAAAAATCATAATTGTGATATAATAAATTATGAATCTATAATCTCATGTGAATTATGATCGATGAGAGAAACATGATTTGGCCATGTGATTACTCATTTGTATGAGACAATCAGACAAAAATTGACAAATCATGGTCTGTATTTTCTAACTATCAACTCACACTGTTTAGGCTAAGTGGGGATATGATTAGAGAAAGAGGATCTCAAAAAACTAAATTTCTTTTCCAGTGTGTTTTTTATTCTTCCCAAAAAAATAGGGATAATGAGTGTGAATCATGATTCCCAAAATCTGGAACACTAGGGTAGTGGCATGATGACAGAGTATAACTACTGACCATGCTCAAAAAATAACATCCAATATCATTTTCCATGTATGGGGACAAAAAAATGATTGTAGGCCGCTAACCAAATTTAAAACATTGGAATTATCTAAAAAATTATTTAAAATTTATATAGGGAATTTTCTATAGAGAGTAGGTGAACCATTGTAGCCATGCACCATTCTGTTAGGGGGATGCCAATTTGGATGTGGAGGAGGATGAGGATCCAAATATGGGACACGTGAAGTGTGGGAAAGTGTGATGGAATATTTAAAATGGATTTAATACCACATGGAATTACACCACAATGAATTTTTACACATTTTTGTATGAATATTGTATTTAGAAAAGACAAAAATCCTCTTTTAGAAGGAGTGTCACCTCAGGTGATGAGTAATGGTAAAAAAAATGAATGATGTAGTAGGGAAATAGCACCGAAGGAAAGGGATTCTCAAGAAAATTCATAACATGTATGATAGTTTTATGTCATGAAATAGGGATGACAAACATATATTTTAACATCATACAATGTGGATGTTGGACAGATATTTTAAGATCATACGATGGGGATGTTTTATTACACGGTTTAGAATTGTGTGGTTGGGACACTTGAACTAAAGTGAATGGTACCTGGTAGAAGAAGTAGTTAGAGGAATGAGTGGGTAACATGATGGGAGTACCCCCAAGGAGTTCCTATAAATAAAACCAATCTTAAAATACCCTACACTATAAAAAATAAAATGGTTTGGGTCACGCAAAATATATGGTTACGATGCATGGACAAAAAAGGGTGGAATGTAGTTTATAGTCATAATTCTCAGAAAATTTATATGTCTAAATGGGGATATGAGTGCATTGAGGAGAGGTAAACTGATGTGAATAATTATCCTAAGAGGCACATCCCCATAAAATATCATGGATATATCATTCAGAAAATTTAAGTTCATGATTCTTAGACCAAAAGGGGGAGATATAGTTTAAGGGCATAATTCTTGGACCATGTATTTTAGATTACATTAATATTTCATGGACCATAGGGTTTTTGTCTTGAAGAATCATGTACACCAAAAAATAAGAGATAACATCACGAATAGAGGGTCTTTAGAGGCCCCCCAATGCCGCAAAAATGTCCTCGAAATAATAAGCACACTATTTAAGGGAATTATTCTTGGATTGGAGGGGGGGGGTATCACGAAAGGATAAGTATAATGTTGCGCATTGACTAATTGATGTGAATCAAGGGACATGAGGCCCAAATACACACAATACATTCATAATATATCCTTCTCATATTTTGGAGTCTCAATTCTTAGACTCATGTTCTAGATTATTTTCATAGAGTTCAAACCTGGGTTTGAATATCCCAAATGAACATATTCATCTTGACAAAGTGAACGTTCGACGTGAATTGAGGGCCAATAAGGCCCGTTACTTTACAAAACAATACTAGGGTGACACTCATATAGTTTTAATTCATGAATCTTGGACTATGGAATCTAGTTTACGGTAATTGAGCTCAGACAAAAAAGGGGACTTGTGTGTCTTAACCTTCCTTTAGGAGAACCTCAAACCCAACCTAATGATTTCCTGATCCATGATCTGTGTGAGAAACAAGAAGTGGTTTTTGGTTTCCAGTATTCATATGGGATAATTCAACTAGGGGGGGGGAAGTGAAAAAAAATCCCATTAAAGAGATTATGACTTTCAATACTTGGATAGTGGGAGTGGGGAATAACCGATTGAAAAGGAAAAACTGTTGACCATTTTTGAAACAAAAGTTCTATACCTGTGTAAGATAATGATTTGGAAAAAAATGTGGGATTGAATATTTACTATGTTTGAAACATGGGATCCTCTATTTCTTTCCAAAATCCCTTCATGGAATGGGTCCAAAACTACAGGTTATCTAGTTTTGCCAGGCACCATTCCATTAGAGAGCCTACAATTATTGGGAGGATGACAAATATCAAATTTGGAGAAAGTGTGAAGCTCATAAGTTGAAGAATGAAATATCCCATAAATGAGTGGATAGAAAGGATGGATCTAAGAGAGAATATCTAGGGTTCACCACACATCCCATTATAATGGAAATCGATTAATACATTGTTTTGAGATGTGGTGTGGTAGAAGGCCAGTGTTTGTTGAGTGATGTACCATTCAGTTATAATATTAGATCACCTTGCATTTGGAGGTACCCTGATTTTACATGAGGAAATGTGTGGTTTATCTAATACATACTATATAAGGAATATATGTTTTTATGAGGTAAAATTATCTCTTATTAAGTGGAATCCTAATTTCACATGGGGTAAGATCGCATTTTATGGTTAGACATTGAGAATGAAATGATTTTTAGTTTAGAGTTGGATGAATTTGACTAGAGTTTATATTTGTTTAGAGTCATAGATTTCAGACTTTAGGGGGTAATGAGTATTCAATGGACTGTTTTTGTCCTAAAAAAGTGATAGCCCAATGTGAATTGTGGCCCAAAAGGTCCCTCTACCATACAAAGTTTGACAAATTGTATCCCAGGACAATATCATGTCATCGAGGGAGAGAGGGCCATGATTAGTCATCAAAAGGGTGTGACCCTAGGATGGATATCAGGGAATCATTGTGAATCCCATAAATATGGTAATCAAGAAACAAATAGTTTTGAAACACAACATGGTAGGATGCTAACACCTAAAATGGGATAACCTCTCATCATTTGATATTGAATCTTCTCATACATGGATATGAGGAATACTTAATATATATGGGGAAACGATATATTTTAACATCATGTGCTGAATAATTTGGTGTTTGTTCATCCTATTTATTTCATTGGGGGGGTTCTTAGTTTGATACAGGGTAAAATTATCTCCCTTTCATAGGCTTCCTGGTTTTATACAGGGGAATATTGTAGTTTAACATCATGCGTCGAGGATGTTGGTGGGGATTGTGCATCAAGAAACTAATGTTTTCCTAATATCAGGATATTAGGGCTTCCAAATATAATTATGGAACAAGTTAATGAATAAGGCTTATACCAAAAGTGGATTAACAAGTAATCATTTATGGTTAATAACACCATAGGTAACATATGGTTTTGTGGTTAATGTGTGGCTGGAACTGGTGAAAAAAGCTCAGGTGTTGGTACTAACCCCATAAGGATGGGAATAAGGACCCATATTTTTGTAGAAAGAGTGTGGCGGCATGGGCTTGATGAAACACCAAGGGTGAAGTAAACCATGTTAATAAAGGGAGAATGTATATAGTTAAAGGTCATAGAGCTTGGACTAGGGCTCATAGTTTGAGGTCATATAACTTGGACAATTTGTAAATAGTTTAAGGTTATAATTCATGGTCTATTGTGTGGTGCTATAAGTATATTCATATTGAGATAATGAGTTAAATACAAATGTGAATTTATGTTCCTAGGAGGCCACCATAACACACAAGTACCAGGAAACAAAAAGTGCATAATTTAATATTGAAATGCTCAGACCAGAGGTGGAAATGAAAACAATTTAAAGTCTCGACTCTTTGAATGAGATGATGTTAGTCTAAATAGTATCTATTTAGAAAAAAAAGATAAACCCCAATATGAAATGTTCCAATGAGGATCATGTACCACATGCACCCCCTGAGATGAACTCCACAGATTTTAAGGTCATGATTGTGGGATCATAAATGGAGTCATGGGGCCTAATGGTTGATCAATTTGCATCTAGGACTAGAAAAAAGAAGTACGGGTGGAACTACATATCACACGAGGATTGACATCAATCCACAAGTAGTTTTGTAACACGATGAGCTAAAATACATGCACCAAAGATGAGGAAATACACTATAATGAGGTTTTCGAGGTGTCCCAAGATTTTTGGTGGAATCCCATTCTTTTGACATGAGGTAAGTCAGTTATTTCTTAGTCTCAAATCATATGAGGCTTCCCAATTTCCAAAGCGGAATTTTTTTTTACCATTCATAGTAATCATATTATGCATCCCAAGTGTATATTGGGTGAGACTTTTTGGATCATTCTATATTTACCATATGAGGCATCTCAGTTTAGACAGGGTAAAATAATCTCTAATTAAGAAGAATATTGGTTTAAATGGGGTGAAATCACATCTCATTAATTTTAATAATGATTTTATATCGCGTGAGATCAATGATTAAGATCATCATTAAGAATTTAAGGCTCTGCAGTTTATAAGCATAAATATTGGACTACAATGGATGAAAACAGTTTATTATTATAATTATTTGGCCCATATATTTTACTTTAAGACCAGAAATAATAGACTATGGGGTCCTCATCTAACTTACTACCTGATAAATAGCGAGTTTTTGAGAGGTGTGATACGCTCTCTATCCAATGTGACCATAGAATGTGATCTGTTACAATAGAACATATGAATGAGGTCTGTTCCAACCCATTTAGGATAAAACATTGGGAAAATTTATCATGGAATCATCAGCGTTCTGTGGTCTTATACTTGAAAATGTCTAGAGAAACATTTATTATTCGGGTATGATGCTCTTGAAAAGGCGTTGTTTAGTGATTCAGTTTTGGGAAAGGTTGTTCTTGGTAGGGCTTCACATGAAGAAGTTCCTCTGAAAAATAGTCAAAAAAATACTATATCGAGGAATTTTTTATTCTTATCGATGGAAGTCTCTTATTTTTGATGTCTTCTCACGAGAGTTGAAATGGGTAACATGTATGACTATTGTCTATCCTAATATGAGGATTCCTCGAGAAACTAGTCATTTAATGAGATGTCCTGAAATCCACCATTTTAGTTCAGGGTGATGAGGGTAGGAAATATCTCACTCTCAACTTTCCCCATACACATTGACAATATTTTTTTCTAGTGTAACGACATGTTGAGTGAATGAATGAGGCCCTTCCACTGAGAGAAAAAGTCTGTGACTCACTTATCGAGACTCTGATTACACTACAAGAGGTAATAAATACATTTCATGGATTTGGTGGAGTTGAAAAGATAAATTAACTATCTACAAATGTCCTCCACACAAGAAATGGGCCCTATGGGTAGTTTGATGTAACAAACCATCATGTGTCCTCCCAGTGTCAGAATAAGTCACTGGAGATTTAAATCCTACTTCTATTATAAGGTTCCCAACATAGGCCCGCACATTGAAATAATGTGAATTTAGTTTTGAAATGGGTATCCAATCAAATTGAATAGAGTGAAGGTAGTATTGAAAAACGCTATGGCTGATCAGATGTTTTCAACCCACACTGGGTATGGATTTATGTTATTCGGGATCCCCAAATCTCAATTTTCTAGGGCCTTGAGGTGAGAAATAAGATAATTTATCATTTAATGTTGGTGAGGATCTTTAGAAACCAATGCATTGACTAGCTTATCATCATGGGCAGTGGGCTATACCGCTTGATGAGAAACATGGCATGAATCCTAAAGAGGATAATCATGATACTCGAGTGGGTTTAGTGACTTGTACCACGGTTGTGTTACATATACTCCATCTTATTCCCTGACTAGTTGAATGGGGAAATCAAGAACGTGTTAGGGAATCTTGAAAATGGGGACCTGTTGGACCACTAGTGTAGAGATAGGGTCCCAAGGTCACTTCCTTAATTTTTGAACCAATCAGCAATGAGATTAGTGATGACCTTTTATTCTCCTCATGTAGCTGGATCTTAGATGAAAACCTTAGATCCATCAATAATTTTGGAAAAACCATGATTAGATTATATGGATCGATTTTTCCCTTGATTCTTTCAATGTTTATATAGGGAGTTAACAATGTCTATTTCGAGGGATATCCAATTCCATGTGTATTTCTCTACATATGATTGAGGACACCAATCGAAGGGTCTTCCAAGTACTATTTCTCCCCTTGGGGTAGATCTTCCATTTCATTCCCAACATCAATTACCCTATTAATATTGTACCTTTAAAAGTTGCGGATGCCCATTTTTACTATGATATTAGATGAAGTGGAACTTTTATCATCAACGAAGAGGTTGGACTATCGAAAGATGTTGATAAATTAGAGAGAATAATACCATCCCCAAAATCTATTCTACATCTGTAGATATTCTTCTTCTATAACTTGTCATAGTACAATGATGCTATAGTTGTAGGTTTCGTAAATAATATGGATGTAGTGTAATGAAATGGGGAACTAATTGACTTAGAGAACATTGATCTTAACCATTCTTCACTGCTGGTTGAAGGAATCATGGTGCTATTGACTCTCTAGGTAGGAAAAATGGCAATTATAGAGGTGGTCAAATGTATCCAATATGATTTTGTGGAAACACATTGCATGTTCATCTATAAGTAACAATGTGATGTCAATGATTTTAGTTGATGGTGGAAAGAACACCACTGATAGATGTTTAATCGCCAGATCCTCCCACATTCCCCATTGATTGGAGGAAAGGTCCTACTCCTGGTCATCCCAGACAATGATTGAATCATGTTGGGATATGGATAGCATCATCAATGTAGACATGTTCTATTATAGGTTTAACAATAGGGGATTCATTACATGAGTCAGAAATCTTTGGTATTCTAGAACGTCTTTTGGGGGTGGTGTTAACCAATTCATCACTTCAATGTTCGATGGAGTGATTACTACTACCTCATGTCTGAGGGAGACATCATACATTTATGGATCGACAGAGTTATCATCTTTTATTGGTGCCAACCTAGACCCTAAAACTTCTAAAATGTATTTTTTTGAGGTAGATAAGAAAGAAATTGGTGGCGACGGAGAAGGACACAATAAAACACACGGAAGGGAGAAAGAATTTCCTCCACCTACAAGTACATGAATATGGTTATGGGGATCCTATGGGCCTCATATTCTTGAAATGTGAACCTCAATTTTCAATATCTTTCCCCAAGTTCAAGAAGATGTGACAAATGGCTTATCATCAAGTCATTCATCTTCTCAAAATTTTAGAGGTCAACAAGATCAATGGTGAGGTGACACTTCCCAGGGTTTAACCTCCAATGGAGGGTATCCATTCTTTTACCAATATATGGTTTTTCATGGAAGGTTATGTCATTGGAATGAGGAGTTATTCCATTTCATTTGGTGTTGGAGTGGCGATGACATCCACATTGATATGGGATGGCACATGGGTGAAATCTATGTTGATTTTTAGTGGTAGAATATTAAGGGCCTCTATACTAGTTGGTGTTAAAGTGATGAGGAACATATATTGGATCGGTAATGGCATGGGGAGGACCTCCGTGTTTAGAGAAGAGAGTATGGGGTGACCTTCAAACTGTAGGTTCCGGGCATAGCGTAAGCACGTTGGTGGGAGTACCCAACTTTAATTTTAGCGTTAAACAACGTTCAAATTGAGATCCTTCATGATATAAAATTCCGGATATTCAGAATAGAAAGAAGAACGAAAAACAAGAGGGAGTCCAAAAACTATATAGATAGGATCATCATATCATGGTTATAATTAATTAAATAAATTCACAAGAATTACCTTACTGAAATTCTTTCTTCGTTTATGTCTCTGGTCAAGATCTGATGTGATCCATCGCTGTGTCGTAGAATCCAAGTGTAGGATTCCTCTAGTAGTGATCCACATGATCTCCATGAATCTCTAAAAGTCACTGAAGGGATCACTGGGTGCTAGCACGGAAGAAACTTTGCTTACGATGTCCTCCTTGGATCGCCTTGATCTGGTGGAGGAGGATCTCTCTCGGTCTTGAGAGCGTTCATGGAGGAAGTATTTCTTTCGGCCTTGAGAGAACTCTCTAGAATTGTTGTGCACAACTAATGGGGAAAAGTGTTGGGGTTGTGAGGATATTTATAATTAGGCCTGAGGTTATAGAATTATTACAATAAATAAACATGTTACGCGTTTTATTTATTTCATTAACTCTTACTGAAAAACCCCCATGTCGAATGATTAATTCCTTGACATGCGCCCATGCTGATTATAATAAATATCATCAAATGATATTAAATCGTCAAAATCCTGACTAGAAAAACTACATGTTGTGTAATCATTAACACACGGCGTGTACTTGTATTCAATAAAACTACACGGCGTGTACTTTTATTTTTCCATTTTTTTATTTCCTCCACCACATTTATTAGTCCATGAGTAATGGCTATTTATTTTTCAAATAAATGTAACTACATTTCTCGCTAATAAATATATATTATTTCTCCCACAATATATTTTCTCGAATAACTAGTGTTGAAATAAATGCAATCCGGCAACCATAAATAATTATTAAACCACAATTGGGGATAATTTTTATTTAACTTGTTAGTTTAATATTTAACTGAGATACATGGACATACATAGCGTGTGACCCTCTAGACCTCTTTCTCAGTGGCATTAGGTGGAGCCTGCCTAAAGTCCATGGTTAGCGTCAAGCAGCATACCAAGGCACCCATAGAGAAAGATGTTAATTCTGCAATGAAGTGTCACCTCCTATGAACTTTTACCATGTAATATAATCCCTTTGTCACGATATCTCGAATCAAGCGGGTTTCATGCTATTGAAATCAACCCATGTCCTCGATTATCCATTCATTGATTTTCTAGAATTGAACTCTCCAATACCCTAACATGGCCATGGATTTATTTACGCTACATCAATTCCATAAAAGGGCCTAAGATATCTACTTCTGTTATGGAAAAGAAAGGAAAAATCCTTTCTTGCATTATCTATTAATGCAGTATTACTCATGACTCACCCAACGTATCCTACCTCGCTACGAATAGTGTGTCTTCACAGTTTTTGTCAATAAATCTAAGTGCATGAGTTGTAATACCCATTAATAATAATCTTAAAGTCTATGGACCAGTACACACATCCATAGATAGGAACCTCCAATGACACTGTGAAATGTCGATTTCCTACTGGTGGGTCTCATTATCATAATATCCTCCTAGATATTACCAAGGGTTCACACCATGAGAAGGTGCCTCAATGTTTTATGAGTCCTCACACCTAATGTCCTATATTATTTGTGTCCCTCAAATAACATCATCCGTCCATAGAATATATATTCAAGAACATTGTTATGGCACTTCCGGGTTCTTATTGTAGTAGGGATCCTCTAGGACCCTTTAATGCAACAGCAATCCTTAGGAAATTATCACATGAATTTTCTTGTAGAAGAATAACCAAGATGTGATAAGGTATTTATTAATGAATAAAGTATAAAGTAGTTCGTTCTAGGCCACCAACTCCAACAGACTCCCACTTGGACTATAGCCAACTACTAACAACCTTTAACCCTCTATCACTAACATGATATTCATGATTTTGTTGAGATAAGCCTTTAGTCATGGGATCTACCACATCCTCTTCTATGGACACTCTGTTCACTGCAACTTCACCCCTTTTATAGAAATCCCTCAAGATGTGATACTTTCGAAGTATGTGTTTTCTCCGATGATGTGTCTATGGTTCTTTTACAAGAGCCACCGCTGTAGTATTATCACAATACAATGTGACATGGTCTTTTCTGCTAGGAACCACATCAAGCTCCTAGACAATGTTCTGAATCCAGATGGATTCCTTGGCTGCATCAGAAGCCGCTATATATTCAGACTCCACTGTAGAATCGGCGACAACTGGATGCTTTGACCTCTTCCAGATCATAGATCCTCCATTAAGAGAGAAAACATATCCAGATTGTGACTTCAGATCATTATGATCTATCTGAAAACCAGCATCACCATACCCTCTGATGACAATCTCCTCATCTCCTCCATACACCAGGAACATATCCTTTGTTATTATCAGATAATTAAGTATAGTCTTAACAATAGTACAATGTTGTTCTCCTATATCTTCTTAATATCTTCCTACCATGCTTTTTGTATAGGAAACATCAATCCTTGTACATAACATGGTAGACATGATATATCCTATAGATGAAGCGTATGGGATCTTACTCATTCTATCTTTCTCATGTTGTGTTTATGGACACATTTTCTTGGAAATATGTAGGCCATGTGACACTGGAACTAATCCCCTCTTGGATTGTTCCATACTAAATCTATTTAGTATCTGGTCAATGTATGTATGATGAATTAGTCCATGAAGCCTCTTGGATATATCACGAATGATCTTGATCCCTAGAATGTAGGCTGCTTCACCCAAGTCCTTCATGGAGAAACACTTGCTCAACTAGTCCTTAACTGACTAGATGACTGGTACATCATTTCCAATAAGCAATATGTCGTCAACATATACAACTAGGATAACGATCACATTCCCATTAAACCGCTTATAAACACATAACTCACATTCATTATTAATGAAACCAAATTATTTTATAGCTTCATAAAATCGAATGTTCCATGACCTGGATACTTGCTTTAAACCATAAATAGATTTTTGCTACTTGAAGAAAAATTTGGATTCACCTGGTGTCACAAAACCATCTGGTTGTGTCATATAGACATCCTCATGAAGGTTCCCATTAAGGAATTCTGTTTTGACAACAATTTTCCAAATCTCATAGTCATGGTAAGATGCAATGGAAAGTATAATTCTTATGGATTTAATAATTGAAAATAGAGATAAGGTTTCATCATAGCTAATTCCTTCACGCTGTCAAAATCCTTTAGTCACTAGCCTTTCTTTATATGTGTTAACTTGACCTTCCACGTCCTGTTTTTTCATGAATACCCATTTGCATCCAACTTGCTTTACATCAACTGGCTCATCGACCAGAACCCATACTTGGTTCAGATATATGGAATCCATCTCAGAATTCATAGCTTTTATCCATCTTGTAGCTTATGAGCGTTCTACTTCTTCCTTATAGGAGAGAGGTTTATCATTTACCAAAAATAATGATTCACCATCCTCGGTGACTCGGAATCCAAATATCTCTGGTTCCCTTACCTCTCTTGAGCTCCTCCGCAGTACTTGTGTTTCTGGAACCTCTTCCACAGGGACCTATGGAACTTCTTCCTATACCAAATCTTGTGTATCTTGAGCATCAACATCATCTATGTCAATCTTGCTCCCACTATCCTTTTTGAGGATGCGCTACCTCCCATGAAAGACAACTTGTCTAGCAATAGTCACTTTCTTGTCTTGAGGGTTATATAGGTAATATATATTCGTTTCCATATAATATCCTATAAAGATACATCTCATGCCCTGCGGTTCTAGTTTGCTGCCTGAGAAGGTCATAACAAATGCCTCGCATCCTCATACATGTCTATGCGATAAAATGGGTTTCTTTCCATTCCATAGATCAGAGGGAATTCCATTTTCCACCTTAGTTGGTACTCGGTTTAATGTGAATGCTTCAGTTTGAAATGAATATCCCCAAAAGGATAATGGGAGATCTGCATTACTCATCATCGACCTCCCCATGTACAAAAATGTGCAGTTCCTCCTTTCACTAACACTATTCCTCTGTGGTGTGTAAGGAGGGGTGAGTTGAAATAGAATCCTAGACTTCCGTAGAAGATCAATGAACTATTGGTTCGGATATTCTCCACCTTGATCCGATCGAAGTTTCTTTATCTTATTACCAAGATGACTCTCTACTTCATTATCGAATTCCTTAAATTTCTGTAAGGCCTCTAACTTATTCTTCATTAAGTAGACATAACCATTTCTACTCAAATCATCAGTAAAAGTAATGAAATAATAATTTCCACCTCTAACTTCAACTGGAAATGGTCCATACACATCCGTGTGTACCAATCCTAGATGCTCTATGGCCCTTTCACCTTTTCCACCAAAAGGTGCCTTGGTCATTTTTCGTTGTAAACAAGTGTGACATCTATCAAGTAGTTTTAGCTCAGTAGAGTCTAAATAGCTATCTTTCCAGAGCTTTTTCAAGTGCTTCTCGTTTACATGACCGAGATGGTGATGCCAGAACTGGGTGATGTATGATTCATGGGAGTTTGTTTTGTTATCGATTTCCGACACTTGGTTTTCATAATTTAATACATACAAACCATTATTTAAATGTGCCATACAATTACATATGTTGTTATTATAAAAGAGACAATCCTTATTTCCAAACATGAAAATAAATCCATCCATATCCAAACGAGATATAGAAATTATGTTCTTGGTAACACTAGGCTCATAATAACAGTTTTTTAAAACCAAAAACATGCCAGTTAGAAATATGAGGTGATAATCGCCAATATCCAATATAGTCTGCCTTGCGCCATTGGCATCTCAAAGATGCACCTATCCTATGGAAATATTTCTAAACCTACTTGGTTCCTATATTTGAATATAGATGTGATCCCCAGAAGCTGTATATAATACCAAATGTGTAGAAATAGAAAGATTACACTCGATAATGAACACACCATTAACATCCCCATGCTTCTGGGTGCAGTTCCTCTTCGAGTGCCCTTGCTTTCAAAATGCAAAACACACCGAAACCCATTCCTTGACCTGCCTCTCTATCTTCCCCTTCTTGGAGGGATGAAACTTGGGGGCTTCATACCGTTTATAATTATTTTCGACCATTGTGTTGTCCTTCCTTTTCTTATTCACCATGAGGACTATGTTTTTGTCACACCCCATGTCCTTATCTACCTGGCGAATTAGGGTCAGAATTTGTGATAGACTCTTACAATTATTGCTCATGTTGTAGTTGACAATAAAGCTTGAGAAGGTCTTGGGATGTGATGATAGGATGACATCTATACGCAACTCATCTGAGAATTTAATACCTAAGATGTCCAGGCATTTGATGTAGCCCATAATCTTGACTACATGAGGCCTAGCTGGCACAATATCTCCAATTTTAGTTGTAAATAAAGCATTGGAGATCCCATATCTCTCATGTCTCGCATTCTCTTGGTAGAGATCCGTAAGATGAGACACCATGCTATACGCGCCCATGTTTTCATGTTGCTTCCATAGCTCATTAGACATGGACGATAGTATGAAACACTAGAGATATGTGACATCAACCATGTGTTTCATGTAGAGAGATAGTTCCTCATCAATGGCCTCGATTCCAGGCGCAACTGTAATAGGCTCTTCCAGCACGTACAATTTCCTCTCGTGGCGATGGATGACACATAAACGCCTCTACCACTGTTGGAAATTGGTGACGATGAGAAGGTTTTCCTTCTCGAGTATGGTTCACAATGATATGTTTGAAGTTTTTTCCATTCCATTTATACAAATTAAAATGAGAAAATGTTTAGTACATTATTATAAAAACTGAGAGAAATAAATAAATTATTATTTATTAGTCTCCCACTATTTTATCAAAATCCAATAACGCTCACCATTGACCTCAGAATATTTAATTGCCTAAATATTCTAGTGGAATGGATCCATATTTCCCTTATAATTACTTCAACTAGGGTTGTTCAAGCAACTTGAAGGGCTTTAGGTAGGCATTTTAAATTCCAACTGCATTAACTCGCAGCTCCTTGATCCGATGAGTGGACTCCCCAATCCTGAAATCCTTTTATTTTGGATTTCCTAAACCTTTGCCTCTTGGTCAAACCAAGTCCTGTTGTGGTAGTCAACCCTTGATTTGAACCAATTTATGTCAACCCAAAACCTTTAATTAGAATTGTCTAGTAATTGAATGCACCCCAACTAGGGTTGGTCAAGCACATTGAACTATGGTTTGATTCTAACCAAGATTATAGATGGCTATACCGACTTAATATTTCTTTGATGGATTTTATCCTTATACATAAATTATCATTTTATTATCTTTGATTACATTCTTGTTAATATTAAGTGGGATATACGTAAGTGATTAACCATGTCTACGATAATATTTACGCATAAGACGATCTTTATTTTAGTTCCATCTTGCATGCTTGTTTAAATCATTAATTGTGTGATTGTGACAACACACCCACAATTAATAAACCATGAAACTGATAGAAATAAAATAAATGGTATGATCATGATATTGTTCTATTGGTTAGCTTATCTAGCTGTTGATAAACTAACCCAAGACCGAGGGGGGAAACACCTTGAACCTTTTGGGTTCATGTTTACAGCTTTCCACATGTCCACCTTTGTATCTTCTTAGATTCGATTCACCTTGGCTCTTGACTTGAGCCACCTCCACTAGCTTGGGAGCTCCATCCATTACATATGCATTTATCTCACATACAGGTGAGGGGTAAAAGGGTTTTTTACATAAATGAATCTTTGGGGGCGCATGCCCTACATATTAATGATGAAAAGGCTCGCAGACCAACAAATGAAATTTAAATAAATTAATTAAAGAAACCATTCACATACAAAGGTATTGATCTAGCTCATGATCATCCATACATGTAACGATATTTACACATAAATAAAACTAGCATTAAATTCATTAATTGTTCTTGTTTAAGATAAATCATGCCCGAATCAATTAATTATATTTAATTAATAAATCTTTTTGTCTTAAACCCTTTTCTAAATTTCCTTGAGATTATAATCCATCATAATTTTAAATAAATAAATTTATTTAAAATCATCTTTGTACATAACTTGTACCTTGGAGGCAACCTGGTGAATTCCAGTTTATTACGCAGATGTTAAATTAAACACATATATATAAAACATCTATCACATGTTGTGCCTCAGCTTTATGCCTACACCATGGTACACATCTCAAGGGTTTGTATAACATAATAATAAATTTTAATAAATCAGCATAATTTGGGTGAGTGCACGGCGTGTAGTCCCGACTACATGGCGTGTACTTTTCGTCCCCATCCATCCGAAGTACATGCCTAGGGACATGGCGTGCTAAAGTACTTCAGAAATTTTTGGAGTACACGACATGTTCAGTGGGACACACGCCGTGTAGTCTCCGCGTTACACGGTTTCCAGCCGGGCAACCCATGTACGGGGCACACGGTCCAACCCTAACCCAAAGGGACTACACACTATGTTCTGTTGCAACACACTGTGTGTAATCCAGAAACCATGTTCCACCTGTTCATGGTCAATACAGAGTGTCATAAATGACTTAGATAGGATCAATACACGGCCCGATTTGGCAGACCAGTCCGTTGCATAATCCTAGACTACACGACATGTACTTCTGAATACACGCCGTGTATTCTTGTGTTGTACGACCAGGAACGTTTGGCTCCTTCGGATGAGATCCTCTGTTTTATTTTAATCAAAAATTAAAATAAAATTTCATTTCTGTATAGTGAATGAGAAACGATAGAGGAAGAACAGATCTTGATATTCAGATTTAAAGAATGATTCAGTTGTATTGAAACAACTACATTATTAAAATTTTAAATCAGAAACACCAAGATAAATAATTATAATCAACAATATGATCGCTTTGATACCACTTGTAGGTTCTGGGCGTAGTGAAAGCATGTTGATGGGAGTTCCCAAATTTAATTTTAGCATTAAACAACGTTCAAACCAAGATCCATCACAATATAAAACGCCAGATCTTCAGAATAGAATATATAATGAAAAAGAAGACGGAGACACATGACCATAAAGATAGGATCATCATATGTTGGTTATAATTAATTTAATTAATTCAAGAGAATTAGCTTGGTGGAATTATATCTTCACTGATGTCTCCAGTCACAATCTGATGTGATCCGTCGTTGTGTTGTAGAATCCAAGTGTAGGATTCCTCTAGCAGTGATCAACACGTGCTCCATGTATCTCTGGATGTCGCTGAAGGGATCTCCTGGTGCTAGAAAAGAAGAACCTTCTCTTGCGATGTATTCCTTAGATTTCCTTGGTCCGGTGGAGGAGGATCTCTTTCGGTCTTGAGAGGGTTCTTGGAGGAAGTAGTAATTTCAGCCTTGAGAGAACTCTCCAGAATTTGTGTGCACAATGATTGGGGAAAAGTATTGGGGTTGTGAGGATATTTATAATCGGGTTTGAGGTTATAGAGTTATGACAATAAATAATCGTGTTACGCATTTTATTTATTTCATTTACTCTTATTGAACACCCCCATGTCTAATGATTAATTCCTTGACATACGCCCACACTGATTATAATAAATATCATAAAATGATATTAATTCCACAAAATCCTGACTGAAAAAACTACACGTCATGTAATCATTAATACATGGTGTGTACTCATTTTCCTTAAAACTACACGGTGTGTATATTTAATATACATGGTGTGTACTTTTATTTTTCAATTTTCCTTTATTTCCTCCATCACATTTATTAGTCCTTGAGTAATAGAAATTTATTTGTTAAATAAATGTATCTACATTACTCACTAATAAATAAATATTTTTTCACCCACAATATATTATCTTGAATAACTAATTTCGATCTAAATGTAATCAGGCATCCTTAAATAATTATTAAACCACAGTCGGGAATCGTTTTTTATTTAACCTGTTAAATTAATATTTAATTGAGATACATGGACACACATATTCTGTGACCCGCTTGACCTCATTATTAGGGGCATTAGGTCAAGCCTACCTAAAGTCCAAGGTTAGCGTCTAACAACACACCAAGGCACACATAGAGAAATAATTTAACGCCACAATGACATTTCACCTCCTACGAACGTTTACTGTGTAATATAATCCCTTTTGTCATGATATCTCAAATCAAGCGGGTTGCATGCTAGTGCTATCAACCCATGTGCTCGATTATTCTTTCTTTATTTTTTTGTAATTGAACTCACCCATACCTTACCATGACCATGTATTTATATAATATATATAGATTCCATCATAGGGACAGAGATATCTACTTCTGTTATGGAACAGAAGGGACAAATAATTTCTCGCATTATCTATTAATACAGTATTACTCGTGACACACCCAACGTATCCTACCTCACTACGAATAGTGTTTCATTACAGTTTTCATCAATACATCTAAGTGCGTGAGTTTTTATACCCACTAATAATAATATTAAATTCTAAGGACCAATACACACGCCCGTAGATTGGAACATCCAATGACACTATGAAATGTTGATTTCATATTGGCGGGTCTCGTTCTAATAATATCCCCTAAATATTACCAAGCGAGCACACCATGAGAAGGTGCCCCAATGTTTTATGAGCCCTCATCCCTAATGGAAAGTGTTATTTGTGTCCCTAAAATAACATCATCTGGCCATAGAACTTATATTCAAGATCCATTTTATGACACTTTCGGGTTCTCATCATTGTAGGGATCCTCTATGACCCTTTAATGCAACAACTGTCCTTAGGACATTATCAGATGCATTTTCACACAGAAGAACAATCAAGATGCAATAAGGTATTTATTAATGACTAAAGTAAAAATTAGTTGGTTCTAGGCCACCAAATCCAAAACAAACTAACTGGTAGTGGAGTATGGATGAACTTCTCCCTAGTCAGTAGCAGCAATGGGAGGACCTCTATGTCTACTCAAAACAGAGTGGTAAAGACATCTGGTTAGATGGTTGATGGAAAATGAAGTAAATCATTACAAGTTGGTTTGAATAAGTGGAGGACCACCACAATGAATATACATTTTAGGGTATGGATTATAATGGCTCTCGGTGGTGCTGGCGGTTGAGTGAGTCAATCCAACATATATGTGAGATGGATGGGGTCTCAATCTCAATCTGGTAAAGAGGGATCCATGTTCACAAATTCTAGGGATTTGGTTGGATACACTAATGGTACTAGAGGCCACAAGAGACATAGAATATTACTATTATTTGTAATTATCCAAGTTATTCTGATGATATCTTTACTGGTGCTTCGGGACAATGCCAATGGAGCATGGGTGAAGTCCACCTACTCTTAAACCTATGGTACTGCTTTGTGCTAGCCTTGATGAGGCCTTGTATGAACCCACTAGGAACCTCCTAGGATATTACATTTTATGTGTTTCTAGATCATCCCATACCTCCTAGGAATAGTGGATGAAATCATTAGGGAGGTCCGGGGAGAGAATCTTGAAGAGGATCAATATTGGGGAAGGTGGATATTTTCCCCAAGTATGAACCACAAGGGTAGCTATTTTGGTGAGGATCAGATTACTCTATGTCATAGTGGGCCATAATAATATTGGGAATGACCCATTCATTATCATACTTTAGAGTTATAGC
Organism: Viscum album; assembly: GCA_963277665.1. Classification (NCBI taxonomy): domain Eukaryota; kingdom Viridiplantae; phylum Streptophyta; class Magnoliopsida; order Santalales; family Viscaceae; genus Viscum; species Viscum album. Next base: position 683,778,224 of record OY728137.1, on the reverse strand, counting down.
CTTGATCACCCTACTTCAAATAATTATATAGGCTGACATGGGATGTAGGCACCATGTTTCCAAAGTGGAGGTGGAATCCATGATGAAATTGTGGTTGTGTAGAATTTTGGCATCAATGATTATCCTACCCAGACCCTCATGTGTCCTATGTTGTTGTATTATTGATTCATGATGCTTGTAATGCATTTGGATTCATCCTTTAGTATGAGTATAATAAAAGTAATGCTCATTTCCCCAACATCATCTAATCTTTTGAACGTGTATAGGGATTCATACTGACGATCTCCCATTACTAGGATTCCCAACACTAACTACCCCAATTCACTAGGGAGGTTTACAATGGGTGAAAAATTTTCTTGGAGGGACATGGAATTAGATATCCTAATCTGGTGACATGCTAATCTGTTGATTCCATAAACACTACCAGTACCCCTGGATGAGGATAATAGCTTCACATCTAGTTCACTTTTTCTTTTTTGAATCCTTTTATGTCCATATGTCACCCACGTTCGTAGCCCAACATTCACAGTTTCCATAGGGTGGGGGCATTCATCACATTCATCAACGATTTATACTTCATTATAAAAATGTTATAATGGGATTTAAGTTGATCCAATTATGGATTCCACCGTAGATATAGTTGAATACTCCATTTTTCCTTCATAGATTTGAGTCATGTTCATGAAACTCCTTATTGGATTTATCTTAATATAAACACCAGTTAATTACACTTCTTATCTCTTGATAGGTAAGTAACCTTTTTTATGGAGGGTATTCATGCTAGGAATCTATGAGAATGTCTGGTTATTAGTTTCATTGGGAACCTGTGTATCTTTTTCTTTGGAGGGAATATCGTATGATAAAAGTTAGGCATAGAACACAAGCATCTCGTGTCGATCAAAAGGTAATTAAAGCTAGGGTAAAAGTATTCCAAAGATTTTTAACTCAAGAATCCCTTGATTATTTAATAGGTAATGTATTATATATTAGGGAATGATTTTAACATTATTTTGATAGAGGCATAAGATTAATTCATTTTGGGGATAAGTTGGGAACGAGTTTAACATCTTGCTGAAATATTATGGGGGATCAGAACACCCTATTGATGTGAATTTGTAGGTGAGTCCCTATGAGGGATGATTTCATATATTGGTTGGGTGGATCATAAATCCCCATTGAGGCAGATCCAAAATTGTTTCCCTAGGAAGAAAGATGTTACATCTGATTTGGCTTGATCAAGACACCCCATATAGGTGAATCTGGGATGTGCATCCCTTGGAGGGAAGATGTCACAACTAGACTTACCGGTGGAACATAATTCCTCATGGAGGAAGATCATGGAGGTTCATCATTTGGAGAGAATATGTCACACATGACATTACCAATATAGGGATTTATCCTCTAGGATGCATCCTATATACCCCATTTAAAAGATACAGATAAAAACCCACTTAGTTCAATGTTGTGGTTTTAGGTCACATGACATGACTGATCCCTGAAGTTTAACATCTTGTGGTAGGATACTCATTTCATGGAAGGATCATTGAAAATGGATGGTGTGGGGAGTACATGTTTATGTTTTGAGATGCAATAAATTTATTCTGTGTAGGGGTGTAGGTATTATTCCTGGTGAGTCATACATAGGGAATCATGTGATTATTACATAGGGTATGAAGTGTGTGGTATTCCCATTTAAATCATATATGAGAAATCATGTAATAATCACACATTGTAAGTATTTAGAATTATTTAATGTTGTGGGAACATTTTCATGTAGTTAAACATAATATTACTAGGATGCGGAGCTGGGCAGTTTTGTGGCATGAAGCTTGGACGTGGAACTAGGATGTCTTACATCTTGTAGTTCCTACAAGGATGGGACTAATCAGTAAGAGGTACCATTTCAAGGTGAGGGGAATATACCGCATGTGGAACCCCAACCCATAAATGTATGGAGTTACCCTCAAATATTCCACCCCCAGGGCTTACATATCCACTGCTCATGTGCCTCTCGATAGGATATTTAGCTGGGACTACCACAGAGGAGTGTCCAATCCGGATTGCAATGTTAGGATCCATATTAACATAGAAATGGGTATTAAGATACATATGATTAGAAGAAATAGGTATAGTAATGTATGAACTATATGCATGGATAACATCATCTAGGGGACCAGGTTGTTAGTATGTGCATGTTTATTAGGGTGCGTCTGAATTTTGCGTGAGTAGAGGATCTAACACAAGGGAAACATATGGATTAAAATATCATAGTAGCATGGAACTTTTGTATTTAAGTGAAGATCACGTTTTCATGAAGGAAACATCAGTTTGTGCATGCTTGGCCAGGCTTAAGAGTAGTTGTGTAAGGATCCCTCTTTCACATGCCATGTCATGTATGGTCCTACATGAGGTCAATCATGAAAATTCCCGACCATTTAGGGTATTTGATCAATAGTTATTCATGTTGTTGTAGATGAGAGGGTGTTATGTGTAGTAGATCATTTCTTTATCTTTCAAAGGTCCTCTCCATAGTGGTTGTGTGTTTCTCTTTTAAGTGGAAATACACAGTTATTGGCATGCAACTCCTTGGGGTTTGAACTAACTTGTGTTCCACTCTGCTCTTTTTTTCTTGGGGATTGGAAATGAATTATTTTTGGTTTGACGTCTCCATTGGTGAGGAACTTGAATGGGTTAATGGTTGGTTTGTGTTCTATGTTCCATTCTTGTATGAAAACATTCATAATTGCACGCATTGGACTTAGGCCAGTGTTTAGAATGAGGAAAAAATACAGAACTATACGCCACCATAGATGAAAATTCATTTCCATGAAAAACCATATCTTCATGCATGACTTCAGAATCATGTTTGAAACTCATTTATCAACTCTGAAATAGTCCTTGGTGGGTCATGTGTTTAGTTATTTCAAAACATGACATTTGAGGTTTGAGATGAGATTTTTATGCCAACAACCTTAATCAATGAATTTTTATATAGTAGGTCACACACATATATATATATATATATATATATTTAATTGTATTGTTAATAATATTTATATCCACTAAATTAATGGTTATGTAATAACATTTATATTTAAATAATAATATTTTTGGGTGTGTTTTAACTTGGTGTTGCATATTGTATATACTATCCAACATATTATTATTTTAAAATATTATAGTGTTACCATAAATTCTTCCACACATGACTCTAATTGAACCGGAGGTTTTCCTAATGACCAACGGACATTGATAATGTCAATTAATGTATAAGAAACTCAGGAAATCCTTACTATCAATAATCAAATAGACATCTATTTCCAATCAATGGCTAGTGATATTATAGGGTAATTATTACTAATAACCACTTTAAAATCACTATATAAGTTGTATCCACACCCATTAATAAAGATACATAGCAATAATATGTGGTTCTAAACTCGTATCATTTTAGTAAATCAAATAAAAGTGGTTACTATATAAACACAAAGGGATGAAGTCTTTGATTATTACTCAATAGTTTATATACCGACATATTTTAAGAATAATGATGATATGGACTCACCCTACAAAATATTAGTAAAATTAATTAGGACATTAGCAACCAATTCCCTGAGGAATAATTCCGAAAACGAGTTAGGATATGTTAATACACCATTGGAGGGTTCTTCATGACTTGAGTTTCACATACATGGAGTGCAGAAATAGAGGGTGTCCACTATCCAATGAAATGTTGATAAATGAAATGGGGTTTATAACTATACTTTTCTTATATACCCAAAACATATTAAAGATATATTTATATTTTACCCTAGTAATATTCTCATATAAGATATTAATGATCTTGATATATTTAATAAAATGTTTCTTTATAGAAACATTACTATTTTTTACAATTTTTAGTCCAAAATAGTTCACCCTTTGATAAATAATTATTGATGAATGAAATTGGATATATATTCAAGTGTTGAGTAGATAAATACAAATTACCTAAGGTGTGATAAAGTCACCCAACTATTTACCTACCCTATGAATCATTATTACTTTCCTACCATAGTCAAATGTGAATTATAATTTAAATAATTTCATCTAATTCAAATCCTAACTCAATGAATGCTATCAAAAAATGAAAAAAAGAATGGATAAATGGACTTATTAAAAGGCCAAATGGATTAAAAATTGATGGTCCAACCCAAAAATAGTATACACAATGAATAGGAAAATGTTAATAAAATTTTTATGACCATAAAAAACCCTATCTTCACATCTTACAGTGGAATGGGTGATTAAAAAAAAAATTAGAGGCACATTTCAATCTAGTTTGACCCACTATTAGGATATGTAGAATAAGATAAACCGTTTGACATTATATGGTTTTTAAATTCTAAATGGTATGATATTTATGTCTCAATTCCATATATTATGTTTAATTGATTTTTAGTTAATATTTTATATTAAAAATTATTTTAACGGAAAGATCATTTAATTTTTGGGAACTGTTCATGGAGTAATTATTTATTTTTAGATTAGGTATTATTGTATAATGGTTTAGAATGATTTTTCATGTATTATTTTTTAGTTTTTAAGGATAATATGATTATTAAAGAATTTGGGATAGTCATTAGAACATAGTACCTGTAGCCAATGAATTGCTGGTATAATAGGGTGTGTGATGGGAGTATTAAGTACATGATGTGATATGAAGAATTATGGTATTTATGTAGGTGTAACCCGATAAACAATGTACAATAACAGGTATCTATTCATCCTAGATCTTGTTTTCTGTAAGGTGTTTCATTTTTTTAATTTCCCATGAAAACATCTTATCTCCTTTTTCACACCGCATTGAAATAAATTGTTTCACCCCAACAAGATCATTCTCTTTGGAACTCCTTGAGTTGTCTCATCCCCTACTTCTTCTATGGGATTCTTTTTGACCTTATGGAGTTACATTTACCAATTCTATATTGTGCTTATACATTTCCTCTAAGAATACTTATTTATTTATACTTCTTTTTTCTCATAACGTAATGAAGGATATGGTTCTATAATCTCAAAAATTCTTGGGAGACTCCATTCAAGGACTTGGACATCTTCTACTTTATGTTAATAAATGTGTTTATATGGTTTATACATTTCATTAATCACCATTATTATGAAATGTGAATGAAGCATGTTCTATTATTGGAATTTTTTGATATTGGGAAAAAATTAAAAGATTATATATCAGAATTAATTGGTGATTTTTGATGTGATTATATTTGATAGATTTTATGTTCTCTATATATATGTTTCCTATAGGTTTAGTATCCATAAATTTTATTTTATATGTAGTTCTGGTTCATTAATATTGGAATTATGATTTGGTGGTTTTCTTGTTTCTTCCTTTGTGTTATCATACCAATGGAATGTATCACTATTTGAATTGGGATATATTATAGACCCTCAAAGTAAATATTGGGGTACTCATGTGTCATAATTAACTATTGTTTTTTAATCATTAATAAATTCCCACTAATAAGTTTTTAAATATTAATGAGTCATTTTCTATAAGTAATTTTTAATAAATGTAATGTATTGTTAATATGGTTTTATGTAAAACTATACATTACATTGGTTTATTCAAGATGTTTTCAATGACCTTGATATATTTAATTTTTTTATAGGTTATTAATATATACATTGGTGGGTTTATTTAGTGGACATCAATGAGAATAAATAATAATTTTTTAGGATGGTTATCTCATTCATGCTAACCAGTGAAGATTTATTAGTGGGATGGTGACTTTTTAATTAGTTAATCCATTAGAGAAGAATTAGTTTTTTGAGAATGAATATTTTTTGTCATTAATAATGTTTTCAATAATATAATTAAATTTTCACAAATTAAAATTAATGAATTATAAGACAAAGATCAGTTCATAACGTCTTGTGATGTAATATCTATAAACATGAGATAATGATTCAATTAGTCGTGTGAGAATAAGATATGAGACACTTGATTTTATTTGGATATAAAATTCAATTATATTTTTATACTATTTTTGTAGTTATTTTTACATGAATGATTTAACATAATCACGATTTTTGTAAAGACTTTGATTTTCAAGAATATTTCATGAAAAAACCCTCTTATGGTATTTTTTCACTTCATTAAAAATAACTCATCAACATTTCATATTTATTGACATTTTTTGACATAAGACTTTAAAAATTAATATAATTTTTAAAAGAGGGGGTTACCAACCGTGTTTTAAAATGATAAGAAAATGGGGTTAATTTTTTATTTAAAAAATTCATATGTATAAAATAACGTTGGTTACAATGTGTTTCTGGTGTGATATTTAACGAAAAAGAGATTGGAGAAATCTTGTGTTGGATAGAGAAATGTGATTAGTTTTTTATAAATATATAGTTATGAAGCGATTCATAAATAAAATATTAAATGATTGGATAATTTCATTTCATGAATACATTTCATTGTATTTAAATACATTGATTATTGATATTTAATTTACAATATGGCTATATATTCATGAATTTATACATCTTTGGTTGGATACGATATTGTTTGGATAATGAATAAATGAGGAAAGGTGATGAATAAATACATTAAAATATGGATTTCCATTATAAAGAATGTTTATATGATGCTTTGGGGGGTTGGAAGAGATGAATTGGGATAAAAAATATCTTTTAGGAATGGAAGTTGGTCATTGACATCATGAATGACAATTCACCATATTAAAATGGATGTAAATTCCTACATAAAACCATGGGGTGGTGAAAATGAAGCTCAAGAGAAACCTATGGACTCTATGGCGTGACACTATAAGTCACATTAAGAAAATAATGAACCAAACCATGTAATTAATGTCTTCATCATGTGATTTAGTAGAAGGCCCTTCTATAACCTGTGAAAATCATTTATCACCATGATTGACCAAATAAACTGTAGGATAAATTATATGGAAAAATTAAATCATACTTCTGAACCCTAGAGATATAGAAATAGTGGCGAAAGCTACTTATATTAGGGATTATCCAAAGAAAAAATCCTTGGGAGAGTTGTGCTTTTGTAGGGTCATCCACCAGTAATCCTCCGTATTTTATTCATGTTTTCTATTTTTTTCTACCTCCTTCCCTCTTACAACATTATTAATAGAATGAGATGATAACTCACACTAGGTTCTAAGATGATATAGAAATAGGGTAAGGGGATTTGGATTTATTTCCTCTATAATTCGTGTATTTTGGTTTCCATAGCATTTAATATACATTCAAATCTCATTCTTTTTTTCCAATCATGAAAATTAAATATAATTATAAATTTTTTATAAAATTTTGAAATTTATTACCCTAAATTAGGCACAAATATTATAATATTTAGGATAATATTGATTAGAAATATAATTGAGATAAATATGATTCGATACCACCCAACAATAATTGACTATGGGAAAAGAGGGATTACTATGTTAATGAGGGGATACTATAACACTTGGATATCCCTCTTCTTGACTCTTACACCAATCATGAATCAACTAGTTGAATTTATTAATCCATTCAATCATAAACCATGAATCAAAAAAACCCTGACACACCTTCAAACATATTTTCAATAACCAAAATCTACCTTATATATATATATTTCTCATAAATTCCAAATCATTATTTTTCTTTTAAAAAATCTACAAAATATACAATCACAATCTTGTGGGATAAACCTCAAACTTACCACTTTCTAAAATTAATTAATTAGTCATGTTATTTGAGTTTAATATAAATCAAAAAATTTGATCATCCCTATTGAAAAATAATGATAACCTATTGGAGGTCAAGAATAAATCTAGGAAATTGACAATATAACTACATTAATTTATTATATATGAATCATTATATGTTTTTTTAAAAAAATTATCCCATCCTTATAGAAGTCACCTTTAATATATGTAACAATATAAAAAAGTTATTATTATTGCTACGTTTATTTCAAATCTTACTCTCATGTTATTATGTTTATCTGTTAGAAATATATTTTTTATAACAAGATAGAATTTAAAATATAATTGGTATTTCTTGATAAATTTAATTTTTATTATTAGATTTTGAGATTGTAGACTAAGGTCAATAATCATATCAATTCCTATGAAATAATGAATTTCTATTATTTAATATGACCACCTATTGCTATGTGGTTGTCATTCTATATTTATTTGAAAACCATTCATAGAGGTTTCCTTGCATTATGTTTGATATGAGTGGTCTTTAATTTTCTATGAATTTCATATGAATTTTATGGACCTTCTCATGTAGGTTTGATTGAGACTTGAGTAATGGATATACCTAGAATTGTATGTATATAAGATAAAATCATCCCATAGAGTAGAGGGGCCTCATATATATATTAAATAGTTTGTATTTAAGTATTTTATTATGGATATATATATACATACATGACATTCTATGAGAATATAACCCTTTTAAGATAGGAATATGTTTATATAGTATCTCCCTGAGAGGTGGTCAGATGAACTCTTATGCTGTGATTAATATATAATTCATCCACTTAAATATGATTGTTGATAAATTCATATATAAATATAAATACACACACATATAATATATATATATATACATACTACATCATATAGATTATGTATTCAATCAGAAATCTATGAGAGATGGGTTACTTATAAAAAATCGGTACAATAAATTGATTTTGAGTCATTGATCGAAATAGGATTGGGTAATCCAGATGAAAATTATTTTTAATATATTATGATATGATATATTTATTTATTATTTAATAGAAATTTTTTTATAATTTATATCATCTATTTAATTCAGTGTGCGTTTTTATCTGATAATTATTTCCATGGATTATGATTTTTTTTGTTATAACTATGTAAATAAGTAGAAATGTTCATTCCTACACTTATCTATCATTGTGTGTGTTGACATAATTCTTTTGGTTCCCTACTGATTATATTTATCATACCCTTCATGCAAACCTAGATGGACATGTAGCCTATTCATTATAGAATTTAAAGGATGAAAAATGTCTACTCTAGTCATTCGATGTAAGTTCCATAGATATGTTTATCATAGGAGTGGGGTAGGACTTCTATGAGTATATAAAGTTGATGATTGGTTGGTGAAAGGATGTTTTTGTCACATCATCATCTTATCTTAAATTTTTATGTGAGATGGGCATTGGTTTGAATTTTCATATACTATGAGTTATTTTTATTTTTGGTTTTACAGCCCACCTGATTAAACATTATTGATATAGAGATATTCAAAATCATTTTGTTATAATTATATAGTTGTTTCTATTTTCCAACCTCACACTTAAAATTATCTAATATATGGTTGTGTCATGCCAAATTTTAGGAAGTATCTGGTATGTATTTAAATTTAAACCCCTAGTATGTAACATTACCGAAATATTATAGAAATATATACAGTTTTAGTCACCAGCCCCTGGGGATTTGGGAACACCTTTAGGCTCAATGAAACTATAAGGACATGATATGTGACCCTTGAACAGGCTTAATCAACCTGTTTATGGTGGAATCTCAATCTACCACTGCATTTTTTAGAGTTTGGTTTATCCATTATAGGCATATATGAGAGTCTTAAAAGAACTTGTTGAGTCTAATGTGATGAAACTCAATAAGTGTACAAGGGTAGAATTGGTGGCCAAAATTTACCTCAGTATATATATCAATATTAGATGACTATTGGTGGAAACTTATTGGATTACATAAAAAACTATGTTTTTAAATATTTTTGTGATATTATATCAAAAATAATTTTAATATTTTTATAAAATAGTAAATTATAAATTGAAAAATAAGGTCTTCAAAGTTATATATTATCGATAAATCAGATAATATTTGTTAAGAAATTATTTCCATGATTATAGTTACTATATTTATCCATATTGGTCACAAGTCATTGTTGTTTAATGTTATAATATTAATAATATTCCCCATTTAATGTCTAAACTTCATTTGTAATCATATCTTTTGTACCTTCATAAATATTATACTACCGATCATGTCATTTATTTATTATTTAGTGTTAAATATTTTACATGATCCTAGTATTTTTTTGGTAATTCATATTGAGAATGTTATTTATTTTCCAATTTAGTGATTTAAAATATGACATTCTATTTTTATTATTTATTAATCTTCATTTTAGAATGATATTTCTATCATAATAGATATTTCAAATTGGGAATGTTATGTATTTATTCATTTACATTCATAAATATTTTTGGCTTCATCAATCTAGATAAATTATGTGTAATATTTGTTTCATATATGATTTGTTATAGAGATCCCATTAACAACATAACACCTCATGATTTTGTGAAATATTTGTTTGAAATTAATTTTATCTTTTATATATTTTTTTGTCACATATATAATTATGTTTAGAATGTGTTACATGTTACAACGTGTTTAAATTAAACATTTCATATTATTAAAAAAAAAATTTGATAGTTTTCACCTAGCTATTGGAATAGAGGTAACGAATATGAGTTAATTAATTATGAAACATTAATTTTTACCCACACATATAAAATTAATTTTTTATTTACCAATTAAATAAATAAACTGATAGTAATGGAAATCATTTATAGAAAAACTATTTTATTGAAAATAATCTTGGTTTATATTAAAAAAGATAACAAACAACTTTTCTGAATGATTTTAATTAATTTTATATATTATATATTCAATTTTATTATTAAAAATTAATTTTCTATGTTTTATAATCAATGGATGAATATAAATCCACTTTTACTATTAAAATGTATTTTTATAAATATTAGTTTTGTATAATTTTTGTGAAATTATTTTAAATCTAAAATTATAAACTATTATAAAATTTATTTGTCAAAATAATCTTAAATTTTAAATGAACATTCAGTATAATTTTAGGGTGAATGTTTTAATTTTTTTAATGGATTTTTTTTTGAATAGTGATAATTACTAAATTTTAATTGAAAACTAAAATTTCAATTAAATTATTTATATAGTTAAATTATATTTTAATTTGGTTTATATTAAAATTAGCTTAATTATATATGAATTAATCCAATTTATCTCACAGGAATCATTTGAATATTGAATTTTTTTATAAATACCTTGTAAACATTTGAACATTTTCTATTTGAATACCCCCATTCTCATCGTGTCTATGATATTAATTTAAAATTAGTATTTTCCACTACCCTGGATGGAATTTGGAAATATTTATTCAATATTTGGTATCAAATTAATTTCAATTACCTTTTAGGGTGAACATTTATTTCAATAATTAACAGTAGAAGAGTAAATTTTTTTACCCCCGTTAAGGTAAAAATGGGTTTACTGGGGGATTCACTAAAATGATAAGGGTTAAAATGACCTATAAACAAGCCTACAATTTATTTTTTCCCATATTTCTACCCTATAATTTCTTATACTCTAAAATAAACCATTTTAGACCTTTTCTTAATGTTAAAAACGTGGGTAAACCTTTTTCATTTCAACAATTACAAGTGTACTACTTACCACACTTATAAAAGGACACCATATTTCTTGTCCTATTAAGAACTTAAAACCATTTTTCATTAGACACAAAAATCCCATATAACATCCCAAATACCTCCTAAAAATCTATAATACTTATTTTTTGGTATAAACCCCTTGTAGGATGGATTTTGGGGCAATCATAAAGAGGTTTGATGAAGAATATGTAACATTCTTCAATAATTTTTTATTATTTTTTTCGTTCTCCACCTCTTTAACTGATTTATAAACCATTCAGGTATAATAATGTACTATCTTCCATTTATAGATATGTTTTTATGTTATAGTAATTACAAAAAAATAGCTTTATATCCATTAAATTTTTATGAAATCATCATTCAGGTGTACGTCCGACTACCACCTCACGAGCCAATATAATTCGTTTTTCCATTACCCCACACATGGTTGGGTATAATGATAGATATAATGTGTATATATAAATATATATATGATATTTATAACCAACATATACCTATGGATTCATTATATGATATTTAATTTATTTACTTTCTATTCCATAGGGGACATGATAACGTCGCTCGTGTGTATGGATGATTACATCCTTGTGAGGCAATGTCATTCATTTTTAACTTAATATTTACATTGAAGATAAAAAAGATACATTTAATAAATATATGTGATATCAATGAAATTTTTTATGTTATTAATGAAATAATTATCATTGTTGAAAATTTATATATCATTTTCTTACGAACATTTTCACTCACAGAATGACGACAACGTCGTTCGTTTATTTTTGGACAATCCTTCACAAAGAGATGTGAATTTTTATTTTCCTCACCACATGAAATGGATGATAAATATAATTATATTAAATGTAATAATATTTCTTTATGATATTATTTGAAATCTATTAATATAAAATATTATATATCTATTTTCTATCGTGATCTTTGTAATATCGAAATGTTATTTGTTCATATGTACGACCTACCGTCTCAATGAATGTAACATATTTCATTTATCAAAACCATATTTAATGATTGGTATTATAGTTATAGTTTCTGTATAAATATGATAATTATTTCATGATTATTATTCTGGAGATAATGGAACCATGATCAAATCATGATGACCAAATATAAAAAATCCAAACATATAAAAAAAATTGAGTATTACCCACAACGTGATTTTAACAATGAATTGTCAATAAATGGGTAATAAACAATTAAAATTAAATAATATTTTGTATGATATATATATATATATATAAAATAAATTTATAATAAATTTATAATTATTATGTAGGACGTTTGAACATTTACAACGTATGTCGACACTAAGGGTAAGGGATTTCTGGTCTCTCTTTTATTTTTGGGAGACATATATAAATTCCCCACTCATCTCTTTTGTGTGGTGTATATAATACCATATTGAAAAGTTATATCATTAATACAATTATTTTAATGAAATTTAAAATTTCATTTAATTTTATTCTTTATTGGGGATTAAGATTAAAATGATTACTAAACTAGAAAGGGTTTTCCTTCTCACTTTTATTTTTAGTGATACACATTCCATATTCAACAAGTATTTCATTAATGAGGTGTATATATTAATGAAGATGGTAGTTTATGATTATTCCCCTAAAAAATACAGTGATTACATATCTATTTGAGTATATCTCTTTCATGGTGTCAACAATTCAAATATTACTAATGTGGTAATGCTTTTATATAACAATCTCACCATTTTTTCGGGATTGTTTACAATCAAGTGCCCAATATTGAAATATTATGATACATATCTCATTAATGACCATAAATTTTTTTCTCCTATGGTTATTAATGAAATTTTCAAGTAATAATATCCTTTCTGAACTCATTAGTACTTAAAATAATTTCCAAAATGTTTTTAAGAAAAATTGACCATATTTCTCGAATTGGTTAGAATTTTTTTCCAATACTATTTTTTATAAAAATTATTTCAAATTTTTTTATTTTATTAAAATGAATTATTAATGATTTTCCCCCATATTTTACAGTTAAAAAAATGTTTTCAAAGTAATATTCATGCTATTTTCCAACCAATGCCTATTTGGGTTTTACTAAATATGTCCAAGTAATCATCGTTTTATCTTATATGACATGAAATAAAATTCCCACTATCATGGCCATTATTTACAGTTAGTCATTATTTATAATTTTTCATTTTTATTTAAAAAAATATTTGTAAATTTTTTTATTATTTAAAATGTTATATCTAATGTGGAAATGATATTTTCATCATTAATGTTTTCGAATGATTTTTAAATATTTTTTATAATATTTCAAGTTTATTTTAGAATAAAATTATTTTGAAGATGGTTTATGATTTAAATAGTGATTTTAAAATAATACTCGATAATTTCATCAAGAAATGTTTTTAAATTATTTTTAAATTATTTTCTTATATGTATTGTGTTTTATTTTGAAAAAAAGATCCCAATTTTTTTTTATGAATTTTAGTTTTTAAAAGTGATTTTAAATGAAAATTTACCTTTATCAAGAAATAATACAATTTATTTATCATTAAAATTAATTATCCACCTAATATGAAATCCGTTGATGTAATTGTTTTCTTTACATTATATATGCTCCACTGATAAAATTCATATTCTTTCTGGAAATCATATCAGTTTATAATGAAATGATGGTTATGAAATATTATTCTCATCCATGGGTTATAAAATGATAAAATTATTTTTAAATACACTTATTTTCATTGGGTTATGATACAATGAAATGATGAAATGATTATGAAACATGTCTATTTTCTATAGGTTGTGATTTGATGAAATTGTTATCAGACCCATTTTATTTTATAGGACATGATAAGTAGAAAATTTTATGATCTTATGGAATATATATGTATTAATTTCATAATGCGATCGGTAGAACTTTTATTCCTCTCCATTGCATTGGGTAAAAATTTATATCTCATGAGATATACAATACTGGATTGGTGAGTCAATATGATTAAATAATTGAATTTCACCACTATGATAGTCTTCAGATTAAACCTTAATAAATATGCCGGTCTTGGAAATGAACCTTGAATACTATGATGTTTTTTGAGTGAACCCATTCAAATAGATATCCATGTTATTGAGCCCTAGATACTATGGTAGTGATCATTTATGCTTATTTGGGTTCCACGATTCAATGTATTTTTCCAATTTTATTCATTCATGGTTCATGTTCTTTGATTTATTTATGATTAATGTCTTATGAACTTCGAATCATTATGACATGACTCCAGATTTAGATAATTAATATGAATGTTATGGTTAGAATTTTTTATGCTCATGTTCTCATAATTGTATGTTCATTTTAGGGTTATGCATCTCCAATTTTTAACTTTACTAAGAATTTGAGCTTATCCTTTCTTATGTTAACTTCCGCAATGTTTTAAATAATGGTTTTAGGTAGTGTATGTTTTTGACATTTAATATTTGAGAATATATTTATGGGGGATGTTAAAATATTTCACCAAATTTGATTATTTTGTCCCTATAATACCATGACACTAAACTATTATGCCCCTCATTCATTTTATTACATAATTTATTTAATATTCACATAAACGTATATAATATCCATGTATGAAAATCCTATGTCACTGTAGTTTTTATCAGAATAATGGTTTAGTTTTACTTTGGAAACATGGATGATAAAATATTACTAAGATCCCAATGGATATTTATAAAGGAATGTCTTGGTATACATATTTGGATAATTATAAGGTTGATTCAAATTATAGGAAAATATCCCAGAATTTTGGTACAGGATGCAGAAATTTGTTTCCAAATAATTATATCTCTATTTGGATATAATATGTTGATGTGGATCTAGAACAAAGGTCTCTAGGTGTAATAAGATAGAAAAGGGTGCATTGAGCTGGAATAGATCGTCACATAGTGACAACAATTCTCTTTGTTGCACAACTAGGTTGAGACTCCTAGGGGATATGATTTGGAGATTCACTAGAACAATAATAACCATTATAAAATAATTTAAATAGATGATGACTATGAAGGACCTAGAATAAACCAAATTTTTCATATATTAAAAATAAGGTTTCATGATTTAAAAATATTATAAGTGATTTTTCATGATTATTTGGTTCATCAATATGTTTATTGTTTCTCACACTATGATTTTTAGTTTTTTTAATAGAAGGAAAAAGATGAAAATTGGTTAACATTGAATGTTTCATACAGGTTTTTGATGATAGTCCAAATTGGATGATGACTTGATGGAGTGATATTATGATTATTCCTAATATTTTATCATATAACATGATTAACAACATGCCCCACAACCAAATATCAGACTCGAAAAATATGATAAGATGGAGTTTGAAGAGAGTTTGGGCATTGAGGATAAAATAATAATGAAGATTCAGTTTCATATATTTCTCTAATGTAAGAAAATATCTTAAAGAAATGTCTCATAGGGAAGAGGGGATGTTATTTTTATGTAGAAAAGTAGAAAAAAAATATTTTAAACGAATAGGAGAAATGAATCATTTAGTTAACATAATGGATGAGAATAATGGTCTCTTTATGTTTTCTTCTACTTTTAAATGTTTTAACTGTGAAATGTTTGAGAATTATGTAAATTTATGTCTTAAGGGGAAAGCTCATGAAGGGAATCAACATGTTTGTAAGAGTGATGGTTTATCAATTGATGATGAAGGGACTAAAAAAAATATTATAGGAATGGGGTATTAAGGAATATGATGATGAAGTGTAGTTAATAGTTTGAGAATGAATTCGGTTGGTTTAATTATTAATTTATATTAATTCAAGGATTATTTTATATGAATCACGAAATATATAAGGATTTTTTAGTATACGTTTTGTTTGATTCTGTATTTTCAAAATTATGTTAAATGGTACAAATAGAATAGAAAATTAATTTAATAGAAAGGTGATATTTTAATTATGGGAATAAAACTCTTAATTTGTTCTGGATGCAGAGGTAATGATGTTGGGGTAATGTTATGGTGGATATGAATAAGATAGTTAGATAATAGAGACTAGCTTAATAGTTTTTTTAGGATGTGGTTTATGGTATCAGTTGTGGAGTTTATATAATTTTTTATTTAATAAATATATCCAATAATACGTGTTTTATTTAAGTAATGAAGAATCATATATGTTTTCAATAATATTTTATGGAAATTCCACTTATTCCCACGTTTAAATTGAATACATATGAAGGTATTCAAATATTTGATATATGAAAATCATGATTCACTTTATTATATAAATGGGAATACTATTATGTAGATTTTTAGAAATATATTAACCTTATTTATAATTTTTTATTTTTTATGTTTTATAACTTTATCCATTTATGAAATGACTTAATATTGATTTTGGATGAGGTTTTAATGAATAACTTATTTCTTCACCATATGAATATTTATCCATATTGGATAACTTGTGTTAAGATTTTTTTACAAGAGATCGAACAGATGATGTATCATTTCATTATAGATATTATTTTTTCTTTAGAAAAGAAAAATTAAACTATTAGAGTAAAAGATGAAGTGGAAATTGATGAAGGAACATCCAAAGGAAGGAATTGTCCCTTAAAAATAAAAATATATTAATTAATTAAAATTTTATATGTTCATAGTCTAGATGAAAAATGAATTCTCCAAAATTCATAAAACTGATATTAAAATAAATAGTTTTCCTGTTGTAATAATTTTTTAGGATATTAATTATAATTTTCATGCCTCTTTGGTTTATCTCTTCATGGTCATTGTCTTTATCTTAACCATTATCTCCATCAAACCCCATATGTATTTGAGTGTTTGTCTTCTATTTTATGTAAATGATCCCAATGTCCAAAAATGATTTCATATTTGGAAACCTAGTATGTTTTATTCGGGATAACTCTCACACATCACATTCTTTTTTCCAAGTGGATGTTTTATTATCCCCTTTTTAAAATGTGTGGTTTAATAAAGGAATTTCCAAATTCTAAACCGTTGATAACTGAGAAAAATTTCAAGGGTGAAACTTTTAATGGTATTGAAAGTAAGAACATGAGATTCTGTGAAGTAATTTATAAAATGAATTTAATATTTTATGTATTTGGTATAACATGTAACATTTAGTTTTTCTTTGGTTAAATGAAATATATTGTTTAAAAAAATTGAGTCATATTATTAAAATATTATTATATAATAGTTAACATCTAGCCAATGGATTTGATGGTATGAATAAAATAAACTAAATAATTAAATTGTATTTTTTAAAACATGTGTAAAAATATAATTATTTTGTAACCAATTAATTAAAAATAAAAATAGAAAACAATTTATTAAAAATGAAATCGTTCATTGGAAAATTATTTTTATGAAAATGAAGACATTTTACCATAATAAATTAAAAAAATACATTTGGTGATAGATTTGAATGATATATATATATATATTATAAATTTGATAAACCATTTAACAAAAATATTATATTTTTTTTCTAGATATGAGATAATAAATCCAATTTTATGCTTTAAACGGTATTTTTCTAAAAAGAATTTATGTCCCCTTATGGAAAATTATTTAAAAAAAATTTTAGAAACATTTTTATTTTTTTAAAAAAAATATTAATTTTTTTATAATTTTAATATCAAAATTATATTCTATAGAATTTTTGATGATTTTCTAAAAAAATTATTTATTCGTTGAAAAGTGAAAATAATATATTTTAATTTAAAATTTGATTTTCATCTACATTATTTATAAAATTAAATTATATATTAAATAGGTTTTAAATTTATATTAGATAAATCATATATATATTAATCCAACTTAGGTTAATTTAATAACTTCTATATTAAATTTTGAAATGTTAACATTGTAAATTTTTTTAATATGATCCCTTTGAAAACCCGCATTCTCATTACGTCTACAAGATTAAATAGAAAATAAAATTTTCCACCTATCTGAATGGAATTTGAAAAATACATTCCTTATTTTGAATAATAATAATTTATATTATCTAATAAGGAAAACTTACTTTTTATCATATTTAATAGTAAGAATAGTAAAAATTATTTATCGTAGATAATATAAAAATGGGTCTACGAGGTGTCAAACTAAAATGAAAAGGATTAAAATAACCTAAAACATTTAAAAAATCTATTTTATTTCCTTATTTTGACATTTTAATGTCTAAGACCATATAATAATTAATTTTGGACAATTTTTTCATGTTAAAATTTTAGTTACACATTTTTCTTTTAAAAAATTACAAGTGTGCCACCCACCTCCCTTATAAAATGCTATCGCGTCTCCTCATATTTTTACACCTTCAATCCATTTTATATTCATTCTATACATAAATAACATCCTGAATTCCCACATATCATCCCTGAAGACTCATTTTGGGAATAAATCTAACCTAGTAAGGCTTTTGGTGAAAATAATTGTGGTTACTAGAAGAAGTGGTAACATTTTTCCACTTGATTTTCATATTATTTTTTCATGCACCATATTAAATTAATATTAAAAGAAAAGATGGTATAATTGAAATAGTATATTAATTATACGAATATGATTTTATGTTACATTCATGACTTAAAACTAAATCCACTTCCAAAAATGGGTTGTGGAATTATCATTCATGTGTTTGGCGAACAACTGCCTCGCGAACCGATGTCATTTGTTTTTTCATTACAACATCTCATGGTTGGGAATGATGATGTATATAAAATATATTTATGATATTTATAACACATAAATTCCTTTTTAGTAATTATATCATATATTCCATTTTCACTTTCCATTCCATAGGAGATTTAATAAGGTCATTAATGTGTGTGGTGGACTACTGCCTCGTGAAACGATGTAATTTGGTTTTCTCTATCGCATTACATGGAAGATAATAAGGATAAATTTAATGAATATATGTGATATAAATAGAATTTTGTTGATATTAATAAATTATTTATCATTATTAAATGATAACATATCATTTTATTTCTTACCTTTTCACTCACTAGATAATGATAATGTTGTTCATGTACATGTGGACATCCACCATCACCAAGAGATGTGGCTCTCTTTTCCATCACCACACCCCATGGATGATATGTTAAAGTATATTTAAATGAATAATATTTTATTTATTAAATTATTATCATTATTTATAGATAAAATATTACACACCTCTTTTCAATAATGATTAGTGAAATTTTGAAATGTTACCCATGTGTACGTACAACCTACTGACTTCTTGATTGCAACATACTTCATGTCTCAAAAAAAATCACAATTTGTATTAAAATTATAATTTTTGTATAAATATTATAATTCTATCATGATATATATGTCTCAAGTTTCAGATCCATTATCAGTGCAATAGGAGAAAAATATCAAATCAAAACATATACTACAAACAAGATGGTTATTAATTAAAACATGATTTTAAAAAGGAATTGTTAATAAACAATTAATAAATGGTTATATATAAATCATATATGGTATAATATAAATAGTTATGGTTCTATAATAAATTTACAAAAACATAAATTTTATATAATGGAGGTTAGAGCATGTATGAAAGATGTCGAAGCATATTGTATGATATTTCTAGCCTCTCTTTTATTTATTGTGGACATATATAATTCACCACTCGTTTCTATTATGTGCTATATATACTACCCCTTTTACATGTTATATGAGTAATAGATTTATTTTAATTAAATTAATGTTTCATACGATGTTATTATTTATTTGTTCTTATGATTCAAAGGATTATCAGTGTGGTATGGGATTTTTGTCTCACTTTTATTTTATATTAGACACTTACCATACTCACCAAAAATTTCTTTGATGTGGTGTATATAAAAAACATTAATGTATCTTATGATTATTATCCTATAAATAAGTTCTTTTACATATTAATATTATAAAATATCATTCATGGGGATTAATATTCAACTCATACAAAAGTGGTAATGGTTTTATGCTACAATCCCATCAGTTTTCAAGATTGGTTTAGATTAAATATCCAATGATGAAATTTTATGGTGAAACCCTCAATAATTCACATGAGGTTTTTCATCCTCTATTTATTCATGTAATTTTCATGTAACATTTCCATTTTATACTCTTTGTAAATTCTAATAAATTATTGTTTTTTTATAAAAAATCGGATATTATTTATCTCTTCGGCCTGAAATCTATTTTCCTCCATAACAAGGTTTTATAACAATGTTTTTGAAAATGGTTCTAAAATTATCCAAATGATCTATTAATTTATTTTTTATTTTTCAGTTTTTAATCTTTTTAAAGTAGTCATCACGTTATTTTACAAACAATCCTTGTTTGGATTTTATCAGAAATGTGATATGTGTCATTTTTTAAACATATACAAATATGGAAAACATTTACCACCTTATGGATAATTATTTTCATTTAATATTACTTTATATTCAATCAATATTATTTTCATATAAAATAATATTAAAAAGGTTTTATTATTTTAAATTTTATTTTAATGGAAAAAATGAAAATTTCCTCAAAAAATTTCATAAATTATTTTTAAATTTTCTTTTATAAGTTTTCATGTTTATTTCCAATGAAAATTATTTTGAAATGTTTTTATATTCTAATTTTTTTTTCAAAACATAGATTATTATTTCCACAATAAAGGTTTTCAATGATTTTTTTAATGATTCATTTCTATTTTTATTTTATTTTATTTTTAATCAAATGGATTGACAAATTAATTTATGAATTTTTAGTTTTAAAAAGTTATTTTCAAACAAAATTTATCTTCCTCCTGAAATGTTTCGTGTGATTTTTATTTCAAAATAAATATCCATATAATATAAATCACTTAATGTAATTTTTTATTTATTGTGGACATTATTGAAGGATACCATTCCCATTATTTCTCTGAATGAAATATTTTTATGACAACAATATGTTTATAAAACCCATTTCTGTTCCATGGGATATACCGTGAAAAAAATTATATTAAACCTAACTCTTTTCATTGAGATATTGTATAATGAAATGATTAAATTCATATTATACCTATAACTTTTCTATAGGTTATGATATGATAAAATGTTTATGAATCCCATTTCATTTCATTAGTTATGATATGATTAATATTTCATGATCTTGTGACACAAATATGTATTATATTAATTATATTATGGGTTATACCTATATCTCCCTCAAATGAATTTGGTAAATATTTATATCGCATTAGATTTCCAGAACTATAATGGTGAAATAACATGGTTCAATAAGAGAATATTTCCTCTGTGATAGTCTTGGGAGTGAACCTTGGTCACATTGATGGTTTATGGATTGAATATATTCCACTATTATTTCCTTGTACGTGGGCTTTAACTACTACAAAAATGATTTTTTTGATTATGTGGATGCCACAATTCCATGTCTTATTCAATAGTTATGTTTTCATATATCATGATCTTTGAGTTCCATAGGATTCCTATTTTATGAATTACCTATCATTTTTTAATGAACCGAGATTTAAATATTTGATATGAATAGAATGGTTTTAATATGTTTTTCTCTAGTTCTCATACACTTATGGCCATGAAATTCATATATATATCCCTTTCTTACACTTATTGATAATCTAAGATCACCCTTTCTTATGTTTCCTTTCACCAGTTTATGATGAAAGGATTTATGTAGGGTATGTTTTTGAAGATTAATTAAAGATAAAATCATTATGGGATAGGATGAATATCTTTCTTTGAATTAGAATATTTATTACCTAGTATCCAAATTCCCAAAAATATTAGGTCCCTAAGGCCTTTTTAGTGTAATTTTTTGAATACTAATCAATAAATATGTATTATCTAGATATGAAAATCTTGGGTTACAATAAGAAATATTGAGTATTGAATAATTGGAATAAGAAATAGTTTTTTCATGTTATTAATTATCCAATGTTTCTAAATGAAATAATATTTTTTCAAATAAAAAATTCTTTTTAAAATGAAGTTAATGTCATTGTAAACCTATTTTATAACCCTATATTCTAAAGTGAAGTTTTTTTTAAAATGGATTTTAAAACGAGTTGTTTTCAATATAATTTCGATGTTTTAATATTAGAAACACCAATTTTAATTTTTTACAAGAGATGTTATGTAGATTAAAACCCTCAAATAAATATATTTTTAACAGGTTATTACATTTTATTGTTTTATGAATAATTTAAATGTGTTCTTTTGAAAATAATATTACCAAAAGGTTCTGAGAGTGGGTGGTTAATTTGAAATAGTTTACTTCCAAGAAAGTAAACTCATAAATTTTTTCTCAAAATTAAATTTATCAATTTTATAATTTCATAAAATTTAGTGTTTTTTAAACTTATTGACATGTTTATTTTTATGTGATGTTTGGTTTCATGAAAACCCTTTTTGATGAAAATATTTTATACCGTCTTGAAGTAACCAGAGAAGAAAATGAATACATACACCATGGAGATTCACAAGGTGGGTATCACCATGAATTATATTTAGAATGACGGTAGATATTAATGAAATCATAAAGATGGCTTCATTTATTTTAGTGTTGATTTTTTCTGGTGATTAATGGATTGAGGTTGATTTAAGATATATTGATTAAATGCATAATAGACCCTTATATTATTTGTGTACCTCATGGGTATTAAGATTTTGTGGTATTTTTTGAATTGATTTAACTGTAGGATTTATAAATCTAGTGTATATTGTATTCTTTAGTAAATTTAATTGAGAATTAAATATTCATTGAGGATTTAGGTAAGTTGTGAGTCATTAATGAGAATATCCATATATTTAACAGGGACACGAATTCATATGGTGGGGGTTTGAAATGAACCATTTTCCATTAATTTTAAATTTTGGTCAATTTTATATATGAAAAAGAAATCAAAATTCATGCCAGTTTGAATTTTTAGATTTGATTTAGGGATTATTTTCTACGTTGATTTTGACACTGGCTTTTAAAGGTTAACAAAGAGTTATTATGTTTATTTGAAATGGTTTATGGTTCAGAAGTGTATCTATAAATATATGATTTCTTTCATGGGGTATATATAATATTCCACAAAGTACATGTGATACTAGTTACACAGTGGGTGGGGTATTGGGTATCCAATAAGCTAAGAAAAATATGAAAAGTTTTGTGGTTACTATCATGTATCTGGTGGCATTGAAATGGGTACATAATAAGCCCATGTCAAATTATTTTAATCTCTGATATTTTCATCAATAACATTGAAACCATTAAATCCCAATTTTCTACCCCCTTACAAGACAATTGTAACATACCAGATGATAGAATTATCATTGGATCCCAGTGATTTCATCATCCCTTCCATATTTCCTGTGATTCAAGGGTGATCATTATGAGTTCATTCAATCAATTAAAGGTAAGTCTTCTCCATATCTGATGGTCTTCTATATTTATTTCTTCTTAATTTTTCCCATATTGAAATTATGTATTTGTGTTTTTGTTTCACTATGTCATGGATTAGTCCCTTAATGGTAAATGTATTCATATTCTCCTATTTCATGGAAATGTCTATAAGTTATTTTTTCATCTATATTTTTAATTTTTATTTAATTTGATTATCATATGTTTTATATTAGTGATTTTTTAATTTAAGGATGATATTAAAAGATGTTATATTGGAATTAATATTTTAATTTTGATGTGACTATATTTGAAGGATTTTTTTGAGGGATCATCGAAATTTTCCTTCAAGTTTAGACTTTTTTTATTTCTGTTATCATATGATTTGGATCACTTGGTTATAAAATTTGTATTTAGTGGTTTATATGTACTACCTTATTAATTATGATTTGTGTTAAACATCACCATTACTATTAGAATGTGCAATTTACCCTCTATGTGATTAACATGTGATCCCCAGGACATAAATTCCTTATGTTTTCTAAATAATTAATAAATCGTGACTCATAATTTTATAAATACGAACGTGTGTTTTTTAAATGGTATTTTTTAGTATGTTATATATTCCAAATGTATTTATTGGTGAAAATATATATTACATTAGTTTATTCGTGACTTTTTTTATGATTTCAATATATAAAATTATTTAATTTTATCCCTTATAGATCCTTGACATTTACATTCGTGTTTTTCTTTAGTGTACTTGGTGGAGAATCCCTACAAGTTGTTATGGATTCCAATCCTGTGTACACTGACAACCATAAGAATATTATTGACTAAATAACATGTTCTTGAGTTAATAAGTTTGGGTTATTTTTTCATTAGATAAAGCAATGCCTCTTGGGTATTACAAAATATTTTTAAGCAAAAAATCACTTTTTCCTATATTAAATAGAATGAATTATAAGTAAAAGTACGATATTAACTACTTGACAATTGATTACTTTAGTGATGAGATAAAAAATAGGCTAGTTAAGTGTTTTAAAAAAGGAGGTTTCATCCCTTATTGTCCATGTTTTTCCCTCAATTTCCTGCATGTTAAAGGGATCTTCATTCTTTGGAAATTCATATACAATACTTTTTGCTCCTGTGGGATTTATATTTGTGATGGAAGAAATTTTACGTAATCGCCATAAATTTATAGTTGAATATCTTGTTCAATATTGTGTATGACATGAAAAAAAATTATAAGAGAATATAACACCAAAGAACTTATGATATATTTCTTTTTGCATAAAATTATTCTCTTCTATATCTTGCAACACATCCAACACTGAGTTAGAACAAAACATGATACTCTAAAAAGTACTACCATGTTAAAATGACCATTATATCCTAGCTGTTAAGATAGATGATATAAATAGTAATGACTAAATTATGGAAAACGTCCTTTTTATAGTATAATAAAATTTGTTATGATTTATTTATCAATAATAAAATAATCACCCTTTAAAAGTGAAAAAGTATTTTCTTAAGAAAAAATACATTTCTTAAAGGCCAATTAATTGGTCATTATGCAGATAATTTAATTTCTTGTACCACATTAATAAAAAAATATTTTAAAAAATAAAATTCATATTTTTAATTTAAATTTTAATATTATCATTGAGTAATTGTTTTGGAATTTTTTGAAAAGATGAGTTTCTTGATGGATGTTGAAAAATACTGAGTTTTATATAAAACATCTTTCTAATTTATATTTTTTAATAATTAATGTTATATTTTAAATTTTTTGAGTAAAATTAGATAAATAATATTAATATTTAAGTATTTTATTTCATTTTATTAAATTCAAATTTATTATTGAAATTAAAACATTGTAAACTTATGAAAATTTTCACTTTTGAAAAAAATGCTCTTTCATTGTGTCTATTGTACAGTATCAAATTTAATTATTCCACATCTATGAATTGAATTTGAAAAAATGGTTTAAATATTTTAAATTTGACTAATTTAATTTATCTAATATGTTTATCCTATCCTTTATCCATAAAAATAGTGAAAATGTTAGAAACTAAATAAAATGATTAATGTAAAAAAAGGTTTACGAGGGTGTTAAACTAAGATGATAATTGTTAAAAATGACCTAAAACATGTCCAAAAACTATTTTATGAACATATTTAGACACCTTATTATCTATGGTTCTAGAATGACCCATTTTTTGGGCTTTTTTAATGGTTAAAACATGTGTATCACATTATATTTTAAAACATTCCATGAGTGTCATCTACCCCTCTTATAAGAGGTCACCACCACTCATCCATTATTCAAACATCCAAAACAATTTCATTTAAGATATACCATCCAAAATAACTTATTTAATCCCCTATAAACATCCTATAGGTCATATTTTGATTATAAATCCCTCTAATGAAGGCTTTAGGTAAAAACCTACGGAGGCTCTCTGGAGAAGATATAAAATTGTTAAATCTGCATATTTTATTATATCATCATCCACATCATTGAAAACATTTTCAACTATGTTAATATAATAAAAACAATATATTTTATATAATAATAAGTTTTTATAATAATTACATAAACTAGAACCATCTCCACTTCCATTAAATGGGAAGTGAAACTGTTGATCTTTTGTAAGAAAAACTACTACCTTACAAACTAAAGCACTTCATTTCCATCACCACCATTAAAGGTGGTATATAAAATTTAATTTAACATATATATATATATGGTATTTATAAAACTTTTATGTGTATATAATTATTATATCACATATATCTTCTTACTTTACATTCTTTGGGGGATACAATCACATCACTCGCGTGTTCAATGGACGACCACCTCACAAAGCGATGTGATTTGTTTTTTCACTTATGATTCATATGATAGGTAGTGAGGTTAAATTTGATAAATATATCTGATACTTATAATATAAACATAATTTTTTAAATATAATATCACATATAAATTCTTACACTCAAATTCATTGGAAAACAATAATGTTGCTCATGCGCACGTCTATACTATCGTTTCCATGTAGCGATGTGAAATATTTTTCATTTTATTCTAACATAGATTGTAAAAAACAAGTATTTGACTAATATAAATGTTCTATATTACACAATAATGTTTCTATAAAAGTTACTTAATATTTATTTTCATTTTTTCTACCCTTTGAGAAAAAATGGAAACAACGTTCATGCTTTAGTAAGACCTATCATCTCCATGAATGATATACTAAATTGTAATTATCTAACATTAATTGATTTCAATAAATATAAATATAATGAATATGTATTATATTTATATAATTATTAAAATATTAGACATGATTTAACCATGATCAAATTAAAGGTACTGAAACTACTGAACTAAATAATATCTAAAAAATGAAGTAATTATCACATGAAACACAAATTAGGGTAAAGAATTGTTAATAAAATGTGGATAAAACGACATATGTAAATAATATATGATATGATATGTATGATTATTTTACTTTAATATATTTATATAAAAAATATATTCAATATACAAGATGTCCGGACAGATAACAAAGAATTCATACATGAGGTTAGGGATTGTTGTCTGAGTTTTACATCTATGAGACATATTCCATATTCATCACTTATTCCATTGTGTGTTGTATATACTAAACCTTTTATATGTTATATTATGAATATATTTTCTTTATGGTATTTAATGTTTTTATTTATTTTATTTATTTTATAGGGCTGACAATTCAGAAGTTACCAATGTGGAAAGGGTTTATTTCAAAATATCAAAATTATTCGCGATTGTTTTTGTGTAAATCACAAATTGGAGATTTATTTGATATCTATATCTTAAAATGAATATATTTTTTCTACTCTGATTATTTTTGAATTTCTTTAAGTAAAAATACACTTTTCCTGAAATTTGGTACTTAAAATTATTATAGAAATGTTTTTAGGAAAATTTGATTGTATTTACCTCTTTGGTCGAATATCTCATTTTTCTAAAAACCCCTTATTTTTTGAAAATGTATTTAATATATTTTTTAACATTTGGAAAATTATATTCTCTATAATTTTTACAAAATTTTACTAATTAAAAAAGTTTGTGAGAATAATTATAACGCCCAGACCCCAGAAGCCCAGAGTCGGTGCATTATTTTAATGAATTGACATTATTACAAGGAATCACATCTCGAAAGACCGATTGGTTTAGTAGTCTTGGAAAATATATTACATTCATGAATTTTAAATTATAATTTATAACATAAGACAAAAAAATCATTTGAGAACACCATTGTTCCCTTAGCTTACTCTACATCTCAAACATAAGACACTTATTGGGATTTTGGGGAAATAAAACATAAGGGGTGAGCTCAAATGCTCATTAAGGGTAAATAATTTAGAATAAGATAACATAAACAATAGGCATGGTGAATAATTGAAAAAACATGCCTTTACAAATAATAAACATGAACACTTTATGGAAAAAATTTGAGTTGAGAAAATAATTCCATAATAAAACATATTCATGGGTATTATACTAGTAGAATTACCACATGAACCATCAATATTATTTTCATAAAGAGGGAATTTATAATTCTAGAAATTCTGAAACATTTTGTCAAGGCCTCGGCCAAGACCTCTAAAAATGATTAAGCCCTCGACCAAAACCATATATCAAATTGGGAATAGACTTAGCCAATTCCACGTATAATTGTCTCATAATACCTACCAATGCATGGATGAGCTATAGCAGGCTCCACCCTTCATTTACTATGTCCAATAACTTTCTCATATGAAAAGGTTGAAATGTTTAATAATCATTCGTATTAGAACTATCATACAAAATGTCAATACTTTAACCATAAACCATGAATAGTATAAAAATAACACATCTATATTCAAACATATAACAAAGACTTGAATAAAATATGGAAGATTTGTATCATAATAAGTCAATGTCAAACAAGTTTAAAATCCATCAAAGGATGTTGATAGAGATGAAAATGATGTGTAAAACCCTTTGAGAGATATATCCTTTTTTCCTGAAATAATTTAAAAGGCACACAATTTATAAAGGAATACATTTTAAAACATTTTTGAATCATAGTGTATCATACCACATTGAAAATTTTTAATGGAATTAACATTTTAAAAACATTCATGTCCATACAAATAAATCCTTAAAAACCATTTTGAAAATAGGGGCATTAATGAGAATGATTTAGAAGAATAAATATTTAAAACATTTAAAATGATGGTTTAATAGAAGATAACATTAAAATAATCCCATTGAAGACTATTTTATGAAACATGGACATGGATAATAAATTTTTCCCGGTAAAAACTTACCCATAAACAATCTCGAATAATAATGAGATTGAGGAATTAACCCTTACCTTGAACGTTCCTTTGGTCGAGGGTACGTTTAACCTTCTGTATAATGACCATAGTATGTTATTAAATTATAACATAACCATATACATATTTATTATATCATAAATTATTCATTTATTACTTTATACTTCCAATTTAATAATGATTTTAATGATAAATTAACATTTTGGGTAATAATCACATTCATTATCGTATGTGTTTTAACTTGTTATTCTAAATCATATCATTTAGATCATGATTTAAATGATTTCAGAATATAAAACATGATTTATATATCATATATATTTAGAATATAATTATTCATAATATATGTATATATGAAATGGAAGGTATCGTTTATGGAGATGGTAGGCTGTACATATGCATAAACGTTGTTTCCGTTTTCACATCGTATTGAACAGATGTAAGTGAATAAGATATATGTAAGTACATACATACATACATAAATACATATATTTTTATGTCTCCAGTATAATTATTAAGTCATATATTAAATACTTATTAATAATATATATTATTATAATCATCGTTTAATGGTGAACATGGAAATGAATCTCGCCGCGTCGTGGAGATGGTAATCCGTACGTATATATGAGTGTCAATATCATTATTTTGATATTAAAATCATATATAATTGGATGGTATATCATATATACAGAATAATTTACATTTTATATTTATTATTTACATCAATTATACATCATTATTATACCCATCCAATATAATAATGTATTGAATAACAACTACAACATGACGTGGAGATGGTAAGCCATACATACGCATGTATGGTGACATGTAATTCATATGATGGATAGAATAATGAATGTGGTTGTACCATATTTATAATAACATCACAGTATATATAATATACTGGAATTATTTTTTTTACAGTGGAAACAATAAGGAAAGAATAAGTTGAAGAAGAAAAGAACTTGAAAGATAAGATGCAATATTTACCTCTTCTTCAGGTTCATCATTTTGATTTGATCCAAAAGGCTATTTAGTTTAGCTTTCGGAACAAATTAAGGCATCTACGATGAAGGGAGGATAGTTGAGGAGATATTTGGGTAGGGTTTGGCCAAGACCAATGGCTTTGAAGGTGTGCATCTGAGAGAAGGGGGGGGGGGGTTCCCTTTTATAAGAGGGGTGAGGGGAACCATATGAAAAGATTGAAATATTATTTTATAATAAAATCTTATTTGGATTATAATAGCTATAAATTGATTTATTTAGAATCTAATGTGGTTATGGGTCAAAATAATCTCAACCAATAGGTTTTAGACCAGTTCAGGTTACCATTTTAACCTTATCTTATAGATTTATCTCTAAGATAAATAACGTAACTTTTATTGGGTTTTCTTGAATTCTTACAATATATGGTTAGTAAACATACTATAAACATCCACTAGAACCTCAAGTGGTTTATTAATGAAATATATAATATTATTTAAGAACTTTGTTTTAACCTTATATTTTTTGGAATATTATATCAACCAATAATATAGTATTTGTTTTAAAAAGTAATTTATGTCAATTTTGATAGTATTTGGTATTTGGTTTTTGATAAATTCATAACATCATTATTACATAGAAAAAAATTATTTAATCAACCATAACATGTCATATTAACCAATAAAATTAGTTTAATTCATTAAAATTATCAAATTATATTTACTTGGATATTTGTAATATCAATTATTTCAATCGTTCATTAATAAGGTAATTACGGCATCATCATTGTGTCATAAATAAATTTATTTATTTAATGCCTAAAAATTATAAATAAAATATAATTATAGAGGAAATAGTTTTATAATTATAATTAATATTTATAGTCTAATTTTTCTTATGTATACCCTTATATTAAAAACGGATTAGTTATTAAACATTGAATTAAACACTTTTAACTCTTCACTAAATAAAATAATAATAAATACCCTAATCAAATCCATGTGGATCTAAAGGATCATATTTTATTCCAAAGGTTTTTTTAATCGAATTACACTCATCAAATATTATTAAGACATGTTTTAGGGTAATAATAATATCATTTTTACCTTTAATTACCCTATTTATTTTTAACTATGGTAAATAAAAGTCAAAAGTTACTATTCACCAAAAATTATTTTCATCTCATTGAACCAAATTTTACATACTTAGGTTAACCTTGTCTCTTAAATTTTTTAAAGTCAACTCACATAAGTTTAGAAAGTATGTTTTATGCAAATATGCAAATGATCTTATAAGGTGGGTAAAAGACGGCAAAAGTTCAATAAATTTTTATATATATAAACTTATTATAAAATTACTACAATGAATTAAATTGAACTTATATAGGTATTATGTATCCATTTTAACCTAAAATAAATTTAAATAAAATAAATAATTATTTAAATAAAAAATTCGGTTTTAAAAAATAACTCAGTGTTTTCACTATTCATAAAAAATTAAATGTTTTAAATAAAATAACAAAAATCAGCCTAAGATAATTTTGATATTCAGAATTCCAAAATGAAGTCTATTTTTACAAATTAAAAACATAGAGGTTTCATTTATTAATTTAAAATTAATTATCGTTGTTAAAATAAAAAAATGGGTTTTTAAAAAAGTAAAAACTATCAAATGATTGACATGTGTTTAGTTCAAATTTAAATGTAAAATTACTTATAAGGACCAAAAGTGTATTAAATGATATAAATATAATCAAATTATACTTCAAATCCATTAAAATGTATAATTCAACACTATAAATAATTTTTATTAGAAAAGTTGTTTTAAGTTAAAATTTAGCAATTTTCACTATTCAGCCAAATATGAATGTTATCAGAAATACACAAAAAAATTATCGAATATAAATTTTTATATTAAGATTCTAAAGAAGAAGTTTATTTTTTGAAATTGAATATATAAAAGTGTCAAATATTTTATTTAAAAAGGTTTCCCCGTTAAAATGTGGAAAAATTTCATTTTTGGAAAAATACTTCTTTTATCTGAAAACAATGAATTTGTTCTTATATTATGTATAAGAAACACAAATATGGATATTAAAATTATATAGCATATATAATATTAAAAATGATGTTTATGCTATTTATAACTTTTTTTTTATTTTAAACGGCTAGTTTGGTAATGTTGTGGTGCACTTGAACTTGGTGTTGCGTGTAGCGCAAGCTATTAAATTACTTTAATGAGATAACGAACTATGAGATCTTGTGGTGTTACAATATTTTTCATTCAATTTTAAAAACATGGAACGTTTGGATTTTATAAAAAATGTGAAAGTAATCATTTTTTATGTGTACAATAATTATAAAATAAATTTCAACTAGGACCACATTATTTTTTAAAGAAATTTTTATACATTTTGAAAAAAAATCAATGAAATTTAAATTAAATAATTTTTATTATCCTATTTTATAAAATTTTATTTTTAAAGTTTAAAGGATATTTTTCTCAAAAAATTTATGAATAAAATAATTATGGTGTTTCTATTCATTAATGAAATCAAACCTTTATTTTACTTATGATCCAATGGGAACATATTTTATTGATATCATTTTTAATCTTTATTTGAATGTTTTATGATAATTTTTATAGAGAATGTAAAATTTTATTACCATTATTCCTATTATTATGGATGCTTTATAATTATGTTTATTTGATTGGTGTAAGTATTGAAATTTCATATTTTAGTTTTTATATGTGAACATTTATATTTATTTAGTATGAAAAATAAATATGATGAATGCTTTGCGCATAGTAAGTGACTAGTGGGGCCTAGTTATATATTCCCCCTTCATGCATTGAAGAATATCATGGGAAAAATTATTTGGACACATTATTTTTGTTTCTACCCAAATATTTAGATACTCTTGTGAATAGTATTTAATTTTTAAAATGTCTAGCATTATGAATTCCATAATTCTGATATTAATTATTGAACTCTGCATGATTTTTTATTATTATGAATATCCTTGGTTAATTTTCAAGATCATTAAATTATTTATATGGATTTATTTTATCATTATTTATTTCAACCATATTTTGTTTAATTTTTTATTAAATGAAATGTTTTTTAGTTATTTAACATTCCATGTTGATTAAGATTACTTATTTATGATAGATACCACTGATGAAATACCCTAATTGAGCATCTGCACTCACCCCTTTCTAATGTTTTGTTTTTCCCTAAGAAAATATGTAAAACCACAAGCTTTTGAAAATAGAAATCTAATGAATTTTATAATATATCCCTGAAACACAACTTTTCCTCTACTATGTTTTGAATTTCAAAAAACAGTCATCTAGAGTTGTGATCAGTAAATTATTTGGAGTATAATAGAAGAAACTTGATTTTTAGTGAATATGAACATACCCTTATCAATAGTAATATGAATATTAATATGACCCTTTTGAATATTAAATAGTGATATTATTTTATTTTCATATGGTAATAAGATATTGAGATATTAATTAATTTTTAAATGTGATATAAAACTAATTATACCTTTAAAATTGTAATTTTTGGAATTAACTATAATTTTATTTAAAATTTAAATTAATAATAGTTAGAAAATTGTTTTTGAAAAATTTAGTTTCTTTTTTAATTCTACACATCAAAAAACTGTAGGGGTGTAGTTTTTTTATTTTTCTGAAATTCTTGAATTTTTTATTAATAGTAAAATACAATAAAATATGGTATATTCAAATTATTAGAGAAATACACTATTTATGACATCATAAGTGATGTAAGGCCACTTTTTGAGAACTCTCTCTCACTTATTACTATTATGCATCACATTAAACAACACTATTGGTTGTCTTGATGGAAATAATAAAATAATGAATTAAATATTCAAAATTTACCACACTCTCCTAGACTATAACTCCTTCCCTCTTCCCTTAACTCCTATAATCATTGACGCTCCTCAAAAATATACCTAACTAACATTACCTTTTCACTCCCCATGATCATGAAGCTCTTTTTCTTGCCAAAAAACCAAAAACCCTTCCATTAAGGAGTTTCTCAAGGAGGTTATTTCAAGAGGTAAAACACCATTCTTTTTCATTTACTTTCATTTCAATTTATCTTATTTTGTTATACTCTCCTAAAATCATCTATCCAAATGACCATGATAAATATAGTATCATCTATATACTAGAACTATATCAGGTTAGTTAAAGAACCATCGTCAATATTCTTTCCCCCTCCATTTTATTTTCATAAATGAAATCAACATCCAAGAGGTTCCAATTTATAACCTTCATGGACAACAAAGTTTTGTGCTTCAATTTATCATTAATAATGGTCATGAAACCATTTTTATGGTTCAAACAGACTATAATATATGTATTATAATCTAATTAATATTCTTAATCCAGTATATGTACATATTATTAAGTTTTATGACAAAACTAGTTCATAATAATCCAAATACCGCCAAAAAATTGAAGTGATTGTCATCTAATTATTCATCCTAATTACATGTAATCAAATGATATAAATGACCATTAACAATTTTTTATTTTCATAAATAATATATAATTTCAATTCGAATATTTAATATCATTATACATGAACTCCATTACCTAAAAACAAGTGAACTAATTTTGAAAATCAAGAAATCCGTTACTCTGGAACAATAGAATTCGATATTATAACTCATTAATATGGACATAAATAAACTAAATAGAATTATGATAAACAAAATAATTGTGTAATAGTTTCTTAATTAATTTATTGATGAGTATTATTTCATATTATATGACCTTATGTTCAAGAGGGGAACACATTTAGACATAAGATAAGGGTTTTCTCACCCGAACGTCCATTTTCATTCAGGTTACTTTTATTGTCTGATTACCTCAATGAAATTATTATTTATTATTATTTAATCTTCATAAAATCTGTTTTAGTGTTCTATATATGTTTATCATCTAGAAATATTATTTTTTTATGGATATTTACACATTTTAAAAGGAACATTCAAAATTTTTTCCAGAATACAAGCCCGATTCAAGAGAATTTCTCAAATTATTACCTATTTTCTAGGCCACCCTATAATCTATTTTTTTGGAAACCATTATATTTATAAAATCACCCATTTTATTTTGAAAATATTTTCTAACTTCACTTTAGGTTTTATACAATTATTTTCAAAAATAACTATTCTTTTCAAAACAAAAGAGTATTTATCTCAAGAATTGCTTAATGATTTTATAAGAGTATTTTCCTCTGATTCAACACTCTTGTTGATTCCTATGTATTATTGGGTTTAATCATTTATTATGTAATATACCATATTTTATTGAATTTTTTATGACTAATTTTATTGTGGATGGTCTATCCTAAAACCATCCATCATATTACTCGGAATGGTTAGTGTTTTATGTTTAATGATTGGGGAAAGTTAGTTAAATTTCATATGATAGTTTCAAAATGAATGTATATGTTTTTTATGTTTATCCCCACTCATATGAGGAATTAATTGGAATTATTATGTGATGGTTGGGGACTACTATAGCCCCTCGATGCATTGCTTGGTCTCATGAGACATATAAACAAGGAATTGGCCGAGGCCTTTCCCAATTTGATATATAGTTTTGGCCAAGGACATAAACATTTTTAGACGTCTTGGTTGAGGCCTTGACAAAATGTTTCAAAATATTCAGAAGACGGACATCCGTCATTATGAATCTAGTAATTGAATGTTCATTTGGTTATTCTACTACTAGAATACCAATGATTATGTTTTATTATGGAATCATTTTCTCAACTCATATTCCTTCCATAATGTGTTCAAGTTTATTATTTACAAAGGCGTGTGTTTTCAATTATTCACCAGGCCTAATGTTTATGTTAATGTTGTATTCCACTGTATACATTACTCTTACTATGAATTTGATCTCACCCCTTTCTTACTTTTCATTTTAATTGGATATGAAGAAGTTTGTAATGAGTGACTTGTAGGCATAATCTAGAAGGCTCGAATGTTTCTAATGGAATAAATTAGTTTGTTATATCCCTTAATGATGTAATTTCAAACACATATATGTATCATTTTTTAAAAATCTACTAAACTACATGTTATTTCGGGATACATAATCCCTGTTTATATTCAAATGAAATAAAATAAGGTACTGACTTCGGGTAACTAGGGTCGGGTCCTTATAGTTGGTATCAAAAGACGTTTAATAGAAAACATGGAAACAAGATTTAGAAAACGTTGATTTGTGAATAAATCCCTATGGTAGTCATTGAGGATAAGAATACAAGAACATCATGCTATTTTTTTAAGGGTTATATTATGAGGATACTTTTAGAAAATACTTCCCTGTCTAGATAAAAATAGATACAGGTGGCTAAAGCACAGATGTACCTAGGAATGAAATCTCTGAAAAGGAGTTTTAGGCTTGACCCAAGGTATCTTGGTACACGACAAAGGATCTTACTGCACTCTTTTTATTTACACTCCAGGGGGATATGCTTAGGATAATTCACATTTTCTACATGCCATTATGAAGGATTTAAAAGTAAATTCTTCCTCAAAGAAACTAGTTTTGTGAATATGGGATTAGCCATGCATATGATCTGAATTTTTTCTAATTATATTGTTAAGTTAATATTATACATTATTATTCATAACCTAATCTAGTGTACTCCATCATCTAGAAATGGAACCTAGTGGAAAAAATAGAAGCTGCATGAACACACGTATCCCGTGTAGGGATTTACCTATGACGTAAGATAATGACAGTGGCTCTAGTACTCCAACTGGTGCAGAGTATATTATAACTATACTAGCAAAACATACTTAGGTTACAAATAGTATCCATACCCATATGGAGAATCCAGATCCTCCAGCTGAAGGATTAATGATAGATCACTTTATTCAATAATAACATCCATTATTCAATGGGAATACAAACCCATTTGTTGTTTCACAATGGATAAGTTCCCTAGAGAAGATATTTCTTGCTTTGGGATGAAATGAAGGACAGAAGGTCGTCATGGTAGTTTATCGTCTATGAGGGGTTGAGGATAAATGGTGGTACTTAATCCAAAACTCAAAGGAGGTGGAAAAGAGAGAAGATATGGAATAGAGGGACTTTAAATAAATCTTCTTAGTAAAATACATTCCTCATGAATTGCGAGCAAATATGAGAAGTTAGATTCTGAATTTGAAGAAAAAGGAATATGATAATGTTGCAAAGAATGAAGCTAACTTCAGAAGGTTATCAATGCATGTTGTGGAAGACATAAAAAATACTAGGAGCACGATTGATCGATTATTTGATGGACTAAAGCCGTTCCTCTAGTGGGCTCTGGTCTCCTAGAGTTTCTCATCAAATGATGATATAGATTCATGTGCTATCGAGACGGAAAAGAAATTTTCAAAGTCTTATAACATTAATGTAATGAAAGATAAGAAGAGGGCTGCTGAAAACTATGGAAAAAGAAATAAGGAAACAAGGAATAAGGGAACCATTGAATTTACAACATGTAAAAATTGTGGGAAAAAACACCCCAGTACCTACTTAAAAGGAAAAGGAATATGCTACAAATGTGGACAGAAATGACATCTTGTTGGTGATTTTAAGGGTAAGAAAAAATCCATTACTGTTCAATGAAAGTATTTTCAGGATATGAGACACTATATTAATGATTTTACAAAGCGTCAAGGAAACATTCATCAAAAAAGGCCAAGGGAGAAGGGATAAGCTTCTGTGATCACAACCACTGATAATGAAGTTCCTAATAAAGTGGTGACATGTACATTAATCGTTTCATCAAACAAAGACAATTAATTATTTGATTCTAGATCGTCACATTCATTTACATCTTCCTTTTTTCCATGAAAATTAGATATGTACAATTTGATTTAATAAAGGAGCTATCAGTAAAAAATCCTAGTGGATGTATCATTGCAATAAAGGTGTGTTGA
Organism: Viscum album; assembly: GCA_963277665.1. Taxonomy (NCBI): domain Eukaryota; kingdom Viridiplantae; phylum Streptophyta; class Magnoliopsida; order Santalales; family Viscaceae; genus Viscum; species Viscum album. The sequence continues at coordinate 683,739,862 of OY728137.1, read as the reverse complement.
TAAGTCCCCCTCATGTCACATAAATGTGATTTTGTTTCTATCCTTATCTTCATACCAATGATTGACTTTGATATAATTCTCAGTATGAATTGGATATCAAAGTCTTATGTGTGGATCTATTTCAAGAAAAAGGAAGTTATAATTTTTGGGAATGTTGTAGAATACATTATATTTAGAGTAGAAATTTGGCCATCTGATTATATTTAGGATCCACCCTCAGTATCTCTACTGAATTAAATTATTGGGGCGGAAGATAATGAAATAACAATGGGTGAGGAAAATAATGTTCAAATAGAATATGTACATGTTGTGAAAGAATATATTGATGTATTTCTAGAGGATTTACCTGGACATCCTCATGAGCGGGAAATTGAGTTTTCCATTGACATAATTCTTTGTTCAAGGAATATATGAAAGACCCCTTATAGAATGACCACTTTAATATTAGTGGAACTAAATAAACAATGAGAGGAATTGAGTGATAAATGATTTATTCTCCCTTGCATTTCTCAAGGGGGATCCCATATTGGTTTCATTAAGAAGAATGATGGGTCTATGAGGTTATGAAATGACTATAGGGAGATAAATGCTACAAAAATAGAGAATAAGTATCCCCTACCTAGCATTGATGATTTATTTTATCAAATTAATTGAGTCCAATATTTTTTAATGATTTATTTTTAATATAGATACCATCAATTGCTTGTGAGGAAGGAAGACATTCCAAAAATAGCATTTCAACCCAGGTATGGGCATTATGAGTTTACTATAATGCCTTTTGGACTGACTAAGGCACCATCTTTTTTTAGGGATCTAATTAATAGAGTTTTCAATGAATGTCTTGTTGAGTTTCAAGTGGTGTTTATTGAGGATATCCCGATATACTCTAAAACCTATTAAGATCATGAAAATCACTTGCGAACTATTCTAAAGACTCTTATAAGAAATAAATTATATGGGTATTTTAGAAACAATAATTTTTGGCTCAAATCAGTTTCCTTTCAGGGAAACATTGTCTCTAATGATGGAATATCTGTAGATCCTGTAAATAAAAAGGCTATACAAGAATGGAATATTCCAACGAACATAACTGAGGTACATAGTTCTATTGGTTTGACAGGTTATTATCAGTGTTTTGTTCAATACATCACCTGTTTAGCCAACCGAATGACTAAACATACACGAAAAGGGGATAAGTTCATATATAAAATAGAATGTGAAGAATTTGTTAACGAATTGAATATAATATTAGTGAATGCGCAAATCTTTACTCTATCATCTAGGAATGATGGATTTGTGATCATTAGTGATGCATCAAAGAAATGACCTCGTAGTGTCCTCATACAAAATGATATATTGATTACCAATTCATCTAGGTAGAAAAAAGTCATTAATAAAACTATCCAACTCATGATCTTGAGTTAGAAGCTATAATTTTTTCTCTGAAAATTTGGAGACATTACATCTATGGAAAAAAATGGGAGATATATGCAGGTCATAAGAGTTTGAAATATATCTTCCCACAGAAAGAACTCATCCTGAGACAAAAAAGATGGATTGAACTACTCAAGGATTATAATTTCATAATACACTACCACTCTAGGAAGGAAAATAAGGTGGCAAGAAATTTGAGTATAAATTCAAATGGAATTCTGAAAAAGATGAGAGCTGAAATGGATCCATTATTCATAGATCTAGTAAATACGAATATCAGAATTATCAAGGAAGGTAACACATCATTAATTTTTCAAATGGTTTCCAAACATTATTTACTATAAAGGATAAAAGCTTCACAGGCTGATGATGATGAGTTTCAAAAGAAAGTTACAGTTGTAAATGGTTTAATGTTGACTGACTTTGTATGTGAAGGTAGAATTTTGAAATTCAGAAAGAGGATTTATGTTCCCGTTATTCCTGAGCTAAAAAGAGATCTATTGGATGATGATCTTAGCCCTAATTTCTCTACACACCATGGTTTCACAATGATGTATTGAAATATAATGGAATATTTTTTGGTGAGAAATATTGAAGAAGGAGATGGCTGATTATGTGTCGAGATGTTTGGTTTGACAATAGGTGATGGATGAAAGAAAAATTACTAGAGGAGTCATGAAACCCCTTCCTATTCCTATATAGAAAAGGGATGGTATTAAAATGGACTTTTTCATCAGGACACCAAATACTCCAAGAAATAATGATTTGAAATGGGTCATTATTGGACATCCTACAAATTCCGCACATTTTCTTGCTATAAGAGAAGATTTACCACATGAATGTTTAGAAAGACTATATATTAATGAAGTTGTAAGACTTCATGGTGTACCCTTATTAATTGATTCTGATCGTGATCCCCATTTTACATCACATTTCTGTAAAGGACTTTAGAGGGCCCTAGATACCAATTTTCATTTGAGCACTGCCTACTTCCCACAAACTAATGGATAACCACAATGGACTATTAAAACTTTGGAAGACATGTTGAGGTCTTGTTCACTTGACTTTCATGGTATATGGGAACAATTTTTACCTCTTGTAGAATTTTCCAATAACAATATCTTCCATTCAAGTATTCAAATGAAACCATATGAAGTGTTATATGTAAAAAGATGCCATACACCCACTTGGTGGGATTATTTTGTTCAATGAACGGTCGTTGGCCTAGAACTTGTTGAGGAAACAATGGACAAGGTGAAGATTATCAAAAGCCATATCAAAATTGCTCAATGTAAGAAAAAGGGCTATGTTGATAAATGAAGGAGGGATTTGAAATTTCTATAAGGAGAACATGTTTTGTTAAAGGTATCTCCATGGAAGGTTTATATATGATTCAGTGAGAATGGAAAATTATGTCCAAGTTACATCAGACCTTTTGATATTCTGGACTGAATTGGAGCTGTATCTTATCATTTGGAAATTATTCCAACTATATTCAATGTTCACAATGTGTTCCACATGTCAATGATAAGGAAATACATGCCAGACCCAACACATGTACTCACCTATAAATAAATAGAACATAAGCCCGATATGTATTATTGTGACGAGACAATAAAGAGTCTGGATACCAGATAACAAGTATTGAGAAATCAGTTGACTAATCTGGTAATGGTTATTTGGAGGAACCATAAGATGGAGGATGCAACATGGGATCCTAAGAAGATTAAGTTGAAGACATTCCCAAATATTTTTAGGTAACATTTTGTGAATTTAGAGGAAGAAAATTGTGTAAGTAGGGGAGAATATAACACTCCAATGTTTGAAAACAAATATTAAATTCATTTTATAATCTATCCATTAAAAACGACTTTTCATCTACTATGTTTTGAATTTTGAAAAATGATAATCTAGAATTGTGATCCGTAATTTATTTGGAGTCTGATAGAAGAAACATAATTTTTGGTGAATTATAACATACCCTTATGAATAGTAATATGAATATTATTAGGACCCTTATGAATATAAAATAATGATCCTATTTTATTTTCTTAAGGTAATAATATGATGAGTTCTAAATTAATTTTTCAATGTGATATAAAACTAATTATACCTTTAAATTATTTATTTTTTTAATTAATTATGATTTTATTTAAAAATTAAATTAATAATATTTAGAAAATTATTTAAAAAATAGGAGTTCACTTTCAATTCCACACATCAAAAAATTGTAGTGGTGAATTTTTTAAATTTTTCTAAAATTCATGGATTTTCGATGAATAGTCAAATATGGTAAAATATCGTAAATTGAAATTATTAGTTAAATAAACTATTTATGAAATCAAAACTCATGTAAGGACACATGGTTCATAATCACATGATCTTGTTACTACTATGTTTTACATCAAATAAGGAGGTTATCAAGGAGGTTAATTGAAGAGGTAAAACACCCTTCTTTTTCATTTAGTTTCTTTTCAATTTATTTGGATTTGTTTTCCTATTCTCACCCCCTCTATCCAAATTATCATGATAACTCTAGTATAATTTATATACTGTAATTATATTATGTTAATGGAAGAAACATCATCAATATTATTACTCCCTCCCCTTTTTTATAAATGAAATCAACGTCTATGAGGTTCCAATTTATAACCTTCATTGACGACGAAGTTTCATTCTTCAATTTATCATTTATAATGGTCATGAAACCATTTAATGTTCCAAAACGACTATATTATATGTATTATAACCTAATAAATATTCAGAAACCAGTATATGTACATATTATTATTTTTTACGACAAGACTAATTCATCATTATTCTAATATTGCCAAATAGTAGAAGTGGTCGTCATCTAATGATTCATACTCATTCCAAGTAACCAAATGATAAAAATGACAATTAACAGTACTGGATTTTCATAAATAATATATAATTTTAATTCTATATATTTACAACCATTCCACATGAACCCATTACATACAAACAAGTGAACCAATTATGAAAATAATGAAAATGAACACTCCGAAACGACAGAATTTGATATTTTAACATATCAATAAAGACATAAATAAACTAAAAGTAATTATGATAAACTAAATACATGTATAATAGATTTTCAATTAAGTTATTAATGAGTATAATTTCATATTCCATGAACTTATGTTCAAGAGGGGAACACATTCAGACTTAAGGTAAGGGATTTCTCTCCCGAACCTCCATTTTCATTCTCATTTCTTTTATTGCCTAATTAATTAAATGATATTCTTGTATATTATTATGTAATCCTAATAAAATATGTTTGAGTGTTCTATATATGTTTAACAAACAGAACCCTTCTTTATTTTCTAGATAGTTTCACGTTTTAAAAATATCATTCAAAATTGTTTCCAAAATACAATCATGATTCTAGGTAATTTTTCAAATTCATACATATTTTCACAGGCACTCTATAATCTGTTTTGTTTTGGAAACCATTATCTTTATAAAATAACTCATTTTATTATCAAAATACTATATAACTTAACTTATGGTTTTATACAAATATTTTTCCAGAATAACTCTTCTTTTCAAAATAAAAGATTATTTATCTCCAGAATTTCTTAATGATTTTATAAGAGTATATTCGTCTGATTCAACACTCTTATTGGTTATTATGTATTATTAGGTTTAATAATTTATTATTTTTTCTAAAATATTTTATTTAAACGTTTATGACTAATTTTATTATGGATAAACTATCCTAAAACCATTCACCACATTACTCAGAATGGTTAGTGTTTTATATTTTTATGATTGGGGAACATTAGTTTAATTTCTTATGATAGTTTCAATATGAATTTATATGTAGTTTAGGATTATCCCCACTCATATGAGGAATTATTTGGACATATTATGTGAAGGGTGGGGCCTGATATATCCCCTCTATGCATCATAAGGTCTCATGAGCCAAATAGACGTGGAATTGGTAGAGGCCTTTCACAATTTGATACATGGTTGTGGCCGAGGACATAATAATTTTTAGACGTCTTGGACAAGGCCTTGAAAAAATGTTTCAGAATTTCAGGAATGTTAACATAACTCATTATGAATCTAGTAATTGAATGTTCATGGGGTTATTCAACTAGTATAATACCAATTATTATGTTTTATTATATCATTATTTACATAGCTCATATTCCTGCCATAATGTGTTCATGTTTATTATTTATAAAGGTGCGTGTTTTCAATTATTCACCTTGCATAATGTTTATGTTTATGTTACCATTCATTGTATTCCTTAATCTTACTTAGCATTTGTGATCACCCCATTCATGTGTTCAATTTTCCTATGATATGAAGAAGTTAGTTATGATTGAATTGCAGGCATAATCTAGGAGGTTTGGATGTTTCTTATAGAATAAATTAATGTTGTATTTCCCTTAATTAGTTAATTCTAAAATTATATATGTATATTTTTCCAAAATATACTAAACTACATGGTCCTTTGGGTTACCTATTCATTTTTTATATGCCAAGGTAACAAAATAAGGCATCATCTCCAGGCAACTGGGGTCGGGTCCTTAAATAAAAGGAAGTGTTTTGTGATTAATATGTAAGGATAGTCTTAGGGGAATAATTGTGCTCTCAAAGAATATAATTTGTGAATTTTAGTTTTAAAAAGTAATATGAACTATATTTATGTATATATTTTACCAATACTACTAAACTATTCAGTCCATTTAGATGTGATACCTTAAGTCCAGTGGAACTAAAAAAATGTATATACAAAATTTAATTAATAGGATTTTATGTAATTAAAGTAGGTATTAGAATCGGTTTAGTATAAACCATTGGAAATATATTTAGTAAAACATCCATTTTGGGACATAGCCCTATAATAAACATTGAAGATAACTATAGAATAACATCCAAAAGTTATGAAAAGAGAGGTATCATGTGCTCCTTTATAGAAATTCATCTAAATTTTGATACTAAAAGTGGATGTGGTTCTTGAAAAAATGTAAATTGGGGTGATAAAAAAAGATATTTTAGTCATGATTGTAGCAATAACAATTCCATGAAAATGGATATTACTATTCACCTTCTTTGACTCTCTCGAGTTATATTCTTATGATATTTTACATTTTCTTTACAAACCATTATGAATAATTTTAAAATATGTTTATGAGTTTGAGATTATTTATGAAAATTATTTCAATTTATGTTAATTTTTTCATATGATTTAGTATTATACATTATGATACATAATTTTATTATCTAATCTAGTGTATACCATTATTTAGAAATGACATCTTTTCTATGGAATGAGAACCATATCAATGAATCTAATCCAATGAATAAGAATGATAGTTTCACTGTTCGTATTAAGCCAATACATAAAAAGAAACTAGTTTATAAAACATTCTCATTATAAGAGGTCATATTATCATTGTAACACACCAGAATTATATTCTATGTCACTTTTTTTAATAAATTTAATCTCTTTGATTGCAAAATATTCACAAAACAATGAGCTTAAAAGAACTCCAACTATTTAATTGTGGAAGCTATCACTTAGACATTAGAATTTGGAGAATGAATGAGATTAAAAAAATTATTAAAATATAAATTAATCACTAATTAATTAGAAAAAAATATAAAAACCAATTGAACATAAATGATGTTTTTTTTATAAAAAAACTATTTTTTTGAGAATAGTCGATTTTTTAAAAATTTCAATTAATCACCATTATTAAAATATGTTATTGATATTTAAATGTTTTATTTTAAATGAATTTATAATTTATCAAATATTTTTGATAGTCTCAATCTAACAATAAATCCAATTTTAAGCATAAAATTCTATATTTTTTAAAATGTAAATTTCCCCCTTTTAATAGAGCACATATTTTGAAACTAATTTTTGACACTTTTATAACATTTATTTGGAAAAAAATAAATTTAAAATATTATTATCAACATTTTATAAGGGTAAAGTTTTGGTAATTTTCCAAGAAGTTTCACTTTTTTATGAAGAGTTAAAAATAATAAATTTTAATTGAAACCATTATTTTCATATAATTTTTTATATAGTAAATGTTTAATTTAAACTTGTTTTAAAGTATAATTAGTTCAATTACACATCAATAAATACAATTTATGTCCTTATAATAAATTTCTAAATTAAAATTAACATAAAACCATTTCAAATGATTGTCCATATCCTTTTAAAGACCGACTTTTTCATTTTATCTGTAGGATTAATGTGAAATATAATTTTTCCAATTATGGGAATTGAATTAGGTAAAAAGTATTCCATATTTGGAATCATAATTTCACAATTTTGTATTAGGATAATTTTTATTTTTATACATATGAATGTTACCATAGTAAAAATAATAATTTACTATATTAAAGTTAAATTAATAAAAATAGTTAAAAGTGAAAAATAATGGCTCAAAATACCTAAAAACTGCAAAAATTAATGGGATTTTGAACTATTATTACATAAACAGATTTTAAAACGTTAATTTTGATCCAAATTCATGTAAACTAATGCTACCTAAATGTTATTTTCTTTAAACATAAATAATCATTATTAAATCCCTTAAACCCAGCTATCATTAAGTATAACTACCACCCCTCACAACCCCATTTATAATTACAAGACATCATTCTCATAAAACATATTTCAAACCGTATCCTCATAACTCTTCCCATATAAAATTTCTATTAGTGTCTCTAAATGACTAATCCTATATCCTTTAAGCAGATATTTGAATGAAGTCTGCTGAAGTAGAGGTAACATTATTCAATAAGAAATTTTATTTTCTTTATTTCACAAACACTTAATTATTATTATATCATGATAATATAATAACCAAAGTTTCTTAATTATATTTATTGGTTTTTTCTTTAAAGGATATATACTAAAATTTCCCACAATTCAATCAAACGAGATACACAATCATCGTTCGTGTGTATGGAGGACCGCCGCCTCGCGAATCGATGTCATTAATTATTACATTTCCACCTTTAAATGTGGGGAATAATGATTTATTTATAGGCTATATATATGATATTAATGATATTTATAATGTATTTTTGATTATTTTGTTATTATATTACACATACCATCATGCATTCCATTTTGTGGGAATGCGACAATGTCGTTTCGTGGCGTATGGACAACCACCTCCTCCAAGTGATGCGATTCATTCATGATTTACATGGAATGTATTAAGGGTGAGTTTAATAAAATTATATGTGATACATGACATAAAATTTATATTAGTATTTTAATAAAAAAATATATCATTTACTTTTATTTCTATCAATAGGACAATAAAATGGAAACAACATTCATGCTTACGTATGACCTAATGTCTACATGCACGATGCCTTCTATTTCTTATAAATAAATATTATCGATTATTTTGAATAAATATATAATGAATATAAATTATATATATATATCATGGTTTAAATTTTTAATATTATAAAATCATTATCTATATATGAGTAAAAAACAAATAAGAATTTAGAACATACCCACAAAACATAGTAGTTATTACCCAAAATAATGAAAATATTTAGAGATTATTAAATAATGGGTTATAATATGTTATAAAAGGATCCTATATGATATTAAAAATAATAAAATGGTTCTATTATATGTTAATAACTTGATTAAAACAATAATACATAGTTTTATAGATCTTTTAACCAAAGTGAACTGTAAGGTTAGGGTTTCTCATATCAATTTTTTTTAGAGATATATGCCTTATTCACCACTTATTTATTATGTATGGTTTATATAATTTCATTTTTTATATAATATCACGATTTTTTTAATTTTATTAAATGTATCATTTTATAATCATTACTTTTATTTGGAATATGTTTCAACTGATTATAATGTTTTAAGGGAATAGATAACACAATTTCCCTTCTTTGGGTTAACCTTCTAATTCATTGATTATGTCATGATATAATTATGAGTGGGATTATTTTTAATTATATTATGTAAAATTTATAATTTTTATGTGTATTTAATGAAAATAATCCAAATATATTAATTTTATTAATTTTCACTTCGATGATATGATATTTATATGGGATTTTCAATTTAAAAAGTTGTTTTTTAAATTTACATAAATAATCACTTTTTCATTGGTGACCATGGTTTGTAATTTTGTAACCAATTTTTTTTATTCTACTATAATTTTTTATAAAATAAATTATGTTAATGTTTTACATTATACAAATTTTTTTGAAAGTATTTTTTTTTTCATTTTCTAAAAGTGGTTCATTATGACTTTTTGGACAAAAATATGAATGGAATTTTTTTTAACTTATACATCTTGAATGTATTTTCCAAAATTAATTATTAAAAAATTAAATGAATATTCACTTCATACTATTTTACTTTCAATGAAAATTATTTATTTTATAATTCTATAGAATTTATATTTTTTTTCAAATTAGAAAATATATTTTCCACAAGGATTATTTAGAGTGGTCTATGAAAATTATTTTCCATCTAAAATAACATTTTTTGATGTTAAATTTTCATTACTCAGAATATTATTTAAATAAATTATCTTTATTCCCTTTTATGGTTAGTTTATTTTTAATATTGATTTATATTTATGAATATAGTTTTTTTCATGGGTTATAATATGATAAATGATTTATGTTATTATGGACCACATATGTATTGTTTTAATTATGTGACCAGTGGTACCAATATATCTCTTTGATTAATTTTATAATGATATTATATCTCATGAGGCAGACAATACTGGAATGAAAATTTAAATCAGTTCATACAGGATTGAAACAGGAAGTGAAATCAGTTAAGTAAAGGTCTTTGTCCGCCGTGATAGTCTTCAGAGTGATCCAAGACTATTACGATGGTTATGGGAGTGAACCTATTCCACTAGTATATTCTTGTAAATGAACGTTTACTACTAATGAACTGATTTTTTATGCATACATGTTTTCCATAATTAGATGATTTATTCAAAATTTATTCTTTTATGATTGAAGTCTTATATATATTTATGATTTATTCTATAACAAAAGAATATGATCTATAATATTAATTGTATGATTTTGATATGTTATGTTCATACTATTATATCGTTTTTTAGGATATGATCCATATCTACCCTATTTACCCTTACTAAGAATCTGAGCTCACCCTTTTCTGATGTTTCTTTTTCCCAATATATGAAGAACGATATTAGGTTCGATATATCAAAAATGGTTTTAGTTATGAATGAATAAGAGGGATGCAATGTAGATACCTTATGAAAATGTTGGTTATGTTTTCATATATACAATGACAGTAAACTCATATGATTATGGCATGGTTTCGTTGAGTTAGTTAATGAATATTCATCCATTTAGATGTAATATCAATAAATGAAAATAGTGGTTTGTTATAATAATATTCTATTAAAACAAGGAAATATTTATCTACTTATTTTGTCTTTAAAGGGATTTAAGATAAAAATTGGTTGAAATAGTGAAAACTTTATAAGGGGGATAAGGGAATTCAGGGATTTCCCACATGTGATAATTGTGGAAAGAAACACCCTAGTACTTAGAAAAAGGGAATGATATTTTCTTAAAAAATATATAGATAATTCCCACTATGATCATAATTTCAAGGGAATGAAGGAAATTTCTAATGTTTAATGATTTAACAATAAGTAGATATGGAACTATGAAAATAAATCCACCAATTTCAAAGGAATATACCAAAAAAAAGAAAAGGTATTTTGGTAAATCTTATTTTATTAAAATAAATGAAGTATAATTCTTATGTTCCTATATTTTGATTTTATAATTATATAATAAGAGTATTTTACAGATGAAATTCTGGTAATAAGATTCATGAAATATATAAGGATTGTAAAATAGTGCTATTTCATAAAGGATTTTAGATCATATATAAAATTGGACTGATGACCAAGAGAAGTTATTTGATGACAAGTTAAACATCTTTGAAAGTAATTTATTAGCAGAGGATAACCCTTAATATGTGTTTGATGTTGGGATAATAAGGATCTGTTTATAAGATAGTGTTTTTGGCCATGAAATTGACTATAGGTATGATGATTTATGTCATATGTACTAGATTTTAATACAATTATTGATTTATGGGATATATTCGACAGCATGAGAATTTATTATTCTAGGCATTAATGTTTTCATTAAGTTTTTTTTTGCGATCAATGTATTAAATATTTAGAAAGTGATATTATTTTCCACCTTATATTCTTAGGGAATATAATTTTGATTTAATGAAATTACTTTAAAAAAGTTTAATTTTAACTTAGAAAGTCACATTTTGGATAGTTCTTAGGGTTAACTATCTATGAAATTAATCAAGTTGTGAATTAGGTGTTTTTAGGTAACATGAACTAATAATTTTTGTTTTAGAATGTATCTAGAGACGGGAGGAATGACCTTTCATTCTAATAATCTCTAAAATCTTCTTCGGGCATAAAAAATAATTTTTTATATTAATTTATATGAGTACGAATTGAAGTTGAAATTTATCAAAGAACAAAAAATAGATGAAATTAATCATATGAAGTAAAAAAGATGTTAAGTATATTTCCAAATGTTGTTAGTCTAGAATTTAATTTAATTCCATAGCTCTAGGAAATGGTTCATGAAATATGATTGTAATCCCAGTACCACTGTTCTGATAAATCAAATGGTACCATAGATAATCCTATATTTATGGTTTTTTAGGTCCTTAAATTTACATTAGTAATTTACATTTATGTGATTTGTTATATCTATCAAATATTATAATTGTTTATAAGTTTCTTCTATGTCTGTATCTAAAATTCCCACCCATTATATTCTACGTGTAATCCTAGTTATGTGATTATTCCAGATTACCATCATAATTTCATTTCCCTATTATTATGATGTTGTTTATTAACTTCTCTCTTGATGTGGGATTTCTAGAATGTTTTTTACAAATGTCAAAAACCAAAATTATTGAGATCAATATTAAATTGTGAGGATAAAATTTATTTAAGTGGATGAATATAACACCCATATATTTTAAATGACAATCATCTTGTTAAATACTGTGTATGAAATGATGTAAAATATAAGAGAACAATAAAACACCCTGAGAATTTACGATATATTTATTTTAAATAAATTAATTTCGTTTGACATCTTGTTGTGCCCACAACATCAGGTTTGAAAAAAACATGTTACTCTATTAAAATATTATTACATAAACATGAGCATTATAAGTTAGCCTTTAAATTGATCATTATGGATGTTATAAAATTAATTATAAAAAATTTTGTGGTCTAAAAATGTGTAATATATTTTAAATGGTAATATAATAATTATAAATAATATTATAACCATTCAAAATAGAAATAAGTTATTCAAAAAAACTATATCCTTCTAAAAAGAGGATTGGTTGTGATTTGTGTACATAATTTTAAATTAGTTTTTCCCAATTTTAGGAAATTTAACAAAATTTTTTTAAAAATTAAAATATATAAGAGAAAACTATCTTTCAACAGTCATTTGATAATTTTTTGAAAATATAAATTTCTTGATGAAGAGTGAATAATAATGATTTTTATTGAAATATGAATTTTTATTTAAATTACATATAACTTTAAATCGTATTCCTAATTTATTTTAATGTAAAATTTCTTCAATTATATAAAATATAACACATTTATTTCATTTTAATAAATTTCATATTTAATATTGAGATTAAGGCATTCTATATAAAATAGAATTTTCTCTTGGGAAAAATTCTCTTCCGTCGTGTTTGGGGTATAATTTTAAATTATATTCTACAACATATGTGAATTGAATTTGGGAAAATTAATTAAATGTTTACAATAAGAATGATTTATATTATCTAATAAGTTCATCATAATTCTAAACACTAATAGAGACTAAAAATGGAAATAATTATTTACCATATTTATGTAAAAAATAAGTTTTTTGGGGGTTAAACTAAGAAGATAATGGTTAACCATCCCAAAAACTTTTCTAAAGACACTTTTATGTCCATATTCACTCCCAATATCTGTAGGCTTCTATAATGACTCATTTTTGTGGATTTCTTCATGGAAAAATCAGGGTCATCACTTGATCATTTAAAAATATTCATGTATATCATCTCCCATTCTTATACGAGGAAACCTTCTTTCCTCTATTAATAACACATCCATAACCCATTGGTTTAAAACAACACCCTTTCCTACCTACCTGAATATTAGAGGTCTTATTTTTATTAGTAATATCTCATAATAAGGATTAACGTATAAACCCAAAGAGGCTCTCTGAAGAAGAGATATAGTTTTAAATATTCATATTTGATTTATTTCCTCTTCCACCTCCTCAACATTTTTCAAATAAAAAAATAAAAAAATATATATACAATATAATAATATTTTATTATATAATTTAAATAACTGAATCCATATCCACTTCTATCAAATGTGAAATAAAATCTTTGATCGTGTTTAGAGTGGAATGACACTTTGCAGACTAATGTAATTTGTTTTTAATAAAGACCTTTAATATAAGGATATAATTTTTTATTAAACATATTTTTTATTATATTTATGAAATTTTTATGCTTATGAAATTATGATTTCACAAATACCAACTAAAGTTCTCTTCGGTAGGAGATACGATTACATCGTTCGTGGGTATGGCAGACTGCCACCTCACAAAGTGATTTGAATTTTTTTAACATACACTCATATAAAAGGTTTTAAGATCAAAGTTAATTAATATTTGTGAGATTTATTATCTAACAATTATTTCTAAAATATAATATCACATATTATTTCTTACATTCCAAACTATTGGGAAAAACAGTCTCGCTACTGCATATATCTGAATTACCTCCTCCACATAGTGATGAGAAATGATTTTCATCTTATTTCTACACGGATGGTAACAAGGTTGTATTTTAGTAATTTATATTCTTTATTTGACATAATAATTATTATGGGAAGTTAAATTAATAATTGTTTTACTTTTGTTCCATCCATCTTGGAAAATGGAAGAAACATTAATACATATGTACGTCTTACCATATCCACAAACCGTGTAGTCTATTTTATATCATGTACATTTATAGATTAATATATATATATATATATTTATAATGAATATATATGGTATTTATATTATTTTTAATAATATGTATATTATGTAACCAAAATCAAATTGAAAGGAGCAAAATAACTGAACTGAAACCTACAGGATAGAGGTTGAAATTATCTCCTGAAACAATAACTACAAAAAATTATTATTGATAAATGGATGATAAAGGTCTATAAGTAAATTATATATTGTATTTTTTGTAACACCCCAAGATTTAGTGATTTTTTTGAATTAATTTGTTTTTTTGATATTTTTTACTTCACACAACACAGAAAATAGTTTTTCACTAAGTAAAACATTCCTTTCACATGGAACTGGGTTGGTGTATGTAAAAAACAACACAAAATTGGAATGAGTTCCCTGGAACAATAATGTTATACTACATTAAACACAATATTGACCTTCCTCGATGTCATGTGTAACAGTCAAGACTAGTTGTTACCTAAATTTATTTTATTATTAAAAATATTATTATAATGGAATATAACCTATCCAGTAAGTTGATGGATAAGAAATAGTATTAACTAAATTATGAAAATATGTGGTTTACATAAATATAATATTAATTCATAGGTTACCAATTAATTATAATTGAATATGAAAACCTATTGAATATAACGGAAAATAATATTATAGTCACAAAGCTATCAAAACCTAGTAAATTAAATTAATTACAATTGTTAAGTGATATTAATTTAATAAACATGTTATATAATCAATCAAATAATTTTTTATATTAATCTAACATATTTTATAGACATAAGATAAGAACAAAAACAATTTGATACATAAAACCTATTTTTTTATAAAGGTTTGTTTACCACCTTTTAATGGGGTACCAATTTTAAATATAATATTGTGAACTTTAATATATTTAATATGTCAAAAATAATCTTGATATATTTAATTGATTCATAAAATTAGTTTAGGATTAATTTTTTTTATTTTTATGTATGTTTTTAGTTTTTAGTGAATAGTAAAAAATAATGTATTTTAATTAAAAAATATTTTTTTTATCTCATTTATTTATAAAGATAAATTATATCATTTATTTGATTAATAGTTCAGTTAGGTAATATTTTTTCAAATTAATCCATTTTAGGTAATTTGAACAAAATTATCATTGAAATTGGATATAAAAACATGTCAAACTATTGGAAATTTTTACTTTGAAAACACGCTGTGCTGCCCCATCACTGGGATTAATTTTAAATTAATTTCTTCCAATTCTATGATTAGAATATAGAAAAAAATTCAATAGTTTAAATCAAAATAATTTAATTTTTTTAATAAAATTTACTTTGATTTTTATCAAATTGATTAGTGAATGTTATTAAAATGAATTATATTGGTTAGGAGAACGATTAAGTAAATAAATTACTAAACCTTAAATATAAGAAACAAAATGACTAAGACACATGTAAAACACCAATTTTATGTCCATATTTCATCCATAAGACTTCAATTCTTGAATTTTTTTGATTTGGTATTAATGTTTATAGGTATAAACATGTGCACACCAAACTTGTTTCTATAAATTCCATGTAAGCCCATTTCCGTTCCTTATAAAAGGCCACCACCTCAACCCATTCATCACACGACTCAAACCATTTAGGTTCTACCATGATTTGCCTATTTAGCCTCCCAAAATCCCTCCCCTAGACCTTGATACCTCCCTTTTTTCAGAATGTCTCTCAAGGAATCCTTTTGGGACAAGCCCAAAAGAGTTACCTGATTAATATGTATCATCTTTTCTCAAGCTCATTTCTCTTATTTTCCATCTTAACCAC
Organism: Viscum album; assembly: GCA_963277665.1. NCBI lineage: Eukaryota > Viridiplantae > Streptophyta > Magnoliopsida > Santalales > Viscaceae > Viscum > Viscum album. The sequence continues at coordinate 683,723,471 of OY728137.1, read as the reverse complement.
TCCATGATATTTATTCCATTATTGTGTGAAAAACATAGAATCCTCCATATACTAGGATTTTTTTATTCAAAAAGTTTGAGCTAAACTTACAGACACCTCCATCCAATGGACATCGAACATACTATTTCAATGTACGATGAACTATATCCTGTCGAAACGAAGATTGTTCATTTTTACTATAAAAAATAATGGTGTCCATTATGAGGAAAAATATATTTATATATGTTAAATATAATATTTATTATGTTTTTAGGCTTCATTAATCCTTTTTAAAACACATACATTTTTACTTCCCATTTGGTGTTAATACGATAATATCGTTTGAGGATGTTTGGACTACCGCCCCTCAATGAGATGTGATTCATTCACACACCACATGGAATGTATTAAGGATTTGTATAGTGAAATTATATGATATATTTGATATATTAATTATATTGGAATATATATATAAATATATATCAGATACATACATTCTATACGTCATTAAAAACAGAAAAACATTCATGCGTACGTATGACTTAAGGTCTCCATGAATGGTGTATTCCATTTTATACTTCATTATGCTAAAAATTAATATAAAATACATATAATTGATAAACATGGTATTTGTATAATTATTTATATTTTAGAATCATAATATAAGTATAAGGACCTACAATATAACAAATTAAGACAAATGCAATGAACAATGTCAATATTACGTGAAGTGAAACCTTTATATAGGTTCATTAACAAGTGGATAATATAAAGACGTAATCAAACCATATATGGTAATAGATATAAGAATAATTTTCTGTAAAATATTTATAATAAAATTATATTTATTGTACAAAAATATTGTATGAATATGAAGAGAGTCAATACACAATATACGAGGATTTCATATCACTTTTACTTTCTGTGAGATTCATGTTATGTTCACAACTCTTTCCTTTTGTGTGGTTTATGTAATGACCATGATTCTATTATATATATCTTATAATTAAAAGTATATTTATTCACACATCGATTTTATCATCCTTATATCATGGGGTTTAAGTTTGAAATGATACCAAATCTGTAAAATTCTTTTGTCTGAATTCTCCTTCTTTGAGATTCATGATTTTTAAGCACCTATACTCTTTATTTGATGTATATATACTTAAATTTTCCAAATTATATCATGATTATCAATAATTTCATGATATTTTTCGCTTCATGTAACTTTATTTTTTACATGGAGAGTATGATCCCAAATCTCCAAGTTATAAGATTTTATTGAGACAATCTCTTCACTTTTCGAGATTGTATATGTTTATTCTTCCTTTGGTGAACTATTTTGATATATTCTTCAAGAAATTAATGTAATTTATATCTAGTGGTTAATCATTATATACTCATGTATTGGTAACATTTTTCTAATCTTTTGTCAATAATATAGTAAAGAAAGTGTTTTTAGGAAAGCACGACTTTACCCTCTCTTTTGTCAGAAATATATGTTTTCTAATAAGGGCTTCTAATAATATTATACCATATACTTTAATATATAAAATAAAATTTTTCACTTATTTACTTTTAAAAATATCTTTAAATTAATCTTTTTTTTTCAAAAAATGCATTTTTATAACATTTTTTGTGTGAAAAATGAATGTTCTTTTACCTCGTACGACATGTATGGATTTACCTGCCTTCATTTAATTGAAGCATCCTTTGATTTTTTTAAAGGTTAATCATTATGAAAATGATTTTAAAAGTAATTTTTACAGAATTTTTTTTCCAAATTTTTTTCAATACTTCATTACATATTTTTAATGTATTTTATGAAATGGTTTTAAAATATTTTCAAGCTTCCTTCAAATGTTTTCAAGTAAAATGGTTTTCAAAACATTTTTAAGATTCATTTGTAAGTTTTCAAAGTTATTTTCGATGAATTGGTTTACAAAATGTTTTCAATCATTATTTATAAGTTCGAAAAATAATTTCAAAGAAAAATTATTTTAAAATTTTTTGAATCCAATTTTTTATGTTATCAAAGAAAAATGTATAAAAATCTCACATTTATTTTATAAAAATTAAATGAAAAAGGTTTTCAAAATTATTTCAAGACTTATTTAAAAAGTTTAAATTTGTATTCTAGAAAAATGATTTTAAAATGGTTTTATTTATTACAAATCCTTTTAAAAAATAATATGTTCCCCAAGAAACGTTTTTAGAAGATATATCAATGTTATTTTCCATCTAAGATGATATCTATTAATATAACTCATGACTTTCAATGAAATAATCTAATGGTTCCATTAATATCTTTCTATGAATGGGTTATTTTTAATGTCATGTTCTTTATGGAACTAATTTCACCTTTATGGGTTATAAGTATATGAAATCTATTACTCTGTCATGGGTTATGAGTTTGATGGAATGACTATAAAACTTGTAACCATTTCCACATGTCATGATATTTTTTTATGTTTATGATACCCATTTCATTTCATGGGTTATGATATGTTTATTTATGATATTGTGTAACATGTATGTATGGTTTAATTATTATATGGGTTGGACATATATCTCTATAAAATGAATTGAGTAATGATTTATATCTCATGAGATAGACATGGTTGTGATAAGGGTTTACTCAGTTCAGTAATATTCAGATAGAATGAGGGTTCACTCGGTTCAATAATACAGTGTTGGAATGGGTAATTTCCCTATTATGTAAAGGAATTTTTTCACAAATATGGTATTGGTAATGATTCCTTATCTACAATGGAAATAATATTATATGATTATGTGTCTTCCATAATTCCATGTCTTTTTCCTATGTTATGATTTCATGGATTATGCTCTTTAATTCACTATGATTTATGTATTATGAACTACCAATCATTACGCCTATGATCATGTTTATTCTTAAATATTGTACCTTTTTAACCCTTATTATGTATTTTATCTCACCCGTTTTTATATTTCTTGCACCTGGTTATGAAGATATGTAGTAAGTATAATGTGTCTAAGAAGGGTACTATTCATAGAGAACCTAGTGGGAGAAAATACAATTTTTTTGTAACATTTTTTTAGTTTCTAATTTTCAAAAGGCACTAAACCAATTACAGTATTTGGGAATCTATTTTTATAATGTTTTATGAATTCATTAAATTTAATGTAATGTAAATGAATAAAAATATATAGTCACTATTGTTGGTGTCAGAGAAAAGGTATATGTAACCTGTTGAAACTAGGCCGATATGACATTATTTATATCCCTAGGTATATTTATAAGGATATTTCTAGGGATGTCTCTAAAGATAATTATAAGGATAAGTTTAGGTTTATGAAAATGTCCATGAATTTCGGTGAAGGATATAGTTAGTGGTTTTCTCGTAATACATCTCTATCTAGATACTACAAGTCTATCTGGCTCTGGAATAAATTTACATAGGGGTAACAAATTTGAAAAATGTTCCAGAATAGACTCAGGGTAATTTGATACACAAAAACATGCCTTGCTGCACACCTGTTTTGACACTCCCTAGGGATTTTCTTTGGAAATTGAAAAACTCTTCACAGACCATCAGAAAGGATTTAAATACAATTTATCTTTGAGTAGCAAAGGATTCACCTAGTATATCATAGATTATAGAAGTTTTCATGATTTATATACCCAAAAAGTAATTCTTTTCATGATTATGTGGTTTTATACTATGATAAGTATTGATCACACTATGCTTATGGATTTAGTCAGTGGCGGGAACCGAAAGGGATTGGATTAATGTTGAATGTGATGGAGGATTTTTTAATGTGTAGTCAGGTGGGATGATCACTAGAGTGAAAGATGTTGTGATCATGACTAATCAATTTTCCTAGAACATAATTAATAATGTTTACCTTAACCAACTCTCAAAATCACCGAGGAAGATATGTTCAGTAAGAGTTATGGTAAATGGGATTATAGAGGAAAGAAGATTCTATTTCTTTTTGTCAATAACGTGGAAAGAATACCGAAGTGAATGTCTTATAAGGACAATAATATAGTTTTTCAATGGAGAATAAGGACCCATTTAAATTTAATTAAAGGAAAATATTAATAGTTCAGTTAACAAATTGGATGAGAATATTAGCCTTCCTGAGAAATCCTCGAAGGATAAGTGTTTTAAGTGTCTAATAAATGGTCATTATGAATCCCAATGTCCCTAGAGGAGTGTTCATGAGGATAATTAGGGGGGTTGTGCAAGTAATGGTTAGATTATTGATGGTGACAGAACTACATATAAAATGTTATGGGAAGGAAGTATAGTATAGTAGGATGAGGTAGAATTGTTAATGGAATAAGGATGTACTAATAGAAATTTATTCTATATCAATGGTTTGAAAACATGTCTATAATCCCTTAAACCATGGATATAGGTTATAGCCACAGATTAATGAATCACAGTTGGTATCGGTGTGGCTATAGGTAAATTCCTATAGCCATGGTTTGAAACTGTGGCTATTGGCCTTCCCATTTCCTAAAAAAACACCCCACCCTCCCCCCCATGAATATCCCCCTCTCAACTTGTAGTAACCCACCCCGAATAAAGACCCCCCCACTCCACCTACATCCCCCTTCCCCTTGAAAAGAACCCCACCCCACATATATAACCCCCTTCCTAGAAATACCCCTCCATCCTACAAACCCCCCCTCCATTGAACCCCTCCCCCTACAAATCTTTATTGATCCCTCCCCCTGTATACCCCCCCCCCCCCCCCCGAACACCCCCTGTAGACCCCCCTACACCCCCTATACCCTGCATACCCCCCATGATCCCCCCCTCCTGGACCCCCCCCCCCCTTCCGGACACCCCTCCCCTCCCCCTAGACACCCCTCACTCCTAGACACCCCCACCCTCCTGGACACCCCACCCTCCCTCTTGGACACCCCTAGACACCCCCTCCCTCTTGGACAACCCCTCCCTCCTGGACACCCCCTCCCTCATGGACACCCCACCCTAGACAACACCCTCATCGACACCCTCTTAGATACACCCTCCCCCATGCACACCCCTCCCCCTCCCTCCTAGAAATCCCACTTCTGGACACCCTCCTAGACACCCCCACCCCACCATGCCTCCTAGAAACCCCCTCGACACCCCTCCCTCTTGGACACCCCCCTAGACTCCCCCTTATGCACATTAAATTTTAATTATATCTTCATAAGGTTTAATAAGGTTATACTGAGGAACTTTTGAAGTATTTGATCTGTCTCTACCAATTTTACATGAAACTCCATTATAGGGCATCCAAAAATTTCCAAGATAAATGGAACATCGGTATGATATTGGAACATTAAATAACAAAGGACTCTTAATACAATACCTACATCACTAATTTCATACCAAGGTCTTACATTTCAAAGAAGATGTTGGTAAGAAATATCATTTCGTCTTGATACAACCACCCATTTGACAAGTATTAGTTTTATTCCACTTTATACTACTGTCATTTCCATCACAATCTCCATGTATATGGGAAATATGAACCCTACCCTAATTTGAGTTCCTTGTTGATATCTATGGGGTTTGGGTGGAAGTTGGTGGAGGTTCGGGGTGAAAGTATACTGAAATTTAACCTACCATATCATTTCATGTTGTGACCCATCGAGTTTATGGGTAGAATGGGGTTGGTTGAGGGGTGAACCACGAATCTCAAACATTTTAGGCTTTGAACTTCAGTCCAATCCATGAAATACCTAGGGGTAAGAATTCATGGTGTTAAACCCCTAGTCACACCACAAATAATGCATAGGTGGATTTATTTTAATAGGTTAAATTTTTCCTTTTTCTCGGTAAAGTGTTTCATGATATATTAAGTATTGAGAAATTAGAAGAGTAAAATTTATATTCTTCCTCCACTCCCACATCCCACCTTACATCACCTTTATTTTGGGCTATATTCAGATTCATTTTGATGGAAACCCCACAAATCCACCCCCTTCCCCCTCCCCCTACAAACCATGATGCACCCCACCCCACTGCACCAACCCCTAGCACACCCCCACCTACACCAGTCTACCCCCAATTGCACTCCTTCCCCCTCCCCCATCCCCCTCCCCCTGATACACCTCCCAAACCCAACCCTCTGCACTAGCCCCCAATCTCCCCTCCACCAGTCCCCAACACCTCCACCCTAGCCCTCATGCACCCCCCACCTGCACCAATCCCCCCTGCTGCACCCTAGCCCCCAACCCCATGAACTTTTTCCAGCCCCCCAGCACAACACCCAGCAAACCCTACACTAAATACTTTTGAAACCGTAGCACTGGGATAATAGGGGATAACCCATCATTAAGTGTTAAGACTAAATTCTTAATTTTTATTGGGAATGCGATAAATGATTTATTCATAGTAGAATTAGATAATGTAGATCTAGATATAATTTCTTCTCATATGTGAACTCGAATCAAGCTTTCTGTTGTCCTTAGATTAGTGACGTTTCTACACATTAGGCCACACATTAGAAAATATAATGGTTCTTTCAGTTTTAGACTATAGAAGAGGACATTGCATAACCCAGTATCCCATACAATTGTAACTCATAAATAGATATTTACTTGACAAAGATAGTGGTTATTAGAAACCCAATTTTAAAAACAATCAAGAAATTATAGAAATTTATTTTTAAAACAGTCAAGAAATTATAGAATTCAAATTAAAGGGTTAAGAAGAGGGAGCCTACCTCAACCTTGTGGCATGATGCTTTTGATGATGTAAACTCAAATATTCCTTTTTTTTCGATTGGACGCATATGCAACTTCACATATATATATATATAAGGACACCTATCCCCTATGTACACATTTTCATGGGAAAATATGGACAAGGGGGTCCTCAGATATACGTTTATACTTGAATATACCCCTTTACACTTACACATGTATGCATTTATCATATCCATATATAAGCACACATAGCCCAAATATATATATATATATATATTCATACATCCAAGAGAGAATATACATATAAAGAGGGAACATATATATGTATATTCCTACCTATGAATACACATGTAAGCCTTCATCATCGACGACTAGAATCTACCTCAACAGGATCCAAAACGCACTAGAAAAATATAAAGAACCCAAATATCACAAAATATATAATTAAAGTCCGGCCAAAGAATATAAATAAAATAAAACATAACCAAATTTCATTTTGATCTCCCTGTCTTCGATGGTGGTGTGTAGAACTAGCCTCATCATAAGAAACCACCTGTAAAAAAATGATAGGAAATGAAATGAGATATAAAAAATTCTTATATATATGGGATCAATGTATCAACTGTACATGATAAATGACACATGAATCCACAACCAATAATGAAAAATAATATTCAGATTGATATTTACATCCTAATACTAAATCTAATGATCATTAATAAAGGATTTTTGTTCAAATTCCCTCATCATCTATGTTTATGGATTTTCTTTGGAAATATTGACTATAACTACACATGAATCTCTCACACCATTGGTCCCAATAGACCCACAATGACTATGTACAAAAAAAGAAAAGAATCCATATGAATTTCATTACAAATAATAGAGTAAAACCCCATTCTATGTGCCTTATCATTAATTAATTTATTCAATATCTCAAGAATAATATTTTGATTTTTTGTTCAAGAAACATTTTTATGATTTTTGTTCCTATGCTATGGAATTATTTATTGATGTCCCTTATAATATATTCACTAAAAAATCATAACAGATAAATTTAAGAATTATTAATGAATCTGAACATCCAAATAAATATTAAATGGAACTCAATTTATTTTTTTTTTAATTTTTTTTATTACATTACCCCATTTATCATAGTTCCAAATGGATAGACTACTTATGGTATTTTTACATATATTATCATCTCTAGAATTATTTTTTATTCCATACAAAAAATATTTCGGTTGGGTGAGAATTCTCTACCTTTAATACTCAATGCTTTACTAGTTGGTTCCAATACTTCCGTCCACCTAATATATTAATTAATGATTCTGTTCTTGACATCATAAATTACAAATTTTGTTTTTCTAATAGATTTAACAATTTTAATAACCATCGGTTCCTTACACAATGATGTTAATGAATGAAAAATTAATTTCTAAACAACATCCATGAAAGCGAATTTGATTGACTTTAGCATACTCCTAATCATAATATTTTTTTTACATCTACTATAGCTGTAATTACTTCAATTAGTTTTAAATAAAAAAACTTATATTTCATAAACACATTATTGATTTGGTTTTCCATACATGTTTGTAAGGGGAAGCAATAGTTTTATTTTTCATTTATTCTCACTAATATTGAATGAAAAATTCCATTCCAATGAAATCAACGCCAATCAATGCGACTTGAAATTGAGCTACTCCAATTAAAAATGATATAAATTTTCTAGATTGAATCAATTTAGTAGAAAATACTGGTATTTTTAGATGTGAAATAATTATATTTTCTTCCCCCAAATGTCATAGTCCTTTCCATCAAACAAATTTATCATACATTATGTAACCCTTGATCTTATTACTAAAATGTACTATCCCCCCTCCCACTGCCCCCTACCCCCACCTCTACAACAACCCCACCCCTCACAATTACACCCCAACTACCACCCAAAATTCACCCCCAATGCACCCACCTACACCCATACTACCTCTACCAACACTGCACCCCCACTTGCACCCCAACTACCTACCACCCTTTTCTCAGACACATTTGAACCCCTCACATCCCCAGCGCTCTCCCTAACTATATGCACTGCCCCCATCCCCCTTCACCCCCACTTCCCCCTTCCCCCTTCACCCCCACAATTCACCCCCACTTCCCTAACCTTCACCCCCACCACCCCCAGGTGAACACCATGTGCACCCCAATTTCCGCACCCACACCCCCACTATCCCACCCACACCTAAAAATATTCATTCCTATATTATTCGTGATTTTCTAGATCGAACTCTCATTTTTTATCATGTTCTTATTCAGGAATTATCCTTTATTCATTGTTTATATAGGTTTATAAATTTTATAAAGTAGATATTTTTTCTTCTTTTATTCTTGCTAGATCTGTATGGATTTTTTTAAACTAGTTTTCTAATATTATTAAGAAATCTTTTAGTGCATGATCTTCCTTATTCTTGATTTTGTATTCCTTCATTGTAGAAAATATTTCTGAAAATGAGATAATTGTTTCTTTCCATTTATATTTTAACTATTATTATTGTCATGGAATCTATGTCATAAATTATTAAAAATTTGGACTACATGGTTTCATTTCCACACCCACTATCAACTGATATCCATTACCTAACAAACATATTGATCATAGAGTATATAATATATAAAAATAAGAGTAGATGTTTTGGAATAATTCATCAACCAAAGATTCACCCCTCTAAATGGTGTGTCATATACCATTCAAGACCCTCACAGTTTTATTTTATTTCAATATTCATAAAGGCACATTTGAGTCAATAAAATTTATCATGTTATATAAAAACTATATCTATTTTTATTTTTTATTCACCTATGGTGTATATTTTATGTAATGGAATAACAAATATAAAATCTAAATATAAAATTGGGTTTCAACTAATTAATAGTAATCATGAAGATTCTTGGGTTATGATAAAATATGAAGATTGACATGTGTTAGGGGTCATATGTAAATACTATGTTTCATTAATGAAAAACAAATGGGTTTTTTGTATTAGATTAACCACTGGGATACAAAATGGAATCTCACTATAACCTAGAAACCAACCCATTATCAACATCAACTATCACTATAACCTTTCTGCCAACCCATCTCTCATCCAAGGTACCTAGACATATCAAAACAAATATCTGGCATATCAAGAAAACATTAACCTATCCACTAAAACAACTCTCATTCGAGGTTTCTAGCCATATCAAGAAAAATATCAGTAAAATTTCTATAAAAATACATCCCATTTCTAATTAAAAAAACCTACCACACATTATTATCAAACAAATAGGAAAAAAACTAAAAGTTCTTAGAGCACGCAGCCATCAAAAATTAATTTATACGCATAAGAAAATGTATTTAGGCCATAAAATAATGGTACATAAGACTTTCATAATAATAATAGGATTGATACTCCCCAATGTATTTATATCTTGAAGGAAAATATTTTAATTCTATCCCCCCAAACCACTCCCCCAGCCCCCCTCCCCCACCTGCACCAGCCCCCAACCCCAACCCCTCCTACAACCGCCCCTTCTCTAGCCCCCAGTCTCTCCTACACCTCAAACCCCCCTCCCCCACCTTCACTAGCCCCTATCCCCTGCCCCCTTCCCCTGTAGCACCATCCCCAAGAAACCAGTTCCCTCCCACCTGCAATCCCACAACCCCCATCCCACTACATACCCCACATGCACCCCCACTACCCAGCCACTTCCCCCTGAACACTGCCACTACACCCCCAACCAAAATTCACCCATTGCCTACCTTCACACCCCACTCCCCCTACCCTCCTCCTGCACCCCACACTTCCCCAAACCCCCATCCGCCCACCTACACCCCCACTGAACCCCCCCCCCCCCACACATTGTAACATCTAAAACCAGATTCACTCAAAAGTAACAGAACCTAGATGGCCACATGGCCTCAACAATTCCTCTATGTATTTGATATCATACCAACTTAGATTTTGGTTCTATGATCGTATAGTAGGAAAACTATACCCTCATGATCAAACCTACACACAATGGAAAGAACAGATAAAATTGAATATCAGATGTATATACAACTTATGAGGCCTATTGTCCATAATAATAATAATAAACAGTAAAATAGAATCATAAATAATATATAACCCATATCTAGTATCACATAAAAAATTCATCATGACTATATGATATACATAATTTGGGAATATAACGGAACCATAGCAATAGAAGAAGTGAAACATGTTATACAAAAATGTAAATAAGATCAATGGTTTCTCATATAGCACTGTGAATATTAGTTTGGTCCTCTTCTACCATACTATATAATAGTATATAAAACCAATCACCCATTTTTTGATGTTTCCCTTTTTCCATGCCTATATCCACGGAGTCTGTTTGGGAACCAATCTACCGTTCGAACAAGGTGTAAGGTAAATTCACTATCCCACCATAAATAGTGTCAAGGAAAATATAATATGTGAATATACAATAAAATGAATAAAGTAGATAAAGAAATAATCCATGTCATTCATGGTTCCCCATAGAAAACCCATCTAAAAACCCACTTCAGCGTATACAAGAATATGTCTAAACATTTATTAATTATTATAAAATTGTAATTTTGTCTCAGAAACTAGGATCATATATTTTAACACTTACATAAGGGATGAATAAAACCCATGTAATTTATAACTAAATGAAAGAAATTATAATGTTCTCCATGTATGTGAATCATTGAACAAATACAAGTACATTATTTGAACTGGAATACACATCATCAAATTAATTTAATTTTAAATTTCATCTAATCCAAGGAATTTAACATAGGTAACCACAAAATTTATTTAGTGTATTCTAAACCCATCCCCCTATAAGTACATCTATTTTAATCCCAATAAGAACTCAAGTATCTTAAATTAATGGTATAATTTCATCACATCCTAATCCTATATTTGGTATCCCATATAGGGAACACATGTGTTAATCAAGGGATAATGTAATGCACTTCCCTCTAAGAACATCCTTGAAATTATATATAGGGAACCCAAGATTCACATGTGGCATAATATAAGACCACTATCCATGTGATATTATTTAATTAATTCTCCTTTTGAATCCAGTTATCTCCTACAGAAAAATAAAATTACATTTATAATTCATTTTATTTTAAAAAATTGGTGATCATATAAATGGTGTTTCCGGTCAGAAAAGTTTTATCATTCTTTCCATGTCATGTTGGATGGTCATTGATAGTGTAACCCATAACATTTTAAAATTCACTTCATTCCATCTGGGAATTTAATTTATTATGAAAATTCAATCTATAAAAAATATGAACAAGGGCATATGAATATAATCTTACCATTATACCCTTTTAAGATTCACTGTACAATTCCATAATATGGGATAAGTTAGAATAATTCTGTTGGAGGATCAATTTAAATTTAATTATATGTATTATGGGGAATTAAATGTTATTCACCCTAATGAGTGGCTTAAATCGAGTTAAATAGTCTAGGATGAAAAATTTCGGTTCCTAGGTCTACCTTAAGCAAGGTCATAACAAATCATTTGATTATTTTAGAATTTTGGTTGCATCACATTGAAATTATGGTGTTTAGAATGAAAATACATATATAATATAAATTCGTTAATTGAAAAAGAACAAATCCATATTCGATAGCTTTGTAGTGCACTCCAAATCTAGTATTATCTTCAGATTCAAGAAAGAACGGAATATATCCAAGAAATTTTCAAATACCTTGATGATAGAGTGTCAGGGCTGTCGACCTATGTGTCAGGGGTTTTGAGGATTGTGGGGGAGATCCCTCGGGAAGGAAGGGAGGAGGTGGGGAGGCCTCTTAGAGCATCTTCGCTGGAGGAGGAGGATCGTGGGGAGGAGGGTCACATAGAGGAGGCATCATTGGTGTTGAGGGATGTTGGGGAGGTGGAATTAGGGAGGGAATCAAGGATATCAACCTCAACATTAGGAGTGTGTTGTGTGGGAGAGTTTTTGGAAAGGAAGAGAGAAAATGGAGAGGCCGCTAGGAATAAACTTCGCTAGAGGAGTTGGGTTGTGGCGAGGAGGTGTTGTAGAGGTCATCAAGGCTGTTGAGGGTTTTCGTGGAGGATGGATCGAGTGGAAGGAGGGAAGAAATGGACGGGTTGGGCTATACAACCATGGTGTTGTGGAAATTTGTGTGTCTTTAGCCACATGTTTTTAACCCATGGATATATAGGCGTGTCTATAGATTATTTTTCTAGTAGTGATTAAGTGGAATAGTCAATGTTTTTATGTTTCTAGATTCAAAAATTATGAATTATGATATATATAAGGATTGTTCTTCTAATTTTGTTTTTCACTCTATATTTACAAGTTAATTTTTAATGTTTCTGATGAACTGGTGAAGTGATTTAATGAAAAGGTGATATTTAGGGCAAGGTAAGTTAAACCTGAATATGTTTTTTATGGTAAGATAATTTTGTATGGATAAAGATACGTGGGATATGAATAAGTAAATTAAAGAATACTGATTAACCTAGAACTAAATCGGGACTTGTTGATAGATGGTTTATACTATCATTGATGATGTTTACAACATTTTTTATGTAAGGAATAAATCAAATATAATTTTATGTGAGTAAGAATGCATTTTTTTCCAAAATTATTTATGTTAATTTACGTTATTACCATGTTTCAAGAGAATATGTGATGAGTGTATTCCCATATTAGGAAGGGGGAAAACAAGTGATACTTTGTGATACACAGAGGAATCGAGGTTAATATGACTTGGTGACTCTCTTTATAAGGTTTTGGATTTTCATCCTTAAGAAGGGTTATAAGGGCAACGATCCATTAAAAGATTATGTTAAACATCGAAGGAATTATATGTGCAAAAACATTGTATTGATAAACTTGGTTCAAAGGGTATTTAGTGATTAACCGTATTACATGGATATTAATCTTATATATTTTGGAAATTATATTAGTGTAGTTTTAGAAAAATACAGCATGTATGTTAGGTGAAAACCAATCAAGTTTGGAAAGGCCGTTGTTCATGAACCCATGATTGATGGATGATAAGGGTTTCATGCCTACCACAGGCCAACCCGATGTCCTGGTTAATGTATATTTTTTTTGATGTATAAATATTTATGATGAATTAATAAATTTACATGACATGTTTTGATATTAATTAATTAAACATATTTATTTTATTTTAGGTATAGTTCGATATAAATAGTTATAATTTTCATTCTTCAAAGATCCTTAATATTTGCTATAATTGTATTTTAGTGCTTCAGGCATCAAATTTTGTATTTGGTCATCCATTTCTTTATGTAATTGATGAATTAGAAATGTTTTAAAGTGAAAATGAAATTTTGTTTATAGAAATGTATAAATTAATTTTATTTTATTATATTGTTGGTCAATATACTAATAAATCAAATATAGTATACTGATAAAAAATGTGTTGCCATAGTACCCAAATTTATATTGAACTAGTGGCCTAATAAATCATCAAAGATTTAGGAATTTGAGGCCTTCATATTTCCTTGGATAATTCACTTGTTTGTGATTGATGAACTCAATCAATCCCTATGAATATTTAATATTTTTTTCCATTTAAAATCATTACTCTAATCCTATGTTCTCCAATGAGGAAACTTGGTTATATTTTACTTTGGGAAACCATTATGGTTTTGAATTTCCCTTTTAAGGGATGTTTTATTATCCATTTTCATGTTGTTAGTTCCTTTGAATGAGATTTTCAATTATTTAACCTTTGATAACCCATATGAATTTCTTAGGTGAAATTCATTTTAACGGGGTAAAATGTAACACCCAGATATTTTGTGAATTTTTTTCGAATTATTTTAATATTTTTATAATTTTCACTTCACTCAACATTGAAAATATTGTTCCACTAAGTCAAACATTCAATTCATATAACAATGGCATTGAATATATTACTCACAACACCAACTTGGAGTATGGTACATGTAATAAAAAGGTTAGATTACATTACAAGCATGATTGACTTTCCTCAATGGATTACATAACTTGGAAGACTAAGTGTCAGCTAACTATAATTTATTATTAAAAATATTATTATAATGGAATATATCCTAGACGTTATGTTTATAGATATGAATTAGTGTTAAATAAATTATTAATATATGTGGTTTACATAAATATAAGATGAATTCATAGGTTACCTATTAATTATAAATGAATATTAAAATCAATTGAATATAAATGGAAAATATTATTATAGTAATTAAATGGATAAGTGATAAAATCATTATATTTTAACGTAGTAAAATAAAGTAAATAAAATTGGTAAGTTATAGTAATGTAATACATATGTAATTTAATCAATAAAATATATTTTATATTCATCCAATAGATTCAATAGACATAAGATAAGAACATACCAAACTTTATGCATAAAAACTGCTTTTTTATAAAAGCATGTTTACCCCCTTTTAATGGAGAACCCATATTAAATATAATATTTGGAAGTTTTATAGATTTCATTTGTCAAAAATAAAATTCATATTTTGAAGTGATATTTAAAAATTAGGTTAGGATAATGTTTTGGTATTTTTCACTAAGGTTTTATTCTTAAAAGAATAGTTTAAAATACTAAATTTTAATTTAAAATGCTTTTTCATGAAAATTTTTTTATAAGGATAAATTATAATTTTAATTAGTTTAATATTTTATTTAGATAATAGTTTTACGACTAAATCCAATTTAGGTCGTTTTAAACAAATTCACATTGAAAATGGATATAAAAACTTATCAAACTTTAGGGTATTTTAACATTAATAACCTGTAGTGTCGTCCCATTAGTGAGATTATTTTTAAATTACATTTCTCCACTTTTGTGATTAGAATTTGTAAAAATGAAAATATTATTTATAATTATAATAATTTATAATTTATAATAGGTAAATATTTTTTGACAATAAAATTAGTGAAAGTGATTAATCCTTATTACATATGTTAAGATAAATATTAGGTTAATAATGTACAAAACATTAAATATAAGACACCAAAAGACCTATAAACATGTAAAAAACCAATTTTATGTACATAGTTCGTCCATAAACCCTCCAGTAATGAGTATTGTTGGTTTTTATTAATATTTTTTGTTAATTAAATCTGCAAACATATCTTGTTTCCAAACAATCCATGTGAGAACTTTTCCTTCCCTATAAAAGGTCACCCCTCAACCCATTCATCACACCTCTCAAACATTTTATGTTTGGACATTATATTACATAATAACCTCCTAAAATCCCTCCCCTTTATCTTGAATCCTCCCATTGGGATGATATACTCCCAAGGAAGCCTTTTGGCACAAACCAAAAGGAGTTACCCGATTAAGATGTAATGTCTTTTCTTAGGAACCTTTCCTTTATTTTCCATCTTAACCCCATCCACACTCATTATTCTATTATTTTTTGAAACAAAGTACCCAAATAATTATATTATGTTTTTATGAAAATATTTTTACCTAAATTTACATGTACCACCATCTAATTGATATCGAACATATTGTTTCTATGTACGGTGAAATGACACCTCACAAAATGATGATTGTTCATTTTTCCTTTACCACAAATCATAGTGTCCATTATGATGGAAAATACATTTATATATGTTATATATAATATTTATTATTTATTTTATCTTATTTATTCATTTATAAAAGACATAGTTTTTTTATTCCCATTTTGGGTTAATACGATAATCACATTTGAGGATGTGTGGACTACTGCCCCCTCAAAGCAATATGATTCATTCACACATGACATGGAATGTATTAATGACAAAAATAGTGAAATTATATGATATATAGGATATATTCATGATACCTGAATAATGATATATATATATATATATATCATTTATATACATTCTTTCAATATGACAATAAAAATGGAAACAACACTCATGCATACATACGACTTACCATCTCGATGAACGGTGTATTCCAATTTGAACTTAGTTATGATATAAAATATTATAATTTGAATATAATTTATAAAAATAGTATATAAATCATGATTTATATTATAGAAACATGACATAATTATAAGGACCAACAATTCAAAATAGTAAGACACCTGTTAAGAACAATGAAATTATTACCCAGAGTTAAACCTTAACATAAGATTGTTAACAAGTGGGTAATATAAAGTCATAATAAAACCACATATGGTCATATATATAAGAATATTAATCTTAAAATTATTTATAATAAACTTATATTTTTTATATAAGAAGATTGTTCAGTATGAAGATATTCAAGACTCAATTTAAGGGTATTTCATCTCACTTTTAATTTCCATGAGATACAAGTTATGTTATCCACTCTATCCTTTTGTGTGGTGTATGTAAATACCATTATTTTATTATATTTATATTATACATAACGTTATGGGTATTTACATGTCCATTATATGATCCCTCTTTCTTGGGTTTTAAGTTTCAAAAGTTACCAAATATGTAAAATAGGTTTTTTTCAATTCAACTTCATTGAGTCTCATGTTCTGTTATACATATAAACTATTTCATTGAGGTGTATATACTTCCATTTTAAATGTTATATCGGGGATATATGTATTTTCAAAATATTTTAATGTTAATTTATTTTTATTTATTACATGGAGAGTATGATCCCATGTTTTTATGTTATAAGACTTTATTGATGAATCTCATCGCTTTTCGAGATTATTTATCTTTATGCTTACATTAATGAAATATTATGATTCTTATTTGATGATATACATGAGTTTTATTATCCTTGGGTTAATTAATATATACTCATGTATTGGTACCATTTTTCTACTCTTTTATCTATAAGATACTTTAGAAATAGATTCTAGGAAAGCCATACTTTACCCACTCTTCGGTCAAAATTCTTTTTTTTCTAAAATGGTTTTACAATAATATTATACCATTATCATATAATATCTAAAATACATTTTAACATTTTTTTATGTTATCAATATCTTTAAAGTAATCTTATTTTTTCTTTCTAAACAGGGAATTTTTCTAATCATTTTACCATGAAAAAGGAATATTCTTTTACCTCATATGACATGTTCAGATTTACCCACCATCATTTATTTGAGCCTTCTATTCCATTTTATTAATAGGTTAATATTTCAGAAAATGAATTTAGAATTAATTTTCAAGGAATTTTTTTTTGAAAATGTATTAAATACCTATTAATAATTTTTAAATCAATTTTCAAGAAATGGGTTTTAAAATAATTAATATCATCATTCACATGTTTTAATGTAAACAGGGTTTCAAACCATTTTCAAAATTTCTTTTTTATGTGTTAAAAGTTCTTTTCAAATAATTATTTTTAAATATTTTTAAAGGTTTCTTTGTAAATTTTCAAAAAACAAATTCAAAGAACATATTTTTAAAATGTTCTGTATATTATTTTGGAAGTTTTTAAGGAAAAAGTTTATCAAAAATGTTTTCATGCTTCTTTTATAAGTTTTCAATGAAAATATTTTCAAAATAATTTCAATTATTCTTTATAAAATTTCAATGTATTCTCTATAAAAATTATTTTTTAATTTTTTTTGTATTAATTTTTTTTTCAAATACGAAAATATATTTTCCACATTAAACATTTTTAAAAGATATTATGAAGTTATCTTCCATCTATGATAACATATATTGATGTTCCTAAAAATTTTATATGAAACAATCTAAAGGGTCCATTAATATACTTCTATGAATGTGTTGTGATTAATATCATTGCCTATATGAAATCCATTTCTCCTTCATGGGTTATATGTATATGAAATGCATTACTCATTCACAAGTTAATATTTTGATGAAATGATTATGAAATCTATAACTTTTTCCAAATGTTATGATATATGTACACGTATATGATACACATTTCATTTCGTGGATTTTGATATGTTTATTAATAATATTGTGGAACATGTATATATTATTTCATTATTAGACAAGTAGGATCAATATCTCCAACCAATGCATTGGGTAAAGATTTATATCTCATGTGATAAATAGGGTTGTAACGAGGGTTTACTAGATATAGTAATATTGGGATGGAATAAGGGTTCATTCATTTTAGTAATACAGGGATGGAATGGGGGATTACCAAGTTCTATAGAGGACATTTTCCACTAAGATGGTCTTGGAAGTGATTCCTTGGCTACTATGTAAATCATATTATATGCTTATGTGTCTGCCACAAATACATGTCTTCTTCCTATGTCACAATTTCATGGATTATGGTATTTATTTTGTTATAATTATTTTCTTATGAACATCCAACCATTATTCAATGATTCCTCTTATGTTCTTTGATATTATGGGTATGATCTTATAATGATTTGATCATGTTATAATACCCCTATTCTCATGTTGATGCTTATATATCATCCTTGTTTACCCTTCCTGAGCATTTATCTCACCCCCTTTTATGTTTCCTTCCCATGGTTATGAATATTTGTAGGAATTATGATTTCTCTAAGAAGGATTCAAGATTTTAAGAACCTCGTGTGAGATAATGTAGTTCTTTTATATACAAGTGATAATGTTTCCAAGATTCGAAAGGCACAAGATTATGGTCTTTAAGAGTCTATTTTTATAACATTTTATGTATTTCACAAATGTAATGTAATGTCAATGTATGAAAATATAGGGTCCATATAATTTATATATGAGTATAGTTCTATAAAATATTTATAATAAACATATATTTATTATATATGAGTTTTAGACACATATAATAGAAGTCGAACTTAATGTAAGGGTTTCTCTTCTTAATTTTACTTGTGCGAGACATATGCCATATTCACCACTTATAACATTGTGTGGTGAATATAAATCCAACTTTATATGTTATATCATTAATATCTTAATATAAATGGTTTTAATAGTTTGTTAAATGTTATTTATTTTATTTTTCTTATGATTTAGAACTTATCAAAGTGGAAGGGGTTTATTTCATAATCTCATAATTATTCGGTATTGTTTTTTTAAGTATCCCTTTGGGTAATTATTTGATATTTCTATCTTAAAATCATTATATTTTCTTATACCTTGGTTATTTAGGAACAATTCATGTAGTAGTATAATTTACCCAATCATTTTTACATAAAAGTTTTTGTTAGGTGAGTAACTCTAGATGGGGGTGAATTGAGTTCCCAATAATTTTTTTTTCAAAAACAATTTGACATAAAATGCCCCGAATTAAAAATAATCATCTAGTTAATAAAAAACAGTTTGATATATGTTTTTTATTTTTAAATATTTCTCAAATATTGATTACTAATTAGTTAAAATATTATTAGAAATTACATTAAATTTTGAAATAAATTCACACTAACAAATCCATATATAAACATTATTTAAGACTGACTATGAAACTACTAGTTTTGTTAATATATTAAAACTAAATATTGTTTAATTATTTGAATGAAAAAAAAATCAAAATCACATATCATAATGAACAAGTGGGGTTTTCTCAAGTTGAGACCTAATACACACTATATTCAATCCACTCCCAACAAATAAGATTATATAAATATAATATGATATATGTCCTGGATTAGGAATAAAAACACAAAATATCAACCATCCATGATCTAATCCTCTTCCATACTTATACATGTTAAATAAAAATACAGATGATATATAGGGACCTATTCAATAAATACTATCTGAAAAAAAATAAAATTGAAGAGAAGAAAATATATAATATATTACAGTTCTAGCATTAGAGTCAGTGTGTGTTAATTAACATAGAAAACAATACACTACTTGAAGGAAAAATAAAATGAAAAAAGTAAAAACACATCAAGATATTGAAATGGTATTATTGTTCAGTCTATTGAGCTTAAAATGGTTGAGTTTCTTATCATATGTCCTGGTGAGGAGATCAATCTGATTCATAGAATGTCTCTATAAAATAAGGCCTCATGATGTTCTATTTGTTCTGTTTGTAGGAACAAATGTTCATATTCAATGAGTTCCACTCTTTCATTATTAAAATTTTTTAGGCATACAATTTGTTGCTTATCCCTTTATGATCTTACCATGAATTCAACTATTCATACATAGACATATAGATCATGTATCATCAATGCATGAGGGATTCTTTTGAGAATATAAATCCCTTCATTACCAAGATGAAGAATAATCATCAAGATCTTCTAGATCCTCATACAAAACCTAAAATTCCCTTTAATGAATTCATGTAATTGTTAATAAAATAAAAATAAAATTACAGTCTTCATTAATTGCATTAATATAACCATTGAGATTATTTAATTCATAGCATGTAGAATAGTGATGAAATCACCTCTGGTGGTGACTCATTCTGGAAGTGACTTATATCTTCCAGTGAGTCAGACTGGTTTTGAGTCAGTTGGATGGTGACTCATTTAAACTAACAGTTGATCAAGATAGTGGTGACTCATATTGTAGGTGAGTAATTTAAATTAACAGTCACTGAATCTTTTGGTGACTCAAGATGGAAGTGAGGCATTTTAGCTATTTGTCACTCAAGTGAGAATTTAATCAAGATAGTTGTGATTCATTTTAACTAATAGTGAGTCGGGTCTGGTGGTAGGACATTCTGGTGATGAGACGGGTCTGGAGGTAAGTAATTTTTAATAACGGTGAGTCTTTTTTGTGGTGACTCTAGCTATGATGGACTCATTCCAACACTTTTCCATACTTTCATCAAATTTCCTTATAAAATAAAATGCTATCATAAAACCCCAAATTCATTAATAACATAATAGTCATGATATTTGATCATTAAAATAATTAGGAAACAATAACATTCCTAATTCTAATGAACTCAAACCATGTCATTTTATAATCCATTTATAAAAAACTAGGTTTAAATTGATGAATTTAATGGAAAATAGTCTACATAATATTTTTAATGTCACATGTGAGATATAAAGAAATATGGAATCCAAGAGAAATGTAATTATGTTTTTCAAATAGAAATTAAATAACATATAAATAATGATAATTTAAAGGATTAAAATAATAATGGTGTCAAAAATGAGTCCAAATAATATTGGTATAAAAAGGATTAGAAAATGATATCCAAAAAGTATGGTAAAAAATAAAATATTGGTATCAAAGGAATACTAAAAAGAACAAGAATATTAAGACTGTTGGTATCAAAAATAAAAAAACAAATAGATTATTTTTTTTTCAAATTAAAAGGAAAAATTTTAAATCAATTTAAGGGTAACTATAAAGGTCATAACTATTCTCCCTCTTTGAGAAAATCAAAAAGGTAAAATAATAATCAATAATGGAAAAGATATTATGAATAAAAGAGAGAAATTTAATTAAACACAAAAATTAAAGATAATACAACAACAAAATAGATATAAAAAAATACGGAAAAATTTATATCAAATAATAATGTCATATTAGTATAAATCTCTGCATATGTTGGATGATCAAGAGGTCCATTTCCCTTTCCAGAGTTAGGATGGACCCTGGTAGACACTAATGGGTCTTAGGTAGTGGTAAGATTCTCTTTGATGAGAGCTGATCTACAGCGATTGATATTTTTAAATGGGAACATACACAAAGGATGAAACCAAGGAGTTAAAGGGTCTGAAGAAGGAATAGACGTGAATACTTTAATAAGAATCAACTCTAGAGAAACCATAAAATTACTAGATAAATAAATAAATAAATAGATTAATAATGTGCAAAAATTATATAATAACGGTCCCTATTCACTTCATAACACTAATGAAATATTTTTTATCCTCTATAAATAACTTGAGATGAGGAATGATAAAATTCAAGTGGTCTACATTCTTTTAAATGTCCTTGGAAATTGCTGTAATCCTATGATTTATAGCCAATAAACTGAAATGGGAATTTTTTTCATGCTTGGTATACACCCTGGAAAGATAATATTCAATGGACTTGGTGATGGTTTCTACATCACCTCAATTCACATTTAAACATTGTCATAATAGTGTGTATATGTGCTCACCATTCAAAAAAATATTCTTCAGGTCCTCCTCAGGAGTATAATGAATATCACCCAATAGACCATGAAGAACCTCTTGAACTATAGACCAAATCAACTTAGTATCAACAAAAACTAAGGGAGGTGGAGTATAAGATGTAGAATCTACTGAAGGTAAACTCTCCAACCTCTCCATAATAGTAGCATGGAATGTTGTAAATAATATTCTCATATACTCTGTCATAGATATCATGGTTTTCATCTCATTTGACAACCTCTAATTTTCACATTTCACATTTTGAATATGAAAATTAATCATTGGTTAAATATAGAATACAACTTGAACAAATATATGTCTCACATAAATTTCACTATACTATGTAACTGGAGGTTCATGAGAACACAAAATGGAACTAATTTCTGAAATTATTTTCCCTATATGGGACTCTAAGTCTTTCTTTGAAATTGTATTTAAAGGCACACAAATATCATACATCTCAACACTACACATGGAAGCCTTTGCATGTTCTGATTTGGAAGTAGGTGAATCTGGACCAAAAGCCTCAATATCACTATTATGATCAATCTACTCAACCAATTATCCCTTAAAATAATTCCTAATTCAATATAAGTAATCAAGTCCACCATAATTTTGTGGCCTTATCCCATCATTGTTGGAGTCATTATTTTCTAGTTCAAGAAGTTTGGAACCTAGGGAAGGATTCCCCTTAGAGGATACCTGATCTGCCACCTGATCATATATATAATCATCAAAATACTAATCATAATCATCCTTCTAAATTTCCATGCAAAATAAATAGTGAAAACCCATAAAAAAATGTCCTATGAATTTCTACCACTCATAATGATCATAAAAAACAAATCTCTCTTAAGACACATCAGCAGGGTTAACTCTAACTGAATTATGGGATTTTTCCAATCATCAAGTACTCTATAATCTTCTATAGTATATATATCAACACTAATATGTTTCTCAATAATGTATCTCTCCAATGAATAAAATTTGGCTGAACAAGTTCTCTGGACACTTTTATGTCTAGGTGAGCTAGGTCTCATTGTAAACATAATAGAAGAAACAGAACAAATAAAGGAAGGATGTTGTGATTGAGTCTTCCCAATACCTTCACTATGATCATGATATGTTCCTCTTCTATAACTACTCTTATCATCATCCCTATTATAACCATTAAATTTATCAAAAATTTATAAATTTTCATTAACCAAGATATCCAAAACCTTTTTAGAATACTTGGAAGAAGAGATTAAAATCGGATCATCTGCACAGACTTCGATCTCTTCACCATCATCTATATCACTTAAGATGACTTCTTTTGTAGGTAGAGAATCAAGATTAACATCAGGGATAAAACTCAAGACATTGGTTTTGGGAATATATGGGTCACTTCCCTCTTCAACTGATGTAACCTTCTCTTTAACCACATGTAATGAAACCTCCTCCTCTACATCCTTATTAGAGTACTCCAAATAATCATCTCGCATTAATCTAGGATCCTATAGGATCTCAGGTCTAGTATGATGATATATAAGATGAAAATAATCATATATATTATCATTATCTCCGACTAAAATTTTCACCCAAGGGTTCCAACATAACCTCATCCATTGAAAAATAAACAGAGAAAATTAGAAACCACAAAATTTATCTTCAACATTGTCCCCTTCATTAATCCAAAACTTCTTTTCCAATGTGGCTGAAATTAAAATTAGACAACAAGGGAACTATATATGAAGGATGACTTACACACATAAATCATTTGTACCATGAGTTTTCAACACAGGTTGATATTATCCCCTAATTTCTTAAGGTATAATAGGTATATATCTTGATATCTCATTAATATTGAATTATACTATCCTAGGACCCAAAAAATGATGACTAATCTTTATAATAATAATTAATTCTCCATATAAATCTGTTGAAGTGAGAATTCAAAGAGTTCCATAACTAGTGATCTCTAAAAAAACGTTTTCATAACTAAAAGATTCATAGTCATTAGGTATAATACCATGATACAATTAAAAAACTCATCTATGGGTAAATTTGAATCATATTCCAATTTCATTAATGAGAAATAAAACTCATTAGTATCAATAATTTTTTGAATAAAATCCTTATTCTTTCCAAAACTGAACTAGGCATAATGATACAACTGATTAACCAACCTGCAATTGAAAGGTCTATTATTTTTTGAGAACTGGTATATGTATCTGTAGTCACCATTCTCCATTAACCCACATGAATAAAAATAAAACATCTATTAAAAAATGACTTTCATTTTAGTAGTGACTACACATTTCACAAGTTGTCGGTTCCTCATTTTGACAATATTGAAACTTGGTTCTCCATTAGACTACTTCAAAGGACCCAATTACTTAGGAGATGGAATTTTAGGTAACTTAACTAACACCAGTTAAAATAAATGAAGACTACAGAAAGGGTGGAAGATAGAAGAAGGTTGGGAGAGAAAGAAAATGTGAAACAACTCGAAGGAAGAAAGAAAAAGTGAGAGTAACTCATTTCAATCTTTTGAAGACTGATTTATCAATTATGTATTTTAAATAATAAACTATTATATAATATAAAATGAATATGAATTTAAACTGGAAAATTAGTAACGGTTTAAAAATTGAAATAGATACCAGTAGATAAATATAGACCAGTGACTCGTCCAATAACGACCCACCAATAGTGACACACCAGTTATTATTGGAAAAAAAAGACTCCCCAAAAGTGACTCACCAATGGCTACTACCCAATGGTGACTCACCAACAATGAATCTAGAATAGTGACACATCAATGCTGACTCGCCAACATTAACTCTCCAATAATAACTCTCTAATGATGATTTATTAATCTTGACTTTCTAATGGTGACATTCCAACATGACTTGTTGAAGATTCAAATCTAACAAAAAAATTTCATTTTTAATTAATGGTTGATGTAGTTTCATATCTAAAAGTTTAATGATTTTGTAAAACTATCAGAAATAAGATAATTAGTACCTATGAATTCAAGTGTTATATCACCATTTTGAAAATATTCTTATAAAAACTGATGTCTTGAATCAACATAATTTTTCGTAGAATGGGAAACAATATTTTTAGATATTTTTATAGAACCTGTGTTGCCAAAATTTATAAAAACTTTTCTAAATTGATATCCATAGTCTTATAAGGTGTTATTCATCCATAAATTGTGTGTACATAAACTCCCTACAATAATATATTCATCTTTAGTAACAGGTAGTTCAAGAATTGTTTTTCTTACAACACCAATATACTAGAAATTTCCCAAAAGATTAAATGTTATAGATATGGTTTTTATATATAACTTACAACCAAAAAAATATACATATAAAAAAATAACAAGTCAAATGATTTTCTTCTTGGATAGAATAGTCATAAATTAGTTTTATATTTGATGCATTTCAAAATCATTTTAACAACACATAAATGAGACTTTTAGGATTTTTCTGAAATTGATCACACATACACACACTAATCATAATATCATTTCGGATAGAAGTTATGTAAATCAAACATCTAATCAAACCTATGTAAATGGTATGATCCATTGGAATTTCATCTTCATCAAGATCTAACTTATAGGTGGTACTCATGGGTGTGTCACTACATTTAGTTCTATCCAGCCCAAAATATTTTAGAAGTTATTTACTATACATAATTGGATTTACAAATATTCAAAATATAGTTTGAAAAATTAGAAAACCAAGAAATTATTTAGGTTTACTGATTAACCTCATTTAAATTTCATTTTGAATCATCTTTAAAAAATCAGTACAAAAATAATTTTTTTAAGATCCAATGATATTATCATTAACCTAGATTTGAAAAAGTAACACATAAATAAAAATTATTTTTATGAAATGAGTAGCATCATCTATACCTTTTAAAAATTCATTTTTAATTATAATAGAATTGGGCCTATCATTCCATGCTCTAGGAGCCTATGTTAAACCATATAAGGATTCCGTTAGTTTAAAAGAATTATATGGAGAATCAGTATTTCGAAATCATAGGGTTTGTTTAATGAATACATCCTCAAATATAATACAATTTAGTAATGAACTTTTAAAATCCACATAATATAGTTTGAAATTCAAATGTGCTGCATAGCCCAGAAGTAATATAATATCATTTTATCCAACCACTGGTGATAATGTTTTCTCATATTTAATACCATCTTCTAGATTATATACTAGTGAACCAACTATAGATTTAATCTTACTATAATTCTAGATTCATCAACCTTATTTATAGTCACCCTCTAAGTGACAATAGTAATAGTGTGTTAATCTCTAACGAAAACTTCCCATGCATTATTTCATTCAAACTAATTAAGTTCTTCTTGGATTTCCATCACCTAGAATTAATAAATAATTACATTAGTCGTTTTATTATATTCACGTTTTGACAAGAATGCTTTATATTCAACCAGATCTCGATGAGAAGATATAGTTTTGTGTACTTATATCAAGGTCTCCAACTAAATGATCTTCTGGATGGTATCTATGTGTCCAAACTATTAATGAAAATGATTGACTGAGCATCTCATGGTATTCTACATATTCAGTTTCGGGTTTAGGAACAACCCTAAAACTAGAAGATTTATATTCTTTACTTAAAAAATTGTCATAATGTTTGGAATTTATGTTAAGATTTCACAAATCATTCTCAAAGTTTTCTAAAAGGGAATTTGTCTCATGTGGATCTATCTCAATAAACATGACATGAATAGAATATTCCAATGACATGGTTGGTTTTTTAACACTACATATGATATACTAAAAGGTATATTAATAAATAAAATTCCTTCATCACTAATGGAACAAATTATGTAAAGGCTATTCGTAGTATTTTAAAACATGAATTTTCATTAAAAAACTAGAAATTAATTAACTTTTGGATTTTTACTACTATATAATTCATAAGTATTTTGTTTAATAAAGTTATAATAAAAACCATAAACACTATATAGTATAAAATATTAACATATTCTTCCCAAAAAAATTAATAGGAAGGCCATACTCATCAGGAATATTTTAGAAAATTTATTAATGTATTCAATATTTTTCTTTTATAACACCATTCTGGTGTTGGTTCCATAGAGCATAAAATTTAAAATTATAGCCATTTTTTTGGAAAAAAGATTCAAATTCTGGATTTTAAAACTCAAACCCAATATCACCTCTCAAGTTCTTAATCCAATTTCCATTATGATTTTTGATAGATTTAACATACATTGTAATTTATGAGTATGATTCAAATTCTTAAGCTAGAAATAATACCCATGTATAACGAGAAATTCATCTACAAGGAAAAATTCATAGTGTTTCCCATTAAAACTAGAAACTATATATTGTCCTAAAACATCCATGTGAACCAACTCTTGAGGATGAAAATTAGAAACTATATTCGTTGACATCAATGATATATTTTTACCTTTTTTTATGTGGGTTACAGACTTTATCATTTGGGAATTATAGTTTAGGTAAATCCTTTACTAACCCTTTCCTAGTGAACCTTCTATGTGAGTTAATATTACAATGGCCAAGTCTCATATTCTAAATCCAAGATACATTTTGAAATGAAAAAAATATTTTTTGAAGATAAATAATCAAAATTTATAGTATAAACATTTCCATTCCTCAAAAAAAATATACAAAATTATTTTTTGAATCGAAAACATTTTAATCAATATTTTCATATTTAACATGAAATTCATCAAAATACAACCATGCGATGCTAAAAATAATTTAAATTAATAAATCTAAAAATAATACTTTATAAAATAATACACTATTATAAATACTGTATTTCCAAGGCCAATAATCAACGATTTGAAATTTTCAACTAAAGTGACATTTCCACCATAAAATTTTATCACATTCATGAAGCATGAATATTATCTATTCAGGTTTCTAAAAAATTCGATGTCTAGGTACCATAAGTTCTTTGAAGATACTTTTATATAGTTTTTCTACAATAATAATTTTACACCAAAATTATTATTTTACCCAAATCTTCTTATTTCCAATAATGTTATTAATTAATGCATTAGAGGCTCCTATTTCTTAATAGTTTTACTATAATATGATTTTACAAAATTTTAAATAATGAATTTATTGGCTCCAAATAAATAACAACTACTTCCACAACATGAAATGGGTGTGAATATATTTTTATCTATACTCCAATGTCCATGTTTATAACATATACTAGTTGGGTATTTTGGTTCTATCAGTTTTCCAATAATTTGGGTGAGATTTTTTCTCCCATTAGTTAATATTTTTTTAATTTATCTTTAGAAAATATAATTCATTTTTTTATTTTAACAGATGATAATTTTTCTCTTTTTTAAAAAAACGGTTACACATAAAATTATCTATTAAAGAAATCCATTTCTTTAAAAAAATTATGTATCTATAAGAACATTGAATTTATCTTCCAGAATATTTAAATACCAGAATACATCAACTTTTTTCATGTTATCATCATTATTTTCATCTATATAATGATTAGAAATATGTTTTAACAAAGTATTAATGGCATTTAATACCTCATATGTTTTTTCTGTGACTTATATGTTAGCACTGTCATGTTATTCTTCCTAGGTAGTGTCTGATTCACTTTACTTATCTTTAGAAGAACTCCATATTTCTTTCATTTAATTCATGTACCTCTTATCATTGTAATTATGTTTATTTTTTTTATTTCAAAGTAGGATATTAATCATTGACATGCCCTTTTATTTTAAATTCATATCACACTATTTTATTTTATGTTTCAAATTTCTTCAAATCCTTCTTCCAGTTTATTCTATTTTCATATTTACCTTTATATCTTGGTTTCCTAAAAAAATAATTCTTCATATAATCATTTTTAAGTCAACTGAAAAAATGGGCCATCTCTTCATCACTACCATTTGTTGATTCTTCGTGACATTAACGTTTCGTTTGAATATTAACAATTTGTTTTGAGGTTGTGGATTTAATGGATACAGACTTTTTTTTTGTTTCATAATCTTTTTCTCTATTCAATTTGAGCTCCTCCTCAAACATAATTATTTTTCCAACCAGATCCTTAATAGGTATCTTAATAATATCACACAACTCTTTGATTGATATTGAGGTTCTTCTCAATGTTTCTGGTAGAATCCTCAACTGGAACATCACTTGGTCTTTATCCGAATGAAGATTCCCTAATGATTTCATTGTTTTCACTCTCTCATTGAACGTGCGATACATGTCATAAATAATCTCACCAAGTTTCATCTTAAATGTTTCATATTCAATTTTATATTAATTTAATTTGCATTGGATGTTCCTCTATGAGAACTATTAAAAGTGTCCCAAATTTCAAAACTAGTTGTGCATGAATATAATTTATTAAATTCTTCATCACATAAATCATAGTACAAGGCATTGATAAATGTATTGTTATTTTTTTATTAATTTTAATTTAATCATCAAAAAGTTTTCTAACATTCTTAGTTATTTCATATTTCTCAATAATAGTAGTCTAAATTTGAAAACCCAGCAACTCAATATGCATTTTCATTTGGTTTTTCCACTAAGAATATTTAGTTACATTATGAAATGGTCATTGGTTGGTAGTGGAACTGTCTTATATATATCCATATAAAAAATAAATTTATAATTAATAGATATTTGAGATATTTAAAACCCTACTAAAATCACAATTGAAAATATATTTTAAAAGAATTGATGCCAAATTTTGTTAAGAGTGATTAAATCAAGGGGTGAATTGAGTTATCATTAATAATTTATGTTAAAAATAGTTGAAATAAAATCTCCCAATTATAAAAACCCACCATTTTAATAAAAAAATATAATATTGATAAATGTTTTATCTTTTTAAATAATATTCAATGCTTGATTACTGTTTAGTTATGACAGTATTTGATATTACATTAACTTTTGATATCAATTTACTCAAAGAAATCCTTATATAAACACTAGTTATGAATAACTATCGAAGTACCAATTTTTTATATGTAATATAACTAAATATAGATTAAAATTTTAAAATAAAATAAAAGATAATCACATATGGAAATAAAAAATGTGGTTCAATATCATGCTAAGACCAAATCCCATACACTTGAAAATCACCCACTTCCAAATAAAATTATATGAAAATAATCTCATCCACAACCTTTATTGGGTATAAAAATAAGAAAATCTCAGCTATCAAGGCTCTAAACCTCTTAAATAGTTATACAAGGAAAATAAAACTACATTTTAGAAATAGAGACCTCTTCCTCAAATACCAGGGGAAAAAATATAAATGAAAATATATTAGAATATCTACTATTATCTAGTTATAGTGAAAGAATCAATACATGATAATTTAAAGAGAAAAAAATCTTTTCATATCTAAAATAAAGAATTATAAATACAATGAAATAACATATAGAAAATATAATGTTTCAAAGTTTGTAGAGATTCATATTCTCAAGTATCCTCAGATGTGGCTTAGTGAGGAGCACAAACTAATTCTTTAAATGTCACAATTAAACAGAGCATCGTGAATTTATATTTTTTCTGTTTAAAGGAAAAGATTTTGATATCTATTTAGTTCCACTATTTCATAGCTTAATTTCATTAGGTATGAATATTTAATGTTTTCTAGGTATAATCTTTCATTTATTCAACAAGTCATGCACACACTTCTTGATCACACATCATCATCAGATGGGGGAGCATTCTAAAAATATAAAGCCGTACATGAAACCTTTTAAGAATAATCATTTAGATAATTGGTATCTTTATACTGAACTTGAATTATCCTCTAATACATCCCTATAACATTTTAGAAAATAATAATAAAATAATACTCTTAATTAATTACATTAATATATTTTTTGGGTGTATTTAATTCAAAAAATTCATAATAGGGATCATAAATCCTTGGGTTGAGACTCATTATGTCAAGGAATCATATTTATTAGTGAGTTAGACTAATAGTGAATCATTTTAACTAATGATAGATCAATTTGGTAGGGACTCTTGGTGGATGTGATTAAATTTAACTAATGGTTTCTCATGTAGGTAGTGACTCGAGATGATGGTGGTTCATTTGCACTAATAGTCACTCATAATAGAAGTTCCTCTTGGTGACAGTGAATTATTTGAACTAATAGTGATTCATTTCAGGCGGTATGATATTTTGGTAGTCATACATGTCTATCAGTAAGACATTTATACTAATGGTGAGTCAAGATGGTGGTGACTTAGAATAGTGGTGACCCAATCCAACCATTTTCCAAATTTTCATAAAATTTAATTATAAAATATAATTTTATAGTGAAAAATAATTATTTGAAAAATAATTATCAATGATTGTTATAAGTAAAATAATTAAGTTCCAACTAATTTATTGAGAAAATGTATTTAAGAATATCCATCATTAATTATCCCCTTAGCCAAAAATCATGTTTTAACAAAATCTATGTTTTCTAAAAATGTTTTCAAAAATATTTTTGGCCTTTTCAAAATGGTTTATTAAAAATGTATTTACCTACTTATACATTTTAATAGTTTTTTTAATAAATATTATCATCATCTTCAAAATAAGGCTTATTTTTACTTTACCAAATAAGTTGAAGTAATCATTGTTTTAACATACAAAGAATGAAGGGAAATTTCTAAAATTCGGTCCACTCAATACTATAAATGATTCTAAAGGTTATTTCCAAAGCAATTTGTTTTCAAAATTTACTGTGATCATTTTTTAATGGTGATTTTCAATGTTTAATGGTTATTTTTCACAAGAATATTTTTATTGAAATTTTTATGGTATTTATATTCATCAATGATGTCAACCCTTTATTTTAATTATGATGAACATGGGATATGATTTATATATCTCATTTATTCTATATTTTATTATTTAATGATTAGTTTAATTGAGGATGTATAATTTTATAACCATTCAAAGTATTTTTCTTGATGCTTTATTATTATATTTATATGATTGGGGTAAGTATTAAATGTTTGTATGTTAGTTTTACAATACGAATGATTATTATGATTATGCTTCAACCCTATCATATAAGGAATAAATTGATCATATTATGTGACATGGGGGTCCCATTTTTAGATAGACCCTCAGTTCATCAACATGTATCTTGAGACAAATTAGTTATCAAAATTAAAAAGATTTCTACACATAATTTTAAACACTCTTTTGATGAGGCTTTATATTATTTGATGTACAACATTATTCATTCTGTATTATGAGATACACTATTGATGATGATGAGACTATTTTATTAGTTAAGATATAAATGCATAAGTTTTAAGATCATTTTATAATTTATTTTGATTTATTTTATCTTCATTTATTTTTGTCATATTATGATCATATTATTGATTATATGACATGTGTCTCAGTTATTTACCTTGACATATTGATTATTCATGTCAATTAATGATATATTCTATTGTACACATAATGTTACTGGAAATCTAGGATCACTCCATTCTTATGATTTATTTTCCCACAAGATACCAAGAAGTGTTTTTTTATTAATGTGAATGGATAATCTGAGGGGAATAATGGCATTCTCAAAAGAAATCTTTGTGTATTTTATGTTTTTAAATTGAATTTTAATTTTATGTATGTATCTAGATTACAATGATTTATAATCTATTTGATCCTTCCAAACATGATACCCTTTATATAGTTCCAATGTCATAATGTAGACTCTTCCTCTTGTTTAATAGCACCAGGGTCATTACATTTTGTTATTTTATCAATCACCATTAAACAAAAAAAGTTATGTGTCGATCATTCCAGCGAAGAGGATTCATTGTTTTTCAAAAAAATTATATTAGGAAATGATCTAACCTTAGGAATCCCAAGCCGCATAGTGATGGGGTTACTGATGATAGATCCTAGGTTCATGGAATTTATTCTTATATTCGCTTCCATTCATCGTATAGTTTTTCTGTATTTATCTAGTGAAGCTTACAATGCCTCTTGTAAAACTATAATAATGTAATTTAGTTCCAAATAACATCCACAATGGATATCCATCATATAATCTAAAGATTCATTAATTCATGATGGTTCATCATGTTATTCAACTATCACCTATTTTAGTTTTATACTATTCCCAATCTTCAAATTACCGGTTCCCATGTAATAATGGGTTTTAGATAGTTTTTCTTAACATTCCCATTTTGATGTGTTTTTTAAATCACCAGCATGTGTGTTGTTCTTCCTTATCTATCAGATTTATAAAAAATCATATATTTTATATTTTATTTTCATTTCTCAACCCCTAATCAATTATAGGGAGAAATATCCAGAGAATGCTATTGGATAGTTTACATTCTTGTGTTTTTTAAAGGATCATCTTAACATTCGAGTGGGTTTTTTCTCTGTCTGTCATCTCTAGTGGTTTTTTTCATTCATTTTTTTCAGAGTTTTATTCTCTAGGTGGGATATATTTCTAATATGGTATATTGTTGGATGATTTTATGTGTTTCATATTTAATGATAATGACAATACATGTGTATTTTTTATATATAGTCGTGGCCCCGAATGATTTGGTTGAGTCTATATGAAGTTAATGGCTAACTATTGGGGCGTTAGACTACATTATATTTATCTGTCACTTATGTTCTATTGCACAAATCCCAATATAGTCTAGTGTGGTGTTTACCCATGTTTTTTGGGATCTATTGGTTGATAATTCAATAATGCTATGTGTGGAATGACTAAAATATTCTTCCCCTCATTTTGGGTCTGTAATCAAACTCCCATTTATCAATTTATCATTATA
This sequence comes from Viscum album, assembly GCA_963277665.1. Taxonomy (NCBI): domain Eukaryota; kingdom Viridiplantae; phylum Streptophyta; class Magnoliopsida; order Santalales; family Viscaceae; genus Viscum; species Viscum album. The sequence continues at coordinate 683,688,860 of OY728137.1, read as the reverse complement.
GATTTAGTTTAGGTGTTTATTTTTTTCTTTCTTTTTTGGGTGAAGGTGTAATGTATGAGTGAAGAAGATTGTTTGGTACTTAGTTGAAATGGATTTTCATTGTTCAATTTTATTTTTACCGGTAGTGGTGATCGCTTTATTTTAGATGGGTTATCACTTGTGTAGTAGAAGATGATGCTGGTGATCATGATTATTAAGCATCACGGTTTGAGGTGGATCTCAGCATAGGATTTTATAGCTTGAGGTGATTTTGTGGTGCTAGGTGTGGTGCACAATTATGTTTAAAATTTATATTTTGAATTAATATAGTTTAGTTTTTGAATATTTTAATTTCTCTTATTAGTGTACAGTGGATGTTTTTTTAGATTTTTTATATCAATGTGGTTCTCATATAAAGATAAATTTCATTTAAAAAAATTAAAAGTGGATTCGTAGGTAGTCTGTCATGTGGGAAAAACTAGTTGAAAAATTGTACTTATTTGGTTTCAAATTAAAATGATGTTTTTATACTCCTATCAATATTAAAAATATGTCCAATAATACTACTAAAAATGGATTGATCAGCACTGAATAAAGGCTGAAAATGTGAGTGATGTAAAAGGTCTATATTTATTAGTGTTCAATCAAATCACTAACAATTTTACCCATTAACTGTGAAAAAGAAAAGTAATATTGAAGTAGGAATTTTTCAATGGTTTTAGTGTTAATAAAGGGTTCCTTTATATGAATTTTTTAATAAAATAATAAATTCGCCCTTTTTCTGTGCTTTTATTGCAATGATAAAGGCCCCCATCATCAGCCCTAAAATGATGATTAATGGGGCCTTTATTCAAACTTTTTTAAGCACTGATAAATGGTGAACATATTAAATATTGTTTGGAGATCTCCCCAACCACTATTTTACTGCTCTCCACTCCATCTCTTTATTTGAATTTTTTCTTACATTTGTCTGCTATTTTCAGCCACTCACTAACCACATCTTTATCCATGCACAAAATGGGCATTTTTTAGTGCTTTAAAAATTCTATCTTATTGTTGACCTGCCATGCATGCTTGGATTTGATCAAAACACATCACCTTTAGAACTCTATCATCATTACCACTACACCAAGATGAATTTTTTTATGATTTTTTAATATTTTTATATTTATATATGTTTACATATATTTTATTTATTTATTCATTTATATAATGTAAAAAATTACAGATATTGTTCTAAATACATTTTTTGAATATGTGTATATATTTAAAATTTATATATAAATTTTATACATTACATATATTTTTATATGTTTATATATATACCTATTCAAATATAATTGTATATTTACATATAAATTATTCATAATTTATTTAGAAATATTTACTCTAAAATACTCTTATGTACTGTATTTAATGATAATAATAATGATTTATTTATAAAAATTACATTTATATATGATGTATATAAACATAATACACCCACACATATTAACATAAAAAAGTACTCATTTATATTTCTCACATACACATACAAATAATTACATAATATGTATTTGTTTACATATATTAGAATATACATATAAATAATTATTTATTTATTAAAGAACACATGATTATATATAAACATTACATGTATAGGTATATATAGATATTAATTCATTTTTACATGGTGAATAAAATGGATAATTTTTATTTTACATAAATTGAATAAAACATATTTATTCACATTTGGTTTATATATATAAATATATATTTTTTTCTTAAATATGATAAAATATTTATTCATACAATTGATTTATTATATGAAAATATAAGAAAATAAGCACATATTTATTTATAAATAAAACTATATTAGTAAAAATGAAAATATATGAAGATGAAAATATCTATTTCAATATAATACTATGGAATAAATTAAGACCCCACTAAATCTAAAAATAAGAAACTCTTAAACAAAGGTGAAATAATATAGAATATTTTAAAAAATATTGTATCACAACTAAACACATAGATTTGGAGGCCTTCTAGGGAATCTTATCCCTAAAAACGTGATCAGGGTTCCCCCAGATAATTGAGGTGTAGATATATTCATAGGATTCAATTAGATAAGTAATAATGCACAAACAGACACCTGCAACAAATGTTATGGTTGTTTCATGTTCTAGTCATGTTTTCAACTTATCTTAGACAGTTTATAGATTATTTTAATTTTTATATCATTAAATTTTTATTAAATGACTATTACTCAATAATAAATAGATAATTAACAATTAATAATAATTTTCAATTATTTTATAATCCATTTTAACTAAATATCTTATAAATTATGTGTAAATGAGTTTTTTTTGCTCTTCTAAATCATATTTAAAAAATATATATGAATTATTTGATTATACTTTTTTTATATATTAATATATTATTATTAATTAAATTTAATTTTTTATTAAAGATAACATTTACGTGTGCTAGAAAAAAACACTGATAAATTCGGTCCTTTACCATTGCATGTAAAAATGCCCTTATAAAGGGGTTCCTTTACCATCGGTATTTTACTAGCACTAATAAAGCACCATCATTTTTAATTATTATTTATTTTTACATATAAAGGGACCCACATTATCTAGAACTTTATTATTATCACTGGTAAAATCCACCTTTATCAACCCTTTTTTCTAACTCTAATGAAGACCACTTTCATAAAAAATTTATCGTCACTAATAAAGGTCCCCTTTATTACTTTTTTTAGAATAGATAATTCCTCCCATATCAAAGCTAAAAAATAACCTATAAAGTTTTCCTTTTTCATCATTTTTTATTGAATTGAAAATAGTGATCTATATCCATTCTTTTAGAAAGCACATGATAAACCTAGATTTGTAGTAGTGTATTATAGTTTTTTTACAACAAGGGTTCAACCTTGTCCAACATTATGTAAATACAAAGACATTACAAGGTAATTCTTGTAATAAAACCACCATGAATATTTTATACCTGATTCAAAAACAAATTTTAGTATTTCTTATTTATTTAAAAATGTTTTTGATAGTCCACTTTACCCATAATTTTTTTTCAAAAGGTGTTACTCAAAAAAATCCCACTGATAAGATATGGGAATATATCTCCTTTTATAAAATAATATAGATTTATAAAATTATTCATGAAAAGGAAATTATCATTGGAAGGAGGGGAATTTTTTTGTTATAAAATATTATTTTCTAAAAATATGACTTGAAAAAACTCATTTACAACTATTGAAAAGCTTCAAATATCATATGTGTTTGCAAATTTTTTTTACAATATTTATGTATTTAATGAATTTTATCCCACATAATACATACGAAAAACAGTGGTTGAAAATTGTTTTCAATGAGTTAAATTTCAAAATAGGGATTATAAAACCCTTGTATTGGTTAATGACAAGTTATGCAAAATTTAGAAATTTATTTCTATAAAGGATTATTTTATGAAATATTAAATTCATTATTTATTGAGAATAATGAGATATTATTTATGATTGATTATATGTACTTTATAATGATTTTTATTATATTTCAGTATTCCCAAAATGTATAGAGGGACTTGTTTTTATCAATAATAAAATTATTAACTATTCTTATTCCATTCATGTTAACATGTTTATCCTTCTATTACCGTGTTCAGGTTTTGAATATACCTTATCTTGTGACATGTTTGAATTTGAAATTCCATGGATTTTTCTTGAGGGAGGATATTTTATTATTTAATTTTATGAAATTATAACACTGTTAAGGAGAATATTAATCTCTAAGGATTATATAATCTATACTGATTGATATGATGATTGGGTTCTATGTGTATATCATTCAATGTTGATATGATAATCATTCTTTGTGGATTCCTTTCACTATGTTTCATATAGAAATTCATGATTCTATTATGTATTGCATGTGTTGTATGTGGAACATTCCATAATTCTCTCAACTTTAGATTTGTGACCTTTATACACCCAAAATTATATATACATATGTTAAATTCGTCACTAATATTAAATGGTCCTCATATGGACGTAGAAAAATATATATCTATATAATTCTAGATAAATATATACAAATTAATTCCTATAAGATGATGGAATTCTGTAACACCAAATAATGATAAAGGGTTATTAAAAAAAATGATATAACTCTTTTCCACAAGGGGAACCATTCTTTTAGAGAGACCTCTTGATCAAAACATCATTTCTAAGCATGTTTGGAATTGAGTAGTGTTAATAATGAGTGAAAAATTGGGAAGATTCTCAGGGTGTGTTCGAGTGAGGAAGAAGCTCATTATAAATAACATTTACTATCTTGTGGGGACAATCATAAGTCTAATGACCCATTCAGGTATGTTAACAGGCCCTATGGAGGGGAACTTGTGATTGTGGGGAAACTGGTGGTACTTGTCTGGGTAGGACATGACGACCATGATAAGGACGTGTGTCTATACTATCAGGAGGGCCTAGTTGTTACTTTATTATCAGAGTAGAAACCCATCCTTTAGTTTGGTGGGACTACCTTAGTTAAGAAATAGGGTTCATAATGTGGAAGTTGTTCTCTAATGTTGGGGGAAATATTACACCCTAGTATGTTAAAGCATTAAATGAATATATTAAATGAATCATGTCAACAAGTTGCGACTTTTTCTAGGATCCTACACAATTATAAATTCATATTTAAGCATGCTTTTCCATGTGTAGTGATCAGGATTTTTGAACTGTATGAAATTTTCTAAGGGTATCTATTCATGTGGACAAACAAAACATAAATGAACATGTATTGGTATTTGGGAAGAGTCTTTAATCTAGTGACTCATTCAGGAATTTGGGTGGGCCCAACCTATGGTGAAAATCATTAGTCTAATGACTTGATCAGTTATGTGGGTGGGACAATGTGAGATGACCATGTGTCTATTGGGAAATTGGGGGTACCTGGTGAGCCAAGACCCTACATCTGTGATAATGTGGGCTATTTATACTATTAGTGGATCCTAGTTGTACCATATTCTTGGGTGAGGGAAATTTTTATATAGTCACTCCCAAAGAGGGAATATGTTTTCTCCCATGAGAAATTTATTTATATTCATTTCCCCTTGAGAGAATATATATAAATATACATGTACTTCTATATATTTGGGTGTGTCGCCTCTTATAGAGGATCGATTCTATCAGAAAACTCGAAAGGACATATTCCTTATATATGATGGATAACATACATGGATTTAAATTAATGGATTAAAGTATATTTTTCCGATTTTTCAAAAAATTATTTTTATTCTATCATCATATGAGTTTTGTTTTTCTTGTTTGATAAAAAATATTTTCAATATTTCATTAGCCCATGATTTTAATTCTACTAGCTTATTTGATAATTACTTTTATAATTTTTGACTTTCAAAAAGATTTTTTGCTATATCTTTATAAATGTGTAGATATATTCATGATTCCACCTATCTATCTATATGCCTATTGAGAAAATGTTGGACGTTCCCTACATAGAATTTTTTCTCACACCCTACAAGGACACTATAGTGGTGATTGGGTCTAACATTTTTTGTATTTCTGGCTTGAAAAGGTAATATATTATCCCTTTGATTTTTTTTGGAGTAGATGTTCATGTCATAAGAGAAATTTTATATATTTGTTATGAAATAAAGTGTATGTTTTGTTGGTTAAATGATTTTTACATCACATTTTCACCTCATTTTTAGTTTTTCTAGATTTATTCTTTAAATTTATAAATTTATGATATTTGAACATGTTATTTAATATTTAAGAAAATATCTAGCAATGAATAGTATATAAATCCATAATGAGAAAATTATACCTCCATAATATATAAACGCATGAAGTTCTGGTCTGAAGCCCCTTGAGATTGAGGAATGAATTTGGTTTTAGTGGCATACAGATTCAACCACAGTGAGGGTATCGGGTTTAGGGTTTATATATACTGGATATAGTAACATTATGTTGGATATATCTAAAGTTTATAGGATCTTTAAAAGAATTAAATTTTCAAATTCATCTCTATAATTATGAACACAATGATTTTCGATGTTCTGAATACCAAGAAGTGGTAAAATAGAAGAGTATCTAGTTTCAATTTCTTGTTGAATTATTTGACACACACTATACACATATCTCTCCAAAGAGAAGTTTTTGGAAATCAATATAAAGAGCTATAGAGAATATAAGTACCCAATATTAATTCTATAAAAATATCCTAGTCTATTTTGTGATTTATGTGGAATTGCATAAATTTTTGAATAACTTATTCACTGGATAAATCTAAAACATCATATGAATACTACTTTATAAATAAATTGTCTTCTATAATATTTCTTTTCAATAATTTAATTACCTCCATCCACATTGTTATGATTATGAAATCAATACTTCCACATAAAAATCAACAGCCACATGCACATTGCGACCCACCCTAATTGTATTGGTTAAAGTGATAATGAAATTAAAACATTATGGATAATAAAATAAAAGAATATTATTTCCCTCTATAATAAGTTTATGGATATTTTTATGTCATTAAACAAATAAATTTCTCAAAATTATCAAAAGAAAGATACTTAATGATACATAATTGATGAATCTAGTAAATATTTTCTTATACCATAGATTCATAGGAAGAAAACACATAAGATTTTTCGTCATGGACATACTCTAGAATGTGGGGAACAATGGTTTTGTATAAATGGAAAAACCATTGAACCAAGTGACCATTGTATTTTTAATCCCCTTAATCTTAAATTGGATGGAGATGAACTAAAATAATAAACAATATATATATATACCAGATTCATGTTTTGATAAATTGAACACCAATCACTCATGAATTTAGGATAATGTTTACATTATTAAACCAAAAATTCAAATTTTTATAGCTTTATTTTCTCTAACTATTTCACACTCAATGTTATAATTTTCATTTATTAATTATAACTGTTGTAACATATGTGGACAAAAAGATGAAAAAATTACCAAAGGGCATATGATGATTATTGAACTCCTGAATTCATGCATCAAACATTATAAATACTATAGAAATGTAATAATAGAAATTATTTATCCTTTGATGAAGAAAAAATATTTTCTTATATTAATGATATATAATAAATAGATATGTATGAAGAGGTAAAAAACTGAGTATACCCAGTTAATTCCCAATAATTACCCAATGAAAAAAATATCATACTATGGGAATGATTTATAAAATAGAAGTTTTCCTTAGGCACATTATCTAATGTACTAAATGAATTAGAAATGAAATTTTGAGAAGTCAAATATAGCATTGGATTAATCCATGAAACAATTTTGATTCTTCTGCCCCTATATGATTATTTTATCAATTAAAAAATCCAGTCCCATCTAATTTTCCTAAAACTTCTATGGGTTATTATTTTCATAATTTACTTATAGGCCAAACATTACCATTCCATCTTCCAATGGTATCAACCATATAGGTTTAGAATAATTTTGTGGTTCAACATAGATATAGACATGTTACAATGAAATATATTCTCGTACCAAATATATTTGACTTATTATAAAATCATTTCACAAACCCAATATGAAATTCAGTGATCGGTACTATTTTCCTTTCCATGAATCACAGGGAGTCCCAAAACTATTCTCTAATCAATCCTCAGGACCATGAGATTGAGATATTTACTACAAATGATTAAAATATTTAAAAATACGAAGTCATGGAATATGATAAAGATGTATTATATTTATGGAAATATTAATATGTCACTAAATATGGATATTCAGATCCTTTTTGTGTATCAATAAAAATCAATGTTATCAAAATCTTTGGAGCCCAAATATATTATTATTTTGAAATAAATTATAAACATATTCAAACTATTTACTATCTAGTGTTAATAGAAACATCCATTCCTCATCTAATTTTATGATATAATGATAAGATAAAAGAATAATAATATGCTTGGTAATGATTCCATTGAAAGAATGTTTGAGAATTTTGTTTATGATACTATGTTCATGGTAGTCATTAAAAATATATCATCGAATTGTCTACTTGGTTGAAAATGGTATTATCTAAAAACATAGATCCCTTTATCAAATGATTCATGTTTATAATTTTTCATTGATATATGATTATAGGTAAACTATATTGATACTTATCCATTTGGAAATTTTTGAACCCATTACATTTATTTTAGATATTATAAGAGATATTTAAAAGAATTATAAATAGAGGGTACAAATTAGGTAGTTTCCCAAATTGATTATGTAGGATCCCCTGTAAAGCCTTGGGATTATGCAAAGGAGAGTCTCTTTTTTCAAAATAATAAATTCAATAGACTTTAATAGACATGGGAACTCATATCATCCAACTATTAATTGTAAAGGATAATCTAAGTAAATTATTCCCATGGGATAAGTAGTTTTTTATGATCTATGAAACACATAATCTTGTAGAGAAAAAGAGAATTTTTTAATTAATGCCAATCTAAATTGGACCCATATATATCAGAGTGAATTTTTAATCGATACCTGATCATCCTTGACATATCACATTGATATATTGAAATAATTATGTAGTAAAAATTCATCAGGATTGAAAAATCATACATATATTAATATGTTGCGTATAAAGCCACGTGTATATATAAACCCTCTAAACTTATGTCTCAATAAAACTATATGATAAAACTATTGAACCAAAATTTGTAAATATGTAACTAAAATTTTTATATATACATACAAATTTGTAAGTGGGTTTTTTTTTTGAAATGCACCCCATGCTTTTGATGAAAGAAAATATATGATTCTATATGTTCTAAACTAGTTATAATTAGGAAATGATGAAGACCCCCCCCCCAATATTGATTATTATATCATTACCTCCCTATGATAGAGAGTAATAAATCAATTTCTTTTGGATTTATTTTAAATTATCATTTTTAAATTATATATTAATTATAGATATTGATCCTTTGGTGGAAATTCAACACTTGGACTAACCAATGAATTATTATGGTTATAATCAAGCTGAGAGTAGAACACAGATAACTCATCATTATCCATAGAATTATAATATCCAAAAAGGATAAAAAAATTTCATTTTTTTTAATAATAGATAAATCACAGAAAATTTTGTATTTTTATATTTTAATCTTTATTTTCCAAAATGTGACTATTTTGTTATAGTTATCAAATTATTGGTTGATTTAATAGTGAATTTTTATGTAATATCCTTCATGGTAGGATATTTATGATACAAGAAAATATAGATATCCCTTAAATGTGAGAATTCTATGATACTCAAAGTACCCATATGAGAATAATATTTCTTATATATTCCATTAGTTATGTAGAATGAAACTGAAAACTATCAGTATCACATACACTATATCTTAAAAAACCTCTAAATCAAAACTCTAGGTGTGTTATGTAGATAACATGGGTGATTCAATCATTTAAACATGTCGATAACATAATTATCCTCATGGAAGAAACTTTTATAACGTTATTAAAAATTTGAAGATGAATCCCTTAAAATGTGAATTTGGGGTAAACTTAGGGAAATGACTATAATTTTTTCATTAGTGTTATGGTATTAAAGTAAACCATAATAATTATACGAAAATAATAATAAATCAGCCTTAATAGAACCCCTGAGACTTATTATGATTTGAAATTCACCTTTCCAATATCAATAGTTTCATTTTTTAACCACTCATGAAATATTCAAAACTTTTCCAAATTCATGAATTTGGTTATGACAAAAACTAGTATGACTAATGAAAATTTTATTTTGGTAGAATTAAGAAATATCAATTACATACTTTATTTTTGATGCTAATAATATAAGGGAAAATAAAAATATACTATACTAAAGACATTGAATTTTCTATTGATAGTATCTGGGACCATAAGAATAGTAAATATAGAGAAAAATTCTTGTACTATATGATCCTTATAATATAAGAGGTGAGGAAAAATATACCTTCATATAAAAGAATACACCAATAGTAATATTTTCAGTATAAAACTTTCATCACTATTTATTTCATCATGAATGAAAAATAATTTCATTAATTTACCCAATAAAATGAATATTAAATCATTCCACGTTGAAAAAATGTTTTTATTGTCTAATACACTTTAATAGTTCAATGTAATGAAAAAAATGAAATTTAGTGGTTGAAAAAGGAAACATTCTTGGTAACCCATAAATTATATGATAAAAATCACATAAACATGTAATTTCTTGATGAAGATGTATTTTCAATAAATAAAACACTAAATATATGAGAGATATATGAACATGCCTCATTTTTATTTTTTTATAAAAGGGTTTTTATAATGTTTTTACCCTCATTTTTACTTAATTATATAATAATAAGAACAGTTCATGAGAATCTCTTCAACATATATATTAGAAAAAAATATATATTATTTTTATTTTTAATTATTACATGTAAAATGTTCATTTATAAAGCCTATATTGATGGGGTAATGATTTTTCTTTGAATACAGATGAAGAGAGGTCAAAGAGTTGCTATGGATAAAAAAAGCAGAGGATCAATTAATGTTACATGAAAAAATTGTCCACATAAGTGTAACATGATGTTGTCTCAGCTCACATATGGGAATAATGTTTTTCAAACCATGTTCATGATTTAATCAAATAAGGGCCCAAATAGGAAAGAATAATTTGAAAATTATTATTGGTTTATAGGGACTTGATCATATATTTGGGACTTGTGTATGAAACTAAATCTATATACCAAAAAATAATCTATATTTTATGATTTTTATAGGAATGGAGGGTCTAATATAAGATATATTTGATGGAATTTTCCTCCATGTAAGAGTAAACAAATGCATTGAGAGTTCTGTAATAGTAAAACTCAAAATATTAAGGCCACAAAAGTGTTTTTCCAAGATACATAATATTAATCTATATATTTTTATTTTTTGGGATTAGATGAGGATATATGATAATTCCAATGTATATAAACACTATTTTCTATTAAATGGGAGGTGGTGGTATTATTAAGAGTAAAAATATGTCAAATATAAATACTAAGGATCACCATAAATGTTTGGAATACTATAAATATTAGATTTATCAAGAATGTGACCATGTAATCACATTGGAATAACAATGAAGGATTGAGAAATACATTACAAACCACCAATAATAATATGACTATATGAGATTGACATGTTGAATCTGAAGTCAAAAAACAAACTACATATGTACATGGATTGGTAAAATCAAGAAGTGAATATAGGAGGCACCACATGAATAAAATCAACCCCATTTAATTATGATGTGTTTATTTATGTTTTCCATTTTTGAAATAATGTGTGATAATAAATCTCAATGGGAATATATGTTTAATAATTTCAAGATTAATCTCCTACAAAGATATCATACCATTCTTAGGAATCAATAAAGAACGTTCTCTTTGCACTATAAAATGGTAGTTAACACACAATAATGGGGGGTGTCATTTTTTAACATTCATTTTTAACTATGTTTGTAATCTAAATATATGGTGTGGAAATCATATTGCAAAAAATACAAGGAGGCATCCATCATTCTCAATTTTAATCTTAATTTTATACTACTTTCATTTCAAATATTAATAAATTCATAAACAGTTATTGGTAAGATAAGTCACAATGTTATCATCATATACTCATGCGTATTTAGAAGTTTTCATATATTGTTTTGGTTTTCAAAAAATATCTCCCATAGTATTATTCACTCAACATATAGTGTAGGGGTTGAGATTGGATGATTACTAATATAGGGTATTTTATCACTTATGAAAGTCTTGATGAGTGAATGTAATGGAAACTATAGTTTTCCGACTAATATAATCACACCATGTTATAGTGTGCAGTCTTAGTTTTAAATCCAATTAATGATGGAATCAATGGTGTTAGTATTTACTTAAGTTATTTTGATAGATTCATTCATATTAATATTATAAGGTAATCCATTATTTCAATATTGTAATCGAACCCAATATTTTTAATTTTATAATCATGAAAATACAAGTTTATTTATGTTTTGATTATTACATAGAATGAAAAAACAACCAAAACCTCCACACCTACAATAATCACTATAATTTAGTACATCTTCTGGATATATCATGAGGTACACCATTATAACTACATTATTACTTAGGATAATAACAGTTTCCTATTCCAACCCATGATTTGTTCATCAATTTACATGTAGGGTTCCTCCCATCGCCTCACCAGAAATTAAATGTATAACCCTAAGCCTAATTGGTCTAGACTTGATGGAGTCTTTATTTCTCTAACAAAGTTGGTTATACCTTATTTTTTTCGTCACATTAAGGGATTAAAACCACAATTATGTTGAATATCAATATATTATAACGACACATGTATTATTCATTGATCCCATATTTTCCAATTACATTTACATTATGTTCAAAATATGGTGATCATGATACTCAATGGAGAAAATGTCAATATCAGAGTATGATTACCTCCATTTCTTTTTTATAATTGATAATTAATGGTTGTTTATCTACTAAGACAAAGATGTCTTATATTCCCAGTCCTTATGATGCCCAAGTGTAGAGTTTTTCTAACTAAGATATATATCATACCAACCTAGTTCAATAATAGTTATTCATAAGTTTGTTTTCTTGAGAAAAAATCTCATATTGAAATATTAGATTTGGATTAAGTGAATCAAATTTATTCTCACTCACTATATATGTTATACTTTTTTTCATAGTGAATGAAAATAGTTAATTATATAATCCTGACCTTTTACTATCATTTAAATGGTATATTTCTATAGGATAAATATGAAAATGTTAAAATGAAAATTCGATCGAAAAATTTTAAACTTTTTTATGTTCTAAATAATTTTATTTCCTTTAGTAAATGAGATTTTATGAAATAAATTTTATATAAAATCAAAAACCATAAATTATAACTATTATAACACAACATATATGAAAAAATATCTCTCACAAAATTTGAATACTCATTACTATAGGTTACCCATGATTTAATATTATGTGAATTTTTCAAATAAATATGACATATGAAAAATTTTAACACCCCATTATGTTATATGTATTTCTTTTAAAATAATTTTTTTTTGTATTCAGTAACATGCATTACACAAAACCTGGAGTCTAAATGAACAAGTCATATAATATACCTTTACCACATAGTTATTAGATTGGTGGGTATTAATATTATTAATCAAATTATGAAATTTATTTAGAAACTAATTTCTAAATTCAATTATATTTATTAATTCTTATTAAATAATCCAAAAGTTTTTAATAATATATCTTAATGATTAAAAGAACTATTTATTTCAAAGAAATTTATTTTTCTATATTTTATGTGTTGTTATCTAAAAAGTATATTTATCAAAATTTAAATTTTATTTTAAATAAATTCATTTCTAATGTAGGATTAACCCACTGTATATTAGTTATCTAATGTGTATGAAGGAAGATAAATTTTGTAATGCAATAGTGTTATTTTATCATAACAATGTTTTTATATGAACTTTGTGATTTTATCATAATATATAAAAAAAGGATTTATTAATTTATTTAATAAAATTTACATATTATATATTTAATTAAATATGTAAACATTTATTTTTTAGTTTTTATTATGAAAGGAGTGAAATTAATTTCAATTGTATTCCTAAAAATATATTTCTCTAAAAATAGATTTTCATTGGGCTATATGAATTTATTTTCAAATTAATTTCATTAACTTATAAAAATTTAATTTGTTAAAATGGATTCTATATTTTGAATCATAATATAAAATTTATTAATTATTCCACATTCATTTTTTTGTCATTATGAATACAAAAAATAGTAAAAATTTGGTACCATGAATAAGGTAAAAACAATTTTACCATGGGTTAAATTGACAAATAAGGGTAATATTACCAAATAAAAATTTCTAACACTTATCTTATGAATATATTTATAACATTATTTATATTAACCTAAAATCCCTTTCCATTTTGAATCATTATACTTAAAAATGACATAAACTTCACTTTTCATTTTGTAAGTAATTTTAACAGTGTGAGATCCCACACTTATAAAAGGGAACCTCCTATCCCCCATTATTCAAGAATTTTGATCCATATAACTCATCCATTCCATCCATAATATTATATTATATTACATAAAATAATTATGTATCCCTTGGTCTTTTTCTAAGACGAATCCTTCATTGACAAACACATAGACCAACATAGGCCCCCAAAAGAAGTGGTACAAATATTAATTCAGATCATTCAATTTTATTTATTCGTTAACCATATATAGATCTTTTATATCCATAATCACATGTTTAATATAGTATTTTCAATATTCTTAGAAATTATTATTTTTATTTCAAAAATATCATCACATTTTTATTAAATGGGAAATGAAAATCTCGCACTTGCATATGTGTGGACTACTACATCTATAATGCGATATAATTCATTTTACATCACAACCTAAATGGATAATTTTAATGATTGATTTAAAAAATATTTATGATATTTATTATTTAACAATTTTATTTTGATTATAAAATATTATATATTTTTCTTTACCCCTTTTCGTATGATAATGAAAACAATGTTAATATATATGTACAAACTAGTCTCTACATGAACATTGTTATTTATTTCTCTATATCTAAATTTTATAGAAGGTTATAAATTTGTATATAATTAATATATAAGATATTTATGTAATGATTAAAGTTTTATAAATTGATAACAATGATCAATGTACAATTATCAAAACTTTCAATCAAAGAGCTAGATGAATAACGAAACCATTAACAACAAAAAATGATGATTTTAATAAATAATTATTAATAAGTTATTATTAAAATGGTATAAGTGTATACTATATGATATTATATGTATTTATAAAGTCATTTTTTATAATTAAAATAAATTTCAATCCACTATAATGATTCATAGACCGTAACAACCCAAGCTTTTTGAATAATATTTGTTTCCTAAAAATGTCTGTTATATTTTTTTATACACAAAAAAACTATATCCCTTTAATAATGAAGTTAGTTTGATTAAAATGTGGAAATTGGGTTTCAACCATTATATAACTATTGGTCAATTATTCTTATTGGTCAATATTAATTTTGGAAGAAATACTCATAGTAGTAATTTTAATGTCGTAATTTGTATTTTAAATAGAAATGGCAATGGTAAATTAATACAGAATGAAGATTCATTGGCCTCATCTAGTATATTACTACCATAAGAATCCCATTTTTTAGAGATTTAAAATGATGTATATTAATTGGTATTTTCTCTTGACCAATGAAAAAATTGAGTTTCAACATGTTGATCATGAACCAAATCACCTACGAGCAAAGTTCATGTTAGGGAAATTACCACTCTGGTGATGTTATCTGAGCCTACCCAAGAGTCTATCATCATCACATACCATACCCTTAGTTTGTATATAGGTTTCATAAATCTTTATGTGTTCAAGTCATTGATTTTTAAAATTTAATCCCTTTTAAAAAAAATTTGTTCTTCTTTTATTTCCATTTTGAGTTTAGTTTTTCTTAAAAACATGATGAATTTGATAAAATGATTTTTTGGATAGAAATTGTACTTTTTAGAAGTGTTATAATTATTATAATAAACTAAGGTATTATTAATAATGGTTCTTTTAATGATATATAATTATTAAAACACCCTTATTTAAATTTAATTGATAAAATAATTTAATTTTTTTTCAAGTGTCATAAATTTTACTTAATATTTTACTATTCATTTTCTGCATGTTATTATTTTTAAAAAATAGGTATTTTTGTATTTAGAAGATAGATTACTCATACTTATATAATCATTGTGATAAAATAAAAATCATTTTTGAACTCATCACACCTATATTATGTAAGGGTGAATTTATGAGTACTTTTTAAAATATTTTTGTTTTTTGATTAATATTAAAAATATAGTTTCGAGTTTTCGGTATGTATAATGAAATTATAATGGTGTAACATGTAATATAAAATGTTGGTCAACTATTATGGATTAACATAAAATTTTAGGTGTCCCATCTGTCCAACACCATGGTAAAATACCATTGGAAAGCCCACAATTTTTCAAATACCACTACTGAGGTGTCCATGAAAATCAATTAAAAAATCCATCACTTTTGCTAAAAATAACCACCCATTTCTCCATTAAATTTCATTACCAATTAATTATAAATTAATATCTAATATTTTCACCACAAAATGATTCCACCAATGGTGTCCTCAATCCCTCAGGATCCAAATCACGGAGTTTTTGGAGTTACATTTCAAGTTACTAGAAATCTCAATGTCTCTTTAGCTTTCAAGTTCCCTTTTTTATATGGTATTTATTTCAAATTTCCATACTATGTTATTTTTTATATTTTATTCTTTACCTTTACTATATTCAGATTCTTTGATTAATGGGATAACCTCGTCTCCTCTCTTTTAAATATTTTCTAAAAATATGTTTCATGCCCATTATGATGTCGAATTTTCTTCTCAAAACTTAGATTTTTCTCAAGAAATTATCTTATTTTATCTTGTGAATAAAATAAATTTATTTTCTAGTGGTATTTACCTAGATTTTAAAATGATCTATTTTTTTCTAGGAGTAACTTATATGAAACACACCTTCCTTTTTCATGGGTTAATATTGACATAAAGTTCTTGTCATTAGAAACTTTTTTTTAAATGCCATTATTTTTCTATGAAAAACATTTCATTTATTCCCTAAATGTTGATTTATGATATTATTTATTATATTCTATGTGGATCTTGACCACAAAGCGATTCACAATTCAATTCCACCCTTACACCACTGTTTTAAAATGGTTTTGTAATGAATATTCCAAATAAAATAATAAATTTAACATCATATTTGGTTCAATGAATTATTGTTTATCAGTATTTAATAGGAATGTTTTACTTTTCTTTGGTGTTTACATTGTATGAGGAGGCGATTTGGAGAGCTGGTGATGGAATTCAAGAAAAATTGACGATACTGTGCGAGAGACGAAGCATGCTTGTGGAAATTAATATGTATTTAGGATAATCCGTGAATCTAATAGGGATAAAAATTTGTCTATTAATTCCAAAAAATGAGAAATAGCTTTCTCTAGAGGATCATGGGGCCCAATTCATCCATTTGGCAGCCGAAAATAAGCCTAGAATGTGAAGAAATTATGGGCGGACCAGATTGGACCACCCTTCTATATTTGGGCCATAATATAGGTCTCAGAGATCCAATTGGGATGATTCTGCCTCCCTTGGAAAGAGAACTATAATTCTCACCACATCAATGCATTTCATGTTAATTGAACTGGTTTTTTAGTCAACAAGTCGGTTAAGTAGGTATTAAAAAATATTTCATGAATGGGGACCTAATACCTTAGGCAGTTGACTTATTTTTCTGAAAGTGTGATGTTTTTTCCATAGAACACTCCTCCCCATCATCATCTCAGGTTTCCTGAATAGGGGTTGTGTTTAGTCAAATTTGATAGCTCTATTCACCCATTTTAGTTCTCTTCTCTCCCATGTATTTAAAAACCTCTTAGTGATCAGTTTGGGGGTTTCCTTTGTGGTAATACTTAGTTCCACGCTTGTTATCATCAAAAGGTAATTAAATTTTCAGTATTGTTGTCAATTATACTTAATTTATAACTTCTTAATGTGTGTTTATTATGGTATTATCAAATATAATTCAATGAAACAATAATCCTCATGCTTCTATGCATAGCCCATATCATGTGATTATTTGTTTTCAGTTGCCTCCTTTCTTAGCCATTCCCTATCATGAGTATGCGAATGGATTATATCCGGTGATAAATTCAAGGAGCTTAAAGCCACGAGTATGCATGATCTCTTATTTTTTAATATTTTATCATTGACACAAATCTGTTCAACTCGTGACATTATTGAGGTGATTCCTTGACTTAGTTATATTTTTACATCAATTCAAGCTTGTTGATTTTGAACGGTCGCTGATAATTAATATCGTTGATCGATCAAATCCTAGGTGGTGACCTAGTAAGAAATTACATAACCTAATGGTTTCAGTTTTTATAAATCAAGGGATAAATTATCCTTCCCATTCCCTTGAAAGTGATGATTGATTGCACATCAAGGAACACTTACCCAGGTTGATCATCATTTCTCCATCTTATTTCTCCCACTTAGTATTATAGTTTCAATTTATTTTTTTAAAATCAATAAAGCCCAAGTTTTATAAATCCCTATTACTATTTTATTTTCATAATCAAAATATTCTTTTTAAATTAATGATCTATGGTTCTGTTGAGAGACAACATAGGGTTTCTACTATGCTGTAAAAACTTTAGTTAAAAATAATCATCTAATTTGACTTTCTCAACAAAGTGATAAAATTTTGGTGCCATTTTTAGTAATCCATGATCATTTTTTTTCTTTTTATTATTTATTTTACTTTTTAATTAGTAATACATTCAATATACCACCCCTAATTAGATTGTTTTTTATTTTTATTTTTCATTATATTTATTTTTTTATGTTCTCTCTCTCTCTCATATTATTTATTCTCTCTCTCAAATTATATAGTACCACATTCTCTTTTATTTTATCCCTTAATTTATTACGTGTTTTAATTTCATTCATATTACATAAAAAATTTAAAAAAAAAAGAACAATCAATCAATCAATCAAACTGGACATCACTATTGTATGAGAAGATCTGGAAAAGAAACCCTACTCGAATTTGACCCTGAAATTGAAAAGTCACTTCACTCATAAATCTAGTCACCTAGAGTAGAACAATCAAGTAAGACTGAGGAACCCATTTTGGAACCTCAAATGGACCTAAACCAATCTATAATTGAATCAAATAAAACCCACTAAATTACGTCTGTGAATAACCAATCTTTAAAAGAACTAATCAGCCGGATGTGGAGTACCAACATGCATACATCCAATATCTTAAGGAACCATCCAACACTGAGCTGATATCTATCCTCATCCACCTACTTCCCAAATTTCATTGTCCTTTTTGTGAGGACCCTCACAAACATCTTAAATAGTTTTATATAGTTTGTTTCACTATGAAACTCCAAAATATGTCTGAGGACCTAATATTGTTAAGGGCCTTCCCTTTCTCCCATTATGGTGTAGCTAAAGACTAGATATACTATTTGAATAACACAATTGGGGGCCGGAATGACCTGAAAATAATATTTCAAGATAAATTATTCCTTACCTCCTGAACTGCATCAATTAAGAATTAAATTTTTGTTATTTGGAAATCACAAGGAGAGAACCTTCATGAATACTGGGAGAGATTCAATAGTCTTTTCTCAATCTGATCCCACCACCAAATTATTGAAAACTATTAATCCAATACATATATTAGGAACATATCCCCATGGATTGTGGAATGACTGATGCTTCAACTGGTGGTTCCCTAGCTGAAAAAACTCTTTCCATCACTCGTGAATTAATAGCTAACTTGAAACAAAATGTTCAAAAAATTGGTACATGAGCTATCGCACTGACCTGGGAAGTTCATGTGGTGAGTCATTCATACCTAAAAGAAAAGGCAGATAATATACTTGTTGAGATGCATACCCTTCTAAGTAAAATAGCTCGAGAACAAGGTAACTCACATTCTTCTACAATTATATTACAATTTGGTATTTTTCGGAAAATACACATTTTTTTGACCAGTGCTTACAACTGCAAGATTCACCTGAGCTTAATGCATTTGTGTTCTAGGAATTCCATTCCAACAAGAACCTGTCTTCACGAAATAACAATTTAGGTCAAATACAACCCCTGGTTGGAAATTACAACCCCAGTATGACAAGGGGAAACTCAAGCTTCCCCAAGAAGAATTGGTATCAACAAGTCCAAGGAATGATAAGTTCTTATCCTTTACCTTCTTGAAATAATCCCCCCCCCCAAATATGAACCAAGCCTCAAGGACATGGTGAAGAAAATTTAAAATCAGAACCTACAATTTCAACAAACCACACAATAAGATATTCAAGACCTATGAACTCAAGTTGGACAACTAGAAAACACCATCATTGTGATAAAGATGAAAGGTTCTAGATAACTACCATCCCCACCCATTATTAATCCGAAGAAAAAATGGTAATGTCTGTTCAATCACACTTTGTAGTGGTAAGGATTTTTTTTTCAACAAATGTTTCTACAATATTGGTATCTCCCCATCTTGAAAAAAATCTTTCTCCACACATAAATGATTTCAAGGAAGAAAAATAAAATAAAAAGGTTAATCAAATTATCATTGATGATTCAAATGAGCAATCGATTATTCTTCCTTTCCCCAAATACTCTCTAAATTTAAGAAGAATTTTGATAATTATATTGATAAAGAAATAGTGTATAAATTTAAAAAGGTTTAATTTAACATTACTTTATTGGACCCAGTTAAACAAGTCCACAGATATGACAAATATCTTAATGTAATTTGAACCCATAAAAGGAGGCTAAAGGGGAATGAGAGAGTCAACATGGTAAGGAAGTTTTCGGCCTTCATTCAACCATAACTTCAAACCAAATACAAGGATCCAGACACATTCAGGACACTGTGTACAATAAAGGAGACATTCTTTTTTGATTCTTTTCTATATTTAGGTGCTTCCATTAATGTAATGCCTCACTCCGTGTATACTTATATTCATTTTGGAGAGCTTTGACCAATTTCCATTTCCTGGAAACATGCCAAATGGAGTACTATGCATTCAACATGAGTGATTGATGATGTCCTTTCAAGAGTGAAGAATCTAATCTTCCCCCCATGATTTCTAAATTCATGAGATGGAAGCTACCCAAACCCAAGGACATGCTCCGCTCATACATGGGAGTTCATTCCATAAAATAGTAAAGAAAATCATTAATGTTCGCAATGGTATGTTGTCTATGGATTTTGGTGGAGAAAAGGTAAGTTTTAACATCCTGGATGCAATGAAACAACCCATTGAAGAGAACTCCAGTCTTCCAGTATATTCAATGGAAGTGCATTCAAATGACAAACACATACACAAAACCCTCTCCTAAACCCATACTCTGACTCAATTACCTCTTCCTCTCTCTTGGATTATTTTATTTTTGATTCCTGTTTTGATTTTTGTTTGGGTTATAAAAATGAATATTTTGTTCTTTAATCGATGAGTGTGTTCATTCTAACATACCCATGACCATTGATGATTTTTCAAATAGAATTTCCATATATTCTCTTTCCTTAGAGAATAAAATGAGAAAATAGATAGTTTCATGGACCTCACTCCCCCTAACCCCCCCCCCCCCCTAAATCAAAGAACCATTTGTTTTCAAACTTAAAAAACATCATTATAATTTAAAATATGCATATCTTGAGGGTATTGTCCAATTTCCCATCATTATTGCTAATAAACTCTCTCCACAACACGAATCAAAACTTCTAAACCATTTGAGAGATTGTAAAAATGTTTTAGGATTGACATTTACTTATATTCCAAGGATTATCACATCTATTTGTATGCGCCATATACTTTTAGATGAAGAGTCTAAGCTCATAACAAAATTTCAATGACGGTTGAATCCCACTTTCCTTAAAGTAGTAAAATTAGAAGTTAGTAAATTACTTATTACTAGGATCATTTATCATATAAATTATATTAAA
Organism: Viscum album; assembly: GCA_963277665.1. Lineage (NCBI taxonomy): Eukaryota > Viridiplantae > Streptophyta > Magnoliopsida > Santalales > Viscaceae > Viscum > Viscum album. The sequence continues at coordinate 683,667,123 of OY728137.1, read as the reverse complement.
TGGGTTACCCTAGTGATTTTTTTCCAAAAAATAGGAATAATAGTTGTTTCAAAATAAAGGAAATAATTGGTTCCAACATATGTGCAAAATAGTTGGCGAGTCTATATTGACTACCATAAACTGAATCATTCCATGTTGAAAGACCACTTTACTCTTGACTTTATTGACCAAATGTTATAATTTTTGGATTTAAGTCCCATTATTTTTTCTTTAATGGATTTTCAGGTTATTTCTAAATCCATAAATCCCGTATGGATAAAAAACAACATTTTCCCGTCCATTTGGCACATTTTAATATAAGGGAATTGTTTTTGATCTATATAATGGTCATGGTACTTTTCAACGATGTATGTTGATTATTTTTTCTACGTACCCTAAGAGTTGCATGGAAGTCTTCATGGATGATTTCACAATATATGGTTCTTATTTAGATTATTTTTTGGAAGACATAGGTTTTTTCCTCAACCACTAAATTCAAAAAGATCTTTTTTTTAATTACGAGAAATGTCATTTCATGGTTGAGTAGGGGATATTTCTTGGGTATTCCATTTAAAATAAGATAATTATATTTTATAAATCTAAAATTGAAAAAATTTTATACCTTCCATATCCATAATTTGGTCTTGGGGTGCGATATTTTTTGGGTCAAGATGGGTTTTAACGGCGATTCATTAAAGACTTTAGTAAGATCGCACCTCCATTGTACTGATTATTTCAAAAATATTATGAGTTAGTGTTTGATAATAATTGTAATGATGCATTAAATTAACCAAAAATGAGTCTCACATCACCTCCCATTATCCAACCACCAAGGTGGGATCTCCCCTTCGAACTTATGTGTGATGCCTCAAACTCTACAATTGAGGCAGTCTTATCCTAATGGTTTGAGAAGGCTCCTAATGTCATTGAATATGCCTCACGTACCCTTGAACCTACCCAGGTAAACTACAAAACCACTAAAAAAGAACTCTGTTCTATTGTTTTTTCCTTGTAAAAATTTCATTCAAATCTTCTTCTGTCAAAAGTCAATGTGTTTTCTAAACATGCCACCCTTTGATTTCTCCTAATAAAATTTGATGCTAAGCCTTGCCTCATTTGATGGATAATTATCTTATAGGAGTTTGACCTTGATATTAGAGATAATATGGGAGTGGAAAAATTTAGTAGATGAACACATTATTAGGATTTCTCTATCATTGAATGACCATGTTGACTCATCCCTCCCCATTAGATGATTCCTCCCTCGTTAGAATATTTTTGATTATGTGGGCCTTACCCTTTTATATGGGGACATTTCTAATTCTCTAGAAACATCTAGGATCCCCATCAATATCATCACATCACAATACCAAATAAATAATAATGAATCTAGATGGTAAATTTGGGTGACCCATATTTGTGGATAATTTGTGGTGAAAAATGAAGTTAGTCGGTGTGTCCCTAAACATGAGTTTAACTTTATTTTGACCTTCTACCACACATAGGATAACATGGTTCACATTGTTTCCCAACTTATATCTTGAAAGGTCCATAACGCAGAACTTTATTGTAAAAATTTTTATAGGGATTCCCATCAATTATTCAAATCATGTAGTCATTCTTAATTCATATGGAATATCTCCGTGAGGAATGAAATGACCCAACAACCCATGTTAATCTGTTAAAATTTTTTTCATGGGGAATTGACTTCATGGGGAGTTTTAGAAATTCATTTGGATTTGTGTACGTATTATTGGATTGGGACTATGTGTCTAAATTCGTGTATGAAAAGTCTAATAGGAACAATGTCTCTCGATTTTTTGTTCATTTTGTAAGGTCCCTGATTTTCAATAGGATTGGTTCTCTGAGATAAATCATTAGTGATCATGGTTCACCTTTTTTAAATCACAACATGAAAAAATTTCTTCATATGTCTGGGGTAGATCATAAAGTCTCCATTACATATCACCCATAAAGTAATGGAAAAAAAGAAATCTCAAATCCGAAATTTATGGGAATCGTAGAAAAAACGGTACAGGCCAACATGAAAGATTGGATTTTGAACTTGGATGAGGCACTTTGTGCATACCATACTACTTTTAAAACCCTAGTAGGAATTTCACCATATATAATTGTGTTTGGAATTGCTTTTCACCTCCTATTGAGGCATAAAACCATACATATTACACTATTAAGCAATGTAATAGGAATCATTCAAATACAGGTGAGCATAAGAATATGTAGAATCATGAGTTGGAATAAATTCGACATGATGCATTTGAGAACTCCCATATCTATAAAGAGAAGACCAAGGATATCCCTGATATCAAGATTCATAAGAAGAAGTTCCACATTGGAAAGAATCTCTTCATGTAATATTCGGGGCTGAAGCTCCACCTAGGTATTCTCTGTTCTCGATTGTTCGATCCCTATACTATTACCATTGTTTACCCTTTTGTGTAATATATATTTTTAGGAGTAGAGTGGACGAATTATTACCTTCAACAGGAAGTGTCTTAAACACTTGAATGAAGATTTTACAAAGAATTCGGTAGAGTAAATACCCCTTAAAGAAGCAACATACGAGTGAAAAACACCAGGTTCTTCTCACTATTGTTTACCCTAAAAAATCACACAATAAAAAATCAATAAAAAATTGCATTCTGTCTTGGGAAGACCAAAAAAACTCCTATACAACATTTGATCTTGTTATAACTATTAAAATTAATGTCTTGATCAGATCAAACAATGGTTTATAGATGAGTGTGAGATTTGTTCCAAATGAAACTTTAGAAAAATCAAAAAAAAATGAGGGGAGTGATGAAATGTGAAACATATGGGGATATATAGGTCAAGATCTTATGGTTTGAATTTCAGGAATTCTTGAGTGAGTGTGTCTTGAAATATGATTGTAAAGGATATAGGTCTGGTTTGGTGGACAAAATCAGTTAAGTTGATAAATGTTAAAATAACCTATCTTTATTGGATAGAAAGTGGAAAGAATATCATGGACTGGTTTTCACACACACACATAGAGAGTTAGTAGCATGGTTGAATTTGGGATTCCTTGCTCAAATTCTTATCATGAATCACTATTAATTTCAGTGTGATATGATTTATGAGACATCTTTTTCTATTTTCACAAGGATTTCCTTTGTGTCGGTTGTGCATTGATCACATTACTTTAATAAATTAAAATTTCTTAAAATGTTAAATATTCATTATGTTGGTAACATATACATGAATCCTCTTTTGTATATTTGAATTTTACTAGGGGTGAAAATTTTTAGGTGTGGGGGTGTGATCACATAGCGATTCACTACTATATTCCACCCTTACACCACTATTTTAGATTGGGTTTATAATGAATATTAAAAATATAATAATAAATTTTACTTCATGTTTGATTTAATGAATTAATTTTTATCACTATATAATAGAGTAATTTTACTTCTTTTAATGTTTACATTGTAGGAGGATGTGATTTGGAGAGCCTATGATGGAATTCATGCAAAATGGGCCAAACTGCCTAAGATCCCATGCATGCATGGGGACATTAATATGTACTTTGGATAATCCATGAATCCAATGGGGGAAAACGGGTGTATGAATGAAAATTAATTTGGTCTATATATCTCTAGAAAATCATGGAGCCCAATTCATCCATTTGGAGGCCCAAAATGGGCCAACAATGTGAAGAAATTCTAGGTGGGCTAGATTCGACTAGCCTTCCGTATTTGAGCCATAACATGGGTCTCGAAGATCCAATTGAGCTGATTTTACATCCTTTGGATCGATAACTCATAGTAGAACTATCCACCTAATTCCATGACAATTGAACACATTTTTTTCAACCATCTAGATAAATAAGGATTAAGGTTTTCCATGAATAGTGAAATAGTCCCTTAGGTAGTTGACTTATTTTGTGGATTTTTTGATGTTTTGTCCATAAAATAACTCTTCCCCCTCATTCTATCAGGTTCGACAACACAGGATGAAGATTATCAGAATTGGATAGCACTATTCACCCATTTTAGTTCTCTTCTCTATTATGTACTTCTAAACCTCTTAGTGATTAATATTGGGGGTTTCCTTCATTGTAATCCCGAGCTCCACGTTTGTAATTGTCCAAAGGTAATTGAATTTAGAGGTTTTTTTTCAATTGTTCTTAATTTCCACATTATTAATTTTTTTTATTTTGGTATGATCAAATAAAAATCGAAGGAACAAGAATCCACAGGCTTTCGTGCATGACCTGGATCTTGCGATGATTTGAGTGTAGTTTCTTCTTTTCTCACTCCTTCCCTTTTATGAGTGTGTGAATGGATTATGTAGGTTGATAAATTATAGGATATTTAACCCCTAAATATTCATGTTCTTTTATTGCGGAATATTTTATCATTGACATAAATCTGGTCATCTCATCATGTTGTTGATGTGATTCCTTGATTGATTCCTTTTTTTTACATCAATTCAAGATTGTTGATTTTGAGAGATCAGTGATAATCAATATAATTGATTGATCAAATACTAGGTGGCATCCTAGTATGAACTAACATACCATACTAGTTTCAATGTGTATAAATTGAGGAATCGATGATCCTTCCCATTCCAATGAGATCAATGAAGGATTGAACATCAAAGAACACTTACCCGGGTTGATCATGATTTCTCCATCTTGTTTCTCTCCATTAGTTGTATAGTTTCAATATATTTTTTTAAGTCAAAAAACCCAGTATTTTGTAAATCTTTATTCCTATTTTATTTTCATAATCATAAAATTTCTTTTAATTAATGATCTAAGGTTTGGTTGAGGGATGACTAAGGGATTCTTCTTTGATGCAAAAAATCTTATTAAAAATAAACAAAAAAATTGATGTTCTTGAGAACACAATAAGACCACATTAACTAAGAAATATGATGGCTTATATCTAATAGAGATACACTTAAGTTGGTAATTCATTTAATCATATCATCTTGTATTTTCATTGTAAAATATTTAGACATTATTTGGATTTATTTCGAGACAAGACTCTATGACGTCGTGAGATTCTAAGGTCTGGTGTTCCCAGAATAAAATTTTGAAAAATATTAAAATTTTAATAGCACACACACACACACAATTTTCTAAGAAAATATTCATAACCCTTAATGAGTGACTAGATTAGAAATATTAGGGCACCGTTGGGTTTAGAATAGTGGCTTTACCCATGGAACGATATAACTTTTATTGATGTGGTCATCTTTAGAAAAATTCATGAAAGATGTAACTGTAAATAAAATTATTTCATAATTTTTTTGTAGTGAATTTTATTTTTATTATGTATTTGTCATAAATTATGGGTTAGACTCATAAACCATGAACATATATAGAGACATGGGTAGAGAACCTCTAGAAAAACTATTGTCGAACAATGACAAATTAATCAAATGATGCACCTCAGATTCAACGAACGTTGACAATGATGAAATAGATGCTTCATTCTTTGTTAGAGATCAACCTGAATTGAGGTATGACATGTTTTTTTTGAGTATTTCCCCCATTATTAAATTTTATGATTAAAACAGAATAATAAAAAAACATATTTCCCCGTATATCGATTGTTTTTATCGGGTGGGATATTATCTGTGGGATTATGATGAGATTGATTTTAATTCTTCTTTGTTTATCATTCTAATGGAAACTGATTGGGGATAACTGAAACACAAGGATATGGTTAATTCCCTTTGGTTTTTATTTGGGGTTTTCTTCACTTAATTCTTTGAGTTGTTCACCGTTGGATCCCCATTTTCATGGCTTGGTATTTCTGTGTGGCTCCGAACATGATCAGACCCCTAGACTGGAGGAAAATCAACAAAAAATGTTGGATCTATGTAGATCAGGACCTGGGGAGATTAGATCTACAAATTTTGAGTCTATCAAGAATCAAAAGAGTAGTGGTGGTCCATCAAAGGGACCAAAGGTGGGAAAATAGAAATTGGTTGTGATGGAAGTCGGGTACGGCGGTCGAGCCACATGAGGCGGTGTGGCCACATTCTGTGGCTATGGAATGAAGCGGTTGACAATGTGAAGTAGCGGCCATCAAAGCAGGAGACTACATAGAGTAGAGAAGCCCATGTCCAAGAGTAGAGGGATGGGCCCAACAAGAATGGGTTATGCTAAGTGGGACATACATGGGGGGTCAGTCCTAGGTGGGCCGGTCTAGGCGTGCCAAGCCTCAGGTGACCGGACCAGAGCCGAGCCACAGTCAACCATGGAAGTATACCATGAGCCAGTGGCTCTAGCTTCCAAATAGATATAGTAGCTAGTGGGAATTCAATTGGGGCAGTTTACTACGGTGACCATAACCTTTGGACCTACCACAATGGTCTATCCACGGGTGGCTAGTCAAAATAGTTGACCACGGTGGTCAATCCATGGGCCCAGTGACCCGCTTTTTAAAATATCAAATGACCATAAAATCTAAATGGAATTTCCAATCGATGGACCATCAGTGGTAGTGTGACCATGACATTGAGACGGTCATTGAGAGATAAGTGGTGAGATTCTAGTTTAGATCAGTATAGGTGGAGATCATTTCCCTTGCTCCTTTTCTAGAGGGTTTAGTATAGTATTACGTTCACATCACTGAACTGTAATCCCCTATAGAGGTTGAGATTCATATAGAGTATTTTATCCCTACCCGAGACTAGATATTGATCCTCTATCACCCCTAGTGGAGTTGTGAAATTAGCATAACCTCTGATAGTAGGTCATTGGTCTTCTATCTAGAGGGCCAAACCATTTTGTTATGTGGTATCCTCTACCGAGTCTTGTTGTGATCTGTGGAACCCCCCCCCCCCGACAAGTTCTGGGTGTGATCCCCTATGCAGTGAGTTAGACCATATTGGCTACGTAGCATCCCACGGTGAGTCTAGGGGTGATCTGTGGTGTGCCCTCGTCAATTATGGGTTTGACCCCCTCTCTATGTATCGTAGTCTTCCTTAACCTTTACGTTATCATTTGGCTTTGTCCCAAATGATCTAGACCTCTCCGTGAGTGTCTCTAATGTTATTAAGGCTTAAGGAGTGATTTCTCCTAGAATGCGTGTGCTTCTTGAAGAATATTGTGGCTATAAGTTTGTTATGATTTCAAGATTGTGTGGTATTTCTCATGAGTATTTATAGAAATTCTTGTTATATGTGTTCTAGAAATATGCATATTTATAGATTAATGTAAATTACTTTTTGGTATTCGTTTGTGGTTTTGGGGTGTCCTACATAGTATTGTTATACTCACCTATGCACCGGTTTTCTCACAAGTTTAGTGTCTTGTGTAGATGATTGATCTTTCGACAGAGTCACTGGAAAACCACGATCATATGGTTCTTAGTGAGACTAGACTGACTGAGGTGTGTTCTTGATGCTTCAAATAGTTGTACCATTACCTATAATTCAATTTGGACTTTTTTTTACATTTTCTCTGTGGTGGGATAGTATTTTTCACTATTTACCCTTCAGTTCATTCACTGTCATAATTTTTTGTGAGATCTTAGTGGTATGAATAAATGGTCTACTTAGTGGTTTTTACATTTTATCATTTTTTCTCTTTGAGATGTGTGTGTGTACAAGTACATAGGCTAATGACTACCATTTTTTGGATATTCTTACTTGTTGTTAGTCACCATCCCCTATCCTATCGGAGGCGGGCATGGGGTAGTCATGGAATGGGACCCTATAGGACGATACATGATAGAGTGGTATCAGATCGGTCAGATAAACTTTAATACTGGGAGTTTGGGAGGATGTTTTGGCTAAATAGTGTTAAGTGTTTCATGTTTGGATTTTGGGCTAGGGACCCTAATGTTGGTGCAGCAATCAACATATCCTTATACAAGGAATCTGGATACATACTTCCTAACTTGGTACATTAAAACACTGGTTGAAGGGAAAAAAATGGTACATGTATTTTATAGAATTGGTTGTGTTTGCTACGTCCTTATTGAGTCATCTCTCTAAATATACCCTATTAACTATGGTACATCTTGTTTTAATTCAGGATGACTCCAAATATATTTACAACCAAGGATACATTTCATGATCATGGGGATGATCCACCTAGTGATGAGGAATTAGTACAAGGGTATATACCAAATATGGAACCTCCTATTGGTTTTCCAGATATACTACCACCCATTAAGAAGAAGCTACTATCAACAATACAAGGTGATGATGCACACTGGCTATGGGTGTTGCGTGAGTTTTAGAGGAAGCAAACTCTTAGGTTTCAGGGTGAGACATACCCCCAGTTGGCTAATGGATTGACTAGAGGTAGTCACCCATGTTTTCTGCCTTGTGAGGATGTGATCCAACTAGATGTAAAACCTTTCTAGGAGCATTATTTAGGTCCTTATGGGGTGATGGTAGAGTTTGGTGACTCATTCTCACAACGATATAGCTATCTCTGGGAAAAACATTGAGTGTCTCTTCAGAGAGGAGCTTTATCTAGCCATGTTAGGATCAGTACTTATATAAGAACTTATTCTTATGCATCAAGGCAGTATGACCATGGTGGAGTATTCAATGATGTTTATTGATCTTCCACACTACTCCATACACATGATACAAGACCATTTCTTCCTGTCATAGACATTCGAGCAGGGATTACACCGAGACATCAGGGAATCAATGGTATCCATTTTCATTCCATTCTAATCTAGGGTACTTGAGAGATCCCTACTTATGATGAGTTTTCTATAGGATCATAAACATGCAGTGGGAGCTAGAATTGGGCACCGAGTAGATGAGACCTTGATATAAGAAACCTATGACATCCATAGGGATCCAAGTGGTTAAGGCGCATCAGGGGGTGATCCCAAGACTCTAATATAGTGGTGAAGGGCTACAAGGGGGGATCGAGTCAGCCTTAGGATAAACATTGTTACTCATGCCACAGTCAGGGAATTCTAGCACGAGATTTCCCGAATTGTTGTAAAACTGTTTTAGATATGGTTGAGGGAATGCGGAGACAGAGGAAGAGACAATGGAAAATACAAGAGTAGTGTTGTCTATAGGGTGTCAGATATGGAAGAGGGGAAGGCTAGGAAGAAGGAGGTGGATGGAGGTTTAATATATTACCACCACCACCAAAAGGTGGTCCATGCTAGGCTTAGGGAGTTGGTGGAAAGGGACGAGGCCAGTTGTAGGCAATGAAGGCTTATGACCTTGGGGTTATAAGGATGATACAGGGTATGATCTGTGTCTTCTCCACATTATATACAGTCTTTATAAACATAGGTTCTAGTCATTCCTTTTCAACCAAGAGCCTTGTTTGAGACTCTGAGATTCTAGTTGAACCGTTGAGTAGACCATTATTCTTATAGACCCATACAAGAGGAGATTAGATGATCCCAAACATCAACTGACAACATGAACAAACCCTTGGAGGTCATATTTTCAATTGGGATCTCTTGGTAGTGGTGTTAAGGCCTTATGAATTCATTCTAGGTATGGACTGCTTATACATAGTACATGCACAAATTGACTGTTTTAGGGACAGAGTGTGGTGTTTTCGTAGTGATGGAACCAAGTTTTCCTTTTTTTGGTGAAAAGTAATCACATAAAGTGCATGATGGACTCACACATGAGAGGGTGAAACCAATTACTCGTGAGTTTGATAGTCTCACCCTCAGTGTAGTAGATGATATGCTTCTTTAGTTTCATTCTATGGTGGCAGAGTATGAGGACGTCTTCCCAGAAGATGTTGTAGGTTTACCTCACCATAGGGTGATGTACATATTAATTGATCCAAACCTTGGGGAAACATAGATATCTAAACCAACTTATAAAATGGTTCCCATAGGGATTTGTGAGCTAATGGTGAAATGGGAGGACTAACAGAGGATAGACTTAATGATACCTTGTGCTTCACCCCATGCATCCCCAGTGCGATATTCCAAAAAGGTAGACAATAGCTTGAGGTTATGTGTGTATTATGGTGCTTAAACAAAGTTAATGTGAAGAAAAAGTATCCAGTACTGAGGGTCTATGTCCTCTTTGATCTATTGAAAGGGGTTCGGTGGTTCTCGAAGATTGGCCTGAGATATTGTTAACACCAACTACAAGTACAGGATGAGGATATATCAAGTATGACATTCACATATCGTTACAGTCACTATGTGTACTTGGGGATTCTATTTGGAAATAATAACTCCCCAGTAGTGTTCTTGTGACTCATGATTCGGATCTTTCAGCCTAACAAAGACCGGTTTTTGGTGGTCGTCATCGATGTCATCCTATTATACATATAATCCGAGGAGGAAAATATGAGACACTTGAGGATAGTCTTGAACACACTTCGAGAGCTCAAAAATTACAATAATCTCTTGAAGTGTTTGTTTTGGTTTCGAGATGTCCATTTTCTTGGACATTTCATATTAGAGGATAGAGTTGCAGGGGATCTAGCAATGGTTGAAGAAATGCTTACTTGGGATCCAGTCTAGAGTATTACTGAGATAAAAGGTTTCCTTGAATTGTAAGGGTGATATTAGAGGTTTTTACCTAACATATCCAGAGTGGAAACACCTAAGAAATCATTGAAATGAAAGGGGAATCATTAAATGTGGAAAAATAAGTGCTAGTAGTAATTTCATGAGATCATACATAGATTGACTATTTCTCTAATCTTGATGTTACTGGAAAAAGGTGTCAAATACGTTAGGTTATGTGATGAATCAAAGACTGGGAATTTTTGTATCCTGATGTATGGTAATGCTGTGATTTCATATTTTTTATGCTATTTGAGACTACATTAGTCGAGTGATGTAAACCATGTTCTTGAGTGAGAAACTGCAGTCTTTGCATTAAATATGTGGTGAAACAACTTGATGGGAGAGCAGTTTATCATCTAATCTGATCACAATAGTCTCAAGTATATCTTCGCTAAAAAATATTTGATCTTGAGACAAAGGTGATGGCCAAAGTTTCTCTAGGAACATGACTCTGAGATTGACTTTACTATTAATAAGGGAAGCATTGTAGAAGATTCTCTCAGAAATAAATCTAGATCACAATTGTTGAGTGATGCATCAGAGAAGTTGGCCTTGTTATAGATATCCTTTTTGGATAGAGATAAAGCATCTTACCTCTAGTTAAGAGTTTTCACCCCTCCACTCTTACAACGAGTTAGGGAGGTGCCTCATGGGGATACCAACCTCAAGACCATAATTCTATGATGTCTACATGAAATTCTTATGACGGATACTTGAAAGGTGTGGATCATGTTTTTATATTCCTAGGATGCACAGTAGTACCTATGGTGTTGCGGGTGGAGGTTCTGAGGGAGTTCTACACACCCTTTGGTGGTATATCCAGGTGTGACAAATATGTACCAGGACTTCCGATGATAGTTTTGGTGGCCAAAGATGAATTCATGAGTTTTAGAGTTTGTCTCTTGATGCCTTAATTGTCAGCAAGTGAAGGTTGAGCCCAATATTCCGACAGGTTTAGATCAACCCCTTGAGGTGAAAAAATGGAACTGGGATTGGATATGTATGGACTTTGTGATAGGTTTACCATGTACAACTAGGGGGCACGATTCCATCTAGGTGATCTTTTACCGAATTACCATGTGGGACAACTTCTTAGTCATCCAAGATAAGAGTTCAATAGAGATATTGGGATTCCTCTATGTGCAGAAGATAGTTCGAAAACATGGATTTTCATCAATGATAGTTGTAGATCATGATGATCACTTTATAAGATAGTTGTATAAGGGATTACATGAAGTGTTTGGGATCCAATTATGTTTGAGTATAGAATTTCACACATAGAAAAATGACTGGACTGAGAGAATCATTTACGTTCTGGAGGACATGTTGCGGGTATGCATGTTGGACTTCGGAAATAGTTGGGATGATCACCTACCACTGGTGGAGTTTTCATACAATAATAGTGATCATTTCACCATTGGTATGGAACCATTAGAGGATTTGTAGAGGCAGCCATGTAGGTCACCACATTGCTTGACTGCACTAGGGTAGTCAGAACTCATGGGCCTAATGTTGGTGCAAGATACTAAATATAAGGTTCATATCATCTAGGAGTGGATGCAGACTACAAAAAAATTACATAAATCTTATATAGATCGGTAGAGAAGGCCACTAGATTTTGAGGAAGTTTATCATGTTTTCCTTTGGGTTTCATCTCGATAGGGATTATAGATATCTCACAAGGTCGGAAACTTGTCTCTGAGGTTCATCGACCCTTTCTTGATTCTTTTTATATTTAGAGAGCTCGAGAACCTCTTGGATCTTCCACCGTAGTAAGATCGGGTACATAAATTCTTCCACATGTCACAATAGAGTTGGTACATGTATGACACATCACACATCATATACTAGGTAAACTAGACATTGGGGATGTGGATAAATTTACTAAGTACCAAATGGAGATCAATGATAGGTAGGAGTGGATACTTTGGGGGTGGTTGATTCTATTTTTGAGTGTCCGATGGAAGCATGAGAATCTCCAGGAGAGAACATGGGAGCAGGGGGATTAGACTCATGCTCAGTACCCTCATCTGTTTGAGTAGCCCTTGTTTTGTAATTTCAGGGATGTAAATCCCAATGGTGGGGAGAATGTAATGTCTCCGATTTTACATGTACTATTTTTATAAATTATGTGTTTTGATTTTGAGACCATGATTTGAGGCGACATACGATTCTGAGGCCTGATATTCCAAAAATAAATGTTTGAATAACATAAATATTTTAATATCACACCCACAAAGTTTTCCTAGAAATGTAGAATGACTTTTAAACTGCTCCCCAGATTAGAAATCTAAGGTAATTGTTGAACTTAAATAAGTGGATTTACCTTATACATGACATAAATTTTTTTGGTGTGGGTCGTCTATATAAAAAGTTATGGAGGGCGTAAATGTAAATAATATACTTTTAGAAGAATAACTTTTTTGAACAAAATGAATTTTTTTTTATCAAGTATTTGTCATAAATTATAGTTTATCCTAATCATCGTATATTTTCTATATAGATTTTGAGAGAGAACCTCTATAGAACCCATTGGTGGGTGATTATGGATCAATTGAATGACACACCTTGGATTTAGTGTCCCTTTCCAACGATGGTAACAACGCTTCATTCTTCATCAACTTTCAAACTAAATTGAGTTAAGATGTGTTGTTTTGAGTTATTTTCCCCATTATTAAATTATTTGATGAATGAAATCTAATAAAAGACATATTGGACCATGGATAGATCATTTATTGGATGATATATTACATTTGGGATTATCAAGAGATTGATTTAAATTCCCATTCATTTGACTTCCTAATGGAAAAAAATGAGGCCAAAATAAAAAAGGCTGAGGTTTATTCTGTAGGGTTGTTATTTGTGATTTTATTCTCCCATTCCACTGATTATTCGATATTGGATCCCCCTGGTCATGTATTGACATTGTTGGGTGGCCTTGAATGCGGTCAGACTGCTGGATTGGAAGCAAATCGATATCTGATTTCAGATCATTGTAGATTGGGACCATAGGAGCTCGAATCTATAACCATTAGTCCTCCATCTAGCAGGCCACATAGTTTGGGTATGTGGTATTCCCTAGTGATACTGGGTGTGATTTTTGGCATCTCCCAATCAGGTCTGGGTGTGATCCCCTAAATAGTGGTTTGATCCAGATAGGGTATGTAGCATCCTCAAGTGTGTTAGGGAACGATCTATGGTGTCCACTAGTCAGTTTTTGGTGTGACCCCCTCTATGTGTACCATAGTCTCCCTTGACCTTTATATCCTCATTTTGGTAGAAAAAAATGTGCTAAAGTGCTTTGTGACTCTATCTGATGACATCCATGTTTGAGGGGTGATTTCTCCTAGAATGATCATGTTTTGAGCCGAATCATGTGGCTGGTAGTTGGTTATAACCACCCGAGGACATGGTATTTATCATGATTAATTGTGAATATTCTTATTATCTGTTCTATAGAAATATTCATGTGTATATTAGACTATAATTTATTTTTTGGTATGCATTTTTTATTTCGGTGTGCCCTTATGAGTATTTTTATACTCACCCTACATATTCTTTTCCCACACATGTCATGTCTTTTGCAGACGATTGACCATTCGATGGAGTTATAGGCGAATGAGGACTAGACAATGCTTAGAGAGACTGGAGAGACCGAGGTGTGTTCCTATGAATTTAGATAGTAGTCCTTTTATCAATACTTCATACTAGAATTGTTTTTAAAGAATCTTTGTGGTGGGATTATATTTAGCAATGTATACTCTCTAGTACTTTCACTAGAGTACTATGTTGTGATATCTTAGTGGTGTGCATGAATTGTTTACTTAGTGGTTTTTACATTTAATCATTTTTGCGTTGGATATGTGTATATGTGTATAAGTACATAGCCTAATACCACCCATTTAAGGGATATTCCTACTTGGGGTAAGTCACCAGCCCCTTGCCTATTAGAGGTGGGATTAGGGTTGTCATAGAATAAGACCCTCTAGGAAGGGTTGTGACATTAATCTCTAGATATGGTATGTTTTATGATACCATATTGAATAACCTTTGTAATTTTTATGGAACTGCAGTGATAAACCTTGGTGATATTATTATGAATGACTAAATTAAATTTTTTATCAACATTTAAAAGTTATTATTCATGTTATTATTATTATGATACACCTATTTTTCACACATTTATGTATTTCATAAAGTTCTTATTGATATTTCTCAAGATTACAAGTAAATTGTTTCCCTTGTTTACCCTTTCATGGAATTTTACCGACTCTTTCCTTTGATTTATGTCCCCTTGTTATAAAAAGAAGTAATTTATCATATGATTAAAGTATGATGATGCCTTTCAAGTGTATTAGATTATTTTTTTTCTTTTTTTTCATGTATTATTTTCCTTATTCTCATGAATCTATACTTTAAAAGTTCCTCTATTTTGTAAAAAGTAATGATATGTTTTTGTAATAAGAATATGGGATTCTATAGTTGGTATTAAATGATGGTATAGTTATTTATAGAAAATATGATTTTAAAACTCTATAAATAACCCTAAGGACATGATATAATATTAGAAAACATCCTGGTATTTTGGAAATGTATTAAACATGTCCTTTTCTAAGGAAATAAATTTCCTTATGGATATAAACAATTGGATGTGTCTATGAAAAAGATGTACCTAGTGGTAAAAAATTCAAAAAGGTGCATCGGGACCGACTCAACGTAACTTGGAGCACTAAAATGGCCCTTGATACACTCTTGGTTTGACACTCCTAGGGGATATTTTTGGTTAATAACATGGTTTTTATGAACTATTATGATGGATTTATAAATGTAAAATTTTTAAAGAATAAAATATTTGAACATGATGTTTTAAGACAAGAAATTCCTTTTGAATTATAAGATTATAAAATGAAACATGTTTCTCACTATGGTTTTATTATTTTGAAAAATTCTGGTAAATCAGAGAAACCAAATAAAAGGCGAGTGCAATAGACCATACACTGGTAGAATTTTGATGAAATTTGGAATGGAATGATACATGAAAATGATGAATCAAGTGACTAATGTAATTGTAAATAACATGAATCTAGCTGAAAGACTGGACTCACCTTGATGGGATCAACATTACATAGACTCCTTTATGAGTTAATGGCCAAAAAAATTTAGTCAATCTATTGACCCATTAATTTATGAATAGTGGATAATCTTTATAGATAAGATCTTATCTTTACATAATTTCATAGAACAATATAATGTCATCCTAGTTTTTTACCACTTAATGGTAGAATCTAATCATTGGTGGAAACTTATTAAAAACATAAATCCAAGATGGGAGACTGATTCTATGGAGTGGGATAAGTTCAGGGGAACCTTTTTCAAGAAATATTTCTCCTTATTCAATGTGAAAGAAAATAAAGAAGAAATTTTAGAGCTTAAGTAGAGGGAAAATAAATATATGGGAATCTATGAGATGAAATTCAATAAACTTTTCCGATATACCTCTATATTTTTAATGGATCCTAATTTGAAGGATAATAGATTCTTCGGTGTACTAAGAATCCATCTACAGAAGAATCTAGTCAATCAAGACTATAAAATCTATAAGGACATCGTGTGGATTGATATGAAAGTTGAACTAGAGTTTTTAGATATAGGATGGTCACATTGAATGATTAAACATAAGAGTTGTTTGGATCCATACATGGGGAGGAGAGTTGATTAAGGAAGAGGAAGGAAGTAAGTGTATCTTTCAACATGAAAAAAATGTGAGATAAAGCATTCGGGGAACTTTCTTCTCGAGAGTGGGAAGTGTTTCTAGTGTGTATGAGATGGCCATATTTTTTGGAACTATCATAGTGAGATGAATACTATACTTATAAAAATTAAATATAAATGTAATATGGTGTAGGCCCATCATGTAGTCCAATACTTCAAGATTGGACATATGAGGACTTTTCAAATCACGGTCTAAATTTGTAATTAATGGAGTCGAACCGACATCAACCTCATCATAGGCCAAGGGTAGAATGTCTTGATTTTTCAATCATTATAGCTAAAGTAGAGGCTCTAAATAATGTGTTGGAAGGTACTCTCATTATTCCCTCACAACTAGAAATTACTTTTTTAGTCTCATTCTACGAATTCCATTATTTCATCTATATTTGCTAACAATATAGAATCAATACCTAAATGTTTAAAATAAGAGTTATATGTCATGAATCCTGGAGAGATTATCTAATAAACAATAGTGTATAGAAAATCTAGTATTTACTTTGGTGATCATAATCTCATTGCAAATCATGTATTCATTCCCATGCTGGAATTCAACATTATACTTGGGATGGTCTATCTTTTAAATTATAATTCTAAAATAAAATGAATAATCAATGAAATTTTACTATCCTTGAATGTAAAACCAATATTTATCTTTAAATTAAATATATATAAACCTGATAATTTTCTAAATTCAACTCCCATAGCTTTGTTTATGGAAATGGTCGGTGAAGATGAAGAATGAAATTAATTTTCATGAACACATAATTTCCTCATCGTTCAACAATAAGTTGATGTATTTCCTATGTAGGTACCTAGACATCCCCAAAAAAAGGGAGGTAGAGTTCTCCATTGAACTTATTCTTGGATCCAAGATAATATCCAAAACCCCATAAATAATAGCAGGTGTGGATATTGATGAATTAGTTAAACAACTCCAAGATCTTTCCGAAAAGGGATTTATTCAACCATGTGTGTCTCATTGGGGAGAACATGTACTCTTTGTGAAGAAGAAGGATGGATCCATGAAGCTATGCATTTATTATAAATAACATAAGGGGTTCATAGTTAATAATATTTACCCTAATCTAAGAATTTATGATTTATTTGAACAGCTTTATTGGGGCTCAATTCATCTCCAAGACTGATGTTCGATCTTGTTGTCATCAATTGTGGGTGAAGAAAGAATATATTCCAAATACCGAATTCTGATCAAGTTATGGGATTTATAAGTTTTTTGTGATGCCCATAATCTTGAATAATTCTCCTACAATTTTAAGGTATTTGATGAATAAAGTCTGTAAAGAAAACCATGGTAACATTGTGGTAGTTTTTTTTTTAATATTATGATATATTCAAAAAGTTTTGAGGAGAATGAGGATTATATATTGGCTATATTGAAAACTCTAAAGAAGGAGAAGATATTTTTAATGTTCAGAAAATGATAATTTTTTATACATCAAGATTTTATCTTGGAGCACAATGTTACTAATGAAGGAATCTTAATTGAACCAACAAAGACAATGGTTGTGGAGGAGTTTCCCCATCCTACAATATTAACAAAGATTCATCGTTTCCTTGGTTTAATTGGATATTATAGGAGTTTTTTGTAATAATTTTCATTACATTCTATTATAATAAATATCTTAACTCGAATAGGGGTTATGTTCATCTAGAAAAAAGAGTGTGATAAATGTTTCCAAGAGTTAAAGAAGATGTTGGATATGAAACCCTTCTTAAATCTACCATATATCGAAGAAGGATTCATTATTTTTATTGACTCATACCTGAAAGGGTGTGGGTGTATCCTAATGTATAATGAAAAGGTGATTTATTATGCATCTTTATAGTTAAATCCTCATGAGAAGTTGTCTCCTCTACATGACTTGGATATGGATGTGGTTGTTTTTTCTCTGAAGATATGGTGACACTAGATATGTGATATATACATTGACCATTATAGTTTGAAGTATATTTTCACAAAATATTAATTGAACATGAGATATATAAGATTATTGGAACTTTTTAAGGATAAGGATTGTTCAATTCATTACCATATAGTAAGAGAAAAAAAATTTGATGATGCATTAAGTCAGAAAGACCCTGTTTTTCTAGAAATGATGAGGATACCAAGAGATCCTTTGATCAAGGATGTAATAAAAGTGGACACAGGAATCGTAAGGGAAGGGAAGTCATCTACCCTATCCCAAATTACTTACAAATAGTCATTACTAGATAAGATCAATAAATCTCAATGAGAATATCATTTTTTCTGAAAAATATAAAGACGTTAAAGATTGGTAAGTTTCCTAACTTTAATATTTATCCAGAAGGTGTATTGAAATTTCACACAAGGTTATGTGTTCTATGTTTTACAAAAAAAATGAAGGATCTGATGGATAAAGCCCATAACTACAATTTTACAATACATCAAAGAAGTTTGAAAATATATAGGGGCCTTTGTGGTCACTATTGGTGGGATAACATGAATTGTGATATTACCAACTACAATAAAAGGTGCCTAGTGTGTCAATAATTTCAAAATGTGTGAATGCTTCTTAAAGTGCTAATACAACCACTAGTTATACCAACATTGAAGTGGGACAATTTCATTATGTACTTCATCACTGATTTCCCGAAATCATATAAATGAAACAATCATGCATTGATTTGACATAAAGGCTATGATGAATACTATCAAATGGGCATATAATTTGATGTTGGTGAAAATTTATTCCTTTTAATTTCACCTTGGAAGTGATTCATGTAGTTTTTACAGAAAATGAAGTTTAGTCCCATGTTAATTGGCCCCTATGAAATCCATTATCGCATTGGAGTTGTGGCATATCAACTTGCAATTCATCCAAATATGGATCATGTTAAAGACATATTCTATATATCTCTCTAGAGAAATTACATAACTGAACCTTCGCATATACTAAATCATAGGTTAGTACAACGGTAACATGATCTATCTTCTGAGGAGTAGCTGGTGGAGATCATGGAATGTAGAGAAAAGGTTCTATTCAACATGTATACCGACCTTGTTAATTTTTTTTGGAGGAACCACAAATATGAAGAAGGGGTGTGGGAACCAGAAGAAAAAATGAGGAATAAGTACCCTCACATTTACTCAATAATGATAAATATTTGATATTTTAGGGATGAAATTTCTTAAGGGGGGATAATCTAATAACCATACTATTTGAATAATATCTATTTCCTGAAAACCTGTCATACATTATTTTTTTCTCAATAAAACTATATCACTTTAATAATGAAGTGAGTATAATTGAAATGAGACAATTGGGTTTCTTCCATCATATTACCATTGTTCAATTATATTTGTTCTCCAATATGACTATTGGAAAGATTCCACTTCATAATAATTTTAACCTTGTAATTCGAATTTTAAATTGAAATGACAATGGTTAATTAATGAAGAAAGGAGAGTCAATGGCCTAATCCAGCAGAGTCGTATCATAAGAATCCCATTGGTCAGAGCTTCGGAAAGAGGTAGTGCCCATGGGTTCTATCTTGTCCAAGACCATTCCAATCTTCAACACATTAAGCTTAATATAAATTTCTTACATGATAAGTTCAAGTAAATTAAAATTATAAATTGAGCGATGTTATCTGAGTCATCCAAAGAGTCTATCACAATCACACACCTTACCATTATGTCTTATGTGGTATTTATATGTGGTTATGTTTCAAGTGCCAAATTAATTAAAATTTAATTCCTTTGTTTAAATAAATTATTTGTTCCATCATTTCCTTTTTGAGTTTAGTTTTTCTTAAAAAATATGCCAAATTTGATAAATTGATTTATTGGATAGAAAATGTACATTTCAGAAAAGTTATAATTATTATAATAAACTATTGTAATATTAACAATTTATATTTTAATTAACTATTTTTTTTTGAAAATATTTTAATTAAATTTAAATGATAAGATAATTCTATTTTTTTAAAGTGTCGGAAATTTTACTATGCATTTTCTATGAATTTTTGGTCTTCTATTATTATTAATAAATAAGTATTTTAAAGTTAAAATTCAAATACTTAATTAATATAGAATTATTAAAATAAAATAAAAATCGTTTTTAAAATCAGTGCGTCGAAATTAGATGAGGGTGAATTTATGATAATATTCTAAAATATTTGGTTTTTCATTGAATAGTAAAAATACATTATTGAGTTTTTAATATGTTTAATAAAATCATAGTGATGTAATAATAAATATAAAAATTGTTCAATTATTTTTGGATTAAAATATCATATTAGGTGTCCCATGTAGCTAATACCATGGGTAAGCCCATGGTTTTTTGAATACCACAACTGAGGTGTCTAATGAAATCAATAAACAAAATCCCTCCATTTTTCTAGGAATACCCACACATTTCTACATTATCATTCATTCTAAATTCTTCCTCCAAATATATATGAAAATTTTACCTCCCAAAGAGTCCTCCAAAGGTTTTCTGAGACCCTCAAGTTCCCAATATTTGAGTTTCAGTAGTTATTCTTCATGTTAAGGGAAATCCCAACTTCTCTTTTCATTTCATGTTCACTTTTTATGTTGTATATCATTAAAATTTCCATACAGTGTTTTTATGTCCATTTTAGTGTATGACTTTAATGTATTTATATCCCCTTATTAAGGGAAGACCCTTTTCCCTTCACTTTTTAATGTTTTCTGAAATCATGATTTATACCCATTATGCTACATAATTTTCTTCTCAAAAATTATATTTTTTTTCTCAAGAAATTATGATATATTATTTTATGAATACCCAAACCTCTTTATTTTATATGGGTATTAACCTAGATGTGAAAATTTTCTATTTTAATCTGGTATTATCATACATTAAACCCACCTTCCTTTTTCTTGGGTTAATAGTGACAAAAATATCTACCCTTTAAGCACTTCTTTTTAAAACGCCTGGATTCATAAATAACACCCATTTTGTGGATTCTATATTGGTTATTTATTAAATTATTTGTTTTGATATATGCGGATAAAATTAATTAATACATATGAAGGGTGTTCCTTGATATCACTCCAATGCATTTGGTTAAGAATTTAATCTCTAGTGATTACTTGTTTTAAGATACCTGGGTGAATAATCATGCTAATTTTTATGACACCAATATGATAATCCTTGGTGATATACTTATGAATGAAAAAATTAAATTTTTTATCCGCATTTACAAGTTATGATTAATGTTATTATATTTATGATATTCCTCTTTCTTATTTCTTTATGTATTTCCACAAGTTCTTATTGATATTCCTCAATATCACAAAAAAACTATTGTCCTTTTTTACCCTTACTAAGCCTTCTGCTCACCCATTCCTTTGATTTATGTCCCCATGTTATGATATATACTAATTAATCTTATTATAAATCTATGATTAAGCATTTCAAGTGGGTTAGAATAAAGTTTTTCACATTTTCATGTATTTTGTACCTTATTTCCTAGAAACTAAACTTTATTTGATCCTATATGTTGTATAATATAATGAAAAGATTATGTAATAAAAAAGTGGGATTCCATATAGAGAACTTACAAATCATTTCTCTCTTGAGTTAAGAGTTTTAGACTTCAATATCATTTTTTATTTATTATGATTTAATTTATACTGATAGATTATATGATCCAACTCCCCCAAATTCTTATATAATTTTTTCTTCTTCAGTTACTTATTTATATTAAATTTTTTTTCACTTTCCACCCATTATATACTCATGATATATAAATAGTATTTTAATAAAAAATAACTTTGACTTTTTTATTTAGTTAAAAATATTTTTATTCCACGTACATTACTTAACATGTTTCATAGAATATTTTTAATATTATCTTATAATTGTAAAATAAAATTTTAACTATGCTTGGATTTATATAAAATATTTTAAGAAGAATATTATTTATATTATTCAAAAATTTTAATTTTCACTAAATGAGTTAAAAGAGTCTTTGTTATAATATATATCGCATGAACATATTTTCCTTCCATCATGACTACTATATATTTTGAGGATTCATTTAAATTTTTACATTATTATTTTAAAATAATATATTTTCATTAAATAATCTGGATGATCTTATACTGAATAAAATTTATTTAAAATAAAAAGGTACGTCCCTCATGAAATGTTCCAATTATCATTGAATGTCATTTTCTATCTAGGTTTAAATCCTTGGTGTTACTTATTCTTCTATAGAGATAAATGTATAATATATTACATATTATTTATATGTATGGTTAATGGTTTTATAATGAAATAGTTATAAAACCCATTATCATTTCCATGGATTGTTTTATGATAAAATGATATGTGTTTTCATGATATTTTGGAAGGCATAAGATTAAATTATTATTAAGTGACCAGTGGATAAATTTTTTAACAACCTACAATTAATAAATGATATTTTCTATTAAAATAAATACGTTTTATAATATATTATATAGTATTATAAATGTATTAAAACCAAAACAAAATTATTTCATTAATAAATAATACCAAATTTTTCTATAATGAAACCAATCAATATTATAAACATTACCAAAAGAATAAAATATAAAATATAAAAACAAAAATGGGAAAATAGGGATTTCCCCTATCCACTTGCATTATTGCTCCCGCTCCCAAAAATCTAGAGAAGAATACAAAATATTATTAAACCAATCATCATCATAGAAAATGGAAATGTAGAACCTTGGGATAAATTTAGTGGAATATTCAGTGAAATAGTAGAGGGGTATTTATAGAATGTATAGTGATTGTTGTAAAAGTAATGTTAACATTGGATTAGTAACTTATCTATTGGATATAATAACCTAAGCATTAGAATTTTAATTTAACCTAAAAACAATATAATTTGATATAAATAACACATAGAAAAATTGATATAATATATTTTAAATATTATAATTCTAAAAAATATATATCGTGATTAATAAACTCAAAAAAATTATAGGCACATTTTTAATAAACTATATTATAAAATATTTTGTAAAAAGCATAATTTTTATTTAAAGGATAAAAAATTACTATGTTAAAAACATATTTTGTTAAAATTAATATCCATTTAGATTTAATCATGTCAAAATTTCTCTACGATTTTTTTTAGTAATTTCCTAAAATACATTAATTTTTTAGTGAATAGTAAAAATGTGTTTTTTTCACATATCTAGTGTAGATCACATTTTTTCATTTATGATGCAATAATGAAATATTACATTCTGGAAAATTATCTTTGTAAATGGTGTATTTAAATTCATAAATTATTTATAAAAAAATATACTAAATTTCAAGACCAAAAAATCATTTTCCAAAACCTATAGTCCAAAGTGATTCCTTAAAATCACAAATTTTCATTTTTTCCAATTTCATTTTTATCCATATTGTGAATTTGAATTATATATTTTATTTAAATTCTTTAACCCATTAAATTATATTGATATATGATATATGTTTTCAAAAAATCAATATTACTTTTTTTATATTTGATATAATATTTCATTCAATATTATATTCTATTAATACCCCTCCCATCAAGTATAAATGTCTCCTCTCCCTCCCCTTATAATACCACTCATATCCCACATTAAAAGCATAAACTACTAGAAAACCATAATATAAAGTCCCTTACAATATTAAGGGTAACTATAGAGTATTCATACTCCAAGAATCAAGGGATATTTTGTGTCATATAGGAGAAGTAACTCTGAAGATTATACAAGTTTTGATTAACTATTATTTTTTATTTTTCTTCTATTTATTTTCTCACCACCTATTTTAAAAAACAAACAATATGATTCTAATTAGTTTATATGTTAACATTTATTAATTTTGTTAACCTACTATTAGTATCATATTTATAAAATGTATAAATTTCAAAATTCTTTTTCCATCTCTTTCAATAACGTCCCATCAATGGTCGGTTAACCACTTACAAAGGTATTGTAAATTAAATCAATATAACAACATTAATGGATTGGAAGTGTGAATTATATGTAATATATAAATATATAGTGTCATGCATTTTAATTTTCTATAGTTCATTATATTTATTTATAAATGAATTTGAAAAAAAATAGTAAAATAAAAAAACAGGAAAATTTAATGAAATTGTCACATAAAACAATTATAATTTAACAATGTTTTTTATAAAATGGATTATAATAATTATAATTGATAAATAGTGGAAAAAATGAAAATTATTTTCTTCTGAAATAATGTTTTAATAATCCAATGTTTATTATTCAAGAAGTGGAAAAGAAATAAAATAAAGTGGGACGTAAGGTAAGGTTCTCTTGAACCCAATTTGTTTATTTGAGATATCCTCTATTTAATAGAATGAATGTTCATGTTATGTACAAAAAATTTATTATCCTTTCCTTTCAGGGATATTCATCTTCCTACTGTGTCAAAAAAATCTATGAAAGAACCATTTACAGTGTGACTTCAATTTTAAAAACCTTATATTTAAATCCTTTTACCGAAAGATGTTTAATGATGTTTTTGTGTTAAATTATTCTTTTAATTATTCATTTTTGAACAAAAATGTTTATTAAGGAAATTATTCTTTATGAAACCATTTTCAAAAAATTCAATTCTCTTAGTTATTCCATGACTATGATTTATATCTGTTCTATGTGGAAATCATTCTTATTTAAATATTATGTTCTCATGGGTGGACCATAATTATATATCCCTTAAATTAGTTGGGAAATCTGATATATGTCATGAGATTATGTGAAATATGCATGAACATGATGCTATCTTAGTTCACTGTGATGAGGTTATGGTTTATGAACATATGTTTTGCCTGAACATGAAGCTAGATTTGGTCACTACTATGTGTCGTATTTGACAACTATTATAGATGATTCTTTTTTATGAATTTCAAAACTAAATTCCTTTACCAAAATTTTCCCTCATGATGATGAGGATGATGTTATGATAATGATATGTTGATGATGATTATGCTCACCCTTTTTTATTGATTTTTAAACCTTATTCAGCCTCTTACTTGGATTTTATCTTACCCCTTTCACTGAATTATATCATATATGTACTAAGAAGAAAACATGATTGTATAGTTATAAATAATATTAATTTAAATAAATTTTTATGTTTTATTATGTACAAGTTATATATGATCTTAATTTTCCCTAGAAAAAAAACTTTTTGATCCTAGATTTGTATATCAATTAATTTGTTTGTCTTAAAACTTATGTAATAGTTCTGTATGAAAAGATAGGGTCGATATATTCGATATTAGAGATACAGTTTTTAAATTTTGAAATCAGGGTTACAAAAAATTGGTGACAACCCTTAAGATAATCCTAATTATATGTAAGTATCCATGAAATATTTTTTTATAAAAAGGATCAACATTAGGATGCCGAAAGATATGCCTTTAGTGTTAATTTCCTTAATAAATATATTATTTATTCATTCTTTGTTGACTTATGTTTCATTAAAAAAATTTCTATTTTAGAAAATGGTTGGAACAAGAGGATACACGTCCAAAAACCCATGATATTGATAATGCAATTATTACTCGAAAAAAAATCCCCAATTCCATAGGATGTGGAGTTCCAAACATTGTGGTGATGCTTAGGCAGTTGCCTAAGGCTATAAAAATTAACCTAAACCATGTGGAATTTATTTATTCCCCACATAATAATCAACGATCCAATGATTCATATATTAAACAATAAACACCAATGTTTAGTGAATCTTCTGATCAAATTGTTGTTAAACTGTTGGTTAACTCAATGGAGAATACCTTTTCAGTGCTTAACTATTTTTAGAAGGAGAAGGTTAATTTATCAAAATATAATTTATATGGATAGGAAATTTAGTGGTATTAGTTGCCAAATAACTCAAATACTAAGGTTTAAATGAAAGGGATTGAGTGGGAAGACCTTACGAAAATATTTCATAACATGTATTTCCCTTTAAATACTCAAACAAATATGGAGAGAGAGTTCATATAGAAAAATAAAAAGAATAAAGAATAGTTTTCTTCTTACAAGGATACGTTTGAATGGGTTTAAATACCTACCTTAGGTTATTTATCAACAATTATAGTGAAATATATATATTCTTCAGTGCCTTAAAACCATGCCTCTGAAAGCCTCTAGCTATCAAGGGCTTTGGGAGTTATAAAGAAGGTTTTAGATATACTTTTAGAGTTGATATGGAGTTCGGATAATGTTCCTACAATAATGGAGATAAGTAATTAAATATGGAGTTTCAAGAAGGATGATATAATGAAAAATCTATAATAAAGTCTCAACCACCCACAAGTCAAAAATTTGGGAAAATTATTCACAGGAACCTTCTTAAAGTGACATGGAAATTCAATAATTGTGGGATAAAAGGAAATAAGCATATGAATGTTGAATAGACAAGAATAATCTATCCAACAATACAAAATAAGGGAAGGAACCTCCAAATTCACCGCTCATGGTTCAACGATTCCACTATAGATAGTAAGGGAACTATTTATTCCATTTTCTTAAACCATGGTTCCTTGAGTGTAATCAGCATTAGCAACTACCAAATCCAAAGGGGAAATGGAATTAATATTCCATCACTACTACTGAAGTGGATCATAAAAAAAGTTATAAACTTTATGCCTCCTATTAAATCAATAATGGATGTATTTTTATTTGATTCTGGTTTTACACATTCATTTATATCGTACATGTCTTCTAAAAATGTTGAATTGAAGCCTTGTTACCTTGAAGTGGATATATTTGAAAAAAACCTACTAATGGGATCAATTCAGCCCTAGTAATGAACTCTTCCCCTATTATCATATGTGGAAAGAATATTCCAATGAATATTTTGATACTTCCCCTAGTGTAATTTTATTCTATAATGGGAACATATTGGCTCTCATTAAAGAGAGTACTCTTCCACTTTTAAGAAAAGTGAATCACATTTCATATTCTAAATCATTCTGTTCTCCTCTACAAAATTAAGGAAGATTAAGGATCTAAAATGGAAAATCCCTCAATGATTTGGGTGTTGATATGATGTTAAGTATAAAACCTTTCCCAAATGATTTAGTCAAATATAGATATCAACATGGATAAAATTACTATTGTCCGGTAATACACTAATGTATTTCCCAAAGTGATTCATGGACTAATACTTGATCATGATGTGAAGTTCTAAATAGTAGTTATATTCAATGAAAATCATATCTATAAATTCCCCTATATGAGGGTCCCTATCAAACTAGGAGAATTAATGAAGTATTTTAGGAGCATTTTTACTATGTTTTCACACACCATAATGCATCCTTATAAGGTTCCCCAGTGATTTTTATGATTCAAAAGGATGGATCAATTTTTTATTGATTATCATGATCCAAACAAGTTCACGAAAATGAAAAAGAATACACTACCAAGGATTGATGAATTGTTTGATCACATAAAAGTATCTCAATACTTCTCAAAGGTGTGTCTGCATTCTAGATACCAACAACAAAAGATGATAAAGGAAGATATTATGAATACTACATTTCACACTAGGTATGGGCACTATATGTACATCGTGATTTCCTTTCTACTAACTAATTATACTGAAATTATGATGTAATTGATGAATTGATTCTTTTGTGGCTTCCTCAATAAATTGTTTTAGTCATTTTCATTGATTTTATCATTTA
Organism: Viscum album; assembly: GCA_963277665.1. Lineage (NCBI taxonomy): Eukaryota > Viridiplantae > Streptophyta > Magnoliopsida > Santalales > Viscaceae > Viscum > Viscum album. Next base: position 683,639,140 of record OY728137.1, on the reverse strand, counting down.
CTACAAGGGGGAAAAAGGAACAATAATAGTATATATGTGTTGTGTTAGAAATATTAAAGAAAAATAAGATGTATTCTATGTTCATCATGTGTGCCTTTTTTGATAAAGAAATTCACAGTATTGGGGAACATGATCAAAAGTGAGGGAATATATGTGAATCCTTAAAAGAACAAAATATTTAGGAATGGCCCACACCAATGTTTTTAACAGAAATCCATAGTTTTCATGGATTACCTAGAGAATACTGACATTTTTTGAGTTTTTTATCCTGATTATCTATCCGAGTAACTAATTTAACATGGAAAGGGGTAATGTTTTTAAAATGGAAGAATCTGAGGAATTACTCAAGGAGATCTAGAAGAGGATTACAGGTACACTCCTACTCACACTACCAATAAGTGTTGATTTTTTTGTGATATATACCGGTGATTTGAAAAAAATTCATTGGTTGTTTACTCATGATGAATGATAAAGTGGTGTCCTATACCTCAAAGTAGTTCAAAATCCATGATATTAACTACCTAAAAAATGATCTGGAGTTATAAACTGTGATATTTGCTCTGAATATTTAGCAGCACTATCTCTTTGGTGAATAGTGAGATATATAAACTAATCACAATAGTCAATATTATATATTCACATTGAAGGAGGAAAAAATTCATCAAAGAATATGGTTAGAGATAATCAATGTCTATGGTTTCTCAATTTACTACCACCTAGGAAAGGAGTTAAAGGTAGCTAATTATATTTGTAGAAGATAACATACCACACTATTTATGATTCATATTGATAAATATTCAATATTCATTGATATGACATTGATGGACAAGGAAATCATAATGGAAATGAATACATCATACCTTTCACAAATGATTTCCTATCCATTTATCCAAGATAAGATCAATAAGGAAAAAAAGAATTATCTTATGATTAAAAATAAGGGGAAACCAATAATGAATGAAAATATATATGATTTTTCAATCGTTGATGATGGTGAGATTCAGTTTGGAATGATTATTTATGTTCCTTCATCAACTGAGATAAATAATCATCTATTGTATAATGCACATTGGTCATGTTTCTCTATCCTTCCTAGATGTACCAAGATGTACCATGATATTCGAGAACACTTTTTGAGGTAGAAAATGTATAAGGATATTTTGTATTATATATCACAATGTTTAATATGTCATCAAGATAAAAAATAATGATAAAATTCCAAAGGGATTATGTTGCCACTACATATACCCACGTAGAAATGCGAGAATAAAACTCTGTATTTTTGAATGGTCTCTGAAATACATTTAATGGAAATAATGTGTTGTGGGTTGTGGTCGATCGACTCACCAATACTACCCACATATTCACCATTAAAAATGTTTTTCATCAAAAAAACATGCCAAGATAAATATCAAAGAAGTGGTGAGGCTGCATCAAGTTCTTCTTTGGATCACATATAATCATAATCCATGGTTTAAAAAAAATATAGAGAATTATTTAACATAAATTGAGTATTAAATTGAATTTCAATAGAGTCTATCAACCCCAAACTGATGGCCAATCTGAAAGGACTATTCAGATGCTCAAGGACAAGGTAAGATCCTACTTAATGGAATTCAAAGGTGGATGGGATCAGCATATCTCATTGGATGAATTATCATATTAAAATATCTTCAACTCAAGTATTCAAATGGATCCATTTGAATATATATGTTGGAAGCAATGTAGAAATCTAACATGTTCAGAAAAAGATTGGGAACAAAATTTATGTGTACTTTACCTTGTGAAATGTACGAAATATAAGGTTCAAGCCATCAAACAACACATAAATGGTTCTCAAATTCATAAAAATAAATTTGATGAAAACAATTAATGCGACTTGGAGTTTGATGTGGAATAAAAAAATATTTCTTTTAATATCACTATGGAAGAGAGTCTTGTGGTTTTCGATGAATGGAAACATTTTCCCAAGGTACATTGGCCCTTGAGTTATCCTTCATCATGTTGGAGAAATAGACTATCTACATTCACATCCACCACATATGGCTCATGTTTATTTTGTATTCAACATTTCACTCCTTAGGACGTACATACCGAATCCCCCACATATACTAAATCCAAAGGTTGTATAACTAGATAATGACCTCTAATATGAAGAGTAGCCGGTGAAGATCTTGGACCATATATAAAAATATCTATTAAAAAATTATGACTCACCTTGAAAAAGTGTTGTGTGGGTGATACATGTGTCAAGAGGTTACATGGGAACCAAAGGAAGCAATGAAATAGTGGTACCATCAACTATTAACAACTGGCAATATGAGTTGATATTTTATGGATGAAATTTCATAATTTGGTAGTTTGTAACAACCTAGAGTTTATAAATGATATTTGTCTCTTGAAAAAAAGGATTGTTATAATATAATGTATCATATTATACACATAAAGAAACCTAAAAAATTATTTCATTAAGACATTATGTTACATTAATCATTAATGATAATATTTTAAATTCCAAAAATACAATTTGACCAAAATTACAAAAAAAAAACTATCATGTGAAAATATGGATTTTCCTAATCTACTAGAATCATCATGCCTGATCCCAAAAATATAAAAAAGAAAAAATATTAGTGTATGAATCAAAATCAAAGAAATATAAATATAGTACTATGAGAGGAATTTAGTTGAATATTGTGTGAAAGAATGAAGTAGTGTTTAGAGGAGGTATTGTGAATGTTATAATATTAATTTGGTAGTGGGAATGGTATCTTGACCATTAGGAATTGTATTATGACCATTAGGAATAATATCATGACCATTAGCATAGTAATTTATCCTCAAAATAATAAAATTTTGTATAAATAATATGTATCATAAATCAAATATGTAAATATAAATGTTATAATTATAAAAAATAAATATCATGATTAATAAACTAATAGTAAATATGGGAACATTTTTAATAAGATATATTTTAAATTATTCCATAAAAATAAAAATTTATATTAATAATTAATATTATTTACATTAGAAATTTATTCTTATAAACTTAATGTCATTTTTTAAATAAATCTTTTTAAATTATGAATGGGTATTTGTTGGTAATTTTGTGAAATACTATAATTTTTCTATAAATAGTAAAAATTTAGTATTTATGTAATTGGTCCATCTCAAATTACATAATTCATGATCTAATAATGAACGAATAATTTCAATGAAATGTGTTTTAGACTTGATATATAAAATTTCATAAATTATTGATTAAAATACAATATGCTCAATTTCCAAAACTAAAAATAATTTTCAAAAACCTATGGTCAAAAGTGATTCTTTACAATAAATTTTTTTCCCAAATTCCTTTCTAATATAATAATTAATTTTATTTATAAAGAGTATTTAAATTCTCAAAATAGTTAAATTATATTTATATATGATTTATATTTTAAAAATATCACTATTATAGGTTCTACCTTTAATATTTTATTTTATACAATATTTTATTCTACAAATATCCCTCTACTCAAATATAAATTACGTCCCCTAGAAAACCACTCATCTCCCACTTTCTAAGTCCTAAAATATCCAAAAAAATTCCTCTAAATCCCCTTCTAATACTTAGATAAATTCTATATTTATCCAAATCCATGCATAAATGTAGATTTAGTATCGTAAATGATAAGCTACATTGAAGATTAAGTACGTTTCGATTAACTATTCTCTTTATTTTTCTTTTTATCATTCTTATTTCACCACCCCATTCAAACCAAAACCTTATAAGATTACATAGAAAGTATGTTAACACTATATTAATGATTTTATTTTATTTTATTTTTCAAATTTATAAAATTTATTAATTTTATAATTATTTTTCTCGTTTATTTGATAATATCCGTCCCATAGTCGGTTGACCACCTACAAAGACATTTCAAAGTAAATGATTATAATCAGATTCATTGATGGAAGTCATGAATTATTTTTAATATATAATTATATAATTTAATATACTATGTTCATCTAGATTTAATTATACTTATGTATAAATGTATTTGAAATAAAATAGTGATATCGAAACCAAATTGGAAAATTTAATGAAAACATGATATCAGAACAATTAAAATTTAACAAGGAGTGTTACAAAATATAATCCAATATATAGAGTGGATTAATAGTTGAAAAATTAAACATAAATCACTTCTAGATATAGGTTTTAATAGTATTGTTTTTATTGTTTTGTATGCGGAAAAGTGGAAAAATAAAATCAGACTTAAGGTAATGGAATTCTCAAACCCAATTCCTCTTTTGGGAATACTATCGTACAAGGTATAAATGTTCATTTTATGTCTTTAAAATTTACTTTTAATTTTCCTTCAGGGATATACATATTCCTACTAGTTCAAGATGCATTCTAATAAAATCAATTTATTTCAAAGTGAATTCAATTTCAAAATCATCATATACTACTACTCTTGAAATTTTTCTTATCCAATCATGAATAATTATGTTTTATGTCCAATTATGATTTCCATTTTTCATTTGGGAACCAAAAAGAATTATTAATGAAATTATGATTTATTGAATCCTTATGAAACCCATTCCTTTCCACGGGTTATGTATTGTGTATGATTGTAATACTTTCTATGTATAATTAATTATTATGTACTTTTTATGATTTGATAGGTTGGACCAAAATTATATATCCCTCCAATTCATTGGTTAATTTGATGTATCTCAAGAGATTATGTGAAATATGTGTGCAAAAAATGATAGCATTGTTCATAAAAATAATGTAATCATTTTAGATCTTTTTTTATATGTGAACATGATGCTATCTTTTTTTCCACATCTACATGTTTTATTTTACCACAATGACATGATGTTTTATTTTTATACATTTCCGTATTTAATTCCATTACAACATGTCCCCTCATGATGTCAATGGTGATCCAATTCTTCTGATATGATAATGATTACTTTTCTCACCCATTATATATTGATTTATGTCTATTATTTATCCTTTTTTGTGATATTAGATCTTCCTTTACATTAATGAATATCCTTAGGTGGTAACATGTACTATGGAGAACCTGATATTTAAGATGGACTAATAATAAGCATTTAAATAAATGTCTTTGTTTTTTATTTAAAAGTTATTTTCCAGCCTAATATTTCCATGACACCAAACCTATTTATACTGTATTTGTATCTATATTATGTTTTTATCTTAATAATGAGGCATTATTTAGGTAAGAAAATATAATGTGGCTACAAAGGAAAGATCTCTAATACAGTTGGTAATGATTAATGATTTACGAGCTCGAATTATGAATGGAAGGTTATCCCATGAAAAATATAAGTTATGTGGTCAGTTAACACAATCCCAACAAGGGTACATGGGAGGTTATCACAAGCCCAATATAGGTAAAATTTTGGTTATCTTATGCCAAACATGGTATGAATAAATTTTTTAATATCCTTGACACATGATTTCTATGATTTTGAATATGAAAAACATTGTATGACAATTTTCTGAAATGATCTTATCGCAATGTCATGCTCTCCTTCATCATGTTCTTTGTTTCATTTATGATAAATTTCATATGAACAACCAATAATAATTCCATGACTCATGATTATGTTCTATGAATTTATATGTCAATGTTTGCAATTGTTAATATCATGTTTTCAAACACTCATTCTCAGATTATAATTGAATATAAAATCATACATCCATTGTTTACCCTTAATAATAATCTTATCTCACCCATTATAATGTTTCCTTCTATCTACGATAAGAAAAAAAGTTTTATGTATGATATCTCTAATGTGGTTGTTAGTTATGAAGAACATCGTATGTAATAATTTATATATTTTATGTTGCAATTTTTTATGTATCCATGTTTCATAATACACTAAATCTTTATGGTTACAACAAGGATCATAATTATATTTAAATAATATTCAACTAATAATATGTAATATAAATGTATAAAATATTTGGGTTTCTCAATTTGTAAAAGATCATGGTTTACATATTTTTAGAAACTGGGATGAGGAATATTTTAAGAGAATCCTTATGCTAAACATCTATATGGGAGAAATTATAAAGGTATTTCAATGAAATTACTATGGTATTCATATAAAAAACATTTATTTCTATATTTTCGAATGTGGATACGACTATGTAAGAGATTCATCTTGGGTTAATAACTCCGAAACTGGCATATTCAGTATTTACTTGATAATCACTATCATGCTATAAGGGGGTATAAGATAATACACAAAGATATACACTCTTGGAGGATATGTTTTTGTTAATTCCCATTTTAATTTTAAACCATTATAAATAATTTGAATGGATCATAACCAATGATAGCATTGTTTAAAACTAAGGTGTGATAAATTGAAAATAATGTGTCATGATTTAGATATCTTATGAATATTTTTCCAGGATAATATGGTTTCTCACTATTATTATTATTTCTCCAATTATTATAATAAATATCTAGAACGAAAATAATATTATTAATATGGAATTTTACATACAATTCAATTATTTTCCACTTGATAACCCAAATTTTAAGGTAAATGGAATGAAAAATATCATTTCTATGATTACACAACATCTACAATCCACGAATCAGGATGAGATTCCTAATGATAAAAGGTGGGAAAAGGTTACATATAGTCTTTCATGATGAAATATCAACCTTATTTTAGTGGGTTTTTATCCTCTATTTAATGATAAATGCATTAGTACCACTAAAAAGATACTTTCCATTTTCCAAAGTTCATAGAATTATAATGTTTTTTGGTTGTTAATACTTTTAAATATAAGGAAGGTAAGTAGTATAATTTTACAATGAACAGAAGAAAACATGATGAAATTAACCATGTGGAGTGGGATAAATTTAAAAGGTTATTTTTGAATAATTAATTTCTATATATTCATCACAAAAAATAGAGAAGGAATTATTTGATCTAATGTAGAGGCTTGATGAAAACATTATTACCTATAAGGAAAAAATTAATAATTTTGTTGTACGATTTTAGCATTATAATCAAATCTAAAAAATATGGATCAATTATTTTTTGGATTAAAAAAAATTATACAAATGTTACTTACCATAAAAGACTTCAATAGTTATGAATAAATCATTTGATTTGAAATCAATTTATAAATAGAAATTGTAGTCACCAATCAAACTCTTTTTTTATTGGAAAATAACGATGGAATTTAAAGAAATGTATAATAATAAAATCATTAGAGGGAATAAGATGATTCATTTAGTATTAAAGAAGTGTGAAAATAATAATAAAGTAAATTTTCTTATGGGGGCCTTTAAATTATTTAATTTTGGAAAGGACGATCATAGACAAATAGAATATAAATAAAATGGGAAGAAGTCATTCATTGATGTATATAGAGAAAAATATTTGTAGAAAGTATCATTCATACATCAGTGATTAATTTTCAAGGATTGTGGTAATTATGATAATATATAAATTAGTATGAGGGTTAATTATGTTGGGACTTCAGAAAAACCTTATGCCCTGAGGAAAATTGAAATCTCATGTGATATCTATTACTGATGTTGGATATGAAAATGAAGATGGAAAATTTACTCTAAAAATCAACTCTAGAATATCTAATGTCTTATTTGATTTTGGATATACCCGTTATTTTATATATGAATAATTTTCTAATTGTATCACATTACCACCTTAATAATTAGACTGTTAATTAGTAGTGAAAAATCATAATAGTGTGATGATCACATATTAAATCTAAAATTAATCCGCATTTGATATATTGGGGGAATGTGATTCTAATAAATATCATTATTCTCCCTCTTGTAGAATTTTATGTTATTTTGGGTGTATATTAGTTTCTGAATATAAATCCCACATAATTTATCTATCAGTGTGAGGATAAATAGGAATAGTAAATTAAAGTTAAATATATTATATGGGACCTGAATCATATTGGAAGGGTTTAATTATATAATATGGATTGGGAGAAATTTTACTTGAAGTATAATATTATTGTATAATAGTTTTTTGATGTCATTCTAGAAGTGTTTCTTAGTCTTCCTCTGAATCCTGATGTTGTTTTTTGAATATAACTCATACCTGGTGATACCCCCATGTCAAATACTCCATATAAAATTTCCCAAATTATGTTACATGTATTGAAGAAGAAAATATAGTATAGTCTTGATAAGTGATTCATTTTTCCAAATCTATCACCATTGGATGGACTAATTCTTTTTATCAAGTATAAAGATCGAACAATTTTACTTAAATTGATTATAAGGAACAAAATAATATTAAAATGAAGAATATTTATCCAATTCCCCATATTGATGATTTTTTTGATCAATAATGAGGTGACATATATTTTTACAAGGTTGTTTATCGATCATCATAATATGAATTGAGGATTGAAGTCATGACATGACCAAGATAGCCTTTTATGTGAAGTAAGTACAATGTGATTTTATTTTGACTCCATTGGGTCATATTAATTCACTGATATACTCATTAAAATAAATAATAGAGTAATTTGATATTACCTTGATAATATTGTGGTATTATTTATAGATGATATTATTATATAATCTAATAAAAAGTAATATCATGAAGATCCTTTGAGGATTGTATTAAAGACCCTAATGAAAGATATTTTTTATGAAATATTAACTATTTATAAGTTTTGGATACATAATGTTACATTTTTTGGAAATATTGTATCAACCAAGGGTATATTAGTGGATCCCTCTAAGAAAAGTATTATGAATAATGGCCCCAACAAATCACTGGGAAAGAGAATTATTTTTTATTCGGATTTTCAAGATATTATCAATTCTTGGTGAAGAATATATCAAATATACATAATGAACTCATGTGGTTAAAACTGAAGGAAACCAAGTTACAATGTATATATGAATATAATAAAAAATTCAACCAAATGAAGAGAAGGTCGGTCAATTCACATTTTATCACTCTACCATATATTAGATAATTAAATATTGTATATAGTGATGCATAAAATAATGGACCAGGATGTTTCTTTATATATAGTGATATGGTGATATCTTATGCCGCATTCCAATTGAATATTCATGAGAAATAATATCTGATTCATGATTTATAGTTTTCATCAATTATTTTGGCATTGAAAACATATAAGAATTATATTTATAGTAAATTATGTGATATATATAATGATCATAAATGTTTTATGTATATATACACATATAAATATTTTTCTAATTTCCAAAGGGGATGGTTAAATTGATCAAATATTATGAATTATAAATATATTACCACCCTAAGAATGTGAACAAGGTGGATGAATCCCTGATTTGGAAGGACCATACTAGTTTTTCAACGATTAGAATTTAGATAGATCCAATATTTACATATATCCAATGGATGGGGCTTAAAATAATCATGTGTGGAGAGAAATCATATATTTCTCAAATTAGTGATCAACCATCTATCCATATGATGGTTAAATAAGTATAGAAGGGATATGTATTGTTGTAAAAGATATTAAGATACATTCCTTAGTTAAACCTTGATTTGTATAGTTTGATAAGTTCCACAAACCATGTTTGTATCATGTAAATAACAAGCTTAATGTATGTGATACTAGATTAAGATCATATATAATCATTCTATATTTATTTGGTAATTATTTATATGCATAGAGATATGAAATATTATTTCTCATGGGACAAAATGAAGAGAAATATTAATAAGAATGAATCATAGAGCTTGGTATATCAGAAAGTTAAGGATAGGATACAAAAGCATAAGGTGATGTTATTACTATTAAAAATAATAGAATTGAAATGGGAAAATATCACGATGTTTTTCATCATCAAACACCCCAAAGCATCTAAAATCCATTATATTATTTTTTCTTGTAGAAAATCACCTAAAATATTACCACATTTTACTTCTATCATATAAATATTATATCAAGATAACGTTTAATGGATATATATTAATAAATTGGGATGTTTTTATAGATTAAAAAATTATGTTGTTATTGATCTAGATCTAAGGATCACCTCAATGTTCTATTGAAGGATTTTGTTGTATATAGTTACAATTCACGATTCATTACTCTTTATTGTCCTTAGAGAAGTTATTAGTCAGATTGGACAATTAAAACCATACAGGACATGTTGATATAGTGTTATCTAGATTTAAATTGTTGTTAAGATAAACAACTTCCTCTCATTGGGTATTCTTACAAAAAAATATGTTTCACTAAATCTTTTATTTAGAACCTCATATAACAACCCATTCTTTTCATTCAGGGATATTACATCATTTTTTATGAATATTAAATACATTACACATGTACATGCCCACGGACTGTAATAGTGTAGTTCCCTATGGAACCTGAAACACAATGAACTTATTTGGAGAAAAATATTCAATGATTCCCATAAAAAATTTACCCTTTAGTAATCATTCTTTACACTTTCTTTATAACCTAGGTAAAGGAATAATAATAAAGAGGTGACCTCAGATTCTCCATAATGGTAACAATGGGGATATCCATTATAACAAAAGAATAAGAGAATAAGAACACAGACATAACATTGGAAAATTAAATCCTTCATATCAAATATAAAAATCATAAGTCATGGAATATATCATAGATGTTCATAATACACGAATCATAAGATAACATGATCCACTAGAAAATTAAATTGTCATAAAAGATAGAATTTGTGGAATACACCTAATCTTATTACATTATGAACATGTATAAAGAGAAAACAATTCAATAAATATGTTAAGGAAATGAAATCACGTCCTTACAAAAAATTATGGATATGAAACTAGGTCCATTCACAATCTTCTAACATTAAATCTAAGTCCACACATAGAATTTTGAACAAGAAATATGGTTCATGCGTAACACATTTAAATGGTGATTTATCCATATTCACCCAATTCATTGGAGAAAGATTTATGTCCCATCCATTACATAATTAAATCGATATAGATGTTTTCCACAAGAACATAAATCATTCATCCTATTATAAATAATGAAAATAAATGTGTTTCTTAGACATTTCATCATAGAATATCTCACATAAATGTAATGAGATTAATAAACATCATGCCACTATAAAGATAAACCAACCATACAAGAATAATGATAGTATCCTTGAATGATATTTACATTAAAGTAATAATAAAAACTAATAATATTATCTTATATGGAAAATAATTTTGAGGGATCACTTGAAATAATTCATGTGGAAAATATGATTTCAGTTTTGAAAACATTTTTTCAAAATGCCGCACATTAATAAAATAAAAAATTTAATCTAAAAACAAACTTTTATTAATGAAAATAATGAATCAAGGCATTAAGTCATGATGAAATTAAGAAAATTAAATAACTAATATTAAGTTAAAAAAACTCTCATTGAGTATTTATTTTTGAAATGTCATGAAGAGTCTTATTTAAAAAAATATTATTTTCAAACTAGTAAGTAAAAAAGTAAAAAACATGTAATAATGTTTTCCAAAATTATTAGTAGACTTGTACTTTTTTTAAAATTTTTTTATAAAACATTTACATGGAAGATCAATATTTCATAATAGAGAGTTACATAGAAACAATCCAGAATAATAATGAACTTGTGAAATAAACACTTATGAATTATCAATTAGTCGAATCATATTCCCTAGGAAATAAATAAATTTATATGGATATGAATATAACATAACATTTAGGTTAATTATCTTATAATAATTTATAATAAATATACACTTCCCACAAAATAAATATGTAGTGTAAACTACATGTTTCCCATATAAATAAAAGTGAGATATAAATACCTTACCACAAGTCTTGAATTTATTTATTCATGTTAAGACATAAAATAAAAAAAATACGAATTTATTATACCTGTATTCTGTAACTATATATCCACAGTACCATTTCATATTTGTTAATAACATATTATAAACTATTTGTTTAAATTATATAAATAACATTTTATGGTGATAACTACTTTGTTTTCGAAAATCTTTCGGTTTGGCAGTCTTGGTCCCTAAACATTGATCTTAATATAATAATTTAGATAATATTAAAAATGTTATAAAAATCTAATATAATAATTATATTAATATTTATAATCATTCATATAATGAATAGATAGGAATTTTAATTACTCTATTCATGAAGATGGTAGGTCATATGTACACATGAATGATATTTTAATTTTTCAATTTATAGAATGAAAGGAAGGTAAATAATAAAAAAACATTATAAAATAATTATTATGTCATATATATCATATCTGTTCATAAAAATAATTTTTATTACCATACATTTCAAATATAAGTGAAGATGAATCACAACACATCGAAGAGATGGTAGTACATACTTAAGGATGAGAGACATTATCATTTCTCAAAATAATAGATGATGATAAGGTAGACATAATTTTATAATTAAAGAGATATAATTATAAAATAATATCATTTATAATCACTAATAACATCATAATACCAATCCATAACATATAGTGATTAAAAATGAATTGTACATCTAGGTAGAGATGGTTAGCCGTACGTACCCTTGAGCGATACATTAACTTATTATATGATGAGAAAAAGGGTTTATAATATTTTTTACATCATAATAATAATAATATTTCATCATATTAAGGATATTTATGTTTTTTTATCATCGTATATCTATTGGAGGTATGGAAGAGTATAAGAATAAAGTTTTCAGTTAGAGTGATTCCCTCCTCTTTGAAACCTCTCCTTTAGATCTCCTCTTAAATTCTCTAGGGAAGATATTTTTAGGAGACCATAACCTTTATAATTTGTATATAGGTGTTTGGAATTGAAATTTATAGGGTCTGGTCGAGTTATAAGGCACATTTTTATGTGATGAAGTTGGGGAGGGGGTTTCCTTTTATAATTAATGTGAGGGAAAGTTTAGGAATTTCTCAAAAGTGTAAATTATAATAAATTAATTTTCAATAAAAATGACACAAAATGTCCTTTTATTCATATATAAGATATGTTTAGGTTTTATTATCATCATATAATAACTTTTAGGCATGTTTTTTTGATATTTTAAACCTTATCATTTTTATTAACCCTAAGTTACCCTATTTTGATTTTAAATACTATAAAAAGTGATGTCAATTGGACCATAAAGTAATAATTTATGAAATTTTATAACTTATAACAGTGAATATATATATATATATTTTTTAAACTATTTAATAAAATATTATTTTGATATAATACAATTTGTGTCAAGGATCACACTATTTATTACATGGACTTTGTGAAAATCTTGAAAACTATATATCTTGGAAAGAAAATTTAATAAACCCCTAATATGTATTAATAATCTATAAAATTAATTGATCACTTTAAATAATTAAATATTTATTTATTTTTAATATTTTTAATATCATTTATTTTATTGTTTCATTAATTGAATAATAACTGCTTCACCATTGTGTAATGATTTAAGATACTCATTTATACACTACAAATGAAAAATAAAATAACATGAAATATATATATATATATATATATTATGTTTAAAATTAATATTTATAGTCAAATATATCTTTTGGATAAAAATATTTTAAAAATAATATATTTTTTAATAACATGAATGTGACATGATTTAAATTTCATTACATAAAATATTATAAACATCATAATCTCATCCAAGTGGCCCGAAAAGTCATAAATAAATTTGAATCATGAAAATAAGTTTATTGAGATAAAAATGGATGTGTATATTCATTCATATCCCACATTTGTTCCAATTTTCACACATAAGAGATATTTAAGACAACGAAAGTGACATTTCAAGACATTATTTGATTTAAAAAATATATAAGTTGTTTTCTAGGAGAATTATTCAATAATTTTTTTTGATTCCTTGGTTATAAAGGATAAATTATTTTCATCCAATATAAATTTAGATTTTTTGGGTCATTTTATAGTCCTTATAATTTTGTTAATATAAATGTACTAATTTACCCTTTACTGTGGTTACAAAAATTACCATGGTTAATTTTCGAATTGCAACAAAAAAGGAAAATTGTTAAATTTTTTGGAAATTATGAATAAAAAATATGGAATCCATTTTTCAAAATTACAAATGCATATGTTTTAGAATTAAACTGAATATTACTTTTGGAAAACACAATGAAAAACAATTTTCTTGAAAAATGCATATTTAAGCCTAAAATGTACATATACCAAAATAAGGCTTAAGAATGATAAAAATATTATTAATTATATTATAACCAACTAAATTGTACATCTGTTATGGTATATAAAATTCATATCATAAAAGGTTATTTTAATGTAATAAAAATGTTCTTTTTATAACAACCAATACTTTTCCCAATATACTGAAAAATCTATATTTTCAAAAAATTTCCAAAGATTTCACCAAAAGATAATTATAATATTTTAATTTATAAAATAATAATTTTTTATAAAATAAATTTATAAACGATATAGAAATATAATTTAATATCCACTCAAAAAATAAGAAAAATGTATTTTTAAAAAATGTATTTTTTTATAATAATGTGTATGTACTATAACATTTGTGACCATATTCTAAGAACGTAAAAAAAATTAAATTTAACTATATATTTATATATAATTCATAAATAAATTATTCATATTCATTCGTTCCAATTCAATGGCTGGGTTATAACATACATATAATATTTTAATAATATTTCTATGTTCTTCTAAACATGTTACTATGTGAAACACAAGATATCAATGAAATAAAATAATTTAAAAATATATTTCATAAAATTATTATGGAGTAACACTTTATAAATACCTATATGGAATGATGTTTATAAATATAATGTTTTGGGATTTGGTGAGATAAATAATTCTATTTTTCATATGCTAGCTTAGGTAATGGAATATAATTTCATTTATATTTAGTAGCACATTAAGGAATCCTAGAGTTGATAGAAGAGTTATTATGATAAAAGATAGAGAGATATTAAATTAAAAGTTAGTGAGAAGGTATTAAAATAAAATTTTCCAAGGAAAAGGATTATTGAAATTGTATTTAAGGGAATGTGGATCCCTAGGTATATTGGTCCCCTTGAGATTCTTGATCAAGTAAGAACTATAGCATATCCCATGGAACTTCAACTAATAATCACTCAAGTTCAAGAAGTATTCTAACGATATCTCTTGATATATTATATAATTTATCATTCAAATACACTAAAATAAAATCATGTACAATTATAGAGTGATCTTTCATATTAATAACATTTGTTACATATTTAGCACCATAGAGGTAAATAAATTCAAAATATGAATATTCACATACTCATAGTTCACTAGGTGAATTAAAAATTCAAGAAACAACATTTTATCTCAAGGATGGGATGAAATAAATATGAAGTAATCAATATATTCATTTAAATAACGAGTCTAAATGAACCTGTGATATAATATTCTTTATTTCATATCCATTGAATGGGTGAATATGAATAGGATTAACCAAATTATGAAATATATATATATATATTTATAAATTAAAATTTATTGATTAATTCTTTTTTAAATAATAATTAATTTTTTAATAAAATCATTTATGGACTAAAAATGATTTTTTTAGATAAATTCATTTTTCTACATCTTAGTCGATATTATACAAAAAAGGTTTATTAATCATTATTAATGTAACAAACCAAAATAATATCAATTATATTTCCCTTCTTATATATACATTATATAGTATATATCACATAAAATCACCCATATAACACAATACAAACTTTATAAATGAATAATGAATGATATAAGTGGTACTTATAGAAGTAAAGGAACCTATACCGATGAAATAGTAACTTAACATTTAGAATAGTAATATGATTCTTTTGAATAATAAATTTTCCATAATAACATTAACCACACCCATGAATGTATAAATAAAATTTAGGCATCTTATAAGTGAATGTATTATATAAATATATCATAGTATACGTAAGGAAATATTTAAAAAATTAATATTTAAGTGTTGGTATTTTGCTAAGTCATAAATATTTAATTAAAATTTTATAATTAATGAAATTATTTAAAAGAAAAAAAATCATAATATTTATTCATATATTGAAATTTTTATTCTTATGATATTAGGATAATTTTATGAGACGTTAATTAAATTTTGAGAGTCTCATAAAATTGGTTTAAAATTTAAAAAATTTATTTTTTGAGTAAAAAATGATTTTGATTAAAAATTATTGATATCATATTTAGAAAATTATTTCCATAAAATGGAGTTAATTTTTGAAATATACATGCTTAAAAAATTTTAGGGATAATTTTTTGTATTTTTCTAAAATACTTGAGTTTTTTGTGAATTATAAAATATGGTAATTTGGGGTATAAATAAATTATAAGTTAAATTAATTATTCCTTGAGTAATCTCTGACATAAGAACTACAATTTCAAACCCACCTAAATTATTTTAATATATTTAGTGATATTTTTAAACTATTTATAGTCTTGAGACAAAATAATAAACAAATGACAAAAATATTCAAGAAACACCACTCTCTTCCACTATAACATCACCACCACTTCTCCTCACACCTTATAAGATTTAATCTTTGTCATATTTAAACCCAATAATATTCCAAATACTCTCCCCCACATCCATGATCTCTTGGTCTCATAAAAAGTCTAAAACCATTACCCTAAGGAGGTTCCTATGGAGGAGAAAATCAAAGGGTAAAACCCGCTTTCTTTTTCATTTAATTTCATTTCAATTTCATTATTTTTATTTTTCCCTAGATAACAATCCTTATAAATATATATTGATGTTATTTTACCATACATATAATTTAATTTTATTATGCTAATTTAGTAATCCATTAACAATACCATTTTCCTCTCATTTTCAAAAAAAATAAAAAAAACATCTTTGAGGGGTTATTTTATCACCTTCAAGGATGGAATGATTCCATTTTCCATCACCTTCTTGAATATTTTTAAAAAACAATTTTAATGGTCAAAAAAGATATTAAAATTTATATTAAAACCCCTTTTAAATTTTGTATTTAACTTATTTACATAACACAAAATGATAAAACAAAATTAATTCATTGTGATCTAAAACCTCTTAAATTAATCCAAATGAATGTGATTAACTTGTTATTGAATGATTAATCATCATATCTGGGAAAATATATATATAATAAATTAAATATATGGATGTTCATCAATAATATATAATTCCTATTTTTATGAAATATAATCATTTTACTAGAACTCCATTACTTATAAATAAATGGACCGACCATGAAAACCAAGAAATTGAATGCTTATGATGAAATTAAACTCTATAACTAATAAATAAGAAAATAAATGAACTTAATAAACTGATAATTAATATAATATATGTTGTAAATGTTCTTAATTAAGAAATTAATTGATATAATTTGATTATCAAGGATATTAATCTTAGGTTGAGAACACATTTGGACATAATGTAAAGGGTTCCTTCCCAAACCTCCATTTTTCATTGAGGTAATGCATTCTCCCTGTATACGCCATCATAATTATTCATTAATTTTATATAATTATTATAAATTATTTTTATATTTTCCAAAACATAAATCCATATCATTTCATCTTTAATTGATGGTATAATACATGTTTTAAAAATATCCCTTCTCAATTATTCCTGATACAAAGGCCTAATTAATGGGAACGTCTCGATTACTTACCCATTTTCAGGTACCATACATAATCTGTTTAATAATCCATTTTTTTATTAATTAAACAATTTTTTCATAGAAAACCATATTTTTTTATTTCTGGTTTTCTACAAACATTTATTAAAAAAATAATTAATTTTCCAAAAGAACTCTTCTTGGTAATGTAAATGGGGTATTTCTCTCATGACGTTCTCGATGATTTTATTCAAGTATTTTAATTTATTTTTAAAAAAAATTAATTTTATAATTTATTGAGATTTATCTCTTATTTTTATTTTCCAACACATTTTATTAAATATTTTATATTCAATTTGATTGTGGATGTGATACCTTGATACCATTCACCATACTACTCAAAATGGTTGTTGATTATGTTCAATAATTGGGGAAGGTATTTAAATTTCATATTTATATGTTTTTTATGTCTCTCCCCATTCATAAGTGGAATTCATTGGACTTATTAAGGGATGTTTGTGGCCTTTTATTGCCCCTTGATGCATCGGTAGGTCTCATGAGACAAACTATATTTGGTTTTTACCCATTATGTATGTTGTCCTAGACGAGGCCTTGACGAACTATTTATGATGTTCGACATTATGCATTCCCTAATTATGATACAATTAAGTTATTATTTGACAAGAATAATATCAATGGTTATTTTTTATTATAGGATTATTTAATAATCATTTATTCTAGCAATTATTTTCCTCAAGATTATATTTTATTAAAAATGTATTTAGTTATTCACTATACCTTATTGTTTACGATTATGATAGCTTCTAGTACATTTATTACTATTACTGAGCAACTAAACTCACCAATTTATTATGTTTTATTTATCTCCAGAATGAAAATACGAATATTATGAATGATTTTTAGGGATAATCTAGGATTCATGGATGTTTCTAATGAAATTTATATATTTTATTCCCATAAAAACATGTAATGTAAAACTTATGTATGTATCTGGTCTCCCAAAACTACTAAATAATTCATTCCTTTTAGATAAGACTTCTTTTTTTATTATAATGTAATTAAATAAGGAATTGTCTCTATGTAATTAGGGTTATTTTCTCAGTAGTTGGTATCAAAGGAAGTTTAGTTTAATTTTTTGAAACTCTATTTAAAAAACATAGATTAGGGAACAGAACCCTATGATAGACTATTATGATAATAATTGAAGGAAATTCTAGAATTTTGGTAAGGTATAGATTATATACATATTCATATAAATGCATCCTTTTCTAGAAACTAAAATTGGGTGTGGTTTTATAAAAGATGTGCCTAGGGGTAAAAATTCTGATAATGTGTCTCGAGCCCGACTCAGGGTAACCTGGTACACAACAACATACCTTACTGGGAACCTAATTTGAATCTCCTATGGGATATGGTTAAGAGAATTAAATTTTTCATAATAATCCATTATGAAGGATTTAAAATAATATATGTCCAAAAAACCATGGTTATTACTATGATATTTTCTATGTCTAAAATTTTAATTTATGTTAAGTGTTTTTCTAGTTTGAGATTGTAAATTATGATTCATAACCTAATATAGTGTATGAAATTATTTAGAAATGGTGCCTAGAGAAAGGAATAGAATTGAAATCATGGAATGTATATAATATAGGGATTCCCATCCTTTGAAATATAATGATGTCAGTATTGGAGCTACGAGAGGTGCTAAGAAACTTATAACATTACTGGCAAAGATGACTAAGGTTATGAACAATAACCTTATCTTTATAGAGAATCTTGATCTAAAACAAGGTGGAGAAATGTTATGTACCTTATGCGATAATAGTCTCCATAAATTAATGGGACAACTAATAAATTTGTAGCATAGTAGTGTATAAGTTACTTAGATAATATAATTCTTGTTTTGGGATGTAATGAAAGGGAGAATCTTTTTAGTGAAGTTGATCGACTTTTGGGAGATTCAGAGCAATATTGTTCATTAATTAAAAACAAGAAGGAGGTGGAATAATTTTAAAATATAGTATGGAGTGATTTTGAAGAATTTTTTGTAGGAAAATATTATCCTATACAACATTAATCAGATAGGTAGAGGAAATTATTGAGTCTAAGATAGAAAGAATACGAAAATGTTATGAATTATGAATCCAGAAATACAAAGTTATCAATAAATAGGTAGACTACAAATGTAATTTCAGGAGCATTATTAATTGATTCTTTCATGGTTTAAAACCATTCCTCTAAAGGGAACTTGTCTCAAAATGTTTTTCAACATATTAAAATATCGTCTCATGTGATATCAAGACAAAAAAAATTTCTAAGTCTTAAGAATTTTAAGTAAGGAAAGAGAATAAGGTGTCTGGTGAACTCTCTAAAAAAGGATATAAGGAAAAGGGGATGAAATGTTGAGTTTATTTTCCATTATGTGATTATTTTTAGAAGAAACACCCTAGTAAATTCCGGAAGGGTATGGGTTCAATAAAAATTTTGGATAAAAATTACATAAATACCATGATTGAAAGGGAAATAAAGAAGACACCAATGTATAATGCTACAATTGAAAAGATATGGGACATTATGAAAATGATTTTCCTAACCGTCAATGAAAAATTCCTTAAATAATGTCATGGGAGAAAGGGTATTATTTTATGGTCATAACTACTAAGGTAAAAGTTATTAATGATGCTGTGGTGATTCACACTCAAATTTATCCAAGAGTTGAAGGTAGAATTGTCCTTATAGTCTAGCTTGGGTTGTCGAATCCATTGAGACCTTAAAAAATACCTAAGATTCACAACCTATGAGTTGAATTTTTGGCTATGAAGTGGCTAACATGGTTTTGATTTTAGATGGTTTTAAAGAAAACTAAGAAACCTATGTGAATTAAATTTAATGAAAATGGTTTTATCTTAGGATTATGCTTTTAGTGAATTGAATGAATTTAACTTTTTAATCATTTTTTTGTTTTATTAATTCTTGATTAATCCTTTCTTCAAAATAACACTAACATCATCATTTTTGGGTTTTATGCTCACTAAACTATATTAATAATCCCCTACACACGTATATAACCAATTTCATGATCTCTCCGAGGTGTATGGTCATTTTAGTACTTGGATTTAGCTTTCACAAACAAAGTGAAGATGAGGAGTGGAAATAATCGAAGAATGGAAGTATTGATTTAATTATCTGATTAATAACAATTCATTCTTAAAATAACATTCAATACAGCCTTTGCATCATCATATGATCAACAAATTAAAGGGATAGCCATCTATTGATGGTATACTCTCAATGGTGGGCGGATGATGGCTTACAAGAATTGGATTGAAGAAATTAAAATCATGGAAATAACGATACTCCTCCGTGAGTGTGAATGAAATTCACACATATGTTTGAACTAATTCACCACAACATAGAGATATATCTATTCTTCATGAGTTTTAATGAGATATAATGGGAAGAATATGAGGGAAATATTTTGATAAAGAAAATAGAAATACAAAAATAAACTTACATGAAAATTAAGAACATTACAACAGAACTTTGGAATAATAACATTTCAAAATACAAGAGATGTATTCCCCCTCACCACCACTTACTTAAATATGAAATTGTTATGCCTTATTAAGAGCCTCAATCAATGTATTCCAATATATTAAATTAATTTAGCCCTTATGGTAGTGGAAAGTAGTGGAGAAATTGATCTCCTCCTTCACTTTTTATCCTCCTTGTCTCCCTTGAAAAGATTGTCTTTTATGGGAAAGACTATCACTGAATCATGGTGGTTCCTAGAAGATACTTTTGTGTCTCAAGATATCTTCTAGACTTTGGTAAAATGGGGGCCTATTTGGAGTTTTTTATCGGGAGTTATGGCATTTTTAGTGGGATAACATTCTGGGCCGCAGATTCTGGCCCATATTTTTATCTTCACTTTGGTCCGCCTTAATAACCAACATGGAGGCCGAATTAGCACTAACTTCTGAAGAATTATTTCCTCTACATTTCTTCTATCATCCCACAAAATTTGGAATGTATTGGGCTTGTGTTGTGGGTCCCACATTTTTATCATTGGGCTGGTGTCCAATCTGCCTTCTCCAGAATTGATTCCTTTCATCGCCAAATATCACCATAATCATTTCTGAATCCTCCATTGATACCTAAATTAAAAATGATCATATTAAGGTTTAGATAAATTTCCCAAAATAAAAATTTAAAATATGGATAATTATGTTCCTTAAAATCAGATGAATCATTGGGCCTAAATTGGTGAACATTAGGCATGAAGTGCACAAATAATGTGAATGGTTGTTCAAAATTAGAATCCACTAACTCAAGCCCATAAGATCAAAAATTAACATTTAATACCATTAAAATTTTAATTAACATATGTTTTTTTTATTGTCTAATAAAACACGAAACTTGATATTTTCTAGTCCCGAGCAAATAATTTGAAGATTATATTTGAATTTTTTTAAACACATTATAACAAATAGGGCTCAAAATGTAAACCACACACAAATATATCTTTATAACCTATAAAAATAATTTAAAACATGATAAATTTAAAAGCAGATCCCAATCCCAATCTCATTCCTTTGATCAAATCCATCATCATACTTCATCCAACTCAATTAGGTGAATTGTTGTGTTGTGAATCACAATAGATATGGGGGATCATTTTCATTCAAGTGGGAAATCATGGAAGCGCTGGGTGGAATCAAATTTAATCCCAATATGAGTATTCGTCATTCCTTTTTTTTATTTTTTTACAATATTTCAATAATAATTGAGATTTTCGTTAATCAAATTAACTCATGTAGAAAGACTTTGTCGTTGTCTCCCAGACTCAAAGGAGATAGGGAACCAAGTGAAGCTCACATACCCAAGCATCGTCTTTAGTTAACTTGGTAAAAAACAAAGTCATATTACCATAAATAGAGATAGAGTGAAAAACTCAGGGCTAGGAAACTCTGGATTCACGATCTCTAAGTGCTGAAAGCATCACATTTTATCTATCCATTTCTCAACATGCAAATTTTTATTTTATTTATTTTAATTATTTTATTTTTTTTATATTTTTTGAATACTCATATTATTTATAAAAATAAACTAGCCTTTGTTATTTATTATGGGACCCTGATAATTAAAATTAGTACCCCACAATCTCGAGGATGTGCATTGTGGAATTTTGATTTAATAGATGAAAATAAAAATGATGAAAATTCTCATTGGACAACCAAACATCCAAAATCAATGCTTGTAAACTTAATCATGAATTAAATTAAGAGTCAAGGAAATAAAAATTATTTTCTCTGTAGTTTTAATGTGAGAAAAGAGGTTATTATATGAATGATAATGGTATTTTGATTTTATTTTTTCTGTTTTTTTAACAAAAATTTTGTTTCAACACCCCCCAACTTAGAATGAAATTGTCCATAGTTTCGTAAAAAGAAAATAGAGGAGAAAGCGGGTGGGGGGAATGAGTTGAAGGGAATGGAACAAGTTCACCTGGTGGATTCATAATGATGATCGTGGTGATCCCAAATCAATCTTTCTTCTCATGGGAGATGTAGGCACCTCCATAATTGAATATGTATCAACAAAAAATAGTCCTTGAACCATACAAACAAGAACAGACCAAATAGAAAAACAACACAACAATTTATTTAATACCAAGCCTCATCATTTTTATGGTTTTCCTTTAGTTTTTGTTTTTTTTTAAATCAACTGATGATACATTGTCTTATTTTTAATTTCTGGGTAAGGTAGTACTCAAGGATCACACCATGTGACACAGATGAATACGGTGCTCCCCTTTTATACCCATCCATACTCATAAGAGAAGAACATGTCAATAGTATGAGTTAGAATAATGTTATATCAAAATGATTCACTAATCCTATTTGAAATATAAAGTTTATCAAAACCACAAAATGATTGGGAAAATGAAAACCATGGGTTGCCTACCATGGAGCGCTTTGTTTAATGTCATTAGCTTGACTTGGACCCATAATCGATTAATGATTTTCATCGTCTAAGGTAGGTTCACACTATTCATCATCAACTTCATGTTTTTGGAATGGTTCTATGAATAGATTGACTCTATGACCATTAAATTTAAATGTATGACAATTGGTAGGATCATGAATTTCAACAGCCCCATGGGGGTACACCTTATGCACTATGTATGGACCTGACCATCTAGACCTCAATTTTCGCAGGTGTAGGTGAAGTTTAGAATTATACAAAAGATCTAGTTTTCCAAGTTCAATGTGTTTGGATTTAATATTTCTAGATTGGTATGAATGTAATTTAGCTTTATTGATCCTTGAATTTTCATAAGCCTCCATCCTAAGTTCCTCAAGTTCATTGAGGTCTACTTTACTTTTTTTTCAGCCAAAGAGAGGTCGTAATTCATTTTTTTAATTGACCAAAAGGCCTTTTGTTCAATCTCCACTGGCAAATTCCATGCTTTACCATAAACCAGCCTATATGGGGATATTCATAAAATGGTTTTATATGTAGCTCGATAGGCCCAAAGATCATCTAATAGTTTCCTCGACCAATATATCCTAGACGGATTAACAATTTTCTCAAGAATCTGTTTAATTTCTCTATTGGATAACTCAAATTGACAATTTGACTGTGGGTGGTAAGCAGTGGAGGATTTGTGAGAAATTCCATACTTTTTCCATGAGTGATGAGAATAGACGATTGCAAAAATGAGTTCTATGATCAGTAATGATATCACAAGGAATTACAAATCTAGAGAAGATGTATTCCATGAGAAATATAATCATAGTTTGATAATCATTGGATTTTGTAGGAATGGCCTCAACCTATTTGGAGACATAATCGACAGCTAAAAGAATTTAAAGATACCCCCTAGAGTTTGGGAAGGTACCCATGAAATCAATTCCCTAACAGTCAAAGATTTCAACCACTAATATGGAAGTGAGTGGAATTTGATTCCTTTTTGTGAGGGACCCAACTTGTTGACACCTAGGATAGCTTTGAAAAAACATGTAAGAGTCCCTTGAGATGGTGGGCCAGAAGATACCACACTGGAGAAATTTAGCAGAAGTTTTCCTAGGGGAAAAATGACCTCCACATGCCTCACAATGACAGAATTTAAGGATAGAATCTTGTTCAGATTCTGGGACACACCTCCAAATGACTTGGTCAGGGAAAAACTTATAGAGGTATGTATCATCAAAAACATAGAGCCTAGCATCATAAAGGAATTTCATTTGAGCTTGAGTCCCTATGAATTTTGGAATTACTCCCATCACTAAGAAGTTAGATATGTCCGCATACTAAGGGAAGTCACTCACAGAGTATAAGTGTTCATCAGGTAATTAGTCAGACACATAAAGGAGATTTGAGTTGTCTTTGAATTCCATCCTAGAGAGGTGATCATCTACAACAATTTCAACACCCTTTTTGTCCTTGATTGTGAGGTAAAATTCTTGTAAGAGAAGGACCCACCTAATCAGTCTAGCATTGGAATCTTGTTTTTGGAAGAGGAATTTTAGTGCAGAATGGTCAGTGAACACAATTATGGGGATCCTAAGAGGTAGGGCCTAAACCTTTATAAGGAAAACACAATAGAAAGTAACTCCTTTTTAGTGTTGGTGTAGTTGATTTGGGTATCATTTAAGTATTTTCTTTCATAACAAATGACATAAAGAGTTTTATCAGAACGTTGTCCTAACACAGCTCCTATAGGTCAAATTGGTAATGTCATATTCATTAAGTTTTTGGGCTTTACAGTGTGGTAGTCATGGATATCCTAGTGTCTTCTTCTCCCTATTTTAGGGTTTCAATCCCCCTTTTCTTCTTTGTTTCTTGTTTGTTTTCAGCTTCTTCCTGTGTTATTGTTTTCGTTTTCTTTAAGATGTTTCCCCGTTTCCATTTGCGGCTTTGATTCCATCCTCGATGGGGTGTTCAGTCTTTTTCTGAGTGTTTTGTGATGGGTTTGGTCTGTTTTTTTTTCTGGTTGTTCGGGTCTTACAACACCACCGGTGTTGTATTTCTTTGGCGTCGACGGTTGTGGTAGGTTTTTTCAATTGTTTAGTCCTAAAAAATCCCACTTCTTCTCTGCTTTGGATCCAGGGGTCCTCCTTTCTCTCCGAGGTGGAGCTGCGAGGAGGTTTTCAAGCTTCTTTGGGATGTGAGTCCGAGCGGGCGGCTTTGGGAGGATGGCGGTGACGCTGTTTTGATCATCGACGGCGAGGTTAGGTTTGGCTCTAGCAATGATTATGACGGTGTTCTGGTGATAAGGGATGATTAATCATTACTATGACAAGTTTCTATGTTCAGGGGGTGGATGCTGGAGAAGCGGTCGGTGATGTTACGATGATGAGGGTGATGTATTGGATGGCGTGGTGGTTCTATGGTGCGGTTTGAGGTCCTCGTGATGTGGATTGAGTGTTTCGTTTTCTGATGGATGACTAAGGTGTGTTCGTGGAAGGAAGAATACACGAGCGAGGAGGTAGATGGTGATTTTTCTTTGATCCCCGACGGCGAGGCTGTGTCAAGCGATGAGGACGGCGAAGAAGGTGTTGGAAGCTCTAGAGAGACTTCGGCGATGATGAAGGTGGAGATGTCTGGACGAATCTAGGAAGGTGACTGATTCAATGTTTTTTCAATTCGAGGTGGCTCTTGGATCAAGTTGTGACAGTTGGATGGCTGGTGTGATGGTCATGATCTCAAGGAAAGCGTGTGAATGAAGGATGTTTTTGAATTTTGAATGTTGTGTTTTTTTGGAGGGCATCAATGGAAGTACAGATCGGGGTTGGCTGCAGATATTTGAAGGTTTTATGCTTTATTTCTAACAATGTGTGGATTCCAGTGATTTTGTGAGGGTCTTCACTTAAACCATTAAAATGGTTATTATAAAATACAAAAATAGGGATTTTCGGTGATAAAAAAAATATATAATTGGAGGAGAGGTGATAGAGGATTTTAGGGTTGAGAATGAGCCCTCATAGCTTTCTATCTAAACAAATCGAGCATCCTTTACCAGGAGAGCACAAAGGGATATGAGATTGAAATAAAGTCCTTGCTGAATCTTCTATATAAACCAGAATGTCCTAGGAAAGACCTCACTTCCTTGAAAGTTTTGGGTGATGGAAGGTGATGAATGATGTCAACCTTTTCCTTATCAACTTCATTCCCCGTACTCGTGACTATATGGCCAAGGACTAGTCCCTCTTTAACCATGAAATGGCATTTTTCCCATTTTATGACAAGATTCCTTTCTTTACATCTTGACAAGACTCTCTTTACATTCCACTGACATCCCTCAAATGTATCCCCAAACACCGAGAAGTCAACCATGAAGACTTCTATAAATTCCCCTACCATGTCTGAGATGATTCCCATCATGCACCGCTGGAAGGTTCCAAGGGCATTTCATAATCCAAAGGGCATGCATTTGAAGGAAAAGGTTCCAAATGGATAGGTGAATGTAGTCTTCCCTTGATCCTCTAAGGATACCTCAATTTGATTGTACCCTGAGTACCCTTCTAAGAAACAGTAGAAGGCATGACATGCCACTCTCTAAAGGACTTGGTCAATGAATGGTAAGGGGAAATGGTCCTTCTTGGTAAATGAGTTTAGCTTCCTATAGTCGAGGCAGACTCTCCTTCCACTACTCACCCTTATTGGAAGAATCTCTCCATCCTCATTGGTCATCAATGTGATTCCAGCCTTTTTTCGAACCAGTTAGATTGGGCTCACCCACTAACTCTCATCTATGGGATAGACGATAACAAATTTTAACAATTTTATAAGTTTCTTCCTCACTACTTCCATGAGATTAGGATTGAGTCACCGTTGAGGTTGACTACATGGCTTTGAATCAGATTCCAGAACAATCCTATGAGTCTCGATAAGTGGGCTAATCCCAGGAATATCATACGGGGTCCAACCAATGGATTTTTTATGCTTCCTAAGGACATCTAGAAGCATCCTCTCATGATTGGCTTCAAGAGACAAAGAAATGAGAATAGGATGTGTTTGATTGTCCCCTAGGAAGGAAAACTTGAGTGTAGCGGGAAGTTCCTTCATTTAAAGATCAGATTGGTTCAGAATTTCATGAGAAGATTGGGACATTGAATCAAATTCAATTTTGTTTCCTAGAGTGTTAGATAGTATTGATTCCCGACATATAGAAGTTTCAGCTACAAGATTGGTTTGATCAGATTTAGGGAAGGAATTTTTATTGGTCTCCATGAAATTGGTTTCCTGAAAGGTTTCACTGATTGTTGGACCTATGAATTTATCATAAGAGAAATTTGAAAATTATTCAAGCCAAGGAGATAAACATCCTTCATATGAACAAAGGAAATCAATATCATCTTGACTTAAACATCCATCAAATATTCCTTGATGTTCTATGGATTCATTATCAATTATTCCTATCATGTTTACTTCATGAATGTCTTCATCATCCCCTATTTGTGAGATTTCATTATATATTTTCAAGTCTAGACTCTTGTTTCCAAAGGTGGTGGGCTTGTTCCTGTTTGTGACGTGGATAATAGAGTTGATTGTTGCAAGGATAGGATGACCAACAATTATTGGGGTTTGTTCCTTTTTTCCTATGATTGGATGGTTGTCAGGGACAATGAAGTTAGTAGGGTAGATGAAGTTTTAAACCTTTACCCGAACATCCTTTAAAATCCCCTTTGGAACCCTAATGTTACGATGAGCAAGTTGAAGTTCGGCAGATGTGGTTTGGATCTCTTCTAGGCCTAACTAGCAGTACACAACATAGGGGATGTGATTGACACTAGCACCTATGTCACACAAGGCCTTGACAACTTTTCTCTATCCTAGTTCAACATTGATGTAAGGGAAACTCGGGTCTTTCAAATTATGAGGAATGGTCCCTTGAATTGTGGTACTCACATTAGATGCCAAAAGGACTTGGTTTTTATGTGAAACTTTTCTTTTAAAAGTGCACAAGTACTTAAGGTAGATTGAGTAGGAAGGTATGTTTTGGATTGCCTCAATAAGGGGAATGTTCAACTTGACTTGTGAGAAGATTTCCCTCAATTTTTCACTCAATTAAGGCTTGGTTTTCCCCCTCATGCGTTGAGGAAATGGTGCAGGTTGTGGGGTTGTTTGTTGAAGAGTTGTTTCTTTAAAACTTTTATTCTGTTTTTCAGTTTGATCATTTGGTTCATTTGATTTTTCATCAATATTTTTATCTTCAGATGGGTTCTGAATTAGTTTTTCAGGTTTCTAAATTTATTTCCCACTTCTTAAAATAGTCACAGCCTTTAGTTTTTCATGAGTTGTTTTAGTGAAACTTGACTCTCCCCTTGATGTTGAGGATGAAACCGCCTGATTAGGCATGGGTGCCTTTCCAGTTTAGATGGGTTGATGTTTTTGTTTTAAGGAACAGACTTCCGAGTTCATCCTCTCCATTTTTTTCATAGTTGTTCTAGTTGGATTTGTGGAATAGTTTGGGTAGGTTCTTGGGAGGATTGGTTTATCCCAGGGGGCTATTTTGGAGGTAGAATTATTTGTTGAAAATGGGCTGGTGGCTGTTGGTATTGGATAGGTTTGGTTTGGAACTGGTTATGGGTTCAACAGTTCTGATGGGGGTAAGGATTTTGTCCCTGTGGTTGGCTAGATTGTTGGTTATCTTTCCAGCGGAATCCTGGGTGGTCATTATACCTTGGGTTGAAGATGTTTTGGTATTGAGGATTTTGAAAGTTCAAAGCATTTACATCCACTGGGGGACCTCCTAAAAGAAAATCCTTAATGGATGGAATGGTTGGGAAGTTTTCTATCTTATAGTCATGTTTGTCACAAATTGTGCAAACAGGGTCAACAGTTTGGATTTCATGGACTTTCCTAAGGTCTATCTCTTCAACCTTCCTAGAGAGTGTTGTGAGACTATCCCTAAATCTTTCCTCTTCTCTAAGTGTATCAATTCCATTTGTTCTTTGTTTATTTTCAGAATAAGTTGAGGTTACCCATGTTTGGTTTTGTTCATCCTGGCTTTCCAGATACTCGTATGCATCATTTGGGGCTTCGTTTTTAAAGGTTCCATTACACATCAGGTCAATGAATTGTTTTCTCCACGGACCCAACCCATCATAGAAAATTATCATCTCTTCAGAAATAGAAAAACCATGGTGTGGATCCATTTTTAGGATTTCTTTGAACCTCTCCCATGTTTCATAGAACGACTCTCCCTCTTTTTCAAAAAAGTTTTGGATTCTCTTTTTAAGTGCAATAGTTTTTTGGTGGGGAAAGTATTTTTTGTATAATTCTCTTTGTAGTTTGTCCCAAGAGTTGATGGATGATGGTCTGAAATTGTTTAGCCACTTTTTATCTCGATACTATAAAGAAAAAGGAAATAGCCTCATCTTAGCTGATTCTAGATGATGTGGGGGACACAAGGTTTTTACAATGTCATTGAATTCCTTAACGTGAAGGTAGAGCATCTCAGACTCCATTCCATGGAATGTGGGAAGGTGGTTTTACGACATGGGGTATAAAGATGTAGTTGTAATCACCTAGCGAATTGTGTCTAATGCAAGAGGGGGCATTGGATTAGGAAGGTGTGAGGGAGTCATTCATGGTTTGATCGACTGCATTCTCCAAGTTTGGGGCTGCCTTGTTTTGATTTCGATTTTGGTTTCCACCTAGGTTTATTAGTTGGTTTCTTTGAAGAGCTTCCATTGAAATGGGATAAAATTATGAATATAGAGTATCGAGAGGATTATTTTCTAATTTAAACAACCCCTAGGTTCACTTGACTCCCCTATCCTTGGACGTTCTACCCTAACTAGTCTGTTTGAATTATCACGAGTGTAGGCGGACATGCGCCAAAAGAATAAAAAAGTGAGAAAGGGACAAGATAAGAGATATTGGGTGAGAATAGAAGAATGGGGGTTAGGGAAGAATTTTTTGGTCTAAGGTACTTACTTAGGTCCCCGACAATGGTTCCAAAATTTTATTCATGATCAAATTTACCCAAGAGATGACGGTAGAATGGTCCTTGTAGTCTATCTTGGGTTGTCAAATCCATTAAGACCTAAGAAGATACCAAAGATGCACAACCTATGAGATGGATTTTTAGATATGAAGTGGCCAATTTGGTTTTTATTTTAGGTGGTTTTGAATAACATTAAGAAACCTATGTGAATTCAATTTAATGAAAATGGGTTTATCTTAGGATTATGCTTTGGGTGAATTGAATGCATTTTACTTCATTAAACAATTTTTGGTCTTATTAATTCTTGATGAATCCATTATCCAAAATAACACTAACTTCATGATTTTCTGGTTTTATGATAAATAAACTCAATTACTAATCCCCTTCACACATAGAGAACCAAATTGATGATCTCTCCAAGGTGTATGGTCATTTTAGTACTCGGATTTATCTTCCTCAAACACCGTGAAGATGAAGAGTGGAAATAATTGAAGAATGGAAGTCTTGAATTAATTACCCAATTAACAACAATTCACTGATAAAATAACATTCAATCCAGCCTCTGCATAATCCTACAATAAATCTATTAAAGTTTTATCCCTCTATTGATGGTATACTCTCAATGGTTGGTGGAATATGTCTTACAAGAATTGGATTGATGAAATTAAAATCGTGGAAATAACGAGCACTCCCCCGTGTGTGTAAATGAAATTCACACCTATGTGTGAACTAATTAACCACAAAAAAAGATATCACTATGCTTTGTGAGTTTAAATGAGACATAATGGGAAAATATGAGATAAAGATCTGGATTAAGAACCTAGAAATACACAAATAAACTTATATGGAAATTGAGAACCTTACAACATAACTGTGGCCTAATAACATTGAAAAAAAACAAGAGATGTATTCCTCCTCACCACCACTACCTTAAATCATCAATTGGGAATCTTTAGGACGATCCTTAATCAATTTTTTCCAATATATTAAATTAATTTAGGCCTTAGGGTGGTGGGAAGTAGTGGAGAAATTTATCCACTCCTTGAATTTTTATCCTCCTTTTCTCCCTTGAAAAGATTGTCCTGCATGGGAAAGAATATCACCGAATCTTGGTGGTCCGTAAAAGAGTATTTTGTGTCTCCGGATTTCTTATAGACTTCTGTAACATTTGGGCATAATTGGAGTTTTGGATCAGGATTTATGGCCGATTTAGTAGGATAAAATTCTGGGCCGCCGATTCTGGCTCATATTTTGATCTTCTCTTTGGACCGCCTTTATAACCACCATAGAGGGCGAATTAACAGTAACTCTTGAAGGATTATTTATTCCGCTACATGTCTTCTATAATCCCACGAAGTATGGGATTTATTGGGCTAGTATTGTGGGTCCCACATTATCATCAGTGGGCCAGTGTCCAATCCTCCTTCTCCAGAATTGTTTCCTTTCATCGCCAAATATCACCATCATCCGTTATGAATCCTCCATTGATACTTGAATAAAACATGTTCATATTAAAGTGTAGATAAATTTCCCAAAATATAAAATTAAAATATTGATAATTATATTCCCTAAAATCAGATGAATCATTGGGCCTAAATTGGTGGACATTAGGCATGAAGTGCACAAATAATGAGAATGAATGTTCAATATTAAAATCCACTAACTCAGGCCCATAAGATCAAAAATGAAAATTTAATACCATTAAAACGTAATTAAAATATGTGTATTTATTTTCTAATTAGGTGGAAGGTACATAAATTTTTCCTCCAAATTATCCAAATCATTATTTTATTCAGGATCATCCAATTCTATTATATCTTTCTAGTTTTCCACGAAAATTAGACATTTTACTTTTGATTTAATAAAGTATTTATTCATCAAAAATCATAAGGGAATTATAATTAAAATAAATATTTTTTTGGTAATTTCCCTTTATACCACATAAACATTATTTAGTTGATGACATTTTCATCATACCTATGATGGAATTCTAAATAATCCTCACTATAGATTGGATTTCCGAATATTATGTGAAATTATATTGTAAAAAGAAAAATATTATGATTCATGAGGAGGATATGGAATCCCTTATATTTAGAGAAGAAAAATCATTATCTGATTCATATCTAGATCGAACCCCAGTAGTGATACTGAATTAAATTCTTGTAGAGTAAGAGGAAACATCATCTATAGACGAGGAATGGAATATTCAAATTGAAAATGTAACTATTGTGGAAGAATATAATGACATATTCTAGATGATTTACCTGAACATCCAAAGGAGCAGGAAGTTGTGTTCCCTATGGATTTATTTTCTATTTCAATACTTATATCAAGGAATACTTATAGAATGGCCACTATGAAATTATTAGATCTAAATAAACAACTAGAGGAATTGAGTGATAAATGAATTATTCTCCCCATGTATTCCCCATGGGGATCCCTTATTCTAAATAAAAATAAGAGATATGGATACATAAGGTTATGAATTTATTATAGAGAAATAAATTATATTATAATATAAAACTAGTATCCCCTTCCTCTCATTGATGAATTATTTGACCAAATTCATGGTGTTCCATTATTTTCAAAGATTGACCATCGATATGGATATCATCAGTTCTATGTGAGTAAGAAAGATATTCCAAAGGAAACATTTCGAACAAGGTATGCACATTATAAAATTATTGTAATGCAAATTGGACTACCTAATCAAACCTTTATATTTATGGATATAATGAATAGAGTGTTCAAGGAATATCTTGACAAATTTTTTGGTATTTAAGGATGATATATTGATATATTTAAAAATATATGAAGACTATGAGAACTAGTTGAGGGTTGTTCTATAGACTCTTAAAAGAAAATTGTTATATGGGATGTTTAGAAATTGTGAATTGTGGCTTCAAATAGATTCTTTAATTGTCCATATTATCTCTAAGGATGGAATCTTAGTTGATCTTGTTAAAAAAAGGATGTTTAGGGATTTCCAATTCCAATTATCATAACTGAGGTATGTAATTTTATTGGTTTAGTTGGTTATTATCAGTGTTTCATTCAGAACATTTCGAGATAAGTTAAACCTTTAACCCAGTATACTCATTAAGTTGTTAAGTTCATATGGTCAAAATAATGTGAATAATGTTTTATATAATTGAATAGGATATTAATGATTCCTTTGATATTTACTCTACCATTAAGAAATAGTGGATTTGTGATTTTTAGTGATTCATCAATGAATGGACTCGATTGTATCCTTATACAGAATGATAGAGTTATTTCATATGCATCAAGGTATTTAAACATTCATGAACACAACTATCCAACTGATGATCTTGATTTATCAGTTTTAATATTTTATCTGGTGATATAGAGACACTATCTCTATGGAAAAAGACGTGAGATATATATAAATCACAATAACATGAAATATGTATTCTCAGTGAAAGAAATCAACATGAGGAAAAGTTGATGGATCAAACTACTCAATGTTAATGATTTGTCAATACACTACCACCTAGAGAAGGGGAATAAGGTAGAATATACATTGAGGATAAAGGATCATAGAGAATTGAACAAAATAATTATTGGCAAGGATCTTATGTATATAGATCTAGTATAGATAGATATGTAAATTATCATGGTTGTTGAAACATCATCACTATTTTAATTGGCTTCTCAACCATATTTATAGGAATGGATTAAAAGATATCTGTTTGATGATAAGAATATTCAAAATAATATTACAGGTGCAAATGATGGGAATATGAAAAAAATCATGTATGGAGAAGAAATAATGAAATTTGTGAAAAGGAATCATGTTCCATCAATACCTGAGATGAAAAGGGTGTTATTGGATGATGAACATAGCTCAAATTTTTCTATACATCCTAGTAGAACTAATATGTATATCGATTTGAAGGAAAATTTTTGGTCGGATAATATGAAATGGGAAATAGATGATTTATATCAAGATCTTTAGTCTGTCAAAAAGTGATGGAAGAAAGACAATATCCTAGACAAGTCACGCAACATATACTTATTAATACATGAAAATGGGTCAATATAACCAAGTATTTTGTCCCTGTATTAACAAAAACATCAAGAAATAATGATGTAATATGGGATATGTTTGATCAACATACCAAATCTACATATTTCCCTGTTATAAGGGAGTATTTTTCATTTGATCACCTGGAATGTCTGAATTTTAATGACGTTTTAAGACATCATGGATCCCATCACTCAATTGTGTTTGATCAGGATCCATTATTTACTTCGGAATCAAATATTGGTGTTTATAAATAATTAGTTATTGACCATCATTTGAGTACATCTTATCACCCTCAAATTGATGGGTTTTTAGAAAGTATGATCCAAACATTTGAATACATGTTGAGATCATAATCACTTCAGTTTCAAGGTATGCGAGACTAGTAAATACCATTGGTGGAGTTTTCATACAATAATAGTTTCCATTAATCTATTTAATGGCACTATATAAAGCATTTTATAGAAAGATATGTCGTACACAAACATGTTCGGATGAATTTGGTGAATGTAAGCTTGTGGGCCTAGATCATTTGGAGGAACCTACATTAAAGGTTAAGATTTTTCGACCCCATATCAAAGAATCTCAATGTAGGTAAAATATATGTGCAAATAATCATAGAAATTATTAGGAATTTCAAGTAGGACATTATTTTTTCTTGAAGGTATCTCCATGGAAGGGTGTTGTATGTTTTTGAAAGAATGGGAAACTGAGCCCCAGGTAAATTGGACCTTTTAATATTCAAGTAAGAATTGGAGAAATGGTTTATCATTTTTCATTTCCACCTACACATTATAAGGTGCACAATGTTTTCAACATCTCATTGTTATGTATGTACATGTCAGACCCATCACATATACTCAATTATGGAAAATTATAATTGGAACCTGACTTATCCTAATATGAAGATCACATTTAGATAGTAGACACTAAGGAACAGTTGTTGATAAATTAGACAACTCGGTTGGAAAAGGTAAATTAAAGAAATTATAAAATTGAAGAGGCAGCGTGGAATCCACTTGATATTATGATGAAGAACTAGCCAAATCTATTTATGGGGAATAAACTAGAAATTAAAAGGATAAACTTTTTGTAGGAAGGGATAATTTAATAACCAGATTTCTATCGAATATATTTCACTTCTTATGTTTATTTCATATATGGTAGATCACATAAATTCACTTATAGAACAAAATGAAAACATTATTAATGAAGAACTAATACAACAAGAAGTACTTCTAGAAGTTAAGAAACCTATACTGAGGAACTAGCAACATGACCTTATGAATTGTATTATGTCCATATTGAATAGTAAATTGGAAAATTAAATATAATCCTAACCCATGAATGTATAAATAAAATTCATCAATCATATAAATTATGGTATGATATAATTATATCATAGTATATGTAAGGGAACATTTTAGAAATTAATATATAAGTGTTGGTATTTTTGTAAGTCTTAAATATTTATTTAAAATTTTATAACTATTATGTTTATTTAAAAGAAAAAAATATGTTCAAAAAATTTATTCATAAATTATCAATTTTTTCTTTATGATTCTAGGAGAATTTTATGAGACCTTAGTTAAATATTTAACATGTCCTAAAATCGGTTATTGATTTAAAATATGTATTTTCAGGTAAAAAATATTTTAATTAAAAATTAAATTTATCATATGTATCGAATTATTTAAATAAAATGGAGTCCATTTTAGAATTATAAATGTCAAAAAAATGATTAGGGTTAATTTGTGGTGTTTTATAAAATACATGATATTTTGGTGAATAGTAAGATACAGTAATTTAGGGTATATATACATTTTACGTTTAATAAAATCTTCCATGAGTCATCACTGTAACATCCCAAGTAAGTAATGAATAATAGATATTTTTATCTATGTCTATTAATGATTAATATAGTCTTTTAGAGGCTTAAAATGAAAATAAATACAATCTTATGCATGGAATACACTAATATTCTTAAAAGATTGTTTTACAGCCTTTTAATGGAAAACCCTTTTTAAATATATCTTTTGACAATTTTCTAAGCTATGTTTGTCAAAATAAACTTATTATTTATGATTGGGACATCAAAATTTACTTTGTGTGAATTTTTGGTATTTTTCCGATAAAGTTCATTTTTTAATGAATAGTGAAAAATGTTGTATTTTAATTCAAAACCTATTTTTAATCTAATTTATTTATATGATTAGATTATATTTTGAATTGTTTTTGAAGTGAAATTATAATATATTTTTACCATTTTATCCAATGGTGGTCATTGGAATCAATTTCACTTTGAAATTGGACTTAAACTAGTGTCAATCTTTTGATACTTATTGTTTCATAAAAACACGCTATTTGTCATGACAGTGGGAATTAGTTATTAAATTAATTAATGAAAACTAAATGTTTTGAATTTTGTAAAATAGACATCATTTTTTAATTTTTAATATCAAATATAGCTTAGGGTGAAGTTTTGGTATCTTTCTGAAAAACTTCAATTTTTGATGAATAGTGAAACCACGAATTGGTAGTTAAAGAAACTGATTTTTCGTTTAAATGAAACTTTTCCACTTCTGTGATTTGATTTTCAAAAATCCGACATACATGGTTTTCATTAAGAAGTAAAATATGGTTCAATGAGATTAAAATAATTTTTTGGTGAATAGTAACTTTTAAGTTCTTAATTGCGATTAGTGGTAATTAGTGTAGTTTAAGGTAAAAATAATGTTTTAATAATATGAGATGAGCTTTACATATGTCCTACCCTAATTGGATGTGTCGTGGCTGACCAATAAAATCCATGGGTCAACTTGGGGACCCCATGGAGCCACTTTGGTTGGGAAATGACATAAATAACTTTTTATTTAATGTTAAAGTAAAAATGACACAAACAAGAGATGTCTTACTAAAAAAAATTTAAATGGGGTTATATAAGTCCGATTTTTGATTATAAATAATCATTGGAAAGATAAAAC
This sequence comes from Viscum album, assembly GCA_963277665.1. Lineage (NCBI taxonomy): Eukaryota > Viridiplantae > Streptophyta > Magnoliopsida > Santalales > Viscaceae > Viscum > Viscum album. The sequence goes on along the minus strand of OY728137.1, from coordinate 683,601,373 downwards.
GATTTCCTACATCATGATATTTTTTTTATAATTTTTAGACATTCAAATTATTAAATTAGTTATGACATCATGATGATGTAGCGATTACCTAATTAATAAAGGATTTAAATAAAATGAAATGATAATGTAAAATATATGACCTACACATGTCCAAAACCTATTGTATGGGTGGATTTAGAACCGTTATCACCTTATCCTATAATTATATCAATTTGGGACCTTTTGAATCCGAAAATCATTTTAAGATAAAGTAACAATTCTTTACTTTCCAAGAGTGCCCCTCCTCTCCTCTTATAAAAGGCCCCCACCTCTACCTCCATACCTACACTCCTAAAGCCTTTGGCTCGGCCAACCCCTGCCCATTTTGTCTTTAAACATCCCTCTCGTTCTCCTAGAAGCCTCACTTTGGGCAGAAGTCTTCCCAAGGAAGCCTTTGAGCTCAAACCAAAGGGAGTTACCCGATTTTAAGGTAATGTCTTCACTTGAGTCCTTTTGTTTTATTTTGCTTCTACAACCCCCTAAACTCTTTTTATTCGTTTATTTTGTAACAACTACAGTATCTTAAATATACTAGGATGTTGTTATAAGAAGGATTCGGGCTACACCTACACACACCTATATCTAATGGTTAAAGGACATACCGTTTCTGTGGATGGTGAATTTATGCCTCCCGAAACGATGATTGTTCAACATTATTTTAACACCATCAAATGTGGCCATTAAGATGTAACTATATTTATATATGATATATAATATGTTTATGTTTTCCTTAATCTTCTTTATTTTTCATTTTGGGCATACCTTTATGGTTTCCATTATGGGTAAACGCGATTTCTTCATTTAAGGAAGTGCGCACTACCGCCCCCTCAAAGTGATTTGATTCGTTAAATACCATATGTGGGACATATAAAGGATGGAACTATGATATTATATATGATATTATACTGGAATTATAATATACCTTTATATCATTATGATTCCATTCTATAAAATACGAAATATAAATGAAAGTAGCGTTCATGCGTACGTACGACTTACCGTCTCCATGAACTGTGCATTTCATTTCTCACCTCTAAATGATTATGTAATATTATAAATGCATGTATATACTGGATATATATGATATATACATCATGATTATATTTCTGGATATAATGGATACATGAAAAACATGTAATTATAAAGGGTTTATTTTTGAATCAAGTACCAATGATCATTAAAACAACCGTTATTAACTTAAATAATTACATAGTTTTAATGACATGGAAATAAGTGATATAAAAGGAATAGTGAACTTGAAAAAGGTTTTTAAGCAAGTATAAATTAACTCAAGTTTATTATTCAGGACATTAAAGAACAATCGAGTCAAGTCTGACCCGAGGTATGGGACTTCATCTCAATCTCCTTTCATTGAGGCAGATTTTGTTTTATACACAACCTTCTTTTATACGGTGTATAAACCTCTTTGAATATTACATTTATTCAAAAGGAATCTTTTTTATACGAAGCGTTTACTAAAGGAAAAAAGGGAATGTTTTTTTCGTACGTATGCGGCGACAATGACTTCTCCGCCGCCATGACCATTATTTGAGTTTCGGCTTCCTCTACAAGCCACACTTTTTTTAAAAAGAAAAATAAATACCATGTTTTACTTTTCATCTATTTTGGTATTGAAAATGGTTTTCATAATGTCTTTATTTCAATGTGTTGTATTGATATCTTGTGATTGAAAGGTGGAAATGTTATGTTTCCTTTATGCATGTTTTATTTGATACGATTATGTTGAGGTTCTTGGGCATTATTATGAAGACGGGTGGTTCTGTGATAGAATAAGGGCGGGTGAGCCCGATATAGCTCTCCAATGCATTCGGTAACGTGAAGGAGTGAAACGTTAAGGTTTCTCAGAAGAGATTTAGGGAATATACTGTGTTGGGTATTCCAAACATAACCAAGAGGGTTACTCCCTACATAAGAATGTTATGAATGCCTCAAGTTACCTTTATGTCTTATGATTTCTATGATTTATTCATGATTTGACGAGGTATGTTAAAGTGCTTATGTTTTATGGGTAAAGAATGATTTCATTGTAATGTATATATGTACCCATTTTTCCTTTCCATATTTCTGTATCCCTTACTGAGCTTTTTATGCTCATCCCAAGTTTTTTTGAAATGTTTTTCACAGGTCAAGGGAAAGGTACAAGATATTATGATAGTGTCAAGGAAGTGTCAAGAAAGATCCATGTTTTATTTTAAATATATTTCCATTGATGTGAATGAAGAATACTATCTTTATGTAACCACTTTGTTTATATGTGGATAGTAATTCAAGTTTTATGATCTAATTCTATAAAACTCTAAACCTAAAAAGATCATCAATGTGTAATCTTGTAATAACTCAAGATTAAGTAAGGTTTAAGGCTGGGGCCTTATAGTTTGTATCAGAGGTCAGTTTAGATAACTTTAGGAGTTAGAATTCTATTAAATGATTATCCAAATTTTTTTTGAAGTGATGTAGCATTTGAAGATTACCATGTTGCTTCATCTAAGACATGTCTGTTCAGAATGGTTTTCCATAGAGGAAACCGGGAAGCAGTGTTAGGAAGGCATACAGAATGAAATAACCTTCCGAATCAGCATCCTGGGATGTCGGAATTGTAACTGAACAGTTTGTTGCAGTAATGGAGGAGTTGACTCAAGAGATAAATGGTGGTGGTATCCATGCACGAGATCAGCCAGATCAACCGCAGAGGAACATGTTAGTGGTGGAACATTTCATGAGGCAACATCCCCCATCATTCAGAGGATCATCTGACCCTGTGTTAGCTGAAGGGTGGATTAAAGCACTGGAGAAGATTTTCGATGTCATGGGGTGTTCAGACAATCAAAAGGTTAGTCTTGCTATTTACCGTTTGGAGGGTGAGGCAGATCAGTGGTGGTCTATGGTTAAAAATATCAGGGACGCCGATGAGATTGATGCTCTTGACTGGGATGAATTCAAAGGTATGTTTCTTGAGAAGTATTTTCCTAAGGCTGTTCGACTTAGGATGGAAAATAAATTTTTGGAATTGAGGCAAGGGGAAGACTCAGTGGCTACCTATGAAGAAAGGTTCACTCGATTGGAAAGGTATGCTCCAAATTTTTTCTGAGACCTTGATAGTAAAATCAATCATTTTTACTCCGGATTAAAGCCAAAATATCAAAGGGCATTAGCTTCTCATGAGTTTAAAAGATATGAAAAGCTTGTTCTATGTGCTGAGAAGGTGGAAATGGAGTTTGCCGATGACCAAGTGTTCTATAACAACCAACATAAGAAGAGACCGAGGTGGCAGGAGAAAGGTAAGAATTCATCAAAAAGGTCTGATGGTAAGAAAACTAAGTTTCCAGTTTGTGATAAATGTGGCAAAAGCCATGCTGGGGAATGTCTTCTGAATTCTGGAAAGTGCTACCGATGTGGTATGATGGGACATAAGGGTCGTGATTGCACTGAAAAAGATCAAGGTGAAGGTAAGACCAAATTTGATTTACCGTTAGTGAAATTTTATAAGTGCAATGAGATGGGTCATTATGCAAACGAGTGTCCGACAAAGATCTTGAGTGATGGGAAGCAGTTAGACTACAAGAAGAAAGGGGTGGTGAAATCCTGTGCAACTACTTCAGTAGATGTCGGGCCAGCAAATGAAGTTGTATCAGGTACTTTGTTTGTTTTTTCAGATTATGCCAGTGTGTTGTTTGATTTGGGGTCTACACATTCTTTCAGCTCTGAAACCTTTTCTAGTAAAATGGGAATACCATCTCAAGAAATGACTCTTGAACTTTTGGTAAAAACACCTGGGGGAAATGTTGAGGCAAAAAGAATTTATAAGAATCCTCATATCCTTATCTGTGGAAAGAACCTACTTGAAAACCTTATTTTTCTACCAATAGTAGAGTTTGATGTTATCCTGGGTATGGATTGGCTCTTTATTTACCATGATAAGATTGACTGTAGAGCTAAAGAAGTTTGTTTTCAGAAAGACTTTCAGTTTTTTTACAAGAATGAACCCTTACTGTTGATAACATATCAAGAGGCCGAGAAACTTGTAAAATATGGAAATGAATGTTACCTTGCACACATCGTTGAAAATAAAGGAACTGTTCAGATTAATGATGTGCTAGTGGTAAATGAGTATCCTGATGTTTTTCCTAATGAGTTGCCTGGAATAATACTAGATCGGGAAGTTGAGTTTACCATTGACTTAGTTCCTGATGCTAAGCCAATTTCAAAACCCCCATATCGAATGGCTCAAATTGAACTTTTAGAGTTGAAGGAGAAATAGAAAGATTTATTAGAGAAAAGCTTCATTCGACCTAGCACATCACCATGGGGTGCTCCTATTTTATTTGTTAAAATGAAAGATGGTTCAATGAGACTTTGAATTGATTATAGATCCTTGAATAACATCACTGTTAAGAACAAATATCCTTTGCCTCATATCGATGATTTGTTTGATCAGCTCCAAGGAGCTCGGTATTTTTCAAAGATTGACTTGAGATTGGTGTACCATCAGCTGAAGGTAAAGGAAGAAGACGTTCTGAAGACCGCGTTCCGTACAAGATATGGCCATTATGAATTTGTAGTAATGCCTTTTGGGCTAACCAATGCACCTGCTGTATTCATGGATATAATGAATAGAATTTTCCATGAGTTCTTGGATAAGTTTGTGGTGGTTTTCATTGATGATATTTTGGTGTTTTCTAAAAGTAAAGAGAAGCATGAAAGACATTTAAGGGTTATCTTGAAAACCTTCAAAGAAAAGAAATTGTATGGGAAATTCATCATGTGTGAGTTTTGGTTGCAACAAATTTCTTTCCTTGGTCACATTGTTTCTAAGGATGGGATAACTGTTGATCCTGAAAAAACAAAAGTTGTGGAAGACTGGCCAAGACCCACAAATGTAACTGAGATTCGTAGCTTTTTGGTTTGGCAGGATATTACCGAAGGTTTGTTAGAAATTTTTCACTGTTTCACTATTATCTAGTCCAATGACTAAGCTAACTCAGAAGGGTGTTTAGTTTATCTGGACAAAAGAATGTGATGATTGTTTTTAGGAATTGAAAAGAAGATTGGTGAATGCTCCAGTTTTGGCACTACCTTCCAGGAATAGTGAGTTTGTTATCTACAGTGATGCTTCATTGAAAGGAATTGGTTGTGTCCTAATGAAGAATGATCAGTTAATTACTTATGCTTCATGAAAGTTGAAAACTCATGAGGTAAATTACCCTACACATGATTTGGAATTAGCTGATGTTGTTTTCTCTTTAAAAATTTGGAGGCATCATTTGTATGGAGTAAGTGTGAAATATATACTGATCATAAAAGTTTAAAGTATATATTCACTCAGAAATAATTGAACATGAGACAGAGGAGATGGCTATAATTAATCAAGGATTATGATTGTACAATTCATTACCATCCGGGAAAAGCAAATAAAGTGGCTGATGCTTTGAGTCAAAAAAGTAATGCTTCATTAACAATGTTGCATTTGGAATGTGATCCTTTGGTTAAGGATTTGATGAACATTGGCATAGAAGTTATTGGTGCAGGATGTTCTTCTGTTTTGTTTTAGGTATCAGTGAAATCTTCTCTATCAGGCAGAATAAAGCAAGCACAAAAGCAAGATAGTGAGTTGCAGAAAAAGGTAGAGCTGGTTCAGAAAGGTAAGTTGCCTGAATTCAACATTGATAATGATTGCATTTTGATATTTGGGAAGAGATTGTGTGTGCCTTGTGATTCATAGTTGAAGAGAGAGTTGTTATGTGATGCTCATAGTTCTCCGTTTTCAGTTCATCCTGGCAGTACTAAGATGTACATAGATCTGCGGGAGTATAACTGGTGGGATGGAATGACAAGAGATATTGCTGATTTTACTGTGAAGTGTTTGACATGTGAAAAAGTTAAATTAGAGTGGAAGTTACTGAAAGGGATTCTTCAGCCTTTACCAGTGCCAGAGTGAAAATGGGAGAATATATCCATGGATTTTGTTGTGGGATTACCGAAGACATGTCGAGGTAATAATGAAATTTGGGTTATTGTTGATTGCTTGACTAAATCTGCTCATTTCCTTGCTATACGATATACTTTTTCCCTATATCAACTTTTCCGTTTGTATCAAAAAGAGATAGTCAGGATACATGGAGTTCCTATATCCATTGTATCTGACCGTGATCCCAGGTTCACTTCTAACTTTTGGAAAGGCCTTCAGAAGTCATTGGGTACTGAATTAAATTTTAGTACAGCTTTTCATTCTCAATCAGATGGGCAGTCAGAACGAACAATTCAGACATTGGAGGATATGCTACATTATTGATCTATGGATTATCAGGGAAGTTGGGACCAACATCTTTCTTTGGTTGAATTTTCATATAATAATAGTTTTCATTCCAGTATACAGATGGCACCATTTCAGGCATTATATGGGAAGCAGTGTCGAACTCCAGATTTCTGGGATGAAGTGGGTGAAAGGAAGTTGATGGGACCAGAATTGGTAGAAGAGTTGGCAGAAAAAGTTCAGCTGATACAGAAACACATGAGAACAGCTCAGAGTAGGCAGAAGAGTTATGCAGACAACATGAGGAAGGATCTCTCTTTTGAGGTAGGTGATCATGTTTTTCTCAAAGTATCACCATGGAAAAGTGTAATGCAATTTGATAAGAAAGGAAAGCTGAGTCCAAGGTTCATTGGACCATATGAAATTCTGGAGAGAGTTGGATATGTTGCTTACCAAGTGGCTTTACCTTCGATTTTATCTCAGGTACCCAATGTTTTTCATGTTTTGATGTTGAGAAAGTATATTCCAGATCCATCTCATGTTTTGAGTTCAGAGGTAGTTCAGCTAGAAGAGAACTTATCTTTTGAGGAACAACCGGTCCAGATTCTTGACCACAGGGAGCAAGTGTTACAGAATAAGGTGATTAATCAGGTTAAGGTTTTGTGGAAAAACCACATGATGTAAGAGGCAACATGGGAATCTGAAAATGCAATGAAGGATAAGTACCCCCATTTATTCGATAAGTAAATAAATTGCGGGGACGCAATTTTCTAAAGGGGGGAAGGATGTAACATCCCAAGTAAGTAATTAATAATAGATATTTTTATCTATGTCTATTAAGGATTAAGATAGTGTTTTAGAGTCTTAAAATGAAAATAAATACAATCTTATGCATGGAATACACTAATATTCTTAAAAGATTGTTTTACTGCCTTTTGATGGAAAACCCTTTTTAAATCTGTCTTTTGAAAATTTTATAAGCTATGTTTGTGAAAATAAACATATTATTTATGAACGGGACATCAAAATTTACTTTGTGTGAATTTTTGGTATTTTGGGGAAAAGTTCATTTTTTAATGAATAGTGAAAAATGTTGTATTTTAATTCAAAACCTCTTTTTAATCTAATTTATTTATATGATTAGATTATCTTTTGAATTGGTTTTGATGTGAAATTAGAATATATATTTACCATTTTATCCAATGGTGGTCAGTGGAATCAATTTCACTTTGAAATTGGACTTAAACTAGTGTCAATCTTTTGATACTTATTGTTTCATAAAAACAAGCTATTTGTCATGACAGCGGGAATTAGTTATTAAATTAATTAATGCAACTTACATGATTTGAATTTTGTAAAATAGACATCATTTTTGAATTCGGAATATCAAATATATCTTAGGGTGATGTTTTGGTATCTTTCTGAAAAACTTCAATTTTTTATGAATAGTGAAACCACTAAGTGGTAGCTAAAGAAACTGATTTTTCGTTTAAATGAAACTTTTCCACTTCTGTGATTTGATTTTCTAAAAATACGACATACATGGTTGTCATTAAGAAGTAAAATGTGGTTCAATGAGATTAAAATAATTTTTTGGTGAATAGTAACTTTTAATTTCTTAATCGCGATTAGTGGTAATTAGTGTAGTTTAAGGTAAAAATAATGTTTTAATAATATGAGATGAGCATGACATATGTCCTACCCTAATTGGATGTGTCATGGCCGACCAATAAAATCCATGGGTCAACTTGGGGACTCCATGGAGCCACTTTGGTTCGGAAATGACATAAATAACTTTTTATTTAATGTTAAAGTAAAAATGACACAAACAATAGATGTTTTACTAAAACAATTTTTACATGGGGTTATACAAGTCATATTTTTGATTATAAATAGTCATTGGAAAGATAAAAATATTTCCTACATCATGATATTTTTTTTATAATATTTAGACATTAACATTATTAAATTATTTATGACATCATGATGATGCAGCGATTACCTCATTAATAAAGGATTTAAATAATATGAAATGATAATGTAAAATCTATGACCAAAACATGTCCAAAACCTATTGGATGGGTGGATTTAGAACCCTTATCACCTTATCCTCTAATTATATCAATTTGGTATTTTTTTAATCCGAAAATCATTTTATGATAAAGTAACATTTCTTTACTTTCCAAGAGTGCCCCTCCTCTCCTCTAATAAAAGGCCCCCACCTCTACCTCCTTACCCACACTCCCAAAGCCATTGGCTCGGCCAACCCCTTCCCATTTTGTCTCTCCACATCCCTATCTTACTCCTTTAAGCCTCACATTGGGCAGAAGTATTCCCAAGGAAGCCTTTGAGCTCAAACCAAAGGGAGTTACCCGATTTTAAGGTAATGTCTTCACTTGAGTCCTTTTGTTTTATTTTGCTTCTCCAACCCCCCAAAACTTTTTTTATTCATTTATTTTGTAACAAATCCAGTATCTTCAATATACTATGATGTTTTTATATGAAGGATTCTGGCTACACTTACACACACCTACATCTAATGGTTAAAGGACATACTGTTTCCGTGGATGGTGAATTTATGCATCCCAAAATGATGATTGTTCAACATTATTTTAACACCTTCAAAGGTGGCCATTAAGATGTCACTATATTTATATATGATATATAATTTGTTTATGTTTTCTTTAAGCTTCTGTATTTTTCATTTTGGGCATACCCTTATGGTTTCCATTATGGGTAAATGTGATATCTTCATTTAAGGAAGTGCGGACTACCGCCCCCTCAAAGTGATTTGATTCGTTAAATACCATATGTGGGACGTATAAAGGATGGAACTGTGATATTATATATGATATTATACTGGAATTATAATATAACTTTATATCATTATGATTCCATTCTATAAAATACGAAATAGAAATGAAAGTAGCATTCATGCGTACGTACGGCTTACCGTCTCCATGAACGGTGCATTTCATTTCTTACCTCTAAATGATTATGTAATATTATAAATGAATGTATATACTGGATATATATGATATATAAATCATGATTATAATTTTGGATATAAAGGATACATGAACAAATTGTAATTATAAAGGGTTTATTTTTGACTCAAGTACCAATGATCATTAAAAAAACCGTTATTAACTTAAATAATTACATAGTGTTCATGACATGTAAATAAGTGATATAAAAGGAATAATGAACTTGAAAAAGGTTCTTAAGCAAGTAGAAATTAACTCAAGTTTATTATTCAGGACATTAAAGAACGATCGAGTCAAGTCAGATCCGAGGTATGGGACTTCGTCTCAATCTCCTTTCATTGAGGCATATTTTGTTTTATACACAACCTTCTTTTATACAGTGTATAAACCCCTTTGACTTTTACGTTTATTCAAAAGTAATCTTTTTTATACAAAGCGTTTACTAAACGACAAAAGATAATGTTTTTGTCGTACGTATGCGGCGACAACGACTTCTCCACTACCGTGACTATTATTTGAGTTTTGGCTTCCTCTACAAGCCATACTTTTTTTAAAAGAAAAATAAATACCATGTTTTACTTTTCTTTTATTTTGGTATTGAAATTGGTTTTCATAATGTCTTTATATCAATATGTTGTATTGATATCTTGTGATTGAAAGGTGGAAATTTTATGTTTCCTTTATGCATTTTTTATGTGATACGATTATGTTGAAGTTCATGGGCATTGTTATGAAGATGGGTAATTCCGTGATAGACAAAGGGCGGGTGGGCCCGATATAGCTCTCCAATGCATTGGGTAATCCGAAGGAGTGAAAGGTTAAGGTTTCTCCAAAGAGATTTAGGGAATATACTGTGATGGGTATTCCAAACGTAACTAAGAGGGTTACTCCCTACGTAAGAAAGTTATGAATGCCTCAAGTTACCTTTATGTCTTATGATTTCTATGATTTATTCATGATTTGACGAGGTATTCTAATGTGCTTATGTTTTATGGGTAAAGTATGATTTCATTTTTTGTATATATGTACCCATGTTTCCTTTCCATATTTTTATATCCCTTACTGATCTTTTTATGCTCATCCCATGTTTTTTTGAAATGTTTTTCACAGGTCAAGGGAAAGGTACATGATATGGTGATAGTGTCAAGGAAGTGTCAAGAAATAATCCATGTTTTATTTTAAATATGTTTCCATTGATGGGAAATAAGAATACTATCTTTATGTAACCACTTTGTTTATATGTGGAATGCAATTCAAGTTTTATGATCTAATTCTCTAAAACTCTAAACCCGAAAAGATCCTCAATGTGTAATCTTGTAATAACTCAAGATTAAGTAAGGTTTTGTGGCTGGGGCCTTATAATCACTAACAAAAGAACCATAATTTTGAACATAGATTAATTATTTTAATATATTTAGTTATATTTCTCAAACTATTCATAGGATAGATCCAAACTAATAAACACATGAATAAAATATTCATAAAATACCCCTCTGCTCCACTATAAATACCATCCTCACCGCCCCTTCTCCTCACACGTTACAAACTTCAAGAATAGTAAAATTTCTCCTCAATCAACTTACAAAGAATATCCCCCTCTTCTAAGAGTTTTTTTTCTCATAAAATACCAAAACCTTTTCCCAAAGGAGGGTCTCAGGGAGGAAAAAATCAAGAGGTATAAACCTCTTTCCTTTCCTTATAATTTCTTTTCAAGTTATTTTATTTTCTTATTATCTTATCACCGAACCTCATCCAAATAGAATGAAAAATATAGTAACTTCCATATAATATAATTTAATTATGATAATGGAATAATCCATCATCAATCCCCTTATTATCTAATGTTAATTCTATGAATGGAAATGATGTCTGTGAGGTGTTGTTTTATTTCCATCAAGGATGAAAAGTTTCCATTTTACATACCTATATTCAATGATATTAAAAACCCTTTTTAATGGTTGGAATTTATTTTAAAATTTATATTAACACCCTTTTTTTGAAGTAACATATTTACAAAATACTAAATGATAAATCAAATCAAGTTTGTTGTGATCTAAACCTGCTTAAATTATTACAATGGAATGTCATTAAGATGTTATATAATGATTCATCCTCATATCATGGAAAGAAAATATGAAAACAATAACAATTTTGTATGTTCATTAATAAATTCCAATTCTGCAGAATTATACCCATTTTACATGAAATAAATTACATGTAAATAAGAAAAATGATCACGAAAACCAAGAAAACGAATGACCACGAATGACGAAATTGAACACTATAACTCATAAATAAATCCACATGTAAACTTAATAAAAAATAATTAATAAAATAATAATATAAAAGGTTATGGATTAATTAATTGATGAATTTAATTTTATTATCCCATACATTAAGGTCAATTGAAGAACACATTTGGACATAATGTAAGGGTTTTCATCCCAAACCTCCATTTTCATTCGGGTTATGATTTATCCCTCTATAAACTATTGTAATTATTCATTAATTTTGTTTAATTATTTTAAATTTTTGGTATATACTCCAAACACATATATAAATATTAGTTCATATTTTTTTGATTGGGATAATACAAGTTTTACTATGTTCCCTTACCAATTATTCCAAACACTCAAGCTTGATTAAACGGAAGGTCTCGACTTCTTAACCATTTTCAAGTTCCATACACAATAATTTTTTAAGACTCGATTACTTTTATTAATTTATCACTTTTTCAATGGAAAAAATATTTTTTTCCTTTCTCTTTTTTATACAAAAAATTATGACCAATACAAATTATTTTTCAAAAAGAACACTTATTTTTATTGTAAAATGAGTATTTCTCCCTAGAAATTATTTACGATTTTATTATAGTATTTTAATTTATTTCAAAAAATATGTTAAATTTTATTCTTTATTGATATTTATCTCTTATGTTTGTTATACATCATATTTTATTAAATGGATTATAAACAATTTGACATTGGATGATATGTCTAACCATTAAATATACCACTAAGAATAGTTAGTGATTATGTTTAAAGATTGGGGAATTTTATTTTCATTTCATATATGTATGTTTTTTTATGTTTACCACGTCATAATAGGAATTCATTGGACTTATTAAGTGATGGTTGGGGATCTCTATATCCCCTAGTTTCATCCATAGGCCTCATGAGAGAAACTAGAACGTGTTTTTACCCTTTAAATATAGTGTCTTGGCTAAGGACTTGATAGTATGTTTACGATCGAAGCATTATAAATTCCCTCATTATGAATATAGTATTTGATAGTTCATGTGATTATTTTGAAAAGTAGAATCACCATGGTTATATTTTATTATGAAACTAATTAATTAGATATTATTCCTACAATTTTATGCTCAAGATTATGTTTTATTGACCTATGTTTTTAGTTATTAACCATGCCTTATTTTTTATGTTTATGATATATTCTTATGTATTTATTACCTTTATAAAGCATCTAAACTCACCCCTTTCTTATGTTTTATTTTTTCCTAGGGTGTGATGATGAATATTATAAATGACTTGCTAGGATAATTTAAGAGTCATGGATGATTTCGGTTAAATTTATATATTATATTCCCTTCAAAAGATGTAATTTAAAACTAATGTTTGAATCTAGTTTTCCAAAACTACTAATCTATTCGGTCCTTCAGGATATGAATTACTTGTTTATTATGAAAACATAATGAAGTAAGGAACCAACTCGTGGAAACTGAGGTCAGGGTCTCTACAATAAAAATATTACTTTATTCAATTTAATTTGTAATTTATAAGTAAACATCCCTATGTCAATTATCCAATTGATAAAAATAAAGATAAAATCATTTAAAGATAAAAAGAGTTATTTCTAAAAAAACTATTTCTTTTTGGGAAATGTGGATTTATAATAATAAATTAAATAAATTATTCTTCATTAATGGTTTTAATGAAATTTATATATTATATATTAAATATAATATATTTTCATTCATTTGATTTTTTACTAGGAAAATAATGAAATTAAATATAGTTTTATGATTAAAATATTGGTTTCTTTAAAATGGGGTTTTGTTTCATTTTTCACACTTATTTAAAAATTAATTTATTCCAGTAGTAGATATTAAATTCTATAAAAATTATTAAAATTATTTAATTATCCTTTAAAAATTTTATAATTCTTCCACATACTTTTTTTGTTATAATTAATATAAAAAATATAAAAAAAATTGTTACCATAGTTACGGTTAAAATAGGTACAGTAGCATTTAAACTAAGAGATAAGGGTAATATATCCACCTAAAAATCCCTAATTGTTATTTTTTAAAAATATTTATACCCTATATTAAATTACCATAAAATCAATGTCTATTTAGAATATTTATAATTCGTAAAATCATTAATTTTATTTTAATCTTTTAAGTAATTCCTTGGGAGACATCTCACTCACTTATAAAATAGAAACACCTATCATAAATTAATCATGAATTTCTATCCATATAGAATATATATTCATCACCATAGTAACTTTAAAAATTACTTATATTCATAAAATATCCCTTTGTCTACTACCAATACCAATTATTCATAGTTTAAAGTCTAGGCTAATGAAGGTCTCTAAATGAATATGTATAAAACATAAAATAGCTATTTCAATATTATTTCTTCTTACCCATTATATAAACCATTTTTATACATCATTAAATTATTATTATATTATAATAAATATATTTATATATTATTATGACGATGTGACAATCTCTTTTCACTTCTTTTCTATCAAATGGGAAATGAATGTATCACTCATGCGTATGTGTAGTCTACCGCCTCCATGTAGAAATATGATTCATTTTCAATCACCACCTTACATTGATAATTATAATGAATTATTTAATAACATTGAATGATATTTATTATTTTATTATTATTTTATTATTATAAAATATTATTTATCATTCTTTCTATCTTTTTGATGGAAACTGAAACTACAGTCTTGCGTACGTAAGGACTACTGTATGCATGAATGGTATTAATTTTTCAATATTTAGATGGTTATAAATATATACATGATGAATATGTATGATATATATATATATATATTAAAAATTTAGACATTATAGAACCATGATCAGTGTACAAGTTCTAAAAATTATGAATTGAAACTCATTTGAAAAATGAAATAGATAACACTGATAAATGATTATTTGGATAAATAATTAATAATAAATTCGTGTTAAAATATTCAAAGTGGATAATATATTTTATTATATACATTTTTATAGTTATATTATATAATTATAATAATTATAAATATATAATACAGTTGGTAGCTGTATTACAATGAAATTCAAACTTGAGGTGACAGTTTTACAATACTATATCACTTTTTACTTGGATTTTTATGAATAGATTTATGATGATGAAATTATATGACCGATCTTCACACAATATTACGAATTATATCATCCTCACGTGTTTACTAGTTATTACTTGTTTTCCTTTATTTTTACTATCTTTAAATAATCAATATATAGAAATGTTATTTTGAATAAAAAATGACATTGATTATTTCAATTCAGTTATTTCTTTTCATATTGTCCATTTTTTCATTAAATGTTTTAAATAATGTTTTCTATGTTATATTATTATTTTTTAATGTAATTTTTATAAATTTTTTACTTTATATCAAAAGGATTAAATATAATTTTCTTGTTTTAATAAAATGAGGTGGTTTTTACTAAAGGTATTAACAAATTCAGTGCTTTAATGTATATCACAAAAATGGATTTCCCCCAACATGAATAATATTTTCTTTGAATATTTCATTATAAGTTTCTTGATAAGTTTAAAAAGAAAATTTTTTAGTTAAAATTTCATAAGTATTTATATTTTAAATATATGATTTCAAATTGAATATTCTATTTTACTAAAGAAATATACCATTGATATTTTAAAGGATTTGATCATCTATAATGAAATATTTAATGTTACTTATGATTTTATGGGGATATTACTCTATGATATCACCTTTATTATTTATTTGTATATTTTTGGGTTAGGATAATTAAATATTGAGGAAATGGATTTTATTTCTCACTAGTTATGTTACGATGAAAGGATAAATGTTTTCATGATATTGTGTTATATATATTAATGGATTTTGATTATGTTCTAGGTTGTTTAGTTATATCCTTATAATTAATTGGATAAATATTAATTATTTATTATCTCAAATGGTGCATTTTAGGTTATCCAAAGATCAAAATAGGGAACAATGGTGGTTAGCCTAATCCCAACAAGGGTACATGAGTTTTTATCGCATGCCCAAAGTTGGTATATTAGTGGTTAACACAATATTAACATGTGATGAATATCTTGACATCTATCCTTCACCTAATATTTCTTTGATTATGACAATATCACACATTATTTCATTTTTAGGACATAAAAATATGTAACCTGGATTTTTTTATTTGATTTATTTACAAATCATCTTATATGAACCATTATTATTTATTCCATGACTCAATATTATGATTAAATAATTTTTGTGTATGGTTTTCAAATGTTATTATTTTATTCTCATACCCTTATACTCATGTAATAATTAAATGATCATTGATATCTCCAATGTTTACCCTTATTGGGAATTTGATCCCACCTTTTCTATGTTTCAATTTCCCAAGGATATAAATAATGGTTTTTTATGATATATCTAAGGATGGTTTTAGTTGTGAATAACATACAAAGAGATGTTTTAGATATTTTATATATCACTTGTTATTTTATACATTGTTACAAAGACACAAAATATTTATGGTTCTAGTGTGGATATTCATGATATATAATAAATATTCATATAAAAATATGAAATATATATGTATGAAATGTTTATGTGACCTCAAAATTCCTATTAATTGCTTTAATAATCCAATTTATTTGTTAATTAAAACTAAATACTCTAATATATTTAATATGTGGGAGATTGATTTTAGAGGGTTTTATGGTATAATGATTATTAGGCCATTCATGTCTAATATTTTAGAACAAATATTTTTCTGTAAATGAGTTGATTTGATACCCATAAAAGTCATAAAAATTAAATAAGTACCATTTTCCAATATAGTATCATCAATAGAATCAAGTTCCTCAGACCATCGCCTTAAATAACAGAAAATTTTCAATTCGTTTTAGTGAGAGAAATTCAACTCAACTTTGTGGTATAGCCCAACCACTATTATCATTATAAGGAAGGTACTAGGAGACATATAGATGTATTGAAAAACAATCTCATTAATTCTATCAATGACAGTAAGAAAATTATAATATTTATGAAAATTAAATTCTCAAGGTTTTTTGGTCTTATCACACTAGCACATGTAATATTACTTCGGTGAAAACATATTCCCAAATATATGAGATTAAATTTGTGTTTCCCATTGTTGTTTAGTTTCCACTACTCAGGACCATCATATGTGACTAAATAACTAAATATAAAGGGTTTAAAATATGGTGGGTGTGTTTTGTAAATCCTTGATGAGAAAAGTCCACAATAATTGTCAAAAATAAGGTGTATTAAAATCATTTGACCCTATCATTCATCAAGAAGGTTCACCATTGTACTAATAACCAAACACAATTTTCATAGGTTATTCACCACTAATGATATTGGTAAGGAAGACTAAAAACTGGGATTTCAAATAATAAGGTACTTTTGTTATATACAAAAATTTACTACAAATTTTCCTACTTATCACCCCATTGATCACATTTCTCCTCCCATAAATGTGTGATTCTTTAGGACATATTACACCTAATTATACACACCTAGGAGCTTGGTAATTATCAAATGGCCAATAAAACTTGAAATAATTTCATTAAAATATTATATTAAAATATATTGTTAAATTTCCTTACCACATGGATTTAAAATTTAAGTTACTTTCTCACTTATTACATGAAATTAAACAATATGGATTGGTCCTTTAATTTTGACCTTAAATTACATGATATATTATAAATTTATACTTTATGCTGATAAATTTTAATATATCTAATCATTTTCATGATATAGGAATTTATCATATGGAACAATAACAACTTTAGTAAAGAATATGTAAAATTGTTTATTTTTTGGAAGCCCATACCCATTTTAGAATATTCATATTTGTATTAACATTACTTTTTTTACCATATAGAACCATGTATGAATTAATATATTATAATTCAACTTTTATATAATTTATTTCATGGTTACTAAACCAAAAATTAAAATTCAACTAAATGTAGAACTTTGTATGTCTTAATTATTTATTTAACGAGATACATATTGACGTCTAGGCCTATTATCACAGTCAAATACACATATTTCTTCCCACATTCATTCCCCATTACACTATAACTAAAATCACATAATCATTCATTTCCAGTATGATTCATACATTTTTTAGGGATTCAAGTTTAATATTTTTCAGAAATTTTGGTTAACCGCTATTGGATACCCCTTATATATAACTTCATATATCATGATTCCAATTTTCATGAGATAATTATAGATTCCTAGTCATATTCTCTTAGTCCTAACCATATCTATTTTATTCCCAATTTATTTTTTTAATTTTACCATATTCATCCATTATTTACTGATTCATATTTATTACGACATAACTCTTTATCACAAGGTTTTCCTACCCTTAGTATTTACATTTTTTCAATTTTCATGTTAATGAAAATTCATACAGAACAAATTATGTCATAATTTTTTAATTAAAGGATATATAGTTACTTTTTGAAATCTAATATTATTTCCAACTCTAATTCATCTATTTTAACCTATTTTCATATTATTGATGTTTATATGGGACTAACTTCTACACTTAATAAAGTCTATATAGAAATATGAAACCTATTTATTCTCTTATTTACTTTGTGTAAGATATATATTTTATCCAATAATAATTATTTATATATTGATCAATGGATGTTTTTAGTAATTAATTTCAATGATCTCTTATTCCATCTATTTATCCTTATTTCCCATTAATTTGTGTTACTATTTCAACTCATTATATCTTATAATGGTTCAACCCAAATAACTAGACTAATATAAAATAGTATAACCTAATGGCCCTATAATCTCTCATGAGAATATTTTAGTTCATCCGATATACTTCACTGACTAAATGATTGAATAACCAGAAACTATAATTATTGGAATTGAGTTCATTTTATCTCAATGAACCCCTATGAACTGTGATGGTAAAAATTTCCAATATATGACACATATAGATTCACGAGTATTTTTGTGTGTGTATTATTTATTATTTTTTCTCCCAAATTTACTAGTAGTTTAAGGTAGGAAATATAAATATTTAGAGAAATAATCTGGGGTGTATGATTAGCACATGGTTGGGAGTGATTGTGTGGCTAAGTGTGAGAGATGGGTGTTTTGGGGGTGGTGTAGATTTATTTAATGAATGAATGATTTGTTACAAAATTGTGTATATATAAAAAAACATTGGGACCTATTCTTGTCAATGGAGGTTCCCACATGATTGGCATATGGTTTATAAAATGATATTTTCTACCTAGTTAACTAAACAATATGGAAACTTCCATCTCCCAACCCTCATATTTAAGTCCTTCCACCCTATTTCTCTCCCCCTTGCGTAAGAAGCATTTTATTTTCCCTGAGATATCTTATCCCTTTCCACCATTGTCTTCTCTATTGTTTCTTACTTGATTTCATCATGGTAAGGAATGACCTCATTGAATACCCTCATCTACTCTTATCCCCTTAATTTTTTTAAAAACTATTTTAAAATCATGTACAAAAGAAGCTCATGGTGGAAAAAATTCATTTTATAGATGAGGTTTTAATGAAATTTCACAATGATATAGGATTGTGAGGACCCTCTACTCATATTTTAGAAGAATTCAAGTAAAACTATTGATGATAAATCTAGTTTTACGTATATTACCCTCTTAAATGGGTCTCTCCCATGTAATACTTTTATTTCATTGTTTTCCTTTGGTTATGTTTTATATCATGAAATTTTTATTTTCTACTGTAGAATTTTACGTTATAATTATTTGTAATTTTTTCAATGTGTTATATTTAAGGAAATTTTTCAAGTGGTTTTCCTAATGAAAACAATTTTCTACTCATGAAGTGTTTGTTGAAATTTTTTAAACAAAAAATCATTTAATTGAATTTATAAAAGGATTTTAAATTATAATTTATGTTCACCATGATTTTTCCTTTTTTATGGGATTATCAACATGGATTATATGAATATTTGATTATTGATAGTACATGAAATATATTAGGTGTGACTGCATCATTGAAATATACAACCCCTAGTATACATAGTTTACTAACTACGATTAGTGGATTGGTTAAACCGAATGAATTAGTGGGATTTACTGTACCCTAATGAAACAAATAGTCCCTCAAAGGGGGATAACTGTTATCCTGTATGATGGATAGTGTTCCAAGGGATAGTCACACGTTTCCTTAGAACCATATAGCGATCCCATGTTTTTTTGTTGTGTTGATTATTTCGTAATGTGTGATTGGGATTATGATATATCATATGTCATGTTTATATATTTTTATAATATTAT
Organism: Viscum album; assembly: GCA_963277665.1. Lineage (NCBI taxonomy): Eukaryota > Viridiplantae > Streptophyta > Magnoliopsida > Santalales > Viscaceae > Viscum > Viscum album. The sequence continues at coordinate 683,581,448 of OY728137.1, read as the reverse complement.
TTCTTTTCCTATTTTGTTTTAAATCTAGGTTATAGTTTATTAAACAAAAGGGGTTTTAGGAAATGTTATTAAGATTGAAACATATTTCTTAATTTTTTCCAAACAAGAACAAATTGTATGCATGGAAATATATTTTTTTCAAATTCTTGGTGGAATCACGTTAAGATTTAGAATTAAACCATTCATGTGATATTGGGCATATAAAAACATTTTTATTGGACATAGGTAATTGAAATGGAACCATGTAGTTTGGTGGATCTTACATAGATTCATTATCCTTTCATGTTCTCAAAGACAAAGTGACAGTTGGTCATGGTAGTGTTGGGATCACGCAGTGAGTTTTTGGTATCCTCAATGGTTATATGTTTTTTCAAATTATCCTCACCGACCATGGTAAATTTTGGTTTCTAATATGTGGATTTTTCATAAAATTGTTTTCTTATATCTTGATGTTATGATTTGTTGTTGTACTTGTTGTTTCATACTCTTGGTTTATCTGCTATTACAATTTGAAACTACTTATTTTTATGTAGTTGGTATACAATAATCATTCTTGATGAATTAAATGTTTCTTTTATTCGGATTTAAAGGGATAAAATATTCTCAAATAGTTGATTTTGATACCATGGTCCTTATTTTTTGGTGGTTACGAATTTACTTCAGGATTTTTCAAGAGTAGACTCTGGTGATGGGTAATTAATTTCAAGGATGGTTCATTATAAAATACTATAAAATCACTCTCATTATTAGGGGAGTAATGGTAGTACATAAATAATACCATTTAATCTTATGGTGTATGTGCAAGGGAGGGTATGGTCAAGTATACTTCATGTTGAAACTAAAGTTACCACATGTGGTAGGGATTCATTTCATGAATTTCAACATAGTTTTGGGAATTTTTTATTAGGGTTGTTGTTTATTATTATTTATAATTGGTTTTAGAATTAAATGGAGAGTTTTTTTATTAATTTTTTAGTTTCAAGATGAAATATGGGAGTAAGGAAATTGTGAAAATTTTAGGTGAATTGTTAGTAGAAAACATGTAGAACCCATGTTGTAGGGTCTGAAATCCAAGTAGTTTTATTTTACATGGACAACACATGGTTTTTAAAACCATGTGGAAAAACTATTCATAGTGTGAAAATGCTTAAATTTTCAAGGTGTTCACACCCTTATAATTGTAAATTTTCATCATTTATATTATTTTATATTATTATTAATAAAAATAATATTAAATTTTAAATGAATGATTAAAAATATGATGTTTGATATAAATTTGGTTCAATGTCTAGGGATTTTTTTGTATGAATCCCAAAAAGGACCCTAAGAACCCATGATGTGGAGCTACAGACCAAATTCTAGAAGTTATCCCTCCAGTTTTCTAGTATTTTATAGTGTCGTTCATCCTTAATATCCAATCATGTGGCCATGATTATGGAAGAGAACATGCATGGTTATTGGACTATGTAAAATAATGTACCATGAATTCCCCACTGGTCTTTCATGGTGAACGGGTTGTCAATAACCCAAGGAGTGGTTAGGATTGAATGAATCTATATTCCATTTCCCTATATCCTCAATTCATCATAATTATATTTTATAGAAATATATTGGGAAGTCCTTGTAGAAGGTGGTGGGAATCCATAGTGAAAGAAAAGCTGCATGAGGATCTCACCTAGACTGTGTTCAAGAATTATATCAATGTATAGTTCTATCTATAGACATCAAAAAACTGATGGTCATTGTGTTTTTTACCCATGTGAAGGGGAAAATTTTTATAATTGAGTATTCCACTTGTTTGACAATGTCTGTTCATATTCCACATGAGCTCATCAATAATTATTATCTAAAGGCGTGATGCATTGAATTGGAGCTATAGACTGAGCTTAGGTAGAAATTCATTACTTTTTTCTTAATTTTATTAAACAGCGATTAACAAGTAATTTATTTTATAGTCTAATATAGAATGTTTTAAAAATATTTGGTGGGATCAATTTGGAGGCATGGGATGTAGTAGTTATTCATCATGGAAGAAACAGAAGCAGAAAACAACCAATCATATTGAAAATATTTCACTAGTGTATTCTTTCGGATATAATACAATGAATTTATTTAAATGAGTGAATCTGGAACACAGTATTTCATAATTTAATGAGGTTACTTGAATATTCAACCAATGTGGGTGTCTATAGAATCAAAAATATTTTTTTTTAAAAAACTCTTCATGGTTATCAAGTGGGATATTCCTTAACAAGAGGAATACATGATCAATATGATGCATCTAAGGGGGTAGGGTCCCAATCATGGATAAATGGGGAAACTAATCATATTGATAATACAATTAGTGGATCCATGTTGGGGAATCTAAATATAACTGAGCATATTCCAGAGGAAAATTCATTGGGTCTATTCACAATGATATATACTATTTTAATTTATTCTTCTATGGTTTTAGCATTCATCGCTATAGGTGCATCTCATTCACTTATTTCCACTAATTTGATTAAATTCGTGGGATTATGGTTAGAGTTAAATCAATTTGATTCAAATCTTTCCACTCTATTTGGATAGAGGAAGGGACTGGGATTCAAGAGTCCCAACAACAATGTGGTAATTTCCCAATTTTAGTTAATGTTGGATTTATTGTTCCTTGATCTAGATATTTTTTATCCTGTTATTATAATGGATTTTATGATGAATATCATGATTTATGTTTTTTAATATCACCATAGGGTTTAATACCTTTATCTAGATGGGAACACTCAATTTTTTCATGGGAAATGAGATCTTTGGTAATGGAGGGTAGGACATACTATTCTTAATATCAGATTAATCCCATGCCAAATTTCTAGATTTATCTTCAAATTAATTATATGGGGTTAAGATAATACACTTCTCCAAGTGGTAGATATGTTTCCTGGGGTCATTCAAAATGATACTTTGGGATTTATTCTTTAAATCATGGGATATTTCTCTATCATAAAACTTTTTGGGATGATGTGGATTTTATTTCCATCCTACCATATGGTTACCCTCATGTTTAATGAGTTAAAGTATCATCTAGAAGATTTAAAAATCAAGGTATTTATTCCCCCTAGTTAGGATCCTTGGGAATCAAATGGTTTCTTAAATAAGAATTTATATAGAAACCAATAAATTTTAATCATTAATTAGAATATCAATAATTTTGAATCTTATGAATGAGTACCAATATTTACATATTGGAAATCTCAATAATAATAGAAGACGATAAAAATGGTTTTATATAAAATAAACTCGATATTGGGATACCATAAGTTGACGGCTCTATGAGAAGATATTCCTTAAACTTCTTTCATATTTAGGTATAGGAAATATGAGTATCTGGTTATGTCATTAATTCTCACTAATAATTCTATGGTTTACATTGATTTGATGAGTTATATCATTCATCACTTTCTTTATTCCATCATAATAGTGTTTACGGATAACATTCTTATGTAATACATGTCATAAAAGGAGAATGAGGATTGTCTATTATGTAAGATCCCTATCTTTTGTGAAGGTACATCCTTTCTTAAATTTGAGTTATAAATCCTTGATTATTGATAACGAAGTGGTTCCAATGTCTATATGAAGTTTTGGGAGTGTTCTGGGGGTTTGGTACATGAATGGAGGAGACAAGATGTCAAAAATTGCATAGCGCATGGTTAGTGAATGGTTAGTCTAAACCATGCACCTGGCCTGTGAAAATATATAGCTCATGGAATCCTTCTGATAGATCATATCATACTGTTACCACATGGTTTCCCAAACCATGTGGGATCCCACATTAGGCCTCATAGCTTGAACCCTCTTGGATATAGTGAGCCGCATGGTTGGTGCACTGCTAGGATAACTGTGTGGCCCTTAAAAATTGGGAATTTATAGTTTTATCTTTTCAATTCTATTTCTATTTTCCCTGAATTTTCACCCAATTCCTCCTCCAAAATCTAGGGTGGCAATCCATACTATCCAATACATCAAAGAGTTGATTCTACATTGATTCTTGGGTGTTTGGAGCACATTTTGGTGTGAATCAAAGTTTTAGGTGAGTCTAACACTCCCCTTTTCTATATTTTATTGTTGTGTCCCTGGTAGGTTGTGACCTTCTTGTTGTGTAATGGTGTCTATTAAAGTGAATATGACGAATCATGTGTATTGATAACATGTTAGGTGTATTTTGGAACCTAAAGTGGGTATTCAGTTTTGGGTGCCAGTGTACAAGTGTGAGTATCGTGGGGGGACCTAGAGTAAATTGTTATATGATGAGTTAAAAGTAGTGTGTTTTGAAAAGGGGTATAATGAATGTTGTGGTTAGCTAGTTGATTTCGGTTTAGTGTGTATCTAGTTCTTTGGGTTTGTATCGATTTGATTTTGAGGATGAACTATGAGAGTGGTTGATAGGGTGTCAGTTTTTTTGTGTGTGTTGCGTATGTATACATTTCAGTCCTTTAATGTAGAACACAGAGAGTGTTTTCTATTTTTGAATTAACCTATAAAAATAAGTGGTAAGGTTAATGATTTTTTGAGATATACCTTGAGTTGTGGATATGAGTTGAAATTCATGAGAAATCAAGGGTATCCTCGAGGGATGTCTCAATATTGTTTTAGGTGCCTTGGAATTTGAATCCCAAGTGGTTGCTTCATAGGTGAAATAGAAATATGGTTGGTCCCATCGATTTTTCATAAAAGGGAATAGATATTCCTTGTACTATCCTTAGGGAATCACATAGGTGATTACATCTGGTTGAATGTGTGGTTGTGAAGTATAGGAAAATTTTGAGACCTGCCAATGTGGTTTTGATGGAGTTAGGTGAAAAAAGCAATTCTAGTTTGGGGAAGACCATGAAATGGTGATCAAAACGTGGATGGGCACTTTTTTTTGGAGGACATTGTAGGTGAGTTTTTTCATGCAGTTGGGCTATTAATAGGAATGGTTTGTTTTCTGTGTGAGATGTCGAAAATGCCTTGGTCTTGATAATGATGGAGGATCAGGTGGCATAATCAATTGCATGTGTGGACATTGGGGCCAAACATTGGTGATGTGGGATTATTGTGATCTAGAGTGAGTTTTATGTATGTTTGTAAGAGATTGGTGACCTTCATGGTTCCAAGGATTACTAGGTGATGGGCACGTGTTGGATATGAATGATTCAATTGGGATATGTTCCCAGGTACGTTTGATGTAAGAACATGTGTTTTCTATGGAGACAATGTTGAGAGGACTTGGTAGAGTGAGATAATAGTTGGTTTTGGATAAATGGATTTAATCATTTCATATCTATTGGAAAAAGTCAAAATATATGAGAATAACTCAATTAAGGTGATGTTCATGGTTCCAAAAATGAATGTTTTATCATGACCACATGGAAGAGGGTCATGAGGTGGTGCTGAATTCAGTTGGGAATTCCATCCGAGTTGTGGAGCTATGGTGTTGGTAAGACATTGGTAGGAAGGGAAGGCCAAGACCATTGGCAGAGTGAGGTATCCTCTTGGTATGAGATGATGGTGGATGTGGATGGTTTTTGGTGGTTTCCATCAATGACATCTTAGCATACTTTTAGCCAGTGATGATCATGCCCAATACCTTGACATCATCAAAGGTATGCTAATAGATCCCAAGAATTATGCATAGCTACCAAAATGTGTTATGGATGGTTATAGTACCATGTGGAGGATACAATTAATGATCAAAATTTCTGTGGGAGTTGTATGATGGGAGTGTATACCATTAAACTATTTTGGTAGAGGTCCTCGGGATGGACCATAGATCAATGAATACTGTAGGTTTTGTTCTATGAATCCAGGAACAAGTTGTGGGTAATGGATGTTTTGTTATTACAATAGATGTTGGATGGATATTTCTATGTTTTAGGGATTATATATGATTAAAAATGGGTGATTGTGGTCATAATTTTATGAGGAATGTGGTGACAACGATACTTCTATGGTGGGGATATTTATGTTAAGTGATGGATTTGTAGAGGAAGCTATGAAGTGGATGTGGTGGAATCGAGATTCCAATTAGAATATTGTGAGGGGTATGTTCAGGTTCCATGGGGAAAATTTGATTTTGGATTGGATTTGATGGTCGATCAAGCTGACTGGTAGCTTCGGGATTGAGTTAGATTTAAAGGTAATCAGAGTGATGATGATTGGGTTGAATTGAATTAGTTGAGTAAAAGGGAATGAATTTGGTTGGATTTAATCCCCCTTATGTTAATGATGAGATGTTAAGTGATCCCAAATGGGATAATGAGAATGAGGAAGAACCATTTTTTCATGGTTGAGATAGGGATGATAGTGGTGTGACTAATCTAAGTGGTCTCAACATAAAAGATGAGATCCAGTGTTGGGTACAGTTTCCTAGGATTTTTCGGCACAATAAGTTAGAAACCATGTATAGTATATTACAAAAGTTGGGTTGAACTTTTTTTGGGTCTACTTGTCGATGGTGGAGGTACCCAATACCCAGTGATGGTGGCAGAAAGATAAGGTATATGGTGTGGAGCACCATAGATGGAATATTGTCAGATGATGATGTAAGTGGTAGTACATGATGGGTGGAAAAGGGTTGGAGCCATCATGGTAAAGTGGTGCTAGAAATAAGTGTTGTATTGAGTTTTGGACTAGTTGTGTTCCATGATATGAAAATTATGTTTGGTTTATGCTTTCCGGATGTTAAAAAATGTACTAAGGATGTTGGGACTCGAGTTGGAGACCTGAGTAGGTGGAGAGATCTTGTTTAAAATTGGGATGTTTCCTATGGTGATGTTGGTCTTGGATCAACGTTATAGCTTTGAAAGAATCTGGGTAAGATGGTTCCCAGAAATTTGAGCCATGAATTATATACTGTATCAGATTGAGAGTGTCCTAGTTGGGTCTCCTAGTGAAATGTAGAACAATGTCTGTATCCTTTCATGTGGTGGGCCAGTGGAATTTATGAAGAATTTCTCTTGTGCTTGGTAATGGGAATGATAGGTTTAGGTGGATGTATCCTCAAGGGGAATTGTGTTGGTATCAGAGATAATAGTGAGGTAAATGGTATTAGGATAAGTCTGTTTCATTGATCCAATCATTATTACAACATGACAGAGTTCAGGGAAAAACTCAGGTGGTGAAGATTGATTAGTGGGCACGTGGTATAACATTTTGGTCTAGAGGACTCAAGAATTATTGTAGGTGTATCTTGAGAATGATCCATTATAAGGTAACGATGTTTTAAGATCTCAATCCTTCATGAAGGTATTTCTTTGGTTATATTTTATTTAAACTTCCTAAGTTATGGATAATGATTTTTCAAGAGTTTATAAGTAGTTTTGGGAGTTTTATGGGGGTTTGGGACATGGAAGGAGGAGAAAATAGGAAAAATAGTGAATAGTTCAATGTTATCACATGATTAGTGTAAACCGTGTGCATGGCCCAAGAAACCATACAGCCTGGGGACTCTGTTGGATAGAGCCTATCGCAAAGTTACTGCATAGTTTTCTATATTGTGCAGATTCTCCAAAGAAACCATGCAACTTCACCCATCTTGGACATAGGGAGCAGCATGGTTAGCGCACGATTTGGCAAACCGTGAACCACTAAAAAGAAAGAATTTCTAGTTTTACCATTTTGATCATATTTTTTTATTTATTTATTTTTCATATTATTCCTCCTCGTACAACATTAGTGAATAAAAAAACCAACCAAGACTTCCAAAAGGTGATTCTACTTTGATTCTTGGGAATTCAGAGATAGTTTCGGCGAGAATCGAAGATTTGGGTGAGTCTAACACTCATTTTTACGCTATTTTATATATTAGTGCTTCTAGAATCATTTCTCTCTATACGATTCCCTTGAAACCTAACATTTATTTCATATTCTAGGATGGTGCTCTAGAAGGTGTTTTTTTTGAATCAATGGTGGAGGTTAAGAAAGAGTTTGTCAATAGTCTTGTGGTAGGTGGACATTATGATTTTACACATATTCTTGACGTTTTATCTATGCATGTAGTTGTTCTATATCACTTCCTTGTTGTGTTTTGATTTATTGGGTTATGGAAAGTATTTTAGGGCCTAGATTGAGGTGTGAAACCATTCAAAGACCCCATTGGGTACATTAGTGATGTGAGACCAAACCTATGGCTAACCTTGTGGGTGTGACAAACCCTGAAAATGGTTAAATGAATTGCGGAATGTTGAGATAAGGAAATGTGAGAGTGAAGGTTGTAAAATTGTAATTAGGAATTTGGGAATGGTTAATGGATAAATTGATTTGATTATACATTATATTTTTTATGTTCCCAAAGGAATTATGAAATGGTATTAAAGATGTGTGTTTGGATTTGGAGCTGAACATGTTTTTCAATGATGAATTTGACATTTGAAAGTGGGTAATGTTTTGAAAAGAGGTATATACCTCAATGTTTTTGAAGACTATTTCCTATAAATTGATTTCAAATGATGATTTCAAATGGGGTCATGGACCCTTCCATACGAAAATTATTAAATATTGTTTTGGAATAGTTGAAAATTGAAATGAATTCCAAGATACATATTTTAGTTTTAAACAAAAAGACCCATGTTTCACACTGTGGTTTCAAGATGACATAAAATAAGTATTTGAATTGTGTTTTATACTATAATTTTATTTAAAAGGTCTGTTGGGACCATAGTCGACAAATTGATCTAAGGTCTAGTGAGAGTGAACCTATGATGATTAGGTTGGTATGTTTACATGTTTAGGAGATAAACTAAATGATTAATGTACTAAGTTAATGACATAGAATATGGGGGTGTCAGGTATAATGATATATGTGTTAATAGTTATGGTTTGTAAATGAGACTAATGTTAATTGTGATAATTGAAGTCATGGCGTATGGGTGAGTTCAGTATAAAGCATGTGTGTCAATGGATTATAAAAAATGGTTATGTTTTCATGGTTTATGAAATGGGAATGATTTATGTATTAATGAATTATGAATTTTGAAGGTTATGTTATTGTTTGACTATGGTCATGAAATGGTGGATGTTTTAAATGGTTAAAAATCATGTGAACATGGCTTGGGGGTGCCTAATAATGGACTGAGGCTCTTCCCATTAGTTGGGTCTGACTAGTTCTCTAAAACCCAATCTTAGAATACATGAGTTTGGGAGTCAGATTGCGGCTCTTTTCCCGTAATAGATGCATTGGATGAGACTACCTGGACTGATGCTCCATGTTAAGTGTGATAGACTACCTGAATTGACACTCCAATATAAGTGTGATGTATTACGTAGACGTACACTCCAATTTAATTGAGATTTATATTTTTATGTTATGTTAATCCTTAGTGATATTGGGAACTTGAATAATTTCCTTATGCATTGTAATTGATCAGGATATGATGTAGTGTAAATAATGAAAATTACTAAACCACAGGGCAAGTGTTGAGAATGATCAATTAAATAAATTTAACTACTGGGTATCTGATAGTTTCGAATTTTTTAATACCCTAATGGTTAAAAGTTTGTGTAACCCTTGTGTGTTGGCTTAGATTTCTCAGTATGTCCTAATCTAGTCTTGTTGACCAATTTCGTCAAGAGAGCAAAATGGGTAAAATGGATATTAGATAATAACATGAATAATTTCCTTAATTAATTGTTAATTTATTAAACTTTTTTTTAATACACCTTTGTACATACTTTATATATCTTAGACACTCTTTTTGGTGGCCTACTGAGTTGTACTCACACCCTGGTCGGGACACCATGTCACTTGGGAACTCGAGTAGATGCTACTTTTTTCATTTATAGGTCCAAGACATTGACCTAGGGTTTGGTTGTTCATGGGATGATGAGTTGGATAATGGGATGACATGACCGAGTTGGGAAGCAAGTCTAGTTTTAGAGACTTTTGATATTTTTGAACATGGTTTATAATGTATGACTTCATGGTATGTAGTGTATTCTCATGATTTTTAATTTCATGTGTACATGGTTTTCTATTTTTTTATTATATGTTGTCCATTTACTATTCCTATTGGTTATTTAATCTATTGAGGTTACAAATGTTGTGACTTTTCTATGATAAGAGGGTATAGTATCTCAATGTTTCTCTTTAGAGCTGCACCACTGGTTGGAATCCTATAGAATATGGGGAGGTAAGCCTCAGGTAATGTGACAACCTGGATCGGGGCACCTATTATAATGGCTTCTAGGACGTGGATGTTATATAATTACTATCATTTAAAACATGAGAATATTTTGCTTTCTAATCTATGTAAATATCAATTCTGTATTCAAGATTAATTTTTTTATTCCAAGTAAAATAAAAGAAAGGTATTATAGTTTTTCCTAAGAATATCTAGACAGTAATTCCATGATAATATCATGTTAATGAGTTTTTATTAGATTTTTCTTTGTTCTAGATTATTTCTACAAAACTTCTATTCCAAAAATCTCTAATTTGGATTCCCACATGAAAAACATTAATCAAAGCGGGTTGATGATAATTGAGATTATAAGTTACAAAAAAAAAATTAGGGGATGAATGTGAGATTAAATTCAACTTCAGTTCATATTGTAATTAATTCAGGTCCAGGTTATGTATTTCATTTTTATGATTTTGTTTTAGGATTGAGGTTGATACTGATGTATTTAGATAATGTAGTGACATAATTCTATATAGGACCATGGGACACCCTGATAGGGGAGGGGTGAATCAAGGTGTCAACTTTTCTTTTAAACTGATGGATATTGTTCCCACGTTGGTAGGAACTAGTCAAACCTGTATAATGGATATGATTAGAAATCAAAAATTCACATGCATAGAGATGACATGGAACTTTTTACTTGGTTCACCACTAAGGGCTACGTCTAAGGATCATAATGCAATAGGTTGTAGGTTGTACCTAATTCCACTATTCTTCACTAGTTGTGGATTATAATGGTTTGGGAATAGTCACTCTGTCCCAGGCTCACTACCTTTACAAATGTTCAGGGATGGCCCACTGTGTCCCTCAGGTAACTCCCATTGACTCCACCTGGCTCATTGCCTTTGGTGAAGTCTCAGTCAGTTTATAGATGTGAAAGTCTCTTCAATAGATTCGCATTGAAGTCTTTGCCTCTACTTATCACGAGACCATGCATGCATCAAAGACCAGAATTAATGCACTTGAACACACTAGACCACTGATCCAGATAATAAAAAACGTGCAAACAGGTTATACTGAAGATTTTGTGCGACTCCTCCCCTTTGTGTGAAATATCTCACTTTTCGCACGAAATTCTTGATTTTTGTGTGGAAAATATTTCACACTACAACTTCTTTTATGCGCAGCTTTACGCGCAACTCCTTTTTCATGAAGCATGGCCTTTTTCACGCAGCTCATATTTTTTCATGCAACCTCATATTTTTCATGCAATGCATGCATTTTTCACGTAGCTTATACTTTTTCACGCAACTCAAACTTTTTCGTGCAACTCCACCTTTTTCACACAACTCCCTTTACACGAACATTTTATGCGCATCGCCACTTAGATCTTCTCTATGTCTTCAACCATAAAAAATGAGGGGGTTCACCAATTATTTATATGATTTGTTGACCCCTATGTGCAAAAACCCTCTTGGTGTGAAAAACCTCTCAGTCTGCACGCAATACATTTCATGCTGCAACAATTTTTCACGCACAACTCCATGCTTTTCACACAGCCCATTCCTTTTCCATTTTCTGATGTTCTGATTCTGAAAGGCCTCTTGCATGAAAAAATCTCTCTCCACTATTTCACACACCACGCCATTTTTCATGCACACTGATGTTTTTGGCACATGCCGCTGTTTTTCACGCACACCTCCCTTATTTCTCACACTATTTCCTTTTTGCACCCACCTCCTCTTGCCAACAACCTATGTCTTCATTTTCCGATTTTCAGGTCCAAAAACATGGAAACCACAAGAGAAAAGTGCCACCTTCAATACTGTTGTCTGTTTGAACTGTATGATCACTTTACTGGCACACACTCTGAACATCCACTGAGGATCGACAAAAATCACAAACCGTACTCCAATTATTGAATAGAACGACCATGGTTCCAACAATATCCCCCTTTAGGTTTGTTGGAAATCAGTAAATAAATTCAATATAGCACCAGCCACATGCAAACCAAAAATGTAAGAATGAACTTATCCAACACTCTAAGTCTATGTGAGCAATGATTGGTGTAGATAATAAGAGGGTAAGGGTGAATTGAGATCCCGTGATTTTGAATTCTAAATGATGTCCAAGAAATTCTCTTAAATTTTCCCAGAAGCATTACGTGTCCAATGTATTCCTTCTTATCCTATCACCGAATTCTCATCATGATTCCAAACATGTCCTGAATTTATTCCTTCTCCCCCAATGGAAATAACCCCAAAGATTGGTATTTTCTCATTTAACATCTCAATACACTCCCTAGATAGTGTCTCCCCCATTAACATGCATCATGTCAACAAAAAGATTAAAAACAGTTAACATAACTGGGGAGATGGGTATCTCGTAACCTCCTTATGTACTGGGAGGTGCCAGAACATCGAGGATCAACCGATGTATCTAAAACACATCCACTGACAGTGGCTTGGTCCGGATATCAGCCACTTGCTAATCAGTTTCTACATGATCCATTCTAATCATGCCTTGCTCAAATTTTTCTCTAATAAAGTGATACTTGTTTTCAGGATGTTTTGTTCGAGAATGCTGAACAGTATTCTTCGTAAGGTCAATTGTGCTCTTGTAATCAGAGTAAATCACCATTGGTTGCTTTACCTCTCCACCAATATCTGTTAGTTGTTGCATCATCCAGGGCAGCCGAGTGCATGAATTTGTGGCAGAGATATACTCAGCTTCAACAGTACTAAGAGAAGTAATTTCTTGTTTCTTGCTCAACCAGCCAACACATTTATTCCCAATGTAGAATGCTCCACCCCTGGTGGACTCTCTGTCCATTACATCACCAGCCAAGTTAGCATCAGAAAGCACTAATAATTCATTGTCCCTTTTAGAAGCAAGTTTTAACCCAAAGTTATGAGTACCCTAAATGTATCTCATGATTCTTTTAACTGCCTCCATATGTTACTCCTTTAGATTACTCTAAATGTGGGTCGATGCTGCAAAGACAATATTTGTTCGTGTCGTTGTTAGGTACAGTAGGCTCCCAATGATCCTCCTGTACATGGTGGGATCTACAGAGTTCCCATCCTAATGCTTTCCATATTTGGTTCCAACTACAATCAGTGTTTACATTGGGTAGGAGTCATGCATATTAAATTTCTGCAGAAACTCTCTTGCATTATTTTCCTGAGAGATGAATGTGTAATCTTTCTTTTGAGTCACCTGCAGCACAAAAAAAATATGTGACCTCCCCAATCATTGAAATTTCAAATTATGATTTCATGTTATTGGAAAATTCATCCATTGGTTTCTTCCTTCTTCCACCAAATATAATGTCATCAATGTAAACAAGAACTATGAACTGATCATTTAGATAATTCTTCACATAGAGAATTTGATCTACTCATCATGTGAATTCTAGTTTATTGAGATAAGAGTATAGCTGAGAATACCACATTCATGGTTCCTGTTTCAAGCCATAGAGTTCTTTCATTACTTTTCAAACCTTTGTTTCATCAATACCAAGAAGAAAACCCACTAGTTGTTCTATGTAGACTTCATCTTTGAGTACACAATTCAAGAATGTTGTCTTGACATCCATTTGATATACTTAATATCCTATTTGGAGTTCCATGGAAAGGGAAATCCTTATTGAATCTAGTCTAGCCACTGGTGAGAAGGTTTCTTCATTATCAACACCTTCAATATGTCAATATTCATTACATACAAGTCGTTCCTTTTTTATAATAAAACTTACATGATCATCAAACTTGTTCTTGAAGATCCATATTGTACCGATCACATTATGAACATCGAGTCTCTAGACTATATCCCATGTCTGGTTCTTTTCAATCTGATATAACTCGTCATTCATGGCTTTCACCCAAGATTCATCATTTACAGCTTCTTCAAATGAGGATAACTCCATAACTGACAGAAATGAAAATTGCCTGTTATTCCTCAATTTTATTGTTTGTGTTGGTTCACACTTATCCCCAATTATGTTAGATGGATCAATCTCAGCTCTTCGATTTCTCCTGTGAGGTTCAGTCGCATTCTCTCAAGCCAAGATTCCCTCTTTAGATTCGTCTTCTGAGTCAACATCATGATGTGACTCTTGAGTGTTTTTCACACCTTCCTCTATTTTTGTATTTTTATTTACACCATGTTCACATTCATCCTCATCTTATAGATCATCAGTATAGGAATTATTTGAGTAATTTGGGGTTTTTAATTCAATAATTATAACATCTTTTCTTTCCATAATCCTCACCAAGAATTTATTGAAACACTTGTAGGATTTTTTTTTCATTGGATACCCAAGAAAAATTCCTTCATTAGCATTGTCACCAAACATCCCTTGATTTCCTTCTTTATTTGGATGAATCATTTTCTTTTGAAAACACGAAATTATTTTTACGAAGGCTTCCTTCCATGCCACAATTCATATAGTGTCTTCGTTTCTCCCACATAAAGCCCCATTCGATTCTAAATGTGAATTGCAGCTTCAACAGCTTATTTTCAGTAATGGCGAGAGATACAACTCTCTATCAGCATAGTCCTAGCCATATTGTTGACCTATCGATTCCGGCGCTCAACAAATCCATTTTCCTGTGGAGTTCTCACAACAGCTACCTCATTATGTATTCCTTGTTTTTCTAGGTAATTCTCAAACTCAATGGACTTGTATTCACCTCTATTGTCAGATAAAAAGACTTTTATTTTCTGTCCAGTATCATTCTCGATGATCTGGCGATAAGTTTTCATACAATCAAGTACTTGTCTCTTCCTATGAATAACCATTACACAATCCATTCTACTATAATCATCAATGAAAAGCACAAAGTACCTCCCTCCATGATCTTCGACAACATATATCGGGCCTCATACGTCTGTATGGATGAGATCAAGAATGTGTGATGCCCTTTTCTTCATTGGTCAATCTGAATTACATACTAGCTTCCCCTGCATGTAAGCATCACAAGTCATTTCTTGTTCATGTTTCTAAATGGGGATATCCATGACAATCTTTAGCTTAGCTATATTTTCCATGTCTTGTTGGTTAATGTGCCCCAATCGTCGATGCCAGAGGTTGTTTTCTTCTTCAACAAAAAAATAGAAAGAGTCTAATTTGTTGTCAACCTAATATAAGTATCCATATGTTATACAACCTTTGATATGATAATTACATTTTTTTCCTATATAGTGTAGCCTTTTTGGTTGAATGTTACTATGATCCCTGAGACAAAGTGTTGACTCACACAGAAGATATTGTGGCATAGACAATCCACATAAAGAACTTTAGTCTTCTTCAGCTCTCCATTGGCGAGAGAAGTATTCCCACTTCCTTTAATCTTAAATGCACCATCATTACCAATCCTCACTATTCCATCAACATTTTTTAATGGTATTCAAAAGGTCATCATTTTCTGTCATATGTGAAAAGAATCCACTATCAAGAATCTAGGTCTGGCTACTCTTTATAGCTTTGAAGGCGGCTTCTTCCAGATTGGATTTCTCGATCTTCATCTTTTCTTTCTAAGAGATATTGGATTGAGTAAAAGATATCGATGGACTTCTAATTATTTCTTCCACATAATCAGATTCTTTATACCCTTAATCTTCTTCCAGAGGATAAAACTTTTTTGTGAGATCAACACCACCAGGAGGGTGAAAATTGTCCTATCTCTAAGAGTTGTATGAATCCCCCCTATAGAATCTCTTACCGCAATACATTGCTTTATGAACAAAGTTAGAACAATGAAAATATTATCCATAGAAACTATTTCTTATATAAGATTGAGGATATAAAGTTAGTCTCCTTTTTTGACGTCCTAGATCATCCCCATTAAAGTAGCTCCTTTCCTTTTCGCAATATGACATGGTATGGAACAGATAACCATAGAACTAACACTTCATGAAAGGAAATGTCTTCTCAATTGAATTTCTCTTCGTGCCCTCTTTCTTGGGAGAATAGTTGTACTGCTTGTCATTTCTGAAAGTTTGAGGATAACTTTCAATTCTTCTTTTAGGTTGTATTTAGGGTTTATTTTTCAGCACGTCAGGCAATGTTTCAACATGTCCAACTTTCATCTTACCTTTATTTCGGCTCCCGTCACTTCCAGCAGTTGATTTCTCAGATTCACAACCAGTTCCACTCTTTCCCAAGAAAGAGGGCTTTGATCACTCATGATTTTTCCAACCCCATCTGAACCACATTTGTCTCTTTCTAGTAATTCTACATCTGAAAATCTTCCACGATTTATTTTCATTTAACCCTCATTTGTGGTTGATTAACATTCAATTTTACTCCTAAGAGTAAAAACTTCTTCCTCAGGACCCTCATCAGTCTTGTAATTCTCTTCTAGTTTGGATTAAAGGTCATTTATGACCATTCCTTGTTCTTAAATTCTAAGCTTTAGTTCCACAACGTCATATGTGCTTTCAAGTATTGAAGATTTAAATCTCACTAGTTATTCTAGTCGTTCAATTTCTTCTTCATGCTTATCAACATATTTGGATGATTCATCCACCATTTCCTTCCACTTATGGAATCTCTTACATTAATTCTCAATATTGGAAAGGGAATCATTAATTTTAATCATTGTATCACCATTAAGAATAATCTGATTATCTCTGCCTTTACTGATCGAGGGTTCTGACTTTTCAATGGTATCCATCATGGAAGAATGGTTTCTAGTTTTAAATTCTGGTTCTTCATCTTAAAAAATTTCAATATCATCATCTCCCTCTTCACAGACAAAACTCTTCCTCTGTATTTTCACTCCATATTTGAAGTATCCCTTTTGGAAAAACCTTTTCTGCGGCTTCTCGATGTCTTCTGCTTCTCTCTCATCATCATCAAAATCTCATTGGAAATGAGAGGCAATGTTCTCAAATCTTCTACAATGACACCATGCCAGAGGTGTATTACCTTTAAATTTATCTTTTCTCTTCATCAGTTTCTTGGTGATGAGAGAAATGATTTCTTTTTCCTCATCATCTTCACCACCACTATCTTCTGAAATTTTAAGTTTTCACATGGCTTTAAATTCGATTTCCTTTCTTACATGAGTCGTGGAATCTTCATGTTTGACTCTCATCTCATATGCCTCTAGAGAACTTAACAATTCATCTAGAGATAGTTTAGATAAATATCTTTCTTCAAGGACTGACACCTTTGCATTGTACAAAGGAGGAATTATTATCAATATTTTCTTTCCAATATCATTGTCTTTTATTTCTTCTCTAAGACCTTGAACTACTCCCACTACTTCAGTAATTCGATTAAAGAATGAATCTGCATTCTCATTACGATGCATTTTTAGAACGTCAAACCTGTTGTGTAAGACTTGAAGTTTTTCCTCCTTCACTTTGCAGTTTCCTTCATAAATTTTTTCTAGTTTATCCCACATAGACTTTGCTGAGGTGTAACTCATCACCTTTAGATAGATCTGATCTAAAAGAGCTGCAGTGATAGCATTCTGAGCTTTAGCATCTGCGTCAAAAACATTCCTGTCTATATTAGTCATAGAAAGACCTGTTGGATTGGTAACTTGTATTCCATGCATAGTATAAAAGAGGACTTCCATTACAAGGTATCTTAATTGAGATTTCATTATGTTCTTCCAAATCTGAAAATTACTTCCTTTGAAGAGAGGTATTCTCCTAGAATTGACTTCATTCCCCATGAAGACAATGGAATGATCTAACACCTGCAACCTTTACCCTCTGATTCCACTTTAAAGACCCTAGGACACCCTGAGAGGGGAGGGGTGAATCGGGGTGTCAAATTTTCTTTTAAACTAATGGATCTTGTTCCCATGTTTGTAGGAACTATTAAAACATGTATGATGGATATGATCAGAAATAAACCATTCACATTTAAAGAGATGACACAACACTTTTTACTTGGTTTACCACTTAGGGCTATGTCCAAAGAGAATACACCGACAGGTTGTCAGTCGTACCTAATTCCACTATTCTTCACTAGTTTTGGATTACAATGGTTCGAGAAGAGTCACTCTATCCCAGGCTCACTGCCTTTAAAAATGTTTAGGGATATCCCACTACGTCCCTCGTATCACTCCTATTGACTCACCCTGGCTCACTGCCTTCGGTGAAGTCTGATTCAGTTTATATACGTGAAGGTCTCTTCAATAGATTTTCATTGAAGTCTTTGCCTCTGCTTATCACAAGACTATGATTGCAATGAAGACTAGAATTGATTCACTTGAACACACTGAACCACTGAACCGGATAATCAGAAATGTGTAGAAAGGTTATAATAAATATTTCGGACAACTCTTACCCTTTGCACAAAATATCTCACTTTTGCGTGAAATACTTTATTTTCACGTGGAAAATATTTTGTGTACCAACTTACTTTATGCGTAGCTTTATGCGCAACACCTTTGTCGCACAACTTGTCCTTTTTTCACGCATCTTGGAGTTTTTGGTGCAACCTCATATTTTTTATGAAATGCCTTCATTTTTCAAAGAGCTAAACCTTTTTCGCGCAACTCGAACTTTTTCACCCAACTCGCCCTTTTTTATGCAACTTCCTTTACATGAATATTTTATGCGAATAAGCGCTCAGAGCATTTCTAAGTCTTCAATAGTACAGAATGAGATGGGTCACCGCTTATTTATAGGCTTCATCAACCCCTGCGCACAAACCCCATCATGGAATGAAAAGCCTCTCAGTCTGCACGCAGTACATTTCACGCTGTAACCATTTTTCGAGCACAACTTTAGGTTTTTCGTGCAGCGCATGACTTTTCCATTTTCCAACATTCTGATTCTGAGACACCTCTTGATCAAAAAATATATCTCCACTATTTTTCACACCACGCTATTTTTCGCACACGCCGCTGTTTTTGGCGAACACTACTGTTTTTCATGCACGCCACTATTTTTTGAGCCCGCCTACCTTATTTCACGCACCACTTCCTTTTTTCACACACCTCCTCCTTCCAACAACCTATGTCATAATTTTCGGATTTTCAGGTCCAAAAACATGGAAAACACTGGATAACAATGCCACCTTCAATACTGTTGTCTGATTGAACTGTATGATCACTTTACTAGCACACATTATGAAATTACACTAAGGATTGACAAAAAACACAAACCATTCTCCAATTCATGAATAGAAAGACCATGGTTCCAATAGTCTCTTGATAGTTATTCCATCTCAATAAGAATTACTAAACTCACAATATCGAGTTAGGGACATTGATAAATTCATTCCTGATTTAGAAGGATAATAATTTTAGGGACTAATATACTATAATTTCCTAACATATGAGTTTGATGTATATTTTCCCCCAATAGTACTTTATTCTTCAAAAATGTAATTGGGTGGAGTATCACCTAAATTTTGAATTTGATATACATTATTCCCCAAGGAAGGGGATTTGGTAGCCATGGTTATAACCAAGGATGTTCATTGATAGAAATGGAGTTTAGATTTTATTGTTGTCATTCCAAACTAGGTTGATCAAGGAGTCTTCAATTCACATTGTCTTATAGTTCATGACAATAATAGTGTTTAAAGTGGTGTCATTTCCCTGAGTTTTAAAAATTATTTCGCTCAAAATCCATAGGAAGAGGCTATATTTGCAAAGGGTTCTTTTCTATATCAAATAGTTGATAAATATGATAAAGGCATATGTTTCATGGAAGCTAGTTTTTGAAAAGTTTATTTTCAGGAGTTCATGAAGGGTTGATAGTGTTCTTAATGAATATACAAAGTGGATCATCTTGAATGTGTGACGAGTTGACAGGGATCTCTATGACTACAAAAAATATCACTAGACATTAAGAAAAAGAGGATCTTCACAAAGATGTTTTTGAAGGATTCAAAAAATGTGCTGGAGGCAGTGGATCATTACAGACAGTTATGCATAAAAATATGGGGCTACCCCCACTTTATTTGACATGAAAAATTGTCCAATAAATTCAAAATCAATTGGATTTTGTGAATGGTTGGGGCTTTTGAGGATATGGATTTCTATGCGAGCAATATAATTTCAAAAACACTAGAATAGTTTTGACTAATATTAATGCTTCTAGGTGTTGAGTGATTAGAAATGATGGGTCATTCCACGATGGATAAATGATCTTGATGAAGGCATTTTGTTCTTTGAAGGATGTTTTATTCTTGATGGAGTATGATTTGAAAAGGAGCTTCAAAGAAGGTAGTTTGCAACATCATTTTTTCAGTGAATAGTGTTCTCGAAGGGAATAAACTCAGGTCTATGGTAAAAGTAGTGTCTAGTGCTAGTCATGAAATAACACTTTAATGCCAATTTCGTGAAGCGACCATCATGTCGATAAATTGAGTAAGACTTCACCCAAGGAAAGAAGCATGGGGAGTTGATGGAAGTGTTCCACGAGATGCAGTGTGTAGTCCCTAAAATATTATAATGGTAGTGTTTCAGGCACATGTCACTATTTATGAACTTTTATACTCCACAATTAGTGAATATTAGTGGATTTCGGTATGACTGAAACAATGTCAGTGTATGATCCATGGACATGCCCTTTGAGGTGAATCATGTAAAATTGTCATGTTGTCTCTTTTCATATAATTTTTTATACACATTCCCATTAGATAGGAACAATAGATTTATAACACATGGTAAGTAAATTCATCACTTTAATGGAAAAAAGATGACACTCTGACTCACGCCTCCCCTCTCAAGGTGTTCTGGGGTCCTTCATCCAATTCCGGGACTCAAAAACCAGCAACCAAGGAGGTGAGGGAATCTATATATTTATAATTCTTAAAAGGGTTCCTTTCCAAGATTAATTTTAATATGAAAGAGGAGGGAGAGTATATTATTTTTGGATAGAATACATGTTATGACTTACATAAATGATTAGATTCAACTGGTTCAGGCATAGGATTCTAATTCTTATTATTATTAGTAGATTCCAAAATAGCTTGGTGACCGTAGTTGATTAGTCTTAGTCTCTAGATGGTGGCCTTCTATTTAAGATGATGCTCATTATTTATATGTATTTAAGGAAGGAGTGTATGAATTATGGGAAATAATCTGGTTTTACCATTCACCCTAGAAATATAAATATGTTTAATGATTTGAGACATCAGTATCAGTGGTATAGGATGGGAAGTTATATTTTTTATCTCGTATATTAGTTTATCACCTATCAAATAATAAAAACTAACTATCAGCATCCAGTGGGATTACTACATCCCCATTCAATTATAATTGTCAATTGGGATTGGTATTCCATGGATTTTGTGACTGGATAACTTCATCGCACAATGGGTATTGATGATATATATAAGGATATTCATTAGTTTTTTAATTCAACATCTTGTTTACATATTTTAGTTTCAATTAAGGTAGTGGAGCCCAAACCCTTTATGTCTAATAGATCATGTGACTCCATTATGTGCCTTCTTCTATTTGTTTCTAATAAAGACCCTCACATCACCTATTAGATTTCAAAGATCCTTCATGACATGAGAGGTTCTAATCTAAATGTGACCACAACTTATCTCCTACAAATGGATTTTTAGACTAATTAGGTTATCCATATTCTTATGGGTATGCTTTGAGTGTGTGTTCTTGAAAGTAGTGGATCTTATGATAGCCATATTTTTTGGGTCCGTTTTTATTATAATAATAGATATAAATATTTTATCCCGATGCAACCATTCAATGATATATTTATATGTCCATGCCAATCACCTATTTTTGATATATATTTAGACGTGTGGTCTTTTTTGGGATGATCATCATTCAATAGGAGATATTGAAGTTGATCCAATAGATATTTGTGATATATTGGTTTTTCCAAAAATATTATGAAGATAATTAAAACTATCCATTGGAGTTTGTTGTTTGGTTCTAGAGTATCTGTGGGTATCTCTATGGTTTGGACATTGTTGGTTGTGAAGGTAGGGTATGATAGAATCACTATATGTTAAGTCTATTGAATTTATAGAGTTCCCTATGAATTATCACAATATTTGGAAGTTACATTACATATTACATAAATAAATAATGAAAACATTTTCTCTTCGATTTATATATTCATACATAACCCCTCCCAGGTGATTGAATGAGAAGACATGGAAATAGAACTTGAAACCTCCATTGTTGAGAAGCCTATTAATATCACAAATTATTAGAAAAATGACCAAGGTTGTACGAATATTTCATTAGTTCATGTTAAATAGAATTTTGGATATGATATCCTTTAGTTTCTGGAGCATAAAGTATGGATGGGGAATTAGTTTCATCACCATTTTTGGAATTTTGAATTTTAGGGCTTTCTAGTGGAAAAGTGGAAAAGTGTCAAAGTTTCAAGAATTATAACCCCTATCATGTCAATGGTGTTATTTATTTGAGTTATTATTATTATATTATTATTTAATTCTGTTATATAGAGTCATAGGATACAAATATTAAATTTTGGAGAAAATCTTGGTTCACATAGTTAATGCCTAGTTATGAGGGATTTTTCACTTAACCATGTAAGAGGGGTGTTTTGGGGTTAGTAGAGTCTTTCATATTTTAAAAATGGATTTTTAAACTATATAGGATCTATAGTAAATTTTGTGGCCACTTTTTTATTATAGATAACCCACATAGTTAGTGTTAGTTTTGGAAAATCATATGGGTAGACCGTTTAGTCTTCCCAAGTTACATGAAAACATAGAAATTACCATGTTCTACCTGTTCATTTTGAACTCATTTATCATTATTTATCCTTACCCTCATACACAATTCCTCCTCCTTACATTTTAATGTCATATTCCTTCCCTCCAGTATGTTCTACCTAGTTCCTAGGTCAAATTATTCAAGGTAAGCATTGATTTCATTGAGGTTCATCATCTATTCTTCAAATATTACCTTATTCTACCATTATTTTGAAATAATGGAACCCTAAAATCCCATGGGGATGAACCTAGGGTGGTAGATAAGGTTTTAATGATATTTATTTTCGTTTTAGGCTTATGAGGACCATTTCAATGCATTTATACTAATTTCAAGCTAGTAGAGTGAGGTTTTATTTATTGTGAGGTAGTTGTCTATGAAAAAAAGGTTTCTACCATGGAATACTCTTAATTCATGGTCATCCTATGGTTATATTTGATACATTGTTATTATTAGTAGGTATTCTGGGTTTTTATGTGGTCGTTATTTATAATTTCTTCAATGAGTGGGATTTAAAGGTGTTGGTAAAAGGATTTTTTATGTAAAATTAGTTTTCTTCCATATGATAGTGTGAATATAATTTTAGATAAAAAATGATTTAAATGAAATTTCAGAAGGGGTTTTCTTTTTAATTTATATTGTACATGGTGTTTCCTTATTTCTGTGATTATGGGGATGGATTATGTGCATGGTTGATTATTGAAGGCACATAGGAGACCTTAGGTGAGTTGGAAACCAGGATTGGGGAAACACCTAATATAGATTGTAAAATTAGTAGGGTTAGTGGACCATTTATATATAATAATCTAATAGAATTTATTAGTGATAAGATGATATAATTGAGCTATTGGGGATTTATATCATTTTTTTCAAGACTATCCAGTGTTCCTAGGGATTTTCTTAATTCACATAGATCCATGAGTCAATACCATGGTGTTTATGTTTTTCTATTTATTTCTCATTGTATGAGTATGCTTTGGATATATAATATTCCATATTTCCCTATGTTTATATTATTCTTTCCATATTTCTTATGTATTATAACTTCAATTAATTTTATAAAACAATAGTGGTCTATGGAATGTTTTTCAAAATTGAAATGAATTTCGGAATATTTTTTAAACTTTAACTAATGGTACACATGTTGACATAAATTATATAAATTCATGATGGTATCCTAATTAGTTTTGGCCTCATACCATGTACATTCCATTATGTATATACAATGTTGAATTTGTAATATAGAGGTAAATGAAAGGGATAAATACAGTTTTGGTGGCTCTTCATAAGATTCATCATCCATTTCTGATCTCTATATGGAGGTGATCATGTTTCATGAGGAGTGTTGGGCACATGTGGAGCAATTTTTGGTCCCCTGGTGGTTTGGGTTATTTTATTTTATCTTCACTATGCATGGTATATATTTGTTTCTTGTATATGGATATTGGTTTTTATTTAAATAGGTATATGGATTAATTCCTATGAGTTGTTTTCATACATTAAACTTCTTAACCTCTATTAAACTAATTTTATAATTTAAAAAATCTTATTTTTATTATATGGGAATCCAATAACTAGATTCATCAGGCTGAAATTCATGGATGGATTCACGTGTCATTTATTTGGATTTTAAGGGAGAAAAAAATTCCCAAAGGGATGATTTATTCATTTTTTCATGTCACCAGCCTTTGAAAATCAAGAACACGCTTCAATTATATGGTGACATAGCTACAATTACGGTTCATATTGATCTTAGTTGAATCATTTCACAAAAATAACCTACTAATACCCATTTACAGAATATATAAATATATATCAAATTAATATAAAATTATATATTCTTTTAACAATATTATAGTGGAAAACATTTTTTATACCTAGATAATAGGTGTCATAATTTTACATTTCATGTAATATAGTGAAAAAAATCATTAAAATATGGTCAGTGGTTGTCCCAGAATATCTATTATCCCCTCATCATATTTGTTTCAAGTATATGTAGATATGATTTTTTTTTTAAATTAAATTTTTAAATAGAGGTGAATGTTTCAATATCAATTCCATTATTATATAAAACATTCTATTAAATAAAACTAACCTCATGTTTTGTTTACATCCTACTATCTCTTGGAATTATTTTAAAAAATAATCACCCTTTCCAACATTATTTTTGAGTCCTCTCACATTTCAAATACATTGTGATAAATGTTATAATAATATAAAATTTATATCATTTTTATATGTGATTTAAAACCTAAAACCATATGGAATCAATGATTCATGTTGTAGGACATTAAAATATTCTACATGTTTTAAATGAAATAGATCAATAAATTTCCATGAATAAAAACAATGAAGGGAAACTACATAAAAATAATAGTTAATTATAACTATGCCTATCGAATATAGATTTGAAGAAATGTTATCATTATTGAAATTAGGGAAAAACACTTTTGGGGTCAACTCTTAACCTTAATAAATACAATAGTATACTCATTGTGTTCCTTTATTAGAGAAAAAATAGTTTTAATATACATTAACCTAATAAAAAATTATGTGTATATGTATTTTATACAATTATACTCATTTCATGATTGTAAACACATAATAAAGACATTTTTTTATTTTATAATTTTTCTTCACATCATGTGGGAAACCCTATTTTGTGATGTCTCAT
The DNA here is from genome assembly GCA_963277665.1 of Viscum album. Taxonomy (NCBI): domain Eukaryota; kingdom Viridiplantae; phylum Streptophyta; class Magnoliopsida; order Santalales; family Viscaceae; genus Viscum; species Viscum album. Next base: position 683,555,937 of record OY728137.1, on the reverse strand, counting down.
TCTCACACCCTCAAAAATGCATTATCACAGTGAAAAATGGATTAAATCCAGATTTATGCACCATTTTGATATTTTTATCCAATAGAGTAAACTCTAGGATCATTGAAAATTTAAATTTTGACTCTACCATTGGAAAGAGTGTTTAAAATATATCTACCCACTCTTGTTTAAATATAGGGGCCTATAAAATATATTCACCTATCAAATTTTTCTGGAATATGCCAATGTTATCCATATTCGACTTAATTTAGGATCTTTTCTTCAAAAAAATAATTTTAGAGGGTGAATATAGAAGCACAAAAAATCATAGCATGTACTTTGAGGTCATGATGTTATTTTATGTAGATGGAGTATATTATTCCATAAGGAATACCAAAATGGGATCTCCATGTGTCACACGATTATTCAAAAAATATGTAATTGATATTTTTTAAAAAAATTCCATAATCCATCGATGTAGTGGTCAAAAACTTCTATCAGATGTTGACGATGGATTCATCCAACATTGAAGAAAATATTTCATAAATCATAGATGGTTATAATTAAATAATATGGTTAAATTTTGAAAATCAGTATTAATATTTTTATTGAATAATTTTTTAAAGTTAAAAAATTCATGGATACCTATATTACACCCAAATATAAGTTTCTTTCATTCCCTAGTTATGTGGATGTGGTTATGAACCCAATATAACTCAAATATATGAACAGTTTCCCAAAACTCTAATAAATACAAAGGTTATCCACCATAAATTTTTTTTGAGACTTTAAAAATTATCTAAACAATGGGAAAATATTGTTATCACAACTCAAGTTTTTTCACACATCTTGTTTATAAAAGAGCTAATTATACCCACCAACGAAATTTGATGTTTTGTATAATTTCCCTAATGTCCTAAATATAATACATCTACTTACAGGGAAAAAGGATAAATACTTTGAAAATGATCTAAAGTGAGGGATTTTCAGGTTATACCCAACTCTAGGTTATGTGTATTCCTTGGTAATGAGGAATCATGTAACATGTTGTAACATCATATGCTAAAACGCTATGATCATTAATAAGGAAGCTAACTCCACATGTCCTTATAAATGCCTAACCATACTCTAGAGGTTTCCAATGAGTCGTGGGATCTATGGATATACAATTTATCCCCATATTATAGTGTAAAATAATAATAAATTACTAATTAACATAAACATCAAAGAATTTAGTAATAGTCAACAAACTAAACATGCTAATACAAAATGAAATGTAGTATACAAGCATAAAAGACAATTATCTGACCAGGATGACCACATATAGAAATAAAAGAATTAAAATATAACATTCAAACATTGGGGAACACTTTACCCCATGTTCTATATAACCAAATATGACATAATTCTATATCAAGTTAATTTCGGTCTCTTCTTAACTAATTCCAATTGGAAATTCAAAGTTTCACAAGTTCTAATGGTTAATGGTATCCTGATAATTTTGTGAGTACATAATTCAGTGGAGCTTCACCAACACTATCATGTACATATCCTGTAGGTGTAGTGATAGTCTCATGTATCATGATATAAATAATGTAAAAATACCTACTGAAAAGTAAAAAATTGAAACCCCAATTTTTCTTAGATCTAGGATCTCAATTAAACATTCCTTGTTTGGCTGGTGTTGAAGTGTATCTGACCAAACCATAATGACCATTCCAACATCATAATAACACTAGGGTACTTAACCTTGATATATTGATAAGAACCTGGCCACCTAATACACTCAGGTTTTCAATATAATGATGTGGGGAAAGATCTGTCTCAATATAAAGACACGTGGAATTTTTCATCTCGATATATTATGGTTCTCAATATCAAAGGACAAGATATGTGGGAGACTTGACTATTCCCACCAAAGAGTCAAAAATCCCATGGAATCTAACATGTGGTAGGAATTTCTTCATCTTCCAAAAAACAATAATACAGACTCTACATAGATGGAATCCCCAACAGTAGTATCAAGACAACACTAAAAGTGGTGTTTTCATTAGTATATGGGCCTCTATGATGTGAGTTTTCACAACCATATCAAATAGTTTTTTAATGACCTTCTTATAGAGAGTTTTAATGACAAAACTGATGGTTGTTTTCATGACCTACCCATCTGGATTTTCCATAACCACTATGAAGGTATTTTTCACAACCACCCATATTGTTGTTTTTTATTTCAATCTCTATAAACACCACCACAATGGTATTTTACATTTCAAAATCATAGTGATGATGTCTTGTAGCCCAGCCCTCTTCCAAATAATTAGAGGTTATCTTAAATATCCTATATACCACTTTATCTCAGTAGGGTTTTCCCACCTAGGTCACTAATTATTAGTGTCAAAAAACACCCCACTATCATCCCACTAGCCAGAATACTTAAGGGAATATCGTGGGTCTCACTGGAAAATCCCTACCACATTATTTCTAATTCATCACTAACCACTATATTGAGTTCTCCAAGGGAACCTGCAACTTGGTACATTGTATCACATTTGTTAAATAACATCATATATGTGTCCCTTAGGCTTTGTATGTCACCTAATATTTCACAATAATCTAGGCATCTACTATCGACTTTCATGGAAAACCTACATATTCCCAATGTACAATGGGGCCTTGGATCATTGTACAACCAATTCAATGACATCAATGTTTAACAATTAAATACATTCCATGTTAAAATTATTATGTCAAAAAAATCATTCATCACATCTCATAAGGTTGAAACCATAGTGAGTTGACCAGATTACCATTAATCATAACAAATAATGAATAATACTATAGATTTATAACCAATGATCACCACCCTTATATGAATATTTTTACAATTTTAATGTATCCCAGTATCTCTCACTATGATTCATCCAAGGACCATCCAAGATCAATCAACCATCTTCTTCTTTTATAGTCCTAGATTATAGAAAATAACTTAATTCAATTAAATATCATAATTTTATTTAAATTGATAAATTTAATTTTAAATTCATAAATATTAGATACCATACAATTCGACCCCTTCACACTAGAGCTACGATCAAACACACATCAAGTACCCATGATGTTCCATAATCTCCATCCTAGAAAAAATTATAACAAGAGATGTTGGAAGAACACCATATTAAATTTATATTTTATGGAAGAACATTGAAAAAATTGTATTGAAAAAAAAAATCCAATAAATTACCAAGTAATGGGGAATAGACATCATCATGGGATGTCTACCTCCTTAGAAGATAGAAAACACCCATTGTATATAGCTGATTCCTCCATGATTTGGTGTAGCCCATACTAAATCCCTACATAATGATCAATGAAAATTAGGTATAATGAAGTAGAAAAATGGATAAAAACACCATAGGTATGAACTCAAAATTACATGTTCTTATAATCTCCCAAATCAACTGGATTTATTAGAGTAATAAAGGGGTGAAACCACATAACTATTAATGTAGTGGGAATGAATAAATAAGGGTTGTCCCCTCTAAAAATAATGTGGGAAAATATCATTTTCCCCTTTTAAATTCCAAAAACATGCTAGCGTTCTAAGATGGAATGTTATAAACCCAATTAGTGTATTTTTTTAGTCATTCCTGGACCACCAGTAGTGCAGGGATCTAAGCATGCATATATATCTACTACACTAGCCACCATGATCCAATGGCTACAGCCTGCAGCCCCAGCCACTTAGACTTCTCCTGAATCACTTTCACACTTCCATATCCCATCACAAAACCAAATACAATTATAGAACCGTGCTTTTAATATGGTAAAAAAATATGGAAATACATTATATATCTGATTTCAAAAAATGAATATTCATCCAAATTAAAACATCAAAAAACTATGTGACTTTTAAAACAAGAAATAGTTATATGTGTTTAAAAACTCCACCTATAACACTTATTGTCATCATGAAGTCCCATTTGATATATAATTATACATCATGACCATTTTCATCCATAAATTCAATACCAAACATCCCTGTTAGGTTTTGAAATCTCAATGAGCCATTAAAGTTAAATGACAATGATATGGTTCATAAAATGGAAAAAAACATACCATTGCTTGAATATACTTCTGGACCACTAAAACATCATCTACATGATAATTTATACACTTTGACAATACAGTTTCATTATATGGTATATCATCTAGCCTATGGTTCTCCACAGTATGTGTCTAAACTTATAAGATACAATTTCAAATCCTAGTTCCACCCAGTAATGGAATTTCCTATCTTAACACAGTTCCCACATGCCAACAATGATCCCAGTGGGGTTACCAACACATCCAACTAAATATTATCCATTAAACCATTCGTGTACCGATACAAACCCTATTATTTTATTTACAACTGAAACTAATAAGTATCATAATCCCAAAAAAGCACAAACACATTGGTTTTTTCGGCAAATAACCCATCCAATCCATGAATGTCACCATCATGACTCAAATAACAATCTTGGAATAAACTCCATATATCCAAAACCAATTATATAAAAGGAAAATAGTCAAACCTACATTTTCTAACCTACCTCAAGACCATGTGACCTTCAACACTAGAACATCCCCTAGAAATTTTCAACCAAAATGCGTTAAATCTCAAATGAATCTCACAATCAATCTGAAAACATTCACTAAAATTTATCCCAAGATCTTATTGAAATTCATGTTTGAGACCTGTATCGATCAAAATACATTATTTTTTAATAATGTAAGAATTGGAATATCTCTAATATGATGTATCTTCAATTATTATCCATTTTCTACCATGTTCGAGGTTGATTTTAAAACTTCTTCCATCATAGGAAGTAAAATTTACATCAGGAATTTACCTTCTCATTGGCATCAAATTGACATCAATACTTTCTACCAATTGGTATCACAAATACATTACCCTAACAACATGGAGGTTGTATCACTCCCAGTTTATAGGACACTCCTCACCATAAGAGTTCCTTTATTTAAACTACACTATGTAAAATACCCTATCTCCATAGCCCATATGGCATCTGTCATCACACATAATGGCCGGATACTACCAAACTCGCTCCCACCTGAGTTCCCCTAAAAATTTCAAACACATCCAATTCTTGGGTGTTGTGAAATAATTCATGGAATCCCCTAATATCTAAATTATAGATAGGTTCATGAAATCAAATGGTAAATTTTTTTCTATCCACCGTATATCCCACCTTATATAACTCATCGAGTGACACTATAATAGTTTAAATCATCAAAAAAGATTTAAATTACACTCTTCCCAATCCATTCCAATCATCATGTCAATACCAAATGAGGTTCAATTCCCTGAATCAGTCAAGTCATAACACCCATATCAAATACGATTTCACCTCTCTCTACCAAGGGACATTTCCCATTTCATCAAAACCCATGTAAACTATTTCCCTATATTTCACATTAGAAATACATCTTTCCCTATCTCACACATGGTCCCTATATTATTTACATGTGACAAAGAATGATGCTTTTTTTAGGTTCACTACATAAATCCTATTTAACAAAACATCATACTCAACCATAACACCAAATCATTCAACATGACTCACACTCCCATGAGTTCATTCACATCAATACTAGGATAATGTGCCTAGACCACTGAGCATTCTCAAATTCAAGATACACTCAATTAAATTGGATAACCCAAGTCTCTCATTATGAAAATAGGGAACATCACCTATTCTATTATTTATCACACGATCACCTAGTAAATAGCATCATTACAAGACATCAAGTTTCCATCTACGTTCTCACAATACTGCTAGAAGCATATCCAAACTCAAAAGGTTGAAGGCCTCAAAAATTCGTTCACTCAATTTCCATCCTTGATACCAAGCACTATCACAATAAGTTATTATAAAAAAATATTCATTACCATCATTACTATCTCAATCAACTCTAAGTGTATTCATGCATAGGGATACTCATTCCCAATCTCAACGCACATCCTAAGCGTACCCCAATATTAATAACATATATATATATAAGGAATTACCATGCATAAACTATTATATAATGACATATCTTGTGCACCATTTTCAAACCTGAGCGTATAACCATGCTCACCATCTCGAAGGAGCTCACAAATTTGTGTGAACCTAACCATCCTGAGTTACCATCATATACATAAATAACCATCCATCATTTAACCCAACTCATTAATATCCTGATTTATATCTCAATCACTTATCTCTTCTTCCAAACTTGTTGGGCTTGCCACATAAAAACTATAGCTCCTTGGGAACACCTCACAATCCCATCGAAAGGGTCACTAAGAAACTCACATCCGAAAACAACCACTATATCGTTATTATATCTATATAACTGACATCAACCTAAGATGAATTGTATCGACCAAATCACATCTACATGGTTTAGTTATATAGAATTACATTCCATGCAATATGGAAAAAATAATATATGTTTTTAAGGAGATTTTAAATAACAAAACCTTCTTATACAAAACAAAAATTATCATCCACCTAAAGGGATTGGTCAAAATGGTTTCACATTTCATTATAAACTTTTATGGTGCAACACACATCTCACCATAGAGGGACAATATCATCATCATCATTATCGATCATCTTGACATAAAATCCACATGACCTGTCATTAGTGGAAATATATTAATGTTGTCTTAGTTGTGTAGAATGAAAACAAGATCATATATGGGATAATCTTATATGGTATTTTTTTGTAGTGTTAAAAATAATCAATCTCATCACCTATGAAATCACATGAAAGTATGGACATTTCATGTTAATCACATTATTCATAAAATGATGCATATAAAAACAATTCTTAACACAAGGCCAATAGATAAATCAAAATACTATATTCTTAAAAATAAGAAAAGAGACAATTCCAATATAAATGAAAATTCATATATCTAGATATAAAATATTTCATATGTAATGCCCCGACCCTAGTTACCCAGAGTCGGTGCATTATTACATAACATTGGCATGATCACAATAAAGATCAAATCTCGAAAGACCGATTGGTTTAGTAGCCTTGGAAACACTAGATATATTCATAAGTTTTACATTATATCATAAAATGAAAAACTACTACAAAAACATAATGTCTCTGCAGTCCACACTATTATCCCCTCATAATATCCCTACAGGTCATTCATAACTTACTTCTTCACATCCTGGGGAAAATAAACATAGAAAAGGGGTGAGCTCAAATGCCCAGTAAGGATAACAATATAGAGGAACATTCAAAATAAGCATAAAAATTTAAGGCAATGCATTACTAAAACAAAATCCTTTTAAACTTGAACTTTAACATATTATGGCAAAAGTAAAATGAAATAATGCCATTTACTTATTCACATGGATATTCTACTAATCGAATAATCACATGAAAAATCAATAACCACTTTCATAATGATGGAATGCATAATGCTAAACATTAATTTCTTTTCAAGGCCTCGTCCCAAGACCTGGGGGCTAACTGTAACTGGAACCCAACCCGGAGTGCCTCTAATAACCGGACACCAACCCGGAGTGCCTCTAATAACCGGACACCAACCCGGAGTGCCTCTAATAACCGGAGACCAAACCGGAGGGCTTACTTTTACCAGTCCCTAACCTGGAGGGCTTACTTTTACCAGTCCCCAAACTGGAGGGCTTACTTTAACCAGTCCCCAACCTGGAGGGCTTACTTTAACCAGTCCCCAACCTGGAACATGCTTTTCCAACACATTCATATGAAGTAAAGGTTCAAATATAACATAAAAATTCTTATTGGAACTAGCATACGAAATGTCAATACTTTACTCATAAACCATGAATGCTATATAAATGACACATCTACAGTCAAACATATCACAAAACTTCATTACAATATGGATGTTTTATATCATAATAAATCAACTTCAAATAATCTTAAAATCCATCAAAGGATGTTGACATAGATGAAAATGTTTTTTGTAAAAATTATTGAGAGAAATATCCCTTTTTCATGAAAACATTTTAATGTTACACAATTTAGAAAGTAAGGCATTTAAATACATTTTTGAATCAAAGTGTCCCATACCACTTTGAAACTTTTGAATGGAATTAACACTTTTAAAACATTCATTTTCATATAAATAAATCCTTACAATCCATTTTGAAAACGTGGACATAAATGAGGATGATTTAGAAGAATAAATATTTAAAACATTTAAAATGATGTTTTAGTAAAATTTCCCTTAGAAATAGTCCCTTTGAAAACACTTTTATGAAATATGTACATGGATAGTAAATATGTCCCTGTAGATACTTACGTAAAGACAACCTCAGATATTAAAGAGATTGTGAAGTAAACCCTTATCAATTTGGTAACTTACGAAACATATAACCCATGAAAGAGGTATCATACAATGAAAATGTAAATACACATAAGGTAAAGTGTATTACACAAAGAATACAATTATGGGAAGTACATACACCACACAAAAGATAATAGTGGAAATATGGCATGAATCTCACGGAAATAAAGAGTGAGGTGAAAACCCCTTACCACGTTAATCAACTGAGTCGTATGGACAAAAGTTAATAACCACCAAATGATTTACAAAATAAAATGAATATAAAGAGAATCATGAAAATATATATCAAATGGCAGTACACAATACACCACTTTCAATAATTTAGTGGCGAATAATGGAAATCTCACGGAATTGAAAGAGAGATAAGAAAATACCTTACCTTGTACTCTTACTTGGTTGGGGTAGGTTAACCTCCTGTATAATGGTGAAATAATTGTTATTAAATTATACAATAATCATATACATTAATATGATATCATATATGATCTTTTAATATTTATTTGATAATAATATCTTAGTATTATCGTTGTTTCGGGTGTTAACTTACTTGTTTTCTTTTATATGTTTTGTTATGTAAGACATGTTAGTAATGGATAGGTTGTATATTATTCATATACAGAATGATATAAAGTCCTTAAAAATCATTTTTAAATCATAAAATGATAATTATACTTTAATGGATACGATGGAGAATGAATCTCATCGCGTTCGTGGAGACGGTAGTCCGTACGTACGCACGAGCGACAATATCATTATTTTGATATTAAAATAATATATAATGGATGGTATATCATATATACATAATCCTTAACATGTTATATTTATTATTTACATGAGTTACACATCATTATTATATCCATCCAAATAATATTATATTGAATAACAATTACACCACGACTTGGAGACGGTAAGTCGTACGTACGCACGTATGGTGACATGTTATTCAAAGGGTGGATTGAATACTGAATATGGTTGTACCATATTTATAATAACATCACAGTATATATATGATACTGGATTTATTATTTTAGAATGGTAACAACAAAGGAAGAATAAGTGGAAGAAGAAATGAACTTAGAAAAGGGTGGTGAAATCATTACCTCTTCTTCGGGTTCTTCCTTTTGATTTGATCAAAAGGGCTCGTTAGGTTGGCTTTCTGATCAAACTAAGGCCTCTAGGTTTTAGTGAGGGATGTTGGAAGAGTATTTGGGTAGAGTTTGGCCGAACCAAAAGGCTTTGAAGGTGTGAAGAAATGGGAAGGAGGAGTGCCCTTTTATAAGAGGGGTGAGGGGCACCTTTGGAAAAGATAGAAATATTAATTTATAATAAATTTATATTCGGTTTCTAATGGCTCCAAAGTTGATTATTAAAAGGTTAAGGTGGGGATAGGTAGAAAACCACTCAACCAATAGAATTTAGACAGGTTTGGGTACTTATATTAACCTTATCTTTAAGTATTAACTCTAAGTTAATTAGTTTCACTTTTACAATGTCTCTTTGTATTTTTATATAATATGGTTAATAAACTTACTATATACATCCAAGCGACCCCCAAGTGGTCCATTAATGATGAACCTATCATGATATAAGTCTCTTGGAAGAACCTTAGATTTTTAGGAATTTAATATCAATTAATAATATAATATTTGTTTTAAGAACTCTTTTATGTCAATTTTGACACTATTCAATAGTTGATTTTTGTGAAACTCATATCAGATTGATTACTTCGAAAAAAGTCAATTAAATCAATACTAATATATAATATTATCCTAGAAAATTAGTTTAATTCAGTAAAAGTTTCATATTATATTTATTTGGGTATTTATAATATCAATTATTTTAATTTTTCACTATTATAGTAATTACTGCATCATCATTGTGTCATATTTAAATAAATTATTTAATGTTTAAAAATTATAAATAAAATATCATTATGTAGAAAATATTTTTATCTTTCTAATGAATATTTATAATCTAAAATCCAACATATATAACCCTATGTAACAATTGTTTTTCTAAAAGATATATGCTTGTCTCATTTTTGTATTCATTTTAACTTAATTAAAATAAAGTGTCATTATCACTTACAAGTGGATCCATGGGGTCCCAAAATCGACCCAAAGATTCCCATGGTAGACCATGTATCAACCAATAGGGTTAAGATACGTTTTAGGGTAATTTAGTATTATTATAATATTATTTTTTAACCCTTATTTACCGTATTTACCCTTAACCATGGTAAATAAAATATTTACCGTAGTAATTATTCAAAATGTCTAAAAATAAAAGTTACCTATTTACACAATTTGAACATCCTTATTCAAAATATGGAATCCATTTTCGTAAATTAAAAACACAGAAGTGGCAGAAATTAATTTAAAATTAATTCCCGCTGTCAAAACAAAAAGCGTGTTTTTAAGAGATAATAACTATCAAAAGATTGACACTTGTTTATGTTCGGTTTAATTGTAAAATTATGTCCAATGACAAACATTATATTAAATGGTAAAAATACATTCTAAATATACTTTAAAACTACTAAAATTCATAATTTATCATTATTAATTATTTTGAATAAAAAAGTTGTTTTTAATTAAAATTTAGTAATTTTCACTATTCATCAAAATATGAAAGTTATCTGAAATGTACCAAAATTTCACCTTAGGCTAAATTCGATATTCTGAATCCAAAAATGATGTCCATTTTGAAATATAAAATATATATAATTTCAAAAAGTATGTATTACTATTCATAATGGCTAGTTTGATTTGTTATGATGTGTTAGAACTCGGTGTTGCGTACAACACACGCTATCACATTATTCAAAGAGAAGCGTACCGTAGAAGCTTGGGCTGTTACATTCTCCCCTCCTTCAAATAATTTCATCCTCGAAATTTCTAGAATACTTATCACATGAAAAGACTCGGGTGGTTCTTCATCATAAGTTCCTCGGGTTCCCACGTTGCCTCTTCCATCTTATGATTTCTCCACAAAACATTTACCAGACATGTCGTCCGGTTTCTCAGTACTTGTTCTCTTGTATCAAGAATCCTGACGGGCTCTTCACAATAAGACAGATCGGGTTCCAGTTCTAATTCCTCATAGGTGAGTACATGCGTTGGGTCAGGCATGTATTTTCTCAACAGAGATACGTGGAACACATCGTGAACTTTGGAGAGACTTGGCGGCATTGCCAATCGGTAAGCTGCAACCCCAATTTGTTCTAGAATTTCGAAATGTCTGATGTACCTGGGACTCAATTTACCTTTCTTACCAAAACGTATGACTCCCTTCCACGGAGATACCTTCAGAAAAACATGATCACCGACTTGAAATTCCAAATCCTTCCTTCGATTATCGGCATAGCTCTTCTGCCTACTTTGAGCTGCTCTGATGTGATTTTGGATTACATTCACCTTTTCCACCGTTTCCTCCACCAGTTCTGGGCCTACAAGTTTTCTTTCACCAACGTCATCCCAACAGGTTGGTGTACGACATCTCTTTCCATATAACGCTTCATATGGTTCCATCTGAATACTCGAATGGAAGCTATTGTTATAGGAAAATTCTACCAGAGGTAAATATTGATCCCACATACCTTCAAAGTCAAGTGAGAAAGATCTCAACATGTCTTCTAAGGTCTGAATAGTCCGTTCTGATTGTCCATCTGTCTGAGGGTGGTAAGCAGTGCTCAAATGAAGTTCAGTATCCAGGGATTTCTGAATACTTTTCCAAAATCTTGAAGTAAAACGGGGATCACGATCAGAAACAATCGATAGGGGTACTCCATGAAGTCTCACAACTTCATTAATGTATAGTCTTGCTAGACGTTCCAGGGGTAGATCATCTCTTATAGCAAGAAAATGTGCTGACATGGTAAGACGATCAACAATAACCCATATTTCATCGTTCCTTCTAGGAGTCTTTGGTAGCCCCATGACAAAGTCCATCGTAATATTGTCCCATTTCCACTCCGGTATGGGAAGAGGTTGCATGACTCCTCCAGGTTGTTGCCTTCCAGCTTTCACTTGTTGACAAACCATACATCTTGACACAAAATCAGCAATCTCCCTCTTCATGTTGTCCCACCAAAAATGTTCCTTCAAATCTCTATACATTTTGGTGCTCCCAGGGTGTATAGAGAAATTTGAACTATGAGCATCATCCAGCAATTCCCTTTTTAGATCAGGTATATTGGGAACACAAAGACTCTTCACGAATTTCAAAATTCCATCTTCATACAAAAAGTCTCTCAATCTCCCATCATTCACAGCATTAATCTTCTTTTGGAATTCTTCATCATCGGTCTGAGAACTCTTAATCCTTTCTAGTAAAGATGGTTTGGCAACCATTTGAAAAAGAAATGATGTTTCGCCTTCCCTGGTTATTCCCATGTCCATCTTTACTAGATCCATGAAAATTGGATCCCTTTAAATTCTCATATTGTTCAAAACTCCATGGTCTTTTCTACTCAAAGCATCTGCCACCTTGTTTGCTTTCCCCGGGTGGTAGTTTATCGTACAATCATAATCCTTGAGTAATTCAAGCCATCTCCTTTGCCTCATGTTGAGTTCTTTTTGTGAGAAAATATACTTCAAACTCTTGTGATCAGTATAAATCTCACATTTTTCACCATAGAGGTAGTGCCTCCATATCTTCAAAGCAAAGATCACAGCTTCTAACTCGAGATCATGAGTAGGATAGTTTTGTTCATGAATTTTCAACTATCGTGATGCATAGTCAATAACTCTATCATTTTGCATAAGGACACAGCCAAGTCCCTTATTTGATGCATCACTATAAATAACGAACCCATCATTCCACGATGGTAGAGTCAATATAGAAGAATTGACTAATCTTCTCTTCAATTCTTCGAAACATTCTTCACACTCTTTTGTCCAAACAAATTTAACCCCTTTACGTGTGAGCTTCGTTAATGGGTTAGCCAATCGGGCAAAATTCTGGACGAAACGTCGATAATAACCTGCCAAACCAATAAAACTGCGTACCTCAGTTATACTCGTAGGTGCTGGCCATTCATGGATTGCCTTGGTCTTAGAAGGATCAACAGAGATTCTATCTTTAGAGACAATATGTCCAAGAAAAGAAATCTCCTGAAGCCATAATTCACACTTGCTAAACATCCCATATAATTCATGCCTCCTCAGAGTCTTCAAGATAATGCGCAAGTGATTTTCATGATCTTCGTAGGTTTTGGAGTATACCAAGATATCATCAATAAATACCACCACAAATTCATCGAGATACTCCTTGAAAACGCTATTCATCAGATCCATGAATACAGAGGGTGCATTAGTCAATCCAAAAGGCATTACAGTAAACTCGTAATGCCCGTACCTGGTTCGAAATGCTGTCTTCGGAATGTCTTCCTTCTTCACACACAACTGATGGTATCCAGATCAATGTTCAATCTTTGAAAAGTATTGAGCTCCATGCAGTTGGTCAAATAAATCATCAATACGAGGTAGGGGATACTTGTTCTTTATCGTTATAGCATTGATCTCCCTGTAGTCGATACATAACCTCATAGATCCATCTTTCTTTTTAACAAAAAGAACAGGGGCTCCCCATGGAGAAACACTAGGGCGAATAAATCCCTTATTACTCAATTCCTCTAGTTGTTTCTTTAGTTCGACTAACTCTACAGTGTCCATTCTATAAGGGGTCTTCGATATAGGCCTTGATCCAGGAATTAAATCAATGGAAAACTCAACTTCTCGTTCTGGAGGATGTCCAGGTAAATCTTCCGGAAATACATCTACAAATTCTTTCACAACAGTTACATCCTCTATTTGAACATTCCTTTCCTCACCGACAGTTATTTCATTCTCTTCCTCCCCAATAATTGAATTAAGTTGAGCTACTGGGGGTGGATCTAAATAAGAATTAGGTGGTGATGATTCTGCTCTAAAGATAAGGTGTTCCTTATCATTATCATCAAGAATCGTAACCTCTTTTTTCTTACAATAAATCTTCGCATCATAGTCCGAAAGCCAGTCCATACCGAGGATTATATCAAACTCAATCATAGGTATGACTATGAGATCAGCAGATAAAGAAAATTTATGTGCTCTAATGGGGACTGATTCACAAAACATTGTTGCAATGATACTTCCCTTAGGAGTTTTAACTGACAACTCCCTTATTAAATCAAATTGGAAATATCTAATTTTCTTAGCAAACTGGGAAGATATGAAACAATGCGATGATCCAGAGTCAAATAATGCATTTTCTAAACTTGAGGAAACCATTAAATTACCTGCCACCACGTCTTTTGGAGCTTCTACCTCTACAGTAGTGATAGCATAAGCTTGGCCTTGATCCCTTGGCCTTTTCTGAGGTACGTTCTCATGACGCTTAGGACATTCATTTGCATAATGCCCCATCTCCCTGCAATTGTAGCAATGAACGTTGGTAGCTTCCTTCTTCCCCTTGCAATCATGAGCTTGGTGGCCTTTTTCACCACACTTGTAACAGACTCCCATTCCCTTCAAGCAATTACCGGGGTGTTTCTTCCCACATTTACCACATGATGGATATTCAACCTTTCCTTTCTTCCCCTTATTTCCATTCCCAGATTGATCAGCAGGTCTCTTCTTCTCTTTCTTTTCTTTAAAGTCATAAGACTTAGAGAATTCATTTTCGGTCTTGATAGCACATGAGACAATGTCTTCGTACGATGAAAAGGATTGTGAGACTAATGCTCGACAGAGAAATGGTTTTAACCCATCAAAGAAATGATCAATCTTACTTCTTGGGTTGCGAATATAATCTCCAGCATACCTCGCTAACCTTGTAAAGTTAGCCTCATACTTTGTGACATTCTCATCCTACTTTTGTCTCAGACTCAGAAATTGCCTTTCCATATCTGCTCGATGGTCGCGAGGAAAGTATTTTTCTAAAAACAGATCTTTGAACTCCCTCCACTCCATATTTGATACTTCATCATCTTCCTTCATGTTTTGAATCAATGACCACCATTGATCAGCATCTCCAGTGAGGCGGTAAACTGCCATGATAACTTTTTCCCTTTCACTGCTCCCCAAAGCCTGAAATATTTTCTCTAGGGAAAATATCTATTACTCAGCTACTAAGGGATTTGTATTCCCATTGAACGTTGGTGTTTGTTGCCTCATGAATCGATCTAACATTGATCCTCCACGCTGCGGATCAGGGTGATCCATACGGGTAAGGTTATTATTCATAACCTGAGTAAGTTGTCCCAGTATGGGGATTAGCTAATCGGCACCAGTTGCATCACTAGCCCCACTATAATTATCTTGAGCAGGACGGAAATCCCTACATGGAGTGTGTGCATTGATACGGTTTCCATTTCTTCCACTAGGCGCCATTTCTAAACAATGGAATAAACTAGATCAGTTTATGAATCAAAATATATAATCCCATACTTATAAAACACTTAACATAAATTGAACTATTTATGGATATAATCCATAATCATAAAAATGTATTCTTTGAGGAAGTATATACTCATAAACCCTTCATAATGATTTGTAAAGAAAATGAGAGTTATCCTAAGCATATCCCCGGGAGTGTCGTAACCAAGAGTGCAGCAAGGCCCGTTGTCGTGCACCAGTTCCCGTTCGAGTCTAGCTCAAAGCGGTGTTTTCGGGTTTTACCCCTAGGTACATCTGTGCCAGAGCCGCCTCTACCTGCTCGTATCCAGACAGGGATGTATTGCTCGGAAAACTCACAAAATCTCTACAATACCAAAATTCTAGGAAGTTCTTCTATACTAATCCTCAAAGTTCATCTTAGGTCTATGTGCTCTAATTAGATTATATCTAAATCTAGATTTCAAGGATTGTACTAAACTTCCTCTGATACCAACTGTAACGCCCCGACCCTAGTTACCCTGAGTCGGTGCATTATTACATAACATTGGCATGATCACAAGAAATATCAAATCTCGAAAGACCGATTGGTTTAGTAGCCTTGGAAACACTAGATATATTCATAAGTTTTACATTATATCATAAAATGAAAAACTACTACAAAAACATAATGTCTCCACAGTCCACACTATTATCCCCTCATAATATCCCTGCAGGTCATTCATAACTTACTTATTCACATCCTGGGGAAAATAAACATAGAAAAGGGGTGAGCTCAAATGCCCAGTAAGGATAACAATATAGAGGAACATTCAAAATAAGCATAAACATTTAAGGCAATGCATTACTAAAACAAAATCCTTTTAAACTTGAACTTCAACATAGTATGGAAAAAGTAAAATGAAATAATGCCATTTACTTATTCACATGGATATTCTACTAATCGAATAATCACATGAAAAATCAATAACCACTTTCATAATGATGGAATGCATAATGCTAAACATTAATTTCTTTTCAAGGCCTCGTCCCAAGACCTTAGGGCTAACTGTAACCAGAACCCAACCCGGAGTGCCTCTAATAACCGGACACCAACCCGGAGTGCCTCTAATAACCGGACACCAACCCGGAGTGCCTCTAATAACCGGAGACCAAACCGGAGGGCTTACTTTTACCAGTCCCTAACCTGGAGGGCTTACATTTACCAGTCCCCAACCTGGAGGGCTTACTTTAACCAGTCCCCAACCTGGAGGGCTTACTTTAACCAGTCCCCAACCTGGAACATGCTTGTCCAACACATTCATATGAAGTAAAGGTTGAAATATAACATAAACATTCTTATTGGAACTAGCATACTAAATGTCAATACTTTACTCATAAACCATGAATGCTATATAAATGACACATCTACAGTCAAACATATCACAAAACCTCATTACAATATGGATGTTTTATATCATAATAAATCAACTTCAAATAATCTTAAAATCCATCAAAGGATGTTAACATAGATGAAAATGTTTTTTTAAAAAATTATTGAGAGAAATATCCCTTTTTCATGAAAACATTTTAATGTTACACAATTTAGAAAGTAAGGCATTTAAATACATTTTTTAATCAAAGTGTCCCATACCACTTTGAAACTTTTGAATGGAATTAACACTTTTAAAACATTCATTTTCATATAAATAAATCCTTACAAACCATTTTGAAAACGTGGACATAAATGAAGATGATTTAGAAGAATAAATATTTTAAACATTTAAAATGATGTTTTAGTAAAAGTTCCCTTAGAAATAATCCCTTTGAAAACTCTTTTATGAAATATGGACATGGATAGTAAATATGTCCCTGTAGATACTTACGTAAAGACAACCTCAGATATTAAAGAGATTGTGAAGTAAACCCTTATCAATTTGGTAACTTACGAAACATACAACCCATGAAAGAGGTATCATACAATGAAAATGTAAATACACATAAGGTAAAGTGTATTACACAAAGAATACAATTATGGGCAGTACATACACCACACAAAAGATAATAGTGGAAATATGGCATGAATCTCACGGAAATAAAGAGTGATGTGAAAACCCCTTACCACGTAAATCACCTGAGTCGTATGGCCAAAAGTTAATAACCACCAAATGATTTACAAAATAAAATGAATATAAAGACAATCATGATAATATATATCAAATGGCAGTACACAATACACCACTTTCAATAATTTAGTGGCGAACAATTGAAATCTCACGGAATTGAAAGTGAGATAAGAAAATACCTTACCTTGTACTCTTACTTGGATGGGGTAGGATAACCTCCTGTATAATGGTGAAATAATTGTTATTAAATTATAAAATAATCATATACATTAATATGATATCATATATGATCTTTTAATATTGATTTGATAATAATATCTTAGTATTATCGTTGTTTTGGGTGTTAACTTACTTGTTTTCTTTTATATGGTTTGTTATGTAAGCCATGTTCGTAATGGATAGGTTGTATATTATTCATATCCAGAATGATATCAAGTCCTTAAACATCATTTTTAAATCATCAAATGATAATTATACATTAATGGATACGATGGAGAATGAATCCCATCGCGTTCGTGGAGACGGTAGTCCGTACGTACGCATGAGCGACAATATCATACTTTTGATATTAAAATAATATATAATGGATGGTATATCATATATACAGAATCCTTAACATGTTATATTTATTATTTACATGAGTTACACATCATTATTATACCCATCCAAATAATACTATATTGAATAACAATTACACCACGACGTGGAGACGGTAAGCCGTACGTACGCACGTATGGTGATATGTTATTCAAAGGGTGGATAGAATACTGAATATGGTTGTACCATATTTATAATAACATCACAGTATATATATGATACTGGATTTATTATTTTAGAATGGTAACAAAAAAGGAAGAAGAAATGAACTTAGAAAAGGGTGGTGAAATAATTACCTCTTCTTCGGGTTCTTCCTTTTGATTTGATCAAAAGGGCTCCTTAGGTTGCCTTTCTGATCACACTAAGGCATCTAGGTTGTAGTGAGGGATTTTGGGAGAGTATTTGGGCAGTGTTTGGTGGAACCAAAAGCCTTTGAAGGTGTGAAGAAATGGGAAGGAGGAGTGCCCTTTTATAAGAGGGGTGAGGGGCACCTTTGGAAAAGCTAGAAATATTAATTTATAATAAATTCATATTCGGTTTCTAATGGCTCCAAAGATGATTATTCAAAGGTTAAGGTGGGGATAGGTCGTAAACCACTCAACCAATAGAATTTAGACAGGTTTGGGTACTTATATTAACCTTATCTTTAAGTATTAACTCTAAGTTAATTAGTTTCACTTTTACAATGTCTCTTTGTATTTTTATATAATGTGGTTAATAAACTTACTATATACATCCAAGAGACCCCCAAGTGGTCCATTAATGATGAACCTATCATGATATAAGTCTCTTTGCCGAACCTTATATTTTTAGGAATTTAATATCAATTAATAATATAATATTTGTTTTAAGAACTCTTTTATGTCAATTTTGACACTATTCAATAGTTGATTTTTGTGAAACTCATAACAGATTGATTACTTCGAAAAAAGTCAATTAAATCAATCCAAATATATCATATTATCCTAGAAAAGTAGTTTAATTCATTAAAAGTTTAATATTATATTTATTTGGGTATTTATAATATCAATTATTTTAATTTTGCACTATTATAGTAATGACTGCATCATCATTGTGTCATAAATAAAATAAATTATTTAATGTCTAAAAATTATAAATAAAATATCATTATGTAGGAAATCATTTTATATTTCTAATGAATATTTATAATCTAAAATCCAACATATATAACCCTATGTAACAATTTGTTTTCTAAAAGATATATGCTTGTCTCATTTTTGTATTCATTTTAACTTAATTAAAATAAAGTGTCATTATCACTTACAAGTGGCTCCATGGGGTCCCAAAATCGACACAAAGATGCCCATGGTCGACCATGTATCAACCAATAGGGTTAAGACACGTTTTAGGGTAATTTAGTATTATTATAATATTATTTTTTAACCCTTATTTACCGGATTTACCCTTAACCATGGTAAATAAAATATTTACCGCAGTAATTATTCAAAATGTCTAAAAATAAAAGTTACCTATTTACACAATTTGAACATCCTGATTCCAAATATGGAATCCATTTTCCTAAATTCAAAACACATAAGTGGAAGAAATTAATTTAAAATTAATTCCCGCTGTCAAAACAAAAAGCGTGTTTTTAAGAGATAATAACTATCAAAAGATTGACACTTGTTTATGTTCGGTTTAATTGTAAAATTATGTCCAATGACAAACATTATATTAAATGGTAAAAATATATTCTAAATATACATTAAAACTACTAAAATTCATAATTTATCATTATCAATTTTTTTGATTAAAAAAGTTGTTTTTAATTAAAATTTAGTAATTTTCACTATTCATCAAAATATGAAAGTTATCTGAAATGTACCAAAATTTCACCTTAGGCTAAATTCGATATTCCGAATCCAAAAATGATGTCCATTTTGAAATATAAAATATATATAATTACAAAAAGTATGTATTACTATTCATAACGACTAGTTTGATTGGTTATGGTGTGTTAGAACTAGGTGTTGCGTACAACACTCGCTATCACATTATTCAAAGAGAAGCGTACCGTAGAAGCTTGGGGTGTTACATCATATGAGGTTAAATCACAAATATCATAGTATCATAGTCTAATAACAATAATCTGATAACCTTAGAAACATAGACGTTCACTGGAATGGTGTTTGCGATGCACATTCCATGTTCAATCATAAGGTCCTAAACATTCCTATATCTCAAATATTCTATCTCCAAATATAGTGAGGTAAGATTAAAATTTCATGATACGACTTTGTCACATCTCGACTTAGATCGCTGACTAGGCCTGTGGTGTTACATTACCTCAAGATCACCCCATTATATAACAGGTTTTTAACTAGTATCCTAGGTATAGGATATTATATTTTGGGATACCATACCACACTGTTATAGAGTGAAATAAATATAACAAACTACCTAAAATAAAAATCTTTTCACAAAAAATTAATAAATAATGTGGCCATGGTAATGAAATGGTAAATGTGGCATGTGTGCATACAAGATCAATCAACAACCAATTCAACTATATACAAGAAATAATAGAAAGAATATGAAAAAGGATCCACTAAAAATTCAATACATACCACATACGAAGAAACACATTCAAATCTAAGACATCATTCTTGATTATGAAAATTCGGATCTTTGTGCAACCTATGCTAGAAAACAAGGTAGACTGTCTTGGGTAGTAAAGTCAATTACCAACCTGAGTAGGGTGTGAGTACATAACTCAGTAGGGAACCACCAACACAATCTTGTAAAAATTCTGTATTTGAAGTGATATGTGAATGGGAAATTATATTTATAATAAACAAACAAATAATTGGAAATAATTATATAAACCACTATCGATCCTCATGTTTGTTACCCCAATCAACCCTACATGCCTAGGATAGTTCCAAAGTCACTCTATGTACATCGTTATTACTGTATAATGACTCTATCTTTTTGGAAATATATATTACATATTTTTATTTGAATAATCAATACATTTCACACATACTCACAAAAGGAAAAAAAATTTAGTTTATTTCAAAACTAGAAGCACAACCACCCTTTTTAGGAAAGAACATCAAAATCTCTAAAAATTTATCTTCCCATCTAGTACTAATTGTAGACATTACTTACATAAAAACATTATTCGTAACAATTTGAAATGAAATATAATAAAAGGTGAGTTCAGATTCTCATTAAGGGTAAACATGGGAGATAAAAATAGATGATCATATGAACAAATAAGATCATAATATGGGTATACGATCATAAATATAAATTACAAAGTTCACACCCAACCTATAATGAAATGTAATCATGAGTTAGGGAAAAATACATTATAATTTTAAAATACATGATTCGTTAGAGTGATAAATCATTATAAATTTATCTTGAACCATATGTTTATGTAATATATGGGTGGAAACAGTATAAGTATAGATAATATTTTCATATTTCAAGGTTAAAAATTGATACCATTAGGTCATATTATATCAAGAATAAACACCTATTTCCCATAGTGGATCAAGCACTTTGATTTGTATACCATAATTGATCAACAACATTGACTTGTTTCCCATAGTATATAAAGGACATTGTATTTTTTTCAATACTTATCTCAAGATATATAATTTATTACCAAATTCATTGGATAGATATTTAATTCTTGGACCACCTAACACATTTTTAATACAATTTATATTTGTTTCTCAAGATTGTAATATATACATCTTATCATCATTGCATAACCTGTGTAAATAAATCAGTTTCATAAACATTATATCATTCCATTGTAACATAACACGTAAAAAAGGAAAATATTCATAAACATATTTTCATAAAAAGCATGAACCTTGTAGATAAATAATAATAATTGTATCATTGGAATGTTACCCCATTAAATATTGAGGAACATCAAAAGGATCTATCATAAAAAATATATATTAAAATATCACTTAGAATATTTATTGGGAAAATAAACATTTCTACTTTAAAATTAATTTTTTAAAATCTAAAAGATTAACAAATATTAATGGAAATATTTTAATTTAACATACCGTTATAAGAATGAAAATTAATCAATATATAATCTAGTGGTTATGATGGTGGTAAATACTGTTCATTTCATACATGTTAAAACAAATACTCTTTTAACATTTTCAGTAGAAAGTTAGATGTGTTATTATAATTACAAGAGTATAATTTTTTCATAAATAAAAAACACATATACATATACACACATTATATCCATCATTATGTTTATCCATGGCATGTGGTGATGGACAAAGAATTTCATAGGTTAGTGAGGTTGAAGTCTATTACACACATGATCAGAGGTTTTGTTTCCCATTTGACGTAAAACGATATTAATATTGTTTATTACATCAATATAATAATATCTAATTTTATATTAGATTATATTTTTTACAATATTTTAATTATGTATACATTATTGATGGCGGTAATAGAATAAGTAAAAAAGAAGATCCTAGTGACGATAATTACCTTTAGATAGAAAAACCTCCTTTAGATATCTTACTAAGGACCCCAGGGATGATCTTTTGAGAAGAAAATTCTCTATAGAGCGTTTATAAAAATGTTGGGGATAAATTTTGGAATGTTTTCTCCAATAAAAATTTATTATGATGTGTGAAAAAAGTGTGGGGGAGGGGGTGGATGCCCCTTTATAATTGAGGAGTAGTGGATTTTTTATAAATACCCGAAACTATTACATAATGAGAAGTCACTCTCTATAAAAGTGCCTCAAAAATTGATAAATAATGGAGTGTAGTGATGGTATGGTCATGAAATAACTCAAAAGATGAAAAATGAACATTTTATAATAATATTATTCTCCAATCCTTTATGTTTACTTATTTTTACCATTTCAGTTCTCACATCGATAAATAGTTTTATTTATTTACCAAGACAATTAATATTTAAATTATTAAATTTAAATGAAAATTATTAAATAATTTTTAATATAAAATGGTAAATATATAATATAATTTATCAAATAAGATAACTATTTTGGTTAAAAATATATCTTAACACAAGTACATGTAACTAGAAAAACATTATTTTAACGTTAATTGAGGTAATTAGTTTTTATTATTTTTACTATTATTTATGAGAACAACAGAGTTAAACATATTATATAATATTAATTATACTGATTACAAGTATGGAATCAATTTTATCAAATTCAATTCATAAAAATTGACAAATTTTTTTTATAAATTAATCTCATAAAATCAATAAAAAAAGATGTTTTCCAAAAAATGTTTTCATGTGTAAAAAATTTTATTATATAAAAATTCAATAAGAAATTGATTAGAGTTACATAAATTGGATTAATAATAATACAAATGTTCTAATTCTTTGAAAATATTTAAAAATAATATATATTTTTATGAACTCATTTAATGAAAATTGAGTTTTAAGTAAAAATCTACATTTTCACTAATAGTTAAGAAACTAATTTATTTAGAAAATTCACAAATATTAACTCAAAGATAATTTTTAAATGATAATTAAAAAAATGCAGATATTTTTTTTAAAAAATAAATTTTATAAATTTGTTATGAAAATAATTTTATTATTTTTTCCAAAAAAAATATATTAATCATTTTGTGAGAGAAAAAATATTTTTGATGCATATAAAGACATTACCAAAACTTATGATCTTATTTAGAAATATATTTTATTTATCTAAAAAAATCATACATGATTTCCAAAAGGAATTTATCATATTCATACCACCAAATGTAATGGATCGGTTATAATATTCATGTTTGAATAATAATATTTTTTAAAAGTATATTGTGGTTCATCACATCTTGTTGCTACATTAATGCATGATATCTAACAAATTGAATTTATTTGGGAAACGAGTTTCATAAAATAATGTGATATTACATTCTAACCCCCTAAAAATTTAATTATTCATCAAAATTTTATGAAAATGGTAAATAATGGTGATTCTTAAGCCTCATCACATTCTCAGGTTCCCATGAAGCTTCCTCGAATCGGTGGTTTGGCCACAAAACATTGAACATGTATGTGGTATTTTTTTATAACTTTATCTTTATGATAAAAATTTTATATGGTTTATTTATCATAATAAATATCATTCTCTAGTTGTATGATTATTGAGATGAGTACATTTGAAGGGTCAGGTTTGTACTTCCTCAACTGAGACGCATGAAATACAAAATGGACTTGAGGGAGGTTCAGTTGAGGTGATAAGAGATAAAAAAATCAACCCTACATAATCATGAATAAAAAAGGGGACCATATACATAGGGATATACATTCCATTAATCATGAATCTAAAAACATTTTTCCCTACATAAATTTACAGGAAAACCTTCTCACCAACTTTAGATTCTGAATCTTGATGATGATTTTCAAATGAATTTTATTTTGACATCATAATACCATTATTTATTGCTAAATTTATCTATCATTCTATTCCATTTCATCATCTAGATCAATTCACATTAGATTTGTTTCTCTAACATCATCCTAACATCTTGGGGTTCTAGACTTTATCTTTTATAGATCTTTAGAAGGAACGATTTGAATTCTCAAGTGAAAAAAATTATTTATGAAAACTCAACTTTTGGGTGTTATTAATCCCATTCACCTTTTAAATATATATAAAAATATCTCATCATATATTCTAGAGTTTAAACAGTTCCCTCAATATAACCATCTATCCGAGGAAGATACTCAAAACAAAAACATAACCCCATATCGAGATCTTGTTAAAGACTTATCCATAACAACATAGTAATCCTCGTGTCCAAATCAGATACACTATATTGTGGTACTTCATGCATCCTAACCACCTCATAAATTTATATCCTATAAATATTACCACTATAATCATTTCCTCATACAATTATTAGTGTTATTAGATCATAATGAGATCGATTATAACCCATATTGAATTATTCACTTTTGATGTTTGGGAAAGTCCAACAAAAAAAACATGGTGGTGTTTTCCCATTTCAATTATGGTATGGGTAATGGTTGTATCATCCCATTAGACATCTTTTCCTTTCAACATTAACAACATTAAAAACCATGAGTTGTGATATGAACTCTGCAATATATCTCAACTTGTTATTCCATCTTAAATAATCTTTCATATTTCTATACATCTTTATTCTTCCACGAAGAATAAAGAATGAAGATCTAAGAGATTATTCTAAAAACTCTGTCATCAAAACTGGTATGGATGGAATACATACATGATTACTGAAAATTATCATTCCATTATAATCCTGGTTAAACTAAGGAATATTTCTAAATTTCTATTATACCTCTATATCTTCATTATATGCCTCTTTAATCCTCACATAGATAGATGATTGAACACTCATTTGAGAAATATATTATTTCTCCCCTTCCATCATGATTTATTGATCCATCCATTGAAAATACAAAAATATGGAACCTTTTTCATCCTCATCAATGATGAGATAGCATGAATCTTTCGACTCAATGCATCATCCACCTTGTTCACTTTCACAAGGTGGTAATTTATTGATCAATCATAATCATTAATAATTTACAACCATCGTCTCTATGGTACATTAAAATAATTCTATGTTAATAATACCTTAAAATTTTATAATATATATATTTAATTATATTACACCATTATCAGCAATTATATTTTCTTTATATCATTGATGAAAAGCATACATCAACTAAGCCCAAATAATGAGTTGGGTAATTTTTCTCATGAACCTTAAATAGTCATGGGTCATAAGTTATAACCATGACATTGTGCATGAGGACACACTAAATTTCTTATTCAGTGAAATTCTATAGATTTAAAATGCTTCTCAACCCTATGTTAATGTAATTTCATCCTCACTAAATAACCATCTCTTCAGTTATATGGAATTTTATTCACAGTCATTTGACCAAACGAATATAGCTATTTTACAAGAAAATATGGCGAGTGGATTAAACATTAGTGGAAAATTTTCCACAATGCATAAATAATATATAGCCATATCTAGAAATCAATAGATCTCTACCATAGTGTTTGCTATAGGATAACTTTCAATAAAAATTGTCTTTGATCGATCTGTAGTGATATCCTTTCTTGATAATATATGACCCAAAAAATGCAAAATTTTCATTCCAAAAATCACATAGAGAAAATATTTCATGAATCATCTCATTGATTTGGGGTTTTCAGTGTAATTCTCAAGTGATCTTCATGTCCATCATTTAACTTTAATTACATATTAATGTCATCTCAAAATAATACAAAAAATTGATCAAGGTAATATCCAAAGACTTCATTCATTAAATCCATGAATATATATGTATCATTATTATGAATAAATGTAATCACTATATATTCATAGTGTCCATGCCTTGAATATAATTTCATATTTGGTATATCATTTATATTGACCCTCAATTGATGATATCCAAAATGAAGATCAATCATAGAAATGTATTGAGCTCCATGCAGTTGATCAATCGAGTCATCAATATGGTGTATTGGATACTAGTTCTTTAGTATTGTATTTTTTAGTAACAAATAATCCATTTAGAGTCACATAAATCCATATTGCTTCAAAAAAAGAATACTTTCATATCAAGGTGGATCACATTCAAAAATAGGTCCCTTTTTAGAATTCTCATGTAGTTTCTTCTTCAATTCCTAAAACTCAATCCTAGACATTTTAAAGTGAGTAATTTAGATATGTGTACCACTATATATGAGTTTCATTGACGACAAAAATTCATTATTTGGTGGAAGTGTAGGAGTCTCTTTCAGAATCCCGTGAATAAAATCACACAAAATTTGGTTGTTCATGTGGAAAATCATTACATATTTAATCACATTTCTTTTTAGAATGATTTCATTTGGTTCAATACTTTAAGTAAAAAAATGAAAAGTTATGAAATAATGAAAATTGTGGTAATACCCATATTCAATAAAAAAATTATACGATTTCTAAATCTAGATATATTCTTTCTATTCTATAAGACCTTAGGTTTAATCATGGCCATTAATGGTCTTGATTCATTGAAATCCTTCCTTATGGTTTGTAAATAGTTTCTATATTTAAAAAAAATATCCCATGCACTGTTGAACTATGTGTTCAGAAATTCCCATTATCATGCCCCATGTGATGATCAATTCAAAGACCAATGTTCCATTTTCATAGTTATTAGCCATAGGTAAAACTATGAAAGAGCTAAATCCACTTATCGATTCTAGAAAATTATTTCTTTCTAGGAAACCCACATAATCAATTTATTTCCATAAAATTAGGATTTTATCATATACATAAACTTAACCCATGGTTTTCAAGATATTTTCTAACCACGATATCCATATATCAACTAAAAATTCTCTAAAACCAACTATTGCAACCATGGAATTTCATACATGAATATTATATATTTAAAGATGAATATTAAACACATTTCAAAAATACTCACACTAGGATTTTAAAGGTTTAGTGTCTTTGGAGACAAGGTACATAATCTTTTTATTTTATCAATGATTGGAAATATCTCCCACAAAGATATTCCAATTTAGTATATTCATATATATACCCTACTTAAAACAATTCTTCATAACAAGGGGAATATAAATATAAGAAAGAGTTAGATCAAAACCTTTGTAAGGGTAAACATGGGTGATATCAATTTATGATCATATTAATTTATAAGATAAAAATAAGGATATAAGATCATAAATATAAATTAAAAATAATCATAACTAATCTATCATGGACCATAATCATGAGTCATGGAAAAAAAACTATCATTTCAAAAGGCATGATTCCAAAGTGTGAGAAATATTCATAAATAAATTAACAACTGTATGTTTCTATAATATAAGTGTGGGATCATCATAAGTTTAGAAATAATTTCCTATTTCAGGGATATATTCCAAGACCATAAAGTAAAAATAGACCAGACATTAACACTATTTTCTCATTGTGGACAAGTCACATTGACCTGTTTCCCAAAATGAATCAAGCACATCAACTACATTCACTTATCATATCAAACACATCAACATATTTCCCATAATTATTAAATTATATATAATACTTTACCCAAGGGATTGGACTTATATAAAATTCTTGGATCACACATTACATATTTAAAACGCATAAATATGTGTTCCAAGATATCATAAAAAAATAATCATATTATCATATCATAACCCATGAAAATAAATTGCGCCTGATAAACATTCCATTAATCCATCATAAAATATACCATAGAAAAGGGAACTAGTTTCAAAAATATCTTGTAATAATAATCATAAATTACCTAGAGATATAATAATTATATTATCATTAGATTATATCCCCATTAAAGATTAGGGAACATCAATAGATTCTATATAAGGAAGAAAATTTATTTTAAAATATCACATTGGTAACTTCTGGATGAAAATAAAATTTCTTACTTTTAAATTACTATTTTAATATCTAAAATTTTCCAACAATTAAAAGAAATAATTTCCTTTTAAAATTATCTTCTAAACATGTAATTAAATTATAAAATCAATGACCAGTCATGATAGATAAAAATATCATTCTTGCAGTACACATTAAAAACTAATCATTTCATATTTTCGAAAGAATGTTACAAAGTACATTATTCAGAAAAAATCAAAAAGATTCCTTAAAAAAATTATAAATTTAATAAACAATAAAAACTAATTTATAAAATAATTGGAGTATATTAATGTCATTATATATAAAATTTTTATAAATCATGGATGCGGAAGTGAAATTATTATCAACTGAAGAGTGAAATAAAGTCATTTTTTCTTATAAACATTATTTTGGAGTCATATGTACATAAAGATGAGAAAATAAATAGAAAACATGTAATTTAAAAAAATAACCACAATATAAACAAATCATGATATTATTAGTTGATATATTAATATTTCATCATCGAAAACATAATAAAAAATAATCCGGATAATTTATGAGATGGTCACATAAAACATTTATCACTCTCGTAATGATTAGATAATAATCCCTAAGAAAAAGATAAACATATATTGATATTGATATTTATATCAAATAATTTCCATATTATTAATCCTAATAATGTATTCATGGTTATTAATACACCATAAAAATGAAACAAGTGGTGAATATGACATATGTCTCGCGTAAATAAAAGTTAGATGAAAAACATTTACCTTGGATATAACTTCCATTGTACATTTTATAACCTCATATATAATAAATATTGGTTTATTATACATATATTACATGAACATAATAATTTATATCATAAAATATATGATTTAAATATGACTTTTCATCACCTATTTATTAACATTTCTTTATTACAATCAATATTGTAGGTGGTAACAACTTCATTTTTCAAGAATGTTTTTGTTTGGTAGTTTTGGTCCTTGTACATTTATCATGATTAAATCATAAAAATAATTTTATACATGATATAAGTATAATATATATTTTTATATATTTATTTTTATTAATCCAAAAAATTTATATATAGTTAAATGAATTTCACCATTCATGGGGTTGTAGGTCGTGCATATGCATTAACATTTTTTTATTTTTAACAGATTTATCAAAAGAAAGGTAAACTATATTATACCATTATATATTAATTATAATATCAGATATTTCAAATATATCCATTAAATTATTCTTATTACCATTCATGTAAAATTGTAATGATGAATGAGTCATGCTTCTTCACGAAGGCGGTAGTCCACACGTACGCACGAGGGATCTTATCAATTTCCAAGGCATTGGAAGGTAAGAATATGGATATATAATTTTAATTATAGAAGTTTAATTGTGTAATTAATTTGATATATAGACATTAAAATCATTTTTATATCAATCAATGAGATGTGGTTATGGAAAAATATTACATGGGTACCCTAGGCGGTTGTTCACCACACATAAGATCAGTGGTTTCATTTAACATTCATCAAAAAAGAAGATGGATATAGGTTATTAAATAAACATAATAACAAATCAGTATATTTTATAAAATGGTCATATTATATTTTAACTATTCAAAAATGAATTAATTTTTTAATATATGAAATAAAAAATGAAACATCTTGTTGAATAAAATTATATTATCTTAGATAATCATCAGTTAGAACACTTATTAAGGAACCTAGGGTTTGTATTTTGGGAAAAAAATACTAAATAACGTTTCCAATGATATTTTGGAGATATTTTGGAATATTTTGGTCATTAAAAATGGCATAAGATCTATGAATAACTAAGGGGTGGAGGTTTACTTTTGTAACTAATGAGGTGTGTAAATTTTTTAAATACTTAAAACTGTTCCATAATGGGAGGTAACTCTCAACCCATGTTCCTAAAAAATGATATATAATGGATCGGAGGGAATTTACGATTTATTCACACCTTCATCATAATATATTAAACAATTTTTTTAATCCTCAATGTTCAATTACATTTACCATTTTAGTTTTCACCATAGTAAGTAGTTTAATTTATTTACTTAGATAATTTATCATTTAAGACTAAAAATAAAATGAATACAATTAGATAATTTAGACCCAATGAATCTAAATATTAAATACTAATAATTAAATAAAAATTCTATTTGTGTGGAAATATAATTTTAAGACAAATATATTTAATGATAAAAACCTTATTTTAATCATATTTGTGGTAATTAGTTTTTTTAGTTTTTACAATTTATTATGAAAAAAATTAAATTGAAGTTATTTTATAATGTTAATTTTTATTATTTAAAATATGGAATTCATTTTACAATATTAAATTCATGTATATGGAAGAATTTGATTTAAATTTAAAAACATAGATGCAACAATAATGTGGTTTTCCAAAGAAATAGTTTCCATAAGTATAAATAAATTATATAAAAATTATAAATGAAATTGATTAAAATTGCCTAAATTTGATTAATTAAAAAATAATTAAACTAACTTTCCCATTGCACTATTTTAAAAAAATTAATTTTTTTGAAATTCATTAAAAGAAAAAGTAGAGTTTTAATAAAAATTTGGTTTTCACTATTAATTAAAAAATTAACGCTTTTAAAAAATTCACAAAAATATTATCTAAGAAAATGTTGACATGTTGATTCAAAAAATATAGTTCATTTTACTGAATGGTAATGATAAACTTTTTTTACCAAAATGAATAAAAATATTTTTTAAGAAAAAATGTATTTTTTATGAATATAAATCTTTACAGAAAATTATATATTTATTTATCCATATAAATTTTTTTATCTAAAAACATTATACACTATTTTAGAAATTCGGTTATCATAATCATAACAACAAATTGAATGACTAGGTTTTAATGTCCTGAACTAAATAATAATATTTTGAATATTATATTGTGGTTCGTCACAACTTAGTATTGTGTGTAACAAAAACTATCAAAGAAATTAATTTTTTTAATCAAATAATATAGGGGTGATAAAACCATGAAAATATCATGAAAAAACTCGTGTATAAATAAAACCTAATGTACAATATAACTACATGTGGAAATCTATATCTAAGTATAAAATCATTGTGAATGATCCTTCCTGATATTTGAAACTTCCTAACAACAAATACCCAATAATGTAATAGACTCAAACAATCAAACTAATGCCTTGAACAACCCATGGTAGCTATCAAATGGTATCAACTACCTCGTCTTCTTATAAACAATCATCTTGGATCTGAATTCACATAATCCCCTCCCGTAGTATCAAGACAACCTAATTGGGGGTGTCATATTTAGAATCACTGCCTTCTGAATGGTGTTTTCACATTCTCCCAAAAGAGATTTCTCAGGGACTCTCAATAGAGAGTTTTCACAAACTCTTTAAAGGGATATTTCATGACCTACCCATGTTGATTTTTCATTACCTAATCAAAGAGAGTTCTAACAAACAACCATAATTTATTTTCTTTTACAGCTAATTTAAATAGAACCCTAGGTGTTTTCCATTTCAATATCAAATGGGTGGTAGCCCAATGCTTATCCCATTGGT
Organism: Viscum album; assembly: GCA_963277665.1. Lineage (NCBI taxonomy): Eukaryota > Viridiplantae > Streptophyta > Magnoliopsida > Santalales > Viscaceae > Viscum > Viscum album. The sequence goes on along the minus strand of OY728137.1, from coordinate 683,523,424 downwards.
AAATTACTCTAGGATTTCCCAAAAACCCAATCTATAATTATTTTGGCAAGGTATAGCCACCCAAATCGTCATATCTCAATGGGTAAAAACAACCTAGATTCATATCTTGTCTCTGAAAGAATAAGTGAATCTTTTTGGTCACCCATTTCCAACCCCAATGTAAATCTGTACAGCTCATCACGAACTATAACCAAGAATAATCAACTGTCACCTACTATAAGGTCCACTACATTACATTCATTAAATAAAATCAGGTGTTTTCCCTCAGGTTCTGTATTTCACTAAGAATATCATAATAGTCATTTCCTGAACTATCGTTGTCTACGAAAAACAATCCAATGGCTAAGGTCCATCTGGGACTCAGAATCTTATGTGTCCTAATATATGGAATATTATTCTATTAAGGAAAAAAATTATGATACGATTCATAATTTAAATGAAATAATTCATTCATCACTTCTCATTAGTTCTATGTCCTAGTCTTTTGGCCAAACACACAAAAATCATAAAAAGTATTCATAATACTATAGGGTGATAACCAAGTAACACCTACCTTATATGAATCATTATCCATTTCAATGTACCCTAGATGATACTAAGGATACATTTACAAGGACTATTTATGATCATCAAGATATCATCCTCCTTCGTGACCATAACTCCCAATAAACACTTTATTGTATCGACCATAATCCCTTATAATAAAAAATATTAAAATTATATTAATTAATAGATAACCCACTGGAAGACCCCAAACATCGGAAATATATAAAAAAACATTCCAAGGACCCTTAACATGACCCATCCTCACCTTGGACAAAGTCCTAGTAAATGTAATCAATACAACAACATATTTAAATTAATTATTGTGGATGTCTAAGGAAAAAGATTGTGGTGAAACATTCCTCTAAGGATTCTCCATGTAGTTAGGTATATAAATTGTCATGGGACATCTAGTTACGAGGTAAGGAGAAAGACAGATCATATTTAGTTGATTCCACTATACTATGGTGGAATTGATATTGAAAACCTTACCAAAGAACATTGAAAACTATATAAAAGAAATGGGAAGTGGGGAGTACGAAACCATATTGTGGAAATCACCAATATTCCCCAAGAAAACACATTAATATTACCCATAACAAAATGTATTTGGAGGAGTATTCCTCCCATGGATCACATGAAAATAAGGAACTAAGAAATATGGAAAACCCTTTATAATAACATGATGTGTAAATGTGAGTTTATTCTCTATAAACACCATTAGCTATATGTTTTATGTAAATATGATAGTTGGTGTGCCTATCTAGTTAGATATGCCACAAATGGTCCCGGTTTAGTAGAATGGTCACTAACTAGTCAATGACTAAAGGATGCTTCCCCGGCCACCTAACATTCCTCCATAGCTCTATTGTACATCCACAACCCCACCTAAACCTCATTCCATGTTAAAAATATCACTTTTAAGATATTAAAACACATAAAATGAAATTTTGAGTAATGGTTCTCAAAATGAACCATCTAACAATTAAAAATTTCAAAAATAACCATAATTTTACACCATAAAATGTCTATGGGGTTTTACACATGCATTTTGTAAGTCCAAGTTGTATAAAACGTTCTCAAAGGGCTATAAATATCACGACATACTGAAGATATTACTATTGGTGAAACTGCATATAATCTAGATATGTATATATCAATGTTATTTGAATCGTTAGGTTATGTGAACATCCTATTTGTGTTCTCATATAGGTTATGTTTTCTATAAAAGCCTAGGTTATGTACAAATCTAGATTTCATTGTCTTTATATGGTTATATTATGAAAAAATCATTGTAATGTACAGGTCTAGTTAATTTAAAACTCTACTTCATTCACTTGACATGTTAATGTGAATTTAAATGTTTAAAAAAAAGTTATAACATCACAAATCATGTTATTTGGACCTGCCCAAATATTATCTAAAATTGGATAGTGTGCGCATTATAAACTATAAGTGGGGTTTGAACTAAAACATAGAAAAATAAAATATTTATTAACTTCCATAAAAATGTTTTCACATAAATTAAAATACAATAAATATTCTATAATATAATTTCTTCAACAAAAATAAAAAGGCACCTCTACATAGTAGATCCTGACTTAATTTCAATTTCATGATATTATACATATGGCCCCTTCATTAGAATTTAAATTTTATTATATTAAAAATCTGATCCATTGGGATAAAATTTTTAACGTGTGCATTCCATAAAATATTTTTCACAACCCAATTAATATTTATATAATCCAATTATGATTTTTTACATTCATGAAAATACCTTATTTTATATAAAGTCAATTTTATTTTCTATTTGACTATTTCTAAAATTGAAATAAAATGATTCTAATGATTCCCAATAATGAAAATATTTTTATCAACCATCCACTCAAATATATGTATTTCCTTTTTATAGTCAACAAAAATAATTCTAATATAGAGTTTTTTACTTACTTAATGTATTCACTATGGAATTATTTTTCCAAAAAATAGTAATCTTCTACACATAATGATACATTATATGATTCTATTGTATAATTCCTATATAATGGTTCATCTCATGAAGCATAAAACTGTATGAATAATTTTTCACCAATTTACCTAAATCTATACATTCATCCTTTCAATATAATATTATACTGTATATTTCTCCCGCTTGTATTGATTTTAATTTTAAATATTATTTGAAATGATATGTTTCATGCACTAGTCACACATACTTAAACTAAAATTTATTCCACTCTTTTATGGTTTAAAATTATAATCCATTTTAAGGCAAATTTCGATTCAATGTTACATGGATTTAAAATGAACACACATCATATTAAAATATATAAGAAAATATCCCATTTAATTTGGATAAATAGGAAGCAACTGTGTGTTTATGTATCAATATTATCATCACTCACCCTTTTCTATGAAAATATCAGTCAATTACATCACATTCCAGCGTTGGTTCATCCACAAAAAGGTGTAGAAATTTCCATTATTTTCTCCAAAGTTCATCACTCTACTCAAAGGATAATATAATTTAATTCTTATATGAAACTAAAATTCAATGAAAACCCAATCTATTTTCAAGATAGAAAATAATTGAAATTTTACATTTATAGTCTTAGGATTGATTTTCTCAAAAAGGTTACCCATATGATCTTATATTAAGATTATAAACCATGTATTATATTCTATATAGTTTATTTTATTATGAATTCTTTATGAAACAATAACATTGAATACTTTGAGTGTATTCCTGTAAGGATTTCCTCCAAATCCATATTTTTTTATTATGAAAAATCTATTTTAGATAAAAATTGTATCCTCACATTTCCAAATACAAAACCATAAAAAACACGACTTAAAACCAAATAAATTAACACAAAATGTGGAAACCAAAGCTCCAAATTCAAAATTTGAAACAACTGCATCGATCACAGAACCGTATAAATGCCTCGGGCCCTAAGATCGTTGATGCATGCTCTCTGACATGCACCATCATCAAGAAAACCAAAGAATTTTAATTTTGAGTAAATTAATGAGACTAAATAGTAATCATACTTTAAATTAATTGAAACTATGAGATTCAAAAATTATGTCTAAGAAACTATATAGTTTTATCTAGTATGGTTTTAAAGTATAAATTGTCCCCTTTATGAAGAACATAATATTCATATTGTATTAAACATGATATGACTCTATTTTTTTGTAATGTTTAATGATTTATTGCCCCTCATTTCATAATCAATGTAATTCAAGACGCCAAAGTAGGAATAAATTTAATTAACCAGTGTACATCAAGATGATATTAGGAGTGATTTCACGAACATGGATTAAATATATAATAAATTTTTTTGATTGATAATAATATAAATTATTAGATGAATCAACCTTTAATCCACTTCATTTCAATATACTCATTCCCAAATGCTACATTTCCTATCATGAAAGAGGAAATAAAGGCTTGAAAACTAAATTATTAAAATGGACTCTGGTTCTTATGGAAACTTTTAAATTAAATCTAACTAGATAATAAGATAAATTAAATCTCCAAAATAGTTAAAAAAATCTTTATTATAAATCATGTTTTTTCCTAAGATATTATATAAGGAGTATAAAGATGAAAAAAAATATAATAGTTTGACCATTATCCTATTCATCAAGAACAATATTTGAAACATATATTAATAAATAATTATATTAATATAAATATTCTTCTGTATGAGTTTAAATAAAATCTTCAACAGTGTATAATTGAATATTTTCATATAACCTACCAATTAAAATGTTTGAAACATATAATTATTCATGATTATATCATATTGATGAAGTCATCGGCTAAATGCATACTTATTGAAATAAATTATAACATAAAGATAAAAATATGTGACTTGGAGTCTTGTCACTAATATTGAAGGGATTATATAAATAGGATGTAATGTTCTAATGAATATAAGGGAAAGATAATTAAATATATTTTTCTACTTATAATGAATATTAGAAATAGGTTACTATAAAATTATAGAATTTATTTCAGTATTGTAAATAATAAAACCGTCATTTCTATAATATATATCAATTTTCAATTTTGAAAAAAATTAAAAATTTTGTGATGTTAAAAATTTTGTCTGATATTAACATAGATGGAGATCTAAAACACCAAAAAATAAATAAAATAATAATATCAAGATGTAAATTACACAAAATGACTAATATATTTAAATAAAAACTAGAATAAATGTTAAAAATGATAGGGAATTGATGAATATTAAATACAAAAAAACTATTTACATGCTTTAGTTCTTTTGGAACCTATGAGTATAAAAGGAATACCATAAGATATTTATTTAATATTTAAAAAAACAAAAAAATAAATGATTTAAATAAAGAAGGTGTCTTACACAAGTTTTTAGCACCATATAAAAAATGAAAAACTATGAACATGTTTCCATTGAATAATTAATTTTCATCATATTCAACATAAACAACAAGAACTATATCAACTGATTTAATTAAATAAATGAAAATCACAATATAAAACCAAAAAAAATATAGTTGACAAAAATATCGATCTTAGTTACCTCACGATTTAAAAACAAAAATTATTTATCCAAAAAATATGTCATTTTTCATGGAACATTTAATTCATGAAGCTTCTAAATCACATACCTCCAGATTTGAGCAAAAAAATATATCTAAAGATCAAAACACTAAATTAATAGTATCAGTCACTATTGTGAGATAAATTTCAATGAATGAACTCAAAAATTCTCGTGATCCTTTGAGAGAAAGAAACATTGGAATAATCATTTTTATTTTGATTTAGAGATTCCTAGGTTATAGAGATAACCATTATGAACATTATTATTTGAGAAATTAATCAGGAGATCTACAAGGCATGTCGGTACACTATAATGTGTATTCATATTGGTTTATTAAAATATTTTTCCAAGTGTTAAAAAAGAAAAAAATTTAAAACAATTTAAAATAATATAATCAATTTAATAAACCTAATCAATTGATAGAATAAAACCCAAGATTCAGTTATAAATAAAAGATTTATTTTTTTTCTATGAAAAGAAGTTTGGGTCGGTCCTAAAGGCCCAGTATAGTATGTGTAAATTAGAAAATGAAACATGAAATGAATCAAGAAGGATTAATTCATGATGTAATATTTTTTTGGTATTAGTTAAAACTAAACATGAACGATATTTCATTATCTAAACAAGAATATTGGGGTTTAAAAATATTATAGATCAAATGGGATAATGCTGCATCCATTTTCCCAGGCACAACACCATAACTAATAGATGCAATTACATGTGTCTAGAATAACATGAATAATATATATTTATCCTTTAAAATCAAAAGATAAAAACCTTGAAATTTAATTTTCAATGAAAAAAATTCTTGTGATGAAATTTTAATAATGTAATATACATGATTTTAATTAGAATACAATTAGTTGAAAAAAAAATTAATTTCTGCATAAATTTAAAAACATAAATTAAAATATAATGTAGACAAGGTGCATACATAAATTTAAAAGAATCATTATAGAATTGAATAATAATGAATTGTGTGCCCAAATATAAATAAAAAAAATTAACCCTAACTATTCAAATAGTGTATTCATAAATTTAAAATAGGAAATAAAAAAATCCAACATGGTGATACAAGGTAAAATCAATAAAGGTAAATATATTTCGTGTTCACCATTATACTAGAATTATCAACTTGATAAAAACATATATAATACGAAAAATAAAATAAATATTTATTATAATCACATAGTGAGAAAGAAATGAGAATTAATAAAAGGAATAGGTGTTCCAATTTGGTGGAAAATGTTTTTCACTCATGATTAGGATGAAGGATTTCACAGACAAATTTATAAGAATTTGGGGGTAGATGGTTGAATTATTTTATCATTACCCTTTATTATAGTTATGGATATACATTTTCTCAAAAAAATAACTTTTAAAGTAAAATATATAACATTAACATGGTTAATTTGAATATTGAAATCAAAAAATAAAATTTTAAAAGATAATTGGATTAACCAAATTTCAACCTCATTTGATCAAATTATACAAATATGAAAACAAATAATCAAATTATTTTTGATCTAACTCATTTAATTTGATTAAAATTACTTAATGCCCATGACATTTATAAATGATCCCATTGTTTATCAAATTTTTAAACTTCTAATAATTAATGTATGTGTGTTTTAAATCTTACACAAACACATTAATGAATTATTTATCAATGTAGTAAATTTTTCAGATAATTGAAATAGAACCACATTAATTGGAACCATGAAATCGAAAATATTTAGAGGTTTGTTATGTTTAATGACTTCCATTAAAAAAATTTCAGCGAGAGTAAATACTTGAATGATATAACCCTTAATACATGAAATTTAAGAGGTTTACCTAAAAGGAAAGAAAAAAGGGGCCTCATGTTATCTTAGAGACCCAATATAATATATATTTATTGAAAACCATTAACGATTTTTTTATAATAAATAAAAAAAATATAAATTTTCTAATAAATCTATCAATAAAAATTATGTACAAGGAAATCCATTCCAAAAATAGGATATGATTCTCGATTAATGTTATTTTATTTTATTTTTAAAAAAATTATTCTCATTTATTTTCAGTGTTACATCTTTTTAATAAATTAATTATATAAAATGATAAATTAATATAAATATATATAAAATAATAACAATTCATTATAAAAACATTAATTTTTACAATATATTATATAATTTATATTATAAAAAAATTATTAAAATAAAAATAATAAAGAAAAAAACATAGGTTCTATGTTTTAAAACTATCAAAATATGTTCCTAAAATGAAATATTCAGTTTTATAAGCATAAAATATATGTTATTCATTTTCAAATTTTTATATTTTAGCACTTTTTTAAAACCCATATATAAACCCAATTATATTATAAGGTTTTAAAAAATATATTTATGAAACAAAAAATATATTTAGTATTTAAAAAATTATAAAATATCAGTTATGAAATTAATATCAAAACAATTTTTTCATATAAAAATTTATATAATCTCCAACATATTAAAATGAATTAATGAAAAAAAATGTAAAAATAAAATATTTCTTGTTTTAAAACATACAAAATATGTGATAAAAATGTTGAGTTATATGAAAAAATAATTTAAATTTGATATTTAAGTTTTATGTTATATAAGCGCATACATGCACACATAGTGGATTCCAAGCCTAAATTGTCAATCCCAAATACATAATATAGGGTCATCATAAGGCCTCAATCATAGACATTGATCACTAGAGGATGCAATAATGTTTCAATTGATCAACTTAATCATTTGGGGATGATTTTCCTTAAAAATATAGAATTAACTACATGAGGCACAAATATAGTTTTACTTAATTTAATCTAAACTGAAACCATAAAAAATCAATCTAAACTAAATAAAAAATACAAAAAACGATGAAGTAGAAATAATCTTTTCATAGTTCTAGTCATGAATTGAAAATATAACTTAGGTTATGTCTATAAAATTTTTATTTTCTATCTTCTCCAATACAATATAATTGAACACTGTCACATTAAATACCATGTCAACCATGTTCATAGGTCTTATTATTAATCAATAATGATCATCCCTTACCTTTAAGAAGATTTAATACATCTACATGAAAAAAATTATGTGTAGGTGGTAGTTATTACATAAATACTTTTTATGATTTCCCTATATGACTTCCATGTAATCTCATATAAGAAAAATTCCAATTCTTGTGATTATTGTTATTTAAAACATGTTATCTCATTTCAAAAATAAATAAATTTAATAAACAATATTGAAAAATATATAGAAATAAATAATAGTGATAAATTATAATTTTTAATTAAGATTAACGTAACCCTTCCCTCTTAATGAAACATTTAATTCAATGGTTTTCCATGAAAATTATTAGAGACATGATCAATGTGGAATATGAAACATATACATGTTCTTATGATAGTGACATTCACCCTTTGTGGATCATCACCAACCCCTGTATTTTCATGAATTCTTGGCCCTCCTTGTATATATATTTTAACAATATAAATTCTTGTCCCATATAACTATGCAACCCTAAAATTTGTTCACAAAATTTTGGATTCATTACTCCTTCTCAGTTAAATCAAAATTCAAGAACCATTTATCATTCCAAAAATTAATTTTTTTAAATAACTGAGAAAAATACATTTCTTAAAATTCAATCAATTAAAAATTAAGAAACCTATGTTCCATATAAATTTAAATTTTAAAACCAGCCACCATTATTCAATTCAAAGGGCCAAAATCTAAATAATTCTAAATTTAGGATACACACATTTTAAAAAAATTAATTTCACAGTATTTTTTTATAAAGAAACATTAGAAAATTAGCTAACATCACATAAATCAATGAATATAAATCACAATAAACTAAGAAGTTAATTTTTCCAACTAGTACTCAGAAACCATCAATCACTATATTAGATAGTATAAATCATGATCTTATACCTTTTACCCTAGAATCAAAAAAAACATCCTGAATCTATTGTTAATAATAATATTTTATATAAGGAAACACCCTGGATTCTACCATTATAATATATCGTCTTCATGAATAAGTAATAAAGTGGGAGGGGAAGGGAAAAAATCAAAAATTGAAGAAAATCATCAAGATATATCCACTCATATAATATTAATTAGGTTAATATGAAATATTATAATGTTTTTTTACCATTATAAAAGACTCTATTTACCTTTTATGGAGCCCTAAGATCACCCAAATATTTAATAGGATTTTAATGGGGGGGGGGGGTTTATGAGGATAATAATTTTTTTAAAAGATTATTAATTTAACCTTTATAAATAAATATATTGATCTCACACAGTCTATGAAGTTTTACAACTAACCATGTGGGAGTAACTAAACAGTTCTTCCTGGTCACATTTTTATTTCACTTATTTTAAACCATGTTCCTACCTATGTACAAATCCGTAAACCACATTTTCCATCACATGGGTAGCTCAAATGATTTGGAATACCATGAACCTAAATATTTGTCCTTCTTATTCTATAAAACATTTACATATTTCAAGATTAATGTCACAATAACTCAATAGGGGACATGATTACTAAGCTTGATGTCTCATAATCCTCCCCGCTACATGAAGATTAAACATTAAGAAGTGATCGAGATATATTTTCAATGAATAAATAAATCCTTATTGTTATAAATAACCATATCTCCCCAATGTAACTTCTTCAATTAGTCCATAATACTACAATACTCTCTCTATTGGAGTAATTTATCCTTTGAAGATATTATACTACAATTCAAAGACCCTTGTTGAAAATTTTGTATAGGACACATATGGTTCTTAATCAATTTCATCATAAATAAGTAAATGAGAAGGATATATTAGGTACATCCTTGGTGGAGAAAAATATGAAACATTATTCCTCACAAAATATTTTGATTAAAATTCAAATGGTAATCAATGTCACTAACTACTTCAAAAATCTCCAATATACCCATGTACTAGGGTATCAATATCCATTAACCCTTGATTCCTCATTGTCCCAACCACGGTGTCACTTATATAAATACTAAACATCCAATAGTTTAAATAAATATTGTTATTTTATATAAAAAAATTAAATATTTAAATGATTTTATGTTATCATCAATCACTATTAAAATATATAAACATGGTATGACATTTATTATATAATTTTTCTTCCAAGATATATAGTTATCCCAATTCATAAAAAAAAGTTATTAATATTTTATTCCATATGAACTCTAAATGTATCCATTAAAATCAATTCTTTATATGTGTTATTGTAGAAAAATAGCACTAATGGGTTATGGTCTTCCCGTGACCTCCTAAATTCTAGCATATAATCATGAATATTTTGAACAAAAGTATGTATGGTCCATTTTGATTATCTATATGAAAAATTGGGACATAATGTACCCATACTAAGATGATCTCACATTTAACCCAATATTCATATCTAAAATATGACATTAAACAATGAATCTTTATCTGATATGATAGAAAAATAAGTCCATTAATCTTATCCATTTACTTCAAAATCAACTTAACCAAGTCTTCTACTGAGAACATTATCATTATGTGTGTGAACTAGGTTTACAACATTATTCTCTCTATAATAAACAACATGAAATCATTATTTATTTGTTATCTATGTTAACTAACCATGGAATACATCCAAATATTTTACTAATTCAATGTTGGTAAAGAAAAATTATATAAAAGTAAAATAAATCACTGATTCTCTTCTTTCACATGCTAAAAATTTATGCATTAAGATATACAATTAGATCCATCTCTCTTGATTCCATCTTACTAAAAATATTGTTTATTGTCATTATATATATTATCTTATATACGATATCATACCTAACTAGAATTATGTAACTCATTCATAACATCTTTCATTCAAACTGAAAGGAACTCATACCCAATCTTGTGAATAGAGTGCCAATTGAGCTGTTAGTGACCACCCTTTTGTGGCCATCTTAACTTTTATGCCAGAAAAAATAAAATTTCATTCAGAATTAACAATTTTTTAATAATTTAAAAGGTTTAGATTCATATAAGTTACATAAATCTTATGTAACACCATATTATTTCCCTCTTCATTATCATTCAAATTTAAATCAACCTTTAAACCAATCAGTTTCCACTAATCCTTTGATTAATTAACCACTTGAGACATCCAACTTATTGAATAAACTATAGTATTAATGTTACATGGTGTATATGATAAATAAATAGTGATTTTTAGATACTCTACCCACCTTCATTCTAATAAATTTTGATCATTTTGACAAAAAAATATACAATATAATTTTATGATAATTTTTTTTGAACTTCTAACCAAATAATTAAAATTTGTAACTATTCAAGGAATATAAAAACTCATATGATTAAATATAATGAATTGAATAGTATGTATCAAGACTACAGAGTTACCCTGATCCATATACAATCACATTATCTCCTAAAATGTGATTTTTTTGAAAATCATTAGATAATCCATCATATACTAAAAACCCTTCACTAGACTCAATCATGATCAACCATGGTGTACTTTTCAACATATTTTAATGTTCATTATAAACATCCTATAAGTTAAAATACTATATAAAATAACACCATTCAATTTAAAAACCCTCATTTATGATGAAAACTTCTAAAATTATTCAATGAAGAATCATCTGTAACAACCTAATCAAACAAAACTCTAACTATCAAATACATTCTTGGGTATCCCTTAATAAATCACTATAATTTTCATTGGATCAAACAAGACTCCATTCTCAATAATTAAATTCTATAACAACAATGAAAACAATATAAAAAAATTATAATCAGATATCTTTTCATATAATATGTTCATCGAGTATATCTCTATTATAATCCTTTAATACATTCCATGATGCTCCTCTGATTGAGATTAAATGAAAACATTATCTTAAAACACCATTCTAAATGATTCAATATATTTTTTGAGGAGGTTATTTATTATATATATGATAATAAAAAGGGTTTTAGAAACCCTAAATATTATTATAAATAAATAATAATGTGTATACCTACTCTGAAAATCACTATTTAGAATGTTCATATCCTACACCAGTAATTAGAGATATTCTAACATAAAACAGATAGTTAAAACCAATGTGGATATATTCAATTTAGTAAACAAATAAATTATTTTATGTAATGTGTATTATTATTCTCTTCCACTATATTAAAATTCTATTAGAAAATTATTTATTATAATCAAACATTGGCATTCTTGGAAAATAGAACCATTGCCTCCTAGGTCAGAACTCACAGCTGAATAAATTTATTTATCTCTAAATCCTATTAATGAATATTTAAATCAAATATTAAATTAAGAATTATTTAATATGATGGAAATGTGATTTAAATAAATATATAAAATATTTCATTAGAGAATCCCATATTTCTATTCGGTGGTAGTCTATTTAATTATTTAGAAAACACATCTGAAAATATCCAACCAATATCAAAGACTAAAATATATTTCATCATTCCACAAAACTAATAACCAACATATCCAATTAAAATTTTAATTCTATAAGGTCCATGATGATTGATCTTTATACACTATCATGAATAACTATCGCATCAAAAAATGTGTGAAAACTATCATAGGGTGAGTTAAAAGAAACCTATGTTCACAGTCATCAATTTATGCCCTGATCTTCCCCATATAAACCATTATAATTATTATTTTTTATGTATTCATCTCTAAAATGATGAATTCACATGATATATCCACATCACTAATCACATTATATAATGATTGAAAACAAAATACATAGTCTAAACTATATACAAGTGGTGTCCTTTTTTAAAATTAATAATACATAAAATCAATATACAAAATATACCAGTATATTGCTAGTGTATATATTTCCGAAAGAGATACACCCATATATACATAGAATAGTGTATACTATAAGCAATAAACACATTACCCCTTACAATCACAAGTTCTTGTTCATATTCTTTAAATAAGTACTCTCTATAAAATTTGTAACCTGGATTCATATTTGTCTAACTCTATCATATATTACTATTAAGGATCACCAAATATTCAACTCTAATTTTTTTTTCTATTTCTAGACAAGAATCCCCAACCTTGTGTATGGTTAGAATCCACAAAACTATAATTCTAAGATAAGTGACTATATAACTTCTTTATATTACCAATCCATCTATACTGAAGAAATGTGCCAGGATCATTCACGCAATCCCACTTCATATGTGTCATGTTACCACACTAGTAAGCATTAGATCTCTCCAACCCTAACATGTACCTAATCCTACCAGTTTCATATGACTACCTCCCAGTTGAGGGTCTACTTGTATCCTCTTCTTCTAACTAGAAAAATAATTTTAATTTATTGTATGGGGATGAAAATAATCAACTCATAAAAAATTAATCATATACACTTATTTCATAGCTTCACTCATCATTATAATCATATATATATATATATATTAACATTATGAAGAATCCTTCTTGATTGAATCTTATGTTGATGTTAATCTCAATCCTTCATTTCATTTTTTTCTTTGGAGGATAGAGCTATTATAAAATTAATAATCTTATTAAATTAAGAATAATACTAAAAAAATTATATTCCCATTCCCTGGCATTGTTAAATCAAGTTTCATAATAAATATCAATTTATCTAGGTATAACTACTTACTAATTTAATTTTAGAATTTGACTCATAGAATTACCACATTAACCCTTACTTCCACATCCATTTCTCACTATGTATAGAATACTCTCTTGAGAATCTATGAAATGAACTCAATAATAAATTTATCAAATGTATGAAAAAACTAGAATATTTTATTAATCCACTCAAACTAATCCTCAACATCCAACACTACACCATCACCCTTAAATGTAGGATGATTCTACTTCTGTATCATTGATGCTCGATCCCATTCTATGTGTGACTTTTGAATTGTTCCCTTTCCATGAGTGTGGATATATTACATTGTAACTTATTCACAAACATGATCTCTATGTAAATTAATATCAAAAATGATATTTATGTAAAGAAATTAAAACATTAAATTATATATAAATTCTATTTTCTTAGACCGCCTGACCCAAAATGTATACTTGGGATTTAAATTCTATGTATAATTATATCACAAAATATTTCATATATTTATAATTTTAAGAAAAAATATTCAAATAAAAAAATAAATGATTTTACTAAATTCTTTCTCAAAATTATAACATTTTAAAAACTATTTCATAACAATTTCAAAATAAATTATTGTTAATAAAGTAATTTGTCAAAAATAAAATGTGTATTTAAATTACATATTTATTTTGTAAAATGAATCATAAACACAAATCCCAAACCTACCCATCATTGTTGTAGAAGAATATAAGGAAAAACATTGATATACAATAAGGGAATATTTTGTCACTGGTCATTCTGATACTCTTTGGAAGCTCAATTCCTTCCATAAAGTGGTTAGTTTTATATTTTTATTGGATCATATTTAGTTTTTACCAACTTAATCTCTACAAATACTATATATTCCAAGACCAAAATTTTATAACCACACCATGATATAATTATTTTTAAACAATACCCAAATTCCCAGACCCTTATAAATGATTTTGGCTCACTGAATGGCCTCATGTGGATCCATCAATATATAATAATTGGAAACTATTTATAAGGGATAATCATAATAATTGGGCATTGATTTTACATCAAAATAAATAACTAACAACATTAGATACAAATTTGGTTTTACATAAATGAATCTAACCTAATTTTTTTAACAAATACTAGTTATATAATTACAAAATAATTGATAGGGTGTAGTGGAATGAAAATAGCCACGGGACCATATATAACATGATAGACTAATTCCGAAGATGCATATAAATTCTGGATATTTTAACTCCTCCTCAAACACATGTTTGAACACAACCATGTCCAACAAAACCACGACTCATAGGATCCATCACAAAAAATAATAATAGACTTATTTTTACATACATCCTAAACAAATATTTACACACACTATGATGTGTTGGTAGGGATGAGTAAACAATTACCACGTATGATTTCTGTTTATTAATCTCATGATTCCATGGAAGAACTATTCATAATGTTGTAATCAACGCCATTGAAGGTTTTATATCACATTTTAAAAAAATAGATTTAACAAAATATTTTAGGTAATTCTATTTCAACACATAAAAAAACCATTACATTGTATACCTAACATAATGTTCTTACTTTAATAATTCCACCATTATAAAATAAAAATGTTATCAAAAATAAATATAAGGTACATGAGCAATTTTAAACACTTAATACAAAATATTTCCAATTATTATAACATAAACCAATTGTTAAATGTCACTGAAATTGGTTTTTTTGAATTCATAGCCCTCCATATCCACATTATCCACAATGGAAATTGCAATTGAATTTAACTAGAAATCCATATAATAAATTTCCAAAATTTCCAAGTTATTTCTTATTCCCAATTGATTAAATATTCCAAAAAAAAAATCCAATGATTTTTATTTCCCAAAAAATTTTAAAAGCCATAAACATAATTTCTATTACTTCATCCAATATGATAGATCCACCAAGATGATTAACAAGATAATGATCCATAATTATATTAATCCAATAATCAATAAAATCATCAAGAGATTAATTTTAATCTGATATTTACTTGAATAATCCTAGAGATAATATCATTTTTCATTAGTGTAGAAACCTAAATTTCTATATCATAGATACCTAAGGTCACCCAAAACCATAATAGGAGGTTGATATGTTTTTATGTAAAAAATTAGGGTTTAAAATATTAGTTCAATTAATTTTGATAAAATTAATAGTTTTACCATATAGACAAGGGGACCGTGTTCTTTACTATACAAGATTTTATGTCACATTTTTCCCTACGACAGATTTAGTATTCACTGCCTCTCATACCATATGCCTAAACTTGTGAAAATCATGGGAATCCATTTGTCCTCCGACAGTTATCCAACATAATTAGGGAGACCATACACTTAACCATACACTTATCCTTAATCCATCAATATATATATATATATAATCAAAATCCCCCATAAATCAAAGGTCACATTACATTCTATGTTTCATGAAAAATTAATTGAATTTTTTTATTCATAATAATTATTATAGGTGTTGTTGAAGATGTTAAAACGTGTTCTTGAGATGTTTTCATATAAGTGGAAAATAAGTAACTAAAATATCTTTATGGATTTCAATGAATTCATCATATTGATTTTATATACAATATTTGATGTTCTAATATTTAATCTATTATCTAGTACTAATGTTGAGTGTTTCATCTACCATATTTGATGGAAGTTGGATGGAATGAGGAGATTTAAAATTGAAATGGTAACCAATGTTAAAGATAACTTCATTTTTATCTATGTTATTGAGAGTTAGATACACACTACATATAAAAAATCCAAGAATCCTTTATTCTACATCAAGGTAACATGGAAAATTTATTGGTTCCTTATAGGTCACACTGGAAAATAGGTTCTAAGTAAAGGTAGAAAGTGGACTATATGTATAGGTAATCACATTGTTTCTAATAGTTTAATAATGGTAATCTAAGAATTTTAGTTCCATTTTATGGTTAATTGAAACATGATTGAAGTTAATCCAGGAGTTTTATAAAAATTACCATAAGGGTTTGGACCTATTTGAAGGTATATTGAGAATCTAAAATATTTATTATGAAGAAATATTATTAGAACATATGAATTTTTAATGTGTATACATTTTTATTCAATAAAGTACATTGATATATATTAAAATCATATGATATTCCAATCAACATAATAATTTTAGGGAATATATTAATATATATTGTACAACTTGATCATAAAACATTAAATTCATAATAAATAGAATAACTTAAATGATAATCTATCCATAATCAAGAAGTTAAATTAAAATAAATATATATATACATGATTATTTTTTTAATTATATTCAAAGATTAAATATCATAATGATATTTTGATTCATGTTAATATATAAGTAACACTATCTAAGAAAGATTGTTTTTTGAGATAAGTTCAACAATACAACATTGAATAGTTTTAAGGTGTAAAATGGAATGATAGAGTTGTTCATACTGTTGTGAAATCTATTTTCACTATAACATGGGTATATTTGTATTCCACCATATTCATTTTTTAGATGAAGTTTTTTCACCTTCGAGAATATTTGAAATTGGTCTTCTGATACTTAAGAAAAAAACAAACAGCCCATGAGCACTACATTATAGTACTATGTTTTTTTGTAATTATATTATGTTTGAGGAATAATGAATAAGTCATACCATGGTGTGTTTCATATTCTATGTCATCACTCTCATATAGAATATGAGGTATAAGATTAAGAGCTTTGAGTACCATGTAATGGTCATTATTTTGTGACTATTTTGAGAATCCCTGAACACTAGAACCTGATTGTGGTCCAACACTAGGATCTCTAGGATACAAAGAAAGAATTACAGATGGAAAATATTCCTAATTCCTTGCATGTGGAAATTTCAAATGTTTTTTAGAATAAAATTTCCATTCATGAGGAAGATGTGATATTTTAATATTGAATGGATTAATAAATTTTAAAATTTTTAAGTGATTTTAATGAGGTCAAATACTGAGTATGAATGGATAAATAAAATTAGTAATATGAAGAATAATTATATTGAGAATATATGATTATTTAAAAGATTAAGGGGTTTCCATATTACAAATATAGAAAATATAATTCATAATATTACTTCTATAAATATAAAAGATATAATAACTAATGAAAATTTTGAGAAAACTAAGAGACAGTTTAAAAACACAAAATAATTAAATAATAAGAGCCTAATACAGATCTATAGCAATGGAGAAAATGTTTTAATCTGGTAAATTTGTTAGTGGAGAAAAATTTTTATTTCTTAAGTATTATGAAGGAAGAGAAAAAACTATATTTCGAATGATATTGAGGGATTTTGGAGACCATTAATCATGATCAATATTGCCACACACAGATTTATTTTAAGGTGGTATATAAAACTGAAACAAATAATGTACACACTTGGTTGAATATATTTATCAATTGGGGCACAAAAATATTATATAAGAAGAATATAATTCTACATTTAGATCATTATTGTGGTGGTAGGGGTGTATAGACAGTCACATGAAGATAAAAATATTCCTCATGGTTATAACAAGTTGGGAACAGGATGAAAATATTGGGACTCTTTGTGGATCTTAGGAGAGTTTTATAGGGTGTAAAAACATTCATGTATAGTGGTTAATCCATCATTTAGTTGTATAAAAAATCATGTAAATGATTAATTCCTTATGGTAGAACCATATGAATTCTTTTTATTTCCTCTTATTACTACCCAGTGGGTATGGAAATGTGAAAATTTTTAGAGGACCGTGAAATTTAAAATTTTCAAAAGTAAGATTTGATAAATTATCAAAACAAATATTCCATAGAATCACCCAAACCCTAAAGGTCAATCATACTTTGGGAATAATATTTGGTATCAAATAAAATCCCAGGGATAACATTAAAGTTTAAATAAGGTGTTAAATATTTAATGTAATAATTATATGAACAACCAAGGTGTATCTATATTCAATGTAACTAACTAACATACTTTGTTGTTTAATATGATTCACCACCTTCTTTATCTTATCCTTAAGGTAATATACATACAAATTTTGTTTTTCCACATGTTACAAAATGATATTATATTTATCTTTCTGATAATTGAGTAGTATAGAATGATGAAAAAGTAAAAAATGTTATCTTGTTGTTTCTTTTAGAAAAATTATACACAATGATGAGAGGGATTTAAATATAAATGGATCATTGGGAAGATTTATGATGAATATTTAAAGGTAATTTCAATTATAAAGAAATAAAAATGAATATTTGGAGTATTTTATTTGAATATATTATTATTTTTGATGATGAGAACATTGAAAATTATTTTTCAAGAGTCAATGGTATTTAAAAAAACATCCATGTGTTTTGTGATAAGCAAAAGGATCCGCCATTTTCAAAATAATTATGAGGAATTTTCCAAACAGATAGGATCCCAAAGTTTCATCCTTATATTATTTGGAAGATCATTCGATTTATGAGTTTCCCAATAGTCTCATATATTATGAGATTTTTCAATGACTTTTCATTTAAGGTGAAAGCTGAATATGATATGGGATTTCAATCCATGAGAAAAAATATGGGTAAAAGAAGATTTAAATACTAGATAAAGTAACTTAGATGATGATGAGAAAAGTGAATACTCTTAAAAAATTGATTCAATTTTATCTAAGTGATTCATCAAGTAAAAATATAAACGAAAAGGTTATACATTCTTGAGATTTAATATTTGTGATGATATGTTTCATATTATAAAGAATTGGACAAAGAAAATGGGTGATGAATTTGAATTATACGTGAAGTATGATAATACACAAATCAATTTATAAGAATAATAAGAATCAACAAAATAGAAAAAAAGAATTATTATGAGAAAAAAGATAAATATGAGTCATCTAGAAGTTCATATGATGAATTAAATACCATTTCTTATGTTATGAGAGGATTTTATAGATCAATCAATTATGATATAGACTAAAGTATTGAACATGATTATTATTACAAATAATATTGGAAAACAATTTAACACTTATTAAGAATAATAAGAAAGAAAAAAATAAAGGATCTCAAAGAGTGGAAAATTATCACTGAATAAAAGTATGATTTTTTGATAATTAAGTAGTCTATATTGGTAAGATCCAGGAGTGGAAGCTAAAGGTGGCTGAACATGGAAAAATATTGGGAAATACTATAGAAAACTGGCTAGAATAGAGAAGGATATAGTTGAGAAACAATCCATATATCTTGACGATCAAGTTTTGTTATAAATTAACAAATAATAATGTTTTAAATCGATTTATATTAATGTAAAATAATCTCATGTTTGTAAATAGAGGTGTTCTATTATGAAATATATGCACCTAATCCTTTTAAAGTAATATCTATTATCTTTAATAGTGCAAGTAATAAATGCAATAAAACCCCATTTGGAATAAAAATACACTTGACAAGATACATTTCACATTAATTGAAGGGTATAACATTCCTGTAATTTCACAAATCCTTAATAATAATATCACTCTATTTGAAAAATCATAGTTCCAAAAAAATTGGACATATTCACAATCAAGATCGATGATCAATGTTCCAATTATTTTTTCGGTGTTTTAGAATGTATGAAAACAACGCCTAATATTAATTATAAAATATTTAATTTTAAATAATTAGGAAATAACAAATATATATATTTATTAGAAAATTATAGATATTTTTCTAAGTAATGAAGTTGTGACCAGAACATAAAAAAACTATTCACTAAAAAATATTTGAATATTTGTACGAGATGTGTGGATGGTGTGGGAATAGTAGTCAAAAGGATAAAGAGTGTACGTTCATATAACCAAGATAGATTTCCTATGATGTTAATGGGAATTAAAATCAAATGGTAAGAAAATAAGCTAAGATAGTAAAAAAATACATACAAATAAAAAGTCAATAAAAGAAGAGAAAAGAAAGAAAGTGTGTATGATAGTTGGGGTAGAAAAGTTGTGAATATACAATAAAATAGGAAAACTAAATATGGGAATTAATTCTATAGTAAAATAGTTAGTTACATACTATGATGATTTTAGTCAAGAGATGTTCCCAACAGACGGTGATATGAAATTATAATAAATCGTAAATTGTGTGTAAAAATTATTTATATCGTAAAAGATTACTTCACAATATTACAAAACCAAGAATATTATATGATGATGATTATGAAAAAAATAATGTAAGGAATTTTTTTTGATAACTAAGGTGGTTAAAAATAATCCAGAAAATAAAATATTAAATTAATTAAGGAAGATAAAAAACCAATCATCCATAAAACAGAAAGAAGAGTACAAAGAAATATTCCAATGTTGAGTTTTGAGGAAAATATAAAGTTAAAATTATATAGCTATCTAAGACTTTGTGTTATGTATGATGAATAAATAGATACATCTTTATTCCATCTTGTCATGTTTTATTTACCGAGAATGAATGGAATTATAGTATTTTATGAGGACTCTTTACCAAACAACAAGGAAGTTTGCCTTCATGTAATATCAAATCTACCATGAAGAAGGAGGGTTGAGTGCATACCTATAAGGGCAGTGAATATGAGAATAGAATATCATATAGTGAATCTATAATCCATTTACATATTTAGAAATTTAACTATTGAGTTTTTACAATGACACTTTAAATAATTGGTTTTGATTATAATGGGTTTGTTGGTAATATAGGAGTGTGTTTTAATCAATACATGAGGATTGGGGGAGTTTTCTGACATACATAGGAACTATTTTGATAATTGTTTTGAGATATCTTCAATTAATTTATTACCCTTGATAAATATATTTGAAATAGCCAAATGAAATGATTTTTTATAACCATCTGAAATTATGGAACTTATAAAACTAATGTTTGGTTCAATAATATGTGTTACATGCTAAAAATAATTGGAGAAGAACCTCAACGTTTAACAATAACAATATTAAAAAAATGTATAACAAACACCAATATGGAAAACCATGAAATTATATGACTTTTAGAAGATAAATTATTAATATGATTTAATATTGAAAAATGTTATTTTTAATTAAAATTGTTTTCATAACATAAATTATTTTATATTAAAATAGGATTTAAATATTTTATAATTTAAATTTGATAAAATAAATTACAAATATTAATTCCTCAAATTAAATTTTTTTAGTATATTTTTTTTATTGTTTCTAAAAATATTAAATTTTCCAAAAAAATATGGTTTTTGCAAAAATAGACATCTTTAGGATTTCATTATTATATAAATGTATTATAGAGGTTTAATAAATATTTAATGTAATAAAATTTATGTTAATGGAATAAAAATATTAAACATATTAAATTATTTGAGATTATAAATCCTTTTGGAAAAAAGTTTAGAACTAAATTAAAATGATAGTTTATTGAAAAACATTTCAGTCATTTCTTTGGAAATAATCGTTTTCATGGTGAAATTCAGGTTTTCTCATAAAATTAAAGCCTCATAGATTTCATTTTACTTATTATAAACCCATTTATTTCTTTGTAATTGATAATTTTAATAAAAAGTTCTTATAAATAAAGTATTACCTTAAATACAAACTTTTTTTAAAAATAGTTTTTATCTGTTATGGGAAATAATCTTAAAATTAACTTTTTAGACCATTTTAAATTTTACATAAAAAATTATTTATAAATTATAATTCAAGAGGTTCAAATTATTAAAATGTTTCAATATTAATTTTTAAAATTAAAATTATTTAATGAGGTTAAAAATTGAATACCAATTTTAAAGTAAATTCAGGAAAAAGATAACATTTTAGAGAAAATGGCCTAAGACCATCACGTTTGTGTTTAAATTATTGAATTATGTGATTTTCTATGTACACATTCTTTCACCTCTACCATCTTCTTTTTTAGTCCATTTTCCGTTAAATTTTTACATTACATTATTGAAAATGTAAGGGTAATTTCCAAAACAATCCTTATCTTTACTTATAAAAATATAACACTTCCACCACATCAACATTGACCTTACCATTTATTTTATCCTTGAAATTAATCCACATTTCTCCTATTGTCCCCCTATCACACTTCTAAAATCCTCGGGTGACCAAAGTTTACAATAAGTCCTATATATCAAATGAAACTTCCAAGATAAAATTCTAGTCCCCAACGTGTGTATCCACTACATCATTGTGTTATCTTATAATTTATAACATAAAAAAATTATCTAAACTTATTAATATAATGATATCAATATGATTAATTTAACAAAATTTTATTATATTAATTTTAAATTACTTATTCATTTATTTTTATTAACTTAGAATAAAAGAAACATCGACTATTCATATGTGCGGATTAACTTCTCCACGAAGCGATGTTGTTTTATTTTCATCACCACCTCTCAAGGCTGGTAAAAAGAATGGATTTGATGAATAATTTTTGTATATTTCAAAAATAAATTTAAAATATGATCAATTTATATATAAAAAAGTTCCCTCTATTCATTAATAAATGGGATCATGAATCATGTGTACGACATACAACCACCTCCAATAACAATAAATTTCTTTTTTCATAACCACCCATCATGGATGGTTCTAATAATGTATTTATATAGGATATATCATAATAATGAAACTTTAAATTTTTTTAGAATTGATTGTTTTCATTATCTAAATAAATTCCATTACTCATGAAAATGTTTTTATATACTGCCATATGGGACTATTTAACCACCTATGTAAATGGTGTCATAACAATAATATAAATAATGATTAATGAATTTCATATAATTTTAATATCATTTCATAATTGTATATTTAATATTCTAAAAGTATTATAGAGATATTTTTTTAATAATTAATACATTTATTAATATATCACTTTGGACTGTTAAAATTGTCGAAAACTAGTTTATCATGATTTCATTTTTCAAAGGTCATTTTAATTTCATTAACCAAATGAAAATGGGGATTAATTAATCATCAAAAAATGGTTTTTATATGTTGAATAATTTGTTATTGGTTAACCTAAAGCCACTTAGATAAAATAGATTCCATTTTCAGGATGTTGTTATGAAACAAAGAACTAAATTTCCTAACACTCGATAATGAAAATAAAATATTATCAATTAATATGTATGTGAGACAAAAATGGTGGTATAATTATATTAAGGGTATGGGATAAACGTTTAAGATATAAATTTTAATTATATAAGTGGTTAATTAACTTCCACAGAAATTAAATTTAATGGTAAGGTACTTGGTAACTCATGCTTCTTCCTTTGAGTTATACTCTTGTTAATTTCTTTTCCACTATATTCCCAACACATTCCATTATAAGTGATTTTCACTAATTATTTATAGTAAAATGATCTTTTGATCCATATTAATTCCCATTAATATTTTTATTCTCTCTTTCTTATAAACAAAAGACATTTTTTAAAAATAGAATCATAACTTTGACTTCTACAATGTTTAAAATAAAATATTTTCAAAATTTTCATTTCATAATTTGGTTTTAATTATCTTCAAACGATCCTTATTGAATGGAGTTAGTTTTTCTATTTTAGTGTATATTTTCATTATTTATGTGATTGTTTAGGGTGATCAAATTTCTAGTATCAAACTATTTAATCCATTATATTATTTAATATCAATTAGATTTTTCTGGAGCCCCATTTTATTTCCATGGGTACTTTATAAAAAATGAATGATTGTTATTTGGATGTTTAAGAAACTAATTAATTTTCCATGGGTTCTTTAAGATATTATGATTATTGAATTTAAGTGGCATACATATTTTTTCATGATGATGGGTGGGGTCCTATATCACCCTCTAATTCTGTAGTTTATGTTTCTATCTCCTGATATACTCTGGTGTGGAAAAAATGTGTTTATTCACATGTCCATGTGCATGATGGGTTTGATAAAAACATTTATTATTTGATGTAATGAGTTTTTTCACATAGTCCTAGGAATAATGGGTTTTCTCGCAAATGTTTCTTATGATTTCGGTTGGGTCACATGTTCATGTTTTTATCATGTTATGGTCAATATTTTAGATGCATCCCATTTCTATGAAATCCCATTTATTATTGTTTTCACCCTATTATTTATGTATTTATAACATTTATGTATTTCTCATATGTTATATGATTATTGATTTGTGTTTGGAGACATGTCATATATTTTATGCTTCATCAAAAGTTTTCTATAATAATGTGTTACTCTATCATGTTTCATGATTATTATTTAAAGTCTCTTGATATTGTATTATGATATTTTTATCTTCCTCATGTCCTCCTTTATGTAGTAATATTATTTTCCCTTACTGAGCGTATAATCACACACCATTCTAATATCTACATCCATTAACATATAATCAGGATTATATCATGAGAGATGTATCCAAAGGGTCTATATGAGCATGATTTGGAAGTAATGTTTTAAAGTGTTGTGAAATATGATGTTTATGTGCCTAATCTCTAAGACACTAAACATTTAGGTCAATGAGTTTTATAAATATTTATGATATGTATTATTTAATCAAAAAATTTAAGTTTATTTAATGTCTTATTAATATTGGATTACTTTAGTTGGTATAAGATAATGGTTTTAGAAAGACCCCATATTTTCCACGAATGACCCTATTTGAGTTCTATTTGAACAACTTTTAATTGGGGTTTCCTTATTCTTTAAATCTTGGTGGTCGAGTCTCTTTTGGGAATGAAAATATTTTTATGGGGGAAATTACTTATCATTTTGGGATTTATGTTTGATATATTTAATGGATTATTTATATTAGTGTATCAAAGGCTTTAGAGGGTTATTTATCCTCGTCGAAAGCTTCAGAGGTCGTTCATGGTTTTTTTAAATAATTAGTGTTTTGATTTATTTTTTGGACATGTCTATGTCATGAATATGTTACACTATGTGAATTGTGGACTAGTAGATTGCATTAACTAGTTTAGAGGATGAAATAATCGTATGCTGTGAAATGGTTTCACAACATGAAATGGTCAATTATTGTTATTTTAAACCAAGACCATTCATTTTCATCATAACCTATAAACAGAGGTATTAACATCATGAAAGTGATTATTATAATTAATACATCGGGGTCAGTATTTCTAAACCACATAGTGAGTATTTTTTTCATCCACCAAGAAGCTCCATCTCTCTCTCAAACTATTGGGAGACTCCAAGAGATTTTGGATTGATTACTTACATTATAGACTTCTTGTTGTAGAGATTTATACCTAGTGAGTTCTTTAGATTTAGTTTTCCCATTTCCATTAATATACACTGTTATAGTGGTGAGATCTCTTGACTATTATTGAATCGTGTTTTTATATTAATTTTCTTATGGTTTAGGATTTTTTTTTGATCACCATAACCTTATTTCTTTACAAGTGTTACCTGTTGAAAGCATTTATTTGATAACTTGATAATGGTAGGTGGTCTAGAACAGATCCATGTGGCTTGTTTCTATTTATTAATCTGTGTTCAATATTATGAGATTACACTGATACTAAATTTACATTAACAAAAAAAATAATGGGAAATGATAATTATATGTTTAGACTGCTCTTTAGGCACCATTCTATATAATTGTGTGGTAACCTAAATTGTTTATAATCATAGGGTGATCCTACACTATAACAATAATGAACTAGATAATAGATTAAAATATTATTTACCTTGACAAAAGACTCAATGGGATTACTTGTTATATATCAAACATGGTAAAATGGATTACATGATTATTGAAATTACTGGTGATAATTGATATGAAATTGGTGTTCTTAATGACATGACAATGTATTAAGATATAGTTTAATGTGTGAATGGTTAATTTAATGAAAAATGGTAATTTAATGAATTGACCATTGTGTCTTATGATATTATGTTTTGATATTCTTGAACTTATGACCTTTTTATGGTGATGCTGAAATACTTAAATAATGTGATTTGACTAGTTATGCCGAAATGATTACATAAAGGGGTTATCTTGGTAAATCCAAAATGATTATATAAAGGTATTGGCCTAAGTATACTAAAATTTTTATATAAAGGGATCATTATGGTTATGCTGAAATTTATATATAACTAGCTTGCTCGGGTTATGTGGTAATGTATATAGTTCATGGAAAATTTATGGTATTATGTCATGGAATTGTGGTTATGGATTACGTGGATGTACTTCATGATGTTAGGTATTTCACCATAGTGGAATATCAAGTTGATTATTTCATTGTATTGATTGATTTATTAATACAAATGTTTATAAATTTATTACATTCAATTACTATTAGACTAATTCTATATAAACATGGTTGTTTTGGCCTACTAAATTTTAATCACACCCTATTTGGGATTTCATTTTATACCGAGTCATATATCATGGATGTAGGTTTAAAAAAGGTCAAGGGGGATTATTATTTATGGTTTCATATTGGATGTGTTAGATCTTGGAGAGAGGATTGACATGGGGTTCATGATGTTTTTTTTAGTTTATTTGTGTAAGATTTGTCTTTTATCAATATGACATATAACATTTCATTTTGTTACATTTCATCCATACATTACATGGATTGTCATTATTTTGTTTATAGGTATTATCCTTTATCTTTTAGTTATTTGATTTACTATTTTTTCTATTTCATTTTCTTTAGTATTTTTTTATTTCCAACGTATTGAAACTATATAATATGGGATATTGTCTCCCCACTATGTTCCCTACAACCCCACTCTCATTCAGTAGCCTCTTGGATATAGGTATTCTCTCTTGAGTTCAAGTGACCAACTTGATTTTTCCACATGAGAGAGTTCTAGATCAGGGAACATTACAAAGTTGTATCAGAGGATCAGGTTTTTCTTTTCGATTTCATTTAATCTTGTAATGTTATAAATAACACAAGGATGTGTCAGTTCATGGTAATGAGATTGTGCATGGGTTTATAAAACCCCTCTAGGGGAAAATTTGAGTTTATAGGGAAGAGTGTTTTGTTCATTCTATTCAATTGTTACAGTTGATGTAAGTTAGCTTAAGGGATTCAATTATTGTGTGATGTTATAATTTCTTGAGATTTGAATTCATGGAATGGAATTATGTGAGATAATTTCCCATGCATCATGATTTAAATACCGGGAAATACAATGACATGAATTGTTCATGATACAAACATATATATTTCCTGAGATATTTTATCTTGTATAAACTATGAAATGAGATACATGTTGTATCTCATAAATGAAAATAAAATTTATATTATTTCATGATAATTCACTTTTTAAGACATGTTTAGAGAGACTTTGATCAAATGGTTTTTTATTGTTTTCAAATTTTAATGTTGGCCAATATGTTATCCCAATTTATAAGGAGCCTATTTTTTCTTACAAACAAAATGCATCTTCATCAACTATTAATTGAGCATCATGAAAGAGGAAATCATCCTGATAATAACACATCTAAACAAGATTCATATAACTGTTAATGATTAAATAGATTTTCAACTTTGCAATATTTTTCTGAGGGTCACATGATCCATGGAAAGGGAGACCATTCACATTGTGCCTCTGATGTTTGATCTGAGGAGAGATTTTCATCTCTAACTACTAACATAGTTTGCTATAGAGGTAGTCCTATAGGTAGTCAATTTATGGGTCATGTAAGTCTATAGGATATTCAAATACCTTGAGAAACCAACAGATTAGAGGGTGATTCTTGTTACAAACCTGCTTCATGGACTTACAAAAAATTAGTTGGAAACTATAGAGAAAGCTAGGAAAAAATAATTTCTATCATAGAACGACTTCAAGGAAATTTTTAGAAGTTACTTCTATCCAAATATTTTATGGGATTAGATGACTCATGAGATCATTAAATTGATGTTGGAGTGATTTTTGGTGATAGACTATGCTAAATGTTTCACTAACTTGCATCACATTACACCATCTTTATTAGCTAATGATATTTCATGGTTGAGGCATTTCCCAGATGGAATTTTCAATAAGATCATGTCATAGGTGAAAATTTATATCTTCAATATCATAAAATATGTGATAAATAAAACTCTCATTAGATATGAAAATATGATGGGGTCCCTAAGTAGTAGCTAAGCTGTTTCAACAAAGAAAACTGGGAAATATTCATATAGTGAAAAACACCACTATAGTAGTTATGTAAAGAGCCATAATTTTCCATGTAATTTTTTTATTATATGGGAATATTATGAGTCATTGAAAATTGAAAGAATGGGATTCTGGGGCCTAGGGTGGCCAGAATGAATCTTCGAACATTCTTTAAGTACGTTCATTTAACATGCAAGCATGAATTTTTAACTTCTGAACCAGTTCCCAAAATTGAAATCTAAGGTCATTGTTGAACTCACAACGCCGATAATCATATAAGGAGACCTTCCCTTAAACTGTAGTAGGTCGATGGTGGAAGTTTACTTTTTTGTTTTTGAGAAAGAATAAAATAAAACAATTGTTTTATATTTATTCAAAATCTATCCGCCACTTTTTGAATTTGGTGATCAGGACCACCCGACCTTATAACCACTCTTTTAATGTAGTGACATTATTGGTAAAGTTAAATATAATAACTAAACATAAATGAGAGAGGCCTCTCACCTCTCATGGTTGGGAATTTTTGGAAAACTAGTTTTGCTAGATAAATCTTGGTGGATGAAAATCCTCCAATGAAGAACCTCCCCCAACGAAGAACGAATCTCCAAATCAAGAACGTTGATCCAACGTTGTAGCACAGATCAAAAGATTATTGTGGGAGCAATGAACACTGGTTTCTCCCTCATCATCATCGTCTTCTCTTCATGCAATCTCTAATGAATGGTCGAGGTACAGCTTGTTTGTGATTTTACATTGTTAATTTACATTGATTAAATCTTTTTGAGTTGCATGATATCTATCTAACGTTGATGGTACGGGCCAAAAAAATACAGCTCGATACCTCTGTAACATCTTCATAGGACATTTTATTCATGGGTGAAGCCTTAGGTTGAGAGGAAATCGACCTTCAAATACTTGATGTGATGGTGACGTCCTGAGACAAACATTGATGCCTTATAAATGATGAACGGGCCACTAGATCTCACCTAGTGACCCGATGAAGCCCACTGGCACGACTGGAACCGACAACTGGTGCCTACAGGGTACATGGAAGCGTCTTGCGCATCGTCCAGCCACGATGGTGGCGGTGGCTCAATTGTGCCACCAAAGGAGTCCATGGTCCGTCGACCACGGCAGAAAAAGGAGGCAGCCGGAACATCGGTCGTCCGCGTGGAAGTCGGGGCAGCGCACGTCCACACCACCATAGTTGGAGTCTTTGGCCGCTGAGCTACGGTGGCACACTCGGAATGTGGCTGGCACCCAACCTGCCGCAGTTGGAGCAATGGTTCCATTGTGCCCCAAGAAGGGGATCCAGCCGAAACCTCGAACAAACGCGTCATGCTGAGCTGGACCAGCCTTGTTTGGTCCTGCATGCTAGCTGGCGGTGCCATGTGGCATTTCCAGGTTGGCTAGAACCAAACATCCGTTATGTTGTTCGGGAATCCCGGGGGGAGCCTCTTCTGGGTGGCGGCTAGGGTGTGGCCCACCATAGTGGGATACCCTGGCCGCGGTCCACCCCCATTGTGGGTCAGGCCGGACCCGGACCCTGGCGAGTCGACACGACCCGGGTTGGTTTGGCACAAGCCAGGTCGGATAGGGTCGGACTAGACCCGTGACTATCTAGCCCAGATACACCTTTTTGGATATATAATCAAAACCGGGCCTCCATTTGATTAACCTTACGTGGAACTAAATTCCTTGGACTGAGATGGTACTTTTGGTATACTCCCCTTGAATTTTGGATAAATTTGGAGTATGGTTGGGTTGGATCGAAACCGAATCCAACTGGGCCCTCAGAACGGAAACACTAATAACTTACAGATCGGGTGTCTGATTGACATGTTGTCTATCGTGTTGGGTCCTTTATGACATGAAAGACCTTCTTGATACTTCTTAGTGGGAAATCGTGGTTGTTGATGTATCGTCCTATGGCTTTAGGTGAGGATCCTCCATGAATCAAGCGTTCTTAGTGCACGAACCCAATGACTGGTTGTACTTGATGAATCATCAGATCCTTTGTGGGTCATCCTCAGATAAAGTGTAGGTCAGCATCTATCGATCCTAGGTGGGTCATCTACTAATTCTGTGTGGGTCATCTTCATATCCTATGTGGGTCATCTTCAGATCCAGTGTGGGTCATCTTCAGATCCTATGTGGGTCATCTTCGATATAGTGTTGGCAAACAGAAGAGCTTCTCGATGAAGTATGATGATATCTAAATATAGATAATATTCTCTAATTTCATACATAAGTTATAACTTTTGTGAGCTGAGTCTTTACCTTTTGGGTACACATCTATGTGGTGATACCTTCATGGTATTCTTCTATGTGGATTTACCTTTGTGTTGTTACCTTCATGGTATTTTCACCTTCATGGAATAGTTGTGCTTTGGTTAAAGAGTTGGGCCTAGTTTTTTTCTCATGAATGAGATGGGTATACTTGATAACTTATGTATATGTATGGGCATATACATAATTAGGGTAGTCTTTTGTTTTCGTGCTATGTGATTATGTTATTGCTTTTTGGTTTATCATTTTTTGATTCTGAGATATATTCAGGGTTCTCGGGTTCCCTACTGAGTATTGTTTTACTCACCTAAGCATGGGAAAATACCCGCACCTTATTGGGTCTTGTGAAGATGACAGACAACATTGACCGAGGTTAAGGGTGCCAGGACTGGAGGCTTTTCGGAGGAGGGCCATTAGATCAGATGTACCGCAGAGACAACTATTTGATAGCTGTACCTACTCTTTTTGTAGGATTCTTGGTAGGGAAAATGTAATGACCAAGAATATTCCATGTAATGTTTTTTATTTTATTGAAATATTACAAGTCTACGAAAATTGATGGCTTGTGATTCCAAGGCTCAGAGTGGCAAGAATGAATTTCTAAAGATTCTTTATGTACATTAAATTAACATGAGAGAGGGAATTTGTAACTTTGGAACCAGTTCCCAGAATTGAAATCTAAGGACATCGTTGAACTCATAGTGCCGAGAATCACTTAAAGAGATATTCACTTCAACTACAGTATGTCAATGGTGGTGGTTGAATTTTCAGGTTTTGCGGTGCAATAAAATAAAACAATTGTTTTATTTTTATTCAAAATCTCTCCACCACTTTTTTAATTTGGTGGTTGGGACCACCTGACATTGAAACCCCTATTTTAATGTGGTGACATTAATGGTTATGTTAAATCTAATAACTTAACTTACATGAGAGGGGATCCTCACCTCTCATGGTGGGGAATAATTGGAAAATAGGTTTTTCTGGAGAACTCTTGGTGGAAGAACATCCTCCAACAAAGAACCTCCTCCAACTAAGAACGAATCTACAAATCAAGAATGTTGAACCAACATTGGAGCACAAATCTGAAGCGTATTGCGGGAGCAACAAACACCGACCTCTCCTTCATCATCTTCATCTTCTTTCTCATGCCATCCAAAGAAACGCCGAGGTAGGGTTTGTTCGTGATTGTTCTTTGTTAATTTATGTTGATTAAATATTCTTGAGCCGCATGCTATCGGTCTAACGTGGAGGTTTCGGCCCAAAAAAACATGGCCCAATCCCTCCGCTACTTCGTTGTTTGATGTGTTCTTCACAGGTGAAACTTTGGGTCAACCAGAACATGAATTTGATGGAATTGATGAAACAAAGACGTCTCGAGACGAACATTGATGCCGAAGAAAAGAAGAACAGGCCACCAGATCTCACCCAATGACCCGCAGAAGCCCGCCAGCGTGACGACACCGGCGACTAGCGCTGGTAGGTTACAATGAGGAAGATGTCACATCGGCCGGCCACAACGGTGGCAACGGCGCAACCTCGCCGCTGAAGGAGTCTGCGGCACATTTCTTGTTGTAGAGGAGGGTGGCCGCTGGCATGCCGACTGGCCACGTGGAAGCCGGGGTGGAGCATGTTTATAGAATCCCGCTTTTTTATCACATAAACATTCATTAAATTTTACAAAACCAAGGTTCTTTAAGGTTTAGTTTCTTGGAAACCAATAACTTAAAACATGACAACATAAAACATTCTTCTTAGACACTTGAAAAGCATATCCTTATGTTCATCCTAGGTTCATTACTACATCTCAAAACCTAGGGACATACATAAAATGAAAGGGTGACCAGAAGGCCCAGTAAGGGAAATAAGGGGAAACATTTAACATGTGAACTTGGGATACATCAACAATGTCATGAAAAGGAACTTTAAGGCATGAGAATGAAATCATGAGGCATATCATAATAAAAATAACGTATTTAATAACTTGACGATGTGGGTTCAGGATTTA
Source organism: Viscum album (assembly GCA_963277665.1). Taxonomy (NCBI): domain Eukaryota; kingdom Viridiplantae; phylum Streptophyta; class Magnoliopsida; order Santalales; family Viscaceae; genus Viscum; species Viscum album. Next base: position 683,490,115 of record OY728137.1, on the reverse strand, counting down.
ATATTGACAATCATTTCTGTTTCACCAAGGTCCATCCCTAAGGTGTCATTAAAAATTACCAAGGTTATTCACTAAGGCGTCGTTAAAAATGGTCATCTCTAGAGATTATGTATTTATCCAATGCATTAGAGCGCTATCAGGGAAAACCCATAATTTTTCTTTATTATCATGTGAGCCAAATATATCATCATCAAACATTTCATAATAAACCCATAAATCTTAAAATAAATTTGATTCATTTCATAATCATAACGTTTTAAAAACTGCTTTAAAGACATGATCTTTATGTCACTTTAAACCCATGGAAAAGGAAAGAGGGTCTCATGTATGTAAATCCTAGAATTTAAAATAGAACATTTTGGTATATATTTTAAAAACCCTTTAGAAGGAATATCGTTGAGTATTAACTTAATAAAATAAAATAATTTGAGAAAAAGAGAGAGACATTTGAGACTGAAATTCTGCAGCATAATAGCTATGTTTTGGGGTTTTAGAAAACATTGAAAAGAGAGTGGAAATAGGTCACCCACTCATAAATGATCAAAATAATAGTAGAGGGACAGAATATAATGGATATAAGAACATGGTAATGAGATTTGAAAGACATACCATATGAAATGAAAAACATGGAAGGAAGACAAAAATAAGATTTCTCCTATTAAAATTCGGTAGCCTAACGACGTCACTTAAACTTCAACCAAATGAATTTGAAGAGATAAAATAGGTAATCTCATCATATGAACATAAAAGATCAGTATGATAGATATAGAGATTATAACCCAACATAATAAAATGGAACTTGAAAGACTTGACATGAAATTAGACCTTTGAAAAATGAGAAAGGTGAAAGAATCCCTTAAAAATTTTGCAGCCTAACGTCGCCACTTAAACATCAACAAAAATGAATTGACGAGGTCAAATAGGGTCTCTCATTATATGAAAATATAAGATCAGTATGATAGACATTGATATCATACCCCAACATAATGAAAAGGAACTTTACGACTTGACATGAAAGTAGAACTTTGAAAAATGAGAAAGGTGAAAGGATCCCTTAAAAATTTGGCAGCCTAACGACGCCACTTAAACATTCTTAAAACGAAGTGATGAGGGAAAGAGGGGGTCTCTAATCACATGAACATGAAAGGGGATGTAAGAGGAATATAAAAGAACATCCTCCAACATAATATCATGGAGAAAAAAGAAATGACATAAAAGAGATTACTTGAAAAGAAAGAGAGAGGTCGGATCCCTTACCTTAAAACATAACTCTTAAAACTCAATGGTTGAGACCTTGAGAGCTTGAGGGAACCTTTGGAGGACTATTTGGGAGGTAATGAGACCAGAGAATCGTTGGGGGATAGTTGGTAATTAAAACTAAAGGAGGTAAGGGAGGGTATTTATAGGAAAAGTGAGGGGACACGCCATTAATGGCCAAGGGACACCTCATTGGTGGTTTTAGCAAAACCATGGGCTTCCCCATGGTATTTTCCCATGGTATTTGCCACATGGGACACCTCATACCTTATATTACTATTCATAAGTCGAAAATATTGATTACATACTTAATACATCATTTAATGATGTCATTAAACACCCGTAACTTAAAAACTATATTTTCACTATTCATCGAAAATTCAACTTTCTCAAAAAAATCCCAAAATTTCCCCTTAACCAAATATTGATGCTCTGATTTCAAAAATGAACTCAATATTATAAAAATAATTTTCTAAATATTTTTAATTTAATTTTTAAATAAATACACTATTCACTGAAAATTCATTTTTTTCAGAAAAATCCCCAAAAATTACCTAAGCATAATATCGATGTTCTGAATTCAAAAATAAAGTCCATTTTATAAAAATAATTTTCTAAATTTTTTAAATTAAATTTTTAATTAAAAAACACTATTCACCCGAAAAAACTAATACTTGACTAATAATTTATGAAACCGTTATTTAACCATTTTATTGAATCACATTACTTAATCAAGGTGCCTAGATTATATTAATAATTTCTTTAAGTGATATTACTAATCAATTTGGTTGCATTACTAATCCTAAGCATAAAATCACTATTCATAATTTACTATTCATCAAAAATTAAGTTGATCTTATTAGACTCTATATTTCGTACTGAACATAATTGTAGAAGGCCATTTTTTGAAAATAATTACACATTTTTAATTATTTAAGGTTTACATAAACATTTTTAAAATATCCTTTTTCTAAAATTCATCAAAAAAATGCATAATATATTTATCCAGGCATTTGAAAATTCATAAGCTTCATCATAAGAAGAAATCGAAATTTTTATTTAAAAAAAGGATTATATAAGGAAGTTACGATCTCTTTACATAGCCCCTTATAACACCAGCATAGGACCTAAGAGTAAGGTGTGCTAAGGTGAGATAATCTTGGTGCGGCTTGGCCAACATCGCACGAGTAGTAATTTCTATCAGTTTGAACTTCTCGCGAAGGCGATTCCGTTCTAGTTTCGCACGATGAGGTTCGTCTTGGGTTTGGTCCAAAGCAAAGCCTAGTGGTGCTACCTCCTTCCCAAGTTCCATTAGATGGGCTTCAATTGGCCCGAGACTACTGGATGAGGCCATCGAGTCTTCTTTCTATGATAATTAACCAAGTTCACTTGTATTTAGAGACAATAGTCGCAACATTTAGTTTCCAATGGTCATATTTACCAATGGTCATATAACAGTCAAAACCCAACGGTCTCATTTTAATTATACTCATGTTATCAAATAAAACAGTTTTGTTGAGTATAAAAACAAAATAACACACAAAATTAGGAAACAAGATTTATTAAAAATTTCAGGTTGTTACAATCTTCCCCCCTTAAGAAATTGAGTCCTCGCAATTTTTAAAATTGGGTTTTGAAATTTCATTGAAAGTCCCACATCGGAAAAAGTGTCAGTAAAACAATTACTTTAAAAGAAGGAAAGGGAAGTAAAAAGGTCACCTGAGTTAACCCACACTAGGATTCAATGTAGGAAAACATAGACATAGAGGAGAATAGAATGGGTCACGTTTTGAGGGAGAGTGGTAGAGAACATTATTAGGAGAAAGTTAAGCACCAGAAAATCACAAACTTATGATGTGTGTAAACAGTCTTTGATTACCTAGTAGGAAATGTAAACCAACAACGTTTTTGTTTTATGTTCCTTCTCATAATTTTGAGGAATTTATTTACTAAATAGAACAAAAACGTAAGGAAATGTACCTACCTTCAAGTAGAGATTCATCCTTTAACAAGTTTCTACCAAAACAAATCTTTTCTCTAAATGATGACCATTCAAAAACACTTGGTCTCATCAAAACAAAAGAATCATCTTCTTGAGAGTCACATAATCCACAAAAGATTAACTATCAATTTCTTTTATCTTTAAACATTATCCCAAAAACAGAAAGGGTAAGAAAAAACAACTCTTCAATAAAAAGAATCCCATACGAAGGGAAACTACTTTTAATTCTTCAAAGTTCCATGGTACTACCCAAAGTTCATCATAGACCATTCCATAAATAATTTTCCTTAAAATTCCTCAAAATAAACCAAACTAAGATTGAACCCCAATTATAAGAACGATCTCATAACATAGTCTTCCAAGACAGACTTTATCGTTCATCTCCAAACAACATCATCCACTCTTATCATCTTATAACAAAAGTAACTAACCTAATCACATTTTCCCCAAGATAGGTTAATCATTTCCATATGTAACCTAATTTACTATAAGTTCCCCTTATATTCAGCGATTATTCAAAACATAAGTCAACCTTTAATCCTCAAAGAAAATACCGTAGTAATCTATTTACCTCGATCATATAGGGTTCCAAAAATAGTGAATGTATTCCAAAATAATAATCAACTTTTAATCCCCTAATCACATTTTTTGTAAAGAAGAACAACTTCAATACATCAACATGTGGTACATAACAATAGATTTTTTCCTTAATGATATAAAATCATCTTAGGTAGTTACTCGATGATCTTAGAATACAAAAAAGATATGCTCATAGAGCACGAACTAAAATACCACATGAAATAGAAAATTATTGCGAAGATGTTACATGCACTTCAGTCATCATGATCCATCTCAGCATAGGACTTGAATTGTTCCCTTGTCCTTGAATATTGTTGATGCTCATCATGCTTCTCACCCATTCCAAGAGAGCATTGCCTTGGATAATGTCTAACTTCTCCACATTTACGACATCAAAATGTATAAGGTACATTAGATCGATCCTTATCTCCATTCATCACATTATCCATTTTTTAAAGCAATGGGCTACTTTATGCCCTATCATCCCACACATAAAACATCTCCTAGTAAATTTGTGACATTCTCCTTGGTGCCTCTTCCCACACATTTTTCAAAAAAGAAATTGGGACTTCTTTCCCTTATCAACTTTATCAGATGAACATCCTTGAGACTTTGTCTTCTTCCTCCTTGATGAATTTGGGCATTCAACTAGGTACCAATTATTAATTGTGATTTTTGATAGCTGGTTTGGCATAATAACAACATGTTCAACTTGATATTTCATCATCTCTGTCACATTAATAGGTCAATCTTCACATTTCCTATCACATTGGTTGTTGGGACATGCTCTTCCATTTCCCGTCATTTACTATGAAAAGAACGTATAATTAGGGGGGCTTAAATACTTAGTAAATAATCATTAAAAGGAATCTTTAAGCATATAAGGATAAATATTTAGAAGGAATGTATACCCTAACTTGTGATCCCCTAGGTTCCAATCTAGGTTATCCATGATCATATATTCTTATATGAATCTTTATTTTATTTTATCTTATTTCCTTTAATAATGGTTCATACAAAGCATATGAATTTACCAAAGCATATCCACCTGGAGTGTCGTAAACAAGAGTGCATCAAGGCCCGTTGTTTTGTACCAGTTCCCATTCGAGTCTCACTCAAAGCATTGTTTTCGGGTTTTACACCTATTTACATCTGTTCCAGAGCCAGCTCTACCTACTTGTATCCAGACATGGATGTTTTTGCTTGGAAATCCCTTACTCAATACTCACCAAAATACCTGGAAGATTTCATATATTTAAAAATTTTTATAGGGTTCTTCCTAGAGTTTTCATATCTTAATTTCCACAAATAACTAAACCATTCTTTGATACCAACTATAGCATCGTGCCTTTTGATCATATAAACATTCATTACATTTTACAAAACCGAGGATCTTTAAGGATTAGTGTCTTGGAAACCAGGAACTTAAAACATGAAAACATAAAACATTATTCTTAGACACATGAAAGTATTATTCTTATGTTAATCCTAGGTTCATTACTGCATCTCATAACCTGGGGACATACATCAAAAGAAAGGGTGAGCAGAAGGCCCAGTAAGGGAAACAAGGGGAAACATTTAACATGTGAACTTGAGATACATCAACAATGTCATGAAAAAGAACATTGAGGCATGAGAAAGAAATCATGAGGCATATGATAATAAAAATAACATATTTCATAACATGAAGGTGTGGCTACAACATTTAATATTGATAATCCTTTCCATTTCACCAAGGTCCATCCCCAAGGTGTCATTAAAATTTACCAAGGTTATCCACCAAGCCGTCGTTAAAAATGGTAATCTCTAGAGATTAAGTCTTTATCCAATGCATTGGAGCAGTATCAGGGAGCACACTTAATTTGTAATTATTATCATGTGAGTCACATATATCATCATCAACCATTTCATAATCAACCCATATATCATAAAAGTAATGGGTTTCATTTCATAATCATAACGTTTTAAAAACTTCTTTAAAGACATGATCTTTATGTCACATTAAACCCACAGAAAAGGAAAGAGGGTCTCATGTATATAAATCCCATATTATAAAATAGAAAATTTTGGTATATATTTGAATACCCCTTTATAAGGAAGATATTTGAGTATTCACTTAATAAAATAAAATAATTTGAGAAAAAGAGAGAGACATTTGAGACAGAAATTCTGCAACATAACGGCTATGTTTTAGGGTTTTAGAAAACATTGAAAAGAGTGAGGAAATAGGTCACCCACTCATAAATGATCCAAATAACAGTAGAGGGAAAGAATATAATGTATATAATAACATGAGAATGAGATTTTATATACATACCATATGAAATGAAAAACATGGAAGGAAGACAAAAATAAGATTTCTCTTACGAAAATTCGGTAGCCTAACGATGCCACTTAAACTTCAATAAAATGAATTTGATGAGATAAAATAGGGCCTCTCATCATATGAACATAAAATATTAGTATGATAGATATAGGGATAATACCCAAACATAATAAAAAAGAACTTGAAAGACTTGAATGAAAGTAGAACTTTGAAAAATGAGAAAGGTGAAAGAATCCCTTAAAAATTCGGCAGCCTAACAGCGCCACTTAAACTTCAACAAAAGTGAAATGACGAGATCAAATAGGTTCTATATTCATATTAACATAAAATATCAGTTTTATAGATATAGAGATCATACACCAACATAATGAAAAGGAACATGAAAGACTTGACATGAATGTAGATATTTGAAAAATGAGAATGGTGAAAGGATCCCTTAAAAATTCGGCATCCTAACGGCGCCACTTAAACATTCATAAAACGAATTGATGAGGGAAAGAGGGGGTATCTAATCATATGAACATGAAAAGGGATGTAATAGGAATATAAAATAACATCCTCCAACATAATATCATGGAGCATAAAATAAATGACATAAAAGATATTAATTGACAAGAAAGAGAGAGTTCGGATCCCTTACCTTAAAACATAACTCTTAAAACTCAATGGATGGGACCTTGAGGGATTGCAGGCACCTTGGGAGGAATTCTTGGGAGGTAATGATACTAGAGCTTTGTTGGGGGAGAGTTGGAAGTGAATACTAAAGGAGGGAATGGTGGGTATTTTTAGGGAAAGTGAGGGGACAAGGCATTAATGCCCAAGGGACACCTCATTGGTTGTTTTGGAAAAACCATGGGCTTGACCATGGTATTAGCCACTTGGGACACCTCATACCTAATATTACAATTCATAATTCAACCATTTTTATTACATACTTAATACATCATTTAATGATGTCATTAAACACCTGTAACTTAAAAACTGTATTTTCACTATTCATCGAAAATTCATCTTTCTCAGAAAAATCCCAAATTTTCCCCATAACCAAATATCGATGCTATGATTTCAAAAATGGACTCCATTTTATAAAAAATAATTTCTAAATATTTTTAATTTAATTTTTAAATAAATACACCATTCACCAAAAATTCATTTTTTTCAGTAAAATTCTCAAAAATTACCTTAGCATAATATCGATGTTCTAAATTCAAAAATAATTTCCATTTTATAAAAATAATTTTCTAAATAATTTTCATTTAATTTATAATTAAAAAACACTATTCACTAGAAAAAAACTAATACTTGACTAATAATTTATGAAACTGTTATTCAACCATTTTATTGAATCACATTACTTAATCAAGGTGCCTAGTTTATATTAATAATTTTTTCTTTAAGTGATATTACTAATACATTTGGTCACATTACTTATCCTAAGCATAAAATCACTATTCATAATTTATTATTCATCAAAAATTAAGTTGATCTTATTAGACTCTAAATTTCGTACTGAACATAATTGTAGAAGGCCATTTTTTGAAAATCAATACACATTTTTAATTTTTTAAGGTTTACATAAACATTTTTAAAATATCCTTTCTCTAAAATTCATCAATAATATGCATACTATATTTATCCGAACATTTGAAAATTCATATGCTTCATTATAAGAAGAAATCAAAATTTTTATTTAAAACAAAGGATTACACAAGGCAGTTACAGTCTCCTAACATAGACTCCTATAACACCAGCATAGGACCTAAGATTAAGGTGTGCTATGGTGAGAGAATCTTGGGGAGGCTTGGCCAACATCGCATGAGTATTAATTTCTATCAGTTTGAACTTCTCACGAAGGCGATTCCGTTCTAGCTACACAGGATGAAGTTCGGGTTGGGTTTGGTCTAGAGCAAAGCCCAGTGGTGCTACCTCCTTCCCATGTTCCGTTAGATGGGCTTCGATTGGCCTGAGACTACTAAATGGGGCCATCGAATCTGCTTTCTATGATATTTAACCAAGTTCACTTCTATTTAGAGACAATAGTCGCAACATTTAGTTTCCAACGGTCATATTGACCAATGGTTACATAATAGTCAAAACCCAATGATCTCATTTTATTTATACTCCTGTTATCAAATGAAACAGTTTTGTTGAGTATAAAAATAAAATAACACAAAAAATTAGGAAACATGATTTATTAAAAATTTCGGGTCGTTACAGTGTCTGCACTACTAGAGTTGGAGCTCGTGGCTACTGAGCCACAGTGGCGCACCCAAAGGAAGGCCGGAACCCAGCCATCCACAGTTGGAGTTTTGGCGTCGTCGCACCGTTGGAAGGGGAGCCAGCTAGAACCCTGCCCGGCCGCGTCACGCCAAGCAGGACCCACTATGGCGGGTCCCATGTGCCAGCAGGCAGTGCCACATGGCACCTCTAGGTTGGCCATAACTGAATGGCCTTTGGGTTGTTCAGGAATTCAAGGGGAGCATGTACTTGTGGTGGCTAGGGTGGGCCCCACCACAGTGGGCCACCCCGGCCATGGGCCGCAACGCGGGCCACGCCAGCAGGCCGCCCAGTGGGTCACGCCAGACCACAGTCGAGCAGGCTGGGCCGGCCCCGGACTTGGGTGGGAAACCCAAACCGGGTCGGGTCGGTGCATGCCATGTCGGACCGGACCCGAGCTCATCAGAACCCAGATACTCCTTTTTTCCAAATCTTGAGAACTATGCATCCGTTTAATGAACCGTCTGAGGAAACAGATTCCTTAGATCAAGATGGTCATTTTGGAATAATTCACTTGAATTTTAGAAAATTTTGGAGTACGAATGGGTTGGATCGAATCCGAATCTAACCAGGCCTTGGAACAGAAACACTTTTGACTTACAGTCCGAGGATCTGATTGACATTAAGTTTGTCTCATTGGGACCCTTATAATGTTATGGACCTTTGTGATAATTCTTTGTGGGAATTCGTGGTAGTTGAAGTATCAACCTATGTCTTGAGGAGTGGATCCTCCTGGAATCAATAGTTCTTAGTGTGAGAACAATGTGGCTGGTTGTACTTGAAAAATATTCAGATCTTGTGTGGGTCATATTCGGATCCTGTGTGGGTCATCATTTGACGATAATGTGTGGGTAATCTACAAATACTGTGTGGGTCATCTTCAAATCCTGTGGGGGTCATCTTCAGATCCTATGGTGGTCATATTTGGATCATGTGTGGGTCATCTTCGATCCTGTGTGGGTCAGCAATAGATCTTCTCGATGAAGTAAGATGATCTTCCAATACAGCTAATCATATATATTTATGTACTAAAGTTTAACCTAGTGTGATCTGAGTCATTAACTTTTTGGTACACTTATGTGTGGTGATACATTCATGGTATTCATCTGTGTGGTGTTACATTTGTGTTACTTACCTTTCGTGGTGTTAACATTATGGAATTTCTCCTTCGTGGAACAATTGTTCATTGGCTAAAGAGTTGGGAAAAGTGTTTCCTCATGAACAAGATGGGTATACATTATAAATTAACTATATGTATGGTCATATACCTATGTAGGGTAGACTATTATTTTTGTTCTATGTGATTATGGTATAGCTTTTTGGATTATCCTTTGTCAATTCTGAGAGATCTTCGGGGGTCTCAGAGTCCCGACTGAGTATTGTTATAATCACCCCTACATGGGATATGCCCGCACCTTGCTGTGTCTTATGTAGACAACAGAAAAAATTGATCGAGGCTGACGGTGTCATGACTAGAAGCTGCTGAGAGATGGACCATTAGACAATATGTACTGCAAATAAGATTATTCGAGAGTTGTACCTATCCTTCAGGTAGAATCTGTGGTGGGTGTTTACAGAAGTTTTTTTCAGTTTTACTTGTACATTCTAGTTGGGCTTGTATTCTGACCCCTTTACTTACTGTACTCACCCTATTTTCTATATAGTTTACTTTGTGCTTGTATATTACTATGTTCTTGGATTGTGTGAGTTTTCAGGTTAAAAGGCAATACCTTCCAAGTTTTAGGGACATGCCATTACGGTGCTAGTCACCAGCCCCTAGCCTATGGAAGGCTGGCTTCAGGTAGTCATGGCACAGCCCCTGGAGGAAAGTTCGTGACATTTTTCTGCCATGGAAATAGTGGAAATAGTATTCATGGAATCATATAGTCAACTTAGTATCATGTTCTATTGTAGTTTTATCAAGGTGGCATGTTTGGTAAAAATTTACATCAGTGTGCATACCCTTCTTTGGTGTTCCATGCATGAAATGAGATGAGACACTTAAAGAGGTTTCTTAGGGGAATACAATACTAGATTGGAGGTATGGTATCATGAAATGTACATGAATTTTGTAAGGACACATATAACCAATAATATTCTAGAATCTATAGTTACATTGTAAATTCAGCTCTAGGTAGGGGACATGTTACTCTAGTTCAAGAGTGGTAGTACAATCCGGAGGGAGTGGCCAAGGGTATTGAGACTAGAGCCTAGGGTAGAGGGGTATGTCATATAAAAAATATGTGGTTTAATCCATCTTTTTTTATGTAGGATCCTCTACTATTAGAGGTATGATTCTTATATCATCTACAATTTCATATGTTTTTTTTATGTGAGCATCAAATTCATTTATACATAATCATTATTAAAATGTTTTAGGCTTGGTTGTGAAAATATTTTATAGTTATTTGGCCTTATATTCACCATTGGTAGTGTGTTCAATTAATATCAAATATTAAAATACATTTTCTTTTATAAATTGGAGGTAATTTTTTCTTTTGGGAACTATTTTTGTAGGAAATTATGGGTTTCAATTTATTTCATGTTATAAATTTGCTAGTTCTATATCTGGATCATATTGACTATTATCATAATAGAGTTTCCTTTCTATCTCTAGAAGGAGAAAGATATATTATCTAGAGTTAGTGAGATATTTATATTTATCTTCCATGACCAATTAACTGAGCATTGTATTATCTTATAGATCAGATTTTAGGTCTTTCTTATGTTGATTTCTGAATATCACTGGATATGTCATGAACCAAATCTGGTCACCAACAACTGGTACCAAACCCAGATATAAAGAAGGCCATAAGGGCGTTCCCTTTCCCCACAGGCTGTTACACAAGCCCACGTATCTTATATTTTGGTTTGGGAATGATTTATCAGAATATGGATATAAAAAACATAAAACACAATCGATAAACCGAATCTGAAAAATTCATACAAAACAATATTTAATCAAAATTAAGAATTGAATACATTGGTCTATACATAATACAATATGTCCAAATACACATTGAAATATCATCAAAATAGCTCCATGTACTCTACAGGATAAGGGGTCATCAACCACAAATTCGTCCTACAATGTCACACCATGGATGGGAACTGGCACCCTGAACTGCCATCACCCAAACTCTTTCCTTTATCATTGTCAAACATGAGCAATTATACTTAAAAAAAGGGGGTTAAAGTAGGTTGTGGGCCTAATCCTAATAGTATGTCACCAATATATTCCATATAAGAAAAAATACAAGATAAAAATCATGCGATTTTTTTTATAAACAAGAGGTAGTGTAAATAATTTCTGAAGAATGAAACTTTTAAATGTAAATAGTGTTCAAAGGTAATTTTACATTATTGAGAACATTAAAATTAATCATGTAGAACACATTATTTTCTATCAAAAACCACCACATTACAAAGGTAAATATAAAATAGACAATGAGCACCAATCTCGGGAACACCCATAAGCTCTATGTAGTCTCTGGCCCCATGTACCCCATACCTCATTGTAATGTAATCATAGAAAAATCTATTTTCGTGCATCATACACTAGTAGGGAACATAAAATAACCAATTGGTCCCGAAAAAATCATCAATATTTTTTTGTTAGTGTCATCGTTTTCCATTTTTCTTAGTGAAATATGGATAATACCGCTCCGAATCACTAGCTTACTTGTACATATCCACCCTCCTAGATACCTGGGCTTCCCCCTTTGGGCCCAAACCACATAAACATGATAAAAAAATCCATTATCATATATAAAATCAGTTATATTCAAAATAAACTCAAAAAATTAATTAAATATTCCTTTCACCACTTACACCACCCAATAATACCTTTAGGATTTCAATAAAATAACATCAAAAAAATTAATAATATTTTGAACACAAAATCCCTTAAAACCCCCATTTTAAACACTATGTGCATACCCATATCTACCAAAATATAATTTCAAGCACCCATAACATTTCCATAAACCCATTATTCGAGTTATAAAACAACTCCAATTGGCATAATACAAAATAGACATGTAAAACACCCAATTTAACACCAAATTGGTACCTAAAAATAATTTTCATAAAAACATCCCAAAAACAGATTTCATAGCAAGTATAATGAATAATAAGTGTTATAAAAATATAAATTCATAAAATATAACTTATCTATAATTTATTAACCATGGAATCACCAACCACAAATGTCCAAACAGATGAATCTTTATGCGAAAACTCAGCCGCACCACCGCCGAACCACATGGGACTTATATCAAGCCTAAAACCAAAATAATAGACCATGAAAACTAGTTTCAAAAACTAGGATTCAAACCCTACATAATAGACATAAGGAACTACAATTATAAGGGAATATCCCCCATGAAAAAGGAAGAAACATAATGAAAATTTAAAGAACATGGAAAGAGACCCACTTACTTGAGGGATCTTGAAGAAATAACCACAAATACACTAGTGGGTGAATTTCCATGTATCCAAAAATTAATGTGAGGTTCGAACAAGGCTGATATGGTCCAGTGAGAATTTAAATTGGGGAAATAGAGTAAAAATTGAAGTAGTTATCAAGGAAACAACTTACCTCTTAAAATCTTGATGATTGGAGAAAGACTATGAAGTTCTTCCCTAATTCGCAAAGTAAATGAGCACCAAAGAGGGGGAAAAGAGAATGGGGGTTCATATAGGTTCAGTGGGCTCGGGTGAGAATTGGAATCATTGAAAAATCATAAAATTTTATAAGATATTAAATAATTTGTTTTAAATTGGAAATGAGCTTCCGGGATGGCCCATTTCCATTATTAAAAACCCAAATTGACCATGATTAATGATTCTTAAAGGGTCCAAATTGATATTGTGGTGTTAATAGGTTAGGGGATGCCATTTTGGTAGTGTAATGGGTGAAAAAGGATGAAAAATGAATGATTTATAAAATAAAAAAATGGTTATTAAATATGGAAATGGGCCCACGGTTTGTCATGAACCATGAAAACTCAACCTTTCCTACAAAAAATTAATTGAAAACCCGCCCAAAAGGAAATAATGGAAATTAAATGAATTTTAACTTTGAAATAAGTCATGGATGTGACAATTATCCCCACCACGAAATCTTTTCGTCTTAGAAACTCAACCAGAAGCTTGATCAGAATATAATAATGGGTACTCTTCCTCACCCCATGACTTCTACTCCCATGTCGCATTTTATCATTCCCATACTGCCAAAGAGACCATTCCAGGGGAATATAATTTCCATGAATCACCTTTTCTTAGAATTCCACTATTCTCATCGGCCACTCAATAATAGATAAATCAGGCTCTATATCCAAATCCTCCCAATTCAATACATGGGATGGATCTTGGTTTTATTTCATAAATTTGGAGACATGGAAGAAGTCATGGATGGATGTCAACTAAAAAGGTAAGGCCAAATTGTATAAAACCTTTGCAATATGCTCGGTGATATCAAATGTTACAGGATATCATGGCGTCACCTTCCCATAATTTCCCAATCGACAATTTCCCTAATGAGGTGCCACATTCAAGAATACCTTGTCACCCACAAAAAACTCTAAGTCTTGATGCCTCTAGTAATAATATGATTTATAGTGACTCTGAGTTGTCAATAAGCATTGTCTGATCAACTAGGCCTTCTCAGATGTCTCCTGCACCAGACTTGGCCCCAGCAGTGAGGTCTCACCTATCTCTGACCAACACAGGGGGGATAGACATGGCTGACCATAGAGCACCACAAAAGGAGCCATTAGAATATAGGATTGGTAACCATTATTATAAGAAAACTCAACCAATACCAATTGGCTATCCCAAGAACCACCAATGTCTTGAACACATGCACGAAGTATGTCCTCCAAAATCTTATTCTCCCACTCTGTCAAACCATCTGTTTGAGGATGGTATGTAGTTATCATCTTAATCTGAGACCCAAAAGCCTTCTGAAGGCCTTCCCAAAACCAAGAACTGAAATAGGGTCTCTATCAGAGACAACTTCTAATATGACACCATGGATCCTTACTAGCTCTTGAAGATACAAACAGCCCAACTCATTCACTTTAGCTATATCTTTCATCCGAATGAAGTGGTATGATTTTTTCAGAATATCAATCACCACCCAAATGGAATTCTTACCATGGGGTGAACAATTAAATCCCAAAATTAAGTCCATGGTGAGCTCATCCCACTTCCAGGTAGGAATGAGTAATAGCTAGAGGAAACCGAATGGCCTTTGATGCTCTACTTTCAATTTTTGGCATTTATAGCATCTCAAAACAAAGTCATCGATGTATCTTCACATTCAAGGAAACTATAATGGCCGACGAACATCATAATACACCTTGGTGGCACCCATATGGAAAACCCATTTAGAATGGTGGCTATCATGAATTACCACATTCTATAGAGATAATGGCACTACTGAATGAACTATGAAGCACATGATGCCCTCAAGAGACAATGAAAAATTAGAAGATGTCTCCCCACCATGAATAAACTACTTCGATCACTGAGAAATCTCATCACTAGGCTATTCCCACATAATTATCTCCCCCAGAGAAGGATTCAAATGACAGATTTCCAAGAACAGACCCACTTTTTGCTCCTTGGTCTCCACATGCTTATGAGAATAGATTGTCATCAGAGTCCACTCATCACTGGACTACCTCAAATATTCCACTGGGACACTTCTTCTTATGGCCTCGGCCACCGTGTTACCATTTACTAGGGTATAGAAAATGTAAAAGTTGATCCCCTACAAGTACTTGATCCAACGATGCTGCCTCAAGTTGATGTCCTTCTATGAGATGATATAGGCCAAGATTTTGTGAACAGAGTGGACAGAAAACTTATCCCCAAAGAGGTAGTGAAGCCATGTCTTCAAAGCATGCATCACAGCTGCAAACTCCAAGTCATGGGTTGGGTAATTCTTTTCTTGTGTTCGTAGTTGGAGAGATCCATATGCCACCACATGATCACCCTACATAAGTATGCACCCATGACACATAATTGAAGGGTCACAATACACCACATACCCCATTCACGCCTTTGGAAAAAACAGAATGGGGGTGGTAGTCAACTTCCTCTTCAACTTCTAGAGGGATACCTAGCATTATGGGGCCCAAAAAAACTTCAACCCTTTCCAGACATGTGCGGTCATCGGTGAAGCAAGCTGATATAAATCTAGAAAAACCTGACATTAATTACCAGACCAATTGTGGAAACTCTTATTCTCAAAAACTTTCTTCAGCTGCTCCCATGAAATAGTCACACTAAGCTTTTTGGGGTCTACTGAAACCCCTTGCTCTGAGATCACATGCCCCAGAAATTTCACTTCCCTGATTCAAAAAATGAATTTGAAAACATTACATAAAGGTGATTCTCTTGCAAGGTTCTTGAAACAATCCAAAAGTGATGATCGTGTTTCTCCTCAGATCTTGAATAAACTCTTATATAATCTAGAAATACCATGAAAAAAATAATCGAGATACTGATTTAACACCCTATTCGTGGGTGCCATAAATATATTTGGATCATTAGTCAATCCAAAGGGCATGACCAAGTACTAGAAGTGGTCGTACATACATTGGAAGGAAACCATTGGGATATCTAGCTCATTCACCCTGATTTGAAGATATCACAAACAAAAGGTGATTTTAGAAAATCTCTTTCCCCCCATCAACTGATCGAAAAAGTCATATATTTGGGGAAAAGGATATTTTTCTTGATTGTTATCTTATTTTACTTCCACTAGTTAATACACAACTGGAGGTATCCATTAGCCTTTTTTCGCGAACAACCCAAGAGAATCCTAAGGAGAGATGCTCGGGAAAATGAATAATTTTGATTCTAAGTCATACATATGTATCTTTAATTCCCTCACCTCAGTGGGGGCCATGCGATATGAGGGAAGAGATATCTGCTGTGTTCCCAGTACCAGATCAATCGAGAACTCTACATCCTGCTCTAGGGTGAAACCAAAAAAAAATCATTTGGAAATACCATCAGAAACTCCTAAAATACACGAGGTAGTCCACCGTCAGGAGCATGAACATCTTACTCTATCACATGTGACGATAACTGAAAAACAATATCTCTCAACTCTGGGAGGGTAGGTGCCACACGACTCGAATGAGGATCCCATTCCCTAGGAAAAACCTGAAGACTCCCATCAGGTGTCGTGAAACCCACTTGTCACCTATAGAAATAGATGTCTTCCTTGAAGTATACAATTCAGTACATTCCATGTATTATCTTCAATATTTTCATATCTATGACCAAGATGTCTCACTCCATCTCAACCCTTGACACGAAATGTGCACACGACGAGCACTTAATACCCTGCTCCGTCTTCTTTCACAGCGGCATCACCAACTCCATCACAAAAGACAGAAACATGTTTGGAAAATTCAGAATTCTCACAAAATGAGAATAAATTAATGAAAAAGAGGCCCCACTATCAAAAAGAGAAGCAATTCTAGAAGATCCAATCAAAACAGTACCTCAAACTATTGATAGTCCCACCTCTAATCATGCTGGTGCCTGATCCACCACATGGAGATATCTTTTCTCTTCCTGAGGAAGACTGCTAGTCTATGGTTTTCCCCTAAACTGTATATTACAAGAAGATGACCCAAACCTACCACCACAACCACCTAATGAAGATCCCCCCATCCATGACGGCTCTGACTGAGCCGGAACTTCTCTTGATGCCACTAATCATGACCCACTCTGATGTGGACGTGCCACATCGCAAAAGCGTTGAAAGTGACTCATACCTCCACTTTGATAATAGGGTTCAGAAGAATTTGGCATGCTGGTCAGATGTTCCCCAGTCTCCCACAATATTTTAGGATGAATGATCTCACATCAGAATCCATAGATGAAAACTACAAGGAAGAGTGGCCTGAACTACCACATCCCTTCTTCCCCTACTCCTCTTTCTTCCTTTTCTTCTCTGAATAGATGTCACTTCCCACAACTGATACTATACTATAGAATCCATCCCTATCTTTTTGGTCAATCTCTACCATACACGCCCGGTCAAACACCTCATCATTGGTCCCCATCATAAACAAGAAGACCTAGGAGTATATCTCCGGTCCTAAGCATTTCTGAAACCTCTAGGCCTTCTCTTGATAATTAGAGATTATTTCAAGATAATACCACACTAGGTCAGAAAAACTCTTGGCATACTCCATCACAGAATGATCCCCCTGTACAATATCAACAAACTCTCCGGACCTGTCATATGCCAAGACCTCTGGTCATTATTATTCATTGAAGGCGGCCTTGAAATCTCCCCAACACGTCTCCTCATTTCTTCCCAGTTTGAATTATTGATTCCCCCTACCTACGGCTGGGACACTCCAATAGAAAAGAGTCACACATCACCCAATTATCCTCGGGTGTATCCAAGTAAATGAACATGCACATGATTTTTTTGAGCCATTCCTCTAATTCCTGGGGTTCTATGCTACCTTAGAAAATATGAGGCTTATTTTTTAGGAAATATTGAGCCTTTTCCTTTATAGGACTGGTCTCATATTATATAACAAAAGTTGTAGTAGGATCTAGTCCATGTCCTAGAGCCTGGATAGCCCAAACCATAGCCTATACTAACCATTGATCAAGGGGTGCAGGAGAACTCTCTCCGGCTTCCTCTTGTGGGTGCATGAGAGCTTACCGGGGAGGCATGTGGCTACAAAAAGGAAGCAGTCACAATAGATAAAATTAGTACAAAAATTCTGAAAATTTCATCAAGATCATAAAATATAATGATGCCAAAAACATTACAACAATAAAATGTAACACTACTTATCCCCCTCCTGATGTCCACGTGTAGTCTGCAGCCCACATGTCTCACTTGGAAGTGAACTCAAATAAACAATTCCAATATCCCATGGTGACTCGAGTTCTACCAAGAGAGGTGTGGGACAAGCACCCTACTCATGACCAAAACCCTGATTCCCGATAGTCTTACCTCTTATCTAGCCCAACTCATCCCAAAATAATAATATAACCCAAAAACATTAACCTCATATGATACCATTTTTTCATGAACTGAATCTGGTTTCCACCAAAACAAGCACCAAACCCTGCCCAAAACATGGTCCAAAGGGCGTTCCCTATCCACACATGCTAGCAAAAGTTCCCGATTATCATATATTTTGGTTTGGGAATGATTTACCCAAATATGGATAAAAAACAATCGATAAACCGAATCTGAAAAATTACTACCAAAAAATATTTTAACCAATTCTAGAACTGAATATATTGGTCTAAACATAATAAAATAGTTCTAAAGACACATAGAAATGTCATCAAAATTTCCCCAAAGACTCCACATGACAAGGGGTCTTCAACCACAAGTCGACTCCACAACGTCGCACCATGGATGGGAACTAACACCCCGAACCGTCATCACCCAAAGCCTTTACTTTACTTGTACCAAACATTTCTAACTCTACTTACATCCAAGAGATATAAGTAGGGTGTGAGACTAATCCAAATAGGATAACACCAAGATATTCCATAGTTTAAACAACACAAGATAAAAAGTATTCCATTTTTGATAAACAAGAGGTAGTGGATATAATTTCTAAAGAATAAAACTTTTAATTGAAAAAAGTTTTCAAAGGTAATATTAAATGAATGATTACATTACAATAAACATGAAGGGTACTCTATTTTCCATCATAAACCACCATATGAAAAAGATAAATACACAAGAGTCAATCAGAACTAATCTTGGGATCACCCCTAGGTATTAGGTTGTCTTGGGCCCCACGTACCTCGTACCTCGGTGTAAAGTAACCATAGAAAAATATGTTCTCATGCATGATCCACTATTATGGAAAATAAACGTAACCTAGTGGCTCTAAACATCATGGATATTGTTTTATAGTGTTTCCATTATCCATTTTTCTAATTGAAACAGGGATAAAACCACTCCATATCACTAGCGTACTAGTACATATCCGCCCTAATAAATACTTGAGCATCCCCCTTTGTGCTCCAACCACATTCACGTGATACCAAAATACATTATCACATAAACACATAATTTATTTTCATAATCATCACAAAAAATTATCTACACATTCTTTTCAACAACAACACCACCCAATAAAACCATTACGATTTCAAAAAATAACTTCACAAAATTTAACAATGTTTTGCACACAAAATCCCTTAAAACTCCCACATTGAACTCTATGTGCATACCCATATTTACCAAAACAGAAATTTTATCACCCAAAACATTTCCATAAACCCATTACATGAGTTATAAAACAACTCCAATTGGAATAACATAAAATAGACAAGTATAACCCCCAATTTAACATAAAATTAGTTATTAAAAATCATTTTCTTAACAAACGTCTCTAGAACAAGATTTCATAGCAGAGATAATGAAAGGGATGTGTTATAAAATAGAAATTCAGAAAATATAACTCATCTACAATTTATTACCCATGGAATCACCTACCACAAATTTCAAAACCCTTGAACCTTTGGGAAAAAATTCATCTGCACCACCGCCACACCACAAGGGACATAGATCAACCATATAACCAATATAATAGACCATGAAAACCCAGATCAAATCCTATGTTCTAATACCTACCTACTTGACATAAGGAACATAAATAATAAGAGAAGAAACGCCATGAAAAAGGATGTAACTCTAAAAAAATTGAAAGAAGAAAGAAGGAGACCCACATACCTGAGAGGTCTTCAATAAATCAACCCTAATACACCAGAAGTTGAATTTAAAAACATCCAAAAATAAAATTGATATTTGAAAAAGGATGATAAGGTCAAGTGAGAATTGAAATGGGGGGAACATAAGAAAAATTGAAGGACTTGTGAAGGAAACAAGTTACCTCTTCAAATCTGGAAGATTTGGGAAAGCCTAAGAAATTTTTCCCTAATTCGCAAAGAAAATGAACTCCAAGAGGAGGAAAAGAGAATGGGGGCGCTCCTATGTTCAGTGGGCTCGGGTGAGATTTCAAATCACTGAAACATCATAAAATTTGAATATGATATTAAATAAACAATTTTTAAAAAAATTGGAAGTGAGATTCTGAGTTTCCCCAATTCCTTAATTAAAAACCCATATCCACCATGATTATGTATTCCAAAAGGTTCCAAATACATATTGTGGGGATAATATGTTTGAGAATGTCCTTTTGGAAATGGAATGGGTTAAAAAGATTGAAAACTGAAATATTTATAAAAGGAAAAATTGTTTTAAAATATGGAAATCGGCTCAGAATTTGGCCCAAATCATGAAAACTAACCTTTTCCTCTGAAAATGCATGGGAGACCCCCACAAAAAGGAAATAATATAAATTAAATTAAATCTACCTTTAAAATAATTCATGAATGTGATAGGATAATTATAGTCTAATGGTATATCATTTTTAGGATGTCTTTCCTAATATGTTCTTTTACTTACCACCAGAGTGAGAGATCATTTCCATGACTGACTTGGTGACGAGAGTTGATTCAATTTCTATTATCCCTTATAGAATAGAAATATTACATCTTCATTAGTGAGGATCTAGAAACCAAGGGATTCGTATTACCTAGTAAGTCAATTTGGGGTTCCCCTTTCTTTCCACCAAGAAAGCTCATGGTACCTTATCATTATGTGTGGATTATCAGAAGTTGAACAAGATGATGGTCAATAATCAGTATCCTCTTTCACACATTGATGGACTCTTTGATTAATTAATATTTTCCCATATTTTCTATTTGATTAAATTAAGATATAGGTATCATCTATTGATATTGATACCACTAGACATTAATCAAATTACTTGTATGTGGAAGTATGGCTTATATGAGTTTGTGGAGATGGAGTTCCGTGTAAAGGATGCACTAATGGTATTAATGGCCTGGACGAACTTCGTCACTCATATTTTTCTAGACAAATATTTGGTTTTTTTTCATTGATGACATCATAATGTACTCCAAAACAATGGAATATTAATCCCAACATCTTCACATCATCTATAGAACATTGAGAGAGCATCAAATTAATGCCAATCTAAAAAAATTCAGTATCATGATTGATAATCTTAACTTCTTAGGTCTTGTAATATTAGAAGTTAGGGTGTTAGTGTATCCAGATAAGTTTGTGGTCATGGTATCCTGGTAGTGGCCTGATAATTTCATTGATATTCAACATTTTCTAGGTTTTACTGGTTATTAAATGATGTTTACCAACGAATTCTCCCATATGAAGGCATCAACATTCGATCTCTCTATTAAATGAGTGAGGTTTGTTTGGTTAGATGATTGTGACATATATTTTTTAGAGATTAAAGAAATAATGTCCTCAAAAATTAACATTACCTTACCTATACCACGTAAGTAATATTACAAGTATTGTAAAGCATCCAGAGTAATTTTGGGATTATAGTGATGAGAAGAGGATGATAAAACTCTTTTAATGCATGCATCTAAATGTTTAGGTGTCCTAGTGATGAGTCTATCTGACTTCACCATCACTTATACATATGCTTCTGGAACAAATCAAGAATGGTCAGATATATAATCTAAATGGATTAGATCTGAGAGATAGTTTATATAGTGGGGGTTTCCACTAATATTCCCTCTTCACATATCAATTTTAATTATTTCTTGTCACCTTTTATGGGTTACAATGGGCTAGCACAGGGATATGTGGAAAAAAATTATGATTCTTGATGAGTGGGACATCAAAGACGGGTAAACATATATCATGATCTTTATATATATTACTGGTGGCTAGGGATGAATAAGGAAATATAGGGATTCATTGAGAGGTGTTTCACCAATTAGTGGGTGAAGGATGAGCATCAGAGGCCTGATGAGTTATTGCCACCTCATCTCATTCAGGAATTGAAATGGGATTATGACAATATGGATTTTGGGATATGATTTTTCACAAAACAACCTTGGTTTCCATCAATCTGGGAGCATGAATTGGCCCACGGTAAGGATAGAAGGGTGTTACCGATCCCCACGTGATGGAACAAGTTTAAGGTAATCAAATAAAACCAGAAGGAATGATTTACCTAGATAAATAATCAGGAAACAACTAACAATATAAATAAAAAACTTGAAATTCATAACAAAACAATCCATAAAAAACATCTTTCAAAAAATTTGTATATGTATTTACACAACACCAAAATGGTTGAAACAAAAAAGAAACCAAAAATAAACTACATCCACCACATGGTGTAAGGGTGGAACTTCCCCAAGCCATCTCTGAATCACCACACCATGATGACCACTAAAAACCCGCACCATCATCTCCAAAATCATTACACTTTCGTGTATCAAACATCAACAAGTCCTCTTGCACCCAAGGCTGTAAAAAGGGTTTTATCTCTTTCCTAGTAGGATCCAAAATATGATTCAAATATGTAAACATTAAATAAAAATCAAATTGAATGGTTTTATAAAATTTTTAATTCTATGGAAACTTTTTTAGAAAAAAAACATTAAATGAAAACAAATTTAAAGGAAAAACTGTTTTAAAGGGAACTACATTATAGATAACCCACTTTGTCTTTAAATTAATAACCTAAAAGACTGTATTCCAATAGTAAGTGTGAAATAAATAATGATCACTTGTCATCAGAAAATCCCATAGGCATTAGCTAGCAATGGGACCCCTGGAAACCTCATATATCAGAGAAAATGTGGCATAAAAACCATGACCATCAATGTCCTCCTGCACAATAAACTATTTTGGAACACACCCATAACCCAGTGGTCTCTAATCGTGATCCATGTTTAGTTAGTGTTGTCATCATCAATCCCTCTAAGTGAAACTAGGCCGCATCAACTTCTGAATCACTATCATACTAGTCCTATTCATCCCACCTATATACTTGGGCTTCTCTTTGTGCTAAAAAAGTTTCACATGTCACATAACATCCACATACATGTTTCATCAACCAAAAAAGGAATTGTACAACACAATACACCACTTTTACACCCAAAATCATTTTTAAAAAACAAACGTACATCAAAACCATTTCAAATCATAATTTTCATCACTTATATAAATTCAGAAATCATTTAAAACATTTTAAATCAACTCCATGAAGCTCCGCAAGGAGTTACTTGAAAAATACACTCAAATTACTCTTTTTAAAACAAATCAACACAAAAAGCATCCCAAATATGAATAACATCACACTCACAGTTTAATAAATAATTTACACAATTAATAAAACATCTCTAATATGCACAACATGGATTTACCCAAAAAACATTATCAAATTCATCTCTTTAAAATATAACACACAAAAAAACATTTTCCAAACATGGTTCACAACTTTTATATAATTTAATAAACCATTAAAACTATTTATAAAATAATTTCAATAAACACTCCAAAACATTTTCAAAAAAAATCCATCATACCCCTCTTTAAAAATAAACTATACTCCAAAACCATACCAAAAAATGATTTTCATCCCATACATAACTTAAAAAACCAATCCCAAAATTTATGAAATACTACAAAGGGACACAACATGGGTTTACATAAGAAAAAACCCCAATTTCATGTAAAAATTATAAGTTAAAATTATACTCATATTTATTCCTATCGAAAACAAATTTCATACCACACACAAAAATCGAAGAACATTATAAATTAAACAAAAAATAAAAATAAATTAACCAAAAAAAAGTATAAATGGAACTATATAAATTCACATGAAAAATTAATTATAAAGGTAATTTCATAGTGAATACTTTCTAAAACTACTTTCGCATCACATATAATCCATAAACATTCCAAAATTAACAAACATCCATAATCAATTTATCAGCAATGTTTGAGCAAGGAATGACCTCCATCAGGTGGATAAACCCCTTAAATGTTGTGTAAATCACCAACTGCACCCTAGATACACCCTATGAAACCAACATCGAACCTTATCAAGTAAAGACAAACCCAAAATAACAAGTTGAAACCACTAACCATAAACCAACCCGCCAAAAATTGAAATAAGACACTCAAATTAAGGATGTGTTTACCTAGATGGGCGACCGATAAAGGGAGGAGGGGAAGATGCCAGAATCACATGTCGGATGAGAGTGCGAGTCAGGGTCACATTCTAGAGGAGGGATGCATCAGAGGGGAACCAGCCAAGGGGTGTCATACTGATAGGGGTTCATATTGACAAGAGGAGGGTCGTCAGCCGGTAGAGTCACCAGAGGAGGGTTGCTCATAGGGGGTTGTGTGGTGAGGAGAGCGAAGGTGAAGAGTGGGTACCTAAGGGAGAGGCGGAAAATGGGAGAAAAACCTAACCCATAAAAAACATTGTAATTAATTAAAAATTATAATAATAATATTTACAAAAATATTAACAATAATTATAACTTAATAATAATAATAATGATAAATTAATAATAATAATAATAACAATAATTACATAATAATTATATTAACAACTACACTAATAATAATATTCTTAATATTATTTTTATTATTATTATTAAAACATTTTTTAGTTTTTTATTATTTCATTTTTCTTATTTTATCTTGTTTCCATTTAACAATATTTAATTATCCATTAATTTTATTATTTATTTCGAATACTAGGTATGTCGCATGATGACCCGGGAGAAGCCACACGACTTCCAAATTTTACTCTACCCATGCTCCAGATTCTACCAAGCCCAAAACAAATATTTTTCTATAAAAAATATCAAAATTTAATCCATGCAACAACCTAAAGTGAGAAAAGGATACCGGATTCCCATAAAATTAATAAATAATAATAATGATAATTTAAAAGGTTCTAGTGTAATAATTCTCCCCACCATAAGAATTTCTGCCCCTAGAAAGCCACAACATGGCCTAACCCCAACGTAGAAACTGATACCCCTACATAGTCCAAAGGGATTCACAATGAACAAATAATAAGAAAAAATAGAAACACTATCAACAAAGGAAGAGACATAGAAATCAAACTTTGGAGACTCCAAATGGACTTC
Organism: Viscum album; assembly: GCA_963277665.1. Lineage (NCBI taxonomy): Eukaryota > Viridiplantae > Streptophyta > Magnoliopsida > Santalales > Viscaceae > Viscum > Viscum album. The sequence continues at coordinate 683,464,634 of OY728137.1, read as the reverse complement.
TCTATTCATGTCACTTTCCCCCAAATATAAAAGCACCTCTGATTGATCTATTCAAGGAAAAGAGCTTCCCACAACACACATAAAAACCTCTTAAGACAAAAAATCCATTCATCACAAAATGTGTCATATACCACTATCTTGAAACATGCAACAAGAAAAAAACTACAACTCAATAAATGCTCCCATTATATTAATTCAATTATAATGTTGGGTTATCTATGATTCCTAGTTGAAACCTATTTCCAATTCAACACCATGAACATAACCGAATTACTGACATAAGGAGGCCCAAATGGACTCCCCACTATAATAATAGACCAACACCCCTGACGGAGCTAGAGGACGAACAATTAGAGGCCCAAACAAACTCCCCACCATAAGAAATAATTTACATCGATTCATTTTAATAGAATATTATTGAAACCCACAGTGGGTATCCCCACCATAAAGATCAACTAACTTAACTGAATGGAATAGAATAACCCAAGAAACCTGACATGGTTAACATGGGAGCTTCCCGAACACCAAGTCTACCACCGTAAGGGACCTGGTTAACAAACCTCCAAACCAAACAGAACACACCACGTGATTCACCACTCCTATAGGCATTACCATTATTGGACGATCCAAAATCAAAATAAAAATAAAAACAGACTTATAATGATGATCATATATAGACATCCATAAAAAAAGTCACATCCAAAAGTGTAAAATCATAAATATTTGAGAGAATGATACAGCTACACCTCTTTCTAACTGGAGAAGAATCTTTCTACCCATGTGGGTCAAAAAATAGAGATTAAGTACCCATATCTCATTTCACTAAATAGAACCATTAAAATAGAGCTGCCACACTGAAACCTCAAACATCCTCCACCTCCCACACAAGAGAAAAAAGCTTAACCAAGATCCTTTACAATCCTAGGGGTTCTTGAAAGCGTTTCAGCTTCACTCTGGTTCCTACGAATAGAACTTTGACGGTTGAATCATCTCAAACCTCGCAGTTAGGTGCTAAAATCCTTCAAACTGAAATTCTTCTTCTGGTGTCACAAGCTACCACACCATAATCCAAAATGCACCTATGAAGACAACACATCCAACCACCTATTTTTCCTCAACAGGTAACACCACCATGATAAGGACTTAGAAGATTCCCATAAATCATTTCATTCTCCTCGAGCGAGGATATAACAAAACAATATCAATTGTAACATGATTCTATCCAAATAGGGAAAAATTTGGAATTCATGAAAGAGAACATGTTTATATTAAAATAGAGGTTCTTAGAAAATATCACGACATCCACCCTTACACTTGAATGAACAAATTATGTTTGAGAATTTCACTGAATGTGACCACTATTACCTAAGAGTCCTTATAAATAAAATGATTTTAAAATTAGTCTCAAACGACACATGATGCCTACAAATAGCAATAATGGCCTCTTAAAATCACATTTTCTACATTGGTGGACTAACATGAACCTTATCTTAGATTAACCCTATCAAAAATCCAAAGGAACTTTAAGACATGTCTAACACTAACAACCCAGACCAAATTCACTATTCCTTAGTGGGATTCCCCTTCATCGCTTCCAGATAGGACCAATAGATACAACAGTGTCAAATATCACCTTTTGACAAGTCAGGAAACTTACGAAACTAAGGTCACTTTCAACCTTTCACAGCCACTCTCCTGCAGGAAGTGGGTCCACCTAACTGAACAAGAGGAGTTATAAACTCAATTTCAAAATATTAAGAGGAATTTTCTTATGTTGATACAGTGGAGGGTTTTCCAATTTTGAATCACTAATGGCCACACATCAAATGTGTATTAATTCATTATGGGGGCATACACTAGACATCATAAGAAATACAGTGTCCAAAAAATAACCCACTGGTGAATACATGTCATAATAGATGATAAACATGTATGGAATCATCGCAAAGGCCTCTCAAAAACACTTTCAAAAAACAAACCATTAACTACCACTTCAAAACGACTTACCGATGAAACAAAAACAAGAAACATCATTCAAACAAGAGGGTTTACCAACTGAAAACACCCCAAAAAAACATTCCCAAATGTAAAAAAGACACACCACACAATCACTAGTTATCAAAACACAAAATTCTCCTTAAAAATAATTTTTGAAAATAAACAAGGTTGGTGGGTTGAAAATTCATAAATGGTATCCCATGGGCCTCACACAGGCAAGTGGTTGTACCACAACATGCACCCACCTCATGTCTATATAGTAACTCATCCTATCATGGCATTGACCATCAAAATTTCCATATATAACCCATGTAGGTGGTCACCCATGAAAATACTAGAGATTAAAGTAAGAATCCTTTCCATTTTCCAAAACAAACATTAAACGGACACATTATATTTATCAAAACCTCTATCCACAAGATCAAAACTCATTTCAAATAAAACTTATTTTTAAGATCCACACATCAATTTTCTAAAACATTGTAACCACTTAAAAGAATTTTCAGTTCCACAAAACCCTTGTTATGTCAATAACTATTTAATTATCACTAATTTTATAAATTTTACACAATTTTATCAAACAATATGCAAAATAGTGATCGATTTTCCAAAAAAAACTACTCTTCCCAAAAATCACAGTTATGATTATGAAAATTAAACCTCATTGGTATCATCATCAATTTTATGAAAAATTGTTTTATAAAAACCGACTTTTTAAACCACATTCAAAACACTCTCCAACAGTTTAAAAATCATATTTAAAATAGATCATTAAGGTACGATTTAACATAATATATGCTAATGAATTTATTTAAATAAACCCCAAGTTTATGTTATGAAAATCCAATCACGATAAAGTCAACCCCATTTACTAAAAAACATCTCCATTTTTAAATGGTTTTCAAAGTGGGTTTCTAAAACCTGAAGAGATATAAGATAATGGGAGAGGAAGTTAGTGTCGGTAGGTGGATTACAAATATGGTGGGTGGCCATAATCCAATCATTCCACCTTCATGGAGAGTGTTATATGGTAATATAATCATCTCCACATGGTGTTACAGGCCCTCTGATCCCACAGAGTCCATCGACCCAGCTCTCCTTTTCATTTCCCAACCATCAAAAAACAACCCCAAGATCCAAATGACTCTGATAAAACCCAACATCCCAGGGTGACTTGGGTCCCTTCATGAGGTGTTCTTGAATGTAACCCTACTCATAATTGGAATGTCACATCCTAGAAATCCTAGCTCCATTATACCAAGACTCTTCCCCTGGGAACAAGACTCAAAATAGCGTGACTTGCTCTGATACCATTATGTCACAAACCAACTTGGGTCACCCTCTGACCCATTTCCTAAACTAGTCTATGGAATGTCCTGAAGGGTGTTCCCAATCCCCACGGGCAGGAATAACTGACCACATATCAAATAAATCATGCGGGAAGGATTTACCTGAATAAACAATAATGAAACAACCAATAGTATAAATAAACAAAAATGGGAAAATCATAACCAAACAAGCCTTACAAATTTTTTTTCCAAAATGATTTAGTAGTATTTACACGATAATAAAATGGATGAAACCATAGAGAAACCAAAAACAAACTCAAACCATCCCATGGAGTAGGGGGAAAACTCCCCCAATCCATCTCTACCACACCACACCAATATGACCTATAACAACCTGAACTGTCATCTACAAAATAATTACCCTTTCTTGTATCAAACATTACCTAGATGGGTTACACCTAATGGTGTTAGAAGGGTGTAGGATATTTCCCAATAATATCCCACCCAAAACAGGATCACATTCTATAAATTAAAAATTAAAAATAAATATCAAGGTTTTATAAATAAATGAAATTTTGAGGGAAAATGTTTTAGCAAAAAAATTTGAATGAAACTAAATTTAAATTAAAAATGTTCTAAAAGGTGAAATTTTGAAGATAACACACATTCTTTTCAAAAAAACTAACCCAACATGTCACGACTCGTCCCCCGGGCCCATGTCGTGACTACCGCAAGCCCGCCTTCCACAAGCTAGGGGCTTGCGACTAGCACCGAAAGGCGTATTACCTATAACCAGGAAGGCATTGCCTTTATAACCTGTAAACACACGCAATCAAGGACACAAAAAGATACAAACACAAGTCAACTGTATATCAAAAAGGGTGTTGAAAGTAAAAAAAGGGTCGGAGTACAAGCCCAACAGTAATTGTACAAGTACAACTGAAATAAAATACAGCTGAAGAAACATAAATGCAGCTATCGGGTCATCCTTCAAGGTTCTTAACTAAAGGGCAGGTACATATCGCTTCGTCAGCACTCCACATCCGCCCATCTCCTCTTCATACCATCAAGCCGTATTTTCAACCTCTAGGCCCCATCTAGCCCTGGTACCCTAAGCCTAGATCAGCAATGTCTATCGTCTGCACCAAACAGAACAAGGTGAGTGCACATCCCATGCAGGGGTGAGTATAATGATACTCAGTAGGGACTCTAAGACCCTCAAGGTCTCACAAAATCCACAAAGGATAAACTAAAAAGTATGAAGTCAACAGATAACCCTATTTATGTATATGCCCATACATATACCTAAGTTTTCAAGGAATCCATCTCAATCATGAGGAAAACAAAAAGGTACTGACTCACCTCACACCAGGTATATCATTAGGTACAATAGTAGCGATGATTAGTTATAAATACAGAATCATATTATTACGTTAAGAGGCTCTGCTACTGACCTGCATAGAATCTCTTGAAGATGACTCCCAGAGGATCGCTAGGAGCTAACCCAAATAGGATCACTAGGAGATGACCCACACAGGATCTCTAGGAGCAGACCAACACAGGATCTCTAGGAGCTGACCCATGAAGGATCTCTAGGAGATGACCCACACAGGATCGCTAGGAGATGAACCACACAGGATCGCTAGGAGATGAGACACACATGATCACTAGGAGCTGACCAACACAGGATCGCTAGGAGCAGAACCACACAGGATCCTTGGAAGGTGACCCACACAGGATCCTTGGGAGGTTACCCACACAGGATTTCTAGGAGATGACCAACACATGAACTTTGGGATCTGACCCATAGAGGATCGCTGGGAGTTTACCCGTAGAGGATCGGTAGGATCACACTTCTCATCACATCCAGCTACTAGGTTTCCACACTATGCTTGCTTATCTCTGGGAGAGTCTGTTACCCAATCCATGGGTCTATTCTCCAATAACCATTATGTCTAACGAATAAGTATCATAAAGGTCTCCCACATCATACATGGGTCTCAACGCAGCAGATGGTACATCAAATGGATGCCCTGTCTGTGAGTTATTAGCATTTTAGTCCAGGGGGCCCAGTTGGATTCGTGATCGATCCATCCTAACCGTACCCCAACATAATCCAAAACTCCAGTGGGGGTATACTTAAAGGGACCATCTTGCTCCGAGGTTTCTAGCACTGCTGACGGTTTGTCAAACATACATCAGGTGCCAAAGTGATGGTCAAAACAATGTAAATTGGTCGTAGTGCTTCTGGGTCCGGTCCGACCTGTCCCGGCCCCGCCCGCAAGGTACATCTCAGCCCATTGGGTTCCGTATGGCCTGATGGGTTTGGCACGGCCTTCTCTGGATAGCCCGGCCTGCTGGATGGTACGGTAGGCTGCAAGGGGCCGCAAAGGGCCACGAGGGTTACTGTGATGGCGGCTCGTCCGCGGGGGTGTCGTGAGGGCAGCTTGGCGTGGGGGTACCACGAGTGGGGCTCGGCTGCGGGTGCTGGGAGGGCCGCTCGGCACGGGGGTGCTGTGAGGGCGGCTCGGCCGCGGGTGCCACGAGGGTGGCTCGGCTAGGGGGCGTTGCATGGTCAGCACGACCGAGGGGTACCGCGAGGGCAGCATGGACAAGGGGTGGCTCGGTGAGGCCATGGGTGGCATGACGGTACCACATACGGTGGTGGAATCTCGGTTGGCGCGGCCGTAGGAGGCAGTGACAGCTTAGGTTGCGAGGCCATAGGCGGCGGATGGCAGAGGTAGCTTGGGCAGCGACTCATCCACAGGCAGGGGCGGCACCCCGGGCGGTGAGGCCACGAGCGGCAGCGACGACGCAGGTGCCGAGGCCACTGACGGCAACGGTGGCATGGGCAGTAGCCCAGTCGTGGATGGAAGGGAGTCATGCCATCACCGGCGGCCGGTTTAGCTAGAATCTCTCTTTTTTCGTCATTGTGGTGTAAGCCACTTTCTTCCATCGAGAAGAACACAATTAGAAAGAACAGTGGAGGGGTCGGGCCATGTTTGTTTGGCCCGCACTATCCGCGTTAGAGCGGTAGCAATCAACTCAACAAATTAGGAGTCAAGAACAAAAAAATCTTCCATTTAATATGAATTGTGGTTCAACTCATTTTGGATGATCCACATTCACCATGATTTCCATGAATGAGGAAATTAAATGAGATAATTCAAGAATTTAATAATAACCCCTACCTTGGATTGTTCATTGATGTTGGCTCGAGAAGAAATTATGAACATAGATTCTTCATAGATGAAGACGTCCCACGTTGGATGAAGTCGAAGATATCAGCGTTCGTCGCGAGCACCACATGCCTCCGATCCTTTGCTCGTTCGTTGGTTCTTCATAGTCTAAGGCGTTCTTCGGTAGCGAGAGCGTTCTTCATTAGAGGATGGAATTCTCCACGATTCTCCAAAGAGATCTCTCTTTCTCCTATTCCCACCAAAATAAAGAGGTGTCAATATAATTTAACATAAGAATAAATTATGATGGCACACACACACACTTTTTGGAAAAAATAATGGATGGAATTGGCACAATAAATGTCGAAGAATCTCCAGAGGTTCATCCACATTAAAGAGGGATTTGAGAGGTTTCTCCCTCATTAAGAGATAAGTTCAAGAGATTTAAGCCTCGAGTGGTCCCCACCACCATAACCTCGCATGGGAGGTTAGGCCAGGGTGGTCCCCACCACCATAACCTCCCATGGTAGGATAATTCAGATGGTCCCCACATGTGAAAATTACACATTTGAGTTTCAGAACAAAATAAAATAAAACATTACACATTTTATTTTATTTTTCTATTCACGCAAATCCCAAAAAAAATAACTTTAACCGTTGACCAACTACCGTCGAGGTGAAAGTCTTCTTAAGAAAATACTGATGCTTCGAGTTCAACGGTGCCCTTGGATTTGAATTCCGAGCACTAGTTTAAATGCTTGAAAAAACCCGCTCGCACGTTTACTGAACGTACCAAAAAAAGATCATAAATTCATTCTGGGCACACCAGGCCTCGTAATCACGTGACGTCAATTTTTTTGGACTCGTAAAATTCACATATATAAAAAAATACATGGAAATTCTGACTGTTTACATTCTCCCCACATCAGGGCTCTACATCACTATAAGACACATCTCAAACTAGGTAATCAAGTAGGAGAACTGGGCACGCATCTGAGCCTCCCGCTACCATGTGCTCTCCTCGATGTTCTTGCGCTACCAGCGAAGGCGCACCAGAGGTATCTACCATCCACGAAGGACCCACTCTTGTCAATCCTCAATCTCTACTGGAACCTCCGTAAAAGTCGCCCCATCGTCGAAGTCCATCTCTCTATGGTAGATGATGTGGGAAGGGTCGTGCACGTATAACTTCAACTGGGATACGTAGAAGACGTCATGTACCCAATGCAACTGAGGTGGGAGAGTTAAGAGGTATGCCACCTCACCAACTCTTCTGAGGACCTGAAAAGGTCCGATGAATCTCAAAGATAACTTGCATCCTTGGACAAATCTCCCAAATGTCATTGAGGTGAGACCTATAACAAGACATGGTATCCATCCTAAAACTCCAGAGGCCTCCGTCTCCTATCTACATATGACTTATGCCTGCTCTATGCAGTCTTAATCAACTCATTGAAGATCTGAACCTTTCCTGTGGTAGCATGTACCATCTCTGGTCCCACTAGTGCTGACTCCCATAGGTCTGTCTACCACAAAGGTGATCTACAAGGTCGCACGTACAACTAATCAATAGGTTCCATCCCAATGGTGGGGTGATAGCCGTTGTTGTATGCAAAATATACTAATGTAAAGTGATCCTCCCAACTACAACTAGAGTCGAGAACACTTTCACATAGCATGTCTTTGAGGGTCTGAATGGTTCGCTTAGTCTGCCATCTGTCTGAGGATGGAAGGTAGTGCTCAAACAATGATGCATCCTGATAGCCTCTTACAACTCCTTCTATTGTAGGAAAATAAAATGTGCATCACGATCAGAGACAATTGTCGAGGGTACTCCATGTATCCATATAATCTATTTCACATAGAGGCTTCCCATTCACTCTACTAAACCCTGCTCTCTGATCAGTAGGAAGTGGGAAGACTTTTTCATTCAGTCGACGATAACCCAAATCGAGTCATGACCCCTATATGTACGTGGAATTCATATGAGGAAGTCCATGGATATCTCATCCGACTTCCACTCTGGGACCTCTAAATGCTGAACCAAGAATGTTGGTTCCTGATGCTCTGCCTTCACTTGCTGACGAGTGAGGCATTGAGAGACAAACTTGGCTACTTCTTTCTTCATTATCGGTCACCAGTGCTATCATCGGAGATCCTGGTACATATTCGCAACTCCCAGATGTACCACTAGAGGGGATGTGTGGAAATCCCTCAACACTTCATCCCGAAGTGACACAGGTACCATGGTATGTCCTCTGAAGAGGATGACGTGCTCCCCACCTTCAGAAAATCCATCATGTGCCTACTCTATGGATATCTAAGAATGTCGAGTCTCGCAGTTTGCGTCCCCTTGCTGCACCTCCATGTCTCACTAAAGAAGTGGGGGAGTGACTGTACGAGTCTGAAGGAAAGATGCTCTATCCCGATCCACAAAGGAAGTCCATAAAGCGACCATCTACTATGTAGCCTCACCTAGAAGCTGTTTAATAGATCTCCTACTGAGAGAATATGGTGCAAAATTCCCCTTCCCAAGAGTATAGACTATCTCTAAGTCATAGTCCTGGAGGAACTCAAGTCAATGTCGTCATCTGAGGTTCAGGTCCTTATGAGAGATGATATACCTGAGACTCTTGTGATAAGAGAATACTGTAAAACATTCTCCCATTAGATAGTGCCGCCACATCTTCAAGGTGAAGACCAAAAATTCTAACTCCAGGTCATGGGTAGCATAGTTATCCTCATGCTGTCTCAACTTTCGATAACCATATGCGATCACGACCCTCTCCTGCATCAGGACACATCCAAGTCCGGTCCCTGAAGCGTCACAGTAGACTACATACCCTATGCCCTCTTCTGGTAGCCTCAATATGGGTACCCTAGTCAGCCTCTGACTCACCTCTTGAAAACACTACTAGTATCTCTCCGACCACACGAAGGGTTTCCCCTTCTTCATAAATGCTGATAGTGGTGCTGAAACTCTTGAGAAATCCATAACAAATATCCGGTAGTATCTATCCAAACCCAGGAAACTCTATACCTCCGTCACACTCCTGGGTGACTCCCAAGGAAGTACCACCTTAATCTTTGCTGGATCCACTGCAACTACAGCCTCTTATATGACATGTCCCAGAAATTGAACCTCTCAGATCCAAAAATGGAACTTCGAGAGCATACCATAAATCTGGTGCTCTCAGTGTGTATCCAGTACTACCAGCAAATGATAGGCATGCTCCTCCTCAGTAGCCGAGTATATCAGATTGTCGTCGATGAAGACTAATACAAAGCAATAAAGGTATGGCGGAAAGATCTTGTTCATTAGTCCCATTAATACTACTGGGGAATTGGTTAAACCGAATGGAATAACCAATAACTTGTAATGTCCATACCAACATATGAAATTTGTCTTCTACACATCCTCATCTGACACTCTAAGATTGTGATAGCCTGATCTGAGTTCTATCTTCGAGAACCACAGTGATCCCTTCAGCTAATCAAAGAGGTTGTCAATCCTTGGAAGTGGGCAATTGTTCTTAACAGTCAACTGTTTTAGGCGCCGATAGTCGAAACAATGTTTCAACCTCCCATCCACCTTCTTGGTGAAAAAAATAAGGGCTGTCCAAGGTGAAACACGAGGCAGAATGAATCCCTTCCCCTGAAACTCCTCTAGCTACACCTACAGCTCACAAAGCTCTATGGGAGCCATCTGTTACACTGGTGTAGATATCAGTGTCGTCCTGGGGTACTAGTCAATGTAAAAGTCCACCTCTCTGTGAGGAGGTACACCCAAAACATCATCAGGGAAGACATCTGCATACTGGTCCACCACTACAGGATATCTTGGACTCTCCACATCAACCTCTCTGAGGGTAAGGCTAGCCAACTGATGAGTTATTGGCTGCACCCACCTCTGGGTAGGTCCATCCTATTCTTAAAAGGCTCCCTTCTCGCCGGTGAAGGTAAACCAGGTCCCATCCGTGCGGACACAGCGCACTTTGCGCATAATATATTCTATCCGAGCATGGACTGAAGATAACGTGTCAATAACCAAGATGACATTGTAAGGCCTCGACGCTAAAACTAAGAGATCCCAACCGAAGCTCTCGCCTCCTAGAGTAAGCTCTCAATGTAATCATCTGTGTGTAATCAACGAATCCGCTCCCGTAGGAGTCTCTAGCAGTAAGGATCGAGACAAAGACTCCGTTTGAATCTTTGAGCCCCGAATGAGGGCAGTGGAAATAAAATAATGAGTGGAACAAGTGTCTATAGGAACTATAGCTAAGGGAGAGTAGACACATATTGTACCTTGTATCATATCTGGAGTGTCGTGATTATAGGCCTCGGCTAGCTGGATCTGAGCTCGCCCCTGTCCACCTGCTCCCTACTGTCGGGGTGGACCTCCTAGTGGTGGTTGTGGTAACATCTTAAAATGTCACCCACCACCAGATGCACGGCCAGATCCTCTGCCACGTATGCCTTCTCCCTGTGAACCTCCTCGGTCGAGTCTCTATCTCTGCCTAGGCGGTCCTTAGATCGTCTTTGATCATCTGTATGGCCGGTCGAACAGTCATGATCCATGTGACCCTGCCCACTGCATGTGTAATACTTCCCTCTCCTAGTATGATTGGCTCCGCCTCAGGTTCCCTGCACAACTGATCATGAATAAATTAGTCCTCCACCTGTAGGTTTGGTCCTCTTGGACCTCTACAACATCTTTCTATGGCCAGCAGTAGAAGACTCTTCTATGTGACGACTGGTGGTGGGTATCGCTGCTGGTGACTACTTATTAGGGAATCTCTCCACTAAGAGGGCTCTCTCTAACACCCCCTCTTGCGTGGATATGCTGAGTGAGATCATCGAAGCCCTAATCTCCCTCATGAGTCCCTCCTCAAAGGTTTGGGTTCCCAATCGATATATGTGGAGTAACATGAGAGGTTAGTGAACCTAGCTATGTACGGAGACACAATCATGCTACCCTGCTGTAGATGAAGGAGATCCTATATTCACACTGTGTGAAGAGTCTCTTGGGAAAACTCTACCCGAAACATGCTCTCAAAGTATGCCCAGAGAAGTGCCATCACGTAGTGAAGCTAGAGAATCAAGCTCCACCATCAACCCACAGCAGCATGTTGAAGGATGGCGGCAAGGATCACCTTGAGATTGGTCATTTTCCCCACCAGTCGAAATACTCTCACTATATCCTCCAACCATTCCTCAGCTGCCTCTGGGTCCATCTCTCCCTTGAACTTGGGTGGCCTCTACCGCAGGAACTCATGAAATGCGCTCAAGCGGCGTTCACCGTCTGCTACTGGGGCTGGTGGCATCGGTGGACCAATGGGGAATGGTACCGCTGGTGCCTCCACTAGTGCCTCTACTAGAATAGGGCCCTGCACCGAGGCCTCGTCGCTCGGTGGGCGATCAATGCATACAACTCTTAGGACCCTAGATGGCTGTCTACATAGAGGCATCCTGAAAAGAAACATGTGAATTGCGGTTAATAAGTTATACCTGGTGAGCTGACTCAAAATATCACAATGAAAACTCTTTAAAACACACACACGCAATCAGTGTTTTCATGCACTGAGTTGGAAATCAGAATTTAGGGTCCTGGTGTATAGATACGATGGTCGCTGCAGAAACACTGGATTTCCTAAACTGATAACCACACTCACTACACTTAACACTATTATCGTTAAAATGAAATATTAGAGTCATATGTTTTGTTGTAGAACCGACGCCTTTGATAACAATTGGTCACGACCCACCCCCCAGGGCCCGTCCCGTGACTAAACCAAGGCCACCTTCCATAGGACAGGGGCTGGCGACTCGCACCGAAAGGCATATTCCCTATAACTGGGAAGACATTTCCTTTATAACCTGTAAAAACATGCAATCATGCACACAACAAGACATACACACAAGTCAACTGTATAGAAAAAAGGGTGATGAAAGTAAAAAGGGGCCAGAATACAAGACAAACTGAAATGGTTCAAGTAAAACTGAAATAAAATACAACTGAATAAAAAGAAAGGAAGGTACTGGGTCATCCTCTGAGGTTTCTACCTGAAGGGTAGCTAAATATCGCCGCCTTAGTACTCCATGTTTTCCCGTATCCTCTGCGTACCGTCACTCCGTATGGTCCACCTCTGGGCCCCATATAGCCTTGGTACTCTCAGTCTTGATCAGCGCTGTCCATCATCTACACCAAGTACAATAAGGTGTGGGCATAGCCAGTGTAGGGGTGAGTATAATGATACTTAGTAGGGACCCCGAGACCCTCAAAGTCTCACAAAATCCACAAGGATAAACCACAAAGTATGAAGTCAACATATAACCTTACTTAGGTATATGCCCATACACATACCTTAGTTTTCAAGAAATCCAACTCAGTCATGGGGAAAACACAGAGGTACTGACTCAGCTCAGACCTGGTATATCATTAGGTATGGTAGTAGAGATGATTAGTTATAAATACGGAATCATATTATTCCGTTAAGAGGCTCTACTACTGACATGCATGGAGTAGCGAAGATCTTACCCACACAGAATCGATAAGAGCTGACCCACACAGGATCACTAGGAGCTGACCCAGACATGATCACTAGGAGCTGACCCGCACAGGATCACTAAGAACTGACCGGCACAGGATCTCTAGGAGCTGACCCCCACAAGATCGCTAGGATATGACCCTCATACGATCGCTAGGAGATGTCCCACAAAGGATCAGAAGGATATGACATACATAGGATCACTAGGAGATGACCCACAGAGGATCAGTAGGAGACGACCCACACAGGATCGCTAGGAGCTGACCAACACAGGATCACTAGGAGATGACCCACACAGGATATCTAGGATCATTCCCACACAAGATTTCTAGAGGCTGACCCACATTGGATCGCTAGGGGATGACCCACACAGGATCGTTAGGAGATGACCTGCATAGGATCACTAGGAGCTGATCTTCATAGGATCGCTGGAGCACTCTTCTAGTCACAACGAGCTAATGGGTTTCCTCACTAGGATTACTCATCTTCGGGAGAGTCTGTTACCCAAGCCATTGATAATTTATGAAACTATCACAATGTCCCACGATGAAGTATCTCAAAGGTTCACCACATCATAGGGGTCTCAGCACAACAAACGGTGCGTCAAACAAACGCCCGATCTGTATGTTATTAGCCTTTTAGTCATGAGTTCCCAGTTGGATTCGTGCTCGATCCAACCTAAATGTACCCCATCATAACACAAAACTCCAGTGGGGTATACTCAAAGGGTTCGTCTCGCTCCTAGGTTTCCAGCGACGTTGATGGTTCGTCAAACAGACGTCTCGGGCCAAAGTTATGGCCAAAAGAGCATAAATATGTCATAGTGGGTCCAGGTCTGGTCCGATGCGGTCTTCCCGACCCCACCCAACCCGGCCTGGGCCGACCCAGTCTCGGTCGACGCGGCCCAATCCACTGGGTCTGGCCCAGACCGAGCTGGGCGGCTCGTCCAATTGGATGGTCCGGTAGGATGCGAGGCACCACGAAGGGCCATGGGGGTTTGCTCTAGTGCGGCTAGGCCGTGGAGGGTACCGTGAGGGTGACTCAGCCCAGGGGTGCCGCAAGGGCGGCCCGGCCATAGGTGCCGCAAGGGTGGATCGGCTTGGAAGTGTCGTGAGGGTAGCTCGTCTGTGGGTACCATGAGGTTAGCTCGGCCAGAGGGTGTCGCGTGGGCAGCTCAACCTAGGGGTGTCGCGAGGGAGGATTGGCCGAGGGGTGTCTCGGCATGCCAGCGGGTGGCACGACGGGACTGCGGACGGTGACATCGGCTCATGTGGTGAGGCCATGGGCGGTGACTTGGCTACGAATGGCGGTGGCGACTCGAGCGGCATCTCGGCTGGGGACATTGGCGGTGGCACGAGTGGCAAGGTCACGGGTGGCGGCGACAGCTCGAGTGGTGAGGCAGTGGGCGGCGACGGCAGCTCGGGCGACAGCTCTGCCATGGATGGTGGGGCGTCGTGGCTTCACCGGTAGCATGTTCATCCAGCCTCTCTCTTTGTTCATCATCGTGGTGTAAGACACTTTCTTCCATCGCGAAGAACACAATTAAGAAGAACAGTGGGGGGTCCGACCATGTTTGTTTGGCCCACACCCTTCGCATTAGAGTGGTAGCTAGAAGATCAACAAATTAGAAGTCATGAATGACAAACTCTTCAATTTAATATGAATTGTGGATCAACTCATTTTGGTTGATCCACGTTTTCCATGCTTTCCAATAATTAGGAAATTAAATGAGAGAATTCAAAAATTTAATAATTACCCCATACCTTGGATTGTTCATTGACGTTGGCGCGAGAGGGATGTACAGACCTAGATTATTTGTAGATGAAGACGTCCTAGATTGGAGGAAGTCAAATATATCGGCATTCGTTGTGCCCTCCACATTCCTTCGATCCCAAGCTCGTTCATTGGTTCTTCGTAGTTGAAGGCGTTCTTCGTCGGAAAGATCTCTCTTTGTTGGAGGATGGAATTCTCCATGATTCTCCAAAGAGTTCTCTCATTCTCCTTTTCCCAAAAAAATAAAGAGGTGCCAATATAATTTAACTAAAGATGAAATTATGTTGGCACACAAACACACACATGTTGGCTAAAAATAAAGTATGTCATTGGCAAAGTTAATGTGGAGGAATCTCAAGAGGCTCCTCCACATTAAAGAGGGAGTTTAGAGGTTTCTATCTCATTAAGAGGGAAGTTAAAGAGATTTAAGCCTTGGGTAGTCCCCACCACCATAACCTCTCATGGGAGGTTAGGATCGGGTGGTCCCCAACACCATAATATCTGATGGGAGTTTAATTCAGGTTGTCCCCACCTCTGAAACTTTCACATGGGAGTTTCAGAAAAAAAATGTTACACACTTTATTTTATTTTATTTTTTTCACGAAAAATCCAAAAAATTTAAATTTCACCTTAGACCAAAGATCGTCGGGGTGAAAGTCTTCTTTAGAGAATATCAGTGCTACGAGCTCAATGGTGCCCTCTGATTTCAATTCCGAACATCGATTTAAAATCTAGAAAAAACCTCCTCGCACATTTACTGAACGTACCCGAAATAATGTTCAAAAACTCATTCCGGGCACACCAGACCTCGGAATCACACGCCATCAATATTCTTGGACTTTTAAAATTCCCATATATTAAAAACAATTACACAGAAAATTATGGTCTTTATACAACAAACCTTATGTCAAAGGTATGCGTGAAATAACTATTGAGCACTAGTCACAAGAAATGGCCCAAGGAACTAGCTAGCAATGGTACCCTAGGAACCTCGTATCACAATGAAAATGTGGTATAGAAACATAATAAATATGGGTTTATATAAACTAGACACTATTAAAAAAACACCCATAACATAGTGGTCTCTAATAATAATCCATGTTTAGTTAGTGTTGTCATCGTCAGTCACGTGAAGTGAAACTGGGAAGTAGACACTTCTGATTCACTACCATACTATTCCTAATACACCCACCTAGATAACTGTGCTTCCCTTTGTGGTCAAATTTTTTTACATGTCACATAACACACCACATCCAAATTTCATCAACCAAACAAGGCATTGCGCAACACAAGCCAGCACTTGCACAACCAAAATTTTATTTAAAAATCAAACCCATACTGAAACCATTTGAAATCATAATTTGTATCACTTTAATAATTTATTAAATCTTTTCAAAACATTATAAATCTACTCCATGAAGCACCAAAAGGATTTAACACAAAAACACACTCAAAATCTTCATTTATAATGAAACACACAAAAAAACCTTCCCAAAATATGATTCTCAACACACTCAATGTTTAATAAATCCTTTATATAATTGATAAAATATTTCCAAGATACACAATAATCGTTTACCATAAAAACATAATAAAATTCCTCTCTTTAAAATCAAACACACACTTAAAAATTTTCCAAACACAAACCGAACCTTTTATAGGATTTAATAAACAATTAAAAACAATTATAAAACAATTTCAATAAACACCCTAAATCTTTTCCATCAAAAATGCATGCAAAACCCTCTTAAAAAACGAAATACCAATGCCAAACCAAAACATGATTCACAGCCCATACATAACTTAATAAACCAATTGCACTATTTATAACACACTACCAAGTGACACAACAAGGGTTTACACATGAAAAACACCCAATTTAATGTAAAACATCCACTTTAAAACTAAACTCATATTTAATCATATTAAAAACCACTTTCGCATCACACACAAAAATCAAAGAACATGCTAAAATAAAATACATGTAAAATTATTTCCCAAATAATGTTATACATTGAACAATCTACTTTCACATGAAAAATTCACTTTAAATCCAATTTCATAGTGAATACCTTCTAAAACTAGTTTCTTCACACCCATATAATCTATGAACCAAGCCAAAATTTACAACAAAGTCTAATCAATTGATCCACAATGTTTAATAATAGAATCACCTACCATGGGTGGATAAAACCCATAAATTTGGTGTGACTCACCAACCGCACCCTAGACGAACCCTAACAAAACCAATATTGAACACAAAAAAAGAACGATTTTTCCTAAACAACAAGATAAAACCATTAAACCTAAACTGAACCCCAAAAACGTGAAATAAATTTTTAGAATGAAGGAGGGGTTTACCTAGAAGAGCGACCACCAATGGGAGGAGGTGCGGCTACTGGAATCACGCATCGAGGGAGGGAGTCAGACGAGGTTTCAAGTCGTAGTAGGGTCGTGTTGCAGGGGAGCCAGCCAAGGGGGATCACATCAGTAGGGGAGTCTCACCTATTAGAGGATGGAGGATGGTCGGTGTAGTCACTGAAGGAGGGTTACATGCAGGGGGTTGCCCTGTGGAGAGAGGGAAGGGGTAGAGGGGGAACATGAGGGAGAGGGGGAAATGGGGAGGAAACCATAACCCAAAAAAAATATAATAAATTAATAACGATAACAATAAAAATAATAATAATGATTATGATAACTTAATAATAATAATAATAATAAATTTATAAAAATAATAACTTAATAAGAATATTGAAAATAATAATTGTAATATTCTTAATTAGAATATATTTATTATTATTTAAAAATCAATTTTTTTTATTTTTTTATTTTATCTTATTTAGGTTTTATCTTTATTATTTTATTCATTTAATTTATAATTTATTTGAAATACCATGTATGCCACATAATAACCTGGGTGAAGCTGTACAATTTCCATATCGTTCTCTCCCCTTGCACCAGATTCAACCAAGCCCAAAACACTCATTTTCCAATAAGAACAAAAACTTTTAACCCAGGATTCAACCCGAACCTCGACAAGGATACCTGATTCAATTAAAATTAATAAATTAATAATAATTTAAAAAGGTTACATGTTACAGGGTTTCCGCTGACTCCTCTTCATGAACCAACCCGAGTCGACCCTGAATTGGTCTCCCGAGTCGATCTACAACAATGCTCGAGAGATGTTCTTGATCCTCTGGGGTTGCAGACAAGTGCCAAAGCATCAATAGAGTGAAAGTGTGAATGATTTCACCCAACAAAAATAAATAAAGTAGAAAAAAATTAGATCATCAAAAATTGAATAAATGATAAAAAAAAAGAAGAACAACCAACAACAACACACTAACCTAACCCTAACCAAAATTACTCACAACCCTAAGAGTCACTCACCAATCCACCACCAACTCTTTCCCACAACTATCATGCTCGAGTCGAACCTACAAAAGAAACCAAAAATAGCAAAACGTTATAGGCATGAGTATTAAAACACAATAGGTGTTCTCAAAAAACGATCCCCAAAGCACCACCATTAAATAATGATTTCACTAATATCAAGTTTGAACTACTTTATATAAAATATGTTTTTTCACACACTTTTAATTTCTAAAACAAGTACAACCCATTTCCATTTTAAATTTAAAATAAATTTTAATGTTTGAAGGAAAAAAGATGCATCAAATTTTAATAACATTTTTGTGAAAAATTTAAAATCATTGTTTTAGTTTTTATACCCTAGTAAAACCATATGCACACACAAAAAATAATAAGGGAAATGGAAAAAATGGCACACAGTGGGGATAACAACCAAAGTAAGAACCTCAATCATCTGCCACATATAAATAAGCACTAAATAAAAAATGGATCAAACCTAGGATCTCGTGAACAATCTAGAATGTACTATGCATGTGACGCATCCTGAAGGTATGGCCTACTCAATGATGCCATAATGACCAAATGCTCTGTGCTTCCCTATATGGCCTAACTGAGGGGCCCAATCACCTAGTAGTGATATTTTGGTACTAAGTGCCACTAGCTAGTGCATAATCTAAACTAGTGATGAAATCATTCTCTTGAGATTCACATATTATGACAGGTTCTTATGCTAAGTACTAAATGAATAGAGGGGTGAGTAAACAATGTCAATCAAGAAACCAATCACCGTGCATGAACATCATGCCGAACAACTCACACAAACATCGTACATAGAATGATCACCCATGAGTCCCACCAAATAGAGTTTTTCAAAATAATATATTTTATTAAAGTGCCAAACGGTCCTAATGACACTTTTAAAAGAAAAACCATTTATCAAGAGAAACCAAAACCATTTTCAAGCACTAGAACAGATCATTTGACATCGAACCAGAATCAAACTTGAAGGTTTATGATTTATGTTCCAAGGCCAAACGATAATTCTTTCACTATTGTGCGTCAATTCATCAAGAAACTAATTCAAGTGTCATTCGTAAAATAAACCACATCATTTACATCAAATATTTATTCAAAAAATGATTACCTAATATTATCTATCATTTATCAAAATAAAATGAAATATAAACCAATTAAAAAATTCTAAATTTACAGGCTAGTGTAGTAGGGGAACAAAATTGACATGTGGCTCGATTGTGACGACACGACACATCTCACACTTGTGCCCAAGTATGGGCAACATGCTGAACACAATGTCACATACTTTCTCTACCAACATGCCACCACAATCAAAAAAACAACTTGAAATATAGAATGACTGAATTCAAATAATCCAAATGAATAATTAGAACAAAACTCACCTCAACACTAGAACTGGAGAAATGAGGTGAACCCAAATAGATTACCTTAGGTGGTGGGAGTTCATCATGCACCCAATTGGGAACAACTCACGTAGCTGGTCATGTGAACAGAGGTGGAATGAGAGCCATCAGAGTCATTCGTTCCACCCAGGATGGTCGATGAAGGGATGTCGGGCACCGAAAAAGTCGCTAGTAGAGGGGACGCGTGACTGAGAAGGGTGTGAGGCTGGTCGGAGGGTGCGCGATGGGTCGGAAGCAGCTCGATCGGAGGGCATGGGATAGTCAGAGTTGTACGGTGGCTGGAATGAGGTCCCTTAAGTGATTGTTGTCTAGGAAAGTGGCCGACATGTGGTGCGGTGGATGAAAAAAAGGCCGGCAGTGGGGAAGAGGGTCGCCGGTTGGGTGAGGTCAACAGGAGGGATGGCCAGAGGAGGTTGCACCAGAGCTGGTCACTTGCTGGGAAGAGGGACGCGGGTGGTGTTGGGACAGCAGGTTCCAACTAGGGCACACGCGATAGGAGGAGGAGTCGAAGGGTGCAACGGGAGGTTCCGGATTGCTCGAGGCCAGAATAGGTAGGGGAGGAGTCGGAGGGCGTGATGGGAGGGGCTATACAGCCTGAGACCGAAGATTACAGGAGATGGAAACTACGGTCCCGGCCGGTGTGTTGCACCGTTGGTAGAGGGAGACAATGCAGCTGAAGGGCGGGGGCATTCTAGAGGATGCGGGTATGAGGTGTTGCATATGGAAGAAGGGAAAAGAGGGTTGACCTGGTCGCGATGGGGAGATCAAGAAGGGAGAGGTGGACGACGGGATGGCAAGGAGAGAGAGGGGGGTTGGTAGTTGCTATTTGGGCGCAGGATGAGGGAGTCTGAGGCAGCTGGAGAGGGTATGAGTAGTGTAGGGTGGCATTGCTCCGTGGACCAAGGGAGAGAAGGGGGAAACATGGAGAAGCAGCTAGGGATATGAGGAAAAAAACAAATAGAAAAAAGAAAAATTAAATAGAAATAAGAATAAGAATAATATTTATTCATCTAAAATTAATAAAATAATAATAATAACTTAAATATAAAATAATAATAATAATAATATCAACAATTATTTGTAATAATAATACACCTAATAATAAATAAAACAACTTTAACAAAAATATAGAAATGGTAAAAACAATATTTATATTCATAACAATTCATTAATAATAATATAATATTATTATTCCTCATAAAATAATACTATTACTGAATTGGGTCATTTATATTAAAAAAAATTAATTTTCTTTTTCTTTTTTTAACTAGTTTAATTTATATTATTTGGCCGATTCAAATGCCTCAATAGCACATGTTCCCGGGCTGACCGCACGGCTTCCACTCACCATTCATTTCTCGCACACCTACCGAAATATGAATAATAATAATAATAATAATAATAACAACAATAATAATAATATTAGTAATAATAATAATAACAAAAAATCGTTCATTTAATTTTAATAATAATAAATTTCTTAACAAAAATAAAAAATTTAAATGAATCAATAATTAACATTCATTTTAAATACAAAATTTTTTTTTTAATTTTTTTAATATGGGAACAATGAAAAGTACTTGGGCGAAGCCGCACAGGGTTTCCAAAATGTGCCTCACCTGAGCACCCAATGATGTCAAACTCAAAATGCTCACTTTTTAACATAAAATCAAAAATTTCATCTAGGACCCAACCAAATACTCAATAAAAAAATTTAAAAACCAAATAAAATAATAAAATTAATCAAATAAATAGGTCAAGGTGTGAAAATTATCCCGAGAATAACCCGTTATGCCCTCAGAAAGAAACAAAAAGATCTTGAACTAATGATAAAAACTCTTAAGTTTCCCTGACCACCAAAATTATAACCACCTCTAGTTGATCAATCAAAACAGAAACTGAAAAACCATGACACACAGCTCATCCTTAACCACTACAAAATAGAAGCCAGACCATCCATTAAACAATGGAACGAATGCAATTAAACCATATCAGATACATATTCCTATAATACTAGTCCAACGGAACCATTGTGTGTACTCCAATCCCAAAGTTTACTCAAGAGAAGTAACATAGGATTAGGTGGTTCCGCACGAGACCACCCACCACCAAAACGATACCCGAACTGAATCTATGATACTAACATGGGGAGGCCCAAATGCACTCCCTAGCATAAGGATTGGGCTAACACTAAATTACTTTAGGTGTAACTATGCGAGACCCAATCGGGGTCTCCCCACCATAAGAACTGACAAGATTTACCCAGCTTGAAAACTTCCCACATGGACAAAACTCCCCCACCATAAGGGGGAAGCAAGGGAAGGGCTGAACTGATAGAGCATCAAAATTGCCCCCATAACCATATCAACAATGTTTCACCATCAGAAGAGAACAACCCATTCCATACTAAAGAATAATATTAAACCAAGTCCCTTTTTCTCCATTGGGTTTCTCCTGACTACGTGCTAGCATCACTCTAGGACCTGTGGATGGGGAACCGATGATTGGATCATCTCCTTCCTCATAGTTGGGCTTCATAAATTTCCCAAACATAACCAATGAACAAGAATTTTACCAAACATAATTTCATCAAAATAAAGGTTTCAAAGAGGTTTGACTAAAACCTTTCTAACAAATGAAGGAAAATAAAACCCACAAAACGCTACAAGAGACAACCACTACTTCTATGGAACACTACAAGAGAAAACCCTAAAAATATCCCAAACAACGCCCTACTCTTACCGACGTTCTAAGGTCACCTTCAATGAGCTATGTTTGGCTTTAGCATGCTTCTCGGAAACACCGTAGAAGAATCGCTGTAACTGACTGAGACATCCACAGGTGTGAAAGGGTTCAGAGACCTCGGGTACGTCAGCTTATTGTGAACATATTTACCACACTGGTGACAGATCAGGACATTTCTATGTGGAGAAGATGAATGATGATCTAATGGCCTCTTGATTCCTCAACCAACTCCACCAACATCAGGCCACTTCCCATTCTTCTTAATTCCATCCTCTTCACTACTTCCCAAGGCTATAAGATTCACCAACTCATGTCCTCCTCCTAACACAGCTTTGACCAGAATGGCATTCTCCACAGCATCCAATATGGTGGTTAATTTGATCTCTTCCACTTTTGAATGTAGTTATGTCATAGCCTGAACTAAAATTGTTGAGCCTTTTCAGGATCATTTTCAATAAACCATTGGTTATTGGAATTAGGTCTACGAAACATCGATAAAATTCAAGTACAAATTCAATGCCCTACTGAACATAACACAACTCCATCCTTCTCCTCACCATTTTCAACATGGAGAAATATTTTTGGATGAACGACGACTTGAAGAACTCCCATATGAGATATTTTTGGGGCTAGCATTGAGACACAGACTTCCGCCATTTCCAGGATAGAACTTTAATCATAAATGTAGCCAATTTCACCTTCAATGACTAAGGAAACCCAATGAAACTGAAGGTCCTCTCACTCTTCCACAACCACTTCTCCACCTCAAGACGGTCTTCTTGACCAAAAAAATTGTTGAGGGATCAACTTCTGGAATTCCAGAGCATAGTCTATTGGATTATCAACTAGAGGATTTTCTAAGGGCGCACCATCTGAATATGTACCTTTTTCATTCATCAATCCTTGGTGGGAAAAATCACTATGGAATAATGAAACACAGAATTTAATCAAAACATGTTCATTGTCATTTCAAATACCAAAATAACACTTTTCACTATGATTTTCAGAAATAAGGAAAAACCAAACGATACTCTAGAAGAAAACTAGTGTCGATGGGTGACTTGGACATATGGTTGGAATCCATATAAAATTGACACCACCATCATAGAGATAATTGTATGGTATTTTCTCTATCTCTGCATGGATTTCCAGGACCTATGAGCTCACATGGCTTTTTTCCCAACTCCCTTTTCATTTCCCAACAGAAAACATTTCAAAGGAACCAAAAAGACGCCAAAACCCAGATATCCTATGGTAACTCAGGGTTTAGAATGAGCAAGGGTTCATGAAATCCTTCATATCCATATGCATTGAGTTCTAACAATACTACTCCTTATATAATTACAACACCAACTAACAATGGGTGCTCTAAAAAATAAGTTCCGCTCAAGATCTGACCTGCTGTGATACCATTTTTTTCATGAACCAACCTGAGTCGACCCTAAACCGGTCACCCGAGCTGATCCGCGACAATTCCCAAGAGGTCTTCCCGGTCCTCCCACGATTATGAAAAGTGCGAGGACATCCATAGAGAGTACGTGGGAATGATTATTCCCAATGAAAATAAATAAAGCTGCAGAAAATTAGAACAAAACAAAGTGGATAAATGAAACAAAAAATATGAACAGCCAACAACAACATAGTAATCTGACCACAACCAAAACTTCTCATGACATTGAGAGTCATTAAACAATCCACCGACAACTCTCATCTATAGCGAGCAAGCTCGAGTCAAACCTGTAACAAAAACTAAAAATAGAAATACACTATAGGTGTGAGTATTAAAACTCAGTAGGTGTTCCTAAAAAACTATCCCAAAATTAGCACCATTCAATAAATAATTTTACTAATATCATGTTTGAACTACATTATATAAAAAATTAGTTTTCACACACTTTTAATTTAAAAATCAAGCAACATCCCATTATGCTTTTAAATTTAAAATAATGTTTATGGTTTGAAGGAAAAAGATGCATTACAATTTAAAAACATTTCTGTGAATAATTTTAAACCCATGTTTTAGTTGTTAAACCTGAGTAAAACCATACGTACACACAATAAACAATAAGGGAAATGGAAAAAGAGGCACACATGGCCAACAACCAATCTAAAAATATCAATCATCCACCACATAAAAATAAGAAATAAATAAAACATGAGTCGATCTTAGAAGCTCATGAACAATCTAGAATGTACTATAGATGTGACTCATCCTGAAGGTATTCCCTACACAATTACATCACAATGCTCAAATGCACAGTGTTTCCCTACATGGACTAACTGAGAGGTCCAATCCCCTAGTAGATCAATTTTCATACTAAAGGTCACTAGCTAGTGCGTAATCTAAACTAGTGATGGAATCATTCTCATAAGATTGACTTACTATGCCAGGTTCCCATGCCGAGTAATAATGAACTGAGGGGTGAGTCAACAATTTCAATCAAGAAACAAATAACCATGCATGAACATCATTCACAATAACTCACACAAGCATCATATATAGCAAGATCACCAATGAGTCCAACCAATTAGAGTTTTTCAAAATAATTTATTTTATTAATGTTCCAAACGTTGTTTATGAAACTTTGAAAAGAAAAAACATTTCTCAAGAGAAACCAAAATATTTTTCCAAGCACCAGAAGAGAAAATTTGACATCAAACTAGAATCACACTTGAATTTTCATGAATTATGTTCAAATTCCAAATGAGTATTCTTTCACTATTTTGCATCAATACATCCATAAAATTTTAAAGTTTCATGCTTAAAAAAATGATTCATTAATATCAAATTTTTATTCCAAATATTATTATATAATATTTTTCCTCATTTATCGAAAATCATTTAAATAATAATAAATTAATAAATTATAAATTTAAAGGTGAGTGTAGTGGGGGACCTACCTCGAATTTCGGCCTAATTACGAAAACATGACATGTCTCACACTTGGGCACAAGTATGCACAACCTGATGACTGTAGTATCACAAACATTCTCCGCTAACACACTGCAACAATAAAAATACTAGAAAATATAATCACATACGTCAAATAATCCAAATGAATAAGTTGTGCAATACACGCCTCAACACCAGAGCAGATAAAATGAGGTGAACCCAGACTTCTCTCCTTCTGTAGTGGGAGTTCATCATGCGTCTAATCGAGAACAAGGCATGTGCCTGGTCACACTAATTGAGGTGTCACGGGAGCCAACAGATTCAGTCATTCTACCCCGGAATGTCGGCGAGGGGCTACAGGGTGATGGAAAAGTCACCAAAAGAGGGGGAACATGGTCAGGAAGGTTTCATGGCCAGTTAGAGGGTGTTTGATTGGTCATAAGATACTCAACTGGAGGGAAAAAGGTCGTCAGAGCTTCACAGAGTTTCCAAAACGTGCTTTTCTTTTGTGCCCAATGATGTAAAACCCAAAACACACACTTTTTAACATATAATCAAAATTTTCGTCCGGGACCCAACCCAAGCCTCAAATTTTTTTAAAAAAAACCAATGAAAATAATAAAATAAATTAATTAGATAGGTCAAGGTGTGACACTCTTCATAGGAGTGATGTAGTATGGGTGATTATGGATTGACTGAAAAAGGTATCCAACTTCTTTCTTATCAAGGATATCTTCACAATTAATGATATAGATAATCTCTACATGTGGGAGATTGTTCAACTACACAGTTTTCCAAGGAATACAATTTTTGATTGATACCCTCATTTCATTTCTCGGTTCTGTAAGGTAATTCCAAGGAATATAATTTTTGATTGAATTTTTTTTGATCTTTATTTTTCTTGTGATCACTATCACCTTTGGTCTTTGATTTCCTTAACTATATAATGTTATCCTTAAATTTATACATAAATTTAGGTGTTATAGAGCAAAGACTTATGGTATCTTTCCATTGGCTGAAGTGTATTAAATAATATTATCTTGTGCTGACCCAATGGGCATGTTAACTAAAAGAATAAGGGGAAATGAAAATCATATTTATGGACTACTACACATACCCCTTTTCATAAAATATTATTGCAACCTGGATCATGGGTACCCATAGGATGATCCTACCCTATAAAAATAGAAAACTAGATAATGGATTTAAATATGATTTATCATGAAAAGTGACCATATGTGATTTATTATGATTGATTCGCCATGGAAAATAGCTTAGTTGTTTATTGAAATGACTGGTGATAATTGATATGGCATGGGTGTGTACACTTGAATAATAGTGACTTATGATACAATTTAATGAATGAATATGTAATTTAAAGAAAAATGGTAATTTTATGAATTGACTATTGTTTCTTATGATATTATTTTTTCTTCTTCATTCCATTATGAAAAATGTTTTGGTGGTGCTGAAAATTCATAAATAAATGGACATACTAAAATATGCAGAAATGATTATATAAAGGCCTTGTCCCATTTATGGTGAAATGATTATATTATGAGAATATATGAGTTATGATGAAGAGAATATATAAAGTCCTTGGATTTATTATACTTTAATTGTTATTGGTCTTGTCCCAGTTATGTGATTATTTCATCGACATGTAATTACTATTGGAATGGTCGTGCTACAAGCTCAGAGATATTATGACACAGTGACAATGGAATATGATTATTTTATTGTATAAATTGATTAATTAATACTCTTGATTATCATTTTACTGCATCCACTTACTATGAGAATTTTTTTATACATATTGGTGCCAACATATTGATTTAAAAAAACAAACTATTTGGGACACCATTTGGTAACAGATAAGATTTAATAGATTTTGGTTTTGACAAGTGTAAGGGACCGTTTTGTCCATGGTTACTTGTTAGATGGCTCAAATCATGGAGATGATATTGACGTGGGGTTTGAGACCAACAATTGATTTAAATTATTTGTTTCTACTTGGTGTTTTATTTTTATGAAATCTTGTATGTCAGTATGATACATTTCAGTATGAAATTACATGGCTTGTAATTTTTTGGATTACTAGGTTTATCCTTCATCTTCTAGATGTATGATGTACTAATTACACTATATCAATTACTCTGGTACTTATTTATTTCAACTATATTTATTCTTTGTAGCAAGTACTATAGTCTCCCAACTACATTCCCTGAATCCCCACTTTGAGTCAAAAGCCTCTCACATATGGCATGGCACGCTTAATGTTTAGTAACAAAACAGATTTTTCCACATGGGTGACTATCGAATCGGGGGATGTTACATTTTTTTTATATGTAATTGTTTAATGACTATTGGGTAAAAAATAAGGAAAAAGAATATGGGGTTATATTATGTATAGGATAACATCCTGATCTATTAGTAATGTTTAGATGATATGGTTATCCTAGAAATTAAATCCTTATATGGATACTACAAGAAGATTCTTCGTAAAGCATAGTTATACCAATGTGTAATAACCGCAAAGGGGGTGTTTTAGGGATTAAATCAATTGTAACCTCATGCCTAAAAGATAGGCCAATCATTGAACACATTTTGATACTTTTGATGGATATTCATTGGTAAATCACATTATCATTGAACACTATTATGATGTATTTTAATATATAAAATCATTTCAGTTTGAATGATAACAAAGGATAACGTAAACTAAAACCTATAGACTCATTGGAAAATATATTCACATCAATAATTAATTCCTCCTTATATATTTATAGTTTTGTTTTATGTAGATTAAATAATATATATATATACACTAATTCTCAATTTTACTTTATTCAATGTAATGGTCGAATCGTAGATAAATGAGTTAACAATGGGTAAAATAGATAATGTGGAGATTGTATCAATTGGAAACCTAATGAGATAGGTGATGGAATTCAGAACGACATGGTAATGATCACACAACTATCTTAAACTATGGGAAATAACCAAAATAATTTTGATCTCATAAATTCAACCAAGAGGGAGAAACTCTCCATCAAGTATTTCATGAGACAAAATCCACCAATTTTTAGTAGGTTATTTATTCCAATAGTTTTTGAGAAGTTGGATGATTAAATAGAAAAAATATTTTACATTCCTCAGTGGTTAAACCATTATATAGTTATTTTAGTACCATATCATCGTGATGGTGATACAAACCATTATTTTAGTCTCATTAAGAATATCAGGTAAAAGAATTTTGTATAATCAATAATATGAGAAGAGTTCATGAATATATTTTTCACTAAGTATTATACATAGACTCTTCAAAAACAATCGAGTAGAAATTCATGGATTTGAGGAAAAATATAACGAATCTATTGGATCATATGAATAAAATTTCACTAGACTCATGAGGCATGAATCATGTTTCATTATCAATAATAATAGAAAAATTGTTAACATATTTGCTAGAATACTGATTATTATTTGATGTATGTTACTCATATTATACATCCATATCTTAGAATAGATTTTTCAATGTTCCATTAAGGTTAATATGGAAACTACAACATATCAATATTCTTGGGAAAATAAAATTAATGTGGAGTATCATGGAAACATTGGGGATAATAAACATGGTGGGAAGAAAGTATAATTTTATAAAAGAAATAAACATGGGAATAAGAAATAGGGAAATTTCATTAAGGAATCAGGTAAGTATTTAAAATATTGTAATGAAAGACCCCAAGCCCACATCTATTGAACTAAATATTAGATTCTAATTAACACATCATAGAAGAAGAATGATTCAGCTAATGATAACATTTCAATACCATAAATAAAATTAAAATTTCTTTGGAATTATCTAAATCAATGCCCCAACCATTGATCAAATAAATAAAGTAGGCCCCAAAAACCCTAATTACTAATGGAATAAGGAATGGAATTCATGATCACTTCCACAGAGTTAGATAATAATAATTATGTGATACAAGGTATACATCGATATTTATTATATATTATAATAATATATTTGATTCAAGTTAGTTGCATTTGTTTATATCACACAAGTATTTATAAAATATGGAATCCTCACTCAAAATAATGGGTAGGGAACAATTAGTGAAAACTCACAGTGGAAAATTTATCTTGCAAAAGATTTATAAATCTACTCTGATTTATATTAATGGAATAATACTCTATGCATACCTAATTATTCTTATTTTTGGTTAATTTTACAAAATTCAATGTTTATAATGACATTACTAAAATAAAAAACATATCAACTATCATATAAGTAAGTCTAATTTCACATCCCAAATAATCTTATTATCATATATCAATTCATGGATAATTATTAAATCCCTATGGAATAATATTCTATAATATCATTTATGATATAGAACAATGAGTTTATTTTTAATCAATTTATTGGAGGGGGAGATTCATAATTTATGATTTTAATATTTTAAGAGAATATTGAAAAGTATTTTTGGATGAACTACCTAGATTTTCCCAGTGTAATTAGGCTGAGTTTTCAATTAAAATCGTATCTTGATCAACACATATTTCAAAGATTCCAAATAGGATGGACCCAATTGAATTAAGTAAGATCATTAATAATCATTAAGGGAATTTTTAAAATGGTTTTTTACACCCATTGAATCTTTATGGGGTATACTAGTCCATTTTATCCAAAATAATGATAGATTGATATATATTTTCATTGATTATGATAATATTAATAAAATAGTGATCAAGAACTAGTATCATCTTCCCCATATCAATGGCCAATTTGAATAAATCATAGAGGATTGATACTTCTAAATGATATACCATTGATCTAGAGATAGTCAATTAAGGGTCAAAAGGAAAATATTTCTAGGATAGCTTTCCATATTAGGTATGAAAAATAAGAATGTCTATTTATTCCATTTTTATTTTGGAATTTTTCCTCTATCAACATAGATATAATGAATAGAGTATTTTGGAACTTCCAGGATAATGTTTTTGTTGTCTATATAAGTGATATTCTTATATACTCAATGAGTAAGGAAGGAAATAAAAAATATTTCTAGATTCTATTAATGACCTAGATAAATGACAAACAGCATGATAGATTTTTCAACTGTGAATTATAGTAGTATAAAGTATCATTCTTAGGTCAGGTAATCAATATCATGGGTATATCTGTAGATCCTTAAAATATAGATATTATCAAGAAATGCCTCAAACCAAAAATTGTAAATGATATCAATAGTTTTATGAGGTCAAAATTATATTTTTACACTTGGTCAAAAATGTTTCACAAATATAAAATCCATTGATCATGTTAAAACCCTTGTATGTAATGTTCCATTGGACCATGGAATGCGAAGATAGATTCAAGGAACTGAAAATTTGGTTGATCACTTCCCTTGTACTTACATTACCCTATAGTGGGTAAGGGGTTTTAATATACATTTATTCTCTCAAAAAAAAATTTAAATCATAATATCTTGTAGAATGATATTGTAATAAATTATGTGTCATACTAATTAATGAATAATGAGTAAAATTACCCAACGCATGATTTAGAGATGGAAGAAAAATTCTATATAATAAAAAATTGGAAAAATAATCTCTATGAATAAAAGATATATATATATATACTAATCAAAAGATATTTTAATATATATTCACACAAAAGGAAATGAATAGTTCTAAAAGATCTGGTGAAAATTGATAAAAAAAATGATTATTTCTCAATATATTACCACCCAATGAAAGATAATATGGTGGATAATTCTTTGAGTAGGATGGGACATGATACTCTATCCATGATGAGGATTGAAAAAGGCCCCATACTGATGGATTTTCAGAGGATGAATCTTGTAGTAATAATGACAAGAGATAAATGTTATCTAGCCAAAATGATTGCTCAACCTTCCATTAACCTAAAGGTAAAAGAAACATAGAGAGAGAATATAGAGATACAGAAAAACTACAGTGAATATCTACAAGATCAACTTTGATAAGGATGAAGTATTATGTTATGTAACATGGATATAAGTACCATCAAAGGCAGAATGGAAGGAGAAGATTTTATATGATGAATGTAGATTATCTTTCTCTATCCATCCTAGAAGAAAAAATTTGTATAGATATCTATGGAAATAATTCTATTGGAATAACATAATGAGGGAATTCATTGGGTATATATATTTATTTTTGGTATTCTAGAAATTTATTGTTGAATGAAATAATCTTAAGGGTATGTTAAAACCATTACCCATACCAACACCAAAATAGAAAAAATCTCCATGGACATTATCATAGGACTCCCCAAAATTTCTAATTCCAAAAATGTTATTTGGGTAACAATTGAGCACCTAATGAAGATAGTTCATTTTATTCCCATAAAATAATATTTCCCTCTTCACCAACTCACCCTAATATTCAAAATGAAATGGTGAGATTTCAAAAAATATCAATATCAATTGTATCTGATCAATATTTGAGGTTCAACTCGAGATTTTAGAGATATATCCAAAAATAGTTTCAAATAGAGATGCACATTATCACATCCTAGCATCCTCACATATATTGTAAATTTAAGAGGAAATTTTAACCTCTTTAAGATATTCTTAGATCTTTTTTGAAAGATATCAAAGGATGTTGGTATCAACACCCCCTTGGAAGAGTTCTTACATAACATTAGTTTACATTATAGAATTCATATTGCACCACTTGAGTCTCTATATGGGAATATATTTAGGACTCTAACATATTTGAATGATATAGATGTGAGTAAGTGGATAGGTCCTGACCTTGTATAGGAAATGGTAGAGATGATTTAACATATTCAATGGAATATTAAAGTGGTAATAATCCAATATAAGAGTTATGAAGATAATCATTGAAAATTTATAGTTTTTGAAATTGGGAGAAAATATTCATTCCAATATATCCATGGAACTGAGATATTATATTTGGGAAAAAATTGATGTTGAGACCTAGATATATTAGTTCCTTTGTGATCATTGATCATATAATGTTCTTAACCATTCACTTAACACTCCATCCACACGTATCTCAAGTGCATAATGTGTTACATGTATCCCTTTTACATCACATGTAGTAAGTTCAGAAGATATACAAATGGAACATGCCCTTCCATTTGAAGAAAACCTTCTGAAAATATTTTATTTAAGAGACAAGATTATGAGGAACAGGATAACTTATCTTGTCAATGTTATCAGAAAGACTAGTAAATTTTTGGAGGCTACATGGGAAACATACTACGTGATGGGGTAGATATATCAACACTTTTTTTCTTTTAATAAATTTTTTTAGTTGAAATTGTTTTTAAAGGGTGAGAATTTAATGATCCCATATTTTAAACCATGTGATATTCATGTTATATTCCATAACTACCTTTAAATGTTGCACCCAACATAAAAGAATCACAATATATTTCTGGAATGTTATTATTAAATCTATTATAAATACTATGATGTTAAAACATTAAAATCTATTACCGTTATAGGATAATTAATTAATATGAGTTAATATTAAAAATTTTATTTTCAATACAATCGTTTTAATTTATTTTATGTATTTTCATTAAATTCAGGTTTTAAAAATTATAGAATATGTGTTTGCTAAAATAAAATTCATTTTTTAATTCATCACATAAAAAATTACTTATTATAAATTTTTAATTTTTTCTAAAATAATATATTATTAGTGGAAAAATATAGTTTTTGCGAAAATGATAACTTTTAATGATTTTATATTATGTAAGAAAATAATATATTTTTTAAAACCCATTTATGTTATAAAATATGTATGCAAGGAATATAGTTTTTCATTTTAATGGATTTTTTATAGTATAAATACAATGTATAACATTTTTAGATGTAAATTAAAATTTTATTCTAATAAAAACAAGTTTTGGGAATTTCCTTGAATCAACTATCTTACAAGAAATATTTGGTTTTGGTTTTACATGAAATCCCTATAGATTTGTTTTTTTATTATAAATTAACTTATAATATTGTAATTGATAATCTTAAAAATTATCGATCACACATAAATTTTAATCGTAAATCCTTAATTTTTCTAAATACTATTTATTACATTATGTGCACTAATTATCAAATTTAATTTAAAAACACAAATATTTGTATATAATTAAAATAATTCATAATTTAGAATTATATGATTCTTGTTAGATAAAATAGTCAACATTAATTTTTTCATTGAAATTTATTACTATTGTTAAAAATAAATTTCTAAAGTAATTGTAAATTTTCATGAAAGATAAAAATTTAAAATAAAAAACCCCTAAAACACTCAATTTGTAACCAAATTGAAGGGTTAAAGTGAGTTTTGACCCTAAATCACATTTACATACACTTTTTCCATTTTTTCTATTGAACATTGAATAATAACTTTACATAATTGAAAATATAAGGGTCACTTCATAAAATACCCTTTCTTTCACATATAAAAAGTTAACAATTCTACCACATTAGGATTTCAAATTACATTAAAGCATATCCTATAAATCCTACAATATTTAACCTCATAAAACTCTATCACACATAAAAAAATATCTAATCATTGTTTGTAACAATACTTCCATCATTTAAAATGAGAATTCCTAGAGAAAATTTGTGTCATATATGTTAGTGTCAACTACTTCTTAGTATTTCCTTCATAATTTTTATTATCCAAACCATATATGAATTTATTCATATAAAAAATCATAATAATAATTATAAATGTATTTCATTATATTAATTTTTCAATAACTATTATTTTTTTAATCCAAAAAGAAAATGAAATAACATTAATTGTGTGTACATGCCAATTACAACCTCCATGATGCGATGTTGACTGTTTTTCAACACCAACTCTCAACATTAGAATAATGTATAAATTTGATAAATATATATTTTTAAAATTAAGAATTATAAAACTATTAAATGATTATTTTTCATATACCATCATTCCATCCAGTCATTAATTGACGGGATCGGTAATTATGCCTATGGTGAAATATTTCCACCACAAAGAAAAAATATTTTATCATCACATCAAATCATGGATAGTTATAAGAATGACATTTAATGATGATATATGATAAAAATGGAATTTTATGGTCCTGAATATTCTATATAAATATTATCTAAAGATATTCCATTTCTCATTAAAATGATTTAAGTCATTGTCATTTAGTTATATTTAACTGTTAATATAAATTATATTTTAATAATTATGTCATAAATGATTATAGGTTCTCATATAATGAGAATATAACATAATCATGATATATATAATATTTTATAGTGATTTTAAAAATCTTTTATTCAAATTTAAATTTTTTTAATAAATAAATTTTCATTGTTAAACATGTTGAAAAATTGTCCTTCCATATTTCCATTTTCACAAGACATATTTTTGTATTTTACCTAATAATATTGTAAAATAATAAGTCATTGAAAAAATAATTATTTTCAATTAAATGGTATAGGAATGATAAACTTCAAACCAATTAGTGAAAATCTTTCCTATATGAGGGAATGATGAATGAAGCAAACAACCAAAAATTCTAACAATTGATTGGAAAAATAAAATATAATCACTTAATATAATTGAAATATAAAATAGGGAGTATTATTATATTGATTTTATGATATAATTGGTTAATATAGTCATGTTAAATATATAAGGGGTTACATAACCTTAATGGAAAATATTGTTAATGGTAAGGTACATGTTTAATCAAGATTATTCAATTCAGTAATATGTTTATTTATTTCATTTCTCCTATATTCATTGAAATTTTTGTTTTAAATGATGTTATAAATATAGTTTTTGGGAAAATAATTTTTGATTGAAATATATTTCCATGAAAGGTTTTGTTTTAACATTTTTTAAAAGTAATGAGGAAATTTTTAAAAGGTACTCTTAACATTGACTTTTCTAATGATGTATACTAAATGATTTTAAAAATTCTTTTTATGATTTTGTTTTTATTAACTACAATGGAGTTATGTTTCATGTTTCACGCTATATATATTTTTTATTATATTATTGTTATAGGAAATCATGATTTTTATATCAATTAATTTAATTCATGTTTTAATTTTATAGCATTTTTAGATTTTTGAGAACAACTTTATTTCTTGGGGTTCTTCATAAAAATTGAATAATTTCTATTTTTATGAATAAGAAACCCATTAGCTTTCTATGGGTTCATTAAGATATGAGTATAACAGATATTATGAGTCACACATATTTATGGATAATGATTTTTGGGTTCCTATATCTAGCTCTAATGCATTGTTTTATTTTAATATCAAATGAGATAGTCATGTGTGGACAAAAAGACTTTTGAACACATGATAGGGCATGGTGGGATATATAATAATTTTTAAGCATGGAAAAAATATTTTTTTCAAATTGTCTTGGGGAAAATAGGTTTTCTCAAAAAAAAAATTCCTTTAAATATGGTTAAACCACATTTCCATATTTTTTACCATGGTATAAAAAAATTTCAAGATTCATTTCATTTTTATGAATTGCCATGTTTTCATGTTTACGCCTTATTTTTTAAGTATTTAGTTATTTTATCTAATTATCACATGTTATATGATTATTGAGATGATTTTCAAGCTTTTAATATACTTTATGTTTCCTTATTGATATTTTTATGATATTATATTTTATTTCATGATTTTAATATAACGAATTTTGATCTTTTATAATTATATTTATATCTTTATTATATATACCTTTATGTCATGGTATTTTTTCCCTTATAGATCATATGGGCTCACCCATATATTATATTTCCTTTTCCAGGTTATGAGGATAATTATATTCTGTGATACCTTAAGAAATGGTAATAGAAGACCATAATTACATTGTAAAATAAGATGTCTACATAGCTAATATCTAAGACAAAAAACCATTAGGTCCTTGGGTGGTGTGATTGTTTATGAGACATATTATATTATTATAAGAGCAACATATTACCTATATAATATTTATATTGGTTCACATTAGTTTTTGTGTCTTTATATGGAATGTTAAATAATATATGAACAATATTGATCACCATTGCTATACACTCTTTTTATAACATTGGGTTATCCCACATAGACATAGAGTTGTTTATCTAAATGCAATTTTCTAAGAAATCATTTTATATTATACCGCCCAAAATATTTTAAAGATGAAATAGAGATCATCAATTTTTATAAGAAATTGAGTTTTGGGAGTTATGAAATGAGTATGAAGCCCAACCCTGAAATTTATGATATCAATTAAGGGGATAAGTTTATTCTCTTTGTATTCATTTTTGGTAAGGGGAAAAGAAAAGAGAATACATATTGTCTCAAATATGTGGTGGTACTAAATACAAATACTAAAGTGGATATCAGTGTTCCCATTATATTGTGTTCTATATGTTTCAAATCTAGATTCTTTATATTAAATCTAATATCAATATGTTTTATTGAGATATTTTCATATTCAGTGGAAAATAAGGAAGTGATAATGCTGGGAATATTTTCATAGATTTATCCTTGATATAATATATCTGTGGATTGATGTGTTATTAATTACGCTAAATCTATGTACCGATGTTGATATTAATTTCAAGATATATTGATGGAAGTTGGAAAGCATCAAAATTGATTAAGAATGTCCTGATGTATTTTTTATTAAAATGGTTTCCCGCATAAAGGTAACTCTATGTTTATGCAAGCCTTGTAAGAAACATTCAACCTTGTGTAGATTTAATCTAGGAATCCATTGTGCTACATCAAAATAGAATAGAAAATTTTATGCTTACATTAATGTCACACTATAAAATATATGTTGCATAAAGGTAATTAGTGAACTATATATAATGGTAATCTCATAATATTTAGTCGATGAATAAATATAATTTTATAATTTCAATACCTATGTAAGTATCATTGATACCTATATTAATGTAATATTGTAGCTGTGTAAAGAAAACATTGAGGGTCATGACCTATGTAATGGTTTATTGAAAATCCAATCATTATATTATAATGAAAATAGTTTGAATCATATATCTTTAGAAATAATATGACTTTGGGTTCCATAATTAGACATTGAGAGAAAAAGTA
Source organism: Viscum album (assembly GCA_963277665.1). Taxonomy (NCBI): domain Eukaryota; kingdom Viridiplantae; phylum Streptophyta; class Magnoliopsida; order Santalales; family Viscaceae; genus Viscum; species Viscum album. The sequence continues at coordinate 683,427,243 of OY728137.1, read as the reverse complement.
ATGGTATGAATTTCCTATAATCATATGAATTTGAGGTAGTGTATAAACATTTATCATTACTTCGTCATATAACATAAAAGTTATAAAAAATGGAGGAACTACAATACTGATATTTTAGGATCATTAATTTTTAATAAAATAGAGATATAAATTATACAATGATTTTTTTAATTATCTACATGGATTAAAAATCACAAGGAGATTTTGATTCAATCTATGATTGGAGGAAGACCAAATGATAAAGATGTTGATGCTAAGATAGTTATCACAATGCGGCGTACTACATTCATGAAGTGAAAAGTGGAAATATACTGATGAAAACACCATTGTATAAGTCACGATCTCTATAAAACTACTATATTTTGTTGACCGCATCATTGTGAATTTTGATCGGTCGTCTTAGTTAATATGAAGAACACACGAAATCAGTGTTTAGATACTTTAGAAAAAATGTGATGTTTATGAGCATTATGTGTTCATGGTGAGGGTTCTGTGCTTGATGATTATATATGAAAAATAGTGAATCAATTTCTTTATAGTGTCTATTATATTCAATGTCATGAAACATGAATAGAAGACGTGATATGAGATTCCAATAGGCGAGGGCCACATTGTTTTCATTCTTAGGATAATGTTTTTAGAAGACCTCGATACTAGAAGATGCCGGAGGTCCAATATTAGGATTATGAAACTAGATATTAATCATTTAATGTGGGAAAGATACATGATTCCATATATTTAAAAATTTCAAATTGTTTGAAGAAGAATATTTCTTGGAATTAAGAAGATATGATATTTTAATTGCACATGGATTAAAAAAGATAATGTATTTGTAATATTTAAAGGAAGATGAAGATTGAATTTGAATGGATAGATAAAATTGAGAATACACTGATTGATTTTATTGAGAAGACATCCAATATTTAATGACCAAGGAGTTTATATATTAAAAAAATTCATCAACAATATTTTTTTTGTTAATATAAAATAGATTATGTACTAAATGAAAATGATAATGAACATTGATATTTCTTACTAATACTATGTAATATAATCCTGAGATCCTGATACACATCAATATCAAAGGAGGGGAGAAGGAAAAGTCTAATGAATGGGAGAATTTTTATTGGAGAAGAATATGTATTTCAACATTATTTGTTATGGAATGGAATAAACTATATCATTAAAAATCTTGGGTGAGTTTGGGAACTAGTAGAATCAATCACCATTGACTACTACTAAACGTGATAAACATTATTTATATGATAGAACCATATCCTACATTCTTATGGTGGATAATCTATTAAAGTGTAATTCAAATATTTAGGATCATAGGAAAAGCTATCTATAACTAGACTATTTTTGTGGTGCTTGGGGTGTATAACTGATCGTGAGGATGGAAAAATATTTTTGGGGGTATTATAAGTTAAAAGGATAAGAAACACAATGGGAATCAATGTTGGTGTTACCAGAGTTGTTTTTTTAAACCTTTGGAATATATAGTGGTTAACCCCTAATTGGGACATATAACCAATCATGGAATAGAGTAAGTTTTTATGATTGACCCTTTTAATTCATTTGTGAAACACTATTTCATATAATTATAGATCATGAGGTGAGGATTTGAGAAATTATCTAGTGGATTGTAAACCTTAAAACATTCAAGAATTTTAATTAAGAACTGATAAAAAATAAGACCATTGATTAATCCCCCAAAACCCTCTTAGTTATCAATCATCGTAGGGAATTCCCAATATTCCCAAGGTGTCAAACACATTTTTCTAATGTTTGTGTATATATACATATATTCTATGTACTAATATATATGGATTTTATTATGTAAATATGTATGTCACATCCTTGATTTAATTTTGAGGTATTAGTTTTTCTAATTTTTTCCTTATATTTATTCATTGTGTTCTCATGGTGTTTTTTGAAAAATATTGGTATTTTGGGCCCTACAGAAGGTTGTTCATGGTCAGAGCAGTGTTAGGGGAAACATTATACCGGAACAAGAGTAATAGTGTGCCTTAGATATTGGAACTTTTTGTGGCCCATGGCCAGTATCATGGGAGTTCACCCTCCCCCAAGAAATGGTGAAACCAGTTTCCTCTTAGACAGAGTAGACCTAACGGTTTCCACTGAGTTTTGAAAACCAGGTGGGATAACCTTGTGATATATTTGGGTCATTAAAAATAGATAATTTTCCTTTTTTCGCTCCTCAAATTTAACCTCTAATTTGAACAATATGATATTTCCATCCATATAATCCCCATCTTCTCCCTCTTTCCCCGTAGAACTCCATGCCTTGGGTGTATTTAGCCATTTATATTCAAGAATCATCATGTAACTCAACTTTCTCTTAATATTATCCTTCCTATAGGTTTTTTATTTCCCCTTTCATATATCCTCATTTCTCCAATGGGTTGGTCAACCTAATAAGGTTTTTATCTTGAGTTGTTGGGAAAAATATTGATTTCAGTTGTTGGATCATGGTTCACAAGGAGTTGATACCATAAAGACAAGGGATAAAACCTACCAAAGGATGAACAAGGATCTCTAAAGACACATAACTAGTCATACATTGTTTAAAGGAAGTGAAGAAAATTTACAAGAATTTGATATAGATAGTAAATATATAATTTTTTTGACAAATCGTAATGTAAAAACGTAGTTATGATAGAATTAAACCATGATCTTTAATTCATTACATATTATCACATCAATCTCAAGGTTAAGAATTCTAAAAGTTTATGTATTTAATTAATCCCATTACATAATCCAAGAGGAAAGAACATAGCTCTTTGAAACTCAATAATTAGAGTACATATCTCAATTTTCCACCTCATCTCAATACACCCTTATCAAGCATCATGGTGTAACCATAAATACCACAAAACAACGACACTAAGGAATAACAAACCAATAAATAAACACTGAAAACTGATAACATGAAACATATTTCATGATGATTTATCATTCCATATGTTTAATTGACATATAGGTCTTCACACCATAACAAGAACCCATCATGTCATAATTATCCTTCTACTGCAAGATATAGAGAAACTAAAATATTATTTCTTATCCAGCACATAAAATTAAATAACTCAAAACACAATCCAACTCCTCATAGTGAAATAAATTATCCCTCAACATCTCCCTTATTCTAAATAACTACAATTCCTCAACTCTTGATAATCATGGAATGATTCGGGATGATTGTAGAAAAAACATCTGATACATGGTTTAACTCTTATTGAAACTCCTCATAAACATCCAAGGGAATAGACATCAAATTTCATGTATGAATTTGAGGATCGTTTTTATGCTTAAAATATTTACTCTTCATTGTATTATGATTTTTAGGGTCATTACAACCTAGGAGGATTTTAGGGTAATGTAAATAGGTTTCTACCTATTTAATTTTACATAGAGGAGTACTAATTACCCAGTAGAGAGATACTAGGTAACTATAGATCTACGAAGTATGTTGGTTGGGTCTATAGCCACATCAACTAGTTGGTGAGTTTACACAGGGTGTCTGGTGGAGTACTGGTAACCCTGTTCTAGCTAGTCAGGTACCCATTGGGTTCTAGGTTCCTTTTTAGGTGTATATTTTTAATTTCCCATTGAAACCCTCATTACAATTTTTCCTCTCCTCCCTCAACCTACACTCATGATGAGATAAAATTTTACCTCCCATTTTCTTCCAAGGTACCCCCTTCTAGTTTTACTGCACTTTCAACATTTCATTTATTGTGTGGTTCCTTATTTGTTAGTTTATCCTCTCTTATTCCCTGGTTTTTAGTTTCTTTAACTATTTTTTACATGATAAATACCAAGTTTTAAGGGTTTGAGGATACTTTTATAAATTTTGTGGTTTTATATTTAATCCATGGGAATAGAATTATGAGAGTGCTTTATTAATATTGACAGAGATGTTACAGTTTTTATAGGTGGTTATATGTATTTATGTAAATGAGGGTGCATGTATTGGCATGAATTTATCTATGATTGCATTCAAAAAGTTTTGTTAGATATAAATTGGTTTAAATGACCTCATATAATATTGTTCTCCGTAAAATGTTTTATGTATGGTGCAATGTCACATGGTCATATGAATTAAGGTAGGTTTGCCTTCTAATTTAAATTATACATAGAGTGAGTTTTTTAGACTCAGTTAAGGGTTTTTTGACCGTGTTTCTTGGTATATTGGTTTGGATTTTAGAATCATTCAATTGGGAATGTGGTTGGTAAAAAAACTTTTCATGTGTGAGTAACCTAGAATGGTTGTATTGGGAGTAGCCTATGTTCTACACTTATGTTATCATTGATCTTGTGATATTTTATGGGGGTAGTAGTTGACCATTTTACATTAATTGGTTATATGATGTTTCTGTAACATGAAATATCCCATATTGTAGTTCATTATTGTATAACAATGTGTTGAGTAAGATTAAAGTTCTATTGACATGATTATATATGATTATAGTTGTTGAGGCCACCCTGAGTGAGGCTGATGAGAACTAACATGACGATGCGTGAAATACCCATGGTGAGAGGATGTGGCATGGGAATTGATTGTAAGAAGATCTGAGACATTCCCTCTTATATTAGGTGAGTTATGAGACTTTATGTGTCTCATCCCTTAAGTGATTGTGTGTGGAATAGAGATTAATGTGGTATCAGATATATGACTTGATGTGGGATTGTGCCTTAAGTGAGAAGGTACATGTCATGTATTAAGGTGTATCTATAGAGTTTGATGGCTCATCCTCCCAACATGGAGAAAAATAAGGTATATTTAGCGTTCATCTAATCCTAAATAGACCCTGATGGAATGACACAGATGTATTCTTGTTTTTTATTTATTTTTGTAAGTGAATCCACTATTATATGTCTATTATACATATGATAGGGATACATTAGTGATATTCTATTGGGTGTTTTTTACACACCCTACATAGGAATCTCAGTGCACATGAAGTCTCCGTTTTCAGGGATCCGACCAAGAGGAAGAGAACTATGTCGACTTATTGATTAGGAAGGGATAGTTAGAATTAAAGGTGACGATAGTACAAAATCTGTGTTATCTTATTGGCATACCTATACTATTATTTTGTACATTTTTACACATATTGATCCCCTTCATGAGGTAATCCTTATCAATTTAATGAATGACTGGTTATGTATCAATTTTATATATCATGTGGGGATATTATTCTTTAAAAAGTTAATTTTTTATTTATTAGATTGTTTATAATTTCGTCATATTTATTAATTTTTTCTGATAATAACCGAATATTATCTCCATTTTATGGCTCAAGACCTAGAATATAGTCAGTGGCCTCTTTCATATTGGGAGGTGTACATAAGTCCATCTGATTCTCTTGTTAGGAAAAGGAGATTCTGGATGGGGTGTTAAAAATGGAATTAGATAGAACTTTCTTTTGATTCCCTATTTAGTTCAGGATATAATGATGGAGGATGTTGAAACTCAGGAAAGAAGCTATACTAGTTACTGAAAAACACCTATATAGTTTAATTTTAACTTTTCATGTTAGAATGATCTATTTTATTGTCTATTATTTTATGTTTTCGGGTTATTATTCTCGTGTGATTGTGAAAATATGGTTTATTGTGGGGTTTTCCTCTTGGTCGGGGTGGTGAAAGTGTGTGAGTGGATGAATCATGATTTCTAATGTAGGTTTACACGTCATGATTTTGATTACACATGATTCATAATGGTTTAAATTAATTTAATGATAAATATAACATATTTACTTATTTTACAAATACATTTATAATGAAATATAATTAATTTAACCTACTAATATTGATAATTTTGGTTTAAATAATTGAGCCTAACCTATATGTACAAATGATGTGGTATTTGGAGTTGGATGATTAATATTTTTGGATTTATAGTGTCTTGTGGGTTGAACCTTGGGTAATGTATGATAGGGTTATTTTTATATGTGTTTCAATTAAACTGTGTAATTTGTTGATTATTTAAGTTGTTAATGGAATTTCTATCTCTCAATATTGTAATTTTTTAAAATACCACCTAATAACATCTCATGGTGCCACCAATGTATTAGATTGAGGATTTCCTTGAGGTTTAGAACACTCTATTTATATCTCCATATGATTAGAATAGTGGGTAAAATCATGAAATTAGTGTTATTCTATCATCATTGGTAGTATTGTACTTATGGGAGGAAGCGGTGGGCATTAGCATGGACATGAAATGACTGATTTTTCGTAGTAATTTTAGATGTATTATTCTACCAAATTAAAGTTTATCAAAGGCCCTAATGATATATAGTAATGGATTGAGGTGATAAAGAGAATATATTGATTCCTAAAAACACATTGAGTATCGAATTAGATGTAAAATTGATAATTGAAGGAATTATTGGATAATCAAACAATATCCTTTTTTTAAAGGCCAGTGTTTGTGAAATATAGAAATCTATGAATGAAATTAGAAATTATAAAAACATGGGCTTATGAAATAACATCAATATTTTAGAAAACTCCACCCTTTAAAATCCAATGGCATATAAATTTTCATTCATCTCCCCATTTTTATGATCTGTCATTTGGAATTCCAAGTTGAATCTCTAAGCTTCCAAAAATTTGACATTCAAAATCTCAAATAACCAAGGAAGGAAATTGATTCCCACATGTTATGATCCTACAGGAATGAAATCACATGAGTAATCTAATGTATTGGATCATTCTTATGATACATTTTTCATAACTCATGTCCATGAAGAAATTAGTTTGTTCTAAAGTAAAATTCATTGTGTGAATCTAGGTTTCACAGAACATTAAACTTGATTGAAATACATGCCACAACCATATAAGGGGAACCCTTTTGTTATGGACCCATGTCTAGTGAATATATATTTTTTACATGACTATTAAAATGTAAAAACCTCCTATGGAGTGCCTCCATTTGATTCGTCCTTTCCCCAAAATAGTTTTTTTAATGTTAAGTTCTCATGGTCCCTACACCCACATGATCTAATATTATTCAAGAAAAATAAATATTCATGATTGGTAACATGGCATTTCATTACCAATCTCTTTATATAAAACATGAACTAGGTGTCATTAATTCTAGTTGATCATCCACACTAGATGGGTAGTATCTATCACCATTATCCATTGTCTAATACTTTATTCTTCCACACTCATTCTCTCCCATCTTCCGATAAGTTTCATGGGCCTCTTATAAGGTATAATCCTAAATCATGGATTAATAAATTGGAACTACATTAGTCTACATAATGATCCACATGCCCATCGGGTAGCTAAAAATCTAATCCAATCTCTACCCCTTACTATGTCACCTTTGATAACATGAGTGTCCTTAGAGTATGAAATTAAACTTTATCCTATGTGATTTATTAAAAAAAGGATACAATATTTGATGAGCCCATGATTCCCTATTTGAACAGAAATAGATGTCTCGTGTGAAAAATATAAGTTAACACCTAGATTGTGGGTATCCCAAAGCATAATACCTACATCATCCCTTGTTGTCATAACTTCTGTGATGTATACATATTTAGCTCATGAAATTAAATTTCATGGAATATTCATATAAAATTAATTTAAAATACGCATCTAAAACTACATGGGTTTTTATTTATATTTTCCAAAATGATACATAGAATGCCTCTTTAATGTTCAATCCTAAAATTAGAATCACTCCATATCCCCTTTAAGATGTGATATATTAAAGCCAAAACATCTTTCAAGAGTGTACCACACCTCTCACTAACCATCAACAAGTATCCACAGAATGATGAAAAATAGGTAATCCCCCACTTTTTAAAATATATGATCCCTCCAATACCTAACGAGCGCATATGTAGAAAATTTCCCTTAGGTATTAACCTATGAATAGACTGTATGTTACAAACGTACATGGAATAACCCCCTGTAGACTTAGAATTATGTCCCAATATTTTTTGATAATGATAATAGTTCATATGTGATGATCCTAGGACACCATCACCTAATTCATTAGAAACCCAAACCTTGGTGATGAGACAAGGTCACCAAATATAATGACCATATGAAACCTATGTGATGAGTATCAAATCTCCATATACATTACTTATATGATAATCTTATTTTATTTAAATTATTTGATGAGAATTATATGATATATATAATGATAATGAGATACCTTATGTGAAAGTCTTAACAAGGATATGTGATGTGAATGGTATCTTTGAGTCCTCCCGTTAGCTAATTAGATTAAGATTCAATACTCCAAAATTTGATGAGAATAGGTTACATAGTGCAAAGATACAAGGATTCATATAGTGATGAATTGTGTATAACTTAGTTTATGATCACATGATACCTTATGTGATGAGAACAGGATGCCTCATGTGATGTGAATGATATGAATCTTGTGATGAGACTTGGTTTCACTATGTAAAGATCCCCATATTCCTTATATTATAAGAAGATTTTTCTATTTGTGTTGGACATATGATGACCCATGATTTTGAAAAAATATTTCCTATATTAAAAACATATGATAACCTCATGTATTATACTGTGGAATAAATTTAAAGATTCCAATTTCACCCATTGATGTTTGAAAATTCATGAAAATTCATCATGGCTAACAAAATGTTTTCTCCCTTCTACAGATGTTGGTGATGTAATTTACCAGTTTCCCCTGGAATATAGTTCCATGAATGATATTTAAAAGAATTAAGAAAATCATTATGTGGTATCCATAACAAGAAATAGAGCTCTACAATGAAATACATAGAAGGAAGTGTCGACATCCCTTCATCCTATTCTAATAAAGGATTCAACACCATCAACACTGGGGGTGACAATCTCCCAATGTTTGGAACTGGGAAAGTGAAATTGATGGATCATTACAATATAAATAGTTGATTAAAAAAATATTCCTATTAGAAAAAAGTGGAAAAAAGATTATTGAAACCAATTTTAACTGGTAATTTATATTTTTTTGGAGGTTGGGTAATGTTAGTGATTCCTAATGAATAAACATTACTGATGTTTGGAATATTGGGAATCACTACTCAGACATATAATTATGAATGACTTCATATGTCTATCTTAATATTCCAACCACAATCAATGCTTAGTGAACTACTCCAACCACGATCAATAGTCTTGGGTGAAGGATAACATACCATGAATAAATATTGGAAATATATACTCAAGAGGAGACAAAGACCTGTATCACAACTCTTAGGAACCCTATTATAATTTCCACAAAATAACTCATAGAGTGGAGGGTAATAAATGTACTTCTCCATCGATATGAGCAGGAAATAGTTACTAGTTTCTAAGAAATTGATCGATAGGTTATGAAATATATGGTGTCACGCTGACACTACCATAAATAATGATCACATAGGGGGAAATCCAATATTTTCCACTATCAATTATTATAGGATCCCTTCACTAAAAACTAGCATTGATACCTCCCCCTAGCCTGAGATGTTATTAGAAGTACATATTTTTTCAGCTATAGGTGTCACTCAGGATCCTTCAAGGAGATCTCCCTCCACCCAATGTCATAAAAAATACAATTTGATTCTGCCAGTTTATGAACAAGTTGATCAGATCCGTGCACCACCTACTCTAGTCTATACTATATTAAACTGAAATTGTTGGCTGGCCAATAACCCTTCATGATAGAATCACACTCATATAGAACTTATATCCCCCACCACAATTGATGCATTACTTGTATTCTTCACCACACCACGTGAAAATATAATATTCATATTGTGATCAAGAACACTGTCACCTACAATGTGCATTAAGTCACATCTCCAAAATATTGGCCCCATCACCAACCATCATGGAAGTTCTCACCATGATAAAGAAATTTACCATAGAGTTCCTCACTACAATACCACAAAATGAAGTGGTACTCCTCTTAGTGATGAATAATTCTACATCCCTAAACATCCACATCCTGGAATAGGGACTACATACCTCCATAGAGGTTCATCTCATTGAACCAACCATAAATAACATGTAAGATATCCACATGAATTTCAGAGGTTCATGCCCAATTAAATCCCCTATCAGAAACAGATGGAGGATAGAGTCAAACCAAACAATAAAACCATGAACATCCAAAGTTAGGGGATTCTGAATATTTGGGAGATATGTTATCGCCTCATCTATTATAGATAAGTGATAGAACCTGTTAGATGAGGATAAACATTCCCAAAGATGAACCAAAAAAGATCCCAAGGACCCTCTAAAAATACATGTATACAAATAATTTATTCAATTCCTTTTAGGGACTCTCCATGAAGTTATACCTACCTTTGTATGTCGTAATTCATTTCACCTCTATACTAGAAGTAATGGATTTTTTTCTTTTTAGTTTAGCAACATTTGATGATGAACAGAGTTAAATTGAGAGTCTAGGTGTTAATGAAATCTCACACTAAAATGATTATAAACACTCTATATTTTAAATATACATGATATTGATTCTAGTGTCTCTTCATCATGAAAAATAAACCTATGGAAGGATGTCTTGGATGATTCCCCACCTATATGAGGATTAGTAGTAGAGTATGTATTAATTATTTCCTCCCCTAGGTTTCCAAATATATAATATCTAATCTTGTGTTGAGAAGGAGAAATATTACCACCCTTTCTAAGAGTATGATGAAAACAACTTATAGAAAATCATAGCCACCAAAAAGTTTCTAGTTGTGTTATGGATGCATATGACCCTATATTTCTCTATCTATGACCTTATGTTAGAAAATAACAAATAATACCTTTGGAGTGATCTATGGGTGGTGTTTAAATATATTGAAATTAATTGTACGAACAACTCTGAAATTTACAATAATTTTCATTCCCTTGAACTATAGATTCAAAAGGATGGCCTGATTGGGCTCCCGATGGCTCAACGTCCCTCATATAGGTATCTCCAGAGCATACAATGAGATCTTAATGAAATCATTATTGTCATACACAATATCATTTAAGAGTAATATCCTTATTGTAAAACCATTTGTTGGGGGTAGTATGCCTCTCTTTAATTTAGTCCCCTTTTACAGTAATGACAGGTCCCTCCAGTTAACCTACTAGATGATGCCAATATCCCTCTACCACTAACCACTACTATGGTAAATTTAATCATTATAAATCCACCATATTTTTTGATTTCTGATTCCAGTGATGAAGTATTCTAGGAGTGTATATCACAATAGTATTTATGGAAACCTATGATCCCACCAATAGGTGGTCACACCCATCATCAAAGACTCTATGTGGGCCTCGAAAGTCGTTAAGATGTACCAATCTCGAGTTCTATCTGTTATAACTACATATAATAAAATATGTTACCAAATTGTCCATTCCTATTGAATCCATATAGGTGACTATAGTAGATTCCCTAATCACAACATTTCTCCATGATCTGGAGGATAAAAAGAAACTCAATATTAATCTCGTCAAAGGATATCAACCCGAGTAAAGGGTGATGAGGAACCCTATCCCCACAATACAAGATCTAGTACTCAAAACACAAAATTTTATAAATTAATGTTCATAATAAATTATATTATTTAAGATAAAAAAGAAAAAAATAGCATTGGCCATATATTTTACAATAATCTCACTCGTCTCGAAGAACCATTTGGTTTAGAGTCTTTGAGTAAAATTTATAGAGGAAATTTATATTTAAAACATTTAAAACATTTATCCATAATACATCGATACAATAATACAAAAAAATAAAGATAAAACACCTTAAAACATAATAAATGTGAAGAATATTATAAAATATTTTGAAATGAGTTCCAGAAGAACCCTCAAAACTCAATGAATGACTATAAGGTTTCCAAAAAAACATTTCTACAATGGTAACATAGGTATAAGTGGGTATCCATAAAATTGGAAATCAAATATCATGAAATTATATATATTTATTATAATTGATTAAAATAAGGAATTGAAAAAATCATATTAAATAAATAATGATGTGAAAAATCAAATAGGTCTCATGGATTTGAAAATGAGAAAATGAAACCCTGAAATTAATTCCCTACATCAACTAAAGAACCTAAATATCATATAATAAAATAAATATCATAATGAGATATTTTATAACATTATTAATTTTTATAAAATTGAGATCATACTTTTCAAACAAAAATATTACTACTTGTTATATGATAATTAATTACTTAACATTATAATCCATTCCATAACAGTATAAATTTTTTATATTTTGAAACATTGATAAACAAAAAAAATCATAATAGATCTATATAATATCCCACTAACTTATTAAAAACTAGAACAACTCGTTGATATATCATACGTAGAAAATTTCATCATAAACATAGAAGTGAAACATAAAAAATAGTGATATCAGATTATTAGTAAGGTTAAACAATGGAGGAATCAGTGGTCACATAATCATAAAACTAGAAAATGTGTCTGAGAACATGAACATAAAAGTTGAAAACCAAAATAATAATATCATAGATCATAATATTTAATCATAGAATATGGCAGGGAAATTCATAACATATAAATCATAAAATAATCAACGATCTTGATTTTTGAGAGCTTAATATTGGCGTAAGACATACATTTGTGGAAGAAAAGTAATCCTAGAAGATCATTTCAATAGTAGTAAAGGCTCACTTATAATACTGTCATAGTGGATTAGGTTCACTCCCCATTACATCATAATAGTAAAGGTTCACTCCCAAGATTATCTTAGTGGATATATTCCCTTAAAAAACTGGGTTCACTCCCCATTCCAATAATAATTATCTCATCACATATTCATCTTTACATAATGCATTGGAGGGATAAATAATTACAGGACCAAAAATCACATAATAAAAATAAAACATATCTTTTCTATAAGATCATAAAACATTTATCATATCATAACCCATGAAAAAAATTATATTTTCATAAATATTTTATCATTTCATCATAGCATCACACATAGAAAAGAAACAAGTTTCGTATTTTAATTAAACCATAGGAAAGATATAAGATTCATATAATTATCCTTATATACCAATCATCATAAGACATTCAAAGACTAAAATGGGATGATATCATTGGATAACATCCACAGTAAAGATTAAGTAACATTAAAGTATGTCTTCACTGATGAAAATTAATTTAAATGATTATTTCGATCATTTCTTGAGGAATATAACCTTCCCAATTTGATATCACTTATTTAAAAAAAATGTTAATGGTAAAAATTTCTTTGAAAATAACCTTGAAAACATGTAAATTAATTTTCTATGTACTAATTAGTCATGATGGTGGGATATTCTTATCATTTCATTTAGAAAAAAATGATTCCTTTCATATTTTTGGAAAAAAGTCAAAAGTACCTTATTTATAAGATAATAAGAATATTATCGATAAAAAAATTCTAAAAATATAAACATGGGAGAAAATAATAGTAAATATAATTGGATAATATTAAAAACATTATTGAGAACATTTTTAGAAAATATGGACAAATAAAAATGGTTGTTCTAATGAAGAAAGAAATAAATTCAATTTCTTTTAATAGCATCATGTTTTTCCTCTAGTGTACATAAAGCGATAACAATAAAATAAAAACATATAATCCCAAAAAAACGAGATGAGAAGAAAATTAAGGAGATATATTGATAGTTATATCCTGAAATTTTATCATCAGAAACAAAAACATAAACAATCTCTGTAAAAAATTAAATTATATCATAAAACCTATACCTCAAGTCCGAATTTCATTGAACATGATTTAAAATATAATATAATAAAATTCAATTTATTATATTTTTTAAAGAATCATCTCCATGATTATAATATCATATATTATCCACTTATAATATCTTATTACACATTTATTAACATTTTCCTATTAAAATAACTATTATGGTTAATAACTTCTGTGTTTTTCAATAATATTTTGGTTTGGTAGTCCTGGTCTTCATAATATGACAATAGTTCCATTATATCTACAGTTAAAATAAATATATTGATATAAAATATATTCATTATATATATAAATTTTTATCTACAAAAGGTAGAGATATGAAAATGATTTACATCATTCATGTTGATAGAAGGTCATACATACGATTCAAAGATAATTTAATTTGTTGATTGTTGTAATTGAAGAATGGTAAATAATTATTCCCTATTATAATATCATTATTATATTATATATATATAATATTAGTTCAAACTATCATTATTATCATAAATTTAAAAATTAATAGAAAAATTATTCACATCGCTTCATTTAGATGACAGACCACACATACGCATGAGTTCCATTATCATTATCAAATGGATGGGAAGATGGTGGAAAATGGTTTCTCTATTTTCATAATGAATATTAAAAATAAGGAATATTATAAATTTAATTGTTTCTTAATTTATAACATTGTGGTAAATAAATTATAAGTATTAAAAAATATAAAAATCTGAGTTATGAGTTATACATCTTCGTTGATAATCCTCTTTTGGATTACACCTTAATCCTTGAAGTGATTATCTTTCAGAAAGGGTATAATAAATAGAATGTGTTAGTGTTATATAATAAGGTAGTATCATATATCTTTGATAATATCTAATTCTAAAAATCTGTGAAGAATATTTTATAAGAGGTTCCCTTTTATAAGTGTAGCGTCCCGACCAAAATAGAAACCAAAATAGTGATTTCATGCCACTAGGTCATTGGTCCTTAAGCACACCACCCATAATGACAATATATGATGACTAGATTTGATGGTGTAAAGTGGTATAGTTGTGAGGATATATCATCTTGGTATAGATATTAATATCATTCTGTGTGTATAATCTAACATGTAGTGGAAATAAAGACTCAGCAGAATCAAACTAAACCTGCCAATGGCGGAAGGAAAAAATATCATATAAATTGCAGAAGAAGTAAATAAATATAATAAATAGTGTAATGTAAATAAAAAAATCATCATTCCAACACACCACTTGTAAGTACTACTATAAAAATAATAAAACGTGAATTTAATAACAGGAAATAATTGTTAATATACTAAAGGGGGTCATGCAAGGAAGACCACTGTAGCTACACACATATAAGCATGTCGATACAAGCCATAAAAAAGTAAACTAAAATATAAAATCTTTCTAATAATTTCCTCAAGTTCACATTCCAATCACCATTTAAGTAGCTACTAAGATCCAACTCTTGAGTCTGATCCTTTAACTGGACATAAATTCATGAATTCCACACACATCCTGAAGGACCCTTGTAGGGTGTGACAACGAGTCTCAATAGGAGACCACCAAAAAGTGTGTACCTAGAATATGTTTTTAAGTAGGTGTGATATTTAAATAAAAAGTAATTAGTACAATGAAATAAACAAAAAAGTCTTCAAGGGTGATAAATAGCCACCATGAAGCCGTCACCTGCCGCAAAAAGTGTGAGAAATCATAACTTGAGAGGGTCCTTGGACAATGGAACAAGGGACCCCTGATGTCAAAATCAAAGGAGAACCATTAGGTTCCAACCCAATCAAGTAACATTCCATCTTGTGCCTCATAACACTTCATGTCTCAGTATAATACTAATATATTAATGGTACACCCAAATAATCATAACCAGGTCCAATGGAATCCATGTCAAAATCTGTCCTCAGACAAAGGCCTAAAGTCTATAGGAACAACGATTTTGGTCCTGAAATAAATTCTAGGCCCATGAACTCAATCACGGTGAGCCTCGTCGCTTAACTGATTGCCACATTGCTATAAACTAAAGGCTCCTCCCCTTCAACATGACTTTATATAGAAAGCACCCCAACCATGTCTTATTCCACTCTATAGAGGGCCTCTACCCACACAAATTGTCAAAACCACCACATTAATGGAGTCAACCTATGTCCACATGACTCAATTTAGTGATTTGGACATCACAGTTGAGCGATGATAACTAATAAAGTCCCTAACGCACATCAACACTAGCACCTCAATCCCTAGTGACTATATCGCTCCAATCTAATGGTTGATCCACCCAATATCACAGGTCGTACCCAACTTGACGCCATTTTCACATCAATATGGCATTCAAGAAACCCTATCCTTTGGTAAAAACCACTCATGAAATCCCTTCCAAGCCCAACCAGTGAACACCGTCACTAAATCCCGATTGCCATGTCACCCTAATACCCCAATCCAATCCCATGATGACCCATTGGGTTTAATCAGTATTCAAAAGAAAAAATATATAAATAAATCACTTCAATTAACAATAAATTTAATAAAATTGAATTTCACATCTCAATTTTCATTTTAAATAGACAATCCAATTTAATAAAATTGAATTTCATCAACTAAATAAACATAAAAATCAGTATGAAGGTCTTGTATACCTTAGATGGGAGTTATTAACCAATTAAATTAAAACAATACAGTTAAAAAGCATTTGGAACCCCATCCAAACTACCCTAATGAGTGATGGCCTCTAAACAATCCTCGATTAAGAGAAAAAGGTAAGGTCATGTCCAACGATATCTGATGAGTCATACGGTCACTTCAATACCATGCAGCATTGGTTTCTCTCAAATTCTCAAAAGCACACAAAAATTCTCACCACCAAAATTACTGTGAAAAAAAATCAAGATATGAACCACTTACCATTTATCTATAGACATAAGAACATCCAATATAGTGTTCAAATTCAATGTGGTTTGTCATAGATATGATTTTTTGTCGACCGCACTAAAAATAAGGAAAAATTGATCACTTAGAATTATGTGATTTGTAAGGTGAAAAAATGAAGCAAAGAATGGGGTGAGGTTTTCCTTACTAATGTCATTCTATTTCACCCAATTGTGATGAAAATGGAGTACAGAAGGAAAATATAGACCAAGGTAAATATAAGGAGCAATGTATGACTTCTCGTCCTATTGTGTGTGACCAAAAAAAGAGGGATAAGGGAAAATGAAGAAGTAATACAAACAAAAAAAGTAGGAAAATGTAATTCTGTATCATTTAATTGGTCAAATGGTTTACCTGAATGGGTTTTCAAATTATGTAGTAAATGTGTGTGCCACAGGGTCAAGATACTACCTATGTGGAAGTACTCGAGCAGTCAGTTGTATGGTTTTCACAAACCAAGCACAAACCAGGTGGTAGCTCTCTGCAAATTCTATCGATGAGTTTTCATGGATGTACTCCCCACTCACAAGGTTTACAAAAACCATGTGGTAGTTAAAAACCATTCCACATAGTTAACAAGATGGGTCCACACATTCTCCCATAAACTCTGTGCCCTGACCTACTATTCCAAAACATGCCATTTGGAATCTGATGCTCTTGAAACCTCTTACGAACACCCAAGGATTCAGCCAAAGCTCGAAACTCATGTATAAACATGATATACAGCTATCATAACTATGTATATTTTATTCTGTTCAACAATATAGGAAACATCACAGCCACTAATTGAATTGTTCTAATTAGGAGTGGTTTCCAACCTAGCTCAAAACCCTGAGATGTTACAATCTCACCACCTTAGCATAGCTCATCCTCAATTTATCCAATGAAATCGAAATATGGTACCAAATATAATCAACCCATTATAGTTAACCAAAATACCCCAATCGTAAGGTTATACGTCAGTTCACCTGAAGGAATCTCCATATCTTTTAATTTCCAAACCCGAACACAACCTGACCAAAAGCGCAAATCCCACAAAGTTACATCAACCTATTTCTTGACTTTTAGTCCTTTAAAGATGAATTTTCACTCCTGAACCTCATCAGCTACTTCTGTGTATCTCTCGACACCCAATCACATCCCACACTGCAATAGTGCTTGTCTCATTCAAAAGTCACAAATGACACTACGAGGTCCCACATCACCTCAAAGGATCAAATAAATCTTGGTTCCTTGCACCTCAATCATGTAGAACACCACATTGGAGCCAAGATGCTTCATCCCTCAAGTATGTCTCATGTCCTTGATGCCCCAGTTCATAAGAACATCATATTCTCACATCCATTGATGCTCATGATGCCATGCACCTCAAAATCCCCCACCCACGACGGTCAATCATATAACCCGGTGCCTCACACCACACACATATATATAAATATATACATTCAATGCATCCAATATGATTCTAACCTAGTGACCACTATCTGGTTGGCCATATGTACAACCAGATAAACCAGTTCTCCCAAAAAATACAAGCCTCAAAATCCAGGAAAAAATATGTCAATAGAAAATCACAACTAAACCCTTGGAGAACCTCAAACTATCGTTGGCTCACCAGCCTGCTCAAAACCCTACATCACCACAGCATTCATTAGGCCTGAGGTACAACTTCCTGAATCCTAACCTACCTACGGTGTTGCTCCATCCACCAGCCACTTACCCCACATAGGTGACTCAATAACTATTCCACAACATTCATGTGTAGATAAACTTTGTCTAACCTCACCTGGTACTAATCTTGAACTATCCCTAGAAGGTTGTGTCTGCCTCTCAACCTAACCATAAGTTTTATAACAACCCTAATCATATTTCATATTTTAACATGATTTATGATATCAATTGGTACTTAATTAAACATAGAATATCGATAGATCCAGTGTCCTAGGAAAATTAAGAACATTATATACCAACTTAAACATGAAATACAACATCTTTATTGACCCGAGGAGATACATTAGAAGGGGGTGAGCTATAAACCCTAGTAAGGGAATATTCATGGCATAACCTGACTAAGAAAATACATGTTATAGAATAAGAATATAAATGGAGAATAAAATGGATAATTAAAAAAAGATATAATAAAGAATGATAATCATAACATGTAAATGTGGAAACAACATTCAATATGATACTAGCCCGAGCCAATGATCATTGCACATATATTGGTATGACTAAACCCACATTTCACATGAATTAGAATGATTAAACCAAAATTTCACATGAATAATAATGAGTAAACCCTCATTGCACATAGACTATCATGATACTAAACATTACGCAGTGCATTGGATCACTATTAGGGTGTACCCTTCATAATCTTTTCAATTTCAGGTATAAGTGTTCTACATAGATCATATAACATGGATTCGTTAAGCATCCTTATTTATTTCAAAAAAGGAATTTTGAATACATACATGTATGTCCCCAATCAATAAGTACATGAGAATAATGGTGAATCCCCTTTATATAGAAATGGGTATGGTATTCACTGCATGATGATTTTGGTATGGAAAATAGTGGTGAAATTTCAAAAGCATAAAGATATCAAATTTAAATTTGTTAAATGGTTTGATGAAAGAGAAAGGGGAGTATTTCATTAATACATGAAATGTAAATTAATGGGGTCATGGAACATAATAAATCAGTATATGAAATGGAATTTAGATACACAATATAAAATGAATGATTGAATGGAAATGAGAAGAGAGAAATCCCATAAGAAAATTTGGAAAGGTAACAGGTGTACATGAGAGAGATTAATGAGATAGAAAGGGGTATATCATAATTAAAAACTTATAAGGGAATTATTATAGTGATGGAAAAACATACCACATAATTTTTAATTGAAAATAAAAGGGTGTAACAATATAAGAAAACAAGGATAAAAATGAGATATGAAGGACCCCATACTTGGATGTGTGATCCCAAAGGCCTGGGAGAGGCTTCATGGGGGATTGGGTGAACCTTGGGAGGACTATTGGGAGTGGATATCAGAATATGGAATAGATTCTAGGAGTTTGAGTGATGATTAATGGGTTATTGGGCGGGTTTATGTAAGAAAAGAGGGGAAAATATTTATTAATTAGGTTTTGGACACTACACACTATAATATTCAAAACCACAAACCAATCCTAGGTTTTTGTCCATGGTTTCCAGAAAAGGGGAGTGGAAAACATTATTTTTTATGTCAAGGGGTCATATATAAAAAAATATTTTCCTTTCCTAGCTGGAGGTGAGTCGCTCTCTAATAGAATTTTTTTTAAATCATATAATATTTTGTATGTCTTCAAGGATTCACATAGGCATTATAAAATAAATAAATATAATATAAAATAACATTATTTTAAAGTAAAATTATTTATTTGGTCTAATATATCTTTTATATTATTTTATACATCACTATTGGGTGCTTAAGATGTCATAAAACATATCACATATTTATATTGTATTTAATTTCTTCCTGAAAATTCGATTGTCTTAGAAAATTATGAAAAATTCACCATTGGATAATTTAGAAGTCCTGATTAAGAAAATAATATTAATTTTATGTAAATAATTTTATAAATATGTGAAATTTCCCTTTTAAAATTAAAACCGACATTTATTTAAATTGAATGGTTTAGATTAAAATATTTTTCAATCTTTAATAAAAATTACATTTGACTTCATAAAAATTATATGATAATTTAAATCTGATAAAAGTAATGAAATAATAATATCTCAATAGAATATAATTTATTTCAAAAATAAATTAATTCATCAAAATAAATTTATTATTTAACCAAAAATACAATTTGAATATGAAAAATCATTTAAAAGGTAACACTTAATAGAATGAAAGTATATTATTTATTCTTTTTAAAAAGAATAATGAAAATAATAAAAATTCTTGGTCATTGATACATATCCCATTATTACATAAGAATACACAATTAGATTAAGGTGTGTGATGGTGGAGCTTTCATGGGTCCATTTAGTGAACATGGTTTGGGTTGCGATCTATATGAGCTTCAACTTCTCTCATAAACGGTTTATCTCATGCTTATGCTATTAGATATCATATTGGACATGGTCTAGGTAAAATCCCAAAAATTATATCTCCCTCAGAAGCTCCACTAAATTACCCACATAGGGTATTACTCTACTAGTTGAGGCCATCACTTCCTTTTCCTATTTCAAATAGGTTTGTTAAAACCCGATACATATACTAGTAGTTTGATAACTATTCAGTGACTATATTATCAAGGGTAATGATACTTAATGATAATTTGAATCCAATTGGATACAATAAAACAATATAATATATTTAATTAAAAATAAAAGAAATTATTTCATTCAATCGATGTTTAACGACTATGTTATCAAGGTTAATGATACTTAACAGTCATTTAAACCAAATTGGATACAATAAAACAATAGTATATATTTAATTAAAGAGAAATGAACATTTATTCATAAAAGTTGGGGTCATTACAACCTTTCCTACTTTTTAAATTTCACTCCCAATATTTCTTTTTTTCACTGTAAAATAGATGAGGGTAACCCTGCTTCATCGTCTCCTTGGGTTCCCACATAGCTTCTTCAACCATGTGGTTTCTCTAAAACAATTTGAAATTTGTGTTTTAAAATTATTAATCCATTAAAATATTCAATGTGGTATGGGACACTTTGATTCAAAAATATCTTTTTAAATGGTTTATGAAAATGGAATAATTATTTCAATATATATAAATTAATTCTTGTGATTTAAAATGAAATATTATTAGTGAAATGTAAATATTTGAAATATTTTATGTGTTATGCTGGTACGTGGACATTTGACGGGTGGTTACGTGATAAAACATATGACGGGTGTTGTCGTGATAAACTAGGACGGGTGGTTATGTTATAACCTCCAATGCATTGGGTATGGAAGTCAGTCGTACGGCTATTCCATTTAGTGATATGTGTGTAAGTCGATCGTATGGTTATTCCATTTAATTATGTTTATGTCCCAAGTTTCCTTTATATGTTATGTGTACTTTATATGGGTTTTATGGTATTATTTTGGTTACAAAATGGTAAGTATTGATCTTTTATTCAATGAACACTATTAAATACTTTTTAAAGGTGAAAAGTATTACTTATGATAATGTCTTATTGGTTTACTTGTTGTTTTAAAAAACTAACAATTTTCCTTCTTTTTTTATCCCTTACTTATCTTTTTATGCTCATCCCAAGTTTTTAAATGTTTTTCATTGGACATAAAGATGAATATGTTCAAGGATGAGATCAAGGAAAAGTCATGTTGTCTAAAACATTGAACTAGACATGTCTCTTTTTTTAAGAGTATTTATTTTATGAAAAAAATGGAAACTGTGTATAAGTGTCTACTTTGGAATCTTTGGTGATGTAATAGTTATGTCCAAATTCTTTAAATCTCTAAACCTGAAATGATCCTCAATGTGAATTATTCATTTAATTCAATATTATGTAATGTTTAAGGTTGGGTCCTTATATGACATCTAAAGGAACATTGATATCTATTCTAAAAAAATTTTAGTCCCATGACCTCAATCACGGCGAGCATCATCCCCCAACTGATAGCCTCATCACTATCAACTGATGGATCCCAACCTTCCTTGTTTCTTTCTATGGAAATCACCCCTAACTGATAGCCTTATCATGGTGAGCATCATCCCCCAACTGATAGCCACATCATCCCCCAATTCAATACCATCTAGCTGGGGTCTCACACAATTCCCCAAAGGTGTTCAATATGAAAATCACACAAAATGACCCCAAAAACACAAATCAAGATATAAACCACCTACATTTGACTCGTGGAACTTGGCACATCCAATATTGATCTCTTTTTCGAAGAGATTTTTCATTGATCATTGTTTTTTTCAATCACTGTGAAAATAGAGATAAACAACTAAATTAGATTTAGAACTCTACGAGGTGAAAAAAAAACAATGAAGAGGATACGATGAGGTTATCCTTATAGATGGTTGTATATTGCACCCAACAGTGATGAAAATGGGGTACCGATGGAGAAGATAGATCAAGGTGAAAAGGAGGAGGAATACATGAGTTCTCCTCCTATTGTATGTGATGAAGAAGGGTGAAAGGAGGAAAAAAGGTGAGATAAGGGAGAATTAAAGAGGTGAAAATGTATTTTTTTTCATCAATTACTAGGTCGAACAGTTTTCCAAACTATGAAATAACCATGTGTTCTACAATGTTGAGGTACATCCTAAGTGGAAGTACATGTAACCTCTACTACATGGTTTACACTAACCATGCACAAGTCATGTAGTAGCTCTTAGAAATTTCTACAAAAGAGTCTTCATGGTAGTGTTCCTCACTTAAATAGTTTACCCAAATCATGTGGTGGTTCAGAAATGTTTGTCACGATTAACTGGAAGGGGATGGAAAATTTAACCAAACATGTGCGCCCAAACCTCCTATTCCAAAACATGCCTTTAGAACTTAGACACTCTTGAGACATATTCCAAACACACAAGGCTTCATCCAAGGCTCTAAACTCATGTAAAAATAGGATATAAAGCTAACAGAACTACCAGAATTTGATTCTGATAAATGATATAGAAAATAAAATAGCCACTAATTGAAAATTTGAAAATGAGGAGTGGTTTTCTAACCAACTAAAAAACTTGGGACGTTATAATAAGTGAGAGGAGAGTCACTCTTATAATTACATAAAGTATTAAATTAATATAAATTAATATCCATTGAAAATTGGATTCAAATTGTTATAATTCATATATAATATTCGGTGGATTTGTAAAAAATCATCCAATAAAATTTGGACATGTTTTGCTTGTTTTTTCATCCTTTTATTTTTGTTTTAACCACATTAACCATTTAAATAATTATAGTGATATCAATGTTTTTAGTCTTTAAGGGTCATAAATGTTACTATAAATGGAAATGTTACCCATACATTTATCTTGTGGATATTTTAAACCATATATTATTCATTTTTAAAAATATAGAATTTTTATGAATCTAGATAAATTAATAAAATATTTATTTATTATATAATATCATAAATTTTATTTTTAGAATTATTCATTTACTTTGACATTAAAACATCCAGACAGAAAATAAATTCAAATATAAATATTCATCACACTCATAACATTTTATATTTATGTAAATAATTACGGATCAAAATAATTAATCTATATTATATTAATTTTAGTATGTTTAAAATTACTTATTTTTTTAATTAAATGAATAAATATTGTGTCAGTGTTTTATAAGATTTTAAGGTAACTATTAATCCTATAGAAATAATAAATAAATTAGTATGATAAAAACAATTAATTTTTAATTTAAATAATAATTTCGAACCAAAATTAACCTCTTTTTATCATTATGTAAAAATTACATATATATTAAAGTAAAAGAAGGAAACTTTTTACATATTATTTTATTAAATTGGTATAAAATTCATAATTATGGAAAAATTGTACAATATGGCCATATTTTATAGACATTTATGAAATTGATGCCATTACACCAATCTAATAAGATAAATTCATGTTTTATTGAAATATTAACGCCATGTCCTTAACATTTGACCCTATTTTACTGGTCTTACCCTTATCGAGGTGATAAATATTTACTAATGTTAATATTCATAATGACCTAAAATAATATAGACCTTTTTATAAAAAATTATCCCCATGATTTGAAATATTGAGTCCATTTTTTTAGATTTAATTTCAATAAGTCTAATAAAATAATTTTAAAATAAGTGCATAAAATATGATGAATTTTTGTTTGAAAATTATATTTTTAACTAATAAAACTGGATTTATTAACATGTCATTACTAGAAAAAAATATTATTGTTAAGAATTGGACTAAATATAATATATATATATATAATTAAAATTAGTCACCAGTAATGATTAATTTAATTTATTAATATAAAAACACTTTGTTCGCATATAAAAAGTTTTTTAAAAAACATCTATTTTTCATTCTAATGATTTTTTATTTTTCATTATTATAAATTTATATGCATTGATTTAATTTTATAAATGTGTAAAAATTTTTTTTTCAAAATATAGTTATTTATATTCCTACCATCAAATATAAAGGCTAAGTGATAATTATCACATTAAATAATAATATTTAAATAGTATATCAAGGTTTGTTCAAAATAATTATTTCATGTCAAAAATACTATCAATGAAATAAAGGTTATTTATTTATATAAATATCATAAAAAATTTCGGGAAACATTCTACCCACATGAAATTGAATATTTCCCTTGAAATTATATCACTCTGGTACAAATTAGTGAGTACATCTCTATTTCATCACATCCTCAGGTTTCTAAGTGCCTTATGTGAATTTATGTTTCCTCAAGTGAAATTTAATGAGGTGAGTTGTCTTGTTCCAATAAATTTAATTCATTGATCTATCATTTATAAAGGATATTCTTCAATGGACAAAACATGATCAAGCGGAAAGACCTCTGAGTTCAGTATATGTGAATGATCATATATGTACATCATTTTTAGATATAAATAGAACACATTGTGAACTTGAGAGAGGTTTAATGGAAGTCCCATCAAATATGATACCATCTAGACTTGATCATGAATATTGAAGGAAAAATATACACCGGGCTTAACTTTACTTTCTTTATAAATCTCATATACATCATCTATGGAGAAATTCAAAAAAAATACCACGCCATGAAATTTGAATTAAATATTACAACAACTATTTTCAATATAATTATTTTTTGGAATCTGAGATACCATGAAATGTTAATAAATGGATATGAAATTATCAAATCCTTAACTATATCATTTTCATATAGCTTAATTTCTCCAACTTCTTCCAAACACATTGGATCTCCACACTTATTTTTATATAGGGATCCATATGGATCCATCTAAATGCTCGAGTGAAATATATTGTTTTATAAAAACTCTACTATAGAAAGGTGATGATCAGAATAATCTTAAAAATCCATACAAAATGATCTCAAACTATAATATAGGTTTTGAAATATTCTCTCAGACTAACAATTAATTGTAATAATGTATGCTTAATTCATAATGAGATCAACTATAACCAAAATAAAATTGTGTCCTTTATATGTTCTATGGAGTACACTGACCAAATACATGGTAATGTTTTACCATATAAATTTTGGCATGGATAATGGTTGTGACCTAACCTTACACATTGGTCTCTATGCCTTTCTTTTTTGACATTCGAAGCATGAAGATACATAATATATAATATCCTTGTTTATTTTTTCCACCAAAAATTCATATTTATATCTATATAGATCATTGTAATTCCATAAAGAATATGAAATGTTGAAATATATGCCACATCCCAAACCTCCTTCCAATTATCTGGTATTGATTGAATACATACATGGTTCAAAAACACTATCATCCCATCAAAATGAAGGATAATAATAGGAATATTTCTAAATATCTTCTATAGTTCTATATATTCCTTCTACACATAGTATATAATGATAATGAAACATGGTTGAACACACATTTGTTAAAGTTATTATTTCTACCCTATATTTAATATTTCCTGATCCATCCTTTGAAAATATATAAATATTAGATATATTTCCATGTTTAATGTAGAGAGGCTATCATCATTGTTTTGACTTAGAGCCTCTACCACCTTCTTCACATTCATATGGTTGTAATGTATTAATTAGTCATAATCATTATTTAACTTCAACCTTCATCAATGACGCGTATTAAGCAATTCTTGAGTGAATGTATATATTAAACATTTATGATCATTAAACATATCACACATATCCCCATAAAGTAAATTCATATATATCTATAATGGAAAAAATTACCACAGTTAATACCAAATCAATAGTTTTGTGATTCATCTATTAAAACATTAATTGTCACAAGGGATAATAAATAACCATATAATTAAATAGGAGCACGCATCATGTTACATTATTATAGTTATCACTTTATATTACAAAACCTTATCTATTGTTGGGTAGTACAGTTATAAGTGCACTAACTGGACTTCTATTTAGTTATAAGCCAATTTTCTAAAACTCATTTTTTTCATAAGGAACTTGGTTCCATTTTGAGTTAACATGGTGAGTGGATTGGGCATCCATGACAAATTATCAAAACAAAATGATGATATCCCTCCCAATCAAGAAAAATATGGATCTCAATAACAATTATTAGGCTATTCTATTGTTAAATAACATATACATTTTATGGATCTATAGATATAACCTATCTTGAGTATATTTGACCAAAAAATGAAGTTATTTCCAACCAAAATGTACACTTGGAAATTTTTTCATACATATACTTTCATTATTTAACATATTTTGTACTATCCTAAACTTATATTCCATATCATTCCCTATAATTTAATATTTAAAAATATCATCTATAAAGAATACAATAGACAGATCCTGGTAATATATGAATAATCTATTAATTCAAATCAATATGATAGTTTTGGTTTTAGTAACACCAATTGGAATCAAAATAAATTCATAATGTTTATAACTCATATGTAATGGAGTGTTGGATATGTCAATATTATTGAAAATAAATTGACAATATCCAAAATTGAAGGTAAAACATGGAAATTGTTTGATATCCACATAGTTGATCAAACAAATCATCAATTCATCGAAGAGAATGTTAATTATTGACTGTGATCTTGTTTAGTTCCTCATAATAAATATGTATTCACATTGATAAATAATTTTTAAAAAAATGAATAGGTACACTACTTGGTGATTCACATGGTTGAATGAATCCCTTGCCATGATTCTCCTAGAATTTCTACTTTAATTACTACAACTCTATTGGGTCTATTCTATATCACTATTTAAAATAATTTTAACACCATGTATCAATTATATTACAAACTCAACATCTATAATAATTTGATGATAATGAAAATCTTCTAGAAAAACATTAATAAACTCCCATGAAATTGTAATACCATTAATTTTTGTATTCTCCCCAAAAATCTAAAATAAAACAACTTTTAGAAGAGGAATCAAGACCCAAATAATGGATTCAATTTCCATAAACAATTTATATTTACCATCACATTAATTAAAGATCATAGGTTAGTTAGTAAAATGAAATATAGAATCCCTTCTATTGCAATTTATATGGGTTCGGTAAATAAATTCAATCCATGCCTAAGATAACATCAAATTCAACTATATGAAGAATGATTATATTTTCAAGAAGAAAATTCCCACTAGATTAAATTAAAAAATAATCATATACTTGAGTTGAAATAAATATAACATTTGGGGTTTTGATTAGAAATTCAAAAAATAATCACTGAGGTGTTATTTTTATTTTGTTATAAAATTCATAAGATATAAATGAGTAGGTAGATCTCAAATAAAATAAGACATTAGTTGTTCTAGAATGGATGTTAAGTGTACCCATTACCCACTCATTATCAGGCCCCACATTAGTAACAGTGATCGTGTAAAATCTCTATATATCATCAGGCTTAATCAGTTCTTGAAATCAATCAATTTCACTATAATTTATATTTTATAATTGGTTATAAAAATGTCCATACTCTTTGGAGGTGAATCACTGGAGTGTGGGTGGTGCATGCTATGACATTTTTTTCGTTATCATTATCTAACTTCTTCTTCCTATCACATCACCATTATATTTCATAATGATGATTCATTCCACACATATGTTATTTACTATTTACATTGAGGCAATTTCCATTGTATTTCCTTCCATACTTCGAGAATAAAGGAAATATGTCCTTTATCTCTCCATGGTTTTAATAATTTAATTTTTATTCAATTTTTATTTTCTAATAAAAAATGAGATTGATGGGTAAAAAAATATTAATTTTCACATTGTGAACACGTTGAAAAATTTTACAATTTCTAATTAATTCCTTTTTAGAAAGTATCCATAACAAACTAGGTTTTAAGCCACTGAAGAACCGATCATCCTTACTTTCAGATTTGATGATAATACCTTAAGCTTACCTCACGTGTCTTGTATTGCATACATCATATATACTAATGGATTCATAATCCTCCTAATATAGCTAAAGGAATTCCTTCTCCATTTATTGTACATAAAATATGAGGAAAATATTTTTTGAAAAATAATCCCTAATATGCATCCCACTCCAAGGATCCAATTTACTCACATCTCCTCATGTTATTAATAAGATTCCATTATTAATCTACTTCTCCATTCGAATCGTAATATAATAAATTAATTCATCTATATTTTTAAAAACTAGATAACATAAACAATCATTTTTGGGGTGATAATTCTTTTATACAACAACTAGTGGATTGGTGAACCCAATATGAGAAGGTGAATGTTTCCACATTAATGACTCAATAGGACAGAGATACATTCTTTTCTCATTTTTATGATCAATAACATTTATATATTGAGAAGGTTTCATATGTATATAAATGGGATATTTAATTCCATAATCCAATAAATTTGGTTTCTCAAAAGTAAAATAATTTCATTTTCTGTCACATTCAGAACAAACATGGTTCCTTCTAATTTCAAACATTGAAAAAAACCAAATATCATCGTATGAGAAATAATAATCATAGTGGGAATCATCATAATCGAAATGATAAATTATAATATATCTAATTAGGATAAATTATATTAATTAAATGAAACCTGTGGTTTATCCTAGGATATCCTTGATCATCATCTGTAAAAATTATTCATAATAGTTCATAAGAAAATGTGAATTTACCCAAGCATAAACACTGAGAGTGTCAAACCAAGTGCGTAGTAAGGTAACACACACTCTAAATTAAAATTATGATCAAGACATAAATCAACCATATATTTTCAAGGTTGTGACCTATTGATACATTTGTTCCCAAACAACGTCCTATTTTATTATCCATACATTGATATTTTACTATGAAAACAACACTTATTTCTTGACCATGGCATTGGATGTTCTCCTATAAATATGATTATGCTAAGTGTTCTCCATAAATTTTTTCATCATTGATTCCAAAGATAACTAAAACATCCTATGATAACAAATATAGATTCCCCCATGCTTCTCATATAAATATTTCTTATTATTATATAATTGTTCATTACATAAAATTACAATCCATGCCAAGATTGTTTATGTTTAGTGAAGTTGGAAACATTGATATATGAACAACTTGCTCATAATATATCAACATCATATACGATTAAGTTATTTATAACCAAAAACTACCCTAGATATATTATACATAAAACATTTCTAAAAAAACTAAGAAATAAAAAATAAGGATGGATGATCTCAGATTCATAGAATGGGTAAATAGGGAAGATATAAATGATCCCATAATCATAAAATTATTATAAGTATATAAGAACATTGTCCAAAAATTTTAAAAACATAAAAATTATATCATAGATCATAATATCGAATAATGGTAAAAATCATGATAGTTCATAACACATAAGTCATAAAATAATCAAATAACAAGATCCATGAAAGAATAATATTTGATAATAACTAATTTTATGGTTTAAACATAACCATAAAAATAACTTCCTTAGTAATCATGGTCCGATTAAAAAATAACATAGTGTATTGGGTTCACTCATAATTCTATCACAACAGTAAAGGTCCACTCGCAAGAATAACATATTCAATAGAGTCCCATACAAAACTTGGTTCAGTAACCATTCCATTAAAATTATCACATGAGATATCCCTCGATACCGTATGCATTTGAGGGAAAAAAAATATCATTCCATCCTCTCATATAATTAAAATAATACAAATTTGTTTCCGAAAAATCATAAAAAATAAACATTTCATAACTCATGAAAAGAAAATTATTTTTTGAAACCTTTAAAATTTTCATCTTAGAATAAATTATGGAAAATAAATGGGTTTCATAAAATAATTAACCATTAGATTGAATTGGGTTTCACAGAATCATACTAAAATTTTCAAAATCATCTTTCATCCATATAATAAAATTGGATTATATCATATCATCATATCCCCAATAAATAATAACTTACATGAAATGATTTCATCATGATGGAAAATTCCTTTAAAATTTAATTTGCAACGTTTATTGCAGAAAACACCTATTAAATATGAAATCAAATATTTAAATTCCAAAAATTAGCCAAATAATAATGAAAAAATTTTCTTATAAGATGAACTCAGAGAAATTAAATTGAATCATGAATTCATAAATTGGATATTATAGTAATAATACTTTTTTATATCGTATATGTAAAAATAGTGATCCATTTCACATTTTTGTTAAAATGTCAAAAGTTTCTTACATGAAAAATAAAAAGAATATTCATTTTAAAATATTTTATAAAAAGAATAATATTTGTGAAAATGAATTTAATTCATCTATATATAATATTAAAAACATTCATGAGAGAATTTTTATCAAACATCAATATGGAAAAAAGTATTTTCAAATGAAGATAAAAATAAATTCATTTCCAATAAAAATAAAAAATTTTATATGTTGAGTACTTAAAAAGGGTAAATTGAAAGAAAACTAGGAAATATATTAAAATGAGTCAAAAAGAATAAAATTCATTAATATTCTTGAGAGGTATATCATTAAATTTATTCATGATAAACATAATCATAAACAATTTTGGTAGAAAATGGATTTGTAACATAAAATCCTAACCACGATTTATAATTTATATGGTAGTGATTTAAACACCTATATAATAAATTAAAATTTATTATGATTATATTAAATAATAATTTTCTTACTAATAATATCATATATGATCCACATATTACATATTATCACCCATTTATTAACAATTTGTTATTAAAATCATTATTCTGGGTGATTATGACTTCATCTTTTATGCATGTTTCAGTTCGGTGTTACCTATCCTTTTACTTGGATTATTATCCCATCATATAAAAAAATTTAATCATGTTATAAATATCATATATATATATATATTCATTCATAAAATATATTAATTGAAAAATGAGTCACACCAATCATTGAGAAAATAGGCAATATGTATGCATGAACATTGTTTCCCTTTTTGAGGAAATGAAGGAAAGTATGGTAAATAATAATTCTACTTCATAAGATTATTTTTTATAATATAATTATTATATATTAATTTAAACTCTCCTTTTCACCATCTATGTAAAATATGAATAAAAACAATTTGCATACTTTTATAGAGGTGGTAGTCCATAAGTACACATAGTAGACCATATCATATTTTAATAGATGGGAAGGAAGTGGATAATGGTTGTTCATAATAACAATAAATAATAAGTTAAAAACTAAATTAAATATTATATAATGGATACCATGATTATTATATGAGTATTAGAATAAGAAATAAAATTAAAAATGATCAGTTATAAGTTATACCAATTCATTGAGAATCCTCTTTTGGATTACACATTAATCCTTGAAGGGATAGTATTTTGGAAAGACTATAAGATATAATACATGTTTAATGTAGATTTGAAGGTATTATAATATAGTTAGGCTAATAAATATATAAGGGACCAACCTTAATAATTACATATTTCATTGCCATTGAACTACAATTGACTTTATTTAAACCTTGAGGAACTTTTTTGTTTAACATTTCAGAGAATTGGTCACAACTTAATCATAACATCTCATATATTATAACGAATTCACTTATACTAAATATCATTTTTTTCACAATATTGAACTTTTAAAACACAATATTATTTCTTTTCATGAATAATCATCATGACATTAAACATTTCATCTTCGTCTCTGTATCCCATCCTTAAAAACTGTGAGAACATTTTAAAAATATAGGATGAGTACATAAATCTCAGTATGAAACATAAAAATAAGGAATTTTTTAGTCCAATGAAAACATGAAAATAGATATAATAATTACCTTTATCATAAATTTTCATTGAGTGTATGGAAAAAACCATTTCTACACGAAAAAGAAGTTTTTTCTTGAAAAAAAGAGTTTGTTCTCAAATAGAAAATTAAAACTCATATAAAACATATAAAAATATTTTTCAGAAATGTAGTGCACCACATTCATAAAACCCTTTGAAAACTCTTTCAAATTGAATAACTGTAGGGATGACTTACAATAAAATTATGTGGATTATATAATCATTTCCCAACAAAATATAGTGCTATAATGGGGTTCACACTTCATACAATATGTAATTGGCTCACTAATTTTTCATTAGATAAAATGGTGTCAGCCCTTCATATAAGCTATATCAGGCTCACACATGAGATACAATAGGGATCCACCCATAATATAAGATGTATCAGGCTAACCCATTTCTCATGTAACTATTAATTGGAGTATAATTAATATAAAAACTTACAGTCACACATTTTCATTATAAATCATTTGAATATAACTTTAAAATCCATATAAAAAAATTCGATGTAAAAAAAGGTTCTTTATAAATCACTTTTTAAAATCTAACAACTATGTTCAAAATAAAGAAACGAGTTTATTTGAAAATAAAAATAAAAAAAATTAAGGGAAACATCATAGAATTGATGTTTCATGACTACATAGAAAGACATACATGACTTATAAGATAAATAACATTCCATATATTTTTTTTAAATAAGTCACGATGTACCTCATTTGGAAATTGATTAAAAAAATTAAAATAATATTTTCAAAATTAAAACATGAGTAAAAAAGATGTTAAAAATCAAAATATAATAGTATAAATAATTTTTAAGACATTTTTTGGAAGACCTGGATATGTAAGAAAAAGATAATTTTAAGGAAAACATCAAACAGATAATTATCAAAAGAAAGTACACTACTTTAAGTCTCATTTTTCAAATATGTTCATTATTTCCCTGAAAAAAAAACATGAAATAATTATTTAATTTATTAAAATCCATTTTAAAGTCTAATATTACTTTTATATCATTTAATTCCATGTCATATACAAGTACATAATCATTTAATTACTTGTCAGGCATTATGATGATATTTCTCTCATAAGTTCAAAAAGACTTCTGTATATTGACTTTTTGTCACATTAGTGTTTATAAATCATCTAAAATAATAATACAAATTACATAATTAAAACTTTTATACATTAATTGTGATTTTAAATCAAACAACTAAATATGATTATGAAGAATGGACTATGTTACAATTATGGAGATGTTAGGGTGTAAGTACGCATGAGTAACATTTCCTATTTTCAATGATCATTATGGAAATAATATAAGTTTTATTTTAAGTTAAAATAATGTAAATATTATCTTATATATATCATGTAATTTCATTAAATATAATTATATATATCATGTATTTTATGTTGGGTAGAAAAATGAATCACATCACTTCCTGGAGGTGGTAGACCACACATATGCATGAACAATGTTTTCATTTTCTATTATATGGAAAGGTAAGATGGTAAACGATATATTATTTTTTTATAAAGATAAATATTTCATGAAGATATTATATAAATATCAATTCCATCACTATAACTAGTTTTGATATATGGTAATGGAAAATTAATTACAACGGTTCGTGGGGTGGTAGTCGACCATACTGATGAATGAAAATTTTATTTTTAATTTAATATAAGAGGAAAAGTATATTGGTCATTCCAAAAATATAATATAATATTAGTATATATGGGATATTATATTTTATATTTCTTCATGATTTAAGTAGGATTTTTTTTAATAAGAAACAAAACAAAATAATAAAATAAAATATAGATTTCTTCATTAGAAAACCTCTATTGCATAACATCTTGGGAACTTTAAAATTGTTATTATGCAAAAAATAAGAACTCCAAAATGAGAGTAGGTATTATAGGAATTTATTTGGTTTTGGTTTTGATTACATAAATTATTTTTTATGTTTTAAGAAATTAAAATAAGAGGTTCTTTTTTATAAGAGAGTGGAGAGGCACTATTGGAATTTCTCAAAATATAAATTAATATAAATTTATTTTCAATTAAAAATGTTTCAAAAGTAAGTTATTTATTAGAATATATTATTATGGGTCAATATTACAAAATAAAATAAAAAATATAAAAGGTTTGACTATATTTAAAGGCTTATCTTTTGGTTTTAACCCATTTTAACCCCATTAACTCTTACTATGAAAACATCGATTTCTACTCTTTGGGGGTAAATATATATACATTAAATTGAAAAAAGGCTAAATAAGGACCATGGTTGACATTATAAACATTATCCTACTAACATTGATGAATAAACGATTTTTAAGAATTTTATATCATTTAATAATATATTATTTGTTATAAAATATCCAAAATGTCAATTTTTTGAACTATTCATTATATTGGCATAAATAAATTAAAAAAAATAATACTAGATATTAATAAATTTTATTATATCAATAATGTTACATTGTAATATTTAAAATTATTCTATAAATTTTTTTATATCATATTATATTTAATTTAATATTTTTGACATCATTTATTTCTTTTTTCCATCAATTATATAATTACCGCATCATAATTGTGTAATAATTTAAAATAACTATTTCATCACTAAAAAATTAAAAAAAAATTACCAAGACTAAGATAAATATTTTATATTCCAAAAGTATATTTAAATTTCAAAATTTCCTCAAGATAAGACAATATTAAAAATACTACAATTATTAAAAACAATAATGTGAGATGTTTGACATTTCATTAAATAAAATATTATAATGTTCATAATCTAATCCAAGTATCCCAAAAGGTAATAAATAAGACCCTTATATGATTATTATCGAAATATAATCATCCAATAAGATTTACATAAGCCATTATGCAATTCAATAGTTTTAATCGTTATATTTTTAACCTAAATTACCCCATTTACCCCTCAGCGTGGTAATAAAAACTACTATGGTTACTATTCATATTGTAAAAATATAAAATCAACCTATTTAATAAATTTATTTACAATTATTAAAAATATGGAATCAATTTTTGAAAATTTAAAGCACATAATTTTCCTAATTTAATTTATTATTCAATAGGAAAATCACAATTATTTTTTTTAAATTTCTATTTTAACGATAAATTAAAGAATAATATATAATTAAAAATTATAATTGGATTATTTTAAATTAAAATTAACTTATAAATATTTAAAAATAATCAAAAAATAATTTTACATTTTAAATACTTTAATTTAAAATACAGTTTTCAATAAAATTGTGTATTTTTTACTATTCCTTGAAAATTAAATATTTCCAATATAATCACAAGAAATCCTTAAAAAAATTTAAATTATTAATTTAAAAACTATTTTTATTTTTCAAACTAGAATACTATTATTTTAATATTAAACTTTTAAATAAAATCATATAAGATTTGAGTTTAATAAAACCATATCCTTTTTTATTTTAAGAATTACATAACATATATATATATATAATTAATATAACTAAAATATTAAAGAATTCTATTAAATATTAAAATGATTTATTATATCATTATCTGGGTTGTTACATCCCCCCCCCCACCACTTTATAAATTCTATGTTTATAATTTTGATCTTGGGCTCGGTATCAAGGGTTTGAGTTTTTCAAAATACATTTGTTGAAATCCCACATCATAAAAAGGTTTAATAATGATTCCGTTTAAAAAGAGAGTATGTTATGTAAGAAGGTCATCTAGAACAACACATTGTATGATTCTAAATAGTAGAACAATTTTTCAAGTGAAAACATATATGTAGAAGAGAAAACAAATATCAAATGGATGATAGAGATTGATAAAGTACATGGTTGAGAGAAAGTTAACCCCCAAAAATTCATAAATTTATGATGGATTAACAGGTAGTTTATTTTCATTGTAAGACAAGTAAACAGATAAACATTTTGTTTCAAAATCCATTCCCCAGATTTGGGATTTTTTTTCTATATGTACTAAGATTATGGGGAAATAAACTTAATTAATAGGTTGGGATTCATCCTTTAAATCAATTTTCACTACAGAATCTTCTTTTTTCTCCCAATAATGAGAAATCAAGAGGAATTTTTTTCACACCTAAAGAAATAGAATGAACTACTATGTTTCTAAAAATTCCAAAAATGAAAAATAATATATTCCTACTATCTCTCGAAATTAAAAAAACAAAAATGGTTAGTACAAGATAAGGTAATTAAAAAATAGAATAATCTTTTAAAGGAAGAGAAACTACCTTAATATCTAAAATTAAATAGTAATACACAAAACTAATTTCATATTATTCAATACATAACTACTCTAAGTGTTCCTAAAAAATATTACAAACGTAGATTAAAACCCAAAAAATTGAAGGATTTGATAAATTATTCTTGTATGATAAATTCAATATTTATCTTCTAAAATGTACACATCCTAAATATATATTCTCAATACTATGATAACCATTTCGATAAATAACCTAAATCACCATAAATCCAAAATAAATTCATATATGATTCCAAAAATTTATTCAACCATTATTCTTCAAATAAAATTCCATAATATTTTGTTTAACTTAATCATATAGGGATCCCAAAATAGTGAACATACTCCAAAATAACATTAATCACTCAAAATAAATTTATAATCTAATAGTAAGTTATTTGATAAAATATATGTTCCCCAAATAAACTCAAATTTTATTTTTAGATTTTTTATATAACGAAAAACAGTGGTGTACTAATCTGGACATCACATATGCCAATGGTAGGCAATGTACCCTTTTCACCCATTAGTTTTGGGTTCAATAATTACAAAAATTATGAATAAAACAAGTTATTTTTCATCCATTGGGTTTTTTTAAAACCATTTAAATAAAATCATAATCACATTGCTAGAACTATGATAAAAATCATAAAAATAACCCTAATAAATCCAACTTTAAATAAATTTTTTAACCACAATGGTTATCTCATATGATTCATTTTGTATCCCAAATATGTAATATTCCCTAACTACATCAAAATCAATGATCAGATAAACCCTATAGCTTATAAATAATATTAAAACTTATTTCCACAAAATCTAAATGCATTGTTCCACAAAATACAATTCAAACTAAAAAAATGGTTATATATAATTATCCCACAAAATCATTAGACTCCATAAAATTACATCCCTGAAAACATCCAAATTGATGTCTAAGACACTAAACTAATGGTCAAAATCAAACTTAAATATAAATTATTTTATATGTAACTCTTAAAATCACTTCTCATGAAAAGATATTAATCTCTTGTGTTATAGAAACCTTCCTATGATACCAACTATATTGGTATGGACTTATTACAAGGGTTATACAATTGATACCTGCGAGAGAACTCCATTGGTGACTACACATCCTAGGAGGGAATCTCATAATTTTCCATGGTGGCATCCCTTTCCTCATGAATCTATTGGGCGGAGATTCATGCTTCAAAAACAATTCACATATGAGAGTTCCCAAGGATCATAATCACTCTTTTTCACTGATACCAACTATAATGACATGGCCTAAAGAATTACATATATCTCTATCTCTGATGAATATTTAACATTCATAGAATCTTGGAGATATTTCTTTTTTGGAGTTTTAAATAATTAGTTCATAGCTCATAAGAAACATCTCAAATTTTAAAAGGTAGACACTTCTACCAAATACTCATTTTTCAAAATGTGAATCATTTAAATCAATATATGATTTCCTTTCTTAAAAAATATTTATGACTTTATAATTGAAATCCTTTTTTAATTCACCCATCATAAAACCCTATGATAATCTTTTTAAAAATGTGGGATGATCACAAAATTCTTAGTAAGCGATATAAAAATAAGATATCCATTAGTCCAGTAGAAAACATAATCATCCATGGAATTATTATATTTATCTTCAATATTATTTGAGTATATTAATTCAAATATTTTCCTATGAAATAAACACCCAATTTTTTCAAATAAAACCATTAAAACCCATGGGATGAAAATAAAAACACCTTTTGGAAACATAGAGCATCATATTCATAAAACCTTTTCAATCCCCTTGATATTGTAATTACCATACAATTGAATTCAAATTAAATTATCTAAATAACATAATAATTACCCAATTTATTGGAGATATATAATGGGAATCAAAATATATATAATCAGTATTAGGATCAAGAATTTTTTATGAGCTATAATGATGCACAATCCTTTGTATAAGCTATATCAGGCTCACCTATGAGTTATAATGGAACATTACCCATCATAAAAGTTGTATCAAGCTCACTCATTCCGTATAATATTCTTTAGTAACATATCATGAATATAATTTTTTTCCACTATTAATCATAAAACCATTGATCATTTATTATAAACCCACATGAAAATACATTTGGATATCAAAATGTCATTTTCTCTAAAAATAATGTTTTAATATCTGACTACTTCATACATAAGAAATAAACCATTTTCATTTAAAATAACCACGGATTTTTTTAATGAAAATGTTATTTTATTAATGTTTCATGATGTTTTGAAATTCCTCTCATTGTGTATAAGATAAAAACACTCCTTTCAGATTTTTGTGGAAAAAATCACGAAGTTCCATGATTAGAATATGAAAAAACAACTCCTTTGATATCATTTTGTAAAAATTCATCCATCGGTAAAAATGAATTTAAAAATAATTGTATAATATTAAAACAATTTGAAAATATATTTTGAATTCAAGGTCCAGGAATAAAAACAGTGTCTTAAGGGAATCATTAAAAGAATTTTTTTAAAGAAATCCACTTATCTTGAGTCTAATTCACCATGTACATTATTAATGCTTGTGATTAATAGACACATGATAATTAATTACTTTCTAAAGAACCTTTTAAACTTTTAATATTCTATTTATATCACATATTTCTATTTTATATAAAATACTTAATAATTTGTGTACTCATTGGATATTTTGACAATATTCATTTCATATGTCCAAAATGACATTAGTTTCTTCACCAATATTCAAAGAGGTCATTATTACATCATCTATAGAATAATTTTTACAGAGTAATTATCACATTTTTATATTAATTATACTATTAAATAAAACCCTTAAATATGGTTATGAAAAATGATCTACCTTAAAATCATAGAGACAGTAGGTTGTACGTACACATGAGTGACGTTTCCAGTTTTCAATGATCATTAATGAAGGTAGGTAAGTATTGTTCTATCTTTACAAGATGATCTTAATGTCATATATATCATATTATTTCTAAAAATATACTTATATATACCATCTATGTTATGGGGTGATGAAAAATTAACCACATCACTTCAAGGAGGTGGTATACCACATGTACACATGAACGACATTGTCACATTCATGTTTATATAAATATAATAAGGAAAATGTTATATTATTTTTAACCCCTTATTATCCATTTTAACTCTTACAATGAAAACATGTATTTTTAATCTTTGAGGTTCAATATATTTACTATAAATAGTAAAAATGCTAATAAATGGATCATGGATGATATTATCAACCTTATCCAAATCACTTAGCAAAATGTACGATTTTTTAAAACGTCAACATCATTTAAAAAAATATTATTTACTATAAAATATCCATAATGTCTATTTTAAGAACAATTAATTACCTTAACCTTAATAATGTCATAACCAAATCTAACATTTTAAAAAAATAATTAAATTCCTAACATTTAATTATGAAATATAATTTTTTTATCATATTATTTATCATAATTTATTTTTGTATTAATATTTTTAATATCATTTTTTATTTTTCCAATAATATAATAATTACACCATAATCATTGTGTAAGAAATAATGATAATTAATTATTCACTAAAAATTAAAAATAAATTACCATGGTGAAGATAAATCTTTTAGATTCTAAAAGTCTATTTCGGGTAAAACAACCTCTATATAACAATGTATAAAAAATAAGAGTGTGTATTGCTTAACATATCTCAAAATAAAATACCATGAAGATCATAATCTCATCAAAGTGGCCCAAAAAGATCATAAATTTTACCCTTCTATGACAATGGTCTATATATACACATAAAATAAGATTTAGGTATATTTTTAGGTCATTTAATAGTTCTTATCGTTTTATTTTTAGCCTATATTACTATATTTACCCTTCAATGGGGTAAATAACATTACTAAGGTTACTATTAATATTGTATAAATATAAAAGTGACACATTTAAAAAAATATTAATGATGATAAAAAATCTCGAATCCATTTTTAAAAATTCGAAATAATAATTTTTCATAAATTAATTTAAAATTAGAATCTACAAATTAAAATAAAAAAATAGTGTTTTAGAAAAATTATTTTTTAAAATATATGAATTTTGTTGAAAAATATCCATTTAAAATAATAAATGAATTATTTTTTTAAAAAAAGAACTTATTATAATTAAAAACATAATCTAAAATAGAATTTGACTTTTGAAATACTTCAAAATATAAAATACTTTTTCTACAAAAATCTGTAGTATTAACTATTCCTTGAAATATCAATATTTCCATAATATTTTCACAAACTCAGTGTTATATAATTTTTAAATGTTGAATTTTAAAAATAATTTCGTCTTTATAAATTAATATTCTTGTATTTTAAAATTAGGCTTCTAAATATATATCATATAATAATTGAGTTTAATAAAACTATTTTCATTTTGATTTAAAAAATTGCTAATTTTATTTATAATGATTATAAATACATAATTTTTGAATAATGATAAATATTAAAATGATTTATTCTATATTATAAATAATGTAACCCTAGATGTCTCTAAATGTTTTAGGAAGAGATAATAAGAGTTTTACTTTTAGAAGTGAGAGGCGGGCCCCCTTTAAATTACATAAAGTATTTATTAAATATAAAGAAATTTCAATCTACAATAGATCCAAATTGATATAACTCAAATATTAGATATGTATTATTCAAAATCCTCTCACCCAATAAAATTTTAAAATGTTTGGGTTGTTTTTCCACAATTTAATTTTTGTAACCCCCATTAACCCTTTTAACCATACCTATAATATCAATGTTTTATATTGTTTTAGAATAAAAAATGATACCCTAAAAGGATAATTCATCCCTAAATGGATCATGGTAGTCATTTTAAACTATATTCCACTAAATTGGATGAATATGGGATTTTTAAAAAACCTATGTCAACAAATAAAATATTTTTTATTATATATTATAATTAATTCATTTTTTGGAACTAGTTAATTACTTTGACTTCGAAAAGAACATGAAATAATTTAATTTGAATATAAATATTTTACAAACCTCTAATATGTTATATTTATATAAAAATAATCATGAATTGTAATTATTGATCTAAATTTTTTTACATGTACAATTTCTAAAATTGTTTTTTAATTAATTGAATAAATATTTTTTTAGCATTGGGTAAGAAATTACCATAATTATTCAATAACTTAATAGTATAAATACATTAATATTATAAAAAGTTAATTTATATATTAAACAACAATTCAGAACAAAACTTATTGTTTAACATTATACACCAATAAAATAATTTCACCCATGAAATTATTTTTCTCTCATACAAAAAAATTGGATATCTATATATGATTTCATCATCTGGTTCATAATTTTATTTTATGTATTTATTCTTCCTCTAGAGATATTTAACCATGTGAGTATTATTTTTCCATAATAGATTATTTCTAACATGAATCAAACTGGTTTTTCCCCATAGGAAGGATCATGCTGTAATGGTATGGTATCTGAGTTCAATACTTGTGATGGTACTTGTATACACTTCCTCAAGAGATATACATAATACACATTATGAACTTTAGAGAGGTTCGATGAAATTTCCAAGTGATAAGCTACCATACCCACTCAATCAAAAACCTTGAATAGGATAATATATGCAAGGATTATTTTGTATACATATCTAAATATCTAAACATTATTCTATAGATAAATTCCTAGAAATACCTTCTCATGAACTTCAAAATATAGATTTCAACAATGATTATCAACACAATTTTTTTATTTATTCTATACTACCTTGAAAAGCTAATAAATATATCTGACATTCACTTTCATTCATACTCTATGTCATGACCCAATAGATTTATTCCCCAATATTCATTCTAGTACGTTTCAGTTCATCAATTAATCCTATTTAGGGCTTCATGAGGATCTATCTGAATGATCAAGTGAAATCCATTATGGAAAGAAAACATGACTTGAGAAAGGTTATGATCCCAACTCCTTTGAAAATAATAGAACAAGATATCATTATCTCTTCTAGGGTTGGATTGTTTCTCTTAGACTGACAATCTATCTAAGGATGATAAGCAGTATTGAATCTAAACAATAAATATAGATCCTATTAAATACTTCCCTAGAATGTTGTTGTAAACCTCACATCTTAATTAGATATAATATAATGGGTTAGTCCATGAAACCTTACAACATCATTACTATATATTTTGGTATGATTATCAAGTGATATATATTCTCTAATTTTAATGAAGTGTGTTGATTTCATAAGGTGACCATCTACAATCCAAATAGAATTATACCGTTTAGATGTTTTTGTGATTCTGCTGAAAATATCCATTGGGATTTTTTTAAATGTACATTATTGTATGGGAAATGGTTCTAAAATCTTTTTACACATATGTATCATAGTCTAAAACTACTAACATATATAGCCTCGAGATATATACTATGGAATATCTATCTTTAGGTTGTCCCGCCATAAATACTATTTTAGATCTCTCTATATATTCATACATCAATGATTAATATAGAACCCTAAAGTATGATACTCATCCAAAATATCATTCTTTGGATCTGGTTTGTATGAAATATATACACGATACAAGAACCTTATCATTTCATCAAAATCATGGACGAACTTGTGAACATTTATGATCATCCTCTATAGTTCCACATCTTTCGTTTTCACCTTTTTATTTTTCACATTGATAGATTGTTGATCACTAATTTTAGTAAGGTAATATTTATACCCTTCTATTATGATTTCTAGATATTTTTATTGTAAATTCATAAATATTGTATCATTTTTTATCCTCATCATAGAAATTCTAGAGAGATCATTTCATGTGAGAGCATCTTCAACCTATTTCTCATTCCCATGGTGGTAATGTATTTAGTTTTTATAGACATTAGTAAACTCTATCCATTATTTCTAGTCCACATTTATCTCTTTCTGAGTGATTATATACATTACAGTTTTCTTATTAATACATTTATAACACTTTCTTTTATGAAGATAATTTATATGTATCTTTAATGAAAACTTATTGTATCCAGTTCCAAATCATTAGTTCTTTTATTTTTCTTTCGAACCTTCAATTTTCATGAGGAATCAGGTATAACTATATCATTATACATGAGGATAAAAACCTAGTATATTAGTAGATAGATTACTACATATTGAAAAACATTCTCCCCTACATGGTATTGTATTCATAGGTGAACCTACAATTCCTATCTTCCATTTCATGAAATTTTATTTTCATTGTTCTATCCAAAGGAACATGGATACCTTTCAAGTTAAATTGGTAAGTGCAATATAAAATCATGAGAA
Organism: Viscum album; assembly: GCA_963277665.1. Taxonomy (NCBI): domain Eukaryota; kingdom Viridiplantae; phylum Streptophyta; class Magnoliopsida; order Santalales; family Viscaceae; genus Viscum; species Viscum album. The sequence goes on along the minus strand of OY728137.1, from coordinate 683,382,823 downwards.
ATTATCTACAAATCATTGATAATGTCCAAAAAACAAAAAAAAACTATGGATCTCACTCATAGTGTTAATTTGGGGAAATAGTTCAATGATGACCATCTTTCATGGATCCAAAAATATACCAACACCTGGTCTAATATTTACCAAAAAAGAGTCTTTTTGTAGCCAAAATTCATTCTTAGTAAAAAAAATTACGAAATGTATCCTTCCATAAGTTCTTCAATATAATCCTAAAGTAATATTCATGTTCTTCCTTATGCTTTTAATATATAATAATATATTCTTTAAAGAATATCTTAAACTGAACAATGTAATCTCTAAAGAGTGTATTCATTAATTCAATGATTATAGTGGGTATATTATAAATACCAACTATAATCATTAAAAATTCACAGTATACATGCCTTTTATGGAATATTTTCTTAGCTATATCCTCACAATTAACCCTCGGTTGATGACACCCCTTATGATGGTAAATATTGAAAATGTATTGACCTCTATATAGTTGATCGAACAAGTCATCAATATGGTGCATAAGATAATTATTCATGATTGCAATATTTCATAGTTCCCAATAATAAATGTAGCATATAATTTATCTATATTTCTTTTATCAAAATGAACAAGGGAACCCCATGGGGTATCCTTTTTTCTAATGAATCTCTTATTGAGTTTTTCATGCAGTTACATATTCAATTCATATACCTCAATAGAGAAAATTCTATATAGTGACATTGAAATAGGTGTTTCACCAGATATGATTTATATTTAAAACATAATCTCATGATTAAATGGAATTCTTGGAAAATATTCTTGAAATACATCAAACAAATTTAATATAATATGAATATTATTGATGTTGAACTACTCTCAAACCATCTGAGATAATCATCATTTGTTGATTATAATCAAAACCCATATACAGAATAAAATTTCCATCATATGTCATATTTATAAATTTATTGATAGATGATCATACATTGGTTCAAAATATCAAACGTTACTTCCCTTCATTGGAAATTGATTTGGTATTTATTTAATTAAATATATTTCTTCAAACCATAACACCAAAATCAAATAGATTAACATTAACATTATTTATAAGAATCAAATTCCAAAAACATTATATCAGATAAGAATAATAGACTTGATATGTGATTATCAAACCATTAGTTGTTTTTACTTGTAATTCAACAACTAATCATTAAGGTGGTAATGTGATTCCCTTAGAAACATATTTGTATATAAAAGTTTTGTTAGATCTAAAATAATAATACATTAGTAAATATAGAGTGGATGGTATGTGTACATTTCACCAGATCATTATCATACACCTTATAATAAATATTCTTCATTTGAGATTTTCCTTTTTCTCTTGGATTAAGAGGTTTCAGAAATCAATCATTATCACTAACATTCATATTTGAGAACTGGTTAACATAATTTCCATACACCTTGAATTTGAAACAATGGAGTCTCGGTGGTTCATTATTTGGTGAATTCCCACTATCATTAGCTAACTTCCCCTTCCCATAACATCAAAAATAAATTTAATGATGAACATAAATTCCATGCATAAAACATTTACATGTTCCCTTGAGAGAATTTCCTCTATGTTTCCTTCCAAACATATAGAATAATTGAATTTTTTATATTTTTCACACTATGGTTTTTATAATTTCCTTTTAATTTCATATTTTTTTTCTTATCAAAACCATGGTATTGATGGGTAACTCCAATATCCAATTACACCTTCAGATCACATCAGAAAATTTATTTATATCTGCTAATGTCTCATATAGATAAATCTATTCATAGGTTTGGTTTTTAGACACTCATGAATATATCAAAATTATATTCATGTTCGATCATAATATCAGAATAATACCTCCCCAATATTTTAAAATTTATCTCATCGGCACTAATGGATTCATAATCCTTATAATTTTTCTCATTGAATTCCTTATCAATTTTATAAATAGGATATAGAGAAATTATTTATTCAAAAATACTCTCTTGAATATATCCCATACCATGTTTTCAATTTCTTCTGGCTCCTTCATATTCGAGGTAAGTGTCCACCATTTATCTACTTCACCTTCCAAATGATAAAAAACATTTAACCTTATCATGTTCTAAATAATAGAGAATAGAAGATATATTCAGTGAAATTGGTCCATTTCATTACAAAAAGTGGATCATCATACACACTATAAGAAGTTTTTTGTTTCCCCATAAAGAAATCAATATTATATTGTGCTCTCCTTTGATTTTTTGGAATATCGACATGATTTATTACTTGTGATACTTATGTAATAACAACTATGAAGTTTTTCATTTCATACCCAATAAAATTTTATTAATAAAGAGGGAAATAATTTTATTCAATATCACATTCAACATTAAAATTCTTCCTTTGGGTTTGAACCACTGAATAAAACCAAAAAACGTATATATATCATAAATAAACATAGTGGGAAACCAAATATTCCTGAAAAATAATTTAGAGGATATTTAAAATGTGAAACAATATTTTCAATCTTCAAGAAATTAGTTTCATCCAAGGTCATAATTGGTCATCATACATTCAAATCCATCATAACGGTCTATACAAAAAATGTAAATTAACCTCAACATAACCCCCTAAACTATCAAACATGGGACATCATATGGATGAACTCACCATGCACCAAAATGATGGTCATGATATACAAACCAATGATTTGGGGTTTATTTCACATATATATATCTATTACAAAACAATGTCTATGTTTTTTATCTTAGTTGGGTTGTTTTGAAATAAATACCACATATATTTCATTTCCATATCATATGAAAATATCCTATACATAGTATTATCCTATAGGTCATTACTATATTTTTATCATTATAATTTCCAAAAGTATCTAAAGAATTTCCTAATAAAAACTATAAGACCCATACATCTCTTACATAAATATTAAATCTTATAGATGAATATTAATTATATTATATTATAATCCATTCTAGAATCATATAGTTTTAGTATCTGTAAAAGCATGGATACAAAAAAAATTAATTCATAAGAGATCGATGTAATGTCCCACTATGTTTTTCATAGATATAATCATTCTTACACATATCATACTTAAACACATTTTTTGTAGCCTAAGAAAGGAAATATAATAATGGTGAGCACATATTCTTAGTAAGGGTAACCAAAGGAGATATCAATTACCACTTTAGTATAACATGATCACAATGACATGAGAATGTAAACATAACTTTTGAAACCCATAAATAGAATGTCATATATAATAATATTAAATCATGGAATAAATCTTAGTCATTTATAAGACATTAATCATATTGGAATTAGTGAAAATGATACATGAGAGAATAATATTAGAATAATATATAATCATGTGGTATACACAAAATAATAGAAAATAATTTCATTATAAGATAAGGATCCATGCCAAGACAATTATAGTGGATTGGGTTCACTCCTAATTCTATTATAATATTCAATTCATACACCCATGTTTATCATAGTAGATAAATTCCCTTATTGAACTCGGTTCAATCCCATTCCGGTCTTAATTATCTCATGATATACATCGATTTATCCAATGAATTAGAGGGATATATAATTCTAAGCCTTTCCATCACATAATGTAAATCATATATATTTTTCCCACAAGATCATAAAACATTTATCAAATCATAAATAAAGAAATTATTTTTTTCCTAATAATTTCATCCTAACATGACCCATGGAAACAAAATAGGTTTCATAACATTAATAACCCATGAGAATAAAATATGTTTCAATGAATCATCCATAAATCATCATCACCATATAAAATACAATGAATGAAAGTGGATTGTATAATTTAAACACATCTCCCCTAAATACCATGTAACATCAAAGTATGTCAACATAAATAATTTTTTTTTTAAATTTTATCTGGATCATTTCTTCCAGAAAATACCTCTTCACATTGAAATCGCTTATTTAAAATAAAAAAAAGTTTCTATAATATTAAGTGAAAATATTTAATTGAATGGAAACATGGAAATATGTAATGAAATTTTAAAATAATTGAGTATTCATGGTGAAAATAAATTCTATTATTTTCAATTAGATAAAAATAAAGATTCATTTCACATTTTCTATAAATATTCAAAAGTACCTCACAAAGAAAAATATATTACTTTTAAAAAATCATTGTAAAATGCATGCATGCTTGAAAATAACATTTATCAATCATTGGATAATAGAAAAATAAATATACTATAAAATTTTATAAACATGGAAATTGAAAAATGATTTTTAATCAAAAAGATAAATATAGGTAGTTTCCTTAAAGAAACATTATTTTATTATATTGGAAATATAAATAAAGGAACATGAAAGAAAAATTTTAATCACTATAATTAATAGTATGGGAATAAAAATAATTGGAATTATTGAGAGGTATATCATTAAATTTCATCATCAGTATCTTAATCATAAACAATCATAGTAAACAATGGGATTGTAATATAAAAACATTACAACAAGTATGATTTAATTTTTAATCACATTAAAATCAAGTATAATAAATTTAAATTTATTATAATAATAAACCAAAATAACTTTTCATTCTTATTATATCATATGCGATAAACATATAACATCATATCATATTTTAATTGATAATTTTCTATAATAATGTTTATTCTATATTATAGATGCTTCATTTTTTCAGGCATGATTTTTTTCGATAGTCCCGATCCTTATACATTCATCGTTGTTAAATAATATATAATATTTTAATCATGATATAAATATAATATATATTCATTATATATATAGTTATATTCATCCATAAAAAGTATTGAATGGAAGTGAATTATAGCATTCATGAAGATTGTAGGATATACAAACACGTGAATGTTGTTTTAACTTTTCAATAGAAAGAACAAAAGAAAGGTAAATAATAATTCAACATTAAATGATAATTGTATATCATATCTTTCTTAATTATTCTTTAAAAATATCATAATTCCCATCCATGTAAAATGGAAATGGAGAATTAATCACATCTCTTCGTGGGGCTGGTAGTCCACATGTGTACACGAGCGAAGTTAACATTTTCAAACGGATAGAAAAAAGTATATAATGGTAATTAAATTATATTAATAAAAATTAATAATATGTATTCAAAAAAATTAAATATTTTTAATTGATACCATCAATTTTAATATGGTATAAGAATAAATAAAATATAAAATTCTTGTTTAAGAGTTATCTCTTCCTAGAGAATCCAACATTGTCTTGCACCTTAATCCTTGAAACATTCATGTTATTGAAATAACTAAAGATGTATAATGTGGTTAAGTAATCTATGACGGTATCCTAACTATATGACTAAAAAATTAAAAATAGATGAGTACATGTTCCTTATTACGAGTGAGAGGAGGGTCACTCTTCGAATTATGTTAACTATTAAATTAATATAAAATAGTTTTATCAGATAATGGAATCAAATTTGAAATACTTTTAATATATGATTATTATAATTATTTCAGATGAACATACAAAATAATATTTGGACATGTTTTGTTTATTTTTTCACCCTTAATTTATTGTTTTAACCCCCATTAACCAATTAAACAAGTACTATAATATCAAAGGTTTTTACTCTTTAAGGGGCATGCTTGTTACCATAAAAGGAAAAGAGAGATAAAAATAGAAAATGGGTGATATTGTAATCCATACCCTATTTACATGACTAAATAAAGTATTTTTTGAATTTTAAATCATTTAATAAAATAAGTTTTTCTATAAAATATCATTATTGTCAAATTTTGATCTATTCATTACTTTGACATTAAAAATATCATGAAAATAAAGGAATTCAAAAATAAACATTTCACAATCCTAAAATGTTTTATATGTATCAACAAAATTCTTTCTTAAAAATATATCATCAAAATTGTATCATTTTCAATATTTTTAAGACATTTATTTTATTTTTCAATTAATTGAATAAATATATTGTTAGCATTGGGTAATAAATTATGTTGATTGTGAAATCATTAAAATTAGAAATAAATTACTTAGTAAAAAAATGAATAATTTAAATTTCTAACAATCATTTATAACTTAACATGCCCTCCTATTATCCTTATATAAAAATTATATATATAAAGTCACGAGAGTAAATTTTTTTATTTATTATATTATTAAATTAATATAAAGGTCGTAATAAAAAAATGGAAGAAGGTGTAAATATATTTAGGAATTGTATATACATAGATGAATTTAACCAGCAAAATAATATAAAATAAACAATTATAGAAATTTTAAATCCTTATATGAAAATTTCACCCCATTTTACTCATTTTACACTTATAGAGGTGAAAAATATTTTAAAATGTCATAATTCATATTAAAAATAAAAATAAAATAGTCATATTTAAAAAATATGATCATCCAATTTCAAAATATGGAAACCATATTTTAGTATTCAATTTCAATAAGTGGGAAAAAATTATTTTTAAAGTTAGGGTCAAAAATGAAATGAAATTATGTTTTTTAAAAAGTACATTTTTATGTATAAAATAGGATTTATTCTTATCCCATTCCTTGAAAAAATACCGACGAATGATAAAAAAAATTATTGAATCTATAATTTTTATATTTTATCAAATTATTTTACCAATAATGATTAATTTAAATTATTAAAGTAAAGAAAAATTTCACCCACAAAAATAGTTTTCTGAAAAAACATCTCTTTTATTTCAAATGATTTTTTATTTTCATTTATGATTAATTGATAACCAATTAATACATTTTATAAATTTTTAATTCATTAATATTTATTAATAAATTTTCTCATATTCATACCTTCTAATTCATTAGCTATGAGATAAATTTCATATTAAATAATTATATTTCAATAATATATCATGATCAGTTTGGACTTAGTTTCTCATGTAACGAAAGATATAGAATAAATATAATTTATTTATTAATATATTTATCAAAAAAATATTATGGCGTTATGTTATTCCACCTTTAAAATTAATTTCTCCTCTATAACTCCATAACACTAATACAACCAAACGAGGACAACTCTACTTCATCATATCCTAATGTTTTTATGCGGCTCTATTAAATTTTTTATTCCTCCAACAAACTTTTACCCTATTAGTAGCCTTATTTCATAGAACATAATCTCTATTATCAAATATTTTTTCCATTTTCCACTATATAAAAGATCATGATCCAGTATTATGACCATTTAGTTCCATATATGTGATGGGACATGTTTGTACATTGTCAAGAGTGACACGTGGAACACATCGTGAACTTGACAGGGGTTTGTGATTTTTTTATAATATGATTCTATCCCCAATAAATCAAGAATATTGTAGGGCAAGATATATCAAGTGTTTAGATTTCCTTTATTTACCAATCTCAAAACCTTCTTTATAGGTTAATTTCACAAAAATACTTTCTCACCAATTGTGGGATTCCATTTATCATTAATGATTATCAGCACATCTTTTTTACTTACTCTGAGCTTCCTTGATATACTACTAAATAGATCTCACATTCTCTACAATATCCTTAGCTATCTCAAGTACGGATATTATTCTTTTTCTAACTTCATCATATCAAATTGGTGTTTTCCACATCTTCTTATAGGGGGATTCACATGTATCAATTCGAATTCAAGAGTGAATGATATTGTCATAAGTAAATGTAACAAGAGGAAGTTTTATATTCCATACACCATTTAAATACATATAATAATATCTAAAATATCCTCTTGGGTGTGAATGGTTCACCCATTCTAAATATATATCTTTGGAAGAAATATTATACTGAAATACTTATCCATCTCCATAGTCGACTAAAGAATTCTCCCGAACTTTTGAGGTTAAACTCATAACCCGATCAGCTATATTAGATTCATTTACTCCATGATATTTTTCCAATTAATTAATATATATTCTATAAGTATTATAATGATAAAAATATTTTCTAATGGGAATGTATTGTTCTAACTTTGTAATGCGATCAACTATAACCCTAATTGAATTATGAACTTTATATATTTTTGGAAGTCCAATGAAAAAATTGATGGTGATATTTATCAATTTCCATTCTAGGATAGAAAATGGTTGCAACATCCCCTAAAATTTATATCTCTCAGCCTTAACATTTTTAAATACTAATCACCATGATACATACATGGAAATATTTACCTTTATTCTGTCACACCATAAATACATTTTTAGATATCTATATATCGTCATACATCTAGGATGAATAGATAATGATGAACTAAAATACTCATTCAATAGATCCTTATTTATATCTAGTTTTGATGTAATGTATATATGTTTATTAAGCATTATCATTTCTTCTTAATAATTATTGATGTCAGGATCATTTCTGACATTCCTCTGTATTTCTATAACATCCTTTTGTACCTCTTTAATTTACAAACTTAATAGTGGTAGAACACTCATTTGAGGAAGATAATATTTATACGATTTCATATTTATTGATTCTTCCTTTTTAAATCCAGATAAATTATATCTTTTATGATCCTCAACATAGATTATCTAGAATGATAATTTCAACTCAAAATATCTTTCACCTTGTTTTTATTTCTGGGATGGTAATGTTTTGAGCAGTCATAGTCGTCAATTAACTCCAAAATTATTCTATAGAGTATATTCATCTCATTTGGATATAAAATATTATTTATAATTTTAGGATTAGTATATATATTGCACCCTAATCCATAGAGATAATTCCTCCATACCATTAATGAAAAATTTACCAAAGACATTTCACAATCATGAGTTGGGTAATTTTTCTCATGACTCTTCAATTGTCTTGAGGCATAATGTATAACCATATCATTCTAGATGTGAATTTTTCAAAACCCATTATTCAATGCATCACTATATATTACAAACCATTATCTAATTCAAAGAAGTGTATACATAGTAAAACTGACAAACCGTATCTTCAGTTCCTTGAAATTTTCCTCACATTAATCAATATTCTGGAACATTAATCCCTTCAAACATAAAATTGTAAGTAGATTATGAAGTCCTAAAAATTTTCCCACAAAGTGTCAAAAGTAATCATCCAAACCAAGAAAAATAAAAATCTCACTCATAGTGGTTGGTTTGGGTCATCATTCAATAACCATCATCTTTAATAGGTCTATAGAAATACACTCACATGAGATTATATCACACAAAACAAAAGATTTTAAATCCAAAATTCATACTTGGTAAATGTTTCCTATATAAATTCATTCCTTTGGGTCTTTAATAATATCCTAAAGTGATCTTAATACTCTTACCTAATTGTTTAATATATAATAACATTGTATATAAATACTACCACAAACTAATCAAGGAAATATCTAAAGATATTATACATTAAATGCATAAAAAAATTGGGGGAATTAGTAGAACAAAATGGAATCACGATGAATTCATAGTGTCCATACCTTATATGGAATTTTGTCTTAGGTTTATCCTCCTAAATGAACCTAAAATGATGATAACTAGAATTATGGTCTCTTTTATATAATTATTGAGATCTACAAATTTGATCATACAGGTCATCAATATAGGGCATATGATATATATTATAAGTTGTTACCTTATTCAATTCCTAATAATCAGTGTAGATTTTCATCAATCGATTTTTATTTTTAACAAAATTAATTTGGCCACACATTTGAGTCAATTAGATGAATGAATTACTTATTGAGATTATCTTTGTGTTTCTTGTTCAATTCTTACAATTCAATTGGGTGCATTCCATATTGAGTCTTTTAAATAGATGTAGTACCAGGTATGAGATCTATTGAAAAATAAAATTCAGGATTCATTTGAATACTATGAAACAATTATATAAAGACATCAACAAACTTCCAGACAATAGGAATATCGTTTATGATGATATCATCCTTGACCATAAATGATAAAAACAACTTCCAATCTGAATCAAGACCAATGAAAATGACGAATTTTAAATAGGAAGTTCATATTTAGTATTTCGTAGATAGAAGATTGTTTGTTGGTTTAAAATATGAAACATGAATTTCGTTCAATTTAAATTGATATGAGATTTATGTAATGAAATTCAATACATTCCAATTAAAATAATAAATTCAAAAATAGGGAGAATAATGAGATTTATTGGAAGTACATTACCACAAAATTCAATCAGAAATAATCATACACTTGAGATGTAATCATCATACCATTGATAGGTTTTACTACTAATTATAAATATAATCATTGATGTTGTATTATGATTCCCATAAAAAATTATTTAGATATATATGACTTGGTAGATCCGTAATCAAATATGACATTAATAGTTCTATAGAATATGGTAACTATACCATTCACCAATTTTTTATCATGACCTATATTAACAATAGTGACAGAATGAGATTCCCCTTATATCTGGGATTAAGAGGTTATTGAAGTCGATCATCCTCATTAACTGTCATATTTGGGAAATAAATTCAATAGCGAACAAAATCAGTGCACTTGAAATAATTTAGTGTCAATGGATCATTATTTGGTTGTCTTTCTCTGTCAATATCTATCTTCTTCTACCCATCACATTGGTGTTCATTTTCTCTTGGACCTTTCCTTCCACACATAAATCATTTACCAATTCGAAAGAAATGATTTCCATGTATCTTTCCACACATGAAGTGTAAAACAAATCTCATCTTCACCTCTGTTTTGTTTTCAATTTTTTTTTCAATTTTGTCTTTATTTTTATTTCATAAAGATGATATTTTGGGTACTCTAATATACATGTCTACCATGAGATCACATCAAACAATATTTTAATATCAGTTGAAGTACCTTATAGATAACACCCTTAATAGAATTTTTTCTAATCCCCTAAAGAATTATTCATATTTAATTTCATGTTGTATGACAATTCTATAAGTATACCTTTCATGTATTGAAATTTTTTCCTAATATGTACTAATGGATTCATCATCCTTCAACATTAGTACACAATATTCCTTCTCTATTTTTGTAAATAGAAAAAGTGGAAAGTAATCATTATAAAATAATCTATTAAACTCCTCACATTCCATGGATTCAATTTCTCCCCATTGTCTCATGCTCTTAATAATATTCTACTATTCATTAGATTCACCATAAAATAATGAACTTATGAAACAAATTTATTATTTTTCCAAAAGTATATAGTGGAAAATATCATTTTAGTGGTACTGATTCATTGTCCAGTAACTTGTGGATCAGAAGACCCACTGAAATAATGTGGATGTTTCCCTATGAAGGAATCAATAGAGTGTTGTTCCCCCATTTTCCCCTTGCATCTCATCATCATTCATAGCTTCAAAAAGTTATGAGAGAATAATAGTTTGATTTTTTCTTCTATATCCCGTGATTTTTTTTCATAGGAGGAAAATAATTTCCTTTTCAATCATATTTACTCTTAACATGGTTCCAATAGGTTCCATTAATTTACTAAAACAAAAAATAATAGTGTATGGAACAATAATAATAGTAGCAGACTAAATAATAAAGAAAAATAATTTATAGGACATCTAAATCCTGAGTCAATTTTTTCAATTGATGACAACTTTTGATTAATAGAAGCCATCCTTGATCATTATCTAATAAAAAACTTCAAAAATTATTCATAATGAAAATGTGGATTAATCCAAGCATATCCTATGGGAGCATCAAACTAGGTATGTATTGAGGGAACACTCACTATAGACTTTAATGATGATCAAGATATACTCAACCAACTCTATTGGGTTAATTACACTTAGATGAATCTATTCAAATACAAGGTCCACTTTTAGTTTCCAAACCTAGATATGTTCCCAGTAAAATAAAACTTATTTCATTAACATAACTTAGGATTTCCCCTTATACATAAGATAATCCTTAGGGTTCTGACTAAGTTATTCTTTCAAATTTTCAATGGTAACTAAAACATTATCCTATAAAAATAATAGATAACCATACTTTTCATACATAAATTAAATCTTATTAGAATAAAATTATTTTTATATTATTAATATCAATGTCAAAATAATATAGGTTTATTGTATTTGAAAAATTATATAAATAAATTACTGGGTCATAAGAGATCTACATCACCACACACAAAGTTCTTCATGACTACAACCATTCTTATAAATATTAAACTTAAAACCTTTATTCATAACCAAGGAAATGGAATATAAAAATGTGTGAGCTCAGAATCTTAGTTATGGTAAACAAGGTAGATATTATTGATCAAATGAGATAACATGAGATTAAGGGTATAAGAACGTGAAAATTACATTTGAAAACAATACCCATCATATTAGAGAACATAATCCTGAGTCATGGAATAAATCAAGGTGGTAAAAAATAGAGGAAGCATAAAATAATCAATGAACATGAACCATTAGAGTATAATATTGGAATACTATATGTGATTGTGGTATACACATAAGAAATTAAAATATTTCATTACTATTCTAGGATCATAGCCAAGATTATCATAGTGAATTGGTTTCACTCCACATTCCATCATAAAATTTAAGGATCACTCACAATAATATTATAGTGGATAGATTACCTTACTATACCCATTCACTCCCCAAACTAGTGCAGATTATATCACAAGTTATACATATTTACCATAAAATTTCGAGACATATATACTTTTATACCCAACAATCATATAATGAAAATCATATATATGTTCTAAACATTATCATAGGACATTATTCACATCATAAACTATTAAAATGATATGGGTTTCATAAATATTTTATCATATAATCATAGTATAACCAATGGAAAAGAAATGTGTTTTTTGACATAATTAACCAATGGAAAAAATGGGTTTTAGAGAATCATACTTAAAACATCATAAACATAATCCCTACAAATAATTAATATGGTAGTTATCATTGGATCATATCTCCATTAAATCATAGGTAACATCAATGGATAACATCATAAAAATCGATTTAAAAGATAATTTGGAACATTTTGGGAGAAAAATACCCTTTCCACATTCAAATAACTTATTGAAAAAAATAAAATTTCCCAAATATTGAGTAAAATTCTTTCTTTTAAAATAACCTTATAAAATTATGAATTAAGATTCAATGAAAATGTTGGACATGACGATGGAATATTTTTTTGGACATGTTTGTAAAAAACAAATTTTCCATTTTCAATTTTAGTAAAAAGTTAAAAGCACCTAGTTCTGAAAAATATAAGAATAATATTTTGAAAATATTTTTTAATGATTTTGAAAGAATTTAAAATGAATTTAAACAATAATTGTATAATATTAAAATAATTATTCAATCTTTTTTATAAAAATAGGTTCCTTGAAAAAACTATTTTCAACCAACTAAAGAAATAAAGTATGTTTCCTTTAAAAATATGATTTGTTATACTTGATTAATTAAAAAATGAAAAACAAAGGAAAAAAATAAATATCTATAGATTAATATAGGATAATAAAAATCATGAAAATTTGAGATAATTATTTCATCAAGTTTCATTAACGGAAACATAATCATAAACTGTAACATCCTAATTAAATGAAGAATAAGACATATTTAATATTTACTAATATTTTTGAATTAAATATTAATTTTTCTTTAAAAGGGTTTCTATGTTCGATAGCGTACCTGATACGCAACAATGAGTTTCTTTGAAATCTTACGTTGCACATTAATAATATAATATTATTATTTTAAATTGTAGTTAACTCCTAAACATTTTATTGGTGGTAATGAACAAAACTAACTACAATATAAATATACATGTTTGTTAAATTTATTTACATTTAGCCAATAAATAAGTTAGAGGCTTAAAATGTGAATGAATCTAATTTTACGCATAATTTACATTAAAAGGTTGATTTACCACTTTTTAATGGAGAACCCTCATTAAATATAGTTTTGGTCACTTTAATACATTCTAGTTTACTAAATAAAATCCTTATTTAGAATGGGGACATCAAAATTTACTTTATGTAATTTTTTTTGATTTTTTCGATAAAGTTCATTTTTAATGAATAGTTAAAAATAATGTATTTTTATTCAAAAGTTCCGTTTAATATAGTTTATTTATATGGATATATTATACTTTTAATTAGTTTTAAAGTTTAATTAGAATATATTTTTTCAATTTAATCCAATGTTGGTCATTAAAATTAATTTCACTTTGAAATTGGAGATAAATAAGTGTCAATCTTTTGTTAGTCATTGTTTCTTAAAAACACGCTATTTGTTTTGATAATAGGGATTAATTTTAAAATTAATTAATGACACACATATGTTTGGAATTTGGATAAATAAACATCATTTTTGAATTCGGAATATCAAATATAGATTAGGCTGATTTTTTTTATTTTTCTGAAAAACATCAATTTTTGATGAATAATGAAATCACTTAGTAGTAGTTAAAAACTGACTTTTTCATTTAAATGAAATTTTACCACTTCTGTGAATTTAATTTTAAAAATCCAACATATATGGTTGTTATAAAGAAGTAAAATTTGGTTCATTAATATGAAAATAATATTTGGTGAATAGTAACTTTTAACTTTAATTTACCGTAGTTAAATGTAAATAGGGAAATTCAAGGTACAAAAGAATATTATAATAATTACAAATTACCATAACAATTGTCTTAACCTTATTTTATGAGTAATTACCGACCATGGGCATATTTGGGTAAATTTTTGGACCCCATGGTGCAACTTATGAAAGATAATGACACTTTAGATTAATTAATTTAATGTAAAGGAAAAAATGACATAAACAAATATATTTTAGTAAATTAATTTTTATATGGTGTTCTATAATTAATTGTTTTTCCTATAAATATTAATTTGAAATATAAAAATATTTACTACTTCATGGTATTTTTGTTATAATTTTTAGACATCAAATATATTAAATTATTTATGACACATTAATGATGTAGTATTTACCTCAATAATAAATGATTTAAATAAATATGATTATAATGATTAAAATATTATCCATAACATGTCCAATTATTATTGGATGATTTTATTTCAAATATGAGTCATCTTATCATAGACTTCAATGATTTTTGGACCTTTTTAAACTGAAAATATGTTTATAATAAAAAATGTTTTTACACTTTCCAAAAGAGCCCCTCCTCTCCCTTATAAAAGGTGACCACTTCTAACCAATTCCACACACCTCTAAAGCCTTTTTGATCGTCCAAACTCTACCCAATTAAGCTTCCCACATCCCTCTCCTCCTCCTAGAAGCCTTACCTTAGGTATAAGGCACTTCAAGAAGTCCTTTGGTTCAAACCAAAGGGAGTTACCCAAATTAATGTTAACAGTTTCTTTTAAATTGTTTTCTTTTATTTTACTTCTCCAACCCATAAACTCTTTTTATTCCATTATTTTTTAACAAAAACAGTATCATAAATATACTGGGATGTTTTTATTAGAAGTATTTGAACTACATATACAGACACCTTTATCTAATGGATGAAGAACATAATGTTTCTGTGGATGGAAACAAATGCCTCACGAAACGATGATTGTTCGATTATCTCCTACCACCACTCATGGTGGCCATTATGATGGAAATTTATTTATATATTATATATATTATGTTTATTTTTTCATTATTCTTCTGTAATTTCCATTTATAGACTTCCTTTATGGTTTCCATTATGGGTAAACGCGATAATTTCATTAGAGTAAGTGCAGACTACAACCCCATCAAAGTGATATGACTCGTTAATTCCATATGTGGGACGTATAAAGGATGGAGTTAATGATATTATATATGATATTATATATGAAATTATACTGTAATTATAATATAACTATGTATCATTATGTTTAATTCCATCAAAATAAGAAATAGAAATGAAAGTAGTGTTCATGCGTACGTACGGCTTGTCGTGTCCACAAACGTTGCATTCCATTTATTACTTCCAAATGTTATGTACTATTATAAATACATGTATATACTGGATATATATGATATATATGATATCTAAATCATGAATATCATTCTGGATATAATGGACTATTAACGACATGGACAACATGTAAATATAAGGTGTTCATTTTTCACCCAAGTACCAAATATCTACAAAACAACCATTATTAAATTGAATGATTAAATAATGTTTATAACATGGTAATATGTGATATAAAAGGAATAATAAACTTTAAAAAGGTTCTTAAGAAAGTATAAATTAACTTTAGTTTATTATTCAGGTGATTGAAGAACGATCGTGTCAATTCAGACACGAGGTAAGGGACTTCGTCTCAATCTCCTTTCATTGAGGCATATTTAGTTTTACACACGAATTTATTTTATACGGTGTATAAAAACAATTGGATATTCATTTCATTCAAATGGAATAATTTTATATGAATCATTTTACTAAATTAAAAGTAATTTTTTTAACGTAATAGTGACAATGAACTTTCCGCCGCCACGAGTATTATTTGATCTTTGGCTTCCTTAACAAGTCATGATTTTTTTTAAAAGGGAAAATAAATACCATATACTCTTTTTACATATTTTGGTATTGAAAATGATATTGAGAATGGATTTATGATTTCAATATCATTAAATGATATTTTGTTATTGCAATGTGGAAATGTTATCTTTCCTTTATTCTTATGTTATGTATGACGATCATGTTATGGTTCATGGGAATTATTTACATATATGGGTGGTTCCATAATAAACCTTGGGCGGGTGAGCCCGAGATAGATCTCCAATGAATTGGGTAACATGACGGAGGTAAACGTGGTTGTTTCTCCTAATAGATTTAGGGAATATACTGTGATGGGTCTTCCAAAGTAACTCCCTATGTAGTGGTGATAGCTACAATGTAAGTATGTTGTGGATGCCACATGTTACCTTTATAAAATATGATTTCTATGCGTCTTTCACAAATCTTATGATTTCTTGATATAAGTAAAAGATTTTATGTTTTGTATGTATTTATGAAAAAATGATTTAATTCATTGTTTTATAACCCTTACTGAGCTTTTTATCCTCATCCCATGTTTTCAAATGTTTTCACAGGACTTAAAGATGAATAGGGTCAAGGATGGGATCAATGAAAAGTCATGCTATCTAAAACCCGGAACTAGACATGACTCTTTTTTTCAAGAGTTTTTATTTTATGAAAAAAATGGAAATTGTATAGAAGTGTATACTTCTTAATCTTTTGAGATGTAATAGTTATGTCCAAATTATCTAAAAATATAAACCTGAAAAGATCCTCAATGTGAATTATTCGTTTAATTCAAGATTATGTAATGTTTAAGGTCTGGTCCTTATATAAACAATCATAGTAAACAATGTAATGGTAACATCAAACCCTATCCTCATGATTGAAAAGATTTCAATGTGATTTACACTTATGTATAATATAATTTAATTTATTATAATTTTTACCATATTATGTGATAATTATAATATCATATATTCTCTATATATAATATCTTATTAAACATTTATTAATAATTTTTTATTATAATAACTGTTCTGGGTGATAAATACTTTTTTTTCTCATATGTTTCGGTTCAGTAGTCCCAGTAATTTTACAATAAAAATTATTCAAAATATCAAAAAAATGAAGCCTAATTTAAATATCATATATATTCCTTATATATTAATATTTATATTCATCCATAAATTGTAGTAATTTAAATATGAATTACATTTCTCATTGATATGGCAGGCCGTATATATGAATGAACATTGTTTCCATCTTTTTGGAAAAAAGAACGAATGAAATGAAAATAACAATTCACCATTTAGAGATAATTTTTATATCATATATTAAATATATATTAAATAATACTATAACTATTAACATACATGTAAATTTAAAATGAAAAATTCATCACATCGCATCGGGAAGGTGGTAGTCCACACCAACACATGAGCAGTGTTATCATTTTTGAATTCAATGGAAGGAGGTGGATAATAGTTGTTACATTCACATAAAATAAATTACTTATATGGAAGAAACTAAACTTATTATTTTATAATGGATATAATTAAATTATTATAATTAAAATATTAAATAAAATTTAAAATTCTTATTTAAGAGATGTACCTATTCATTGAAAATCCAATTTTGGTTTATAACTTAATCCCTGATTGGATGGAATTTTAGAAATACCTTAAGATTATTTATTTAATGACGGGATATATTAAGGTATTATAGAAATTATTTTCTTCTATATATGGATCAAAATGAGTGAAGGTGATAGGAGAAGAGTTTCCTTTTTATAACCAAGAAGAGGGGTACTGTTTAAATGACATAAAGTATTAAATAAAAATAAATTATGTTTTCAGAGAAAATGGATCCAAATTTCTATAATTTTAATATAGTATTTTTATCACTTTGAATAATCTCATCCAATAAAATTTGGACAAGTTTTTTTTTATGTTTTTACCATTATATTTTTTAAACCCACATTTGCACTTTTAAAAATAAATTTAATAGAAATATTTTTTCTATTTAAGGATCAATTATGTTTTCATAAAAGGAAAAGTAAGAAATAAAAGGGTCATTGTTGATATATAAAACTAAATATAATTTTATATCCTTAATAAAGTATTTTTATTAATTTTAAATCAAGTACTAAATCATTGATTATTATAAAATATCATTAATTTCATTTTTGGAACATTTCGTTAAAAATGAAATTGAATTCATAATTTTAGTAATAAAATATGAATATGAACCATTCAAAGACCTATAATATTTAATATTTATCTTAGAAATTATCCTATCAAAATAATTCATCCAAATTATATTGCATTTAATATATTAAAAATAATTTATTTTATTTTTCTATTAATTGAATAAATAATGTGTTAGTGAACCATAAGCATTTATAATAATTATTCAATCTATAAAAAATTTAAATATACCAATATGAAAAAAATAATTAATTATATTTCAAATAAACATTTATAACAATAATAATCCTTTTTTACACCTATGTAAATAAATATTGGGATATTAAACTTAATAAACAAATAATATAAGATAAATTCATGTATTAGATATGTTTTCAAGACATACCCCAATGTTTTAAACCCATATTATTCATTTTACCCTTATAGAGAAGACAAATATTTAAAAAATGCTATTCATAGTTTAAAAAATTAAATTTATCTATTTAGAAGCAATTACCTAGATTTAAAATATGGAATCCATTAAACATTATTTAATTTTTTTATGTGGTAGAAATTCATTTTAACATAAATATACTGAGTCAGATGAAATATCATTTTTTGAAAAGTACTTTCTAAACCTAAAACTGGATTTAATGTCAACATATGGATAGAGAAAAATATTAGATTAATATTAAACAAAATTATTAAATATATAATATATAATTTTCAATAATATCCTCAATTAATAGTGATTATTTTATGTTAATATGAAAAAATTTCATTGTGTTCATGAAAACTAATTTTTGTAAAAAAACATCTCTTTTACATTCAAATGATTTATTTATTTTCATTTCTAATAAATTGATAAATATTGAATTAATTTTAAATATGTGAGAAAAATTAATTTTCATAATTTATTTAGTCATATTCAAACCCGTTAATCCAACAACTAGGGATTACCTATCATATAAAATAATAATATTTCAATAGTATATTGCAGTTTATTTAAACATAGTGTTTTGTGTAATCAATATAATAAAGAAATAATACATATACATATATATATAACATAAAATATCATGGTTTTAATATAATCATTTATAAACATCATTTATAATTATTTTATATATTTATATTAGTCAGTTGTTATTTATTTTCTATATCAGTTGTGACTAATCATGATCATTATGAATTAGTTTTGTAATACTTGTATTGTTATTTATTATTCTCACAGAGTTAATAATTATTAAATATTACAAGATATTTTAATGGTTGTTTTAGGAATGTTTCTAAACTAATAATTTCATTTTATGATTGTTTTATTTAGGATTATTGTAGACAAAATTGGAGAAGAACATGTTTCACTAATTTTTAACAACTGAGTGATTGTAACATAATTAATGTTTAAAATGTTTATATTACCAATAAAAAACAAAATTATTAATAATTATTCACATATTAATATTCAATATTTATTTTCAAACTCCATACATAATATAAATTTAAATCATTTTCCATGTATATGGTTAAATCGTTCCAAGAATAATATGCAACAACACACGTGTGAGTGTGGCTATATAAGAAATTATTTTTTATAATATATTTATCAATAAAGTATAATAGAATTTTGTATATGTTATTAGGGTTATGAATTAAAAATTTAATATTTATAAGAATAAGATAAATAAAACATAAGTTATTACTTATAAATAAATCTTTTCCCCTCTTGATATGTTCATTTGAGGTAGTTAGTTTTACAATATCACTTATTGGTAATATTATGACTGTTTTATATTTAAATAATACACATTAATATATAAATAACATATTTATTCACATAATAGGTTTCTAGAACTATATCTGAATGGTTGATATGAAAAACTTATATGTGACATTCATGACGGCGGTAGTCTTCAAATGCACATAAGCAAGGTCTTCATTTCTTTCGATGGAATGGGAGGGTAATAGATAATGATTATACCATAAATATAATAAAATTTATATATATTATTTATAATTATGTAATTACATAAATATGTATAGAATGTTTTTAGAGGATGGTGGATGACAATGATAAGGAATGGTCGTTAAGGAGTGTGAAATACTAATGATGGGAATTTTGGTATTCTCTTAAACAATCCTTTGGAAATGAAGGAATTGAGGGTGTTTTTTGAAGATAGGGGAAACAAAATGTGTATATGGGATCTATAATAAATAAATTCAGAATATATTTATGGGAATATTGAACTGGGGTTATTTCTTGAAAAAATTAGAAGTTGGATTATTTTCTAGGTTAAAAAGAGGGGAAATCATAAGAAATAAATGTTATGTAATAGGTATGAATGGAATTTCATGAGATTTTGGGGATTTAGGTGGATATATTTCTCTAAGAAAAATATATATATATGAATTTTAGTCCTAAAAAATATGTTCTAGAATGCCTATTTGGTAAATCAATTTATTAAAATTCAAGGCACATTAGATTACCCATATTAGCGCTTATTAATCTTGATTTAATATTATTAATGGTTTGTATTTTATCATTAAAAATGTTTCATAGACCCATATACAAAATATTTATGTGATTAATATGAATTTTTATTCCATTTAATAAAAATTACATTTAATAAAAATGAATAAAGAACATTGAAATTAAAACATATAATGTGTTAAAAAACTACTTTTTTGTACAAAAATATCATTTAAATAAATATGTGTTCTTAAACATATTTACCAATATTAGAAATTAAATGAATATAAATTTATTTAATTATATTTTTGAAAATCATATTATAGTACTAATTTAAAATTTATCCATTTAATTTAAAAATGATAAATATATTAAAAAATAGCATTCTTTGAAAAATAATTCAAATATCGTGGTAACAAATATTTACATCAGTAACATGATTTTTGGGATAAAATGATATTTAAATAATTTTATAACATAAAAATTTTGATATAAAATATAAAAAAATATATATAAATATTTTATATTTTAGAAAATTTAATATTAATATTACCTCACATAGCATATAAAACATGTTTTTATAAAGAAGTCTGTTTTTAAGATTAAAATTTTTGAGTGGTATAAATTTTTCAATTTCATTGAATTTATGATATAAATTGGTTTATTTGAAATTAAATAATAGTTATGTGACTTTTAAATAATGAAAAGATAAAATATTACTAGAAATGTTTGTTATTAAAAGATAGTAATTAGTTTTTAAATTAGATTAAAATGTTACTTATGTTCTAAAATGATGAACATTGATGGGAGTAAAAATTGTATTTTTGGTAAACAAAATTCACTATGCACTTTAAAAAATTAATTCAAAAAATTCCCAAAAAATTAATATTATTATAATATTTAATTGATGAACCTAAAATTTAATTTCTTCTAAAAGTATTAAAATTATACTGTTTATATATTTATTTTTTAGATGAAAATGCAATATTTAAATGAGAACTACTTTTATATAATTATTCCCTTTTAAAAAATTATGGGTTAGTTAAAATATTTTGTTTGATCTTAAATTTGAATAGGATATATTTATCTGCAATAGGTTTTATTATTGTTCTATTTTTATGATCTAATATGTCATTGGTCATTTCATTTCAATTCTACATGTAATGGAATCTATCTAACATTGTATTAATTTAGAAATGTATATACCAAAATCTTATGGTGTTATGGTAAATAAATATGATTCAATTACACTTCCAATATAGTCTCAACAAATATTATCCCTTGGTTTATGATCTAAGAAATAAGGAGTAAGTTATTCCCATACAACAAGGGTTGAATCTAGTAGATTAATTTATCTAAGAAAAAACCTGTTGTTCCCGATGTTTCCCTCTTTGATGAATCAACGTGGCATTCCACCACCAAATCATAGTATCTCTATTTTATGAGCCAACTAACTAGTTATATGGCTAAAACATGCCGAAAACCCAAATGATGATGTGATTGGGTTCTCTCACTTATCACCTCAATGTCTTCGATGCATGTCTAGAAAATTTACAGCCCAAAAGGAATCTATATCTGAAAAAGGTCGATCAACCCTTCCCCTAACAAATTTGGTCATCCTGATTGTCAAATCCTTCAATGGTATAGGAGACCTAGGGAAAAATATTTCCCATATTACCTCTATGTGTATATTTATTCTAGGAACCCTAGTGGAGAAATAGATACCTAATTTATGATTCATTGTTCATACTCTTGACAGACCTTCCCCTATCACTTATGACCATCTACCATTGGGATCCATCACTAACTTTGAGGATCTCTTCCATCAGTATCTCTACTAGTTCATCTCCACCCTAATACAAAAAATTATCATAGAACTCTAAAAATTTAAATATCGAGATAATTAATTTGTTTCCAAATTCATTTCTCATTGATGGGATTAGCATATTCCCTTGAAATGTAGCATTCCAAGGAATAGTTAGTGGTGATGTTCATGGGGAATATTCATAATGAACTAGTCCCCTCATCCCACTAATGTATCCAAGAATATTATAGGAATTTTCTATGATAGATTATCAGTGCGAGGAAGCCATGTAGTATTCCAAGAAAATTTTATTCTCATTATATCCTATTATTCTAGCACAAAATCATACAATAATAAATATTTTTTTTCAAATATAATTTTCCCCCACAACAAATATATCATCATGAGACACCAAATAATTGGTCTTTTCATGTATTATATTGAATAGATAATTTTTCTAAGGGTCCTCATTATGTCCACGTGCTTAGAATCACAATCATAAAATAAAAGAACATTGTTTACTACTTTATGGATTATTAGGTCCTATAATTATTCTTTTGAAATTGGGAAAATAACATTCTAAAGATCCAAACATTCAAAAAGATGTAAGAGTTTGAATTCAATAAATTATCCCAACTATTTCCCCTACTACAGGTTCTTTGAACATAGCATAATGGAATGATTATTCCTCATAAATGAGCTTAAAGAGATGGTATATTGGGGTGTATTGGAATTTGTGCCCCTTTAGTTTATGTCACAGGTATCTCCATCCACCCTAGTGATGTTGAATATATAATTGAATGGAATACTATCTTAGAAAAAAAAGAATTTAATTTTGAAGATTTTCTTGATGAGACGTTGATCACTAAATACCATGGTATCATTTGGGTCTGGTTAAATATACATAAACACTCAATTTTCATGACATATACTCTAGTGACAGTCTCAAACTAATAGTAGTCCAATGAAAAAATTAATTAGTACTAGCATCACATGGATATTAAAAATTAGTTTTTTCTACTAATGTTAGTGTGCACTCTCTTGGACTTCATTTCACCTACCTTTGGATGAAGTTCATGAAATTATCTTACCTTGTATGTCTCCTCTTATGAAGCTTATGAATATTTCTCTATTAATTCCATGAGGCCGGTGAACCACTATAATGATCTCAAATATGAAGCATCACCTAAATCAATTAGGCATCTCTTAAAAATTCTCTTAGGGATAGGAAAAGCACCCCTCCGACAAGCACAATGAATGAGGTTATATCTCTAAAATGATAACTATACTACTAAGAATGAAAAAATAGTTCTTCTTAAGGGTTAACAGGAACGAATCCCCATGTATATATCTTGGGTTCACCTCCATAGACCATTTTTTAACTAAACCATCTAGATCGTCTAATACTACCCAATACTTTTCCATAGTTGGAAAATATTTAGACTAATTTGGTAAACTCTACATAGGAACCTTTTCCTCAACCAACTGGACCATACACACTTGTTTTCAAGGATCAAAAAATCGTGTGAAATTAAATACCACAATCATTGAAGTGTGAAATTCTCAAGAACCTCACCATTACTTAGTTTGGGCTATCAATCCTTGAAGTTCTATTCCTATCAAAGGATCTTTATGAATCCCTCACTAAGGAACATCCAAGTATTTTCATATTTGAAAATGAAATGGAAGTAGCTAAATTTGACATAGAAAAGGAATTTAAGAATAACAACTATGATGTATTTATCTCATTCTTTGTTGAAGATTTGGGTATGATTATCCAATTGAAAATATGAACCTTATAAATCTATGAAAATTTCAATGATGTAGAATTAAATTGGTGTTATTTGGACACTAACTCTGATATCAACAACATATTAACATTGAAGATTAAAATTTTAGGGTATATATAAACTAAATTATCCACTTATAACTTTAAAATATATGGATATTATAATATCGAGACAATAACACTTGAAATGATTTAGTTAAAGACCGGATTTTGTGATTTAGTATTAAATACTAATTTTATAGTGGTCTCACTGGACACTATATTCAATCCCTTACTAGAAAATAAAAACTCTATCTACTTGTTTCTATACCCACATCATATCCCCAGTTCCTGAAATAATCACACAAAGGTTGAGTGTGAGTACTCTATAGTGATGTATCTCCCTTTAACTCTTGCTAATCGTACTAAAAAGGTATTTTTTATTACAAGTGGGAGAAAAAGTATCCTTATATCAATGTGATTGTGTGTTTCAAAGATCTCAATGACGTGAAACCTACCCCAAGAGATCCTTTAGGTGAAATAAACTATAGTTTCACCTTTAGTATCTATCATCTAAAAGAAAAATATTCATATCTCATTCACCATTCAATCAGTCCTAAAAAAATTAATTCACTCATAATACCTCTTTATTCTATGAAGGGTTGGTTCATATATTGCATGTGATGCATTTTATTATATATAAGAAGGTCTATATTCTCTTTAAAAATCAACACATCCATTATGTAAAATGAATAGTGGGACTAACCCACTGGTTTACTACTAAGACACAATATTTCCATCTCATGGGGGAACTATTATGATTATGGTATTATGGGATAAGTGAATCACCTACATTCATAGTCGTTTTTATTGATCTGGGAGGTAATGAATCAGATTTATAAGATTTTACCACTACATAAGAAAATGGCCACACTCATAGTTACTTGTGGCCAAAGATTTATATTTTACATTATCCCTCACACTTCTAATTATGGGGACTTAGATGAACCCACTATATACATTATGGAATATCCATAATGTTTTTGTGATGACATTGGTGAACCTCAACACCAAAAAGGATCCAACACTGTAATTATTCACCATTGTTATGTATCTTAGTGATAAATAATAATATTTAACATTCTTGAAACATGTCCTGGTCTATTCATGTGGAACTATAAGGAGAAATCATAGATTTATCCTTGGGTCATCATCCACTTGTTTGGACTTATTATAAGCCACCATGAATTCCAATAGGAACCTAGAAAAATCCATCCCTCGTATGGTTACATGGATAAAGTGAATAAGTTGATCAACTATGTCTGTAAAGTTCACTAATGCATGTTTCCTTCCAACAGCATCTAATTTGAAAAAAATGGGAAGATCAAACATTGTATCAAAATTTGAGACCCCAACCACAACTATTCAAATGTTGATTTTCCATCCTTGAAAACATAATTACTGATTGATGCAATAATTGGCATTCATGACCATTCATTTATTGAGAAATAATAAGGGTATAATCAAATATTAATGGATCCTAAATATAAATTCGGAACACCATTTAAGTAAACTACTTCAAAAAACGGATTCCCTTTAGGTTGATTAATCCTAGAGTAACTAATTATAATGTTATGAATTGTACCATTAACAATATCCATCAAACAATGGTGTTATGTTATGTCGATGACTTTCTTGTCAAATCTCCCCAACATTAGTACCACCTCAAATATCATTTGAAATTTCAATGACTTAACTATACCTTCCACATAAAGATATATCACATCAATTGTGTATATGATGTTACCTCTGAGAATTTTTTTGACATTATTGTCTGATAAAGAGGTATCAATATTGATACAAAGAAAAACAAGGACACCATCAGGATACCTCCTCCATGTATTATCTGTGATTTTAAAGGAATCTATTGTACTCTAGAATATATATATCATTTTTACCAATATAATATAAAATTTTAATCTATATTCCATGATGATTAAGAAAGTTTTCACTTATAATTGTGATGATGAATTCCAAACTGAATTCAATAAATTCAAGTGTTTCTGCTACATCATCTAGTTTAGATTCCACTTTTTCAGTGGATTTCTCTGGTCCTCTATTTGACTTCCCTAGAATAATCACACAGATCCATCTTAGCTAGGAGGAATAAAGAAGGAAAATAAACCAATATGTACTATCTTAAAAAAATTATTCTTGATAGATATACTAGATACTCTCACATCAAGAAGAAATTTTAGACCTTGTTCTTCATTTTCTATAATTTGTGACAGTATTTATAATATCATGATTTCTAATTGATCTCCTAAATCAGACCATTGATATAAGTCCTCATCCATCCCATATTTATTATATTATTGGAATTGTGGGAGTTATCCTTAAATAGTCAACATCTAGTTCATCCCTCAAAAATCCATCAAGGATCAAGAAATGGCCGCTTTTCGGAATGAAAACCCTACCTTTATAGAGATTCCCCTATATGTTGACTTCTTATGTGAGTCCATTTTTCCTCGAACAAGTAACACCATGTTGGTAGATACACATAAATGGTTCATGTCTAAGATAAAATTGAATAAGTTTAAATAAAACGGTACTCAATGGTGTTGGCCTTGGAGTAAACATCACCCCCCATCAAAGGACCTCATGACATAATCCTTCTTCCACTTGGAGGGATGTACCAATAAGGAGGTCAGTTATTAAGACTGAAGGACCCCGGGACACCCTGAGAGGGGAGGGGTGAATCAGGGTGACCACTTTTTCTTTTAATGTGTTGGATCTTGTTCCCACGTTGGTAGGAACTTGTTGAATCTGTATGATGATTATGATCAGAATGAAAACATTCACATGCATAGAAAAGACACAGCCATTTTTACTTGGTTCACCACTAAGGGCTACGTCCAAGGAGCATACGCCGACAGGTTGTCGGTCGTACCTAAAGCCACTATGCTTCACTAGCTGCGGATACAAAAGTTCAGGTACAGACACTCTATCCCAGGAACACTGCCTTTACAATTGTTCAGGGATAGCTCACTGCGTCCCTCGGGTCACTCCCGTTGACTCCCCCTGGCTCACTGCCGTTGGTGAAGTCCCACTCATTTTATAGACGTGAAGGTCTCTTCAATAGATTTGCATTGAAGTGTTTGCCTCTGCTCAGCATGAGACTCTGCTTGCATCGAATTCCGAAATAGATGCACTAGAACGCACAGAACCACTGAACCGGATAACCAGAACGTGTAGACAAACCTGACTAACAATTGCGCGCAACACCAACCCTTTGCGCGCAAAACCTTCCTATTGCGCGCAAAATTACTTTTCGCGCGGAAAAATATTTCGCGCAAAAATCCCCTTTTTCGCGCAACTCCGAATATTTCGCGCAAGCCCCTTTACGCTATCCTTTTTCGCGCATCAGACCTCGGATCTTCTCAAAGTCTTCCAACAACCCGAATGAAGGGGGTCACCTCATATTTATAGGCGACTGAGACCACTGCGCGCAAAATCCCCTTCGGCGCGGAAAACCTCTCATCTGGCGCGTAATCTTTCGCCCAGCTTAAGTATTTCGCGCACAACCCTTATTTTCCGCACAGCACATGCCTTTGCCATTTTTCACCAAACTGATTTCGAAACACTATTTGCGCGAAAAACCTTGATTCCCTATTTCGCGCATCCCGCTGTTTTTTCGCGCCTAACATAAGTATTTCACGCAAGCCTCTTATATTTCGCGCACCACTTCCTTTTTCTGCAAACCTCCTTTTGCAGACAATCCATGTCTTCATTTTCCGATTTTGAGGCCCAAAAATTTGGAAAACACTGGGAAACAGCGCCACCTCCAATACTGTTGTCTGCTTGAACTGTATGATCACTTTTCTGGAACACATTCGGAACTTCCACTGAGGATTGACAATAAACACAAACCATACACCAAATCATGCTTTGAAGAACCTGGTTCCAACAATCTCCCCCTTTGGGTTTGTTGGCAATCAGAATAAATTCAATAGATCTCCAACCATGAGCAAATCCAAAACGCAAGAATCAACTCAGCCAACACTCTAAGTCTACGTGAGCAATGCTCGGTGTAGAAAACAAGAGAGTAAGCTTTAATTGGGTCTTAGTGTTTTGAAATTCTCCATGACGCCCGATGTTATCCTTATTAAACTTCTCATCACAATCTTACACTTCCATCACAGAAGAATTTCTTGCCGTGAATTTCTTGCCTTGAATTTCTTGCCTTGAATTCTCTTTCCGTGAATTTATTCCTTTCTCCCCCATTGACAATAAAACCAAAGACCGAAAAGTTTGTTCAACGTTCAGCTCAAGCCATACTCCCCCTGGATAGTATCTCCCCCATAAACCTGCATCACAGCCATAAGAAGATAAAAACAGTTAAAACAAATGGGGAGAGGGGACTTCTGGTGCCTCCTTATGCAGTAGGAGGTGGTCAAACACCGAGGTTCAACCGATGCTTCTCGAACACAGCCGCGGACAATGGCTTGGTTAGGATATCAGCCACTTGCTCATTAGTTCCAACATGATCCATTTTAATCACTCCTTGTTCAACCTTTTCTTTGATAAAATGATACCGTATTTCAATATGTTTTGTATGAGAATGTTGAACTGGATTCTTCGTAAGATCAATTGCACTTTTGTTATCGCAATAAATCACCATTGGTTGCTGCACCTTATCACCAATATCTGTTAGCTGCTGCTTCATCCAAAGAAGTTGAGTGCATTCTTTTGTGGCGGAGATATATTCAGCTTCAGCAGTACTAAGAGAAGTACTTTCTTGCTTCTTGCTCAACCAGCCAACACATTTATGCCCAATATAGAAAGCTCCACCACTAGAGGAATTTCTGTCTACTACATCCCCAGCCCAGTCAGCATCAGAAAACGCTGATAATTCACTGTCCCTGCCTGCAGCAAAAAATAACCCGAAGTTATGTGTGCCTTGAATATACCTCATGATTCTTTTTACTGCTGACATATGTTCCTCCTTTGGATTACTCTGAAAGCGGGCCGCAAGGCATGTTGCAAAGACAATATCTGGCCTTGTCGCGGTCAGGTACAGTAGGCTTCCAATGATCCTCCTGTACATGGTGGGATTAACAGAGTTCCCATCCTCATGCTTTCCAAGTTTAGTTCCAACAGCAATCGGAGTTGACATTGGTTTGGAGTCTTGCATATTGAACTTCTTCAGCAACCCTCTTGCATACTTTTCCTGAGAATGAAAGTGTATTCCTTCTTTTGAATCACTTGCAACCCCAAGAAATATGTGAGCTCCCCAATCATAGACATTTCAAATTCTGATTTCATGTGGTTGGAAAATTCATCCACTGATTTCTGTCTGTTGCCACCAAAAATGATATCATCAACATAGACAAGAACAATGAAATGATCTTTTGGAGAATTCTTCACATAGAGATTGTGATCAACTCCTCCTCTTTTGAATTCCAACTTCTTGAGATATGAATCTAGCCGTGAGTACCATGCCCGTGGTGCCTGCTTCAAACCATATAGAGCTTTCTTTAGTTTGAAGACCTTTGTTTCATCGGTACCCAAGACAAAGCCCACTGGTTGTTCAATGTAGACTTCTTCTTCGAGTACACCATTCAAGAATGCTGTCTTGACATCCATTTGATATACTTTATATCCTCTTTGGAGTGCCATGGCAAGGAAAAGCCTGATTGACTCCAGTCTAGCCACTGGAGCAATGGTTTCTTCAACATCAATGACTTCAATCTGAGAGTATCCTTTACACACCAGTCGTGCCTTGTTTCTGATGACACTTCCATGATCATCAAACTTATTTTTGAAGTTCCATTTGGTACCAATCACATTTTGAACTTCGGGTCTCTGGACAAGATCCCATGTCTGATTCTTGTCAATTTGGTCTAATTCATCATTCATGGCTTTCACCCAAGATATATCTTGTGCAGCTTCTTCGAATGAGGATGGCTCTACAACTGATAGAAATGCAGATTGCGTGGTATTCATCATCCTTCTGGTTTGAGTGGGTGCACTCCTATCCCCAATTATGTTGGATGGATCAATCTCATCTCTTCGATTTCTCCTACGAGGTTCGGTAGTATTCTCTTCAGCCATAGTTTCTTCTTCAGATTCTTCTTCTAAGTCAACATCATTATGTGATTGATGTGTGTTTTGAACAGCTTCATCTATTTCTGCATTTGTAGTTTCTTCATGTTCACATTCTTCATGACTTTCTATCACATCAGCATATGACGTCCATGAAGCATTTGTGGTTTTCTCTTCAATTATCTTAACATCATTGCTTTCCACAATCCTTCCCAAACGATTGTTGAAGCATTTGTAGGCTTTGATGTTCATTGAGTAACCGAGGAAGATTCCTTCATCTGCGTTGTCACCATATTTCCCCTGATTTCCTTCTTTGTTTCTGATGAAGCACTTACTTCCAAAGACACGAAAGTATTTTAGAGAAGGCTTCCGTCCATGCCACAATTCATATGGTGTCTTCGTCTCACCCATATAAAGTCCTGTTCGATTCTGAATGTACACTGCAGCTTGAACAGCCTCTTTCTAGTAATGTCGTGGAGTACGACTCTCAATCAGCATAGTTCGTGCCATGTTGTTCACCTGTCGATTCCTTCGTTCAACAACTCCATTTTGTTGTGGAGTTCTCACAGCAGCTACCTTATGTTGTATACCATGCTTCTCCAGATAATTTTCAAATTCAATGGATGTGTATTCTCCTCCATTGTCAGATCGCAACACTTTGATTGTTCGTCCAGTATCATTCTCGGCGATTCGCCGATATGTTTTCATGCAGTCAAGGACTTGTCTTTTCCTGTGAATGACCATCACACATGCCATTCTACTGTAATCATCAATGAAAAAGACAAAGTACCTTTCTTCATGTGTTCCTGCAACATTTATTGGACCACAAACATCTGTATGAATCAGATCAAGAAGGTGAGATGCCCTTTTCTTCTTTGGCCGATATGAACTGCAGACCAGCTTCCCACGAATACAAGCATCACACGATTTTTCACGCTCACGCTTCAGGTTGTGAATGTCCATGACAATTCTCAATTTTGATATTTTCTCCATGTCTTGTTGATTGATGTGTCCCAATATCCGATGCCACATATTGTTTTCTTCTTCAACAGTCATGTAACATACATTTTCTTCACTATCAACCTGATAAAAGTTTCCTTCTGTTCAGCATCCCTTCATGAGAGAATTGCCAGTTTTTCCCTTGATAGTGCAGCCTTTCTGATTAAAAGTAACAACAAGTCCTGAGTCACAGAGTTGACTCACGCTGAGGAGATTATGACGTAGGCCATCTACGTAAAGGACTTCAGTCTTCTTTAGTTCTCCATTAGCTAATTTGGTACTTCCACTCCCTTTGATTTTCAGAGACCCATCATTACCAAATCTTACTATACCATCAACATTATTTATGATATTTTTTAGTAGGCCGGCATTACCTGTCATATGAGATGAACAACCGCTATCTAGAATCCAGGTACTGTTGTTCTTGGTAGCTTTGAGGGCTACCTCTGCAAGGTTTGATTTCTCAATCTTCCTCCTTTTCACAGACAAAACTCTTCCTTTGCATTTTCTTACCATATTTGAAGTCTCCCTTTTTGAAGAACCTTCTCTGAGGCTTCTTGAAGTTTTCATCCTCACTATCTTCATCATTGATCATTTTTAAACACTGATAAGCAATGTGCCCAACTTTTCCACAATGGAAACACGCGAGAGGTAACTTCCCTTTGAATTTCCCTTTCCCCTTCTGCAACTTCTTTGCAATGAGAGAAAGAATTTATTTTTCTTCGTCATATTCACCGCTACTATCCTTTGATATTTTCAGTTTATCCATGGCCTTGAATGCCATTTCCTTGCTGACCCGAGTCGTAGCATCTTCAGGTTTGACTCTCATTTCATATGCTACCAAACTGCTCAATAGATCATCTAAAGAAAGTTTGGAAAGATCTCTTTCCTCAAGGGCTGACACCTTTGCATTATAAAGAGGTGGAAGTCTTCTCAATATTTTCTTTACAATATCAATGTTTTTGATTTCTTCACCTAGACCCCGAATAGCTCCAACCACTTCGGTAATTCGATTGAAGAAAGAGTCTGCATTCTCGTCTGGATGCATCTTCAGATCATCAAACCGATTGTGCAGCACTTGTAGTTTCGCCTCCTTCACTTTGCTATCACCTTCATAAATATTCTCAAGTTTATCCCACATGGATTTTTCTGAGGTGCAATTCATCACCTTTAGGTAGATCTGATCAGAAAGGGCTGCAGTGAGAGCATTCTGTGCTTTAGCATCTGCATCAAGAAGTTTCCTGTCTGTTTCAGTCATAGCCAGACCTGCTGGATCAGTGACATGTATTCCTTGCACAGTAGAAAAAAGAACTTCCATTCCAAGAGATCTTAGATGAGATCTCATTCTGTTCTTCCAGATCTGGAAATTGTTTCCATCGAAGTGAGGGACTCCCCTAACATTGACCGCGTTTTCCATGACGAAGAAGGTCAGATTCAACACCAGCAACCTTTACCCTCTGATACCACTTGAAGGACCCCGGGACACCCTGAGAGGGGAGGGGTGAATCAGGGTGACCACTTTTTCTTTTAATGTGTTGGATCTTGTTCCCACGTTGGTAGGAACTTGTTGAATCTGTATGATGATTATGATCAGAATGAAAACATTCACATGCACAGAGAAGACACAGCCATTTTTACTTGGTTCACCACTAAGGGCTACGTCCAAGGAGCATACGCCGACAGGTTGCCGGTCGTACCTAAATCCACTATGCTTCACTAGCTGCGGATACAAAAGTTCAGGTACAGACACTCTGTCCCAGGCACACTGCCTTTATAATTGTTCAGGGATAGCTCACTGCGTCCCTCGGGTCACTCCCGTTGACTCCCCCCGGCTCACTGCCGTTGGTGAAGTCCCACTCAGTTTATAGACGTGAAGGTCTCTTCAATAGATTTGCATTGAAGTATTTGACTCTGCACAGCATGAGACTCTGCTTGCATTGAATTCCGAAATAGATGCACTAGAACGCACAGAACCACTGAACCGGATAACCAGAACGTGTAGACAAACCTGACTAACAATTGTGCGCAACACCAACCCTTTGCGCGCAAGACCTTCCTATTGCGCGCAAAATTACTTTTCGCACGGAAAAATATTTCGCGCAAAAATCCCCTTTTTTGCGCAACTCCGAATATTTCGCGCAAGCCCCTTTACGATATTCTTTTTCGCGCATCAGACCTCGGATCTTCTCAAAGTCTTCCAACAACCCGAATGAAGGGGGTCACCTCATATTTATAGGCGACTGAGACCACTGCGCGCAAAATCCCCTTCGGCGCGGAAAACCTCTCATCTGGCGCGTAATCTTTCGCCCAGCTTAAGTATTTCGCGCACAACCCTTATTTTCCGCGCAGCACATGCCTTTGCCATTTTTCACCAAACTGATTTCGAAACACTATTTGCGCGAAAAACCTTGATTCCCTATTTCGCGCATCCCGCTGTTTTTTCGCGCCTAACATAAGTATTTCGCGCAAGCCTCTTATATTTCGCGCACCACTTCCTTTTTCTGCGAACCTCCTTTTGCAGACAATCCATGTCTTCATTTTCCGATTTTGAGGCCCAAAAATTTGGCAAACACTGGGAAACAGCACCACCTCCAATACTGTTGTCTGCTTGAACTGTATGATCACTTTGCTGGAACACATTCGGAACTTCCACTGAGGATTGACAACAAACACAAACCATACACCAAATCATGCTTTGAAGAACCTGGTTCCAACAAAGACCTCATCACTGATCGTGATTTATCCTTCAAGATTTAGATTTCATGATTTTATATGAAAGGATTCTTCAGGTTGGTCATCATGAAAATCAATAGTGACTATAACATCTATAAATAAGATCTCATTCCCTTTCTCAAGTGTACTCATGTGTTGATTTCGAGTATCCCTCTGAAGAAAACTAACTTGTGTCCCATGATCCTATAATGGTAGATAAAATTGTATGGAAACCTTGTTCACATCACTAATAGATTAGGACAATGAAAATTTATTCATCCACATATTTCAAATTGATAGTAATTTCCCATGATATCATGGATTGGGATTGTTGATAGGTGAATAAACATGCGACCAAATCTTACCACATTGGTACCTAGATTTACTCTATGTTACAAGAACGATATTTTTTGGTGAATCCCATAATGGAGTTAATATAACACATACCCCTTCCATACAATCAAAATTAGTGTGATTAAATATTCCAATCTATTGATCATTTCATCCTTTGTGATGGCACAAACATAGAAAAGACCCTCTATAGACACTGCATCAATGGCGTTCTTTTTATTTCCATCGTGTAAAGGAAATACCTTGTGATTTTTTGGAGTTCTATGTTAGTTTATACAGGTATCCCCAATTAGGATTGAAACATTCCAATCAAATATAGATATTCATATATTTTTCGCCCTCCATGGTTCATGACTATATAGAATTCACAAAGATGTGTCATACATTCTAGATTCATATAAACATCATGCATAAGCCACCAAATATTTTCCATACCTCCAATTATTCTTTTCCAGATATTTTATATGGAGATTATTCCATGGGTTCTTACCTACCAATAATAGTTTCATTGTGAATCTTCATAAACACTGACATTGATTTCATATTAAAGTTGGTTGATGAAATTCACCAAAAAAAGGTAAAATGGTAAATACTAAATCTATGATTGATTTTGTGATGTATCACATCATCCATAATTTTGGAATATCACTCAAATCATTCACATAAAAAAGGTTACTGACTTCTATGTCATCAAGATAAATAATTCAGATGCTAATTACATCATTTGGTCCTACCACCCTTCCTGTTATCATATGTCTACAAATGGGAAGATCAGGGAGTAAAAAAACTCTATAAAATATTATTGAATATTGTGGATCAAAACAAGAATATATATAATTAAAATACATTCAATTACCAATAAACATATAGATTAATTACTTTTACTTCAACCCAAGTAACTCCTTAATCCCCTATGTATAAAATAAACGCAGTTCTACTAATTGAGATCAGTATTTCATCACTCTAAATAGCTATCGATGATTAGTATACATTAGAATAGAAGACCCAAGTCTACCTATATAATCTAGAATCCCATTATAAAAACAAGATCTTGGAATTAAGCAATCTCATGGTCCATCAAAACTGAGTGGCCCGAGCACTCTCTAGTTAGATCTTCCTTCTCTACTTCTTCTAATGTGACTTGGTGGTTGAATTACATGCATCAATGATAACCATAATGAATCCACCAAAATTATATCCCAAATGGGGGTCCCACTCACTATTCATATGGACTATTCTAATGGAGTATACATAATGATCCCTATTGCTAGGTATCTTATAACACCACCCACCAATGCAGAGTTTCATAAAATGTATTGTCTAAATCATTCATGTCGGTCAATATACTAATTTCATGATGTTAAATCATATAAAACATTATCCATACAATGTGATATTAAAATGCATGAACAATGTCTCCAATGCATGAATCTAAACTACAAAATATTGGTTTATTTCAAAAGGCCATAAATTTATTTACACCCAATTCTATTTTGAAAGACATTAAACATCTCAAAATGGTACCGCGTCCTAAGATCCTAAACATTAGTGAACATTTAGAATATAAATGACTTTAAACATCATAGTGTGTCATCCATATCATATGATTTTAACCTTTGTGGTCAAAATATTTTCTATATCATGTCAAACCAAACCAAATTTTTCCATGTTTCCTAACCATAATTTGAGTTTCAAATGAATTATTATATGATCCATAAACTATAATATAAGACAGTCATTCTCACTTCAGAAGAAAACCCGCTCCTTTGTTGTCAGTCATCCAATGCACTGATACCCAAAAACTACAAATGGATTTATTCCCACTTTGAGGGTATTTTTAGGATTCCTATATATTCATTATAATAGCATCCATCATTTACCACAATTTTATTTTGCCATACATTCATTTTTTAATGATCAACACCCTTCTATCAGGTTTTATGATATCATAGGACACCGACATGAAACCCCTATTAGGAGATGTGGTTAAACATTTCTTATTCTGATGAAATTCATGATGATCCTAGTGCATTATTAGGCACTAATTTTTGTGTTAAAATATACCAAAAAACCTCTTCAATTCATCTTCACACTTTGGGTCATTGATGATTTTGACCCTAAAAATCCTTCATAAATAAAGAGAATCCCCAATATTGACAGAACAATGCTCCAAAGGCCAACCTATTATGTAGGGTACATTTCCAAGATGACTTTTTTCATCAATATTATGGGACCCATGTTTCAAAGACATAGTCAGTGGTAAACCATTTTTTTTCATCCTCTCATTATTGAGATTACGGCCGTGGAACTCTTGTTTTGAAGACATGGTCAGTAGTTATCCTCAACCCACTTGTTACACGCACTTTTTGTTTAATAACTATGAAATCACAATTTAATATTCCCACCCTTTTTATTTTTTTTTTAGTTTTGACACCCTTTCTATTTTCTCAATCATGAATTCAAGCACATTAGTAATTAAATTTGGTCTTTTATTGTTTTTCTTTGACTAGCTTCCCATGTTGTTAGGTTGCTTCAAATAGTCTATGTGACATTCCTACCCGAATATATTTTCCCATTTTTTGTTCTCTAATGTGATTTAGGTGATCTACTTCTACTTCTTAATTCCCACATCCAGCATGTATCACATTGGTTTAGGTTTTTATTCATTTTTTTGAATCTTATTGGGGAACATCATTTTAATAGCAAGCAAGTCCATTTTTGTCCCATCAACATGACTTTAAATTTCATAGTGTGTTTTACCTGTTATGTGGTCATATGTACATATTCGTATTCCACTACACATTGGGTTTTGTATATAACATTATTTTTTATAGACAACCTCACCCCTTCTTGATTACAGTAAAATGAAAATGAAATATATATTTTCTCTTCCTTATTGTTTGATGTTAAACTGCCCAACATATTCCTCATATCATGAAGTAAAACTATTTAATGTTTTGGATATTTTCCATGTAGGATAACCCATTTTTCTATTATTATACTACCACATCACCTTAAATAGAAACATATGGCTTGATTCCCATTCCTTGGGGTACACAGTGAGATTAAAATTCTGTATCTTGGTCCTAAAACGTTTTTCATACCTTTTGCATTTTCATGGTACTCGAAAATTTTCTATAAGTTTTCCTTTTCCCATATGTGGGTAAAATAAATGCCACCTTTAGATAGTGGCATAATAATACATAAAACATAAACTCCAAATCACCCTTAGTCCATGCACCAGGACCCTTAATTGTGTATCTTTTCATCTAATATGATTTATACTGACATTGTTCTATCTAATTAATTTTAGGTTTCTACCATGTATAATGTTAAAGAGATTATATCACCTTAACTATATGATTTATAACATTAAAATAAGAACCATAAAACCCCCATGGTTTCATATATCATTATTACATCTTAGAGACCCATTTTTCGGGATTCTGCTTCGAAATATCTTTATGAGCTACCTAGTTCTTGTGGCCAATGATATATAAAATAAAAATCCTGAAACCCCCCTTATCAAATTTACAATATGATGTAAAATTATGTTCCCATCATATATTACACGTTATATAGAATATAATGGTATTCTTACCATCATATGAGCATAAATTTAATGATAAGTTGCTTCCCCTCTCAAGGAGATACCCCTTTGTTTGGTCTATAGCCGCACCACCCACTAGAACTATGTTTGTCCTGATTCTCATATTATGGGATACTTAGATACATCCTAATATACTTATATGAAAATATACATGGACACTACATACATTTCCACCAATTTATATCGGTGATAAATCTTTTCTAATTCCTTATCAATTTTTGTATCTTATTTTTTTACTAGAGCTTTAATTCCATCGATGCCCCTCTATAGTGAATGAGTTTGATCCATGAAGAATTATTTTTACATAATAACTATCGGTACGATAATTCATGTTATATGGGATAAATAATGAGGTATATATTTCTTACTATTCATATCAAATATAACACCCCAAAATTCCAATGTACGTTTCTCTTTGAAAAATGTAATTTCTTGTGTTGTATGCAATTTCGAGTTCTAGCACCCCACGACCAATCCAACTAGTCATTATGTATATTAATACCCAGTTTTTTAATTTTAATAAATATTATTTTTCAAAATGGACTTCATTTTTGGATTCATAATATCAATATTAGCTTAGGATGAATTTTTGGTATTGTTCTAAAAACATTCAATTTTTGATGAATAGTGAAAAACACTACATTGTTGTTTAAAAACAACTTTTTAATTAAACAATCAGTCATTTTATTTAAATTAATTTTAGGTCCATATAGATAAATAATACTTATATATTCACTATTTAATTCATTGGACTCATTTTATAATAAAATTATATAAATATAATTTTATTTAGCTTTTAATGTCTTTTACCCACCTTCTAGGCACATTTGCAGATTTTCATAAAACGTAATTTTACCAATTATATGAATTGAATTTCAATAATAATAGAGAGATAGTTGAAATCAGTAAGTAAAATTTGGTTCTATATGATGAATATAATTTTGGTGAATAGTAACTTTTGAATTTTATTTACCACAGTTAAAAGTAAATAGGGTAATTAAAGGTAAAAATGATATTATAATTACACTAACACATATACTAATTCTATTGGATAAGGGTATTTAGAAAAAAAATAAACCTTAAGAATAAAATATGATCCTTTTTTTCCACATGGATTAGATTGGGAAATTTATAATAATTTTATTTAAAGAAGAGTTAAAAGTGTTAAATTCAATGTTTAATAACCTAACAATTTTTAATATAGGGTTATAAATAAGATAAATTCGACTACAAAAATTCATTGGAAATATAAAAATATTTCATGCATAATGGTATATTATTTATAAATTTTTGACATTAAATAATTAAATTTATTTATGACACAATGATGACGCAGTAATTATGTTATTATTAAAAGATTAAAATAATGGATATTATACATATTAATATAATTTTAAATTGATACTTTTGATGTAATCCAAGAATTTTATAATTTTATATGAAATGTTAGGGTTGATAAAAAAATTCAAAGTGATAAAGTTGTTAGGGCTTTAACAAAAAACAAAATACTAAATAGTGTCAAAATTGATATAAATGAGTTTTTAAAACAAATACTATAGTATTCATTGATATAATATTCCTAAAATTCTAAGGATCAGCCAAAGGAATTTTATAATGTTAGATATATCAATAATTAACCACTTTGGGTTCGAATGGATTTTTATTTTAAGTTTATTAACCATTTATCATAATAATACAAGAATTCATGGTAAAAGTTAAACTATTTAACTATGAGTTACATCTAAAAGATAAGGTTAATATGGTGACCCAATCCTATCAAAAAACTATTGGTTGTGATTTTTTTGAACCATCCTCATATTATCAAAGAAATAAATCGATTTGGAGTCATTATAAACCAAATATGATTGTATAATAATATAATATTTCATGATTTTCCTAAAGTTACCCTCACCTCTCTAATAAAAGGGTACTTCCACTTCCCTCAAAATCACACCTCCAAATCCCTTTTCCTCGGCCAAATCCTACTCAAAAATTATCCCAACTACCCTCACTTCAACCTATAATTATTACATTGATCATAATCCATCCTAAGGAGCCCTTTTGATGAAATCAAAAGCAAGCACCCGGATAAGAGGTAATAATTTCACCACCTTTTTCAATGATATTTTCATCTTCCACATCCTTTTTCTTTATTGTTTACATGAAAATATAATCAACCCAGTAACTAATACATAAATTCATGTTATTATAAATATGGTACAACCATATTCATTATTTTATCCATCTTATTAATGAT
Organism: Viscum album; assembly: GCA_963277665.1. Lineage (NCBI taxonomy): Eukaryota > Viridiplantae > Streptophyta > Magnoliopsida > Santalales > Viscaceae > Viscum > Viscum album. Next base: position 683,342,004 of record OY728137.1, on the reverse strand, counting down.
AAAGTCACCATACGTGCGTAGGTATGGCTTACCATCTCAACATTGTGGTGTAGTTTGTTATTCAACAAATCAATATTTGGATGGGTATCATAATGAGTATAATTTATGTAAATAATAAATATAAAATGTTAATGATTATTTATATATGATATACCATCCAATTACATTAAATTTCACCATCAATAGAATGGTATTTTCACTCGTGTGTAAGTACAAATTACTATCTCCGGGTACGTGATTAGATTCATTCCCCATCATCACCATTCAAAAAGTATTTTCATTTTATGATTAAAAATATTTTTTAAGAACTTAATATCAATATTCATATGAATCAAATACATTCTATCCATCACAAACATGACTTATCTAACAAATAATATACAGGTAAACGAATCAGTTAACACCCAAAACAATGATACTACTGAAATAATATTAACAAATATATATTAGAAGATCATATATGATATCATATTTATGTATGTAGTTCTTTTATAATTTAATAACAATGATTTAACTGTTATACAGGATGTTAACTTTCCCTCAACCATGGAAAAGTACTAGGTAAGGGTTAATTTTAGAAACTCTTTATTTATCTAAGGTTGTTTATACGTAAGTATATACTGGGACTTCTTTATCATCAACATCCGTGTTTCATAAAAATGTACTTCAAAACATTTTTACAATTTACTAGACTTTGGGTTAATGTCATTTATACCCTCATTTTAATTTTTATAAAATGGTTTGAAATGAATCTTTCCATTGATTTCCAAACAAGGTACATTATGACCTTCTCGATGAATTTAGGTAAGAATGTTTTTTAACTTATATGGAAAGTGTGGATATTTTACATCTTTATAACACCTTTGAAGTTTACCTTAAAAAATTATAGGAATATTTTCAAAATAAATTTTTTCTTCTATAATTTTGTGACTCTTATATTATACCAAAATAAAAAGAGATATTGTTCTCAAATAATTCTGATTTCATATATATCAACAACCTTTGATGGATTTTACACTTGTTTGAAGTTGATTTATTATGACACAATAATCCATATTGTATTTAAAGTTTTTTGATATGTTTTATTATAGATGTTTTATTTATATACCATTCATGTTTTATGGTTAATGTATTAACATTTCATATGATAGTTTTAATATGAATGTTTATGTTATGTTTCAACCTTTTCATATGAGGAATTAATTTGACTTAGTAAGTGACGGTTGGAGACCTCTATAGCTCCTCGATGCACCGGTAGGTCTCAGGAGACAATCTAGTGTCTTGGCACAAGGCCTTTAAAAAATGTTTACTTTTTGTCTTGGCACGAGACCTTGACTATGTCGTTATGATATCCATCATTATTCATTCCATCATTATAAAATTAAATATTTATATTACATGTGATTATTAGACTACTAGAATATCCATGTGAATAATTAAATGGAATTATTTGATTTATCTATTCCATATTATGTTGAATTTTATGTTTAGAGGGATTGTTTTTTAGTCTTATACATTGCCTTACATGTTTATGATTATTTATGAATGTTTCTGTTATATTGTTATCCTTACTGAGCATCTGTGCTCACCCATTTCCTATGATTTATTTTTTCTAGGATGTGAAGGTGTATATAATGAATGACCTGTTGGGTTGGTCGAAGGGATATGAGTGTATTCTATGGAGAGATAATGTTTCTTTATCATTTCATCATGTAATGTATAACTTATGTATGTATCTAGTTCTTCCAAGGCTACTAAACTGTTCAGTGATATGAGACATGATTCCTTGTATCATGAAAATGTTATGTAATAATTCACCAACACTAGGTAACTATTTTTGGGGTGTTACAGATGGTATCAGAAGATGTTTAGTACAAACCTTGGAAACTAAATTTAGAAAAACTCTAATTAGAGAACATTACCCTAAGATAGACTTTGTGGACTAGAATAGAAGAACATCTTAGAATTTCGGTAATGAAGATATTTTGTGTATTTTTCAAGAAATACATCCATATCAGGATACGAGCTGGTAGAGGCAGCCCTGACACCGATGTACCTAGAAGTGAAAACTCTGAAAAAGAGTTTCTGGCTTGACCTAGGGTATCCTGGTACATGACAACCGGCCTTGCTGCACTCTTGGTTACGACATTCTCTGGGGATATGTTTAGGATAATTCACATTTTATTTACATACCATAATGAAAGATTTATGAGTAAATACTTTATCAAAGTAAACATTTTTTATGATTATAGATTATATTCCTAAACTGTTAAATTTTTTATTGGTATTTTACTAGTTTGGAATTATGTATTGTGATTTGTAAACAAATATAGTGTATTCCATTGTTTAGAAATGGTGCCAAGTGGAAGGAATGGAAACTATATCAATGCACGTAATCCATGTAGGGATTTCCCCCCATCTTAGGATAATTACTGTGGAATTGGTGAAGCAACTGGTGCTGAGTAGCTTATAACCACATTGGGACAACTCACTCAGGTTATGAATAATAACCTTACCCATATGAAGCACCTTTATCCAAAATGTGGAAAATCAATGTCAGACTGCTTCATAAGGAAAAAGACCTACATCTTATGGGACTACAAATCCATTTTTAGCTGACCAATGGATAAGTTCTTTAGAGAGAATATTTTATGCTTTGGGGAGAAGCGAAATGGAAAAGGTTGTCATGATAGTTTATTTTCTGACAGGAGATGTATATCAATGTTGGCCATTGATTAAAAACCCAATGTAGGATGAAGAAGTGTCAAATATGGAATTATGGTATTTCAAATATCTTTTTTTAGAAAAATAATTTCCTCGTGACCATCGAGCAGATATGGAAAGACAATTTCTGATTTTGAGACAAATGGAGGATGAGAATGTCAGAAATTATGAGGATAACTTTATAAGGTTATAAAGTCATGAAACAGATTATATATGTAACCCAAGGAGTAATATTGATCGATTCTTTGATGGGTTAAAACCATTTATTCATCGAGAATTAGTATCACAATCCTTATTATCTTACGAAGATATTCTCTCATGGGCTATCAAGACAGAAATAAATTCTCTAAGTCTTAAAACGTTAATGTAAAGCCAGAGAAGAAGAGATCTATTGAACACTCTAGAAATAGAAATATCAGGAATAAGGGAAAAGTTGAATTTACATCCTACAATAAATCTGGTAAGAAACACCCAGGTACTTGCCTAAAGGGAATGGGGGTTTATTACAAGTGTAGTGAAAAGGCCCCCAAGCTCGTGATTATAAGGGAAAAAAAGAGGTCATCAATTTTGAATGCTAAAATTGTAGAAAAATGTGGTGTTATGAAAATAAATGTCCTAAGCACAAAAAACTTACATCAGAAAATGACAATGGAGAAAGGCCAATCTTTTGTGATCACTACTGCTGAGGTTGAATCTTTGAAGGACATTGTGGTAGGCAATTTATTGGTTTCCTCAAATTTATCCAATGCTTTATTTGATTCTGGAACATCACATTTTTTAATATCTTCTTATTTTTCTAAGAAAATATGATATTTAAAATTGTATTTAATAAGGGATTTGTCAGTCAAAACTCCTAAATGAAGTATCCTTGCAATAATGTTTTGTCATATAGTTCATGTTAGGGCATATAAAAATGCTTTATTTGATGATCACATCATCATATCGATGATTGAATTTGATATAATCCTCGGTATCGATTGGATTTCAGACCATGATGTGAAAATTTATTGTAAGAAGAAGGAGGTTACAATTCTTAATGATGGTGATGATAAAGAATACATTATCATTAGATCAGAAACTTCACCATCTGATTCTTATCTAGATCTACCCCCATTAGCTTTACTAAATTCACTTATTGGGGAGTAAGGGAGTGATATTACTATAGGTGAGGAAAATAATGTTCAAATATAGTATTTACCTATTGTGAAAGAATATGTTGATTTGTTTCTAGAGGATTTATCTGGACATCCTCCAGAATGAGAAATTGAGATTTCCATTGATTTAATTTCAGGATCAAGGAAAATATAATAGCCCCCTTAAAGAATGGACACTGTGGAATTAGTGGAGTTAAAGAAACAACTATAGTAATTGATTAATAAAGGATTTAGTTGTCCTGTTGATTCTCCATGGGGGGCCCCTATTTTTTATTAAGAATAAAGATGGATCTATGAGGTTGTGCATTGACTATAGGGAGATCAATTCTATAACAATAATGAACATGTATCCCCTACCTCTCATTAATGATTTATTTGATCAACTTCATGGAGATCAATATTTTTCAATGATTGAACACTGATTTAGATATCATCAGTTCTTTGTGAAGAAAGAATACATTTCAAAAATAGCATTTCGAACTAGGTACGTGCATTACAAGTTTACAGTGATGCCTTTTGGACTGACTAGTTCACCCTCTGTTTTCATAGATCTAATCAATATAGTTTTAAAGTAATATCATGATGACCGTTTAGTTGTATTTATCAATGATATCTTGGTAAACAAAAAAAGATACGAATATCATGAAAATCACTTGCGCACTATTCTAAAAACACTCATGAGAAATGAATTATAGGAAATGTTTAGAAATTGTGAATTCTGGCATCAAGAAATTTGTTTTCGTGGCCATATTGTCTCAAAGGATAGAATCTATATCGATCCTTAAAAGAAAAAGTAAATCCAAGAATGGCTAGCGGTGATGAGTATAACTGAGGTATGCAGTTTTATTGGTTTAGCAGGTTATTATCGGTGTTTCTTCTATAATTTTTCCTAATTGGATAACCCATTAACCAATATCACACGTAAAGGGGTTAAATTTGTTTGGAAAAAAGAGTGTGAAAATGTTTTGCAGAATTGAAGAAATTATTAGTCAATGGTTCTATATTGAATCTACCATCGAGGAATGATTGGTTTGTTATTTATAGTGATGCTTCATAGTAAGGACTTGGTTGTGTCCTTATGTAGAATGATAGATTTATTTCTTATGCATCACGACAACTAAAAATTCATGAAAAATACTATCCCACTCATGATCTAGAGTTAACAATTGAAATATTTTCTCTGAAGATATGGAGACAAGATCTCTATGGTAAAAAATGTGAGATTTATACTAATCACAATAGTATGAAGTATATTTTATTGTAAAAAGAACTCAACATAAGGAAAATGAGATGGCATAAACTACTCAGGGATTATGAGTGCACTATACACTACAACCCGAGAAAGAAAAATAAGGTGGTATATACTTTGAGAAGAATGGATCATAGAGTTATCAACTAGATTATAGTTGAAAAGGGATCTAATGTTCATGTATATAGTAAAGATGGATATAGGAATAATTATGGAACTTGTAGCATCAATACTTCTTCAAATGGTTGCCAAACCATCTTTACTATAATGGATAAAAAGTTATCAGACTAATGATGAGGAGTTTCAAAAGAAAATTAAAGTTGTGAATGATATGAGACTGATCAAATTCATATATAAAGATGGGATTTAGAAATTTGGTAAGAGACTTTGTGTTCCTGACATAACTGATCTAAAAAATGAATTGTTGGATGATACTAATAGATCCAATTTCTCTATACACCCAGGTAGAACTACGATGTATTGAGATTTGAAGTAACATTTTTGGTGGGAAAACATGAAGAGAGAGATTGTTGATTATATGCCAAGATGTATGGTTTTTCAACAGGTGAATGCTGGAAGAGAACATCCTAGAGGATTCATGAAACCTCATCCCATACCTGAGTGGAAATGGGATGATATTACAATGGACTTTTTCATGGTGATACCAAAGACAGCTAAAGTAATGATGCTATATGGGTCATTGTTTATTGTCTTACCAAGTCACCACATTTTATTACTATAAAAAAAGATTTACCACTTGAACATTTAGCAACAATATATATTAATAATATTTTTAGACTTCATAGAGTACCCCTATCTACGGTTTCGGATCGGGATCCCCATTTTACATCATTATTCTAGAAAATTCATCAGAAGGCAGTAGATAATGAACATCGTTTGAGCACTTCATACCACCCTCAAACAGATGGAAAATCAGAATGGACTATTCAAATCATATAGGACATGTTGAGATATTTCTCACATGACTTTCAAGGTATGTGGGATCAACATTTACCCATGGTAGAATTTTCCTATAACAATAACTTCCATTAAATTATTCATATAGCACTATATGAAGTGTAATATGGAAAGACATTTCTCACACCAAATACATGGGAAGATGTTTGTGAAAAAAAACTCATAGGCCCAGAACATGGTGAGGAAAAAATTTAAAATGTGGAGATTCTCCAACCCTACATCAAAGAATCTCAATGCAGGAAAAAGAGTTATTCCAATAACCAAAAGAAGGGTTTGGAATTTCAAGTAGAAGATCATGTTTTTTTTAAAGTATCTCCATTGAAGGGTGTTGTAAAATTCAGTAAGAAGAGTAAATTAAGTCCCAGGTACATCAAGCCTTTATATATTCTAGAATGAATTGGAGTTGTATCTTACCATTTGGTTATCCCTCCACATATCTAAAATTTTCATGATGTGCTATATGTATCACTATTGAGAAAATATATGCTTGGCCCAACGCATGTACTCACCTATAAACAAATATAACAAGAACCCGATCTATCTTACTATGAAGATCCTTTCAAGATTATTGATAACAGAGAACAAGTGTTGAGAAATTGGACGAATCGTCTAGTAAAATTTCTATAGAGAAACCATAAGATGGAATAAGCATCGTGGGAACCCGAGGAACATATGATGAAGAACCAACAAAATCTATTAATGTAGTATTATTCTAGATATTTAGAGGATGAAATTATTTGATGTTTGGAAGAATGTAACACCCCAAGCTTCCATCGTAGGTTTCTCTTTGAATAATGCAATAGCTTTCATTGTACGCTACTTCACGTTCTAGCACCCCACGGCCAATCAAACTAGCCAATATAAATAGTAATACCCACTTTTTGAAATTTTATAAATTTTATTTTTCGAAATAGATTTCATTTTCGGATTCATAATATTAAAATTATATTAGGAAGAATTTTTTGGTATTTTTATGAAAACATTTAATTTTTTATGAATAGTGAAAAACACTACAATATTGCTTAAAACCGACTTTTTAATTCAATAATTTTTTATTTTATTTAAATTTATTTTAGGTAAAAATATACACATAATACCTATATATGTTCAATGTAATTAATTTTAGTCATTTTATAATAAGATTATATATATATAATTTTATTGAATTTTTAACGACTTTTACCCACCTTCTAGGCACATTTTCACATTTGCGTAAAAAAATTTTTACCGCTTCTGTGAATTGAATTTCAACAATTTTAAAGACATGGTTGATATCATTATGAGAAATTTTGTTCAATAAGATGACAATAATTTTTTATGAATAGTAACTTTTCAATTTTATTTACCACAGTTAAAAGTAAATAGGGTAATTAAAGGAAAAAATGACATTATAATTACCCTAACACATGTTCTAATTCTATTGGATGAGTTTATTTAGACCAAAATCCACAATATTAATAAAATATGTTCTTTTTCCACTTGGATTAGATTAGGACATTTGTTATTATTTTATTTAAAGAAGAGTTAAAAGTGTTAAATTCAAAGTTTAAAAATTAAAACAATTTTTATATAGGTTTATAAATAAGATAAATTCAATAATAAATATTCATTAGAAATATAAAAAAATTTCATACATAATGGTATTTTATTTATAATTTTTAGACTTTAAATAATTAAATTTATTTATGACATAATGATGATGCAGAAATTACCTTATTATTGAAAGATTAAAATAATTGATATTATAAATATTAATATAATTGTAAATAGAGACTTTTGATGTATTCCAGGAATTTTTTAGGTTAATATTATATGTTAGGGTTGATTAAATAATTTTTTTTAAAGTGATAAAGTTGTTATGACTTTCACAAAAACCAAATACTAAATAGTGTCAAAATTGACATAAATGTCCTTTTAAAACAAATACTATATTATTAATTGATATAATATTAATAAAAATGTAAGGTTTTGCCAAAGGACTTAGATAAGTATATATATATAAATAATGAACCACTATGGGTTTTCTTGGATTTTTATTGTATGTTTATTAACCATTTATTATAATAATACGAGAATACATGGTAAAAGGTAAACTATTTAACTAAGAGTTAAATATAAAAGATATGGTTAATATGGTGACCTAAAACTTTATAAAACCTATTGGTTGAGAGGGTTTTGACCCATACAAACCATATCCTCGAAATAAAACCTTTTGGATGCATTATAAACAGAATATGATTGTATAATAAAATAATTTTTCAAGCTTTTCCTAAAGCGACCCTCACCTCTCTTATAAAAGGGTACTTACCCTTCCCTAAAAATCACGCCACAAAAGCCATTTGGCTCATCCAAAACCAGATCAAATATTCTAATAACTATCCTAAATTCAACCTAGATTCCTTAATTCGATCATAATCCAACATAAGAATCCCTTCTGATCAAATCCAAAGGAAGCACCCGAAGAAGAGGTTATAATTCCACCACATTTTCAAGGTTCTTTTCTTATTCCACATCTTTTTTTTGTTTCCATACCAAAATAATAACTCCAGACCTAATAAATACTATTATGTTATAATAAATAAGTTACATCCATATTCATTATTTTATCTGTGCTATGAATGACAAATTCACCATACATGGGTACATATGGCTTACCGTCTCCACGTCGTGGTGTTGTTTGTTATTCAACACATCATTATTTGGATGAGTATAATAATGATTATAATTGATGTAAATAATAAATATAACATGTTAATGATTTTTTTTATATTATATACCATCCAATTATAAATGATTTCACCGTCAAAATAATGGTATTGTTGCTCATGTGTACGTACAGATTACTATCTCGACGAACGCGATGAGATTCATTCCCCATCGTAACCATTCATGAACAATTTTAATTTTATTATTAAAAATATTGTTTCATAACTTAATATAATTATGGATATGAATCAAATACATCCCATATTTAACAAACATGATTTATTTAACAAAACATATAATGGAAAATGAATTAGTTAACACCCGAAACAAGGATACTACTAAAATATTACTAACAATGAAATATTAGAAGATATCATATTATATCATATTTATGAATGTGGTTCTTTTATTATTTAATAACAACGATTTAACTATTAAACACGAGGTTAATGTTCCCTCGACCAAGGAAAAGTACAAGGTAATGGATAATTTTACAATCTCTTTATTTATCCAAGGTTGTTTATACGTAACTATCTACATGGACTTCTTTATCATCCACATCCGTGTTTCTTAAAAATTTATTTCAAAACATTTTTACTATTTAAAAGTACACAACGGTAAAAATGGGTATTTGCGACGGGAATAAATCCCGTCGCAAATAGTCCCGTTAGAAACTTATTTGCGACGAGCAAATTCCCCCGTCACAAATAACTACTTATTTGCAACGGGTTAGCTTAGCCCGTCGCAAAAGGACTGGCGCGGTTTGTGCGCCAAATCGCTTGAAAGTTATTTGTGACGGGCGGTAACCGCCCATCGCAAATAATCAGCGGCGGTAAAAGCTATTTGCGACGGGAATATACCCCTGTCGCAAATAGTATGTCGGCAGGTTATTATTTGCGACGGGACTCGTCGCAAATAACTATTTAACTGTTGACCGTAATAAATGAGGGCTAAGGTATTTACGACGGGTACCGTGGCAACTAATACTATTTGCGACGGGTATCCCGTCACAAAAAATCTAACGTATAAATACCCCCCCATCCGTTTTTTTCATTCATTCTCAAACTCCATCTTTTTCTTCTCTCAAAACTCTATTTTTAGAGTTCAGCGTTTATGAAGTTTACTTATTTTTTTCCGGAGTTGATATTGAAGTTTTCAACAACGCTTAGAGATCAACCTCAGATCAATTTTGAAGGTATTTATGTTCATTTTAATTTAATATTTATTTTAAATTTTTTATTAGTTTCAATTATTTTTAATTAGTTGTAATTATGTTTACATTGTTTTGTTACTTAATAAATTTAAATTATTAGTATTCATTGTTCATAGTTAATGGTAATTAGGAAAATTAGTAATAATTTTCAATACTTTAGAATAAATGCTAATAATTAGTAATAAATACCAATAATTAGGAATAATTAGTAATAATTACCAATAATTACCAATAATTAGTAATAATTAGTAATAATTACGAATAATTAGTAATAATTGTCAATAATTAGTAATAATTGCCAATAATTAGTAATAATTTCCAATAATTACCAATAATTAGTAATAATTAGTAATAATTACTAATAATTAGTAATAATTAACAATAATTAGTAATAATTAGTAATAATTAACAATAATTGGTAATAATTACTAATAATTAACAATAATTGGTAATAATTACTAATAATTAGAATTAACTATATTTAGTACTAAACAGTAATATTTAGTACTAAATACCAATAATTAGTAATAATTAGTAATAATTACCAATAATTACCAATAATTGGTAATAATTACCAATAATTACCAATAATTAGTAATAATTAATAATAATTACCAATAATTAGTAATAATAACCAATAATTAGTAATAATTACAAATAATTATGAATAATTAGTAATAATTACCAATAATTATCCATAATTAGTAATAATTACCGATAATTATCCATAATTAGTAATAATTACCAATAATTAGTAATAATTAGTAATAATTACCAATAATTAGTAATAATTAGTAATAATTACCAATAATTATCAATAATTAGTAATAATTACCAATAATTACCAATAATGAGTAATAATTACCATTAATTAGTAATAATTGTCACTAATTAGTAATAATTGTCACTAATTAGTAATAATTCATAATAATTACTAATAATTAGTAATAATTAATAATAATTACCAATAATTAGTAATAATTAATAATAATTACAAATAATTAGTAATAATTAGTAATAATTAGTAATAATTAGTAATAATTAGTAATAATTAGTAATAATTACAAATAATTAGTAATAATTAGTAATAATTTCCAATAATTAGTAATAATTACCAATAATTACCAATAATTACCAATAATTACCAATAATTAGTAATAATTGTTAATAATTAGTAATAATTATCACTAATTAGTAATAATTAATAATAATTACAAATAATTAGTAATAATTTATAATAATTACCAATAATTAGTAATAATTAATAATAATTACCAATAATTAGTAATAATTAGTAATAATTACGAATAATTAGTAATAATTACCAATAATTACCAATAATTACTAATAATTACCATTAGTTAGAAATAATTACCAATAATTACCATTAGGTAGAAATAATTACCAATAATTACCATTAGGTAGAAATAATTACCAATAATTATCCATAATTAGTAATAATTACCGATAATTATCCATAATTAGTAATAATTATCCATAATTACCAATAATTACCACTAATTAGTAATAATTAGGAATAATTACCAGTAATTTGGAATAATTACCAGTAATTAGGAATAATTATCAATAATTAGAAATAATTACCAATAATTAGGAATAATTACCACTAGTTAGTAATGATTCGTAATGATTACCAATAATTAGTAATAATTATCAATAATTATGAATAATTACCAATAATTAGGAATAATAACATTATTACATTATTAGTATATTTTATTATTATTATTAAAATAATATAATTTTTTATATTATATAAAATTCTCTTTTCATCTGTGTGTTTTCTGTCTCCACATTTAATATTTGTATGTGGAGACAGAAAACACACAGATGAAAGGAGAATTGTATATAATATAGAAAATTATATTATTTTAATATTAATAATAAAATATACTAATAATGTTATTATTCCTAATTATTTGTAATTATTCCTAATTATTGGTAATTATATGAATAATTACCAGTAATTAGGAATAATTACCAATAATTAAGAATAATAACATTATTACATTATTATAGTAATAATTATGAATAATTACCACTAATTAGGAATAATTATCAATAATTAGAAATAATTACCAATAATTAGTACTAAATAGTAGTAATTAGTAATAATTACCAATAATTACCAATAATTACCAATAATTAGTAATAATTAATAATAATTACCAATAATTAGTAATAATTACCAATAATTATTAATAATTACCAATAATTAGTAATAATTACAAATAAATATCAATAATTAGTAATAATTACCAATAATAAAATATACTAATAATGTAATAATGTTATTATTAAATAATTAATAATTATGAAAAAATAATATTAGTACTACGAAAATAATAAAAAATTTATATAATATTAAAATTATCAATATTTGTAACAGGTTTTGCTTTATTGTCAACATATTTAATTCTTAAAAGGTCAATTTTTAGGTCTATATCAATAAAAAGTTTGTGTCAGTCGTGTATGATGTAAACTCTATAATTATCCTTGAGTGTTTTTTCTAACAAATTACTCAAAACCAGTAATGCTTTTATATTTTATAGAAAAATATGGAACAATGAGGTCATCAACAATCATTATTAGGTGACCGCATATAGATAAATCAACGTAGAAATCCAAACAGTTCTATTATAAATCCAGTATATGTAGAGGGTGTGGAGAATTTTTTATCATTTACGGCATCAAATCGAGAATTTGTTTCAGAAGGCAAAATAAAATTCCCTTGTAGAAAATGTGCATTGAGAACGTTTGACACGTTTGACAAAGTGGGGGGGACATCTCTTACGTTTTGGTTTTCAACCACATTATGTTTTTTGGTATCAACACGGTGAACGCAGTTCCAGAGCAGGTGATACCAACTTGATTCCGGATCCATCTCAGTTTCATGATTTAGTACATGATGTTGTAGGTTCATCTGTTCAACATACAGAAACTCCGGCTGATATAGCTTCAAATCCTGAGTTGGCACCGTCTGAATTTTATGAGTTGTTGAGGTCTGCTGAGGATGCATTATATCCTGGCTGCAAGATGAGCAAATTAGAAGTAGTTGCAAAATTTATGGCTATAAAATCAGATAACGGAATGTCAAACACCTGTTTTGACCAGATATTTTCTTTGCTTAAAACACTGTTACCCGATGGAAATGTTTTGCCTACAAATTACTATGAGAGTAAGAGGTTGGTTCGAAATTTGGGACTTACTTGTCAGAAGATTCATGCATGTTCACATGACTGCATATTGTATTCTAGGGAAAATGAGTCGTTGGATAGTTGTCCCACATATGGGCAACAGAGATATAAAGAAGGACAACATGGGAAGTCTGGTTTGATTCCTGTAAAACAGTTGAGATATTTTCCGCTTACATCCAGACTTCAGCGTTTATTCATGTCTAAGAATACAGCGACAATGATGTCATGGCATAAAGAGATTATTTCAACTGGTAAAACCTTGAATCATCCAGCCGATGGTGATTCATGGAAACATTTTGATAGAGTGCATCCATCCTTTTCTTTAGAAGCTATAAATGCTCTACTGGGCCTTTCCACTGATGGTTTCTGTCCGTTCGGATCTTATTGTAGTCAATATTCATGTGGGCCTGTTTTTTAACTCCGTACAATTGACCTCCATGGATTGTAACGCCCCGACCCCATTTACCCAGAGTCGGTGCATTAATTACATAAAATTGGCATGATCACAAGAAAGATCAAATCTCGAAAGATCGATTAGTTTAGTAGCCTTGGAATAACTAGATACATCCATAAATTTTTACATTACATCATAAAAAAACATCTTGTCTTCATATCCCCTCATACTATCCCTGCAGGTCATTCATAAATTACTTCTTCATAATCCTGGGAAAAATAAAACATTGAAAGGGGTGATCTCAGATGCTCAGTAAGGATAACATTATAGTAGAAGCTTTCATAAATAAGCATAAACACTTAAGGCAGTTTATAACTAAAACAAAATCCTTTTAAACTTGAACATCATCATAAAATGGCAAAGATAAAATAAAATAATGCCATTTACTTACTCACATGGATATTCTACTAGTCGAATAATCCCATGCATTATCAATAACCACTTTCATAATGATGGAATGCATAATTCCAGACTACCATAACCACATAGCCAAGGCCTCGTGCCAAGACTACAAATAAGATTTTGCCAAGGCCTTGTGCCAAGACACTAGTTTGTCTCATGAGACCTACCGATGCATCGAGGAGCTATAGCGGGCTCCACCCGTCACATAATAAGTCCAATGCATTCCCATATGAAAAGTTTTAAACATAACATAAACATTCATATTAAAAATAGCATACGAAATGTCAATACTTCTACCACAACCCATGAATGGTATAAAAATAGCACATCCACAGTCAAACATAACTCATTTGATACAATATGGAAGATTTTATTGTATCACATTAACCTCAATCAAGAATAATGAATGATGTTGACATAGATGAAAATAATCATCAAAACTATTTGAGAGAAATATCCCCCTTTTCTTGAAAACATTTAAAAGTCACACTATTTGTCAAGAAGCCATTTAAAAATAGATTTTTGAATCAAAGTGTCCCATACCACTTTGAAACTTTTTAAAAGGAGTTTTAATTTCTAAACTTTAATGTCCATATAAATAAATCCTTAAAACCATTTTTAAAACATGGACATTAATGAGAAAGATTTAGATGAATAAGTCTTTAAAACATTTAAAAATGGTATTTTAGTTAGAGATTCTAACCAAAAGAGAGACACTTGAATACAAATAATTGAGGTAATCAAAACATTGTAATATCATGAGAATAAAGGGAATTCATGATATAATATGTCAAAGTACATTATATACACCACATAAAAGTGATTTGGTGTATATCAACAAAGAAGTCTCAATGGAATGTAAGTTGAGATGAAATCTCTCATAAAGGCCATATCCTTAGGTTAAGGATAAATCAACAACATAATTATGTGTGAAAAATATAAATACACTAAATATGATTGGATATTTAGTGTAAAACAATCAAAGGATATTCACACATATTCTTGTAAAAACAACACCCACGAATTGGATGTTTAACTCAACAAATGGTGAAAGAGTTAAAATTACTTTTATCAAATTCATATCAATGACTTGAGAATTTTCAATGGAGTGATTATGTGTATCAAAAGTATATCCACAGGAAGGGGAGTGGAAATTATGACATAATAAAATGAATAGTGATTCCACACATAATCTTGGGGTAGTATAATCAATGAAATATGCATAAAGCCAAAAGAGTGGAAATTGAAATCTCAAATTCCCTTATCGATTAGGTAACTTACGAAACAAAAACCCATGAAAGAAAGATCATACCATGATGATGTAAATACCCATAAAATAAAGTATATTACACATTTAATACAATCATGGGCAGTACACATACACCACATGCAATAATTAAGTGGTGAACAATGAAATTCTCACGAAATTAAAAGTGAGATTAGAAAATCCCTTACCACGTTAATCGACTGAGTCGTATGGCCAAAAGTTAATAACCACCAAATTATTTACAGAATAACATGAATATAAAGGGAATCATGATAATATATATCAAATGTCCATACACAATACACCACTTTCAATAATTTAGTGGCGAATAATGGAAATCTCACGGAATTGAAAGTGAGATAAGAGAATCCCTTACTTTGTACTTTTTCCTTGGTCGATGGTAGGTTTACCTCCTGTATAATGGTGAAATAGTTGTTATTGAATAATAAAAGAATCATTTACTTTAATATGATATCATATATGATCTTTTAACATTGATTTGTTAATAATATCTTAGAATTATCGTCATTTCGGGTGTTAACGGGTTCATTTTACTTTATATTCTTTGTTATGTGAGCCATTTTTGTTATTAATGGGATGTATATTATTCATATCCAGAATGATATCAAGTCCTTAGATACTATTTTTAAATCATCAAATTATAGTTATACTTTAATGGATATGATGGACAATGAATCTCATCGCGTTCGTGGAGACGGTAGTCCGTACATACGCACGAGCGACAATATCATTATTTTGATATTAAAATAATATATAATTGGATTTTATATCATATATACAGAATCATTATCATGTTATATTTATTATTTACATGAGTTACACATCATTATTATACCCATCCAAATAATAATATATTGAATAACAATTACACCACGACGTGGAGACGGTAAGCCGTACGTACGCACGTATGGTGACATGTTATTCAAAGGATGGATAGAATACTGAATATGGTTGTACCATATTTATAATAACATCACAGTATATATATGATACTGAAGTTATTATTTTATAATGGAAATAACAAAGAAAGAGGAAGTGGAAGAAGAAAGGAACTTGAAAAGGGGTGGTGAAAACATTACCTCTTCTTCGGGTTCTTCCTTTTGATTTGATCAAAAGGGCTCCATTGGTTGGCTTTCTGATAAAACTAAGGCCTCTAGGTTGTAGTGAGGGAAGTTGAGATAGTATCTGGGAAGGGTTTGGCCGAACCAAAGGGCTTTGAAGGTGTGAAGAAATGAGAAGGAGGAGTGCCCTTTTATAAGAGGGGTGAGGGGCACCTTTGGAAAAGCTCGAGATATTAGTTTATAATAAATTAATATTCGGTTTACAAAGGCTCAAAAGTTGACTATTAAAAGGTTAAGGTGGGGATGGGTCAAAAACAACTCAACCAATATAATTTAAACAGGTTTGGGTACTTATATTAACCTTATCTTTAAGTATTAACTCTAAGTTAATTAGTTTCACTTTTACAATGTCTCTTTGTATTTTTATATTATATGGTTAATAAACTTACCATATACATAAAAGCGACCCCCAAGTGGTCCATTAATGATACACCTATCATGATATAAGTCTATTGGTCTAACCTTAGATTTTTAGGAATTTAATATCAATTAATAATATAATATTTGTTTTAAAAACTCTTTTATGTCAATTTTGACACTATTCAATAGTTGATTTTTGTGAAACTCATAAAAGATTGATTACTTCGAAAAAAGTCAATTAAATAAATACTAATATATCATATTATCCTATAAAATTATTTTAATTCATTAAAAGTTTCATATTATATTTATTTGGGTATTTTTAATATCAATTATTTTGATTTTTCACTATTATTGTAATTACTGCATCATTATTGTGTCATAAATCAATTAAATTATTTAATGTATAAAAATTATAAATAAAATATCATTATGTAGGAAATCTTTTTATCTTTCTAAGTAATATTTATAATCTAAAATCCAACATATATAATCCTATGTAACAATTGTTTTGTTAAAAGATATATGATTGTGTCATTTTTGTATTTATTTTAACTTAATTAAAATAAAGTGTCATTATCACTTACAAGTGGATCCATGGGGTCCCAAAATAGACCCAAAGATGCCCACGGTCGACCATGTATCAACCAATAGGGTTAAGACACGTTTTAGGGTAATTTAGTATTATTATAATATTATTTCTTAACCCTTATTTACCGGATTTACCCTTAACCATGGTAAATTAAATATTTACCGCAGTAATTATTCAAAATGTCTAAAAATAAAAGTTATCTATTTACACAATTTGAACATCCTGATTAAAAATATGGAATCCATTTTTCTAAATTCAAAACACAGAAGTGGCAGAAATTAATTTAAAATTAATTCCCGCTGTCAAAACAAAAAGCGTGTTTTTAAGAGATAATAACTATCAAAAGATTGACACTTGTTTATGTTCGGTTTAATTGTAAAATTATGTCCAATGAACAAAATTATATTAAATGGTAATAATATATTCTAAATATACTTTAAAACAACTCAAATTCATAATTTATCACTATTAATTATTTTGATTAAAAAAGTTGTTTTTAATTAAAATTTAGTAATTTTCACTATTCATCAAAATATGAAAGTTATCCAAAAAGTACCAAAATTTCACCCTAGGATAATTTCGATATTACGAATCCAAAAATGAAGTCCATTTTGAAAGATAGAATTTATAAAATTTCAAAAATTAGGTATTACTATTCATAACGGCTAGTTTGATTGGTTATGGTGTGTTAAAATCTCGAAGTTGTGCACAATGGACGCCATTGCATTATTCGAAAGGAAACATACCGAGGAAAATTGGGGTGTTACATTCTCCCCTCCTTCAATAAATTGCGTCCTCGCAATTTTTAAAATTTTTCTTGGGAATATAATGGAAAGTCCCACATCGGAAAAAGAGCCAATAAAACTATCACTTTAAAAGAAAGAAAGAGAGGTATAAGGGTCATCCAAGATAACCCATACTAGGATTCCATGTAAGAAAACATGGATATGGATGATAAACTAAGTGTCAAGTTTTGATGGAGAGGGATAGAAATCATGATCAGGAGAAAGTTAACAATGAGAAAACCACAAACTTGTGTTGGGACAAACGACCATTAGTCTCCTAGTAGGAAAGCAAACGGACAACATTTTTTTTAAAGTTACATTACATTAGGAAGAGGAATTAATTTATGATATTGACTAAGAAAATTATGAGATATACTAACATTTTAAGTAAATTTTCATTCTTTAATAAATTTCCACCACTAACTCAATTTTTTTTAAACGATGAGTATTCAAGAAGACTTGGTCACACTAGAAGAGATAGAATAAACTTCTATAGAATCACATGATCCATGCAGGATAAACCATATATTTACATTGTCTTTGAAGATTAATCAAAACCAAAATGGTTAGTGAATGATCTAATGATCCCCCAAAAGGATATTCATTGATATAAATATGCACTAATCTTAATTTCTAAAATTAAACCAACAATACCCCAAAGTTAAATAGATACCATTCAATAACCAATTGTCCTTAAAATACTTTAATATAATCCAAACTAATATTGAAACCCAAATCATAGAAGAATTGGATTATGTAGTCTCCCATGTTACATTGTATCTCTAAATGACATCAAATACTCTTAAAGTCACATACTTAAAAGTAATTAACATCATCACATATTCTCTGTTATAGGTTAATCATTTTCATAAATAACACAAATCACTATAAATCAACAATAAAAACGTAGATAAAAATCCACCATTACTCTACAAATGAAACCCCATTGTATTCTATTTTCCTTGGTCATATAGTGTTCCCAACAAAGCGAACATCTTCCAAAATAACATTTATCACTTAATCACCAAATCATTTTCCTATACCAAGGGTATTCATTTGATAAGACATAAGAACCCAAATCATCTTATTATTGATCAATAAAATCATTTAACAAAAAAAATAGTCACATTAACCAGGGACTTCACGTAGTCCAGTGGTAGGCGATAAATCCCAATCGCACTTTGGTTGTGGGTTCGATTCCCACAGCTTTGTCTGACGCGACGGGTTGTCACACGGTCTACGTGTTGTCCTTTTTCAAAAACTATATTTTATAATATTACCAAAATGAGATAAATTCCTCAAAATAACATAATTTAACCACAAATTTTATATCATACTTTGCATTTTCATCCCAAATTATAATAACTTATCATTTTCTCAAACCCCAATGATCATCTAAAACCAAATGGTTATTTATACCTATATCCACAAGAGAAGAGATAATTCTTCCACAAATATAATTCTCACATGGAAAACTGCGGGGTTACAAATACAAGAGAAAATTATTCCAAAGTAAACCCATCAACAAGGAGTGCTAATACTTTTTAAATTTTTCTCCAACCATTTATTTCCACATAGATTCTTCTTTGACCAAGAAAATATTCTATAGAATAGGACATTCACTCGGGTAATGGCCAGGTCCCCTACATTTACGGCAAATGACTGTAAATGGACTCTTGGGACCATTTTTATCTTCTTCCATAATACTCTTCATTTTTCTTCGGCAATTCTTCACTTTATGTCCTTCCTTCCCGCACGTAAAACATTTCGCTGTCCCATTGAGACACTTTCCTAGGTGTCTCTTTCCACATTTCCTGCATGATGAAAATTGAGGTTTTTTTCTCCATGGTCTCCATTGCTGGAGACCTTATCATTTATCACCTTTCTCTTCCTTGTTGAGTCTGGGAGTTGGTTAATATATATGTTGTTGGTCATATTTTTGGAAAACTGATTTGGTATAAAGACGATATCTTTTACGCCTATCAACATTCCATTTTGTTGCTCATTTCCACCACTGTTCCCACCTTGTACATCATTCTCAAAGTCACTATGACTTCCTTGGAATCCAGCCATTGACTAAAACCAGAAAGCATTGTGTGAGTAATAGTAGTCATAAAATCATTTAGAGATTAAAATGTCACCATATTCTCAATTTGAAACATATTAGGATTAACCAAGGTCATTTACTCTCATCTTATGTATATATTACTTAAATAGGTTTGTAAATAAAATGTAAATTATCCTAAGCATATCCCCCGGGAGTGTCGTAACCAAGAGTGCAGCAAGGCCCGTTGTCGTGCACCAGTTCTCGTTTGAGTCTAGCTCAAAGCGGTGTTTTCGGGTTTTACCCCTAGGTACATCTGTGCCAGAGCCGCCTCTACCTGCTCATATCCAGATAGGGAAGTATTGCTCGGAAAACTCACAAAATCTCTACAATACCAAAATTCTAGGAAGTTCTTCTATACTAATCCTCAATGTTCATCTTAGGTTTACGTGCTCTAATCAGAGTTTATCTAAATCTAGCTTCCAAGGTTTGTACTAAACTTTCTCTGATACCAACTGTAACGCCCCGACCCAAGTTACCCAGAGTCGGTGCATTAATTACATAACATTGGCATGATCACAAGAAAGATCAAATCTCGAAGGATCGATTAGTTTAGTAGCCTTGGAATAACTAGATACATCCATAAATTTTTACATTACATCATAAAAAAAACATCTTGTCTTCATATCCCCTCATACTATCCCTGTAGGTCATTCATAAATTACTTCTTCATAATCCTGGGAAAAATAAAACATTGAAAGGGGTGAGCTCAGATGCTCAGTAAGGATAACATTATAGTAGAAGCTTTCATAAATAAGCATAAACACTTAAGGCAGTTTATAACTAAAACAAAAGAATTTTAAACTTGAACTTCAGCATAAAATGGCAAAGATAAAATAAAATAATGTCATTTACTTACTCACATGGATATTCTACTAGTCGAATAATACCATGAATTATCAATAACCACTTTCATAATGATGGAATTCATAATGCCAGACTATCATAACCACATAGCCAAGGCCTCGTGCCAAGACTACAAATAAGATTTTGCCAAGGCCTTGTGCCAAGACACTAGTTTGTCTCATGAGACCTACCGATGCATCGAGGAGCTATAGCGGGCTCCACCCGTCACATAATAAGTCCAATGCATTCCCATATGAAAAGGTTTAAACATAACATAAACATTCGTATTAAAAATAGCATACGAAATTTCAATACTTCTACCAAAAACCATGAATGGTATAAAAATAGCACATCCACAGTCAAACATAACTCATTTAATACATTATCAAAGATTTTATTGTATCACATTAACCTCAATAAAGAATAATGAAGGATGTTGACATAGATGAAAATAATCATCAAAACTATTTGAGAGAAATATCCCCCTTTTCTTGAAAACATTTAAAAGTCACACTATTTGTCAAGAAGCCATTTAAAAATAGATTTTTGAATCAAAGTGTCCCATACCACTTTGAAACTTTTTAAAAGGAGTTTTAATTTCTAAACTTTAATGTCCATATAAATAAATCTTTAAAACCATTTTTAAAACATGGACATTAATGAGAAAGATTTAGATGAATAAGTCTTTAAAACATTTAAAAATGGTATTTTAGTTAGAGATTCTAACCAAAAGAGAGACACTTGAATACAAATAATTGAGGTAATAAAAACATTGTAATATCATGAGAATAAAGGGAATTCATGATATACTATGTCAAAGTACATTATATACACCACATAAAAGTGATTTGGTGTATATCAACAAAGAAGTCTCAATGGAATGTAAGTTGAGATGAAATCTCTCATAAAGGCCATATCCTTAGGTTAAGGATAAATCAACAACATAATTATGTGTGAAAAATATAAATACACTAAATATGATTGGATATTTAGTGTAAAACAATCAAAGGATATTCATACATATTCTTGTAAAAACAACACCCACGAATTGGATGTTTAACTCAACAAATGGTGAAAGAGTTAAAATTACTCTTATCAAATTCATATCAATGACTTGATAATTTTCAATTGAGTGATTATGTGTATCAAAAGTATATACAGAGGAAGGGGAGTGGAAATTATGACATAATCAAATGAATAGTGATTCCACACATAATCTTGGGGTAGTATAATCAATGAAATATGCGTAAAGCCAAAAGAGTGGAAATTGAAATCTCAAATTCCCTTATCGATTAGGTAACTTACGAAACAAAAACCCATGAAAGAAAGATCATACCATGATGATGTAAATACCCATAAAATAAATTATATTACACAATGAATACAATCATGGGAAGTACACATACACCACATGCAATAATTAAGTGGTGAACAATGGAATTCTCACGAAATTAAAAGTGAGATTAGAAAATCCCTTACCACATTAATCGACTGAGTCGTATGGCCAAAAGTTAATAACCACCAAATGATTTACAGAATAACATGAATATAAAGAGAATCATGATAATATATATCAAATGGCCATACACAATACTCCACTTTCAATAATTTAGTGGCGAATAATTGAAATCTCACGGAATTGAAAGTCAGATAAGAGAATCCCTTACATTGTACTTTTTCCTTGGTCGATGGTAGGTTTACCTCCTGTATAATGGTGAAATAATTTTTATTGAATAATAAATGAATCATTTACTTTAATATGATATCATATATGATCTTTTAACATTGATTTGTTAATAATATCTTAGAATTATCGTCATTTCGGGTGTTAACGAGTTCATTTTACTTTATATTCTTTGTTATGTGAGCCATTCTCGTTATTAATGGGATGTATATTATTCATATCCAGAATGATATAAAGTCCTTAGATACTATTTATAAATCATCAAATTATAATTATACTTGAATGGATATGATGGACAATGAATCTCATCACGTTCGTGGAGACGGTAGTCCGTACATACGCACGAGCGACAATATCATTATTTTGATATTAAAATAATATATAATTGGATTTTATATCATATATACAGAATCATTATCATGTTATATTTATTATTTACATGAGTTACACATCATTATTATACCCATCCAAATAATAATATATTGAATAACAATTACACCACGACGTGGAGACGGTAAGCCGTACGTACGCACGTATGGTGACATGTTATTCAAAGGATGGATAGAATACTGAATATGGTTGTACCATATTTATAATAACATCACAGTATATATATGATACTGGAGTTATTATTTTATAATGTAAATAACAAATAAAGAGGAAGTGGAAGAAGAAAGGAACTTGAAAAGGGGTGGTGAAAACATTACCTCTTTTTCGGGTTCTTCCTTTTGATTTGATCAAAAGGGCTCCTTAGGTTGGCTTTCTGATCAAACTAAAGCCTCTAGGTTGTAGTGAGGGAAGTTTATATAGTATTTGGGCAGGGTTTGGCCGAACCAAAGGGCTTTGAAGGTGTGAAGAAATGAGAAGGAGGAGTGCTCTTTTATAAGAGGGGTGAGGGGCACCTTTGGAAAAGCTAGAGATATTAGTTTATAATAAATTAATATTCGGTTTCCAAAGGCTCAAAAGTTGACTATTCAAAGGTTAAGGTGGGGATGGGTCGAAAACAACTCAACCAATAGAATATAGACAGGTTTGGATACTTATATTAACCTTATCCTTAAGTATTAACTCTAAGTTAATTAGTTTCACTTTTACAATGTCTCTTTGTATTTTTATATTATATGGTTAATAAACTTACCATATACATATAAGCGACCCCCAAGTGGTCCATTAATGATATAACTATCATGATATAAGTCTCTTGGCTGAACCTTAGATTTTTAGGAATTTAATATCAATTAATAATATAATATTTGTTTTAAAAACTCTTTTATGTCAATTTTGACACTATTCAATAGTTGATTTTTGTGAAAATCATAAAAGATTGATTACTTCGAAAAAAGTAAATTAAATCAATAATAATATATCATATTATCCTAGAAAATTATTTTAATTTATTAAAAGTTTCATATTATATTTATCTGGGTATTTTTAATATAAATTATTTTTATTTTTCACTATTATAGTAATTACTACATCATCATTGTGTCATAAATAAATTAAATTATTTATTGTCTAAAAATTATAAATAAACTATCATTATGTAGGAAATCGTTTTATCTTTCTAAGGAATATTTATAATCTAAAATCCAACATATATAACCCTATGTAACAATTGTTTTGTTAAAAGATATATGCTTGTGTCATTTTTTGTATTTATTTTAACTTAATTAAAATAAAGTGTCATTATCACTTACAAGTGGATCCATGGGGTCCCAAAATAGACCCAAAGATTCCCATGGTCGACCATGTATCAACCAATAGGGTTAAGACACGTTTTAGGGTAATTTAGTATTATTATAATATTATTTTTTAACCCTTATTTACCGGATTTTCCCTTAACGATGGTAAATAAAATATTTACCGCAGCAATTATTCAAAATGTATAAAAATAAAAGTTACCTATTTACACAATTTGAAAATCCTGATTCCAAATATGGAATCCATTTTTCTAAATTCACAACACAGAAGTGGCAGAAATTAATTTAAAATTAATTCCCGCTGTCAAAATAAAAAGCGTGTTTTTAAGAGATAATAACTATCAAAAGATTGACACTTGTTTATGTTCGGTTTAATTGTAAAATTATGTCCAATGACCAAAATTATATTTAATGGTAATAATATATTATAAATATACTTTAAAACAACTCAAATTCATAATTTATCACTATTAATTATTTTGATTAAAAAAGTTGTTTTTAATTAAAATTTAGTAATTTTCACTATTCATCAAAATATGAAAGTTATCCAAAAAGTACCAAAATTTCACCCTAGGCTAATTTCGATATTAAGAATCCAAAAATGAAGTCCATTTTGAGAGATAGAATTTATAAAATTTCAAAAAGTAGGCATTACTATTCATAACGGCTAGTTTGTTTGGTTATGGTGTGTTAAAATCTCGAAGTTGTGTACAATGCACGCCATTGCATTATTCGAAAGGAAACATACCGAGGAAACTTGGGGTGTTACATGGATGTTGATGAAAGATCCATATATCATTTTGACTTTACTAATTCCAGGACATCCGAAAAAAAATATTGATGTTTATTTGAAACCATTGATTGATGAATTAAGTTTATTGTGGAGTACTGGTGTGAGTACATATAATGTTGCAACGAAACAGAATTTCATACTGAGAGCAGCATTGTTGTGGACAATTTGTGACTTCCCGGCTTATGGGATGTTATCTGGCTGGAGTACACATGGTCAGAAATCATGTCCTTACTGTATGGGAGAGAAAAAAGCATTTATGCTCAATCATGGAAAGAAACCTTGTTATTTTGACAGTCATCGCATATTTCTTCCAGCTGCTCATCCTTTTCGCAGAAACAGATCTCATTTCAGAAAAGGAACAGTTGAAAGGGATGGACCTCCAAAAATTATATCAGGTTCGGAGTTAAAATCAGTTGTATTTTCATTACCTCCCATCACTTTTGGTCCCACAATAAACCAACAGAAAATTTCTGGTTTTCGGAAAGAACACAATTGGATTAAACATAGCATATTTTGGGATTTTCCATATTGGTCGGATTTGTTGGTCCGACACATGTTAGATGTCATGCACATTGAGAAGAACTATTTTGATAATTTGTTTCATACAGTTTTGGATATGCCAGGAAAGAGAAAAGACAATGTAAATGCACGTTTAGATCTTGCCCAAATTTGCAGGCATCCAGAACTGGAACTATTTGAGAATGTCACAACAAAAAGGTTACTAAAACCAAAAGTAGCTTATACACTATCTAAAGAAAACCGTTTATTATTTTGTCAGTGGATTGCAGATTTGAGACTTCCAAATCTATGTGCTTCCAATTTGGGTAGATGTGTAAAGAATGGTCATATTACGGGATTAAAAAGTCATGATTGTCATGTTATAATGGAAAGACATCTATCCATTGGATTAAGAGGTCTGTTGAATTCTGTGATTTGGGATTCCATAATAGACATGTCTCATTTTTTTGGAAATTTGTGTGGCTACAGCAGATTATGATGCTCTATGCAAACTTGAAGAAGATGTTGTTGTAATTATATGTAAACTAGAAAAAATATTTCCGCCATCTTTCTTCGACTCAATGGAAAATTTGATGTTACATTTTCCATATGAAGCCAAATGTGGTGGTCCAGTAAAGTTTCGATGGATGTACCCATTTGAAAGATGCATGCAAAAATTGAAAAGAAAAGTACGTAACAAAGCATCTGTTGGAGGATCTATTGCAGAAGCTTATTTGCAAGAGGAAATATCTTTTTTCTGCTCCCATTATTTTGAATCTGAGTATCCTTTAAAACACAATCGAATTGGACGGAATGAGAGGAATATTGATGAAATCGACAATCAATTATCTGTTTTCAACTAGACAGAGCTTGGTTTTTGTGGAGTTTATGAACGCTGGATTTCGGATGATGAACATCACATAGCTCATATGTATGTTCTGCTTAACTGTGAAGAGATGACATCAGTTGTACTGTAAGTGTTTATATCACTTATTCTGTCATTTATGTTACAATAAATAACTTTGGTTTTTGTAGGTTGTATGATAATTATATCAAGAAACAAATTCCACAAATTACAGCAGCTGCTCTCGAGGAACGCCGAATGAAAAATTTCTCTCAGTGGTTTCAAAAACTGGTAACATAAATTCATTATCTTTTAGCAACTCATTCAATGTATAGTTTACTATATTGATAATTATTTCACAACTTTTCAGGTGTCTTGACATGCTGATAAAATTGACAAACTTCTATGTATATTGAGTAACCCACCTTCCAAATTTGTTAAAACTTATAATGCATATGTGGTGAATGGATTTCGATTTCACACACATGCATATGGGGAATCAAAAAAAACAATGAACAGTGGAGTTTTCTTGAGAGGATCTCATCATCGAGAAAATGAAGTTGACTTTTATGGCATACTTGATGAAATCATTGAAATCTGTTATCTTGGACAACATTACATAACCATGTTCAAATGTCGGTGGTTGGATACAGAGAGAGCCATGCGTGTTCATCTGACTCATGGAATCATCGATATTAAATGTAAAAGTGTTCTCGCGGTAAATGAACCATTCTTATTGGATCAACAGGGACATCAAGTTTATTACTCAAAGTACTGTACTACATCAAGAGACTTGACTGATTGGTGGAGTGTAATAAAAATCAAAATTCGAGACAATCAGTTTAGTCAAAGTGAATGTGCTTTCACTGATGTGCAAATAATTGATGTTTTTCAAGAGAGTCATCAAAATCAATCTTTTTTACAAAGAGACATGAGTATCGATGAAGACACCCCACATTTAAGAGTTGGTGATGACGATGATGTTAATGATGTCACATATGAATTTGAAATTGTAAGAGATGAAGAAACTGGAACTCGAATGGATATCGATGATGTTGAGGAGGAATATGAAGATGAAATTGACATATATGAAGATGATGATGAAGATGAACACTGATAGAATTCCATGGTAGTTATATACAATCATAATATATATATATAATAGTAATTATCAATTATTTTCTAACAACATTAACATTTTCTGTTTCAGATGGACGACGAGACATTTCGTGAGTTGGCGGATGCTGACCTGCATTTCGATGCGGATGAGTTGCTGGCAGATGATCCTCAGCCTGCAGGCGCTCCAGGGAGTACGTGGAGGGGGCGCGGTCTTGCACGATTGATGATTCCTGACCCCTTCCCTAAGCGACGTCCACATCTTGGGTTTGATCCACGCACACAGAGGTTTGATAACCTGTGTGATAATATGTGGATTTGACTAAGATTTCATTAATATATTCACATAATAAATGTTTATTATTTTTACAGTTTTCCCCATATAGTAGTCCGACAGGGCAGCGCTATTTTGTGCAACTATTTCTCTCAGCCGTGGACCACATGGGAGCAGGCTCTCATTGATGTGCAGCAGGCCATGATCAGCCATTGGTTGGTACATATGTAAATAAATAATTTTTATTTTGAAAATTATTTCATTTTTAACTTGATATTTTGATTTATTTGTAGGGTTTATGGTATCCGATCAAGGATACCATGCGTGATGCCATCCAAAAGGCATGGGAGGTGGCCAGGCATGATCGCTTGCGTCAATTTTTGCACAATTTAAGAAAAGCTGCCATGAAGAAAGAAGGAGAGTCATGTTTTGACAAGTCATGTAGAGCACACCGACCAGAGTACATTTCATCCCATGTATGGGATGGATTATGTGCGCACTGGTTGAGTGGTGCCTTTCAGAGGAGATCATCGGTGGGGAGGCAGAATCGGGGGAGACAGGAGGTGACTCATCGAGCTGAGAGTCGTTCTTTCAGTACTCATAGATAGAATCCGGTACGTACATTATTTATAAATATTTTATATAACTATAAATATTAACAGTTTATTTTTTATTCTTATAGGCTGTCGAGAACCCCGACATTACGGAGTAAAACGTATATCAGAGGATGTATAGTGATCCTGCTACTAGGGAGCTCAGAGGTGATCGTCAGCATCACATCGTGGTCAGTATTATTTGTTTTCAAGTTTAAAAATTAACTGCATATAATATATTCACAATTTTAATTTTAAATTGAAACTACAGGAGTCATATGAGGCCGCAGCGTCACAGACCCGGCCTGAGAGTCAGGCTGAGTCATCAGATCAGACCACTGGCCGTCATTTTGATGAGGCGGCATGGATGCAGGCCACCCAGTATGCCTTCGAGAAGGGCCGAGTAGTTGGTATTAGCTCTCGACTGACTCTCGGAGATTATTATGGCAGTGCTGCGATGTCGGCGTCCAGCTCGAGAGGAGCTCGTGCATCTTCTTCTGCTACACAGTATGAGGATCAGTTGCGATCTCAGACTGCATTGATAGAGAGTCTCCGACAGGAGCATGAGCAGATGCGTCAGCAGCAGCAGCAGCATGAGGAGGAGCGTCGACGCCAGCAGAAGTTGTACGAGGAGCAGATGAGTCGGTGGCAGCAGCAGCACCGGGAGCAGATGGAGTACATGCGCCGACTCACTCATGCTTTAGGGATGGAGTTTCCTCCACCAGCATCTGCAGATCCCCCCTCCCCCCTCCTTCAGATTACAGTTTGTTTTTATGTTATAAATTTTTTAAAATCAAAATATGAATTTTTTTCTATTCGTTGTTTCTATCTCATTATAAAATATTAATAATATTATATTTTGAAATAACAAAATTAATATGAATAATAATATTATTTATATTTTATAATATTAAATTATATATATATATATTAATATTTTATAATATTATAATTTAATTATATTTTTTTGTAATATTTGAATTATTTTAATATTTGAATGTAAAATAATTCTGTTATTTTTATATTAGTTAAATTAACTTATTAATATATTTTTTATTTATGAATTATAATTATAATATTATTATATTAATTAAATCATTTATTAATATTCTATTATTTTTTAGTTTTGAATTATAATTCTGTTATTATTATATAAATTAAAATAATTTTTTAATAATTTTCTTTTATTTTTTTATAGTATGTGCGACGGGATACTATGCCCGTCGCAAATATTATTATTATTATATCCATTAAAATAATTTAATAATAGTTTTTTTTAAAAAGTAATTGTGACGGGGCCCGTCGCAATTCCTATTTGCGACGGGCCCGTAGAAAATAACTATTGCAACGAGGCCCATCACAATTACTTTTTTTAAAAGCTTTTACAAATATACGGAGTATTATTTGTGACGGGAAGGATCCCTGTCGCAAATAATAGCTTCAGCAACGGGCCCATCGCAAATAATTGTTGTTGCGACGGCGTTTTCCGCAACGGGCGATTTGCGACGGACCCCCGTCGCAAAAGGCCATTTGCGACGGGATCCCGTCCCAAATGACCCATCGCAAATACCCATTTTTCCCGTAGTGGTATATTGGTTAATTTCATTTATACCATCCTTTTAATTTTTATAATTTTATTTAAAAGGAATCTATCATTACTTTCCAAAGAAGTTACTTTATGGCATTTTTTATGAATTATGGTAAGAATGTTTTTTTAACTTACACAGTGCGTGCAGTTATATTCTGTCGTTATAACACCTTCTATGTTTACCTTATAAGATTATAATAATATTTTCAATGTAATATTTTCTTTTATAATTATGTGAATTTTAAATTATTTCACAATATAATTAGATATTTCACTCAAATAGTTTTTATTTCTTCTATGTCAACATCCTTTGATTGATTTTACACTTGTTTGAAGTTGATTTATTATGATACAATATTCCATATTGTATTGAAGGTTTTGTGATATGTTTTACTGGGGATGTATTAGTTTTATACCATTCATGTATTATGGTTAAAGTATGAACATTTTGAATGCTAATTTTAATATGAAGTTTATTTTAGGTTTCATCCTTTTCAAATGAGGAATGAATTGGACATAGTAAGGGACATGTGGATCCCACTATAGATCCTCGATGCATCAGTAGGTCAAATGAGACAATCTAGTGTCTTGGAACAAGGCCTTGAAAAAATATTTTTTTGTATTCTTGGCATTGGGGCCTTGACTATGTGGTTATGATATCCAATATCATTCATTACATCATTATGAAATTAGCTATTGATATTACATGTGATTACTCGACTTGTACAATATTAATGTGAATAAGTAAATGTAATTATTTAATTTATCATTTCCATATTATAATAAAATTTACGTTTAAAAATATTTTTTTAGTATTAAACATTTCCTTAATTTTTTATTCTTATTTATGATAGTTTTTACAAAATTTTTGTCCTTACTGAGCATCTTATCTCACCCCTTTCATATGATTAATTTTTCTTAGGATGTTAAGAAGTATATTATGTCTGACCTGCATGGATAGGCTAAGGGATATGATTGTATTATATGGACACACAATGTTGCTTTTTTATTTTATCATATAATTTAATACATATTCATGTATCTAGTACATACAAGGAAAATAAAATATCCAGCCTTTCAAGACATGATTCCTTGTATCATGTCAATGTTATGTAATAATGCACCAAATCTGGGTAACTAGGGTCGGGGCGTTACATCAACCATATGTCTCTAGTAATATCCAACTTATCATGACACCTAACACTTCTTCATCGGGTCTCTTTTCCCTCATACACATCAAGGGGATGTTAGACACTGAAGGAATATATAAAAGATGTATGAAAAAAATTGCAGATCATAGTTTTATCTAATCATCATGAGCATAAAATGTATCGAATTCATTTTATCCATTTCTTATAATAGTATGCGGGCATTCCAATTCCTCATGATATTTCCCTACCCTTACCTCTATGTAGAAAACCTCGCAGATTCCAAATGTCACAACCTTAAACTATGTATATTCACTCATCATATGGTTTTTGATTAGCCATAGGGCACTAGTGAAATTTGTGTTCACTATAGCACTCATTTCCATGCAGACCATCTCAACCCTCTAGGCTGACTTCCATATGTTTAAGGACAGAATTACCTAGGTCAAAGTTGTAAACCATAAATCTCAACAAGATCTTGATCCATACATCCTTATATTTAATTATATGCATTTTTCATAAAGTCTATTACATATTAGAAAATGGTCTTTCAATTTCATAACATTTTTCTCACTTGTTTCTTTCTAAATGGACTGCTACACCCTTTATCCAAGCTCTGTGACCTTAAAATTAATTCATTCCATGGTTTATGGTTCATAATCATAAACTAAAACTACATCTAGGAAAAATATGTGCACCCTTAAACTCTAACCATCAATTTAGTAACAAGAATGACTCTAAAAATCCCTATGAAATAAGAGAAAAAAAAATTCATACTAAAAACATATAAATGGTGATTTGAGAAAAATTAAATCCTCTATTAACAAAGTAATCCACATTTATTTCTTGGTGAAGAGTAATAGAACACATGAAAAATGAATGAATCATATCAAGATTATTGTCTATACCCAATAAAATCTTGTTTTTTTCTCTAGACCCATTATTCCTCATAATAGTTAGATCAAATTTCTGCACCCTTTTCCCATCAGTCTATATTGTTTTATTTTAACCTTACAAGAATCTCACCATTATCCCATGATATTATATTGAATGACTTCAGTCCTTATTACATTGGCTAAAAAGGAACACCCCAATGGTTTTAGTAGCATGACATTAATCTATGTTCACACTATTTGGGGTCCTTCTGTAATGGCACTGAGATTTTGATTCACATCAACATTCCACCCTCCTCTACTATATATACATACTCATAATTAGTCCAAGTATCATGGAATTAAATTGTATGCACCTATTATAAACCTTTCATTCCATCATTTGGATTTATAATTCATTTATATTTTATTTAACTTGATATTGGAACATAAAATCCCCCTTTATGCCCAAGAATTATTATATTAAACAACATGTCTTTCTCCGAGAGATTTCTTATGTCCGTATTGGGTTTATAAAAATACATTCGAGTATGTTGGTTCCATACATGAAATATCACATTTTTTATCTGTTCGCTAACCCAACATATTTAAATTACATTTCCAAACTATATAAATTTAAACTCTACAACATTAGGTTCCAACCTTTTCCATCCTCAACGATGGATGAACCTTATACCCATGTATTTTTTGGGTTCGAAACATCATTAAGACAAGTTCACCCCATCTTTGTACCTAATACTGAATAGTGGACCCATAGGTACTCAAAACTATCTTTGATCCATTTTCATTTATATCCATACTTTTTGTCACTAGAATTTTCATTTCCCATTGGTCATTCACTACAAAAAAACTCCCCTACATTGATGGTAAAAGACATGCCACCAATCCTCAAAATAGGAATTAGAGGATTCAATGTATTAACATGATGAGACATATGTTTCAAAGACATAATCAATGGTTATGATTCATTTATTTTCCTCCATTTCTATTGATATGGTTCTGGATACTAGTTTTTGGATGTGTTATATTTTCATCCATAACCTATCAGTTTCCTCCATGAAATTTTTATTATTGAATCCATAATTTACCCATTTCCATTCCCTTTTTCTGAAGTGGAGTCTTGACTCCCACTATGTTAACCTCATGAAACTTATAGTATATTGGTAGGGCGGACTAACCCTATATAATCATTCCCAATTGGTTTCCCATATTCACCAGTCCTCTGATTGGTTAAAACATCATTCTAGCCTCAACTAATCTATCCTGTATAGTACTCTAGTGTATCAAGAATAGTCCCCCCCATTACCCATTATTTCTCACATCGATCATGACTCGTGCTGGCTTTGATGTTTTTTTGGGGGTTTTCTATAGAACTATTTAGATGTACTTTTTTCACCTCACCATATAACATTAAACAACATGTTGAATTTCCTTTTCATATAAGGTTAAACACCACTGTATCATCTTTATCACATGACTTATAACTACATGATATCTATGTCCTCACACAAGAGGATAACCCATGTTCTATGTTTTCCCACAACGAGATCCCATATAAGTTGTGGGCCATCTATCACACCCTTATCAATACTACATGATCATTGATTCCTAATTTTTGGGATACAAAGTGATATTTGAGTATAATTCTACTGAAAAAACCATGAACTCTACCCTCATTCAATCCATGAACTTGAAATACATAGTCAATTTTGGTCAAGTCACGTAAACTCAACCATCTCTAGGATTGTTTCCACTTCCTACACTTATGAGAGATTTATGTGTGAAATATTATCATAGTTTTACTCCTTTAAGGAGGACATAACTCAATTAATGTTTGGTATGTTTAACTTATCCAAAAAATCACCAATAAATTTCACCACAATTCTCTTGTGCATGAGACAGATATGGACAGAGTGATTCCATCTATAATAACTATGTGTGGCTTATACATTATCCCCTACTTATACAAATATATGAATCCATAAACAAATCATCCAAGGGAACTCCATTAATCCCCTTATTAGAGAACAACTAAATCTTATTTCCATGTATCTCACCTGATTGGCATTTAAATTTTCTAACTATACCTTGTGTCTTTTATTGATTAGGTATTACCCTTGAATATTCCTATTGAATAATGGAATATCCTAGGGATTACTCTAACTCTTCTTGATAATCACACTCTTTCATCGATGGAATTTGGGTCCCCATATTTTTATTTGCATCCACTTTATCATCCAAATTGGATCCCCTAGGATGATGGAATAACAATCCAAAGGCCCACCTCTGTTTTAGGGAAAATTACCAAAATGGTCCATTTCCATCGTATCTGAATAGACTCCCATATAGTAATGGAATAGAAATCAACAACCCATATCTCATCCAAAATATTCATCCAAGAAGACACATCTTTAGAAGTATAATAGTGAACCCCAAATTTTGAATGTGGTTAAATGTAATCCATAACATATTTTCCTCCTTCGTCTTCCACTTCAGAAATGTAGGGTCCAAATTTATCACTCTATATATTCTATTTTATCTGGCGGAATTCTAGAAAAAATAGTGGTGGGTCAAAATATATTGAACACATTGATAGTTCTTATTATACTTAGAATTATATAAACCAAATTGTCATATCTCTATAGGTTTTCTTAGTGGTTGATATAAAATTTTGACTCCAACCCTTGTACCCATTTTTGACACTATCATATGATAAGGAGATATTTTACTAACCTATTTTTTCACACACTAATCATGACTCATATGTGATTAGATATTTCTAATTTATCTATTTAGTAAGAACATTGTGATATAGAAAATAATAATGGGGTTTGCAGAACTAATATTATTATCATTTTTATAAAATAATGAAAGGGTCATTAAAATTTTATAAATGATCCCTTATTAAAAAAAAAATCATGGACCATAGTTTTCCCCAATAAATTGTTTTTTGAGTTCATATATACTTTTCAATGGTGATAAACTTTACTTCACACCTAGATAGCACCATAAACTCTTTCTCTTCCCAGGTAAGTACCTCATATACCCATAATGGCATCTGACCTCTCTTGGCCATGTATTTGGCCACTTGAGATCTAACCTGAGTTAAATCATCCTTGTCTACAACCTGTTGAGATTCTATGTGGTGAATGGTCTCTTCTCTTGTATATATAGTGACTTGTATTGTGACCTAACTTTTTGAAATATTAATATAATATATTTTTCTGATAAATAACATATTAGTAATACATTTTAATATATAAAGGTTAGGAAATTATGTTCTTAAATCACAGGTATATGATGAATCACTAAGATTATTTCATTCCTTATTAATATTAATTCTAAAATATCCAATGTTCTTATTTTTATATGTAATCACCTAAGAAAATATTTAAATGTAATAGGTGAGATAAAATCCTATAAATGGGAGACATAATATTGAAATAAAATGAGAAATAAATTAATTATACATTGGTGAGAATAATTATCATCACCATATCTTATTCAAGGAATCATCATCATAAAAATGATGGAATGATTTTAAATAATTATGGAATGTGGCAGATGTATAATAATGTAACATTGTAACATAGTGGTGAAATACCAACAATATTTTTGAAAAAATCTAATATAATGTTCATGCATAACATATGTGCATAAATAATAACCTTGTAATTATTAACCATTGTATAATCATGTTCATGAATAATATAAATAATCTCTTGAGATATATCACATTACCCAATATGTTGGATGACTACATAATTTTGGGCCCACCAGTCACAATATAATATGATCACAATCTTGCATACCACATAGAAAGTATAACAATCATAGCCATGAAATAAAACTACATAGAAAACTGGGTTTTATAATGATTTAATATATCATACTGCATAGAATAATGTTTGAGGTTTCAAAATAAATTATGGAGATCATATTTTTCCACAAAATATCATTATTTCTTAAGTAAAAAAACGTAAGAGGAGTCAAAGTCATTTTTTGGAAAAATAAACATTTGAAAAATATTTGAAATTTACATAAAAATCAATTATATAATGTTGAAACCAGTAAATCATAAAAATAAAATGTAATGAATTGGGAAAATAAAATTTCAAGACATTAAAATAATTTTCATAATGAAAAATATTTTAAAAGAGGATATAACATAAAAATATGGATATGTTATAGAGATTCACCATACCATAAATAAGGATTTATTTCATCAATTTTCCACATCATTTATAATAAAACTAGCTTTATTAAAACATTGAATAATAATTTAATTATGTACATTTATTTATCTATTTATACATTATAATAATTGTGTTATATTTCTTAATTCCCATTATTAAATGTTAAATGTTAGATATGATATTTTCCTTCAAATATCATGTCTAGATTTGATTTCATGATCTAGAATTAGTCAAACATATAAATTATTATGATTAAACACATATACCTAAAGATACATTTATTATAAATTTATATGTCATTAATAACTTATTATAAGCATCCATAATGGTTTTGAAAATTAGAGATTAGTAAATATCCTTGTGGGTGGTTAACTAATAGTGGATTGGACACTATCAAAGGAGTAAGAAATAAAGTATCTTAAAAATAATCATTATAGTTGATTAAAATGATTAATATAATATTTACATTTTACTAAATTAGAATTATAATATATATTTTTGTAATTAATATATAAAAATGGGATGAGAAGAGGAAATGAGAGAAAGGGTTGGTGAAAACATACCCTCTTCTCAATGTTGCTTCTCTTCTACAACACTAAAATCAATGGATAATTAGAGTTTCTTGAATCCAGAAAAAAATGATTAATGATAAATGTATTAATAGAAGGTATTTTTAATTATAATTTTATTTTTTAATTATATTTTAAGTGGTTTTCCAAGGGAGGGATGATCCATTATTTATTCTCGAGGAGAGGTGTATTTTATCATAATATATTTCATAAAATATAATTTAAAAGGTAAATAATGTAATATTGATATATTAAAATATCATTTCATATTTGAAAATATTAAATTAATTTTTGGACTTTTAATGCATTAAGAATAATTTCATTTCTTTATTAAAAATAAATGTTAAAAAATGGAAAATTGTAATTTTAATGGAATAATATAGAATTTAGACTTCGGAAAATATCGTTTAGGTTTCGAAATCGCATTTCAAGAATAATTTAAAATATTTAAAATAACTTATTATATCAAAAAACAATATAATTTATTGAGTAATTATTACATATTGTAAAGACCTGTAAAATTTAAGGGAAATTTTTTCTTAATTTTCTTTAGAATTTTACAAGAGCGCGGTTTCAGACGGCACCTGATTCCGAGGCCCGGAGTGCCCGGAATTAATTTCCGAAGTTTGGCTCGGGTACGTTCAGTGAACGAACGAGCGGGAATTCCTAACTTTTGATCCGGTGCTCGGAATTGAAATCCGAGGGCACCGATGAACTCGCAGCGCTGATATTCGCTTAAAGAGACCTTTTCGGGAGTTGCGTTTGTTGCGAGTTGAAAGTTAGTTTTGGGGTTTTTCAGTTAAGTTAAATAAAATTGAGTAAGACAAATTTTATGTTAACTAATTAAAAACCTACCAAAGGAGGTTGGAAGTGGGACCCACACCCACTTAACCTCCCTTGGGAGGGTTAAGTGTGGTGGGGCCCACACGAACCCCTTTTTCTTTTCAAATTCTCTCAACATCCTTAACCTCCCTCTTTAATGGCTTAAGTTACTTAATTAATTTTGGGGAGTTAAACTCTTTTGAATTTCAAACATTTGAAATTCTTTTGAGTTATGTGTTAATAAAATAAGATGTAATCTTATTTGTTTTTGGGTTGTTTTGTTTATTCCCTTGAGAGCTTTTTGAGAGCTCCTCTTCATCTTCAAGCTCTGACGAAGAACGAAGAACGCTCAAACTCTGACGAAGAACGACACCTCTCTTCTTCGTCCTCGGTGTCAACAAAAGGGAACGTCGCTTCCTCCTCGGACCTTCTTCGTCGGCAAACGAAGATCCGCCAACGTCGTGTCTCTTCGGGCATAACACTTCGTCAACGGATTTGACGAACGACGACCGCGACGCCCGACCTCCGCGACGCCGTCTTCCGCGGGACGTAGACGATTCTTTGAATCTTAAACCCGAGGTAGGGGTTGTCGTTTTCTTTTGGTTTCCTTATTTTTATTCTTGATCGTGATTCTATCAAGACTAACGTGTGACTTGATTTATTTTAAGTTGCGTTTTATTGTAACGTGAGGGGGGGCCGGACCGCACGAACACGGCCGAACCCCCCCTCCATCGTTCTTGTTTTATTCATGCGGGTGGAAGCAAGTAGCGTGGTGTCGTCGCACCACGCGGTTGATCGTACAATTAATTTTACGCGGCGCCGTCGCGCCACGCCGAGGAAAAATCTTCAAGAACGCGACGCCGTCGCGCCGCGTTGAAAAGAATCAAAGCACGGCGAAGGGGCGCGGTGCCGACGCACCGCGCCGGATGACGAACGCCGCGGCCGGTTCCGGGCCGCGGCGGAACGAGGAGACCGCGGCCGGTTCCGGGCCGCGGCGGAAGGGAAGACCGGCGGCCGGGCCGCCGGCGTCGGAAGCCGAAGAGGGGACCGGAAATTTCCGGTCCCGTTGCAGAAAACCGGCCGGCCAGCTGGCCGGCCGGAAGTCATTAAAACCGGGGAAATAAATTCCCCGGCCGTTTTAATAAAACCCCCTCTTTAAGAGAGGGGGGGTTCTTTGAAGGAGGGGGCAACCGGCCCCCTCGGATCCGCTCAAGCAGGCCCCCTCATGTGAGGGGGCGGTTCACTTAAAAAAACGGCGTGGCTAAGCCGCGCCGCCAGAAGAAACGCGGGGCTTAGCCCCGCGTGCGTGCGGCCTCCCCGCTGGCGCCAGCCGCCACCACCGCGGCCCGCCGCCGCCGCCGCCGCGGCCCGCCGCCGCCGCCGTCCGCCGCCGCCGGCCGCCGCGCCGCCCGGGGGGGGGGGGGGGGGGGGTCGGGCCGGGTCGGCCCGGACCCGGACCCCCCCGTTTCGAACAAGTTTTGGTTTTTCGCTCATAACTTGAGCCTCGGACCTCCGAACGACGAACCGTCTGCGGCAACGCGATCCTTGGATCGAGACGGTCGTTTCGGTATATCGCACTCAAGGTTTCGGATTTCTTTGAGTTCGGCCGGCTTGGTTCGTTCACGAAATCAACCGGGCCTTCGGTGCGGAAACGCTCATATCTTGAGCCACGAACGTCCGAGTGACGCGCCGTCAGTCGCGTTGCGTTTCTCTTAATGAGACGGATCTTTTGGCATACTCCGCCCGAGGTTTGGACGCAGGTGGAGTACGGTCGGGTTGGTTTTTCCTTAAAAACCAACCGGGCCCCGGAGACGAAAATGCCAATAACTCACAGACTGGGCGTCCGATTGACGCGCCGTCTGTTTCGTTGACTTCCTCTTGATGAGACGGAACTTTTGACATACTCCGCCCGAGTTTTGGATACAGTCGGAGTAGGGCCGGGTTGGATTGTACTCGAAATCCAACCGGGCCCTTGGAACGGGAAAGCTATTATCTTTCAGACAGGACGTCCGCTTGACGGACCGTCAGCGGCGTTGGTGGTTACGTTGAGTAACGGTTCCTTTGAGTTTACCCTATGGGAGTTCGGGGTACAGTTGAGATACGGCCGGGATTGGTTTCGCTCACGAAACCAACCGGGCCCCTGGGACGAAAAGGCTAATAACTCACAGACCGGGCGTCCGATCGACGCGCCGTCTGTTGCGTTGAGACCCCTGTGACGAGACGGACCTTTGAGATACTTCTTCGTGGGACTTTGTGATACTTGGAGTATCGATCAGTAGCTCGTGGAGCGGACCCTCCCAGAGACGAGCGTGCAGAGTACGGAGACCGTGTAGCCGGCTGAGACCTGACGACTGCTTGACCGACTCGACTTGGAGTGAGTCGACTAGCCCAGTGGACGGAGCGCCCCGTAGTTGGTAGCAGACCCACGGCGGACGGAGCGCCTGTTAGTTGGCAGCAAACCCGCGGTACTCGACAGGAGGAGTACCTCAGTAGGCTATTTGGGCGAGCGCCCGGTATTTGGCGATAGACCCTCAGCGGACGGAGCGCCAGGTAGTTGGCCGAAACCCGCAGTACTCGACAGGAGGAGTACCTCAGCAGTCTTAGGTTAGCGAGCAGTACCTCGGAGTCGTGACAGGACCATTGTACACTCTAGAGACGGAGCTCTTCAGCAGTTACGGTTTCGTTAATGAAAATCCTGGTTTGAGCTGAGACTTTTGACCTTGTGTTTACCTCATGATTGAGATGGGTCACTTGCTAACTTTGGTATATGTATGGGCATATACCCGGGTAGTGGTTATCCGTCATTTTCACAATCCTTGTGTTTCCTCATGATTGAGATGGGTTACTTGATAACTTAGGTATATGTATGGGCATATACCTAAGTAGAGTTTATCTGTTGAGATCTTCTTGTGTTTATCCTTGTTGGTTTTAGTGAGACCTTGAGGGTCTCGGGGTCCCTACTGAGTATCGTTATACTCACCCCTGCACAGGCTATGCCCGCACCTCGTTGTGTTGGTTGCAGACGACGGACAGTGCTGACAGAAGCCGAAGGTTCGAGGACTGGACGGTACCTGGAGGTGGACTATACGACGAGGCGGTACCCGGAGGTGGACCACTGGGCGGGACATACTCGGAGCGGATGGCGGGACTCGAGGAGCAGAGGAGCTATCTGTACCCACCCTTCAGGTGGGATTTCCAGTGGACATCTCAGCGTAGCAGCTTTACTTTTCAGTCGCTGTTTTCCCTTTCGAGTTGTACTTTACAGTTGGGCTTGTATTTCCGGCCCCTTTTTACTTTTCAGCTTTTCTTTTTGTACTTAGTGTTTTACTTCCGCTTGTACTCTGTGGTGCTTGTTTTCTTTATAAAGGCAATGCCTTCCCAGTTATCGGGATTTTACGCCTTTGGTGCTAGTCTCCAGCCCCTGGCCTATGGAAGGCGGGCTTGGCGTAGTCACGACACGGGCCCCGAGGACGGGTCGTGACAAATTGGTATCAGAGGAGTTCGGTTCTACCGCAGAACTTATAACTCTGATCTTTCTTTCTGTGAAGCGATAGTGTTAAGGGTACCGAGTGTGGTTTTCAGTTCAGGGAGTCCAGTGTTGGTGCGGGCGGCCGACATATCCATACACCAGGACCCTGACAACTGATTTCCGACTTTGTGCACGAAAACACTGATTGCGTGTGTGTTTACAAAAGTTTTTCCCCTTAAAACAGCTCAAACCAGGTCAGCTCACCAGGTATAATCGTTTGATCGTGTTACGTTGTTTCTTTCAGGATGGCCCCACGACGGCAGCTAGCTAGGGTTCCGAGAATCGAACGTGACTACAGCCCACCGAGCGACGAGGCCTCAGTGCAGGGCCCTTTGTCAGCAGTGGCACCGGTGGTAGCTCTACCCGCCGAGCCCCCGATGCTTCCAGCAGCAGCCGCTGACGATGCACGTCGCCTCAGCGCACTGCATGAGTTTCAGTGCCAGCGACCGCCCAGGTTTCGCGGGGAGACGGATCCCCAGGCTGCAGAGGACTGGCTGGAGGCAGTGGTACGAGTGTTTAGGCTAGTGAGGACACCAGCAGACCTCATGGTGATCCTCGCTGCGAGCCTACTACACGCAGCAGCAGGTAGGTGGTGGAGCCACTTGTTTCAGTTTTGCGATGAGATGAACTTCGCATGGGAAGACTTCGAGACCTTCTTCAGGGTGGAGTTTGTGCCAGTATCTCTACACCCCGAGCGTGTATAGGAGATTCTGCCTTTACCGCGTGTTTTTCGATCAGAAGCCGAGTCATCTGTGGGTAGTAGACAGATGATGCAGAGGTCCAGGAGGACCAGACCAACAGTTGGGTGATCTTGGGTTTTAGGACCGGTGGTGCGAGGCACCCGAGGTGGGGTCAGAGCCAGGCGTGCCAGAAACGGACAATGTTACTCATGTGGCGGAAAGGGTCACCTGGCACGTGACTGTCCGACTCCTCGATCCGCAGGCTTGGAGGGAGCCACCGAGGTTGAGGCAGCGACAAATGCTGGAGCTCTGGGAGCAGGTGGACAGGGGAGGAACTAGTGGATACGTCTTTTTGTACTTCTAGTTCCATGTTGATGTTGCTTTTGTGTAGCGTCTTGTAATATGAGCTGCAATAATAAAAGACGCATACCTTTGTGATGTTTTCTTTCCTATCCTCTTTTGTGATGTTACTAAGAGGTTCCAGTTGACTGTTGACTTGACCCTCACTTGTGAGACATCTACTGGAGGAGACCAGTTACCACACACTGATGCCGACAGTGTGACTCAACCCTTGGAGGCGAGAGTAACGGTTGGATCTCTTAGTAGTAGCGTCGAGGCCTTACGACGTCATCCTTGGTATGGATTAGTATCATCCATGTTAGGATTGACTGTTTTAGGCAAAGAATGTGGTTCATCCAGGGGATGAGACCAGGTTTCTCTTATCGGCAAAGAAGAAATCTTGCAGCTCTTGTGGGACCAGAGATGGTCCGGGCCACGTCGGAGGAGGTCCATGTCATCCAGGAGCGGATGAGGACAACACAGAGCCGGCAGAAGTCATACGCTGACAGGAGGCGGAGGCCACTAGAGTTTGAGGATGGTGACCACGTCTTCTTGCGGGTCTCACCTCGACGTGGTATTCGGAGATTTGGCCGAGGCGACATGTTATCTCCGCGCTTCATCGGACCCTTCCAGGTCCTCAGCAGGGTTGGTGAGTTGGCTTATCGCCTGGCTCTACCACCTCAGTTACACCGGGTGCACGACGTCTTCCACGTGTCTCAGCTGAGGAGATACGTGCACGACCCGACACACATCTTTGACCATGGGGAGCTTGACGTTGACGATGGGGCGACTTTTACGGAGGTCCCGGTGGAGATAGAGGATTG
Organism: Viscum album; assembly: GCA_963277665.1. Taxonomy (NCBI): domain Eukaryota; kingdom Viridiplantae; phylum Streptophyta; class Magnoliopsida; order Santalales; family Viscaceae; genus Viscum; species Viscum album. The sequence continues at coordinate 683,298,720 of OY728137.1, read as the reverse complement.
ACAGGAGCGGGTCCTACATGGGCGATCGATTCCTCTTGTGCGCAACAGATGGCGGCATGGGAATCTCCAGGAGAGCACATGGGAGCGGGAGGCTCAGATGCGTGCTTAGTACCCTCTTTTGTTTCCCTAGTTTTTGATGTATCTTTACGGGGACGTAAAGCCCTGAGGTGGGAGTAATGTAAAGACCCGTAAAATTCAAGGGAAATTTTTTCTTAATTTTCTTTAGAATTTTACAAGAGCGCGGTTTCAGACGGCACCTGATTCCGAGGCCCGGAGTGCCCGGAATTAATTTCCGAAGTTTGGCTCGGGTACGTTCAGTGAACGAACGAGCGGGAATTCCTAACTTTTGATCCGGTGCTCGGAATTGAAATCCGAGGGCACCGATGAACTCGCAGCGCCGATATTCTCTTAAAGAGACCTTTTCGGGAGTTGCGTTTGTTGCGAGTTGAAAGTTAGTTTTGGGGTTTTTCAGTTAAGTTAAATAAAATTGAGTAAGACAAATTTTATGTTAACTTATTAAAAACCTACCAAAGGAGGTTGGAAGTGGGACCCACACCCACTTAACCTCCCTTGGGAGGATTAAGTGTGGTGGGGCCCACACGAACCCCTTTTTCTTTTCAAATTCTCTCAACATCCTTAACCTCCCTCTTTAATGGCTTAAGTTACTTAATTAATTTTGGGGAGTTAAACTCTTTTGAATTTCAAACATTTGAAATTCTTTTGAGTTATGTGTTAATAAAATAAGATGTAATCTTATTTGTTTTTGGGTTGTTTTGTTTATTCCCTTGAGAGCTTTTTGAGAGCTCCTCTTCATCTTCAAGCTCTGACGAAGAACGAAGAACGCTCAAACTCTGACGAAGAACGACACCTCTCTTCTTCGTCCTCGGTGTCAACAAAAGGGAACGCCGCTTCCTCCTCGGACCTTCTTCGTCGGCAAACGAAGATCCGCCAACGTCGTGTCTCTTCGGGCATAACACTTCGTCAACGGATTTGACGAACGACGACCGCGACGCCCGACCTCCGCGACGCCGTCTTCCGCGGGACGTAGACGATTCTTCGAATCTTAAACCCGAGGTAGGGGTTGTCGTTTTCTTTTGGTTTCCTTATTTTTATTCTTGATCGTGATTCTATCAAGACTAACGTGTGACTTGATTTATTTTAAGTTGCGTTTTATTGTAACGTGAGGGGGGGCCGGACCGCACGAACACGGCCGAACCCCCCCCTCCATCGTTCTTGTTTTATTCATGCGGGTGGAAGCAAGTAGCGTGGTGCCGTCGCACCACGCGGTTGATCGTACAATTAATTTTACGCAGCGCCGTCGCGCCACGCCGAGGAAAAATCTTCAAGAACGCGGCGCCGTCGCGCCGCGTTGAAAAGAATCAAAGCACGGCGAAGGGGCGCGGTGCCGACGCACCGCGCCGGATGACGAACGCCGCGGCCGGTTCCGGGCCGCGGCGGAACGAGGAGACCGCGGCCGGTTCCGGGCCGCGGCGGAAGGGAAGACCGGCGGCCGGGCCGCCGGTGTCGGAAGCCGAAGAGGGGACCGGAAATTTCCGGTCCCGTTGGAGAAAACCGGCCGGCCATCTGGCCGGCCGGAAGTCATTAAAACCGGGGAAATAAATTCCCCGGCCGTTTTAATAAAACCCCCTCTTTAAGAGAGGGGGGGGGGGGTTCTTTGAAGGAGGGGGCAACCGGCCCCCTCGGATCCGCTCAAGCAGGCTCCCTCATGTGAGGGGGCGGTTCACTTAAAAAAACGGCGCGGCTAAGCCGCGCCGCCAGAAGAAACGCGGGGCTTAGCCCCGCGTGCGTGCGGCCTCCCCGCTGGCGACAGCCGCCGCCACCGCGGCCTGCCGCCGCCGCCGCCGCGGCCCGCCGCCGCCGCCGTCCGCCGCCACCGTCCGCCGCCGCCGGCCGCCGCGCCGCCCGGGGGGGGGGGGGGGTCGGGCCGGGTCGGCCCGGACCCGGACCCCCCCGTTTCGAACCAGTTTTGGTTTTTCGCTAATAACTTGAGCCTCGGACCTCCGAACGACGAACCGTCTGCGGAAACGCGATCCTTGGATCGAGACGGTCGTTTCGGTATATCGCACTCAAGGTTTCGGATTACGTTGAGTTCGGCCGGCTTGGTTCGTTCACGAAATCAACCGGGCCTTCGGTGCGGAAACGCTCATATCTTGAGCCACGAACGTCCGATTGACGCGCCGTCAGTTGCGTTGCGTTTCTCTTAATGAGACGGATCTTTTGGCATACTCCGCCCGAGGTTTGGACACAGGTGGAGTACGGTCGGGTTGGTTTTCCCTTAAAAACCAACCGGGCCCCGGAGACGAAAATGCCAATAACTCACAGACTGGGCGTCCGATTGACGCGCCGTCTGTTTCGTTGACTTCCTCTTGATGAGACGGAACTTTTGACATACTCCGCCCGAGTTTTGGATACAGTCGGAGTATGGCCGGGTTGGATTGTACTCGAAATCCAACCGGGCCCTTGGAACGGGAAAGCTATTATCTTTCAGACAGGACGTCCGCTTGACGGACCGTCAGCGGCGTTGGTGGTTACGTTGAGTAACGGTTCCTTTGAGTTTACCCTATGGGAGTTCGGGGTACAGTTGAGATACGGCCGGGATTGGTTTCGCTCACGAAACCAACCGGGCCCCTGAGACGAAAAGGCTAATAACTCACAGACCGGGCGTCCGATCGACGCGCCGTCTGTTGCGTTGAGACCCCTGTGACGAGACGGACCTTTGAGATACTTCTTCGTGGGACTTTGTGATACTTGGAGTATCGACCAGTAGCTCGTGGAGCGGACCCTCCCGGAGACGAGCGTGCAGAGTATGGAGACCATGTAGCCGGCTGAGACCTGACGACTGCTTGACCGACTCGACTTGGAGTGAGTCGACTAGCCCAGTGGACGGAGCGCCCAGTAGTTGGTAGCAGACCCACGGCGGACGGAGCGCCTGTTAGTTGGCAGCAAACCCGCGGTACTCGACAGGAGGAGTACCTCAGTAGGATATTTGGGCGAGCGCCCGGTATTTGGCGACAGACCCTCAGCGGACGGAGCGCCAGGTAGTTGGCCGCAAACCCGCAGTACTCGACAGGAGGAGTACCTCAGCAGTCTTAGGTTAGCGAGCAGTACCTCGGAGTCGTGACAGGACCACTGTACACTCTAGAGACGGAGCTCTTCAGCAGTTACGGTTTCGTTAATGAAAATCCTGGTTTGAGCTGAGGCTTTTGACCTTGTGTTTACCTCATGATTGAGATGGGTCACTTGTTATCTTTGGTATATGTATGGGCATATACCCGGGTAGTGGTTATCCGTCGTTTTCACAATCCTTGTGTTTCCTCATGATTGAGATGGGTTACTTGATAACTTAGGTATATGTATGGGCATATACCTAGGTAGAGTTTATCTGTTGAGATCTTCTTGTGTTTATCCTTGTTGGTTTTAGTGAGACCTTGAGGGTCTCGGGGTCCCTACTGAGTATCGTTATACTCACCCCTGCACGGGCTATGCCCGCACCTCGTTGTGTTGGTTGCAGACGACGGACAGTGCTGACAGAAGCCGAAGGTTCGAGGACTGGACGGTACCTGGAGGTGGACTATACGACGAGGCGGTACCCGGAGGTGGACCACTGGGCGGGACATACTTAGAGCGGATGGCGGGACTCGAGGAGCAGAGGAGCTATCTGTACCCACCCTTCAGGTGGGATTTCCAGTGGACATCTCAGCGTAGCAGCTTTACTTTTCAGTCGCTGTTTTCCCTTTCGAGTTGTACTTTACAGTTGGTCTTGTATTTCCGGCCCCTTTTTACTTTTCAGCTTTTGTTTTTGTACTTAGTGTTTTACTTCCGCTTGTACTCTGTGGTGCTTGTTTTCTTTATAAAGGCAATGCCTTCCCAGTTATTGAGATTTTACGCCTTTGGTGCTAGTCGCCAGCCCCTGGCCTATGGAAGGCGGGCTTGGGGTAGTCACGAAACGGGCCCCGAGGACGGGTCGTGACACATATTTAATGATATAATGAAAGAAGATCGATTAAAAAAATTATACTTATTGAACACCTAAAAAATGATGTGTTTTAGAAAATTACCAAAAAAAACTCATAGAAAATTACCAAAAAAACTCAGAAACTTTCATCATGCCGATTCTAAAATGGAAATTAATTTTATCAAAATAATGTTCACACATATAAAATTTTTATTATTAACAAAAAATTATTATTTTATTTGAAATATATTAAAATAATGTTTGATTAAAAACATGGTTATAGTTTTTTTGAGTTTTAAAATTTGATAGTTATTTTAGGGAAATATAATATATATATATATATATATTTGTAAATTACTCAATATTAATATTATTTATAATAAATTTTATTAATTTTAGGTCAAATAAATATTATAACAGTTAGGTTATTATTCATAACTGTCAGGTAACTATTCCTAATGTTTATATTAATATTCATAATGATGACATTACTAGTTCAACAGTAATATTAATACTCTAAAAAATATTTAAACCTTTAAAATCCACTGCATTCCTTCAAAACATATTCACTATAATTACTCCCAAGGTTTTATATATTTCATCTATATGATTTTTATAGGATTACTAATATTTTTTCTTTTCTATAGTATTCTTTGTGGGATAGGATATTATAAAAAATCAATATTATCCATGTTTTTCCATTAATGATTTTTTAAATTTTCTATCCTCATATAATAAGTGGAATATTCATGGGTTTATATAATGTCTAATGTAAAAAAATTAATTAATGATATACCATGTAGTTTTTTTCTAAAATATTAACTAGTATTCTTGGTTGATGATAGATGAGGGTACATTGGTTTTATTGTTTCCTCTATTTCTCATGTCACATGTTCATATTTATGATTCCACCATAACACTTATACAAGGTGGGTTTACTTATTCCATAGAGATTTGTCTCTATGGTCTAAGATATTCACTAGCCGCTCTTAAAAATTGAGGCCATGCCCTAGTTGTACTACCTCATAATTTTGTACGACAGAGGGATCAAGTATATACTTCCTCAGAAGGCATACATGGAACATGTCATGAAATTCTGCCTTGTTTTTCGGATGGTCTAGCTAATTGTCAATAGGTAATATGTGAACACAGATCTCAAAGAGGCCCAAGTACCTAGGGATATTATTTAATTTATTTCCCAAAAACATTAATTTATTTCAGGGGGATATTTAAATTTAAACTCTTTCTCTCACATCAAACTTTATGTCTCGTTAAAGGGTTTCATCAATGATCATCTATGTGTGTCTTTTATATTTTCTTGATGGATTGAAACTTATTTTATCATTTCATTCAAATGTTTAGGTCCATATAGTTCTTATTCACCAAAACCATCAAGATGAGAAGGAGTACTATTTTACATTCCATATAAAGCTTCATATATTTCATTTGAGTACAAGAGTGGAAGCTTTTATTATTTTAAAACTAAAATAATTAGATATTTTCATCCCATCATCTATTAAATTCTATTAAGAATGCTCTTATAATGTTATCTAGTATTGAAATAGTCAATTTAGATGGGCCATTATCTTTTGGGTGATAGTTTGTTCTGAAATTCAATTAGGTATTCAGTGCATGTTAAAGTCTTCTATACAATTTAGTTAGAAACAATGGATCATTATCATATGTTATTGAATTTGGTTCCTCATGTATCCTCACCAAACATTTTATGTATATCGTGTAATTTTTTCCAAGTGATAAATATTCCAAAATAGAGATAAGGTGGTAAGTCTTAGTGAGTCTATCCAATACAACATATATCATATTTCAACATTGGTATTTCATTGAGAGACTAGTTAAGAATTAAATAGTGATGTTTTCGCATTTCCATGTGGTAATGGGAAATGATTTCACCGCCCTCTTGAAATTTTTTCACACTAATTTAATTTTATGACATGCTAAAGGAATTGGAGGTGTACTCAACAATCTGTTTCTTTAGGTTGTCCAAGAGAAATCTCTCTATAAGATCATGAAATGTATTGGTAGTTTTAGTATTGATGGATAAAGATGAGTTATATGCATTATCTAATGCCTCTTTCCTTCAATATATTGATAAAGGAAAAAAAATTCATGTTCCAAATCATATGACACCATCTTAATTGATGTGTAATTCATTAACATTCCCTTCCTTTATTACTTTAACCATATTTTGATGCTACTAATCATCCCTTCCTTCCACGTTGATCTTCTCTTAGATCATTGTATGGGTGATCATTTAGGAAATTTTATATGCCTTCTAATCGATTTTGATTTTTTATATGTCTTTTTCATATCTATAAAGATATTATCTTTCTCAATCCACATCATAGATAGTGTAGAAATTTCTTTTCTACTTAGTACATCATCATCATTATTCACTTTTCCAAGAGGTTATATGTAGATAAATCATTGTCTTTGGTCATCTCTAAATGTCTTTATTAGAAACATGTTGAGCTTTTTCTTTTTAAATTTCCACATTGTACGCTTCTGATATGTATACAAGTTACACTTCTCACCATAGAGATATATCTACAAAATTTTCAAAGGTAGTACCACAACTACTAATTGTAGATCATTAGATGGGTAGTTTACTAGTGGATCATCAACTATCGTATGACATAGGCTATAACTTTTTTATTTTAATTCAGTATGAAAACCATGAATTTTGTCAAATAATAAATTTATATAAAAAAACCTACTCTACTAGACTGTAGGGTGAGTATAACCACTGTATTTTTAAACTTCTTAATCTCCTTTAATATTTTATTACATTCTTCTGTCTACACATAATTTACCCATTTGTATGATAACATATCTAGTAAGATAGAGAATCATGAGAAATTTCTCACAAATCATTAATAGTACAAAGAATATCTACGAAAAATATTGATTTTCCAAATACTTGTGGGTTTAGTTAATTACCCAATTTCATTAATTTTTTAAGGTTTTATATAAATTCCCTCAATTTTGATCATGTTCCCAATGAATGAGACATCTTGAATCCAAAAGTAAAACATTAAAAACTAATTATACATTTTATCCTTTTATAATGTAAATATCACACTCCATATATTCTATTCCTGTTCCTCACTTATCTGGGTGGAAATAAGAGTAAAATATACAAAGACAACTATAAAATTTTCAAGGTAGTCTAAAAATATTCTATTTATAAAATCCCTAAAGACATTTTAGGAATTAGTAAGTCCAAAGGTAATTACTATGAATTCTTAGTGTTCATACCACATATGAAAGGTAGACTTATAAATATATTCGTTCTTCAAATTCAGCTAAAGAAATAAATAATGAATATCCACATTTAAAAAATATTGACATCCTTGAATTTGATCAATCAATTCATTAATCGGTGCAATTGGATTCTTGTTTTTTATGGTGATAATATTGATCTCATATGAATTGATCATATTGATCCATACTTTTTCCTAACAAATATCATTGGTACACCACAAGGTGATGTACAAGGGTTTGTGAACCATTTGTATAAATACTCTTCAAACTGCTTCTTTAAATCCTCTAGATCTATCATATACATCACATAGGGTCATTTTGAGATAGGAGTGGTTGTGGGTATATGCTCTATTGAGAAATATACCTCGCAATCTGGGTGAATTATTGGTAACTATTTTGGGAAACAACACTATATTCCATTATAATTTTCATCTCCTCAATGTTTATAACATATTTCATCACAACAATTTTGGAACATTATTTTTGATCATTTGGTATCAACATCCTCACTGTTAGGGAATTTTAAAATTTATAACATGATATTTATCATATTTTTATTGGAAATAGGATGGTATAGAATATAGAAATATATTTCATTTTATAAACGATTATTGTGATCTCTATATAAGGACACTCAATTCATGATTAGTATAGTTTCAAATTATACTATATAAAGGATTATGAGATCCAATGGATGAATCGTCAAATAAAAGCTGACATAACAAGAATCCTATAATTATGTTTCATTTATCACACCACTATGTGTTTTTAATGATATATTTACATAAATGCATTATATTTTTTATTCAAATATTCTAGAAAATTTTATAGATATAATGGAATGTGCAGAACTAGAAATAAATAAATCATTTTCAATTCTTGAGTGAATTGGAAGTGTACCTTATATATGTTCATTTTCATGCTCCACATTAGAAGTTATAATGAAATAATATTCCCCTTTAAGACTCTACATTGTTAGTTTCTAACATTTATTACTATCTAAGACCCTTAGTTTAATGCATTGGTCTACATTGTTCCCTTAATCTATAAAGTTTAAGCATTGAACCATGGGTTGTTCAAGAGATGTTACTTCCTTTAATATATCTTGTTAGATAGTTTCTTCCCATATCTTAAACATTTATGATATTTTTGGAATTCTCAACCAAAAATAAATTATTTCCTTATACCTTGATGAAATTAACATGATGTTTATTCCCACATATTTTTCTTGGGTGTGTTTGGGTCTTCATTTTTCATTTATCTTTTGATATACCAGCATAAAATTTTAATCCCCCTTCTTATCTCTATATACACTAGGAAATTCTCAAAACTCGATATCTACCTTGAGAGAAAATTAATCTTATGATTCATTTCTTTTAAAGTCTCGAATCAATGGACTCTTTTAGATATTTGGTATTAAATCATTTTAGAATATATATTTTGGTATCATTGGTAATAAAAAAACCAGAGGTGTATCTGGAATGCCTTTGGTAATGTTCTATATATTCCATGATAGATTCACCCTCGTTTTACTTAAGATATAGGAGCTCTATCTATATCAGTTTTAGAGAGTTTTTGGGAAATAATTTTTATAAAATATATTCTTAAATTACTTCCACTCCATTTATTCTATTACACTCTTAGATTCGTATTATTTAATAGTTCCCACCATTGATCAGCCTATCCATTTAAATGATAGAGAGAGAGTAACATTCTCCATCACAGAATAATGGATCATATAAATGATATTCTGAATTGAGTTTACCCATTGTTCTGTTAGATTTCTATCATAAGATATAATATATATATGTGGTTTTTAAACATAAAGGACTCTATAGCTATATTATTTTTCTTGGGTGAAGGAATATAATCCACATAGTTCATGTTATTATTCATATCCTAAGAAAATTGGGTAAGAAACAAGATGAAATTTTGAACTAGAAATCTAATTACATTGGGAATAATGTTTGATCCATTGTTTCATTGTTCATCACATGTGTTGTTGGTATGGTCTATCTCGGTTCCCACTATATTCTAAAATAGAAAAATATTGAACATAACATATGTGAATAATTCATAAATAATCTATTTTCATGCAAAAATAAATTATAAAGAGATAACTTGTGTGATACATATATTTATCCATTTTATTAAATGATTAGTATAGTATCATTTACTTTAATATTTTTTATCTTTAAGATATATAATTTATTTTTCTATATATAGCTCATAATAGTTTCTATAGAGTTTGTGATTAATAGAATTATATCCCCTGGGAGTATCAAACTAGGTGTGCAATAAGGCCTCTATTTAATGCAATAGTGGATGATAGATTTAATTCCCAATCCCCTCTTTTGAGGGTTTTTACACCAACATGCATATGTTCTAGAGCATCATCAACCTATACTATCTATATAAGGAATTCATTGCTCAAAAACCACATAACCATATACATTACTGAAATTTTTGGATATTTTACTTAAAACATAAACTTATCCGCGGGGTTTTCACTAACATATGTAGTACTAAATCAGAAATGAAATAATCTATTCTATGATACTAACTATATTGACACAAATTTTTCTTAAAAGACTATTATAATAATTTTAAGATAAATAATATATTTATAAAAAATTTGGTATCCAAAGGTTTTGTATCTTGGGAAAATTAGGATCATTAATCAATTCTAAAAAATAATACATTAACATTATTTTATCAATTCTCCATAATAATTCTAGAATCTCTAATTTTCTCTTTAGTACATGTAATCTCATAAGAATATACATCAAATAATGGGGTGAGATAAAATACCAACTAGGGGAGGGATAACATAGAATGAAAATGAAATGAGTTCATAATACATGGATGATCACAATCATAATCACCATATCATTATCATTGCATTATCATAATAATAATGAGTTAATCATTTGAAAAAGGAAGGGAATTTTGAATATTCATAATAATGAAACAACTTAACATATTTTTCACATATGAAACATTTTTTTGATCAAATATCGTATCATGTTCACATATAATATATGTTCATAATTAGTAACATCATAATGTTTTACAAATATACCATCACAATCATAAATAATACAAATAATATCATGAGATATCTCACATTACCCAATGAAATGAAGGTCTATATAATTCTTATCCCACCAATCATATTAAAAAATTACCATAATCATGAATTCCACATAAAACGTATCATATTTGTATTATTGAAATTAAACCATGAAAAATTATGGGTTTAATAAGGATTTCATATATCATACATCATGGAATGACATTTGGGAGAACAATTGAATAAGGTATATCATATTTGGACATAAAAGATCATTGTTCCTTAATGAAGAAGCAACATAAGAGGTCCCAAATATGTGTTTTGAAAAAACAATGACATTTATAAAATATTTTAAATTAGAATAGAAATAATTTAAACAAGATAGAAAAATCTATATCCAATAAATTAAATTAAATTATTTTAAAAAGTCATTTTAAGGAAATTAGAGGAATATCCATTCAAAAAAATAATGTGAAAGAGGAGAAAACCCAAAAAGGAGTTTGGTTAGAGAATACCCTTACCATAAATTTTATATTATTTCATCAATTTTGTACCACATATAAAAAAAGAATAGTTTTATTAAAACATTGAAATTGAATTTTATTATTCCCATTTTAGTAAATAATGATCATTTATAACAATTGGGTTATATTACATAATTATTCTTTGTTTCTGATATCATATTTTACTCAAAAACTCTAATATCACATCAATTTAATGATTTAGATTTATTGGTACATGTAAATTATTAATATTAACTCCAAAAGTGTATAAATACATATATTTATATATTAATATATTATAAATAATTCATTATAATAATTCATGGTGTTTGTGAAACATATAGTGATGGAAACATCCTTGTTGGTGATTAATTGGTCGTTGATGGGACATTGTAAAATAGAGGGGGAAATAAAATATTCCATTAATATAATCATTGAAGTTGGTTAAAATCATTAATATAAAGTAAAAATATGATTCAATTATTCTTATAATTTTTTTGATTGATATGAATAGATAAAAAGGTAGATAAGAGTAAAATTATAGAAAAAGTTAATGAAAACATACCCCCTTCTCAATATTGCTTCATTTCTACGGCACCAAAATCCTTGGATGATTGGAGTTGAGTGAATCCAAAACATTCAATTGGGTTCTAAAGGGATTGGTATATGGGATTTGGTTAGTGATTTTAATTTGTTAAGTTGACAGAAAGGGGTCTTTGATAGAGGGGGAAGGGTCATTTATACTTGATGAGAGGGGATTTTATTGAAAAAAAATATTAAATAAAATATAATTTAATGCTAAAAATTGTAAGAGAGATATTCTTGAAATCTTATGTCACATTATAATAAAATAAAATAAAATTAATATTTTTATTTCCTGACATAACCTCAACCATTATTTATTAAAATATAAAGTGAAGAATGGAATATTTATATTTTTGTTGAATAATTTACACATTTGACTTCATAAAATACCTTTTTGGTTTATAAATTTAATGTAATTAATAATTTAACTTATCATATATGTGTTTGGAAATGCCAAAAATTATAGAATTTATTTGTTCATTATAAAATATTGAATTTTCTAATTAAAACATATTGATTACAAATAATACTATATTTTTACTATTCAAATTAAAAATTATAAATTTCAAAAAAGTACAAAAAAACTCTTAAAATTTTTAGAATTACTTATTTTGAAAACAAAGTTTATTTTATCAATTTATTTTCTATCATAATTAATTTTAATTATTAACAAAAAAATAGATTTATTTATAAATACATTAAAATAAAGTTTATAAAAAATTTGGTAATATTTTATTCAATTTGTTAATATTGATATTTAATTTATGGAATTATAGTATTTATGTATTCTTAAATAACTCATGATAAATATTATTTATAATAAATTTTATTTTTTTGAGGTCAATTTACTATTCCAATGTTTAGGTTACTATTACCAATGACCAAATTATGATTCATAAAAGTAGGGTTATTATTCCCAAAGATCATATTATTATTCCAACAGTCACATTACTATTCCCACATTTTTATTATCTCTTATAAATACCTATTCATTACTTCATAAATCATTCCCTATAATTTATTCCAAGGTTCTATATTTTAAATATTTAATATATTTATTGGTTTATTTGTATTTTGAATCTTTTTCCATGGTGTTGTTCATCGGAAGGCTTACACTAATTGGTGGAGATGATGAAAATTTTCTCATTAATTTTTTTTTAGTTTCTATTTTTTTCCTAGTAAAATACATGGCATCCTAATGGGTTTATTTATTGACTAATGTGATGCTTTAAATTGATGAACTAATTTGTAATTCATTTATCAATGTATGGTATGAGTATAATAATATAATATAACAATACTTATTCAGGATAAAATATCACTTATAAGATATAATTCATTATGGACCATTACAAGTGTTATCCATTCCATAACTAGTAAATATCATGATCGATCAATTAATGAGACCTAACACCGTATGATATCAATTCTTACCAAGTCGCATCAAACTGTATCTACATCTAAAGCTCCTATTTTTTTGAAATTCCCATTCTAATACATGGAGTGGTTGATATTCTCCATTGCCAGATCCTTGGTTTACAGGCCAATGTAAATGGTATTTCATCTTATCACTCACATATATCGATAATTTATATGTGAGAATGTTCTGAATTCAACTCCATTCCCTATTACAGACACATGGTTCTTCTTGGGGATATATGATCCTGAGTTGTTGATATCTTTTTAAGTGGACTCATACTTAGGAACCACTTGCGGTATCCCTATAGATGGGTCAAACTTTAGGGATGGTGAGATATGATCTATTTCCTAGTGTGATTAGGAATCTTATATCTATCATATTTTGGAGGATAATATAATAACTCTTCCCCCATGTAATGTAAAAAATAATCCTTTATTCTTATATTGTGAAATAGTCTGAACCACTATTCCCCCTTCAATAGTTTCCTCCCCTGTATTCATAATTTTCATAGTTTATTTCTTAAAAATAAATTATCCTTATAATGTATTCATGGTTTATCCTGATCATCCACCACTTATTGGTCTCACTCTTCTACTAGAATGTTGATAGGGACAAAATCAAGGGAAATTGTTGATTCAGATACTCACTCTTCTTCTAATATCATCATGGTACCAGTGTAGCCTCTAAAATCCCATAACCATGAGATTAAAACATGTTTCCATATTATACATGTAGAATATGATAAAAAATAAAATATTATGTATTTGATAAGGTATAATGAGTTACAAGGTCACTCTCTTCTAGTGTGGATGTGGCCTAGAGGCCAGAATCCCCTTATCTATAGTAAAAGGATCCCCAGTTGGTTGCATTGGATATATTTTAATTTAATATGGTGTGTATGAAAAAAAGGAATATAAAAAAGAAAGTGAAATATGAAACATTACCATTTGGAATTCATTGAAGTGGATTTATATGATTTGTGGGTTTCTTATTTCTATAAGAGGATGAGAGATCCCAAATATTGTTAGAAGGTGATACCACCACTGTTTCTTGTACTCCTAAGGGTTTCCTCCCACCCCTCCTCAAAGGTGAACACTCTAGACATTTATTGGATAATTCCACTTCCTCCATATTTATAAAAAAACCAATATAGATCAATAATACTTGGTTAATATCTTTTTATTTATATAAATCACCACATATATGTTAGGCTAATTATTCATCCATTTCATCCATTGTGTACACACCTGAATCATTAGCTAGTGGTACTGACTCACCTGACTAAAAAGACTCCTAGTTCATAGTTCTTCCCCAAGAATCCTCATTATTAAATTTTTCCTAACTCACATATCAAACTAGATCATCCTATCAGAGATCCCTAGAAGGTTGTACATCCTGCAACACTCTAACTCGAATAGTCAGGGGCATTTTTTAGCCCAAGGAGTAGATCACCCTCTCTATCTTAGTGATATGCTCCTTGAATTTCATTCAATATGGTATGAAATAATCCCATGAATAACAATGATCATATAATGGTTTATCATTGACCTAAATTTTCTCTAATATGTATCTTTATGGGAGATACTATTGTAATTTATCTTGGGTCCTCCAATTATTCGAGAGAAATAAAATGTAATCAATTTCATAGTTTAGTTCAGATTCTTCCTAGTAGCTACTTAATGATTTTCCTTGGAAGAACTAAACGATGATCCTTAAAACCAAAATAAATTTCTAGGAATCTTATTCATCCTATATCCACGCTCTATAGAAAACAAACCATAAGTATGGGAATAGTTTAATATATCTCCTTAAGTAGTGGTGACAATGCCTATAGATTCTCCCCTCCTTAGCCATAGTTATTCCCATTGTGCAGAACGTTTCTGGTATCTCCCCCCTTAACCCCTTACACCCCCCATTACTTCCTACTATACTATGAGATTCCATAATATAGTCCATTTTCATGCTCCCTCCAAACTATTAATATAATTGTAGAGAAAACTGATATGTTAATCAGTTAATGTCAGGTCAACCCTATACCCACTACTTTCACGAGTAAATATAATCAAGAGTTACCAAACGAGTAGACAATTAAACTCATGGTGTACTCTCGTGTATACTCATGGTGTGAGAAAATTAAGATCGTATAATTTTTTGGTGAATCTATAAGGGTTGTACGACTTATAGACAATAAGCCCTTTAATGAGACTGAATAATACACCACCCAAAAATTATAGAATATATGAATTTCTCTCAATTATTCCATAGAAATTATCCCTGATCACACCCATAAGAACATTGATGTGATATAATAAAATCTAATCTTACCCTCTAATCCTCACCATCACATAGACCAGCTAATGTTATCATAGTAATGATCTATATTGATGGTAGTAATTTGGAGTAGGGGGTCAGATGTGATTTATGAATCCATAACCCCCAATTTTTGAGTTAATGACCCATATAGAAATTTGAATTATTCACACACACATAGTGGGGTCTTCCTCTTGTTGGTATGATTCAGTTCCATGTATAGATTCACTAGTACTAGGGTGAAGAGACTGAGGATGTGTCAACCTAACAACATCATCTCTAGGGAGAATGAGGATATATAAAACCCTATATGATCACTATGGACAAGAAGAAGTTATAAAGTGAATAAGGAAACCGTGAATGTAGAATTTTGGAACTCTATATTTCATCTCTTTACATTTAACTACTATTTCTGATATTAGGCCACCTCCAAGACTAACCATTATGATCCATGTTTTCTTTTAATATAGAGATTTTGATAATTTAGTTCATCTTCATTAATGGGATTTCAATATGGTGGATAGGATTTAGGTTCTGAAATACCACTAATTATCCTAATGGTTACCTTATGAATAATGACATCTACTCTCTATCCTTCCATGTGTTGACCTCCAGGAGAAATTCTTTTTATATCACCCCCTGGATAGAGATATCACCAATGTGGAAGAGGTCCCACAAGCTAATATATACCTCCTCGTTATGAAGATGAATATAACTAATGTATAAAGACCAATAAATCAACTAATATATAGTTAGATATATGCTGAAATAAATGTGAAACTGCTAAGTAATTGTAGCATCATACAATCTGACTATACAAAGATCCTTCCCAAACTCTACAAAAGATTGATTAAACTTGAATACCTGATAGATTCATTTCTATTTCCTCCCCCGGACATAGGTCTATATTTTATCTACAACATTAATAGTTTTCAACCAACCCCACCAAAAATATACTTGAATAAAATGGTTGAGCCATCTCAATAGTTAGTTCTTCTCATTTAAACATTTTGATCAAGTTCCACATATTATTATCCATGACTGGGTTGTGGTTCAATATGGTGTGACCAACAGTAAATTGATTCCACCAGATGTTTCATTATATTACCTAAAATAATAGCTTGTGGAATCATGGTTGGAATTGGGTATCATGACATCATCACAAAGCCTAAAACCGTACAGTAGAAATTTATTTCACATTGGATAATCATTTTCATATTTTTAAGAAACACGGTTAGAGTATTATCATCTGAAAAAGACCTTATGATTTATATGATAATAAAATTTTCTTCAATATACCTTTATCCTGTTGTAGTGTCATTGAAAATATTTGTGACCATTTGATGAGTTTCTCTAGAAAACATAAGTTCTGGTTCATGTATTATATGGTTCAAAACACACATGGTTCAAGAAATTGATCCTTTGGGGAACATATAAAATAAAACTTCTCTAGAGGATTTCTGTTTATATAAATTTGTCATGAAATATGTATATGTGAAAACATATAAGTTGTTTTTCATATTATGTTTGTGAAAATCTGTGTTTTCTGAGAAGAGGGAAAATATTTAGACTTCCATGAAAGGCTTGTGGTCCCCTCTAGGCCCTAGTCCCCTATTTATTGGTAAGTTGTTGTCAATATTTAGGTAAACATGAATCTCAAAGCTGAGATTTATTTTCATGTTATTTTTATATTTTTATCCTCTTCTTCTTTTTTAGCTATATTTTTTCAGGATGGATTATTTTTTTGATACAGAAAACACATCGATAAACAAATATAGTTGGAAAATTGACTAATCGATGAAATTCCAATTTCATCAGGGAAAACCCTATAGTAACTGGTTATATTTCATACACATCATACTTTCCCAAATGAAATTCCAAAATAAAAAAAAACAATTATTTATTTAATCACATCAGTATTTCAAAAAAAACACACCTAATATGATAGAAATGATAACAAAAAACCCTTAAACTCCCTATTTGATGGATCCATACTTTATAATTTTAGTTTTAATCTCTAAACTTTTGAAACATGGAATTTTGAGAAATTATATAATCAAAATTTTAAATGGATTTCATCTTGTCAAGATCTTATGTGAGTGGCCTCACTTAATGCATTCCAATTATTGGATTGCGTTAGTGATGTGTTTCACATTACTCCCATACATGAAGAAATTACCTTTACTTATAAGAACATGATTTACAAAATCCAAATTTTAAAAAAAATATATAAACTTGTGTGAAACCCATGCCACAGAAATGCAGGAGAAAAATTTGTATTGGATATTGAACTCTTGTGTAACTCTATGATTTTTGAAATAATATAGTTGAATCAACATAGTATCATGAACCTCCATTTTATGAATTCTTTCACCCTACAGAGTTTCTTGAATGTTGATTACTCATCAACCCTACATCCACCTGATCCAAAATAATTCCTAAAAAAATAAATATATATGAACAATATCATATTATTTCATGACCAAACCCTTTGAATGAGACATGGTATGGGAAACATCTATTCTAATTTATTCTATGCATTGGATGGGTAGAATTCCTATCTGTTGACCTTTAGGAAGAAAATGCATAATCCCCACTCATTCTCTCTCCAACACAAAATTAACACCATAAGAATCGTGTTAAGTGAATGACGTAATCATAGCCTTGTCCATGGAAACCACCATGGTCAACCCAATGAACAATGTTTCAGTTGGGAAGATTAACACATAATCCACACTCTACCCCTCATTAGTTACCCTTCCACAACATGAGTACCCTCAATGCAATATGTTAAACTATATCCCACCCTATATGATGAAAAGAGGATTCCCAATGTGGTGTTCCAAGTATAACCCATATAACGAGCATAAGATGGTTTATGTTATGAGAGTGAGATGACCCCTATCTTCTAGGTATCCTAATGTATAATACATTCACCATACCATGTTTTCATGCCTTTCATAATCCAAGAACCCTTATTGGGTGACATTAAAATGCATGGTATGGTCCTATAAAAAAACTTTAAACAATGAACTCTGAACTATATTTTCTTATATTAGATTATAGTAGGATATTTTTTATTCATAATTTAAGTCTAATCGCAATATCATTAATAATCCATATCTCCCATTGGATTTAGTATATTTGAATCATGATCACCATCCAAGAGAATACATAACCATTTTAAAACATTATGTGGGTCTCTTAAGAACCCTAAACTATAGAGAATCCCCCTTTATATATAAAATAGGTTCCCTCACATACGTGATGAGTGTATTTGAATCCATATCCACTATATGTTAAACTACAACTGGACCATATGTGATGAGTATATGTGGAAGCATTCCTATTATATTTAATACCATGGTACTCTCTTTTGTAATGATTTGATGAGGTTATAGGTGATAATCCTATGACACCCCAACATAATGAATCAAAAACCAAACCCTGTTTGATGATCCTATGGAGCCTTATGTGGTAATCATAAGAAGCCGACATAGTGATCACTGGATACCTCCACCTTTTCCTTAGGTGGTGAGATAAAGTTCACAACCATGTGTGATTAGAACTACATTCATCATGTGAAAATAATGAGATACCTTATGTAACAAACATGGGGTCTGTAGAGACCCGAAGCATGAAGTACATGGACATTACATTACTTTTGTGGAATACTTAATACAAAAACAAAACAGACACCAAAGGACTGTAATAGTTTAGTGTCTTTGGAAACTCAGAAAATAAACATCTAATCATGTTGAAAGATCTTCAACATCTCTCATAACGATCTTCCCCTTTTCGTTTCCTTACCTAAAACCTTTCATTATTTCCTTGGAAAAATTAAACATAAAAAGGGTGAGATTAAATGCTCAGTAAGGGAAAACATAGAGAACATGAAACAATCCATAAACATTTGAAAGCACAAACTTGAACATGAAATCTAAATTTTAAAACCTCGAGCAAAGACATAAATCTTTGAAGTAAGTAATTCATTTATCATAAAGGAACATCAATCATGATAAAAAATCATGGGAATAAAACATGTAATTGTGGCAATCATTCAGCACTTGTAATGATTCCCATAGTAGCCAAGGCATTGCTTCCAAGACCATATTATTGGACAAAGTCCCTTTCTGAATCGAGTTTACTCCCCGTTCCAGTCCTGTAATACTGAACTGGATTAACTTTCCATTCCAGCCATGTCTATATCATGAGATATAAATCTTTACCCAATGCATTGGAGGGAGATATAGGTCCCACTCATCTCATAATGAAATCATTCTTACTTGTGCCACAAAATAAACATACATCATTCATAAAAACTCAATAAATAAAATGGGTTTCCTAAACATCATCCCATCATCACTTAATACATATAAAAGAAATGGATATCATTTCATAATAAGAAAATTGAAACCATGTAAATCATAGAGACATTATACTTGAAACATACAAATATGAAATAATGTTATCTTAGATGAAAAATGGTTTTTGATAAAACACTTGAAATGAATTCTTGAGGAAAATATCCTTTCTTCTTCAAAATCATTTTATTTTCACAAAATTCCATGCAATTTTAAAAGAATAGTATTTTGTTTAAAATAGTCATGAAATATTTTGGAGGAAGCTTCAGGAAAATAAGGCCTTATAAAACCGTAAAAATCATTTCATGCCGTATACGTTAAAAAAACATTCTTCTCGTACTTTTTTCGGAAAAGTCAAAAAGTACCTCGTAACGTAAACAAAAGAATGATTCCTTACATACCATGTAGTAAAAGTCAAAAATTGGTAAAAAGGACTTTAAACATACATGAATACACTTTTATAAAACATGGACATGGATGATAGCAATAACCCCAATAAATACTTATGAATAAGAAATCTAGTATAAATATGAGATTTGAAAAATTATCCATTACCTTAGGTCTGATATGCATCGTACGTATCCAAACCTACCCTATAATGATTTAAATAATGTCATTGAATTATTACAGAATCATATTCATTGTTATTATATCATATATGGTTCACTTATGACTTTATATTACCCGTTCTTTTGAAAATTAATGTTAAAGTAACATTTTGGGTAAAATCGTTTCATTTGTCGTTCGTGTTTTAATTTGTAATTATTCATATGATTACTTAGATCATGATTACATACATCCAGATTGTAAAACATGATTTATATATAATATATATTCATAATATATATATAATGGATCGATAAATGGAAATAAATACACCGTTCATAGAGACGGTAGGCCGTACGTACGCATGAACATTGTTTTCGTTTCCTTATTGAATTGAATGGAATTAAGTAGATGACATAAATATATATATACATAAATACAGTAGAATTATTACGCCATATATTTCATGGTTACTTATTATATATACTTTATAATCATTCTTGAATGCTTATCATGGAGAGTGAATCTCATCGCGTCGTGGAGACGGTATTCCGTACGTACGCACGAGCGATGATATCATTCCCATGATCGTAGAATTGTATTAATGGGTATGTATAATTTTAAAAAATCAATATCACTTTACAATAATCATATATATTCATTAGTTTCACCATTATACCCATCCATGTAAGGTGGTGGTGGAAAATAGATTACACCACGGCGTGGAGACGGTATTCCGTACGTACGCACGCGCGGTGATTTCATTTTCCGTAGGATTGATAGATGGTGAAATAGTGTTGTTTCATACATATAATAACATATAATTATATCAGTGACACTGATATTATTATTTCATAATGAAACAACTAAATAAGAATAAGTGGAAGATGAAATAAAGTTGAAAGAATCTGTAACAGACATTAACTCTTCTTTGAAGCGCCTCTTTGAAACCTACTCTTAGGGCACTAAAATTGTTCTTTGAAGAAGACCAGGACCTCTAGGATGTTTCTAGGGAAGTGTATAAGAGAATTTGGATGGGGTTGTCCGAGATTTAAGGCTCAAAGGGGTGTGAGGAAGAGAGGAAGGAGGTGCCCTTATATAAGGAAGGAGAGGGGAACCTTTGGAAATATAAGACATATTAGTTTATATTAAATTCCAACCCCACATAAAAACTTATAAAATGACTCATATACAAATATTAGATGATATAGGATTTTAATCTCATCAAAAAATAAAATTTAGTCATGTTAGGAATTTATTTTAAACATTATCAACTTGATTTATCCTTATTTAATCAATTTAATTTTATTTGTGGTAATAACAATTTAAATTTAACATTATAACAAATAATTACTTATTTGTTGTGAATTTTCCATAATTGGATACATTATAACATTTTAGACCATATAAATTTAAATTTATAATTTTTAAATATTTTTGTGATTTTTAAACAATTTTATAATATGTTATTTTTATAAAATAACAATAGTGTCAATTTTGACACTATTCATTTAATTGAATTTAAAAAACATATATACAGAACATATGTTCGAAAAAAAAGCATTAATATATTCATAAATTTTTACATGTGTCTATAAAATTATTGGAGCACATTAAATAGTTCATATAATATTTATTTTGTTATTTTTAAAACCATTTATTTGGTTTATCTCTTAATAAAATAATTACTACAACATTTTTGTATAATTATTTAATATAAATATTTGTTGCATCAAAATTAAAAATAAAGTCCTATGATGAATATAAATATATTACCTTTCAAAATAATACTTTTACTAGAATTTATCATCTTAAAATCACAATAGTTAAATTGTTATATTTATTACATTATGAAGGTGACAACTTTGGCATCATTTAAAATAAAATAATATAAGTGTCATAATCGACTTAATAAGGATCCAAATGGTCAACAATTAAGCCAGTGGATGATTAGGGTCTATATATACACTAATAATAAGTTTTTATCAGATTTGTGGGCCTTTTGATATGTATTTCTACTTCAATAAAAACTATATTATTTATTTTTTACTAAATAAATATTTTCTGCATCATTAATGTATAAGATAATAAGGTAATTAAATAACTCAAAAAAATTACAAATAAATTACCATGAAAAAGAAAAACATTTTATATTTCAAATGAGTATTTATAACTGAATTTATATTCTGTATAAACATATATTAAAAATACTTTAATTATTAAAGTTGAGTGAGACATATTTCACTTTCCTTTAAAAAAAATAAAATAAAGGTCTTAATCACCTCCAAGTGGGTTCTAATGGATTCCATTTCGACCCAAATATGACTTAGGACAAATTATAATCATCCAATTTTATTAATACAAGTATTAGGATATTTTTATAATATTATATTTACTCTTAATTACACAATTTACCTTTTACTGTGGTAAATAAAATTTACCGTTGTTACTATTCATAATGCCCAAAAATAAAAAGTAGTATATTAATATAATTTGGACCCACTGATCCCAAATATGGAATACATTTTTCCAAATTCAATACATAGAATTTTTAGAAATTAAATTAAAATTAATCTCGTTGTCGAAAGAAAACGAGTTTTTGTTTAAGACATTGCAAAAGATTGAATTTATTTAACCAACGAATTCGATGTAAAATCAAGGATAATGACATAAATTATATTAAATGGTAAAAATATATTCTATTTACACATTAAAATCATTCAATATTATAATTTTCCTATATAAATTATTATGATGGAAAAAGTTTTTTTTTAATTAAAATATACCGTGTTTTTACTATTTATTAAAACATGAAAGTTATCAGAAAAATATCAAAATGTTATCCAATGTAAATTTTTATATCCTGATTCAAAATTATACTTTTATTTTGTAAAATTGAACTTATAAAAATGTCAAAAACTAAATTTAAAGTGGGTGCGCCATCAAAAGGTGGAAAAACTGCATTTTTTGAAAAATACTTAATTTACCTGAAAAAAATTTATTTTGTTCTTATACCATGTTCTATAAAATGTTTAAGATGAATAATAAGGTTATAAAATTCCCAATGTAGTTAATACTATTCATAACAGCTAGTTCATAATAATATTATAACCGTATATCATTGTTCAGTGAAACCTGATATTGCGTACAACGCACGCTATCGAGGAAAGTCGTGATTGCGTGTAATGCAAGCCAAGCCCGGGTTGCGTGTTGTGAAAGAATACTTTGTTGTTTTGTATAACATAATCCAACCATATTTCATTTATACATTTAATATATATATATATACACACTCAATGTTGCGTAGAATGACTATTATAAAACAAACTTGAAATTGTGTGTAACAGAATCTAAGAATTGTGTTGCGTATACTGCAAGCTAATACGGTGTTGCATAAAGAAAAAGATTATCTTGGTGTATCGTAAAACAGAAGATATTAAACAAATTAAAAAGAATATATCTTATAAAATCTCGGGCTGTTACATTCTACCCCCCTTAAAATGAATTTCGCCGTCAAAATTTGTTGGGGTTATAAATGGTTTAATACTTGAAAGTTTCTTTAGTAGAAACCCACATCATAAAAAGGGAATACCAAAACCTATCTTTAAAAACTGATGTATGAAATTTAATGGTTACCCAAATTAACTAATCACTGGGTTTCCACATAGGATAACATAGGTGAAAAAATATGGATATGGAAGAAAAAACTAACCATCATGTTCTGATGGAGAGTGGTAGAGAACATGGCCATGAAAAATCCACCAATCACAAATCCATAGAATTGTGAAGATCTAAGGTACCATCTGATTCATCAGATATAAGATAACTAGGACAACATTTTTGGTTTTCAAGATCCTTTCCCTAAAGTTGATGAATTAAAAGAAATACTTACATGATGTTGGTACAATATCACTATTGTTCGTGAGTTGAACAATTTCCACTTCATCCCTTAAAGAAATTAAGTTGAATTTGTTATTTGTGATGTGTTAGCAGATCATATGATAGAATGATGGTTCATTCCATCTGTTTCAATCAAAAGGTTAGCAAAAGTTATAAGCCCATCTTATGGTTAGATTAATCGTATATGGTTCCAAAACTGAACTTATACTTCATATATCATACCTCTTAATAAAATAAAATTAGATTCTACTAACCAGGGACTTCTTTTAGGTCAGTGGTAGGTGATAAAGGCCAGTCCCACTTGGGTTGTGGGTTCGATTCCCACAGCCTTGTCTAACGCGATGGGTTGTCACCCGTCCTGCATGTTGTAATTTTTCTAAATCTACATTATAAATAATATCGGAAAAAAATCTAGCCTTAAACAATACTAACTTATGTCCAACGTAATTCATTCAAATATTTAGGCTTATCCAAAATACATATGTCCAATGTCATAGTATAAAGAAAATTATTACTTGAAATTTCATCAACCAAGCATGTGAATACTATCATTTATCCCACATATATCGTGTTGATCACATTCCAATCATGTGAATAACTTAATAATGTATTCTCTTGAAAAATGAATACCCATTGAACCTTAGTGAAAACATGAATGCTATCAAATTTTAACTCTTTCCACATTCCAAAATCAAAAAAATTATATATACTCAATCCATGATATGACCTTCTCTTTATATCAGTCATGAGCTCATGAATACTATCAAACATTTAATTTTCTGTTTATCCCTTCATTATGCGCAAACCATATACTTTCCAAATATATCTGAATAACCTTTCATGGTCACTTGTACCATTCATCATATACTTTCAAAACTTAAGGAAATAAAATAGTGTAACAATCCTTAGATGTCTCTTTATTCCATAGTACCATGAGATTAATTATACAACATTACACTTGATAAACATGTAATCATTCCACTACCTTCTTAAATCGTTGATCGAGCTTCAACAATTCTTTCATCTCACATATCATTTGTAGTCTCTTCATCATCATCAACATAAATACTACCCATACGACCATACTGATTCCCTTCATGAGACTTTCCCTTAGGGAATTGGTTTGCATAATGTTCGTACGTTCCACATATA
This sequence comes from Viscum album, assembly GCA_963277665.1. NCBI lineage: Eukaryota > Viridiplantae > Streptophyta > Magnoliopsida > Santalales > Viscaceae > Viscum > Viscum album. The sequence goes on along the minus strand of OY728137.1, from coordinate 683,273,609 downwards.
AAACATTTAACCATTGTTGATGTAGTAGCAATACCATTATCCTTGTCCATGGTGTTAACTGAACGTTTTCGTTTGCACTTACTGTCTTTGTGTCCTTCTTTTCCACACCCAAAGAATCTACCAGTTCCTTTGAAACATTCTCCTTGATGCCTCTTCCCACATGATTTACATAGGGGAAATTGAACTTTCTTTCCTCTTTGATCATCATGAAACTCCATCTTTCTCTTATTAGCCGAGTTAGGAAACTTACCAAATTTGAGTTTATTAATCATATTATGAGATTGCAGATTCGGCATAATTATGATGTTTGGACTTCCAAATCCTATTTCATTTGGTTTCTCAAGAAGAATATCATTCCATTGTCTGTTATATCCTCCATTATCGTGAATCTTCATGTTTCCATCCACTTTCTAAAACCCAAAAAGAATAATGCGAGAGGCAAAAATCGTGCTAGGGTAAACAACATAGTAAAGGGGGATTACCCTCAATATCTAACATCATAGGTTAAATTCTGATTTCGTTACCGTAGTTCTAGGACTATATCCTATACGTATACTTATCCTTAGGGATATCCCTAGACATATCTTAGAAATATCTCTAGGGATCTCACTAACGTTTTCGCATCCTAGTTTCCAAAGGTTAACTAAACCTTTCCTCTTATACCAACTGCAGAGACCCGAAGCTTGACGTACATGGACATTACATTACTTTTGTGGAATTCTTAATACATAACCAAAACAGACACCAAAGGACCATAATAGTTTAGTGTGTTTGGAAACTCGGAATATAAACATCTAATCATGTTGAAAGTTCATCAACATCTCCCATAATGATCTTCCCCCTTTCGTTTCCTTACCTAAAACCTTTCATTATTTCCGGGGGAAAATAAAACATAAAAAGGGTGTGCTCAAATACTCAGTATGGACAAACATAGAGAACATGAAACAATCAATAAACATTTGAAAGAAAAAACTTGAACATGAAATCTAAATGTTAAAACCTCGAGCAAAGACATAAATCTTGGAAGTAAATAAGGAATTTATCATAAATGAACATCAATAACGATAAAAAAAAGCATTGTAATAAAAAATGTAATTTTGGAAACCATTAATCACTTGTATTGATTTCCATAGTAGTCAAGGCATTGCTTCCAAGACCATCTTAGTGGACAAAGTCCCTTTCTGAATTGAGTTCACTCCTAGTTCCAGTCCTGTAATACTGAACCAGATTAACATACCGTTCCTGCCATGTCTATCTCATGAGATATAAATCATTACCCAATGCATTGGAGGGAGATATATGTTCCACCCATCTCATAATGAAATCATTCTTACTTGTGCAACAAAATAAACATACATCATTCATAAAAATCCAATAAATAAAATGGGTTTCATAAACATAATCCCATCATCACATAATCCATATAAAAGAAATGGATATCATTTCATAATAAGAAAAGTGAAACCCTATAAATCATAGAGACATTATACTTGAAACATACACATATGATATAATGTTATCTTATATGAAGAATGGTTTTTGATAAAATAGTTGAAATGAATTCTTGAGGAAAATATCCTTTCTTCTTCAAAATCATTTTCTTTTGACAAAATGCCATGAAATTTTAAAAGAATAGGATTTTTTTTAAAATAGTCATGAAATATTTTTGAGTAAGATTCATGAAAATAAGGCTTTATAAAACCATAAAAATCATTTCATGCCGTATACGTTAAAAAACATTCTTCTCGTACTTTTGTTGGAAAAGTCAAAAAGTACCTCATAACGTAAACAAAAGAAAGATTCCTAACATACCATGTAGTAAAAGTCAAAAATGGGTAAAAAGGAATTTAAACATACATGAATAAACTTTTATAAAACATGGACATTTATGATAGCAATAACCCCAGTAAATACTAATGAATAAGTAATCTCAGATAAAAATGAGATTTGCAAAATTATCCCTTACCTTAGATCTGATATGCTTCGTACGTATCCAAAATTCCTGTATAATTATTTAAATAATGTCATTGACTTATTACAGAATCATATTCATTGTTATTATATCATATATGGTTCACTTATGACTTTATATTACCCATTCTTTTGTAAATTCATGTTAAAGTAGTGTTTTGGGTAAAATCGTTTCATTTGTCGTTCGTGTTTTAACTTGTAATTATTCATATGATTACTTAGATCCTGATTACATACATCCAGAATTTAAAACATGATTTATATATAATATATATTCAGAATATATATATATATATAATGGACCGATAAATGGAAAGAAATACACCATTCATGGAGACGGCAGGTCGTACGTACGCATGAACGTTGTTTTCGTTTCCTTGTTGAATTGAATGGAATTAAGTAGATAAAATAAATATATATATACATAAATACAGTAGAATTATTATGTCATATATTTTATGATTACTTATTATATATACTTTATAATCATTCTTGAATGGTTATCATGGAGAGTGAGTCTCATTGAGTCGTGGAGACGGTATTCCGTACGTACGCACGAGCGATGATATCATTCCCATGATCGTGGAATTATTTTTAAAGTGTATGTATAATATTAAAAAATCAATATCAATTTACAATAATCATATATATTCATTACTTTCACCATTATACTCATCCTTGTAAGGTGGTGGTTGAAAATAGATTACACCACGGCGTGGAGACGATATTCCGTACGTACGCACGCGCGGTGATTTCATTTTTCGTAGGATGGATAGATGTTGAAATAGGGTTGTTTCATACTTATAATAACATAACAGTATATTATTGATAATGATGTTATTAATTCATAATGAAACAACTAAAGAAGAAAAAGTGGAAGAAGAAATAAAGTTGAAGGAATCGGTAACGGACATTACCTCTTCTTTGAAGTGCCTCTTTGAAACCAACTCTTAGGGCACTAAAATTGGTCTTTGAAGAAGACCAGGACCTCTAGAATGTTTCTAGGGAAGTTTAGAGGATAATATGGCAGGGTTTGGTCGAGCTTGAAGTCTCAAAGTGGTGTGAGGAAGAGAGGGAGGATGTGCCCTTTTATATTGGAGGAGAGGGGCACCTTTAGAAAGATAAGAAATATTAGTTTATATTAAATCCCATCACCACATAAAAACTTCAAAAATGACTCATATACTAAGATTAGATGAAATAGGGTTGTAATATCCTCAACCAATAAAATTTAGACATGTTAGGAATTTATTTTAAACATTATCAACCTGATTTATCCTTATTTAATCAATTTTATTTTATTTGTGGTAATAACATTCTAAATTTTAAATTATAACAAATAATTACTTATTTGCTGTGAATTTTCCATAATTGGATAATTTATAACATTTTAGACCATATAAATTTAAATTTATAATTTTTAAATATTTTTGTGATTTTTAAACAATTTTATAATATGTTATTTTTATAAAATAACAATATTGTCAATTTTGACACTATTCATTTAATTGAATTTAAATAAAATATATACAGAATATATGTTCAAAATAAAAGCTTTAATAGATTCTTAAAAGGTCATATGTGTCTATAAAATTAGTGGATCACATTAAATATTTCATATAATATTTATTTTATTATTATTAAAACCATTTATTTGTATTATCTCTTAATAAAAGAATTACTACAACATTTTTGTATAATTACTTAATATACATATTTGTTGCATAAAAAATAAAAATAAAATCCTATGATAAAAATAAATCTATTAACTTTCACAATAATACTTTTACTCGAATTTATCATCTTTAAATCACAATATTTAGATTGTTATATTTATTAAATTATGAAGGTGACAACTTTGGCATCATTTAAAATAAAATAATATAACTGTCATAATCGGCTTAATAAGGATAAAAATGGTCCACAATTAGGCCAGTGGATGACTAAGGTTTATATATACACTAATAATAAGTTTTATGGAGATTTTTGGGCCTTATGATATGTATTACTATTTCAATAAAAACATTATTATTGATTTTTCACTAAAATAATTTCTGCGTCATTAATCTATAAGATAATAAGGTAATTAAATAACTCATAAAATTACAAATAAATAACCATGAAAAAGAAAAAAAAAATTAAATTTAAAATGAGTATTTATAACCGAATTTATATTCTTTATAAACTTATATTAAAAATACTTTAATTATTAAAGTTGAGTGAGACATATTTCACTTTCCTTCAAATAAAATAAACTAAAGGTCTTAATCACCTCCAAGTGGGTTCTAATGGATTCCATTTCGACCCAAATATGAAATAGGAGAAATTATAATCATTAAATTGTATTAATACAAGTATTAGGATAATTTTATAATATTATATTTACTCTTAATTATCCAATTTACCTTTTACTATGGTAAATAAAATTTACCGTTGTTACTTTTCAAAAAGCCCAAAAATTAAAAGTAGTATATTAATATAATTTGGACCCACTGATTCAAAATATGGAATCCATTTTTCCAAATTCAATACACAGAAGTGGCAGAAATTAAATTAAAATTAATCCCGTTGTCGAAAGAAAACGGGTTTTTGTTTAAAACAATGCAAAAGATTGAATTTATTTAACCTACGAATTCAATGTAAAATCAAGGATAATGGAATTAATTAAATTAAAATGTAAAACTATATTCTATTTATACTTAAAAACCATTAAATATTATAATTTAACTATATAAATTATTACGATGAAAAAAGTTGTTTTTAATTAAAATATATCGTGTTTTTACTATTCATTAAAATATGAAAGTTATCAGAAAAATATCAAAACCTTATCCAATGTAAATTTTTATATCCTGATTCAAAATTATAATTTTATTTTGTAAAAGTGAACTTATAAATATTTCAAAAACTAGATTTAATGTGGGTGCACCATCAAAAGGCGGCAAAACTGCATTTTTTTTAAAATACTTAATTTACCTGAAAAAATTTATTTTGTTCTTATACCATGTTCTAGAAAATGTGTAAGATGAATAATAAAGTTACAAAATTAAAAATTTAGTTAATAATATTCATAACAGCTAGTTCATAATAATATTATAACCGTATATCATTGTTTAGTGAAACCTGATATTGCGTACAACACACGCTATCGAGGAAAGTCGTGATTGCGTGTAATGAAAGCCAAGTCAGGGTTGCGTGTTGTGAAAGAATCCTTTGTTGTTTTGTATAACATAATCCAACCATATTTCATTTATACATTTAATATATATATATATATATACACACACACTAAATGTTGTGTAGAATGACTATTATAAAACAAACATGAAATTGTGTGTAACACAATCTAAGAATAGTGTTGCGTATACTGCAAGCTAATACGGTGTTACGTAAAGTGCAAGCTAATCTTGGTGTAGCGTACAACATAAGATATGAAATAAATTAAAAAGAATATATCTTATAAAATCTCGGGCTGTTACAGGGTCTCCACATCCTCTACTTATATGATGTTCGTAAGACTATATCCAAATTTATTTTATTGTCATATAATACCTCAAGTGATTCTATAGGGATACCATAACTCATGGACCAATGTATCCTTATATTATGAGAAACATATTCCAAATGTTATGAGCATGAGTTTCCTCTAGTGATGAGCTAATGTTTCCTTAGGAATGTATCCCATAATGACTTATGCGAAGGTCAAGAGTTTTCTTTTGTGTTGATCATAGATTTCATTGGGTTTTAAACCTAATATTACTTTTGTGAAAAAATTAGACTCCCTAAGGTATTGTTCTAAGGAATAAATTTATAGATACCAGGTTTACCAAATGTTGTATGATAATGTAAAAAGACACATACTCTCCAACTGAAGGTGTTTACCTAGCTGAGCCAGCCAGTGATGTAATTAAAATTCTCTAACTACATGATAGTTTTGAGAATTGGATTCATGAGCATGTACTAATTTTATAAGGGTTAATTTTATTAGGCAATGATCTCTATAGAGGAATCCATGGAAGCGTTGGTATCTCACCATCTTTTATTGATCATGGAGATAACATCATAACACCCAATAGTGATAGGTTCTCCACCATTGGAAATAAGGAATGTGATACCAAAGGATTGTGAATGTAAAAGGTTCAATCCAACATTCATGATCTTTATAAATAGAATAAAAAATAGTATTTTCAAGAATATAGGTAACTGAGACAATTAAAGAGTAAAGAAATATATTTATATTCTTCAATAATCATCCATGACATGTTGGGTAATTATAGTAAAGGATATAAGGAATGAATGTTAATTGTTTGAGGCCTTCATGGACCTCATAACCAAGAAATTTTGTCCAAATTCACTAAATATTGACTAATAATGGAAGTATGTGGACATATGGAAGTGTATGATGTATATTCTCGAATATGTCAATCATTTTTGGGTTGTTATTATTTTATCCATTTTTTGGGGAATGAGGCCCAAACTAACAATAAATATTAAATTAGTCATTCTTCATATATGATATGTTGGGTTTAGAAGTTTAATATATTTCCATAATATGATGTAGTTCACAATGGTCGAACTATTGAGAAGGGTTTCACGGAGGACCATTTTGTTGGGTGTCTTCCCATCTCTAGTGGTTCAGGTGGTATCCTCTCGAGAAGAGATTGCGGTGCCTCTTCCATTAGTGGGAAGGTGTGGTTAGGGGAGATAAACTATGGTAGAAATAGACATTTTGGATAGGTTTAGGGTTTGTATCCCCCTCTCATAGGAAGATTTTCCGTTACATGCTATCAATGTGGGAAAAAAGAACATTTATATAATATGAGTCTGAGAACATTGAAGGAGATCCATGTCTGTGGAAGGAATGGTCACCCGTAGTGATTCTATTCATGGATTTCTTGTCAGACTATAGGAAGAGGTTCTTGGTAGACACAAACACCCCATGTTTTTTCTAGTGTTCCTTAGACATATAAAAGATACTTATTTTGATGGATGGTGTTTCAAGCTAACCATGGTTCTTAAGGGAATACTCTACCACAAATTTGATATGAGTTAATTCCTCAAGAGATATAGGTATAGTCGTGTCAAGGTAATAATGCCGAGAGAGTAAGAGTGTATGTTTTTTGTGAAAAATATAGTTTTGGGGCTCGGTAATAGGTGGCTCATGGTTGGAACACAGTTCAGGTAAACTATGCACCAACACATGAAAAACCGTGCACTTAAGACATTGGAACTAACTAGGCCCCACAGTTAGCCACATGGAAATGCACCCTCCCCTAGCAAATAGTATGTTCTGTTTCCACATAATCATAGGACATCACACGATTTCTACATGGTTTGAAAAATTGTGTGGGCTATATTGGTTATAAAAAATTGTAAATTACTCTTCTAACCTTACCCAATTTTAAATCCAATCCCCCCTAATATAATCAATATAGATTTTCATCCCTAGTAGATTCCTACACTTACTCCTAGTACCTTAAAACTCCAATTTTTTGGAGGATTTTGACGTGGATCTTCAAAGAATAATCATGTGGTCCTATTCTCTCTCCATTTCATCCTACTTCAAGGGTGTGTCCTCCTATTTCTTTGGTTAATTCTTATCCATTGGGCATGATGACCTAATAAGGGTTAATTTTTTGGTTTTTTTTGGTAAAATCATGATGTTTGTGGTTTGATCTCAGCTTTATAGGGGTTTTATGGTGTGATTGTGGTTTTCTATCAGATTTTGAATGTTTCCAACTATGAGGTATGTGATTCCATGTTTTGGGATTATGAGATGGTTTTCCTATGCTTTATTTTCTTCATGAATTTGTTCTATGAATTATTAATGATGTTTGAAATGTGGTTTAATGATTATTTTAAATGTAAATTTCATGAAAGTTTTTTTTAAATGAAATGAGTGGTGTTTTATGTGATATTCCTTGTTCTGTTTCATAAATGTGTTCCCTAAACTGTGTAAATAGTGTGATGCATGTTTAAAAATGGTCTTAGGGATCTTGTGGACATTTTATGAGTTATTACTATGAAAAGTGATGGTTTTTTTGTGTTCTCATGATACTTTATGTGTTTATGTTAAAGTGGTGATTTATTTTAAATTTGAAATTAAAATTGAGCATAAAGGGAATTTGAGGTATCTAGGTTGGAGAACTAGGACTAGTGTGGTAGTTGGATCAGTGGTGCATAGGATCGGTTTCTTCTAGTCGGATTGAAAATACAAAACTAACTAAACATGATGATGATTTCAGTCCACTATACCTTGGGATGGATTATCCTCTAGTGGCTCGTGTATGAATATTTTTTGGGTTATGATTTTTATTCAATTTTTCACTAATATACGAGGTTCCGAGGGTAAATCTAGAGAAATATTCTATCAGGATTTTTGTGATTTTGTGCTCACTTTTGTTGTTGTTCATGTCACTGGCATAATTTGAACTTACTCTTATGTAAAATTGAAAATCATGTTTGTGTCAAATTTCTTCCCATAAAATGTTTTATTATAAATTTTTTCAAGTTCATTCTTTAAATATACATAGTGATTTATCTTCTAATGTCACGAGGAGGAATATTTCTTTTTTATGGAATCCTACAGGGCTTTTTACCACACCCTACATACACCCCTAAGTTTCTATATTCTTTTTTATGTATGGCCCTGGTAAAGTTGAGATGTTCCGTTGTGGTGATGGTGGATCTGGTTCTTCCTCCTTATTGCAAGTGTTATCGGAGGTGTTTGTGTGTTTGGCGGTGGAGGCAGGGGGGTTATCCCTCTTGTTGAATGGAGATTTTGTGTTGTGGTTCAATTGGTTCCCTTCTCATTTGTAATTTTGGTTTCTTTAATATTGTAAAATGTTAATATTGGAATTTTTGTATATCCTTTTAGATGTGAAATATTGATCTTGGTATGATGTTTTATTTTATAATTATTTATGATCTTATTATGGGTTTACTCATTCTTAAAAGTGTATTTCATATACACATGAAATATATTCCAATATGTTCGGATTGGAAAAACCCTTCAAACCATGGCACAGACCAGGATGGGTGTCGAGTTTGATGGCACATCGGCTTGGTTTGTGAAAAAATGGTATCAGAGCATGGTTTTCACCCTTTCTTATGAGGATGATATATTTAAGAGTCTGGATAGACTAGATCTTGAATTATCATGGATTAATGATTTAATTTTTAGTGGGGGGTCTTTCAAACACACCTCATGATAGATCTTATATCCCCATGGGATGATAAGAATACATTATGACTTCTCCTCTGGGTGAGATGAACAATCTATAGACTCTGTGTGGACACCAAGCATGGCGGTTGTGTGGTGTAGACAAATTACTCCCTAGATACTTCCTGTCCAGACACAGTTAGAGGAAAGAGAGAATTATCCCCCATCAATTGATCATAGTCTAGTTAATTTTTTAGTCTGGGATATATGAGATTTGCTTCATAGAGTTGGATTTGTTCAATCTCATGTTGGGGGAGCCAAACTACGTCCTAGAAATGAAAAATATTAGGTGTCCCTCAAGAACAATACTCCATTCTTTCAGGGTATCACAGAACCTCGAGAGGAATGCGGGTGTCTTGAGAATATTGATAGGAATTTTGAGTTTCTTATTACTCCAGAGGAAACTAAAATGAAGTGTTATTAATTTATTTTATAATGTCTCAGTTTGAGGTGGTGTGACTTTGTGGTTTAAACTAGGAATCACAAGAAAATGTTTTGGAAGGATTTCAAAATCATCTTCAAGGAGAATTGTTTCCCCGAGACATTGGCCTTTTCATAGACATGATAGGTTTTATATTTTCACCAGGGGGATCAAAATATAATGGAGTATACTATCCTCTTTACTGAGTTGGTTTGGTTCGCACTTGATGAAGTCTCCAGTGAGCAGTTGAATGCTCCAAAGATTGAAATGGGGTTGTGATCGGATATCTGAACTCATGTCATATTGTTCAAGTTGAACACTAATGCTGAGGTGGTCGATCGTGTTTTTATTATGTAAATTGATCATAGTGGAATATCATGTTTTTATTGGGTGATGCTAGTAGTGGGCCATGGAAGATGTAGTTTATCTGAAAAAATATTATGATTTGGGTCAGTCATATGTTCAAGAAATTATATGTCTTCATGATGTTCCATAAAATATTATCTTAGATAAGGACCATTTTCACCTCATTATATTGGGAAGCTATTCATGGTAAAATGTGGTAATAGGTCATGTTTAGTACAACATAACACCACCAAATAGGTGGTCAGATGGAGTGGGTGAATCAGATCATGGAATACATGATCCGAGAAAGTGTGCTTGATATTGGAGGTTTTTGGGATAACCATATGGGGTTGATTTAATATTAATATAAAAGTAGTTACTAACCCTTGACAAAAAAATCACCATTTGATTAAGATAATGGTTGGTTGTGTTGGTCCCCTTTATACTGGTTACAGGTGGGTGAAACATCATTATTGGGACTGAGACTTGTGAAAGAAAAATTTTACAAATTCAATTTGATCAGGAAGTGTTATTTTACAATGTATAGTTTCCATAATTCCTATAATGATCCTAGCCTTCAATCCTTAAGATTATATATGGGTGATTGAGTGTTTCTTATTTCGGAACCACACTAGGGTCATCATTGTATCCGTAATAAAGGGAAGCTAACACCAAGGTATGTCATACATTTCTTGAACACTATGGTAATTGGAAAGGTGGAATACTAGTTAGATTTTACCACTTATTTGACATTAATCTTTGATGTATTACATCTTTATCTGTTAAAGAAGTTTAATATGGATCCATATAATGTGCTAAAATGGGAATATTTGGAGATGGAATCACATTTGTCTTTGTTTGACCACACAATATGGATTATGGATTTCTTGAAGAATGTTCTTTTTGGGAAGTCTATTATGTTGGTTTTAGTACTTTCACAATATTGTAGTGGTGCGCATGATACTTATTAGTGGATGTATTGGTTTGAGTAGCATTATCCATTTTTTTCTATGATCAAACATTGATTTTCTAGTCTGGGGACAAAATTATTCCATGTTGGGGGGAATTTTTACATATGTGATTCTCTTTTTAGTTATTCCTTTGTTTATTTATGGACTTATGTTTACTCCATAATTTTCCTAGGTGTATTAGGATAAATAATGGTGTTTTGAGGATCCGAAGTAGGTGGTTATAGGATGGAATACTGTTATGGGAACCCATGATCTAGTCCAAGTAAAATACCTCTCCTTGGACAGTGGAACTTTCCAGGCCACACGGTTAGCCACACGGGTGAGTGACCTCCCCAAATAAACCATGTGGTCAATTTTCATTTGGATAAGGGAGGAATCACAATTTTTAGACTATTTCTAGATAGTTTTTAAAACTATGTTGTCTAACCTACAACATTTCCATATCATAATACATTGGAAATTACTCTTCTACCCTTCCCTATTTTTTACCCCAAATTACCCATTATTTGATCCATATAGGATTTTTAAACCCAATAGATTTCTACGCTCCCTCATGTATCCCTTTAACTCTAATTTTTGGGAGTATTTGGCATTGGATATTTAAAGAATCATGATGTAAGATGATTTTATCTCTATTTATTCCTTCTCTAAGGTCTCTCTTCCGCCTGCATTGGGTTCTTATTTTCTAGTGGGTTTCTTATCCTAATAAGGGTCCAACCTAGAGTTTTTGGGTAAAATAATGATGGTTTTTGTTTTATATTTCTTTTATATAGACTCTATGAGATGATTTTGAGGTTTTCCACTATATTTAGAAAGTTTCTAAGTGGGAGTTAGCTTATTCCATGTTTTAGCATTATTAGATTATTTTTTTATTCTTTCATTGCTTCTTAAATGTTTTTGTTGAATTGTAAAAATGTTGAAAATGTGTTATTAATATTATTTTTTAAGTGTATGTGTTGGAATATGGTTTTATAAAAGATATTAATTGTGTTTCATGTGATTTTCTATGTGGTGTTTCATAAATGTTTTCTCTAAATTCTATAAATGGTTCAAATCATGCTTAAAAATGGATTTGGTGTGTGTGTAAACTTGGTATTAGTTTTTCCTTTAAAAAGTTATTATTATCATTTGTATTCATGATTTATAACATGTGTTAATGGAAGTGGTGGTTTATGTGACATGTGAAATGAAAATTTAGCAAATAGGTAATCATATGTATCTTATTGGACAGACAAGGACTACTATGCTAGTTGGATCGGTGAGGCCAATGCCCAATTTATTAAACCATTATAGATGATGAAAAACTAACATGAAATAATGATGATTGGAGACCACTAGACCTTGGGATGGATTCCCCTCTAGTGGCTCATCCAAGAGGATACTATGGGTTATGGTTTCCATACCATGTTTCACCAAGATACGTGTTTCCTAGGGTCCTACTTGAGCTAAAGAATAAATGAATTTCCCATGATATGGTTATCTCTTGTGTTATTGTGTTTTACATCATCATATTGTGGACTTAACCATATGGTAAATTAAAAATCTTGTTTTTAAGAAAAAATATTCTGTAAATTATTTTATTAGAACTGATTTCATGATATTTCCTTAAACTCACGTAGTTATTTTTCATCTAATGTTATTGAATGGAATCATTATATTGGTTGGAATCATACTAGGATTTTTCTCACACCCTACAATGTCCCTCGTGTGTTTTTAGATTTTTTTTATTTATGACCCTTTAAAGGAAAGGTGTCTAATAGTGGTGAGGGTAAATCTGTTTTCTAGTTGTACCTTCTTGCTGGTGTTGGATAAGGTTGAAAGGGAGAGTTATCCATCTTGCTACATAGAGATTTTATGTTTTGGTTCAGTTGGTTCCCTTCTCATTTGGTATTTTGGTTTTTGGTTAAATTTTTAAAATGTTTATCATGGAACACTTTCCTCCCTTTTTTGAGTGTGAAATATTGATCTTTGGGTGACGTTCTATTTTGAGAATCATTTAAAATTGTTATAATGGGTGAAGTTGTTCCCAAAAGTGTATTATTGATAATGTGGAAAAAGTTTTCCGCCCTTAGGGATCAGGAATTCCCTTCAGTCTATGGCACATGTCAGGTCAGGTTTCTGGTTGGATGGAATCCCAACTTTCTTTATATATGACCCCATAATGTGTCGTAGAATAATATTTTTCATAGCTTGTCGAGAAATTACAACTGGTTCATTCATGATTTTTATCTCTTTGAAGTGATAATTATTTGGATGACTCATAAGGGGTGAATTTTGAGTGGAATAAATAGTGTGAAGCAGATTTCCTGGACTTTAAAGAAATAATGATGTCAAAATGAATCATGATTCTTTCGAAACCATATAATAGTTTTGTCATATATTTCAATGTATTTGGGGTTGGTCTAGTAATTTTTTGATTATAAGGGATCAGGTGGCCACTCAGGGGTCTCATTGGTTTTGAACACCAAAGTGAAACTACCTAAACCATTACTAGAGATACATATTGAGGTTCATGAATAAAATTCGTTGTGACAATATCTCTATGGTGAGATATTTTTCATCTATAGTTATTACAAAATCATATAGTATATATTTTTCAAGTTGTACTTCAACCTATATTAGATTCATATGGTTGAGTACCTATAGATATTTTATTTTGAGAAGGATTATTCCCTAGATAAAGAGAACTTCAACGAGGATTATTTCAACATAAAGACTCAAGATAAAAAAATTCCAAATATTTAATGAGGAGTGAAAGTTAATGATATTTCTCACTGAAAAATATATCGATGTGTTAAATATCTAAGAGGTTAGTACATGTGCCCATTTGGGTATTACATATTTATTAGTAGACTAGGCAAATGAAAGAAAATACCTTGGTTGATATTGTATTGTGATTCAAAATTGACTCATATTAGATGACCCAGTACAAGGATAGCTTCGACATGAAAATGAGGTGATTTATATCCACGGTAGGGTGGTGGTCCCTAATTACATGAGATAGGAGTTAATGAGGTACTTCCATGACTCCTATTGGTTGGTACGTCTAGGTTTGACCATGATGTTCCATGACATTAAGACTTTTTTCCGTTCATAGGTAAAAGGAATGATATTGAAGGGTTTTCTCTCTCTCCCATGTGTATCATAGGATAAAGGTTGAGTATCAAAACTAGGTTGATTACCTTAACCCCTTCCAATGAAAATGTTGAAGTGGGATGATGTGACCATGAACATTATCATTGGGATACCCATGACCTTGAGGTGTTGTTATATCATATGTATGATAATAGAATAGATGGAGAAGATACCAAATTTCTTACATATCTTAGAGACTATTTCAAGGGATGATGAGGTGAAGTTGTACATACATGTGATCTTCTAATAAATATTAAATTTAATGAAAATTTAGTAATATCTACGTGGGACTCTAGTAATGTTGATTAATATATATCACCCACTGAACGATGAGAAGTCTAATAGTCTACCCCATATACTTGGGAATTTGCATAGAGTGTGTGTGATTTAATTTGGGGAGAGAGGGATGATTATATTATCCTAGATACATTTTTATATAAAAATAGGATTATATCTCTGATCTAGATATACCCCTATGATCCTTTCTATAATAAATGGTCCCCATTAACATTATGTTGGTTAGAGGCGAGTGAGTTTGTGGGGATTAGGTTGAGCTTGGTGTTTGATACCACTGCACTATTATAGTGGATCATGACGTAGTTGGTTACCGATCAAGGAAGGATGATATCATATGATAACCCAATATAGAGAGAATCAAAAATATTAATCAGTGATTGATTATTCCCTTCAGTATTGTCTTGGATTGGGGATTGATAGTCGGGGAAGAAAGGGAAGCTTATGCCATTTTTTCCAGTCCATTTGATATTGTAGATCTATTTTGGGTATTCAATTTTTGATTGAAACATCCACCTTTAAATCGATGTATATATCACATGTTCCATGTTTTTTCACTTTGAATTAATAGTTCAAACCCATCCAATGTGATTGATAATGATGATGTTGAACTGTATGTTGATTTATTGTTTGTGTATTTCTGAATTTGTATCATAAAACATATTTATAACTTGTTAAAAGTGAATATAGTTCCACTAATTTGGGTGTTTTGGATGCATGGGCATATTCTAGAGGATATATAAGAGTAAGAGTAAGATTTTCATTCATAATGGATATAGATTTTTTTAAAGGGATCCCTATAGAAACTTCTTAAGGATGATAATACCTTAGAGAGGGAGTTTTTAATGGCCCCTAAATTTCATATACTAATTTAAGGCTTGATTTATACATTTAAATATTTATTCTTTCTTCTATTCTGATATATTAGATGGTTATTGATGCTTCGTAGATTTTCAATCTTGGGTACTATGGTCACCCCATATTGAATTTTCTATATATGTGTACTATGTAACCGATGATGAGCCACCCGGTACCTGTTACCAATGTAGTAGGCCTATATTATTTGGGGTACACCTGGTACCTTGTACTAGCTAATCGAGCACCAGATGGATTTTGGGTGCATTATTTGAAGGTATTCCAACAATTAATCCTCAAACAGAACATTGATCATTCCCATATCCTCCCTCAACCCCACTCATTTTTGGATCAATATTAATCTTTCTTTTAATTTCAAGATATCCTCCATCATATTCACTTGAATGTTCAAAGTATCATCCAATATTGGGGTTCCCACTTGCTGAGTTTAACCCACCACCATCCCTATTTGTACCTATAATTATTTAAAATTTATTGTCTATGATAAATCTATAATTCAAAGGGAATTGATTGAATTTTATGGATACAGTGGTTTGGGATATAAATCGAAATATCATTTGGTTTTTCTAGTTACATGTTTTTTATTTTTGTCAATATTTATTAATTTAAATTTATTTCCTTGGGTATGAAATATTTCCTTGAGTTGTTAAGATAATTTTCTTACCATGTGTGGGAAACATTACATATATCATCTTATGGTTTTACAAACTTCTAGAACCTAACATCATGAGAAAAAACCTCATCCAAGCTAAGTTTATACATAAGTTAATGTTATGTGATGTTACTAGATAGACCAGTTCTCATGTTATTAGATGAATAATGGAAAAATTTATTTTTTTAGTGAGTTGGTATATATTGGTACAAAGGTAGGTAATCCAAAATTATATGATTTCAAAGTTCAAATGCCATTAAAAATTTTAATTTTACAACATTGATCGATAGAAATGTTCAATGCCAGTAGTTTGAGTCTATCAAATAAAGTAGATAAATATTTAAAACAAACATATTATAAGAAATGCTTGATTTTGATTCTAATGGTTATATATATAATTACCCATTTGAAGATGTATTAAGGTGACCATATAAATGATTTCATGTCATTAGAAAGTGTCTTATGAGGAAAATGAATAGAGGTTTCAGATTTCATCAGTCACGCATTTTCAAATACCATGTTGAATTCAAACTGATATAGTGTTTTATGAATTTCATCTTTCATACCTGATCAGATAAAGGGTATTCGACGAATTGTAGTTCACCGATCGAAATAATAAAAAATGTACACCAAAAAGTGAAATATTTGACTTATTGAAAAAAGTTTATGAATTAATGGAACATAAATTTTCCAAATAGAGTTTTGGGAAGATTTGAAAAAAATTTCAAATCCCTTTTAACATTGATTATGTTGAAGAATATATTTTAACATTTTTTTATCATTCCATGGTTAAGAATTTTTAGATAAGTTCCTTAATATCGAGTTTAATTATATTCAAAAAGATGAAGTTTACACTAAGTTTTTATTAACATTCAATAATGTTCTAGAATATTTATGAGGTTCTCAGTGAAGTTTGAAATGTGTTGGAGGATAAAATTTATATTTTTGGTTGAGAAGGAAATTATTTTTGAGTTCCAGCAACTTATCCAAAAAGTAAAATTATATAACGGTGTGAAATTACAGCATAGATGTCGTTATTTTTCATTTTCACTAGAGGAAAAGTTGTAATATTTTCTGAGAAGAGTTAGTTTTCAACTATGATGAAAATTAGTTAAAGATGTGGTATTAGACATTAGATCAGGTCATGTATTCTAGATAGATAACTACAGTATAATGGTTCATCATTTTTAGATTTTTTTGATAGATAATCAATCAAAGGAACATGTTTCACTATAGTGTATATAGAAACAATCAAGGGAATAGTTTATTCTTAGACGTGATAGATGAAGAATATTTTGAAACTTTTTTAGAATACTTATTTTGTTATCTTATGATATCTTTGAAACAAAATGAAAAAAGATTAACAGGTGGTATTTATCATAATATCGTATCGAGAGGTAAAAGGAGTTTAATGGTATTTGGTCCAAATATAATTCAAATCATATTTTTGTGAAATGGCATGGATCTTCAAGAGGTTACATTGAAAGGGTGCAGTCACCTGCACTATGGTAGAACATTTTGAATCATTCCTAATATTATATAATTTCAATTCATCACTTACAAAGTGTGATTTGGTTTTATAAAAATAAAAATGATAAATACTCTAACAAGTTAAAGAGGTTAGTTTTAATAATGAATATATTATAAAATTTTACAATTGACCCTACCCCCACCCCCAATTCTCATTTTCTCTTCCACTCCTTGGAAAATAAATTGGTATCATAGCATCCATGTTCCCTCCATAAGATCGTTACTTTTATTATTATTGGCATTCTTAACTCAGTAAAAAGTAGAGGTATTTATACAATCAATGGGAAACAATTTCATGGATGGACAAATATAAAGATACCAAATATTATTTTTCATAGCTCAGAAATATTTGAAACAGATATAATAGGGTTTTCACCCATTTAGAAATATGCTCCAATGATATTTTGTGAGAAAACAAATCTTGGGTTTGATGGAAAATCTTGAAATAATATAATTCTGTATTTTTTTAAAAAAAATATAATATGGTGATGGGTATCAATGGCGCTAATGAAACATAGAAAAAACTCAAATGTATCTCTATGGAAAATATCAAACTACAGGAAGCAAAGCTATAAATTGGGAGAGTAAGGTTTGAAGATAATAGTAAGGTAGACGATGAAAAAATTGAAGAGAACTTCATTAATTTTAATAAAAAATTTAACAATAATAGAGGATTCATAGATTTATTGGAATATTCTGCCATAATTAATAAACTCATTAGTATAATCCCTAATATTTTTGACCCTAATTTGTTTTTAAATAGATAAATATTATTTATATCTTAATGAATTGGATAATTTTATTATGGTGAACCATTTGCATAAAGAACCTACATCAATTGAGAATATTAATGAATTAATATATTTCCAAGATATTAATAATCTAATGTTTTGTGACCCATAGGAAGAGTTATCCAAACTTTGTGAATCATATGATAAAGAATTTGATGTGGATGAAAATGATAGAATCTTGGGTATCGTCTCTAAAAGTCACTGGAAAGGAATAGGAATGTACAGAGGAAGAACCCCATATATATTATTTTAGTGTGGAGGAATTGGAAATATTTATACGGATTTTTCTAAGAATAATTTTAAATAATATGATAGTTATTTTAAATAAAATCCTTGGTGGAAGAAGTGAATAAAAAATTCTATAGAAGATATAACATCCATTGGAAATAAGAAAACATTTCACGAGAAATAAAGAAAAAATATGTTGAGTAAGATTGTTGAGTACAGATCTGCTTCCGGTAAATCTTTGAGAGATGAAATTTTATACAAGTTTATAAATTTATTTTCTAATGTTAATATAATGGAAAATACTTTAAATAATTAGGAATAATAAGTTCTAGAAACCTCTAGGGAATATCATCTAAGATCGTAACTATATTCATGTATTGAGAAAAATAGAAAACACATGAATGATATCATAATGTAAAAGAAATAATGTGGGAAGTAGTATAATGGAAATGAAAACTTCCTTAAAAATTATGATGAATTGATGGAATAAATTAAGAACCTCAAGCTTTAAGTTGTAGAAAAAGGAAAATTAGATGAATATTTTGGTAAGAAAACTACATTTAAAGAAGATGATGTTTTTAAAATTGAATTGAGACACAATGATTTTGGGAATACATAAAATAATATGAGTGATAATATAAAATAATATTCAGAGTTAAAAATATAGTCCATGATGAGTTTGTACCAAGTTTGAAGTTCCATAATGTTACTGGAAGGATTATAGATCATGTTGTCAAATGGATGATTGATAAAAAAAATTGCCTCTAAATGTTTATATACTGGTAAAATGAGGAGAAGTAAAAAGTATGAGAATTTGGATTTAAAAATACTGTTTAATATTAAAGATTTAAACAGTGATAGGATATACACGTTCAACACCAATTTGATGAGTCTATTGGATAGATGTAGAAGAAAATTCAAAATTGATTGTTTAACAAAATTTCATGATAAATGATTTCTGTTATAATTTTTATATACTTAAATGACATAAAGAATGAGATGATATTGTAGAATGATCCATAATATGGATGACTATCAATAAAGGAAATTACATCCATAGTATTTATGGTTTTAGATATAATTATTGGTCTAAGTTTGTATAATGTCGATCGGGTGAATGTTTCGATGTCATTGGAATGTGACTTACGAATTCATCAACATTGGTTTTGAGAAATCATCATTCAAAAATATTCAATCATAGTATGTATTTATACCATATTGAGTGTTTTATGATTTTCATATCTCATAGATGTGCAGATTCAAGGGTGTCAAACAAGAGGAATTAACCAATTAATGGAATAACGGATATACACATGACAGAAAAATATTACACTAGAGTAAATATTCTTTCGAATTCATAATATAACAATTTGTAAAAAATAATTTTGAGATGATTTAAAAAAAATTATAAATATATTTTTATAATGATTATGTTAAATTTTTTCTCTCAATGTTTTTATATTTTAATGGTTAAGGATGTTTATATATGTCACTTTATAATGATTTTAAGGATGTTCAAAGATAATAAGCCGACACCGAGTTTGTAATAAGATTCATGAATGTTTTATAATATTTTAGTGGTGTCCAGTGATGTTTAAAATGATACGGATGTTCAAATATTGAGTTTTAGTTGAGTGGGAAATAATTTCTAGTCCCCACATTTTATCCCAAAGGGTAACTGGTAAAATGGGTGAAAGTGTTGTATGAGTGTGATTATTGTACACATGTGCTATAGATGAAGAGCTAAAGTTTTATAAGAATAGGTTGTTACCAACCATTTTGAAAATTGTATAAATAAATAGAATCATAAATAGGTTCAATTCTAGTACACCATACATAGGTGTACAATATAATGGTTTGTTATATTGAGATTCAACATATATAGAAATGGTTAGAGTCATAGAGTTCTGTATAGTGGAAATACAACCAATCAGAGGTGTAGTCCATTCTGAGATGTACCTAGTGGAATGATACATGAAAAATTTAGACCATACAAGATGATAAAATTAAAACAATGCTTTTGAATCACACTTCTTGATTTATCTTGTGTTAGCTATGATATATAATATACTTTTCAAATTAATGGATTTAGTGTAATATATTATAAAAAGATTGAATGATTATAAAGAGAGTTCTCTCAAAATTTATTAACTTTATGTTATAGGGAATTTTTCTAGAACTATTGGAGTATCCATGAATAATATATAGTCACCCACACTGGAAGCATTTTTCCTAGTAATTAATATATTATAATTTAATCTTTTATGAAATTCCAATGTCTCCCCACACCCTAATTATAAATGGTAACCTCCTACCTCAATTATTTACAGCACTTTAATATGTATACATTGACCAAAATATAAAAATTTATCTTTCCAAATTCCATATACACATTCTATAGGTTCTAGTCTTCCATAAATACCAAACCTATATCCCTTTATAAGATATCTAAAGGAGTCGTTTCAAAGAATATGTAATCACCTAAACTGGTTACTTTTATTTTTACACTTATTTACATCCTATAAATATTTGGTATTTACCATAAAATAATAACTTCATTATCCTAGGAATTCTTTATTTTAACTTTTATTATGAAAAAACCTTCAAACACCTTCTTTATAATCAAATTACAAGTGAAAGTATCCCTCAAACGTATGTATGACTTACCTTCTCTACATAGAAGTACAATCAATTTTTCATCAACATATTTATGGATGGGTATTATGATGGATATAATAATTTTTATGATATTTATGAAGTTATTATAAAATATTAATTATAATATCAAAACATCCTATATAACATCCAATCATTTGGGAAACAATAACATTGTTCATTTGTACATGTGGACTACCACCTCCACGAAGCGATGTGATTTATTTTTCATTTATATTTTACATGGATGGTAATGGGGAATAATTTTATGAATATATATGATATATCTGATATAATAAATATCATATAAATTATAATTGTTATTTATCGTTATTTTGTTCCATCCATCATAAAATGAAAATAATGATCATGTGTATGTAAGTCATGTTGTCTCCAAGAATGCTGTAATTCATTCTTCTATCTCTAAATTTTATGGGTCACTAGATATATTAATATAATGATAATATATGATATTTATATAATGATTAATATTGTATTGATTATTCTTCCAAGATAAATGTAAAAGGTCCAGAACTACTAAGATAAAATACTCATGATAAAAAAAATAGTTAACACTGGGAAAAAAAGATTTTATTAAGGAATTATTGGAAAAAAGGGTTTCAAATTATTATAATGGGTTCATATATGATATAATATGTATTAAAATTACATTATTATATAATTATATTATATCAAAATTAATTATAAATGAGGTCAAAGTGATATCAAAACAATGGGAACTCGAGTTATGGGGCTCTCGCCTCACTTTTATTTCTATCGGACACATGCCTAATTCACCACATGTTTTTGTGTGTGGTGTATATGCTACCCATGCATGTATTTTTTATGTAATTTTATAAAATTTTGGTGAATTTACATTTACATGGATGTTTATTTACTTCATGAGGATTGTGGTCAATTTGTTACCAAAGTGGTAAAGTGTTTTATTTTACAATATCATTATTTATCGTGATTTTTTATGGTTAAGATTCCAATGATGAAATAATATGATATATCTCTCAAGATACTCATAAATTTTATTATATTATGGTTATTTCTTGAGAATATATTTTTTTCCTTTCATTTTCTTATATATTATATACTCAATAGCGTCAAAATTTATTTTTAACTATAATTAAATTCATTTGTCACTTTGGTTGAAAAACTATTTTATTCCACATACATGTTTTATAAATAAATTAAATAAGGTTTTAAATATTATAATATAATTTTTAATGTCATTTTTACCCAAGTTTTACTTTTTATTAAATGGTATCAAAGTATCCTTTTTAGTGTTTCCCAAATGAGGTACTTTTTCTCATTTACAACAAAAAATGGACAGATAGTTTTTTTAACTTGTATAGCCTAAGTGACATTTCCAAAAAACATTAATGTTTTATTATTTGAATAAAATTTTACTTTTTTACAATATTATTTTTAAATGAAATAGCTACCTTTATATTTTCTTAGTTGTTTATAAGTTCTTTCAAAATATAAAGATCATTTTCCTCAAGAATTCTTTAATGGTCATTCGATTCATCAACAACAACCACCATTAATGTTAATTATGATTTATGGGGAATATAATTCAAGGATACAGTCATTATTCTTTATATAAATGGTTTATTTTCATGATGTCATAATTTGTATTAATCCCATTTAATGTCAACGAGTTTTTCTATAAAGAAATGTATATAAACCAAATTTCGTTTCAATGGTTAGGCTTTGACGAAATGTTTATGAAACCCATTTCCTTTCATGTGTTATGATATTAAAAAGGATTTATGATATTTTAGTTCAGATATGTATTAATTTTACTATATGAAGTGTGGTACCTATATCTTCTTCCAATGCATTGGGTAAATATTGATATCTTGTGAGATAAGCAGGAGTATAATGGCGAGTGAACCCAATTCATTAAGGGACTTTGTCCACTATAGTAGTCATTGGAGTGAAAATTTAATACTATGATAGTTTGGAGAGTGATACTATTCAACAATGATATCCTTGAAAAATATACTTGACTTATAAGAAAATTAATTTATTTTCTTATGTGTATTCCATAATTTTTTTTCTTGTTAATAAATTAGGCTCCTATGGCTCATGTTTTTGATTTCTTTATGATTAATTTCTTATAAAATGAAAATAATTTTTCCATGAATCAATACTATGAACTATTATATGAATGTTATTTTTTTACAATGGTAATATTGTAATATCATGAGTTTTATGAAAGAAATACTTTGTTCAATAGCGTACATGATACTCTACATCGAACTTAACTGAACAACTGAATATTATTAGTCAAAAGTCACCATTATAACCTAGTCTTTTTAATGGTAGGAACGAGTAGTATTAACCAAATTATGAAAATATTTTTTACACATTTTTATATAATGATTTATTGGTTACCAAATTTATTATAAATTGAAATAAAAACCAATTGAATCTAAAGGATGTGTTTTTATGAAGACCTATTTAAATGAGAATAATTGTGTTTATCAAAACATATCAATATTGATGTATTTTATTAAATAAATATATATAATATATTTTTAATTTAATATTGAAAATTCATATTATATGTTTTCTAGAAATGATATAAGAAAATAATCAAATTTTAAGCATAGAAGTAGTATTTTTCAAAAAGGGAATTTTTAACACCTTTTGATAGTGAACCCATATTAAATTTAGTTTTTGAAAATTTTATATGTGATATTTGAAAAAATAAACATATTGTTTTTAATCATTACATCAAAATTTTCTTTGTTTTAAATATTGGTATTTTTATGATAAAATCCATATTTTAATGAAAAGTAATAAATACTTCATTTTATTTCAAAATTGCATTATCATTAATTTATTTTTATAGTTATATTTTTCTTTTAATTTTTTATAGTGTAATTGAATTATTGTTTTATAATTTAATCCAAATTTTCTCATTTTATGTAATTTCACATTGAAATTACATATAAACACACATCAATATTTTGTTGGTTTTTACATTTTAAAAACACGATTTCTCGTTTTGAAAATGAGAATTAATTTTATTTTAATTACTTCAAATTATATGTTTTGAACTTGGAAAAATATATTTCATATTTTTAATCATAAGGACCAAATTTTTTAAATAGGTCCCTATTATTTTTTTGACATTATGAATAGTAACTTTTGTAATTTTTATTTACCACGGTAAAAGGTAAATCAGGTAAATTAGGGTAACAAGTAATATGATAAGGATAATAAAATTACCCAAACACCTACCAGAATACTATTGGATGAATAAAAATAGACCCTTAACACATAAGGATCAAAATTTATTCATTTTATGGACTTTTATCCAGGAATGTTATATAATTATTATTAAAATAAAGGAATATCAAAACATGTTACTCTGTTATCTCTTAAAATTGTAATAATTTTAATGTAGTGATAAAATTTATGAGACTAAGAAAATAAATTGATTGGGAAATATAACAAAATTATATACATCATGTAAATTTTTTTTTTAAATTTTATATATTAAATCGTTACCATAATATTGGTAAAATAGTGATACAATAATTATTTTTTTTAAGAGAAATATAAAATAAATGATATTATAAATAATAAATTAAATATTATGTGAAATAAATTATATCATCCAAAAATTTTCTACTTCAATATGACATTTTATAAGACTATTAAATACATTTTTATGTTATCTCTCTATTTGGATTTCATTTAAATTCAATGAAATGAATAGTGTAAAAATAGATATAATCGATGATTTATAAAAAAGTAATTTATTAAATTATTTACAAATACTAAAAATATTTTAAAATCAAAAGGTGACTATGATAAGGTATAAAAGTTCCTAAAGTTACCAATTATGGTAAATGGACACCATATATGTAAAATTAATAGCATCATAAAAATTAAAATGTTATTACAACTATTAAAATTAAAAGAGAATAATTAAGGGTAAAATGAAAATATTAGGTTTAAAGTAAAATAAATACAAGTCTAAAAATCAATGGATGAGTGGATTTAGACCTATCATCATATTAAATTAGACATATCTCAATTTGGAGCCTTTTTCATATAAAAATTAATTTATATTAACTAAATAATTTAATTTTTTCTGAGGCTGCTACTTCCCTCTCCGATAAAAATGTACACTCTCTTCTCTAATACCCATAACATAAAAACCATTTGGATTAGAACATACCTTCCCAAAAATCATCCAATTAAATCTTCCCTAATCTTATAATCCTCTTTCGGGTCTGTAGGGTCCTGAAAAAATCTGCAAAGGAAATTTTGCTCAAATCCCCTAAAGAATTCGGGAAAAATAATAAAAGAGGAGACACAAAGGACCGGTCTGTGAACCGGTCCATGGAAGCGCAACGTGACCAGGCACCGTGAGTCACCCCTCCTCCATGAACTTTTGTCATTCGCGAAATGGAGGGGGAGAGCCTCTATGGTCGCGAGGCAGGATGGGCGCCAGTCCGGTTCACCATCACGGACCGCCCCAACCGCGGACCATCTTGACCGATTCAAGCCGCACCCACTGTCATTTGCGGAATGGATGTGGAACCCTCCACAGCCACGGAGCACTCGCAGAGTTCGCCTCACGGAAGAGGGGAGCGTTCAATACCTACCGCGAATCGCGGGTTGACCAAGTCAGCTGTGAACCGAGTATTTGGTCATGGGCCTCTACAAAAGGTGATGCATGGCCACACATACATTCCTTTTCCCACTCTATAAAAGGAGACCAAGGGGGAAAGAAGAAAATGATCAGAGAACTGGAATCGGATTCGTGGGAAGGAGATCGGTTGAAGGAAGGCTTCAGATTTCGCAAACAGTGAAATTTCCACCCATGAACCACAGCAGGTATATGAATTAATAAGTAATTGGAAAATGCATAATAATTTGGTGAACCACAAACATAAATAATAAAAAAATGAGAACCGCGAACCATACCCCCTCCACGAATGACTTCCCCACAGACCAAGGAGTTTATGCCTCTTTTCCCATCCGTTATACCGCGTAGCACCCTCCTCCACGGGCGAAGCACCGACCGAAGAGCCTCCAATTGGTACTGCCCTTGGCCGCTGATGCCCGCCTAGAACCCTCCGCGAACCATCCTGGTTCGTGGATTGAGCCCGAATCCGCGAACCACCCTGGTTCGTGGATTAAACCTGAAGCTGCGAATCGTCCTTATTCACGGGATGCCAATCAGTCCACGGACCACCCAGGTTTGCGGACGGCTTCTCCAGCCGCGTGGCACTTCCCCACGCGAAGGGATCCACCACCCATACCTCTCGGTGGCTAGCCAAATACTTCGGTGTTCTCATCTCCAGATCCAGGTAAAATCCTTACGATCCTGCCAGGTCCTCCGCGATTCCTTCATTGGCCTATTCATCGCCCCGAGCGGAGGCCTCCTCCAAAGCCACCGGATCTGCATGGTATAACTTTCAGGTGCATCAACGTGCCATTGTGAGTTCACATACCCATGGTAAACAGGGGCAAAGGGGTTTCCCCTACCCTTGAGCAGATTCTTGAAGCATTCATGGGTTCACATTCCCACGGTAATGTGGATTCTGAGCTTGGGAATCACTTTTCTTCCCCTCTACTTGTCTAAGGCTCCTCGAGGGTATTAAAATACCCATCATAAGGAAGACCTTGCGGACTGCAAGAGAGGAGATGGGAATAAGAGAACCCCTTTCCCTCTCCCGCTGGGCTTTGTTGCCCCGGGCGTCCATCTCGGAGTAAGCCCCGACCTTCTGGGCCTCCTTAGAGTTTAAGCCCCAATCTATCACCTTCTGGGCCTCCTCAGAGTGTAAGCCCCAATCCATCACCTTGGTCCACCTTCATGCGTAAGCCCCAATCCACTTCTCATAGACGCACCTTTCAGGACGTGATCCTCTGGTCCCTGCTGCCTCTTGTTTCTCACACCGATCATGACTCACTTGGGCTTAGAGTAAGCTTAGACCATAAAATTCTCCTATGGGCTGCCCCGGAGCGTAAGTCCCAAGCCTAAGCAAACTACATGGACTTTGATCCCCGCCTCCTAGTTAGGGTACATAGGAAGCCTCCATGAGGTTCAAGCCCACCACTCGGTCGTTTCTTCACGTTGAGTTCCACCCCTGTCTAGCATGATGTTAAACTATATGAGCGAACTATATGGACTTTGATCCCTGCCTCCTGGACAGGGTACATAGGAAGTCTCCATGAGGTCCAATCCCACCACCCATTGGACCACCTGGTCCATCTTCACGTCGGTTCTCCGAAACATAAGCGAACTACGGGGACTTTGATCCATGACAAAGCATAGTACGTAGGAAGCCTCCATGAGGTTCAAGTCCAACATCCGGTCGATCCGTTCATCTCTACATCGGTTCACCACGCCACTCCTAGTTCCAACTCAATTGAGTTATAACCCTTCGGGGTCATTGATCCAACGAGGGATGGTAAACCTCGGGCATAAATGATTCTGAACCCCTGCGTCCATTTGACCGTTTCCCACTAGGGTTGAATCCGTGGATGCTATGTTTGGGTATAAACCAAAGATTCGTAAACATATGAATACGTCTTAAATCTATAAGAGTGTCCTGTAATATGCAATAATTCCCCCCAAAAAAGGTGTGAGGAGCCCTACTTCCCATCCTCTCGATCAATGTGAGTTCTTAAGAGTCACTGTTCAGACCATCCGGCGATCGCCCGCCTTTGGAATGTAGGTCCATCAATCATCGGGTATGGAGCCGTTGGGTTTTTCGTGGCCGAAAACCAAGATCGATACAAAAAATTGTGAACTCGACGTGAATCTTTAACCAAACGTGACAGATTTAACCTAATCCCACCCTGTGCACCATAATTCTCTAATGGAGGGCAAAGAACGTTCATTAATTATGCATGGGATTATAAGATGATGCTTTGATGGGTTTTCTGCTTGTAGTTGCTAAATTGTTTTGTAGGCACTACTTTCAAAACTCCCTTCGATCCAATGGAATCACAAAGGAACTCACTAGTGTGTGCTTCCAACGACACAAGGATGAGGGCTCCTCAACAATGGAGGACCCCATCACCCACCCAGCGTCTTCAACGCAGGGTTTCAGACGCGCTGATCCGAGAGTATTACGTAAATGGTACTCTCCCAACGGTGGAGGTGGATATGCATGCCCTCCAATCCGTCAAGGTTCGCAGGTCTCCTGCCTAACAACGACTGCAAAGGCGGACCCAGACAGCCCCTGTCGCTGTCCTCAACCGTTTCGGGAGTCTATCCCCAGAACGGGACAATGCGTACCACCCTTATCTTAGGGAGGCGGATGAGGTCAACATTGAGGACTTCATCCCTATCGAATGGGGGTTCCTCCCCAAGGCCCCCGCCGAAATGCATCGTCGCGAACACACCGCGACAAAACATCCTTGCACCGAGGAGGATGTCTCCCCGAGGATTCAGGCCCATGCTTCCTGAACTCCGGCCCCTCGGACCACTCGACGAGGGCGGAATACATACAATCGGGGACCGATCATCCCCCTGGTCCCTGAGGAGGGGCTCTGTTGCCCAGGCACGGAGACATACCACGAACAGGCACCTACCCCTATTCGCTCCTCTCAAGCCCACCATCCAGACATGGCGGCCTCATATGAGCCGGGGCGCATCCCCACCAAGCTCCATCAAGCTCGTTGCTCACGTAGGACGACACCAACTAGGCATGAAATTTTCCATTCCCAGGGTCATGAACCCACCAGCTTGACGTGGTGGCGACCCAGCACCTGCAGGACTAGCTCCTGGAAGTTACTCTAGATGACCGCCATCCTGATATGGTGGCGATGAACAAATCCTTCCACCCAAATGTGGCGGCAAATCATAGGCAGGCACGTCTCCCCGCCAAAAAAGGCCACCGACTCGATATGGTGGGGAACCGATATATGGAGCGCCAGCTCCCTGTAGATGCAAGTAATGTCTGCCACCTAGATGTGGTGGAAAACGGATAGAAAAACTGGCGTATCCTGGTACAGGGGTAGATTCGTTCACCTGCCCCGCCACAGGAGAATTTTCAGTACCCACTGACCATTGGAGGACCGGAGCAGGATATTCTTACTCCGATACCGAAATGGGCCTTCATGCTCGTTCCATCCAAATATGTCTCTTTACATATCCTGGTAATGATGGAGGAGTAGGTATCGATCCCAGATCATATCTTGCAGACTTGCCAGCATGTAATTGCATCGGCGGTAACAGCAAGGACTCGGGCCCGTGAGCCCATCTCCCCAATTGAGGCAACTCATCTAAGAGACGATATAGCTGCCTCGGAGTAGATCTGTATCCCTACTTCATCCCAGGAGGGTCGCCGGCTATATTCCACGACACAAGGGAAACCGAATCGAGTAGCTTCACTCGTTCCAAAAGGGGGACACCTGTCCATCACGGTGGATGCTCCCGAGCAGGCATATATCCCTGCTAAAAGTCAAGATGTTTGTCAGCGTATCCTGGAAACATCACGAGACCCAATTATACAAGGACCCAAAGGTGAAGCCATTGTCAACTGCAGATGGTCCCCGCTGCCCGCAAAAGAGCGCCCCAAACGCGCCGAAGGAAGCTGGAAAATAATGATCGGGTTCAAGACTCCGCTCTATTGGAAGTTGGGGTTTCCGATGCCACTATGCATGCAAAAAAGGCTCGAAACCCTACCCACCCATTACCATATTATGGGATTGGCAGTAGCAGTTGTGAAGGACCTCCCCGCAATGTCGCTACCAGCAGCTCTGAAGGTCCTCCCAGAGCACACGTGGGGGCCTCCTCTACGGGCATATAACAATCTGTCACGAGAGTTTCTATCCTAATGCGAGTCATGGAAACCCTCCACGTGACCAGAAGATCGAGCAACAAGAAGGTCCTCCACTTTTTGCGGTCCACCCAGAAGGTCCTCCTCGAGGTATACACTACGATCACTCTCCATGCAGTGGGACCATAGATTATGATGATAGTCCTCGCTATCATAGTCACAACTAAGGAGGTCCTCCCCATAGTGACGTTTCATCACTATAATAAGGCCCTCCCCTTGTCATGGCCTACCCTGAAGGTCCTCCCTAGGGGTAACGCTGCCACGATACTCCACGCAGCAAGGCATCAGGTCATGGTTGTAGTCCTCACCACCCTGATAATGGAGGTCCTCCCAATAGAGACATCAAGCAACGATAAGGCCCTCCCCTCATTGCGGTACATTCTTGAGGCCCTCCCCAGGATGTATCCCGCAGATATTCTCCCTGTGGTAGCAGTAATGGTAGTCCTCGCCATTGCCGCAGCTGTGATGGTAGTCCTCTCCACCACGACCGCCATTGCGAAGGTCTCCCCTCAATGGCCCCAAGTGCCAAGAAGGTCCTCCCCTTGTCGCAGCATGTCCTGAAGGTCCTTCCCAGGACGCGCGTCAAACGTCAATCCATGATGGCCATCCTCACCATGATGGCAGTCGTTGCGAAGGTCCTCCCCGTAATGATGCTACGCAGCCAGAAGGTCCTCCCCTTGCTGCAACATGCCTTGGAGGTCCTCCCCAGAGTGTACAGTGCAAAAGTCCTCTATGCATTGAAGCATCAAGTAGTAATGGTATCCCTCCCCATTAAGGTTGTCATTGTGATGGTCCTCCCCGCGATGACATATTATATTGACAGGAAGGTCCTCCTCCGGCCGAATCAAGCACCAAGAATCCCCCGTATGCTGAGGCACTCAGAAAGAGGGGATCGAGCAAGTCAGATTCCTAGCTTGTCGCTAACGATTCCCTTCTTCGTTCAGGAGACGGTCTGGGCCGTGTTCATCTTCTGAACCACCATGGAATAGCATACACAATGATTCAGCACCTACCGGTCCCACTGCCTCTGATCACACTAGCAGTGATCACCTCAGCTGGACTGACCAGGTAGAAGAATCACAGGTGGAGGAGTTTTCCAATATGATGCACCTAAAGAAACAACTGGCCAGGAATGATATATCAGTCATGTTTTGTCCCACAACCACCTCTCAGTATGACATACCCAGGGAGTTGTCAGAAGAATTCATGCACGGCGTCCGCCATAATATATGGACGACCCTCCGCCAACTGAAGTCAATATTCCTGCACTATGACGGGTATGTAGACCACGTCATGATGGCAGGGGACCTCCTACGTCACATCGACCTAGAGGACCTTTCCTCAATGCGAAGACAACGCCCCGAGAGGCGCAAAGGGAATATGGAGGCATCTTGCCTCCGTGCACTGCACGAACTGCGCTTCCTCATCGGTGACGCTCCGGTGGGAGTTCATATCAGGGGATGGGGGGAACACAGAGCTCTTCATTTCACTCTTCTCCCCACCCAGAGAAACCCGTTTGGCGTGGTATCGTGTAACGTCGTCACATCGAGACGACAATCGGGTGGACCCCCTGTTTAGGAAAGGCAACACACCCAACAGAGTTGGGCCTTGAGTAAGTCCCAGAACCGTGAGGCCCGGTGGGAACGAGCCATTCAAAAACTCATGAATCAGGCCACCGAGATCATACAACAGGCCTCTCACCTAAGAGAGGCCAATCAACGATCTCTTCCCTCATCCCCAGAGGGGATTGATCCATAGGTGAATTCAACACCATATCTGGTTCACCCCGGATGGGGGCATGTGAGATTAGGCAGGTCGCGATAGCCGCAGCCACTTCCACAATCCAGGGTCAACCCCAACCTGCAGGGCTGGGGGCATTTTTAATAACAAATTCCCCCATAAGAACAATAAAATCGGGAAGAGAATCAACGTATAGGGAACATAGTCAGCCCCATCCCTCAGGGCTGGGGTCATTATTACGCCCTCAACAACAACCCCCCCCCCCCATGAGAGTCGGTATTCTCTCGTCTAGAGAGGATATTCAGAAGAGGAGGTTCCTGTCCTATCCCATCATTTGAATCATCATCCCCTCCGAGAGGAAGGCGCACCGTAAGGTCGCATCAAAGAACTCTCCGCGTCACCCTTCGTCAAGATGTTCGAGGGAAATCCCATTTCATGAAAGAGAAGGCCAACCGAAGACGTGGGAGATCCTCTTCCAATTTGGAAGATGACGTCCCCTCCACCCCGCAATATGCGTTCATCAACGCCATATAGGCTAACCCTACGGGTGACACTGGAGAAAATGAAAATCTGGATGGATCGGGAGACGACTGTTCCGGTCAGGCTGTGACTCACCATGAACCCCCAGGTGTGCACACCCGGAACCAGAGGGCCGCTTTAAATATGGCCACCCCTTCAGCTAACCTCCCTCCGCCTACCCTGCGAGCATCCAACAAGGACAAGAATAAAGGAATGGTTAACCTTAACCCGTCCCCTTCTCTCTATAAAAATGACCCACTCACGCTCGAAGAGAGGTTCGCTCGACAGAAAGAAGAGATGAAATAATTAAGGCGGCTTAACGCCGAGCTGCTTCAGAGGAACTGCCTTATTGAAAGTGTGTCCCAAGAAGAGCCACGTCATGCACTCCCGGAAAGTGCACCTCAAAAGCTAAGGCTTGCCCCGAAAAATGAAGCATGATCAGGGATCCTGACCAATGAGGCGCCCGGTTCGTCCAACTACATAAATGTGGATGATGAATACTAGGATTTCCCTCCACTTAGGAGGAAACCAGAGCAAGTATGCTTGAACCCTCTGAGGGTACCCCGAACGGAATATGCACCCATGGTGCCGGCAAATCCGGATCCTCAGGCAATGCCTCGGGCTACGCCTAGCCAGGACCAGGTCCAACAGGATGTAAACCAGGGACTCACCAATACCATCGAGGCATTAAAAACTCGATTGGAAGCGATGGAAGGTTGACGCGCTCTGATACAACTAGAGCGGAAACCTTACCTAGATTGGGTGACCAACACACCAACTCCACCCAATTTTTGGAGCCATGTATTCCCCATCTTCAATGGATCTGGCGATCCGGAGCAGCATTTGATGCACTATGCTTCCTATTGCGACCCTATGATGGGAACTCCGGAACAAAAAGAAGCAGTTAAACTCAGATGAATCGTGAAGACCTTGCAAGGAGCGTCATTCCTCTAGTATACGAGTCCTCCGGCCCAGTCAATAAAGAGCTGGGAGGACCTTCGGCAGTAGTTCCTATTCCACTTCAGTTCAACACTGCCTAAAACGACGGTTAGCGATCTCATGAACTGCAAGTAGAGGGAGGACGAGAGGGTCTCATATTTCATTGCCAGATTGACAGGTATGACCTATTCTCTGAACAAGCCAATGCCATAAGATGAGATGCTAGCCAAATGCATCGATAATCTTAGAGATGAGCTGCGAACACCGCTCATACCGGTGGAGTGCACCACTGGCTTCCTCCATCTCTCGACCATTGCCCAGAGAATTGAGGACTCCCTACAGAGGACTAATTAAAAGTCTCGAATAGCCTCACAGGATCCGGTGAAAATAGCCCCTAGAGATGAAGCGTCCACCTTCACACTCAAGTCGGCCCCTATGCCCGCTCCACTGCTCAGGCCTCCACCAAATCACCAAGGGCCCCCTGCATATCAGTGGCCACCCCCGCCTAAACGGGACGATCAGAGAGGACCAAAGCGGAACCGGTTTGAGGAATGAAGAAAAAAGGTATACTCGTTCTGAGACGATCAAGTTTGTGGCTACTTCATTGCTTCCATGAACTGGAACTTGCTCCACCTTCCGGAACCGAGGAGACTTGAAGAAGTCGGTCGCGATGACAGGCCAGTTTATTACCCCTACCACCGGATGTTGGGGCACAGTATCCAAGAGTACTTCGTCTTCAAAGACCTCCTGCAGAGGATGGTACATTCTGGACAAGTCGAGCTAGGAAAACCCCCAGCACATGTGGCATGTATCTCTACCACCGACTCTGACAAATAGGAGGGGTGGCAGAAAGTCACCGACAAGCAGGGGCAGAAATTTGACAACTCGATGACTCGGAAGACTATCAACCGAGCCCAGGGCATACTCCGAGCCCAACTACAACAGCTGGTGTTTCCACTAGAATCCCCTGTAGCCGCAAAGCCGACCACATCGGCCTCACAACCCTCCACAATTCGGTCATCTGGACGGAGGTGAAGGAGGAAACAATCACAAGAGGAGCAGTCCGCAACAGAGCCAAAGTTAGTCCTGACTGTAACACCCGAGACTTTTATGAGAAATATTTTGTTTTTATATAAATAATTAAAGGAATCTTTCACTACACACAACACTAGCTTGGCTTTATTTACACGCAACCGCAGCCTTCCTCGATTTCTTGTGTTGTACGCAATACCGAGTTTCACTAAAAAACGATATGCTATTAAAATATTATTAAAACTAGCCTTTAGGAATAGTAATACCCACTTTTTGAAATTTTCTAATTTTTATTTTTCAAAACAGACTTCATTTTTGGATTTGGAATATTGAAATTATACTAGGGTGAAATTTTGGTATTTTTCTGAAAACATTCAATTTTTGATGAATAGTGAAAACACTATGTTACTATTTAAAAACTGACTTTTTATTTATTTAATTATTTATTTTATTTAAATTTATTTTAGGTCAAAATTGATACAAAACACCTATATAAGTTCAATGTAATTAATTATAGTCATTTTTTAATAATTTTAGATATATAAAATTTTTATTGAACTTTTCACCATCTTTTACCCACCTCCTATGAGAATTTCCAAATTCACATAAAACGTAATTTTACCGCTTCTGTGAGTGGAATTTCAAAAATAAGAGAGACACGGTTAATATCAAGGGCTAAAATGTGGTTCAATTAGATGAAAATAATTGTTGGTGAATAGAAACATTTGACTTTTTTTAACCACGGTTAAAAGTAAATAGGGTAATTAAGGGTAAAAATGATATTATTATTACCCTAAAACATGTCCTAATTCTATTGGATAAGTGTAATTAGACCAAAAACAACCTTAGAAATAAAATATGACCATTTAGTCCCACTTGGATTAGATTAGGACATTTAATATTAATTTATTTAAAGAAGGGTTAAAATAGTTAAAATCAAAGTTTAATAAGTAAATAATTTTTAATATAGGGTTATACATAAGATAAATTCGACTATAAATATTAATTATAAATCTAAAAAAATTTCTACATAATGGTATTTTATTTTTAAATTTTAGACATTAAATAATTTAATTTAATTAATGACACAATGATGATGCAGTAATTATCTTATTAATGAAATATTGACATAATTAATGTTATAAATACCCAAATAAATGTAATTTGAGACTTTTTATGAATTAAAATAATTTTATAGGATAATATTACATATTAGTACTGATTTAATTAACTTTCATTGAACTAATCATTCTGTTATGATCTTCACAAAAATCAATTACCAAATAGTGTCAAAATTGACATAAAATAGTTTTTAAAACAAAATTATATTATTAATTGTTATTTTATTCCAAAAAATATAAGGCTCGGCCTAATGTCTTAGATAAGGTTATATATATTAATAATAAACAACTTGGGGTTCATTTGGCTTGTTATAGTAAGTTTATTAACCTTATAGTGTAAGAAAACAAGAAGACACGGTAAAAGTTAAATTATCTAACTTAAAGTTAAATCTAAATGATAAGGTTAAAATAGATATGTAAACATTTTTAAATTCTATTTTATTAGAGGATTTCGACCCATACCCACCTTTGATTCAAAGTAAATCAATTTGGAGCTATTAAAAACCGAATATGACTTTATAATAAAATAATATTTTTAGTTTTTCCAAAGGTGCCCCTCTCCTCCCTTATAAAAGAGCACCTCCTCCCTCTCTTCCTCACACCACTTTGAGCCTTCAAGCTCGGCCAATCCCTGAAATATTATCTTCTCCACTTCCCTAGAAACATCCTAGAGGTCGTGGTATTCTTCAAAGACCAGGTTTAGTGCCCTAAGAGGAGGTCTCAAAGAGGCGCTTCAAAGAAGAGGTATTGTCTATTACCGATTCATTCAACTTTATTTCTTATTCCACTTCTTCTTATTTAGTTGTTTCATTATGAAGTAATAAAACCAGTATCCCTAATATACTGATATTCTATTATAAGAATGAAACAACCCTATTTCACCATCTATTCATCAAACGAAAAACAAAATCATTGCGCGTGCGTACGTACGGAATACCGTCTTCACGCCGTCGTGTAATCTATTTTACACCACCACCTTACTTGGATGGGTATAATGGTGTAAATAATATCTATATATTATTATTGTAAAGTGATATTGATTTTTAAATAGTATACATACACTCCAATGCAATTCCACGATCATGGGAACGATATCATCGCTCGTGCGTATGTACAGAATACCGTCTCCACGATGTGATGTGATTCGTTCTACATAAATTTCATTGAATAATGATTACATAAATGAATTGACTGAATAAATATGATATTTATTACACTAATACCCTTCTGGAAATGAGGTATCTATAACCTAAAAAGGAATAATAAGAATTTATTTGACAAAACACGCATAAGAACAAAAACCAATAAACACCTGAATAACAAGTAACAATGAAATACTACTAATAATAAGCTACGAATATGACCATATATTATATCATAAAAATAAGTATGATTTTGGAATAAGTCCATGACAATATTTAAATCATTATACAGGAGGTTCAGACACTTACGAATCAAATCGGACTTAAGGTAAGGGAAAATATCACAATCTCATTTTTATCCGAGATTGTTTATACTTTGGTATTTATTGGGGTGTATTATAGCATCCACATCCATGTTTCCTCAATATGTAATATTATTTCCATCCCCCTACAATTGTTTAAATCCAATTTTAACCTTCGGTGAGTTTTTATTAAAAGATATGAAAGGAAACTTTTGTCGTTTTTCATACGAGGTACTTTTTGACTTTTCCGACATAAGTATGAGAAGAATGTTTTTTTAACTTATACGGCATGAATGGATTTTAAAAAATTTATTTCCAAGAAGATTCCTTTACAAGTTTTCAAGTTTATTTTTAATTACCTTCATTTAGTTTAAAATTTTATGACATGTTAAGAAAGGAAAAATGTTTTTGAATTAGAAAAAATATTTTCCTCAATAATGGTGTTCAAGTGTTTTATCAAAATTATTTTTCATCTGAGATAATATAGGGTTTTGTTTCTATCCCTATTATTACATTGATTTTATTATGTTGTGATGGAATTATTATTATGAATTCCTTTATATTATGTGAATTATTTTATGATGTCACGATGTTTAAGAATCCCATTTTTATTACATGGGATATGCAATGATGTTTGATTTTTTTTTGATTTTGTGGCACACATAAGAATGGTATCATTATGAGATGGGTGGGACTTATATATCCCTCCAATGCACTGGGTAAAGATTTATATCTCATGAGATAGACATGGCTGGAACGGCAGGTTAAACCGGTTCAGTGAAACATTAATGAAATGAGGAGTGAACTCGGTTCAGAAATGGACTTTTTCCGCTAATATAGTCTTGGAAATGAGTCTGGACTACTAAAAAATGATTCTCTATGATTATGTGTGTATGCCACAATGTTTCATGTTTTACGTTATGATTATTGGGATTACATTTCACTACTATGATTTATCCCATGATTATGAAATTATGATCCCTTTTGCAGGTAAAGATTTCCAAAATGTTATGTTCATGATGTGATTGATATTTCTTTTGTTTACCCTTACTGAGAATTTGAGCTCACCCTTTTGTATGATTTCTTTCCCCAGGTCAGGAAGAAGTTTATTATGTTGGATATTCCAAAAGGGACTCTAGATATGATGAAATAAATGGGAGACAATGTAGATGCTTTATGAACCAGTTGTTTATGTTTCCCAGTTTGGAAAGACACTATACTTATACAGTCCTTTGATGGTTTTGTTATATGTTGTAATAAGTATACTTCAATTTTGAAGTATTAACAATGTATGTAAAGTATGGGTCGTTATAGTTGGTATCAGAGTAAAAGAATGTAGGAATGTATCCGATCATTGGGAACTCTCACATGTGAGCGTTGGACGAAGCATGGCTCTCCGCCCAAGGGCTTCATGAGGAAATGGCTGCCACTGGGGATGGTGGTGTGTCCCGCCCAGGGGGTGTAGTGGCCCATGGAGTGCCCTGATAGGTATCAATTATAGTCCACTAGAAGTAATTCCGGACCACTATAGTTGGTATCAGAGGAAAGGTATAGTAAACCTTTGGAAACTAGGATGTGAAAGCCTTAGTAAGAAACCTAAGGATATGTCTAAGCATAGAACAGAATCTTATTGTTTTAGAAATGGACATGAAAAACTTATTATAAGACCTTAAGTGTGAAATTTTATTCTTGATTATGTGTTTTTTATATTATAATTAGTTTTTCTCACACCATTATTCTTGGTTTTAGTCAATGGCTGGAACCTGAAGGAACCGTGTTAATGCGGAATGCGACGAGCAATGAAATGATTGTCCCCCTAGGAAACCAAACGTTATGGAATATGGAATGAAAAATCTTGTAGCCATGCTCACACAACTTTCTCAAGCTATGAATCATGCAGGACTTCCAAACGAACAAAGGAAGGAGCAACATTCTGTTGAATCCTTCATGAGGCAGCGTCCACCTTCATTCAGCAGGTCTTCTGATCCATTAGTTGCTGAACAATGGATCAGTACCACTGAAAAGATATTTTCAGTTCTTCAATGTTCTGAACATGATAATGTCATCTTAGCAGTGTATTTTTTGGAAGGATATGCTGATCAATGGTGTAATCTTTTTAAGAATACAAGGCAAAGGGATGAAATTGAGTCTATGAAATGAGACGAGTTCAAGAACTTATTTTTCAATAATTACTTCCCTCATATTCTCCGACCAAAGATGGAGGAGGAGTTTCTTGAACTAATGAAAAATGATGATGAATTTGTTGGTACCTACGAAGAAAATTTTACAAGACTTTAAAGGTACGCTTATGGGATTATTATCCAACATGAGAGTAAGATCGATCGATTCTTTAGTGTCTTAAAACCAAGTCTTCGAAGGGCTTTAGTCATAAAGGACATCAATAGCTTTGAGGAAATTGTTCGATGTGGTCTCAAGGTTGAGATGGAGATTGGAGTAACCCATCAGTCATATGGGTTTGATAAGAAGAGGAAAATGGAATTCAAAGGAAAATCTAAAGACCACACTGAAAAGAATATGAGTTTTCCCTTATGCTCAAAGTGTGGAAAGAAACATGGAGGGAGTTGTCTTAAAGGGACAAGTAAATGTTTCAAATGTGGAAATGAAGGTCATCGAGCATTTGAATGCCGCAATGATGGGAAGAATATGTCTAGTGATGCGAACAAAGAAAAGGCTACACAGAGTGCACCTCCTACACTTCAATGTTACAAGTGTAAGGAAATGGGGCATTATGCCAATCAATGGCCTAATCCAAGGGTTTTTGATGATGATCGACATCAACAAACTCTTAAGGCTAAAGATAAAGGAAAGTCACATGCCATTTCTATCAGTGATGTGGAGTACGATAACGAAGTTGTGAAAGGTACACTTACAATCCACTCTAAAGTAGAAAATGTTTTATTTGATTCTGGATCCACCCACACTTTTATTTCAGAAGAATTTTCTAAGTGTATTTCCATATTACCTCAACAATTAGATGTTGAGTAAGATGAGACAACCCCTAATGGCACAACAGTCGCATCAAATGTTTATAATTCTTCTCTGATTGAAGTTTGTGGGAAAGTGCTTCCTGGAAATCTTGTGATCCTTATTATATAGAATTTGAGGTGATTCCTGGCATGGATTGGATTTCTATATATGGAGCTCATATCAATTTCCAAAGAAGGGAAGTCACATTACATATCCCAGATCAATCTATGATCATCTATCGATGCAAGGATGAACATAAGCTTCCAATGGAAATTTCATCTATCTTATGGGTCTTGATTTCACTAAATGAGGGTTATTTATCTCAAATGGTTGGAGAGAAACTCACGATTAAGAATATTCCCATTGTACGGGAGTTTGATAATGTCTTTCCATAGGAATTACCAGGTCTTCCACCAAATCGTGAAGTTGCGTTTTCAATAGAACTCGTATCGGGTACTTTACCTATTTCAAAGACACCTTATAGAATGGCCCCAATTGAGTTTCAGGAATAGAAGAAGAAACTCCAAGAGAATCTTGTTAAGGGATTCATACGCCCTAGTGAATCACCTTGGGGAGCACCTATTCTGTTTGTTAAGAAGAAAAATGGATCAATGAGGCTCTGCATTGATTATCAAGAACTTAACAAGATCACTATCAAGAACAAATATCCTCTCCCACACATTGATGACTTATTTTACCAACTACGCGGAGCTCAATACTTTTCCAATATTGATCTTCATTCAGGGTATCATCAATTAAGGGTCAAAAGGGAAGATATACCAAAGATGGCTTTCTGTACAAGGTATGGACACTATGAATTTATAGTGATGCCATTTGGTCTTACTAATGCCCCTTCTATCTTCATGGATCTAATGAATAGAGTCTTTAGAGACTATCTTGATACGTTTGTGGTAGTCTTTGTAGATGATATTCTTGTCTATTCAAAGTGAAAGGAAGAACATGAAAATCACTTGAGAATTGTATTGAAGACCCTGAGAAAGGAGAAGCTTTATTCCAAATTTACCAAGTGTGAATTTTGGCTTCAAAAAGTTTCATTTTTTGGTCAAATAATCTCAAAAAGGGTATATCTGTGGATCTAGAAAAAACAGAGGTTATCAAAAGATGGTCGAGACCAACAATAATAACTGAGATCCGAAGTTTTCTGGGTTTGGCTGGATATTATCGACATTTTATGAATGATTTTTCACAATTATCTAATCCACTCACCAAGTTGACTCGAAAAGGAGTTAAGTTTGTTTCGATGGAGGAATGTGAATAGAATTTCAAGGAGTTGAAAAGATGGTTATCCAGTGCACCTGTGCTCACACTGCCTTGTAGTGGAGAAAGGTTTTTGATCTACAGTGATGCATCCAAGAAGGGGTTGGGGTGTGTTCTTATGAAAAATGATATGGTGATAGCTTATGCCTCACGATAGTTGAAAATGCATGAGAAAAAAATACCCAAATCATGATTTGGAGTTAGCTGTGGTAATATTTTCATTAACGATTTGGAGGCATTATCTTTATGGAGAAAGGTTTGATATTTCTACTGATCATAAATGTTTAAAGTATATTTTCACACAAAAGGAGATGAATATGCGCCAAAGAATATGGTTAGAGATGATTAAGGATTACGACTGCTCAATTCATTACCACCCGGGAAAAGAAAACAAGGTGGAAGATGCATTATGTCGACAAGACCATGCTAGCTTATCCATAATGAGGATCAAAAAAGATCCAATATATTAGGATTTACAAGGTATGGATCTTGGAATTATAATGGAAGGGGAAAAATCGTATCTTTCTCAAATAAATGTTCATCCATATATACATGTGGAGATTAAAGAGGCACAAAAAAAAGATCTAGAGTTACAAAAGAAGGTGAGAAATGATCTTTAATTCAACCTTGATTGTGATGGGATAATCAAGTTCATGAATCAGGATTGTGTTCCTCCCATCCATGAATTAAAGAAGGAGCTTCTGGATGAGGCTCATAGTTCTTCATTCTCTATTCATCATGGAAGCGCGAAGATGTATAGGGACCTGAAAGAGTACTTTTGGTGGGATGGAATGAAAAGAGATGTTTCTGAATATGTCTCTCGATGCTTGGTTTCTCAGCAAGTTAAAGCTGAGAGACAGAAGTATAAGCGGATGTTACAACCATTACCCATACCCGAATGGAAATGGGAAAACATCACTATGGACTTTGTCACCAGAATTCCTAAAACATACAAAGGCAATAATGATATTTGGGTCATAGTTGATCGTCTTGCAAAGTCTGCACACTTCATTGCTATTAGAGAGAATTTCTATCTGGATTAGCTTTCCAGGATATATGTGAAGTAAGTGGTAGATTTCATGGAGTACCACTTTATATTATATCTGATCAGGATCTCTGGTTTACCTCGAAGTTCTAGAGAAGTCTTCAGCATACTCTGGATACATAGTTGAGTTTCAGCACTACTTATCATCCTCAGACAGATGGTCAGTATGAGAGAACAATTCAAACTCTAGAAGTTATGTTGAGAGCTTGCTCTATGGATTTCAAAGGTGGTTGGGACCAACACCTACCTTTGGTGGAATCTTCTTATAATAATAGCTTTCACTCCAGTATTCAGATGGCTCCTTATGAAGCTCGCAATGGAAAGAAATGTAGGACTCCAACTTGCTGGGATGAAGTTGGGGAAAAAAAGCTATTATGACCTGATCTTGTTAATGATATGACAGAAAAGGTCAGATCTATTCAACAACACATAAGAGCAGCCCAGATTCGACAAAAAAGTTATGCTGACAACTGAAGAAAAGACCTAGAGTTTGAAATGGGTGATAAAGTGTTCTTACGAATATCTCCTTAGAAGAGAGTAATGAGATTTAGAAAAAGGGAAAGTAGAGCCCTAGGTATATCGTTCCTTTAGAAATACTGGATCGTGATGGGAAGGTAGTTTACCGAATGGCGATTCCACCGAATCTCTCTCAAGTTCACGATGTGTTCCATGTATCTCTCCTGAAAAAGTACATACCTAACCCTTCACATGTACTTAGCTCAGAAGTTGTACCACTGGAACAAGATCGTTCATATGAAGAAAAACTGATATAGATTATCGATCGTAGAGAAAAAGTCCTACCGAACAATACCACTCTCGCGGTGAAAGTTTTATGGAGGAACCACCAATTAGAAGAAGCTACATAGGGGCTTGAGGATATGATAAGGGAGAGGTATCCTCATCTGTTTGTTACAAAGTGACGAATTTCAAGGGCGAAATTCATTTTAATTGGGGTAGAATGTAACACCCGAGACTTTTATGAGAAATATTTTGTTTTTATATAAATCATCAAAGGAATCATTCACTAAACACAGTAGTAGCTTGGCTTTCTTTACACACAACCGTGACATTCCTTGATAGCTTGTGTTGTACGCAATACCGAGTTTTACTAAACAACGATATGCTATT
Organism: Viscum album; assembly: GCA_963277665.1. Lineage (NCBI taxonomy): Eukaryota > Viridiplantae > Streptophyta > Magnoliopsida > Santalales > Viscaceae > Viscum > Viscum album. The sequence continues at coordinate 683,230,453 of OY728137.1, read as the reverse complement.
AAAATATTATTAAAATTAGCCATTATGGATAGTAATACCCACTTTTTGAAATTTTCTATTTTTTATTTTTCAAAACGGACTTCATTTTTGGATTCAGAATATCAAAATTATCCTAGGGTGAAATTTTTGTATTTTTCTGAAAACTTTCAATTTTTGATGAATTGTGAAAACAATGGGTTACTATTTAAAAACCGACATTTTATTTAATTATTTATTTATTTTATTTAAATTTATTTTAGGTCAAAATTGATACATAACACCTATATAAGTTCAATGTAATTCATTAGAGTCATTTTATAATAATTTTAGATATATAAAATTTTTATTGAAATTTTCACCGTCTTTTACCCACATTCTAGGAGAATTTAAAAATTCACATAAAACTAAATTTTACCGCTTCTGTGAGTGGAATTTTGAAAATCCGAGAGAGGCAGTTAATATCAAGGGCTAAAATGTGGTTCAATAAGATGAAAATAATTTTTGGTGAAAAGTAACTTTTTACTTTTTTTTACCACGGTTAAAAGTAAATAGGGCGATTAAGGGTAAAAATGATATTATTATTACCCTAACACATGTCCTAATTCTATTGGATAAGTGTAATTCGACCAAAAACAACCTTTGGAATAACATATGACCATTTAGGCCCACATGGATTAGATTAGGACATTCAATATTAATTTATTTAAAGAAGGGTTAAAATAGTTAAAATCAGAGATTAATAAGTAAATCATTTTTAATATAGGGTTATACATAAGATATATTCGACTATAAATATTCATTAGAAAGATAAAAGGATTTCCTACATAATGGTATTTTATTTGTAATTTTTAGACATTAAATACTTTAATTTGTGTATGACACAATGATGATGAAATAATTATCTTATTAATGAAATATAGACATAATTAATGTTATAAATACCCAACTAAATGTAATTTGAGTCGTTTTATGAATTAAAATAATTTTCTAGGCTAATATTACATATTAGTACTTATTTAATTAACTTTTTCTAACTAATATTTTTGTTATGACTTTCACAAAAATCAATTACAAAATAGTGTCAAAATTGACATAAAATAGTTTTTAAAACAAATATTATATTATTAATTGTTATTTTATTCCTAAAAATATAAGGTTCAGACACATGACTTAGATAAGGTTATATATATTAATAATAAAAAACTTGGGGTTCTTTTGGCTTGATATAGTACGTTTATTAACCATATAGTGTAAGAAAAAAAGAAGACACGGTAAAAGTTAAATTATCTAACTTAAAGTTAAATCTTAATGATAAGGTTAAAATAGATACCTAAACTTTTATAAATTCTATTGAATGAGAGTACTTCGACCCATACCCACCGTATCTTCGAAATAAATCAATTTGGAGCTATTAAAAACTGAATATGACTTTATAATAAAATAATATTTCTACTTTTTCCAAAGGTGCCCCTCTCCTCCCTTATAAAAGGGCACCTCCTCCCTCTCTTCCTCACACCGCTTTGAGCCTTAAATCTCGGCCACACCCTGAAAAATTATCTTCTCCACTTCCCTATAAACATCCTAGAGGTCATGGTTATCTTCAAAGACCATGTTTAGTGACCTAAGAGGAGGTCTCAAAGAGGCGCTTCAAAGAAGAGGTAATGTCCATTACCGATTTTTTCAACTTTATTTCTTCTTCCACTTTGTCTTCTTTAGTTGTTTCATTATGAAGTAATAACATAAGAATGAATCATATACTGATATTTTATTATAAGTATGAAACAACCCTATTCCACCATCTATCCATCCTACAAAAAATGAAATCACCGCGCGTGCGTACGTATGGAATACTGTCTCCACGCCGTGGTGTAATCTATTTTCCACCACCACCTTACATGGATGGGTATAATGGTGTAAATAATAACTATATATGATTATTGTAAAGTGATATTGATTTTTAAATAGTATACATACACTCCAATACAATTCCACGATCATGGGAACGATATCATCGCTCGTGCGTACGTATGGAATACTGTCTCCACGATGTGATGCGACTCGTTATACATGATTTTCATTTCATAATGATTAAATAAATGAATTTAGTGAATAAATATGATATGTATTACACTAATACCATTCTGGAAATGAGGTGTCTATAACCTAAAAAGTAGAATAAGAATTTATTCGACAAAACACGCATAAGAACAAAAAGAAATAAACACCCGAATAACAAGTAACAATGAAATATTACTAATAAGAAGCTAACAATATGACCATATATGATATCATAAAAATATGTATGATTCTGGAATAAGTAAATGACATTATTTAAATCATTATACAGGAGGTTCAGACACTTACGAAGAAAATCGTACCTAAGGTAAGGGAAAATATCACAATCTCATTTTTATCCGAGATTGTTTATACTTTGGTATTTACTGGGGTGTATTTTATCATCCACATCCATGTTTCCTCAATATGTAATATTATTTCCATCCAACTACAATTGTTTAAATCCAATTTTACCCTTTGGTGAGTTTTTAGTAAATGATATGAAATGAATCTTTTGTCATTTTTCGTACAAGGTACTTTTTGACTTTTCCGACATAAGTACGCGAAGAATGTTTTTTTAACTTATACGACATGAATGGATTTTTAAAACATTATTTCCAAAAAGCTTCCTTTTTCATGTTTTCATGTTTATTTTTAATCAACTTATTTTAGTTTAAAATTGTATGACATGTTAAGAAAGGAAAAATGTTTTTGAAGTAGAAAGGATATTTTCCTCAGGAATGGAGTTCAAGTGTTTTATCAAAATTATTTTCCATCTAAGATTATATAGGGTTATATTTCTATCCCTATTATTAGATTGATTTGATTATGTTGTGATGGAATTATTTTTATGAATTCCTTTATATTATATGAATTGTTTTATGATGTCACAATGTTTAAGAATCCCATTTTTGTTACATGGGTTATGCAATAATGTATGATTTTTTTTATTTTGTGGCACACATAAGAATGGTATCATTATGATATGGGTGGGACCTATATCTCCCTTCAATTAATTGGGTAAAGATTTATATCACATGAGATAGACATGGCCGGAACAGAAGGTTAAACCGGTTCAGTGAAACAGGACAGAAACGAGGAGTGAACTCGGTTCAGAAATGGACTTTGTCCACTAAGATAGTCTTGGAAATGAGTCTTGACTACTAAGAAATGATTATGTATGATTATGTGTGTATGAAAAAATGTTTAATGTTTTACATTATGATTATTGGGATTACATTTCACTACTATTATTTATCCCATGATAATGAAATTATTTTATCTTTTGCAGGTTAGGATTTCCAAAATGTTATGTTCATGATGTTATTGATATTTATTTTCTCTACCCTTACTGAGCATTTGAGCTCACCCTTTTGTATGATTTATTTCCCCATGTCAGGAAGAAGGTTATTAAGATGGATATGCCAAAAGGGACTCTAGATATGATGAAATAAATGGGAGAAAATGTAGATGCCTTATGAACCAGTTTTTTATGTTTCCCAGTTTCTAAAGACACTATACCTATACAGTTCTTTCATGGTATTGTTATATGTTGAAATAAGTGTACTTCAATTTTGAATTATTAACAATGAATGTAATGTATGGGTCGTTATACCTACTTTGGTGGATTTCATGCCCTCAAATTTCGCACAATGGGCACCGACCTACCAAACGGCACCATCAGAGACAACTGACCAGGTTGAACTGTCAGAGGATGAAGAGCCAATCTTCGGTTCTATCAACGTCATCTATCTCATGGAATCATTCCCTGAAAATGAGTATGATTACGAACCTGAGTTTCCTTCATGAGGAGGCGGGAGGATGAATCGCAGAGTTAGGGGATACCATGGGAGGCACAGCCGCGGCCGAAACCAACCCTATGGTTGGGCCCCAGCCTAGACCGTCAATATTGTGGAAACCCGTGGGAGAGCCCTTCAGCAGACTCAGCAGGAGAGGGAATGCCCCTCCCCCCCACAAGTGGCCACTCTGGTCCTGTTATTCTATGATACCCACCAGAGGAGGAGTAAGTGTCTGGTCACCTAGTGCGCACAAACAGACCGGCCATGCCAAGTCCTCTAAACGCAGGAATACCATCGACATCCGTCCCTATGGCCGATCCCTACTCATCAAATGCTACATCTCCCAAAGCACCCTCAAAGACTCTCCTGCCAATGGAGAAGTTTTGACCACTGGGGAAAAATACGACATCCTTAAGTAGATGGCGTCAATACCATCCAATTTGTCAATCCTGGATGCCCTAGGTTTGTCATCCGACCTTAGGGAGGCACTTTTAGAAGCTTTGATCATCCCCCAATAATTCCAAATCGAGGTGGCTCCCGCCGAGATTTACCAAATGGAGACCGGCCCGGATGAATGCAATGCGGTGATTTCCTTCACCGATCAGGATGAAGATGCCATCATGCAAGAACACATCAGACCGATGTATGTGTTCGACACACTAAATGGTATTGAGATCTGAAAAGTCCTTATAGACAATGGATATGTAGTTAACATCCTTCCACTATGGACACTCTGTATACTGGGCTAGAGTGAGGATGATCTAATTCCCTCAGCCAAAACATTTTTAGGTTACGACAAGAGTGAGCAGAAACCAATGGGACAGATTAAGCTAAAGACCCATTTTGGTGACCTGGTAGCCTACACAGAATTCTTGGTGGTCCGGCAGAGCAAGGCATTCAATTCCCTATTGGGAAGGCCATGGCTCCATAATCACATGGTTATTCCTTCATCCTACCACCAATGTATCATGTACTGTGTCAACGAACAAAGCATGATGTTGCATTCTGACAAGGCCCCTTTTGAGCTCTCCGAATCACTTTACATTGACGTCGGGTTCTATGAGAAAAAGAAGAAGAAGCCTTTGGTCGACAGCATCGACTAGATCCCCACTCCAAATGGCATGGAAATGGTCCCCGATGACCCCCTCAGGTATCTTGGCAAAGATTATGTCATGCCCATCAACCATGTTGAGAGTAGGAGTTCAAGTTCAGACACGCATGCTGATGTGCTCATGACTTCAGCCACGATGGTTGAGCACAACAACGTGGGAACATCTACCAACCCTCGATTTGGGGGAGAATACTCAAGCGGAGATTCCCTTGATTCCTCTCCCTCAAACCCTCGAAGGCTCCGACTGGAAACTCTCTCCTCGTCAGATCAAGAAGATGAGGGCTCAGGAGAAGAAGAGGGGGAAGATCTTAGAGATGCACCTCCTGCATTTGAGGAGGGTATCTCTACCACTATGGATGAGCTCAGGGAAGTAAGCCTGGGTATCGAAGAAGACCCGAGGCCCACTCTCATTAGTACGACCATGTCTCCTAAGGAACAATAGGTATATACCTACTTCCTAAGGTAACATCGGGATGTCTTTGCATGGAATTACACAGAAATTCTAGGACTCGGTCCCGAGGTAGCGAACCATCACCTGGGTCTTCTAGAAGACCACCGGGGCTACAAACAGGCCGCTAGAAGGACACACCCCTCACATGCTGCCAAGATAGAAGCTGAAGTTGATAATCTAATTAAAGTAGGCTTCATCAGGGAGGTCCAATACCCCATTTGGTTGGCCAACATCATCCCTATCATGAAAAATAAATGGAAAATTCGCATCTTCATTGACTTCAGAGACCTTAATCGGCATTTTCGGAAAGATGACTTCCCGGTTCCAATAACCGAGTTGTTAACTGAAGCGACGGTCGGGTATGAGGCTCTATCCTTCATGGATAGATATTCCGGCTATAATAAAACCAGGATAGACCGAGAAGGAGAAGAAGCCATAGCCTTCAAGGCCCCTCAAGGGGTATTTTGTTATAGGGTCATGCCCTTTGGTCTCAAGAATGCTGGTGCCACGTATCAGTGTTCCATACATCGGATCTTTAAGTCGTTCCTGGGGAAATCCGTTGAATGTTACGTGGATGACCAAGTTGTCAAGTCTAGACAATGCTCGGATCACCTGTCAGACCTTGGGACCATCTTCAAAAAGCTCTGACCGCATAACTTGAAGATGAACCCCATGAAATTTTCCTTTAGGGTTACCTCATGGAAATTCCTTGGCTTCATCGTATGCCATCGCGACATTGAAGTCGACCCTGAGAAGACGAAGGCTATCATAATCCTGCCACCTCCTCGAAATCTCACTGAGCTGAGGGGATTCTAAGGGAACATAGCCTATATTAGGCGGTTCATAGCCAAACTAGAAGGAAAATGTTTTCCCTTTACTAGGTTGATGAAGAAGGGGGTCACATACCAGTGGAAAAATGTCTGCCAAGAGGCGTTCGACAAATTGAAGAAGTACCTCTTAATCCCACCAGTGCTAATGACCCCGGTCGAAGGAAGGCCTCTCATTCTATATTTGAAAGCCCTAGAATAGTCATTTGGAGCCTACCTCGCACAAAAGAACAATGCCGGCAGCAAAAAAATCTCTATTACCTCAGTCGAACCATGATTGATGCTGAGACTCGATACTCAAATATCGAGAAGAGCTATCTTGCCTTGGCCTTCGTGATTCAAAAGTTGTGATATTATCTGCAGCATCATCAGGTCCATCTGATATCACAGAGTAACCTGCTCAAGTACATCCTTAGTCGCCCAATGCTAACCAGACGCCTATCCCGATGAGCGGTCATCTTGCAACAGTTCGACATCCGGTTCGTGCCTCAAAAATCCATCAAGGTGAAAGCATTAGAAGACATTTTGGAAGAGCACCCTTCAACTAGGACCACTACACCGGATGCTGAACTACCTGATGAAGATATCTTCTTGGTTCAAGAGGAGGTCACAGCATGAGAAATGTACTTTGACGGCGCGTCCTGAAGCCCCACTAGGAAGAGGATGGAGGATCCCATATTTAACAAAGTGGGTCTGGGGATAATACTCATGTCCCTAGAGAAGGAAGTTTTTTCGTATTCCTTCCTCCTGTCAGAGGGATGTATGAAAAATGAAGCTGAATATCAAGCCCTCATTGCGGGCCTGGAGCTTGCACTTCGGGCACAAGTACAACACCTTAAGGTAAATGGTGACTCGGAGCTAGTCATCATGAAAGTCAACGGTGACTATGCTATTAAAAAAGAGGAGCTGATATCCTTGCTTGACCATGTCCGAGGGATAATGGCTGAGTTCTCCATAGAACCAACATTGAATTATATTCCCCAGTCCTAGAATGCTCAGGATGTTGCATTATCCAACGCGGCCACAACCCTAGCCAACTTAGACCGGGATGAAACAGTTATCATTATTGCTCACCATCGAACGGTATTGCCATTTGTTCAAGATAAGATGGAACAGATCCACGAAGTCAGTCCTGTCCCCGAGCCATATGCTCCTGCCACCGGCTGGATGAACCCCATTACAAACTACCTTCAACAGGGAGAGCTTCCATCAGACAGGGCTGAAAGAGAGAAAATACGAAGAAGGGAAATCAATTTTGTCCTATATGGTGGCGTAGGTCCGCAAGAGGACCTCTACAAACAACACCTCAATGGGGTGATCCTTAGATGAATTGGCGGGGAAGAAACTACTGCCTTTAGGACTGAAGTACATGTAGGAGCATGTGGGGCACATCAACCATGGACCAAGCTCTCCCATCAAGTTTGAACTCTTAGGTACTACTGGCCTACAGTGGCATGAGACTATGAGCATTTTACCACAAAATTCCACTCATGTCAGATTCATGCCAACTTCATACACCAACCCCTGGAGTTACTTCATCATGCTAAGTACTCCTGGCCGTTTGCTGTCTAGGGGATGGACATCGTGGGAAAATATCCTCCTTCCACGACCAAATATCTGATGTATATCCTCAGGGAGACCGACTTCTTTTCCAAATGGGAAAAAGCGATACCCCTCAAGGAATTCGAGGAAAGAAATATTTTCAGCTTTTTGAAGACCAATATCATAAATAGATTTGGTGTCTCTCATACTATACTGACAGAAAACGGCACCAATTTATGCTCTGCTGAGCTGGAAAATCTATACCGTGAGTATGGTATCAAGGGTAAACACTCATCCCACTACCATGCAGCGGCCAACAGACAGATAGAAGCTTTCAACAAGACCATGTCCATCATCCTCCAGAAAATGGTGTACAATGACAAGAAGTCATGGACGGAAAAACTCCTCCATACATTGTGGGTTTATCAATCAACAATCTGCACTGCTACTCGGTCTACCCCGTACTCATTGGTATACGGCACAGAGGCAGTCCTTCCCATTGAACTCCAACTTCCCTCACTCCACATTGTCATCTGTGATCTATTATCCAATAATGATTAGTCATAAAATCATCTAGGGGAATTGGAATAGCTAGACAAGAAGCGGGTGCACACTCTACACCACCTAGAAGTGTACCAGAACCGGATCGCAGAAGCCTTCAACAGAAAGGTCCGCCTCCGGTCATTCTTGGAAAGAGAATTAGTACTAGTCCTCCAGACCCCAATGATACCTGGAAAGAAGCCTCCAAAGATGGAGCCCTAGTGGGAGGGACCATATGCTATACACAAGGTCTACTTCAACAGAGCATACGCCCTAATCTCCATGGACAAAAAATTCACTACAGCTCTTACCAATGCGAGGTTCCTGAAAAATTATTTCATATAGAGACCAAGAGGTATTCATGTCCTCACTGCATGATGTTAAAATTCATGGATTTCGTCCTTACAGCATGATGATAAACTACACGGGTGAAGGAAAAGAATGAAAAAATGAGATGTACACATCGTCCGATCTGTATGCCACTAAACTGCCAAGCACCTCGTCCTAACCAAAAGACGTTAAACTATATGGCCCTCATCCAAGCTGTATGACATTAAACTACCCAGCACCTCATCCTCACCACATGATGTTAAAATGCACGAAATATAATAATGAACCTTATCCTCGCTGCATGACATTAAAATGCATGGATTTCACAGAACTACGTAATTCTTGATTCCGGCCCTTGCGGGATACGTAGCGATGTCGGGATTCCCTATCCCGGACTAGCCACTTCACTTCAAAAAAATGACCTATTTCCCCGGTGTACAGACCAGACCTGCTTGGGGTGTATCGTCTTTCACAGAACTAGGTATGGATTGATTCCTTCCCTTGTAGGATACATAGCGACGTTGAGATTCCCTATCCTGGCCCAGCAACTTCAAAAAAATGCCCTCTTCCCCTGTGTGTGGACCAGACCTGCATAGGGTGTATCATATTTCACAGAACTATGTAAGTCTTGATTCCTACCCTTGAGGGATACATATCGATGTCGGGATTCCCTATCCTGGCCCAGCCACTTCACTTCAAAAAAAATGTCCCCTTTCCCCCATGTACGAACCAGACCTGCATGAGGTGTATCATCTTTCACAGAACTACGTAAGGCTTGATTCATGTCCTTGCGGGATACGTAGAGATGCTGGGATTCCCTATCCCATCTCAACCACTTCACTTCAAAAAAAAATTCCCCATTCCCCCCGTGTACGGATCAGACCTGCACGGGGTGTCTCATATTTTCATAGAACTACGTATGGCTTGATTCATGTCCTTACAAGATACATAGAGACCCCAGGATTCCCTATCCTAGCCCAACCACTTCAAAAATAAAACCCTCTTCCCCTTTGTGCGGACCCAACCTACACAGGGTGTGTCGTCTTTCACAAAACTACTTATTTCTTGATTCCTGCCCTTACAGGATACGTAGCGATGCAGGGATTTCATATCCTGTCCCAGCCACTTCAAAAAAAATTTCCTCTTCCCTTGTGTGTGGGCCAGACCTGCACAGGGTGTATCGTCTTTTAGAGAACTACATGAGGCTTGATTCCTGCCCTCACAGATACGTAGTGATGCCAGAATTCCCCACCCTGGCCCAACCACCTCATAAAGAAAAATAAAAGTTCCAATTCCCCCGTGTATGAACCAGACTTGCACGGGGTGTATTTACGTCCTCACCGCATGACGTTAAAACTGCACAGATGAAGAAGAATTAAGAATTCCTTCCATTCCCCGTGTATGTACCTGACTTTCATGGGGTGTACTCTCGTCCTTACCGCACGATGTTAAACTGCACAGACAATGATATTAAAAATACCCCTTTCCCCCATGTATGGACCATACCTGCACAGGGTGTATATCTTCATCCTTACCGCATGACGTTAAACTGTATGGAGTTTGTCCTTACTGTGTGACATTAAACTGCATGGACTTCTTTGCGACCCACCCAGGACACGCGGTGATACGAGATGATGATACTCCTTGCACATTTGGATACATCCTTTCCATACATCAGACTCCACGACCTGGTAATTATGGATCTTTATAACCACTCATGGTCATCGGAGGTGGAAAGTTATGGTCCTATGGACACCTTTGTATGACTATGCATACCATTCCCTCAGCGGCTCTGCATATTGATTGACCCTGTACCATCTACCAAAGGCAACATTTCCATAGGCGACACTCTTTCCTAGCTCCGTACGCTTACCTGCCTTAGAGCCCCCATACCATACCTCTTGATCCATATGTTTATGGCGAAGAGTTTTAAAAGTTCATTCCCCGTTTCACATACAGAAGTTGACAGGGTGTCCTTATCTGGCTAGCCTATGTGACTGTCAGTGGTTCACATAGCGACCTACATCAACAAACATCAAGCCAGGACTAGGCTACATTAAATCAATGGAAAAGTGCAGTGAAGATGTTTTCTGTATACCCAGACACCATTATCGCCACATTCCGAACTCTACACTGGGAGCAATCATAGATTCTCATGATCATTCATGGCCATCGGAAGTGGAAAAGTTATCGACCAGAGGACACCTTTGTATGACTATGAATACCATGCCCTCAGTGGATCTGCATAGTGATTCCCCTGGCTCGTCCATCAAAGGCAAGATTTCCTCGGGCGGCACTTCTCATAGCTCCGTATGCTTACCGGCCTTAGAGCCCCCACACCACGCCTCCTAATCCGGGAAAGCTCAAAGTTGTAGTTTACGACCTTCATCCCCCACCATTTTCTAAGTATATTAGAACATGTTGACCCTATTATCCTTCGAGTGACTGCAAAAATAGTCACCCAATGGTCCGATTTCTATGACTGTTAAAATAGGAATACTTCGTCCCTACCTCATGACGCTAAACTGCATGGAATGAATGAAAACCCCCACGAGAAAGATAAATTAGAGCAGGGGGCTCTTTGAAACTCAACAAGAAACCATGGACGGATATTCCCAACATGTCCAGACATACCCCTGCCAAATGACAGACTTCGTGGCCCAGATAATCGCGGATCCCCATGACCACTCACGACCATCAGAATTGGAATGTTATTGACCCATGGACACCTTTGTATGACTATGCATACCATGCCCCCAGCGGCTCTACATAATGATAGCCCCTGGCTCGTCCATCAAATGCAAGATTTCCACAAGCGATGCTCTTCCTAGCTCCGTACACTTACCGGCCTCAGAGCCCCCATATCACCTCTCCTGATCCAAGAAGCCCTGGAACCATGATTTACACCAATCAACCCCCTTCCACGCCTGGGGAATGTTGAGGTATACAAGCCCAGTTATATTCTGATGAAGATTAGCCTTCGCAATAATGCCCCATGTCCTTGCCGCATGACGTTAAACTGCACAGTAACCTTTAAAAATGCCCAAGTCCTCTCTGCATAATGTTATAACTGCGTAGAAACATTTAATAATGCTACTCGTCCTTACCGCATGACGTTAAACTGCACGGTCAAACCCATCAAGGGTTCAGTAAGGAATAGAGGCTTTTCTCTGTCTTTCAGTGCACCGGTCAGACCTGCACAAACCACCACCTCACACCAGCATGAGAAAGAATTACTTCACCTATTCTCAGGAAGTTTATTCTAGATATTTCCCCCGTATTCAGACACCCTCTCGTCATAAACCATATTATGTACTCAGAAAAAGCCGAACTCTCGTAAGCCACCCCTGGTGGTTCCAAATCTCAACTTCCCTGAAGTTGTTCTACTATCGGAAGTGGATAAACCTTTACCTAAGGAAACCATTGCATGACTATGCATACCATTCCCTTAGCAGCTCTGCATATTGATCTCCCCTGGCCCATCTACCAAAGGAAATTTTTTCCTTAGGCAATAATTCCCTCCGTACGCCTCTTGGCCTTTGAGCCCCCATGTCCATCTCGGGATTCGAAAACTCTCTGAGCTACATATTACCAACCTCTTTCACAATCCTACTTGAATACGGCGGAGCGTCTTTTACAAGATTACTGAGAACCAGGAGAAGTCATTTCATTTCAAATGATGTCCCAGTTGCATGACTTTAAACTGCATCAAGCCTCAATCATCCCTTATCCTAACTAAATTCATATGTTGGTGGTCTCTTGACCAAGTTCCTGGTCAGTACGGATGCTCCCAAAACCCTTTCAGGTGTCACACTCCCCTTCTGAACCACCCCTGGTCGTTTTCATAACTTTACATGCCACCCATTGTGGTTTCCATAAGCTGGACATTCATAAAGTCCGCTGGCCATTAGAAATGGAGAAGTCTTTGACTTAAGGACACCTTTGTATGACTATGCATACCATGCCCTCAACGGCTCTGCATATTTATTTCCCCTGGCCCATCTACCAAAGGCATTTTTTCCTTAGGAAATGCTCTTCCGGCCTCTGTATGCCAACAAGGCTACAATTCCTTGAGACATGCCCTGCATGCCGCTCAAATTCAAACATGTTTCCCCCATGTGCGTTTGAAAGGTATTAAGACATATTTTAATCAGTTGAACCCTATTGGGGCCCTCGCCCCACCATATTTGGTCAATGATGTTCCACCTAAAACATCAGTAATGATATTCTTGTCGGCGGGACTTTAAACCTCTCAAAAAAGAGGCACAAAGCCTGTTAGGCCGAAAACCCGAAAAGGGAGACCTAAGAAAAATCCGGTTTATACCCGCTGGGTCCATGCCGAATAGGACCAGGAAAAATCAGGGCATTAAAAGAAAAAAAAGACAAAAATGTTTGATGGGTTTTTCTATAAAACCCTGGAAAGATTTAGACTATGCTCGCTAGATCCCATGGTCCAGGAAAAAATTAGAGCTTGTTTTCTTGAGTTATGGTTAGTTCTGATTCAGTGAATTGTAATTTTCACAAAAATTATTCTAAGTGACAATAAAATTCCACAGCAATGAGTGATTAATGGAGATTTTATTTCATTTAAAAAAAAGGAGGACGTCCACAAGATGGGGTATCTCATTTATACAAAAAATAAAGGGGGACAGAGGGGTAAGTAAAACAGGGGACACAAAAGTAGCTCTGATAGTTATAGAGGAGCCTTACTTGCTCTCCCCACCAGATCAGAGACAGTGCAGCGAAGGCCGTTGCTTGATTGTTCCAACACTGCCTTCTCCCTGGTCTCAGCCTGAGCCACTGGATGGATACACTCCACTTCGGTTTGGAGATCGTTGATCCCTTTTCTGGTGACTTCAAGATGGCCAGTCATAGCCGATAACTGATCCCTCAGCATCACGGCTCGTTCCTCGCATGCATGCAACTCGGAGGATAGAATTGCCTCCTGATCTCGGGAGGTCTCCTCTTGTGCTACCAGTTGATGGAGATTTTTTGTGCTTTCCTCCAAGGTTCATGCCCCACAATGAGTGGTCTTGAAGTGAGAAAGCATGCATTCACTATTGATAGCTTCCTCGCGGTCCATGACAACTTGGCAAGCCAGAGAATAGAAGTGCCGATAGTCAAAGCCACCCGACCCCAAACCCAGGAAGAGCTGACGAAGAGCTTCGGTTTTTGTTTCCATTTTGGCTAAGTGGGTTTCGGTGATGATCTCACAGATTCGGTGCCAGGCCCACCTGCGCATTGCCCTATGGTCCGCCATGATGCGAGGATCTTTGGTAGCCTCGCTGGACAACACGAGATTAAAGTCTGACATGACAGCCCGTGCAAGAAGTGTGCTCACTAGAAATTTTCTCTAAAGCTAGAAAATATGGATCTCCTAACCCCGCTTCAGTCTTGGGGACCAAGTTTCTAAGCCCGATATCGACTGGAGGAACATCTGGGATGGTCTTTCTGGGACCCGACACCACAGGTTCGTCCTCATCCACGCACAAGAAATATGAACATGCCTGAACTACGGCCATCGTGAGCTCGGGAGAGGAAAGTTATCTGAATCGCTTTGATCGGTGAGCCATTAGTTGGTCCTCCCTTGAAACTGATGAGGAAGGTGTTGTGGATGCAGCAGCCACCATACCTCTCGATTTGGGTTTCTGCCGGACAACCTTCCATAGGATCCCATTAGGATAGTATTTTCCCCATGTCTTTTCATACTCCATAGAAAGGTCGGCAACCGCGTTTGTACCAGGCAGGGTAACTCTTGCGTCAGATCCCTCCCGCGTCAGCATCAGCCACCACTGACGAAGTATGGCTAGATGTAGTCCTCGGGTCTGAGAACGTGGAAGGGAAGAATGGACTTGCATGCACACAAACTAGCGAGTAAAGAGATACAGGACGTACAACTCGCACAAAGAGACATCGTCGATCCGTGAGGACAGAAACTCGTCCCGTAGGGAGACCATGTAAGAGCGCTCCTCAAGGCTCCCCTGGAGGTTGTCAACTAAGATTCCAGAAGGGGTGGGGTAGGGAGTGATGATAAAATGGGAGACGTCGCTCAAGATCTCGAGGAATTCACTAGTGTTGAGAGACTTCAAGCGAACTCCGGCCATATCCGGTAGGGTAGGCCGAAAGGTAGGAAGTAGGATGGACGTGTTGTGATGATATTCATAACAGCGAAAGTGGTCCGCCACCCAGCCGTACAAAAATTGAAATGGCCCGCTTAGACGGAAAGGTGACCCACCCACCTACATGTGGCTCAGTAGCTCGTAGATTTAGGCCAAAGTGGGCATGACTAAAGTCACCAAGCGGCCCTATGCTAACTCCGCCTCTATCATCAAAGTGTAGGCCTAGACACCAGGATTGACATCCCAGGAAGGAAATATCTATCCGCACAAAAAACATAGCAAACAGACAGGCAAACCGAAGCATAGGTGACACACCAGGGCGCGCCTCGTAACCCCATGAAAGGTAGTTGCCTGCTTCCAGAACCACCAAGCAAGAACCTTGAATGGTTCGCGAATGTTGGTAAGGATGAGTCCTGGGACACTTAATCTTCAGCGTAGGACCAGTGGTGTTTAGAAAAAACCCTATAAAAATGCTATAAAGAATAATTGAGCGGGAACGCAAGGCCTGACCTAGTGACTGCTCCGCCATGGTCAGCAGCTCTTTCGCTAATAAAGGCACCTATTCAATGTCATCCCATGCATCAGGAGTGGGAAAAAATTCGTCATACATCTCGCCAGCAATCGACAGTCCTTCTATCTAGTAGATGTCCCATAGACTAATGCCGACTTCACCGTGGGAAATGTGGAAAGTATTAGTACTCTAACACCAGCGAATGAACAGGTCAGGCAGGATCAAAGACAGTGGGTAAACAGAAAATTGGGAATCCCACACTATGGAGTATAGGTTGACAAATTCTAGTGAATAGGGAGACTCCCGACAATGATGATGGACCCAGAAAGCCCAAGCCCAATCATTAGAGAAGAGCCCGCCGGACCGAAGATCCCACCTGGGAACCCACCCCGCATCATGATCCCTTCGAGCAAGGTTGATGATGGAAGGGTAGTCCTTAAGAAAATCTTTATGAGAAAATTCTTGAGTGTGCTGGTCGCTTTGGGTCCCGATAGAGCCCCTCAGAATAAATGTGTCTTTCAGACCAAAATTAGAGATTATCTCCCCGGATTGGGTAAGGTTTGTCTGAATTCATTTTGAAGGCGCTTCCAGGAAGGGAGAAGGGAGACCTGTGAAAGTAGGGGGGATGGGGACATCATCTTGAAGACCTAATCCATAGAGCGGGAGCCGATTAGATAATGGATAACTCAGAAGCTCCGAAGAGAGCAGGTTCTTCAATGCACCATCATCAGGAATGATGGACCGATTAGGGTCCCCTTTGACGCCCTTCGCTCTGTGAATCATAGCTGAACGTCTCTCTGAGCTAGTTGAGAGGGGCTCTACAGCAGGCCTTGATGCATAACGAGGGGGAACCATATTTTCTCCCTGCACAATGAGAGAAATCTGTTCGGAATAAAAATCTGGACATGAATAACCAAAATGAATGGTTAAGGAACCTCCACAACAAAATCCGCAAGGAGGCCTTGGAGGATGGTTCGCGATGACATCATTCCGTGAACCAGCCCTTCGCGAAATCAGTTCGCGAAGTCCTGGCCCGCTGAGCGTTGGCCAGGAAACCACGAACCAAATCACTCCACGGAAATTTAATCCCAGGTTCATTTGGAAGATTCAGATACTTTTTAAAGTTCAAGAGATATTTAGTCCGCGAAGCATCAAAACTGTGATGCAAGTTCCTCTACAACCCGACATCACTTAATTTTTAATTAATAAAGAGTAATGGTTCGCGGTTGGGAATTCGGTTCATGGGTGAAGGCGACCGCGAAGAAGAAATGGTTCGCGAAAGTAGCTGCCCGTTCACGGACGAGGCATTTCGCGAAGGAGCAAACACGTGGAGGCGAAGGAGCTCTAGTTTCACGAAGAATTAGTTAAAGGACAAGTGAGGTCTCCCTATATTTATAAGCCTTGTCCCCTATCAGGTCCACCATTCTACCGCAAACCATATCAGTTTCAGGACCACTTTTCATCGGAATGGCCTCCTCTTCATTCTAATCAGACCCCATTCCGATGGGGGGCATTTGTAGGGTCCTGAAAAATTCCACAATGGAAAATTTTCCCAAATCCCCCAAATAATTGGGAAAAAATAATCAAAGAGGAGACACAAAGGACCCGTCTGCGAACCGGTCCATGGAAGAAAAACTTGGCCAGGCACCGCGAGGAACCCCCCTCAGCGAACTATTGTCGTTCGCGAAATAGAGGGGGAGAGACTCCGCGGTCGCGAGGCAGGATGGATGCCAGTCCGGTTCACCATCACGGACCGCCCCAACCGTGGACCGCGTCGATCGATTCAAGCTTCACCCGCTTTCATTTGCGGAATGGAGCTGGAACCATCCACAGCTGTGAAGCACTCCCAGAGTTGGCCTCGCGGAGGAGGGGAGCGTTCAATACCTACCGCGATTCGTGGGTTGACCAAGTCAGCTGTGAACTGGGTATTTTGTCATGGGCCTCTGCAAAAGGTGCCGCATGGCCACATATACATTCCTTTTCCCACTATAAAAAAGGAGACCAAGGGAGAAATAAGAAAAGGATTGGAGGACTGGAATCAGATTCGGGGGAAGGAGATCAGTTGAAGGAAGGATTCATATTTCACAAACAATAAAATTTCTACCCGCAAACCACATCAGGTATATGAATTAACAAGGAATTGTAGAACGCATAATAATTTGGTGAACCGAGAACCTAAATAATAATAAAAATGATAAATGCGAACCATACCCCCTCCACGAATGAATTCCCTATGGACCAGGGAGTTTATGCCTCTTCCCATCCGTCGTACCGCATGGCACCCTCCTCTACAGGCGAAGCCCCAACCGACGAGCCTCTGATCGGCGCCGCCCTTGGTCACTGCTGCCCGCCTGAAACCCTCCGTGAACCAAACTGGTTCGCGGATTGAGGCTGAAGCTGCGAACCACCCTAGTTCGCGGATTAAACCTGAATCCGAGAACTGTCATGGTTCGCAGGATGCCAATCAGTCCGCGGACCACCCTGGTTCGCGGACGGATTCTCAAGCCACGTAGAACTTCCCCAGACGAAGGGCGCCACCACCCATACCTCTCAGTGGCTATCCAAATACATCGGTTTTCTCATCTCTAGAGCCTGGTAAAATCCTTATGATCCAGCCAGGTCCTCCGCGATTCCTTCATTGGCCTATTCATCGGCCCCAAGCCGAGGCCTCCGCTAGAGCCACCGGATCCACGTGGTATAACTTTTAGGCACATCAGCACGCCATTTTGAGTTCACATACCCACAATAAACAGGGGAAAAGGGGTTTCCCTGACCCTTGAGTAGATTCATGAAGCATTCCTGGGTTCACATTCCCACGGTAATGTGGAGTCTAAGCTCATGAATCCATTTTCTTCCCCTCCACTTGTCCAAGGCTCCTCGGGGGTTTCAAAATACCTATTAGAAGGAAGACCTATCAGACTGCAAGAGAGGAGATGGGAATAGGAGCACCCCCTTTCCCTCTCCCGTTGGGCTTTGTTGCCCCGGGCGTCCATCTCGGAGTAAGACCTGACCTTCTGGGCCTCCTCAGAGTGTAAGCCCCAATCCATCACCTTCTGGGCCTCCTCAGAGTGTAAGCCCAAATCCATCACCTTGGGCCACCTTCATCTGTAATCCCCACTCCGCTTCCCACGGACGCAACTTTCGCGACGTGATCCTCTGGTCCCTACTGCCTATAGTTTCTCACACCGAGCATGACTCTCGTGGTCTTAGAGTAGGCATCGACCATGACATACTTCAATTGGATGCCCCAAAGCATAAGTCCCAATCCTAAGCGAACTACGTGGACTTTGATCCCCGCCACCTAGGTATGGTACGTAGAATTCCTCCATGAGGTTCAAGCCCACCACTCGGTCGTTTCTTCACGTCGAGTTCCACCCTCGTCCAACATGATGTTAAATTGTATGAGCAAACTATGTGGTCTTTGATCCCTTCCTCCAGGACAGGGAACGTAGGAAGCCTCCATGAGGTCCAAGCCCACCACTCATCAGACCACCTGGTCCATATTCACGTCGGTTCTCCGATACTTAAGCGAACTACGAGGACATTGATCCATGTCAAAGTATGGTACGTAAGAAGCCTCCATGAGGTTCAATCCCAACAGCCGGTCGATCCGATCATCTCTACATCGGTTCACCACCCCACTCCTAGTGCCACCTTAATTGAGTTCCAACCCTTTGGGGTCATTGATCCAACAAGGGATGGTAAACCTCAGGCATAAATGATTCTGAACCCCTGCATCCAGTTGACCATTTCCCACCAAGGTTAAATCCATGGATGCTATGTTTGGGTATAAACCAAAGATTTGAGAACATATGAATAAGTCTTAAATCAATAAGAGAGTCCCAGAATAGGCGATAATTACCCCCAATAAGGGTGCATTGAGTCCGACTTCCAATTCTCCCGACCAATGTGAGTTCTTAAGAGTCACTGGTCAGACCATCTGGGGAACGCCTACCTTTGGAAAGCAGGTCCATCAATCATTGGATACAGAGCCATTGGGTGTTTTGTGGCCGAAAACCATGAACAAAACAAGGTCATAATTCCTCCCTTGAAGCCTTTTGGTTTAAACCAAACGAATTTACCCGATTAAGAGGTAACACCTTCTCTCATACTTTTTAGTTTCATTTCCATTGTCTGCTCCCTAAACTTTTCTTATTCAATGATTAAAAAACCAATAACCTAAATATTATATTTTTTTATTCTATTTTTTTTATCTACACTTACATACAACTCATTTTAATGGGTAACAAACATGCTCATTTAGTGTACGAAAAACTACTGCCTCACAAAATGATGATTGTTCAATTTTACCCTACCACCTCTCATGGTGACTATTATAATGGAAACTATTTTTACATATGATATATATTATATTTATATTATATCTATTCTTTTGTAATTTTTATTGAGAACATAAATTTATACTTTCATAGTTGTGTAAATACGATAATTTCGTATGAGGAAGTGTGGAAAGTCGCCCCCTTAAAGCGATATAGCTCGTTTATACAATTTAAGAAACATATAAAGGATGGTTTTATTAAACATATGATAGATATATGGAATTCATATTATAATATTATAATAATATTCTTTTTTATATTTTAATTATTATTATTTATTCTGTCAAATAATTGAATGTAGCGTCCATGCGTACGTACAACCTACCCTCTCCATGAACGGTGCATTTCAATTCTTATCTAAAAATGTAATGAATTATTATAAATACATATATACTAGATATATATGATATTTAAATCGTGAATACTATTATGTATATTGTTGAATTTTTACCACATGGACAATTTTCACCAAAACAAATTCATTTTGGACTAAAGTACTGAATATCGACATAACATAAGATGTAAACTTAAATAATTATTTATTTTTTATAATATGATAATAAGTGATATAAAAGGTATAATAAAATTGAAATATATTCTAAAGAAATTCTAAATTAACCTCTATTTATTATTTCAGAAATTAAAGAATGTACAAGACAAGTCAGACAAAAGGTAAGGGAAATCTTAACTCAATCTCCATTTATTGAGTTAAATATCTATTTCATTTGTTATGTTCTTATAGGAATATGTGGTAATGACCAATGATTATTTTATACTGAATAAACAATTATATTGTGTGGATTTATATTTTTGACACATAATTATGTCATTGATTTTTCCTTAATATTATTATGTGATCTTTGTAAGGGGTTCATCTCAATCTCCTTTCATTGAGGCATATCTTTATATTTTGCACCTTTATTATCCTATATACTGTATATAAAACACTTTTGAAATGTTATATCATGAATTAGTATATTTTAATTATATTTAATGTTTTTTAATCTTATTCCTTAATGATTTTTATTCATGTGTTTCTTAAGTGGAAATGGACACTTTAACGAAAACATCATTTAAAATGTTTTGCAGATTTATTCAAATAAAATCCATATTTTTCATGTCGTTATTTTAAAAAATGTTTTTATGAATTTATTTATATAGACATGAACGTTTTAAAATGTAAAATGTTGAAAAGTAGTATAGGAAATTTTACTTAAACAGTATTTTCATTAAATGTTTTAAATGGGGTTTTAAATGGATTGAATATTTTAATATCTTGAAATGATTTATTGTGATTAAAAATGAAATGTTATGAGAGAAATGTAGAGAATTGAAATAGTTTATATGTTATGATTATATAATGTAAAATGGACATTTTATGGGTGGTTACGTGATAAACCAAATATGGGTGGTTGCATGATAAACCAAAGACAGGTGGTTACGTGATAAACTAATGACTGGTGGTTCCGTGATAAACCAAGGATGGGTGGTTACGTTATAACCTCCAATTCATTGGTTATGGAAGTAGGTTGTATGAATATTCTATTTAGTGATATTTTTGGAAGTTTAATGTAGGTTTATTCCATTTATGTATGATTCTATCCCAAGTTACCTTTATATGTAATATGTATTTTCCATGGGTTTAATAGTAATCTTTTGGTTACAAAAATTGGATAGCAATGAGAATATATTTTGTGAAGTGTATTTACTACTTCATAAAGGTGAAAAGTATTATTTTATGATAAATTATTCATAGTTTACATGTCTTCACAAATAATAATAGTTTTACTTATTTTTGTATCCCTTGCTGAGCTATTTATGCTCATCCCAGGTTATGAAATGTTTTTGTCTCAGAATAAGGATGGGTAAGAGAATGGAAGAAGTCGGGAAGATTTTAATTAAGAAAAATAAATCATTTTTACTTTAATTTTTTATAGTATGGAATAAATAGATACTATTTTAGTTATATCCACTTTTTATGTAATAGTTATGTCCTAATTCTCAAAATCACTAAACCAAAAAAAGATCCTTAGTGTGGGTTATTAAATTTAATCAAGAATATGAAATGTTTAAGGATGGGGAATTATAGTTAGTATCAGGGGATTTTTTAGAAAATGTTGGGGATTAGAATGATTTATTAAGAGTTAGTGATAACATCTTGGGTTTATACCTTTGAGATTGATCATAAGCTCAATGTCTTAGAAATCCCTTTGGCGGCTATATGTTCCAAAATTTCTAGGTAATTAACGATATTTTTAGAGACGTTTTTTAGGTTGTTATGGGTTAGTACTTTTGTGGAACAAAAATGAAAGGTATAGAATAAAAATTCAGGTAAAAACACATTATGGTTATTTTTTGGGCGATTTTATCTCATTTTGTTAAGTTTATATTAATTATACACTTTTTTTTAAATTTACAACACACAGACCAGGTGACAACCTGCCACATCGTACAAGGCTATGGGAATCAAAACCCCAACTGAAGTGCAACATGATTTTATTGCCTACCATATGACTATGTTAAATCCCTGGTAAGTATGAATTATTCCTTTAATTTAAATGATTTTATGGATTAATAATAAGTTTATTTTAGAGACATAAATTTTATTGAATAAATAAACATGGGATTGGAAATTGAATTTTGGATTAAGTTATAAATGTAATTTGTGAAGACATTCACTATCTTGAGAACTTTATATAATTAAGCTAAATAGAATACTATGGGATTTTATTTTAGGAATAGAGTATGCATTATTTTTTGGACAAATATTTTATTTAATTATTGACTTATGGAGATTTGGGTTATTTATGGAAGTGAATACCCAATTTTAGAGAATATGTGATTTTGGAAATTACTTTTTGGTATGATCCATTAAGAGTGGTTGATGTTATTTGGAGATAAATGTTAATATTTATCTTCGAAGAAAATGTGATCAAATACTTATTATTTTTTTTTGAATCGTAGTTTGGATTATTTTATGGAGTTTTAAGGAAACTTATTTATCAAAAGGTCTTTGTTGAACTTTGGATGTTGCTATTGAATTTTAGTGATTAAAAGTAGTCCTTCTTCTTATAAAGGATAATTCCATTGGGGATATTATCTGATCTTATACTAACCATTTTGGTTATGGTTAATGGATTAACATAGGATAAAAAGATAGTTAATTTTAGAGTTTTATATGATTCTATATAAATTGATTCTAGTGATTCATGTTTGACCAAGTCATACTCATCATTTAGAGAAAATATGAGTTTGTGGTAGAAATTTATTAAAGTATGAAACTCTACTTGAAAGGTAAGTATGTTTCATTATTTTATTACTCAAGCTCATAAATAAATTCTTCAACATTATGAAAAGGATCTTAAAAAAACCTTTTATTTTTTACTTTTCTAACTACAAAAACATAGACCGTTTAACCTAATACAATTTTATGTTTTTCTGATTGTCAATTTTCTCAAGATCATGTTCTATATCACTCTCCATAATAAATTAATACTTATTTTTCCTTCCATATCCATGTATTTCTACATGTAATCCTTATACATGTTATCTTGGGTGACCATTGTACTCCATTTCTTTATTATAAAGTGGTAGTTTTATTAACCCTTTTTAAGATGTGGGATTGTAATAAAGGTATTTTGAAATGGCATACCCATGTTACCGACCATAAATTAATATTGTGAGAATGTAATTTATTAAAGAGGGGGGATGTAACATCCCATGTTTTAATAAAGAAACACTATGTTCATTAGCGTAGATGATAATCTACATCGATCGTAAATGAATAAATGAATATTATTATTTAAATGTTACCATTATAACCTAGTCGTTAGAATAAAAGGAATGAACAATATTAATTTAATTTTGAAAATATGGTTTAAATAGTTTTATATAATGATTCATTGGTTACTTGATTTATTATAAATGGAAATAAAAACCAACTGAATATAAAGGATATGTTTTAATGAAAACATATTTAAATGAGAATAATGGTGTTTATAAAATCATATCACTCATGAGGTATTTTATTAATGAAATATATATTTTTTATATTCAATGTAATATTTAAAATTCATATTATATGTTTTATAGATAATATATAAGAGAAAAATAATTTTTTATTCACAAAAGAAGTATTTTTTAGAAAAGGTGTTTTTATCACAATTTGATGGAGAAACCATTTTAAATATAGTTTTTGAAAATTTTATATGTTATATTTGAAAAAAAAAAATTATTCTTTGGAAGAGGGAAATAAAAATTAACTTTGGATAAAATATTTTTATTTTTCTGATAAAAATCATATTTTGATAAATAGTTAAAACTACTTCATTTTAATTCAAAAATGCATTTTCATCTAATTTATTTATATAGATAGATTTTCCTTTTTGTTTTAAATTTTAATTGGACTATGTTTTTTTAATTTAATCTAATTTTGGTCATTAGAAGTAATTTCATATTTAAATTATTTATAAACTCATGAAAATCTTTAGATTTTTTTTTTATTTTTAAAAATTTATTTTCTCATTTTGACATCAGGAATATATTTAAATTAATTCCTACAATTTTTATATTTTGAATTTGGAAAAATGGATTCCATATTTTCAATAAAA
The DNA here is from genome assembly GCA_963277665.1 of Viscum album. NCBI lineage: Eukaryota > Viridiplantae > Streptophyta > Magnoliopsida > Santalales > Viscaceae > Viscum > Viscum album. The sequence goes on along the minus strand of OY728137.1, from coordinate 683,206,239 downwards.
AGGTATGAATTGTTTAGATAGGTCCCTATAATTCTTTTGGACATTATGACTAGTAACTTTGGTAATTTTTCTTTACCGTGGTTAATGTTAAATCAGGTAAATTAAGTTCCAAATAATATGATAAGGATAATAAAATAACCCAATTACCATCAAAAATCCTATTTGATGAACAAAATCAGACACTTAACACAGTATTATTATAAAAAAAATTTAATAGAATTATTTCCATGAAAATGATATAATTATTATTAAAATAATTGAAAGTGACAACATGTCACTCTATTTTTTCTTATAAGTATAATAAATTTAATTTGGTGATAAACTTAATAAAAAAATGAACATAAATAGTATCTAGAAATATAATGAAATTATATAAATTATTTTAATATATTTATAATTTTTAGTGATTAAATAATTACCATAAATAAAGACACGACAGTGACATAATAATTATTTTATTAGGAGAAATATAAAATAAATAATATTATAAATATTAAAATAAATATTTAATGATATAAATTATGTCATCCATGATCATTTAGGGTGAATATGACATATTAGAAGAATATTAATTTTTTTGTTTTATTTGATCTCTCTGTTGGGATTTTATTTAAATTCAATGAAATGAATAGTGTAAAAATTGACATAACTGGTGTTTTATAAAAATAGTAATTTATTAAATTATTTAAAAATTGTAATAATATTTTAAAATAGAAATATAATTATTATAAGGTCTAAATTTTAATTAAGTGTCCAATTATAGTAAATTTACCACATATAAGTAAAACTAATAGCATCTTAATGATTAAAATGTTATTACCATACGTAAAATTAAAAAATATTAATTAATGGTAAACTGAAAAAATAAGGTTTAAAATAAAATCAATACATGTATAAAAATTATTTAATGAGAGGATTTAAACCTATAATGATATTATTTTCAACATATCTCAATTTTGAGTCTTTTAAATTAAATAATTAATTTAAATTTTTTTATTTGTTTAAGGTTTTCTAGGGGTTCCCCTTTCCTCTCCTATAAAAATGTACCATCTCTTCTCTAATAATAACACTTCAAGAAGATTTTTGATCATCCAATACCTTCTCAAAAATCATTATAGAATGACCACCCATATACTAAAATCTCCCTCAGGCAATAAAGCCTCCCAAGAAGCCTTTTAGTAGAAACCAAAGGAAGTTACCTAATTAAGAGGTAACAGCTTCTCTCATGCTTTTTAATTTCATTTCCATTATCCACTATATAATCTTTTATTATTAAATGATTACATAAAAAACTCAGTATCACAAATATAATATGATGTTTTTATGATATTATTTTGATTTACACTTACACACACCTCCATTAATGGGTTACATACATATTATTTCTGTGTACGACCAACTACTGCCTCACGAAATGATGATTGTTCAATTTTACCCCACCACCTCTCATGGTGGCCATTATAATGGAAAATATTTGTACATATGATATATATTATATTTATGTTGTATATATTCTTCTATAATTTTTATTAATAACATACCTTTATTCTTTCCATATTGTGTATATATGATAATTTCTTTTGCAGAAGTGTGGACTATCGCCCCCTTAAAGCTATATGACTCATTCCCACTATAAATGGATTGTATAAAGGATGGTTTTATTTAAACCATGATACATAAATTAAATTAATAAAATACTAGTGATATAATATACATTTATATCATTTATTTAATATTCTTTTAATATGTCAAAGAAATGAAAGTAGAGTTCATGCGTACATACTATAACGACCCAAAATATCATTAATGGAAATCCCTCTAGATCTAATTAAATGTTTATTTATGTAAAATGTTTATATGAAATTTCATCTTCTTTGTTTTTATGTTAATAATTGTAACCGTTTCTAATATAGCCTTTGAACAATGATCACATGATTAGTGTAAATATAGGTTTTTAAGAAATCCAATTTACTCAGAAAAAGGAAGTGATGGCCTCATCTAGTAGATGTTCCCCATACAAAGCCCATTTTTCAGATCTTGGAAAGGAGGTGGCGACTTTGGGCTTCTCTATTTCCAATTCCCAAGCTGATCTTGAATATGTTAAGCTCGAGTTGGACCACCTACGAAAAAGTGGATGTTGATAGAGATTACCACCCGAGAAATGTTATCTGAGCCACCCTAAGATTTTTGCACCATCGTACACCTTACTCTTCGGTATTATACGGATGTTATAAGGGGTTATGTAACAATACCATATCACTAAGTTTATGTACGTTGTTTTTTGTAATAATTAATATACTTTCATTTTATTATTGGTACGTTGTAAATAGTTTTTAAAGAACAAATAGTATTTTTAGTTAATGATCAACTAAGAAATCTATTTTTATGAATTAATGGATTTCTGAATTAAATACTATTTTAATAAAATATTATTATTTTTATTAAATTAATTTTTATTAAATATAAATTATCGTATAATTTTATGAATGCAATTGGAATTTTTATTTTCCTTTGAAAGCCATTTTTGTCAAAACCCATGAATTTTCGATAAATGTCAGTTATTATTTTAATAGTGAAAATAAAAATACTTAGAAAAATATTTAGATAAAATAAATATTATTTCAGGAATCAGGACATCGAAATTGTCCAACAAGGAATTTTTCATTATTTTTTGAGAGTTAAATATTTGGGTAAAAAGTAAATGTTTTTTAAATATATAATGTGTTTTATGACATCATTATGACCCAATAGTGATGTAATAAAATACTATAAACTTTATTTTCGGCCAATATATGCTTTACCATTAAAATAATGTGATTTTGGGTTTGTTTGACTTATTTTACAAAGCATTAATGGACCCTTCTAGACATTTTATACATCTTGTCTTTTTAAATTGTTTACCTTGGGAGTGTGACTCACCTCCACATAAGCAACCCCATTATTTTAAGAAGTTAGGACTTTGGAATTATAAAATATTGTTTTCCACTTCCCTCTTCTAAAAACCATGGCAAAAAACCATAGTCTGTTTTGTGGTTTGGATTAGTTTTATGTGAGGTTCCCCAAACCTAAATAATAAAGAATTCCCTCACCATTCCTATATAAACTCACCCAAGCTCCCACTTCAACCTCACTCAAAGCCTTTGGAGTACATCCAATATCTATCCTAATCTATCTATAATCCTTCCAAGATTCCCAAAGCTCCCATGAATCCTCTCTCAAGCCTCTCTCAAGCCTTTGAAAGTACACTTCCAAGTAAGGGTTTTTCTTCCTTTCTCATTTTTGTCAAATATTCTTTAAATTGTTATTCCATTTTTATTTCAATTATAAATGTTGGTTTATGGATTATAACCTCCCCCATACTTATCTATTTATGTTTGAATGATGGGATACCCCTTTCTCTCTCATTAAATTCCTCCCTTGTACACATGTTACTATGCCGAAATTCTGAAAGGGATTTCTCTATCCTCATTTACATTCAAGCAATTCTTTTTTATCATGAATCTAAATTCCATTAAATTTTTTGGTAAATGTTTATAAATGAAAACATTAATTTCCATGTCATGTAAATATGATGAAGCACCCCTTTATCTCTCATCAACCATTTTTATGAATTCTTAAGTAACGTCGTTACGCTGCCGAAATTGCACCGATTTTCCAAGCTAATGACATCGTGTAGTGAATACCTTGGCCATTTCTCTATCAAGGGTATTCACCTTTATGCACATTTACTTATTATTTATTTATTTTCATGTATATATTCCAAATTCTTTTATTGTGGAATAAATTATTATGCTGAATGATTCAACGTTTTATGATCCATGTTGCACACTTATGCATTAAATGAAATGTTTAAGAATGGTGTGCCCTTATAGCGCTCCAATGCAATGGGTAAAGTATAGTATGATGATGCTTCGTGTGAAATTGGTGTTGAATCATTCTAATCCAAGTTCAATGATGTTTTACTCATGCTTCATGTGCAATGAGGGTTTACTCTTGCATAAAATGCAATGAGCCTTGGCTCATGCTAATTTCATGTTAAGTGTTGTTGCCACATTTCCATGTAATGATTATCATCCTTTATAATTCTTTTATGTTTATGCTTCTCTTGTGATCTATTGATATAACTATTGTCTAACATGTATTTTATTCCTCCTATTACTCCATGATTATTCCCTTACTGGGCTTTATAGCTCATAGTTTTCATAGGCATGTCCTCAGGTTATCTCATACAATGCTAAGTACGAGGGAATGAAGTGGTCATGTAAAGGAATTTTTCAATAAAGATGTTGTATTTCATGTTTTACATTGTTATGTAATGATAATAATCCCCAAAGATAGTATAGCTCTTAATCTTCTATGTTGTATCAAGTGATGTTTATGTAATAAATTATGTTTAAGTGTGTAATAAAAAGCATGGTTTTCATAGTTGGTATCAGAGGATTGGTTTAGTAATTTTTGGGATTAGGATTAGAAAACCCTAGTAAAGACTTAGAGATAATAATAAGTATAAAAAAACATCCTTGTGTTTTGGTGAGTATTGAGTAAGTGTTTTACCAAGAAAATACATCCCTGTCTGGATACGAGCAAGTAGAGGTGACTCTGGCATTGATGTATCCTAGGGGTAAAACCCAAAAACACCACTTTGAGATAGACTCAAATGGGAACCATTGCATGAAAACGGTCCTTTCTGCACTCTTGGTTACGACACTCTCGAGGGATATTCTTTAGAAAATTCACATTCTTAGAATGAACCATTATTAAGGGACAAAAAAAATGCCCTAAGAATATATGTTAGAAAGTATATCATGGATAATATAGACTGAATCCAATAGATTCATATGTTGAGGAAATAACAGTTATTTATAAGTCATCAGTTTTGTCCTTGTATTACTATTTATGTCTTACCCCTAACTTTCCTTTTATTCCATCCAGTGGTCGGTAATAGGAGTACTCGGGCTAACAACTGATGTTAAGATCAATGTGACAACTGTACTAATGAGATGCCCAATCCAATGGGAATGGGAATCACAAACTTTGTCACTCTTCTCTCTTAGATAACTCACGCTTTGAATAGAAACATGGTTCAGGTGGAATGTTCAACCCCACTTAATAAATAACAAGTCGATATCGAGAGCTTCATGAGACAATGGCCTCATACTTTTAATGGATCAACTGATCCCTCAATCGCCAAACAATGGATCAACTCCATTGAAAAGATATTTTCCATCCTTTAATGTTCTGAACAAGAGAAGGTTCTCCTGGCTGCTTATCGTATGGAGGGTGAAGCTGATCAATGGTGAATATTGATCAAAAATACATAGCATGAGGAGGAGATCGAGGTGTTGGAATGGAAGGACTTCTGGAAGATGTTTTTTGGTAAATATTTTCCGTGCACCCTCCAGTTTAAGATGGAAAGGGAATTCCTTGCCCTCAAGAAAAAAAGATGATGAATCTATTGGAGCGTACGTGTAAAACTTCCCAAGGCTTGCACGATATGCTTTCGCCTTTTTCGTTACACCCAAATGCAAAGTTGACTGCTTTTTTGGGGGGGATGAAACCTTTCCTGCGGAAAGAATGGGTGATCCGTGACTTCGATAGCTATGAGGAAATTGTCCTATGTGACCTCAAGGTCGAAATAGAGATCATATAATCTCAGGGGTATCATGGGGATTAGAAGCATAATGTGGACTTCAATACTGGCGGTCCGATGGATAAATCTAATGGTTCTAAGAAGATATTGCACCCCACTTGCCAAAGGTGTAGAAAGAAGCACCCTGGAAATTTCCTAAAGGGTACAAGAAAATGCTTTAGGTGTGGAAGAGAAGGGAACGTGGCTATTAACTGTTAGCAAGAAAGACAGGCGGCTATGATAGAGAAGAGTAATGCTCCATTGGAACCCCAATGCATGGTTCATTGCTCCAACTACAACGAACCAGGGCATCTTGAAAATCATTGCCCAAGTACAAGGGTTTTTGGAGGCAACCGACAACCTCTGAGGCAGCAAGGGTGAGATTTTTCCATCACTACTGCTGAAGTGAACCCCGACAACGAAGTTGTGACAGGTATTCTAGTTATTCATTCAATAATAGTGAACATACTTTTTGATTCAGGTTCTACGCATTCTTTTATATCTAGAAATTTTATTATAACAATCCTAACACCACCAAAAATCATGGAAGTGAAGATGTCAGTGAGTATGATAAATGGGGAAATCATTGCATCTCATGAATATAACTCCTCCCCTGTCATAATTTGTGGATTGAACATCCCAGAGAAACTCAGCATACTCCCTCTAGTGAAATTTGATGCAATTCGTGGCATGGATTGGATTTCCTTATTTAGAGCCAACATAAATTTCCGTGATAGGGAAATCACTCTCCATGTGGAGAATCAAACCCTGATTCATTACAAGTTAAAGGAGGAAGATGAATCTTTTTTAGCTCCATCATGTCAAGTGTGGATATTACTGCCCTATGAGCATGCGTATCTAGCTCAGATGATTGAGTCTAGGGATGAGACCATCCTAGAAGACATGCCTATCGTGAGTCAATTCACTGAAGTGTTTCCCAAGGAATTGTTTGTTCTTCCTCCTAGAAGAGATGTCAAATTCTCGATTGATTTTATACATAGGGGATTTCCAATATCCCAGACTCCATATAGAATGGCTGTTGTGGATCTTGAGGAGCTGAAGAAACAACTACAGGAGACTCTAGAAAAAGGGTTTATATTCCCATGTGCTTCACCATGGGGGGCACCAGTCTTCTTCGTCAAGAAGAGGATGGGTTAATGCGAATTTTCATCGATTATCATGAGCTCAAAAATATCATGATAAAGAACAAGTATCCTCTCCCAAGAATTGATGACTCGTTCGATCAGCTCCATGGAGCACAATACTTCTCCATGGTAGATTTGCGGTCAGGATATTATCAAGTAAGGGTGAAGAAGGAAGATATCCCCAAGACTGCTTTTTGAACAAAATGCGGGCACTATGAATTCATAGTAATTAATTTTGGACTCACTAATGCTCCAATAATATTCATGGACTTGATGAATAGAGTCTTTAGATATTACCTCAAAAAATTTTTGGTAGTCTTTATAGATGATATTTTGATATACTACAAAACCAAGGAGGATCATGAAGAGCATCTGAGAATTGTACTAGAGACCTTGAGGAAGGAGAATCTCTATACAAAGTACATAAAGTGTGACTTTCAGTTGAATGAGGTATCATTATTGGGCCATATCATCACAATCCATGGGATATATGTGGATCCCTCCAAAATAGATGCAATTAAGGGATGGCTGAGGCCAACATCGGTAACAGATATCTGTAGATTCTTGGGGTTAGCTGGATATTATTGAAGATTTGTGAGAAATTTATCATGATTTTCCAAACCTCTCACCATGATAACTCAGAAGGGAGTAAAGTTTTCATGGAGTGATAAATGCAAAGAAAGCTTCAAGTAGTTGAAAAGAGGCTTATCACTGCGCTCATGCCCACTTTACCCACATGTTGTGAAATTTTTGTGGTATTCAGTGATGCTTTGAAGAAGGACCTGGGATTTTTGTTGATGAAAAATGACAAAGTCATTGCTTATGCTTCAAGGAAATTGAAAGTTCATAAACATAACTATCCAACACATGATCTCAAGTTGGCTGCAATGATATTCGCTTTGAAAATTTGGTGGCACAATCTATTTCGGGAGAAGTGTGAAATATATATAGACCACAAAATCCTCAAGTATATATTCACATAGAAAGAGTTGAACATGCACCAACGAATGTGGTTATTGCTAACCAAAGCCTATGACTACTCAATCCATTACCACCCTAGGAAAGTGAACAAGGTGGTGGATTCCCTAGGTAGAAAGGACTTAGTGATTCTATCATTGATGAGAATTTAAAAGGATCCAATATTCTTAGATTTGATGAAGATGGACATGGGAATAATAAATAAGGTAACATCATCAATCCTTTCTCAAATTATTGCTCAACCATCACTTCTGGAATGGTTAAAGGATGCTCAAAAGGATGATGTGGGAATTTAGGAAAAAGTGGAAGCTATCGGAAAAGGTAAATCCTCGGAGTTTATTGTCAAAGCAGAAGGTATTGTGATATTTTTGAAAAGAGTATGTGTTACATCAAGTCCGGAGTTGATGAAGGAACATTTGGATGATCCACATAGTTAAAATGTATCTATTCACCTAGGAAACACAAAGATGTATCGAGATATCTGAGAGAATTATTGGTGGGATAATATAAAGAAGGTGATCGCTGAATATACATCAATGTGCCTGGTGTGTTAGCAAGTGAAGGTAGAAAGGCAGAAGTATAAGTGGATGATCCAAACATTTCCCATACTAGAATGGAAATGGGAGAACATCGCCGTTGACTTTTCATAGGACTTCCAAAGACATCCATGGGAAACAATGCAACAATGGTTGTTTTGGATCGTCTTACAAAGGTTTCACACTTTATTGCTATTCGGGAGGATTTTTCATTGGATCAATTGGCGCATATATATATCAGGGAAGTGGTAAGGCTATATGGAGTACCACTATCTATTGTGTTCGATCGAGATCCCATATTCACCTCTACGTTTTGGAGGAGTCTTCAACATGATATGAATATTGAGTTGAACTTCAGTACGACCTATCATCCTAAAACTGATGGCCAATCTGAGTGGACTATCCAAACACTTGAGGAAATGTTGAGAGCGGTCTCAATAGACATTAAAGGAGGATGGAATCAAAATCTTCCTTTGTTTGAGTTCTCTTATAATAACAGTTTCCACTCGAGCATAAAAATGGAAACATATGAAGCCCTTTATGGGAAAAGGTGCAGAACACTGGCGTGTAGGGATGAGGTAATTGAGCCTAAGTTTCTTGACCAGAAATGGTCAATGAAATGGTAGAGAAGGTGAAAACCATTCAGCAGCATATCAAGGTAGCCCAGATTGGACAAAAGAGTTATGTAGATAACCGTCGACGAGACCTTGAGTTTAATATTGGAGACATGCAATTTCTATGCTTATCTCTTTGGAAGAAGGTCATGAGGTTTGGAAAGAAAGGGAAGCTAAGTCCAAGGTACATCGGCCCCTTCGAGATTCTTGATCTTTTAGGGGATGTAGCCAATCGAGTAGAACTTCCACCTACCATGCCCAAAGTGCATGATGTATTTCATTATCCCTCTTAAGGAAGTACATATCGGACCCTTCCCATTTACTCTCCTTAGATGTGGTATAGTCATAGGATGGCCTTTCTTATGAGAAGTAACCAGTGAAGATCTTAGATCATAGAGAAAAAGTTCTACAAAATAAGATAATTCCCCTCATCACGACGTTGTAGAAAAACAACAAGTTTGAAGAAGCGACATTGTAATTGGAGGAAATTATGTGGCAGAGTTACCGAAATCTGTTTTAGTGTGAGAAAAGAAAATTTTGAGGGTGAAATTTCTTAAGGGGGGGAAGATTGTAACGACCCAAACTTTCATTAATAGAATTCCTTCTTGATCTAATTAAAAGTCTCTTTATGTAAAATGTTTATATAAAATTTCAAATTCATTGTTTTTTTGTTAAGAATTATGACCATTTATAATATAGACATTGAACAATGATCACATGATTACTATAAATAGAAGGTTTTAACAAATATAATTTACTCAGACAAAGGAAGTGATGGCCTAATCCAGTAGACATGTCCCATATGAAGCCGATTTGTCAGAGCTCATAAAGGAGGTCACATATTTGGGCTTCTCTCTTGACCAAGCCCAAGCCAAGCTTGAATATGTTATGCTCGAGTGGGAACGCCTACGAGAGATGTGGGAGTTGATATAGATTACCACCCGAGCAGTGTTATCTGAGCCACCACAAGAGTCTGTCACCATCGCACACCTTACTCTTCGGTCTTATGTGGGTGTTATAAGGGGTTATGTAACAAGAACTTATCACTGGGTTTATGTACATAATTTTTCTATATAAAAATGAATATACATTATTTTATTATCGTAACCTTGTAAATAGTTTTTAAAGAACAAATAGTATTTTTTGTTATTTTTCAACTAAGAAATCTATTTTGATGAATTAATGGATATATGAATTAAAAAAATATTTTAAAAAATTATTATTATTGTTATTAAATTAATTTTTATTAAGTATAAATGATCGTATAATTTTATTAATGCAATTTTAATTTTTATTAATGTTTGAAAGCCATTTTTGTCAAAACCCATGAATTTTCGATAAATGTTAGTTTTTATTTTACAAGTGAAAATTAAAATATTTAGAAAATTATTTGGATAAAATGAATATTATTTTTGGAATCAGGACGTCGAAATTATCCAATGGAGAATTTTTTTTATAATTTTCTGAGAGAGTCAAATGTTTGGGTAAATATTAAATACCGTTTAAATATATAATGTGTTTTATGACATCATAATGACCCAATAGTGATGTAATAAAATACTATAAACATCATGTTCGGCCAATATATTTTTTACCATTAAAATAATGTGATTTTTGGTTTTTTTTTAGTTATTTTAAAAAGAATTAATGGACCCTTCAAAACTTATTAAACATCTTGTCTTTTTAAATTGTTTTCTTTGTGAGTGTGACTCACTTACACATAAGAAACCCCATTATTTTAAGAATTTAGGAATTTGAAATTATAAAATATTTTTTTCCACTTCCCTTTCCGAAAAACCGTGTTAAAAAACCATTGTCAGGTTTGTGGTTTGGATTAGTTTAATGTGATGTGTCCCAAACCTAAATAATAAATAATTCCCTCACATTTCCTATATAAACCCACCCAAACTCCCACTTCCTCGTCACTAAAAGCCTTTGGGGTTCATCCAACCTCTTCCCCACACACTCTAGAATCCTCCCAAGGTGCCTTAAGCTCTCAATAAGCCTATCTCAAGCCTTTGGAACCAAACATCCAAGTAATGGTTTTTCTTCCTTTCTCATTTTTTCCATTATTCTTTAAATTTTTATTCCCTATTAATTTCAATTATAAATGTTGGGGTATGGTTTCAAACCTCCCCAATACTACCCTATTTATGTTTTAATGATGGGATACCCCTTTCTCTCTCATTAAATTCATCCTATGTACACCCGTTACTATGTCGAAATTCCAAAAGAGATTTCTCTCTCCTCATTTATATTCAAGAAATGATTTTGTATCATGAATCTAAATTCCATTAAATTTGTTGGGACATGTATCTATATGACCCCATTACTGTACATGTCATGTAAATATTATGACACACACCTTTATCTCTCATCAACCATTTTTATGAATTCTTATGTCACGCCGTTACGCTGCTGAAATTGCACCATTTTTTCAATCTAATGACATCATGTAGTGAATACCTTTCCCATTTCTCTATCAAGGGTATTCACCTTTATGAACATTTATTTATTGTTTAAAGAGTTTCATGTATTTATTACACATTTTTTATCATGGAATATATTATTATGTTTAATGATTCAATGTTTTATGATCCATGTGGCCACTTAAGCCTGAAATGAAATGTTTAATAAGGGTGTGCCCTTATAACGATCCAATGAATTGGGTAAAGTATAGTATCATGATACGTCATGTGAAATGGGTTTTGAATCATTATAATTCAATTAAAATGAGGTTTCACTCATGCTTCATGTGCACTAAGGGTTACTCATTCTCCATGTGTAATGAACCTTGGCTCCTGATAATTCCATGTTAAGTGTAGTTGCCACATTTCAATGTTATGATTATCAAGATTTATCATGAATTTATGTTTATGATTATTTTGTGCTCTATTTATATTCCTATTGTCTAACATGTATTTTATTCCTCATCTTATTCCACGATTATTCCCTTACTGGGATTTATAGCTCACCCTTTTCTTATGCATGTCCTTAGGTTATCCCATGCAATGCTAAGTACGAAGGAATGTAGTGGTCATGTAATGGAAGTTTTTAATAAAGATGTTGTATTTCATGTTTTATATTGTTATGTAATGATCCTAATCCCCAAAGAAACTAGACCTATCGATCTTCTATATTGTATCAAGTGAAGTTTATGTAATAAATTATGATTAAGTGTGTAATAAAAAGCAGAGTTCTCATACATACGGCCCACCATCTCTATGAACAGTGCATTTCATTTACTTTCTCCATATATTATGGATTATTCTAAATACATATATAATTGATATATATGATATTTATATCCTTAATTCTATTATTTAGATAATTTAATTTTGACCAGATGGGAAATTTACATCAAAACAAGTTCATTTTCCACTCATGTGATGAATATCAACAAAACATCTGATATGAACATAAATAATTATGTAAATTTTAAAACATTTTAATAAGTGATATAAAAGGAATAATAAAATTGAAAATTTTTCTCAATAAATTTAAAATTGAAATAATTTTAATATTCATGATAATAAATAACGTACAAGAAAAATCATACTCAAGGTAATGAAAATCTTAAATCAATACCCATTCAAGGAGTTAAATATCTATTTCATTGGTTATTTATTCAATGAATAATTTTTAATGACACATTATTGTTTAATAATTAATATACAATTATATCGGGTGGATTTATATTTCTCACACATAAATATGTCATTAATTTATACTTAATATAATGATACTGTCTTTGTAAGTGGCTTCGTCTCAATCTCTTTTCATTGAGGCATATCTTGATGTTATGTGCCTCTATTATCCAATATGGTGTTTATAAAACCCTTTTTAAATGTTATATCATGAATTATTATATTATCCTGATATTTAACATTTTTTAATGTTATTCCTTGATGATTTTTATTCAACTATTTCTCAGGTGGCAATGGACTCTTTAACTAAATAACTGGTTTAAATGTTGTACCAATTTATTCTTCTAAAACCTTCCATTTCATGTCCATGTTTTAAATAAATTTTTTCTGAATTTATTAATATGAAAATGGAAATTTTAAAATGTTAATAGATTCAAATAGGTATGGGAAACTTTCATTCAAAAGACCTTTTATTAAATGTTTTCAATGGTTTTTGAAATGGATTGAATATTTTAATTAATTAAAAGGATTTATTATTAGTGCAAATGAAATTTTATGAGTGAAAGGTTGATAATTTCAATATTTTATGTGTTATGATTATATAGTGTTACTTATAAATTTTATAGGTGGTTTTGTGATAAACAAAATATAGGTGGTTAATTGATAAACCAATGATGGGTGGTCACATAATAAACCAAAGACAGGTGGTTCCATGATAATCCAAGGATTGGTTGTTACGTTATAACCTCCAATGAATTGGGTATGGAGTTCATATGTACGAATATTCCATTTATTTATATGTGTGTAATTATACCTTATTGTTATTCCATTTAAGTAAAATTATGTCCCATGTTACCTTTATATGTTATATGTGTTTGTTATGTGTTTTATGGAATATTTTGATAACCAAAATTGGTAATCAATGAGCTTATACTTAGTGAAGTGTATTTACTACTTCATAAAGGTGAAAGTATTACATTATGATAAATTTTTTATGGTTTACATGTTTTATCCAATAATAATAGTTTTACTTTTTTGTGTATTCCTTATAGATATTTTTATACTCATCCTAGTTTTTGAAATGTTTTTCATAGGGTATATTAATTTGGAAGAGAATGGTAGAAGTGAAGAAGTTTTCTATCAAGAAAAATAAATCATATTTTATTTAATTTATTATTATGGATGAAATGTATATTTTTTTAGTTGTATCCAATAATTATTTAATATTTATTGCCTAATTATCTAAAACTCTAAACCATAAAAGATCCTCAGTGTAAATTCCTGACTTAAATCAAGAATATGGAATGATTAAGGTTAGGGCTGTAAAGTGGGTTTCATAGGATGGTTTAGAAAAATTTAGAGATTATGATGTTTTCTTAAGAGTTAGGGATATCATATTGGGTTTATAAATTTTATTTTGATCATAATTTCAATTTCATATAAATACCTTTTGAGGCTTTACGTTCCAAAATTTTGAGGTAACTAACAGTATTTTGGAGACATTTGTTTTTTTGGTGGTAAAGAGTTAGTAATTTTGTGGATAAGAAATGAAAGGTATAGAATAAATTTGAGGATAAAACATGTTTTGGATATTTTTTATTGATTTTATATCATTTATTTAATGTTATTAGAATTATATATTTTTTTAAAAAAAGGACAACACACAAACCGTGCAAAAACCCATCATGTCGGACAAGGTTGCGGTGATTGAAACCACAAACGGAGTGCAATTGGCCTTTATCACGTTCCACTAGCCTATGTGAAGTCCCTAGTTAGTATAGATTGTTATTTTTGGTTAAATGATTTTATTGATTAATACTAAGTTTATTTGGAATACATATATTTTATCTAACAAATAAATATAGTTTTGGAAAAGGATTTTTGGATTAAGTGATAAATATAATTTTGGAAGGTGTTCATTATTTTGGGATGTTTATATGATTATGGTAAATAGAATACTATAGTATTTTATTTAATGAATAAATGTTGAATTATTTTTAGAGAAATATTTGATTTAATTATAGGCTTATGTTGATTTAGGTTATTTATTTATTTGATTCCCTATATTAGAGAATATGTTATTTTTGTAAATTACTTTTTTGTACCAGCCATTATGAGTGGATGATTTTATTTAGATATAAAGTTTAAGATATATCTTGGAAGACTATGTGATCAAATTCTTCTAAATTTTTTTCAATATTAGTTTGAACTATTATGAGGAATTTTGAAGATAATTATTTATCAAATGGTATTTGTTGAACATCGGATATTACAATTGAATTTTGGAAATTAAAAGTAGTCCTTCTCATTGTATATAATTATTCTTTTGTGGGGATTATCTGATCATGTAACAACCATTTTAGTTTTGGTAAATGTTTTGAAATAGGATGAACAGATATTCAATCTTTTGTGGTTTATGTAATTTTTTAGAAGATGATTCTAGTTCGTCAGGTGTGACAAAGTAATACCCATCTTTTGGAAAAAAGATGAATATTTTGTAGAAATTTATTAAAGGATGATACTCTATTTGAAAATTAAGTATGTCTCTTTATTTTCCTAGTGAAGCCCATAAATTTGTTTTTCAATTTTATGAAAAGCATCTTAAAAAAAATCCATTTTCTTTTTCATACTTTGAAATCAAATACTATTTAACCCATCATAAGTTTTTGGTTTTTTGATTCTCAGCAATCTTCTAATCATGTTTTCTATCACACTCCATTAGAAATTGACACTTAATTTTTCTTCTATATCCATTCCTTCTTACATGGAATCTTAGCATATGTTATCTCGGGTGACCTTTGTACTTCCCTTTCTTTCTATTATAGTGGTAGTTTTATTAAAACTTATTTTGATGTGGGATTGTAATAAAGGAATTTTAAAAATCTATACCCAAGTTACCGATATAAAATAAAAATTTTGAAGATGAAATTTATTAAACGGAGGGTGGATGTAACATCTGAAGTTTTATGAAAGAAACATTATGTTCAATCGCGTACATGATACTCTACATTAAGCCTAAATGAACAACTGAATATTGATATTTAAATGTTACCATTATAACCTAGTCATTGTAATGGAGGGAATAAAAATTATTTATTTTATTTTGAAAATACGGTTTACACATTTTTATATAATGAATCCATGGTCACCAAATTTATTATAAATGTAAATAAAAACCAATTTAATATAAAGGATGTGTTTTTATGAAAAAATATTTAAATAAGAATAATTGTGTTTATAATATCATATCCCTCTTGATTTATTTTATTAATGAAATGTATATTTTATATATTTAATGTAATATTTAAAATTCATATTATATGTTTTCTATACATGATACAAGAACAAAATAAATTTTGAAAAATAATATAAGTATTTTTCAAAAAGGTATTTTTACATCCTTTTGATGGTGAACCAATTTTAAATCAAGTTTTTGAAATTTTTTATGTTCTAATCAAAAAAATAAAATTATTTTTTGGAATAGGGGAATGAAAATGTTATTTTTTGAAATATTGTTATTTTTTCTGAAAAAAAACATATTTTAATGAAGATTGAAAAATACAACATTTTAATTCAAAACCACTTTTCCGCCTATTTTATTTAAATATTTATTTTATCCTTTTAATATGTTTTCAAATGTTAATGGATTATGTTTTTATTATTAAATCCAACTTTTTTCATTGGAATATGTTTTACATTGAAATTATATACAAACACACGTCAATATTTTGATGGTTTTTACTTTTTAAAAACCTGTTTTTTTACAAATAAAATTAATTATATATTCATTACTAGAACTTCTTTATTTTGAATTTGGAAAAATGGATTTGATATTTTGAATTATAAGTTCAAAATTGTGTAAATATTTCCCTACTATTTTGTGGACATTATGAATAGTAACATTAGTAATTTTTATTTACCATAGTTAATGGTAAATCAAGTAAATTATGGTAATAAATAATATGATAAGGATAATAAAATTTTCCTAAAACATGTAAAAACACTATTGGATGAATAAAATTCTACCATTAAGATATAGGTTTCAAAATTAAATCGTTTAATATATTTTTCTTAATGAAAGTGATATAATTATTATTAAAAGAAAAGAAAGTGACAATATGTCACTCCCTTATCTCTTATAAGATTAAAAATTTTAATTTAGTGATAAACATGCAATAAATACAAAGATAAATAGTCTCAAGAAATTTAATGAAATTATCTACTTAGTTTTTATTTATTTTAAATATTTTGAGATTAAATAATTACCATGATTATTGACACAACAATGATACAATAATTATTTTATTAAGAGAAATATGAAAAAAATGATATTAAAAATATCAAAATAATTATTATAAGAAATAATTTATCAAATAAAAGATTTTTATAGGTGAATATAACATATTATAATACAATTATATTCTTTTTTTATAATTTATCTCATTTTTGGATTTTATTTAAATTCAATTAAATGAATAGTGTAAAAATTGGCATAATTGACATTTTATAAAAATAAAACTTTATTAAATTATTTAAAAATCCTAGAAATATTATAAAGTCACAAAATGACTATTATAAGGTATAAAAGATCCTTAATTTTACAATTATGATAAATTTAACTCATATAAGTAAAATTAATAGCCTCTTAATAATTAAAATGTTATCACCAAAATTAAAATTAATAGATGATAATTAAGGGTAAACTAAAACAATAATGTTTAAAATAAAATAAATATGTGTCTAAAAATTATTGTATTAGATGATTTCAAACAATACTGATCTTATTTTGAACATATATCATTTTTAAGACTATTTAATTAAAAAATTAATTTATATTTTTTTATAATTTAGGATTTTCAAAGGGTGCCCCTTCTCTATCCTATAAAAAGGCACCCTTAGTTCCCTAATAATCACACTTCATGAAAACTTTCGTTCTATAAATCCCTACACAAAAATATTCCAATAATCTCTCCAATAATCTTATAAGCCTACCTTAGGGAATAAATCCTCCTAAGAATCATTTTTGTATAAACCAAAGGAAGTTACTCGATTTAGAGGTAACACCTTCTCTCATGTTTTTTAGTTTCATTTCCATTCTCCACTCCCAAAAATTATCTTTTTATATTATTAAAAAGACCAGTATCCAAAATATATTAGTATATTTTTATTCCATGTATTTTATCTACACTTAAACACACCTCCATTTAATGGGTAACAAACATACTCTTTCTGTGTTGGGCGAACTACTGCCTCACAAAACTATGATTGTTCAATTTTCCCCTACCACCTATCATGGTGACAAATATAACGGAAACTATTTTTACATATGATATATATTTTGTTTTTATTATATCTATTCTTATGTAATTTTTATTTATAATATACCTTTATTCTTTCCATATTTTTTAAATTTGATAATTTCGTTTGCAGAAGTGTGGACTACGACCCCTTAAAGCGATATGTATCGTTCCCTATATACATGGAATCTATAAAATATGGTTTTATTAAACTTATGATGAATAAATGGATTTTATATATTACTGTTATTACAATATATGTTTATATGATATAATTATTATTCTTTTAATATGTCAAATAAATGAAAGGAGTGTTCATGTGTTCGTACGACCTACCGTCTCCCTGAACGGCGCATTTCATTTATTATCTCCAAATATTATGAATTTTTATAAATTCCTATATAATGGATATATATGATATTTAAATTATTAATACTATTATCTAGATGATATTCTTTGGTTCACATGGACAATTTACATCAAAACAAGTTAATTTTCAACTTCTGTACTGAATATCGACAAAACATATGACATGACCTTAAATAATTATGTAATTTTATAACAAGGAAATAAGTGATATAAATGGATTAATAAACCTGAAATTTGATATCAATATATTCTAAATTAACCAAAGTTTATAATTCATAAAAATAATGAACGTTCGAGACAAGTTGGACACAAGGTAATGAAAATTTTAACTCATTCTCTATTCATTGTGTTATATATCTATGTAATTGGTTATGTTCTTCTATGAATATGTGTTAATGAACCCTAATTGTTTTACACAGAAAATTCACTTATATTTTGTGGATTTAAATTTCTTACAAATAATTATTTCCTTGATTCATCTTTAATCTAATGTTATGATTTTTGTAAGGGGCTTCGTCTCAATATCCATTAATAGAATAATATCTTGATGTTAGACACCATTATTAATCTATATGGTGTATATAAAAACATTTTTACAGTTTATATCATGAATTATTATATTCTCATTATATTTAATGTTTTTTATGTTTATTCCTTAATGATTTTTATTCATGTGTTTCTCAGGTGGTAATGGGCTCTTTAACGAAGACATCATTTTAAATGATTTACAGATTTATTCTTTTAAAACCATCTATTTCTTATACAAGTTATGAAAATGGTTTTTATGAATTTAATTATATGTACATGAAAATTTTAAAATGTTAAATGTTTCAAAGTGATATGGGACACTTTTATTCAAAAATATTCTAATTAAATATTTTAAATGGTTTTTTAAATGGATTTAAAATTTCAAAATGTGGAAATGATCTCTTCATATTGGAAATGAAATTTTATCAGAGAAATTTTGATAAATGTAATATTTTATATGTTCTGATTATATAATGGTACTTAGTCATTTTAAGTGTGGTTAGATGATAAAAAACGATGGGTGGTCACATAATACACTAGAGATGGGTGGTTATACGTTAAGCCCAAGACTGTTTGTTTCGTGATAAACAAAAGATGGGTGGTTATGTTATATCTTCCAAGGAATTGGGTTTGGGATTCGGTTGTATGGCTATTAAATTTAGTTAGATGTGTGGAATTAGACCAAATGATTATTACATTTATGTGTGTTTATGTCCCAAGTTACCTTTATATGTTATATGTTTTGTCTATGGGTTTTATGGTAATATTTTGATTAAAACAATTGGTAAGAAATGAGCATATATTAATTGAAGTGCATTTACTACATCATAAAGGTGAAAAAATATTACTTCATGATAAATAATTCTTGGTTTAAATGTTTTCTCAAATATTAATTGTTCTACTTCTTTGTGTATCCCTTACTGAACATATTATATTAATCCCATGATTTAAAATGTTGTTTACATGGTATAAGGATGGTAAGAGAATGGAAGAAGTCATAATGATTTTTATCAAGAAAAAGATATCATGTTTACTTTATTTTTTTATATTATTAATGAAATGGATACTGTTTTAGTTGTATCTACTTTTTATGTAATAGTTATGGCCTAATTCCCTAAAATCTAAACCATAAAAAGATCCTCTATGTGAATTATTGACTGAAATCAATATTATGAAATGTTTACAGTTAGGGCCTTATAAATATCATGTTATCATAACCTTTTTCTCATGTTATGTTTATATGATCAGTGATATCACCCTTTTCTACCCTTAATAAGCATCTGAGATCACCCTCTACCTTTTTCCCTTCCACATGTTATGAAGAAATGGATTAAGTATTATATGTATTAGAAGGTAGATATTTATGAAGAAATAACTGGGAGAATATACAGATATTTGATGAACCAATTTTTTTAGTACTATGTTTTAATGATACTAGGCCGAAACGATTCTTGCATGGATAAAAATATTATGTGATGAATATTCATCTATTAAGATTTAATATCTGTGTTTGAGAAGTATGTGACTCTATAGTTAGTATTATATCAAGGTTTAGTTATCCTCTGGATATAATAATGAGGAATCTTTGGGGAGAATCCTAGGGATAAGTATATGTATATGATAAAATTATAATGTAATAGTAATGATAATGGATAAACTTGGTTAAACCTAAGGTTTGATAAAAGAATTTGCCACAATTTTTAAATCCTATAAATTATTTTTTTAGGATTATTTGGTTTCTTGCCATGATTATTTATGCTCACACTATGATCTTTTATATCAGCCAATGGATGGAACCTATAAGAATCTTGTTAACACTAAATGTTATGGACAATGAAATGATTCACCTCTAGTGTAACTGAATTTTATGGGATCCAGAATAAAATTTATTATTATTATTCTCACACAAATTTCTTAATATATAAATCACGATGAGATTTCAAATTAAAAAATGAGGGAATATAGTTCTATTTATTCCTTCATGAGGAAACTTCTACCATATTTTATTAGGTCTATTGATCTACTAGTAACTATGAAATAGATCAGTACCATTGAAAAAAAAATTTATGTTATCTAGTGTTCAGAAACCATGAAATTTATTCTTGGGATTATCATTTTGAATGATAAAATATATCAGTGGTGATCTCTTATCAAATAAAGAAGGCAATAGAGTGAAATTTATCCATTGAGTGGATGAGTTTAAGAGAGTATTTTTCAATATGTACATTCCATATATTCATCACATGAAAATGGTAAAGTAATTATGTAAGACTAAAAAAAGGATGATGAATCAATTGGTACCTATGAGGTAAATTTTACAAGTCCTATGAAGTATGCTTCTGGAATTATCATCCAACATAAAATTAATTTTTAACACTTCTTTAGTGATTTGAAACTATGTCACCAAAGGGTGTTATCCATAGTGGTTGTCAATAGCTATGAAAAAATCATTTGATGTTCCATCAAGGTGGATATAGAGAATAGAATAACCCATAAATCACATGTATTTAATAATAAAATAAATATTTAATTATAATGAAATCCAAAAAACCATGGAGAGAAGATGAAAATATTTCTTTTATGCTTGAATTGTGGAACGAAACACAGAGGAATTTTTTTTGGTAACTAGTAAATGTTTCATATGTGGAAAGAAATATCATTATGAAATTGAATATATAAGTGAATGTAAGAAGTTAGATAATGATTAAAATAAAGGGAAATATACATATAATCCACTACCCACACTTAATGTTTCAAATTCAAGGATTTTAGGGATTTATGCTAACCAATAACCAAATCTAAATGTTAATGAAGATAAATGAGGTCAACAACCACATAAACCCAGTAAAAAGGGGAAATCTCATGTGATTAGTATATATAATGTGGGTTATGATGACAACATGGTGAATGGTACACCAACCATAAACTCTAGAACTGTCATTGTGTATTGCCCTATGATTTTAAAAGAGATCTATTTTCGATTGTGTATAAGATACGCAACACATATCTTAGATGAAGAATGACATTTTATATTTAAATACGAATGTTAAGACATAATCATTAAATTGGAAGGTATATTTAGTATTATCTGAATTATTTAGTATATATATATATATAACGTATTCACTAAATAAAAAATCATTAATTAATTCATAAGAAATAAGTATTCAATTTTCAGTAATGTTTTTTTATGCTTTAGAAATATGTTTTCACCGAAAATGATTTCTATTTATTTTTATTGGAAAAATATTATTATTAATTTCTATAAATTATATAATTATTTTTATAAATACAATAATTTTTTTGAAATCGTCATACTAAAATTATCTTAGGGTTATATTTTAATATTTTTTTTAAAAGATTGATTTTTCAGTGAATATTGACAAATACCAAAATTTTTTACTATATTTTTGATTGAAGCATTTTAAAAGTTACATATTGTTTTAAAATGATTTCAAAATAAATTAATCCTTTTATATTTATAATAACTCAATAAATATCATTGGATTCAATTTTATTATTGAATTTGATAGAAAAAGTTAGATCTACTTAAGAAGGCATTTTTCTGGAAAGAAATTTTTTTTTCATTTCATTTTTCATATTAATTTTACATTATATTATTCTACTTATAGTTATTCAATTTAATAAAATAAATTCCATGATTGGAATCTGAAGGCTCAAATTTGGTAAAAGGACTTATTTTTCCAATATGAATGTCTACTATAAAAAAGGACTCACTTTGTTAAAGGGTAAATCTAGTTAATCCATGTTAAAACTAAGTGATAATGCCATAATAATTCATCCTAATTCATATTGGATGAATTAGATTCTACCCTGATCTCCTTATACTCAAAATATACTTTTTTAATGGACACATTTCCATGAAAATTTCCCTTATAATATTTATAGTAAATAAAGTTACAAAATGTCACTCTCTTAGTTTTAAATATCAATTATTTGTATGAATAGAGAGAAAAGAAAAATATAAATGAAAATACATGTATTTTTTGTGATTAAATAAATTATTTTCTTGGTAAAGAGTTATTATTTATTTTCATAAATTATATAATTCTCTTAAATTAAGGTGTAATTCTAAAATAGTATTTGTTTGACTAACAAAAAATATAATAAATGATTTAAAAATTTTAAAAGTGATATAATAAAATGAGTGAATGTGTATAATTAATATTATAGACATATAATACATATCTAAGATGTTTTAAAGTCTTATAGTTTAATTATACCTTTCTCTTGATATATTTAATATAGATTTAAATGAACAATGTATAAATTGACCTTAATAATATTTTATCAAAATAATGTTTTATTAAATTATTTAAAATTAATAAAAAATTATATTTAGACATGTGAATATAATATTATTTAAATAGTAACTAATGGTCCATTTATGGGTCATTTCCCCATTTATTGTAACATTATTAACCCTTTTTCTTTAAAATGGTGGTTATTATGATTGATGTCAAAAGTACTTAATAAAGGGGTTAATCAATAATATGAGCATTTAAATGATATAAAAACTTGTCTAAATTTCCTTGTATGGTTTTATTTCTAACCTATAAACTTTCAATTCAAATTAATTACCATTTGTAAGTAATTGGATCTCGAATATTCTTATTCTTTTATAAGTATTTTAAAAAATTCCAAATGTGCCACTCACCTAAATTATAGGAAGGCCCCCTACTCACTCACTTAATTACACTAAATAATTATTTATATATAACACCCCAATATTTTTATATTATATATATTTTTAATTAAATTCAATTTCACTGATATCTTATGTTGCCCACAACACCATGATTAAATGAAAAACAATATATTATTAAAATATTATTATTTAATATGATAAGATATAACATAGACATAAAATTGGAGATTATTAATAGTATTAACTAACTTATGAATATTTATTTTTAATTTATTTATTATAAATAAATTATAAATGGATATAAGAACCAATTGTTTATAATGAGACTGTTTTTATACAACCAATTTTTTAGGCTTACAAATTCATTTTATACAAATAAATTAAATTAATTATTACTGGTGAATGATAATAATTAAATATATATTTTATATAATAAATCAATTTTTTTACAGTCATCGAATATTTTTGATAAGCATAAGATAGAAAAACGTCCAATATTTCACATAAAAAAACCTATATTTTTATGAATGTAGTTTTATCATCTTTTGAAGGAGAACCTATTTTAAATCCAAATTTTGACACTTTTTCATATTATATGTGAAAAAATAAAATTCTTCTTTTAAATAAGAGTATCAAAATTTACTTTGGTTTTATTTTTTGTATTTTTCTAAAATGTTGTATGTTTTTATAAATAGTATAAAAAATAATGTATTTTATTTGTTAACTAATTTTTGATCAAATATATTTATATTGTTAAATTATATTTTTAATACTGTTAAAGTATAATTTGATAATATTTTTATAATTTAATCCAATTTAGGTCATTTTATTCAGTTTAACATTAAAATTTTATATATAATCATTTTTTGATTTCGTACGTTTTTACTAAAAAATCATTTTCTCATTCTATCAATGGGATTAATTTTAAATTAATTTTAGAAATTTCTATTTTATGAACTGTGAAAAAAATTTATAATTATAATATGAAAGTAAAAATTTATCAAGTATGTTCCTTTTATTTTTTTACAATATGAATAGTAACTTTAGTTAATTCTTATACCACGGTTATGTGTAAATCAGGCAATTAAATGGTAAAATAGTATAATATGTATTATAAAACTAACCTCACACTTGAAAAAAAAATATTTGATTAAGTTTATTCTAACCTTAGCTCATAAGGATCTAAATTACAAAATTTATTGGACACATTCCCATGAACATTATTTAAATATTATTAAACTCAAAGGCAGTGACAAAATGTCACCCTCTTACTTTTAATATGTATAAAATTTTTAATATGGTGATAAGTAGATGATATTGTCAAATATATACATTTTTATGAAATATAAAATTATTATATAAATCATAGAAAATTATACTTATTTTTTAGTGGGGAAATATTTAAAAAATTCTGATGTAGTATTTTCTCAATTAATGAAACAATTAATTAAATGATATTATAAATATTAAATGAAATATAATTTGACTTAATTAAGGTGATCCACGGATTTTATTGGTCAATATGAAATTTATGGGCTTTTAAATATAATATATTATAAATTATCTTCTTGATGAATTTTCTTAATGTCAAAGTTATGAATAGTGTCAAAATTGACAATTATGATATTTTATGAAAATAATATATTATTAAATTTTTTAAAAATCATAAAAAAATTAAGTAAGTACAATAGGATGATATGTGGTATCCATATCTTAAATTTTAATCTTATGGACCAATTTACACTTTATATGTAAAAACGAAATCCCAAAAATTTTGAAAAATTTTTAACTATAATTAAAACTAAAATGGATAAACTAAGAATTAATAAAATTGATCGCATTTAAAATTACCTAAAAAATCTCAAAAATATATTTTATGATGATATTAAAGCATTATAATATCATTTATTCTAATAAATTGAATTCTGGAGGTATTTTTATTGATATTTATATTATTATAAATTTTTATTTTGAGAAATTCCAAAACTGCCCCTCATCTATCATGGAGAAGGAAACTTATAAATATCTTTTATTCACACATTATAAGCTATTTGGATTGTATAAAACCTACCCAAATCTTCTCCCAACATACCTCCCTTTATCTTAGAAGCCTTACTTTAAGAATCAATTTAACTAATGAAGTCCTGTTGTGCAAATCAAAAGGACAAACCCAAAGAAGTGGTAATGTTCATCAACGAACGTTATTGTTTTATTTATTCCATAATCCCAATTAAATTAGATTTATTTAATTTTATATAATAACATCGGTATCCTAAATTTTAATGTCTTATAATTTCTGTAAATTTTTTTTAATTATATGGAAATATTTTGAGACCACAAAATTTGACAGCGTATGATTCTGAGGAACGGAGTGCCCAGAATGATTCATAGAATTTTTTTTTAACTTTAGGTAGCGCGTGTAAGCAGTTTTTCTAAAAAAGTGGATAACTCTTAAACAGCAACATGGATTAGAAATATGAGGGCACCGTTGTGCTCAGGATGGTGGGTTTACCCTTGGCGTGACTTAAGTTTTGTCGGCGCGGGCCTCTAGTGAGAAAACCCGAAAATGGAATAACCATAAATAAAATAATTATATAAAATTATTTTATTATTAAAATGATTATAACTCTTGAATAGTAACTCATATAGAAAATATGAGACCACTACTTAACTCGTGAGGGTATACTTTCCTCTGGCTAATACTAACATTGGCCAGTGGGAGACACTAGTGAAAGTTAGTTCTTGGACGTAAATAAAAAAATTAAGTGAAAATTATTTTATTGTAAAATCTATAACTTCTAAAAGATAACTGAGATTGATAATTTGAGAGTACCTTTGTGTTATTTGGGGGTGTGTTCTCCTTAGGTGGAGCCTAACATTGATCGACAGGGGTTGGGGGTGAATGTTAATAATTTATTGAACCTTTTTTGTTACATTTAGTAAATGTGTGAGCGGTGTTTTCTATCTTTTGAACCATTTATCAGATTAGAAATTCGAGGGCACCGTTGAATCTGTAGCGCCAGGATTCCTTTAAGGGAAGATTTATTTTCACCGCAATATGTCTAGAGAAAAAGTTATGTATTGCAACTTTTTATAAGAAATGAAATACAATAATTTTAATTTTTTATTTCATATCCTCCAACGGACAAGCAAAGGGGTTGGGCCAACAACGTGTCAAGACAATAAATGGATTGACCTACCGACCCTAAGTAATGAAGTTTTTGGGGAATTAAGAAGCTTTTTAATTAATGATCCCCATTAAACATTAACGTCGTTACTTACCCTCCCCCATCTTTTATATATATGGAGCTTGGGGGAGGCACTGGCATAGCCTCGCCATGCAATGAAGTGCTGAAGGATCACCATGACTCCGAACCCTTAGAAGACGTAGCAAAACCCAGAGAGAGGTGATGGATGAAACTGAACCACGAACAGGAGGATGATGTACGAGCAGCGTCTTTCAAATCATGTTGTGTGAACAAAAAACACTTACCCACCTTCAAGTGCGGGTGTTTCTCCAATAGGATTTCGAGGTAGGGGGTTTATTCATTTATGAATTTATAAATGTTTCACTCATACCAAATCTTGAATAATATGAAGAACGTGGATCAACCGACTAATGGGTTGACCCACGATTCATTTGTTTTTTGTGGGGGGTTATTGCGGGGTATCTTGGTGGGGTTTATAATGATTTAAGTTCCAAGAGTTTGTTACACACTTATCCCACCTCATGTTTTCGAGATAACATGGAGGGAGCGGGCCTAAAAAACCCATCCCAAACCCTCCGCAACTTTGCCAATTTTTTACCTCTATGGAACACAGATGGCACGACAATACCGACTGGCTATTTTGGGGATAGGGCATCGACGCACGACACAAGAAGAGGTCGCGACACAATGTTGCGGTGGTCATCGGAGCGGCTGGCATCGGTCAGCCGCGGAGGATGCACAAAACACTGTCACGGGCTACTGATGAACACAAGAGGTGACGACTCGTCAGCCACGGCGGCTGGATGAAGGCGGCCGACACACCGGCCGGCCGCGGGGGATGGCGCAATGCACCGCCGCGCACCGCTGGAGAGGTCGGTCGACCCATATGGAATCAGAGAGAAGGTGGGGCACACCCTCGGCAGCGCGCCCACGCGACAGTAAGGCCACAGCCTGTGACAGCCGCGACCAGAATAGGGGGCACCAGTTCGACAAGCGGCCGATGGATGTGGCGCGCATCAGTAGTGCTCCTGAAGGCAAAGCCGCAGCCTGTCAGTCATGGCATTGAGGACCTGAAGTGCCACGTGGCGCCACGATGGAGCAACCCCCAAGGGATGACCCATTGACATGGATCTACACCCCGTCATCCCTACCTGAACGCATCAGATCCGGGTATCCCTGGAGGCAGGCGCTGCCAGGTGGGGGGCACCGGCGGGTCGGCCTAGCAAACTGGCCTGCCGCTCAGCGGGCTGACCCGCGGCCCAGCGGCCATACCTGCAGCCTAGCTGGGTCGGTCCGAGACCAGGGGGCCGGTTTGACCCTGGTTGGGTCGGACCCGAGTCTGTTCGGGTCGATCCATGTCAATCCCAGTTATCCCATGGCGAACCGGGTTGGGCCGGTCCGACCAAGGCGGATCGGACTCAGGCCCAATATCGACCATTTACACAAAATGGGACCTAACTCCTAAAGCGGACATCTGTTTGATGAACGGTCTGTGACTTCAGGATCCATAGAGAGAGACAGTACTTTTGAATTACTTTATGAGAGTTTTAGTGAATCTTGGATTATGGCTGGGTTGGATCTCACCAGAATCCAACCGGACCCTCAGCATTGAAATAACAATAAAGAACAGACTGGGCGTCCAATTGACGCGCTGTCCAGTGCATTGAAACCCTTATTAAATGGGAGATCATCGAGTTACTTATTTGTGAGACTTATTGGGGGTTGAAATATGACTGATTTATTGGGGAGTGGTCCTCCCAAATTCTCTACGTACAGAACCCTTCGACTGGATGAGACATGACGACTGCTGACCATTTCGACTCGGAGTGACTCGACAAGCCCATTGAGGAGTTACACTATTCTTCAAAACAGACCCATGGGGGCTAATTCCTCTATGTGATGCGGTAGACCCATTGTACTCGATAGGAGGATTATCTCAGCAGCCCGTGAAGGGGAGCACCTTTGTGTGACATGGCAGACCCACGGCGGGGAGTGCCTTTGTGTGACATGGAAGACCCACGGTACTCGACTGGATGAGTACCTCAACTGTCCAAGGTTAGTGGGAAGTGCCTCTGTGTGATGCAGCAGACCCACTATACTCATTAGCGGAGGAGTTCTCCCACATCCGAGGAGTTCGACATTGTGACTAAGAATGTTACTTGTTTTCAGGCCTAGAGAATATGTGGCTAGCTATCAGCATTCATAGCGATCATGTGTGGGTCGACATCGTAATCCTGTTTCTCTGAGTTGTTTACCTGTTTTAAGCAAAGATACTAATTGAGATGTGTCTATTCCTTTTTTCTTGTGATTGAGATTATGCATTTTGGTTTTTCTTTTTGGAACTCTAGGAGACCTACGGGGTCTCAGGGTCCCTACTGAGTATTGTTATACTCACCCCTACACAGGATTCTCCCGCACCATGTTGTGTCTTATGCAGGCAATGAGCAGCTTGGCTGAGACATGAGGGAGATATGAATAGGTGGTATGTGGAGGATACAGGCAGATAGGGAGTGCTAAGGATGTGAATTGTACCTACCCTTCAGGTGGGATCCTTAGAGGACGAATTAGTAGTTTCTTTCCCTTTTTAAGTTGTATTGTTCCATTCATTTGTATTTGTACTTTTAAGTTGTACTCTTACATTCAGTTGGACTTGTATCCTATACCATTTTACTTCCAAAACTCCTTTTTCTATAGTAGTTTACATCACATTTTCTTCTTGTTGTGTTCTTGGACCATGTGTTTGTACAGGTTTAATGTCAATGCCTTCCCGTTTTAGGGAATACCCCTTTCGGTGCTAGTCACCAGCCCCTAGCCTATGGAAGGAAGGCTTGGGGTAGTCATATCCCAGGCCTCGGGGGATGGTTCGTGACATAAATATACTAATATTTTTTATATTATGGTATCCAACAAAACTTACACACACTTTAATCTGATGGGTAATGAACATAAAGTTTCTATGCACGACGAACTACAGCCTCATAAAACGATTTTTTTGTTCTTCCTTTACCTCCTCTCATGTTTTAAATTATGATAGAAAAAATATTTATATATTCTATATGTCATATTTATAATTAATTTATACTTCCTTAATTCTTTTTTACATATATCTTTATACTTTCCACTTTGTGGGAATATAAGATCATCATTTGTGGATGTGTGGACTACCACCCCGTCAAAGTGATGTGATTTGTTAACCCTATACATGGAATGTATAAAGTATGGTTTTAATACACATTCATAAAATAAATGGCTTAAATATATTACTAGAATCCTAATATACATATATTTAATTTTCTTTTCTTTCTATTAATATGAAAAGGAAATGATAGTAGCCTTCATCCGTATGATTGTCTTACCATCTCCCTGAACCGTGCATTTCATTTCATATCTCTAAACATTATGCATTATTATAAATACATATATACTAAATATATATGATATTAAAATCCTGGTTTACATTATGGATATTATGAAATCCTGATCTATGTAATAGGCACTAAAATAACAAGTTAATACATACTCGAAAAACTAGGATATTAACACAAAAAGTAGTGAAAATAATAGATGATTGGTAAAAAATGGGTAATAAGATATTTTAATATGTACATATGTGATATTATAAATAATTTTTATGGTTATAGTACTAGTTAATGACATTATTAATACTATTATACATAATATTTTTGAAATTTCAACTAATGTAAAGAACAACGAAAGGGGGTTCTTCTCCCACTTTAACATATTTGAGATATATTCCCGATTCAAAAATTATTTTTGTTGTGTTTTTTATATAATATACCTTCGAAATGTTATATATTTAATCTTATTATTATCATCATATTATAATACTCATTAATTTTATTCTTTCATGGGGTTTATACTTCAAATCTTTCAAAGTTGTTTGGGAAACATTTGAATGTTTAAAGATAATTTTCCTCAATAATTTCTCAATGAAATAATTTTAATTATTTTCATCTATGTCAACATACTTTTTTGAATTTTATGATTCATTATGTTTGATCTATTATGATATCATTTGACATATTATATTAAATTATTTTTGATCAGTTCGACTGTGGATGTGTTATTTTGATACAATTCATCATATTACTCAGAATGGTTTGTGATTATTTTTATTGATTGGGGAAAATTATTTATATTTCATATGTATATGTTGCTTATATTTCACCATTTCAATATGAGGATGTTATTGGATGTAGTAAGTGTAACGACCCAGAAATTTCGTGGAATTTTTTTTAAAATACAGGGGAATTATATGAGTCTCCAGTCTCTGATGGCGCTTGATTCTGAATCCTGGTGTTCCCATAATCAATTTATGAAGTTTTTCTCTGGTACGTTTAGTAAACGCATGAGTGGGATTTTATTTTTTTTGAACCTATGCTCAGAATTGAAATTTGAGGACACCGATGGACTCGCAGCACCAGTATTCGCTTAAGAAGACCTTTACCGCAGTTGTGTTTTATCGAGAGCGGAAGTTAATTTTGGTGGTTTTATAAATAAATTAAATAAAAATATGACTAACATATTTTTATAAAAGTGGTGGTTTAATCCTCCAAGGGGAAGTTGGAGGTGGGTCCCACCCCCACATAACCTCCCATGGGAGGATATTATGTGGTGGGGCCTACATGAGCTCAACCCCCTTAAACCCCCTTAACCCTCTTTAACCCTTGGAATTCCCAGAACATGGGGAAACTCTTCACTTTCTACCATCCCTCTTAATGTGCCAACTCACTCTCTCAATAAATTAAATAAACTTGTAATTTATTAATTGGATCCTCTAATTTGAATTAATTTTAATTCATTATGTGAGCATAATAATATGTGTTATATTATTATGGTTGGGGTTGGCATATTTTTCCTTTGTTGGGAGAATTAGTTGAGCTTTGGGAGAACTCTTGGAGGAACGATTTCCTCTCGATGAAGAACGCCTGTCACCACCAAAGAACGATTATGCGTCTCCTTCCTTTCCAATCAGGGAATGAAAGGGAAGAAACTGCCCATGATGAACATCACCAACAACAAAGTCATCCCCTCCTGATGTCAGTGTAACAACGCCGTCATTCCATGAAATCGTCAAGTGATCATCGATTTCATGGTTGGGGTTTGTTTTCGTTTGACTTTTTCCCCATTCTTGTGATTGAAAACGATGAACGCAGATCAAACCACGAACAAGTTGATCCGCGGATCGCTCGTTCTTATGGGAGGTATTTTTTTGTGGGTTAAAATGGATTTTATTAATCTTGTGATCCATTTATTGTGAACCCCCCTGATTGAATGCTAATGTGGAGGGCGTGGGCTGACCCGAACAAGGCCCGACCCCTCCGTAGATTTGCCTTGTTGCGTTCTTTGTGGGAAAAAAGTCAAAGTGGTAGCGATGGAGTTTGTAGGGTCCAAGGCTGAGGGAGGAATCCCGAGAGGACAACTGGAACAGATGGAACCAATTTTTCCAACCACCGAAGTGAACCTGGTGGTCTGCAGAAGGAGGGTCGTCGGGCGGCGGCGCTAGCGACCCGAGGCGGCGATGGCAGTGGCGGCCGCGCACCGGCCGCGTGGGGAGAGCGGTGGCCAATCGGGCTGGTCGGACCTCGGGATGATCGATCGGCTGACCGGCCGGCCCACTGTAGAACCATGGCGCCCGCAGGTGCCATGTGGAGGAGGACACGCCCCGCGTCTGTGGGCTGATCTGTTGGGCGAATCGGCCAACCGCGTGCCAACCGAGCTGGAAAACCGCACATTCGTAGAAGCTAAGTGGGGAGAAATACGGCCCGCAGAGTGGGCTGCGCATGCTGGACTGAACCAGCTCGCTACGTCTGGTCGGGGCAGAGGAGGAGGCGGCTCCGCTTGTCATCGCCAGGCAAACCGAATCGGCCAACTACAGCCGGCTGGGGCAGAGGAGGAGGCGTC
The DNA here is from genome assembly GCA_963277665.1 of Viscum album. Classification (NCBI taxonomy): domain Eukaryota; kingdom Viridiplantae; phylum Streptophyta; class Magnoliopsida; order Santalales; family Viscaceae; genus Viscum; species Viscum album. Next base: position 683,173,693 of record OY728137.1, on the reverse strand, counting down.
GCCGCATGGCGCCGCCGGACGAAACGGACCAGCCCGTAGGGTGGGCCGAGCCATTGGTTGGGTTGTTCCCCACCGGTCCGGACCGACCCTTAGCCGGGTCGGACCCACCGAGCCAGGTCGGGCCGACCCGCCAGCCCACTGGGCTTCATGGGTCAGGCCGTCTTCACTTAAATGCGAATAACTCCTAGACCGCATGTATGATTGATGCGTCATCTACGAAACTGGGACCCTCGTGAAGAGGCTGTCCTTTTGGGATAATTTAAGTGAGTTTCAGACTAATTTGGAAAACGGACGGGTTCAGATCGAGTGTAAATCCAACTGGGCCCCTGGAACGGAAATGCTAATAACTCTCAAACCAGGCGTCTGATTGACGCAGCATCTGTCATGTTGGATTCCTTATGATGAGATGAAACTAAAGTATACATCAAATCGGGAATTTGTGATAGTTTATTTATCAACACTTGGCTCTAGGAGAAGACCCTCCTGGAATCGAGCATGCTTTGTGTGGGAACCCTAGTGCTGGCTATGAAGATTACTATACTGGAATCCTCTGTGGGTTCGATAGCGATGACTACTATACCAGGATACTTCGTGGGTCTGACTGTTCGGAATTCTGTTCCTGTATCCTGTGTGGGTCTGACAGAATAGCTGGTCTTATATCCTATGTGGGTCCGACAGCTTAGCTGGTCTTGTATCCTGTGTGGGTCTGACAGCATAGAAAAATAGGTGACTAAATCTGATCATCCCTATCACTCTACGAAAGATTTATACATGTTTGATCTAAATCATGTCTTTCAACCATTATCATTGTGGTGATTGAATTTACTTCCTTTGTGGAATGGTTTGTGCTTGGGCGCGAGAGATGGGGTCGGACTGCGTTTGATAACTTATGTATATTTATGGGAATATACCTAAGTAGGGTTGGTTGATACTTCATGAATGTATATTTTTACTGTGGTGTATCCTTTGTGGATTCTGAGAGACCTTCAGGGGTCGCGGGGTCCCTTATTGGGTATTATTATACTAACCCATGCACGGGCTTCGCCCGCACCATGTTGTGTTCTGTGCAGATGACGTATAGCAGTGATCGAGGCTATGGATGACAGAAGGGAGGCTGCTCAGAGCTGGAATAGACGGGATGAACCATAGGGGCGAGTTTTTCATGTTCTGTACCTACCCTTCAGGTAGGATTCCCTAGTGGACGATCCAACAGCTGTTGTCCCTTTTTTACTTGTACTTGTAGTTCATTTGGGTTTGTATACTGGACCACTTACATTCAGAACATCTTACTTTCCTATTTTAGTACTTGTTGCGTCTACTGCTTGTGTTCAGACTATGTGTGTTATAAGTTTAAAGGCAATGCCTTCCCTTTTAATTGGGATTACGCCTTTCTCACTAGTCTCCAGCCCTTGTCCTATAGAAGGAGAGCTTGGGGTTTTCACGGCACCAGCCCTGAGGACGGGTTGTGACAAATTGGTATCAGAGGAGTCGGTTCTACCATAGAACATGGACTCCGATTGTTTTAACAACAATAGTGTCAAGTGTTTTGGGTGTGTTTATCAGTTAGGGAAACCAGTGTTGGTGTGGCAGTCGACGTATCCATACACTTGGACTCTGACTTTTGTTTTTTGACTCAGTGCACGAAAACACTGATTGCATGTGTGTTTCCTTTGAAAAACATTTCTTTGTGATTATATTGTGTCAACTCACTATGTATAATATTTTAACTGTGGCTCACCTGTTTCTTTTTAGGATGGCCCCACGAAGGAAGCTAGTTAGGGTTCCGAGTCACGTATGAGATGGTATCCCACCGAGCGATAAGGCCTCAGTGCAGGACCCCATCACAGCATAGGTACCAGCAGTACCACTACCCACTGGGCCACCGATACCACCAGCTCCAGCAGTAGATAATGCACGCTTCCTAAGTGTGTTGCACGATTTCTAGCGCTAGAGGCTGCCCAGGATCCGGGAAGAGACAGACCCATAGGCAGTTGAGGATTGTCTAGAGGCTATCGTGAGAGTTTTCATATTGGTAGGGACACTGACCGACCTCATGGTGATCCTTCTCGTGAGTCTCCTGCATGAAGTAGCAGGCAGATGGTGGAACCTGATGCTCTAGGTGCATGACACGGCATCATTACTCTAGACAGACTTCGAGAGTCTCTTTTGCTCAGAGTTTTTTCCATCCACCTTTCGTGCAGTGCGGATACAGGAGTTACTTTATCTGCAGCAGGGAAACATGACAGTAGCTCAGTACTCAGTGAGGTTCACTGACCACTCGTGCTACTCTACAAATATGGTACAAGACCCGTTCATCAGGGACCAAACCTTCGAGAAGGGGCTCAGGCATGTGATTAGGGATTCGATGATCCCCCTCAACATTCCGACGCAGGTGGGGGTGCTGGAGCAAGCTCTTCTAGTGGAGAGTTTTCTCACTAAGTATTCACCAGTAGTGAGACCCATCATAGGGAGACACGTAGTGGAGTCTTCTACAGCCGACAATGGACAGATGTCGTAGAGGTCCAAGTGGACCAGGGCATCAGGTGAGAAACCCTAGGATACATGTTCGGTTGTGCAGGGCACACGAGATAGAGCCAGCTTTATGAGGAGCCGACAGTGATAATCATGCGGTGGGTAGGGCCACATGGCTCGTGACTGCCCGACCTGCCATGCAGATGAGCAGAAGACAGTAGAGGGACCTCCCAGGTAGAGGCAGCGGTTCGACCGTGGTGGTCCACCAGGAGCAGTTGGGTGTGGGGAAAGAGTTTGACGAGCAGTGGGTGGTGGACGACATTTCATGGCTCTACCACCACCACCACCAGGTGGTCCAGCCCGACCATAGGGAGATGGCAGAAAGTGACGGGATCAGCTCCATGGATTCAAGGCCAACGACCATGGCGCATCTAAGATGATTCGAGGCACTATCTGTGTCTACTCCACCCTTGCTGCAGTACTTATAGACACAGTTTCGAGTCATTATTTTATTTCAAATGCCCTCATCCAGAGCTCAGAGATTCTGACGGAGCTGTTGGCATGATGATTACGGCTAGAGACTCCTATGGGAGCAGACTCGACAATTACGCACTGGTGCCAATAGTGTGAGCTTACTCTAGGAGGAGAGACCTTCGGCTGGGATCTTCTGGTAGCGGCGTCGAGGCCTTACAATGTCATCTTCGGTATGGACTGGTTATCCACAGTTCATGCCCAGATTGATTGTATTAGGCACAAAGTGCGGTGTATCCACACAGATGGGACCAGGTTCACCTTCACCAGTGAGAATGGAGCCTTTGTAGCGCAGGATGGACTTACATAGAGGAGGGGGCATCCGATCACACATCAGTGGCTTGTCTCATCCTCGAAGTGGTTGATGTGAGGAGTCTGAGTTTTCCTGTTGTGGTGGATCAGTATGCGGATGTTTTCCATGAAAAAGTTCCAGGATTACTTCCTCGCGGATAGGTAGACTTCTATATTGACCTGTACCCCGGGATGGCACTGATATCTACTCCAGCATTTGGATGACTCCCGCCAAGCTTCATGAGTTGCGGGTACTGCTGGAGGACTTGCAGGGGAAGGGATTTATCCGACCCAGTGTTTCACCCTAGGCATCACCGATTTAGTTCGCCAAGAAGGGGGATGGGAGCTTGTGACTATGTGTTGACTACCGTTGCCTGAATTAGGTGACTGTGAAGAAAACGTACCCACTCCCAAGGATTTACGACCTCTTTGATCAGCTCAAGGGAGCACGATGGTTCTCGAAGAGAGACCATAGTTTAGGCTATCACAAGCTCAGAGTTCAAGATGATGATTTGAAGAAGATGGTCTTCAGGTGTCAGTATGGTCACTACGAGTTCTTGGTTATGCCCTTCGGCATAACCAACGCTCTAGCAATGTTCATGAGTCTCATGAACAGAATCTTCCAGCCTTACCTCCATCTCTTGGTCGTATTCTTCATTGATGACATACTGATCTACATGACTACTGAGGAGGATCATGACTAACATTTGCGGGTAGTGTTGGACACACTCCAAGAGCACCAAGTTTATGGTATGCTCTCGAAGTGCCAGTTCTGGATTCGATTGGTTCACTTCTTGGGACATGTCATCTCGGAGGCTATAGTGGTAGTGGATCCAGTGAAGATCTAGCCAGTACTTTCTTGGGAGCTTCCCAGGAGTGTGACAGAGGTATGAAGTTTTCTGGGACTAGCTGGGTACTATCAGAGTTTTGTTCCGGACTTCTCTAGAGCTGCAGCACTACTTTCAGCATTGATGAAGAAGGAGAAACCCTTTGTGTGGTTAGAGAGATTCCAGCAGATCTTTCAGAAGGTGAGGCTAAGGTTGACTAGTGCTCCCATATTAAGGCTTCTAGATGAGGGTGTAGAATATGAAGTACACTGTGATGCATCAGGGACCAGACTCGGGTGTTTCCTGATGCAGGATCGAGTCGGGATCGCGTATTGATCTCGTAAGTTGAGGCAACACGAGCAGAAATACATTACCCTTGACCTCGAGTTAGCAGCAACGGTCTTCACCTTGAAGAAGTGGCGGAACTATCTGATGGGAGAACATTTTACATTCTACTCTGACCACCAGAGTCTCGGGTACCTCCTCTCACAGATGGACCTGAACTTGAGACAATAACATTGGCTTGAGTTCCACCAAGACTATGACTTCGAGATAGTCTATACTCCTGGGAAGGGGAATGTTGTAAAAAATTCTCTCAGCATGAGATCAGGCATTCAGCTACTATGAGAGGTGATGTAGCAGCTGGCTGCATTACAGATATCCTTTGTGGATAGAGATGGAGCAGCCTTTCTACAGTCTCTCACAGTCACTCCTCCACTTCTTCAGTGAGTCAGGGAGGCACAACGTGGGGACATTGACTGTGAGTCTCAACATGCTCAGATATCTACAGGGTAGGAACCTGATGAATGTTTTGAAGGTGGGAAGCACGTCATTCACTTTAGAGGACGTACCATGGTACCAGTTTCACATTAGGAGGAAGTTTTGAGGGATTTACACATATCTCCATTATTGGTACATCCAGGAGTGGCAAAGATGTATCAGGACCTCCTAAGACAGCACTGGTGGATAGGTATGAAGAAGGGAGTAGCAGAGTTTGTCTCTCGATGCCTCACTTGTCAGCAAGTGAAGGCGGAGCACCAAGTTCCATCAGGATTAGTTCATCCCTTAGAGGTTCCAAAGTGGAAGTGTTATCGGATATACATGGATATTGTGATGGGAATTCCATCTACATCCATATGACATGACTCTATCTGGGTGATTGTCGACTGACTCACCAAGTCGGCCAACTTCCTACTGATCAGAGAGAAGTGCTCAGTATAGAGCATGGGACGCATCTACGTACAGAAGATCGTATGGATTCATGGTGTGCCATCGATGATTTTCATCGATAAATATTCATGTTTCACTTCCCGGTTATGGAAGGGGTTGCAGGAGGCTTTCGAGATGCATCTTCGCTTGAGTACTGCCTTCCATCCTCAGAAAGATGGCCGGACTGAGAGAACCATTCAGAGTCTCGAGGACATGCTCTGTGCATGCATCCTCGACTTCAGTAACAACTGGGTGCATCAGTTACCCTTGATAGATTTTGCGTAGAACAACATCTACCACTCCACCATCGACATGGCACCTTACGAGGCACTTTACGGCTGACCTTGTAGATCACCTCTGTGTTGGAATGAACCAGGGGAGTCAGCACTTATAGGACTAGAGATGGTGCAGGCTACGACAGAGAAGGTTCATATCATCCAGGAGCGGATGAAGACTGCATAGAGTGGTCATAAATCCTATGCTGAAAAGAGATGGATACCATTGGAGTTCGAGGATGGAGACCATGTCTTTCTACGGGTATCACCTCGACAATGTATAAGGAGATTTCGCTGAGGCTACAAGTTATCTCCACGATTCATCAGACCTTTTCACGTCCTCAGCAGGGTAGGTGAAGTGGCTTACCGCCTAGCCCTTCCACCTCAGCTGCACCACGTGTACGATGTCTTCCACATATCTCAGCTGAGGAGATAGGTTCATGACTCGTCCCACATCATCGACCAATGGGAGATGCACATCGATGACGGGGAGACTTTCACAGAGGTTCCCGTGGAGATTGAGGATTGAAATGATTGGGTCCTATGTGGATGGTCGATACCTCTGGTGTGTGTTTTCTGGCATCACGGGGACCTCCATGAGAGAACATGGGAGCGGGAGGCTCAGATGCGTGCTCAGTACCCCCATTTGTTCCCTTAGTGTGTGTTGTAGCTTACGAGGGCATAAATCCCTGAGGTGGGGAGAATGTAAAGACCTGGAAATTCCGTGGAATTATTTTTTAAAATGCATGGGAATTTTACGAGTCCACAGTTTCCGACAGTGCTTGATTCTGAGGCCCGGTGTGATCGGAATCATTTTCTGAAGTTTTGTTGTGGTACGTTTAGTAAACGTACTAGCGAGATTTTATATCATCTGAACCGGGGCTCGGAATTGAAATTCGAGGACACCGATGAACTCGCAGGGCCAGTATTCGCTTAAGGAGACATTTACCGCAATTTTGTTTTATTGAGAGCCGATGATAATTTTGGGGGTTTTCAAAATAAATTAAATAAAAATATGACTAACATGTTTTTTGTAAGTGGTGGTTTAATCCTCCAAGGGGAATTTGGAGGTGGGGCCCACCCCCACATAGCCTCCCATGGTAGGATTTTATGTGGGGGTCCCACATGAGCTCAACCCCCTTAAACCCCCTTAATCCTCTTTAACCCTTGGAATTATTATAACTTATGGAAACTCTTCACATTCCACCTTCCCCTTTAATGTGCCAACTCACTCTCTCAATTAATTAACTAAACTCGCAATTAATTAATTGGCTCTTCTAATTTGAATTAATTTGAAGTCATTATGTGAGAATAATAATATGTGTTATATTATTATGGTTGGGGTTGGCATATTTTTCTATTGTTGGGAGAATCGGTGGAGCTTTGTGAGAACTCTTGGAGGAACAATATCCTCTCGACAAATAATGCTTGTCTCCACTGAAGAATGATGAGGCATCTCCTTCCTTTCCAACCAGGGAAAGAAAGGGAAGACGCCGCCTATAAATAACTTCACCAATGACAATGTCATCCCCTCCCGAAGTCAACGGAACGACGCCATCTTTCCATGACACTGTCAAGCGATCACCGATTGCAAGGTAGGGGTTTGTTTCATTTTGATTTTTTCCATGTTCTTGTGATTGAAAATGATGAATGCAGATCAACCAACGAATAGGTTGATCCGCGGATTGCTCGTTCTTGTGGGAGGACTTTGTTGCGGGTTAAAATGGATTTTATTAATCTATTGATCCGTTTATTATGAACCCCCTGATTGAATGCCAACATGGAGGGCGTAGGCTGACCCGAACAAGGCTCGACCCCTCCGCAAATCTTCCTTGTTGCGTTCTTCATGGGCGACGAGTCAAAGTTGCAGTGACAGAGTCCTGAGGGTCCAGCCTTGAGGGAGGAATCCTGAGAGGACCCCCGGCCTAGATGAAACCAGGTTTTCCTACCACCGGAGTGAACCCGGTGGTCCGCACGAGGAGGGTCTCCTGGCGGCGGCGCCAGCGACCGGAGGCGGAAGTGGCAGCGCACCGGCCGGGTGGACGGACACGTGGCAGCTCGGGCCAGCTGGGCCTTGGGATGACGAGTCAGCCGACCAGCCGACCAACCGTCCTACTGGAGAACCGCGATGCCCGCAGGTGCCGCGTGGAGGAGGATGGAGCTCGTGCCTGTGGGCCGCTCGGTTGGGCGAACTGGCCAGCCGCGTACCGGCTGGGCTGGAGAACCACGACACCCACAGGCACTCCGTGGGGAGAACCACAGCCCACAGTGCGAGCCGCGTGAGCTGGACCGAACCGGCCGGCTATGGCCAGCCGAGGTAGAGGAGGAGGCGGCGCCGCATAGCACCGCCGTGCAAACTAGTCTGACCCACACCACAGGTCAAGTCCATGGGTGGGTCGTGCCCCACTGGTCCAGGACGACCCCTGGCCGGGTCAGACCTACCGAGTCGAGTAGGGCCGACCCGCCAGCTCGCTGGGCTTGATAGGCCAGGCCCTTCTTCGCTTAAATGTGAATAACTCCTAGACCGCACGTTCGATTGACGCGCCCTCTACGGCATTGGGACCCTCGCGACGAGGCAGTCTTTTTTGTAGGATCGAAATAACAATGTTGATTCTCAATATAAAAGATGGGGGTGAATTGTATACTTTAAAAATTTCCTAAGACAAGGAAAAAACTAAGTTTAACAAGGTTAAACTAAACAAATTCACAACACCTCTAATCACCATTTGGAGAATTGGGAACCAAAGTTTACAATATGAGATTCTACCTTAAAGCGTACAGAATCTAAACTAATCAGAGTACAAGTGTAAGGAAATATAAGAAGATTATACTTTCATTACAATTCAAAAGTGTAGCGGAAAGACAAGTAGTAAAACTACAAGTAACTAGATATAAGTCTTTTAACACAAAGAGATGTGTATCCAACAACCTTGGATAAAGGTATCTTGATTTATACATTCAAGAAATTCTGTCTTACCCACACCAGGGAAATCCCTCGATACAAAGATCAGAATCCCTATCTTTCTATCCCTGCAATCCCTCAACTTCAAGGTAGTTGGAACCTCTATCTTCCTCATCAAGGAATCCCTTTAAACTTCAAGGTAGTAGGCACCTTTGTCTTCCTATCCCCGGAAGTCCTCGAATGTAATCACCAACATTCAGAGTCTCACAAAGCAATCTGAACGAGCAGTTCAGTACACACAAGGCATGAAAATATTCTCTCTCTATAAATCACCTTAACAGTGTGTGGTCTCTAGATCGATCAACTTCATCATTTTTATTATTGAGCTCTTTCAAATTAGCTCCTATTTATTGGAAAATTTTCAATGGTTGGCTCCCTTCTCCAATGGTAATATTTTCCATGAAATTCGGAGGGACCTGTACATGTGTAACTCAACCAACGGTTAATTTGAAATAGAATGGACGACATCGTTTAATAATAAATCATGTATAACTGAATACAGGACATCGTTTTGAAATGAATCATATGTAATAAAAATCCATACAAAATTTCAGAGTGTAAGAAAATCAAATGTTCAGAGTCTAAACAAAATGAAATTAGGTGTCTATATTGATAAATGTTCAGATTCTGCTTTATAGGAATTCGGAGTCTGGTTTCACCAGTGTTCAGAATCTGAACTTACAGAGTTCGAAGTTGAACTATAAAAGTTCGGAGTCAAACTTCATAAGAGTTTTGAGTCGAACTCATGAAAGTTCGGAGTCTAACTTCATAAGAGTTCAGAGTTTAACTCATGAACGTTCGGAGTCAAACTTCATAAGAGTTCGGAGTCGAACTCATGAAAGTTCAGATTTGAACTTCATAAGAGTTCAGAGTCGAACTCATGAAAGTTCAGAATCGAACTTCATTAGAGTTCGGAGACGAACTCATGAAAGTTCGGAGTCTATCTTCATTGTAGTTCAGAGTCGAACTCATGAATGTTCGGAGTCGAACATAATCAGAGTTTGGAGTCGAACTCAGGAAAGTTCGAAGTCGAACTTCATAAGAGTTCGGAGTCTAGAATTCGGATTGGAACTTCATTACAGTTCTCATCCAGAATTCAGATCCTAAAAACAGAATGCTCCAAATCTTTACATTATATGAATATGGGATTTTGGGTATGAATCTGGTTTTTGTACATAAGAAAAAATATTTCTATGTATTAGAAAATCTAGGTTAGAGTAAATTTCATTAAATATGAAAATTTTCCTTATGGAGGTAAAATTTATATTTTCTTAAGAATAAGGTGTTCAGGATTTTCAAAACAAGAAGGAATGGAAAATTCATAAGGAAAACCTTATTGACTCAACAATATCCCCCTTTTTGGAAAGCACAAACATCCTTACGAAAAAGAATACAAGGACTTTGAACAAAAAACTTATCTCCCTTTTTTCATGGATGAAAGTGAATACAACTAACTCCCCTTTAGGAATTGAAACTCTAAGGATTGTATTCTGAGTTTTTTTTATTACCATGGGAAATAAAAAAATCATAGAGAGAAACTCCCCCTTAATTTAAGAATATTGTAAATTTTTCTTTCTCCTCTTTTTAGTGGTTCTTTTTCCTTATCCCCCTTAGGAGTAGTTCTTTTTCCTTCTCCCCCTTTGTGATTTTCAAAAAGAATTGAAGGGAATGGAAAAAATGGTACCTGAAAGATTAGTAATAACACTATAATATACAATTATCCAAAAATCATTTAATTAGATCTTGTCAAAAAAAAACAAGGAAATAAAAATACCACAAAAGAATCGGAGTGAGTTCATTTGTCTTACTTTTCCTTTGGTATGAGCTTCTATAACAAGGTTTTGAGTTTCTTCAAGTCTCTTTGGTCTTCCTCAACTTGCCTCTCCAAGGCGTTTACCTTTTCTTCTTGGACTTTTAAAGCTTCTCTCTCAGCCTCCCTGGATTCTTTTTGAAACTTTATTATTTCATCTTACTTTTCCAACTTCTCCTTAAACACAATCCAGAAATCTATTTCACTTTTCTAATTCTGAGATACTGAGTTAAGCTTCCCATTCAGGTCCCTGACCTGTTGATTCCGAGAATTCTACTCATCAATCAACTCAGCTTTAAGATTTTTAATCTTTTTATCCTCGGTGTCAAAGGAATTTAGAATTTCACTCTGAAAATTTTAAAACTCCACTAACTCCTCATCAACTCTTTTAGACCACTTTGTTACCTTACTGTAGGACTTTCTATGCACATCATAATCAATAATAAAACTTTTTTGTTCAACTTCAAACATCACAAACTTATCCATGAACATGGATAAGGAATCTGATTTCTGATTCATACTTTGTTGCAGTATTTGGCATCTGGAATCTATAGTTGGAAAAATCAGAATGGTGTCCACCAACTTCTTCAGAGATTGAACCACAAAATCATGCCCATGAGATGATGATTTCGAATATGATAAATTTCTTTAATATTGCTCTTCTTCAACTTGCACTAGTTTTCTCTTAGAAGAACCACCAACCTCCTTCTTCCTGAAGACTTCTTTTGTTGGAGTATCCATGAGAACTTGCTTTCCCTTATCAGACTTCGGAATTGGTTCCTTATTATGAGATACTTCCTTAGTTTCAGAAAATTTAATAATCTTGTCTTCATCTGGTTTTTGTTTTTTTTGTCCTTCCTCAAGAAAATTCCTCTCATATGATTATTCATCATCATATAAAACATTTTTTTCTTCTTGTTGTTGCTTATCATCATTCTTTCTACCTGCCTCACCTACCTTTCCTGGAGTAGCGAACTTAGTGGATTCTGCCGTATCTTTAAAAACCTCTACTTTCTTGATCAAGTAATATAAATCTTTACTTCCCTCTTATTCTTCTTCTTCTTCAACCTCTTCCTCTACTTCTTCTGCAGCTTCTTTTTCAGGTTCTTCAACTACTTCTTCCTCAGGTTCTTCAAAAACTTCTTCAAAAACTTCTTTACCCTTGAATTTTTCTGGAGTGACATAATTATTAGCTAGAGTTTCTGGTAAAGAAGATTTTGTAAGGAATGATTTCAGAACCAGAATCAACTCAAAAGCTACCTCTATAGCTCTCAGCAAATATTGCACCACTTCAGTTTCAGATACTTTCTTTTTCATTTTCTTCTCTTTCGCCTATTTTTCTAGCTCTTCCGCAGCTTTTTCTTTTAAGGCCTTAGCCTCTGTAGGGTCCAATCCAAATTGTAGATCCCCTTCTTTCCTCTTCTCTTTGTCTTCCCTCCACTTGGATGCCACTTCATCTGTATATGTTTATTGCTTCTTCGGTTTGGGGGGAGCAGACTGGGTTACCTTATCCTGGGGATTTTCTTTATCAGCACCCACTTCCCTAACCTTTCTCTTCTTCCTTGTCTTTTTGGATAGTTCTGGATTCTGAGATTCTTTCTGAGCTGCTTCAACATATTCCATAGATAGAGGGTAAATTTCTCCAGATTCACTGGAAAACCCAATATTCATCCTCTTCAATGTATCATCACTAACCAGCATAAGCTTGCAATTCCCGACTTTTGATTTGTATGCAACCTTGAAGGATTCTAAACACCGAACTATCAGCCTAGATAGTAAGGCAGGGTACATAATTATTTGAGCTCTCAAATTCCATTCTTTGAGGTTCTTGATCATAATCAAGGCATGCCTCATCAAATTTATATTTCTTATATTTACCAAGAAATCTAAAACATAGATATCACATTTCTTAAAATTATCTTTGTCGCCTCTTCTTGGTACGAGAAAACCTTGTACCCAGAGTTGAAGAATCTTATTGTTCGGAGTGAGATGAGAAATTTTAGCGGTCGTAGCATCCTTAAGTCCAAGGAATTTTAAAGCCTTCACCTTGTTGAAACTTCCTTGATCATCTGGAATCATATGTGTGAAAAACTCATCTACCCACCCACAAGTGAAACCATCCGAGCTCGCAGACATGGTGTAAAATAGCTTATATGTCTTTCCATAAGACTTGAATGAAAACCACTCTCTGCCATCTTCCATCTGGAAGGAAACAAACTCATAGAACTCGATCCACAAATCAGTATAAACTGGATCCTGTTTTTCTGACTTGAACAATCATATATCTTCCCAACCATTCAAATTTATATTCTTGGTTATAATAGAATCAATATTTTATAAATTCGGATGAACTAACCTTTCCCTGAAGACTAACCACTTAGATATTGGTTTCGTAGTTGAAATATCATGAGATGTAGCTTCAACAGACATTCAGAGTGAAGAATTATAAAAGATTTGGAACGGCTTTGCAAAGTTAGGAACTGGTCTTAAGAAGAGTAGCAGGTCTTTGAGACGTGAAAGCTTTCAAAACCGATGTGGGACGAGTCTTGGGGTCCCCTTTATATAGGCGATGGATGTGACCTTTGGTCTTCCAAAAACCATCTAATGGTTGAAAAAATTTTTATCTGATCTGACGGTTGAAAACACTCCCGCAAGGAAAACTTGACTCCGATCTTTTGAGGATTTAAGGAAAACATCCAGATTTGGGGAAAAATAGAATCCGAACTTTTAAAAAACTCCAGAAAATACCAGCAAGTAAAATATGATTACAAAACATTAAGTAAAGAAATCATAGCTTTCGGATTATCTAGAAAGACTGTTCATCATTGGTGATATTCTTTTTGAAGAAATGAATTTAAAAACAAACTCAATACGAATGTTCCAGTTATGAAAATTTCAGTATGAAAAACTCGTTAGGAAAGTTCCAGTACGAAGAATATCGTTATGAAAGTTCAAGTACGAAAAATCTCATTACGAAAGTTCCAGTACGAAAAATCTCATTACGAAAGGTCCAATACGAAAAATACCGTTACGAAAGTTCCAGTATGAAAAATCTCGTTACGAAAGTTCCAGTACAAAAAATCTCGTTACTATTATGAGAATTGTTCAACAAAAAGTTAATGAAGAATGATTACCTTATGGTTATCATTTGTAACTTTTGTTTAATGTATTCAAATCTATCAGATGGTAATGATTTTGTGAAAATAATAGCAAGTTGATCTTGTGTTCTGATAAACTGAAGAATGATATCTCATTTTAGTGTGTGATCCCTAAGAAAGTGATGCCTAATATCTACGTGTTTTTCACGAGAGTTTTGTGCATGGTTCTTACTTAGGGAAATGGCACATGTGTTATCACACAAAATTTGAGTCTTAGTAAAACCTAGGCCATAATATGTGAGTGGGTGTTGCATCCAAAACACTTGAGCACAACAACTTCCAGCTGCTACATATTCAGCTTTAGTAGTGGTAAGTGCCACAGAATGTTGCTTCTTGTAGGACCAAGAAACTAATGAATCTCCTAAGAAATGAAAATTTCCGGATGCACTCTTTCTATCCATTATAACTCCACCAAAGTTAGCATTCAAAAAAAAATTTAGAATAAAATCATTTCCAGAAGTATAAAATAATCCTAGATCCATGGTTCCCTTTAGGTAGCGAAAATTTCTTTTTACCGCCTTTATGTAAGATTCCTTAGGATTAGATTGATATCTTGCACATAAGCATACAGAAAACATTAAGTCTGGTCGACTAGCTGTTAAGTAAACTAGACTTCCTATCATACCTCTAAAAGATGTTTGATCTACTGGTTTCCCATCTTCATCAAGATCTAAGGATTTTGAGGTACCGATGGGAGTACTTATACTCTTAGTGATGTCATAACCATACATTTTTAGAATATCATTAATATACTTATGTTGAGATATATAGGTTCCTTCTGGTTTCTGAGAAATTTGAAAACCAAGGAAAAAAGTTAACTCAGCCATCATACTCATTTCAAACTCAGATTTCATTAGTCTTGCAAACGAATCAGTTAAAGATTGCTGAGTTGAACCAAATATGATGTCATCAACATAAATTTGAACAATGAAAACATTTTTCTTATCTTCCTTTATAAAAAGGGTTTGATCTTCATTTCCCTTAACAAAGTTATTTTGAAGCAAAAATCCTATGAGTCTATCATACCAGGCTCGTGGGGCTTGTTTAAGTCCATACAAATCTTTGGTAAGTCTAAAAACCTGATCAGGATGTTTTATATCTTCAAAGCCAGGAGGTTGTTCAAAAAAACTTCTTCTTGAACATAACACTTAATAGAAGCACATTTCACATCCATTTGAAAAAGTTTGAAATTGAAGAATGCTGCAAAGGCAAGTAGAATATGAATAGATTCAAGTATAACTACTGGAGCGTAGGTTTCTTCATAGTCTATTCCCTCTTGCTGGTTATAGCCTTTAGCAACTAGTCTAGCTTTATTTCTTACTATGACTCCATTTCCATCACAGTTGTTTCTAAAGACCCGTTTTACTACAATGATAGAAGTTTCCTTAGGTCTTTTAACCAAGGCACAGACTTTATTCCTCTTAAATTAATTTAGTTAATCTTGCATGGCTTTGATCCAATCATCATCACTTAAATCTTCATCGGTGCTTTTTGGTTCTAACTAGGAATGAAATGCTAGATGTTCTACTTCATTTCTTAAGGAACTTCTAGTACTTACAGGTTTAATTACATCAACAATGATACTATCACTGTGATGATTCTTGAGAAACACCTGATTTGGGTTTTTTAAAACATGTTCATCAACATAGGGTAGAAAGTCTTCTGAGGTAAATGTTTTAGAAGTATGTTCTTGAACATTTTACTTATCTGAAGGATCTTCTATCAAAGGATGACAATCAGTTTTTGAAAACACATCTGAGGATGTAGGTTGGGATGGTTTAAAAACAAAAGGAGCAGACTCATCAAATTTTTCATGCACTATTTCTCCAACAGTACAAGTATTTTTATTGAAAACTCTATATGCCTTAAAATTTGGGGAGTAGCCTACAAAAATTCCTTCATCAGATTTTGGTGAAAATTGATGTAAATTATCTTTAGTATTCAGAATGAATACTTTTCAACCAAAAACCTTGAAGTAGGAAGGTCTTAGGTTTCTACCATTCCATAACTCATAAAGAGTTTTATTAAGAAAAGGTCTAATCAAAACTTGATTTATAGTATAAAAAGTAGTACTTACAGCTTCAACCCAAAAATGTATAGCTATAGAATATTCACTCAACATGGTTCTTGTTATCTCTTGAAGAATTATATTTCTTCTTTCAACTACACCATTTTGTTGAGGAGTTCTAGGTGCTGAAAAATTGTGAGTAATACCTTTTCTACTACAAAAAGTTTCAAAATCAGAATTTTGAAATTCTCCTCCATGATCACTATGAATAGTTTTTAGTGGAAGATTTTTCTCATTTTTAACTTGTGCTCTAAAACTTTTGAAATAAGAAAATGCTTTATACTTCTTTGCTAGAAAATAGACCCTTGTAAATCGGGTGTAATCATCAACTAGAACAAACACATAGTATTTGCCTCCAATACTTCCAGTTTGTGTTGGACCAAAAACATCCATGTGCACTAACTGTAATGCATCAGTCGTTGAGACTTCACTGATTGATTTAAAACTAGATTTATTTTCCTTACTATATTGATAAGGGTCACAAACTTTAGAAGAATAAAATCTAAGCTCTGGTAGATCCTTAACTAGTTTCTTCTTACAAAGTTTACATAAGTTTATAAGGTTACAGTGACCTAGTCTTCTATGACATAACCAAGAATGATCTTCCATTTCCCTTAGTCAAAGTAGGTCTTGGCTGCTGAGGTCTTCTAGGTTCAATGTATAAACATTCTCTTGACTGTTGGCTGAGAGAATAAATTCTTCCTTGGAATTGTGTATTAAGCACTTATCATTCCTAAAATTCATAAGGTATCCTTCATCACATAGCTGACTTATGCTAATGAGGTTGTTCTTAAGACCCTTAACAAATAAAACATTTGAAATCAATGTTTTACCAAGAAGAACAATATTACCTATACCAACAATTTCTCCCTGATCATTATCTCCGAATGTTACCTTTCCTCCTTTCGTTTTGATAATCTTTTCAAAATAAATTTTGTTACCACTCATGTGCTGGGAACATCCATTGTCCATGTACCACGTATTGTTGTTGGTACATCCTCTATATTCATGAAATAAAGAAAAGAATTAGACTTTTGGAATCCAAACTTGTTTGGATCCGAGATTTCCAGACAGAAAAATTTTAAGAACCCACACTTTCTTAGAAAAATAGGCTTTATGAAAACCTAAAGATTGGGTTTTATTTAAAGAACAATTATTTTCCCAGTGACCACCACATTGACACTTGGTACATAATGGGGCACATTTTGGAACAAAGTAGTTGTTACTAAAAGTTGGTTTTTCATGGTTATAACCAAATCCGAATTTGTTTCTTAAAGGCCGTATTTGTGAATACATTTAATCAAAATTTTCTTTACCATGGGTAAAGTTTGATAAACACTTCATTAAGGAAAAAATTTTGGACTTGAGTTTAATAACCAAGTTTTTATCTCCAAAATCATTATATTAAGAACTAGATCTGGCCTCAAAAACAATTTTCTAAAAAATTACATGTTCTAACTCTTTAAAAAGTTTGTTCTTCTCAGAACATACTTCCTTAAGATTTTTTGAAATAATTATAAAATCAGCATTTTTTCTATCAAGATCTTTATAGAGATCTGATATTTCTTTTGTAAGAATAAAATTCATAGAGTTTGCCTTATCAAGTTTTTTATTGAGTTTAGAATTCTCAATCTCAAGAAGTTTAGCAAACCTAGAAACTTATTCATAGGTAGGTGAAGTATTTTCTTCATCATAAGAGGATTATTCATCTGAAGAGTTATAATACTTACTATCATTAGAATTTAAATTTACATTGGTCAATGATTCATCATTTCGTACCTTCACCATAAAGCAATGATTATTAATGGGTAATCTGGATATAAGAACAAGATTCTTTTTTCTTGAAGATTCATAATCAAAAGATTCATCAGAAGAGTCTCCACCAGTGGCACTCCAGGTATCATTTTCTTTCCGAACATTCTTATCTTTGGTTTTGTAATACTTCATTCTGTTCCTTAATGAATTCATTTATTTTCTTTCTTTCTTTTTGAGCAGAGGGAAATCTTGTCTAATATGTCCAGCTCTCTTGCAATAATAACAAGTAACTTCTCCATCATAATTGTCTTTCGTTTACTTTTTCTTATTCTTGGATTGGAAATTTCTCTGACCAGCTATCTTGTTCATCCTTCGAGCAAGATTTGCTAACTCATTTTCCGAGACTTCACTTTCACTAGATTCTGATTGAATAATCACCTTCTTAGACTTTGATCTGGTTACTCTCTCAGGAGTCTTAGCATTAATATGATTTTATGTTTTTGTAAAAGGAACAATACCATTCCCATTATTATTTTTTATGTTTTCAGCATCTCCCTTCATTCTTGTTTCGTGTTGGAGAAGAGTTCTAAATAGTTCATCAAGAGAAATTTGAGTGACCTTATTGTTCTCATGAATAGCTGTTCTTTTTGATTCCCACTCATTGGGCATAATATCAATTATCTTATCCACAAGGTCTTCATCATCTAACCCTTTTCTCCCATAGACTGTAAGCTATTGACTATAGTCATAAATCTTTGTTTAACATTACAGATTGGTTCTCCATTCGGAAAATTGAATCCATGGTATTCTACTCTAAGCATAGCTCTCCTAGTTTCATTCACTTTAGAAGTGCCAAAGTGTGTAACTTCTAACTTCTTCCAGATTCAATTAGCTGCTTCATAAGAAAAAATTTGACTATATATATTTCTAGTCATTTAATAGAGTAAAGTATTGCGTACCTTATAATTGAGTCGATACTATTTCTTTTCATGGTTAGTGAATGTTCTAACTTCCTTATCAAAAATTTTATAATCACCAGTAATCATAACAAAATTATCCACTCTAGTATTGATAACAAAAGTCTTCATTCGATCTCTCCAGTACTCATAGTCATTACCAACAAAGATTGGTGGTCTTGTAGGATTTATATTATCAATAGAACCAACATTGATTCCTGCCATTCTTAATAAAAAATTTTGGCAACCAAAGTAGTTATTAGGGAAAGTTCGTAACCACAAAGTTCGGAATGAAAATTCCAAATGAAAATTCGGAATGACAATGTTCGGAATGATAATTCGGAATGAATAAAAAACATTCTAAGCAAGGACGAAGAACAATGAAAAAGTGATCAAGAAAAACTTATATGTGAATATAAGTATTTCAGAGACCTCCTTTGATACCAATTGTAGGATCGAAATAACAATGTATATGCTCAATATACAATAGGGGGGGTGAATTGTATACTTTAAAAATTTCCTTAGACAAGGAAAAAACTATGTTTAACAAGGTTAAACTAAACAAATTCACAACACCTATAATCACTAATTGGAGAATTGGGAACCAAAGTTTACAATATGAGATTCTACATTAAAGCTAATAGAATCTAAACTAATCAGAGTACAAGTGTAAGGAAATATAAGAAGATTATACTTTTCTTACAATAAAAAAGTACAGTGAAAAGAAAAGTAGTAAAACTATAAGTAACAAGATATAAGTCTTTTAATCCAAAGAGAAGGGTATCCAACAACCTTGGATAAAGGTCCCTTGATTTATACTTTCAAGCAAGTCTGTCTTACCCTCACTAGGAAATTCCCTCGATACGAAGATCGGAATCTCTGTCTTGATATCCCCGCAAGCCCTCAACTTCAAGGTAGTTGGAACCTCTGTCTTCCTCAGCAAGGAAGCCCTTCGAACTTCAATTTAGTTGACACCTCTATCTTACTATCCCCGGAAGTCCTCGAATTTAATCACCAACATTCGGAGTCACACAAAGCAATCTTAATGAGCAGTTCAGTATGCACAAGGCATGAAAAGATTCTCTCTCTAGAAATCACCTTAACAGCGCGTGGTCTCTAGATCGATCAACTTCATCATTCTTATTATTGATCTCTTTCAAATGAGATCCTATTTATAGGCAAATTTTCAACGGTCGGCTCCCTCATCCAACAGTCATATTTTCCAGGAAAATCGGAGGGACCTGTACACGTGTAACTCAACCAATGGTTAATTTGAAACAGAATGGACGACGTCATTTAATAATAAATCATGTATAACTGAATGCACAACATCTTTTTGAAATGAAGAATTTGTAAGAAAAAGACATACAAAATTTTAGAGTGAAAGAAAATTAAATGTTTGGAGTCTAACCAAAATGAAATTCAAAGTCTATGTTGATAAAAGATCGGATTCTATTTTATAGGAATACGGAGTCTGGTTTCACCAAAGTTCAGAATCTGAACTTACAGAGTTTGAAGTCGAACTAGTAAAAGTTCAGAGACAAGCTTCATAAGAGTTCGGAGTCGAACTCAAGAATGTTCGGAGTCGAACTCATGAAAGTTTGGATTTGAACTTCATAAGAGTACGGATTTGAACTTCATAAGAGTTCAGAGTCGAACTCATGAAAGTTCGGAGTCGAACATCATCAGAGTTCGGAGTCTAACTCATGAAAGTTCAGAGTCAAACTTCATCAGATTTCAGAGTAGAAATCATTAAAGTTTGGAGTCGAACATCATCAGAGTTCGGAGTCGAACTCATGAAAGTTCGGAGTCGAACTTCATAGGAGTTCGGAGTCCAGAATTCAGATTGGAACTTCGTTACAGTTCTCACCCAGAATTCAGATCCTAAAAAAATAATTCTCCAAATCATTACATTATATGACTCCGGGATTTTGGGTATGAATCCAGTTTTTGTACTTATGAAAAAATATTTCTATGTATAAGAAAATCTAAGTTATATTAAATTTCCTTAAATAATAAAATTTTCCTTATGGAGGTAAAATTTATATTTGCTTAAGTATAAGGTGGTTGTGTTTTTCAAAACAAGAAGGAATGGAAAATTCATAAGGAAAACCTTATTGACTCAACATTTTTGGGATACTTTATGTGAGTTTCAGACAAATTTGGAAAACAGCCGGGTTCGGATCGAGCGTAAATCCAAACGGGCCTCTCGAACGGGAATGTTAATAACTCTTAGACTGGGCATCTGATTTACACACCGTCTATTGTGTTGTGTTCCACATACTGATATAGAACTACGGGATACATCAAATCTGGACTTTGTGAGAGATGATGTATCAACACTTGGATCGAGGAGCAGACCCTCTTGGAATCGAGCGTACTGTGTGCGGGAACCCTAGGTCTGAATGTGATTACTACTATACCAGAATCCTCCATGGGTTTGATAGTGATGACTACTATACCGGGATACTCCATGGGTCCGATAGTTTTGACTTCTGTTCCTGTATCCTGTGTGGGTCCGACATAATAGATGGTCCTGTATCCTGTGTGGGTCTGACCACTTAGATGAGATAGTTGGTCTTGTATCTTGTGAGGGTCTGATAGATTAGCTGGTCCTATATCTTGTGTGGGTCTGACAGCTTAGATGAAACAGTGACTACATCTGATCATCTCTTTCAATCTACGAAATATGTATATAGGTGTGAGATGAGTCATGTCTTTTAACCATTATCATCGTGGTGATTGAATTTACTTCCTTTGTGGAATGGTTTCTGCTTGGTCTTGAGAGTTGGAGTTGGACTGTGTTTCATAACTTTGGTATATGTATGGGAATATAACTAAGTAGGGTTGGTTGTTACTTCGTGATTGTATCTCGTTACGGGGGTTTAACCTTTGTGGATTCTGGGAGACCTTCGGTGGTCTTGGGGTCCCCTATTGAGTATTGTTATATTCACCTTTTCATGGGCTTCACCCGCACCTTGTTGTGTTCTTTGAAGATGAAGGACAACAGTGATTGAGGCTGAGGGTGACGGACGGGAGGCTGCTCGGAGCTGGACTAAATGGGATGTACCGCAGGGCTGAGTTGTTCATGTTCTGTACCTACCATTCAGATAGGATTCCCCAGTGGACGATCCAGGAGCTATTTTCCCTTTTTACTTGTACTTTTTGTTCAGTTGGGTTTGTATACTAGCCCACTTACTTTCAGCACAGCTTACATTCATATTTTAGTACTTCTTGCCTCTACAACTTGCATTCAGAGTGTGTGTGTGTTATAGGTTTAAAGGCAATGCCTTCCCTGTTAATCGGGATTACGTGTTTGGGGCTAGTCTCCAGCCCCTAGCCTATGGAAGGCGGGCTTGGGGTAGTCACGGCATGGGCCCCAAGGATGGGTCGTGATAGTAAGTGATGATCAGGGTCCTATATATCCCCTTTATGCATTTTTAGGTCTTATGAGACAAACTAGATATGGACATGGACGAGTCCTTGACCATTTATTTTCATATATAGATATAGTCGAGGCTTTACCATTTATTTTCAAATGTCTTGGTCGAGGTCTCGATTGTATGGTTTAGATTTCTAGTATTATGAATTACATCATTATGATATTAGATATTGATATTCCATGTGATCATTTGACTAGTAGAATATCCATGGTAAAGTTTCTTAGTTCAATTGATTATTTAAATCACATGTGTTTCAGTTATTTAGCTTACTATATTATTTATTCCATATTTACTCATATTTTATGATGTACGGAAACCCATAAAGAGAATATGATATTTCCAATTTCAGATGTTTAATTTCCCCCAGGATTTTGAGATTTATGTTATGAGTAATATGAAGGGTTACACAAAGGGGGAATAATGGCATGCTCGAAGATAATTCATTGTGTGTTTTATGTTTTAGATTATAACATGAATTTCAAATATATGATATGGATTCTAAAATTGTTAAACTAATCTATACTTTGGGATTCAAATCTTGTATCTATCCTAATAAAATAAAGCAAGGCGCTAACTCTGGGGTATTAGGTTTTGGATCATTAAAGTTGGTATTAGAGCAAGTTTACAAGAAACCGTGCACATTAGATTTAAGAAAGCATGTACTATGGAAGAAAACCTTTTTGTTCAGTATGTGTAAAAAAGTTAATGAAATTTCATTCTATGGACATGTGTTTAACGTTAATAATAATAGTTAGGATATATATGATCGTTGAATTTAAGATAATTTTGTGTATTTGTATTATTGGGATGAAAAATGAATGGTATGATATAAAATTTGAGGATTAAAGATGTTATTGTAATTTTTGAGGACATTATAATATTTATGGAATGTTATATTAATTGTATAGTTTTATATAAATGATTACCCAAAAAATGGGTGACAACCCATCATGTCTAGAAAGGCCATATGAATTGAATCCTCAATTTAATAATGACAATGTTGTATCACCCACAACTAGCCTAAATTAATTCCATGTCAGTATATCATTTTATTTATTAATTAAATGAATCATTTAATGAAGAATAAGTTGATTATTGAAAATAATTGAGATATTGATTTGATGATTAAGTGATTAATTTAATTTAAAAATATTTTCTCCATTTTGGGGATCCTATAAAATTAAGGTAAACAAAATATTATAAGGAATAAAATTTGAATTATCTATTGGATTCAAATAAGATTTTATTGTGGGATTTTGTTGATTCAAGTTATTTGTGAAAAGGGTTAGCATATCTTGGTGATTATGTGATTTAGGAAATTAATTTTTTGGTATAAGATATTAAGATTGATTGATGTTTTTGTATGAATTTACGATCAATAATTCTGAATTTTCTGTTTCAATCATAGTCTGTACTAGTTTTTTAGTAATGATAGTTACTTACAGAATGATCTATGTTGAACTTTATGGTATTACAGTTGAATTTTGGAGACTATATTTGGGGAATTGGCTTATCATATCCTAACCATATTGTTTTTTTTAATGTATAATAAAATAGGAATATATAGTTAAATTTTTTTGGTTCTTTTGATTTGTAGAAGTTGATTCAAAATCTTTATGGATGAAAAATTCTTCTTAAATACTCATCATTTAGAGAAAACAATGAGTTTGGGTGGAAATTGATTAATGTATGAAACTATACATGTCAAATAATTAAGTTTGGATATGTTATTAGACTATGATGTAAATAATTCTTTAAATATAAGGAAATAATATTGGAACAAAATTTTTTATCCTAGAATATTTTTTCTAAAGAATAAAATGGTCCGTCATATTATTGTAGATTTATAACTTTTTGATTGTTATCTTTATTCTAAAAATGTTCTCAATTACTCTCTATCATAACATGATGGTAATATTTTTCTTCTATGTAAATGTTTTTATACATGGGACCATAATATGTGTTATCTCAAGTGGCCTTTGTACTTCCATTTCTATATTTTAATGTAGAGGTCTCATTAATCCTTTTTCTGATGTGTAATTTCAACAAAGATGTTTTGGAAATTCAAACCCCTGGTTTTTTATCAAAAGTAAAAATTACTAGGATGTAATTTGTTGAGGTTGGGGAGAATGTAACACCACAATATTTTTACAGTATGTATCTTTTTAAATAAATTCAATTTATCTGATACAAAAAGTTTCACACAATAATATATTTAAATAATCCCTAATATATTATTAAAATATTATTATTCAATACAATAAGATATAACGTAGCGATACAATTGGTTGTCATGAATTGTATTAACTAAATTATGTAAACATAAGTTCAATTCATTGGCAATACATCAATAAGAAATAAATATAAGATCCAATTGTGTATAATGATAATGTTATTATAAAAATTATTTTTTATGTTTACAATGTTATTTTATCCTAGTAAATTAATTATATTACTATTTTTAAAGCATATTAATGAAATATATATATTATTATACAAAATTAAATATTTTTTACATTCATAGAATACATTTTATATTCATTACATATGAATAAACCTAATGTTCCACAAAAAACCCTATATTTTAATAATGGCGGTTTTATGACCTTTGATGAAGAACCATTTTTAAATAACTAATCTGATACTTTTATATATTTTGTTTGAAAAAATAAACTTTTTCATTGAAATTGGAGTATCAAAATTTACTTTTGGTTTAATTTTTGGTATTTTCCTGATATGTTTCAGGTTTTGATGAATAGTAAAAAATATAATGTATTTTAAATGAATACAAATTTTTCATCAAATTTATTTGTAGCATTAAGTTATATTTTTGAATGGATTGAAAGTATATTTATATCATTTTATATCATTTAGTCCAATTAAGGTCATTTTAATGAATTTCAAATTGAAATTTTACATAAAAACATTGTGAACTTTTGAACATTTTTAGTTCAAAAACTCGTTTATCATTCCGTCAACAGGATAAATTTTAAATTAATTTTATATATTTATATATTTTCAATTATGAAAAATTAATTTAATAATTGTAATTATAAGGTTAAAATTTATTATTTAGTCCCCTTTTATTTGTTTTGGATAGTATGAACAGTAAGTTTAGTAATTTTAATATCACGATTAAGGATAAATCAGGTGATGAAAGCGTAAAAATAATATAATAAATATTACAAAACCACCCTAACACCTATCTAAAATCTATTGGATGAATATAATTCTACACTTAACTTTTAGGTATCGAAATTGAATAATTTAATGGACACATTCCCATGAAAATTACTTAAATATTATAAAACTCAAAGGGAGTGAAAGAATGTCACTCTAAATTTTAATATGTATCATATTATTAATATGCGGATAAATATAAGATATTAACAAGTATATATATTCTTATAATATCTAAAAAAAATTATACATCATAATTTTTTTTTAAATTTTTAGTGAGGAAATAATTTTCATAAATAATTAAAAATTGATGATGTAGTAATTTCCCAATTAATGAAACTATCAACTAAATTATAATATAACCATTAAAATAAATATAATTTTAATTAATTAAGGTTATCCATGAATTTTATGGGTGAATATGACATGTTATAGGTATTTTGTGTTCTGTTTGGAGAAATTATCTTGCTTTATTACTTTTATTAAAACCTATGTCATGAATAGTGTCAAACTGACACTTATGATATTTTATGAAAGTAATCATATATTATGTTTTTATAAAATCATAAAAATATTAACTAAGTACAATGAGATTATATATGGTCTAAAATATCTTAAATTATCCATTTATTTTACAATTGACAAATTATATGTAAAAATTATATCCTGTTAATATTAAAAGCATTGTTACCGTAGTGAAAATTAAAATGGATTAAATATGGGTTAATCAAATTTATAAAGTTTAAAATTACATTTAAACTAGTCTAAAATTTATTGATTTATGAGATTACAACCTTATAATATCTTGTCTTTGAATAAATGTAAATTCTTTGTTATTTTTATTGATATATATTTCTTTTATAAATTAATATTTTGATTATTTTGTTTTTATAACATAGTAAAAGAATTCCCTCTTTTTTCTAAATAACGAAAGGTGTGGGAATTAGATATTTTCTTCTTGGATATGTGCAGGATTTCAAATACAAGATCTAAAACTAATCATGAGATCCTTCAATTAGAAATAGAATTTTTCCTTCAAAAGTGACCCCCATATATCTTTCAATGATAACTCTTGTGGTCCTCCTTATAGAAAAGATGTTTTCACCTTTGGTGATGTATCTTTTGGTTGTCAACATCCAATTAAAATGAATGATTTCAAACTCTATTTGATCAACAAACTCCATGATGGTAGTTTCTCAGCATTAGATGATTCGGTTACTCTACAAAAAACTATTTAGGTTTCAAAGATTCTCACTTCTGGGGTGTGTAATTTTTTCAAAAGGAGACATGCCTTGGTATTACCTTGATATCAAAAATAGAATTTCATTTTTTGGGGGCATTAAATATTGGAATATTATACCAATTGGAAAAGTATTTTTCCATATTATTTTCCATAATTGGAAGGATTTTTAGATGGATTGGAATACTAGCTATTTGAAACTCAAACATGGATTATTCAGGGTCTCATAAGGGGATTTAAATTTCAATCCCTTCAACTAAAAGCAATCCAATGCCCAAATCTGAATTAGGCGACATGGTTTAAACTGGGTGTATTAGCTCCCAAAAATCTGTAATGATCATTCCTCTTACATTGGTACCCATGTTAATATGCATCAACATAAATAGGAATGAGATCATGGTTTTTATTCTAGAATCCTTTTTGATGTCAATTTGGATTTTAAATGTCCAGATTCTATATTTTTTCTTATCAATGATCACAAAATTGAATTCAATATTGAGTTCAAACGCATCCCTCCCTTTTGTGAACTTTTTAATATTGTGGGATATTCCTTGTATATTGATCCATAATATGGATATGGGGCCCTAATACTAAGGACTATAAGGAAGTCAATAAGAATCTCAAAAACAAAGGCGTTGATCTTGAGAAAAATGTCTCCAGACAACATGTGTTGGGGGAACACAAGGACATTCCTCCTAATCTAATAGTTAATTTAACTAAGAAATTAGAAGATGTTGTTGAGGAATAAGAACAGACCCTTGTACCCCTAATTCCCATTGATTCAATGCTCCAATTTCCTCCAAGAGGGGGTAATGTTTATGAGGATTTGATGGCCTTGAAATTTCTCAGGATATTAATGAACTGGTGTATAAGATGGAACTGGACCTGGAAGAGTAGTCTATATCCATTTTCATTTTAGAGGATATCTTTGTCCTGATTACTTTGATATATAGAGATATGAACATCTTGATTTTTTATTATGGTTTGATACATAATACAAGTCAAACCTCTTTTCTACATAATGATTCTCTTGTGATCTACCCTTCCACCAAGAATTACGTCACTAAGCCAGATGAACCATCCCAATCCCAGCATAAAATAAACTTAACCTCTGACAATGTGATTACGGAAAATCCAAAATCTCTTAAAGATCAAAAATTAATTGAATATTCTAGTAGAGGAAAAATTGATATATCTAAATACTTTTCTTCCTATAAAAATCAACACCAGAATCTGTGCAGTTCTGATGAAAAAATTAATAAATCTAACCATGAATAGAATAAGATTGCTGCATGTTCTTCCAAATATTCTAACATGATTAGTGTTTCAACCAAGGCTTAGAATATGAATTTTTCTTAGGATTTGGTTATTAATAAGGTTGAAACTATGGACATCATCTCTCTAATTTAGTATTCTATCATCCCCTAAAAGAAAGTAGGTTTACCTCTTAAAAAATAGAATGAATGAGATCGGAATAAGAGTGGGGGTTCAACCCAAATTTGGTTCCAAATGAAAATTATCTTATGGAATATGCAAGGCCTGGAAAATTAAGCCACTATCAGGTCTTATAGGATTTCCATTCAACTTCACATGCCAATTTTGATTGGTTTAACTGAACCCAAAATAATTTTCTCTTCTACAGTTTCTTATCTTGAAAACATGGGTTTTTTTTCTACTAGGCACTAATATTTTTGTTTCAGATGTCCTAAAGTTATGGGTTACGGCTCACTCTTCATTAATTGATCTTCAATTGGTTGGTTGCAGAAGTCAAAACATGAGATATTGTTTTATTATATGTGTATCATGAACTTATACTCCTTCATTTATGCTCATAATTGTTATCTGGATCGTAGAATCCTTTAGTCTGATATCAACTTCCTTAAACTCATTGTTAATGGTCCCTGGACCATCCATTGTGATTTTAACTCAATTATTCGCCCTTATGAAAAAATGGTTTTGTTTATTAATTCATTATCATATAGGGAGCTCATAGAATGAATTGAACATAATGAGTTGATTGAGGTCCATATTATTGGTGTTTAGTTAACATGGTATATAATGCATCTTAGTGGCATTGTTTCTAGCATACTAGTTTGGGATTCTGTTAATGATAAAATTTAAATTATTGTGAATCCATTTCTTGTATGACCTTATCAAGGTTGAATTCAGATCATTAACCAATAATGTTTGATCACATTAGAAAAGGCTCATTTCCCCCTCATTTTGTATTCATTAAAGACTGGGTTATTCATTTCGAATGTGAACAGCTTTTTAATGATGTTTGGGCATCATATAATTTCTAGGGTAATGCTTTCTCTTGAATTCTTAGATTAAATTTTCTAAAAGGGAATATAAAAAATTATTGTAAAGATAGATTCATCCTTCTTGGCCAGGATATTTTCACTACTGAGGCCCCTCTTCAGGCTATATAAGATCATTGCACTCATGATTATTTTTTTGATGGTACCTTTAAGGATGATGAGTTGAATCTTAAAGTTACTAATATTATCAATTTTCATTTTATAGAGATAAATTCAAGTCCAATTGGATCAAGGATTTGGATAATAACTCAATGTATTTTTACTCCCTCTAGATATTTAAGAAAATATCTCACCACCTGGATTTACTCAGAAATGGAGATCAAATCTTGGAAAATATATAGGATCTTTCAAAGAATTGTGTCTCTTGTTACATGAACCTATTTAATGTTTCATCCATCACTTATTCTTCTATTGTTGGTATTATTCTAAACCTAGATACTAGGGAATAAAATTCAATACTCATATCTATTCCTCTTGATCCAGAGATCAAGGAAGCTATTTTTAGTCTCAAGCCAAATAGTTCCTTGGGTCCTAAAGGTCTTAGAAACTATTTCTTTTAGAGTTATTAGTAGATCATATTTGATGATGTTTTTCATCCTTTCCATAATTTTTTAAAATTTGGATCTATTCATTAATTATTAAACT
Source organism: Viscum album (assembly GCA_963277665.1). NCBI lineage: Eukaryota > Viridiplantae > Streptophyta > Magnoliopsida > Santalales > Viscaceae > Viscum > Viscum album. Next base: position 683,144,550 of record OY728137.1, on the reverse strand, counting down.
CTCAATTCATTTCTTTGATTCCTAAAGTGGATATTACCAATGATATTAACCTGTTTAGGCATGTTTCTTCAATCAACACTATTTGAAAAGTCATTAAAAAAATTATTTGTAGAATATTGGCTACCATCTCTCATAAATTTTTTTCTTTTAACAAATTTGGTTTTACTATAGGTTGGGTTAGTCTTGATTTTATTATCACTTTAATTAAATGTGTTAATATTCTCAGAAAACCTATTCATGGAGGGAACATTTATCTTAAATGTGACATTAAAAATTATTTTGACATAATGCATTAGGATTTAATATATAAAATATTTTCCATGTTTGGTTTTGATGATGATTTTAGTAGATGGATCAAGATTATTATTGGCTTTTCTCATATCTCGGGGCTTATTAATGGTTCTCCTGAAGGGTATTTCTCCAATTATATAGGTTCCAAATAAGATGATATGACCTCTATCATTATCTCCTCTATTGTTGAGGATTACCTTAGCATATTTCTTTCCATCATGGCTGGTGATGGATAGTTGATGGTCATAGGTGCTAGTAGAATTTCTTATGCTTTAACTCACATTTTCTATGTGGGTGATCTCATTATCTTCACATAAAGGGATAATAGACACATTGAAAACACAATGACATCCATCTTTCACTATGAACCGATCTCTAGTCAACAAGTTAGTTAGTAAAAATCTTGTGTGTACTATGGAATAAACATTTCCCATGTTAGGAAAATGGAAACTATATGTGATTCGGGTATTAAAGAGAGAATGTTCCCTTTCACATATCTTGGTGTTCCTATGTTTTGGGGTCATCCAAAAGCCTATACTTTTTTTATGAATTCTTGGATATATTAGAACATAATTATCCTCTTGGAAAAGTGAATCTCTATCTATGGAATTTCATTTTATCTTGGTAAAAGATGTCATCATCTCTAATTTTTTAATATTTCCTAGTGTATAAATAGACTTATTCTCTAAGAAAATACATTAATGTGAACATTAAGAACTTCATCTAGAGTGGTATCATCCTAGAAAGAATATTGGTCACCATTCCTTAGAATACCTATTGCAAACCCATTGAGAAGGGGGTATTTAAATCAAAAACCACATTTTGTTTAACAAATCTTTTCATAATTCTTTTGTATGGATGTTACTCAATGGAGATTCTAAACTAATAACTTTATTATGTTCTATAATTATATGTAACCTCAAAACTGGGAACTTTGGTCACTTTGAATCCCCATTGTTGCCTTCTGTAAATTATTCCTTTTTCCTTATTGCTTCCATTGAAAGATGGTCAGTTTCAAGATATTTCCCTCTTCAGTTCGAAAAGACTAACTAGAATGGTGCCCCTTTGTTGGATTTTCCCACCCAGGATTATCATCTCTAATTTTTTTTTCTTTTCTCGCTTCTAAATATTTTTATTCTCCTACCACTGTATCTATTAGGGGTCAATATTGGGTTTCAAATGTAAACAATAATTTTTTTTCTACCTTTAAAATTAATTCAGTTTTATGGATGACATATGGAAATCTCCCTACTGATAAAAATCTTCAGATATGTGTAATATCTTTATGTTCATTTTAGGATCTTTGTCATCAACACTGGGAGAACTTGAATCACTTATTCCATACTTTCACTACTTCTTAATCCTTGTATAATTCATTCTTCGATATATTGGATGACTGAATGCCCCGAACTACTTCTATCTGAAACTTTTTGGAAGGATGGTTAAGTATTCAAATTTCTTATTATATTTTTATCATATTACATAGTGTTGCATATGAACTTATTAATATCCTCTATATAGATAGAAATATATGTTTTTAATAATGGTGTCTCTTTTAATGAAAAAGTCTCTTTGGATAGTTTCCTCATGGTTTTCAGAAATGTATAAATTTCACAAAACACCTACATCCATAACACATTTCTTGGTCTTTATGTTCTCACGATCATCCATATTAAAGTTAATTTCCATATTTCTTTGGGTAATATTGAACTGATTTGGGTTCCCCATTTTTTAGTAGGATTAAAATCAATACAAAAGATCCTCAAGGGGTAATTCGGGTCTAGTGGGTTATAGGGCTATTTTCAAAAACACTCTTGGAGACATTTTGTGTTGGTTATGTGATAATTTTGTTATTTATTCCTCCTTTTAAACTAAGATTCATGGTGTTATCACTTCAGTATAGCTTGATAAATATCAAGGATGGAACAATTTATGCTTGGAATGTGATTCAACCATTATTGTTTATGATATTAGATATGGATCTAATTATATTATGTAGTACCTTTTCAATATAAGGATCAAATGTTTTGATTTTATCTCATCTTTTGATTACATCATTACCTATGTTTTGGGAGAGGGAAATGTTTTATATGATTTTACATCTATCAAAGGCGTTAATGGGTAGAACCTTCCCTTATCTGATCATTTTCCACTTTATTTAATTCATATTTTTTAGAGGGATAAATGTTTTTTCTCTAATTTAGACTAGTTTGAACAATTGGTTTTTTTCTTTGATAATAATGGGTCCCTATTTTTGGGTAGGTTCTCATCTTATAACTATTTTTTCATAAATTCCAAAAGTGTACCTCCCCTCTCTTATAAAGGGAACTTCTCACTATATTTTATAAACACTTCAGAAAAGATTTTTTTTAATCCCTAACAAAATCATATCCAATCATTCCTCCCTTAATCATAAAATACTTTAATTGGGATCAAATCCAATTATATTAGTTATTTTGTGAAAATCTAAATGAGATACCCAATGAAGAGGTAATGTTCCTCTACATACATTTTTATTTTATTTCTCCCCTAAACCCAATTCAATTATTTTTATTTCATTTTCATATAATAAAATCAGTATCCAAAGTATACTAAGTTATTTTAATATTAATTTTTTATCTTAAACATACAATCACTTCTATCTAATGGGTAACGAACATACTGTTTATGTGTATAGTAAACTGCCACCTCTCAAAACGATGTTGTTCATTCTTCCTTTACTACCTCTCATGGTGATAACTCGGATGGAAAATATATTATATACATTATATAAGATATTTAGAATTTATTTATAATTATTTAATTGAATTATCCGACTTGACTTTATACTTTCCATTTTATGGGAATACAACCACAACTTTTGTGGAAATGTGGACTATCGCCCCCTCAAAGAGATGTGATTCGTACACATTATACATGGAATGTATGAAGGATAGTTGTAATACACATCTATAACATATATGACATAGATATTTTACAAGAATTTTAATTATATATATCATTTACTTTACATTCTTTTAATACGAAAATGAAATGAATGTAGCGTTCAACCATATGTACAACCTATCATCTCCATGAACATAGAATTTCAATTCTTATATCCAAACATTATGGATTATAATAAATACATATAAATGGAATATATATGATATTAACATCATGTATTACATTCTTTATATTTTTAAATCATGATCTATGTAATAGGAACAATAATAAAAAGTTAAAACATGCTTCCCAAACTAAGAAATTGACACCTAAAATAGTTAAAATAATGGAAGATTGTCAACAAATGTGTAATGAGATTTTATAAGAAGTAAATATATGATATTATAAATAATTTTATGGTAATAGTATAAGATAATAACATTATTAAAACTATTATACAAGTGGGTAAATAATGTTCATCTAAATGAAAGCACAAGGTATGGTGTTTCTTGTCTCACTTTTACTTATGCGAGATATATGCCTTTTTCACCACCTATTTTTGTTGTGTGGTTTATATACTATTCCATTGAAATTAAATATAATGAATCTAATTATTCTCATTATATTATATGTTTCATTAATTTTATTCCTTCATTGGTTTTATAATTAAAATATTTTAACGTGGTATTGGACACTTTGGAATGTTTAATTATTATTTTCCTCATTATTTTTTCATATAAATCAATTAAATTATATTCATATATGTCAATTTTTTTTTTTTTGCAATTTACATTTCACCAATTTTGATCTATAATGATATCATTTACCATATTCTATTAAAAGCTTTAGGATAATTTTGACTGTGGATGTGATATTTTGATACCATTCACCATATTATTCAGAATGGTTTGTGATTATATTTATTGATTGGGGAAGGTTATTTCTATTTTGTATGTAAGTGATTTTTATCTTTCAACCTTTTCTTATGATGAATGTATTTCACTTATTATGTGATGGGCGAGGCCCACTATAGCCTCTCGATGCATCAGTAAGTCTCATGAGACAAACTAGATATGGACTTGGCTGAGGCCTTGGCCATTTATTATCATATATTGATTTGGTGGAGTCCTTAATAAATTATTTTCAGATTTCTTGGAATATTCCTCAATGGTACATTTTTATTTCTATCTATATGTATTCCATTATTATGAGATATGATTTTGATATTCTAGGTGATCATTTGACTATTAAAATATCCATGGTTATGTTTCATAGTTTATGTAATTAGTTAAATGGAAATTATTTTACTTATTTAAAATACATATTTTTTATTATGTATTTACTCATAGATTTCATTTTACTCTTACCCTTAATAAGAATTTTATCTCACACCTTTCAAATGTTTCATTTTTTTTCCAAGATTCAAAGAAGTATGTTATGACTGATATGTAGGGTTACAATTGGGGGAATAATGGTAGACTCAATGAAATTAATTTTTTTATGTTTCAAAATTTAATTTGTATTAAAATTATGTATCTATTTTACCAAGACTAATAAACTATTTGATCCCATAGGATGGGATTCCATGTCACATATTTCTATGTATTAAATTAAGGCACTAGCTCTGTGATACTAGGGTTGGGTTATTTCATTATAGCCCAACCACACCCTACCAAAATCTTTTCATAGCTTCCTTATACATATTATATAAGTTTTTTCCTCTTAAAAACACAAATACTAGGGTATATAAGAGGATATCCAATATAGTTCTTCTAATTAAGACGTAATCACCTTAACCGATCACTTTCTATTCACTTATTCGTATGAATATTATAAATCTATAGTATTTATCATTAAATTGTCAAATTGGTATCCTAAATATACTAAAATGTTAATTTTTCTATTAAACCACCATTCTCCACCCTCTTTACCATCAAATGTGAAGTCAAAATATCATGCTTTCGTAGACATGTCTTATCATCTTCATGTAGTTATACAATTCATTTTTCATCACAATATTTTATATATGGTAATAATTATGGGTTTAACATTAATATGTGATATTTATAACAATATTAAAATTCTAGAAGGAAAATATCATATCTACCATCTTACCTTACAAACCATTGGAACATGATAACATCCCTCATTCCTACGTTTAGACTACCACCTCCACAAAGTGATGCGATTCATTTTTCATTTCTATTTTACATGGATGGTAATGAAGATCTACTGGATAAATATAAATGATTTTAATAACCTATTAATAATTATTTAAAGGTTAATAATTACCTCCTTTTATTTTTTTCCATTCTTCTAAAATTCAATACAATTTTCTTGCATACATAAGACCTACCATGCCTACGAATGGTGTAATTAATTTTCATATCTCTAAATTTTATGGATAACACTAAATATGTATATAAGGTGAATAAAAGATTTTTATATCACTATTAAAAATCTGTATATGATGTAACAATTATAGTAGTTCATGTAATGAAACTATAGAACTACAACTTAAATGAAAAAAATAGGTACCACCTAAAACAATGATTTTAAAAATGTATTATTAATAAACTAGTGGTAAAATATTTTAATTAAACAATATATGATTGTATTGTTTTGGAATAGATTTATAATAAAATTATATTAATTATACTTGAGATTTGAACATATACAAAGGAAATAAGACATGGGGTAAGGGTTTATTTCACCATATCCTCGATATTCAGGATTGTTTATCTTCCTGTCTTCACCATGGAATATTTATCTTCCATATCCATGTTTTCTAAAAAATAAAAATTTTGTTTACAATTCTTCTAATATTTTTAAAATTTATTTTGACCCATTTACCAATTTTAATAATTATTTTAAAATGAATATATCTATCATTTTCTAAATGATGTACTTGTTAAAATATTGTACAACAATTTTAAAGGAATGTTTTTAACTCATACAAAATGAATGAATTTTCTATCCTTATTGAGTATAATTTTCTTTGAAGCATCCATTACCTGTTTTTATAGTTATTTTTTATATTAATGGTTTATTTAATAATTGTGAGCTTTTATATTTTTAGAAAGTGTTTTTCACAGTGAAAGGGTTATTTTTCATTAATTTTTTTAATGATATAATTATAGAAATTTTATTCATAAAAGTCACCAATCATTATTAAACATTTAATCCAATGTAAATATGTTGTAATGATACAATCCTTTTTATTTCTTCAAAAATTTTATCATTATTTTGAATTGAGATGTACTATTTAGATACATAATCCAAATTAATCAAGATAGTTTGTGATTATGTTTATTTATTGGGGAAACTATGAACATTTGATATGATAGTTTAAATATTAATGATATGATGGTTATATTTTACCCCTTTTATATGAGAAATTCATCGGTCTTTGTAAGTGACGGGCGTGGACCTGTATAGCCCCTCAATGCATTGGTTGGTCTCATGAGACATACTATCATGGGTTCTGGTAGATGAATTATCTATTTATGTGGATTTAATGTAATAATTCCTTAATGATATTTTTCATATGTATTAGTTATGTCCATAATGGTATGTTTTAGATTTTATAAATTATTCATTCCATTATTATTAAATAATTTATTAATTTTCATCTTATTATTTTATTTGAAATGATGTCCAGGGATAATTTTTTAGCTCATGAGATTATTTCTATTCAATTATTTGATAATAATTTATTTCTTCCATATTATTTATTCATTATTTAGCTTCAATTGTGTGCACACATTTTTTAAGAATTAGAGCTCACACCTTTCTTATCCTTCCATTCCAAGGGACACTAGGATGTGTATTATGATTGATATGTGGGGTTATGATAAAGGGGACAATGGTGTTCAAAATTAAAATACTAATTCATATTTTAAATTTTACAATTTAATTTGAAATTGAAGTATCTATATAGTTTACCAAGACTACTAAAATATTTTTTCCTTTTGGATGTGATTTCTTATATTTATTTCCATTTAAATAAATTACCCACCAACTCTGGGATGATGGATTGAGGTTCTTTATAGATTATACCATAGAAATTTTAGTATAATACATTGTAACTAGATTTCGGGGAAAACAATTTGGGATCATAACACAATTAAGAACATTGTAAATATTCCCAATAAACCAATTTTTATAATTTTTAGATTATGTTTCAATTTACATTTAGAATTGCACTAGTTTTAAGTTATATATTCTGGTACATAAATTTTTAATCCAATAAAATATATTTCATTATTTATAAATGAAACAAAGTGAAAGATATGGAAACCATATAAATTCACAAAAAACATATTAGGATTCCCACAATGGAATAATAATGAATTTATAGTGGGAGATATTCAAATTATAACTATATTGGGGTAAGTGAATCTGTTTATAAGATATTTCATGAACTATAAAGAGTAGCATGATTATCCATGATATGGTGTTATAATTAAATATGGAATCATGAATCAGTAACCTCCATCATTTAATGAGACTATAAATCCATTTATCTCAATAATGGATAAGTTCAATAGAGAAAATATTTTTTGCTTTGGGTAGTAATAAAAGGGATAAGATTTTCATGGTAACATATCATGTCTAAATGGATGTAGATAAATGTTAGTCATTGAATCCAGACACTAAGGATTAGGAAGAAATATCTAGTATGGAATGGATGTATTTAATTGAATTTTTTATGGAAAAATATATTCCTTTAGAACAATGAGAAGATATCGATATACAATTATTTATTCTGATAAAAAAATGAAGGGGAAAGTGTTATTAATTGTGAAAATAAAATTAAAGGGTTATCAATCAATGTTAAGGACTATGTAAAAAATCCAAATAGAATTATTTACCATTTCATTGATAGGATTATATCATTATTTTGAAGGGAACTAGTCTCCCAAGCATTCTCATCATATGAGAATATAATATCATGTTCCATCAAGATAGAGAAAGAATTATCCATTTCATATGATCTTGAAGGAATAAAAGTTAACTAATGATATAAAGAACAAAAATTGGCTAAATTGAACCAGGGAAAGAATAATTTTCCCTCATGTGATAATTTTTGGAATGAGCCACCCTAGATCTAACTTTAAAGGAATTGAATTTTGCTAAAATTATGGATAAAATGGCCACCAAGATAAAAATTTAAATAGAAAACAATGAAATTTAAAATTTATAACTATTAAAATTTAAGGATATAGGGAACTACACAAACTAATTCCCCAATATACAAGGAAATATATACTAGAAGAGAAAATGGATCAAGATCAACCATATATTATTACTATAGTAAAAGTGGAATAATTAATGTTCATGTCCATTTAGATTCAAGAATTGTGATTTATATGTATTTTATCAAATATTTTGTAGTTATATGAATCATGAAATATGTAATTATTGTACTTAAATAATTTTTCTTAAGGATTTGGAAGTATATGTAGAATAGTACCAATAACCAAGCAAAGTGATTAGTGGTAAGTTAGAGTTTTTCATAGTATGTGAAAAACCGAAAGATAACCCTAGTGTTTTCCTAATGATGAGTTTGAAGTACATAATATAGTATTGTTAACATTGAAGTTTTTTGGTGTTTTGATTTATTATGGAGTTTACACCATTTTGGGATATATGGAATATATTCGATAAACTGATATATATTTTTTAATCATATTTTCTTTTGTGATGGTTTTATGTTTGTTAAGTTATTACCATATTTTAGGAGAATATGTGATCAAGGTATTTACATGCAGAAATAAAAATTATTTATGGGGGATTAATGATAATTTGATTTATGAAATTTAGTGACCTAAATATTTGATTTTTTGAATTTTATCAAACATATTTTAGAGAAACCTTATGGTTCACTACATCTTAAATGGATTAAGTTAATCATTGGATATTATTATTTGAGGTTAGATTATGAATTTTCATATTGGTTAACCCATTCTAACAATTTTGGTTTGGGAAAATGTAAAGATTTCCATGGATAGGTTAAGGTATATTATGATTCCTTAAAAGATTATTTTAGTTCTTCTAGAATAAAAATATTATGTCCAATATAAATTTCCTAACATAAGAGATGAAGTAGAAATTGATCGAGGTCTAAAAAATTGTTGAGGTTGTTATTATGTAATGAAAATAAATGAAGTAAGATTATTTTCTCAAATTCTTTAACTAGATAGTAAAATAATCCATCGAATTTAGGAAGAGGATATTGACATAAAAATGTTATCTATTTTGTTTCTTACCGAGAAATCAATATTATTTTAACAGATTAGATATTTGTGAATTTGTGATGGTTAACATTATTCTAACCATGTCATATATCTCTATTTATCATTTTGTAGGTGTTATGTTCCTCTTCCATTTATATATTTTCAGTTATGAAAGATGTTCTCCTATTTGGAAACCATAATTTGTGATGACATTTATATTTACCTCTCCCCCTTTTAAGAAGATGTTTTATTAACCATTTTTATAATATAGGATTTCCAAAAAGTTGTTTTCAATTATGAAACCCTTGATTTAAAAAAATAGGTACAATTTGAGGGGGTGCGGTTTATTTATTGGGGGATAATATTACAACACATGATTTTAAAAGAGCACAATGTTCGACAGCATATTCCACTTCCAACACCATGCTAAAGAAACCATGAAATATTATTAATTAAGTATGGCTATTATGACATAGCCACTGAATTAGATGGTATGAATAATATTAACTAAATTATTAAATATTTTTATAATGTATTGATTCAATGCAAATGAATTTATTAATTCTTAACAAATAATTACTCAATTTTCAGTAAAGTTATTTTATGCTTCAGAAATAAGTTTTCCATACAAATGATTTCAATTTATTTTGTTAGGAAAATATTATAATTAATTTATATAAATTATATATTTTTAACACTAAAAATAGTAATAACATTTTTTAAATTATCATATAAAAATTATCACAGGGTGAAATTTTCATATTTTTCTGAATTGATTGATTTTTCAATAAATAGTAAAAAAATACTAAATATTATTACTATATTTTTTCTATAATTTAAAAGGTTAAATTTTTGTCTAATTTTATTTAAAAATTAAATATTTTATATTATATTGTTAATAATTCAATCTATTCAATTTGAATCGATTTTATGAATAATTTTTGTATAAAAACTTATTTATACATAAAATGAATTTTTTTAATATGATTTTTGGTTTCATTTTGAGTTATAATTTTAAATTAAATTATTCCACATAAAGGTATTGAGTTTTATAAAATAGAATCCATATTTTGAATCCAGAGGTTCAAATTCAGTAAATATACCATTTTTTCTATATGAATACTAACTATAGTAAAATTTATCACCTCATAAAAGGGTAATGCATCTTAATCTAGGTTAAAACAAATTGATAAGGGCATAATTCATTATACTATTTATTATTGTATGGATTTAATTTTAAATTTATCAGCTTCCATGATAAATTTAATATTTTAATGGATATTTTTCCTAAAAAAATGACTTATAATATTTAAAGAAAAGAAAGTTATAAAATGTAACTCTTTTAGTATTAAATATATATTTTATTTACACTTAGGGACGAAATAAAGATATTCATGAATTTTAAAGTCTATTATTATATTATTGAAATTATTTTCTGGATAAAAATTATTTCTAAATTTTTAAAATTATATAATTACCAAAAAATTTAGTGAAACACTAATACATAATTAATTTAATTGAAGAAAAAAAATTATTTTAAAAATATTAAAAGGTATATAATTTTAATGAGTTAATGTTCCCAAAAATTAAATAGATATATATGAAATATTTGGGATATTATAAATAAATGTATTTGAATTCTGCCATTTTATTGATATATTTAATGTCAAAATAAATGATTATTATTAAAAATGAAATTAATAATATTTTATCAAAATAATATATTATTAAATAATTTGAAAATCATAAAAATGTTATCATTGGCCCTATCAACATAATATGGTTTCAAAAATTCATAATTGGTATGTTTAGGGGTCACTTGTTTGTTTTAGTGATATTATTAACCCATTGTGATTAAAATAGTGGTTACCACAGTTCAAGTAAAAAATAATTGACAAAGAGGATAAAAATGATGATGATTAATATGAATATAAAACTGATCTAAATTTTATTTTATGACTTCATTTCAACACTATCAACATTTTATTAATACTCATAACCATTTTGAATCATTTAAATACAAAAAAGTCCTATTATATTATAATTATTTTATGATATTCAAAAAGTGACTCTCGCCCCAATTATAAAAGATGACCTCAAACCTAATTTATTTACACGAAATTGAGCCTTATATATCAATCATACCCTACCAAAATATCTTATAAACATAATTATCCAAATTCAAGAGGTTTTGGTCACCACAGAAGACTTACTCTATGGTTCTTAAGAGTATATTTATAAGCGTTTTTCCAATGAAGAGGTAATCGCCTTAACTGATCACTTTTTTTTTAATTATTCTTCCAAATATTCAAAATATATGCAATTTATCATAAAATGGTAACATAAAAATATTCAATATACTAAATTCTTACAATGATTGTGGAACCAACATTATCCACTGTTATTCTCATCTAATGGAATGTGAATGTATTTGTTGTGTGTATGTATGAATTACCATCTCCACACTGTGATACAACTCATTTTTCATCACCATATTTTATGGATGTTAATTATTATGAGTCAAATTTTAATATATTTTATTTATAATATAAATACTTATTTAATGATAATTTCATATCTTATATCTTACCTTCAAAACCCATGGGAAATAATAATGTCACCTATTCATTTTTCATTTCTGTTCCGCTTGCATGATTATATTGATTGATTTGATGAATATATATGATTTAAATAATTTAATAATTAATCAGAAATTTGATTAATTATCCACATTTCTATCTTTTCAATCACCTAAAATTGAACGAATCATTCATCCATACATACAGCTTATCATCTCCATGAACGGTGTAGTTCATTTTTATAACTCTAACTTTTATAAATTATGCTAAATGTGTATATAATGTTTATATATGATTTTTATATTATTTTTAAAATTATTAATATGATGTATTATTGATTTATTTAAAAGTTATAAAACTGGAAAACCAAATCATACATGAAAAACAAAATAGTTACATCCCAAAGTAGTGATTTTAACAATGAATTATTTAAAAACTAATGACAAAATTTTATGAGTAAATCATATATGATATTATGGGTTTTCAGTAAATGTATAATAAATATATATTTATTATATAGGATATTTGAACATGTATAAAAGAAATCATACCTAAGATAAGTGTTTATTTCCAAATCTCATCAATATTTAGGATTTTTTATATTTTAGTCTATTCCATGGAATATTTCTCTTCAGTATCCATGTTTTATAAAAAATTCAATTTTTTTTAATATTATCCTAATATTGTTAAAATTTATTTTACCTTATTTTTTATTCATAAAAAATGTTTTAAAATTAACATTCTTATCATTTTCTGAATGAGGTAATTTTTAACCTTTTTTAAAATACTTTGAAAGGAATGATTTGTTGTTTTTACAACAAAAAAACATCCCACTGTTTTGACCAATATTTTTATTGAATATTTAATTACATGTTTAAAAGGTCGTTTAAAAAATAATTTGATTCATCAATACCTAATAAATCTTATATTTCAAGAAATTTATTTTTCAAAGTGAAAAAGTTATTTTCCTCATGAATGTTTTTATTGATATACTTATAGAAATTATATCCATCAATGTCAAAAAATCGTATTCAACTTATAATCCTCAGGTAACTTATTATAAGGATACCATTATTATTATTTCTCTATATGATTTAGGATTTCTTTCACTGGGAATCTACTATTTTTATACCATTGACCATATTACTCTGGATGGTTTATTGTTATGTTTAATTATTGAAAAAATTATTAACATTTAATATACTAGTTTAAATAGGAATATTTATGTTGGTTTATTTTCAACCATTACATATGGGGAATAAATTGAACATAATAAGTGATTATAGGGGGCTGTTATATCCCCTCAATGCATTGGTGTTCCTGTTGAGAAAAATAGTTTTTATTTTGGTTGATACCTTACCCAATTATATATATATCATGCAACAAGGCCTTTACGGTATTTTTAGATGTCTTTTATGAGGCCTCGATAGTAATTTTAATATGTCTGGTATTATGAATTCCATCAATATGAAATTAGTTATTAATTTCTATTTGGTTATTTAATTTATTATCATGTCCATTGATAAGTTTATAGCTTATTATATTATTTATATGGCATTATTTGACCATCATTTATTCTTCCAATATTTTTAATACCTTATTTAGCTTCCATAATATGCATAACCTTACTGGGCATCTAATCTCTCACATTTATAATGATTTATTTCCCTAGGATACCATGAAATGTATTATGATTGATAAGTTGGTATATTCTTGTGGGGACATTGGTGTTCTAATGAAAATAAAATTTTAAATTTTAAATTTTCAAATTTAATGTGAAATTAAAGTGTGTGTATAGTTTACCAATACTAAGAAACTATTTGGTCCTTTGGGATGTGATTTCTTCAATCTAGTTCTAATTTAATAAATTAACCAACTACTATGATATGATGGATTCAGGTTCATTACCTAATATATAATTTCATTCTAGATCAACTACTCTTTGATATCTAAATACCTCTATAAGGGTATCACAATACCACCCAGAAATTATTATGTTGAGTTAGTAGTAAAAATATTTAATTGTTTTGTTATTTCATCCTAAGTCTATGATTATTCTTTCATTGAAGTTTATGTTAATTTGTTTCCTAAATTTATTTTCATTATTTATCTAGTTTAATTTGATATTATTTTGAGAAATTATTGGATTTCATTACATAAATCTCACATTAATTTTTAAGGAAGGGAAGTTATGCTTGATATTAAAGATCAACAAGTGATTTACTATCAGTTTGATGAAAAAATGAACATCCAATGTAAATTAAAACCATCATATGGGTTGTGATTCCTATTCAAAATGTACATTTATCTCATATAGTCGGGTAGAAAAAAAATATTTACGATTTTCCATTTGTGTGAATGTTTAGTGATGTTTTCCTAAATAAATCACATTATTTCACTGAATTGTGATGTTTGAGTTTTGAAAATAAATTATTCATGGTGCTATACACATTTCCAAGACTCTATATAAAATGGACCCAATTAAGTCATAATAATTGAAGAAGCGACTACAGGAGAATCTTGATAAGTGATTCATTCATTGAATTTCCTCTCTGTGTTGGGAAACTCTTCAGCTTGTTAAGAAGAGATATGAATCAATGAGAATCTATATAGATAATAGATAAATTAATAATGTATATATCAATAAAAATTATCCTCTTTCCTATATTTATGAATTATTTGATCTACTTTATTGATCCCAATATCTTTTCAATATTTATCATCATTCTATATATCTTTAATTGAGAGTCAATATAGATTATATACCTAGTAAAAAATTTAGTATATGGTATGGATAGTGTAAATTTATATTGATATTATTTTTCCTTAAAACATAACCCACTATATTCATGTATTTAATGAATATAATATTTGGATATTAACTTAATCTTTTTATGGTAGCCTTTGTAGTAAATATTCTTATTTACTCAATGAAAAAGTGGGGAAATGAATATCATTTGAGAGTTGTGTTAAGACCTTTATGTAAGGAGATTCTTTATAAAAAATTACCATGTGTGAATTTTGTATTTGGAATGTTTCATTATGGGGTCATATAATCTAAACTGAAGTAATATTAGTAGACCCTTTAAAGAGAAAAGTTATTGAACAATTCCCAGATCATCAATTATGGATGAGATACACAGTTTTCTTGCATTTTCTCAATAATATAGGGAAATTATAGAGAAGTTTTCATGGATATTGAATCCACTCACCCAATTTACTAATAAGGGAACCATGTTCCATTGGACAGAAGAATACGATGAATCATTTTTGGTAATAAAGATAATTCCAGTCTGTAGACTTGTGCATACACTAAACTACAATGGAAGAGGGTTTGTATTCAATAGTGATGAATCAATGAATTGAAATTAATGCATTATCATATCGAATGGTATGGTTATATATTATGCCTCAAAAATAGAAGTTCCAAGTGAAAAATTACCCAAATCATGATTCAGAGTTCATTGTGGTAATTCATTCATTAAAGATAAAGAAGAATTATCTATATGGAGAAAGGTGTGACATATATACTGATCACAGAATATTAAAGTATAATTTCTCTCAAAAATAGATGAATATGATCAAATAATGATGGTTGGAGGTGATTAAAATAATTAATTCTCAATACATTACCACCTTGGGAAAGTTAATAAGGTGGAAGATGCTTTGAGTTGAAAAGACCATGCTAGCATATCTATGATGTGGATCCCAAAAGATCTTCTATTTCAAGAGTTACAAAGAATGGATCATGAAATCGTGAAAAATGTTATAATTATTATCTTTTTCAAATGTGTGTTCAACTATCTATCCATGTAATTATTAAAGAGGCATAAAATGAATATGTAGAGTTAAAAAAATAATGTGATAAATGTTCCTATGTTCACCCATTATTTTGATGGAATAATACACTTTGTGAACCATGTATCTGTCACTTTAGTACCATATTTCATGTAGTTGGTGGATGAAATTCATAGTTCATAATTGTCTATTCATATTATAATTATCAAGATATATGGATATTTGAAATAGTATTTTCGGTGGGATAGAATGAAGAGAGTTATTTTAGAGTTTGTATCTCAGAAACTAGGATGCTAGAAAGTTAAGTCAGAGAGATATATGTATAAATGGATGTTATAACCATCAACTTTACCAAAATAGAAATGGGAAAATCATCACCAAGAGTCTTCTATCAAACTCCCCAAAATATCTAATGTGAATAATTTTAAATGGGTTGTAGTCGATAACATTATGAATTCAAAAAAATATTTTTCCATTAGATATTAATTCTCTCTTGATCAACTTACATGGTTATACATTAAAAAATTGGTATGTTCCCACAGTATTCCTATATTAATTAAATTTGATCAGTATCTAAGGATTACCTAAGTGGTATAATGAATTTTTTACAGGTAAGAAATGGAAAAATTAGTTTAATCCCTATTTTTCAACATTAGATACATGATCAGTCTAAGAGGACCATTAAAACTCTAGAATACATCTTGAGAGATTTCTATAAGGATTTCAAAAGTGGTTGGGATCAAAACCATACTTTAATTGATTTTTCATACAATAATAAATTCACTCCAATATTCTAATGAAACCTTATGAATCCCTCTATGGTACGAAATATGGAAATCCAACCTGATTTATTGGTTTTGGAGAGAAATTTATTGGGACCAGGTCTATCTATTGAAATGATAGATAAGTTTAGATACATTCAACTACACATAATAGTATCTCTGAGTCAACAAAAATGTTATTCTTAAAATCATCGTAAAGATCTAGTGTTTGATGTTGGTAATAATATAATGTTATGAATATCTCCCTAAAAGAGGGTGATGTGATTTCAAGTTAAGTTAATGTTATTGACTATGTATATTGGTCCTTTTAAAAATATTATATGTATCAATATGGTATCTTATCAATATAATCCTCCACCAAATCTCTCTCAAGTCCATGATGTGTTCCACATAGTTTTCCAAAGGATGTACATGCCTGGTACTTCATATATAGTAATCACATAGGTAACACCTCTAGTGAAATATATTTCTAATTAAGAAAAAATGGTTGAAATTCTAGATTATAGGGCGAAATTTCAAAAAAACAATACCCCTCACATTCTCAAAGTTTTGTAGATAAACAACTAATTTGAGGATGGTTTGTGGGAACCTAAGGATGTGATTACAAAAAGTTATCCCTATCATTTTAAATAATAATGAAAAATTTTGGTGGATAAATTAATTTTATGTGGGTATAATGTAACACCCAAGTATTTTTAAAAAATATTTCTCTTTAAAGTAAATTATTTCTTTGATATCTTGCGTTACATGTAGCAATGATTTTAGATGAACAATGGGACATTTCTAAAATTTTATGTGTCTGTTATTTACTAGTCATTAGATTGGAGGTTACTAATAGTAATAAATTAATTATGAAAAATATATGTTCTATACATTTATAAAATCAATTAATTAGTTATTTAATAGTTAGAAATAAATTAAAATATCTGAAAATAAAAGTAATGTTTCTTGAAAGAATTTCATTATGATCATAATTTATTTTTTTATAAATCAATTAAAATGAATCACTATTAGTGATTGATTTAATTTATATATTATTTATAAGAAATTGTTTTAAACATTCATTAAATAATTTTCTAGGAATAGTATAATAATAAATATAGTTTTGGTGCTTAAATTTTATTTTTTTTTTCTCAAAAATAGTTTTTATCACATTTTTCATACTTATATTAAAATTAAATTCATCTATTCATAGGTACAGAATTATAAAAATTGAATTATATTTTTATAATCATGAGGTTCAAATTTGTAAATTATGCCTCTTTTATATTTGGTTAATTTTAATAGTATCCATGGTAAAAGTTATCACCTCGATAAAAGGTAAATCAAGTTAATCTAAGTTTAAAATAAGTGATAAGGCCAAATAAAATTATATTAATTCTTATTTTATGAATTTAATTCAAAATTTATCACATTAGGCTATAAATTTGTATGTTTTAGTTAAACTTGTCCATGTAAACAACTTATATAATATTTTAATCAATGAAAGTGGTGAAATTTCACTCTCTTAGTTTTAAATATTATTTATGTGTTAACATAGGAAAAAATAGTTATGGATTAATATTTATATTAGTTTTTTGAGTTATGAATTTATATTCATGATGTTAATTTAATTCTAATTATTATATATTATATAATTACCTTAAATGCTTATGAAATGATGAAACAATATTTATTCAATTAATAGGAAATAAAATAAATGATTTTGAAAATATAAAAAGTGATATAATTAGAATATGTTATAGTGTTGAATAATTTTTTTCAATAAATGGTCCATTTATGGGTCAATTTTCCCTGTATAAATAAAAACTAAAACCCTTTAATATTGAAATACATGACACCTATGTTTAAATAATTTTTTTTAATACGGGTCAATCAAAATGATAGTGTTAAAATGACTCCAATAATTATTTATATTACATTTTTTATGGTACTAAAATCCTATATTACCTTAACTTTGAATCCCTATACATTTTAAAAAATTTGGATTTATAATTAATTTATTATAATTTAATCTTTTCAAAAATTTCAAGATATCCCCTCACCTAAATTATAAAAGGGTACCACCTCCATCACTTATTTATAGAACATTAAGCCTTATAAATTGGAAAAAAACATAAAATTTATCCTATATACTTCAATATTCATATTCTAGAGGTCTACTTGTTCCCAAAATTCCAACCATAGAACCCTTTAGAAGAGATCAAAAATAGTTTTTTCCAAGAAGAAGTAATCACCTTAACTAATCACATTCCTTTCTAATCTTCTTTTGCTACATTAAATCTATTGTAATTATCATCAAATAATATTTTTAGTATCCAAAATATTCTAAAATGTTATTATGATTTTTAAAACACCATTATACCCCCTCTTTTTATGAAAAGATAAGTGAATATGTTGATCATTTTCACATATGAATTATCATCTCCACGTAGATATACAGTTAATTTTTATTCAGAATATTATATGGATAGGTATTATGATGGGTTTAATATTTATATATGATATTTATGAAATAATTATACTTCTGTAATTTTATTTTTACATCTACAATCTTTCCATCTGATCCTTTGGGAAACAGTAACGCCATTCGTGCGTACATGTGGATTATCATGTCCATGAAGTGAAGCGATTCATTTTAATTTATATCATACTTGGATGGTAATGTGGAATAATTTGATGAATATATATGAAATATATGATTTTATAATTATCATATATATGTGATTTAATATTTCACTTACTTTTTATCCATCAGTAAAAAAATTAAAACAATGTTCAAGCTTACATACGACTGAGCACCTCCATGAATGGTGTAATTCATTTTTATATCTCTAGCTTGTATGGATTAATCTATATTATAATATAATTTTATATATATTTTTTATATATAATTAATATTATATATATTATACAACCAATTAAATGTACATGGACCAGGACTACTAAGCTAACATTCTCATGAAAAATGAAATGGTAAATAGTAGAGAATAACGATTTTAATATTGAATTATTGATAAAAGGTTGAATTGAACTATTATAAAGGGATAATATATGATATTATAATTATTAAAATTAATTTTTATATATTTATAATATATTTAACATCATTATGTAGGAAGGTAGATATATTTTAAAGTAAGGATAACTCTACGTAATGGATTTTTTTCTAACTTAAATTTCCATAGGACACATGACAAATTCACCACATGCTTATTTTATGTGGTGTATATACTACCAATGAATGTATTTTATGATTCATATTATGAATTTTATTTTTATTAGAAAATCCATATAATGTTATTTCTTTCTTGGTGCTTGGGATACAAATTTTACAAAATTGCTAAAAGGATTGATGTAATAAACACATTGTTTATTGATATTTTTTATGATTAAGTTTACAATGATGAAATATTATGATATATCTCTGAATAAACTCATTAATTTCATTCTACACTTGTTATTTAATTAATATAATTTGTAAATACCCGAAAAAATTCATTGTAATTTATTTTAATTATATGGAATATTATGAGTCCGCGAAAATTGACTGCGCGTGATTCTGAAGCCCGGTGTGCCCGAAATGAATTTATAAACTTTTCTTAGGTACGTTAAGTAAATATGCGAGCAGGTTTTTGTAACTTTTGAACCGGTGCTCGAAATTGAAATATAAGGGCACCATTGAACTCACAGTGCCAATATTCTCTTAAGGAGACTTTCACCTCGAACGCAGTAGGTCGGGGGTAGAAGATAGTTTTTCAGTTTTTCATGGGAAAGAAAAATAAAATATTGAACATTTTATTTTTATTTTTAAGCCCTTCCTTTTGAGTTATGGCGGTGGGGACCACCCAAACTAGAAAACCCACATTTTTAATTCTAGTGGGGGGGATCACCCGAACCCCTCTTTAATGTGGGGAAGTCCCTTGGAATCCTCCCATTTAATTATGTCAACACAGTACAATTAATTGTGTCATTTAATAGTGCCAAATCAATATAATTAATTGTTCAATTTAATTATGCCAACTATAATTGTTCCAATGAAAATTAAATTTATAAACATATTTTAATTGGTTGGTTCCTCATTTCCTTGGGGAATTCATTGGAGAAAGAGAGGCTTGGGGAGAAAATTGGAAAAACTCTTTCTCTATCGAAGAACACCCTATCCAACAAAGAACATACATTGAAATCAAGAACGAGGATGACACACTATCAAGACTTCAGAAGCGTGTTGCGGAAGTGATGACCGTTGGCACCCTCATCACCTTCACTGACTTCTTCTCGCGACACCTCCAATGAGAAATCAAGGTAGGGATTGTTGTTTGTTTACCCCATTCCCCATTATTGACATTCATCTTGATTTAAGAACATTTATATTCTTTTTGGTTGAAGAAAAAATAAGCCACTCGCTACCATTCTAAAGTGGAGGGTTCGGGTCGAACAAACATGGCCTAACCTCTCTGCAACCTTTGTGGGATTTTGATGGTCTTGAATCGACGGCGACATCGCGGGGTGAGTGCGGGATTCTATGGAATGAAGAATGGTCCAGAGAGGCATGCTCGATGCCTGAGGAACGTCGTCGGAAGGGCTCAAGAGTGGTGGTCAGCACCCTGGAAGACTGCGATGACGGCAGCAACACGACAGTGCGACCATAGAAGGGTTGCGGCCCGTCGGCCGCAGTGGAACTAGGGCGGCGGTCGGGGCATGGCCGGTAATGCGAAAGGGAGGCGGCAGTGCGCGTCCGCGCCATTGGGAATGCAGGAGTCGCAGTCTTATGCCATGGTGGCAATGGGAGGGCGGCTGTCTCGCTACTGGGCTTCGGTGAAGGCACGTCGTGTGGCCGTGCCATGCGGAGGAAGGATGGATGCCAGGCCATCCGTGAGAAGAGCAGGCCTCCCAGTGGGCCACACCATGGGTCGCACCACAGGCGGCACCGCGGGCAGCCCAGTAGGCCACCTAGTGGTTCGGGCCAGACCCAGTAGGCCCGGCTGGATCCTATGGGTCGGGTCGACCTAGGCTAGGTCGGTCCGACCGAGTTGGACCGGATCGAGACCAGCTTTGACTCTTTTCTCTCTTTCAGCCACAACATGAGCTACGAGCATCCGTTTGGAGAACCATCTACGATGCTGGAAACCTTAGATCAAGAAGGTCCTATTGGTATACCCCACTTGATTTTTGGATAAATTTGGGTTCGTTCGGGTTGGATTTAACACGAATCCAACCTGGCCCTCGGGACTAAAAGACCAATACCTTACAGACTGAGCATTCGATTGACGCACTGTCTATTGCGTTGAGACCCCTTTTATGTGGCGGTCAATTGGGATACTTATTTGTGGGACTTCGTGTTAGTTCGAGTATCAACCTATGTCTTGAGGAGCCAACCCTCCCGGAATCAAGTGAGCACAGTGTGGGAACCCTCTAGCTGGTTGTATCATGAGAAGGAGATCCTTTTTGGGTCTGTGTTTTGGGATCCTACGTGGGACTGTGTTCCAGTATCCCTCTTGGATCTGCTCTAGGAATCCATTTGGGACTACTCTAGGATCCTATGTGGGTCTGCTATACTTGTATCCTATGTGGATATGATGATCTATGAGCCTACATGGGTCCGATGATTTAGGATCCAATGTGGGACTGCCTCTCAACAGAGTAAGATGATTCAGTAGTTACATCTAATCATCTTTACTACCATACCTATGTTATACATGGTGTGAGCTGAGTCCTTACCTTAATCGTGATACCTTTGGGGTATTCTTCTATGTGGTGTACCTTTTTGGTACTTACCATCGTGGTGATACCTTCATGTTATTCTTCTGTGTGTTGCTACCTTTTTGGGACTTACCCTTGTGGAGTTAACTTCTTGGTATTCATTCTGATGTGGAACAGTTATACTTTGGATAATATTTGGGCCTTGTGTTTCCTCATGAATGAGATGGGTATACTTGATAACTTAGATATATGTATGGGAATATACCGAAGTAGGGTTTTCATATGTTTTCGTGCTTTTTGTTTTATCATTTGTGTGTTTTTTGAGACCATTGAGGGTCCCCCGTTCCATACTAAGTATCGTTATAATCATCCCTGCATGGGATATGCCCACACCTTGTTGTGTTTGGTAAAAATGATGGACAATGCTAACTGAGGATGAGTGTACTAGGAATGGAGATAGCTCGAATGTGGATATTAGATGAGGTGTACCACATAAATGGTCATTCGAGAGTTATTCCTTCCATTCAGGTAGGGTCCTTGGATGGAGTTCACAGGATCTGTTTCAGTTTACTTGTACTTTTCAGTTTTCTTGTACATTCCTGATGGGCTTGTATTCTGGCCCCTTTTTCTTACTGTACACACTCTTTTTACTATATAGTATACTTGGGTTAATACTTTTTTGTGTGCTTTGTTGAGTGTGTATATAGGTTATAAAGGAAATGCCTTCCCATATTTTAGGGAATACACATTTTGATGCAAGTCGCCAGCCCCGGGCCTATGGAAGGAAGGATTGGGGTAGTACGACATAGGCCCTGGGGGAACAGTCGTGACAAATTGGTATCAGAGTAGTCAGTTCTACTGTAGAAAATTAGACTGTGATCTTTTTAATAGTAATAGAGTTATAGGTAGTGAGTGTGGTTATCAGTTTAGGGAATCAAGTGTTGGTGTGGCGGCAGATGTATCCGTACACCAAGACCCTGACTTCTGATTTCTGACTCGGTGCACGAAAACCCGGATTGTGTGTGTGTTTTGAAAAGTTTTCTTTCTAATCTTTTTGAGTCAGTGTACTAGGCATAACATATTGACTATGTCGCACCTATTTATTTTCAAGATTCCTCAACAGAAACATCCATCTAGGGTTCCGGGTATAGTACGTGATTATAGCCTACCGAGCAACAAGGCTTCAGTGCAGGGCCCATTATCATTAGAGGCTCTAGTAGAGGCACCAATAGTACCATTACCCATGGGGCCACTGATGCCACCAGCCCTAGTAGTGGAGGGTGCATGCCATTTGAGCTTGTTTCATGAGTTCCAGTGCTAGAGGCCACCCATGTTCGTGGGTGAGATAGACCCACAGGTGGCTAGGGATTGGTTATAGGACGTGTTGAGAGACTTCTGACTGGTAGGGAAACCACCTGATCTCATGGTGATCCTTGCTGCCAGACTTTTATAGGATGCAGTAGGCAGTTAGTGGAGCTTGATTCTCCAGACTCACGATGAGGTGACACTTCTCTGGGCATACATTGAGAGCCTGTTTCGGGTAGAGATTGTCCCAATGACCCTTCACGTTGTGCGCATATGGTATATTTTTCATCTATAGCAGATCATCATGACTGTGGCTCAGTACTCAGTGAGGTTCACCGACCTCTCATGATACTCCACTCATATGGTGAAAGACCCATTCTTCTGGGCCTGGACCTTCGAGCAGGGAATCGAGAAGGGGATCCGAGCTTCGATTATTTCTCTCAGCATCCTAATGCAGGCGGGGGTGTTAGAGTGATACCTCTTTGTAGAGAGTTTTCTTGCTGAGCAGCACCAGTAGCGAGACCCACCACTGGGAATCTAGTAGCGGAGTCTTTTGCAGCTGGCATCAGACCGATGTCATAGACGTCAAAAAGGACCGAACCTACAAGTGGACGACCGCAGGATTCAGGGTCAGTTGTGCGGGGCACTGAAGACAGATCCAGCTTTGTGAGGAGAAAACTCTGTTACGCATGTGGTGGGCATGGTCACATGGCTTGGGACTACCTGAACCATCATATGGAGGATCAGAAGACGATCGAAGGACTACCCAGGCATAGACAGAGGTTCGACCGAGGAGGTTCGCAGAGAGAAGGCATACATGGCAGAGGATCTGGCCATGCTGCTGGTACTGGGTGATGATTTGAGAAGTTACTTCCACCACCACCAGGTGGTCCACCCTGACCACAAGGAGCAGGT
This sequence comes from Viscum album, assembly GCA_963277665.1. Lineage (NCBI taxonomy): Eukaryota > Viridiplantae > Streptophyta > Magnoliopsida > Santalales > Viscaceae > Viscum > Viscum album. The sequence goes on along the minus strand of OY728137.1, from coordinate 683,120,013 downwards.
GGACAGGGGCGAGCTCATCTCTAGGTAGCTGGGGCCTACAACCAGGGCACTCTAAAGATATTTTGAGGTATGATCTATGTATACTCCACCATAGTTTCAGTACTTATAAACATAGGTGCCTATCATTATTTTATTGCCACTTACCTCGTTCGGAGCTCGGATATTTAGGTGGAGATGTTGACTCGATCCTTATGGGTAGAGACTCCTACAAAAGAGGATTCTACAATTAAAAACTGGTTCCAACAATGTGAGCTTACTCTAGGAGGTGAGATCTTGGGCTGTGATCTCCTAATAGTGGTGTCGAGGCCTTACAATATCATCTTGGGTATGGAATGGTTATCTACATTCTAGGCACAAATATACAATATTAGGCGCAATGTGAGGTGTGTCCACATGAATGGGACTAGGTTTACCTTCACCAGTGGGAAGGGATCCTTTGTAGTAAATGATGGACGTAATCGAAGAAGAGTGCAGCTGATCACTCATCAGTTGGCTAGCCTTACCCTTGGAGCGGTTGATGTAGAGAGTTCGAACTATATTGTAGTTGTGGAATAGTACGTAGATGTCTTTCCTGATGATGTTCCGGGTCTACCTTCTCATAGAGAGGTGGAATTTTACATTGAATTGTACCCTGGGATGACACTGATATCTACACCAGCGTATCAGATGGATCCTGTGGAGCTTCGTGAGTTGCGGTTATAGCTAGAGGACTTACAGGGGAAGGGATTCATCCGGACCAGTGTTTCCCCTTGGGAAACCCCGATTTTGTTCACCAAGAAGGTTTATAGGAGCATGATACTTTGTGTTGACAATCGGTGCCTGAACCAGGTGACCGTGAAGAAGAAGTACCCACTCCCGATGATTAAAGACCTCTTTGATTAGTTGAAGGGAGAACAATGGTTCATGAAGACAGACCTCAGATCATGTTATCAACAGCTCAGAGTAAGAAATGATGATGTGTATAATACGTCTTTCTGATGTCGATATGGCCAATAAGAGTTCTTGGTTGTGCCATTAGGCGTGGCCAATGCTCCAACATTGTTCATGAGACTCATAAACATGATATTCCAGCCATACCTTTATCTCATTGTATTAGTCTTCATCGACGACATTATGATCTACTCAGCTACTGAGGGGGAGCATGCATATCATTTACAGATAGTTCTGGAGACACTTTGAGAGCACTAGCATTATAGTAATCTCTCGAAGTACCTGTTCTGGATATGAGAGGTTCACTTTCTTGGACATTTCATATTAAAGGCTGGAGTTGTGGTGGATTCAGTGAATCTTGAGGCAGTACTTGCTTAGGAGCCACCCAAGAGTGTGATGGAGGTATGGTGTTTCATGGGTTTGACTGGATACTACTAGAGGTTTGTTCCAGATTTCTCTTGAGGTTCAACACCCTTATCAGCATCAATGAAGAAGGGGAAACCATTCGTGTTGTTAGAGAAATGCTAGCAGAGTTTTCAGAAGCTGAGGCAGAGGCTGAAAAGTGCCCCCATCTTGAGGCTTCCAGAAGAAGACATTGGGTACGTAGCCTACTGCGACACATCAGGGACCGGGCTCGGATGTGTCCCGATGTAGGAGTGAGCATTTATCACAAATGGTTCTTGACAACTGAGACATCATGAGTATAACTACGCTATTTATGACCTGGAGTTAGCAGTAGTGGTCTTCACCTTGAAGATGTGGCGACATTACTTTACGGGTTAACATTTTACAGTCTACTCTTATCACAAGAGTCTCAGGTATATCTTCTCTCAAAAGGACATGAACTTGAGACAACGATGTTGTCTTGAGTTCCTCTAGGACTACGACATCGAGATAGTCTATACTAATAGAAAGGGGAACGTTGAAGCAGATGCACTCAGAAAGAGATATGGTATACAACTGCTAAGTGAGGCGATGGAGCCACTAGACACGTTGCAAATATCCTTTGTGGATTGATATGAATAATCCTTTCTTCTATCTCTTACAATAACTCCCCCACTTCTTCAGTGAGTTAGGGAGGCACATCATGGGGACATTGACTGTGAGGCTCAATGTGCTCAGAAAACCACATGACATGCACCTGATGGATTTTCTGAAGGTGGGGATCACATCATCCTCTTTAGAGGACGTACATTGGTACCCGTTTCGCTTCGGGAGGAAGTGCTGAGGGAGTTCCACACTTCCCCTCTAGCAGTACATCCAGTAGTGGTGATGATGTACCATGACCTCCGAAGACAGCACTGGTGGCCGGGAATGAAGAAAGAAGTAGCAGAGTATGTCTCTCAGTGCCTCAATTGTCAGCAAGTGAAGGTGGAGCATCAGGTACGAACAGGCTTAGTTCAAACATTAGAGGTCCCAGAGTGGATGTGGGATGGGGTATCGAAGGACTATGTTACAGAACTTCCACGTACATCCATTGGTCATGATTCTATCCTGGTGATCATCGACCGAATCACCAAGTCATCCCACTTCCTATCGATCATAGATAAAGGTTTAGTAGAGAGCTTGGGACGCCTCTATGTTCAAGAGATTGTGCGGCTATATGGAGTACCCTCGACGATTGTCTCCAATCATGATGCACATTTCACTTCCTGGCTATGGAATGTGTTGAAGGAGGATTTTAGGAAAAAGCTTCATTGGATCACCACCTTCCATCCTCAGATGGATTGCCAGACTGAGCAGACCATTCAGACCCTCGAGGATAGGTTGTGTTCTTGCGTCCTCAACTTTGGTTGCAATTGGGAGGATCACTTTCCCTTGGTGGAGTTTGCATAAAACAACAGCTATCACTCCAGAATTGGGACGGCTCCTATCGATGCGTTTTACGACCGACCATGAAGATCTCATTTGTTCTGGACTAACATAGGAGAGTTTGCACTCATGGGACTAGATATAGTATAGGCAACCACATAGAAGGTGAAATTCATCTAGGAGTGGATGAAGACTGAACAGAGTATTCAGAAGTCTTATGAAGATAGAAGATAGAGACCTCTGGAGTTCGAGGATGGTGACCACGTCTTTCTACGGGTCTCACCCCGAAGTGGTTTGCAGAGAATTGGCTAGGGCAACAAGTTATCTCCTAGGATCATCGAACCCTTTCAGGTCCTCAGCAGAGTTGGGGAGGGGGTTTATTGCTTAGCTCTTCCACCTCAGTTGCATTGGGTGCACGATGTTTTCCAAGGATCTTAGCTGAGGAGATACGTGCACGACCCATCTCACGTCATCAACCACGGTGAGCTGAACATCGATGATGGGGAGACATTTACGGAGGTTCCAGTGGAGATTGAGTATCGACCGGAGTGGGTCCTTTGTGGGCAGTCGATACCTTTGATGTCTGTATATTGGCAGCACGTGAACCTCTAGGAGAGCACCTGGGAGTGGGAGGCTTTGATTCTGGCTCAGTACCCTCACTTGATTTCCTAGATTTTGTGATGTGGATTTTTGGGATGTAAATCCCTAATGTGGGGAGAATGTGAAGAACCAGAAAAATTCTATGTATTTTTTTATTTTTATGGAATATAACAAGTCCGAGAAAATTGATGGCGTGTCATTCCGAGGCCCGGTGTGCCCGAAATGAATTTCTGAACATTTTTAGGTACATTTAGTAAAAATGAGAGTGGGTTTTTGTAACTTCTGAACTGATTCTTGGAATTAAAATATGAGGGCACTGTTGAACTAGCAGTGCCGATATTCGCTTAACAAGACTTTAACCTCGACCACAGTAGGTCAAGGGTAGAAGATAGTTTTTCAGTTTTTCGTGGAAGATGAAAAATAAAATATTTAACATTTTATTTTTCTTTTGAAACCCATCCTTTTGAGTTATGGGGGTGGGGACCACCCAAACTAGAAAACCCAAATTTTGAATTCTAGTGGTGGGGACCACCTGAACCCTTCTTTAATGTGGGGAATTCCATTGGAATCCTCCCATTTAATTACATAAACTCAATGCAGTTAATTGTTCCATTTAATTGGGCCAGAGTAATACAATTAATTGTGTCATTTAATTATGCCAACTTTAGTTGTACCAACGAAAATTAAATTGATAAACCTATTTTAATTCGTTGGATCCTCATTTCCTTGGGGAAATCATTGGTGAAATGGTGGCTTAGGGAGAAAAATGGAGAATCTCTTTCTCCGATGAAGAACACCCTCTCCAACGAAGAACATACTTCGGAATCATGAATGAGGATGACACATGAGCCCAACATCGGAAGCGTGTTGCAGAAGCGATGATCATTGGCACCCTCATCGCCTTCACCGAATTCCTCTCATGACACCTCCAATGAGAAATCGAGGTAGGAATTGTTGTCTATTTAACCCTTTCTCCACTCTTGACATTCATCTTGATTTATAAACATTTATATTCTTCTTGATTCAATAAAAAAATAAGCTGCTTGCTACAATTCTAACACGGAGGGTGCGGGCCAAACGAACACGGCCCGAACTCTCTCCAACCTTTGTGGGATTTTGATGTTCTTGAATCGATGAAAATATCCCTAGGAAAGTATGGGAGTCTATGGAATGAAGAACATGCCACTGGGGCATGCCCAGTGAATTGAGGAACACTGCCGGAAGGGCTCAAGAGTGGCGGTTGGCACCCTGGCTGGCCTCGATGATAGCAGCGGCGTGCCCTCACCACCAGAGAAGGGCTACGGCCCATTGGCCGTGACGAAGCAAGGGTGGCGGACGGCGCATCGACGACCGTGTGAATGGGAGGCAGTGGCACGCGCCCGTGCCACCGGGTATACAGGAGACGTGACCTTGTGTCACGACGGTGAAGGGAGGGAGGCCGGCTCGCCACTGACTGTCGGTGAGGGCGCGACGCGCGACCGCATCGCGCGGAGGAAGGCTGGTCGTCTGGACAGCCGCAAGCGGAGCGAGCCATCCAGTGGGTCGGGCCATGCTAGGTGGTCCATGCTGGACCCAGTGGGCCTGGTCGGATCCCATGGGTTGGGTTGGCTTAGGCCGGGTCGGACTGGACTCAGACCAACTTCGACCCTTTTCTCTCTTTCGGCCATAACATGAGCTATGGGCATCTGTGTGATAAACCTTCTGCAGCGCTGGAAAACATAGATTGAGAAGGTCCTTTTGGTATACTCCACTTGAGTTTTGGATAATGTTGCATAGGGACAGGTCGGATCGAACATGAATCCAACCAGGCCCTCGGGGCTAAAAGGCCAATAACTTACAGACCTGGAGTCCGATTGACACACTGTCTGTTGTGTTGAGAGCCCTTTTAAGTGACAGTACATTGGGATACATATTCCCAGGACTTAGTGGAATTTGGAGTATCTCCCTATGGATTGTGTAGAGGAACCTCTTGGAATCAAGAAAGCATATTGCAGGATCCATGTAGTTGGATGTATCATGAGAAAAGGATCCTATGTGGGTCTGTGTTTTGGGATCCTACGTGGGTCTGTGTTCTAGTATCCCTCTTGGATCCTCTATAGGAATTCATGTGGGACAACTCTAAGATCCTACATGAGTCTTCTATACTTGGATCCTATGTGGGTCTGATGATCTAGGATCCTACATGGGTCTGATGATTTAGGATCCTACGTGGGTCTGCCTCTCAATAGTGTAGGATGATTCAGTAGTTATATCTATTCATCTTTACTACCGTACCTAATTTATACCTGATGTTAGATGATTCCTTACCTTCGGGGTGATAATTTTGTGGTATGCTTCTGTGTGCAATACCTTTGTTGTACTTACCTTCGTGGTGATACCTCCGTGGTATTATTCTGTGTGGTGTTACCTTTCTAGTACTTACCCTTATGGTGTTACCTCATGGTATTATTTCTGGTGTGGAATAGTTGTACATTGGCTAAGATTTGGGCCTTGTGTTTCCTCACAAATGAGATGGGTATACTTGATAACTTAGGTATATGAATGGGAATATAGCTAAGTAGGGTTGTCAGATGTTTTCTTGCTTTGTGTGTTATCCTTTTTTGGTTTGGTGAGACCTTAAAGGGTGTCGGGGCCCCTACTGAGTATCGTGGTACACACCACTACACAGGCTATGCCCCCACCTTGTTGTGTATGGTGAAGACGACGAACAACGCTAATTGAGGACGAGAGTACTAGGAATGAAGGTAGCTCGATGGTGGACATTAGATGAGGCATACGATAGAGACGACCGTTCGAGAGCTGTACCTACCCTTCAGGTAGGGTCCTTGGCTGGAGTTCACATGAGCTTTTTTAGTTTACTTTTACTTTTCAATTTTCTTGTACATTCTAGTTGGGCTTGTATTTTAGACCCTTTTTCTCACTATACACACTCTTTTTTACTATACATTTTACTTATGTTCGTATCTTACTATGTGACTAGTTGTGTTTGTTTACAAGTTATAAAGGCAATGCCTTCCCAGTTTTTACGGAATACATCTTTCGGTGGTAGTCGCTAGCCCCTGGCCTATGGAAGGCAAGCATGGGGTAGTCACCGCACGTGCCCCGAGGGATGGGTTCTGACAGAATAGTTTTCTTTTCATTTTTCCTCATTTAATGTAATCAATAGACTAAAAATATGTTATTAAGGAAAATTGACTTCATTTTTCTCTTGGGTAGAAAAACCTTTTATTCAATTCCTGTGTTTTCTTAAAAAAATGTTAGATGCCCCTTATGATTATATTATAATTTATTTTAATTATTTTTTAAAAATGATTGTTCATTTATAAAATGTTTTTAATTGAATATTATTTTCCTTTTTTAAACATGGTACATAGTGAATTTTCTAAAAAAAAATTGGAATGAATGTTTTTCTACCTCGTACAGCATGAGAGGATTTTCCTACCATCATAAATAATTTTTCATTTGATGTATCCTCTATATGTTTAAAAAAAATTACCAAAGAAAATTTTATATTTATATTTTCATGGTTTTTCATATGTAATTTAAAAATACAAAGGTTATTTTTTACAAGAGCTTTTAATGATCATTTCATTCATATATGCTAACAACCATCAATATGTTTTATGCTTTATTGGGAATATGATTCATGAATAATGTCAGTATTCTTTCTCTGTTTGATTTTTTATTATGAGGGAATGATTTTTATCAAACCTGATTTTTTCCATTGTTTATGCTATGATGAAATGTTGAAATGTTTATGAATCCCATCTATTTTCCATGGGTTATAATATGATTAACATTTAATGAAACCCAATTATTTTTATGGGTTCTAATATGATAAAATCTTTATGATTATGTGGTACATGTATATTATTTTCATTTTGGTATGGGTGGGACCTATATCCCCCAACATTTAATTGGGTAAAGAGTGATATCTCATGAGACAAATGAGACTAAAATAGGGATTTAACCCATAAAAAAAGGAATTTCTCCACTATGATAGTATTGGGATTGATCATTATCTACTATTATGGTTTGGGGAGTGAATCTAAACTACTATATTGGAATTATAAAATATACTAGATAACTAATTTAATTATTTTATATGCTTATTTGTATGCCATAGTTTCATGTATTATGCCTAAATTATTCTCTCATGAATTTTTTTTAGTTGATTAATTTATGATTAATGACTTATAAACATTGAAGGTTTATGACACGACTTTTGATTTTGATCTATGATATAAATTTTATGTTTTTCAAAAGATAATTTCATTTTATTATACCTTTTTATCTCATGTTATTCTGATATGATCATTGATATCTCCCTTATTTACCCATATTGATCATTTGAGGTCACCCTTTTTCCATGTTTTATTTCCACTGGTTACGAATAAAATTATTGTGTATGATATGTCTAAGAAGAGTGATATTCGTGATGAAATAAGTGGGACACTATTTAGATATTTTATGAACATGTTTTTTATTTTTACATGTTTCCAAATGCACTAGACATAATTATTTTTATGTAGATCAAAATGTTATACAATGAATATTCATCTATTAATATGTAATATTTATGTATAAAAAGAATGGGTCCCTATATTTACCCATGGATTTGGATAACTAGGGGAAAATCCCAATACCAATGGTTTTCACCTAATGTCTCATCAAACCATTGGATGAATCAATACCAATGATTTGAGAGCCAATAATAATAATTTTGAACCATGGGTTTAGCATAAATTTCAAATAGTTCTCATAGTCTATGATAAAGTGATAGGAGATCTTTATTTCCCCTTTTTATGTTTCTTAATTATTTTGCAGGTGAATATTCATTTATCACAAGTCCATCACATCAATTTAAGAGAATCCTCCCATTAATGTGATCCTATACTCAAACCATTCTATGTGATACCCCTTCAGCTTGCGAATGTGTATAATTATTAGAGGGAAAACCATTAAATATTTCAAACCCTTCTTGAATATCCTTCTCTCCATGAAACATATTTCATACCTATAATTTTTGAATCAACATCAACGATATCCTTGATTCAATATTCCCCAATTTTAGCCCCAAAAACTTGACCCCATGTGTTATTTATTACAGTTTGGTGTTATTATCTATATCAGAAATGGTTAACTTATTCCAACTTTTCTATGTTTCTTATTAACTCTAACATTCTAATGTTATGATTTATGCATTAAAAACTCAATTATTATATTATATTGAATTACCCATGATATTAAACATTCACACATCATAAAAAATTTGAAAATAAGATTATGAAAACCTATTTTTATATACATTCATTTCTAGGTATAAATTTTCTATGTAGAACAAAATTTCATTATTCATTATTGTCCTCTTTTTATACAAAATTTCTTAAGATGAGATACTTCTATAGATCCCAAAAAAAATGGGTTGTGATTATATCTTCGAAAATTCTAATTATGTATATGGTACTTACCATATAACTATAAACCACCTAACACAATGTTCCATCCTAAAAGTCCATAAACTAGATAGAGTGGTGTATTTTATGTTACCTAATTCCTTTATATAAGATCATAATCTATATAAATTTTATTAGTGTACAAGTATATTTGTTCATGTTGGTTCTTCATTAATGACTATTTATTAGGATAAAACTTTTTTATTATATCCTTTTTAAGTTAATGATATTCATAGAGACACTCTTCCAAGAACTATATTCAACTTGGTTCTTGTTCTTATTGGATATGTAGATACATACAGAACACCTATCAAGACACCATCCATACTACCTTATTTGAAATATATACCTCGTGTTAAGATATTTACCAATTTTGATAAATCCTTGTTCTTCCCTCTCTCACTAAAAAATTCATTCATATATTATTTTAACCAACGTATGAGTTAGATATGCATATATACTTTCTTTGAAGAACTATGTGTGGATTTATTCATGATATCCTAGGATATTTAGTGATTTCAAGTACACTTATCTTAGTCTCGGTCACAAAATTAACTATCATCTAAACTCTTATAATGTATAGTATCCCCATTAATGTTTGTTTTTCTACATCGACCCAACATTCGGACACATTTACATAAACATAAATCTCTTGTCATGGGCATAACCATGAAACTTCTTCCTATTAGGATCCTATATCAAAATGAAAATACCCATATTAAGAACTATATATTGGTTGATTCATATTCTCACATGACACATGTTGTTTTTTCAGAACTGTATTCGTGGATCCAATAATTAATTTTACTTTAATTACACTCCATTTACCATATTAGCATACAGAACCACTAATTATGGTTAGTTCGTCCACAATTAACCTAATTTAATACATCCAATACATTGTGTTGATTATTTAGTTTGGTGAAATAAGAAACCTTGTGTTGAGTTTTTCTCCTAGAAATATTAAAATCCTTTTGTCACTATGACCCTTACTAGAATTAAAATCAATAAGATTCTTATTCCTCTTTGGAATATAAAAAACTCTATCCAAGTATTCCACATAGAAAAAGAAAATTCCTTAATTTTATTATTCCTCTTGTAACTCAAAAATTATTGACTATATTATTCCTCCTAAAAAAATAATATACCTTGAGTCATATATTCCTCTATTTGAAACCAAATCATTGAGTTAACTATTCATATTAGAGATATAAATTCCAAAAATTAGAATATTTATCCTAGTACATAAAAAGACATGACTAGATTATTCCTCTTGAAGAAATTATATCCTTGGTTCAAGTATTCCTCTTTATAACTTCAAAATCCTCAAGTCAATTATAATCCTGGTAAGATTTAAATCCTTGAGAATATTATACCATTTATAGAAATAATAATTTTTGAGTTAATCATTCATATTAGTGAGCCAAATTCCTTGAGTTGAGATTCTCCTATTGTCGAGGCTTTTCTGGATGGTTTTTCCATAGGAAACTATCTAATATTAAAGATATGATGAAGTGATTTATCACACCCCATAAATAGATTATATTTATTCTAAATGAATCAAATTCTATGGTGAATCATTTTTTCATTTTAAAATATAGCATGAAATTTACCAAGATGACCAAAATATGAGCTTCACCTAGATAACATTAGTTTACTTGATGATTAAAGTGTGTTACACTATATTAACAAGATATAAAAGAGATCTACATGTACTGATTGATTACTCACATAATTAGGAATATATTTTCTTTAAAAATACCATTTAGGTTAAATGGAAATGAAAATTTCCTATTGGTATTAAGTCATGGATTTTATCCATTAAAGATAAAAGTTTTATATCGTCATTAGATGTATTTTTAGACCTCTATTTTCTTTTAACAAAAAAATCTACATGTGATATCGTTTATTCAATGGGGAATATCATTTCAATTCATTTAATTTAATTAGTAAATGCTCCAAAAAAACACTTATGGATAAAAATTTATTTCCATTTGAAGTTTTAATTTCATGCAGTGACAATCAAAGGGCATGAATAAAACAATTTTCTTAAACCAAAGAAAATAGAGTAATAGTTGGAATATAGTTTTCTATGGAGAGTTGGAATTTTTTTAGTAATTTTTGTTATGTTTTTAGGGTTCAGTTTTAGTTTTTGAGAATTAAAATTAAAAGTGTATTTTATTTAATATTATAAAATGGTTTTATCACCTCAAATATTCCCTGCATCTATATAAAAAATTATTAATCAATTTATATCTTAATCTCCATAACTCTCTAATCAATAAAAATATCAATAGATTTCCTCATATGTTAATTATGTATTTAATATGGAAGTTAAATAATCATAACATCCTCTATTCTTACCTTGATAAGTATTCTAGGATCTCCAATATCTCCTTAATTAATTCCTACTACCCTCCATTGCATGACTAATGAAGATGGAATGAGTGTCCTTTTGTGAAAATTGAAATGAGGGGAAAAATAATTCAAAGAAATAGATAAATGTAAACAATCTATTTTCTACTGAATCACGCACTAATAGAGTAACAAATCATTAGATAATAAAAAATTAAAAAAAATAATTAATAAGGGTGGGTAGCATTTCCTTTGATTAAAAACTATAGGTCTATCACTCCATCATAGGAGATGTGTTATAGAAATTAAAGATGAGTATAAAAATATATTTTGGTATCTCGTGATTGATAAATTAACTAGCAAAAGAATCCTCCCATACATTTCAGCCTCTCTACATTATAAGGATGTATGAACATTACAGAACCACATCCTCCAAACTAACATAACCATTGGGAACATTAGTAGAATTCCCTCTGACATGAGCATCATGGTATTCCCCTTTATTTATTAATTGATCCCAATTACTCTATAATTATACTATATTTCATTTCCTAACTCAATTTTCCATTTATGTTTTCCACATGTTTCAATTGAGGGTTTAATTTCTACCCAAAAACTCTTATTGATCATTCTACGTCAAATTCACTTCTCATGATATTTTTCCTCATATCAATATATGACTGATTTTTAAAAGCATGGGATTGTTTTAAACAATATTGGTATATCAAAGGAATGAAAATGAATTTTAGTTCATCATTCTTTATGAAAATAATTTCATATTTTAAACTCATCATGGTCCCGAAATTGTAAATAATGTAGTCTTACACTACTAAGGATGTCTTAAGAAGTGGATCGAATCTATTAAATTACTTATGAAGTCTTAATATATATTAAATTCCATATTAAAAAATTAATTTACATTAAAATATTATTTGGAATTCTTCCAAAAGTGTAATGAAATGGAAATCAATGTCTTATAATGTGTAATTAACCCTTTTAAAATCAATATCTAAGTGCAATGTCTTAGGGGATTTCAATAAAGTCCAATGAACTCTAGGGAAAGTCTTATGCACTCAATTTTTTTTTTACAAAATTCACATCCCCTTTTCAATTTCATCCTCATAACTAAAACCCATGAAAACCAAAACATAATATAAGATTTGTTAACTTAGTTCAACTATTGAATTAAAATATTGAAAATATAAATTATAATACTTTTCATAGTTCAAACTCAAGATCCAAGAATCAATATATAGACATTAAATAAATTATGTAGATGAATAAAACATCTAAAAATTAAGATTTATTACATTATTCATTTTAATTTAGATTATAATTAGTATCATGTTTAAACAATTTATTCTAAATTAGTGAAAACCAATAGTGAAAATCATATAAAATCATTAAAAATTGAAAATTTATGTCTTAATCACTACCCTACACTTAAATAATAATTGTTTCTTAATATCAGAGAGGTTACACTTCCTCTCAAGAAACATTTCTAGCTCTAGGATGGGAAAATAATAAAACATAGTTGAATTAATATTTTAAAAAGTGGAACCATAAAAAATCACTAACACCTATGATTTATATTTTGAATACCCATTTCACCCTTCTTTGACACATATTATAAAAAAATTCATATATACCAAATTACCCTTCTTCATCCATGTTCATAATTCCCCAAACCATTTCATCCCCTTTGTGAAGTAGCATTTATCGAATTTCCCCATCCTTTTTTTTCAAAACACATATTAGATGAGTGTATAAAAACATATAAACAAATCCATCCCAAAATAATAGGTATCCCCCATAACTAATTTTAATATTTAAGGAATATAGTCTATTCTTGGTAATCCATATCTCATGTTTCTATATATCTAATTTAATGCCTAACTCTAAAACACATGTTCATTTTTAAACTATTAATACTTATTGATCAATTACCATATACTTTTTTGACCCTAAATAATTTGACGTATCCATATATTCTTTAGGTAATCTCTCTAAGAAACTAATAAATCATAATTAGTAGGTTACATTAGTATATGATCAAATTTTAGTTTCCTTATTTTATCATTGTTTATTCCACATTGTTCTTTTCTGTCACACTACATTCCTTGGTTATAATCTAAATAAATTTCTATCAATCCAAATAAAGATTATTTATTTATTTCTCTTACAGGAGGGATTGAATTTGAAAAACAGATTTTATTTTCTATTTTATTTTCTAGGAAAAACACATAGAAAATAGAAATCATTATTTTCATCTGTGAAACTTTTTCCTCTCTTGAAAATTTATATGATACACACATCAAATTTATTTTACCATAAATGTTACAAGGAATAATATATTTAGATGATAGTTTAGAATACTTTGTAGGAAATATACAACCTATAATTACATATTCCTATTTAGAATAGAGGATTTTGGACTAATCAATTACCTCCATCAAAAAATATTCATAATAATATTTGAGATGTTCTCCATTCAATTTAAGTGGATGTTGTTATATTTATTCTCTAATATAAAATGCACAAAATGGGATTTTATTAGTCACTATAAAGAGTCTGATCCATTTAGAATTAAGCTGATCAAGAATGAGTTTATTCCTGGAAGAGAACAAAAAAACATTGTCGTCAGTTTGAAAATATTTTCACTAAATATTTTTATCATGGATAGACCAGGTATATTCTTTATAAAATTTAATGTTCTAAAAATTTTCTGACATTATATTTTCTAGCTAAAAAATACGGATTGATCTCTACTCTCTAGATATTTCAAATTTTAAATTTACTTTATTTATATACTAGTGGGATTTGGGTTATTATTATAATAGTAAGTGATAATATTTTCCATAAAACATTATATAATGAGACATACCTAGGGATTTTATGATATTTTTATAATCCTTGAGTGAATCCTCTATCTTCTAGATCCAACCCTTTGAATTGGACTACCTCAATCTTTCAATAATTATCATTATTTCTCTATGTACACCCTCATTCTTCAAATTTCTCTATATATAATATGTAGTATAAGTATTGTATTGTGATCCAAATCTCTTATAAAGAGGTTCTATGATATTTTTTAGAAATTTATATAATTAGAATTCATTATTTACTAATGAATTATGAACCAAAAAAAGATATGTGTTCTTAAATATTCAATAACTCGTGAATTAATAATTCTAGTTCATTAGGCTTCAATATACATAGATTTATAATCAACTTCAAGATGAATCCAAAAGAAATAGAAATTTTTTTGTTAAATATTTACTTCATATATCATATATTTAATATAAAATCAATGTTTATTTGTGTATTTCTTATATTTTAAAAATTCATCCCATAAATTGGTTGTTTTTACTTTAGTTTCAAAAATAATATAAATTATTACAATATTTTATCAAAATAAAATTTGCTTCTAAAAAATATCTAAATATTATTTGAGGTCCAAAATGGCCTCCAAAATCTAGGGTAAAAAAACATTATGCTTGTAATTTACCTATTTCTTTGGTAAAAACTTTCTAATCACCTGATCACTAAAAAATATACCATAATAAGTTCGTCTAAAATATATAATTTTTATTAAAGTATTATCTGAAGAGTTTTATTCATCGAAAATATGGATTGTACCTTTAGTGTGACAAAATATTTCACCATGATAGTATACTAGGGAATCTATGTGAGTTTATATATATTCTAATAAGGTATAAAATAATCCAAGGATGTTTCTATTGATATATTTGTTTTAAATGTATGGGGAAATATTCTCATGTGGAATTTAGCCAAGGTCTGAAGGCCATTCTTGGATTTTCTCTTCATGATATACTCTTATAGAATAATTATCCACATAACCAATCTTAGACATTCACCATATTTATTAATTAAGTAAATAAGGGTTCCATGATAAAAAATACAACTTTACTCCCAAAAATATCCAAACTGAATTTTTCCAACACAACAACACCCCAAAAACAAATTTTTGTTGTATATATTTTTTAACCATTGTATACTGTCTTTAAATATTAATCTATCACATGCGAGTAACCATTATTTTATTCATGAATCACTACTTAGTTAGAGGTCTCAAAAAATACTTCAAATAAATGATCTCATGCTACTGGAATGATTACAGGGGTTTTGGATATTATTTAA
This sequence comes from Viscum album, assembly GCA_963277665.1. NCBI lineage: Eukaryota > Viridiplantae > Streptophyta > Magnoliopsida > Santalales > Viscaceae > Viscum > Viscum album. The sequence continues at coordinate 683,104,699 of OY728137.1, read as the reverse complement.
TAATTCTATTAAAATTTTCATGTGTGATTCATTAAGTAGAGATTCAACATCCTTTATGATGATATTATTTAATAGTAAACTAATATTTCTAAAATATCAAATAAATATTTTATAAAATATATGATTTCTTAGGAATAATCTAATTTATTTCATAGTGGTGGGGTAAGTTAGTGGGGAAATGACATCAACCATGGACTTTTTCCAAAAAAATCATTCCTTTTAAAAAATTATGTCAATGAAATTTCCTTCCCTTACCAAGAAATGTTTTTCCAATATTGTTACCATGTTTGTTTAATGGATCACTTAAAAAATTCCATATTTCTAATGCATGCTTCAGAAGATTTCCCATACATGATAAAGTCATCATGAAATATCCCCATGAATCTTTTAATTATTTATGAAAATAACCTTACCATGTATATTTATAAATTATTTGGGATATTAAATAATAAAAAAGGCATCCTTTTGTATGTAAAAATTCAAAAGGGGTAGGTGAATATAGTTTTGTATAGATATAATGATTCCATAAAGACATAAAAATAACCAAAAACCAAATAAATAAAACTATAATGTTCTTTCCAAATTGTTATTTTTAACACATGATATAAAAAGGTTTGGTTAAGTGGCCTTTTTGGTGACATGGTTCGATTTTATATATTGAATGTAGACCCTCTGTAAATTTTGAATCACAGTGGGTACTAATTCATTAGTTTCATTTTTTCACAATAGTGATTATAATTATTTTAGGTATAATCTGAATGTGATTCACCCACTTGTATTATAAAATATGTAAATTGATCCATAATAGTAAAAAATATTCAATTTATTTCTCGAAATATCAAATAAGGTTTTTTTGAGCATTCTTCCATCTTCTATCGTATGTTTTGATTCATTTCCAAAAAGGATTTGAAGAACAAAAACATTAAAAATAATCCTAGTGACGTCTCTTAGTTACCATTAAAGGGCCTTACTATCCTAATTTAGAATTATTGACCATTGATACTCCCTGTTAGGTGAAAAAAATTTATATTATGATAAGAAATTTTTAAATTTCCTTAAAAAATGCATATTTTAAATTTGAGGGTAGTAGTTTAAGTTCCAGTTCATGTTGATGTTCTATTGACGTTTTTAACATATTTTTTCCAATTATTTTCACCTATAAATGAATATGTGAAAGTATTAGTTACAAATATGAGAAAATTATCAAATTATTCTTCATTTAAATCAACAAATAGATCACTACATAGATCTGATTTTATATTTAAATCATTTTCAAAAAAAAATCATCGTAAATATTTAGTGGTTCCAGGGATAAACCTAATTTGACTATTTCATATAATATTTCAATTTGTATCAAAACAATTGGGAATTTTATAAATATATAATTTGAAAAAAATATTTTCCTTATTGAGGGTATTTTTTTGAATATGAAATACGAAAATTAACTACTTATTCTTTAGAATATATTCAAAAGGGTCCACCATTAAAAAATTCTATTAATTAAAGGTCTCCAAAATGGACTACGTAATATTATAGGAGAATGATTTGTACATTTTTCTTCATCTATGTTTATGATTTAAAAAATCAATAGGGTATAGTAATACATTTACTCTTACAATAACATCCTCCAAAACATTTATTATGTAGGTAGAGGCTTAGTTGTATAATTGTATAAACATCTATATGGATTGAGTTTTGCTATATATTGGTAATAATAAACTCGGTAAATAATAAAATTAATTAAATATCCTAATCTGAAAAATAATTTTTTAAATGTATGTTCTACTATGGTGACAGTTATTATAAAACAAATTGGGTCTTAAAATTTTATAGGTAGTTGTGGAGTTATAAAATAAGAAACATTTTTTCTTAGTCATACCTATTAATCAACATGTATTTTCCTTTTCTTGATACATATCTCTTTAAGAAAATTCTCATGGAATAGTATTTGGTTAATGGTATCCAGTAATAGAATTTTGACATCCACTTTCTTGAATGTGTCCAGCATCTCTCATTATTTGACCTCATCATTTTCCCTATTGGGTGAGTTCATTTTTTATAAGAACAGATGATAGGTTTGATGAAAATATTCCACAATAGCTTTCCTTTATCCTTTATCACTTGTTTTAACTCTATAGAAATCTTCACATCCTTTTATATAAGAGCTTGTAATTATTGTTACACTAGTTTTCTACTTCCAAATTCCATTTCTACTAATGTTTATTCACTGATTTTAAGTTCTCTAACACTTCTTAAAGAGATAGAAATTTTATTTTACTTATAATTAAGAATTTAGAAGGAATGCATCTTACATTATCCTTGATTTAACATTTTATTTAGTGTAAAATTAATCATTCAAAACTGACCATTCAAATCCTTCAGGTAAAAACCCTAAGATTTGTGTGAGGATTTTTGGTTAATTTGTGACTCAACTAATTTTATTAGCATGGATTTCATAGAGGAATCTTGGTTCCTTAATTACTAATATATTTTATATTGGTAATATTCATTACAATGGGATGATAGTGGATATTAAATCTATTTAATATACTACTATAATGGTGACCTTATTGGATATGAGTTCCCAAATTAATATTGAATTGTTGAGTACTATTTTAATCCGTGGATACTTGGTGGTTTTTTGTTCGTATTATATTATATACATAGAATCACATATCATATCATATTATACTAGAGGATATACATCTATAAAATTATCTATGTAATGGATGAGTTAGAAAACAATTTTTTGTATAAATGGCGATGCTTCAAGAACATTTTTTGGTTCTAACTTTATCTAAAAAGAAGTTAGTTACTCAATTTTAGATTTATGTAAAGTAATGTTAGAACTATTTACCTCATACACTCTTATAGTAGTAAAACTTATTCAAAATTAATGATAATTCTATGTAAACTATCTATCATATATCAAGATTCAAATTGTGATTAGTTTATTATTACTCCTCTGAAAGAATCATCCAATAGGTTCATATCATTTGACATCATTAATTAGTAGACAAAAACTAACAAATTGTGGTATTCACTGGGTTGATGGTGTCAAAAGGATGTCATAATCCTAAATCATTCTCAAAATTAATATAGAGATTCTACATATTCATTCACAATTCCATATATATCCTTTCTCATTTGGGTGATTCTTGAATAATGAAATAATTTCTAGAGGAAGTCCCTTTGTATTTAACAATAGGATGTTAATTTTTTTCAGATACAATTTATACATTCAGTCCTTTACTGGTCCATCAAGGGAGAAAGGGAAGTCTTTCCAATTTATATGAGATTATGGTAATCCTCTAGGATTTAAATTACTATATAAATTACCAAATACTTTAAAATATATATTAAGGTTACCCCTTTTTAAGACAAAAAACATAAATTGAAAATGGATTTTCCTGGTTTATCTTAAATTTCATGTTTGTTATTTGGTTATAAAAGATGATTATTATTATTAATATTGAAATTCAGTGTATATAATTATGTAAACATAGTATTTAGTTTAGGTAGATTATATTTCATATTTTAACTTCCAAAATTATATCTAAAACTAGGGTATGATATATAATATATTGTTAATGGGTTAATAAAAAACTCCATCTCAACCTTTTCAGGGATTTATCAATTTATAACTATATTTAATAATTTCTTTTACAACATTAGATAAAATCCAAAGAGGCAAAAAAAAATATTTATCTTGTAATGTATCAAAAATACCTCTAACCAATGAAAAAATACTAAATCACCACCCTGAAAATGGTAACTGTTTGATTTGATGCTTTTCATAATCCTCATAGAAAACAATTTTAGTAAACCTAAAGAAACATAGTAAAAGTGGGACTCAATTTTTTTATAGATAAGAGAAATTTTCTTTAGTGTTTTGTCTTATGATTTTTGGGTTCATTTTCTGTGTTTTCATTTGAAAATTAATTGGTTAAGTGAATTTTTCATTAAAAAGGTTTTCATCACTTGGATATTCCCCTCACTTATCTGTTAAATTATTATCCTATATAAATCTCACACTCACTCTCTATAAAATTTTCTACAATGTCAAATGATCATAGTATCATGGTAGTGACAACTTAAGTAGAGAAGTTATCTAATCACTATGTCCCATATACATTCCTAGATTAGTGAACAAATATCATGAATCACTATTAAATTGAATCCCACTACCCTCCATCATATGGGTAGTGAAGATGGTCCAATTTTAATATATGTGTGAGATGACAATAAAGGGGTAAGAATTTAAATGTAAAGCTCAAGGGATTCCACATATTGACTAATAAATAAAACACTTCAAAGAAATAAAAATGTAGGGAATAAAAAATTATTTACAAAATTCCTTAATAGGGGTGGGGATAATCTCATATGATTAACCACTATGGCACTAGTGTTCCATTTCTAGAGAGTATTTACAGAACAGAAATAAGAGAATAAAAATATCGGGTCATGGATAAATCATTATCAATCAAACAAAAATATACACCTCATCTAAATTGATACACATATACTTCTATAAAGAAGGTTGAACATTCCATAACCACATCCTCCGCACTAATATGACCACTGTGAACTTTGGTAGCTTGTTCCCCATGTGATTAACATGATATTCCCCTTTTTTAATTGATTAATCTCAGTTCCATTATAATATTATTCTATTGAAGTTCCTCGCTCATTTTAATTTTATGGATTTATCAAATCTTGTTAGTGTTTCCAGATTATGCTAAAAATCTCTTCTTGATCTTTCCCAGTCTCGATGTTTCTTCCCATGATCTTTTACATTTTTATTTCATTGGATGATTGTCATGTGGGATATCAGGTGCATTTTTTCATTTTGGATTGACCAAAGTAATGGAAAATAAATTTTATGACTCATATTTATTTTAATAATTCCATTTTTTTAAATACTCATTTTCCATAAATAATTAATTCCAAATTACTATTTTTATGGGGATGTTTTAAGAAGTGGATCACTAGACTTACAGTACTATTAATGCCTTAAAACATTTTGAAAGTCATATACGGAAATTAATCTTCAATAAAATATTCTTATAAATTCTTCAAATATTATTAGGAAATGGAAATAACTTTCTTACAAAGTTTTTATATCATATTGATATATTTTTTTAATGTCAAATGTCTTAGGGAATGGATGTATAGTATTAAGAACCACAAAAAATATCTTATGTAAACCATAGATTATTACGAAATTTTTATCCCTTTATCATTTTCTGTAACATACCAGATACCAATGATAAAAAAATAATGATTTTATTAATAAATTAATTTTTTAATTGAATTAAAAAAATAAAAAAGACTATTAGTGTAACTTTAAAATTTTAAAAACATAATAAGAAAATTTATGTATGAATTTTCAGTTAATTACAATGATAAATAAAACAAAAAATATGATTTAAGTCATTTTTCATTTTAAATATAAATTCTCATTATTACCAATTTAAACCCATTTTTTTAATATGAATTAAAATAATGGAGAAAATACTATAAATTAAAAATACCAATATTTGAAAATGTATGGAATTATAGAACATTTTATGGAGGAATTTTTCAAAATACCCACACTCATGTCAAGATGGGGTTTTGTTATTTGACTTAATTCATACATTAACACTACCTTATTTTGTTATCTTTCCACCTAGGATTATCATACCTAGATGAATAGAATCTTTCCTTGTGCTCAGAGGTGGATCACGCCCATAAATATTCTATGTGCACTGCAAAATGAAGTGATGCATTCCCATATGAGATGAATGGGAACAAGGAGTAGTTATATGTTATTATCACCCATATATGGAAACCTAGGATATGTAATACATATAAAATGACCCCTATATACCTCATTTTTATGACCATGTGTAAAAGGATTTCTAAGTAGATAATAGCATAAAATCTCTTGACTGTACATAACCCTCCTTTAGGTGATATTCAAATCCAATACTAAAGAGAAGGTATATAAATTTTTTTACTTAGGCCCTCATAATTGTAAATTTATTGTATGTTTCTAACCATATAGACATAGTATCACTAGGTAACTGAAAACATAGTTTCCAAGCACCTAGTTATTGAAGAACTAAGGCACCAGGCCACCTGAGAACCTATTTTCCCACCAAAGTACCTATATGATAAAGCACCCCATTTGATGTCATGTTTAACCCTAAATGGTAAATATGTGTACCAATTAAACCATTTCATCTAACTAGGATCCCATTGAATCACATTTAGGTTCCCCATCCCCACACCCTTTCTTGGGATCAATGAAAAGATTTGGTATCAAGCCTTCGACTTATTCCCTCTACTTATATAACTATCCCCTATGAAAAATAAAGGGTTATACCCAGAAAATTTCTATTTTGGCTAAACCTGATTTTTTTTATTATACCTATAACCCATACCTTAATCCATTATAACACCTTTATTCCAGATTCTCATCATGTTCCCTGAAATAAATTGATTCAGGATTGTCCTCCTAGTTTCCTCATATTCCTTAAGTCAATATTATCCTCTTCGTTTTCGCAAATGCCTTTACTTGATACTAAAAAATAATTTTCCTTAAATAACATGATTCAATATTATACTCTTGGATTACTCAAATTCTTGGAGTTAAAATACTTCTCTTATTTTTCTAAACTTCCATCACAAGATTCATATATAGGGTTAAACCAAGAAGTTCCTCTTAAGCATAAATCCTACACCAAACCATTTTCTGGAAACTTTCACACGATAGCCTACCCCAAATTAATTTAAACTATTTTATATTGGTCATGGATTATTAAACATAAATGTAATTAATTTTTTAATTCTCATGTGACCATAAAAGGTAGGATGTGCCTCATTAAATTGAAAAAAAACTAAATGGGGTTTGATTCATTTCCCATGGATATGTGGGAATCCCAATTTAGGGGCCTAATATTTACACCATACCAATTCCCACCTCATTTAATTGGAATCCAAATCCTCCATGGGTGGAATTAAAATTCATATTTCCCTCATATATAGATTTAAACTATAGATTAACCAAATATTCGGATCATTTGAGAGATGGTATAATTACAATGTGTAGTTTCCTCTTAAAATCCTGAGTTCAGTCAATTGATGTTTTTTCTATTATTATTTTGAATGAATGTATGAAAAATATTTGATTATATAATCTTGTTTAAGACAAAGAAACATGAACCCTTAAATAATGAACCAACCTCTCATCCTCTCTTCCGATAGAAGATTCAATTTCCATAACATTGGAGAATTAATAGCGTTCCTTCCTTTTGAATGTGTCAAATTCTTGTGAGGCCCAAAATGACCAAAACAGTCATATTAGAAATAAAAACAATTAGAAAGAATCACCAAGTTTTTTATATGAATTATATAGAATATGTTTTCAAGAATGTGTTTGATAATATGTTTTAGTTAAACTATTTTATAAAATATTAAAAAATGAATTGGATTTATGACTTCAATATTTGTGATTTCCTTGAAATAAAATTAATATTCAATTTTGGTATATAATTATTGTAATGTGGTTTGAATTTTCTCTATTGAATACAAAATTTATATGTTTTTAGTGGAATTGATATCATGTTGTATTTTAATGTTATCGAAGTATTGAGACATATTGCAACTATGTAAATTGATATATGCCTTGATTTAGTTCAAAATTCATCAATACAATATATAGTAGTGATAACAAAGTTTTCTTGTTGTATCCTAATTGGTTTGATATAGGTTATTAGTGTTATAGGATTGGTGTGATTTATTTTATGGAAATATATCATTTAGAATTATAATTACTTATTTGATATATTTTAAAGGAAATATTTTATTTAATCACTGATAGGAGAAGATTCCATGAAAAATTGGGTTTTATGTAAAGTTTTTATTTATATTTAGTTAGTTTATTTAAAAAAATATTAAATTACTATTAAAATAATTCATTTTGGTATATATTTTCAAATAGATTGAAAAAATGATATTTTTAAATTATATTCCAATTATGTTGATCTTTTAAATTTGAAAAGGCTATATTCTATAATATGTTTTGGTTTATCTTGTTTTTATAAAGGTAATGAAATAGATCTCAGTATCAATTTTTCACCCCTGTTTGTATTTATGACTATGTCTGAAATTTAATAGGTTAATGATCATATAGTGATTTTATTTAGTAGTAAAAAAAGTTTAATTATGAAACTAAGAATATAGTTTTTAATGACATTGGATCATTGGAAAAACTTTTATGGAAAATAATATTTTACGTGTTTAGTGCATTTGAATTGGATTCCAAAACAATTTATGAAGCATGAATTATTTTAAAAATAAGTATCTAGTCATGGGAGCTATTGTAAAAATAAATCTTATATATTTTTCAAGTTTTTTTTCAATAGTATTAATAATTTTTAATTTATTTTATATATTATAAAATTATAATTTTTTGGATTAATAATATTGTTAAAACCCATATATTTTGTTGATTTAATTTTAAAAATTATTTCTGAAAATATTTTTTTAAAAGGTGTTCATAAAACTAGTTAATTAAATGTGAAAACTAAAAGATATTAATGTTGACATTTCCAGAAAGTCAAAAAATATTTCTTTAAGATATATGATAATTTAAGAGTAAAAAATTTGGAATTGGATTTATTATTTGGGGATATAGAATTTGAATGTGGTTACATTACGTAATTGATTTTAAAAATGATAAACTTTTTAATTATGTAATATGAGAATAGTTTTGAAAATATAAAATATGGAAACCATGGTAAACTTGTGTGTAGGTTGTTGTTAGACCAAATAGTATCTTTTATTGATAAATATAAAATGACCATTATCTATGTAATTTATATTATTTAATATATATTCAACAAATCCAATCATGAAATACAAAAATATTGAATATGTTTAGATGAATATTCAATACATTTCATTATAATAAACTCTATAGAGAAATATAATTTTATTTTCATTCAAGACTAGATACATAATCAACTGGTTTCATGAAAAATATTCAATACCTCCAACAACGTTTTTCCCCCATAGTACACTTCTTTAACATATCCTATATAAAACCTTTCATCATAACATAGGAAAGATTGAAACATAAGAAAGGGTGAGCTCAGATGACCATTAAGAGATAATATTATAGATAAAAATATATTATCATATTAAAGGTTAAGATAAAATTATTGTTATGATAGCATGATCATAAAATATGTTTTTCATACCCAATAAATCATATATCAAAATCGTGAATTGTGGAATAATGTTTTCACATTTTGAAAGATATGATTCATAAGAGTAAGGAATCACCATTAATCAACCATTTTCTATGATATCATATCATAAGAATAAGAACATATCATAAGAATTTAGTCACAATCATAATTATATAAAATCAGTTCACCAGTAAAATCTCACCACCAAGACCATCATCACATAGTGGTAAAAGTCCCCTATCGGATTGGGTACCCTCACCAGCCTCTTTTCATCCTTGTAATGAGTTCACTCTAAATCTAATTTAATGTTATATTGTGAGAAATCAATTATTACTTAATTAATTGGAGAGTTTAAACAAACCCATACAACATATAGTTAAAACCGTACATATTTTTTCCATATGATTACAATAAAATTTATCGTATCATCATATCATAACCCATATATAATAAATTATTTTTAATACATTATTTTTCATGGCATAATCATAACACACCCAGTTAAAGGGCATAGACAATATTATTAAGTAATATCTGTAGGGAATAGTAAGAAAAATAAAATTATGTGGAAATTGATTATAAATAAATTTAAAATAACATTCAAATATTTCTTTTAAAACATGAAAAAGTATCATTTTATTTTGATATAATTTTAAATAAAAAATCACAAAATATTGAGACAATTATTTTCTTTTAAAATAACCATGGAAACATATAATGTAATGTTCAAATAAATGAATATATATAAAGGTGTGAAAAAATATTCTTTCACTAAATGTTAAAAAAATTCAACTCACACTAGGTAAAAGGGCCATAAGTACCGAATTTAGAAAATTACCGGAATGTTACTAATATATATTTCGAAAGAAAGTCAAATATGGATGAATTCACTTCAAATAATTATTTAATCCGGGAAAACATAATCATTTAAAACATTTTAAGGAATAAGTTTACATAAAAATCATGTCAAAAAAAAGAAATAAGGTTATCTTTTCATAAAAACATTTTCTCGGTTGTTTTAAGTAACATAGAGAGGATAATTAAAGGAAAAAAAGAAAACCCCATGAAATACTAGAGGAAAAGAAAATGAAAGGGGTTTAATATATAAATATCATATAATTCATTCTAATTAGATTCAAGAATAAAAAATCTTAGGTAAAAATGATATTGTGGCATTAGTAGTTAGCTCACGTCCTAGATTTCTCCATATGTATTCATCAGTTCATCTTCTTTGGGAAACCTCTTTTAGAAAAAACCTTAACACATAAATTTTTAATCATTCAAAAATACAAACAAAAATCACTAGGATTTAGGTATGGTATTTATGATGGTAATTGTGTTTTCTTTGTCTAAGATAGATAGATAAAAAGGTGTGAATGAGTGATCATGAGAGGATCTCATTTTACAAGTGAGGAGGGTGTCAAAAATGAAAATATTAATAATATTTAAATATAATAAATTCATATTTAGGTGAAATTGGAACCAAGTGTCCAGTGGTTTGCTTCATATATATGGTAAGGTTGAAATATATTTGACCAAATAAATTTAGAAATTTTTCTGTGATATATTAATCATTATCATTAAGTTTAACCCCCTGGTTGTCTATTTTTAAAATTAACCGATGAAATAAATTTTTACAATAATTAATATTCATTTTAACAAAATTGTAAAATGGTATTATTGTTAAATTTATACATATATATTCCAAATATGGTAATAATTCTTATAAAATTAAATTTCTCTAATTTGAATAATTTAATAAAGGTGAAAAGTGCAATGAAAACTTTTTTAAGGAAGTTCAATTTTGAAGAATAACATTAAATTTATAGTCATTATATTCCTATAAAAACCCAATATATTAATTTTAAAATATTTTATTGACTATATTTTATTTAAATTTAATTTAAATAATTCATATATTGTGATAAATTTAGTTTAATAAGATAAAAACACATTGTGTGTAATTAAGCAGTTTTTCATAAAAGCATCACTATTACCTTCAGATGCTTTTAAATTAACTTATAACCAATTAATAACCAATTAATTAATTTTAAACAAGTTAAGAAAATAATATTTAATTATTTTAATACTCATAATTTTTTTTTCAAATAAAACATATAAGCCCAAAATAATTCTAAAAAATACTTCACAAAGGTTATTTAGGATCTATAGTATTTCCAAAATTAATTATAAATTATTTCAAAAAATAATATTTCTTTTTAAAAACAATATATTATGATTAATTTAATAAGAAATAATAATTATTAATATAAGTTCATGGTTTCATGATTTATATTATATAGATTTCATTTATTTATTCAAGAGAAATATATTCCAAAATCACATAGTGTTATATTCTACCCCCTCATAAGAATTGATCCATCTAAATTCTATAAATTTGATAAAGAACAGAGGATACCTCCACCTCATAACATTATTAGGTTCCCATAAAGAATTATCAAATTTATTTTTCCTCCAAACAACCTTAACTGGGTGAGTACTCTTATTTCACAATACTTTATCCCTACAATCCAAGATTTTTGCAAATTCTTATTTGTAATACAAATCATGCACCAATGGTATAACCTATTGGTATAGTACATGTGAAGGATCTATTATATATTTACATAAAATATATACATGTAATACATGATGAAATTTAAATAGGATCCAAGGATTCATCAAGTAAAAAAGAAACCCTTCTAATATGATCAATAATACAATAGGAACTGATATACCTACGTATTTGCTTTACCTTCTTTAAAATTATCATAAAACTTTTCAAACGATTTATTTGATGTAATAGATTGTCACTAATTTCATAATATAGATCTTATTTATGATTATTACAATAACACTTCTATAAAATATGATATTCCATGATGTGTTTTTGAATATCTCTAACCTTGTCATCCATTTACACTATAAGATCCAGTTCCAATAGAATTAATTCCCCAACATCATCCCATTATAGTGGAGTCTTGTACTTATTTATATAGAGGAATTGATAAGGGTCTATATGAACACCCAAGGGAAAAATATTGTTGTGAAAAAATTTAACTAGATGAATACATTGATTCTGACCTCTTTTAAAATTCATAGAGAAAGATCTCAACATAAATTCTAGGGTTTGAATGGTACTCTCAGACAGACCATCTATTTGAGGATTATATGTTATGCTCAGTGTCAACATCTATTTAATACTTGCTGAAAAATTATGTATAACTTCAAGGAAAATCATATATCTTCATTAGATACAATTGATAGTGGTACTCTATGCAACCTTAACACATACATAACATATAAACTAGAAATCTTCTCAAAAGAGAAATATTTTTTAATAGCCATGAAATATATTCATTTGTTAATGTGTTTGACAAAAAACCAAATAGAAACTTTCCCTTTTTATGTGTTGGGGAGTCCCATGATGAAATTCATGGTAATGTTTTACAATTTTTAATTAGTTTTATATAATCGATATAACTCCCCCTTAGAATTATTTCTCTCATCCTTAACATTCAATCATACCAAGAACAAAGATACAAATTCCAAAATATCTCTATTCATGTAATAACATAATAAATTCCTGTTAATATCTCTAGATTTCTTCATACATCAAAGATGAATAGGGAATAATGAACTGTGATCTTCATCTAAAATATCCTTCTTCAATCTAGGCATTGATATGATATATACTCTTTTCATAAACCAGGTCATTTCTTCGCTATGATGCCTCAACTCAAGAACATTCATCACCTACTTCTATAGATCCATATCTTCATTCTTCACCTATTTAATATTTACCTAAATATATGGTTAAAAATTCTTCTATGGAATATTAGATATTTATCCATTATTCTAATTTCAATTCAAAAACTCTATAAATACATAATTATTAGATCTCTATAAATCCTTATATTAAAAACACTATCATAGTATTAATGATATAGAAAATTTTCTACCTTATTCTCTATCCCATGGTGGTAATGTATTGAGTAGTCATAATGATTAATATATTTCAACCATCACTGTTGATGCATATTCAAATATTCATATGTGAATATATAATACAATATTTTATGATTGGTATAAATGTCAAAACATTCACTATAAAAATATTCCCCAATAAATTAAAATCAAAACATATCTATGTTAGTTAAAAAACACGAGTCGAGTAATTTTTCTCAGGAACCTTAAATTGTTTTGAAGCTTATGCTACAACCGTTTCATTCTAAATGATAAAAAATCACATTATTTTATTTTATGATTCACAATATATGTAAAACACATCACTAATAAAGTGTAGTGTGAGCACAGGTGCATCGACCATCCTTATATTTTTTTGATGAAATTTTATTCATTTTCATCTATTTGTTGAAAAATTTATCCCTTCAATGTTTACTTGGATAGTGGATTTTATAGCAATGATAAATTTCTCAAAAATAATCGATAATATCCCACCACCCTAAGAAAACTATATTCTTGGGTTACCAAAGTTTTTCTTTCCCAATTTCAATAAATACTATCTATGAGGGATCCATCGATATACCCTCTCTTTTAGTTATGTGACCCAAGAATGATACTTTCTATATCTAGAATTCACATTTAATAAATTTTTCATAAATCATACTTTTTCTTATTTTCTTGATGATAATCATCAATTGATCATCATGCTCCCCATTTATCTAATAATATATAAGAATATAATCTATAAATACAACCCTAAACTATACAAGGTATTCTTTAATGACTCTTTTTATTAGATATGTGGAGATAATTGGGGAATTGGTTAGTCCAAATGAGATCACCTTTACTTCATAATGAACATACCTCATATGAAAGTATATCTTGGATATTGTACCCTTTTTCGCCTGAACAGATGCTATCTAGATAGAAGTCCAATCATTGAAAACTATTTAGATCCTTGTAGTTGATCATAAAAATCATTAATATGATGTAGAGTATTGATGTTCTTTATAGTTATCATATTATGTTATCTATAATAAAATCAAATACCCATTGGCCACTATTTATTCTTAACGAAATGAAATAGATAACCCCATTATGATGGACATGGATGAATGAATAACCTATCAAGACTCCCCTAGAGTTTCTTCTTCATTATTTGAACTCAATTAGGGATATTCAATGAGGATTATTTAAAATAGGCATAATACCATGTTTGAGTTATACTAAATAATCAAAATCATGATTTAGAGAAAGATGAGGAAACTCTTTATGAAATAAATCAGAATACTCCCACACAATAGGCATATATTCAATTTTGAGAGTATCTCTAACCATATAATATTATTACCCCTCATCAATATGTAATAAGACCCCTAAAATGGAAGTTTGTTACATTATAATTTTGTATTAATGCTCACATTGATAGAAAATCTTCAGTCAATATGGAATATAAATCAAGAAATCCCTTCCAAAATAATAGATATGGGCACAGTATCCAGAATTCCAATCTGAGATAAATATCACATCAAATTCAACTATAGTGGAATCACAATATTTTTATGAATCACATTAACAAAATATTCTATTCGAGATGAGTGATATAATTTATATGAAAAAACCATACAAATTTGATTTTTCCCAAATAATTCAATATTTATTCAATGATTTGGTGATATGATACCCAAAAAAAATTTATTCATATATAAAAGATTGGGTAGAACCAGAATAAAATATGAAATTTTCAATTCTATAGTAGAGGACAAGTATACCTTTCATAAATTCATTCAAATGACCCACTTTGGTAGTTTTGAATAGATGATATTTCCAATTATCTTTTGGATAATGAGGCTATTAATGCCTATTATAGCTATTATCCATTGGATTTGGTCACTAGATGGAATAATCCCCGTACTCTTTATAGTTGTAACATTATATTGTGGGTGGTGCATGTTTCTGACGCTTTCATCGGGGCACATGCATCCATCTCATTGGGGGAAAGCGACCCTGTTTGTTCCCCGCATTCCATATTTCCAATGGTGGGAAACATTTGTTCCTTATTCAAGGATGTTTTCTCCTTGATCGAAATGGGATGATGGGATGTTGGTTCTTCCTTCGGTAGATTCCTCCGCGGAATTGGTCACCTAGTCCGGGTCTCCCATATAGATTTAAGACATTGTTATTGAAATTATTCCTAGTTCAATATCTTCAGAGACACCATTTAATTACATTTATTTTTTCTAGACATTCCAAAGGGTCCATTCAGGCAAGCAACCTTTGGTCGAGGGAGTAGTCATGTTGGACATCACTGACGTGTCTGGACACTAGGACACTGGCACGTCTGGGTTTCTTCGCCTTATTATAGGGCTTCTTGAGGGTGCAGAAGCCCGACGCATCCCACATTGAATGTGGGGAATAATATACCATAGGCATGTATCTGATATTTTCCTCAGCTTCCCGTGATTAACACAGTGCATGCCGTAGGTTTAACGTCCAGTGGAGATGGATCAGACTGATCCGAACACAGATTAGATTGGATCAGATGGTTGCAACCCCTGGAAGGGAACACTGATGTTGGGTACAACATGTGGTTAGCTTCCTATTTGTTGTTAAGGGGAATGGGGAATGAGGTGGCATGATCCCACTAGGATTTGGCGGCCCAGGTAAGAATCAGGATTGATGATGGAGGGTTTTATGAGGTAGGTGGTTAATGAGATGGAGTCTACTCGAGGATGATGGTGATGTTGGGTATGAATCTCAAAGAGACCTCCTACGTATCCTCGTGGCTGGGAATCAAATTCCAGGTAGTTCATATGAAGACGTATTACCGTCGAAATGGGTTGAAAATGGCTTACCACTGGATGGGGTCGCAACGGCTTACCATTGGACAGTTTCGCAATGGCTCACCGCTGGATGGGGTCGCAACAGCTTACCGCTAGATGGGGTCGAACCTTAGGGAGGATTCCTACGTACCTTATCTAGGAGACATGGATCAAAACCATGTACTTCCTGTGGGATGGGGGTAGGTGAACTGACATGGAGGAGGACCTGAGGTTTAGTGGTAGTTGGGATTGAACATCAAGGAGGTGTCCTACGTATCGTACCTTGGTAAGGATCAAAGTCCACGTAGTTAGAATGGGTGCAACAACTTACTGCTGACTGTGGGAACAATGGCTTACCTTTGATTGAGGTCCACAGTTTAATGTCATGCATGAAAGGGGTGAACCGACGTGAAGGAGGACCTAGGCCCAGATAGAGGGTGGGCTTAAACCTCGTGGAGGCTTCCTACGTACACTGCCATTGCAGGGTTCAAAGTCCACGTAGTTCATAATGGTTTGTGAGAACTGACGTGAAGGAGGTCAAAGTGACCAGGTATTGGGCATGAAACTCAGGGAGGCTTCCTAAGTACCGTGACTTGGTAGGGATCATAGTTCACGTAGTTCAGGTGGAGTGGGTGAACCGACGTGAAGGAGGTCAGAGTGACCGGGTATTGGGGTTGAACCTTAGGGAGGCTTCCTACGTACCATGTCTTGGCAAGGATCAAAGACCACGTAGTTCAGGTTAGTGTTTGGTGAACCGACGTGAAGGGAGTTAGAACCAATGTTTGTTGGGATTGAACTTAGAGAGGCTTCTTACGTACCATTTCTTGGCAAGGATCAAAGACCACATAGATCATAAGGGGTGTTTGATGAACCGACGTGAGGATGGTCGGGGCCAATGGATGGTGGGATTGAACCTCAGAGAGGCCTCCTACATACCCTGCCTTGGCAAGGATCAAAGTCCATGTAGTTCATGAGGGGTTGGTGAATCGATGTGAATATGGTTGTAACGCCCCGACCCCAGTTACCCAGAGTCGGTGAATTATTACATAACATTTTCATGATCAAAAGAAAGATCAAATCTCAAAAGACCGATTGGTTTAGTATCCATGGAAACACTATATATATTCATAAGTCTTACATTACATCATAAAAATGAAAACTACAACAACATAGTCTCCATAGTCCACTCTAATATCCCGACATACTATCCATGCAGGTCATTCATAAATTACTACTTCACATCCTTGGAAAAATAATACATTGAAAGGGGTGAGCTTAGATGCTCAGTAAGGATAACAATATAGCGGAAACATTCATGAATAAAAATTAACATTTAAGGAAATATATAACTAAAACAAAATCCTTTTAAAAATGATATTTATCATAATATAGAAAAGATAAAAATCAAATAATGCCATTTACTTACTTGAAAGGATATTATACTAGTCGAATAATCACATACAATATCCATAACCACTTTCATAATGACAAAATCCATAATGCCAGACTATCTTCACCACATAGCCAAGGCCTCGTGCCAAGACTACAAATAAGATTTTGTCAAGGCCTCATTTCAAGACACTAGTTTGTCTCATGAGACCTACCGATGCATCTAGGATCTATAGCGGGCTCCACCCATCACTTATTAAGTCCAATGCATTCCTCATATGAAAAGGTTTCAACATAACATAAACATTCGTATTAAAACTAGCATACGAAATGTCAATACTTTCTCCATACACTATAAATGGTATAAAAATAACACATCCATGGTCAAACATATCACAAAACCTTCAATAAAGTATAGAAGTTTTGTATCATAACAAATAAACTTCAAATAAGCTTAAAATCCATCAAAGGATGTTGACATAGATGAAATAAAAACTATTTGAGAGAAATATCACTTTTTTAATCATTTAAAAGTCACATAATTATAAAAGAAAACATTAACTTTTAATATATTCTTATAAGCTTGTAAGGGAATATTCTATGATTTTATAATGGCAGAAAATAGCCTCACCTGCCATATAAGTTAAAAAAACATTCTTACCTTAATTTTGTCGAAAAGGTTAAAAAGGACTTTGTTTGGAAAATGATAGAAATATTCCATTATAAACATCTTATATAAAGTCAAAAAAGGGTATAAATGACTTTAACCCATATTCTGTAAAATAGAAATAATGTTTTGAAATAAATTTTTAAGAAACATGGATGTGGATGATAAAGAGGTCCCAGTAGAAAATTACATACAAACAACCTCAGATATTGAAAAGATTGTAAAATAACCCTTACCTTGTACTTTTCCTTGGTCGAGGGTAATCTAACATCCTGTATAATGGTAAAATAATTGTTATTAAATTATAAAAGAATCATATACATTAATATGATATCATATATGATCTTTTAACATTGATTTGTTAATAACATCTTAGTATTATCGCCGTTTCGGGTGTTAATGGATTAGTTTTCCTTTGTCTGTTTTGTTACGTATGCCATGTTTGTTATGGATAGGTTGTATCATATTCATATCCAGAATGATATTAATTATTTAAACATTATTTTTAACAATTAAATAAAAATTATTCTTGAATGGATATGATGGGGAATGAATCTCATCGCGTTCATGGAGACGGTAGTCCGTACGTATGCACAAGCAACAATATCATTCTTTTGATATTAAAATATTATATAATTGGATGGTATATCATATAGAAAGAATCATTATCATGTTATATTTATTATTTACATGAATTATACATCATTATTATACCCATCTAAATAATAATATATTGAATAACAATTACACCACAACGTGGATACGGTAGGTCGTACGTACGCACCTATTGTGACACGTCATTCAAGGGATGGATAGAATAATGAATTTTATTGTTCCATAATTATAATAAAATCATAATATATAGAAGATATTGGAATTATTATTTTACAATTGAAACAACAAGGATAGAATAAGTTGAAGAAGAAAGGAACATTAAAGAGGGTGGTTAAGACGTTACCTCTTCTTTGGGTTCTTCCTTTTGATTTGATCAAAATTGCTCCTTATGTTGGCTTTATGATCAAACAAAGCCCACTAGGATGAAGTGAGGGAATTTGGGAGGATATTTGGGAAGATTTTGTCCGAGCCAAATGGATTTGAAGGTTTTAATCAATGAGAAGGGAGAGTGACCTCTTATAAGAGGGGTGAGGGGATCTTTTTGGAAAAGCTAGAAATATTATTTTATAATAAATCCATATTCGGTTTCTAATGGCTCCAAAGTGTATTATTAAAATTGTAAGGTGGGTATGGGTCGAAATAATTTCAACCAATAGATTTTAGAGTGTTTTGGGTCATTATATTAACCTTATATTTTAGTTTTAACTCTTAGTTAATTAGTTTGACACTTACCATGTCACTTTGTATTTTTATAATATATAGTTAAAAAAATACTATATACATACAGAGACCCCAAAGTGGTGCATTAATGATAAAAAAATAATGATATAAGTCCTTTGGAAGATCCTTAGATTTTTAGGATTTGAATATAAATGAATAAAATAATATTTTTTTTAAAAACTCATTTATGTCAATTTTGAAACTACTCAATAATTGATTTTTTAAGTCTTAAAATATTTATTAATTCGAACGAAATCCATTTAAGAAATAATAACATGTCATATTAACCAATAAAATTCGTTTATGTCTTCATAAATTTCAAATAATATTTACTTTAACATTTATAATATCAATTATTTGATTATTTCATTAATAAGGAAAATACTGCATCATTATTGTGTCATATATATATTTACTTCTTAAATGTATAAATATTATAAATAAAATTCCATTATGTAGGAGATATTTTTATATTTCTAATGAATATTTATAATCTAAAATCTAACATACATAACCCTATGTAAAAATAGTTTTTCTAAAAGATATAAGCTTATGTCATTTTTTGTATTTACTTTAACTTAATTAATATAAAGTGTCCCTATCACCTACAAGTGGATCCATGGGGTCCCAAAATAGACCCAAAGATGCCAATGGTCGGAAATTTATCAACCAATAAGGGTAGGACACGTTTTAGGGTAATTTATTATTATTATAATATTCTTTTTTTACCCTTATTTACCGGATTTACCCATTAACCATGGTAAATAAAATATTTACCGAAGTAATTATTCAAAATGTCTAAAAATGAAAGTTACCTATTTACAAAATTTGTACATCCTGATTCCAACTATGGAATCCATTTTTCAAAATTCAAAACAAAGAATTTTCATAAATTAATTTAAAATTATTTCCCGTTGTTAAAACAAAAAGCGTGTTTTTAAGACATAATAACTATCAAAAGATTGCCACTTTTTTATGTCTGGTTGAATTGTGAAATTATGTCCAATGACAAAAATTGTATTAAATGGTAAAAATATATTCTATATATAAATTAAAACCACTAAAATTCATAATTTATTACTAGTAATTATATTTATTAAAAAAAAAAATTTAATTAAAATTTAGTAATTTTCACTATTCATCAAAATATAAAAGTTATCTGAAAAGTACCAAAATTTCACCCTAGGCTAAATTCAATATTCTGAATCCAAAAATGAAGTCCATTTTGTGAGATAAAATTTATAAAATTTCAAAAAGTAGATATTACTATTCATAACGTCTAGTTTGATTGGTTGTGGTGTGTGTTAGAACTCGAAGTTGCATACAACACACGCTACTATATTACTCAAAATGAAGCATACCATGGAATCATGGGGTGTTACATTCTCCCCTCCAAAAAATTTTGTCCAAAACATTTCTATAATATTACTGCATAAAAAGACTCGGGTGGTTCTTCATCATAAGTTCCTCGGGTTCCCAAGTTGCTTCTTCCATTTTATGGTTTCTCCATAGAAATTTTACCAGAAGAGTCGTCCTGTTTCTCAGCACTTGTTCTCTCATATCAAGAATCCTGACAGGCTCTTCGCAATAAGAGAGATCGGGTTCTGGTTCTAATTCCTCATAAGTGAGTACATGTGTTGAGTCTGGCATGTATTTTCTCAACAGTGATACGTGGAACACATCATGAACTTTGGATAGATTTGGAGGCATTGCCAAACGGTAAGCTACAACCCCAATTAGTTCTAGAATTTCTAAAGGTCTGATGTACCTGGGACTCAATTTACCTTTCTTGCCAAAACTTATAACTCCATTCCATGGAGATACCTTCATGAAAACATGATCTCCCACCTGAAATTCCAAATCCTTTCTTCAGTTTTCAGTATGGCTCTTCTACCTACTTTGAGCTTATTTGATGTGGTTTTATATTACCTTCACCTTTTCCATCATTTCCTCTACCAGTTTTAGGCCTACAAGTTTTCTTTCACTGACGACATCCCAACAGGTTGGTATGTGACATCTCTTTCTGTATAACGCTTCATATGGTGCCATCCAAATGCTTTAATAGAAGCTATTGTTATAGGAAAATTTTACCAGAGGTAAATATTGAACCCACATACCCTGAAAGTCAAGTGAGCATGATCTCAACATGTCTTCTAAGGTTTGAATAGTTTGTTCTGATTGTCCATCTTTTTGAGGGTGGTAGGCAGTTCTCAAATGAAGTTCACTATCTAAGGCCTTTTGAAGACCCTTCCAGAATCTTGAAGTAAAATGGGGATCACGATCCGAAAAAATAGATAGGGGTACTCCATGAAGTCTCACAACTTAATTAATATATATTCTCGCTATACTTTCAAGTGGTAAATCCTCCCTTATAGCAAGGAAATGTGCTGACATGGTAAGACGATCCAAAATGACCCATATTTCATCGTTCTTTCTAGGAGTCTATGGTAGTCCCATGACCAATTCCATCGTGATATTATCCCATTTCGACTCAGGTATGGCAAGAGGTTGCAATACTCATCCAGGAAGTTTTCTTCGATCTTTCACTTTTTGGTAAACCATACATCCTGAAACAAAATCGGTAATCTCCCTCTTCATGTTGACCCACCAAAAATGTTCCTTCAAATCTCTATACATTTTGGTGCTCCTAGGGTGTATAGAAAAATTGAAACTCTGAGAATCATCCAAAAATTCTCTTTTTAGGTCATGTATATTGGGAATACAAAGTTTCTTCCCAAACTTCAAAATCCCATCTTCATAGACAAAGTCACTCAATTTCCAATCATTAACAGCTTTAATCTTCTTTTATAACTCTTCATCACTGGTCTGAGAACTCTTTATCATTTATAGTAAAGATGGTTTGGAAACCATTTTAAAAATCATTCATATTTCACTTTCCATGTTGATTCCCATATCCATCTTTACTAGATCCATGGAAATAGGATCCCTTTCCATTCTCATCACGTTCAAAACTCCATGATCCTTTCTGCTCAAAGCATCTGCCACCTTATTTGCCTTCCCTTGGTGGTAGTGTATCATGAAATCATAATCCTTGAGTAGTTCAAGCAATATCCTTTGCCTCATATTGAGTTCTTTCTGTGAGAAAATATACTTCAAACTCTTGTTATCAGTATAAATCTCACATTTCTCACCATAGAGATAATGTCTCCATATATTCAATGAAATGATTATAGCATCTAACTCGAGATCATGAGTAGGATAGTTTTTCTCATGAATTTTTAGCTGTCATGATGCATAGGCAATAACTATATCATTCTGCATAAGGACACAACCAAGTCCTTTCGTTGATGAATCACTATAAATAATGAACCCATCATTCCCCGATGGTAGAGTCATTATAGGATAATTGACTAATATGCTCTTCAGCTCTTCAAAACATTTTTCACACTCTTTTTTCCAGAAAAATTTAACCCCTTTACGTGTGAGCTTGGTTAATGGGTAATCCAATCAGGAAAAATTCTGGAAGAAACGTCTATAATAACACGCTAAACCAATGAAACTGCGTACCTCAGTTATACTCGTCGGTGCTGGCCATTCTTGGATTTCCTTGGTCTTAGAAGGATCAACAGAGATTCCATCCTTAGAGAAAATATGGCCAAGAAAAGAAATCTCCTGAATACAAAATTCACACTTGCTAAACGTCCCATATAATTCATGTCTTCTAATTGTCTTCAGGATAATGCGCATGTGATTTTCATGATCTTCGTAGATTTTGGAGTAGACAAAGATATCATCAATAAATACCACAATAAAATTATCAATATATTCCTTGATAACTATATTCATTAGATCCATGAATACAAAGGGCGCATTAGTCAATCCAAAAGGAATTACTGTAAACTCGTATTGCACGTACCTTGTTCAAAATGCTGTCTTCGGAATGTCTTCCTTATTCACACAAAACTGATGGTATCCTGATCAAAGGTCAATATTTGAAAAGTATTGAGATACATGCAGTTGGTCAAATAAATCATCACTACGAGGTAGGGGAAACTTTTTCTTTATTGTTATAGCATTGATCTCCCTGTAGTCGATACATAACCTCATAGATCTATCTTTATTTTTAACAAAAATAACAGGGTCTCCCCATGGAGAAACACTACGGAGAATAAATCCCTTATTACACAATTCCACTAGTTGTTTCATTAGTTCAACTAATTTCATAGTGGCCATTCTATAAGGGGTCTCCGATATAGGCCTTGATCCAGGAATTAAATCAATGGAAAACTCAACTTCTCATTCTAGAGGATTTTTAGGTAAATCATCCTGAAACACATCTACATATTCTCTCACAATAAGTACATCTTCTATTTGAACATTCCTTTCCTCACCCACAGCCATTTCATTCTCTTCCTCCCCAATAATTGAATTTAGTTGAGCTACTAGGGTGGATCTAGTTAATAATTAGGTAGTGACGATTCTCCTATAAAGATAAGGTGTTCCTTATCATCATCATCAAAAAATATAACCTCCTTCTTCTTACAATAAATTTTCACATCATGGTCCGAAAGCCAATCCATACTGAGGATTATGTCAAATTCAGTCAAGGGTATGACGATGAGATCAGCAGATAAAGAACATTTATATGCCCTAATGGGAACGGATCCACAGAACTTTGAAGTAATGATACTTCCCTCAGGGGTATTGACTGACAACTCTATTGTTAAATCAAATTGGAAATATCAAATTTTCTTAGAAAACTGGGAATATATGAAAAAATGTGATGATCCAGAATCAAATAAAGCATTTTCTAAACATGAGGAAACCATTAAATTACCTGCCACCACATCTTTCGAAGCTTCTACCTCAGCAGTAGTGATAGCATAAGCATGGCCTTGATCCCTATGCCATTTCTTAGGAAAGTTCCCCTAACTCTTAGGACATTCATTTTTATAATTTCCCATCTCTCTACAATAATATTATTCCACGTTGATAGCAACCCTATTTCCCTTGAAATCATGAGCTTGGTGGCCTTTTTCACCACAGATGTAACAGACTCTCATTCCTTTTAAGCAAGTACCGGGGTGTTTCTTCCCACATTTACTGTAGGATGGATTTTCAACTTTTCCCTTCTTCCCCTTATTTCCATTTCCAGATTGATCAGAAGATCTATTCTTCTATTGCATTTCATTAAAGTCATAAGACTTAGAGAATTCTTTCTTTGTCTTGATAGCACATGAGACAATGTCTTCGTACGATGAGAAGGTTTGTGAGAATAATGATCAATGAAGAAATGGTTTTAACCCATCAAAGAAACGATCAATCTTACTTATTGGGTTGTGTATATAATATTCAACATACCTCACTAACCATGTAATGTTAGCCTCATACTTTGCGACATTCTCATCCTCTTTCTGCCTCAGACTCAGAAATTGCCTTTCCATATCTGATCAATTGTCTCAAGGAAAGAATTTTTCTAAGAACAACTCTTTGAACTCCCTCTATTCCATATCTGATACATCATCATCTTCCTTCATGTTTTGTATTAATGAACACTATTGATCAGCATCTCTAGTGAGGTGGTAAACTTCCATGATAACTTTTTCCCTTTCACTACTCCCCATGGAATGGAATATTTTCTCTAAAGAATTTATCCATCTCTCAGCTACCAAGGTATTTGTACTCCCATTTAATGTTGGTGTTTTTTCCTCATTAAGAGATCTAACATTGATCCTCCATGTTGCGGATCAGGGTGGTCCAAACGGATAAGGTTATTATTCATAACCTGAGTGAGTTGTCCCAGTATGGTGATAAGCCGATCAGCACCAGTTACATTACCATCTCCACTATAATTATCTTGAGCATGAGGAAAATCCGTAAATGGAGTGTGTGTATTGATACAGTTTCCATTTCTTCCACTAGGTGCCATTTCTAAACAATGGAATAAACTTGATCAGTTTATGATTCAAAATAAATAATTCCATACTTGTAAAGCACTTAACATAAATTGAACAGTTTATAGATATAATCCATAATCATAAAAATGTTTTCTTTGAGGACGTATATACGCATAAAACCTTCATAATGGTTCTTAAAAAAATGAGAATTATCCTAAGCATATCCCCCGGGAGTGTTGTAACCAAGAGTGCAACAAGGCCCATTGTCGTGCACTAGTTCACGTTTGAGTCTATCTCAAAGCAGTGTTTTTGGGTTTTACCCCTAGGTACATCTGTTCCAGAGCTTCCTCTACCTAGTCGTATCCAGATAGGGATGTATTGCTCAGAAAAATCACAAAATCTCTACGATACCGAAATTCTATGAAGTTCATCTATACTAATCCTCAAAGTCTATCTTAGGGCTATGTTCTCTATTCATATTTTATCTAAATCTAGCTTCCAAGGTTTGTACTAAACTTCCTCTGATACCAACTGTAATGCCCCGACCCCAGTTACCTAGAGTCGGTGCATTATTACATAACATTGTCATGATCACAAGAAAGATCAAATCTCGAAAGACCGATTTGTTTACTAGCTTTGGAAACACTATATATATTCATAAGTCTTACATTACATCATAAAAATGAAAACTACAACAACATAGTCTCCATAGTCCACTATCATATCCCCAAATACTATCCCAACAGGTCATTCAAAAATTACTTCTTCACATCCTAGGAAAAATAAAACATTGAAAGGGGTGAGCTCAGATGCTCAGTAAGGATAACATTATAGCAGAATCTTTCATGAATAAACATAAACATTTAAGGAAATGTATAACTATAACAAGAGACTTTAAACTTGAACTTCAGCATAATATGATAAAGATAAAAATCAAATAATTCCATTTACTTACTCTCATGGATATTCTACTAGTCGAATAATCACATGAAATATCAATAACCACCTTCATAATGATGGAATGCATAATGCCAGACTATCATCACCACATATCCAAGGCCTCGTGCCAAGACTACAAATAAGATTTTGTTAAGGCCTCATGCCAAGACACTAGTTTGTCTCATTAGACCTACCGATGCATCGAGGATCTATATCAGGCTCCACCCGTCACTTATTAAGTCCAATTCATTCCTCATATGAACAGGTTTAAACATAACATAAACATTCGTATTAAAACTATCATACAAAATGTATATACTTTCTCCATAAACCATAAATGGTATAAAAATAACACATCCACAATCAAACATATCACAAAACCTTCAATAAAATATGAAATTTTTATATCATAATAAATAAACTTCAAATAAGCTTAAAATCCATCAAAAGATGTTGACAAAGATGAAATCAAAACTATTTGAGAGAAATATCTCTTTTTTTTAAATCATTTAAAAATCACATAATTATAAAAAAAAAATTTACATTTAAAATATTATTATAAGCTTTTAAGGGATTCTTTTAAGATTTTATAACGGCAGAAAATATCCACACACATTGTATAAGTTAAAAAAACGTTATTACCTTAATTTTGTCGAAAAGGTTAAAAAGGGCCTTGTTTGGAAAACGACGAAAGGATTCCTTTATAAACTTCTTATAAAAAGTCAAACAAGGGTATAAATGCCTTTAAACCATATTATGTAAAATAGAACTAATGTTTTGAAATACATTTTTAATAAACATGGATGTGGATGATAAATCGGTCCCAGTAGATAATTACGTACAAACAACCTCGGATAATGAAGAGCTTGTGAAATAACCCTTACCTTGTACTTTTACTTGGATGAGGGTAGGTTAACCATCTGTATAATTGTGAAATAATTGTTATTAAATTATACAAGAATCATATAAATTAATATGATATCATATATGATCTTTTATCATTGATTTGATAATAACATCTTCGTATTATCGTCGTTTCGGGTGTTAATGGATTCATTTTCAGTTGTCTGTTTTGTTATGTAAGTCGTTTTTGTTATGGATAGGTTGTATCATATACATATAGGGAATGATATTAAGTCATTAAACATTATTTTTAATCATCAAATGAAAATTATTCTTGAATGGATACAATGGGGAATGAATCTCATCGCGTTCGTGGAGATGGTAGTCCGTACGAACGCACGAGCGACAATATCATTTTTTTGGATATTAAAATAATATATAATTGGATAGTATATCATATAGACAGAATAATTATCATGCTATATTTATTATTTACATGAATTATACATCATTATTATACCCTTATAAATAATAATATATTGAATAACAATTACACCACAACGTGGAGACGGTAGGCCGTACGTACGCACCTATGGTGACATGTCATTCAAGGGATAGATAGAATAATGATTTTTTTCCCATAATTATAATAACATCACAGTATATAGGATATTATGTATTTATTATTTTATAATGGAAACAAGAAGGAAGGAATAAGTTGAAGAAGAAATGATCTTTAAAGAGGGTGGTTAAGACGTTACCTCTTCTTCGGGTTCTTCCTTTTTATTTGATCAAAAGGGATCCATAGGTTTGCTTTCTGATCAAAATAAGGCCTCTATGATGACTTTAGGGAAGTTGGGAGGATATTTGGATAGATTTTGGCCGAGCCAAATGGCTTTGAATATGTGAATCAAGTAGAAGGGGGAGTGCCCTTTTATAAGAGGGGTGAGGGGCTCCTTTGGAAATGCTAGAAATATTATTTTATAATAAATCCATATTCGGTTTATAATGGATCCAAAGAGTATTATTCAAAGTCTAATGTGTGTATGGGTAGAAATCCATTCAACCAATAGATTTTAGACAGGTTTGGGTCACTATATTAACCTTATCATTTAGTTTTAACTCTTAGTTAATTAGTTTGACACTTACCATGTCACTTTTTATTTTTATAATATATAGTTAATAAACTTACTATATATATACAAGTGACCCCAAAGTGGTCCATTAATGATAAAAAAATAACGAAATAAGTTCTTTGGCCAATCCTTAGATTTTTAGGAATATAATATAAATTAATAATATAACATGTTTTTTAAAAACTCATTTATGTCAATTTTGACACTACCCAATAATTGATTTTTTAAAGTCTTAACAGCTTTATTAATTAGAACCAAATTCATTTAAGAAATAATAACATGTCATATTAACAAATAAAATTCTTTTATGTCATAAAAACATTCAAATAATATTTATTTTAACATTTATAATATCAATTATTTGATTCTTTCATTAATAAGGAAAATACTGCATCATTATTGTGTCATATATATTTTTACATTTTCAATGTCTAAAAATTATAAATAAAATACCATTATATAGGAAATATTTTTATATTTATAATTAATATTTATAATCAAAAATCAAACATATATAACCCTATGTAAAAATTGTTTTTCTAAAAGATATAAGCTTATGTCATTTTTGTATTTACTTTAACTTAATTAATATAAAGTGTCCCTATCACTTACAAGTGGCTCCATGGGGTCCAAAAATCTACCCAAATATTTCCATGGTAGGAAATTTATCAACCAACAATGTTAGTAAACGTTTTAGGGTAATTTATTATTATTATAATATTATTTTCTTACTCTTATTTACCAGATTTACCCTTTAACCATGGAAAATAAAATATTTACCGAAGTAATTATTCAAAATGTCTAAAAAAGATACCTATTCACACAATTTGGAAATCCTAATTCCAACTATGGAATCCATTTTTCAAAATTCAAAACACATAAGTGGCAGAAATTAATTTAAAATCAATTTCCGTTGTTAAAACAAAAAGCGTGTTTTTAAAAGATAATAACTATCAAAAGATTGACACTTGTTTATGTCCGGTTTAATTGTGAAATTATGTCCAATGACCAAAATTGTATTAAATGGTAAAAATATATTCTAAATATACTTTAAAACCACTCAAATTCGTAATTTATCTGTATTAATTATTTTGATTAAAAATTTTGTTTTTAATTAAAATATAGTAATTTTCACTATTCATCAAAATATAAAAGTTATCCGAAAAGTACCAAAATTTTACCCTAGGCTAAATTCGATATTCCAAATCCAAAAATGAAGTCCCTTTTGAGAGATAAAATTTATAAAATTTCACAAAGTAGGTATTACTATTCATAACGGCTAGTTTGATTGGTTGTGGTGTGTGTTAGAACTCGAAGTTGCGTATAACACATGATATTGTATTACTCAAAGAGAAGCGTATTGTGGAAGCTTGGGGTGTTACAATGGTCGAGACCAATGGTTGGTGGGCTCTAACCTCCTCGAGACTTCCTATGTACCACGCCTTGGAAAGTATCAAAGACCTCGTAGTTTTTAAGGGATTGGTGAACCGGCGTGAAGATGGTCGGGACCAATGGGTGGTGGGCTTGAACCTCAGGGAGGATTTTTTCATACCTCGCCTTGGTGAGGATAAAAAACCCCATAGTTTAGAATGATGGCTTTGGGATTACACTCTAGGCTTCCCGAAGGGATTTCATGTTTGATGCTTGCTCTAATCCCAAGTGAGTCATGCTCGGTGTGAGAATCAAGAGACAACAAATAACTGACGATCACGTCATGAAAGGTGCATCCGTGGGAAGTGGAGTGAGGATTACATGTGGTTAGCAGCCCAAAGGGGAAACAAAATCTTATGCATGGTTAGCAGCCTAGGGATATTTGTAATTAATCTAAGATGGAGGCCCAGTGGGCGACAAAGCCTAGTGGGAGAGGGATTTGGTACTGAAGAAAGGAGGGGCAGGGATGCTACCTCCAACAAGGAAAAATATTGGCTTACACCAGGGCAGTTTCCCTTTCGCTGTGGATAGATTCCTCTCCAATAAAGAGTATTTAATTCAACATAATTAATTATCTCACTCCCATGGAGAATATTGGGTGTTGAGAATGTCTGAGATGGGGCACCCCACGTGCAAGGCATGGGGCGAGGTCATTGTTTAATGTCATTTGTTGAGGATGTTGGTGCTTAGCAGTTTAACATCTTGTAGCTCAGACGAAGTGGTTGTGCTCTACACCCTTAGGAATTATATAACAGATACCTTCGGCCCCTTGGGTAATATAAGGCATCAGCAATTCCATAGCGAGGGGATGTCGTGAGGTGATCCCATTAGTGGCCCACGCTAGTCTGGCTATCTGAAGAAGTGATTGCCGTTTGTGTGCCTATGCAAAGAAGAATCAGGTGAAGCAACACAATGGGAAGTATCATCCAAGGGACTTTGAAATTATGTCGTGGAAACCAAAAGGCTACACGGGAAAAGGAGTTACAGAGCAGAGGTGTTCATATGTAGAAGTCTTGTGAAGCGCTGGTGCTCCATGAAGTGGAAGGGCTTTGTAAGGGGATGTGATTCATGAAGTGAAGTCTCCTAGCCTAGGCAT
The DNA here is from genome assembly GCA_963277665.1 of Viscum album. Classification (NCBI taxonomy): domain Eukaryota; kingdom Viridiplantae; phylum Streptophyta; class Magnoliopsida; order Santalales; family Viscaceae; genus Viscum; species Viscum album. Next base: position 683,073,978 of record OY728137.1, on the reverse strand, counting down.
ATGGAATATCTGCATATGAGAGGAGCTTCACAAAGTGGAAAGTCATTCGCAAAGCAATTCCCTGCGAAGAAAGTGTGCCTCGAGAGGTAAGGTGTTGTGAAGAAATATGATTCACGAAGCATAGTGACCCTGGCTTAGCAAGTTGTTCATGTGTGTGTGGAGGGTGTTTCGTGAAGCATAAACACTTTGCGATGACCCAAGTCCCCATGGGGATCTCCTTCCTTCATGAAGGCCCATGGGATTTGTGAAAGGAATCCCTCTCGGAAGAGGGGTTCGATTAAAGGAGAGGGGGAGGCACTTCACAAAGCAAAAGTACCTTGAGGAGCTCATGGTTTGCAGAGCAAGAAGTGCATCATGATTTGAGAACTGATAAGGTGAAAGGTCAGATGATCTGTCCTTCAGGATCAAGGGGAGCCTTGTATTTATAGGAAAGAGGTGTAGCAATGTAGAGGTCACTCAGTGAAAAGACCGAGGTCACTCTGAGGATGGTTCGCGAATGTTAAAGGGATTCGCATGGCGTCTCATCTCCTTGCTCCACTGCGGGCTCATGATCGTCAACTCAGCTCATGGAGGTTCCTGCATCCTTGCTCCGCGGCGGCCTCATGAACATCAAATTCATTCGCAGAGCCTTTCGTATCCTTGCTCCATGGCAGGCGTGGGGCCATGGGGCTCCGCGAAAGGTCTTTGCGAGGCATCCCTGGAGACATCCATTTTGTTATTCTTCTTCCCAACCTTTAGAGTCAAAAAATTCCCCCTAGACATGGATCTGAGGATAAATAAAGGGTCAAAGTCTGAGGGTCAATCAAAAAAATCCCTAGGTCATCCGCGGAGCTATTTTGTGAAGAGGCCTCAGGAGGCAAATAAGTGATGTGCAGGCTGAGCGCGCTGCAAAGCTCGGCACGGTATGGACGCGCTGTGAAGCTCCGAAGGTCATTGCCTATAAATAGGGGAGCTGACCTCTCTTTTTTCCCTTCTTTATCCTGCGACTTTGTCTTATATCACTCTCGATTCGTAAAGCTCAGTGTACTTAGATCTTTTTCTCCATGAATCAGGGCCTCTGCTTTGTGGTGCACAACGTGTCTTCGATTCTGCTATAGTTCTTTAGAGACGTTCTTTTGAAGGTCGGGGCAGGGCTCCACAAACATTCCAAGTGAACGGGATCCATGAAATTTCTCTATAAAAGGGATTCACGAACCGAACATAGGAAATTCCCAAAACATAATACTGAATGCCTCATCAGGAGGCTACCAGGGGGTCCTCACGGACGGTGTCCGAAGGGAGGATATGGTGAATAGTTTGGGCCTTGGGGAGATAATACGGATCCATTCTAACCACAGTTCATAGGTGGAGCTTCTATTGAAGATCCATAGGATGTATCCACTATGAAAGAGGCTGCCTTTGTTTGGCTTTAGGCTGAGGGATGACGTATTCATTCCTGAAGCTAGTAGGGACGATCTAACTTACTGATTCAGGAGTACGTCATGTCAGCGCCAATGGTTCTGGGCGGCTGAAAACCATGCCTGAGAAGACTCCATGCCTATCAATGATGACTGCCTGTATAACCACCTGAACAATGTGGATGGGAAAGCATTGTAGCCGGAGACATCCCCCCCCCTGTACTAGACAATCTTGAAGGTATCCTTGAGGAACTAGGGGAAGGGATGGTCTGAGGAGTGGAACCTGCTCTAGGGCGGCAACTTCACATATGATTGGCCTGGGTGTACTGGGTAAGTGCCTCATGTGAAAAGTTTGTGGCTGAGCTAAAGTGATTTGGTCTATATGAGGCATCTTGGGCCCCCCAGTTTTACATCTACCAGCTGAAGAAGTTGATGCTGGAGTTGCTGAGTAGGTGGTCATCGATGACCAATACCTTCCACCTACACCACAGGGAGGATGGTATCAGCTTGTGGGACATTCACCAGATCATGGGGGTCTCGATATTTGGGGCGATGTATAATGAATTCCTCCCTTTCATGGATGCGTGGGAGGATCCAGAGAAAATTCCTTAGGTTTTGATGGCGTTGATGGATGTAGTGTCAGGAGAGGACAAAGAATAAGTAAGGGATGTCCATTTTAAGCAGTGGTCCAAGCAGTTTTTGAACTTCCCGAAAGACAAGAAGTTTTCTGTGAGGCCTCGGACATGCCTGAAGGGGTCTCAACGAGGCAAGGAGTAGTCATACTGGCGACTATTGGAGGAAAGCCAGTGGAAAACTATGGGATTTAGAGTCAGCACTAAGCAGCAACTGATAGTTAGGCTAGCGGTATTCATCACAGATCTCATCTGTAGTTGGATCATACTGGTGAGGGATACAAACGTGGGTGTGTGACCCATCACATTTATCATGGCGTCCATATTGGAAACAGGAAGGCGAGTCAATCGCGGGATCCCAATGCTCGCTAAGCTATACAAGATGTTGTGGCACATCAGTGAGGGGAAGAGGCCACAGAGGACATGCAGGTCATTTCACCAAATGTTTGGGTGGATAACGACGCATGTTAGGGGGGTATATTAGTACCTGAACCCCATCTCACCTCCAGGGTCAAACTTTGAACCCTTTATTTTGAATGTCGCGGGATGCTTTCCGGATAAGCTGACTACACCGATGGTACTGAACTGGGTATGGAAGGTGGAGGAATTCAACTTTCACCTATTTCCATTGCCAATGGGTTCTTTTACTGATGACGGTCAAGGAACGGAAGAGAAATGGTTCTATCACCTGGCCTTTCGAGGTGGAGTCCAGGTGGTAAGGGTGGACTGTGAGCCCCTCTGCAAGCTATACACCCTGCACCGATTTGGCTATAAATTTAGATGTATGCGTCGACTGACCCCATAGATCAATCTAGAGGTACCCCACAAGGAACACCCGTGTGTGACGAGGCAGATGTGGAACATGTTCACACAGAAAGAGAGGAAGATGTGGAATGAGATGCCTCCGCCTACTACTGTCTTCGGGTTGGTAAAGGAGTATTCCCAAAGCTGGGAGGCGGCCTACCTAGGTGAGATGCTGAAGTAGCAAACCATTTGGTTTGGTGATATTGAGCCTCCCCAATCTCAAGGCTAGGGCGGAAGGTGGTAAGGGAATCTCACGATAGCGGGGCTGCCATGGCGGCAATACCCTCAGCAGTTGAGGGCGAGGCAGCAGCAATAGATCAAATAGCAGTAGCGGACCCGATGCTTCCAGAATAACATAGTCATCTAGAGGGGAGGCCACCAAGAGTATTCCTCAAGATAGCCACCCAGGCTCTAGGGCAGTGGCTATGCCATATAGACATGCCAGAGAATGTTGTCTTCCGGGAGGCCTAGGACATCTGGGAAGTCAACCCACAATTCCTCAACCTGTATGAGATGTGGAAACACTTGAACTATCTCAAGATGGATTTTCTAAGGATGTACCCTTTCCAGGATGGCTTTGTGGTGTCCCAAGTGGAGGTGAAGCAATACCTGACAGATTTGGAAGACGTTGTGCATTCTCGAGGTTCTCCTAGTCCAATGATAGATCGTTTCAAGTTGTTTCTGGATCATACGGTCCCACCGCAGTTTTCGGCCGCTGAACTGGGAGTGTGCTTCCCTCTTCCCAAAAAATCAGATGAGCCATTCTGGGGGGACGAGGCCGGTAGAGGGAGCCTATTAGAGGACGGTGAAGTTGGAAATCAGGACTCAGACCTTGAAGAATTTGCAGAGGCCCTTCAGGTAAGATCCCAAGCCCCTTCCTCAGGGTCTTCTCCCAGGTCGTTCTAGACCCCTTGCTAACACTTGAACTATATAAGAGAGTCTCATACACAGAATCCATTCTCATACCATAGTGGATATAGATGTAGGGACTTTATGATCCACACCTATGGATACATCAATTGCTACATCTAGTGGGGCTAGGACACCTGAGGTGACCCCTTCGAAGCATTCAAACATTCCAAAAATATACGAGGGGCCCCGCCATGGGGTCCCCATGGATTCAACCCAAGAATGAGGCCATGAATTGGGTCTATGTAAGTCTCCTCTACCAAAATCATGATTGTAAACCACTGACCATGTCAACTAACATCCAAGTGCTTTTTGGTGTGCACAATTCTTCAAATGGTGTGGGCTACCTTGGTGAGGTTGGTCGGGGATTCAGAAGACATCTTTCCCCGAGGAATTTTGGTGATCGTGGAGGCGGATATCCAAACAGACCAAACTGTGGCACTCCCAATCACTAGTGGAACAACCAATGGGGTTGTGCTTGAGATTATTGAGGTGGGATCCAATGATAAGGATCGATCAGATAGCCCAGGTCCTTCCATGCCTGATCAAATTCCAGATTTGGACCCTTCTGATGAGTTCCGGAGGGTGTTCCCCTTATATGAGCCTTCCAATCATGCTGACTAGGACGAGACGACCTTTGATGAAGAGGAAAACAAAATAGTCTGTCACCGATCATGGAATCTGATCAAGCACTTCATTGATGACACTTCTCAAGCACTATGGCTGGATGATATGGACAGACATCATTCGCGACTATGTGAACTATATGATGGGGGAGTGTATTCCCAGCTTCCTTACATGCTCGTCCGAGATCTATGGCAGAGAAGATTCGGGAGTATGAGCAGGGACTTGGTGTGGGATAGAAATGGAGGAAAGTGGGGAACATCAAGAAACTCTGAGAGGATAAGAACGATGTTCAGTGGCTGCATGTCCGGGAAGATGAGAACTCTGCCACCCTTACCAGACAATTGAGGCTGATATTGCGATTGAAGGCCCAGCTGGAAGAGGCCAAAGAGGTCCTGAAGCGAGCCTCCGAGAAGATGACCGTTAATCGGACCGACGTAGAGCGGCCCTAGATTGAATCTGATGAATTGTGACCTATCGTTGTCGAGGAGGAGTGGGAACTGAACAGGAGGTAGCAAATCCAGGATGCCACAAGACAGAGGGTGGTGGAGCTGCAGCTTTCTTTTGAAAGGATTAACCCTTCCATGGGAGGGACAGACCCTTGAGTGCTGTAGAGATCACAAAACCTCTAACATACTTTCATTATTTAAATATTTGATGACATAGAATTCATGAGTCTCATTATTAATGTTGGTTTTACACGCATATTTTATATTCACCAAACACCTAGGGATCAATCCCCAAGCTCATGTGGGTCGAATCCAATGTGACAAACAAGGGATGATCACCATGCTATTCCATCTGAACATAAGGGTGTCGACCAAGATTTGGGCCACCAAGATTTGAACAGACAATCCAGATTTCCGAGAAGAAATGGTAGAGGCCCGATTGGAGGATGAGGACCTCAGGACAATCAACATTCCCTCCTTCCAAATGATCTCTAATTCACGAGTGGGGTGACGCTAGGGGAGTTTGAATTAATCTGAACATAGGGGAGTGGAACGCGTGAATCACGATACCCAAAATTCGGAACACTGTAGGGGTGGAATGATAATGAAGGATAACCATTGACCGTTTTTGAAACACAGTATCCTAATTGTGTTAGCCTGAAATGGGGAAAACAAATGAGGGCTTACTACTGGCCATGTTCGAAACACGAGGCCTAACTTGAAATGTTATCCATTATTCGAATGGAACGTTATCCCAGGACTGTAAGTGAGCCTTAGGCTGAGAATCTATACTCTTAGGGGGTTCCTTCAGATGTGAAAGGGGGCGAGGTTCTGAATAAGGGGAACGCAAAGCGTGTAGGGTGGAGTGATGGGTTGTTCGAATAGAGTCCAACACTCTCGAAATTAATCCACCGTGGCGGAAACACATTAGGTGGGCATATATGTCCAATCAGGGATCAAACATGCTTCCGAACAGGACGTGTTTGGAATGGACCAGGAAGGACCTTTATTTTTACGTCATACAATAAAGACGGTGCATATAGTTTAAAGGTCATACTACATAGACCAAAATTAGACCCAAGGGACCAGGAGGGTTAATGAACCTGAGGCTGGGCCCAAGGCAAGACGCCTGGATGTTGCTACGTATCCCATAAGGATGAGAATCAACCCAACTATATTTCTTGGGGCACAATGTGGGCAGAGACCAACACTGGTAGGTAGAATCCTCTCTGGAGTGGAAACTGATTCTTCCCATGATTAACATAGGTAATACTGAACTTGTTCAAGGTAGAACCACAGTTTGGTTTCATGCGTTGATGATATATGGAATCGTGCAGTTTAACATCAAACGATAAGATGTGAAGTGAAAGGGAAGAGCCCAGGAAGAATGTATGTGGTGCGGTAGCTATAAACCTGACATGAATGAGGACTTGGAGTCCGGATCACAGCATGTATCCTCAGAGGAAGCTCTTCAGGTAAAGGGACTAAAAGTGAAAATTAGGATGGGCCCAAAGAAAAGTGGTCGGGTGTTCCTAAATACCCCATAAGGATAGGAATCAAGCCATATGTAGTTTTAAGAGTGCAGTTTAACATCTTGCAGGATGAGGAAAGGTACGTGTGGCATGGATGCACCAGTACACATCCTACCAGAACTACTAAGCACACACTAGTCATGCTCGATGTGGGAAAGAAGAAGTAGTTACTGGACTTTCCTAGCACTGGAAGGAAAACATTATGGATTATGGGACACTAGGTAAATGACATCCCAATGATGTTGAACCAGCTATATAACGCACCTAGATTCACGAAAGAGTAAATCCGAGTAAGTTCGAATTCCACTTGAACATAAGGTAGTGGAAATATGTGAAACATAATGCTCGAGATCTGGACCACAATGATGGTGGCATGACGAAATGGGATAGTTGTTGACCATGTTCAAAACAAAGTATCCATATCGTGTTAGCCTGGAGTGGGGAGAGATGAATGAGGGTCAATCGCTGACCATGTTCGAAACACGAGACCTGCCACAAATGACATCCATGGTCTTTAGGGATGTTGGCCCGAGATGGTAGGTGAGTAGAGGTGGCATGAAAATTGGCCATGAAGGGGGTCCCCTCATACATGGAAAAGGATGAGGATATAAATGAGAGGCTCATGGATCTTGGGCATGGAACGGGGGGAATGTCCCCATGAAAACCCCACACTTCGGGTTCTTTGTGAAAACACATCTGAATACGACTATAAGATGTACATGATTGAGGGAGTAGAATCCCTTTTCAATTATAGGGTCCTGGGGTCGCACGCTTTCAACATAAGGTCCTAGGGTGGACCGTTAAGGGAGGCTTTATTTAATGGACTGTGCACAGGGTGGCACAATAGTCAAACGTGATGCATCGTTTCAATAGAGAGATCTTAGTTTTGGGACATTGAACTCAGAACATGCTGAAAAGGGACATGGGAGGCTCATTGAATGGTTATCACAATACCCTATCTAAATGATAACCCACGAGGTACTCACCACACCACATGTTCCCAAAAGAGTTCGGGTCGAGGGGCCAAAAGAGAGGGGACATGATTTCAGATTTCTATGGCAAGACCTGGAGATAGGATGTCTGGAAATTCCTATGTATCCCATGAAGATGGGAATCAATCCATACATAGTTCTGTAAAATGTCATCCTCTTTAATGTCTTGTGGAAAGGAAGAAGGTGATCTTTGTTTAGGGTCGTAGAACTCTGGCCAGAGATGGTAGGGAACGTGGGAGACACATGGTGAGGAAATCATAAAACCTGATGTGAATGAGGACATGGCGTTTGGATAACCAAGTATTTCCTGGGAAGGTTTTAGGTTGCGGGATCGAAAACGTAAGTTTGGTTAGTCCTTAGGCAAAGTGCATGGGAATTCTTATGTATCCAATGTGGATGGGAATCAGTCCAAACATAGTTCTAAAGTGTTGTGCGGGTATATCCCTTTCACTAAAAGAAGCGGTATTTGATATATCTTGATTATCTTTTTGGAGGAATGAGTGTTTTTTTGTAGCGATGGACCTAGGATAGAATGTCCAGGCTTCGCCACAAGATTCAAGCCATGTGCAGGAGTTGAAAAATGGTATGGTGTATGAGTGATACCAATAATGATGCCTCCTAGAGTGAGGATATCACGGTGTAGGGCTGTTTTTCATCATGTGGCCAGGACGATTATGTCACAGTTTGTTGTCATGTTATAGGACCAACCATGCATTTTAATGTTGTATGGTATAAACATAATAGTTTAGAGTCATTTGGGACTAGGTAGCATAGGATAATGTCATATGGATTAGACATATACATGAAGGATGAGATTTGAAAGGGAACGTGCATGGTGTGATAAAGCATACCCGACGTGAATGAGGATGAGGTCAACATCATACCATATGTGATTATGTAAAAGAAACCTTAGGACAAGGGGCCAATAAATATTAGTGGATATAGGACAGGAGAAGTTAGATCTCAGTTGAGATGGACCCGAAGATGAGATATATGGGTGTTCCTACATATCCCATGGGAATGGGAATCAAGCTCTATATAGTTCTAAAAGAGATCATAGTTTATGGTCTTAGAGCTCGGACCATAGAGGAGAGGAATCCATTCGAATAAATGCGGACCCAAATTTGATCCATAATCTCATGTGAGTCAAACTCGGTGTAGAAAACAAGGGCGGAAGTGGTTTCTGCAATACCTAGAATGCACGCCAAAGGGAAGTCGGTGTGGAGCCACAAATGACACCTTTACCATAGCTCTTGTTTTCCTAACATGCAAATGCACACTAAGAGATAGTGCCAGGAGTGTCGAGATTCCATTTGGACATGATGGGGTGGGAAATAATGTGAACAATGTACCCAACATTCAAGGATTAAATGGGATGGTGTGACGGTGGAGGATAACTATTGACTGTGTTCGAAACACAGCATCCATACCGCATTGGCCTGAAACAGGAACAAACAAATGATCTTCAGTCGATGACCATATTTACAACGTGGGACTTGTATCGATTTTTTGTCTGTAACCCTCAAGGATGTTGGCCCGTAATGGTAATAGATCCCTTAGGCCTAGTATCCATGCCATTTGGGAGGTCCCTCTGGGTGTGAAAGATTATGGAAGCCCAAATGAAGGGGAACACGAAGCATGGAAGGTGGGTGGGAACATGTCAAGGTAAAATCCGACACTCGAGACGCTGAACCAGAGTACTCTTGGGAACATTGGTGAATCACCGAAGAGGGTATAGGGGTTCAACTTGAGAGTAGACTATTTGAAATGATGAGAATAGAACAAAAGGATAAAGAATTCTCATGAGAAAGAGGTACATGGTGTTGTTGTTACAAACCCGGCATGAATGAGGACATCGTCCCATACCACACCATATACCCCTCTCTCAAGGAAGAGTAGGCCAAGGGGACAAGGTGAAGTGGATATTTCTAAGAGATGGGGTTGGACTTGAAGTCTATTCATTCGGGAGATCCTACATATCCCATGAGGATGGCAATCAAGCCACACATAGTTCTAGAAGAGGGTAATGTCTATTTTACCATCATGTAGTAAGGACGCAAATGGGTAAGATACCCCCAAACAAGGGAGGTGTACGGTGCAACAAGTAACCTGATGTAAATGAGGAAATAATCCCATACCACACCATACAATCCTGAGTGAAGACTTGGGTTGGGGGCTCGAAAAGGCCCAGGGGCCATAGGCTGGGCCTCAGACGGAAATTCCCAGCTAGTTTGTAGTTTAACGTCTTGCAGTGAGGTCGAATGTAGGGGTAAGGTATCTCATCTAGGTCTATGTACAGCACGGTGAGTAACCCAACGTGAATGAGGACATAATCCTGCACCATACCATATAATCCTAAGTGAGAACGTGGGCCAGGGGCCCGAAAAGGGCAAGGGGACTAATGCTATCCTTGGATGGAAATTCCCAGCCAGTTTGCAGTTAAATGTCTTGCAGTGAGGAAGAATGTGATCTTAGTTTTGGATCATAGAGATCAGACCATATAAGCCTAGTTTAATGTCATATGCGTTTTACAGATAGGGTGAATCATCATGCTTATGGATGAACACAAAGCGACAATGATAATCATGGACAACTATTGACTAGGTTCGCAACAAAGTATCCACACTTGTGTGATCGGAGGTCGAGGATAACAATTGATCGTCAACTAATGACTGTGTTCACAACATGGTACTTGTATCAATTTTTCTCTTTCAATACTTGAGGGTGTTATATTGTAATGGTATGTGAGCCCTTGGGGTGAGAATCCCCAGTATTCGGGGGCCCTTCTAGATATATAGGGTGATGGAAACCCAAATGACGGGTCATGGCGAGCATGGCCGGGCTGGTGCTCATGGAATGGATAATAAATGAAGGAAGAGATATCTCAAGGGGATTCGTGTGGCGGGGTGAAATAGCCCGATATGAATGAGGACATGTGTCTGTACCGTACCACACAATCCTAAATGAGAACATGGGCCAGGCGCCTGAAGGGGTCGAAGGACCCAAGGATGGGTGTCCTGGACAACTGTAGCCATATGACATCTTGTTCGATTACCTCCACATCACAGCTCCTAAGCCCACATGAGAAGTGCTCTGTGTGGGAAACAAGGAGTTGGATTCGGATTTCCCTCTCACATAAGGGTCTTCTAGCTGGCATCGCCTGAAGGGAGTCGCAACTCGAAGATACAGCGGGAAGGATGAAACACCACACTCAATGTTTGGGATCTACGACGGTGGTGAAATTTGAAAAGGATAGCCACTGACCTTGTTCAGAACAACTCATCCTTATACTGTGATCTGAAATGGTAACAACAAATGAGCATCAACCGCTGACCATATTCACAACGCGGGACTTGTATCAATTTTTTGCTCAACATCCTCGAGGGTGTTGGCCTGATGTGGTAGGAGAGCCCTTAGGACGAGCGTCCATGCCATTCGGGGGACCATATAGATGTGAAAGATGAGGATTCCCAATCAAAGGGGTGGGTGAAGCATAGTTATGCCCATGAATTTTAATGTCAAGAAGGGTGGTAAAAGTGATGGACATCTCCAGGGAGTGAGACATATGGTGGGATTGAGATGATTTCAACGTGAATTTGGGAAAAAATCATGTATCATACCAAATGTCTTGACCCCACGGGAGATTCTGAATTTTGGGATGGGCTAACAGAAAAAATATCTGGGCGTTCCTATGTATCCCATGAGGATGGGAATCAATCCGTACATAGTTCATAACATCCATATAGATTAACATCGTGTGGTGAGGATGTGTGATACTAGAAGAATTAGGATGGATCATAGGGTGAGCTCATCATAATCCTGACATGAGCGGTGCCAAAACAGCCATCACTACACCCTTCAAGGACCCTCTGAGAGAACTATACCCTGGGAGGATAGTAAACAAGAAGGTTCATGGGGCTGGACTCAGGACCGAGCATCTGAGCATTCCTACGTATCCCATGTGGATAGGAATAAATTTGTACGTAGTTCTAAGGGTTTAGTTTAATGTCTTGTAGGATGACATACAGTTTAACCTCCTGAGGGATGTTTTAACCGGACATTTTAGGGTTGTGTGGGACCACATATTTTATGTTATTTCCGGACCAGATGGCTTAGGAAAATAATTCATGAAGAATTTGGCATTGGTGGGAGGAGTTATACGCTCACCATTCATGGTCACCAGTGAGTACACACGACTGAGGTAAAACTTGTGAACAACGAAAGGTCCTTCCCATTTGGGTTCCAACATGGGTGGTTTTCTACCAGGTATCATTGGTGTCTAGAGGGCCAATACCAGATAACCATGTAGGAAAGTGCGGAGGTAGACCTTCTTGTTGAAGGCTCTAGCCATCTTCTTCTGGTGTCTTTCCAGGTTGTGCAGGGCATGAAGCCTGTTATCATCAAGTGCTTCCAATTTAGCCAGATAAACATCAGCTACCTTATCTAGCACATTCTGGTCATAGACCGCTGTGCATAACAATGGAAACTAAATCTCGATGGGCAGGATGTCCTTAGTTCCGTACACTAGGGAAAATGGGGTCACTTGGGTGGAATTATGATTCGTTGTCCGATAATCCCAGATGGTGTTGGATAGCTTGTCCAGTCAACTCTTTTTATTCTAGCCAACCATTTTCTACAAAATGTTAGAGATGTTTTTGATGAATGCCTTGATCTGTCCATTTTCATGCACATGATAGATGGAGGTATGGTTAGAGTGGATGTTGTACATGGTGTATAACTTCTTCAACTCAGCTGCTCGGAAGTTGGTGCCATTATCAGTGAAGACGGCGTGAGGGACTCCAAACTAGTAGATGATATTGGAGCTCAAAAATTCAATGATAGAATGGGCCTTTACTTCCTTGAGCAGAACTGCCTCTGCCCACATGGAAAAGAAATCCGTAGCGGTTAGGATGAACTGAAATTGGAAAGCTATCATCGACGGATATAGTTCCACGGCATCCCGTCCCTAGACTGAAAAGGGACAACAGTACTTGGTTGTGTGGAGAGGCTCTGGTGTCTGATTTATGAATTTTTCATGAACATGACATGAATCACACCTTTTGGCAAACTCAGTGCAGTCATGGATCATGGAGGGCTAAACGTACCCCAGTCTTTGAATCTGATGGGACATCTTCGGCCCACTCTGGTGGGAACTACATGAACCGACATGAACCTCCTGCATAACCTGAGAAATATCGACTCCATGGATGCAACGGAGGAGAACACCATCGAACCCACACTTGTAGAGGATCTTCTCAAGATTAGTACCATCCTGGAGGGTAAACTGTAACACGCAGGGTTAGATTTGCTCGCGCTCAGCCCGATCATCCAGGAGGTAACCGTGTTTGTGGTATTCGACAATGGGGGACCTCAAATTGGGAGTCACATCAACCACTGCATCTAGGGGTCTTGATGTGGAGGCTCTAGCTGCAAGATGTCTCACCTGCAGGTCGTCATCGTCACCTAGGGAGACAAGAGCAATGACTCTCCGATGTGCCACGTGGATAATCCAGTCTTCCTGATCGGGCTCTGGAAGTTATGTAGCCAGGTCGGCTAGGGAATCAGATCAACCGTTCAGAGATCGAGGGACATGTGTAACTTCTGGAGGAGATGGGAATATGTCCATTATCTAGAGAGTGCACTCCAACAATGGTACGAGCTCTGGATTTATGACGACGTAGTCACTGTTGATTTTCATGAGGACTAGATCAGAATCCCCTTTCACATGTAAATGGGGCACATCAATCTTGAGGGCTAGCTCGAGGCTAGTGATAAGAGCCTAATACTCAGGCTCATTTTTGATGCAACCTTTTGACAACAGAAATGACTACAGAAAGATGGCTTGTGCTGGGGTAACAAAGACAATACCCAAGCCTACCTTGTTGTGCATGGGATCATTAAACCACCTTCCAGTGGGGCTTCATGAAGCCACATTGAAGTGCATCGGCCAGCACGGCATGGCTTGGTCTACAGAGAGGATCTCCTCATCTAGGAAATTGAGATCTAAGGACTGGTCAAAAGAAGCCGGATGGGCAGCGAGAAAATCTTATAATGATTTCCCCTTAATAGATTTCTGAGGGAAAAACCTCATATTAAACTACTAGAGAATTTCTACACATTGAGCGAGACAGCCTGTCAATATGGGGCGGTTCAAAATGTACTTCAGTGGGTCTACCCGAGACACTAGGTATACCACATGGTGATACAAGCAATTTCTGAATTTTAGTAATGCGAATAGCAGCACAATGTAGCTTTTTCGATGGGGGAGTATCTGGTGTGAGTATAGAGGAGCATGCGGTTGAGGTATTAAAGGTTGTTCTTCATCCCTTAATTGTTCTTCTGGGCTAGAAGGGCACCAAGAGATTGTTCTTGGGCAGTCATATAATAGACTAGTGGTTTTCCGGAAATGGGTGGCATCAAGACCGAAGGTTGGAGTAGATACTGCTTGATTTCCTCGAATGTGGTCGGGCACTCTTCATCCTATTCGTAAGCAGCACATTTCTTTATGAGCTGTGAAATGGGCTTACACTTTCCATCTAGATTCACAATGAATCGGCATATATAGGCTAAGTGGCCTTGAAACCCTCGAAGATCTCGAATATTGCCTAGGGGAGGCATCTGGATGATGGCCTTAATCTTCTCTGGATCAATCTTGATGCCTTTATATCTGAAAACAAAGCCTAGAAATTTGTCAGAGGTGACCCCAAAAGCACATTTTAATGGGTTCATCCTCAAGTGGCGAAAATGAAGGATGCCAAACACTTTCTCATGGTCTTTGAGATGGTCCCAGTGTCGATGAGATTTGACCACCAGATTTTCCATGTAGCATTCTGCCAATGTCCAGAGGATTGGCTTGAATATGCGATGCATGAACTGCTGATAAGTGGGACCTGCATTCTATAAACCAAAGGGAATGACTTGGTAACAAAATGTACCTTGTGGTGCCCTGATAACTATAGGCTCATCTTCCTCAGAGGCCATTCGGATCTGGTTTTATCAGGATTAACCATCCATAAAGGAGAGGGATTGGAACCCGGCTGTAGCATCGACCAACAATCCTGTCATAGGGAGGAGAAAATCATCCTTCAGACAGTGACGGTTGAGATCCCATAAGTTGATACATACTTTCGTCCATCTATTCTTCTTCCTGACTAATATGATGCTGTCCATCCATTTGGGCTACTGTACCTCCTTAACAATTTTTTCCCTGATGAGATTTTCAACTTCGGCCTCAACCATGGCACTGTGAGAAGGCTGCATCTTTTTGGGAGGCTACTTGAACCAGCGGTGATTTTCCAGAAGACTAAGGCGGTGGATGACTACCTGAGGATCTAGTTCTGGTATCTCATCATAACTCCAGGAAAACATTTTATGGTTCTATTTAAGGAAGTATATGTACCACTATTTCTCCTCGAGGGACAAGGTGGCACTGGTCAATGTGGGTCTTGGGTCTGCCTCGCTATAGAGGTTTTCCTATACCAACTCATCAATTGTGGTGGAAACACCCTCTTCAAAGGATGGGGGAGCATCCTCAAAATCCACTTCTTCTCTTGCGGAGGAGGGATCCATAGCAGGAAGAGCTTCTTCTAGGTCGAAAGATCCCGAGGAGAGGTTGGTACCAGCCTGAGCGGCTGTGGTCACTGCATCAGGAGATTCTGGTGCTACAGAAACTACAGGAATGAAGTTTGACGATCTGATCCCTTCTGGTCTTTGGCCTAAGGGGGCACACATTATGATATCAAAGAAATAGTGGTGTGTTGGCTTGAGCTGATTAATTCCATCCCAACAAAACATGCACATATAACATATTGTTGTTGCCATGGGGCGGACATCCCAATATCTTATGGGGGTATGAGGCTTTGACATCACCTGAGCCTAATATTTATAGAAGTACAAAGTGATCTATCAACGTCGCTTGGGCCTAAGAATATGCTTCCCCCTTGTACCCGAGAAAACAAAAAATTGGCCCATATCGGGGGTCGTGGCCTCTAATCGATGGATTAGGAAGGTGTAGGTGTCAACCAGTCCTGACCAGGGGTTAGTTGCAACTGCAACGGGTTCAACCTCACTAGCCTAAATCTGCTTTTCCTTGATTTTTTAATAGTCAGCATCCAGGTAGTGGACTTAACAAGAGGATAAAGGAGATTTTTCACCTTGGATCATGCCCACTCGACCATTGAGGGAGTACTTAAGGCACTGGTGATACGATGAGGGAACTTCTGGGTACAGGTGGATCCATGGTATGCCCATCAATGCATGGTACGCAGTGTCTTGGGAGACAACCATAAACTCAGTACTGGCAACTAGGTCACCGAACTAGGTCTTCATACAGTTCTTTCCAGCCGGGGTCTACTTTATCCTATCATATCCCAGGATTTTTAGGTTAGAGGGAGTCAAGTTATCTTTGGATAAACCTAGCTTTCACAGTGTCCGTGTCGGGATAATGTTAATCACGGAGCCGGTGTGATCAAGATAGTAGAGAACCTCTGTGCCATTAAATTGGATGGTGATGTATAGTGGTTTAATGTTCTCTTATATGGGAGAACCTTCATCTTCTCCAGAGAATGAGATAATGACATGGAATTCATCATTCTCTATAGCTTCTACATGAAAGGCCTCTGTAGTTGCTACCTCCATCTCAAACTGGAGGGGGCTTCTTAAAGCCTCAGTGAGGGCCTCACGCATATCTACCGATAGGTGAAGGGACTCGAGGATATAAAGCCTTACTGGGATGCTGTACAGGTTCCTGATAACATCATACGTACACACCAGGCATGAACTTCTTCTTGCAGGAGGTCGTTCTATGATAGGAGGTACGGTGGCCCCTACCGGCTGGATCGGCGATAGACTGGTGCTGAGCATATCCCATTGCTCACTTGTTGGAGCCTACAGATTGGCTACTAGATGAGGGCCAGACGATTGAGACCGGTTTGTAGCAGGGCGTGGCTGGTTGCGACATGGTCGATGAGGCTGTGCCTGATCCAATAGCACAAACGGAGGTAGAGGCGGGCCCGACGACACCAGATTAGGAGATTGCGCATGGTGAGCTCCGTGTTGGGCCTGCTGTTTGGTCTCAGTGGTGTGCAAATCCTGGTAGGAAGTGCCAATTGATATCCCTCAATGACCCATATTTTCATGGCTCTACCGACATTGGCGTCGTCTAGGGACGTTGGGGAGATATGCCTGGCGCTCCCCATCATCGGGAGTCAGGTAGGGGTTTACCAACTCCACGGTGTTAACCGAAGCGTAGCCTTGACTATCACTCAAAGATTCATCCACCACTGGGTATATTCTAGGAGGAATCTCTATCTCCTATAGAATGATGTCACTGAGAGTACGGCACGATGATGGCATTGGCGGGGCATGTTTCTTTCCCTTGCGCTGTCGATTCTTTCACTTCTGGGAAGAGGTCGGCTAAGACGACGATGAAAAAGTGGTGGTTGTGACTTCTAAAGGCTTAGTCCGATTCAGGTGTGCATGAATGATACCATATGAATGACTGACCATTTTTCGAGCCATCCAGTCATCATACTTCTGGGACCCGCGGTTAGAAACCTGCTGCCACTCACCTTCATCATCGTTGTTGCTATCTGGCCTTAAAAAAACACATGCCACTTGTGTCAGGGCTGGGACCTACTTGACTATGTTGTTATCGACATGGTATTGAAGATAGTATTTAAACACATAACACTTCTTCTAGGTGTGCTATAGGATACGGTGATAGGGGCAGTAGTTGGGGCGATCTGTGAGGTTCGCCTCTTCTGGCCTTCTGCACTCAGGAAAACAGACAATCCCTTATTCCAAGGTACATCAGAAATAGTTAGGGACCTGATTCTCGTTTAACGAGTAGGTATGGTTTCTTCTATCCATAAAGTGGGCCCTTGGATCCTGAAACTTATGGTGGGATGGAGGAGCCTTTTGAGGCGGCGGGGCCTGATTGTCCAGCCTAGGCAGTGGCAGCGCAGCACGTAGGGGCGCCTGCCGATTTTGAGGCGGACGCTGCTGGGCCGGAGGTTGTGCCTGTAGTGGTGGGCCTTAGTGAGGTTGTAGAGGTGGATCCACTGGTAGCAATTCCATCTATCTGGGGGCCTCTATTTGAGTCACTCTGGTGGGCTCTGTTCTAACAGGCCTCCTCATGGGAATTGTAGGAGACAACGGACATGCCTGGACGGCCTGTTTCAAGGCTTCTTCTAGGAACTGGACCTTAATAGAGAAGTCTCAGAATGCTATGGGGTAGTTCTGGGTGATTAGAGAGGGAAAAATTTCTATCTTAAAATTTCCTACATACATCGTCAGTAATTTCTCTTGGGTCAGTGGCATAACAAGGGAGTTGGTGAGTCCTTTCCCCCGGGAGGCAAAGTTGGAGACACACTCATCAGGCCTCTACTTTCACATGGAGAAGTCCTCAATACTCGTTTTCCATGTCGTGGAGATGAACTGGTAGAGGAATTTCCTATAGAGGTCCTCCCAGCTGGTAACTGATCTGATGGGAAGTTTGTTGTACCAGACAAACACAGGCCCCTCCAATGTCTGTACAAAACATCATATCTTGGTGACCTCATGCTGCACTGGAGTCCATAACCTGGGCCCACACCTTGATGTGAAGTGGGCCAAATTTTGTGGCTGGTCCCCTATCCCATTGAAAGGGGAAAATGTTGTATTATCGAAACTCGGAGGTGCCGACATATCATCCACCCATTCTGGATAAGGCTTTCCATTAGGTGGTATTGCCACATGTCTCATTTCCAACACCTTAAGGAAGGAAATGAGTGCCTCCATTAGATCATATGGTAGGGGGTCCCTGTCTTGAAGGGGACCCCTACCCATGAGTGCATTGGCAGGTTCTTCAACATGGTATGCATGCCCAGCTGTTTGTGGAGCGGTTGGTGGCCCAACCCTCGGGGATATTGGAGGAACCCAAGTTGGGTCCCTTGGATTGTAACACTATTCTCGAGGGTTTGGCGAGACATATAATTCCCTCTTGCCATAAGTTCTTTCTTCAACCCTATCCGCGAGGGTAGGATGGTCAGGGTTTCCTAGAGGCAGCTCGCCAAGGGGAAGTTGTTCCAGCCCCTACTGCCCCTGTCCTAGGATTACTGTTGTCAGGTCTTCGCTCTGCAGCCCGTTCATCCTGGAGTTCATCAACCAGCTTCTATTTTCGGCATGTTGTTGGTGAAATGCGGCCTTCCATGGACCTCCTCTTTCTTCTCCACTAAGGTGGATGGGTGAGAGGGTTTGGCGGCTCTGAGATTCTCTATAACCTTACCATGATTTTGGCTAATGACCAATGTCTCGGTGGGCACTAGGAGACCCAGCAGGCTCCTATGTTGATGAGTAACCCTCCCTCAGGGGTCCAGTATATATGGAACACCTTTAGGGGGAATTTCCCCATCCATGAGCTCTAGCTCGTTTTCCTCTTCCTATAGGGTGGCCATGTTAACTGCGATTCTACCTGGGGGTAGGTCCTCAATGTCTCCTAATGATTCGGTTTTTCGTCAAATAGGATTGAAGAAGAGGGCATCATATTGTCCCTAGCCACAGATCTGCAGGTGAGGGGAATCCTCCTTGATAATATTGCGGAGTACCTTGAAACTCTGAACGCATTGTTGTTGGAGGGCCCTATGGCGACCTGGTGACTCAGGCCGCTGGTCAACAGCGAGTGCGGCCAAATCACCTAGACGACATTGTTCGCCAATGTCTTCCAAATTCACTTGGATTCTAGGATAAACCACTCACTAAAGATGAAGAAGAAAGTGTGTTTCCCAGAGGGTTTGACAGAAACACTCGACTTCCTCTAGGGTGAGGGATTCTGGCGCGTAGAAATTCGGTGCTGCCATGGGCCAAAAAATATCAGGGAAGTTGTCCGCTACGAGGATATTCCAAAATCTCCTTGGCTCGGATTTAGGGTTTGGCCCAGTATTACCCCACTCGTCAACTAGAGGTGGATGAGGAACTGGTAGCGGTACTAAAGCAAACCACTGGGACGTTAGGATGGCCGGTGGAGATTACAGAGAGAGAGCTTTCAAATCGCCACATATCGGGTTTTCCTTCTAAGAGTGTTGCAACTTAGCCACCACATCGCGGTAAGATGGGTTGATGGCCGTAGTTCATGGCGCAGGGGTTGGGTCTACTTGTGATTGTTCGTGCTGCTACTCACCTACCATTGGTCCCCAGAACAACTCCATGTGATCTCTAGTCGATGTAGAGAGTGATTCTGGTGATGATGGTGGTGATTTCATGACCGTAACTTGTGGGGTTTCCAAATTTTCATCCTATTGGATATACCTATAGAGGGAGGTGAGAATCTAATGGACCTCACATTCTAGGAGTACTAGGCTGATGTGCCTCATTCCTGACCCATCCCTTGACTCGAAGTAGCGAGGGGAGGGTTATTGCGCTGAGTCGTACTATGATTCGGAGTCTGAGAAGTGGACTGGTTTGATCTCTATTTGGACCTTCCCATTATTTTTCTTATGGTGGTGATGACCCTCCTTCCTACACCTAGATGGCTCTTAAAGACATGGAAGATTACTGACACGAGAAGGTCCTTCGGCCATACTGGTGTTGGGGTGGAGAGGGTTTCTGCCTGAGTAAGCCAGGGTGCGAGGAGCACCGAGATAGATATCAAAGGGGACAACGGGAGGACCTCCGTGGGTAGCGCTAGAGGGGGTAAGACCTCTACTGGAACCAGTAGGAGGAAGGGGGGACCTCTATACTTGTTTACCCAGGAGGAATCAGAATAAGGAGGGGCCTTGAACTGGTCGATCTGAACATGAGTAGGACCCTGATGTTGGGCACTGGTGAGGCGAAGCTGACCCTCACTCCTTTGATTTCTAAGGTTAGAAGGACCTTCACCAGCCCCTAAGAGGACACGGGAAGGGTCCCCACATAGAAGAGTGACATGATGTGAAACGTCCCCATTCCAATGATATGTAGCAGGAAGAATGAATCCATATCTGGTGTGCTGGGAACAGAAGAGACTTCCGTACTGAGTTTCACCGCTGCGGGGAGGACCCTCATTTGGATTGAAGTTTCCACGGGGCCGACCTCCATGTCATTCTTGGAATTGGGGAAGATCTATGTTATCCAAGGTAGTGGTATGGGGAGGACCTCTGGACTGGGTGTCGTTTCCATGGGTTAGTCAGCGGCAGCCACTGCCTATGCCGGTTACCAAGAGAGTCGACGCAGCCTTCTCGTGGGGCAGTTGGGGCCTTGATCCAGGTTGGGAATATAAATTCCCATTTTCAACGTATACAGGGAGATAGTGATATGCGTCAGTGGTGGATCATTCCACAGTAGATTCTGACGTTTACACCCCTTGGCGGGCATCCTCTTTGGCATGCGCCCGATGCTGGTGTTGGGTTTGATGGACCGGAGCTGGTGGTTCTGGTGCATGGCTTACCTGCTCCTCTACTAGTATGACTGGGTGGCGGCACTGATGTGGCCTGGTGGGATACCTTGCTGGGATCCCCTAAAATGGGATCCTATCTGGGCAACCCAAATATTCCCTACCTCGTCAGCGTAGGGCAGGGAGTCATCGAGACGTTCTGGGGATAGGCTCCAAAAACGGTTATATGTTGGAGTGGGGAGCATTGGCTCACTGGGTGGCCCTCGGGGGTGGTGTTGATGAAGAGGTGTAGACACCTCTAAATCCAGGCGGGACATATCCTGAGTCTAGATAATACCCTCCTTCTCGTATCGGCGTACGAGGTCATTGATAACCCTCCACTGAATAAACTTGGATGGAGACATGGGGAATGGAAGCCCCATGGTCATGGTTGTAGAGGACATTGCAGAAGAGGTAGAGCCACACGGGACTGCCGCATTAGAACTGCCCGTGCCCCTACGTTGGTGGGTGGGTGGTGATTGATTTTCGGGTGCAACAACATGGTTTCTGAAAACAGAGAGGTTAAATCATCAGTGGTGAATGAAAAAGTTATCAAGGACCAGTGCCCCAACGCCATCCTGTATTCTATGATCGGTAAGAGGGTTCCATGCAAACAACGTCGCAGACCGTGACGTCCAATGTTCTACTGCCCCAACATCTGGTGAGTTTCACGCTAGTCCCACTATTTTCATGGAGGGACCCGACACTTGATAGTTGGATCTGATGACATGCCAATCCACCGATGTATTGAACTCTACTAATCCTCATGTTGTAGAGAAGAATTTCTTGTCGGGGTCACCATTTCTGTTTTTGATGGCTTCACCGGGGTGCGCGTGTCTGTCTCATTGGGGGTGGTGGCGCTATATGTTTCCCCACATTCCCACTTTCCAAAGGCGGGTGGAATCTATTCCTTTTTTAGGGAGGTTTTCTCCTTGATCAAAACAGGAGGATGTGATGTTGGTTCTTCCTTCCATGGATTCATCCTCAAAACTCGTCACCTAGTCTGGGTCTCCATTATAGATTTAAGACGTTGTTCATGAAACTCTTCCTATTGCCATATCTTCATGGACACCAGTTAATTACACTACTTATATTGGGTCATTCAAAAGGGTCTGGTCTAGGGATTAGTCATGTTGGACACCACTGACGTGTCTGGAAACTGTTCACTGGCACGTCTGGGTTTCTTCCCCTTATTATAGGGCTTCTCAAGAGCACGGAAGACCGAGGAATCCCACGTAGAATGTGGGGAATCATATTTCATAGGCATGTATCTAAGGTTTTCCTCATATTCCCATGTTTAATAGAGGGTATACTGCAGGTTTAACGTCTAGAGAAGATGAATCAGACTAATCAGACCACTTATTAGAGTGGATCACATGGGTGAAACCCTTGGATGGAACACTGATCATGGGGCCAACGTGTGGTTATCTTCCCGGTTATTGTTAAAGGGTTTGGGGAATGAGGTGGCATCATCCCACTGGGATGTGGCTGCCCGGGTAAGATTCAGGATGGATGATGGAGGGTTTAATAAGGTAGGTGTAGAATGATATAGAGTCGACTCAAGGACAACAATGATATTGGGATTGAGTCTCGAAGAGACCTCCTACGTATCCCTGTAACAGAGAATCAAAGTCCATGTAGTTCATTTGAAGATGTATTACCGTTGAAATGGGTTGACAATGGCTTACTGCTTGATGGAGTCGCAACGGATTACTGCTAGACAGGGTCGCAACGGCTTACCACTGGACGGGGTCGCAACGGCTTACCGCTGGACAGGGTCGAACCTCTGGGAGGCTTCATACATACCTTATCTAGGAGACAAGGATCAAACCCATGTAGTTCTTGTGGGACGGGGGTCGGTGAACCGATGTGGAGGAGGACCTGGTGTCCAGTGTATGTTGGGCTTGAACCTCAGGGAGGTGTCCTTCGTACCATGCCTTGGCAAAGATCAAAGTACATGTAGTTAGGGTGGGTGAAATGTCTTACCGCTGACTGGGGGAGAAATGGATTACTACTAATTGAGGTGCACAATTAACGTCATGAAATAAGTAGGTGAACTGACATGAAGGAGGACATGGGGCCCAGATAGATTGTGGTTTTGAACCTCATGGAGGCTTCATATGTACCCTACCATGGAAGGGATCAATGTCTACATAGTTCAAAAGGATTTGGGAAAACTGAAGTGATGGAGGTTGGAGCGAGTAGGTATTGGGATTGAACCTCAGGGAGGTTTCCTACATACCATGCCTTGGAATGGATCAATGTTTGTGTAGTTCTGGTGGAGTGGGCGAACCGACGTGAAGGAGATCGGAGCGACCAAGTATTGGGATTGAACCTCAGGGATGTTTCCTACATACCCTGTCTTGGAAAGGATCCAATACCACGTAGTTCAGTTTGGAGTTTGTTGAATCGACATAAAGGGGGTCGGAACCAATGGTAGTTGGGTTCAATCCTCAAGGAGGATTACTATATACCTTTCCTTCGAAAGGATAATTGAACACGTAGTTTAGAAGGTGTATTTTTTGAACAGATGGGAGGATGGTCGGGACCAATGGATGGTGGGCTTGAACCTATGGGAGGCCTCCTACGTACTCTGCCTTGGGAAGGATTAGAGTCCATGTAGTTCATGAGGGTTTGGTGAACAGACGTGAAGATGGTCGGGACTAATGGTTGGTGGGATTGAACCTTAGGGAGGCTTCCTACGTACCATGCCTCGGCAAGAATCAAAGACCTAGTAGTTCATAAGGGGTTGGTGAACCTACGTGAAGATGGTCGAGACCAATGGGTGGTGGGCTTGAACCTTTGGGAGTCTTCCTATGTACCTCGCCTTGGGAAGGATCAAAGACCTCGTAGTTTAGAATGGTGTTTTGGGGCTTACAATCTAGGATTCTCAAAGGGATTCCATGGTCTATGCTTTCTCTAAGCCCACGTGAGTTATGATCGGTGTGAGAAACAAGAGACAACATAGTCCTGATGACCACTTCACGAGAGGTGCATCTGTGAGAAGTCGTGTGGGGGTTACACTTGGTTTGCATCCCAAAGGTGAATCAAAGGATTACGCATGGATGGAAGCTGAGGGAGATTTGGACTTACTCTTGGATGGAGGCCCGGTGGGAAACAAAGCCCAGCGGGGGAGGGATTTGGCACCGGAGAAAGGAAGGGTAGGGATGCTGCCTCCTGCATTGAAAACTAGAGGCTTACACCAGGGTGGTTTCCCTTTCACCATGGATAGATTCCGCTCCGATAAAGAGGATCACATTCCATGTGAGAAATGATCTCACTCCCATGGAGATTAGTTGGCATAGAGAATGTCTGAGATGGGGCACCCCACGTGCAAGTCATTGGGTGAGTTCCCAGTTTAACGTCATGTGCTGAGGATGTTGGTTCTTGGTAGTTTAACATCCTGCAGCTCGAACGAAGTGGGTGCTCTTCACACCCCTAAGACTTACAAAACTGATACCTCCCGCCCCTTGGGGAAGGGAGGGCGTTTGCAGTTTCATGGTGAGGGGATGTCATGGGGTGATCCCACTGGGGTCCCACGTTATCATGGCTATGCAAATAAGTGATAGCCATTAGAGTTCCTATGCGAAGAATCATGAGACGAAGCAACACAATAGGTAGTATCATCCAAGGGACTTTGAAATTTCTTCGTGAAAACTTGAAGGGATGCCTGGGAAAAGGAGTTTCAGAGTAGAGGGGTTTATATGTTGAAGCCCAGTGAAGCTCTGGTGCTCCATGAAGTGGAAGGGCTTCCTAAAGGTATCTGCTTCACGAAGTAGAGTCCCCTAGCCTAGGTATTTGGAATAGGTGCATATGGTATGAGCTTCGCGAAGTGGAAATGCATTCTCGAAGCAATGGCTCATGAAGAAAGTGTGGATCGCAAGGTAAGGTATTGAGAATTAATATGATTCACGAAGCATGGTGACTCTACCTTTTTTATGTGGGTCATATCTGTGTGGAGGGTCTTTCATGAAGCAATGATGCTTAGCAATGACCCGAGTCCCCATGGGGATCTCCTTCCTTCATGAAGGCCCATGGGATTCATGAAAGTCACCCCTCTCGGAAGAGGGGTTCATTTAAAGCAATGTGGGAGGCACTTCACAAAGTAAAAATACCTTGAGGAGCTCATGGATCGCAGAGCATGAAGTGCTTCGTGATTTGAGAGCTCAGAAGGTGAAAGGTCGAATTATCTATCCTTTGGGATCGAGGGGATCCCTGTATTTATAGGCAAGAGGAACCTTGAAGCAGAGGTCGCTCGGCATGAATACTGAGGTCACTCCATGGTGGGTTCGTGAACATCAAATGGGTTCACAGGGTGTCCCGTCTCCTTCCATCGCGGCGGGCTCACGGATGTCAAATTTGTTCGTGGAGCCTCCCGCCACCTTACTCCGTGGAGGGCGCAGGGCCATGGGGATCTGTGAAAGGTCTTCACGAGGCAGCCCCAGAGACTTCCCATTTGTTCTTCTTCCTCCTAACTTTTTGTGTCAGCGGTGCATTTGGATGAGATCTTTCCACATTCATTTAATTATATTTCCTCTTTACATCTCTTCAATAGTAAAATCATAAATGGCCTTATTTTCTAAACATTAATCGTTTACCAGTTCAAGTAAGATAATTTCCCACATTCTTATTTACATAATTCTCACTTAAATAAAATTAAATTTCTTTCCTCTATGGGTTTTATTGTTATATTTTTCATTAAATTATATCTTTCACCTCTTCTCGGAACCATTTTAATGATGGGAATATTCACGCTCACTTTCAATAATGATATCACATTGAATGATTTATTCATAGAAAGCAATTTATATTATATCCAATTCCTTTCATATAATTGGTTTTAATACCATGGAGTCAAATTCGTTCTCTAGCCTCATATTCTTAATAATGGTCTATCAATGATCTTATTCACCTTATAAAAGGTACACCACCATGACATCTTCTTCATGCTATAAAAATTATAGAACAAAAAATACCTTTTTATGTATTTATCTATTTCTCGACCCCTATAGGAATAGAGGATACACTGACGAAATGAGAATATTGCCTCATGAAAGAATCATTAGTGTATTATTCCCTCCTTTTATAATTTTATGTATAATAAAGATTCATGGAATGAAGGATTTTTATGAGAATAACCAAAATATATGATCCAACTTATAGGATATTCATTTTATCAATAGTATAATCATTGTGTTTTCCACCTCATTGTTGGTTTACACAATTCCTTTAAGTTCCATCCATCATCTAAAACCAAAAGGTGCAGTGTATGAATCAATCTACAATAATCATAGTGATCAATCATGTAATCTTGAAAATTGTTCATAAGATGTCCTAAATTATGACACCATCTTTTCAACCTATGATAGATTTTCATTCACCCGATATCATATTAAATTCAATATATGTTGTATTAAATCATATAATCATATTCTTCAAATCATATCCTCTATAAATAATTGAAACATTATCTGATAGCATTTAAGGATACCGAATAAAAAAATACCAAAATATTTCAACATTTTAGATGAGTATTTAATGTAGTTCACAAAAAACAATATAAAAACCAATAATGGTTTAGTATTTTTGAAGAATATATATATAAACAACTTATTTGATAAAATATCTTTAACATATCCCACAAATTAAATATCTCATTTCATAAACAAATCCTACTTAAAAATATTTATTTTAGATTAATAGTATTACATAAATGAATTAAATATTATTTTAATAAATAATATTTCATTTAAATATGATATGATGTGATTAATATTAGAATGTATAAGAATTATTCACATTATATTAGTGTTTTTTTATTTACAAGTTATCAAACACATATATTTACTAAAGATAAATATATTACCAATTATTTGGGGGATATATATATATATTGTATTAGAATTGGATTAAAGTATATAAAATTATTTTATTTATTTTTATAATTATAGTTTTTTCTTGCAGTTAGTGGAGCATCCATTTAGAAAATTCTTCTAGTTTAGTAATATGAGGAGTTTTTTGAATCTAAATATGTTATTTATATTATAATTGATATGATTGAATGTAATTTGGAATTTATAGTTTAGGTAAAATCAATATTTTAATTATTTAAAGGTATTCATTAATTTGAGGTTGCATGTTAATATGATATTTATGATATTTTAATTTGATCATAACATTGAAGTGTGAGTTTTTTTCTTGATTTTTTTGAAACACTTCCTTGGGGACATGTTATGTGTCATTTTTTGGGAATTTATCATTGAATATTATGAGTGTATCTTGAGGTATGGTGGATATATACTTTATCTCATTTTTAAGTTTATGGTTTTAATATATAGAAATAATGACATGATTTTTGATATTTGATTTCCTAAAAAATTGAACTACAAATTAGGTTTTACTTGGATTTACAAGCATAGTATGGTAGTTTTTTATTTAAATAATTACTCAATTATTCATTTGGGTAGAGACACCATCATTTTTGGTAAGCGAACTTTTTGTGACATAAAGACATAAAATGTAACAAATATGGTCAACATTAAATTCAATTAAATATCAAATAACACCCTAATTAAATAGTTTTAGGTGTTAATAACTTCATAAAGGATTTCTCCGAAATATTTTTATAATTTTTTCATCAAATTTGTGATACACGAGTTTAATTTAACTTTTATTTTATTATATATTTTTCAGCTACTTATTGATGGTGTTAGTCTTGGGATGTTTTTTGTTGGTTTTGAAATTTTTAGAGGTATTTATTTAGGTGAAAACTATTAGCATAGTCAGGGAAAACCATGTGTCTTCCCAAGGAATCATCACAAGTAATAGAGGGGTGTACAAGGTAAGCATATGTTTAATGGATATTTTGGCCAAACCATGAGGGAAAACCATCTGAATCTTAATTTTTTGAAAAGTGATAATTCACACAGTTAGTTCACAATTTTCTGAATTTTGTGGCTTTACTATGCTATGAAATTAATTATATTCAGAAATTATATTTAAACCCTCATACTTGCCTATAATATATGATTATTTCTCATTTTATTAGTCTCAAAAGACCCATAGTTTTTAGGTGATTTTTGAAACCCTCTTAACAGTGAACCCTAATTTCATTGAATAAAATTGTGTAGGGTCTATGATATTGAAGGTAAGACCCCCCAAAATATCCTTATTATTTTACCCCCTATAGTTTTTCACATTTTAAATTTAATAGAACATTATATCAGGTTTGTTATGGTGAGATCAATTAGATCTGTCGTGTTTTGAAAAATTCAATTTTGGGTTTGTAGAAGTAAAGGGAATGGGATTCTATATCATCATGATAATAAATTGATTCATCATATTGAACTAGATCCATTATATGGTACAAAGATTCTCCCATTATCTCCACTCATTCTAGAACTTAAATCATTATATTTATAAGTTTTTTCTTGTGATTTCCAGTGATAACACATTATGATTTCTTGTTTGAAACTCCCCTTATATTTAAGGATTTAGATTATATACCATAAATTTACATAAGTAACTTCATTGATAAAATGTATAAAAGAAATACTGGCATTAAACATGTATTATTGGAATGATAACATAGTATATATGGAGTGGTGGGTGATAATTTTCATTCGGTGGTGCCTTATTGATTTCGACTTGGTACTACTTTCCACTTAAGGAATATAAATGATTATCACAAAGTAAAGTCTTGGTGGATGGATAGGTTAAAACTCATAGATATTTTAAATATAATTTATTAAACCTATTAATGTGTGAGATAGAATTTGTAATGAGTATGATAGGTGGAATAAATGGATAAAATGTTTCTTCAATTAAAACTTATTTTAATTAAATTGGTAAATTTTTTTACTTTTACACATGTTTTTTACATATTTGTAAATAGAAGATATCTTTTTCTTGCCATATTGGTCTGAATTATGAATTTTATTTATAATTTAAAACTATATTGTATATTCACCCCTGAATATTCAACTTGATGAGTATGCATACGTTGTTATCATGAAATGGGTACAAGAAATATCACTTATTTCTCTAATGGAGAATCATCTTTCTATATTTTCATAATAGTGGTTTGAGAATTTAGATGTTCATGTGGAGTGGTAAAAGTGATTCCACATTTGTATTTCTTCATCAATATGTATTTTAGTTATTGGTTGAGTTTCTTTTTCATGTTTTAAACAACTTATATATTGCTTATTTATTCTATTTTGAGTTGTATTTTTTACATTCCATGAATCATATATTATTGGTTTGGTTATTACTATTATTATCCTGAATGGTTGTCTGTGTATAAAGGGACAAGCTTCCTTTATTTATTTTTATAAGCCCTTAACATTTATATTTAACCTTGGTTGTAACATCCCATGATTTTAAAAGTTTAAACTATTTTTGATAACATACAATATTGAGCTTTAATGAAAAAAAAATATTATTATTTAAATGTAGACATCATAACCTAGCCATTAAATTTTCAAGTAAGAATAGAAATTACCGATTTATTAAATAAACCTAAATTTTTAATTCAATATTAATGTATCATAAATTTATTATAAAATGATAACACAATTTTTAGTAAATTAACTTTATTCTTAAAATGGTGTTTTCTTAAAAAATGAGATTTTATACTTTTA
Source organism: Viscum album (assembly GCA_963277665.1). Lineage (NCBI taxonomy): Eukaryota > Viridiplantae > Streptophyta > Magnoliopsida > Santalales > Viscaceae > Viscum > Viscum album. Next base: position 683,044,610 of record OY728137.1, on the reverse strand, counting down.
ATTATTGAATATTATAATTTATAGAAGTTCAAGATTATGAATTTGAAAAAATTAATTTATGTATTTAATTCATCTCTATAAAATTATCTTAAAATTAAGTTTTTAAAATATTATAAAAATATTATTTTTCAAGGAATAGTTAACAAAATTTTTTTACATACAATTGTATTTTACTTTTACGTATTTACTATGAAAAATTATGTTTTGAATTAATTTTCAACTTTAATTAGTTTCATTTCATTTAAAATAAACAATTTATGGGTTTTAAATGTATTTTATAATTGAATTTAGTATAAAAGCATTTTGATATTTTCAAAGTGATTTTTTCTAAAAAACATTAGCTTGTGTTTTTCAGTTTAATTTTAAATTAAATTATAAAAATTGTGTGATTTGAATTATTAAAAAAAGATTTTATATATTCAATGAATATTTAAAAAATTATTAAATATGTATCTTTTATTTTTAAAAAATATTAACAGTAATCTTAGTAATTTTTTACCATCAATAAAGGGTAAATCATGTAATTTAGGTTAAAAAATAAAATGATATGAACCATGAAATTACTCAAAATAATTTCTAAATCTTATTTCGTCATTATATATTTTCCATAAGAATCCCAAGGCCTAATTTATTACCTATTGGGGAAACATGGATGAGATTATGACCGTTATAATATTTTTTTTAATTAAATGAAAAACATATTTCACTCCTTTTTTTCATTAGTATACTGTTTATAATATGGTACTATTTAATAGATACTTTTAAATATAATTATAATGTTGAAATATATAATATTTACCTTCATCATGATAATTTATTTTTAATTTCTCATAAATAAATAATTACCTCAAATTTCTGTACAAATGTGATGCAATAATTATTTAATTTATTTAAAAATAAAATAAATGATATTAATAATATTATAAAATATAAATTGTGAGATAAATAATATTAAAAAAAATCAATTTTCCATTATATTTTAGGGATATAATAAATATTTTGTTTACATTTTAGATATTTACTTATTATTATTAAATTCAAATTAATGAATATTTCTAAAAATTGACATTAAAGATATTTTATAACAAATAATATTTTATTAAATGATTTAAATTACTGAAAAATATATAATTTGGCCAATTTCATAGTATAAGGTTTCATAAATTATCCATGTTCCATTTATTGGTTGTTTTTAATTTTATTGTTACTAAATTAAACCTCGATGATTGATAATCCATGTTGTCACACTAGGAGTTAAAGAGGTTAATCATGGGTTAAAACAAAAGAATAAGGGCTTATATATAGCTAAAACTTATATAATTTTTAATATATGAGGTTTCAAACCATAATAATATTATCTTTAAAATTAAACACATTATATCCATTTTAATTGAAAACTAGTTTATATTAATTTATTTTTTTAAGAAATTCCAAGAGTGCCCCAAGCCACTCTTATAAAAGGGTTTATCTTATTATTTTTTATTCTCAATTAGAAAAACATTTTATTCAACCAATACCTACCCCAATACGTTTATAAAATTCATCCACACATTTTAAATGTATTTTTTGGAATAATACCAATCTTATTGGGCTTAAGGTGTTAATAAAGGGACGTTCTTTAAAGAAGAGGTATAGTTTTTATCTGCATATTTTATTTTTTTATCTTCATCCAAATCCCACAAACATTCATAAACCATGAAAAAATAATATATCCAATATCCTCTTTATATTTATATTTTATAATTTTATTTACATTCCCTATATCCATATCCTCTTCCATAAAATTGGAAAAAAATTCATCGTCTGTGTGTGTGGCAGACTACTACCTCACAAAACCATGTAATATTTTTTCCATCGCCATCGATCAGGACTAGTTATAAGGATGAAGTTAATTTATATATATGATATTTAAAACATATTTATCATTATTAAAATATAACATGTCATGAAAAATCTTACCTTTCTAATCACTTAAAAATGATAACATCTTTAATCGGTATGTGTGGTCTATAACATCCAAGAAGCGATGGGATTCATTTTTCATCACCACATCACATGGATGATATATATAGATATAAGTATATTCAAAGAAATAATTTTATATATATGCCATTATTACCATTATTTAAAGTTAAAATAATATTTACTTTCTTTCTATAATAATCATTGAAAATTGGAAATATCATTCATGTGTATGTATGACATACCATCTCTATGATTGTAATGTAGTTCATTTTACATGACCATATTTAATATATGGATTTAAAAGTACAATTGATGTTTAAATATTATTATAATTTCATTATTGTTATTATATAAATGATTTAGTATTGATATTTTTTACCATATTCAACCTACCAAATTCATTTTGGAATTATGTACTGAATATCATCCAAACGTCTGATGAGATAATAAATTATTAAGTAATTGTATATTACATGGTATTAAATAAATTAATCGAATAAGTAAAATGAAAAAGGTTCATAAAAAATTTTAAAATTCATATAATTCTATTATTTTAGAATATAAATAATGTATGTGATGATATGGAATCAATGTAAGAGACTTTGATTTTAAAAAACAACTTTTAATATATCACTTAAAACACACTTTTAATTTCATAACAATATTTTGTGAAAAAAAATTAAATAATTTTTTTACAATTCTACTTTGATTTTTAAAATCATTTCTTCCATGATTAATTTTTTTACAAAATTGTATTAAAATATTATCTCTCTCATTTTCTAAACAAGGCACTTTGTAACTTTACCAAAAAAGGAATAAAATTAATGGGTTTTTTAACTTATATGGAAAAAGTTTATTTTCCCACCATTAGGATTACTATTTCCTTTAAAGCTTACTTTAAAATAATATACATTTATTCGAAAATAATTTTGTTTGATTCTATGTGTGCAGTTATCTTTCTAAATATGTGATCTTCCTCGATGACTATTTTTATGATGCAATAATTTATGCTTTATGATTATGTTATAGTTATTTAGAATCTTTTATGATGATGGGTGGTTCCACTAAAAACCAATTATGGGTGGGTCTATGGTATCCATCCAATAAATTGCGTATGTTGGAAGTTGAACGTGATGGTAATTCCAAGTGTAACTATGATGGTTACTCTATGTATAATGGTGAAGGTTATTTAAACTAAAACTGTGAGGGTTATTTCATGTATAGTTTGTTGGGTTGAAAAATAAGTAAGTATGATAATAAAGTGATTACCCAACATATTTATTTAATTTATTTATTCTTTTTATCTTTTTTACATAAATATCCGGTTTTTGCAAGGTATGTTATAATGTTTCTTTTTAAAGGAATGTATATCTTACTTCATAAAGGTAAAAAGTAATACTTTGTGATAAAGTTTTCCTGAATATATAATTTTTCCAAAGAAACCTATTTGGATTTTATTTTTGATTTCAAATTTCTTTTGAAATTTTTATGGATATATTTGGTTACAAAAGGTTATTTATTTTTTAATAATTAATTTGTGATCCCAATGTTAATTTTTAGAAAGTGAATTTTTTTTAAATTATTTATTTTGAAGTGGTTTTTTCCATTTTTTTATGTCCCTTTTGAAGGTTTTCATTCTATTATCTAATTTTTAAATGTTTTTCATGTGTATATTCGATAGTTAATTGAAACTAATTAGTATATTTTAAAGCTTTAATGGTTTTTTATGAAAAGATTTGTTTCAAAAGCTCTCTATGGTGGGAAAAGTGGATACAAATCATAAGAATCCAATTTATATTAGATAGTTTTGTTATGTATGAGTTATGACCTTATTCTCAAAAACAATAAACTGAAATGATCATTGGTATTGTAATAAGTTGAGTTATATTTCAAAGACACTAGAATATGTAATGCTTAAGGCTGATTCAAAGCATGTTTTTGGAAAATTTGGAGATTATAAATTTTTATTATGAATAGGTTAAGTTTCATAGAATATTCGATTATTAATATCCATATTTGTTAACTTTTTCAGATCAAGTAAAATTTGTTACAAATGGAAAGAGGATGATCCCAAATATCTTTCTTATCTCTTCTGGATTGCATTCTTTAAATAATTATTGAAAAGCCATATCCTTGTTATTTTTAAATTTCTGCTGATTTTTTTCCTATAATTATTTTTATAACATTTAAAACAACTACTCTGTACCTTTATAACATCATGATTTAGGGGTTTTTTAATCAAATCCAAATTTTCTGATTTTCACATCCTTCCCAAAATATAAATATTATCAAGGAATTTTCAAATAGTTTACCCAATCAAATGAATTTGAATAATATTATGATTTTAATACATATACATATTAAGGGGACCCTCATGAAGTCAATTAATATTTAGTTTCAACATATAGTCTCACGATTCAAAATAATGGTATTTTAAAAGGAGCCTTGATTGTTATTACAAAACAATATTGTTTTAATTGTTTTTTTTAATTACCAGTTTTTTTTAATATTATATGTTATACAAAAATATTTTTCAAAACTATTTCTCTATTAATATCTATATATCCCAAATTATACCAGGTGCATTGAAAAAAGGAAGAACAGAACCTTGAAAATGCTCTAAAGCATTGTTGTGATGCGTGGACGTTCTATCTATATGAAAATAGGATAATGAAATCAGGTGGACAACATGATTAAGGTACGACCTTCCTTTTTCTATGACTAGTACTACATAAATCATAGAAATATGAAATTTAAAATTTCACGATATAAAAGACTTTTTGAATTTCAATGATGAGGTGATTATGGGTTTGGATTCAAAATTAATGGTATGATATAACATTTGAGGTTAAAATATTTTATTTAAATATAAATATATTAATGTTGTTTTTTGAGGATATTCATAATATTTCCAGGAATGTTTTGAGAATTATATAAATTTAGAAATTAATTTCCTATAGTCCAGGTGATGACCCATCATGCCTGGTATGATCATAATGCTTGAACCCAAAACTGATGGGTGAAAATGTTTCAGCACCTACCACTAGACTATGTGAAGATTTAGTTAGTATCAAATTTTCTATTTAGTTAAATGATTTTATTAATGAATTATTGTAATATTTTGGGAAAATTTGTTTTATAAAATTGATAAACATTGTAATTGAAAAAATGATTTGGTGATTAAGGGATTATTTTTATTTCCAAAGAATATCACTATAAATTTGGGAAACATTTTAGGATTATGGTAAATAGATTTATATTGGATTTTACTTGAGTATTCAAGGTTGAATTGTCATTTAATAATGTTAATTTTTTGTGATTCAACAGATTTATGGAAATAATTAGCATATCATGAATATTAGGTGATTAGGGAAATTATATATTGTAATGAACATTAAGAATTATTGAAATTATTTGAAGATAAATATTAAATTTATCATGGAATACTATGTGATTAAATACTTCATATTTTTTTATTCAATATTTAGAAATAATATTTTTAAATACTTTTAATGAAAGTTATTTATTGAATGATATATTCTGAATTTGGGTATTTCTATTTATTTTTGGAGATCAAAAGCAGTTTTTTTGTTCATTTAAAGGATTATTTATTATTTGAATTATCTTACATTGTAGTAACCATTTTATTTTTCTTAAATACTTAAATATACATGGAATATGTATTTATCCTTTTTTGATTTTTTTACCTTTATAAATAGATTCTAACGGTGTAGATATGAAATATTCATCTTGAATACTCATAATTTGGGGAAAGGATGAGTTTGTGGTGGAATTTTTTTAAAGGAATAAACTCTAATTTTCAAGTAAGTATCTTTTCTTATGTTCTTATTATAGGTATTAAAAGAATACCAAAAAATCAGGAAAATAATTTTTAAACAAAACAATTATATATTTTCTTTTCATATCAATAAATCAATGACCTTTTAAGCCATCATAGATTCACGATTTTTTGATTGTTGACATTCTCATGAGCATGTTTGTTACCATTATCTATTATTCCTTGGGGGTCCGTTTTTACATATATATACATGATTTCACATCCCACTTGATTTCTCCTAATTGGAAACCTAGTATTTTTTACTCAAGATGACCTTCATACATCCTTTTTTCTCATATTAAGTGGATGTTTTATTAATTCTTTTTATGATGTGGTATTTCTACAATGGTATTTCGAAAATTAAAAAACTAGTTACTAAAAATATTTTCAAATTTAGAGGATATAGTTTCCAAATGGGGGGATAAAGTAACATCTAGTGATTTTGATATAAAACATTGTATTTGATAAAGTATAAGATAGGCCACATCGAGCTTAAAAGAATGAAAAAATTTTATTATTTAAATGTTAATATCATCACCTAGTCATTAAATTCAGAGATATGATTAATAATTTCTTATTTATGAACTAAATATAAATTTCTAATAGAATATTAATCTATGGTTAAGTTCTTGTAAATTAATCAGATAATTTTTAGTAAATCCATTTTCTTCTTCAAAAAAATATATTTTCATGGAAATGAGTTTTTTTCTATTATTAGTTAATATTGTAATTTTTTTTTATTTCTAAAAAATATAAATATAAATATATTAATTTAATTTTTAAATCCATCATTTTAATGTTATCTTAAAATGAAATTTTTTATAATTTTTTGAAAATATTGAATTTTTAGTGAATAATGAATAATACAGAATTTTATTGAAAACATTATTTTATTTTGAAGTATTAGAAAGGTAGAATTATTATTTGGATTAATTATAAATTTTAATTAGTTTATTTTTATATAAAATAATCCAAATATGGTATTTAAAAAATGAATTTATTCTTTAATTTATTTTTTAAAATATTATATTTTAAAATGGCATTTTTCTAAAAAAATTGTTTTTATTTTATTTTTCTGGTTAAGTTTTAAATTAAATTCTATAACTTATATCATTTTAATTTTATAATATGGATTCAATATGTTTATTAATTTTGTAAAAATTTAGTAAATATGTTACTTGTATTTCTGGAAAATATGACTAATAACATTAGTAATTTTTGATACAATCAGTAAAGAAGAAATCAGGTAAATTAGTTTAAAAAATAAAATGATAAGAACCATAAAATAACCAAAAGATTACCTAAATCATATTGAATGATTATATCTAGACCATAATCATAAAATTTTATAATTTATTCCCTATTTGAGTTACTTGGATTAGATTATGCCCCTTATATGTAATATTTAATGAAATTTCAAAATTCTTACACTCTTGGTTTTCATAAGTATACAATTTTTAATATGGTTTAATTGAGAGGATATAAATGAATATAAATAGTATTTCGAAAGAATAAATTTTTTTATTCATCATGGTGATTTATTTTTAATTTTTAGAAAATAAATAATTACCTAAAAGAGGGAATAACGATAAATCAATAATTATTTAATTAATGAAAAAATATTAAAATATTAGAAAAAATCTAACTTCAGATAAATAATGTGATAAAATAAATTTATGGATGAAACCAATATTTTTTAGATATAAAAAATATTTTTTATCATATTTTAGATGTTTTCTTTATATTATTAATTTGAAATCAATGAATAGTTCTAAAAATTGAAATTTTTCATATTTTAAAGAATATAATATAATATTAAATGATATAAAATTACTAAAAATATTAAATTCATTGAACTTATTAGGATTAGGTTTAAAATTATTACCATTATCCATTTATGGATATTTCATTATTTATTAGTCATATATTTACCCTCAAAAAGTAAGAATCCATATTGTCATAGTAATAGTTAAATGGGTTAAATAGGGTTTAAGAGCAAAAAAGTCACGTGTTGAAATATAGTTAAAATTTATTTTATAATTATTTAATTAGTGGGATTATACCCATAAAAATATTATCATCCAAAAAAATAATTTTTACCGATTTGTAATTGGGAATTAATTTATATTAATTTAATATTTTAAGTAATTCTAAGAGTGCCCCTCACCTCTCTTATAAATAGGCACTTCATATAATCAAATATTCAAACATAAAAACCCATTAAAGTAACCCAGTACCTTACCAAATAGTATCCTACAATCCCTACCACATTCTATAGTTATTATTTTAGTCTTAATACCAATATTATAGGGCTTAAGGTGTTACAAAGTGGAAGGTTTCCAAAGAAGTAGTATAGGTTTTATCAATATGTTGTAGATTATTTTATTTCATCACATCCCATAAACCATACTAAACCATTATAAAATAATTATTTCGGTATCATAGTTAGGCTAATATATTATTATCATTGTTTATTGACATGTACTTGTCTCCTCTTCCATCAAATGGGAAAATAATACACCATTCGTGTGTATGGTGGACTACCGCCTCCCGAACTAATGCAATTCATTTTCCATAACCATCTCTCAAAACTAGTTATAATTATGTAATGAACATTTTATATGATATTAGTAACATATTTTTCATTCGGAAAAAATAAAATATCATTTTCCTTTTTACCTTTCATGTCTTAGAAAAATTATAATGTCGTATGTCCATGCATGTGGACTACTACCTCCACAAATAAATATGATTGGTTTTTCATCACCCCATCACATGGATGATATATATAAGTATATTTTATTTAATAATTTTATCTATATAATATTATAACCATTACTGATAGAAAATATAATATTTTTCCTCTTTCCATAATGATTGTTGAAAAATTGAAATGTTTTACATGCGCACGTACGACCTACTGTCTCCATGATTGTAATGTGGATAATTTTTCCTGACCATATTTATTTATTTAATTTAAAATTATAATTGATTTATGAAAATTATAATTATTTTGTTATTATTATTCTAGAGATGATGGAGTTCAGATTTTTTGGACCACGGTCAACCTACTAAAGTCATTTTGGACTGATGTACTGAATATCAACGAAACATTCAAGGAGAAATTAAATTATTAAGTAATTATATTTGGATTTTACATTTCATTTAATATTTCTTATTAAATTTGTAATTTTAATATTTTTTTCCCGAAATTATATTTTTTTGGTAGGAAAATGTTTCTTTTTTTCCCAAATTTAATTTCAAAAGAGGAAATTTTTTTATTAGTATCTATGGACTAATGGTTTCTTCCTATTCTTTATGTCCCTTTCTGACCATTTTGTTATCATACCTAATTTTAAAATATTTTTTGAATGTTTTAAGGATTTATATAGTAAAATAATAATTAGAGTTAAAATTCATGATTATTTTTTATGAAAAAAAAGTCAGGTTTTCTTTCAAATTCTTTATATGGTGGGAAAATGGATACTGATCGGATGTTTACACTTATTATTATATGTTTTAGTTATGTATCAGTTATGAACTTATTCTAAAGAACTATAAACCAGAAATATCCATAGGATTTTGAAAAATGTGGATTTTAGTTCAAAGAAACTAGAATATTTATTGCATCTGTTTATGACCTTACAGTTGGCATCAATGTAGGATTTAGACAACTTTAGAGATTATAATGTTTTTTAATCATAGGTTAAGTTTCCCAGTATATTCTATAAGTAAAATACATATTTTTTAACATTTAAAGATCGCGGAAAATCATTTAAAATTTGAAAGAGGAGGATCCCAAACAACATTTATATATTTTTCTGATGACTTTCTTGACATAATTATTATAAATCCGTATCTTTATGATTTTGAATATTTTTCAATCATACAGCTCCTCATTAATCAGTTTTATGAATTATCAATCACCTTCTCAATACCTCTATACCATTATTGTCCATGATTTTTTAATCAAATAATAATTTCTAAATTTTTGAATCCTTCCCAAAATGGTTAAAATGATCAAGAGATTTTCAAATATTTTACCCTATCACAGGACTTGAATCATATTATTCTTTTAATTAATCTACCAATGAAGTATACCCTCATGATTCCAATTTAAATTTGGTTTTAACTTATAATATTATGGTTAATACTTAGGGGATTGTAAAACTACCCATGATTGAATGTATCAAAACAAACTCATTCCAAATGTTTTATAAAAAAAAAATATGATTTTAAATTACATGTCATTTAAATAGAATTTTCAAAACTATTTCTCTTCCAACATCCATACAACCCAAACTATACAAGGTTATTCTAAAAAGGGAATCAAGGGAGTTTGAATAATCTCTAAAGCAATGTTGAGATGAGTGGACCTTCTATCTATGTGAACAAAATGACAATGAAATCAGATGGAAACCATGATCACGATATGAACTACTTTTATCTTGGACTAGTATTAGTTAAATCATATGGAGATGAAATGTAAAATGTCGAGATATAAAATAATTCATGAATTATGATATTGATGTAATTTTGGGTTGGGATGAAAATCTAATGGTTTGAGATAACTTTTTAGGTTAAAAAATATATTTATTGATGAATATTTTAATTTTTTTAGAATGTTGTTCATATTTCATCAAATTTAATAAGAATTATATATTTTTAGAAAATTATAGCATATAGCCCAAGTGAAAACCTATAATGTTCGATAAGGTTGTGAGGCGTGAACCCAAAACCAGAGGCAGATAAGGATGAAATGCCTACCACCAGCCTAAGGGAGGTTCTAGTTAGTATGAAATTTTCTTTTAGTTAAACAATTTTCTTGATGATGAATAATTTTATTTTGAGAACATAATTTTATCATATAGATAACCATTCTGATTGGAAAATGATTTGGTGACTAAGTGATTAATTAAATTTCTAAATACGGTCACTAAAATTTTATGGAACATTATAATATTAAGGTAAATAGAATATTTTAGGATTTTATTTCAGGATTCAAGGTTGAATTATCTTTTCATAATGTTGGTTTTTGGTGGTTCAAGTGATTTATGGGAATAATTAGCATATCTCGAAGATTATGTTATTAGAGAAATTTCATTTTGGTATGAGATATTAAGAGTGTTTGATATTATTTAGAGAAAAATATTAAAATTATCTTGGATGACTATGTGATCAAATACTTTGGATTTTTGGGTTTTAATTATAACCACGAATATTTTTTTTACTTTTATGTATATTTATTTATTGAATTTTTGAAGTTTCATTTTGGGTATTGTGGTGGATTTTTTTAGATTAAAAGTAGTTTTTCTTCATTTGAGGGTTTATTAATTTTTTAAATGGTCTTATCTTGTACTAACCATTTTTTTAGTTAATTCATAAAAATTTAGGATTATATTGTTATCCTTTTTTTAATTTTTGTGATATATAGAAGTTGATTCTAATTATTTGGGCATCAATAATGCATCTTGAATACACATAATTTTGAGAAAAATATTGGTTTTGTGTAAATTTATTAAAGGTTGAAACTCTAATTTTCATGTAAGAATATTTCTTAAGGATATTTTTCATGGTAGTAAAATAATTTCTCAACATTAGAAAAATAATTTTGAAACAAAAAATTTATCTGTTTACTTTTCATATCAAGAAATCAAAATCCATTTTACTCATCATAGATTTTCGATTTATATGGTTAAATTTCTTATCACCATGTTCTATATCTTTTTCTATAACTCATTTGGAGTTATTTTTCTCTTCTGTATCCATTTTTTTACTTCCCACTTATTTTATCCTACTTCGATATCTCTCATATCATTTTATGATTTAACATTTCAACAACTGTATTTTGAAAATTCAATCTCTTGTTACCAAACCCAAGTTCAAATTTTGATGATGAAAGTTCATAAAGGGTTGGGGGAGAATTTAAGATCTTGATATTTTAAAAGGAAACATTATGTTCGATAGCATAGAAGATACACCACATCAGGCTTAAACAAACAGTTAAATATTATTATTTAAATATGACTATTAAAACCTAGCCTCTAAATTAATGCGTATAAATAAAAATAACTGAATTATGAAATTAATATAAATTCATAATTCAATACGAATATTTTGGTATGTTCTTTGATATTAATACCATAATTTTCAGTAAATTCATTTTATTATTCAAAAATATGTGTTTTCTTCAAAAGGGGGTTTTCTTTATTTTATTAGTGAATATTATAATTTTTAGAAGTTATATAATTATTTTTGAACAAATGAATTTTATTTTATAATTTATATTTTAAAAATTGTCAAAAATTTAATTTATTTTAAATTTTTTCATATTTTTTTTCAAGGAATAGGGAAATATACAAATTCTTATTGAAAATTGAATTTATTTTAATGTATTTTATATGTAAAATTATTTTTTGGATTAATTTTAAATTTTCAATATATTATTTTGAATTAATAAAATGCAATAGTATTTTTTGAAAGGGATTTTATATTTGAAATTAGAGTAAAAACATTTTATATTTTAAAAGGGAATTTTTTGAAAATTTGTTTTTATTACATTTTCATGTTTACTTTTAAAATAAAATTTGAAAATTTTTTGATTTTTAATTTGAAAATTTTATTTTATATTTTAAATTAGGGGTTTAAAATTAATTAAATAAGTCTGTTTTATTGATGAACAATATTAATAGTAAACATTGAAATTTTTCTTACCACTGGTAAAGGAAAAATCGATTAATTTAAGTTAAAAAATAAAGTGATAAGAACCATAAAATTACTCGAAAACTTACATAAATCATATTCGATTATTATATATATACTATAACTATAAAAGTTTTAAATTTATGTCCTTTTGGAGAAACATGGTTGATGTTTTGACCTTTTTAGTATTTTATATATAGAATATCAAACATGTTACACTCTTGTTTTTCATAAGTATACTATTTTTAATATGGGTGTCTCCAAGAAATATGTTCTAATATAAGTATTTTCTTTAATTATAAAAAATTTATCTTCATCAGGGTAATTTTTTTAATTTTTATTAAAATATATATATACCTTAAATTATTTCACAACGCTAATGCATTAATTATTTAATTAATGGAAAAAATATAATAAATGTTATGAAAAGTATTAGAAGAAATATAATTAAAGATAAATAGTTATATAAATATATTATATATATTCCCATGAGATGTTATGGATTTAATAAAATATCAGGTTCAAATTTATGATTTTTTCTTAATATTATTAAAGTTAAATTATTGAATACTTATAAAAATTGACATTATAGACATTTTATAGTAAATATTATTTTATTAAATGATATAAAATTATTAAATAAAAAAAATTTATGAAAAACAATTAGGGAAAGGATTAAAATATCATTCATTTTCTATTTATGGTTATTGTTTCATTTTATAGGTACTATATTGACCCTCAATGAGTAAGAATCCATGTAGTCGTGGTAAGAGTTAATAGGGTTAAATATGGGTTATACCTAAGTGATACCAGTTGAAATATTATAAAAACATGAATAATTTTTTACTTTATAAAGGTATTTAGACCAATAATCATCTTATATTTTTAATATCTCAAATTGGTGACATTTGGAATTGAAAATTAATTTATATTAATTTAATATTTTAAGAAATTCCAAGGTACCTCTCCCCTCTCTTATAAAAGGGCACCTCTTCTCATTTATTAAAACAACCAAATCTATTATGTTTGACCAAGACCCGACTAAATCAATACTTAGAATCCTTACCTACTTTATATAGGTTTTTTATATAAGTGTAATCTGAATCATAGAGGTCTTAATGTGTTAAAAGGGTATATTTTCGAAGAAAGATGCATAGTTTTTATCTCCATGTTTTAGTTTTTTTTCTTCTTCCAAATCCATAAAACCTTTTTAAACCATGATAAAATAATAACTACAGTATCACTTATAAACTTATTTGTTATTATGTAAATTTTATGACCTATATCCATCTCCTCTTCGATAAAATGAGAATGTGATTCATCATTCATTTGTTAGGTGGACTACCACATCATGAACCAATGTATTTTTTTTACATAACCATCTCTCAAGACTGGTTATAATTAAGGAATTATTGTTTATATATGATATTAATGACAAATTTATCCATATTCAATAATAATATATCATTTACCTTTTCACCTTTTTGTTAACCAAAAGATGGCAATGTCGTCTGTGCATACGTATGGACTAACACCTTCACGAAGTGATGTCATTAGTTTTTTGTCCCCATGTCACATTAATGATATATCTAAGTATATTAAAAGAATTAATATGATATATATGATTTTATTAACATTCTGGATAGAAAAAATAATATTTAACATCTTTCAATAATGATCCCTGAAAATTTGTAATATTACTCATTCATATGTACGATCTATAGTCTTCATGATTTTAATATAGTTCATATGTCATAACCATATTTAATGGGTGGATTTAAAAGAATAATTTTTGTATGAAAATTATAATTATTTTTTTATTTTGATTTTTTTAGTTGATGGAATTTAGAAATTTATTAGTATTATCAACCTACCGAAGTCATTTTGGAATTATGTGCTGAATATCATCAAAACGTCCAATATGAAATTAAATGATTAAGTAAATTTATATAACAAGGTATTGAAAAAATAAAGTAATAATAAATATAAAATATTTTTTTAATTAAATAGATAAAAAACCTAAGTACATTATTTCAAAAGATAAATAAAATATGTGACGAGTTTGACTCAAGGTCAGTTACTTTCTTTTAAAAAAACATATTCTTAATGTTTCCCAAAAAAATGTATTTTTTAATCCATATCCATATTTTTTAAAAATGTTTTAAAAGATCATATATGGTCATTCTATTATTTTTTTTAATTTATTTTTCCATTGTTTACTTTTTTTACAAAATGGATTGAAAATATTCTTTTTTTCATTTTTCAATCCTCGTACATTGTGAATTTTCTGAAAAAAGTATAAAAGGAATATTTTTTCACATATAAGGAATGAGTGGTTTTCTATAACTTCTTCACTAATATTTTAATTGATGATTCCTTTACATTCATACATGACTTTTTTTTTTGAAGAAAGTTTTTTCCTTTCTATGTAGATAATTTTCTTTTTAAATATTTGAATTTCCTCAAGGAATGTTTTATGATGAATTAATTTGTGTTTTATTATTATGTTATGGATCATAGGAAGTGTTTAGGTTAAAGTGTGGTTCTATTATAAAATAATGACGGGTGTAACACCCCCAAATGATAAAGGGTTAAATGACTAAGTGATATGAATCATGTCAACAAGGTGAGCCTTCTCTTTCAGGAGCCTACCTAATTGGAACTCCACAGTTAAGTGTGATTTTCCTATAGTAGTAATTGGGATGAGTGACCTTCTAGGAAGATTCCTAGGTTGTGTGTGAGTGATTACAAAGCACACTCAAAAAGACATGTATTGGCCTGTGGGGGCAGTCATTAGTCAGAAGATCCATTCAGACCTAGGGGTGGGCCCTAGGGTGGGAACCACATATCTTTAGTGAAACTAGTGGTGCCTAGAGGGCTAGGACCCAATATCCATGTTAAGGCGGGTGTTTGTGCTGTCACTGGGGCCCGGTTATTAAATTTGGTATTAGTGGTGGTACCCAGCCTTAAGTGTTGTGCGCTATTTCGGTTAAGAAGTAGGGCTCACAATGAGGAATTTTTTATTTAAAGGGGGTGGGGGTGAATGTAGCATCCCAGAATGGTAGAGGGTAAAATGAATAAGTGATATGACCCATGCCAATAAGGTACACCTTCTTTTTTTGGAGACTAATTAATTATAACTCCATAGTTATGCATATTTATCTTGGAGCAGTGATTGGGATAAGTGAAATTCTGGGATGAATCCCAGGGTGTGTGTGAGTGGGGAAAAAGTACAATAAAAAGGACATGTTTTGACCTGTGGGAACAATCATTAGTTAGATGACTGTTCGGGAATTTAAGTGGGCCTTAGGGTGGGTACCATGTGTTTGTGGGTAAACTGGTGGTACCTGGAGGTCTAGGACCCGACTACCATGTTAAAGGGGTGTTTGTGCTATCATCGGGGCCTAAATGTTACAATGGGTTGGTCCATGTTATGGCGGGGTGTATGTGTGGTCACTAGGGCCCAGGTTTTACATTTGGTATCAGAGGTGGTACCTGACCTTAAGTGTGGTGTGTTGTCTGTGTTGAGATATAGGGATCAAAATGAGGACATTTTTATTTAAAGGGGTGAATGTAACATCATAGAATGATGAAGTGTTAAATGAATAAGTGATATTAATCAGGTCAACAAGGTGCGCCTTCCTTTTTGGGAGACTACCTAATTAGAACTCCATAGTTATGCATATCTGTCCTGGAGTAGTGATTGGGATAGGTGAACTTCTAAGAAAAATCCTAGGGTGTGTGAGTGAGGACGAAGCACTCTAGAAAGGACATGTTTTAGCCTGTGGAAATAATCATTATTCAGATGACCGTTCATGCATATCGGTGGGCCTCAGGGTGGGTACCATGTTTCTGTGGGGAAACTGGTGGAACCTGGAGGGACATGGCCTAATGACCATGTAAATGGGGGTTTATGTGCTATCATCAAGGCCTAAATGTGACAATGGGTCAGTCCATGAAGTCCCTCTAATGAATTGAGTATGTCATAAGTTTATTGTGATGGTTATTCTAAATGTAGCTATTATGGTTACTCCATGTATAACCATGATGGTAATTTCAAGAATAACTGTGAGGGTTATTTCATATATATCTTCGAGGGTTACTCCATAATTATTTATTCTAAGAAACTGATACCCCATGTTACCTATATGTTTTTTTGTGTATGTTAGGTTTCTATAGAAATATAATTCTTTTATAAGGCATTTTATTGATTTTACATTCAAAGTATATGATACTTATTAAGGTTGTGTGGGAGTGAGGATAAAACACATTATAAAGGACATGTGTGGACTATGGGGAAATCCATTAGTCAGATAACCCATTTGGGCATGGGGGTGGGCCAGAGGGTGGGAACTACATGTATGTGATGGAAACTAGTTGTGCCTAGTGGGACAGGACCCGATATCCATGTTAAAGAGGGGTGTTCTAGTTTCCACCGAGGATCGGTTGTTACATTTGGTATCAGAGGTGGTACTCATCCTTATGTGTGGTGTGCTTCCTTGGTTAAGATATAAGGCCCACAATGTGGGCGTTGTGATATAAAGGTATGATGAATGTAACACCCCAAAATGATAAAGGGTTAAATGAATAAGTGATATGGATCATGTCAACAAGGTGTGCCTTCCTTTTTGAGAGCCTAACTGATTAGAAATACCCAGTTAATCGTGTTTGGCCTGGAGTAGTGATTGGGATTGGTGACCTTCTACGAATTATCCCAAGGTGTGTGTGAGTGAGGATAAAGCACACTAGAAAGGACATGCATTGGCATGTGGGGATAATAATTAGTTATATGAACTGTTCGGGTACATTGGTGGGCCCTAGGGTGGGGAACACGTGTATGTGGGGAAAATGGTGGTATGTGGTGGGCCATGACCTGACGACCATGTTATGAGGAAATTATGTGTTGTCACCAGGGCCTGGTTTTTACAATGGGTATGTCCATGACATCCCTCTAATGAATTGGGTATTTCTGAAGATGATTGTGAGGGTTATTCTAAGTGTATCTATCATGGTTACTCCAAGTATAACTGTGATGGTAATTTCAAGAATAACTGTGCGTGTTATTTCACATGTAGTCATGAGGGTTACTCCATAAGTATGTATTCTAAGAAATTTATACTCCATGTTAACTATATGTTTTATTTATGTTTGTTATGTTTCTATAGAAATATCATTCTTTCATAACGTATGTTATTGATTCTATATTCAAATGAAGTATAGGATGCTTCTTATGGGTGAAAATTATAGCTTTTTGAAACAAAATTCATCAGATTATCTTGTTTTCAAATAATCCTATATGAATATTATTTTTCTTTTGAGATTTCTTATGAATTTTTTTTTTGGAATCTTTGGAAATAAATGGTGATTTATTGGGTAATAAATGTTTTATTTTTAGACAAATTTTTATTTTGAAAAAGGAAAATTGAAAAGGTATTTATAGACTACTGCTTTATTTTTTTATAACCCTTTCTGAGGTTTTTGTTCCCATACAATATTTTTTAAAAAATAAATTTCTATAAAGATGGGTAATTTAAAAATAAGAATTTATTTTTAATGTTTTTAATTCTTTCTATGGAAATATGTCATGTTTTTTTAATTTTTATATGGTGCTAAAAATATAATATGATTAGGAGAATCCACTTTGTATTATATAGTTTTTATATATGAGTTTTGAAACAATTATCAAAAAAATTAATCAAAAATATCCTATTGATTGTAAAAATGTGAATTTTTGTTCAAATATACTATAATATGAAATTATTAAGGATATGACTTTAGTTTATTTTTCTGGGGGATGTCACCTATGTTTAGTGGCACCTCAGATCATTCCAAGCCAATAGACAAAGCCAACATTTTATTAATGTTATTATTTTGGTCAGTCCATCATATTAGGAAGGTATATAGGCGATATAACATTTTAAAACATGAAATGTATAGGATAAAAAGTTTTATACTTCAACTTTATGTTGAACATTAAGTTAACATGGTGTTCAGTGTCCAAAAATGTATTTTTATACACATATAAAAGTATTGTCACCACATCATCATGGGTTTAGAAAATGACTATTGTGTATCATGCATTAGAAATGATACTTCCTAAAAGGACCCAATTTCACATATTATGTATAATGATTCTTGTAACTTTGTAATAATGATTGTTGATTTTGATGATTTAGAATGTCCTAAGAAATTATATTACTATTTAAGCAGTGATTAAGTGGTGCTTTTATTCTGACTATAAAAAAATGGAATAGTTAATATTGCCTAGAAACCCAAAAAAGTGGCCATGAAGAATTTGGTTTCACCAGAATAATATGTGATCCAAGAGCTTGTTGATAGGATTTTACAAGAATTTCATGTTATTGATAATGGAATCGAAATGACTGACCACAACATGAGGATAATTGTATATTGTTTAAAATTTAGAATACCCTAATATTTTAGGGGGGGTTGGGGGCCTAAATAAGAAAAATCCTATCTTAGAAGAATTATTTGGAACTTATAATTCCATGGAACCCTAGCTTATATAAAGGTAAAGGTAACAACATATTTTTGGGGGGATCTCACATGCCAATGGTGCAATTTAGTTTTCTAAGATAAACTTCACCAAGGAAATACATGGGAGTTATTAAAATAATGTTCAGAAAGAAATTCTACCAACACACCTTCATGATATCTAGAATGATGGATTTATTCAAACATAAGTGAGAAAATAAATCAATAACAGAATATGTGAATATCTTTATGAACTAAGTTTATTTTTTCTCCAGATGTGGATTCTAGAAATTCATCAAAGTCATGTATATTAAACTATGTACTATGAACAAATAAACATTCTAATATATTTTTTTCACATTAGTAATTATACAAACACGATTAATATAGTGACATTAGTGGAAGGAGAAATTATTTGGAATCATATTAGAAAAGTACATTCATCTACATGGGTATAGTTTGAAACTATGATTCTAGGAACAAAATAATTTGGTAAACCTACTTTTACAGAGGTATAGAATTAGATAATCAATCCACAATATCATTTTCCAATCCTCTAAGTCCCAATAACAAGTTGGGATATTTTCAATGTGGTTTGTTTTAGAATAAGAAGTTGGATTTTATGGAAAAACCCAAATAATTTCACAATTATAATCAGATGGGACATCTTCAATGTTATTTCCATAACATGAAAAAGATAGTTACAAGAAATATCTCTCATTTTTTCTAGATATAACTTTTTATAACTATTTGATAATGATAGAATAGTTCACATTCTCAAAAATCGAGCAATCTAGGGTGATTCCAAAAACACACCAACTCCTTATAAAATTAAACTACAACCAGAATGTAAGAAATATGAAATAACGAGTAAGTAGTTATATGGTGACTAGAATATTCTCATAAAAGATAAATCTGGCCCTTCAACTCTATGATGTACCATTCTTCTTAACTTTACTCTATTGGTAATTATATTTTATAGTTGTGTGTCCCACTCTTTTATTACCTCTTTTGTTATTAATAAAATGGGGTTACATATAAAGATGATACCACATTTGATGTGTAACAGAACATCAGGCTTTCCTAGGTGGAAACGAACTCTAAAGTGGTTCATGACTCATTGAAAGGGAAAAGACTCATTCCCTGGTCGATTACATACACCATCAGGAACTGCCAACCTCTCATAAATAACAAAACGAAGGTAACACAAACATGGCGGGAGCGGAACAAAGTAGCGGATCATCTTTCTTCCCAGGCAGACCAAAATTTCAAAGTTATGTGTATCAATAGCATCTCTTTCCTAAAACATGAGGGGGTGAACCCAATATGAGGGGATTCCCTCAGACTGCATTACTATAGGCCTCTTTAGGCCCGAGTGGCCAGTATGTCTTGTACTCTTCAAAGGAATAATAATAAATAAGAATGATGATGATGTGTATATAAAAATCGATGGGGCATACTAAGTATTTGAGTATGAAATTTGTTCAATTTTAATGCAAGAAAAGTGAATTTCATATCTCATAATGGAATGGTACATCTCTTTACAGAAGAATGAGATTTTAATGATGGAAGAGATGTAATTTTAGAAACTATATATGGAACTATTTCTTATCAATTGTAATCAATCCCCTTAGGGACTGATGAAATAATTGAGAATATATATTTTTCTACAATTTTTATCAGTATCCTAACATATTTCTTGATGTTTTATCTTATTTTCCACCCAAAAGGAAAGTGATATTTTTTTATTACTATACTTATAGGGATAAATAGTATTTCACGTTAATTGTATAGAATAGAAAAAATATAATTGAGTACATTAAAGATCTATTTGGATTAATTGGAATCTAAAGGTTTCCTTAGACTGGTTATATTTTTTTAGTATTCTCTGGTTCTCATTTTAAAGAAGGTATATCATTAACTATGACATTTTCTATATTTTCTTAAACTAAATCAGGTTATGATAATGAATAGATGTCCTCTTCTATGAATGGGTGGTATGTTTTATCATTTGAAAGAATCCTAATATTTCTCCAAGATTAATCTATAGTCTGAGTATCACCATCTTCTGGATAGGAAAAAGGATATTGCAATGAAATATTTGAGACACTACTAGAGTTGACATTAATATATGGTAACTCTATTTGGTCTTAAACATAAACCAATTATTTTAATTAAAGCGACTAATTGAATATTTCAATGTTACCTAGACGTATTCATTTAGGTATTTTTGGATGTAATTGTATATTATTATCATACTCAAAAAGACAACAAACAAAATTTAGAGATTATGTTGGGAACCTTGTAAGATCACTAGATTTATAATAAAAAAAATTATATATGATTAATGGTTACAAGAAGATCACATCCTTGGTAATGTCATCTAATTGAAAGTTTTATTAGAATATCAAGAAAGAATAAATGATTTCATCTCTTAGAAAATAATGAAGAGTGTCATTGAGATGTGTATTTTTATGGTATTAGTAGAATATATCATCAATTCAACCATGACTTCCCATGTATCAAATATTTTATGACAGAACTAATGATAATGGGAACTCTATAATAGTTCATTGATGATTTTCAGAAAATCCATTTTGGGAATTGAGGTCTGGACCACATCGACAAAAATTATTTTCTTATTAGAACTATTTAAAGGTTATATAGTCTATCGTAACATGTTTAAGAATGGACTCGACTGGGTACTCATCTAGGGAGATCATTTTATATCTTAAGGATCATCAATGCTGTGAATTTCTAAAAAGGATTATCTATCCCATTACTTTTAATTAGCTATGATGGTTTGTGATATGGATCCAAGTGTTTTTATCTCTCTAGTGAGAAATTCTCTATGTTCAAAAATTATAAAAGATTGAAAACCATATTTTCTCTAAGGGATTTAAACCCATGATAAAGACGATTGATGAAATATCTCAAGATGTTTGACTTTGACATGGATTATACACCTAGAAAAGAAAATTGTATGGCTGATCATTTAAGATGAAAGTTATACAACCCACAGGATAGAGAATATTGTTATAAATGACCTTAAATGTGTATGATTACTAATATTTATTTATATTTCACTGAGTGGAATAAAGCTTCGGTTTTCTTTGCCATGAGTCCAATTCCTTGTTTAGTTCAGAAAGTCAATAATGATCAATGATCAAATCATGATTGCTTTCCTAGTACATAAAAACTCAATGGTATTGATATAATTTATAGATAGAAACAATATGGGGATTTTGAGTTTCATTTTCATGATCTAATTGTCGTTTAGTTATAATTTCACGAACAATTTCATTTTTATCACTATTCAATGTGGGTGATTCATCGAAGAATCCGAAACATATACAGGGCTTAGATGACCAATTTTTTGACCATTTATTAAATATAAATTGGTTCACTAAGTTATAAAATACCCCACAAATCAACATGTGAAGGAGGTGCATAAACAACCAACTGGTATGTTTCAATATTTACCTATACCCATATAAAAATAGGAACATATCATTATTTTCTTTTTCATGGTTTTAATAAGAATAATTCAAAAGAATGATTCAATTTAGATTATTTTTAACTAACTCACAATGTCATCCCACATAATTCTGATCCAAGAATCAAATATGGTAGATAACATGTAAAATGTCTTTATTTAAGATGGGTTAAAACTTCTTGGATCCTCATTTCAGTAACCTCTAACCAAAGTCCTAAATTTACCATTCAGTTTTGGAAATCTATTTATCATTATTTTTGTACCCAATTGATCATGAAAATAGTATATCATCTTCAAATTGATGGTTATTTGAAATGAAAAATTAATACATTGTGATATATTCTCAAGGATTGTGTTATGGGTTTTAGTCGGTCATGGGAGGATCATTTTAAATTAGTGGTATTTTTTAATTACAATGCTTTTCGATAAATGATATATATGGATCCATTCAATTAGTTCTGTGGTAATACATGTTTATATATACATTTTCAGAATGAAATAGGGGAATCCTAACTTATTAGAATTGGAATTATTTGTGAAATTACTGAGAAGATTCAAATAAACATGTAACCAATGGTTTCATCCCAAATATATTTGAACTATAATAAAGTTTATCATTATCACGCATTATCCATTGAGTTAGAAAATTGTATATTATTTAATGACTCTCCATGTTTACAAAACTCATGATTGAGTATGAAATGAAATATTTCTCCTCATTGTATTATACAATTTGAGGTACATGAACAAAATTGAGAAGTTTCATGTCAATTTTCTATACCTCCATGATTCATGTTGGTTTATAATGTCATCTATGTATGTCAACTGGATAAATATCATTCCAATCCATTCCATGTGATTTTATGGGATCATGTTGATATTGAAATAGATGCTACATTTGTTCATGGAGTGATTCATTTTTAGAAAAACAACATAATAACTTCTGTTGAAAACATGTTACTTAATTCAGGTATAATATAAACATGGTGAATATCAAGATGAGACATGTTAAGGGGATAAATGTATATTGTATCAATGTCTATAACTCTTCCAAAGCACCTAGAAACTCCAACTTTACATGGATGAAATGTATTTACCCCAAACCTAGTAGCCCATATTTAGTGGTAGCTCTATCACATTGGTACTAGATATAGGATATCACATCCCAATGTACCAAGTAGTTTAGTAATCATGGAAAACATGACACATATTTAAGTCTAATATTAAATTTCAAAACATAGAAATACAACATAGTATTTATTTAAGAACATCATTATTACCTCTTTCATATCCTTTCATATCAATCATAGTACACTTTTTGGAATTTTTGGGAATGTAAATACAACGAAGTTGTAGGTTCCGATACTCAGTAAGGATATGCTTATAGAATAAGCTAACGTGGAACAAATATGGCATGGATATTTTGATATAAATAAATTATAATCAAATTATTTCCTATAAATAATCACATTATCTTGAAACATATCTATTAATATCATAACTATTAAAATAATCACATATAAATCAATAAATAATTTCATAATAACAAAATAATTAATTTTGGCCTTCTTAAACCCTCCATCAAGGCCACGTGACAAAACATATACATAAATGGGTAAGGAAAAAACCAAATACCGAAAATATTTTTTTCTTGTGAGACCTACTGATGAATTTTTGTTTCTGTTAATTTCATGCCCCACCCATTACAAAATAATTCCATGTATTGAACATATGAATAAATAATAAAACTTCATCAACATTCTGTACAAGTCAATGAATGTATTAGTTGGATGAAATGGAATATAAAATTTCAATACATTCACATGAAAAACTGAACATAAACAATCTATAAAAATATAGTGGATGGTGTAAATATAGTTTAAACATGGTAAAGAATAAGATTCCTCAAGGTATGTTTAGATAGATGAAAATACTTTTAAAATATCTCTATAAAATTTATTAAAGAAAATTTCCATTTCAATTTCAAATAACATATTTTAAAAAAAATTCATAAATATTAAGGACATAATTATCTTTGAAAGGAAATATTGAAATTATTAAATGAATCTTAAATGAATTGGTCATCCATTTTAGAATTAAATTCTATTCATTTTGTTTATGTTAAAACAATAATTCCTTACGCATTTTCATTAAAAATTCGAAAGTACCTCATTCAGAAAATTAAAAAAAGATTGATTTTAAACCATAATGTAAAAATTAAAACATGAGTAAAATTTAATTTAATAAATCATAATATATTAGTAATTGAATTGTTTTAATAATTTTTAGGGAAGATATATACATGGATGAAATATATTCTAGATTGATTAGAAATTAAGTAGGATTTTCTTAGAGACATTAATTCAGTATAGATAGTAAATAAAGTGAGAAAAATGAAATAAATATTTATAATTTAAATAAAAAACCATAGTATTTAAAAATATATTTAGTTTATGAAATATTTATCAAATAATTATCCAGGCGGAGACATAAACATAAACAATCCCATATAATGGTAAAATTCCAAAATAAAATCTTACCTCAGTTATGAATTCCTTTATATATGTTTCAACCTCCTACATAGTAAATATTTACTTACTATAAATCAATTAAATAACCATACATATATACATCTTACAATATAATATTTTTTTATAACATTTTATCAGACATTTATTATTATTTCTTTTTTAAAATCATTGTTATGGGTTATAACTACATTTTTTTTCATGTGTATTTTAGGTTCAGTAGTTTTAGAGCATATACTTTGATCATGGTTCCATCATCATCATAATGTTAATAATTATATAAATATAATATATATTGATTATATATATTTATAATCATATATAAAATGTTATGATAGAAAACTTAATAACACCTTTTAAGTAGATGGTAGGTCATACTCATGTATGAATGCTGCTTCCAAATTCGAATGATAGAATGAAATAAAGTTAAATAATAATTAAACCTTAAATAATCATTATTATATCATTTAAATAATTTATATTTATTAAATATATCCTTATTACTATCCATGTAAAGTAGAAATGAAAAACGAATCACACCACATTGTGGAGTTTCTAGTCTAAATGTTTTCACGAGTTACATTATCATTTTTCATTTGATAGAAAAGTGGGAGGATAATGGTTGTTCTAAATTTATAATAACATTCAAGTTTATTTATTATACTGATGTTTTTAGTTTATAATAAATACTATTGATTAAGTGTAGGTAAAAGAATATGTAAAAAATAAAGAGATCAGTTAAAGCAATTACCTCTTCTTTGATATAACTCCCTAAGATCTCCTCTTAAGGATCCTAGGTTAGATCTATTGACAATAATAAAACATATATAACATGGATAATAATTTTTCATATGGATTTTTTAGGTTTTGGTCAAGATGAATGGATTAGAATTGTGTAAAAAAGATATAAGGGGTGTCAATTCATTAAGAAGGGAAAGAACACACTTGGAATTAGTAAGAATAATAAAATAAACAGACTACTTCTCAATAAAAATGCATAAAATTGATAGATATTTGAATAAAAAGGGGATTATGTCAAAATATCATTATTCAAGGGAATTTTAGAGTAGTTATAGTGTCATTTTAAACCTTTTTATTTTGTTTAACTCCATGGTTAAAAACATTAATCTTAACTATGGTAATGTATTTTTAATATTAATGGCTTATAATTTTACTTATAAGGTAAAAATTTACTTCTAAATGACAAAGGGATTTCATTTTAGACCATTTATTATACTACTTGTCCAACATTAATTTTGTTATTTCTAAATAATAAAATAATATTTTTATCACTAAATATTATTAATGTCATTTTTAAACTATTCACTTAATTTTACAATCAAATTAATATTATATTAATATAATTTTAACAGAAAAATTTAACATATCTCTAAAATGTTATTTTCATAAAAAAAATCATGGATCTCAATAACTGACCCAAATTATTTTACTTTTATTATTTTCAAAAAACATGTATTTTAATTTTTCAATTAATCGAATAAATATTTTATTGATGTTTCATAATCCTTTAATTTAATTATTTAATAAAAAATTTATAAATTTAGTACCATGATTAAAAAAATATCTAAATTTATAATAAACAATTAGAACTGAACATATCCCTTTTTCATCCTTATTGAAAAATATTAGAGAAATTAATTTCAATAGAGTAACATTTTGTATTTATTCTTTACTTAAATTAATTTAAATTTCATAATTAAGGAAAAATCACACTAAGTTTCTATATATTCAATAAAATTAAGGAAATATTATAATTTCATCTATCCACTAAGAAAATGGCAATTTTTTGGGTTTATTTCTAGAATATAACTTATAGTTTTAACCATGTTTTCCCATTTAACTCTTACTGAGGTAACAAATATTCACCATGGTTACAATTCCGAAATAAAAAAAATAAAAGGGAAATATTTTATATATTTGATAATACTCAATCAAAATATGGAATCCATTTTTGAGGATTAAATTTATATAATTTTCAGAAATTAATTTTAAAATAAGCCTACAAAATGTTGTGAAAACCAATTTTTATAGAAATGCATTTTTAATAATAAAAATAAATTTATTCTTTTCTCATGCCATAAAAAGTATTATATTAATATTTAAAATTTTTATCTAAAATATGATATATATATATATATATATATTTCAATAATATTATTCATTAATTGTGATCAATTTAATTTTTTACAATAAAATCACATTGCGTGCCTAAAAATAGTTTTTTAGAAAAGAATATATTTTAAATTAAAATTCTTTCATTCTAATTTCAAATAAACTTATGGAAAATTAAATTATTTTATAAATTTTTTAACAATGAATTTTTAATAACTTTGGTAGTACTATTCACATCCACAAATTTAACAACTAGTTCATAGTGATATATTATATTATGATTCATTTAGAATCTGCATTATGTGTATCAAAAGAAACAGAGGCTGTTAAATTTATTTAAAAAGAAATATATTCCAAAATCTCAGTGTGTTAAAAGAAATTCCAAATGATGGAGAGATTATAACACCCCTAGTTTTAGGAAATTGTAGTTTTTTTTCTCTTTTTGATTTATAGATCGATTGAACTTCGTCTCAGGGGGTTTTCTGTTGTTTTTGAAGGGATTTATGGGGGTTTATGGTTTTTGAACTCTTAAAACTAACCATTAAAATACCCCAAGTTATTGTGTGCGGAGGATAGGGGATTACTATGTAGGTTCAAGGTTAGCACAAATTATGGCTAAATTGTGTGGCCAAATCATGCGACTAAATATTTTATGGGCAAAGGTGATTCACATATTTAGTGCACAGTTACCCAAACCATGTGAAATAACTATGAAATGTAATTAATTAAATATGAAAATATTATTTTAACACTGATACTCAAGTGAAAACTATCTTCTTTTTTCTTCCTTAGCCTAGGATCTTAGCCCTCATCTTCACATTGTGTGATTTTAGTGGCACTCTTCCCTCAAGATCCCAATTTCAATGGTCCAAAGTGCATTGGGATTAAGATATTTTATTAAGATCCTCATTCTATCTTCATTAATCATTTCATTCAATATACACTCATTTTCTTTTGACGAAAGTCACAAAAGGTTTTCTTTATGAATTGATCAATTAGATCGGTCGCATTTTCAAAAAAAAAATGGCGTATGATTAAGGAATGATAAATGGAGACTGCATCAGGTAGAAAACTAATTGATTCATCATGTTGAATTATATTTTATGTGAGTTAGTTGGATTCCCTATTTCTCTCAAATTTTTATATTTAAAAATGGTTTCTTGTTAGTTTCAAGGATAACCTATTATGATTTATTTCTAGAAAACACACATTTATTTCATGAATTAAATTGTACGCCATAAATTAACGCATATAACATGTTTAATAAAATAACTAAAATACCTATTGGAAATAAAAATGGATAATTGGAATGATAAAAATGGGTTTATATGGATGGGATATGTTATTGTTCATTGGATGTGGCATTGTTGATTTTGAATTGGTACTTGGATCTACTTAGGAAACATAGAGGACTATCACTAATGACCAGCTTTGTGGATGGAGGAGTTATTTATACTGAGTGTGGGGACATTCATGGGTTGTAGGTTTGTGTATATATGAATATGGAATGTTTATGAACCATATAATAAATCGATAAAATTTTGTAGATGCTTATGTTTAATTGAACTAAAGTGAAAAAATGATTTTTTTTCAACTTTTTTAATTTATTAATATTTTTAATTGTGAGTTAACACTTTCTTTTAAAAGAGGTATGAGTTATATATTATCATGATTATTTCTTATCAGGTTAAATACTGAACCCCTATAAATGATCCTTTTTGTATATGCCAATATTTTTCATCATGACATAGGTAAAGGAAAAGTAACTCATATCACTAGTGGAGCACCATGATGTTATATTATCAGCATGGTGTATGGATCATGGAGAATTTCATATGGAATGGTTGGAAAAATTTAGCATTAGTATTGTAGAATCCATATGATTTTTAGTTTTTATTTGGGATTCTTGTTCTTATATTCGAATCAACTTTGATATTTTTAATAATTGGAATTTGAGACATATTTTTTATATTTCATGCCGTAAATGGTATTTTTTGTTTTCATTTATTATTGTATTTCTTTTTTCTGATGTTCAAAGATAAAATCATCACCCAACTATTTAGTAAGCACTTGGAATTTATTTCTAGCCTTTGGATTCTAGGGGATGTCATCTAATGTTAATAAAACCTCAATTCTTTCCATGTTAATGGTTTGGATTAGCATGTTAAAAAATAGATCAATTTTAATTAAATCATGGTTTATAAAAAATAAGCATGTTTATATTAATAGTTTTATAGAAACCCTTTATTTAGGAATAGTTGTTCCTCTTATTATTTCTCAGTTATATGCACAATTTGGAAAACATTTTCTAGAAACAATGATTTAAGGGACAATTTTATTTTTCATCATTTCATGGTTGTTTTTTCACTCCTATGGTATAATTTAAGCTTATAAAAATGGGTAGGTCATAAATTATGTACATAAAGTATACTTTATTTTCGTTATTCCCAAATATTTAAATATTTCAAAATTATATCATTTTCATAAAGAAATTATTTTAATGAATATGAAGAAGCAACATAAATATGAAATGAGATAGAAAATATTTATTTTGAAAAAATAAAATTCATTTTTTATAAACCTGCATGTTTTGCAGAACCAGATTGTGACGTTGCTGATTTTAGACAAAAATTTTATATATTTTGAGCAATAGTTTTTTAAAATAATTTAACAAGTCTAATGTTTCTAAAACATTTATTTTATTAAAAAATAGCATCATGGTATTTTATTATAAATGTTAATTTTATTAAATACTATGTTGAATATATTTTTCCACACATGACACTGATCCAAAATGAAGCATGAGATATTTTGTTGAGATAAAATTAGAAAAAGTAAAAAATTTTGTTAAAATGTTTTCATTGAATTATAATGTATAAATATAAGAAACTGAATTTGTAAAACGTCAAAAAAAAATCAAATATTATTTTGAAAATCACAAATTTATAATACTCTATTATAGTTACTAAGTAATTAATAAGATCATTTTTTCCACAAAATTTATTTTACAAAAAAAATTGACTCTGTTATGAATATTATTACATTTTAGAAGAATAATTATTTTAAATAAATATATTGATAATATATAAAAGAATATAAATTAAAAATTATCTCATAACCAATTTAAGAAAAATATTAAGAAAAATTAATTTTGATGGTAAAGAAACATTTTTTCCTAACAAAGAATTTATGTGTTATGATTGATTATATTAAATTAATTTTCATCACCTCTATAAATTGGAGGTAGTAAAAAAATCATATTTTATAATTACCATTTTAAAATTTGGTAATATAGTAATTTTAATTTTTTTCATAAAATTATGTTAATAAGGTTAAAGATTAATTATCCTGGTAAAAGTAAAATGATTATTTTCATAAAATTGATGTTAATAGGGTTACATAGTATTTATGTAATTAAATTAAATATATATATTTTAAATTATAACATTAATTTGACTTTTTGAAATTAAATAAAAATAAATATCTTTTTATTATTAATTAATATGACGTAAAAAAAAGAAAACATAATGTATAAAAAGACATTTTTTCTAAAAAACGATTCTCTCTTTATATTTTGATTTATTTTTAAAGTTAACTATTTCAGATTTTGAAAATAAAAAAAAGATCAAATTGAATAAAAATTTTGAATCATAAGATAATAATTTATTAATAAGGTTCATCTTTTTTTATTAAAAAAAGTAATTAACATAGTTAATTTTGAACAACATTTAATATAGGTAAAATGATTAATTTCAAGAGGAATTAATTTTATTAAATTAACATTACACTTATACCTTCTATAAGAATTTTTTGAGTTTTTAAAGTATTACCCACATTTATCACCAACGTTTACTCACATAACTTACCTAACATACATGTAACACCATTCTTAGAGGTCTCTAAACATTCTTTTCTAAATAAAAGTCCATATTTTCACAAGTAAAGGAGACCATTTTCATCAAAAGAAATCCTCACTCCTAATTATAAATTACCTTAAACCTATACCCATTTTACTCCATTATATCCTTATTCTATGTTCATAATCCTCATATTAGAAGAACTAATCCTAATTCCACCATTTCTATGAAGTCCTCCAAGGGAAAGCTCATGTTCTCTACATGAGTACTAATCATTCCCTGACCTATTTTATTTTATATAATTATATTCCATATATACTTTTCTGAATTATATATAATGACAAAATTATTTTTTATAATGAATTTTGATATGATTATATAATAATCATTACCCACCTTTCCCATTTTCCATTAGAAAAATAAAAACATCATTTGTGTTTGCGGGTGGAATATCACCTCCACAAAGTGATTTGTTTCATTTTCAATAGACATATTTAAGGATTGGTTAATAAGTTATGAATAATTAATAAATATTATATTTATAAAATTATTAATATTCTTAAAGTATAATACAATTTAAAAATTATTTTCATTTAATTGAAAACCAAAAAAGTTATTTGTGTCTATGTGAAGACCACCGCCTCCATGGAGCAACTATTCTATTTTTCATCACCACCTTAAAAGGATGGATATAAAACATATTTTATTAATAAATAATATATGAAGGATTATTATATTTAATTAATATATTTCATAAATGATAACAAAAAAACTAATGATCATAATAAATTAATATGTTCATATCAGTAAATTATCCAAATCAAACCCATCATGGTTTCTGTTCTCATAAACCATGTCCATAACATCATTAAAATTAAAAAGAAGATACAAAAATAATTTAAATTCAATTATTTTATTATAGTTTCTAATTTTTTTATCGATATAATTGATATAAAATAATTTTTTTACATCACCATTATAAATCATATGGTAATTGATCAAAATTAGAAGCATATGATAGTAAAAATAACCTTTAAAAATAAAATAAATGAATAATATATGAATATAATTAAAGTGTAGACATAGTAATATATATTAATCAGGTTTTTAAAAAGGTTAATAAGATGTTTATTTAAATTCTATATGTGATTAAATCATTTTTTATGTTGAGAGTAACAGTGTGGGATTTTCTTGACTCAACTTCTTTTTTTAAAGACATAATAAATCCTTCTTCACTATTGTTTTCATGTTAGTTTTATTCAATTATATGGTGATATAATAACTCATCTCCTCTTTATATTCTATCTAATTACATTTATAGATCTATTTCTTCATAAAATTTGACAATGTTAAGAATAATTCAGATTCCCTCTAAATGAGCTCTTTTTCTTCAATGTCCATATTTTCTCCTCCTTCTAATGATGCAATTTTTATTTTAAAATCAAAATATATTTTATTTCTAATGGAATTATCATTTATTTTATATATTTTAATATGTATTATTTATATCTCTTTTAATGATTTGGGTTTTAATAAACGTGTTTTTTTTTAAATGTTGAAAAGTTTTTTCTTATTTTGATTGTACATTTTATCTTCCTATCAATATTTACTTTTAAAAACCATATGTAATTTTAAAGGATCCATTATTGAATATTCTTTTTAAAAGTAAATTTTTTTTAAAAAAATCCCATAACCTATTTGAAAGTAGATATTTAATATGACTCGTAACCTCTATTTCTTTTATGATAATTTTGAAAAAAGTGAAAAATTTATTTTATGATTTAACTTATGTTTTACTCATTAAATTTGAATGATATTGATACTTCAAAGTTAATTTTTTTAAATCACCTTCCAGGATACATTATGAAATAGAACTTTTGGGTATTTTAATTTTTTTTATCAACTAATATAGTTGTTGAAATAATTTAATGTGATTTCATTTAAAAATGATACAAAGCCCATTTTCATTCCATGTTTTCTTTATGATATGTTTAATTATTGACTTAATGCGGAACATATGTCTATAAATGATTATTATGTGATGAATGGGCCTAATATAACACTCCCATGTAATGGGAAAATAATTATATATCATGATATAATAATTTTAAATGAGTAATGATTCTATGTCCATTATCGGAAATAGTCTGTGTTATCTAATCAACTATGGTAAACAGATTTTTTATGATACAAAATTGGAAATAAGTTGTGATGCCTAATACACGACATGAATTATGAAATGATTCATGTTCCACTATATTATAATTCATATTCTTATTTTGTGCCTTGTTTTCTTGCAATATGTAAATATTATCCTCCATGGATAATGTTCATTATCTCATGATTTTTCATTTGTATTCCATGGTATATGTTTGATAATTATATATTATATCTAATTATAGTATTCCTTATATATCATTTAATATTACAAGACCTTATTTTATTCCTTGTGTCAAAATTATATTATTATTTATTCTTTAAAAAAGATATATCTTTTATCCTTTGGTATTCTAAAAATATTATGATATATCCCTTGATAAAAAATTGATATTGAGATCACCCTATTATTATATTAATATTCCATAGTTTATAAATAAGAGTATAATCTAGGTGGAATATATAAAAATGTGCAGTGTGGTTTTATTATTGAGAAATTATCAAAGATAACATAAAATAGTTTTATTATTTAAATAATACTCCAAGACATTGAACCTTTAGTTGATATGTTTGATTATTTTTTAAAGGAAATGTTTAGCGTATGAAAATTTTGTACAAGAACGATATGTTTACCTTTTCTCAACTCACTTAGTATGATACCTTATGTGAAAATTATTTCTTTTTAGCACCAGACCAGAGTGTAATAGTGAGGCGTGCCTAAAAAAAGAAGTATGGTGAAGCTGCACCTTATAGAGAATTTTTTTTATTTTAATTTATTTTTGAATGAAATATTCTGTTCAAATAA
Organism: Viscum album; assembly: GCA_963277665.1. Classification (NCBI taxonomy): domain Eukaryota; kingdom Viridiplantae; phylum Streptophyta; class Magnoliopsida; order Santalales; family Viscaceae; genus Viscum; species Viscum album. The sequence goes on along the minus strand of OY728137.1, from coordinate 683,010,634 downwards.
AAGAATTTAAAAAAATTAAATTTCATTCTTTCCCTTTGTTCTCTGAAATTATTTTGGATTTACTCTTTGTTTTTCATTTAATAAATTAGTTTCTCTAGTGGATGTCAAATGATTAGGTATACATTTATAATTTCATTCCACTCATTATTTATACATTGATTCAAGTGTGGGACAATATAAGGTAATCTAAATATAGTGGGGAGTAACATAAAGAAGTGTAATTAAAATTTCAATTTATTTTTATGTAACAAAACTATTGATGTACATTATAGATTATATTATTTTAGTAAAAGTGAAATATTTACATTTGGAAGCATCTACCTCATTATATATAATCAGAGGAAGGAAACATAATCTCTATGTATCTGATATATTTTCATAGATGAAAAAAACAAAACTGGATTGAGTAGTTGTTACAACCCATACTACTATAAAGTATGATAATATCTAATTATTTATCCTTGCATTAAATTTTTTTCTATTCATAGGATATGAACCTAAATTACCTGATAGAATTCATAATGATGGGAGAGGTAATTACACCACCATATAAATATTTTCTTCATTTCCCGCCCATTTCTCTATGGGATCACCAAATCCACCCACATTGAGGGATAACTCCCTCATTGGAATATCAAATGAGTACAAAATATGATATCATTTTTAATATACTATACTACCATATAATGTTATATTTTCCCATTCATGGTTGTTAACCACATTTTTTTTAAAAGTATATAGTTCAATACTCTACTGGAAAGAATTCCATGACAGGTGAGTTATCCACATCAACATATAAAGGATTTCGTCATTCATTACTGCCTTATATGGTATCACAATTTATTGGAAATACCCCAATATTTAAAGGTTAGTATACCCATTGGATTTTAGTTGATCAATTATTTTTGGAATTATTTAAATATTTAAATATAATTTGTAGTTTTTAGAAGAATTTGGAAGGGACAGAGAGGGAACTGAGGTTTCACAAAATAGCTACGTACTCGGTGGACCTATACTAGGTACTCGATGGTTCTTAGTGGTCTGCAGAAATATTTTTAGCATAATTTAGTATTTTTTGGATGATATAGAGTAATTAATAGTGTTTAATTTTGTTTTTTAATATTGGGAAATTTTTTTCATTCCAGCTCAAATATTAACCCCTAAGACATAATTTTCTCATGAATTCAGCCAATTTTTTTCTAAAATCATCCCTTTGGAGCTCTCCTTCTCATCCCTCACTTATTAATTATATCCATATTAATACATTTCTTAATGAGTATTGAGTGGTCATTAAAGCTTGTATTTTTTTTCAGTACATGGTGCTTCCTCTAATCTTCATACCCTTGATTATTTTTATAGCTGTGAACTTTATCTCATTTTTCTTTATCCTTGGTATTGTGTAATTAAAATTTTCATCATATTCCTTCTATTATAGTTGCTAAAAAAGTTATTCTTAGGGTTAATAAAGGATTTTATTGGGTTTTTCTTTTAATATTCCATATTTCTTATCCGTAGTGATTAAATCCCTAATTATTACTCATGATATATTGATTATATCATTCTTATGGGAGAATATCATCCCTCTATAGATCTCAAAATGGAGTTTTAATTATGTTTTTTTAGGATACCTCTTCTTCTAATCATATTCATGAAGAGTTAGTTTAGAATTGGTATGGGACTGAGTGAATTTAATTAAAATAGATTATTATTCAAGGATTTTTTTTAGAAATAGTTTTTGGAAAATATAAATTATATTTATTAAATTGGTTCATTTTTAACATGTTGGATTTCTAAGAATATAGAATATTCATTATATTTTCTAATTTATATAATATATAGAAAACTCATCATGATATTTATGTCAAATTTTATGTGTAAATGGCATAAAAATTTAGTAATTTAACAATCCAATATATATTAGTTAAATTTTTTTAGTTTTTTCTAAGTGATTTATTTGATAAATTTTCAATGTAATAATTTTATTTGAATTTTTTGACCAATCGAGCATGTTAAAAAATATATTTTTTATATAAATCATGAATAAGTTCACCTCATGTTTATTGATAAGTTAATTCAATGATAAAAGATTTTAATTCCAAAATATAGTACACTCTTCCCCATTTCCCTAAAGGGTTGAGCTGTATGATTTACTAAACGTTTAATAAATAATTTTATTTCCCCTAATTGAATGGGTATTTTACCCAGACTCAATTCTGTTCATTCATCTTTGATACTGATCATAGGCTTTATAAAATTAACTTAGTAGTTGTTCTTAAGGTGTATTAGCAACCTCATTGGGTACCATTTATGTAATTCAATCATGGTTAATAAAAAATAAATTAATTTAATTAATTTGGTTCATATTTAACATTTTTTGTGCCATGAATGTTATGCCCAGATATTGTTCCAAGATTTAATACATAAATAAAATTATTATTATTATCTATATATCAAGTTTTATGTAAAAATGGAATAAACATTTCATCTTGTTTCTTTCCATTATGGATTTAGTATCTTTTTGGTTGGTTCCACTTGGATTATTTGATAAATATACAATGTAAAAATTTTGAATTATTCAATGTGTTGAGAATTTTATAAAGTAAATATTATTTCATATGAAGAATTACTAAGTATGCCTCATATTTAGAGATTTTTTGAAGTAATCTATGAGATCACAATACCCTAACTTATTATTACCATTATTCTATTCCTAAATTGATAAGATACAAGATAGCCCTGCATTTATATACATGGTTACCTTTCATTATGATAACTTCTGTTTTTTACCTAGACATAATTAAATTTTGAGGCCTCAAATTCTGAGAGCTTTCGCGATGAATGTGACTCATACACAAAACCTCCCTATGATGGGAGTCACATATCTATACTTATATCCATTTTTTTATATCTCTAATATATCATGTTGACTATTATCTTGGAAATTCTTAAATCATTATGTCATTTAATCATCCTCTTACATTTATAAAAAGAATATAGGGGTGAGATGGTGACCACCTACAGAGTATATTCTGTTCACATATTATATGTATCATAATTTTGAGGTGTATAGTTCCTTCTATACTTATTCTATGTAAAAGAAAGGCCCCCCCTAAAATGTAATTTATTTATAAAAGGATTATAGTGGTCGGGTGGTCTCTTTTCGAGTTTTTAATATAATGGTTTTTCTATAAAGTAAGGTTTTCTTCGGTGATATATAGGGAATCTCCCACACACATAATTTATATTTTTCTCTTTAAGACATATTCGGAATGTTAGATATAGGTATAAACCATTATTTTATAGTTTCACTCATGTTATAGAATTTTAATATTCTCTAGAATATGTTTGTATGAAATAGCATATCCACATCATTTTATTATTATTAGTAATATTTTATCAATTGTCTACATCTATTTTCTAACAGATCAAAAACATGGAATAATTAAGGTTTAGATAGGGCATCCCACGTATGGGTATGATACTTTTACAATTTTTTATATATTTTATAAGTGAAAACAATCTCTTAAATTAGTATTATTTTACTATCCACATTTAAGCCAAGATATGATTGTTGGGAAGTGATCCTATGGTATTTTTCAAACCTCTTACAATATTGTTTGGGATATCATGTCATGGTTATTAATGAATAGTATTAGACACCACTATTTGCTTATGGGTATGGGATTCAAGATTATCTAGGTCAAAGGAACCTTGGTACTCTATAAGTAACCTGTAAATATTCCTAGACAACATAATTATAGTGGGATATTGAGTTACTAGTGGATTCCTTGGATTTAATTTTATTTCTTCCATGATTCAATATAATTTTATTGAGTTACATGCATAATATGAGGAATTATTGCATGGAAAAAATTAGGCTATCATGGAATATTTTATGTCTTCATACCTCTATTATTTACCTTCTCATCAGATTTAATTGATGATTCAAAGAATCCCAAAAATGTACAATAAATAAATATTGTTTTCAATATATTTATTATTGATCACTAGGTTATTATAGATAAATAGTATATTTATTTAACAGGGAAAATACTTTTATTTATCAATGGTTATATTTTTCAGGTTATATTAATATATTTCTCTAATTTCATCAATATTTATCATGAATAATTTGAAAATATTTTAAAAAATTATCAAATTTATTTTAAATTTAATTTATTTTGATTAATAAATTTAAGCAAGATATACGATAGGTAGAAATCATGACATTATGGTGCATTTTATCTAGTTGAGTTTTCCATTATTTAAAAAGTATTTGAATATCATTGTCCACTTTATTATAAAGTACTTTTCCTAGATGAACTTGTTCTACCATACCACTATCTCTACACATGGTTCATCCATAGATTTTTGGGAGGACATACTCAGCCACTCCAATTTACTAAACAAAGAGTTCCCCAGGGGATTCCATGGTAGATAATATCATGCGGGATTTTCAATTCCATCATCCTCGAACCATTTAAGGTGATCAGTCTTCTTATGAAGAAAAGGATTATATTGACCACCTCTAATAGACCATCAAGAGAATAGAGACACCAGAGTGACACCAATTTAGACTATCCACCTTTATATTATAAAGTGGAGATATTTTTTGGTTGGATATCATGATTAATGATAAGGAAGAACACAACCTTTCCTAGAATATCATTCAAGAGATATTCATTGACCAATTTAATGTTGAAGATTTACATCAGGTGAAGGGATGAGATTTTAGGGATTATAGGAAGGTTGTGAGGTCCTTTAGGGAGTTCACCACTGAATTTACCAATTTTATTTACTTTTATCTATACATTATCATGGATGAATAATCAAAAATAAATAATTTTTTAATAGGGATAAAAGAGGCACTACATTCTCAAGTGATGCTTTTCAATCAATATACCACATTGAAAGTATTAAATATGGCCATTATTACTAAGAAAATAGCTAAGGGAGGAAGAAGTTTTTTTATATCATTTATTTCTTTAGACACAAGATTTTTTTCGTCTAGTGGCAAGAAGGTATAGCGGGAGGACATGGGTATTGGGGGTCCATTTAAGGAATATTGTGTATAAATGTTTCATTATTTAGAAGATTAGTTAAACCTCCCATTTATTGTCAAAAATATAAAATTCAATGCAATATAAATAAAAAATTTCCCTTTGAGAAAAGGAAATTCCATTCTTGTTGTTATTTAAGGCATCTTCAAAGAATTTATTGATGAAATGTATTCGAATGTGTGAGGTGGAATAATCATTCAGCTGAGGTATCTCAGGAAAAGTCAGTTACTTAGTGTACTTTAAGTATTTAAACAACCTCTAGGAGAATAGTTTGAGGACTTCTACATGGACTTCATGGGTAGTAATATATTATGTATTCATCTAAGTTGTGATGCCCACCATAGGTTTGGTAAGTGGGATTATAATGGATGTATTCATAGGGAAATATACTATCAAGGTTGGTGGAGGGGATACTATTATTAAACATAAACTTTCTTTATCTTCAACATTATCTTGTGCCTTATTTGATATCGGTGTTTTTATTCATTTATAGGAAGAGGGAATGAATACCACTACCAAGGATTTGTCACCACTGTGGATTTAAAGTGAATATCAAGGATTATTTTCATAAACTTATGAGATTGGAAAGTGGAACTAGCTCAACACATCCTCAAGATTTATATTCTAGGAAATAATAGTCCCAACAAACTATTTCTCATCTATAAACCCATGTGAACCAAGATACCTCCATAATCAATTAGATTGTCCATGAAACACATCAGTAGGGAAGAAATATCTATCTTGTGATATCTGAGAAGTAGTTATATGGAGTAGAATAGGTTATTATGAATGAGAAATCAAGGTCCCTCCATGGTACGATGTACTATTCTTTGGAACTCGACTGTTATTAATGTCTTGTTTGATATTGGTTTATCATATTCTTTCATTGCTTATTTTTTTGGTTAAAAAATTAGGACTACATGTGGAAATGATGCCTCATATCACGGGTATAAATAAAACCCTTTCATAGTGAGAGTGAAGAGGATTGAAATTCCAAACTTGTTCCATTATCGTTAATTCAATATAATTCTTATGGGAGTTTACGGCCTTTGAAATGGATTATTTTTATTAAATCTTTGGTATAGATTTCTTGGTGGAATTAAAGACCATATAGAATGTTATGTATGGTAGGTGATGTTTACGTCTCAAAATCAGTCTCTTCACGCATTCAAGGGGAATTGGGATATAAATGTTGGTGGAGTATAACCTCCAGTTGTAGTAGATGGAACCATCTTTTTCTAGTTAGCAGCAATGACCTTCGCCACTACTAATGAAATGGGAAATGAGACTCATCCTTCCATAGTGGATCAATATCTGGATTTCATTCCAAATGATTTATAAGGGATACTACATGAGAAGGAAATCAAATTTTATATCAATCTACTTCTAAGCACAAGCCCTATTTCACAACACTCTTACTGAATAGATCCAAAAAAAGTTGTAGGAATTAATGGTTCGGGTATAAATGTTAGAAAATTAATGGTTTCTTGATACAAGGTACATCATCTTGGGTTGCACCTGTTTTATTCATAAAGAAGAAGGATAGTTCTTTCCACTTATGTATAGATTTTCATAAAATGTATTACGTTTTGATACAAATAAATATCATATTCAGTGAATCGATGAACGGTTGATCAATTAACAGAATCCAAATGGTTCTCCAAGATTGATCTACACTTAGGATAAAATCATCATAGAGTTAGAAGAGATGATATTTTGAATAAAACATTTCATATTTGTTATGGATGTTATGAATATGTCATCACACCTGTTTATCTGACGAATGAACCTAATGTTTTTACAGACATGATGAACCGTATCATCCATAGGTACCTCGACTCCTTTATTATTGAATTTTTTAATGTTATTCTTGTTTAGTCTCGATATAGGAATGACCATGAGGAGCACATGAACATTGTACTAAGTACATTACGAGAAAATTGTTTATATGCTATGTTTTCTATGTGAACCTTCTAGATTCAAGAAATTTTTTCCCTCAATCATTGTATTGATAAATAAAGAATATCATTTAACCTAATATAGATAGAATCATTCATATCTTGGTAGCCACCAAATAATGTTTTTGAGATACATACTTTTATGGGATTAATAGGTAATTATATTCACTTTATTCAGGATTTATCAAGGATTACTTCTCCCATGAAATCTCTGAAAAGAAAGTGAGTTAAATTCATATGTATTGATGAATGTCATACAATATTTCTAGAGTTCAAAATTCATCTCACCATAGAACCCATCCTAATCATTCCATAACTAGTTCAGAGCCTGAATGGCCTAAAGGACATCTTTTTCTTATTGATTTATGATAACCCTCCTTTCAAGGGATGAGGAGGAACCCTTAGAAGGCCCAGAGTATTTATAGATTATATGGCCAATAGGCTTAAGATACATTACATGACCCTAAGGTCTTATGGAATTCAACTAGACTGTTACTACAAGGAACTTCCTCAACCCAGCATCTACTTCATAATGGTATCCCTTACCTTCATATGGTCGTCCGGCTAAGCTTCCCATACAATAACAAGCTGGTACTAATGGTGTTTTCATACACTCACATTCTCCTAAATTCGTTGGTTCTGCTCTGGTGAGTGCACCTACTCTGAACCCCCCCTCTAAGGCTGCTCATTTTATGTAGGTATGTCTAGAGAAACTGAATTGATCATGTGGCTTAAAGGCCTTAAGGTGGCCCGAAGGCCTTAAAGGTAGCCCATAATACTTACTGACCAAAGGCATGGGTGGCCCAAAGGCCTTAAGGACTCAATGCCCAAACCAGTGGCCCAAGGTGAATAGTTATGGCTGGTATAGTACCAAACAATACCTGCTACAGAACCGAATTGTTCCTACTATGTGGTATATTGTGATGTATCTAGAATAGATCGTGGTTGTGTTCTCATGTAGGAAGATCATGTTTCAGACGATATCTTGAGATTCTTCCGAGCACATGAGAAAAATTATCCTACGCATAATCGGTAATTAGCTACAGTTTTCCATGCTTGGAGAACATTTCACAGCTTTCACTAACCGCAAGAGTTTAAAAGACCTATTTTCTCAGCAAGACATGAACATGAGCAAATGAATATAGATGAATTACCTTCATATGTTTGATTTCAATTAGGTATGCATGTATGGTAAAGGAAATTATGTTGTAGATTAATTGAGTGGAAATTACTATTGTTAGGTGGTATGAGAAGCTCATGGCTAATGACAGATAATAAGCCTGATTATTGACATAAATCTAGACTGTGTAACATAGGATGAACATTCAATTTTATTCTGAGTTAATATTTTTCTTAATGTGATAGATTTGTTAAACAAGTCACACACATCAAATCATGACACTATCACCATCAATAAAAACCTAAATGGTGGCGAGATTTATTATAACTATATAGATGGTAAAAACTCTTTCTTATGTTTTTGGAATCGAATTGTAGTCCCTATATCTTTCATGGAAAAACTTCTTTTAGTATATCAACATTTTAGATGGGATGTTCATATAGGTATTAAAAATATGTACAAAGTGATGAAATCATCTTTATTGTGGTCAAGTATGAGACATAAGATTACAGATTATGTGATGAAATTATTAATGTCATAGTAGGTAAAGTCATGTCATCAACGACCAAAAGGCATGCTACAACTTATGCATATATCTACATGGAAGTGGGAACATATTTCCAAGGACATTTTCCCATTTCTATAAAGAATTTTATGGATTCATGATCTTATTTTGGGTGATTATGGATCAACACACCAAGTTAGTATACTTCTTCTTTATCATAGAATCTAACAAGGTAGAGGACTTGGCAAAGTTAAATATTTGAGAAGTTTTTAGGTTTCATGGAGTTCCTATTTCTATTGTATCTAACCAAAATCCTTGATTCAATACTCGATAATGGAAATCATTATAATAGGCTCTAAAGAATCAACTTTACATGATAATGTCATATCATCTAAAAACGAATGGAAATTCAAAATGCACAATTTAGACAATTATATATATAAAAGTAAAACAATCTAGAAACTGGATATATGAAAGATTCTTGATGTGAATATTCTATTCATAACAAAAAGTTTCACTCGGAAGATTCCATTAATGGATTAACAACATTAAGGGTTTTTTGTGAATGTTGAAGGAATTTCATGATGTGAAAATCATTCACATCGTGAAATGGTTTTCTGGGAATTATAAAAAGAGTCGGTGTGATTTTTAGTGGAAGAAACCCCTTGACTATTTACAATGTGAATTAGTCTGAGCCTAACCATTTTAACCCAATATATAGTTGTAATTCCTCGGTAAATTTTATACTTATTCCTCTTGAAATCTAAAGTTATCCTAAGTTATTTTCAGTGATCTTAAACATCTGGTCTCTGATTCCAATGAATCATAGAATATTTGATTGTGAAAAATCAAAGGTATGGATATCATTCCCCACTATCTGGAATCTACTCAATTTTTCTTGAATGGAACCATATATATGTGTGTGATATTTAGATCTATCAGAATTGGATGAGTTTTTTATGAGATTTTTCTGGATTTAATTAAGAAATAAATGGAATATATGATCATTGTAATTGTCTAAGATCCTCTATTCTAAGAAATCTCTAGGAATGTGGTTTTTCCCTCATTCCATTTTTTTGGAAATCAAAGGATTTTAGGTTGCCAAAATATTTCTCCTCTATTTTTTAATGGGTTATACCAAGAAAATATTTACTGGTGTTTCTCTTCATATATGTCATTGAAATTGGAATGTGGGTGTTTCCCACAAGGGACTTGATAAATTCATTAGAATATTCTTCTGAATTGGATTATGGTTTCACATGTTTTTTGGAATAACTCGTTATGGGTGTCATTCAGAATGGAAAATGTTTGTGTGTGTTAGTGATTGTATAGTGAATGGCCTTGTTGAAACAGACTTAGTGATCGATGCCGAATGGAATGGAAAAGGGGGATACATTCCACCAATTGATGACTTTGTAGAGGAAGAACCACTGCTCATGTGAATAGGGTTATCATTCATAATCAATGGGTGTGTGTGGGTTAAAATATGGTTGAATATGCTGAAATAAAAATTATGAAATGCTTTTGCTTTTTGAAAGAGAATCTGTTTTGATTAAACTACCTTTGGAAAACCTGGTCATCTGAAATATTTTTATATTGTGAAATTGTTTTACTACATTTAAATTATTCCTACCTATTTTATATCTTGTGAGATAACCTATTTCTGGTATTAGTGGAATTTGAGTAAAATCATGGGGGTTTCCTACTGGGTTTGATTACTCACTCCCTGCATAAGCACTTTGGTGTATCTACATATGTAGTTTTTCATGATACAGGAAGGGGACTAGTTTCCTAATTTTCTAGAAACACTCCTTGATGTCATTGTCATAGTTTGGTGGAGTTGGATCTTAAATTTGGTTTATGTATTGGTCATGAGTGGTTCCACCTTTTCACAAAGGTCTTTTACTACTTTAGAGTTTTAGTTTATATCTCTTACTGTATCATTATTACTTTTATGTTCATCCCCATTTTATTATTTATTGATGGATTAATCATTTTTATTATGGTTAGGATTAGGGTTCATGCATAATTTATATAGAAGCCTTTGGTTTTATTTATTTTTTACTTGGTTTTTGTGTGGGTTTATTAAAGGGTATATTGTTCCCCTATGTCTCTTGTATTTAAACTATTGGTATTTATTTTTAGCTTTTGATGTCTGGGGAATTCCACATAAGGTTAGTAGCACTTCTGACTTCACTCAAGACAACATGTTGGGGTGGGATGTTAATGGGTTATTCAACTATTGAAAAAAATAAATCTCACATCATCATCCATTGTTTTCTTCATACATTCTTTAATTTATAGATGTCATATTATGTTTTTCCCTCCATAATCATCATTCGATCATGATAAATAATTTAGAGATCACTTATCCTAATCCTCCCAAACCATAGATATAATTAGATTAATTCTTCGGAATTCTATATAGGGGTGTTAGAGTGATCCTAATTCTTCATGATAGCACCCCATGGATTAAGTTTTACATTTTGATCTTTATAGAGCACAAATTCATATCACTAAAGGGATTCAAATTCAAATCTTCGATCAATTATGACGACGACATCTTGTTGGATTTAAATTTTGTGAAAATTACCTAAGGATATTGTATTATTTTTAATGACTGATAAAAAATTATATAACTTATCCTATTCTTCATATCCATGTATCAACATTTCGATTAATTTTTAAATTTGGAACCCATCATACTTCTCTTTCGGTGTGCTTGGATACTGTATACATTGTTGAAACTCTATGTTCATTCTTCATCTCTTTTATGCAAAGTTATAAGAGGTTGTAGAGAAAAAGAAAATCCTATCATGAATATGTTCTTAGAGATTCATATAGCCAGTGGATGCCTCTGGAGGTGACAAGTCATTACATGCCATTAAGGGGTCTACGTCAAACATTTTGGTCAAGATTTTTCTTGAACAAAAGTTATGTTCTAAAATTTTTAGGATTTTCTTCTGAACCTCTCATGATAAACCCTATAACATTGGGTTTTTTATAGATTTTTTTTCGTATTTTGGACATGGATATGTCTTTCAAAATCCATCATCTATAACAAAATAAATTGGTATGACAAGTCACTTTCTTTTGAATCCATGTAGAGATAATTTTAGAGTTATGAAGCATATTTTTAAATTAATTTGTGGAGCATATTAATATAGATTTATATTTGGAAAAGGGTGATGATTATATAATTACACTTCTAGTTTATTAAATTCACATGGTGAGTTGCAGGATGGTTTTTTAGACTACAAAATTTTTTATGTGGTCAACATTATTAAATTTGTGTAATGGATGAAATTCAGTTGAATAGGTTGTTAGTGGATTCTTTTAGACCTCTTACAATGTGAATATATTTTAAATGAGGGATCATTGGACTATCTTATATTTTGGTTGATTTTGATACCCTAAATTTAAAATTAAGGTCATATATGATGTATCATGGGTTTTTTTGATGAAAAACTCATATAAACATGAATTTTCTTGAAAATAACTCGGATGATCAATTTGATTGAATTAGACTATAATGTTCATTTTTGTGGTCTTCCCTTAAGTTTGAAGTACACCGGTTTTGGGATTGGTGAATTTTATAAGGGCCCAATAGACATCATAATACATGAGACATTCATAGAGGTTTGAGGGTTCAATATTATTCATGCACTGGATGACTTCAGATCGAGAGAAACCATACGATGAATGTATGGTTTATCATGTCATGTTGGATGTAATTAAAAATTAATTTATTCATAACTATTTTTTATTAGAGTCCACATCCATGCTAAATTGAGATATTATATCTTATTTTTTGGAGGGTTTTTGATGTATACCCAAAAGAAATGATCAATTTACAAAAGTAAGCAATTTTTAATGGAATATGGCCACACACAAAAATAAAAACACATCTATTTTTATTAAATGTGAAGCCAAGAGGGTGGACATCATAGCCAGTGTGAGGATCCTCCATTGCATTTCCAATTGAGCACCTCGGGGTGCTCCAGGATGAACTTCCACAGAATGGGGGCACTGGAGAGGGATGTCGTCACCGCCACTGCCCCATGCGGAGCAGATGGTGGATAATCGTCATAGCTGTCCGGGGTATGGAGTTGGGGTTTCTCCCACTCCACGACGGCTCCAGGGGATTTTTTGACCACAGATTGGGGTGACTCAGCTCCGATGCCAACACTTGGCATCGTGGGAGCACAACCACTGTGAGAAACCATTGTCATCACGTTCAGGTCAAGAACATGACCATAGCTCCGGTTGAGCGACTCCGATCAAAATTCCCCCGGCGTCGATTTTAGGTTAGGGGTGCAGCAGTGTCGATGCTTGAGTACCCGATCAGCCCCCTGCTCTATCATCTCTTTCGAATCTGGTATCCTCTATGAAAACACAATAAGAACATGAAACATAAATTCTGGCAGGTCAATATTGAGTCGAAAAATGTAAATGGAAAAGAAAGTTGAAAAAATAGACACGATGAATTGTAGGGAGTGGATGTGTTCTAATAAAAAGGTAATGAGGTTATAGTGTCACGATGTTTTGTAGCTAAATGTCCTCACACATGTCACTTCTCACACCGTAAAGGATTGGTTTACACTGCACTGTCCAATCCATATAAATCTAGTACTTTACTGGACTTGATGAAATCAATGACACTACACTGTATTGTACAAGGTTACACCGAAATTGGTATTCCATATATATTGATAGATACAGGTTCACATTGTAATGGATTGTACCCTACCATAGAAACGTTTGAGGGTTTTTGGGATTCAGTTTCCTTATCTTTCGAATCCAGGCATCACACCATGAGGGAAGCAGTTATTGGAGTTGATACCCAAGAACCAACTTCTATGTACATAATGATTATATGTATTGATTATTTTTAATATTAATGATGTTTCTTATCACATCATGATTTTCCTACTCCATGACATAACATGTGATAATTTCCTAAGAATATATGTTGCATTAAAACCTCATAACAGTTAACATTTATAATGATAACCTAGAGGTACCACAATGGTATTCTTGAATAAGTGTTTTATAGTTGGATGATATCATTTGATGAGACCCAGATAATACAGGCGATTAGGGGTGATGACTCATAGGAATTTGAGTTACCCTCTCATAGTGTGCACCCTTAGTAATTTTCAGAGTCGAAGGTTATGAGAACAAGACACACCAATATGAAATCTACATTTTATTTTTCATGGAAAATTCTTTTCTACGAGCATGCGTATTGATCTTTAGACATTAAGAATATCATTAGTGAATACCATAATTCATGTAATTTTATGTATTGATGGAAATTATGACGAAATATTCTCACAGTGAAGTAAGATACATTGAGTGTGTCCCAAGTGATATAGCATCAATGGATAATATAGCGACCCAAACCATTAGCACATAACATTACATGATTTTAAGCATAATTATACATCATATTACATGTCAGGGATCATGAAGTCTAGTGTATTGGAAGACTGGGTACATAAAACTTAAAATATGGAACTAAATAAATATTTTCTTTATTTAATCTTCAAATTGAGCTCCTGACTTCCATTGTGCTCAAACATCTGCAAAGGGTGCCCTGGGGAACACATGAACAAGGAGTTGAGTTAAATAGACTAGTAAGGGAATAACCATAAGAACAAAGCATTATAACATGAGATAGAAAACATGACATGATGATATAAAAATGCATGTAACATATGGAATCATAACATATAAACATGAAATAAAATAAACATGGAGTCATAATAATGTGTCAGTAATATAAAACATGACTTTAGCACAAGTCAAGACTAACCATCAAGACCATTGCACATGGTAGCTATAAGAAATTGGTTCTTACTTTAAGGTACAATTTTGTTTTTTCCCTTTTCAAGCTAGTTTTTGAGAAAAGGGGGGAAAATGTGTGGTTCTGGAAATTCCCAGGTTACACACTGTGTACACCATAGTACAAGTCATGTGTATGTTAGGCATGTACTGACTAAGGGAAGACTTAGTACATGCTGTGTGGTGACCATGTAAAAATAATCAACTACACAACATGTAATGTTCCTTAACACACAGTGTATTTTCCTTTCCACGTACTGGTTGAGTGCTAGTCGGGTATTGACCCATGTGATGCGTCTAAGTTGTGTGATGACTTGGAAAAGCCACATAAGTCTGAGTACAAACAAGCTACTACACGGAATGTCATTCTTAATACACGAATTGTACTTTTATTTTTATCTGATTATATGGGAGAGCATCGTGTCTCATTTTCGAAAAGGTCTTATTCTTCCCCATTTTCGGAACTATGTCGCTCTGGAAGGCTGACAATGTTTCTTCTCCAAGATTATTTATTTGAAATCCATTATTAATTAATTCGGAGGCTTCCAGATCGTATATGGTAGGCTAAACCCATGCACCCTTTTCCGTTATTGTTCCCTTATCTCACACGCCACAGCTTCCATCAGTGTACAATTGCTGGGATTTTAAGGAAACATAGATAAACAAAGATCATCTTCGAATTGGAGCTCGATATCGAACGTGCCTAGGTCTGAATGTCTCAAGTAGGTGGTGCATACCTTGTTTTGGGTTTTTGTGGTCATTTTGGGGTTGAGAATATTTTACAAAACGTCAGATATTCAACGAGACCCATGTTTCATTATAATGAATTGACAGTATGCCTTATGGGATGGGGTTGGGCATTCCATTACCATGTTATACATGAGTAAGGTCGGGTTAGAGGTCATTTCTCAATTGGGGCATTTTGTTCAAGCATGACAAAATGGTTATATTTGAATTTTTTTGATTAAAATGCTGAGTTTAAACTGTTAAAACATGATTAAGTTTATTAGAGTCGTTCAAGACTATAGTGCTGGTATGGGATATCACATGGATCATGGAATTAAACAATTTAAATTCTTTTCTTGTTTGAAGTCAATTCTTTTGATTTAATATATGTGATGCATGATATTGGAAATGATGGATCCTTTGGGTTGTGTTGGATGTGGCCCAGATATTCTCGGATGATGTTGATCACATGTTGGGTAATTTGTAAGAAATTACATGTAATTTTTTTTAAATGAAATTATTCTGAAACCACTCACTCGGATAGCAGGCGATTCTGATTCCCAGTTATCCTAGAACAGAATTTTGATCTTTTTTATGGCACGTTTAGTAAACGTGTGAGTGAGTTTTTCAAAATTTTGAACGAGTTCTTAGATCAAAAATTTAAGGGCATCATTGAACTTAGAACACCGTGATTTCCATAGAAATGACTTAACTTCAGCCAGCAAGGGCCGAGTGGAAAAGTAATTTGTCATACCTTTTGAGAAAAATATTAAAATAATTTAAAGGAAGTATTATATTTATCTTATCACTATTGATAGGCGGATGGGGAAACTACGGTGCATCGATGTGGTGGCGACAAGGAACTTTAATGAGCCTCATCAAGGGCTTGTATCATGCAATGTAATGATGAAATAAAGGAAGCATAACATTGATGATTTTTCATAAATAAAATAGTGTAAATATGAGACGTCGTAACATAAATAAACAGTTGGGACGTGTTACCTATTAATTGTTTGACGTGTTGGTAGATTGAGGATTAACCTTGATGATTCTCTGACGAATCTCCAATGGTTTTCCCCTCGAACGAAGAACGACGCACCGAAAGATCATCATCGAATTCAACATCCCTCAAAGAACAGAGCCGAAGAAATGAGCGACGTTGACATCTTGACACCTTGAGGATGAAATTTTGTAGCTTAAAATGTCCAATAGGTAGGGGTTATTTGATTTTAACGTTTCCCCATTCTAATTTCAAATGACGAACATGGATTTACCAATGAAGAGGTTAATCTGCGGAGAGTGTGTTCTTGTGGGAGGGTTACTTATCTTTGGTTTTCAATATCTTGGATTATACTATCACCCGTGTTGGTCGAATTAAAATACATGAACCTCCCCATGATTTTAATTTTCTAACATGGAGGGAGCAGCCCAACCTGAACAAGGTCTGAGCTCCTCTGCATGTGCATTCTTCGTGGATGATTTCTCGAAATGGCAGAAAAGAAAATTTTAGTTCATCGTAGTTAAGGCGGCGTCCTAATAATTTCGTAGATGATAGTGGTTAGAGAAACAAACCACCAGAGTGACTCCGGTGGCCCATCGAAGGTATCGCCGATGCGACGGCGCCTGCGGTTGCCGACAGTGTCGGCCGTGTCGGTGAGGAGGCGTGGCACCGGTTGGTGCTGCGTGGAGAAGCGGCCACTCAGGCGATCTGCTGCATGCAATCTGTTGACCACGTGAAGGAGGCTGGGTCGGCCACGTAGCGCTATCGCGGTTGCATGACCGCGATGAGTGGACCCCCTACATCGATCGCGGGGTGAGCAGGAGGCAGGAAGTAGGTTAGCGGGCTAGACCCACAACACCAAGACAAACATTTCCTATCGGGTTGGGACTGTGGGATCAATGGGCTAGCTGGTTTGAACCCATGCCGGACCCACACCGAACCCCCAAGTCGGGTCGGGTCAGGTCGGTCCTGCAAGGTCGGACCAAACCCGGACCCGATCAACCCGATTTTACTAAAATGATCATAACTTGCACACCGATCATCTGATTGATGCGTCGTCTACGGAACGAGGACCCTTGTAAAGAGGTGGTCATTTTGAGTAACTACACTTGATTTTTTACGGAATTTGGGGTGTGGTTGTGTTGGATTGGACTCGAATCCAACATGGCCCTTTTACCTGAAATGCCTATTTCATACAACCCGAGCATATGATCGACACAACATCTATTTCATTGGAATCCTTATGACATGATAGTCTTTATGGATTACTCTATATGGGACTTTTTGGTGGTTGAGTTATGACATTTGGATTTAGGAGTGGATCCTTCTATAATCAAGTGTGTTATGTGCGGGAATACAGTGGTCGGCTATGACGTGAAGAATGAATATTGATCCTGTGTGGGTGAGCACCTAGCAATCATGTGTGAGTCAAGAACCTAGTGATCCTATGTGGGTCAACACCTAGAAATCTTGTGTGGTTCAGCAACTAGCGATCTTGTGTGTCTCAGTACCTAGATATCATGTGTGGTTGAGCATCTAGTGATCATGTGTGGGTCAACACCTAGTGACCCTATGTGGATCGTTATAAGAGCCTCTCGTCTGAATATGATGATCTAGATTTACGAATAATCATATTTACTTATATACAAAAACTTATACCTAGTTTGAGCTACATATTTATCTTCATGCTATGTGCTTGAGATATTTCTTGGTGGTATTACCTTTCTGGTATTTTCATTGTGTTGTTTTCCTTCATGGATTACCGAGAGACCTTCAACGGTCTCAGGGTACCTACTGAGTATTGTTATACTCAGCCCTGCATGGGTTTCTCCCTCACATATTGTGTCTTGTGCAGAAGATTCATATATTTGAATTGACTTTGGAGAGCGTGGACTATACGGTGCTCGGAGGTGATCGACATATGTGGTGAGCTGCGGTGACGTCTGACGGAGAGTTGTACCCACCCTTCAATTAGGATCCCTGGAGGATGACCTCCAAAGCTTTTACTTATTTGGTTGTACTTTAATTTCAGTTGTTCTTATATTATATCCCCTTAACATTCAGTTTATATTATTTACTCTCAATAGTGGTACTTTGTGATGGTAGTAATACATTTCATTCCTTCATGGTTAGTTTGTGCAGTTTTCCCTGTCTGTGTGTGTACAGGTTTGAAGTAAATGCCTTACTTTTTAGATATGATTTCTGGGGCATGTCACTAGCCCCTGGCCTATGGAAGGCAGGGTTGGGGTAGTCACGACAAGGGCCCGGGAGTAAAGGTCGTGAAAAGTGTTTTTAGATGGCGGTTGGTTCTTCCAGAAGAAATAAGAGTCTGTAATTTTTCAATGATGGCATTAGAGTCAAGTGTCTTCAGTTTGGATTTTAGTCCCAAGAGTCCAGTGTTTGTGCAGCGACCGACGTATCCATACACCAGGACCCTAAATTCTATTTTCTGACTCAGTACATGAAAACACTATTTGCATGTGTTATGGAAATTTTGTTCTCTTGATCTCTTTTGAGTCAACTCATCAGCTATAACATATTAATCATCGGACATCTGTTTCTATATAGGATACCTCCACGAAGACAGCCAACAAGGATTACAAGGAGAAATCACAATGATGGTCCACTGAGTGATGAGGCGTCTGTGCAGGGACCACATACAATGATAGCACCTTCAGGTGGTGTACCAAAAGAACCACCACCCAGGGACCAACAGTTGGTACCAGCCCCACTAGCGGATAATTCACGCCGACTAAGCATACAACACAAGTTCTAGAGACAGAGGACTTTGAGGTTTCGAAGTGAAATACATCCTTAGGTAGTAGAGGATTGTCTGGAGGCAGTTACTCAGGTTTTTCATCTAGTAGAGACACTGAAAGACTAGATGGTAGGTATAGCCTCTAGCCTTTTTTAGGGAATTATAGGTAGGTGGTGGTGCTTGATGCTACAGACACATTAGGAGGTGACCCTTTTCTGGTCAGACTTCGACAGCCTCTTCGGGTCGGAGTTCCTATGAGTGACACTATGATCAGTGTGTTTTCAAGAGTTACTCTATCAGTATTAGGGTAGCATAACTGTGGACCAGTACTCAGTGAGGTTTAATGACCTCCCCTGCTACTCCACCAACATGGTGCAAGACCCTTTCTTCCGGGCCCAGACCTTCGATCAGGTAATATGATGGGATATTAGGGCATCAATAATTTCTCTCAGCATCCTAACGTAGGGTACAGGGATATAACAAGACCTACTAGTGGAGATATTCCTAGTTGAGTAGGCATCGAGAGTGAGAGCCGTTACCAGATGATAGGTGGACGAGTAATCTGTAGCAGGAAATAGGCAGATGATGTAGAGGCCCAAATGGTCCAGTCCTTCCGGAGGATGACCCAAGGACATAGGGTTATAGGTGTGGAGCTCACGAGTTAGAGGAGGTCATATGAGGACTAGAGTTTGTTATTCGTGCAGAAGATAGGGTCATATGGCTTTTGAATGTCTAAATCCCCACACGAATGACCAACTAGTAGTATAGGGACCTCCGAGATAGCAATAAAGGTTCAAGTGAGGAGGTCCTCTGAGTGAAAGACATGGAAGGGGAGTAGGTCAAGTGGCAGTCGGTGGACAACGGTTCGAGGTGCTACCACCACCACCCCCAAGAGTTCCACCAAGAGCTCTGAGAGCTTGTGGAATGGGGCAAAGCCAACTTCAGGCGATGGAGACCTATGACCACAACACTTCATAGATGATTAGATGTATGATCTGTGTCTACTCCACCATAGTTTCAGTTCTCATGGAAACAAGTTCCAGTCACTCTTTGCTTGACATGGACCCTTTTCAAGGATCATGGATTTCACTGGAGCCATTGGCTCAATCCATAAGATTAAAGACTACTACATGAGGTGATTCGAAGATTACACATTGGTACCGGTAGTGTGAGCTTACTCTAGAAGGCAAGATCTTCAGTTGGGATATCCTAGTAGCAGTGTCGAGGCTTTATTATGTTATCTTGGGTATGTACTAGTTATCCACAGTCCATGATCAGATCGACTATTTTAGGTGCAAAGTGCGGTGTGTCCGTGAGGATGTGACTAAGTTTTCCTTAACCAGAAATATGAAAACTATTGCAACACATGATTTAATTTCATAAAGGAGCGTGTATATGATCACTCACCAGTTGGCTAGCCACACCCTCAATGCGATGGATGAGAGGATTCAGAGCTTTCCTATAGTGGTGGATGAGTATGAGGATGTCTTTCTAGAAGATGTCCCAGGACTGCCACCTCACAGAGAGGTCTACTTATGCATTGAGTTGTATCCAAAGACGACACCGATATCCACACCGACATATCAGATGGATCTTGTGGAGCATCACGATTTATGGGTACAACTGGAGGACTTTCATAGAATGGGGTTTTTATGGCCCAGTGTTTCTCTATGGGCAGCCCTTGTGTTGTTTTCCCAGAAGGCAAAGTGGAGCTTGAGGCTATGTGTGGACTTCCGGTGCCTGGACTAGATGACCATGAAGAACTAGTATCTACTACTAAGGATTGATGACCTCTTCGATCAGCTGAAGGGAGCGAGGTGGTTCTTGAAGATCAACCTCAAATGAGGCTATCATCATCTTCAGGAATATGTTGATGACGTATCGAAGACAACCATCAAATTCTAGTACAAAAATTATTATTTTTTGGTGATTCCTTTAGATATGTACAATTCCCCAGATGTGTTCATGGGACACATGAATAAGATATTCTTTCCTTACCTCGATCATTTCATGGTAGTCTTCATTGATGAGATCTTGGTGTACTTGGAATCAGAGGTGGAGAATGCTACAAAACTACGGATAGTCCTGGATACAATAGAAGATCACCGTCTTTGTAGTAATATCTTGAATTACCAGTTCTGGATTCGGGAGACCCACTTTCTAGGACACTTCATCTCGATGGCTGGAGTTGTAGTGGATCCAGGGAAGATAGAAGTAGTGCTTTCTTGAGAGCCACCCAAGAGCATAACTGAGGTTTGGAGTTTCCTGGGGTTGGATGAGAACTATCAGAGGTTTGTACCTAGATTTTCGTGAGTAGTGGAACCCTTGTCAGATTTAAAAAATAAGGGATAACCCTTCATATGGGTGAAGAGGTGATGGTAGTGTTTACAGGAGATGAGTCATAGACTAACGAGTACCCTCATCCTAAGACTACCAGAATAGGGCGTTGGGTATATAGTCCTCTGCGAGGCATTAGGGACCGGACTAGGTTGTGTCCTATTGTAGGAGATATCATTGATCTCCTAGGGATCACGAATGTTTAGGTAGAATGATAAGAACTATTCAGCCCATGAAATGGAGTTATTGGAAGCGGTCTTTTCCTTGAATATGTGGAGACACTAAGTAATGGGTGAATGGTTTACCATCTACTATGACCACAAGAGTCTTAGGTATATCTTCTCACAAAAGGACCCGAACATGAGACAACAACGATGGCTGGAGTTCCTCCAGGACAATGACTTTGAGATAGTCTATACTTCTGGGAAGGGGAACATGGTGGCCGATACGCTAGGTAGGAGGTCTAGTTTGTAGTAACTAAGTGATGTGAAGGAGTTTCTAGCTGCGATGCTCATATCCTTCATGGATGATGATGTAGCACCTTACCTCCAGTCTATGTCTGTCACTCCCTTACTCCTTCAGTGATATAGGGAGGCACAACTTATTGATGTTAACTAAGTGGACCGATGTGCTCACATATCATTAGGACAGTATTCTAATGGATTTCTGATAGGTAGGAAACACGTCATCTTTTTGAGAGCACACACCATGGCACTAGTTACATTATGGGAGGATGTGTTGAGGGAGTTCCATACATCCCCTTTGGCGGTATATCCTAGTGTGGTGAAGATGCACAAGGACTTCTAATGTTAGTACTGGAGGCCATGGATGAATAAATCAGTAGCATTGTTTGATTCACGATGACTCACATGTCAGCACGTGAAGGCAGAGTATTAGGTCACAACAATCTTGATTGACATAGCCACTTGAGGTACCGGAGTGGAAGTGAGATGGTATCTCCATGAACTTTATAACAGGGTTACTAAGAAAGTCCAAGGGCCATTACTCTATCTGGGTGATCTTTGACTGATTCACCAAGTCAGATCACTTCCTACCCATCTGGGAACAAGTATCAGTAGAGGGCTTGGGGTGCCTCTGCGTCCAGGAGATAGTACGGATTCACAGGTTTCCTACGACGATCGTCTCAGACCGTGATGCATGCTTTATATCCCAGTTGTGGAAGAGGTCGTAGGAGGCATTCGGGACTCAACTTAGCTTGAGCATAGACTTTCACACATAGATAGATGGTCAGATTGAGCCGACCATACATAACATGGAGGACATGTTATGTTCTTGTGTCATGGATTTTGGTCACAGTTGGGAGGAACACCTACCACTGGTGGAGTTTGTGTAGAACAATAGTTAACACTCCACCATTAGCATGGAACAGTTTGAGGCATTGTATGGGTAGCCATGAAGATCTCCTCTATACAGGGCAGACCCAGGGAAGTCAGCACTCATGGGTCTAGATTTGGTATGGATACCTTGGAAAAGGTGCAGATCATCTAGGAGTAGATGAGGACTGCACAAATCAGATGTAAGTCTTATGGTGATAGGAGACGAAGACCCTTGGAGTTCACGGAGGGAGACCATGTTTTCATTCGAGTCACACATCGACGAGGATTGCAGTGATTTGTCCTGGGTGAAAAGTTATCTTTGAGGTTCACCAGACCTTTCTATATTCTTAGTATAGTTGCCTAGGTATCGTACCTCCAAGCTCTTCCCTCACAGATTCACCGGATGCACGATGATTTTCATGTGTCGTAGCTGAGGAGGTAGGTTCATGATCCATCGCAAGTCATTGACTAGGGTGAGCTGGACATTGATGATGGGGTGACGTTTGTGGAGTTCTCAGTGGAGATAGAGGATCAACAAGATTGGGTCCTTCATAGATGTTTTATTCCTCTAGTTCATGTTCGATGATAGTACAGGAACCTCCGGAGAGCACATGGGAGCGGGAGGCTCATATTCGTGCTCAGTACCCCCATTTATTTGTTTAGTTTTTTTTTGGATTTTGGGGAAATAAATCCTTATTATGAGGAGAATGTAATGTCCTAGAATTTTTGTGTAGTTTTTTTTAAAATTATATGGAATTATTTCGAGACTAGGCACTAATACGACACGTGATTCCAAGGCCTAGGGTTCCCGAAATGTAATTTTCACCTTTAAATTTGTTCACTTAAGTAAATGTGCAAGAGTTGTTTTCTAATATTTGAACCGGTACTCATATCAAAAATATGAAGGCATTTTTGAACTTGAAATTTCGAGATTCTCCTAGAAATGACTTAACATTTTCCGGAAAGTGTTGGATGGAAATGTTAATTTTTGGACTCTTCATAAAATAACAAAATAACTTAGAAAAATTATTTTATTTTCATTCGCACCGTTGAGCAGAGGACGGAGGCACTGCATTGCGGCGATGACGTGATTAAGAGGTGCATTAAATGAGGATCATTAATGGCTCATTTTGAAAGCCTATCCGCTAGGTTGTTTCGTAAGTGAAATAGCATAACGATAATACATTTCAATGTAACAGAAATGATGTGACATGTTTATTTTTATTAAACTAATATGTACGAGAGTTGAGAATTTAACCTTAGGGTTCTCAGACAAACCTACAGTGATGTTCCTCCCCTACGATGAATGATGAAAATTGGCGTATTGATCACAACGTCGTTGCTCTATGAAGAACGGGGACAGGAAGCAATGAAATCCTTCGACTTCTCGAACCATTGCTGGCGGACTACTTCAACGTCGAACTTCATCAATGTAGGGGTTTGTTTTGATTTATGTTTTCCCCATTCTTGTTATAAATTAATAATGTGGATCAACCCATGAATTGGTTAATTAATGAGTCATACATTCTTGTGGGAGGGTGTTTCATTTGGGATTTATATTCAGGATTAAACTTTTGTTGATTGAATATCATCCCAAACCACCCCTATTTCAAACTTATAACATGGTGGGCATATGATGACACGAACATGGACCGAGCCACTATCACTTTTGGGTTCTTCGTGGCCAAATTTTTAAAATGGTGGAAAGGCGAGTTTGAAGTCTTCGTAGATATGGTGGAAGCCCTACAATACCATAGGCATAGGCGATTCAAGAAAAGGACCACTGAAACAACTATGGTGGCTCATAGAAGAACCACCGAAGTGTCAGCATGACATTGTCCAGTAGTTGCGACAGGGGGAGGAAGGTGGCATGCCCATTTGTGCACCATGGCGCCGACTGGTACCACGTGGAGGGGCCGGTCCATGTCCGGGCCACTCAGATGTGACAGAGGTATGCGTTCTGTCAACCACGTGCAGGGAGTAATGGTCGGTCTCCTGTAGACCGTGCTGGATGAAACAGACCCGACAAAGCCACGTCTGGCTAGCATGATCTTATCAAAAATGTAGACTAGTCAAAGGGGGATTTGGTTCCAGTTTGCACCATCGGGTGATGAACTGAATGCGACCAAGCTGCGTCCTGACTAGACAATTTGGGCCACCTTAGTGGGTTGGGTTGTTGCGGGTGGGTCGCGTCCCACCAGGCGGGATGGGCCAACCGTGGGTCGGAACCGCGACCAAGAAGGTGAGGCCTACCATGGGCCAGAATTGTGGACAACCCCTAACCAGAACGACGACCAACTGCAGTTCGGAACCACAACCAAATGGACTGGGCCAGACAATGTTGGGTCGGACCCATGTTGGGCTAGGCCCAGACCCAACCAGCCCCTGTTTCACTGAAACTATTATAACTTAAAGACCGAGAGTCCGATTGATGTGTCGTCTACGACACAAAGACCCTTGGGAGCAGGAGTTCCTTTTTTTATTATCTACCCAATTTTTGGAAGATATTAGTGTACATCCAGGTTGGAATGGACTCAAATACAACCGGACCCTTTTACAAAAAATGCCCATTTCTTACAGACCATACATCCATTTGACACACCATCTATTGTGTTCAGACACTTACCATAGCACAGTCCATTGGGTTACTCTATGTGGGACTTCCTGGCAGTTCAGGTACAATTGATGTATTGAGGATAAGTTCCTCCCAAAATCAAGTGTGCTATGTGTGGGAATCTAGTGGTTGGTTGTGACATGAGTAATGAGAGAGTCCCTCTGTGGATCAGCTTGATAACAACCCTTCGTGGACCAAAAGTAGAGAAAACCATCATGAATAAACAGTAGAGTGACCCTCTATGGATCAACACGAGAGTGATTATTTGTGGATCAGTAGTAGAGTGACCCTCCATAGATCAACAGCAGAGCCTCTGAACAGAATAAGATGTTCTAGCCTTACGAATAATCATCTTTATATTTGTACTCCAGTTATACCTAATGTGAGTTGTCTTTTACTTCTTTCTATGTATTGGAGATCTTTCTTCATGGTATTTTCCTTTACAGTATTTCCTATGTGGTATTTTACCTTGTACATTTCTGAGATACCTTCAGTGGTCTTAGAGTCCCAATTGAGTTATTATACTCACCGCAGCATGGGTATCGACTACACGTGTTGTGTATTATGCAGATGACTGATGCTACAATGCAGACATTGGTGGTCCGAGACTCGGTGGATCCCAGTGAGGCAGGAGTGGACATGACATAATTTTACAGATTTAGGCTTTACTGCGACTACCCTACTAGTAGAGAATTCAGAAAGAATTTGTTAATACTATTTAGTTTGCGGGTTCTTTGGCTTTTTTTCTAGCCCCTTTAATTTCGGGTTACACCTTTTAATCTTGGTGAAGGTACTTTGTGGTGGTTGTACCACTTTCTTTACTTCGTGGTTTTCTTTGTACAATATGAAATGTCTGTGCATGTACAGGATTAAAGGCAATGCCTTCCCTTTTTTGGGATATGCCTTACTAGTGAAATTCAGCAGACCCTAGCCTATGGAAGGCAGGATTGAGGTAGTCACGGCATGGGGCCCACGGGATTGGTCATGAAAAATGAAAATGAATCATTTTAATTCTTCTTGATAAAAATAACTAAAGGCATGTTAAATTAATTTTTTGATTAATTTTTTACAACTTATGATAGCTTGCTGCTTATGTTTCCCATATTTGGAACCAGTGTATAATGAATTTCTTAATTCAAAATATAATAAGAACCAGTTTTGTAATAAAATATAACTCCTTGTAGGGTATGATTTCCTATCGTTCTTTTTAAGCCCAAGTTCTATGTACTTTTGAGCCGTGAGAGATCGATTTGTGTGAAGGCTGAATCCCTTTCTTTAGGGACAAGATCTTAGTTTCTATATTTATTTTGTTTTTTTTTTGTGATGTTACATGAGCCTAGGATGGATGAGCTTGGAGGGCTACTGTGATGTTGGGTGGGGAGGCCCAAATGTGACATAAGCCTAGGATGGTTCATCTTAGAGGGTTATTGTGGTATGTGGGGTGGAGAGGCTCGGTTGTTGTGGCAACATGTGACACCTATGATATCAGGATGCATTAGGGTATGCATGTGTTGTTAGAGAGGACACCATATATGAAGGAATCGGTTAAAGCCGAGCTTACACTTTGTTATGAAAGATGGATTCTTGTTTAAATAAATTTCTTGGCCGACAACCATGTTTTTGTTTATCTACTTTCTTTTCCCCGTTTCCTGAGGAAGATGGTTTTGGTTACTCTCTTTCAAAAAGAGGAAAATACACATGGGGTATGCCACATACTTTCCTTATTTATCTTCTCATGGTTGGATTAGTCTATGCTCATACAATATGTGATGAAGTCTCTATGGGTATTTCATAAACTCATCATGTTTATCCTAGTGTGTTATGTAGCATAGAATATTTTCCTTGAATATATGGAAATATGGAAGGACATAATGTTACTAAAAAATGAATAAATTTGTAACCCATGGGGTTGGAGCTTTCTTAGGTGCAATACTGACGTTATAATTCTAAGAAGTCTTGGACATGGTTCTCTTATTCTTGGAGAGCATGTAACTTCATTGTTATGCCAATGTAAGGATATGTGGAAAATGATAATGGTTATTTAATGGTAATGAATTAATTAACATAAATTAAAACTGATGAAAATAAATATGATAACATAATGTTTCTCTTTAAATGGTTGTGTGATTATAAGAAATTAGGTCTTAGCTGTGGCATTCGGGAGTCTAAGAGACGTTAACTATAGTTGATTATAATACTAGGTTACACCCATAGTCTGAATGTGAGCTATTTAATATCATGTACGTTTTGAGTTTCTATATGCTACTCCACCCGATTAGTTTGGGAAATAGACACCCTAGGGATTCAGATCCTGTGGGGTATTCTCACCAACATCCTAGTGAGAGGATAGATGGTTAACTTGCCAATTTTTCCCCGCACTCTTCTCTTTCTAGTTAATTGTGCTGGTATACACAGTGGTTAGTTTTTTCCATATATGTGTGGATATGGATTTGATGGTTTGTGGTTATTTCACACAAACGTATTCTTGATATAGTTTCCTACGAACTACTATAGGTACGACATTTATAAGCTGTGATGGCTTGAGAATCCTTACTCAGTGTATGTGATATGATGTATTGATGTATAAAACTCGATGTATAACACAATTATATGGGTTTTTGTGGATCCTAGAAAGTACCTAGTAAATTTTTGTTATGTGGATGTGGTGGTGTGTTGCATGAGGTTCATGTTTTGGTGCTTCTCCCAGGTGTCTTCACTCTATCCTTTTTAGAGAGAGATGCTCACAACGTATGGTGTTTGGGATAAGTAGAAAATGAGTGGGAAATCGATAGTGGGATACACTTTATATTATTTATTATATTATATTCTCTGGTATTCAATACATGGAAAGAGTTGCAATGTTGAGGTTGGTAAATTAGTATACCTATTTGGTGATGAGATAGTTTCACTTTTTGTTTACTTTTTTTATCATGACATAAATAATTTTTCATGAGATGCATCAGGGAGGATCTTACTGAGTATACTATTATATTCACCCAATGTATATATAAACTATTTATTAGTTCAGTTGGATTAGGTTGTAGATCTGGTTGGTTACTACTTATTTGGGGTTTCTCAGTAGCAGATTGGGCTTCATGGTCACTGTCGTATTTACATTTTTGTTGGTAATTGATTTTTTTCTTTTAGCTGTAGTATTTATTTCATAACATTATAT